>JANUWF010001287.1:825000-3392500 GCA_026120185.1 Voacanga thouarsii | reverse complement strand
AAGTGGTTTGACACGAACCTTTCAATAGCAAAACGTCAGTGTAATAAACTCCTTTCACTATACAATATATTATTTGGTTTAGAGTATAGAATTAGTGCCAACTCCCTCTAGAATATTAAGTAATTCTGATTCGAATATTTTAGTACTTGTTCCCGAAATCCATTACTCATCATGTGTATTAATTGGAACTATTTTCCATACATAGTTGCTTTGACCAATGATTTCTTGAGTAATGATTCCTACAAATGGCCTTGAGATATTTGCTCCTACTATTAGGAGTGACGAATCCTTTATTGACCCTCTCAACTACTTTCATTTACTTCACATTGTACTCAATATCTATCTTATAGTTGACCCTTGATCTAACTCTAAAAATTAGAATCAAAATATAATGTTCAGCAAACAAAATACATTGGAGATCTCAAGTCTAAGAATACTTGTACATTTGCCATAACGAGATTCTATCACTGATACTAAATAGTTATCTGTATGATTATCTCATAGTTAGGTAATCCAATGTACTTATTCAAGTCACAAGTATTTACGTATTAACCTTGAGTATCACAATACTCACGGAGGTGAGAACCACCATTTGATCAAATCAAGAAGTATAACATGTGTTAGTTTTACCACATTAATGATGCTCATTTCATTAATACTAT
This sequence comes from Voacanga thouarsii, assembly GCA_026120185.1. Classification (NCBI taxonomy): domain Eukaryota; kingdom Viridiplantae; phylum Streptophyta; class Magnoliopsida; order Gentianales; family Apocynaceae; genus Voacanga; species Voacanga thouarsii. The sequence continues at coordinate 3,391,838 of JANUWF010001287.1, read as the reverse complement.
AATTAGGAATAATTTAAGCACATATACAATCTAATATAGTAGGAACTCCACATCATAATCTCTATCATGATTTTCTTAACATAGTTTTGTACTTGGGACTTTATCTAATAATTCTATACACACAAAAGTATAAACAAAATGATCTGTAAGATAAAAGAATGCCTTTATTATTAAATAAATTTATAAGTGATTACCTCTAGGGTACAACACTAACAGGTATAGTACCTAATCTTCTATAAGGCTCTTGCTAGGGGATGAAATACTTGGTTTTTATACTGGCCCTTCTCCTAATATGATATAATAGTTAGGAAATTGATATCAATTAGCCACAACCTTACCCCAGGCATTATTTAGTTGTGATAAGGAGTTTGTTACGAGTTTTTCTGAATTTTATGAAAGAAAAGAGTTGTCTATATATAAATGCATGTTTGTTTTGAAAATATGTTATTTCAATGAATTTCTTGGAGTTTTTAAAAGGCATGAATTGATTTTTATTGTTGGTATGACAAATTATAACCTAAGATGCTTTGTTTTGGCTCATTTTTGCTATTCTAGAGAGTAGCTGGCGTTGGTCGGCCTCTGTCTCTCAATTGACGCCTTTCTCTACCTCATTCGATCCTTGCCCTATTTTCAAAAAAAAAAAAAAAAAGTCTTCGTACTTGATCGATACAAACCACTTTTGTTATTTCGAAATTCGTTCAGGTTGATTGAACCAAGCTCACTTATTCTTTGAAAGGCCAAAGGATCATTAAAAAAAAAAAAGAATTTCTTGAAAATACATTACAAAATTTTAACCTTTGAAAACTTGGTATTGTTGAATATCTATCATACTATATCAAATATACGTACAGTGAAAATTAAAATAAATTCTACGCAACAAGATCATTCATATATAATTAAACGGGTCAAGAGAGGGAAGAAAATTTTAATACCTCGAACTCGCAACTTTTAAATTTTTTTTTTTTGCACAAATCCCCTTCAAAGGTTGATCAAATCGAGCCACCAAATTCCAAAAGTAGGAATTCTCTAATAGTAATCCATACAAAAAAAAAAAGTACTCAAGTTAGGCACCCAAAAAGTAGGTAATATACTGTGGCTTGTGGGATTAATTTATAGAGAAAAGGAAACCAAAAGAAAAGGGTTATTATGTTCTTCATCCATATATGTATATATATATATATATATATATACACACTAAAAATCCCATGCCCCTATGAATAGCATGTTTCCTTAATCATGTCTAAAAACTTTTAGGAAACATTAATAGAACCCTTTTCTTCAACGTGATGGGCCTTAAGTTCTCAAATTGCAATCAAGTCCATGAGTTTATAATAATTACAATTTGACCTCAATAATTATAACGATTTATAATTTGCCTATAATATTATTTTTCTCAATAATTAATTCCATAATATTATCATATAATATCTTAGTACCAATTCCTCTATTGTGTGTGACCTATTATGTTTTTTGGTCTATTGGTAACAAAATATGAATTAATTCTAAATGATATAGAATTAATAATCATTGATAGTTAGAATTAATTGATTAATTCTAATTAGGATTAATTTATTAATTTTTTAATTAATAAATTAATATTTAGCCGATCATGAGTGGCATCAAACAATGTATCATGACTACCTAAAAATCTAAAAAATCAAGTGACTTGACATTAACCTTTCAATAACATAATATCAGTGCAATAAATTTATTTCATCATATTATATCTCATTCGATTTAGAGTATGGAATTAATGCTTACTTCTTCTAGAATATAATTAATTCTAACCAAATTTATTAGTTTTTGTTTCAGAATCCATTACTCAATATGTGTATCATTTGAAACAATTTTCAACACATAGTTGCCTTGATCAAGGATTTCTTGAGTAATGATTCCTTACAAGTGGTCGTGAGATATGTGCTCCTACTATTAGGAGTGATGAATCATTTGTTGACCCTCTTAACTATTTTCGTTTGTGTTATATTATACCCAATATCCATCCTATAAGCGATTCTTGATAAAATTCCAAAAATTAGAATAAAAGTATAACGCTCAACAAACAAAGTACTTTGAAGATATCAAGTCTAAGGATACTTGCACATTTGCTATAATGAGATTCTATCATTGACACTAATTAATTATTCGTGTGATTATCTTATAGTTAGATCCTTCAATAAACTTGTTCATATAACAAGCACTCACATGCTAACTTTGAATATGGCAATACTTACGGATGTGAGAACTACCACTTGATTTAATCAATAAGTATAATACATACAAATCTTTACGCATTAATGATGTCTTATCTTATTAATATTACGATTAGGGATAGTTTAAGTACAAGCACTATATAGTACAATAGGAATCTCATATCATGATTTCTATCATGATTTTCTTAATACTATACATTGTGTTAAGGGATTTATCGTTCAGTTTTACGCGCATACACATTTGAAATAAGGAAATTGAAAAATAAAGAGTGTATTTATTAGGTAAATGTGCAAAATATATTGTACAAATAGATTGGTTCTAGGGCATAACTTTAATAGGTATGACAAATTATGATTCGAGATGCTTTGTTTTGGAGTTTTTACTGTTCCAGATAGCAGTCGACTGCTCTCAACCGACCCCAGCTTCTTCCTTCTTTCGTCCCTGCCCTGTTTTCGAAAAAAAAAAGGTTTTAATTCGTACTTGATCGATACAACTACTCTTGTTATTTCAGAATTCATTTTGGCTATCTCAACCAAGCTCACTTATTTTTTGAAGGGCTAAGGGATCATTAGAGGGGGGGGGGGATCTTGAAAGTACATTGTAAAACCTTAATCTCTGAAAAACTAGTATTATGTAACATATTCAATTCCAAGTAAGCAATATTTTCTTATTGAGTTAGTAAGCTCACTTCTTACTAACATTTTTGCAGGATCTCAATTAGAAGATAATGAACTGGAAAAGTGGATTGATGAAGGCCTTGAGTAACTATAAAACTAGAGTTTTAGCCCGTGTAATAAGATGACATTTTTCGTTACCATTATGTTTGAATACTTTCTTGAAGTGAGAATTTGAGTGTTATATTTAAATAAGTTTTTAATATTTCTATAATTTATCGTGTATTTGGAGATCTTGTATTTAAGTTTCAATTAGTATGAGATTACATGTGCAAGATATATGGGCATTAGAGTGGCGCAATTTCTTTGGCTAAGCTAGTTTAAGTTTTTTGTAAAATTATAATTCCATATGTTTTTGTGATAGCTTAAATGTTCAAAATTAATAAATTCATGTCTATAATGTAGTTTAATATGTGGATTTCATGATGGACTCTCCAAATTTAAGCCATGATTTTGCACGGCCCCATAAAGAAAATGAAAATAACTTAAATTTTATAGCATTCTCCGATACAGTATTGATCGTCAGGGAATCACAAATTTTTAGAAATACTGCCAAATGACTTTGCTAATTTATGTAAGATTTTAGAAAAGGTAAGCCATTTTTTCTTTATTAAAATATCCGTCAAGAATTTTGGTATATATGAAAAAATAGGAGTATATTTTATTGGGGAGAAAAGAATTGAAGGAAAAGTAAAAATGTGTTCATCCTATTTTACACAAGCGAGGATTTCTCTGTAGGTTTACCAAATCTCTCCTTTAATTGTTTGCCCTCCTGTATGAAACTTACTTCATCCAAATACAAGCAAAGAAGAAGTGTGATGGATTTAGTTTGACATGTTTTGAGTTACATTTCTTTTTGGGAGGTGTTGCCTGTTGCCGTGTCACCCATCGGGCATTGGGGTGTTAAAATAAGGCGGTGCGCTATGCGCTCGAACAAGACGAAAACCAAGCACCGAAGTGGTGAAAAAAGAGGAAGAGGCACTTAAACCTGGAAATTTTTTATATGAACTCCACCTATCGTGGATCGGATATTTTAAATAGTGTATCACATGTAATGTAATTTGTATATTTCTAAAAAAATACAAATTTTTAAAATATTGACCTGAGGTAGACCAATCCATATAAGAATTTCCCTTGAAACCTTAACAGACTACAAGAGGCATTCGCCATTTAAGCATCGTATAGAACTGCAAATATACGGTTCTTTAAACAATAGTTGTGTAGATAATGCAGAAAACAGTGAGAAATACAATAGTAAACGGAATTATTTGTCAATTTGGTTGAGCTTGCCAAGACCGTTGCAACGAGGACACACTATCTGAGCCTGGTCCTTCCTAGCTGCATTTGCCCTCAGAGTAGCCCCTGCTTTCCTCACAAAACCAGCTCCATCACATTCAGGGCACCTGCAAAACACATCTAAATCTCATAACACAGTACATATATACAAGTATATAAACTGAAACATAGTACTCGTTTTAACGCATATGAATATGCCAAGAAACAAAGAAAAGTGGGTTGAATTCATCTAATTACAGGTCCTTCCGGGAGAACAGTATAGGGAATGCAGTTCCCAGCAGCGCTACAGCAGCGGCACCTGCAATTAGATAATTTGTTCCGTCGGCTGATACATCCCCAAACGCCGCAACCACAGTGAGCGGCCTTTGTTTCTTATTATTCTCACTTGTGCTTCGCAACAAGACTTTCGAACCCAGAAACCCCGATTCACGAGATGAACTGCAGAAAGACGGACGACTAACTGCTGCAGTTGGTTTTGTTGACAGCAGAGTCTGCAAATGAGGCACCGACGCCATTTCAGAATCAGAGTTGAGGGCTTGAAGCTATACTTGGATTCTTGAATTTCCACAAGCGGCTCGATTGAAGATTTTGTAGCTAGCCTTGCGGTCCACGTGTCCCTTGTGAAGTGGATAAGAAAGGGCCACATCAGAATTTGGGTAGATAAGCACGGCCCCAATTTCAGAACAAACTCACACAGCCAGAACTTTCGGGGTTGGGTTGGGCTGGTCCAGGCCTTATTTTGGGATAGATATTGGGCTGGAGATCCAAACAGCCCATAATTTGGGCCTAGTCTGGGAGATATCTGCGTACAGATGGCAGAACTCAGTAGGTGTGGGTCGGCCCGTTTACGATATAAAGCTGTAGAAGCTAGCCCACTAGTTTGGAATTTGTGACGGCGTCGGTATTGTGTGTTCCCAACGTAGTAAGAGCTGTCGGAGTCGGAGAGCCCTGGTAGCCTCTCGATTGTTCGCGTTAGTTCTTGAAGCCTATGATCTTATTCTTGCGGGTACCCTCATTGACCGCGTTTGTGTGTTGAAAGGTGTTCAATCTTTTCTATATATTACACTCCCTGGCTAATGAAAAGTTTGCTTATTTATCTCTATCAATATAAACTTTTTCACTCCTGCAGAGGAAGTCGATCGATTTCTGGGATTGCTATTACCACGAAATATAATGGCAAAAGAGGGACATAACTGGGACGGTTTGCTCAAATGGAGTCTTTCTCATTCAGATGGTACTATGCCGGCACGTAATTTAAGGTATCTGTTGATTTCGTTTTTCAATGGTAAAAGGGTTAGCTTTCCTGATTTTGGAAATGGAAATTCATGCTTATGTAAAATTAGATGGGAAATTCTGCTTAATGCCTATCTTTTTTGGGTTATTTTCAGTGAGGAGGATCGAAGATGGTTTATGGAGGCTATGCAGGCACAGACCGTGGACGTCATCCAGAGAATGAAAGAGATAACTATGGTTATGCAAACTCCTGAGCAAGTACTCGAATCTCAAGGGGTTACTACTCAAGATCTTGAAGGTATTATTTCTAACTTAGATTACCTTCCTTATCTTTTTAAGTTTGAAAATTTGAAAGCCTTGGATGAGATTTAGACTGTTCTTCCTTTATTTATTGCAGATATGTTGGATGAGTTACAAGAGCATGTTGAGGCAATTGACATGGCCAATGGTGAGTTTTCTTATGATATTCATAATTTGTGTTGTATCTCATGGAGTAATATCTTCTCCTTTTAAAGCAAGTATGTTTTTCAAGTCAGCATGCTTGTTTTTCATATTAATTAGTAGGAAGAGGTAGTGTGAAAATGGGAGTCAAAATAGAACCTATCTCATTATTTGGCACAGAGACTCTTAAAAGGGAATGATTTGTATCTTAACCTTCTCCAATTGAATATTTGCGCTTGGGGAGTTGGAAATTGGATTGGACATAATAATCAGCATTAATGAGCTCTTAAAAGTTGCAGTTGAACTTATACGGAGGTTATTATCTTTATGCTTGTCTATCGCATAGGAGCCTGTTGTGTGCTTGTGAAGTTCAATAGAATTGTATATTAATAGTCGTATCAATTCTGGAAACCATCAGCAAAGTTAGAATCTTCTAGGTGATAGTTCAATTCTTTATGTAACTGGGCTTTTGTTTTTAACAATTCACAATTGCCGTGATGCTGAAAGTGCTACATTTTAAACTTTTTCGAAGATGAAACATGAGTAATTATGCAGAAATCATTTCAAAGTTCTCATTAGATCAGGGTGACCTATGAATTAGTCGTTGATGTCTTAACTGTTGAGGCTGTAAATGCCGAACTGTCTGTTATGGATTTTTTTTTTTTTTTTTTTTAAGGGTGGGTCAATTAAGCCAACAACTTTATGTCTAAGTACTGGTGGTAAAGGAATTTCTTCTGTTTCTGATTTTATTGTTGCTTCTGCTCGTATATTATGGTTATGAAATTTATTTATTTGTCTTAAATGATGCCTTTCAAAGCCTTTTAGTCTTGTAGCTTTGTACTTGTGTTGGTCTTATACTGTCCCAAGGATTTCTAGTCGTGACGTTATTTTGTTGATTGCAAGGAAGAAAGGCAAAGTAAAAAACCAAAAGATGCATTGGTGGAAGCTGGCTTGTTTAACCCCAAGATGATTAACAAAGTGCCTTATAAATCTAGTTGATGCTTGTTAAGTAGTTTCTTTATATAGGATGGCTGAATGAGCTCTCTGTTAACTCTGAAGTATGGTTCTTTGAATTCTTATTGGCTTGATGATTCCTTGCCCCTAAGATTTAGAGATTTGTTGTTGAGCACCCTTCGTGCAGTATACTGAGTTGATGACTCTTTGCTGTTATTTGACTGCAGTGTTGGCCTAAATGCTACTTTTTCCCCCTTTCTCTAATTTGTATATTTTTGAAAAAATTTCCCAGATCTTCATTCAATTGGTGGTTTGGTTCCTCTCCTTGGTTATCTAAAGAATTCCCATCCTAATATTAGAGCAAAGGCTGCAGAAGTCGTGAGCACGATTGTTCAGAACAACCCAAAAAGTCAACAACTGGTAATGGAAGCTAATGGGTTGGAACCCCTCCTCCGTAATTTCACTTTAGATCCTGATGTTACTGTTCGTACAAAAGCACTTGGTGCAATCTCATGTGAGTGCTGTTATTTGTTGGATTAGCTCATTAGGTTATTCTTTTTCTTTTTTCCCATTATTCTTAATGACCATTTTTTGGCTTGGAAAATTTTGGTTTTGCTTTATCATGATATGTTCTCTTTTGGCTGTAGCATTGATCAGGCAAAACAAGCCTGGGATTACTGCATTTCGACTTGCAAATGGTTATGCAGCTCTAAGAGATGCTTTAAGCTCTGAGAGTGTGAAATTTCAAAGGTTCGTGCTCTTTTTTCTCAACTTCGATCGTAGATGGCGTATGCCTATATATTTGTATGAGATCTAAGCATTTATTTGTGGAGAGTGGTGCTGCATTTATCCTAAAAATGACCTTATTTGTTCTTACAAATTATGACATTTTTCAGGAGGGCTCTTAATTTGGTTCATTACCTATTGAATGAGAACCGCTCAGACTGCAACATTGTAACTGAGCTAGGATTCCCTCGCATTATGATGCATCTTGCCTCTAGTGAAGATGCAGGTGTAAGAGAGGCTGCGCTCCGTGGTCTTCTTGAGCTTGCAGAAGACAGTGTGGAACAGACCAGTGGTAGTTGCTCAAGTGAAGAGGATGGGAAACTTAAAGAAATTCTTCAGGAGCGTATTACAGGTATCAGCTCAATGTCACCTGAAGACCTCGGGGCTGCTAGGGAAGAAATGCAGCTTGTGGATGCCCTTTGGAAGGCCCACTACAATGAACCGTCTTCTCTCCGAGAGAAGGGACTTCTTTCTCTTGCTGGCGAGGATGCACCGCCACCTGACGTAGCTAGCCAGCATTTTGAACCACCTCTGAGAGCTTGGGCTGCCAACAGGAATCCCGATGTAAAAGCTAGTGCAGAAAAGAAAGCACCGCCCTTGTTACTGGGTGGGGTACCTCCAGCTGATAACGCCAGTGTTCAAGATAACTCGAATAATCCTTCTGTATGAAGATTGCTGAAGTTCCTCTGAGACGATGGTTGTCTGCCGAGTAGTTTAGTGGAGCATGTTTCCTGCATATCACCACTGCCTTATCAGTCCAAATGAATAGAAATGAGAATGTATTGCTTCCGTTATCGTTAGTGCTGAGCTCTATATTTTTGTCCAATTACACATTTTTCCACCCAATTCAATTAGAATCCTATTGCCGAGTTGCTAATAAGCTCGGTTGTAGCTTCTCTCTGTGTGCGTGTGCGAACCGATTGCCTTGTGGGACTCCATTCCGTGAACAGAAATGGTGAAGGCGCAGTTTTTGGATTGTGTTAGGAAGGCGAAACAACAATCATGATACGAGTTATACATATGATAGATAAAAGCACGGCGGCGATAGGATGGCATAATTTCATTAGATAAAAGCTCGAGTCATATTTGCTATAGAACTATGAAATAAAGAGGAAGCAAACATGAAATAAAGAGATCTGATTAGATTGATATTTTTACTCTTCCTGCATGACCTCTGCAGTTCTTCTCCATCTGCGGCCTGTCAATTATACTTCCAAGTTGCAATTTTTGCCCTTTCAGTGTGAGCCTTGCCCTCTAGTTTGCCTTTTATGAATTCCCTCCCCTCCCTAAGGTATTCTCCATAAATAATCTTCCTGTACATTCTCAACCCACCCTGGGAATCTAATATATTTTCCAATGGTTCAATTTCCAGATCATCTGGTCGATAGAAAAACCATGCAAAGGACATTCTTGCCTTATTCTGGCTTGTGAACCCCGTGTTCAATGCTCTTGTTCTTTCCGTTGCTCCAAATCTGTAATAACGGGTTAGGAAAATAAGCAACTAAGAACATTCAATCTCGTGAGAAGTTAGCAACGCATAAGGAGTATTAAACTTAAGTCTTAAAGAATTGATTACTGTATAATCCAAGCAATTTAAACTAGTAAGAAAAGAAAGAATTACATGGAAGTACCTCAAGAACATCCCCAACATTGACAACAAGGGCATTTGGAATTGGTTTGATAGGCACCCATTGCCCATTATGCCTAATTTCTAAGCCAGTGGCACCGTCATCTTGGAATAGTACAGTTATGGTTGATGCATCCGAGTGAGGGCTAAATCCAAGTACTTGATCAGGTTTGGCACAGGAGGATAGTAGTTCAGACGCAAAGTTTGATTCAGGTTTCTGTGCAGGCCAAGCAACAAGTTCCTATCCAGTCCCATATTTAAGGATATTGAATTTATGAGCTCCTTCCCAATTCTTCATATTTGAGATGAATATTTCTCCACAATATCCCCGGGGAGGCAAAATTATTAAGTTGCCTTTCATCATTCATGATTAACAAAAAAGAGTTGGGAATCTTGGTGGAAGATCCTACTTGAAATCCTCTGGTGTAGTAGGCCAGTACTTATTTCTACGGAATCTCAAAGGAAGACAATCAGAGCTAATGCATCTTGCCAGACCAGCTTCTGCTCTTCAGAAACCACAAATGAATGCCCGTAACCCTGTATGTCATTTGGGGACAATGCATACTTTTTTCCTCCAATGGGAGATCGAGAAACAACTTTGCGGCATCTTTCATTTTCTGCGGCAGGTCGTTTTCTATGCCATGGTTTACCGCCTACGAAATATTTCCTTTTCAAGAGATGCAACAAAGATTTTGTGTCAGACTCCAAGTCCCTGTTTGATTTCTTGGGTTTGATAATTCGTCTTGTTCATACAGATTCTTCACGAGATATACTAAAAGAAAATTCTAATATATGTTGGTCAAATTCAATTGTCAGAAGTTTTACCTTGTTCAAAAGATTTTTGTGCAATTATTGGGATCTTATGACTGTTTATTCCTGGCATCAAATAGTCTTGAGGGGCACATTTTTTTTGGTTACCTGAAAGAAGCCCCATTCTTTGCATGCCTTGTCCAGCTTCTTGAGTTCCTGTTCTTGCGCTTCTAAAAGTAGTGAAAAATCAATTAGGGGAATATGAGATAAGAGAGAAGTAATATCTATAGATTTTTGCATGGCTTCTGCGCTCCTTATGTATCTTTCAGGGGCGTTTGAAAGATCCTAACATTTGGAGCTGGTAGAGATGCCCCATAAACAGGTATATCGTCCACTGTGCTAGGCTCGTGTGTGCTCATTTCCATGTTCTCTTGTGTACTCATTTGGCTTCACTAATTTTTTTAAATGCTTTGCATGATTTTATAGCCAAGTTCAACACCCTTGTTTTTGTCAAGGAATCTGTTTCTTGATCTTAAATAGTTCCATGTGATTAAGAATCCGAAAACTCCACGAGTTTACTCTGGATTTACTGGGCAGGTCTCTGTCAAAATTTGGCACCTGGCTTTTGGGCGTTGGGTATCTTTTCCAGGCTTTCTTGTTCTAACTAACTTGTCTCGTTGTTTATAATGACTAATCAGTATCATACAATTGGTCATCTCTATCTGCGATAGCAGCAAGAAGTTTGGGACAATGTAACATTCCTTGGTCGGCAGAGAGCATGGGATTGGACAAATAGATACTTCATATTCTTGCTTCCATTTCTCCATTTACGTTATAACTACTGTTTAAAAGCAGGAAAGAAATGCAATCCGTTGGCAAGTGCAATTGCTCGGTTTGGAGCAGCATTTGATACTTGAGGATTGAGGAGGGAATCAGAGGGTACAGATCTTGAAATTGACCTAGATAGTCCGCATATTTCCTTTAATATTTCCTGTCATGGTAGTATTACTAATTAAAGCAGGAAAGAGTTGCCATTGGTCTATAATAATTGTTGCTCTGTTTGAAGTAGCAATCTAATATAGAACATTCTATATTAGTCAACTCAGGGTTCAGTAGTCTAGTTCTATCTAAAATGTGGGAATATTTTATATACCCAAAAGGGAAATTCTTAATTGCCTAGTTAAAGTATCCCTTTCTTTTTACTATTGCTTGCAAGAAGGAATTTTTGCTGGAAAAAGTATCTGTGAAGATTGAATATTTTACCAGCACCACCCGTTTCACCAAGTAGGCACATCAGCAAGAAAATCCTGATATCAGGAAGTAAGTATTTGGAACAACGATCTTTAGCTAGGTTCCCTGATTCTATCAAGATCCATTTTTGCATAGAGATGCTCAGACCGCAAGTAAAATAGCTTTATCGCCTGAAACAATATCTAGATTGCTACATGCATACTAGCCAAATACTACATTCATGCAGTGCTCCATAAACTTTATCCATGAATAGACTGAACTTGCTATACTCAGCTCCTCATTTGGGAGGACAGAAAGTGATAACATACCGTGAAGCCCTGCATTTGTTAAGGCTGGAAGAGTCATCAAAAGCATAGCTATATGCTCTTGGGCAAATGGCCTTAAAGAGATGAGCAAAGAGTGTTGGTTTGCAAGTTTTGGGATCTGAGTATTCACCAGTGCAACAGTACCTAGCTGACTGCATAGCTAAGCATGCACTCTTACAGCCTATCACCTTGCCTCCAACCCTTACCTCCAAGGCTGATGGACAACATATGTTGAGGTCAACTTGGCATTCTGCTATACCACATCCAATTCCTCCCCCAACTGGCTTCATGGATACGGGTAAGTTAAATCCATCAACTAAACTTACATCATAGAAATGTAAGGGCGAATTCGATGTCCCCAGCGTCATTTCCACTACTGTTGCAGGTGGTACACCTCCCATCCCCTGGCAATGTAGTTGGCCGCTGCAGTCTCCGGTATCACAAGAGCCTTTCCCATGCTGATCAAAGTGACAATTTTGCCTAGCCCATATTCTGCCTGACCACTTCTCAGGCACATCGATAATTGCCTCCTCGGCGCTACTAAGTTGGAAGCCACCATTTTTTGGGGTAAGCTGACCAGCACTGCCTAGTATTCCAGGCCATATGATTTCTTGACAATTATTCACTAAAATTAACTGAGATCCATCTGCAATCACATGATGCATAAAGCAAGAGTTAGTTATTTAGTTTCTGCAAACAAACACTCAGTAGCAAACAACAAGAAAAGAAGAAAGAGTAGAAGCATACTTGTCTGCATCAGAAAGACTGACATGCAGAGAAGAATGGATAACATATACGAGGACATTAACATTGTATGGCTGCTAATTCAAGATGCAATGGTAGACATGGAGGAGGAATGGATTTTGATATGTTGCAAAATGGTTGATTTATAGGACGCAAACTCCCTGTTGATCCGATGGCCTACTTAACGGCAGGAGAACTGCTCCATGTACTTTATCTTCTCTCTCTAAAGCTTCTACTTTATATTTAAATATTTAAGAAGGGGATATATGCATTGCTTCGAAGTGGGGATTTGTAGGCCTCTCCTATATTATCTGATTAAAGTTTATTCTGCGTGAAATGTTTGCTTTTTAGCTCTAATCTCAGCTGCCTTTGGAAGCATAAGCATCTCTATTCCCTTAATCTGCTGGTGTGTCCATCAATCAGTTTCACATGCTTCTGGACTTAACTTGAATCAACTAGTAGCATTTCTATTCAGCTGTGACAACTGAACTAAAAGATTTTCACTCTAAAAGCTTCTAGAGCTAATTAAACCACTTTCATTTTTTTTTTTTTGAGTTACATCATAGGAGGAATGTAGATCGAACTTAACTGATCTAATCAAACAGATTCAAAGGGATTCAGTTTTGGTTAAACTGTCTCATTTGGGTTTGCCTTTGCTGGCCCCCTGCAACAGATCTATGATGCTGCTCCAAAACTAGAATGCAACAAGAAAAAGCAACTTCTGCTATTAGAAACAAGGCAGCTAAGCAACCCATATAGCTTTTGAAGGTCATATTTCACAGGGAAGGCAATCTTCATAAATCTGCAAAGGATTAAAGGTGATACTGAACTGAATGTAATAATTCTGTCGCTAACTTTCTCACTCTTGTACTTCACGATCTCTCTATACAGCAGAAATTTGTAGTTTAGGTCTTTTCCTTCTTTTCTATGTTGGTTGATCACATGGACTTCTTTAGTGGAGTAGAGTGGAATTACTTTTGTAAAGGCAGAATTGATGAATATTTGCATAAAATATTAACTACTTTTTGAATTTTACAAATTTATAATTTCTTTTTCTTTTTTAATACATATAGAATAGAGAAATATGAATTAAATTCAAAATTTATCAACTAATATTTAGGCTGTATTTGGGTACAAATTCTACTCAATTCAAAACTAAACTTTAATTTAAAATAATATTAATTTAAATAATTTTCGTTTTTCGATAATGTCATATATTTACAATATATCATATTCTTTTTTTTAATCCTATTTAAATAAATTTCTATCCACATATTACATATTGATGATCATAATAAGAAATAATACTAACTGTAATATTTTTTGTTTTAAAGTGATACGAAATAATTTTTTTTTAAAAAAGGAATATTTTACCATTCTAAAGGTTTCAATGTTGATTTCTTTTCAACCTTAATTCCTTCATAGTCTAATCTATATGTAAAAGATTACTTAAGATTGTAAGTAGAATGTGATTCTTCCCATCCCAAACTAAAATTTAAAATTGATTAATTTAAATAATTTTTATTTTTTAAGATCTCTCGTATATTCACAGTAGATCATATGCATTCAACTATTTTTTTCGTAAACAAATTCTTTTTCACTGAGTAAAACAGAGAAGATCAGGGGCAATATGACCTATGCTACTTTTAATCGGACCATATCGTAATAATCCCAAAAATGAAGGGCTAAATATGCAATCTTGAGAACTGAAAATGTGTCGGAAGAAACCGGAAGATGACAGCGGCTTTTATCTCCTCCTCCGCTGCCACTAAAACCCTTTCTGTTTCGATGGATCAATGTTAATAGTTGAAACCCAGTGAATCTTGAAATATAGCAAGCACACTTTGCTCCCAAGATGCATTTAGCTGCAAAGCTTGCCGGAGCTGCACGAATCACCCGTTCGTTCTCCCTCCTCAAACCGCCACTTCTGCCACCACCTTTCAGATTTTTCTCTGGAAAATATAACGCAGATAGCATTATCCCGTCTAACCCAGTTGCCGTCCAGATGATAAATTATGCTTTTTCTCTCGCCCGTTCCCAAAAATCAGGTCTTTCATTCTCGAATCTTCTGTTCTCTCTCATTTGTAGATAATTGTTTTGCTGGTTTTTTCCCCTTGAATATTGCGTTACTTTGTCTTGTGACTACAATTTGCTTCTCTATGCTTTTGTCCTTATCCTTATGACTACAATCTTCACCGCTCTGCTTTTGTCCCTATCCTATGTAGATGAGTCCTATGCGCAAGGTTTGTTGGTCTTGGAACAGTGCCACTCCACTCAATCAGACGACAATTCAAAAGGGATGGTTCTACTGGCCATGTCTACCTTATTATTTGAGAGGTCTTTTCCATTTTCTTTGTTTTCCCTTTCCGTAATTAGCACTATAAGTTTGCCTGTTAAGCAGAATAAATTCTCATGTTGGACATGGTTTTTTGTTACTTTTTCATTTTGGTTTTTACTTTTTCCCACATTAGAGGAAATTTTGCGGAAGCCGTTGAGAAGCTCCAGACGATTCAAGATTTGTCCTCGTCTTCTGTAGCTGTTAGAGGTATTTGACATTTGGAAATGTGGTTATTCTCTTTGCTTATTTGGTTAATTTGATTGTAATATGGTTGGTTGGACGTGTTTTGCTTGTGGATGTTTGCTGCAGTTGCTGTTGTAGAAGCTCTAGTAGGAATGGACTTAGAATTGGGACAGGTACGTCTCTGAAAACCTTTTCATCTGCTATGGTTTGGGTTCACTTTATTATGTTTACAAAAAGTTGTGGCACTTGAGGTTTTTTTATGTGGGGCATGATTTTGCATAGGATGATTCTGCATCAGCTCTCGCAGAAATATGTTTTCAACTTATGGAAGCTATCAAACTTGACCTTGGAGTTGCAAATGGCTTGGATGCTTTAGAAGCTCGTGCCAAGGCTGTAAAAGGCCTCATGAAGCTTGTCCGGGGTGACTTTGAATCAGGTGTGTTTTGTTAGTAGTTATTAATGAAATTCTTTATCAGTTGGTTTTAGTTAGTTACTATGTTCAGGTTTCTAACTTTGTCGCTCTTCTTCAGCTGAGCCATTCTTTTCAGGGGTTCAAGTTGGTGTTTGCACCGGTAAGGTTTTGGCTTACAAGACATCTAGTATTGTTTATTCTACATTGGATTGATTTTGTGACATATAGGCAATGTTGCTCTATCTTATGCTGAATATCTTCATGGCTTGCGGAAGCTTCCAATTGCAAAGGAATTGTACCAGAAGGTTATTCAGGGGATGTCAGAGCATAAAGATTTCAACAATCTGGATACCTCTGCAGCTTGTAACATGACAAAGGATGAAGTTTTGTTAGCAGCTACATGTGGCTTAGGGCAGCTAGAAGCTCATTCAGGGTACAATTGTGATTATTTGTGTAGTTGACTACTGAATATGATCTGCTACAGAGATGACCTCTGTTTCAATTTTTTATTTTTTAAATTTTAAATGTTTCTCTAGAAATTTTGATGATGCTGAGGAGAGACTGACTGGAGCTCTAACAAAGGCAGAGGATCATTTTGGTGTGCTATTTCACACTTACTAATACATGTGAATTTAGTCATGCTTCAAGTATGAAAGATTAAAAGAGTACCCTTTGACTTAGGATTCCATCATCCAAAGGTTGGTGTTATTTTGACCTGCATAGCCCTCATGTTCCGACTCAAGGCAACAATGGAGCGCTCAAGTTCTCTTTTGATTCAAGAGGTTAGAAATTGCCAATGATGATTATTACATTGATAAAACTCTTACTTGGTGCCCTCATTGTCAATATTGATGCTCTTTTAAAGTATGTGATTTAAGACAGATAAACTGAAGGCGTTAATTATACAAAAATTTTGCCTACTTTTGCTGAAGAAAAAGAGCTCTAACAGAGTGAATTTGTGAATCAAATTAAGGTTCAAAAACCAGATTTTAGATTTCATCTTGATTTCCTCTTTAGAGTTTCGGCAGAGAGAAATATCATTATGGTTGAGGAAAGTCCTATAATTGATGGATTTGATTCCTGCGAAGTCTTGGATATGATTCTGGCATATGCTCCTATTCCAGAGGCTATCTGCAGTTAATGACCCATTCTTAGAAGAATCTTTTGCAATGCATGGATGAGATATGGTGAAATTTTCACTTCTATTTCTTTCTGGATCCACACTCTGTCAATGTTGTTCTCTCTTTACTCTACAGGGGCTTTATAGGAGGGCTATAGAACTGCTTAAAGCTCCAGCATTAGAAACCAAAGGTATATGCTCAGTTGTTGTTGGTTTTTTCCCCCTCCCTTAATGTAATTAATATTTTGGTTGTCCTTTTGAGGAATCTCAATTCATTCCAATCTGGTGTTTATAAATAATGTTTGATAATTTTTGGTCCCTTGTTGTACAGAAGCAAAGATCTTTAGAAGTGATATAGTGGCCCTTGCAAGAGGTATGGTTTAATGCATAAATGCTGCAAATGGGATTGTACACAACTGGATAGATGCGTGGATGCCATGCTAGATTTGTTTTCAGTGTCACTCTTGGAATGATACTTTAATTGCATTGTTTGTTGTAGGTGGATATGCAGAAACACTCTGTGTGCAACAGAATAGAAAAGCAGAAGGAGAAAGAATGAAAAAGTGGGCAGAATCTGAATGGAAAAATAGGAGATTTTCCCTAGCCGAGGCATTAGAATTATCTGATAGTTCTTCTAGAGTGCCAGTCATTGATTCTAGAATATGCAGAGCTCTGTAATTTCCTGTCTTTCACTTCAGGAATTAATCTTTGAATACATATAATTGTTGTATGACATGATATCTCATCTGTAAAAGACAGAAAAATTTTGCCACTAGCATTATGACCTCACCCAATAACCTTGCATCAGATAAAATGGAAAGCAAAGCAAAACGCTAGACATGTCCCTCCCAAATAATCCCTGTAAAATCCTCTAGATTTCTTGTAATGATTAGAAGGTTCATCGTTGTGGTTTTGTGTTTTTTAGTATCAAAATACCAATTTGAGATAGATGTAAGTTGTGAGATGCATTTGAAGCTTGCATGTGGTTACATTTGCCGGTCATTTAGTAGGAAAAGGAGCATTGCAGAAAGTAGAATGGATATTGCAGAAACCCCACTGGGGGTTCAGGACTACTAGCACCGGCTATTAATCAAGTCGCGAAATGTTGGAGTTGCATTTGCCATGCATACCTCATTAAGAATTGTAGTCACATTACAATGCTGTAATACCTTACAACAAGCTTCACTGGTTTATTGAAGAATTTATCGATTGCACTTGACAGGTTTGTTGATTTGCTATGTCATGTTTTTGGCTAAACTATCATCACAGCATAGAATGACATTTCTGCAAATGACTTCTTTGATATCCCTATCTTCTACACTGGGAGAGGAAAGAAAAAGAAAAGAAGACACAGAAGAAAATTATGTGCGCATTACACTACATTTCTTCTATTCAAATTTGATTTTCTATAATTGCATTGCAAAAATGATACAATTGAGAAGGGAACTAATACTTGGACGCATTCATTCCTTTCATGTCAAAAATTCATTTTCCTGCAACAGTTGCTATACACTGCGTCTTTGCGCAATGGAGGAGAAGATGGAATTTCTTAACCAGGAACACTGGATATTCACAGGGGCAGATCGAGACCTTTACCAACATCAACACCAATTATCTGAAGTATTCCCTTGTTTTGAATCTGAAAATTCAAGAAAAATTCAGTAATTATCACAAGAATCTGAACAAATACCAGATGCTGGAGTCTGACAAAAAAAGTAACTAAACCCAGAATGGCAAACCAGTTCAACAATGAATATCCCAACAAGACCGATCATGCAAACTCTGGAATTCCATATTTCAGCGGTTCTTGTAAACCCCAGAAATGGGGGCTGATATCCGGGCTCTTGCTTTGGAAGTTCCACCTGAGGTTCGCAGATACTCTGAAGATTGGTTAACAAGTACTTGCGCAGTGCCTAAAGCACTATTTTGAAAAACAAATTTGTGACAAAACAAGAATTGCAGTCATGATACATACTCCAGCCGGGAGCTTTGCAGCTCGAACCTTGAAACCAAGCCGTTTCTTGGAGATTCTGATGTTTGTATTTCGATTATGGAAAAAGAAAAGATGTTCATTTTGACTGCGAGCCGCAGCAGCCGTCGGGAGGAAAGGAGATGAAATTGCCAGTGATGTAGCCATTGCTATGTTTGAGTTGGGGACTTGCAATCTTCTTCGACCTTATCTACACGGCATTGGTTGGAATTCCACATATCTTAGCTTGGCCCCATCCCACACTGCTATTGTTGGCTATAGCACAGGATAGGTTTCTCGCTTGCTGCCTCACGTTCCCCTTTTAATTTTTAATTTTTATTTATTTGTTTGTTTCTAGAGTAGTTCCCTCCGAAGGTCTAAATACTGTTCTTCTCTTGCTAGCGATTGACCGGTTTAATGAGTAAATTTGATCAATTGAAATTCTCGTTGTATTACTACTAAAACCTGATTAATTTTTCTTTTTTTAGAAAAATATTTATAAAATTCAGATTTTTGATATTATAAATAATGTATTTTCTCTGTTTTAAAACTTATAGAGATTAAAAAATTATTAAAATTTGTATAATTATAATAGAAAATAATTATTATATCCTTAAATAAAAATACACATTCATTATTTATTTTCCTTTGTATATTCATTAATGATTTATTAGTAATATACATATTTTTTATTAAAAGATGGCTAAATTAAGAATATAAATAATAAATTTATTTTTATTTGTGAAATTGATAAATACTTCTCCCGTCCTAAAAATCATATCAATTTAGGACATGACACGGAGATTAAAAAATTATTAAAATTTGTATAATTATAATAGTAGAAAAATAATATTCCATCCATCTCTATTTGTCTATCACAATTAACTACTTCATATAATTTTAAAAAAATTAGTTAGTATTTTAAATTCATACAACTTTATTTATACATTCCAAAAATACCCTTGAATTTAATGTTCTCTACAATTATTTTCTTGCTTTGGTTACTCAATTCTCTCTTTAAAGTTATTACGATTTTATTTTTCAAAGTTATTTAATATAAGGGTATAATAGTAAAATTAACATTAATGGTACTTAAATTTTTTCAATGCGATAGATAAAAGAGAATACCAAAACTTTTCGATTGTAACAATAAATAGGGACGGAGGGAGTACTACTATTTTACCCCTAAATAAAAGTAAACATTCATTAATTATTCTCTTCTATCCATTCATTAATGATTTATTAAAAATATACATATTCTTGATTGAAGAAATGATAAATTAAGAAATATAAGTAATAAATTTATTCTTAATTTGTGATGTTGACAAGTATTTTGATATAATAAAAATAAATAATTTTGACGTAATTTTTAAGACGGATAAAATATTTTAGTATAATAAAAATAAAAAAATTTTATATGATTTTTATAACGTGGAGTAGGAGTACTATATATCTTTCTATAATTAGTTAAATATATTAAATGCAGTCAAATTCAACTCCATGCAGTGCAATCCACTAATGTCCAGCAGAAAAAGAAAAGCTGAAACCCAACTCCATGTGATTTATCACTTTAATACAATTACAGTTCCATTACGGAACATAAATTAACCTTCTTGCAGTACTTTCAAGCAAGCAATTCTTGTCTGGTCAATCTATCGGGTTGTGACAAACATATTCTTCTCCCTATAATTTCAGACACTGCATCCATCTTGTTCTTCCAGCCTCTTCCTCTTTTTTCCCAATCCTAAATCAAAGTCAACCTTTGTCGTCTTTAATATGGAAAGATCAACTTGGAAATAACTGAAATTATTGTGATGAGTTGCCAAAACTGTCACAGGACTTGAAGGACAACTGTAAATGCTCCCAGCGCCCAAGTTGAATTCGTCCATCATCTTGTAGCACTTGCTAAGATCATCCTAGTGATTGAGAATTAGCTGATTAGGGTTATCGATGTTCTTCGTTTCATTTGCGAAAGAAGTTTCTCTCTTACCTTTTGATCTCTAGGTATAAGGGCACTGAAACGGTTGAGAAAAGCTTTGCTAGTCGATGTTAAATGCAACTCCTTGGAGATGTACTCTACTCCAGACATGGCAACAACGCAGGGCCGGAACTCCACAAATTTAATATCTGCATCGTCAGCGAGATCAAAATCAGTATCATAACTAGTTCAATATACATGATTTCTTGATTGCAGCACAAGCCATAGGTTTTGCATGAAGCCCCAGCTCCTCAGGCTAAACATATGCAGCAAGGATTGAAGTTGTAGAATCAAATATGATTTGAATTGTCACAAACAGTTCATATAAAGTATCTTAAGAATTGTTGATTGCAGTATAGAATAAAAAAAAAAAAAATGGATTTGGGATTCTTTGGTTCACCTAATAGAGCATTAATAAGAAGTCTAGTGACACTGGCAGTGAACTCCTCATGAGGAAGGTGTTTGTGGAGGGGATCAATGCTCCGTGTAAGCAGTTCCACGTAAGAATATGGTGTTATCGGACCAAGTTGCCATTGTAAAGCCTTAAGCAATGTCAATTCCATTCGTTGGATCTGGCTCGATTCGAAGGAATACTCCAAATCCTCCATCTACAATCACCTTATAAGCAAGTGTCATCAAACTAGAAAAGGAAATAAGCCTGTGCTGGTTTGTGGTCTAACCACTTCAACATATTAAAGAAGTTGAACTTTCTTGAAACACTAAATTTATGATAAATTAGAAGAGAAACAGTTGTTACCTGGATGTCATTAAACGTAGGGGTGATCGTTTCATTGTACTTGGAAGAAACAGAGAGGCATGCAACGGCCAGTAATTCGAACATCCAATGGTTCCAACTCTGCGTTAGATAAAATGCATGTTACATATTGCAAAAGTTAACAAAAAAGCAATTGGCTTAGCATTGCTGGTCTTACTTGACACTGATCGAGGGAAATGAATCGATCCATGTAATTTGCAGCGCAGAACACAGTTTGAAGTGAGAGATTCAACCGCCATTGTGACTCCAGAAGAAGAGGGAACACGTAAAAAGAGTCAGATTCTTCACCCGAAAGATTAATATGTGAAAAAAAAAAAATCCTTCGCAAGGGAAGAGACTTACTTTAATAAGCCAGTACATTCCTTTAAACCTGACAGTGTCAATCAAACTGCTTGATTTAACCTGCTCCAAGTACCCTGGTTGGGGCATGTAAGCGACTTCCTTGCCCAGAAATGTTCCGAAAGCTTCTTTGCAACCTTCCACAGTCGCATAGAAGGAAGTGTTACAGCTTCTTGGACTGTACAGTTCATTTGTACGTAACTTATCGTGCTGCTCACTGTCTGGACTCATAAGCCATTCCTCAGTGCATAGCAGACTCTCCATTTAGGTTTAAAGCTGGCTAAGGGCAGATAGAGAAAGAAACAGACCACACAGACTGAAATTCATGCGACTGAAGAATGGAGAGTAGGCCGTCAAAATCACTGGCGATAGCCGAGATCCGGACAACTGAAATGATCAAAACATGATGAAAACATCTACCATAATGGACACATATGGTTACTCCTCAATGTATTATAGATTGTACAATCTATTCGGGAGTTGTTTGAGAAGTAAAGAAACTGGCAGTGGTTAAAAAGGGTTGTGCATGGGCAGTTAGAGGTAATATGGTGGTGATGGGGGGCGATCATGAGTTATAAAAAGGAGGACACGTCCCTCATGAAAAGGGTTAAATGCTGCTTTCAGATTTTTTGTGAAAGAATGAGCAGTGCTGTGTGTGTTTTTGACTGCAGTAACCAATTTCGTGAGTACACGAGGATGGACCCTGTTCTCATTCTATTTATTGCGTCTTATGGCAACGAACAACGCTGGCCTCTTCTGCCAGTTTAGGATTCGGATATTTTTCTGTAATAGACAAGCAGTAATGGGCTCTGTTTTTTTTTTTTTCTTTTTCTTTTTTTAACCTTTCCCTTTTTTTATTCCCTCCCTGTTTTGTGGTTGTGGGTTGGGGTTGGCTTGTGGAGATAGAAAGGCAATTGAGCAATCAAAATTAGTAATCTTTTAACAATGATTTTTTATGTCAATTGTAAAATATTCCGTTTGATTTATAAAAATAAATTTTAATTTATCAACTATTACAAACTTATAGCCTTCGCAATAATATTAATTTTGACCTTATTTTTATCTTGCTCAACTACATTTAATATTGCAGGTATGCATTCCTGAGAAAGTGAGAACCGAACAGAAGTCGGGAGTATGTTTTGCACTTTTTCAGTCGTCAAGTGCAAGTCAAACCAACCACACCCACTTGTCATATTTTCAGCTCTGCAGCCTTCAAACCATTCCAGCTAGCACGTTATGAGATCATCAGTTTCACCTTGCACTTTATTACAAATTTTCGCCAACATCATGAGAGCCTCGAATACTTTGTGTTTAATTCTAGAACAGTAATATTTTCTCCATAAAAAGGCAAACAACCAGAACTACCGTGCACAGGATCAGCAAGATCATTTCCCTGGAATTCTTAGTGCAGGCAGACGCGCTCGAGAAGACAACCTTTTCAATTCCTGTCATTTTTTTTAAATATAATATATTCGCAATTTGGTTGGTGTACACACACCATCAGGGGCTCGTTGTTGCTTAGTTACATTAATATAGCTAAATAACTAAGGTAATAACCCTTCATGAATGTAGCATAATGCAGACTTTATCAGTTGGGAAACACAAAATATCCAGAAGACAACAGGAGTAAATCATTTCAACAACTGCGTGAGTGAAACGTAGTCCATAACAACCGTGCATGTGAAATATCAAGAATACAAGGAATTTGTTTTAACCACACGTGGTTCCCAGTTCACTTGTCAAAGTCGGGACAGAAACCAATTTGAGCTAGATACATAATATTGTACTTGCAATTAATGATCATGATCAAAGAGAAAGCAAATAATCTGGTGTGACTATGCAACTTAAAGTTGTACAAGAGTAAAACCAACTATGAGAGCTTTGAGAGACTTCAAATGCAAAACCAACCTAACAATGCATGTACATTTCTAGCGAATCATGAAACTAAAGCAACCCATCAGGCGTTTCACAACCCAGGTTGAGTTCACTGCAACTCGTACGAGGAGAAACTGAAACCTGATCTCCCGTCATTTGTTGATTTTAACTCCAACTTCTGGAAAGGGCTGCCAGAACAAGTCAATAGCATGTTCATAGATCAGTTGGAGCTAGTCAAAGCACTAGAAGATAATAGCATCTTAAAAGTGCCAATAATGGATGATTATGCTTGTAATTCTTTGTAAGCACATGAACGAACCATAAGTTAAGAAATCTTAATGCTGCCAAAATAAAACGCCATTAAACCTGACTAGAAATACTCAGTAATAAGCAGGAAAGGGGAGAAAAGGATAAAAAGAGGAGTACCTGCTATTAGGGTCATAGTAGAAGCCATTGATGGAGCCATCGCTACAAGAGAAACAGACATAATAAAAACCAGCAATGGTAAGCCCACAATCAGTTCCCACATTCACAAAGTACTGCTCTTTCCATCTCTGAAAAGCAAAGTCCAAAAACTGAAATCAGAACAAGAAATGATATGAGCTTCTGTCAGGGTTGAATGCAAGTGATGAAAGGTTTTCTATACCATAAAGACATAAGGATAGTTAGTCAAGTCCAATGACTTCCCGCCATCAATTTCCACTTGGCTCTGTTAAAAGGCTTAAGAAAGTCAAGAAAATGTTACTCAGCACACAAAACCTTCATAAGATTTACGCTACTTACAAGAAGTGGAGAAAAAGACGGAAATTTTGTCCAGTGTTTTATGTCATCTTCTGAGCTGCACAAGAATTTAAATCTTATTAAGAAGGATGTTAACTTAGTTAAATACATCAAAACTCCTTGAACTTAAACAGATACCATATTGCCTCCACAATCTTCCCTTTCTATCTTTCAATTTCACAGTCTTACTGCAATCACTAGTTATGTCAGTGAATAGTGTGATTCTATCCCTTATGACCATAGCTTTCATTTTTTATTTATTTATTCTTCTTCTTCTCCACCTTCTTCCCCCCTCCGGTTCTCAGCTCCACTAGGACTGCCTCCAATCACTTCTTCTTACCCCTCTGTTACCCGGCCATAAAGCAGGCTGCTTGCATCCTTGAAACTCTTCTCCCTCACTTGCCTGTCTAACCACCATTCAGTCCCTTCTCTTTCTCAAACCAAACCCCACCCCACCACCTCCACCCTCGCTCTCTCTTCGGCCACAACCAGATCTTTTTCCTTTTTCTTGTTCTTTGCTTTCTTTAATCTAAATTTCAGAAGAATATGGACCTCTGCTTATTCACAGAAATGCAATCTAATTGGTTACAGAACAATTACTGCCAAATTTGTTAAACCATGTTGCAATCATCATCCTTATTAACAGATCCTTAGTACAGGTTAAATGGCATAACACCTAATATTTAATTGTCCCTGTTGCCCTTTAATTGCTTGGTAGTGACTTGAAGTGAATCTGGTGAAGGAAAGAGCGGGAGATATAGAAAGGCTTTATCTGCTGCTGATGTGGAGAGCAGGATTGGGTGGTGCATAGGTGTGACGAAGAGAAGAAAGAATGGAAAGAGGAACAAAATGTCCCCCAAAAAAAGGTGTATTTTTTTTTTTTTTCAGGAAAAGATCATCTTTCCAAGAGAAAATTATGGAATGGGAATAATCTCAGAATAGTCAAAACACGAAGGGGAGATTGATGCAATTAAAAGATCAAGGAGGCAACTGGTTAACCTAGCAGAAATTTGAGGTGTTTTAATGAACTGACTTAATTCATACACTTTAAAATTCTCCGTATCATTATTGAGCCTTCTCCAATTATAATAATAATTAAAAAAAAGGATAAACATTAATTACGATGAGCCCAGTGGCACAAAAACATACGTTGCTCCCCACTTGCCAGTGAAAAAAGTGAAGTTCTTCGTGTCAACAATCTCCCCTTCCCAGAAAGTAATTACCTGAGGTACAACAGAAAACGAATACCCATATTTAGCTACATAGAGGATAACTGACAAAGCAATAAGTTAACAAACGAAAGCTAATATGCATTGGAATATCCTAAAGAGAAAAAGAAGGTGACATATGGCACCATTTGATGAATTACTAGGATAAATCATGGCCACAAGAACATATAGAGAGCTCAACAGTTGGACACAACAGGTTCAAATGAGACATAAAGGCCAATCTGCATTTGAATATCCCAAAACTGACCCACCAAAGAAAGGGTAAAACAAAACATTTTCTTGCACCAGCCCCAACAGAAACTAAAAGTGAAATTAGGACTCCAATTAGGTTATAGAAAGCAGCAAATACTTCAGGCATTAATGAAATTCACAAATCAAGATTCAAAATTCTACTAAAGCTAATCAGGATATGCTACAGTGGTGCTGCATCTGATTGCATAAAATACATAACAAGCATAATAAGAGAACAAAAGATTTAAAAACTAATCAGGATATGCTACAGGGGTCCTGCATCTGATTGCATAAAATATCATAACAAGCAAAATAAGAGAACAAAAGATTTATGTAAAGAAACCCTGTAATCCAAGTTTGTGAAAATGAAAGCTCCTCACTGGTGTGTCTGCCATTGGAACATTTAGGGCCTCCATTGTGCCACATAAATACCCATGATCCAGATCACAACCTTGAATCCGCACATTTACTCTCCATGCTTCATCCTTCTGTAGACTTGAAACATTTTGCGTCCCAGAGAAAGCCTGTAAAATCAACACTTCCCCAATGCTTAAACTTACCAAAGCACATAGAACTGATAACTCTATGGTCATGGTCAGATGGAATTTGTTAACTATCATTCTATGGTGATCCTTTCACTGCAGAACTTTAGCTGGTTTAGAAAGGCACCAAAGAAAATATTATCACCTCTAAAGTGAAAGTCACTCCTATAATTTCACAAGGAAACCTAAGGCATAGTTATCTTGTATTGCATGATAACCAGTAACAAGCAGCGTAATTGGATATTGTCTTAAGGAACATAAAAGGATTGATCATTGTATTAAGAATGCATAATTAAAAGTACAAGCTTACCTGTATGAGCTTTCACATTCCCCAAACAACTGAACTTCATGATGTATAGTTGTTGGAGATATGCAAAAGACGGAACTTCCATTTAAATGATATCCTTAAAATGATCACCATATAAGATAACCATTCATCATTTTATGCATTTTAAATACTAAAATATACTATTAAGTTTCATATATAACAGGCTATAATGGGTTGTCTACATCTTCTCTTGTTGATACACATATTCTGGTGATGCTACTGAATAAATAATGCACATCAAAGAAGTCCAACCTTAGCATTCCAATTTCCATATACCATCACATTATGTGTTCAAAAAACATATGGATTCTCAAACTGAGTAAGACAACCCCAAGATCTTTCTATTTATAGCTTGAAAAGATTATATGATTTAGGTCAGCAAATGGATTGACTAATATTGTGCAATGTTATGAAGTAAATTTATACTCATCTCCTGCATCCCGAAAACATTATTCTCTGGCATAAGCACTGAGCCAGTTGTTGGAGACTAGTAAATCTCTCTGGTAAGCAATTTGGTATTCCTCCTACACCTTAATTCACATCCAGTGAGGATGCCAAGCTCATTATTCCTCCCAAAAAGCAAAGAGGATGAGATTCATCGAAAAATAGTATTATCCAAAAGTAGCACTCTTCTTAATTGATGAGTTTTTTAATGAAGTCAGAGTTACTACTTCTAATTGATTACAAAAAGTTTGGTCTACAGAACAGTCCAGATTTATTCCACAAGGCCTAATGAAATACAATCTAATCTACAATACATGTAGCATTGACTTCCTAAATATCTCGGATTGTAATAATGTTATCTTGGAAATCAAACAAGCAAAGACATGTGCCAAATAAATGTGCAGAAACATTTGAAGATTCAATCTTGTTTCCACACTATAAGGTCCATCCCTAGTATCACTCACCAAACTAATGATAAATGTAAATTCTGCAGCTCTTAATCCTTTAGCATGGTCCCAACAACCCCAAATCAGGCAATTAACAGCATTGTGCTGCATAGTTTGTAATCAGTAACTTTCTAACCTTGGGTTATAGAAAGAAGGGAATAGGTCAACCACACTACAAGCTAAAATGTACATATTCAAAAAGAGAAACACTTAGAATTCAACAAATATCTAATTTTAATTGGTAGAGGAAGGAAAAATCAGTTAGTTTAGTGTAGTTCATTTATAGCATACTGTTATATATAGTTGTATAACTAATCAAAACTGCACAAATGTGAAATACATGTCATAGCAGCTTTTGAAAACTTGAGTTCCACATGCACAAAAGCTAACAAAGGAAGGGAAGATGAAATTCACCTGTCCCACACTCAAAAGGGTACAAGCTGGAAGTGTCGCATTTCCCGGATTATCACCTGTCATTTGATGACACATCAGCACTAGAATCACAAGGCTAATAGCAGAAAATTGCAACTTCAATTCATATAAGTTGTACACAGTGATGGAACTAAGAGTGGGCAAGACCGGTGTCCGCCCTCCAAAAAAGTTCCAGAAATTGCACATTCTTTTTAGAAAAACTGAGACTTTTTTACAAAAGTTTGTACAAATTTACCTTTCACCCCCAATTTTTTTTTCTTTTTTAAATCTCATAACATTTTCCTCTACCCTTTATCTTTACTATGACTTTGCCCCCAAGTTCAAGGTCCAGGTTCCGTCCCTCGTTCTACATAAATCTAACAAAATGGTTAGAACCACTTCTCCCCGATCTTGATTTTATCTACCCCATCCTACGCCCAATTCCAAAAGGATCACAAAACATTCGCAGGCTTTCCCATTTCTCTTTTATTCAACTTTTGTTTTCTTGCCTAGTTAGAAACTAAACAGCATGTAAGCATGTTAACGCAAGGTACTTCCCCCAGGAACTCAATGAAGTGTAAAAAAACAAAATAATTATAATTTCAATCTGCTAAGAGTGAAAACGAACATCCTTAGTGATCACATTAAACAGTCTCAAATTGGGGGTTTAGAGTACACAGGCAACAAGTATTTATGATAAAGATTAGATTTTGATTTTATTGTCAGATAAAGGGCATACAATCACCAAAAGACGGTGCAGTAAAATCACAGAAAAATACGTTACCTGAAACTTGGGCAGGTATGGAAGATTCTGCCACTCTAACTGGCATTGTTTCTGCAGTTTCTTGAGCTTTCAAGAAATAGCAGTTGACGGACAAAGGGACTCTGGGTCTTTAGCCCCAAAAAGCAATGATTTCCCCTTTCCCTCTTCGGCCTTTTTCCTTTGAGAGTCGAATGAACACAGAGGAGATGAACCAAGACCCTTCACATCCACATATTACCACAATCCAACCGTACCGGTCCAACAAAAGCAACCCGGAAATATATTTTCTTCCTTTTTATTTTTGAGAGTTTATATATTTTATGATTTTACTTTGCTTTTTAATTAAGTGATGTTATAAAATTTGAGTAGTGTTAGAATAAAATATTCACACTACACACTAATAAAACTCTAACTATTCTTTGCACAATAATTTTTCACTTTCCTTTCTCACAATTTTCTCTAATATTTCTTTCACAAAATAATGGTGTATTACAAGTTTAGGGAATAGCTCTATTTATAGAGCTCTAATTAATGGAATACATCCTGACATACATCATCTTCCACTAATCTTAATTAGTGGTGTCTCTACTAAATGGTGGACATCCATAAAAATCTTCTCCAATAATTCAAATAAATCCATAATTAGTAGAGCCTCCACTAATTAATAGAGCTTCTAATAATTTTAAGATATTCATAACAAGTGAATATTTTTGCGGATAGGAAAATAACGACCATTTTCAAGATGGGAAAAGGAAAATGCAGAGCACCAAATTAGCTTAGCGTGGGTACCTTTGTTATATATAGGATTATTGTTAATAAAAGAATCTGTAATCGTTATTTGAATATAGATAAAGAGCTCATTAAGACAAGCGCATTCAAAAGGTGAGAAATCAGTATAAAAATCTCAACACCAATAATGTCAATTAATTCACGTAACAGCATCTTTCTTGTATACGTTATACTAATAAAAGTAATTTTGTAAACACAAATAGGATGAAATCTTAATATTTAAGTTAATTTTATTTTTTTATAGTATGTATATTATGTGAGAGTGACTATCACATACATAAATTATTTTTATTTATTTAAAGATGAGAATCAAATTTAATTTAAATCTATTATATAGGTTATTATTATCTAGACTTATTATAAATATATTGTTCGAATAAAAATTTATTTTTGTACAATTATTGTGCCGTTTTCGTTTTGCTTTGTACATTTAGGTTTTATTTTGTATTTTTTTTATTAAATTTAATTTCATATTTAATCTAAAAAAAATTTATTTCATGATTCGCCTTTAAACTTTATTTTTAACTTTTTAAATCTTTAATTATTTTCCATTCGACATACTTGATCATTTCATCCAAATCTCCATCAGTCAACACCATGTCAACATTCGTGATTTAGCTTTTATCCATTCACGAATGTATTTTCGTAATTTAACTTTATTCTATTTTTTTTTAAAAAAAAATATCCAAAATAAAAACTCACTTAAAAGAAACCGAGTTCTTTGGTGAGTGGAACACAAGTTCAACCAAACAAGGCTGCATTTTATCATCAGAACCATTAAGCCCAGATACTTGTGAATACTGTTTTTTGAACTGAATCGGGCAATTAGACCGTGAATCGATCTTTAAATCGGTTCGATCCGTCTCTTTGAACCGAATTTTAAAAAAATTGTCTTATTTTATTCAAATCGATTTTGACTTACCGGTCCAATCAGTGAACTATTAAACCGATTGGTCCAACCGAATTGAATGTTCTCTCCCTTTTACTAAATAAGATAATATATTTATAAAAAAGAAATAAGTTATACAAATAAACTAAATAGTCTACAATAATATAGAAAATATCACATTTTTTTCTAAATTCATTATTTTTGTATTTATGGACTTAAATTATATTATATTATTAATTAATTTTATTTTTAAAAATAATTATATTTTAAATTTTAAATTATAATATTACCGACTCAATTACGATTTAATTATGATTTAATTACAATTAAATCATTAAATCGTGAATTAATAAATTTTTCGATTCATTGTCAGGTCCGATTCTAAAAAACATTGCCGGTGAATGCACCTATGCAAGCATTTTCCTTTTTGTTTTTCTGTCATCTTTTCTTTGACAATCTTGGCCCCCCTCCTCTTCTTCGTCTTCTCCGTGATGTTTTTCCCTGTTTCTCCATATCCATCATCAATTTTTTGTCATCAGCAGTTAATTTTTGACCATTTTCCCCCTATTACTTCGCAACCCTTTTTGCCTTTTTTATTTTCTCCTGGATCTGATTCTGGGTACTCAAAATCTTCCCAAAACCATTGTTGAAGATTTTTCCCAAATAATACCCCTTCCACTTGTCAAACATTTTCAAGATAAGATAGACAATACTTTGTGAAATCAGAATCAGTGATTACTATTTTGTTCAGTTTTTTCTTTCTTTTTTGGTATTTTTGGTTATAAAATTGTTATCTTTAGAACACTATTTTTTCTGATTTGAATTGAGAACATGAATGGGACAAAAAGATTCGAAGAAAATTATTTATGATCAGATGAGAAGCCACCAGGGACTCTGTCACAAGTCGACCTGTGACAGTTCGCTTGCATGGGCAAGATATTGTTCACGTCCAATCCAAGTACCCGATGCATCACCTGAACACTCGTGTGTCCTCGAACGTGTTTAGGAAACCGAAAGGATTGAACGTTCCTAAGCGTATTTGACCATCTCCTACGGTTAAGTCGAGTATGCCTAGAAACGTTCGGGACCTTATCAAGGATGTTTTAAACATGTTTAAGGACACTGGAGCTTTACTAGCCAAAGGCCCAAGACGGAGAGTGGAAGATGACACGGAACGATCCCAAACCAAGCCCGCCTGTCGTGCCCAATGCCAGCACCCAATGCCCAGCCGAGGTGCTCGAAACCAACTGAAGGTGCCAAAGCTATGAG
Organism: Voacanga thouarsii; assembly: GCA_026120185.1. Lineage (NCBI taxonomy): Eukaryota > Viridiplantae > Streptophyta > Magnoliopsida > Gentianales > Apocynaceae > Voacanga > Voacanga thouarsii. The sequence continues at coordinate 3,360,456 of JANUWF010001287.1, read as the reverse complement.
CCAACCTTGCATGCCGTGCGCCCAAACCGAACCCAACGCCATGCTCGTTTCGTGTGCCCAGCGATCAGCCAATGCCATGCCCAACAACCAGCCGATGATGAGCCGACAACTAGAACCGTCAACCCTTCCATTTTCTTGTGTAAATATGTAAATAGGTATTTGTTATATTTTTGTAAATTTTCTAAGGCCTTGAAGGCCATGCATGTAAATTTTCATAATTAGATTCCTTTACTTAGGTCTACAGAAAATCGACAAATTTTTCCCACATCCTCAGAAAAACGGTATCTACTGTTGAAATTTGGAAAAAGTTTACAACGTCTATTATAAGGGGCGTACAAAAACGAGATCAGGTAGAAGTAAACAAAGTCGGTTATAAATATTGGTGTTCCTCCTCACCAATACTTGTTGTAAATGCTTTGTACTCACTTTCAATTCAATGAAATGACTATTTTTATGCAATTAGGTGTAGTTAAGTTCCGTTTTATTGTCATTTTTTTGTCATTTTCATATCGTTCATTGCCATTTTCAATCGTTTTTATTGTGATCCGTTACAAAACCATTCAAGCTCACTTTTAAGTGTCCGAATGAGTTCAAAAGAGATTGGTGTGACGTTGACTCGGGCCTAACTAAATCACAAACATTACGGTTAGTCGATTGTGAGAAAAACGACCTGTGACAACTCTCATTGTGAGGGGTGATGCTTGGGCCTTGCCCAAGTTCATGGTCTGCTTCATAGGAAATTCTTATATGGATTGGGTTCACCGTGGACCACAACTTTAAAGTGTTATATTTTTTTAAAAATGTATAACTCACACTGTATATAGTACAACATTCAAAGCATCTGGTTCACGATGAATCGAGTCCATATAAAAATTTTCCTTGGCTCGTACTCTTTGTTTCTGCCACTTATATTGTTTACACCATGAAGCTGCTCGGTACAACTCGCTTATGTGATGATGAATTCCTGAGCTCTGCTGGCCACCACATGAGTATGGCTATTTCCTCCTCCAAACTCAATAGTTTCTCATTAGACAGTTATAAAAGTGAAAACTTGCTCAAGGAAAAGAAACACAGGATTAGAACACATAGTTTTCGGCATTGCGGCCTTGGCTAAACACTGGGACGAGAGGAAGAAATATATTAAGCTCTGGTAGAAGAAAGAACAAATGAGGGGCATTGTTTGGGTAGACCATACAGTCAAAACTAACACAAACGAGAGTGATGTTTCCCTAAATTGAGAATTTCTGAAGACACTTCACAGTTTCCTTACACAAACAAGCAAGGCCACCCGTCTATGATTCAGATCTCGCAAATTGTCTCAGAAAAATTGAGATTGGGGATGGAGAAAGTAGGTGGTTTGTGATGGGCTTCAATCCTTGTAAACTGAACAGGTTTGCTGATGTCATTTCAGGAACATTTCGCCCTAAAAATTTTAATTTTATTGTAAATTATCTCAATTAAGTTAGGAGATAAAATTACTTTAATCCCTCTACTTAAAACATATATTCTATCCCAATTGACAGTTGGTCAAAGTTCAAAAGGCAAAGTTTACATGTGCAGTTACCGTTATGCCCTTTTTCGCCTTCTAATTTAAGTATCAAAAAATTAAAATATAATGAAATTCTTGATAATTACGCCTTTGAATATCATTTTCAAATAAACAGAGCTTGGACTTATTTTTATTAGTTAATTTTTCCTAGTAAAAGTGGTAACAGTGTAAACAAGCAAAGCCATATGAAAAGAAAAGAAAAAACTGAAATTGGCTTCGGTTATTGGGTTAAAAAAAAAAAGAGGGATACTTTTGTCCCAAAAAATAGGAAAGAAACTATCATTTAATGATTGGGAATAAAATGTATTTTTAAAGAAAAATTAACCTATTTAGCTTCAAAAGTTTAGAATTTATAATATTTTCACCTTTAATAATTTTTTCCCTATCACTATGGTTCCTATTAAAATTATAACTTGTCAAGTAATTTTCAACTTTCTTTTCTGATATAAATTTCGATCCAAAGAAATCATCTTCATTGCCCATCTTTTTTTAAGAAAAAATAGGCATCTAAATTAATCACGTGCAATATAGATGATTTTTTTTACTGAAATTTATACCAAAAAATAAAATGGGGAACCATTTAGCATGTTATAATTTCATCAAAAAATATAACGATAAGAAAAAATCATTAAGGACGAAAATATTATAAATTTTAAATTTTAAAGAACAAATATGTTAATTGATCAAGTACAATAGAGATGATTTTTTCTAATCAAAATTTATACCAAAAAATAAACTTAGGAACCATTTAGCATGTTATAATTTCATTAGAAACTATAAAGCCAAGAAAAAATCATTAAGAATAAAAGTAAATTGTCAAATTCAGTCCCTGAACTTTTTATTTATTGTCAATTGGTTTTTTTCTTTATTTTTAACTTATTAGGTCCCATATTTATTTTCTTTTGAAAACATTGGACCCTCTTCTTTTTCTTTTTTTTTTTTTTGGCAAATGTAATCCTTCCGATCAATTTTTGGCTAGTCAACAGCTGGTCAAAAAAGTCAACTCTGACTTTGATTTTTTAAAGGGTAATTTGGTCATTTTACTATTTACAAATAGGCAAATGGTCAAATTTAGTCTCTAAACTTTTTATTTTTTGCAACATTGGTTCCTCTTCTTTTTTTTGGCAAATGTAATCCTTCTGATTAATTTTTGGATAGTCAACAGTCGATCAAAAAAGTCAACTCTGACTTTTTTTTGAAAAGGCAATTTGGTCATTTTACTATTCATATATATATATATATATATATATATATATATATATATATATATATAAAAGAAACTATAAGCAAGGAAAAAGACAAAGGAAAAAACGAACAGAAATACCAATTTGAGAGCTAAAGGCTAAACCTTTTTATCTAGATGGCTGTCCGAGAAGAGGTCCTCGACAAGATCTTTCATGTCAACAGTTGGGTACAGATTGGATCGAGAAGAAGAGGACTGGGGAAGGACAAGTTTGTAATTAGAATCCATGGCTTGAAGGTACATTGGTGATCGATTACGATTAGGGTTTTCAAACGCCATTGTTGGATCAAGAAGAAGAGAGCAAAGTACAGTTTTTATTTCCTTCGATGAAGAAGAAGAAGAAGAAAAATCGAAGTGATTTTTTTAGAATAAATTATTGCAGTAGTAAATAAAAATAGATACGTGGCTTGATGACTAAATGGATATGTGGCTTGAAACTTTTTTATCCTTCTGTGAATAGTAAAATGACATACTTGCCCTTATAAAAATAGGCAATGCCGGAGTTGATCATTTGACCGATGGTTGATTGGTCAAAAATTGATCGGAAAGACTACATTTGTCAAAATAAAAAAGATTGAGGATCTAAAAAGTTGAAAATAAAGAAGAAGGATCAATGTTATCAAAAATAAAAAGTTCAGGGACTAAACTTGACAATTTGCCTTTCTTTTTTCAATTGTGTACAATAAAATGACCAAATTGCTCTTAAAAAAATTCAAAATTGGAGTTGACTTTATTGATCGATCGTTGACTAGCAAAAATTGATCGGCAGGACTATATTTGCTAAAAAAAAAAAAGAAGAAGAAGAAGAAGAAGAGGATCAATGTTTTCAAAAGAAAATAAATAGGGGACTTAATAAGTTAAAAATAAAGAAGATGAACCAATTTTACAAAAAAAAAAAAAAAGTTCAGAGACTAAATTTGATAATTTGCCAAGAACAAATAGGTTTTTTTTTTTTTTTTTGTTAATGGACTAAAGTACTTTTATTCCTTAACATTTGCAATCAATCCAAAATTTAATACATAAACGGACTTCCAAGCCCACCAAGACGGTTCTTTCTTAAGGCATTTCGTGGCCATGAACAGTTTTTCCAAGTCCCATTCCCATCTCACTTTCTTTTTTTTGGTTGGCTGAATTATCTCGCATTTGAATCGAACCTCAAATATTTTTTCCGTTCCAAATATTGAATTAAAAGTTACCCATATGAAATAATGATAAAATTTACTTTAACAGTGCTTTTATTGATCGTAATATAATATAAAATTATACTAAGATTAGAGCAGTACAAATCGTTTATCTTATTTTCTTCCCTTCTTTTCTTCGTTTTTTAGAAAGAATTACCTATCTATTTTACGAAAAAAATATATTATAGAAGAAAAGTAGTAATACAATATGTGGTAATTCTATAAGAATTGGAGAGATAGTGGAGAAAAGAATATAAGAGAAGATCTTGAAAGAGTTCGACTTGAGAAGATTAACTTAATACATATTTGATAATTTAATTAAATAATATAAATTAATTAATAAAATGTTTATTTATGTATGTTCGATCAAAGATATTGTTAAGTACGTAACTATTTTAATGTATTAACTATTACATGACAAATTCTTATTATTGTTTAATTAAGATGTTTTCAAATTTTGAAATTTTGTTATGAATTTTTAGTAAAATAAAAATTATTTAAATTTTAAATGTGAATATATTATATTTTTATTTAATTATAATTTTATTCATATTCAGAATTCAGTATTATCAAATAAAGCGTATAATTGGATAGCAATTGAATTGAGATAAGTTTATTTAAATATAATAAAAGATTATTAAATGTGTAAAGTCTCGTGGGTCTAAAGTAAAATTAAAAAGAAAATATGATAAATATAATATTTGTGAGTATGTAACAAATTTTAAGAAATAAAAATATATAAAATAATATTTTTTTTAAAATTAAGGTGAAGTTTGGTAGTAAAATTGATTTGAGAAAATTGTTGGCCAATCACGTCCAAATAATAACTATTGAGTTACCCACACTTTTCTGTGTGGGGCAAGTCCACGTCAACCATTGGATTGGCTAAGAGAGGCCAGTACGGACTAGTCCCAAAGAATGCCTAGCTGGTTTACGGATTTTCCTATTTTTTATTTTTATAATTAAATAATTAGCAATCTAAAAGTTTGTACATATCTTTTCTTGTAGGAAGTTGAAGATAATTATTCATAATTAAAAATTTATTATTAAAAATAATATTTAAAAGCATCAATGAAGAAATCTTTAAGGAATTGAATTGTTTTGCTCATATTAATTAAATGTCCAAGTGTATTAGGGAAATTACTCAACTAGCTTTCTAATTCTAGTTAGATAAACATATTCTATTTTTTGTTTCTTGTTCATATATAGTAAGGATGTCATGTAGTTAAATATTATGGGTAATATTTAAATTTGTTTTCAGAAATATATAATTATCTCAATTAAGTTTTTTAAATATTTTTTTACTTAATTTAATTCTTATAAATATGAAAAGTATATTAAAGTGACTCTTCCTTCCAAAATTTAATAATCAAATTTTTTTAAAAAGTCAAATAAAATTAGACAACAAAAAGAGTAAATTTCAAATTCATCATAAAAAATATGCAAATGTCTTAATCAAATCCCTCAAATATTATCTTACTCTATTTAATCCTTATAAATATGCAAAGTGTATCAAAGTGCTCTATAAGGCAAATTTAAAAATAAAAAATAACTTTAATAATTAATTTATTTAGATTTTAAATATATTAATTTTTTTATATTCTTTAAACACATTACCCCTATATATTTTTTAAGCGTATTTTAACTTAATATTAGTTTGATAGATTTTTAAAAATTTTCTTCTATGATACTTTTAAAGTAATATGCTAAAATATTTCCATCATAAGGATTAGAATTAGGTTTGGACACTTGGCTCTTACTTTATTATTATCACCAAACGAAAATTTAAATTATATATTTTAAATTCAATTGCACTTTTCTTGTAATTTTTTATAAGTATTAATTTGAAATTAAAAATAAAAATATATAAAATTAATACAAAATTAATTAAAAATATGATATTTTATAAATATAAAATAATTATCAAAAAATAAAAATATTTAAATTAAAATTTTTAATTAAATTAAATAACAATTTAAATACATGATAAATTAAAGAGTTATAATATTAAAATACTCACTGATAAGTATTTATCATTATTTTTCTCTTGACGTTTGTCATATGTGAACTTGTGTGTTCCATAAGACGTTCTCATTCTTCGAGCACTTCCATAAACTTTCTCTTCCTCGTGACATAATAGCTTACGGCTGCAATTGCAATTAGCAACAAAAATATGCAAACAAGGGGCAAACCAATTGTAAGAAATTCGAGTCCTTCTTTGCTCTAACTTCGGAATTTGAGAGAGAGCAAGGTCCTGCACTATTCCATTCACTTGAAAGCTCCAGCCCAAAACTATAGTTGCCAACATTAATTGGAGACAACGTGACATTGATTTCTTAGGCCGCACCATTCTACCCAGACTTGCATTGGTGGGCCATTTACCAGAGCAAGTTATGAACCTAACCGTCGTCATTAGTATAATAGCCTGCGGGGTTCGCTCTTTCTGATCCCAAGCCAGCGATATCAACACCGACGTCGTTATATCATTTATATCCTCAAACTGCCTGCTTTGGATTGTGTCGAGTTCTATTGCTGCAACATGATTACTCGGATCTCCATTGTTTGTGTCGTTGAACAAACCAAGGAAATGGCTTAGCAATGCTCCTGCCTCTTATTGGTGTTAGAAAAATGGTAACGAGGAGCACAGACAAGACAACTTAACGATATTTAACAAGTATCGCCTATACTTGATCAAGACTATAACAAACATAATTATCACTTATTAGCAAGTCAACAAAGTCAAATAGTCTAAATACAAAGCAACCAACCAAAACAGAACAAAAAGGAACAAGTTAGTAAACGGACTTGTAGCGTAAATTGAAAAATTTATCTCTTTATGACGTATAGACTAAATCACCAATTCAAAATTGGTTTGCCTTCAATAAGTTATTCACCCCATTTACTGATGGATACAACGACTCTTCTTGTAGGATAAGACGGTTTCAAATCGCCATTAACGCACACCAACCATGATCATCTCAAAAGCCTCATCAATGCATCAGTCTCAACGAAGTCAAAAATATGGAACAATGAAGGAGAGAGTACTATGAAAAATAGAGAGGTCATTATGTATTCTATTATCTGCGTGAAAAAATAAAATACATTAAAATACATAACCCTAGAAAAAACTTGAAACCGATACATTGTCAAGCCCAAGCCCAAGCCCGGGCGGGCTGGCGGCGCGCGCGTGTGGTAGTGTGGACTACTACCTTAGCTTTTGTTTTAAGTTCATGGAAAGCTTTCTAACATATAAAGGCTCCAACAATCCTCAACTTTTCTCATGTGAGATTCATGTATAACATGTACTCTCAAATGGTTAAACATCCAACTTTAATGTCCTTTAATTATAGATTCTCACAAATAAAATGACTTATACCATAGTCAAAGACAACATCTAACATGTCAAGAACAATTCCCACAAATTATTTTAGGCTAATTAATCTTAAGTTCAAATATATGAACTCCCAAAGTTGCCACTTTCAATAATTCCCTACAAATCTATAGATAAAGACTATCCGAGATTGACATAATCTGTTTTCGATAATGATACCTTCTAGTTTGAGCCACTACCTAAGTTATCATTTATGCCCCTATAGGAATAGATGGATTTAAACCTTGAATCTGAATATTAAGTGTGACGACGTCCACTGGTAATAACAGACTATGGGCTATAGAAACAATCTTTAAGGTTGACATATTATAGCCATGTGTCCTGATCCTGTCTCATGAGTGTATTTAGAGAAAACTCAATTCCCTTTAGTTGTGGCCATACAACACCACTCACATAGTTGGCGATCTCTAAGGATGTACTACTAGCATCCTGTCTAAAAAATTTAATCCCATTCAGAATCAAAACTCTTACTTAACTTGTAGTAAATGCTCTTTTAAGCTTTCAGGGAAAGGACCTAAATACAAAGGTATCAAAATATGTGTCCGATTCGCTTATACAGTTTGTTTATACCACATTAAACTGCCTTGTAGGATCTCTACTTGGTCAGTTGGGTTGTCATTGTAAGTGAATCATTGATAGGTTATTAGTCTCATTCACAACCTGGATTTAAGGAACAAAGATGTTTCCAATCCCTTAGTTAGGGGGTCTACAATGTTATCTTTGAATCTAACAAAATCAACAAACACCACATTCTTAGACACTAATTCCCTTATAGACTTAAGTCTAACCTGGATATATTTCTTGGTCTTTTGATTATACTTGATATTCTTTATCTTTGCAATTGTGGTTTGACTATCACAATACACAAATATAGTAGTAACGAGCTTGCTTATCATTCACAAATTGGACAATAGTCCATATAGTTATTCAACTTCCGTTCCAGTAGTATCCAAGGCATATAACTCAACTTCGAAGGTTGACCGAATTATCAAAGTCTGTTTATAAGACTTCCAAGCGATTGCTCTACCACTTAAAGAAAAAAACATATCCAGTGCAGCTGTTGCTACCAAAGTTCTTGGCAATTCAGCTTACATCACTATGTCCTTCGAGTATAACAGGGAATTTCCCATAATGCAGCCTAAGGGAAATAGTTCTTTTTAAGTACTTTAGTACTCTATCCAAGGCCTGGTAATGGGTCCAATTTGGACAACTTATATACCTAACCAACATAGACACAAAAAATAAAATATCTATTCTTGAGCCATTTGCAAGATATTGCAAGCTATCAATCATTTGAGAATATCTTAATTGAAATACTGGAATACCACTTTCATTCTTGAACAAAGCTACAGAAGAGTCACTTGGAGTTTTAGCAATTCTACAATTTTGATAACCATATTTCTCAAGAACACTCTTAACATAGTGTAAGTGAGAAATAGTTATCCCCTCAGTTGAACGAATCAATTTCAGACCACGAATCATATTTGCAACTCCCATTATCCTTCATTTCAAATTTACTTTACAAAAATGATTTGATCTCATTAATTATCTCAATGTTGGACCCAAATAGTAAAATATCATCCACATACAGATATAGTACAATGCATATATTACCCTTAACTTTGCAGTAGACACACTTGTCATTCTTATTTATGATTAAGCTAAAAGATAAAATAGCTTTATCAAACTTTTCATACCATTGTTTGGGTGCTTGTTTTAGACCATATAGGGATTTAACAAGTTTACAGACTTTCTGCTCATTTACCTTAACTACAAATCCCTCAGGATGATCTATATACATCTATTTTTCAAGATTACCATGAAGAAAAGTTGTCTTTACATCCATTTGGTGGATACTAAAACCATATATGGACGCCAATGCAATAAGCACTTGAATTGTAGTCAACCGAGCAACAAGAGAGGATGTATCAAAATAATTTATTCTTTCTTTCTATCTGAATCCTTTGGCAACTAATCTAGTTTTATACTTATCTATAGTTCCATTTGATTTAAATTTCTTCTTAAAAGTCTATTTGCATCCAATTGTAGTACACTTAGTAGGGAGATCAACCAATTCCCATTTCCTATTAGAGACAATGGAATCCATATCGCTTTTAACAGTTCCTTCCCAATGCCCTACTTCTGAAGAAGCCATGACTTCTTGAAAGGTTAAAGGTTCATTCTCAATATTGTAAGTGACAAAGTAACTTCCAAAATCCTTAACTACTTTAGCTCTCTTACTCCTTCTAGGTTCTTCCAATTTCTTAGTTTGAGTGTTGGAACTACTTAGACCTACCCCTGCATCTTTCACCCTTTTCACGTGATCATGAAGGGAATCAAATGCTAAAGCTGAATCTAAAGTAGAAATATTTTGAGGCAGACCAGTTTTCATGGGAAACACATCCTAAAAAAATGTAGCATCATGGTATTGAATAATTGTGTTAACATCTATATTAGGTATTTCAAACTTAACTACCAAAAAACCCCATAGCATAGCGTGTTTCCACATAACTAATAAAGATGACATCAACAGTGTTTGGTCCTAACTTTTTTCTCTTGTGTGCAGGGATTAGAACTTTTGCAAGACAACACCACACATGTAAGTATTTTAAATTAGGTTTTCTACCTTTTCAAACTTTAAATGGAGTTACCTTTTTAAGTTTGTGAGGGACTTTATTCAGAATATGACAAACTATATTTAAACCCTCACCCCACATATACGTAGCGTAGGCAATCTAGAATTCAAAAACAGACTATTAACTATATCTTTAAAAGTTCTATTTTTTCGTTCAACAATCCCATTTGACTGGGGAGAATAAGGGGGTGTCTCTTTATAAATTATGCCATTACTTTGGGAATATTCAACAAATGGTAGACCCATACTCTCCACTTTTATCAAATCTTAACTTTTTAAGTTTCTTACTAGTTTGATTTTTAGCTTTATTTTTAAATATGACAAACTTTTCAAGTGCTTCATCTTTATGGTTAAGTAAATAAATGTGACAATATCTACTCCAATCATCAATAAAAGTAATGAAGTATTTTTTATGATCCCAAGTCAACAAGTTATTGAACTCACAAAAGTCTGTGTGAACTAAAAGCAAGTATTTTTTTGTTCATTTCAATTGATTGATAGGGTTTCCTAATTGTTTTAACTTCCACACACGCTTAACATTTGTTTTTCTTATCAATAGCATGTTTAGAAATCAAATCTAAATTCATCATCCTTTTAATATAATCTAAATTTAAATGTCTAAATCTACTATGTCAAATATTGGTGGATTCAACAGTACGCAATATATGATAAACAGAATTCTCAACAGAAGAAATTTTATTCAAATTAGAAGTAAATAGCTCAACTCTTAATTTAAATAAACTATATGACAAATCAACTTTGCCAACAAAAGTACTATAGTGCATAATTACTACTTTATTACATTTGAAAGTAAACTCATAACCCTCTCTAACTAAACATGAACTATTAAGAATATTCCTATGAACTGTTGGAACATACTGCACCCTATGAAGAGAAAGAATACCCTTAAAGGAAACTTCAAATCCATGCATCTAATCCCCAATACATTGGCTGTAGATAAGTTCTCCATCCTCATAGTTTTTCCTTTAATTGACTAGTAAGACACAAAAAGTAATTTATTAGTACAAATGTGCACATTGCTCCAGTCTCAACCAATGATTCAAATGGCTCATAAGTAGTAAAGACTTCTGGGTTAACAGAAACACAATTTCTTTAGCATTAGTAGTAGTGATGCCAATCCCAGCCTTACTGGTATAAACCTTAGCAAAGTATGTACTCAAATTAGCTTTTATTTAACTACTATCCTCTACCACAATGTTGACTTGTGCTTCAAAATTTGATCATTGTTTAACTTTAGACTTCTTAGACAGATAGTCTTTAGCTCATGCCCAACCTGACCACAATTCCAGTAAGATTTGTTTACTTTTGGTTTCTGTTTGGCCTTGTCTTTTGTCTTTCTTATATTTTTAGAGTTAGAATTAACCCCCACATTCCTCTGATTATAGCTCTTCTTTCCAATTGTCATCACATGGATATTAGATTCTACAGATACAATATTAGACTCTTCGATAGATATTGATTTCATCGGATCATCTAAGAAATTTTCTTCGTCTTGTGTTTAAGAGACATATTAAAGTCCTCCCAAGACTTAAGAAATTTTGCTATCACTGACATCACTTGGAACTTCTCAGAAAGTTCCATATCCGCGAATAATTAATTATAACTCTTAAGTCTGTTCAGTCACAGACTTGCTTTTGACCATTTGAAATTTCTAGAATTTAGAAACATAATACCTCTCAAGACTTTGATCTTCAGTATTATATATCCTATCCAATACATCTTATAGCTTCTTCACTGTGTTGGACTCAGAATAATAGATATTAAAGAGAGCATTGTCAAGACTGACAATATTGCCCCTCTACTTATATCGTTTTGTTCATCCCATGCAACAATTTTAGCTACTTTAGAATATCTTTTAGTTGGTACTGGAATGTCAACTTACACTACCAAATTTGTCCGGCAGACTATTCAAGTCAGCCAAAAGCTTATACGCAGCAGAAGTAGTACCTGACGAACTAGACATTGCACACAATGAACAAATAATTATAGAATAACTTTTTGAAGACTGTTAGAAAAACGATAACGAAAAGCACAGATAGGCAATTCAACAGAATTGAACAAGCACCTTTTATATCCGACCAAGACTCTAACAAACACAATTATCAATTATCAACAAAACGGGTAAGGCCAAATAGTCCAAATATAAAGTAATAAGCCATAATAGAACAGAAAATGAACAAATCAGTAAATAAACCTGAAAACCAAAAAACTTATCTTTTTATGACGCACAAATCGAATCATTAGTTCAATACTGATTTGTCTTTAAGAAGTTATTTGCCGCACTTATCGGTGTGATGAGTACAACGACAATTCTTGCAGAATAAGATAGTTTCAGATAGTTGTTGACGTACACCAACCGTGATCATCTTGAAAGCCTCCTCAATTCGCCGATCTTAATGAAGTAAAAAATATGGAACATGAGGGAGAGAGTGTTGCGAAAAATAGAGAGGCCGTTCTATATTTTATTGTGTGTGGGAAAAAATAAAATACATAGCACTAGAAAAAAAACCTGAAATTGATCCAGATTAGGAGACCTAATCCAATTAGTTATATGTTTTCTCCTCTAGTTTGGGTTTCCTTTACAAGTTAGAATTAATTAGGACAAAAATAAAAGAAGAGGAGTGTGAAACAAGCCCAAGCTATCCATGAAAAGCCTTCTAATATATAAAGGCTCCAACAATCCTCAACTTTTTCCATGTGAGATTCATGTATAATATGTGCTCCCAAATAATTAAACACTCAACTTTAATATTCTTTAATTATGAATTCCCATTAATAGAATGGCTTCTACCATAGTCAAAGACAACCTCTAACATGTCAAGAACAATATCCACAAATTGTTTTAGGTTAACTAATTATGAGTTTAAAAATATGAACTTCCAAAATTGTCATTTTCAATAGTGGGTGCAATGATGAAAGCGAGCCCGTGCCCACTCAAAGCTTGATGTTTTGAAGCTATGAAAAATATGAAGGAAGTGGACATGGAAAAGGGAAATTTTTAAGTGCACCGAATTCTTTAAGTAATTGTATTATGTGTAACAAAAGTTGTACAACAAATATTGTATATAATATTATCTGTACAAGGTATAACCACTTAAAGTATGAGGTACATATACACCGAGTGCACGTAAGAATTTTTTGAAAAGGAGAAAGCCAAACAATAGAAGGAGTTCTTGAATTGGACCGGATTAGGAAAGAAGACATGGCCTTCTTCTTGCTTGGTGGAGTGTTAGTTTCAAGAGGCCATTAGATGTGATCTCGACCATGCCATCAAGAGTCCAGGGTCGTATAGAGAAATTTGGAGGCCTTAGGTGAAAAATTTTTAGGGCCTTGTTAGTTATTTATTTCTTTTAGCTTTTTAAGCTGCAAAATCATTTATTACAGTTTTATAATTAAGTGTTTAAATATTTCACTCTCGATTGATAGAATAGTTAATTTATTTTAAATTTAATAATAAAAATTAAAAAATGTATTTTTAAATGATAAAACATAAAGAATGGAGATCACTTTTTTTTGCAAAATGTTGATTTGATAATCGAACTTTTAATCTAATCTGACTTTCTTTTGTTTGTCTTCTCTCGTATTCTTTTTTGTTTCAAGAATCAAATAAAATAAATATTAGTTGGATATACAATTGTTATAAAATCTTGTATGAAATAGATAGGTTGAGAATGAGTCTCTTGACTTTTTAATTTCACTATTGAAAAGAGGGAGTATCTTTCTTTTAATGGAAAGAATAAAAAAAAATTAAAGAAAGCATTAACTTAAAAAAAATAGTCATCTCTTTTAATTACTTTAATGTTCGTTTTTAGGTTTTTGGAATAAGTTAAATTTAAAAAGTGAGCTTTTTCTTTAAAAAAATGTTAATTACTGAATATAAAATTTTAATAAATGATTTTTTTCATAATTAATTAAGTTGTAAATAAATGACAATTTTTTATTAGTTTTTCATTCTTTTTTTAGGTTATATAAAGTCTAGTGTGTGTATATATATATATATATATATATATATATATATATATATATATATATATTTGGAAGGCCACTTGTACAAGTGGAGGTTTAAGCGAGCGCCTCATTCGCCTAAAGCTCTACACGCATATGCAAGAGTCAGATTGGCCAAAAAAAGTCTCCTCTGTGGATGTTAAACTGATTAGAACGCAAAACACGAGCATCAACATGGCTAGCGCTCTCATCAATTTCCCCAAAGAGCCTTTTCAACTTTGTCACGTTGAATTTTTCTACATTCCATGAATTCCATCACCTCATTTATAATTCAAACTGTTGTTAACCCTCCCGACTAGGAAATAATTAATATGAAAGACAAGTCATTGATGTAGAATGGATTTGGTAAAATGGCTGCCCAACTGCCTCATTCATTGTGGGACTGGATCGACAATAGCCATATGAATCCACCATGCACCAACACCAGTGGCCCTCGGGCTAGGATTGCGTGGGAGGGTTTTCTTTTCTCTACGGCTCATTTCTTAGGATGAGACTTGAAATTTAACAGGGACAATATCCTATGAATCATCAAGACCTGCGATTTAATTGCTCCGATAGTCACACCCCCCAAGTGACTGAATGAGTAGAACTTCATTAGACTTCAAGTTTGACACATTTCTTCCGTAAAATGAAGTCATTATTGCATTTTAGAAATTGAGGCAAAAACAAAATTGAATGGATTAATGCCTAAAAACCAGAGGAATTTTTTAGTCCAATTTTGGGCGGCCGTTATATGACTTAGAATTTTTGGAGAATTTTTTTTTTGAGTGTGTGCGTTCATTTAGTTTTTTTTTTAATGTAAATTTAACTATTTTCACATGATTTTTTATAACTTTTATGTATACATTTGTGACACTTATAAATAAAATTATAAAGTAATTTAGGACTAAGTATAGGAAGATACCAGAGTTCGAGAGGATGGAAAACCATACATTCCATAGTTGACTCGGATAAATTTGAATATTAATAATGTGATAAAAATGTGATCGTTTTCTTTTATTTTATTTTCTAAATTCTTAATTTTTATAATGTATTCTAATATTAAATAGCTTATTGGGCCACTTGCCTGGTCTATTAGTTAAGTTTTTCCCAAAAAAAAAACGGTAACAGTGCAAACAAGCAAAGCCATATGAAAAAGGAGGAAAAAAAAAATGGTAATGCCAGCCATTATTGAAAACAAGGATGAGAGTGTAATTTAAAAAAAAAAAAAAAAAACTCAGTGCAAGTATACTGTTTCTTTTAATTCTCGCAGTACAATTCAAGTTCATTCAAAGAAAATGGAAAATAAAATCTGAGGCAAAACCCACATCCCATTCCCTACAATGCATTTATAATAAAAAATGAAAAAAAAAAACTTGATTGGCAAGTGAAAACTATTCTAACTTTGCCTTATGCTTTAGGAAGAAGACAATGCTTACATGAAAAGATACATTTAATATTTGTTCGAAAGGATGATAAATGCCTATGAAAATAATTCCAGCTATGCTTTAGGAAGTGTTTGTTTCCCACCGTAATGATAATGGAAATGATCGATACTGATATGATTTTATGACAATTAGTTTTCATAATTGTTTAATTAGCAATGAAGAAGAAGAAAAAGATGGTGAAATAAAAAATGAAACCATAATTTTAATGAGTAATTTATATTCCAAAGTATATCATCCCAGTCAAATCTGAATATCCGTATTTTTTTTAATAAAATGTTAAAAATAAATATTATTTTTTTAAATAAATATATTTTTCTCTAAATTTTAAAATTAATATCTTCATTTAAAGGGATATGGTTCTTATCAACCCCTAACTCCTAGCATTATTTATTTATAATTAAATATATTCCTAAGTAATTGTATCAAGACATGATAAGAAATTCAAATACAAGAACAATGCACATTTGATTTTTCATCACCTTATTTTAAAATTTATAAAACCCAAATAAACATAAGAATGAGTCCACGAATTTTCGTCTTATTATAAATTTTATTGTTACTGGCATTGACATGTAGAACGAGGAATGATTCCAATTCTTACTTCTTTATTACAAAATCCTCCAATTGAAAAGCTGGTTAATTATATTCGTCTTAAGGAATGTGTGACTTCTACGAGCTGGAAGCCAATAGCTAAGCTATACGCAGATCAAAACTACAAAAACTCCTTGTAAAAATTGTTTTAAGTGATATTTCACAGTTAAATAAAGTCGAGAAAACTCCACCAAAAAAAAAAAAAAAACATATTGGGCTGCCTTGTGTTTGTGATATGTGCCATTCTCTGTTGTTGTTGTTGTTGGGTTTTTTGTTTTTTTTGGCGATAGGAGACACCAGGGGGTGTTCTTCAGGAGAAGAAAAAAAAAAAAAAAAAAAAAAAAGAGAGTTCAGACATAGCGAAAGAAGCCTATCTGTGGGCTGGTCCCACAAGGAAGGACCTCGTTTCAAATGGGCCGAATAGTCAAAACAAACTATTAGGTTGCTGGACTGGACGACCATTGACAAATCCACCAAGTGAATCTACGCCTGTAGGGAAGATACTCCATTTACAAAATTTTATACAAAATTAAAATTGTGATATACCAATAATAAAATATAACAAAATATAAAAATATGAAGAAATAAGGATTTTAATTAAATTTAAATATATACACAAATAGTATATAATGAGGACATTAATTTTTTATAATATATAATATATTAAATTTTTAATATAAAAAAAGTGTCAAATATTTTAAATTTTTTATAATGAATTATTCGAGATAATTGGTATTATAATTTTTATATTAACATATCAAATTTAAACATATCTTGGGACATGGGCATTGTACAGATTTTTAAGTAGTAGTTGCAGATTTTTTTATTAATTAAAAATTAAAAAAATAATTTTAATGAGTAGAAAGATGTACTATTTTTTCTATATATTCTACGTGATCCACGCCTAAGAAATGCCTTCTTTTTTTTTTTTTAGATAGCCCTAAGGCTTACTTATTTGAAGTTTATTTATAGTTTCCTTATGTGGAATTAAGGCAATTCGCGGTTGTCCCATCACTTCTATGGAAAAAGTACCGGTAGGCGGCAACAAGGAATTTTGCGTTTTTTTGATTACTTTTGCATGGCTGCGGTTGGAGGAGGGAGCCGTTTGTTCATTAAAGAAAGAAATGGGGAAAAAGATAAAAAAGTCTCTGTGTTCAATTTCAATCTGCTTTTTTTTTTTAAAAAAAAAAAGGGAAGTTTATGATATACCTATATTGCAATTGTTTTGACACAAATTTAATTGAGTCATAAAAAATTAAAAAAATATATGAAGCCAGTGTAAATCAGTGAAAAAATATGATATTTTGTAAATAAATGACAATTATTAAGTAGAAATTTTTTTAATTAAATTATGCAACTCAACTCAAATGAATTACTATTTAATTATTTACTTGAGAACAAGGGATGTTGAAATAGACTATGAATAGATTAGCAAACTATGACCGCTATTTATAAGATTAGTCATAAGACTCTAATCGTGTTTAAAATTGAGATGTATTAAATTTTTTTAATAAGTGTTAAAATTTAAAATAAAACTATATTATTGCCTTCTTGTCTATCTTTTCGTGTAACTGCCGGTTCTCCTCATCTTAAATTTCTAATAATAATAATAATAATAATAATAATAATAATAATAATAATATGGTAAGGAACATAAAAGATAGCTATTCCGTTTTGCAAGCATGTTCTCTAACACCTTGTACATTCCCCAGATTACAGAACCTCTCTATCACCTTTTTGGTATAACGATTCTCCAGGAATGGAATCAATTAGATTTCAGATTTGAAAAAAAAAAAAAAATCTGGACAATGTGGTGCACCAATTTAAATAGCCTAATGCGATTACCTCTACCTTTCTTGGGTTCAAAACCATGCATGTACTGTAAACAAAAGCAATTGTATGTAGAAAAAAGCTGAAATCACAAATATAACGCTTACTATTTTTTTTTACGACAAATTGCATACTAGTAATGATCACATGCTTAAATTATTGTTGTTTATGTATATACTAAAAGATAATAATGTAAATTCAATTTAAAACCTACTATCACTACAAGAAAAAATCAAATTGGTGACGTCGCTAATCATGTTTAGCAACAGATTACGTCCGTCGCTAAAAAGGACGTCGCAATTTGTGACGGAATGAAAATTCGACGCAATAGCAACGAATTTGTGACGGTCATTTAATTAGTGACATTATAATTAAGTTTATAATCAACATAGTGACGGATTTGCGATGGCAAAAAAATTAATTAATTTAGTAACAAATTTGTGACGGCGAAAAAAAATTTATTTATAAAAAATTAATTCATTTAGCAACGAATTTGCGACGGTAAAATTTTTTTTAATCACAAAAAATAAATTAATTTAACAACGGATTTGCGACGGCAAAAAATTTTTAAATTTTGAAAAAAATAATTAATTTAGTAATAGATTTGCGACGGTCAAAAATTATTTTATTTACAAAAATTAAAATAATTTAGCGACGGTTTTGCGATGGAAAAAAATTATTTTGAAAAAATTAATTAATTTAATTTGCGGTAGCGAAAAATTTTTATTTAAAAAGTTAATTAATTTTGGGATGGCAAAAATTTTTTATTAAAAAAATTAATTAATTAGCTACTCAGTCCGCTGAGAACTCGATTTGCAACCCGACCCGCCAAGAATATTATGAGATTATGTCGGACTTGGGGCTCGAACCTGCGTCCTTGTTGTGGGAAACACGCGTTTCACCACTAAACTATTGAAGTTCTTGTGATATATTATGCTATATATTAATTATATAATAAATTTTTTTGTGAATTAGCGACGGATTTGCAAGGGCTTTGCGATGGATCTGCGATAATAGAATTTTCTATTGCTAATTAGCCACAGATTTGCAACGGCTAATTTTTCAAGATTTTAAAAATAAATTTATTTTTTAATTTTAGATGGCCGTCGCAAATTGCAATGAATTTGCGATCGTCACAAATCTGTCTGAAATTGTGACGGATTTGCGACGTATCAGGGTCTATGAAATCCTGATCCGTTTCAAATCCGTCACTAATCTAAAAAATTCACCAAAAAAAATTTAATGTTTGAATATATATCTATATATATATATATATATACATATGATATAGTATGTGTGTGTATTGAAATAGTAGAATACGCAAAAAGATATTAGTAAGTTGAAATATTTATATATATAATATACATATGATATTATTAAGTATATATATGTATGTATATGACATATATGCATCTATTGCTATTAATATATGTATATTTAATAGCAAATGTATGTATGTATATATAAATATGGATGTATGTATGTATATATATATATATATATATATATTAATATATTTAACAAGTATTATAACATATATATAGATATATGTATATATGTATAAATATATATGTAAATATGTATATATATATACATATATACATACATACATACATACATACATACATACATACATACATACATACATACATATATATATATATACATATATATATATATATATATAGACACACACATACTAACTTAAATAAATATGTATATATATTTATTTTTAAATTAAAAAAGTATATTAACATATTTATATGTATATAAAAATGCTATATTAATTTGTGTATATATATTAATATGTATATATATATATATATATACATATTAATATTATGAGAATTTTTAGATGGCCATCGGAAATCTGTCGCAAATTTACGAAGGATTTGCGAGGGTATTTTTTTAAATTTAAAAAAATTAATTTATTTTTAAATTTTAAGTGGCCGTCACAAATTCCTCGCAAATTTGTGATGGATTTGTGAGAGCATTTTTTTAATTTTAAAAAAATTAATTTATTTTTAAAATTTGAATGGTCATCACAAATCCCTCGCAAAATTTGCGACGGATTTGCGAGGGCATTTTTTTAAAATTTTCAAAATTTTAATTTAATTTTAAATTTTGAATGGCTGTTGCAATTGCAACGGATTTGCCACGGCTTTTTTTTAAATTTTTTCAAAAATAAATTTATTTTTTAATTTTAGATAGTCATCGCAATTTTTTTAAATTTAAAAAATATATTTATTTTTTAAATTTAGATAGCTATCATAAATCCATTGCAAATTGCAACAGAATTGTGACGGCTTTTTTTAAATTTTAAAAAAATAAATTTATTTTTTAATTTTAGATTGCCGTCACAAATCCGTCTCATTTCGATGGATTTGCGACGTATCAGGGTTTTAAACCTTGATACGTCACAAATCCGTCACTAATCTAAAAAATTAACCAAAAAAAATTAATATTTGATTTTATATATATATATATATATATATATATATATATATATGATATAGTATGTGTGAATTGAAATAGTAGAATACGCAAAAATATATTAATAAGTTGAAATATTTATATATATATATAATATACATATGATATTATTAAGTATATATATATAAGAATATGATATATATATATGTATCTGTTGCTATTAGTGTATGTGTATGTGTATATATATATTTATATATATAGACACACACATACTAACTTAAATAAATATGTAAATATGTATGCATATATATTTATTTTTAAATTAAAAATGTATATTAACATATTTATATGTATATAAAAATGCTATATTAATTTATGTATATATATATTAATATGTATATATATATATATATACATATTAATATTATGAGAATTTTTAAGTGGCCATCGCAAATCCGTTGTAAATTTGCGCTGGATTTGCGAGGGCATTTTTTTTAATTTAAAAAAGTTAATTTATTTTTAACTTTTGAATGGTCATTGCAAATCCCTCGCAAATTTACGACGGATCTGCAAGGACATTTTGTTTTAAAAATTTAAAAAATTTAATTTATTTTTAAATTTTGAATGGCCATAACAAATCCGTTGCAAATTGTAACGGATTTGCGATGGCTTTTTTTTTTTAATTTTAAAAAAATAAATTTATTTTTTAATTTTAAATTGCCGTCGCAAATCTGTCTCAAATTGCAACGGAATTGCGACTGTTTTTTTTAATTTTAAAAAATTAATTTATTTTTTAATTTTAGATGACCGTTGCAAATTGAAACGGATTTGTGACGGCTTTTTTTTAATTTTAAAAAAATAAATTTATTTTTTAAATTTAGATGGCCATCTCAAATTTGTTGCAAATTGCAACGAATTTGCCACGACTTTTTTTAATTAAAAAAAATAAATTCATTTTTTAATTTTAGATTGCCGTTGCAAATCTGTCTCAAATTGCGACGGATTTGCGATGTATCAGGGTTTATGAAATCCTGATCCATCGCAAATCCATCACTAATCTAAAAAATTCACAAATTTTTTTAATATTTTATTATATATATATATATATATACACACACACACACACAAACATATGATATAGTATGTGTGTATTGAAATAATAGAATACGCAAAAAGATATAAATAAGTTGAAATATTTATATATAAAATATATATATATATATATATGATATTATTAAGTATATATATGTATGTATATATGCATTTGCTATTAATATATGTATATATTAATAGCAAATGTATGCATATATGTCATATTCTTATATATATATATATATATATATATTAATAATATCATATATATATATATATATATGTATATATATATAAATATAGATGCATATATATATATATATATATATATATATGTATGTATGTATATATATATATATGTATGATATACATACTAACTTAAATAAATATGTATGTATGTATGTATGTATATATATTTATTTTTAAATTAAAAAAGTGTATTAACATATTTATATGTATATAAAAATGCTATATTAATTTATGTATATATATTAATATGTGTGTATATATATACATATTAATATTATGAGAATTTTTAGATGACCGTCGTAAATTTGCGAGGGCATTTTTTTAAATTTTAAAAAAATTAATTTATTTTTAAATTTTGAATGGCAATCGCAAATCCCTCACAAATTTGCGATGGATTTGCGAGGATATTTTTTTTAAATTTTAAAAAAATTAATTTATTTTTAAAATTTGAATGGTCGTCACAAAATTTGCGAGGGAATTTTTTTTAAAATTTTAAAATATTTAATTTATTTTTAAATTTTGAATAGCCGGCTTTTTTTAAATTTTAAAAAAATAAATTTATTTTTTAATTTTAGATGGCCGTCGCAAATCCGTCTCAAATTGCAACAGATTGCGATGGCTTTTTTTTATTTTAAAAAAATTAATTTATTTTTTAATTTTAGATGGCAATGGCAAATCCGTTGCAAATTTGCAACGGATTTGCGATGGCTTTTTTTTTTAATTTTAAAAAATAAATTTATTTTTTAAATTTAGATGTCCGTCGCAAAGTGCAATGGATTTGTGACGGCTTTTTTTTTAATTTTAAAAAAATAAATTTATTTTTTAATTTTAGATAGTCGTCACAAATCCCTCTCAAATTTGCGATGAATTTACAAGGGCATTTTTTTAATTAAAAAAATTAATTTATTTTTAAATTTTGGATGGCCGTCGCAAATCCGTCACAAATTTGCGACGGATTTGCGAGGGCTAATCCGTTGCAATTATCGACGAAAATTTTAAAAAATAAATTTATTTTCAAAATTTTTGCTTCCGTTGCTGTTCCGTCACAAATTAGTGACGGCCTAGAGGCCGTCGCAAAAATCCGTCGCTAATTTGATATTTTTCTTGTTGTGTATGAAGCATTTTTAACTAAATAAATTATTATCTTATCACTAACTAATTTAAATTAAAGGTGAACAAATATATATATATATATATATATATATATATATATAAGCAGCTACGGATGTCTATCGTTACAACACCTAGCATCATCTATGATTTATACGTGGTAGTTGAAATGAAGAATTTTTTCCCCACATGATAGCACCGTGCATAGTGCTTTTGCACTCCTAGCCACTGTCCATGTCGCTTTCGTTCCTCTGGCCTTTTGCTATTCCAAAACCTAGTCTTTCTTCTCTAAAAAATGATGCTTGAATTTCTACACTTAACGGGCTCTTCTTTCCTCTTCTCTTTCCTCCTCTTCATTCCATCGTTTTCTCCAAAATCCGAAACGATCATATTCCATTTATTTTCTTTACAGGCCTCAACCAAAACGTCAGCAACAAACTACTTTTTCTCTTTCTTGGGCAAAATCACTCCTTCAACTCTGTCGATCTTTCTCCACAAAATTCCCGTTTTAACCTAGACTTCTGAGCTGTAATGGCGGAGGAGTTTGCTAGGGCTGTGTGGATGGCATAAAGCTGTCCAAGAGAATATATTTCGGCAAGGATAGGGCGGTGGCACCGCCCAAGATAATTTCGGCTATGGAGAAGGCCGGGGAGCATGCATACTTGCCCTCCACGGTTATGGTGTATGCGGTGATCCGGAACTCGACGATCGTGGACAACCCTGATATTGCTACTAGCCTCACGTGCACGGCAGGTGTGATCCTCCAACGTTAATTCCGCTCCAAATGAATGGAAAAATTCGAGAAAGAATTTCCCTGCGGCAATGCAGGGGTTCCAGAAGCCTTGGAGAAAAGTTCCTCTGGTATGCGCCTCACAGTAGGTTTAGCAACCAGTTAGCAGAGTTCAAGAATGTTATTTTAATGGCCGTCATTCTCAATCAGACTCTAATTGTGCCGCCTATTCTCGATCACCATGCTGTCGTTCTTGGTAGTTGCCCCAAATTTAGGGTTTTGAGCCCTAATGATCTCTTTTGACAGAGGGAGAGGGAAAGGAAGTTCTGAAGTATCAGCAGAAAAGAAAGGTGGGCGAAGTTCTGTTCTTCAAATGCGTTTCAGATTTCCTCTGCACCATACAATGGCCGCACGGTTAGGATTTTTTCGTTTTCCCCTTTTTTTGTTGATTTATTTCGATGAAGTTCTGATTTTTCTATACTAAATTCGCCTCTTTCCATCACAATAATTCTTTACTTCTCTGTTCTTCTTCCAACCAAGTTCTATGTTTTCCAGTGACTACGTGTGGCCTAGCAAGAGAGGCTTTGGACTTACTTCGAAAAGATGGATTTGACATTGTTATCAATGATGTAAACATGCCGGATATGGGTGGTTTTAAACTTTTGGAGCATGTCGGACTGGAGATGGACCTTCCAATCATAAGTAAATTTCAAATCATTGCATTTCAAAATCTATTCTTTTTTACTTTGATTAGTTGCTAATTGAACTTATACTTATTTGGATTTATGGCCTGTGCAGTGATGTCTATTGATGGAGAAACAAGCAGGGTAATGAAAAGTGTTCAACATGGCACATGTGATTATCTTCTTAAGCCAATAAGAATGAAAGAGCTTTGTTTTTAGGACGAGATTGATCTGTTAGTTGCTTTTTTGATCATGATCTGATGGATCTCTTGAGTGGGTGTTGATTGATTTGAAGTCAAATATATAGTTGGATAATCCTTTTTGTTATGTTGCTTGCTGAGAAATTTTGTTACTTGATGATGTTTAATTTCGATTCCTGCCAATTATGTTTTTGAATATCCGTCACAGTTTTGATATATTTCTTGAGCATTTTGTTTGAGAAGCACAATCTCAGTTGCATGATGAAGCTACGTACCATTTGTGATTGATGTGTTTGGTGTTTTTAGACTGCTAGGCTGCATAAAATTGGACAGTAATGTGGTTTATGTTGATTCGAAGTTTGTACGGTTCGTGTACATTTGCAATTTGTCTTCATATTGAAGCTGGTCCGAATATAATTTTGATCCTTGCTAGGGAAAATTGATGTGATTTCTTTCTCATACATAAGGGATATACTATAATGTTTTGCTTCACTGCGCTCTCAGCCGGTACATCTTTCTACCATAATCTACTTGTATAATTTTTTTTTCCTGGGTCAGTGATTTATTCGTTGATTTTGTTGAATAAAATCATGCTAAGCTTTTGTAAATTGACTTTAAGGTTTTCTTTTATGTTGTTTTTTTTTTTAATTTCCACCCATTGCCTATTGTTTTGTTTCTTTCGTATGCCTGTTTTTCATTGAAGAAGTGTTTTCGGCACTTGCCTATTGGGTGTGTAATTTGTGAGCTTTCTTCAAAAATTGGGTAGATGGAATCCTGGGCTGGAGACATCACGCTCGTAGTTGGTTACAATCTGGAAGTTTGAATGGTCTTTTTTGGTTTTGTTTGGTTTTGATTTGTTTGGTTTTGTCATTGGAATTCCTATTTAGTAAAAGTTGTTTGTAGCATACATTCACATGATGTGTTTGAGATGACCTATGGAAATTTCATATTTTGAACAACTCATGATGTGCACACCTGTGAATGATATGTTAATGTATTCAAACAACTGATTATGTGCGGGGGTCGTGTTGTCACAAAACCAATAAACTGTGAAGAATTTTATTCAAGGCTGTTAGTTATCATACCTTGACATATGTGCTGTTGTTTATATCCTAGTATGTGATAGAAGAAAGTTCCCTATTATTTACTGAAGAAATGGTTCCTCCAATGGTATAGATGTGTTACAACTTTGATAAGTAACCATCATGCCCACAAAGCTGTGTTGCAACATAAATGAACTGCAAAACTATAGTGCATTAGCTATGGACATAAACTTTTTGAAGAGATATTGGATAGTGGTAAATGCAACTGTTGATGGAAACATTGTAGACATATTTTACAGAACTTAATGCAACTGTCCCAATACATTGGCCTTATTGCTGCTACAAAAGCAACAGTATGCAATCTACTACCTTGACATGATCCTCTACTGTGTTGAGTTGAAATATGGCTGATATTAATGTTTTGCACCTGCATATGGTTTGCTTTTGTGAATATATATTTTGCAATATTGTGGCATGGTTCATATTGTGGCTTGCTTTTGTAGCATAACATGATCATTTTATCAGCTCATAAAGGATATTTGTTACAAATGTTACAGTTCTAGTAGCTCTTGAAAGCCTTGGCATTTGTTTTCAGTACAATGAATATGACTCTAGCCTTAGTAGTGCTAGACTTTGGATCTTAATAGCAGTTTATATAACTCAGAATTCTGCTTTTGCAGTTCAATATGTCCTTACAATTATTTATCCATTACATATGTATATTGAAAGCTTACTTATCTAATAAATATGCAGAAAAAAAGGCCTTACATAGAACAAATGATGATACATGTCTGACATTTATGCTATCTATCTGCCATGTATGGGTTCTTGGCTTCTAGGCTAAAAAATCATGGATAAATCCTGCTATGTTAGATATGCGATATATATATATATATATATATATATATATATATATATATATATATAGAGTGAAATCTATTACTAATTGTCATATGTTATTTGATCTAAATTATTTAATCTACAGAAGAACATCATGTTAGTTTTCTAAGTAAAGAATCTTGCACACAAATTGTACGCCTTGAATTTACTCCTCTCCTGGATTTTTTGTTATGGCAACCATAAATTTGGGTCATTTTGACGAGAGAGAAGTTTTTGGGTTTGCATCTTTATTACAAATTCTTTGTTTGTCTTTCTTGGGAGAAACTTTGAAGGATTATTAAACTGCAATAGTCTTGGGGCTTAACTTTATGTGCTTACTTTGTTGCCTTTGTGACGCGATATCTCTATGGACATTTCCTGTGTTACAGTTATGATTTGGAAGTGGAAGATATTCTGATTGTTTTGCAGCAAAATTATTGAAGTTTTAAAGTAGGCTGCAACCTTAGAATTCAGGCAGCTATTTGGATATCCTAAACACCATAAATTTAAACATTTAGGCAATCAAGGCTCATAGACACATGCTGACATTTTAGATTCTATTTTGCTTGAAGTTTAAATTCAGTTATTATCATCTGTATGAGTCAATGTTAAATTTCAACAAAAAATTGCTCATCTAATAAAAGTAGTGTAATGCAGAAAAATATGTATGGAGGCACTGGCATCCACTACTATAGGGAAGAATTTCTCTATGGAAGAATTGTTTTGCTGCAGTTGCTCATGAGCTTTTCCTCAATGTGATTTTGATTTCACTGTTTGAGATTAGTTTTGATAAAATCACAAAGCAATATGGCTTAAATGGGTGCAGAGTAGGTTTACTAACTTCCCAATAGCTGAGTTTGCACTCTTGAAACTTTTTCCTTTTTTTTCCCCTCCTGCATTAGCTTTCTTTTCTTCTTTCTTCTCTTGAAAAAATGAATTTTCTACTTGGATATAAGATTTTCTTTGATCATTTGTATTGAAACTGGAACCATAAGTGTAAAGTCCAAATGGTTATTTCACTAGGAAAATTATATCTTCAGAGCCTGTGATTCCTTTTGTTGATAAAGTCTATCATGTGCCTAACGGTTCTTCCTCTTCCTTTTTGAATGGGATAGGAAATAAAAAGGTACTTACTGCTAATGGGAAAGCTAACCCTATTGGTTCGCGAAATGAGTTGGGTAATAATGTTTTACCTAGAGTCATTACTGCAGAAAGATAAGTACCCATAGAAAATTGGACAATGACTTCATCCATCAGTTAAATAGTCCTGTTAAATTCAATGAATTTAGATAAGATAGAACTAATTATTATGCCAACTTTTTTAAATCTCCTAGAATTATGTTCTTTTTAACTTTTCATTTTTAATTAAAAACAAATTTACACTATAAACTTTTTACATTATTAATTTTAAATTCATTTATTAATATTATAATAATTAATTTTTTTTGTTAATTATATTGAATAAAAAATAGTCAAAAGTAAATTGTATTGTTTTAATTTGGAAGAAGCAGTACATTATCTAATGCGATAAATATTACTATATATTTATATATTTTTTATCACTTTTTTTCATAATCTATTTAAAATAAAAATAAAATAAATATATTACTTATGTGCATTGTACGGGGCAACAACCTAATTGTAGAATAGTGGACAATGAAAACCCAACAAACAAATGGTTCGCTAAATCTGGGATAGACCAGTTTTTGGTTTATCGACTTCAAATGGAGCTAGCTAGTGTGATTTTAATTTGTTTGGATGTATACTTGCATTGGATGGCAGTTAATACGAGTTAGTTCCAGCGATATATGCAGAAAAACAAATATAATAAAATTTAGAAAACCATGATTTAATTGTTGGAGACATAAGAAAAACATCAGTCAAAACTCGTAAGTGGAGAGGTTTTCTTCTTAGATGAAAACCTCAAATTAAATAAAATTTTTTAATTTAAAACTTTGGTGAAAACTTTATTAGTATAAATTAAAAATACATAAAAATATCACTTGTATTATATAAGTAGGAAGCATATGTATATTATATAAAATAAAAATTTAATACGATAACTTATTGTGTATTTGGTCACGTGAATTCCTTTACTCTTTCTCCATTCTTGTAGCGTACTAGTATAAATAACAAATAAGAAAAAAAAAAAAGGTCTAATTTTCCCTTTCTCCCGGTGCAGCTTGTAGTTTCAACGAACTTATGCGAATGGATGAGGAGGGTTAACAAATAAAAAATAAGACAAGTTACGGTCATTGTCATGGAAATAATTTTATTGCCAATGGACTGCAGAGTGTTGCAGAATAAAGATGAATGTGTAAAACTTGGATGGCTAATTAGAAGACCAAGTCTAAATTAATGATGAGATCAAGAGAGACTTTTTAAAATAATGCTTATAATAATTACGCGAATTCCAAAACCTAGAGCAAACTATATTACTAAAACGCTGCATAATACAGAAAATGCTGCTTCTCGATCACCGACCCCCGGAGAGTAGAGGATCAGTGATAACGGGTGATTTTGTAAAAGCACGTTCTTTAGTATATGGAAATGACGAGGAAGAAAAATCCTCGAAACCTACCGGAGGGGCAAAAGTAAGCCCAACTGCAGAAATACCAAATGATGATAACTCCGGCAATGCTATCGCTCCTTCCAAGTAGAGCATAATTCGCCGCATGCTCGGCCTAGCGGTGGGTTCGGGATGAGAACATAGTAATCCAAGTTTTAACACTAATGCTGCTTCTTCTCTTGCGAACGCAGATCCCAAGTTTTGGTCCATTGCACCAATTATATCGCCTCTTTTCCAGCACGAAAACACCCAGTGAATCAAAACCATCTCCTCAGGTGGTGCTTGTGGCTCTATTGGCCTTCTGCCGCATGCAACCTCTAGCAAAAAAGCCCCAAAAGCATAAACATCAGTGCTTGTTGTTGCCTTGCCTGTTATGCTATGCTCGGGAGCAAGGTATCCAATAGTTCCAACTACGTGGGTGCTTTGAGGGGCGCTTCCGTGATCGTACAATCTTGCGAGGCCAAAATCCCCTAATCTTCCATTTAATTCTCCATCTAATAACACGTTACTAGCCTTTACATCTCTGTGAATCACTATCTGCTCCCATCCTTCATGAAGATATAATAGTCCTGCCGCTACACCTTTGATGACTTTAAATCTTTGGTTCCAATTGAGGATATGAGGAGGCTGCTCGTGGAGAAACTTGTCCAGGCTTCCGTTGGGCATGTATTCATAGACCAAAAGCAACTCTCCTTTACGCCGACAATAACCCAAAAGTGGAACTAAATTCCTGTGGCGCAGGCGGCCCATACTAACAATTTCTGCAACGAATTCTCTTATTCCCTGCCTCGATTCGTGAGATATCTTCTTGACCGCAACCTCAGTTTTTGTAGCCGGCAGAATACCTTTATAGACTCTGCCAAATCCCCCTGCGCCGAGCAGTTGTTTTTCCCTAAACCCCTTGGTGGCAGCGTACAAATCTTTGTACTTGAACCGGTGAGTTCCGTAGTCAAGTTCCCATTCTTCGAGCACTTCCATAAACTCTCTCTTCCTTATGACATAATAACATACAGCTGCGACCACAATTAGCAACAAAGATATGCAAACAAGGGGCAAGCCAATTGTAAGAAAGTTCGAGCCCTTCTTTGCTCTAACTCCGGGAAGCATCGGAAGTTGAGAGAGATCAAGCACCTGCGCTATTCCATTTATCTTTAAGCTCCAGCCCAAAATATAGTGAGTTGTCGGCACTGAACCGGTAGATGATGCGAAGCCGACGTACATGGTTTGCTTCAGAATTGTAGAGAGATCGTATGACAAAGAGAAAAGAGGCCTTTTTGGTTTGCCAACATTTATTGGAGACAAAGTGACATTGATTTCTTTGGCCACACCATTATAGTCCACCCAGACTTGCATTGGCTGGCCACTTGCTAGAGTTAAGTTATGAAACTTACCGTCGTCATCAGTATAATAGCCCGCGGGCTCTGCTCTTTGCGACCTCAACCCAGCGATATCAACACCGACGTGGTTGTCATTTATATCCCCAAACATGCTGCTTTCGACTGTATCGAGTTCCACTGCTACAACATGATTATTCGGATCTCCATTATTTGTCTCGTTGAACAGACCAAGGAAATGGCTTGGGATAGCTCCTGGAAGACCTCTTGTTGGTGCAATCACGAAAGCGAGCCCGTGTCCACTCATAGCTTGATATTCTGAAACTATGGCAAATACGAAGGAAGTGGAAAAGGAGAACGCCGAACTGTTAGAGGAGTTCTTGAAGTGGAACGGATTAGGATAGAAGGCATGGCCTTCGTCTTGCTTGACGGAGTTTGTTAGCATCAAGAGGCCATTGGATGTGAGCTTGGCCGTGCCATCAAGAATCAGATTGGAGAATCGCAATCCATTGTAGGTGAAGCCAAAGGTTTCCTCTGAGGATGTAAAACTGATTAGAACACAAAACACGAGTACAAGCTTGAGAATCAACATGGCTAATGCTCTCTCCAATTTCCTCAAAGCGCCTTTTCAACTATATCACGTAGAATTTTGTTCCATTCCATGAAACAGGATTTAATTCGTGTAATTTTTTCATTACTCTTCATTCTCTATCAAGTCACAGAGGAGAGGCTCCGTGCTTGGAATGATGTTCAGGGATTTTTGTTAAAACTTCAAAGCATCTCGAATCTTGATCAAAGGATTTGTCAAAGTTGTTGCTATCAGTATCAGGTGCGTGTCCTTCCGAAAACATCACCTTATTTATAATTCAAACGATTAATTATTTCGCGGATTGGGTTAAATATACATCGGTGAAATAATTAATCTAATAAAAATAAATTATTGAGAAATTTTTATATGTATTTTAATTTACGTATATCGAATATATTAAAGTATTGTATCACTTATAATATTTATTGTATATCAAATATTATATATAATTTTATTAATAAATAATACAATATCTTAATATATCAATAT
The DNA here is from genome assembly GCA_026120185.1 of Voacanga thouarsii. NCBI lineage: Eukaryota > Viridiplantae > Streptophyta > Magnoliopsida > Gentianales > Apocynaceae > Voacanga > Voacanga thouarsii. Next base: position 3,329,183 of record JANUWF010001287.1, on the reverse strand, counting down.
TGGTGCACTAAGTGTATATAAAAAATATCTAAGTTGCTGACTCAGAATGGGCAAGGCAAAAAGTGGCTTTGATCCGTGTCTTATTAATCATCAGGAAATTCGATTTGATTCCTCCGATACTCACATCCAAAATGACTGAATGAATAGAACTTCGTCAGACTGCACGTTTCAAACATTTCTTCTGTAAAATGAAATCATTCCTTATCGGGTATTGACCGTCTAATGTTTAGACATTATTGTATTCAATTTTGTTTTTACCTCAATTTCTAGAATGCAAGAATGTTTTTTTTTTTTTTGGGGGGGGGGGGGGGGTTGACAATGGATTTGGGGCTGGCTCAGTTTCGCATCCTTCTAATTTGATTCGTTTTTTATTTTCATTTGATTTCTTCATTTTTATTGACTTTTATATATACATTTAATGTTAATACTTGTAAATAATATTATAGCATAATTTAAAACTATTAAATTATACAACGAAATTTCGATAGGGAGATAGCCTGAACTTACTGAGCATTCCAGAGTTGACTTGGATAAAACAAATTGGAACGGGCTTCAATCCTTGTAAACTGAACAAGTTTATTGTAAATTATCTCAATTAAGTTAGGAGATAAAATTACATTACTCCCTCTACTTAAAATATATAGTCTATCCCAATTGACTATTAGTCAAAGTTCAAAAAGGCAACTTACATGTGCAGTTACCGTTATGCCTTTTTTCGCCTTCTAATTTAAGTATCAAAGAATTAAAATATAATGAAATTCTCGATAATTATGCCTTTGAAATATCATTTTCAAATAAACAGAGCTTGGACTTATTTTAAAAGTGGTAACCGTGTAAACAAGCAACTATTAGTTAAATTTTATTGACTTTGGCTTCGGTTATTGGGTTAAAAAAATAAAAAAGAGGGATATTTTTGTCATAAAAATAGGAAAGAAGCTATCATTTAATGATTGGGAATAAAATGTATTTTGTTAATGAAAATTAGTCCATTTGGCCATTAAAATTTGAAACTTGTAATATTTTATCTTTAATGATTTTTTTTATCGTTATAATACTTAATAAAATTATAACTTACTAAGTAGTTGTCAATTCTTTTTTTGAGTATAAATTCTGACTAAGCGAAGTCATCCCTATTGCACATTTTTTTTTTAAAAAAAAATAAGTATTTCAATTGATCACATGCAATGGAGATAATTTTTTCTGACCAAAATTTATTAAAAAATAAAATTACGAATAATTTGACATGTTATAATTTTATTAAGAACTATAATAATAATTAAAGACGAAAATATTAAAAGTTGTGAACTTTAAAAAACAAATATGTTAATTTTCATATTTTCAATGCACTAAGTCACTAAGGTACTTCTATTCCTTACAGGAATAATTTGCAATCAATCCAAAATTTAATACACAGAAGGAGTTCCAAGTCTACCAAGACAGCTCTTTTTTAAGACTAATCCACATGATCATGACCAGTTTTTCCAAGTCCCATTCCTAGCTCACATTTGAATGGGGTTCTCAAATATTTTTTTTCCCTTTCAAATATTGAATTAAAAGTTACCCATATAAAATAATGATAAAATTTACTTTAACAATGCTTTTATCGATCATGATATTATATAAAATCATACTAAGATTAGAGCGGAATAGGTTATTTGTTACATTCTCTCCTTTTTTTTTCTATTCTTGTAGAAACTGTTACATATCTATTTTGTTAAAAGAAAGAAAGAAAGAAAGTAATAATACAATATGTGGTAATTCTATAAGAATTGAAGAGACAATAGATGAGAGTATATGATAGAAGATCTTGAAAGAGTTCTGACTTGAGAAGATTATCTTAATACATGTTTGATAATTTAATTAAATGATTTAAATTAATTAATAAATGTTTATTTAAGTATGTTCGATCAAAGATATTGTTAAGTGCTTAACTATTTTATGTATTAACTATTACATGACAAATTCTTATTTTCATTTTATTAAAATGTTTTAATAATTTGAAATCTTGTTATGAATTTTGTGTGAAATAAAAAGTATTTAAAATTTAAATGTGAATATATTATATGTTTATTTGATTATATTTTTTATTCATTTTAAAAAATCAGGACTATTAAATAAAAATGTGTAATTGGATAGTATTTGGATTAAGATAAATTTGTTTGAATAAAATAAAAAATTATTAAATGTGTAAAGTCAGGTGGGTCCAAAGTGGGATTAAAGAGTAGGAACATAATAAATTAATATGTTATGAGTATATAATAATTTTTAAGAAATAAAAATATAAAATAATAATTCTTTGAATTAAAATAAAATTTTATATTAGAATAGATTTGGAAAAATTCTTATCCAATCTCACCCTAATAATAAGATTGAATCAACCCACACAATTCTGCACGGCGCAAATCCATGTCAACCATTGAATTGGCTAAGAGAGGCACAATACAGACAAGTCCCAAAGAACGGGAAATTATTAGATATGTGTGCGTCGAATACAATTTTATCCGTACGTAATATAATTGCTTAAAATATTTTATGTGCATGTACCTAACAATTTTTCCCAAAGAACACCTAACTACTGTCCTAGCGGACTGGTATACGGATTTCCCTATTTTTATTTTTAATTAAATAATTAACACCCTAAAATTTTATTTTTTTGGTAGGAAGTTGAAGATAATTATTCATAATTAAAAATTTACTATAAATAATAATTAAAAATATCAATGAAGAAATCTTTAAGAAATTGGATTGTTTTCCTTGTATTAATTAAATGTCCCACTGTAGTAGGTGAAATTACTCAACTATCTTTCTAATTCTAGTTAGATAAACAGATACTATCTTTTGTTTCTTGTTCATATATAGTAAGGATGTTATGTAGTAAAATATTATGGTTACTTCTTAATTCATTTTAAAAAATATATAATTGTCTTAATCAAATCTCTTAAATATTACTTTACTCAATTAATTCTTATATATATGAAAACTATATCAAAGTAACTATTCCAACCAAAATTTAACAATTAAAATTTTAAAAAAGAGTCAAACTAAATTGGACACCATAAAGAGTTAATTTTAAATTCGTTCTTTGAAATATGCAATTGTCTTAATTAAATCGCTTAAAAATTACTTTACTCAATTTAATCATTATAAATATATAAAGCGTATCAAAGTACTCTACAAGGTAAATTTAAAAAAAAAAAACTTTGATAAGTAATTTACTTAGACTTTAAATATATTACTTTTTTTTCTTTATATTCTTTAAACACATTACCCTTATATTATTTTTTTCTTCTTTTAAGCGTATTTTAACTTAATATTAATTTGATAGGTTTTTTAAAAATTTTATTTTATGATACTTTTAAAGTAATATATATATATATATATATATATATATATATATATGTTCAAATATTTCAATCACAGGGATAAAAATTAGGTTTGGACACTTGGCTCTTGCTCCATTATTATCTCCAAATGAAAATCTAAATTACATATTTTAAATTCAATTGCAATTGCGTTGTAGTTTTTTATAAGTATTTATTTGAATTAAAAATTAAAAAATATAAAATAATATGAGATTAATAGAAAAATATAATATTTTATGAGTATAAAATAATTATCGAGCAATAAAAATTATTTAAATTTAAATATTTAGTTGAATTAAAATTTTAGTTTGAATTATATAGCAATTTAAATGCACGTTATATTAAAGAGTCATAGTATTAAATACTTACAAATACATATTTATTTTTTTCTCTTGACGTTTATTATATTATAATATTCAAATCTCTTCAAAAAAATTCTCGATATGTTTAATGCAAACACACACACACACATATATATATATATATATATATATATATATATATATATACATATATTAAAATCAATTAATGTTTTAGTGAGAATTTTTTAAAGGAAGCAACTTAATTTTGTAAATCTATTTAAATTATGTAATATGATATTTATTAATTTAAAATTATTATCATGGGGATACAAGAGAAAGTATTGATGTAGAATGGATATAGATGAAGTTAATTGTGTAAAGATAAGAGATGGAGATGCAAGATTAGTAACTTTGATAATTGATTTATTTAGACTTTAAACATATTAATTTAAAAGTATCCTAAGAGAATATTTTTTAAAAAATCAAATCAAACTAATATTAAGCTAAAGTATGCTTAAAAAAGAATTTAATGGGTAGTTTGTTTAAAGAATATAAATAAAAAAAAGTAATATGTTTAAAATTTAAGTAAATCAATTTCAAAGTTAATATTTTTTTTAATTTTTAAATTTGCCTTATGGAGTACTTTGATATACTTTTCATATTTTTAAGAATTAAATTGAATAAAATAATATTTAAGGGATTTAATTAAGATGCATATTTGTAAGGACAAATTTAAAAATTACTCTTTATGTTATTTAACTAGGATCCAGATCCAACTAACTTTGTTTGACTTTTTAAGTTTTGATTATTAAATTTTGAATGAAATGATTACTTTGATAAATTTTTTATATTTATAAGAATTAAATTGAGTAAAGTAATACTTGAGAAACGTAATTGATATAATTACATATATGTTACGAATTTAAAAATTATCTAAATACTATCCCTCGCTAAAAGAACTATAATATTCTTTACTCAATCATTTGTGAAGTAAAAAGGCAGAGCTACCCAACAAGAATGGCCATTAACTTCAGAAAATGCAAAACAGGCTTTCTAATATTTATGTCAAATCAAGACATTCAAATACAGATGGATAAGTATTAGATTGTTTTTTACCACCTTATTCTGAAACTTATAACCTCCAACTAAACGTAACTATAATTCCAGTCCATATCTTTGTTCCAAAATCATCTAATTAAAGAGCTGATTAGTTATATTCCTTTTACATTTTGTCTGACTTCTTCCGGATTGTGAGCCCCATCCTTTGGACCCTTCTCTTTTGAAGTATTTTATTTAATTAGGTAAACTTATTGAATTGTTGCTTTATTTTAATTAGTGGGCTAAGATCCATAGAGTTTAAGAATTAGTATTTTAAGTTAAAGAATTAAATAATAATTATTTTGTTAAGAGTTTTAATTAATTACTTATTAGAGGCTCAATGTTACTGTTTTTTCAGTATCAATGTCAGAAAAGAAGAACGAAGAAGAGAGGAAAAGAGGTGAAGAATCTGAAAAGGGGTTTGAGCCATTGACATCAAATCATGGTAAGTTAGTCTTTCTTTTGGTTGATTAAGGTGTTTATAGCATATGATTGAGACTTGCGATTCTTGAATTAAGGTAAGCGTATAAGGGTTCTAGATCGGGGAAAATCAATTAGAGGATTAATTGTATTGTTTGGGTTTCAATTGAAGGTGAATAAGTGTTTGGTAGTTTGAGGGGAGCTTTGAGAGGATTCCTGATGTTTGAATTCCAAGGTAAGAAATTTGGGTTACCTATATTTTGGCTACTGATTGTTGTTTTTCAGAAATTGTGTGTGTTTCAAATCTTTTATGAAATTGCTATTTTTATTATATGAAAATGGTATTGAACATGATATGATAATTTGTCACCTCTGTATGTATGATTGTGTTATTAGAAATTATAGGTTTTAAACTAAGTTCTATGTTATATTCTGGTTTATGATTCATGATGTGTTGATTGCTTGTGAGTTTGCTTTGATATGGAATTTCCAACTTTATAAGTTATAAGGCCCTACTAGGAGATACAATACTTAAGATAAGCCAAAACCCTTCTTCCAATATAATATAATAATTGGAAGATTGATCAATTAAGCCAAACCAAATCCCTAAGTGTGAACCATTTTCGTGAATTAAGTTATATTTAAGTATGTATTATATATATTTAAATGATTTTTGTGCACAAAATGGTGCCTTTCCTTGATAAAGTGGATGGTTGGATTGGTCCTTAGAGTTGAGATGTTGCAGGTTTGGCTTTTGGTGCTCTGAAAATCGCATTCGTGCAACTCTCAGAGCATAGCCGGTACCGGCTCCCTCCTTCACGCCCGGTGCCGGTGTCGCTGAAGTGACACCCAGCGCCGGCCGCGCCTGCCCCACTAGGCACTAACCTATATCTGCTCGATTCCGGTGCTAATTGTCTTCCATTCAGGCGATGATCTTTCCCCCCTTGATTTGTTTGTCATTATTTTCATTGAATAAATAACACCAGTTCAGTATTCAGGTATCGATTATGCCTCATTCGATTCAATATTGGGTAAAGCTAAGAAATTCATTGTTCCTCTTTTCCTCCAACTTGTTTCTTGGTGTGATATTCTGAGATCTTTATATAGTGCAACTAACCCACCAAGAAGATATTTTGAAACCCCAAGAATTGTGTACTACAATAACTTGAAAGCTAATTTGAACAATCGTTTTATACATGTATATGTATATGTAGCATGCTCAACCCCAGGTAAGCCAAATTTTCTTACTGAGTTAGTGAGTTCATTCCTTATTTATCATTTTGCAGGATATCAGTTAAAAGAAGAAGAACTAGACGAGTGGTATGAGAAAAATTAGCAATGAGATTGGGCTGTTATTTCTGAATTTCTGGAGTATGTTTATTTATTTGAATGGTTAGAATGTATTTTTTAGACTTTGATGGTTTTGATAGATTTATATTTGTTATGTACTTGATAAACTATGTAAATAAATACTTAGTTAATGTCAGTTGGGTTGCTTAGACTTGATTACGAATTTGAGTTTCTAGGAGTATGAGTTTATATGTGCGGATTATTTGAATATCAGAGTAGTGCAGTACAAACATAGTGGATCAATTTGAGGTGTTAAGGATTTTGCATTCCAATTTGGGGGGTGTTGCCCTATCATCCCTAAACTTGGGACGTGACACGGATAAAAACCAATAGTTTAAGCTATACATAAATCAAAACTACCAAAGCTCCTTGTAAAAATTACTAATTGGTATACAATTAAATTAGATTAACAGTATGTTTAGTTGGGATAAAAAAAAAAGGAAAAAGATAACTCTCAAATAAAAAAAAAAAACCATATTGGGCTGCCTTGTGTTTGTGGTTTGTGCTGTTTTGTGTAGTTGATTGCGACGGTAAAGGGCGTGACACGAGCCAATGTGTGGGCTGATGAAGGAGCTTATTTCAAGCGGGCTGTCTTGACAAAATAACACAAAAGGAAACTATCAGCTTGCTAGGCTGGACGGAAATGACCACTCCACTACGTTATCCACGCCTAAAAGTACTTACTCCAGTCGCCAACTTTTTCTTTTTTTTTTTTTTGTATTTTTATTAACAGAGAAGGAAGAAGATGAAGAGTAGAGGAGGAGATAGAAAAAAAGAATGAAAGATGATTTGGTGTCGAATTCAAAATTAATATTTCAAACTCTTTTATTATTAGAACAAGTTGTTATCGTATTCTATTTGACCAACTAAAATTAATTAGGGATTGGTTGGTAGAAAGAATAAGAAAACAAGAGGAAGATGCGAAAGTTCATAGTATCAAAATAATCTAATTTTAAAGGACAAATTGTCTCCACAATCCATTTCCCTACTAAACACAGAAAGACCTCTATTAATTTCGATATGCAAAAGTTGCAACAAAATTGAAAATTCTAGCAGTTTCCCGTAGTTTACGGGATCGAAACAATGACAAAGGGAAGAATGTGATGGAACCTGAAGTGAGCCTTGACCAATTCTGTGTGGGGTCTCAATTTTTCACCCTCATACGGCGGCACGATTTGACGGTTATCAAAAAAGATAGGCGTCTTTGGAGGAAGTTCAAGATGCCTTGTATAAATCTAAAGTCCTGTTATATCGAAGAAAACTATTTTCCCACTCTTCTATCAATGGCGGATCAACAAGGCTACACTAAATGTACATTGACTCAGGTGAATTGGACTGATAGTCTTCAAACTCATTTACAATTCAATCCCTACACTTTTTTTTTCGATACAATTCAATCCCTACTTATTTACCTTGCAAGTTGTGGTTTGAATGTGGAATAAAGTTGGATGAATTGTCATTGTCCTTTTTCAGAACCTAGCTAAGGTGAAAGACATATTCTCTCACCCCCCACCCCCTTTTTTTGTGTGTGTTTCTGCAAGCTCCTTAAAAAAACTGAATGGTTGAAGAAAGAGAGATCATAAATTTAACAGAGATCATGTGAGGGTTTCTGTGTTTTTTATGGAAATGAATTGTGAAGACATTTTGCCCCTCAAAAATTGGATTATTGAATCATTTTGATACTTTAAAAATAGTTTGAAAATGGTAATAGACTGAGAAAAAGCTTAAAGATAATATTGGTGTTATAAAAATAGTTTGAGAAATATAATATATATATATATATATATATATATATATATATATATTTGAGAACGGTAATAGTATTGCGAAAAAAGTTTGAGAACTATTTGAGCCAATTTTTCCCAATTTTATAATTAGTATTATATAGAGAATGAAAAAAGAGAAAGAATAACTTAAATTAACTAATATGTCGTCAAAATTTTGTTTTTATTAACTTTTTAACAGAATGGCATAATTTGCTCTCTCTCTATACATATATAATATGAGGGTAAAAGTATTGAATCTTTAAAAACTCAAAATTTTAATACTATGTTTGCTTCAGAAAAGAGGAAGGGAGGGGAACCTTTACTTGCATTAGGGAGTATAAATATAATTTATTTCTATTTTATTTAATTGGGATGAAAACAAAGTAAATAACAAATATTACTTTGATTTACGTCCAAATTTGTTTAAATTTAGATGAGTTGTTTTTTTGAAAGAGAAAAAAAAAATTCTTTTCCTTCTAATTTGCTTCTCCTCAATCTTTTTTATTTAACTAAATGACGTAAATTACCTATTTATATCTAAATTTACATCCCTCAAATTTTCACCCTCTTTTTACCCTAACTAAACATAAAAGTTTAAAGACAATTGACCCTTCTTGCCCAATAAATAATGCCATCAAAGCAGTCTAACCCTGCCATTCCAATTTCATTCAGTAAATTGGGCACCCCAAAAACATATGGATTCTCAATCCAAATGAGACAACCCCAATATCTTGCTATTTAACCCTTGAAAAGATTACATGGTCCAAATCACCAAATGTATTGACTAATATTGTGCAAGTGAAGATTATTAATGTAATAATCTCTCCACTTATTAAATTTACTACTGTAGTTGCTCTCAATAACATTTCTAAATCTCACCAATAGTGACGGAAGAACAACTGATGGAATGGATGAAGATCGAAGAGTAAGAACGGACTGAAATGGACATGATTGTCCAAGCCGACTCTAGAAGGATCAACTAAAAAAATTGGCAAATTCCATTCAAGTAGCATTAGGTCGGAGTAAGACTGAAAAGCAATAGTATTAATACTTTCTTGACTTCTTAGAGTAACTAATATTTATAGAAAAAACATTTTTATGAAATTTTCGACAAATTTGACTAATTCTAGCTATTCAGTCAATGCTACCAAGTCTCCCCAATAACAGTTTCGATCACATACTGACAATATTTATAGCCATAATAAATTTCACCATGAAAATCTATCATAAAATTATTTTTACCCAGCGTCTCATATAAAAATTATACATATTTTTATTCATATTAATAATAATGTTTACACATAATATTCGAAACATTGTATGCATTTTTTAAATGATTTCGTTCTATTAAATTTTAATTCATATACATAACAATATAATTTGTTCTAAATTCAATCCTTGACTATACATTTACAATTTCTCTTGCCGACAATTTGAGACTCGAGAAGACAGATTCATATGCATGTGTACGCGATGAGTGGTGGACTTTTCTTATGAAAAGGCTCTACCCAATAAATGAGTTTTTGACCAAAATTGAGTCTTTCGAAAACCCTCCACCGAAATTGAGTTGGCAAACACGAGGTATAGTGGTACCCGTACCAACCATTCGCCAGACGAGAAGTGATGTTGTGGCTGCCCCGACTCCTTTTCGGGTAGAAAAAGGCACTTCCCATTTGACAGACGCTTGTTCCATAGGAAGCGATGGCAATTGAGTTGAGACGGGTCGGGAATAGAAATTTCAATCCCGTCTTCACATTTTCTTGTATTTTCGTTCTCAGGTCAGCTCCCGATAGAAGAAAAGATGGGGATTCCCATCCCAAATCATCAGGAACAAAATAATTTTCGATCTCGGCCCACCGAGGAACCAAGGATATAATTTACAATACAATTATAATTTACAAATGACAACATAATTTTAAAATAAGTAATGACTCTAAGGATATAAATTTATAAACCAAACATTTTTTGCTCGTGCCTCTCAAGACCTTTAATGGTTTGAGAAACAAACTTATATCCATGTCGCTTTACAATGTCATTCTTAATTTCTCATACATTTTTTCCCCTTAATTGCAACTATTTCATAAATGTCTTTTTAACTATATATACAATAATAAACAATTCTATGAATAAGAATTTTTATGAATAAAATTATCTAATACACTCTTAGTGAAATTATTTAAAAAGATTAAAAAATATATTATGTTTACAGTATTAGAGAAATATGAATAAATAAATAATGTTTTTGAATATTAGAGAAATAAGAATAAATAAATTATGAAGTAATATTAAAATAATATTATTAATACTAATTAAAATTTATAAAAAGATTATAATATTTAGAATATCAATGAAAAATAAAAAGTTCATAGTACCTTACCATCCCAACTACTATGTTAGTTGTTAGTGCATTAAAATTAAAAATTTATTAATATAAATATATTATTATCTCACATAAGAATCTATAATTTCATATATCAAGACATTTTTTACCTTATCATGGTTAAGTAAATATAGTACAAGACATATATATACACATTATATAATTAATATATATACTATGTATATAAATATATACACATACTATGTAGTATGTATATATTTTATTTTTACATATACTATATATAATTATTGTGTGTGTGTATATATATATATATATATAATATAAATTATAATTTTTATATATATACACTATGCGGGTCGGGGATCATGCTATCCCCGTCCTTGCCTAGTGGGCCGAGGTGTAAAGTCCTCCCCTGCCCAGTCCCCGCTTAAATCAGGGAATCTCCGATCCAATCGGGTCGGGCTCCCAATTTATGCTGGGAGATTGCCATCACTATCCATTGGGACCTCATGTCTTTAAGGTGTTCATTTTTTTATTTTAATTTATTTTTAAAAAATTTAAAAACTTATCCGATTTTTAAATTTATAATTTTTTATTCAAAATTCAGTGTATAGATTCGCCCATGGAATTATGGCTTTGGAAAATTCTGGTTTATTCGATCTTTCAATATTTCTTTTGTTAGGGATTTATGATGCATCACATGAACTCTATAAGTAGTATACTTTCCTTTGTAACTATTGAAACTTTTACTTTTTCTATTGAAATCGGCCGAGGAATTGCTTTTTCTATATAAATTGCCACAATCCTTACTAGAATGCAAAACTTTGTATTTTCATTTTATTAGAAATAAAACTCAAACCACAGTTCACATCACTACTAAAGATTTGACACTTATTTAAAATAACGTATTCATACAATGGTAAAACATAGTTTTTAAATTTGTGATATTTAAATATATATTTAACAATTGAAGATAAAATAATAATTTTAATTAAGTATCACAATTAAAAATTTTATTATGAATTTTTAAAGATAAAATTATTAATAAAACTCTAAGTCAAATAAAATAATAAGTTATTTTTGTACGTAAATTAATAATAAACTCTAAAAAATTTATTGTAAATCTTTGAAGATAAAATTAAATATTAAAAATTAAACTTAACTTTAAAATAAAAATTCATTTTAAATCCATTTTTTAAAATAAAAAATCCAAATATTAGTAAAATATTTGATTATTATTCATTGAAATATAAATTCAATTAAAATATAAGTTATTTGAATTAAAATATAAAGGATTATAAATTTAGATACATATTTTTTTTTATTTGTTTTGAATTTATTGTGGCGATTCGAATTTTTTAAAAGTATAATACGAAAGGAGATTTTTTTTTTTTTTTGAGGTATGGGGTGGTAGTGGGCCCACCATGACCTCTTTGGCGTTGCCCCGCACATGTATTAGCTTATAAATATGCAATTTGAGCTATTGTCGCATTATACTTTTTAAATAAAAATTTATAAATTTTAAAAATAAGATAAATATTTTTAAAAATATATTAAAATAAAAAAAGTGCACCTCTCTGACAGATGCGAAATTCACTTTTCTGCTCGAGTGCACTACACCTCGCATTTGCTAGATGTGAAAAACTCCCTGCAGGCGTACCTGCAAATCTGAACCGAGTTTCAATGGAGATTTCAAAAGGGCCCATTTTAGTAAAAAACTATAAATAAATGTTGTCAACTGCCTTTACCTATGCCATTGAATTCTAATCCATAATTGCACAATAATATTTTCTGTGTTATGAATTATTGGAATCTCCATTAATTAATGGAGGTTCCACTAATTATGGATTTATGTGAATTATTAGAAGATTTTTATGGATGTCCACCATTTAGTGGAGACACTACTAATTAAGATTAGTGGAAGATGATGTATGCCATTATGTAATCCACTAATTAGAGCTCTATAAATAGAGCTATTCTCTAAGCTTGTAATACACCATCATTTTGTGAAAGAAAGATTAGAGAAAGAATTGTGAGAGAAAGAAAGAGAGAAGTTTGAAGAGAAATTCTTGTGCAAAGAATAGTTAGAATTTTCTTAGTGTGTAGTGTGTAGATTTTATTCTAACACTACCTTAATTTTATAACACGTTATCAGCACGAGTCTCTACCGTTATTAAAGCCAGAAGACAGGTACGCATTTATTGATCTCGCTAAATTCGAATTTATAGCCCTTGATATTTCTGAAAAAAAAAATTTATATGTCATACAGAAATGCATCTAAATGCTAAAAAAAGGGAGATCCATATGTCATGTGGATAAAAAGAAAGATTTGACCACCTGAAGATGGTCGTACTACCCACTCGCACAAGTATGAATGGTTGCACCGAAGTTGCAAGATTGTAAAACCGTGAACTCCGTGATGTATAAAACTACATCTTAGTTAAAAATTTTACGGAGAAAAAGTTATCGATGAAGTTATATTGGAGAAGACATTCTCCACTTTTCATACCTCGAATATTGTCCTGCAATAACAATATCGAGAAAAATGGTATCCAAAATTGACAAATTTAACATGAGTTATTATCGAGAAATCATGAAGCCGGATGAATCGGCTCAACAACAAGACTCCTGAAGTGAATGTCGTTGGCTCCAACAGTAAGCCATCGTTATAGTCGTAGTTGTGGCGATGGCCGTGGTTATGGTCATGGACACACTCGATATTTCCCTTATCACGTAGAAATACTGCCACCTGAAGTGGAACAGAAAAGATAATAAGGGAAAAAGATATTTCCATTAATAATAAGCATCACATCTTTTATTCATATCACTAGTGTTCATATGAACTTGATGATACATGCTTATAGTTGCTCTTTTGTAATTGAGCTGACAAATGTAAGATGAAGGTTTGTAATTGTTCTTTTTTAATATTTACATTAGAGGAAAACAAATAATTAGTAATTATGGACTTCAGCTCCTCTTTTTCGACATCCTCCTCATTTTCTTTCCCCTTTGAGCCAGCATCGAGACTAGCAGCAGAATTAGCCGTAAAATTACTGCGAAATGAGTCTTGAGATTTTATGATCTCCTTAAGTTTATTATAATTAAATTTCTTATTATATTTGGCCTTGAAGCATGCTTGTCTCAATTTATGTGTTTGGTCCTCTAACTGCGTATTAGGACTTTCTTCCACCAACTGCTTTTCACATTCCAATATCGCAATGGCTTCTTTCAACTTCTTCTCAGCCATATGTCCTCCTTCTTCTTTATTTTGCATCTCCTGTAAATTGAAGTGATATTATCGGTTATTTACTTATAAATCTTTCATAGTTTCATACTTGCAAATTATAAGTATGTATGAGAGAGAACCTGAACATTCTTGATTATGATCTCCAAGCTCACCAATTTCCTGTGAGGCCATCGACGAATTCCTAACTCCCTACATCTTTTCTTGAGACGGGTTATGCCAATATTCGGCTTCTTTGGTCGCGCTCTTGATTGGTAGGTAAAAGTACTGCGAAATTGTTTCTCTTGATAGTGTCTCGAGAGTTATTGCCCTTCTTCTCTCTCTCGCCTCTTAATCATCTTCTTCTCCCCAGGAATTTTGTCTCGCAATAATATCTTGAACTTCGATATTATGCATTTCATGAGTACTTACTCCGACTTCGTTGCCAAGACCACTCATTATTTCTCCTAAAAAAAGAAAATAATATCGCAAAGGTAATACCATTCAAAATCCATGTTTAAATGTATAATAACTTGGAAACATATTCTCGCTTTGTTCAAAATCCATTAGAGAGTAGAAAGGATCATGCACAAGCATATCCTCATTCAAAGGAATAGCATCAAGAGGAACAAGATCAAAAGCAAGCCTCTTGTAGGGGCAGATCAACTTGGTCCAAAGCAAGTATGTTCAAAACTTCCACTCGATTTACATAAAAAACAAACCAAAAGAGAGTTTAATTTCATTATCAAGCATACTAAAAACAAATGGAAGCCCTCAAAGGTATCTCACCCGAAATTAGGAGGAAGCGGTTGGTTTGGAAAGGAAAACATATCAAAATCTTCTGCGTTCGAATTAGGCGGAAACGGTTGGTTTGGAAAGGAAAATACATCAACATCTCGCTACGTAAACCGAGTCAAAATTTGACCATGTCTCAAATGAATTACGAGTCTCCATATCTCGCTTTGTGATTTTTGTTTTTGATGTTTACTAATGATCGATAACCGAGATATATATCGATACATACATATATATATATATATATATATATATCTCGTATGAGGAAGAAGAAGAGGTAGATGGTAGGTAGAGGGTCGGAGGAGAAGAAAAGACAAGAGAGGAAGATGAAAAGTCAGTTACGGGAAGAGTGAAAAAAAATGAGATATTTTTCTTGGCATTTCCTGCTTGTCATCATTTTCTTATATTTCTTTTCTTATTCTCTTGTGAAATCATTATTCCCTAAATTATGGGGAGAACAGAAACAGTACAAGAAAGATCGTGATTGGACAACATCATTAAATTATCTTGATCCGCATACAAGCGCGTGTGAACTTGAAGTTCAAAAGATAATTCATTTGTAAAGCATTGCAAATCAAATGCCAGACGCTTTTGTTGACTCTAGAAGAGTAACAAAATCGCATATGCCAGCTATAAATGATTCTATTCTAATTGAAGTTACAGCAGAACAAAATATTATACTTATAGTTGCTGAGTCAAAAACACGCCAGAAGCGTGGCCAACCTCTTGGTTCTAAAGATAAAAATTCTCGAAAGAAAAGAGGATTAAATGATCCAGAAGATCATATTGAAGAAAATAATGATAAAGACCAAGAGAGAACTGATGACAAAGAACCAGAAGTTGATGAAAGTAACACTGAAATTTCTATCAATTATACCACTTCCGGTAGAAGTTGGAATCGGATAGAAACTGTTATTGATAATATATTTGCATACCATATATCTCTTGATGTTACACAGGATAATGATGATCCTGAACTAATATCACTTTATGAATGTCGGCATAGAAAAGATTGGCTGCAATAGAAAGATGCGATTCAATCGGAGTTAACTGCACTGACAAAACGTGAAGTCTTCGGACCTGCAGTCCGAACACCAGAAGGTGTAAAACCTGTTGGTTACAAATGGATATTTGTGCGAAAGCGTAATGAAAATAGTGAAATCGTTCGATATAAAGCGCGATTAGTAGCCCAAGGTTTTTCACAAAGACCAGGTATTGATTATGATGAAACTTATTCTCCTGTTGTTGATGCTATTACACTCCGATATCTTATTAGTTTGGCAGTACATGAAAAGATAGATATGCGCCTGTTAGATGTTGTCACTGCTTACTTGTATGGAAATTTAGAAAATGATATTTACATGAAAATCCCCAAAGGATTTCATATGCCAGAAGCATATACACATTATCCTCGTGAAAATTACTCCATCAAATTGTAAAAATCATTATATGGCCTGAAGCCATCTGGGCGCATGTGGTTCAATTATCTTAGTGAATATTGATTGAAAGCGAGATTTAAAATGACCAGGTATGTCCATGCGTTTTTATTAAGAAATTTGATTCTAAATTTGTGATATTAGCTATATATGTTGATAATTTTAATCTTATTGGAACTCTTGAAGAGCTCCAAGAAACAATTGATTATTCGACATCAACGATGGTCGTAAAAATATACTTTGCCTTGGTTTACAAATTGAACATTTGGCAAGTAGAACATTTATTCAACATATACAGCAAAAGTTCTAAAAAGATTTGATATAGACAAAGCACATCCATTGAGTATTCCAATGATCGTCCGATCCTTTCCGACCTCAAGAAGATGTTGAAGAACTTCTTGGTCCTGAAGTACCATATCTCAGTGCAATTGGTGTATTGATATATCTTACTAACAATACACGACTTGATATTGCCTATGCTATCAATTTATTAGCAAGATTTAGTTCTTCACCAACATAACGACATTGGAATGGAATTAAACAAGTCATTTGATATCTCCAAGTAGCTACTTCTTCAAATTATGCTGAAATTACAGCCATTCATGAAGCAAGTAGAGAATGATTCATTATATCCGAGAAAGTTGTGGATTATCATATATCAGAGATATTCCAACTCCTTTTTATAAAGATAATACAGCTGGCATAAGCATAATTACGAGGAGGATATATTAAAGGAGATCGGACACAACATAGGTCACCAAACTCCAGAAGAAAGGTGAAATTGATGTGCTACAAATTCGGTCATGTGATAACCTCGCAGATATTTTCACGAAGACTTTACCGACTGCAACATTTGAGAAGTTGAGATATAAAATCGGTATGTGTCGGTTTAAAGATTTAAAGGAATCATCTCATTAGGGGGAGTAATAAACAGATATATAGAATAGTGTACTTTTTTTCCTTCACTAGATTTTTTTTTCCACTGGGTTTTTATCTAGTAAGGTTTTAACGAGGCATATTCTTTATGTATGGATGGACATCCAAGGGGGAGTGTTATGAATTATTGGAATCTCCATTAATTAGTAGAGGCTCCACTAATTATGGATTTATGTGAATTATTAGAAGATTTTTATGGATGTCCACCATTTAGTGGAGACACCACTAAATAAGATTAGTGGAAGATGATGTATGCCATGATGTAATCCACTAATTAGAGCTCTATAAATAGAGCTATTCTCTAAACTTGTAATACACCATCATTTTGTGAAAGAAAGATTAGAGAAAGAATTGTGAGAGAAAGAAAGAGAGAAGTTTGAAGAGAAATTCTTGTGCAAAGAATAGTAAGAATTTTCTTAGTGTGTAGTGTGTAGATTTTATTCTAACACTACCCTAATTTTATAACATTCTGAATATTGTTAAAAGTAAGTCACCCCATATTCTACCTATTTTCAGCGGATATTAATCCGAAAGCTGCAAAAGACTGTCCACAATATTTGAGACAAGAGCTCGCGCAATTCGGCCTGCTGTCTTCTATTTAATAAAAAAAAAAAGTTGGAATTTTTTAAAAAAAACTATTTTAAAAATTAATATAATAATTTTGTTTTCTTCGGCATTAATAAATTTGTTGCTCATTTGTGAAATTTGCTATTAGTGAAGGCAAAAATATGTATCCAATCCAAATTTGGTATTTGAAGTTAATATAGTATTGGGTTAAAGGCAAAAATACCTTTTAAAAATGTATATTTTTACAATTATACTTTTCATATTTAAAATTAAATAATAATATTATTCTTAAATTTAAATTTTTTTAAATATGCTCCTCACATTTAAAATTTAATAATAATATTTTTTTAAAATTTAAATCATTTCAAATGTACTTCTCATATTTAAAATTAAAAAATAATACTCTTTTTAAATTTAAATCATTTTAAATGTACTCTTCTCAAGAATTAAAGGGATGCTCTACATTTAACCGCTTAAAATGACGTTATTTCGATATATTCATTATTATTAAGAATAAATTGATAATTTTAACTTTTATCTTCTCCAAATACTGAACTTTTCTTGGTGAGAATAAAAAATATTACTCTGTTTCTGTAAATTCTATAGGAATGATCTTGATTATAAAAAATTCACTTCTACGAATGACTTTTATTATAATCTTCAATGATTATATATTTTGATTATATATATACTAAGATCTCTTCTATCAATATTTTTTATAATAATATTCAATGGCTATTATACTAAAAAGGGTTAAAGGTAAAATTACCCTTTAAAAATGTATACTTTTGTAATTATACTTCTCACATTTAAAATTTAGTAATATTACATTTTTTAAATTTAAATTCTTTTAAATATACCTGTCACATCTAAAATTTAGTAATAATATTATTCTTAAATTTAAATTATTTCAAATATCCTTTTTATATTTACAATTTAATAATAATATCATTCTTAAATTTAAATCATTTCAAATATACCCTCCTGTTAAAAATTTAATAGAATGCTCTATATTTGACCATCTAAAATGATGTGATTACAATATACTAATTACTATTAATTGATAATCTCACTTTTGTTTTATCCAAATAATAAATGTTTCTTAGGGAGAATGAAAAAAAATACACTCTATTTTGTAAATCTCTCAAATATTAAAGATATAAAAACCATTAATAGAAGAGCTTTTGATTATATGGTTTTTTCTAGGGATAAAAGGCAAAAATGCCAATTACCATAGTCAAGTTATGAAGCTTACCGTCGTCATCAATATAATAGCCTGCGGACGCTGCTCTTTCGGATCTCAACCCAGCGATGTCAACAGCGACGTGGTTATCATTTATATATATATCCTCAAACTGGCTGCTTTGGATTGTGTCGAGTTCCACTGCTACAACATGATTACTCGGATCTCCTTTGTTTGTCTAGTTGAACAGACCAAGTAAATGGCTTGGCAAAGCCCCTGGAAGGCCTCTTGATGATGCTACCATGAAAGCAAGCCCATGCCCACGCAAAGCTTGATATTCTGTATCTATGGCAAATACGAAGGAGGTGGAAAAGGAGAAAGCCGAATTGTTGAAGGAGTTATTGAACTGGATCGGATTAGGATAGAAGGCATGGTCATCTTCTTGCTTGGTGGAGTTTGTTAGCTTCAAGAGGCCATTGGATGTTAACTCGGCCATGCCATCAAGAGTTAGATTGGAGGATCACAATCCGTTGTAGGCGAAGCCAAAAGTCTCCTCACAGGATGTATAACTGATTGCAACACAAAACACGAGCATCATCAATACGGCTAACGCCCTCTTCAATTTCCTCAAAGTGCCTTTTCAAATTTGTCACGATGAATTTTATAATGTATGCTAATATTAAAAATTCTATTTCAAAATATTTATTCATAAAACTCTTTGCACTTAGATTAAAAGTGTTGAAAATAATACTACTCATTCCGTTTCATATTGTTTGACCTTTTAGTCTTTGTATTTTGTTTCATAATATTTGGCTCTTTATATATTTCCATACATGAATGATTAATATTTTCTAATACTCCATCTATCCTAAAAAGGATGTCAAAAATTTTTATTTTTGTTATACCAAAATACTTGTCAATTTTATAAATTAAGAATGCATTTATTACGTATATTCCTAATTTACTATTCTTTCAACTACTTAATAAATATTTGACTCATTAAATATGTGTATATTCATAATCTAATTAATGAAGTTTTACTTTTATTCAGAGATATAATAGTCATTTTCTATTATAATTATATAAGTTTTAACAATTTCTTAATCTGTGTGTCATTTGCTATATTGATATCCTTTTTAGGACGGATGGAGTATTACCTTTAAATTTAGTCAAACTATATTTAATGAAAAGATAAAAAATCTCATAAATGATTACTCATTATTATATTTATTAGGGATAAATTTAGAACATAACTAAAAAATATTTATTGATATTAATATTCTTAATCTATGTACAAATGGTCAAAAGGCCAAATAATATGAAACAGAGAAGTACAATTTAGATAAAGTTTTTATTCTACCCATATTAAAAATATGAAAGTTGGGTAGTTGATTTAAAATAAATGAGGGTAAAATGGGAAGAAATTGTTAGTGAACTAGGGTATCTACGAGCACAGATAGGCAACTCAACTGAATTGAACAAGCACCGCCTATACCCGACCAGGGCTCTAACAATTGCAATTATCAAATATCAACAATGCCGGCAATGCCACACAGTCCAAACGTAATGTAACTAGACAGAATTCACACTTAATAAACAAATCAATAGTATACCTGATTGACTTGCTCGCGGTTCTACCAGAATGTACCTAGCGCTGGCACTCATCTGGACAAGCTGCGCCGCAACGTACTCGTATCGTCGACCGAATCACCAGCCTAATATCGGTTTGCCTTCAAGAAGCTATTCGCCCCACTCCGGTGCGATGGGTACAACGACTCTTCTTGCAGGATAAGACGGTCTCGAATCACCGTTGACGCACACCAACCGTGATCACCTCGAAAATCCCCTCGCTCGCCGGTCCCGATAAGGCAAAATTATGGATCGTGGAGAGAGAATCGAAGCGGCGAATTTTCTTGCAAGAAGCAAAAAAACATGAAAAGGGGTTCTCCCTAATGGCGGCTCTGTTCCCCCTTTTAATGTCGCCTTAGGAAAATTAAAACCCAATTCGGATTAGGAAGTCCTAATTCCTTTACCAGATTTTATGTTTCCTATTCCTTTTCAAGTTAGAGTTAATTAATTGGGCCAAATAAAAGTAGAAGATCGTGAAAACATGGCCCAAGCCCAACTTTAACAATATTTAATTATGGATTCCCACCATGAAAATGGCTTCTACCACAATCAAAACAATCTCTAACATGTCAAGAACAATTCCCATTAATTGTTTTAGGCTAACTAATCATGAGTTAAAAATTATTAACTCCCAAAGTTGCCATTTTCAACAATCCCCCACAAATCCATAGTTAAAGACTATTCAGGATTCACATAATCTGCTTTCGATAATGGTACCTTCCGGTTTGAACCACTACCTAAGTTATCCAACTTATGCCCCCACAGAACAGTATGGACTTAAGCCTTGAATCCGAACCTTGAATGTGACGGCGTCCATTGGTAACAACAAACTATCGGCTATGGAGATAATCTTTAGGGTTGACACGTTATGGCCATGTGTCCCGATCCCGTCTCATGAGTGTATTCGAGAGAAAACCCAATTCCCTTTAGTTGCGGCCACACAACAACACTCACATAGTTGGCGATCTCCAAGGATGGACTCGCTAGCATCCCGTCTAAAAGACTTGATCCCATTCGTAGTCAAAACTCTTACTTATTGCAGTAAACGCACCACAGGCTTTCAGGGAAATGACCTAGATACAAAAGTATCGAATTGGTGCCGATTCACTCAAACAGACTTGTTTATACCACATTGAACCGCCTTGCGGGATCTCCACTTGGTCGATTGGGTTGCCACCGTAGGTGAATCATTTCCGGGTTATCAGTCCCATTCCCAACCTGGATTTAAGGAACAATGATGTTTCAAGTCCCTTAGTTAGGGGTCTGCAATGTTATATTTGGATCCAACAAAGTCAACAGTACACCACCCTTTCGTACACTAACTCCCTTATAGACTTAAGTCTAACTTGGATGTGTCTCTTAGTCTTTTGATTATACTTGGTACTCTTTATCTTTGCAATTGTGGTTTGACTGTCACAATGCACAGATATAGCAAGAACGGACTTGCCGATCATTGGCAAAGAGGACAATAGTCCATACAGCCCATTCAACTTCCGTTCCAAAGAGTATCCAAGGCACATAACTCAGCCTCAAAAGTTGACCGAGTTATCATAGTCCTGCTTACAAGACTTCCGTGCGATCGCACCACCACCTAATGTAAACACATATCCAAGTGCATCCATTGCTACCGGAGTTCTTGGCTATCCAGACTTGCATCACTATACCCTTCAAGTACAAAGCAGGAATTTCCCATAATGCAGCCCAAGGGACACTGCTCCCTTCAAGTACCTTAGTACTCTATCCAAGGCCTCCCAATGAGTCCGATTTGGACAACTTGTATATCTTGCCGCCTTAGATACAGTAAAATGAAATATCCGGTCTTGAGCCATTCGCAAGATATTGCAAGCTACCAATAATTTGAGAATATCTTAATTGAGACACAGGAACTCCACTTTCATTTTTGAACAAAGCTACGTAAGGGTCACTTGGAGTTTTAGCAATTCTACAATTTTGATACCCATATTTCTCAAGAACACTCTCAACATAGTGAGTTTGAGAAATGGTTATCCCCTCGCTTGAGCGAATCAACTTTAGGCCAAGAATCACATTTGCTACTCCCATATCCTTCATTTCAAACTTACTTTTCAAAAATGATTTAGTCTCATTAATTATCTCAATATTGGACCCAAATAGCAAAATGTCATCCACATACGTGCATAGAACAATACAAGTATTACCTTTAACCTTACAAGAAACACACTTGTCATTCTCATTTATGTTGAAGCCAAATGATAAAATTGTTTTATCAAATTTTTCATGCCATTGTTTGGGTGCTTGTTTTAGACCATATAGGGATTTAATAAGTTTACAAACTTTCCGTTCATTTCCTTTGGCCACAAATCCCTCAAAGTTGATCCATATATATCTCTTCTTCAAGATCACCATGAAGAAAAGCTCGTCTTCACATCCATTTGGTGGATGGTGAGACAATATATGGAAGCCAATGCAATTAGCACTCGGATTGTAGTCAAACGAGCAACAGGAGAGTATGTATCAAAATAGTCTATTCCCTCTTTCTCGTCTAAACCCTTTGGCAACTAATCCGGCTTTATACTTATCTATGGTCCCATCTCGGTTTAAGTTTCTTCTTAAATATCCATTTACATCCAATTGTACCGCACCCAGGAGGGAGATCTACCAATTCCCATGTCCCATTGGAGACAATGGAATCCATCTCACTCTTGACAGCCTCCTTTCCAATGCCCCGCTTCCGAGGAAGCCATAGCCGCTTGAAAAGTCAAAGGTTCGTCCTCAACATTGTAAGTGACAAAGTCACTTCCAAAGTCCTTGACAAACTCTTAGCTCTCTTACTCCTTCTAGGTTCTTCCAATTCCTCAATTTGAGTATTGGGACTATTTGGACTTGCCCCCACATCTTTCATCCTTTCCACATGATCGGAATGGAATCGACGTTAAGGCCGAATCTAAAGTAGAAACATCTTGAGGCAAACCAGCTTTCATGGGAAACACATTCTCAAAGAATGTAGCATCACGGTATTGAATGATAGTGTTACAATCTATACCAGGTATTTCGGACTTAATTACCAAAAACCTCATGGCATAGCTTATTTCCACATAACCAATAAAGATGGAATCAACAGTCTTTGGTCCTAACTTCTTCCTTTTATGTTCAGTGGATTAGAACTTTTGCAAGACAACCCCACACACGTAAGTATTTTAAGTTAGGTTTCCTACCTTTCCAAATTTCAAATGGAGTTACCTCTTTATGTTTATGAGGGACTCTGTTCGTAATATGGCAAGCCGTATTCAAAGCCTCACCCCACATATACTTAGGCAATCCGTAATTTAAAAGTAAACCGTTGATCATATCTTTAAACGTTCTATTTTTCCGTTCAAGCAATCCCATTAGACTCGGGGAGAATAAGGGGGTGTCTCCTCATGAATTATGCCATTGCTTTGGCAATATTCAACAAATGGATTAGACCCATACTCTCCACCTCTATCAGATCTTAACCTTTTAAGTTTCTTGCCGCTTGAGTTTCAACTTCATTTTTAAATATGAGAAACTTTTCAAGTGCTTCATCTTTATGTTTAAGTAAATAAACATAGCAATATTTACCGCAATCGTCAATAAAAGTAATGAAATATTTCTTATGATCCCTAGTCAATAAGCCATTGAATTCACAAATGTCTCGTGTGAACTAAATCAAGTATTTCGAATCCCTTTCAATTGAATGATAGGGTTTCCCGGTTGTTTTAGCTTCCACACACACTTGACATTTATTTTTCTTATCAATTGAATGTTTAGGGATCAAATCTAAATTCATCATTCTTTTAACAGAATCTAAATTTAAATGTCCAAGTCTACTATGCCAAACATCAGTGGATTCAATAATGTGCACCATAGGATAAACAGAATTCTCAATAGAAGAAGCTTTATTCAAATCAGAAGTAAAAGGTTCAACTCTTAATTTAAATAAACCATCTGACAAATAACCTTTGCCAACAAAAGAATTGTAGTGCATAATCACTACTTTATTACATTTGAAAGTAAGTTCATAACCCTCTCTAACTAAACATGAACCACTAAGAATATTCCTACGAACCGTTGGAACATGTTGCACCCTATGAAGAGAAAGAATACGCCCGAAGGAAACTTCAAGTCCACGCGTCCAATCCCCAACACATTGGTTGCAGTTGAGTTCCCCATCTTCACAGCTTTTTCCTTTAATAGGCTGGTAAGATACAAAAAGCAATTTATCGAAGCACAAACGTGCACATTTGCTCCAGTATCAACCAGCCATTCAAGTGGCTCATAAATAGTAAAGACTTCTGGGTTAACATAAACATACCTTTCATCATCATTGGAAGTAGTGATGCCAGTCTCAGCCTCAATGGTACAAACCTCAGTAAGGTGAGTACTCAAATCAGCCTCCGCTTGACTAGTATCCTCTACCACCACATTGACTTGTGCTTCAGAATTTGATCCTTGTTTGACTTTGGGCTTTTTAGACGGACAGTCCTTAACCCAATGTCCAACCTGACCACAATTCCAGCAAGGTTTGTTTGCTTTCGATTTCTTCTTGGCCTTGCCTTTTGTCTTGTTTATGTTTTTAGAGTTTGAGTTAACCCCCACATTCCTCTGATTATTGCTCTTCTTCCCAGTAGTCACAATATGGACATTAGACTCCATAGGTACAATATGACTATTCTTTCTATGTTGCTCCTCAATGGATATTGATTTCATCAGATCGTTTAGAGAAATCTTCTCCGTCTTGTGTTTGAGGGACATACCAAAGTCCTCCCAAGACTTAGGAAATTTCTCTATCACTGACATCACTTGAAACTTCTCAGGAAGTTCCATATCCGATTCATGAAGAGAATGGATAATCAATTGCAACTCTTGAGTCTGTTCAGTCATAGACTTACCCTCAACCATCTGAAACTTTAGGAATTTGGAGACATAATACCTTTCCAGACCTTGATCCTCGGTATTATATTTCCTATCCAGTTCATCCCATAGCATCTTTGCTGTGTATGACTCAGAACAGTAGACATCAAAGAGAGCATTTGTCAATGCTGACAGTATTGCTCCTCTGCCTACATTATTCCGTTCATCCCACGCAGCAATCTCAGCTACTCTAGAATGCCTTTCAGTTGGTATAGGCCTGTCTACCTGCACTGCTGATAATAAGCCCCTCATGGTCAACCAAATTTTCATGCGTTGTTGCCAACGCTTGAAATTCTGTCCTGGACCAAACTTGTCCGGCAAACCATTCAAGTCAACCAAATGCTTATACGCAGCAGATGCGAGCACTCGACGAATTGGCCATTGCACACACACGGATAATTGCGTAATAGCTTCTTGAAGATTGTTAGTGAACTAGGGTACCTACGAGCACAGATAGGCAACTCAACTGAATTGAACAAGCACCGCCTATACCCGACCAGGGCTCTAACAATTGCAATTATCAAATATCAACAATGCCGGCAAGGCCACACAGTCCAAACGTAATGTAACTAGACAGAATTCACACTTAATAAACAAATCAATAGTATACCTGATTGACTTGCTCGCGGTTCTACCAGAATGTACCTAGCGCTGGCACTCCTCTGGACAAGCTGCGCCGCAACGTACTGTACTGCTGACCGAATCACCAGTCTAATATTGGTTTGCCTTCAAGAAGCTATTCGCTCCACTCCGGTGCGATGGGTACAGCAACTCTTCTTGCAGGATAAGACGGTCTCAAATCACTGTTGACGCACACCAACTCTGATCACCTCGAAAATCCCCTCAGTTCGCCGGTCCCAATAAGGCAAAATTATGGATCGTGGAGAGAGAATCGAAGCGGCGAATTTTCTTGCAAGAAGCAAAAAAAACATGAAAAGGGGTTCTCCCTAATGGCGGCTCTGTTCCCCCTTTTAATGTCGCCTTAGGAAAATTAAAACCCAATTCGGATTAGGAAGTCCTAATTCCTTTACCAGATTTTATGTTTCCTATTCCTTTTCAAGTTAGAGTTAATTAATTGGGCCAAATAAAAGTAGAAGATCGTGACAACATGACCCAAGCACAACTTTAACAATATTTAATTATGGATTCCCACCATAAAAATGGCTTCTACCACAATCAAAACAATCTCTAACATGTCAAGAACTATTCCCATTAATTGTTTTAGGCTAACTAATCATGAGTTAAAAATTATTAACTCCCAAAGTTGCCATTTTCAACAGAAACTAATCACTAGTTCTAGAAATATGTATTTGAATATCTATTTTAAAATAAAATAAAAAAATTTCATGAACAAATATTTTGAAATTGATGGAGTAACTTATTTGGTCACTTGCGTGGTCTATTAGTTAAGTTTTTCCCAAAAATATGGTAACAATGTAAACAAGAATAATTTCGTACATATATAATAAGATATATGAAAGGCTTCTATTGTGACACTTGACGGCGTCCGCAACTTTGTTGTGATATGTGATAGTGTCTTTTGTTGACACTTGATACGTTGAATTTAAATCAATATTTTTTAAAAGAAAATGTGAAAGATTATTGATTAAGATGAATGCTATCTAATAAATAAATACTTAATAAACTTTTAAAAAATCGTAAAATTATAGATAATAGTTATTTTTAATAAACTTTTAAAAAATAATAAAATTATAATTAAAAATTATTTATTTAATACATTTTATTTCAAGTTCCTTCGTACAATGTGGAGCATCAACTTAGTCTATATGGAAAAGGAGAAAAGAATCGTAATGCATGCTATTATTGAAAACATGGATTTGAGTGTAATATTTTTTTAAAAAAATTAAACTCAATCCAAGCATACTGTTTCTTTTAATTCTTGTAGTACAATTCATTCAAAGGAAATGAAAAATAAAATCGAAGGCAAAACCCACATCCCATTCCCTACAATGCATTTATAATAAAAAATGGGGGGGAAAAAAACCTTGATTGGCCGGTGAAAACTATTCAAACTATGCCTTATGCTTTAGGAAGAAGACAACGCTTAAATGAAAAGACACATTTAATATTCATTCGAGAGGAATTCGTTCGAGAGGAAGAGGATGATAAATGCCAATGAAAACTACTCCAGCTATGGCTTAGGAAGTGTTTGGTTCTCACCGTAATGATAATGGAAATGATCGATACTGATATGATTTTATGACAATTAGTTTTTATAATTGTTTTCACTCTTAAGTGGCCCGTCAAGACAACGGAAACCATGGGGAATCATTCTTTGAATAATTATTTGATTAGCAATAAAGAAGAACACTAAAAGTCAGCAAATTGCGACGGATTTTTGCGACGGCCAAAATCCGTCGTAAATTTGCGACGGTTCACCGACGAAAAAAATGAAAAAGGGATATAGTTGATCGACCGTTGCAAATCCGTCGCAAAATTAGCGACGGATTTACGACGGATTTAGAGATTCCGTCTCAAATCCATCGCAAAATTAGCGACGGATTTGCAACGAGAATTATTTGCGATGGATTTACGACGGAAATTTTTTCTACAAAATTAGCGACAGATTTGCGACAAAAATTAATTTTTAATAAAATAATTGTAGAAAAAAATTTTTAAAAAAATGCTCTAGCAAATCCGTCGCAAAATTAGCGACGGAAATTATTTTTTTAAAAAAATTGAAGAAAAAATTTTAAAAAAACTGCTCTAAGCTAATCATCGCAAAATTAGAGACGGATTTGCGACGGATTTACATATTCCGTCAAATCCGTCAAAATTTGCGACGAACTTGCGATTGATTGGTATTTTCTTTAAAGTTGCGACGGATTTGCGTTTTTTTTAAAGTTGCGACGGATTGGTGTTTTTTATAGAATGAAGTTTAAAAAAAATTATCGTTGTAAATAATTTTAATCTAAAAAATTTAAAGTTACTTATTAAAGCTTTTTTTGTATAATTTTGTATACTATATACACATGAGTGTTATTATCATAGAATATGTCCATGATTTTCTTACCAATATTGTTTATTGTATAAAATATTCTTACATGTTCTTTATAGATAATTTTATAAATTGAGTAATAAGGAGTTTCATTAATTATTAAGAAAACTTATTAATATATATATATATATATGAATATATATGTATGTATATGAATATGTCTGTATATATATATATATATATATATATATATATATTTGTGATTATGTTTGTATATGTGTACATATTTACATATGTATATGAATACGTGTGTATCTATACATATAAATAAATTCTTGTGTGTGTATATATAAATATATAATAAGAATATATATATATGTGTGTGTGTGTGTGTGTGTGTGTGTGTGTGTGTGTGTGTTTATGATTGTGTGTGTATATGTACTTTAATATATATGGTGTGTGTGTCTATGTATAAAATATGTATGTATATATATATATATATATATATATGTGTATATATTTGGGTTATATTGTATATGAATTTATGCATATATTTATATACATATATATATATATGTAAAAATCATTTAATAAAAAAGATAGTATATAAATATATAAAAATATTTTTTTATTTTTGAATAATATAGTTTTATATTGAATATAAATATACAAATTTTTGTTATGTATTCCGTGGTTAATCTGTGATTATTTGTCATGAAATCACAAAATTACTATTCATTTCTGATAAATTTGTGACATTTTTTTAAATTTTTTTTTCAATTTTTTAAAAATAATCTACTATTTTTTTTTTTTTTGAACAACCACTTTTCTTCTTCCCCCTCCCTCCTTCTTCCCCCCCCTCCTGCCTCCCGCTACCAGATCTGCAATTTCACCGCGCTTCCACCCTCCCACGCAGCCGCGCCATTTCTCTTCCTGCCGCCACCCCCCGCCAGCACTACCCCGCGCGCCCCCACCGCCACGCAGATCCTCGCTCGCGCACCCCCTCCCTCGGCTGTCTCCCTCCCCCTCTCCCCCGGCCAGCTGTCTCCACTCCCCACGACCGACCGGTCGACTCTCCCCTCCCGCTCCCCCGCGCTCTCCCCCCCGAGGCTGTCCCCCTGCCCCCGTCTCTCTCCCTCCCCCCTCCCCCGCGGGGGCTCTCCCCCTCTCGCCCCCGTGGCTCCACCCCTCCCCTGCGGTTATCCCGCCCTCCACCCCGGCCCCCTTCTTCCCCTTCTCCGTCCCCCCCCCCTTCCCATCCCATCTGCAGGCAATCCCCCTTCTCCTATATTATTTTTCAATTTCTGCCCAAAACACTTAAAACCTGCTTCTTCACACTCCAAATTCGGAGCAAATTTCACGAATTGCAGAATTCAAGAAATTCAACCAGAGGAGACTAAGGTTGAATCATCATAGCATATCAGAGGCCTTAATCATCACTCAACATCAGTCTTCAAAATAAGTAAATATCATTCTTTTTTTAAACTCTTACATCATCTTTGATTTTGAGAACGCTAGTAGCAGGTGATATTTTGTGATGGAGAATGGAAGAATATATTACATTGGTTTGTTTTCGTACAAGGATGGGATAAAAATTGTAATGTGGAGATATATTTGGTATAATAAGTAGTTCAACGTGATATGTGAGATGTTTATGTGCTTAGCAGTGAATTTTTTATGTGGTATGTGATGTGTATTACAAGTAGTGAATTGCTTAAATGTTAACTACTATGCTCACTATTAATGGTATTTACTACTATGACAATTATTAGTTCTTATTACTTGTTGACTAATAAAACTGCTATTTCATAATATTAATACTTTTATTCATATGTTTATCTAATATTATTATTGATTGTTTATTGGAATTTCTATTTATTAAATATTAGGGGGGCAAAAAAATTATTTTCAATATTATATTAGCATTACTACTAATATTATATTGGGGGGAAAAATTATTTTCAATATTATATTAGAATTACTACTAATATTTTTTTATAACATTATTTTTTAATATAAAATTATTTGATAATAATTACTATTTAACATTTAGTAGTATACTGCACGTCAATAATTAGTACTTACTATTTTTTAATGGTAAGTTGGCTACCAACAAATACCAATTGCATCTTTTTTTTCTTTTTTTTTTTAACTTATATGAATGGATCCCCGTGAGTGATGGGTTATCATTCCTCGTGAGTGATGGATGATCATTCCCCATGGGTAATGGGTGATTACCCTTACATTAGTCATATTGAATAATTGTTTTGACAGTTAATATTTTGTTTTTTCAATGTTGTTGATTTTGTGGTGGCTTTGTGTCTAGAAACGTCCAATATATAGGGGAAACTCTACCGAAATTCCTAATGAATTTTGCACTGGTGGCTTGGTTGTGTTTATGGTTGTTGGTTTACATTAATTTTGATTGTTAGTTGGTGGCTGAGTTGGTTGATGCTTCATGGTTTAAATCTAGTTGCTTATTGATGTATTGTCAGAGAAGTTAATAATTTTAATTCTGTGTTAAGTATATTGGGTGTCTATATAAACATGATTGGAAAACCGATTAGTGTTTTGCGACGATGGTTCACCATCACAAGCCCACGTATAATGCACGATAAAGAAGTATATATAAATTACTAAAAAAGTATTTCATGAAACACGTAGTTGGCTATTCAGGTATTTATAATTGTTGTTTGTAGTAACATGAAGATGATTACCCTTAAGCTTTCCTAAACCTTTTATTGCGTACATGCATAAACTCACAGTTAAACCTCTTTGTCGTATAATATGTTGAATATATAGATGGAAGATCGCGGTTGGATGTATAGAAGGCGGTTGGCCGGTAAAGGGTTTACTACTGAATTTGAGCAGGGGGTGCAGGGATTTATTGCGTTCGCTTTATCGAATTCTAAGTCTGGTAAAATCAGATGTCCTTGCACAAAATGTAAGAACATGAAATTTGACTCTCC
Organism: Voacanga thouarsii; assembly: GCA_026120185.1. Lineage (NCBI taxonomy): Eukaryota > Viridiplantae > Streptophyta > Magnoliopsida > Gentianales > Apocynaceae > Voacanga > Voacanga thouarsii. The sequence goes on along the minus strand of JANUWF010001287.1, from coordinate 3,297,936 downwards.
GGACCAAGTTGAGATCCATTTGTACAGATATGGGTTTGTTAGCAATTACCATCGGTGGATTTGTCACAGTGAACCTTACTATGTAAATCAAAGCATGTCTACCTCAACATCTAGTACAGTTCAAGTTGATTCAGGTTCTAGAAATCCATATCTGGAAATGATCATTGATGCGGCGGGCCCTAATTTTAATTTGGAAAGACCGTCGGATGAGCAAGTTGAAGAACCTCCTAACACGGAAGCGCAGAAGTTTTATGATACGCTGGGGGTAGTAGACACTCCCATATGGGAAGGGTGTACGAACCACTCGGTGCTTTCATTAGTTTCAAGGCTACTAAATGTTAAGTCTGAAAATAACGTATCTGATAAAGCTTTTAACCAAGTTGTGCAGTTTATGAAAGAGGTGGTCCCAAGTAGCAACAAGATACCTGATGACTTTTATCAAATGAAGAAGTTAGTATCTGGGTTGGGGTTGCCTGTTCAAAAGATAGATGTATGCAGTAATGGATGCATGCTTTATTGGAAGGATGATATCAATTTGAAAGAATGCAAATTTTGCAGACATGCTCGGTACGTGCCTAGAAAATGCTGGAAAAAAAGAAGGGTTAGGCTCGAGATCCCTATGAAAAAAATGTACTACTTTCCGATTACACCAAGGCTATAGAGGTTGTTTGCATCTAAAACTACAGCGGAACACATGAGTTGGCATGCAAAGGCTAAGGTCGAAGATGAAAACATGAGCCATCCGAGAGATGGTGAGGCTTGGCAGCACTTTGACCGAATTCATCCAGATTTTGCAAAGGAAGTTCGGAATGTGAGATTGGGTCTTTGTATTGATGGTTTCTCGCCGTTTGGCATGTCAGGAAAGCAGTATTCATGTTGGCCAGTTATTATCACTCCTTATAACCTTCCACCATGGTTATGCATGAAAGATCCTGTGATATTTTTAACAATTATATTACCGGGACCAAAGAATCCGAAACATAAAATTGATATTTACCTTCAACCATTAATAGAAGAATTGAATCATTTGTGGATTGAAGGTGTTGCTACATATGACATAGCAAAGAAACAAAACTTCCAGATGCGTGCTGCACTAATGTGGACTATTAACGACTTTCCTACCTATGGAATGATGAGTGGATGGAGCACAGCTGGAAGATTAGCGTGTCCATATTGTATGGAGAGGTCAAAGTCTTTTCATCTACAATATGGTGGTAAATACTCATGGTTTGACTGCCACCGTCGCTTCTTACCTATGGATCACCCATTTCGACGGGATACAACATCATTTAAGAGAGATAAGGGCTCTGATATGTTCCAACCTATTCTACGTCCCACTGGGGATGACTTGTGGAGCAGTGTTTGTCAGTATTCAAAAATAACAGAGTCAGAAAGAGAACTTGGGAGATCGGAAGGTAGATATGTGAGTTATAATTGGGCTAAACGGAGTATTTTTTGGGATTTGCCCTATTAGCGAACGCATTTGGTTCGTCATAATGTTGACGTAATGCATAATGAAAAGAATGTGTTCGATAATGTCTTCAATACAGTTATGGATGTGAAGGGCAAGACTAAAGACAATCTGAAGGCCCGTCGTGACATTGAAGTATATTGCAATAGGCCAGAACTACATGTGTGTAACGTCAGAGAAGGGAGGATAGCAATACCCAAGGCATGTTACACGTTGACGGTAGAACAAAAGAAAATGTTGCTTGAATGGTTGAAATGATTAACTCTTCTAGATGGATACGCATCGAATCTTTGTAAATGTGTTGATTTTAATGAATTGAAGCTGTCCAGCATGAAAAGCCATGATTGTCACATCTTCATGGAAAGATTACTTCCGATTGCCCTTAGAGAATTCCTTCCAGCTAATGTTTGGGGAACTTTAACAGAATTAAGTCTGTTTTTACGGGACATTTGTGCTCCTAAATTGTCTGTATCTCATATGATGAAGTTGGAACAAGAGATACCGGTTCTTCTATGTAAGTTAGAGAAGATTTTTCCTCCAGGTTTTTTCAATGTTATGGAACATCTCTTGGTTCATTTGCCTTACGAAGCAAGGGTTTGTGGTCCTATACAATATAGATGGATGTATCCTTTTGAGAGGTAGTTGTCATTATCCAAATTTTGCTACAGCTAGCTGTAGTCATTGCATAATACTTATTATCATACTTTGAATTATGCCAGGTTCTTGTTTCGTTTAAAGTTAAAGGTGAAAAACAAGGCACGAGTAGAAGGGTCAATTTGCAATGCCTATTTTGTTGAGGAAACATCTACATTCTTCTCCTATTATTTTGAGGCACATGTGCGGACAAAACATGTATCCATGGCTCGCAACGATAAAGGTGTAGTCGGGCGAGAAGTAGATGAAGCTTCGTTGTCAATATGCAATATTTATGAGAAAATATTAGGAAAGATTCAAAACCGATTCATCTCTCATGAAGAATACAAAGTGGCAAGAAATTATATATTACTTAACTGTGAAGAGGTCCAACCATATATTAGGTGAGATGCTTGCCCCTCTGGTTGATATTAGAAATAAGATCCATTGCTAATTGTGTCATTTTCTTCTCTACAGTGAGTTCACATCTCGTTTACAATCTTCAATCCCAAACATTTCGGAATTGGATGTACAAAGAAGGATAGAGAATGAGTTCGCAGGATGGTTTACAGATTATGTATGATCTTCTTTAATCAGTTAAATTTCTTTACACGTGAACATATGTTGTTAGTTAATGTATGCCCACCTGAACATTTCACATGCTTTATAGGTGAACGATCCACAAAACCATGTGTCAAATATATGTTTGAAGAATCTTGCTTGGGGACCTTCGAGAAAAGTAAAAACATATACTGGGTACATTATTAATGGCTATAGATTTCACACCCACGAACACGCCGAAGGAAAGAAAACAGTGAATTCTGGAGTTTGTGTTAAGGGGGGTGAAAAGGACTCAGTAGTGAGTGATTATTATGGGGTTCTTAAAGAGATTGTTGAAGTAGAGTTTCCTGGTAATCCATCACAAAAAGTTGTCCTTTTTAAATGTGATTGGTTTGATCAAACAACAAATCGCGGTGTTAGAATACATAAGGAGTATAAGATTGTTGATATTAATTGCAAGAGGAGCTATCCAAAATATGATCCGTTTGTATTAGCTCAACAGGCATCTCAAGTGTACTATGCCTCATATCCAGGATGCAAAAGACCAAGATCTGATTGGTTAGATGTGTGTAAAGTAAAAGCTCGACATGTGATTGATGCACCTGTGATTGATAAAGCTTACCAAGAAGAGGTGGATATTCACAATGCAATGAGTATTTCCTTAGTTGTTGATCTTGGCCCCTTAGCTCATGAAACGGGCACAAGTGATTTGTTGGATGTTCAAGAAGAAGGATTACTTAGGGATACAAATGAACTCGAAGATGAGGATGAAGACGAAGATGAAGGGAACTAGAATACAGATAGCACAACAGAGATGGAAGAAGAAGAATATATATCAGAGGATGACTCAAGTGATTAAAATACATTTATAATACGTTTGTGATGTAAAGTTTAAATAATTCATGATGGTTGCTTATATTGTTGATCAATAATTTATGTTAAAATTTCATGTTTTACTAATTTATTGGATGATCAATTATTATACCATTTTTTGTCCTTTTTATTAGCTTAAATATAGTTAAGTACGAGTCAATGCTAATTATTTTCTTTTCCACAGGTGTTCTTTGCATTTCCATAGGTATGCTTCCTTTTTTTTTTTTTTAAATACAGTTAAGTGTTAGGGGAGACTCTAACTATTTTCTTTTCCACAGGTGTTCTTTGCCTTTCCACAGGTATACTTTTTTTTTTTTAAATACAGTTAAACATGTGTCAATGCTAACTATTTTCAACTCAACAGGTGTTCTTTGCTTTTCCAAAGATATATATTTTTTTTATCTAATATATGGACTGGATCCCCGTGAATGATGGGTGATCACTCCTCCTGGGTAATGGGTGATTACCCTTAAGTTAATTGCTGTTGTTGACATTGACTTTTTATTATATATGTCTTCTTTGTTAGGATATAAAACCTATATAAAAGTTGTAAAAAAGAACACACATTTCATTATCTGATGGCTTTGATCCATTGACAAAGGAAGAATCATGCACTCGCCCTTCAAAATGCTTTCCAAAGGTTACAGACTTATGTGCAAGAATGAAGTCATTTTGAAAGAAAACAAAAATAACAAACCTTTTCTTTCTCAAGTTGTATAAATGGCAAAGTTTCTACATATTCCAGTTTATCTATTGGTAGTTAATTTTTTGTTATGGAGAATGTGTTCAATGGATACAGGTTTTGTTGTACATGTTTTGTGTGTTTGATGTGTTGATGATACTTGGAATATGTTTGAATGTGGCATTAATGCCTGGAAAATGACCATTTTATAGGGGAGACTCTGTCAAATTTTTTTATAAATTTGCATTTATAACTTGTTCTACATATATATTACAAATATGTTTGAAATTTAAATAAATTTATTTCAAAATTAGGATGTCTGGCGATGGACAGTCTTCTGGAGGTGCTGGAACGGACCAACATACCCATCCTCCTGACACCACATTACCATCACACGCATGGCGCATCTCCGTACCACGATCGATTTCTGGTTCACCTTCGCAATCAAGAGGTGCTTCTCCAGCAGACGCTCCTACTTCTGCATCACACCATATTGGATCACAGGCCACAGACGGCCGACCTATGATTATTCCTCGAGGAGATGGGTGTGTAATTTATAATTATTGATTGATTTCCAATTCAGCATATCTTCTTTAATAATCATATTACTTTCCTTTGTGGTTATACAAAATAGGTTTACTGGTTCAGATAAATTTGTGAGAGAGATTCAAGGAATATTCAAGAAACAACTCAATGGTTCGTACGCTACATACTCACATGTCCCGATACACGTTCGGGACATGTGGTTCGAGGAGTGGGGAGTATGTTTCTTTTACTTTCTTACAAATTTAATCTCATGTATATGTTATTGAAGCTTATATGCTCAGGTGTCATTTGTTGTATTTGTAAACAAATTTACTTTAAACTGTTAATTTAAACTTTAACGGTGATGGTTTACTATATTTGTAGAAGTTATTTCGTTGGGCTCCCGAGCATGGTCCCCAGATACGGAAAAATTGGGAAAGAAAGTGTGCAAAAAGGTTTTCCGATACTTTGTCGAAGACTCGAAAGAGCACGCCTGCTAATTCATGCCTAACTTGGATTGATCCAACTCATTGGTCGGAGATGAACAAACACTGGTTGGAACCCAAATATCAACGAGTCGTGCAGTCTGCAAAGCAAAATCGGTCTCGTACCGGTGTCACTCACACAGGAGGTTCCATCTCTTTCATTGAGCATGAGGAACGCATGGTAAATTCAATTTTATTAACTTTTGCATATTTCAAAATTGTCAGAATCATGCACTTGCATTCAAAATAATATTCTTTTCTATTAATTAAACTATAGAGGATACGTGAAGGGGACACATTTAGCTATCTGGACATGTTCAAAAAACTACATATGTTCCAGAACGAGGAAAGACAGGGTCAGTTTGTGGGTGAGCGTCCGCAGAAGATATTGGTAAAAATAATTTATTCTTACATTACTTATTGTAATAGGTCTTCTTTTAATTTTTATAAACTCGCATTATTTCAGGAGGAGGCAAATGTCACCAAGGAGCGCTACTCTCAAATGGAGTCTAGCGGGTTTGTCGACTCTGTTGCTATGCCAAATGACAAGGCCATTATCATTGAGGCAGCTGGTGGATTCAACAAGGGTCGTGTCTACGGGTTGGGATCAGAGGTTACTCGCATTAAGGAGCAGATGCATGCGTCTCATTTATTAGGATCATCTTCATCCACTCCTATTGATATTGACCAGATAGTTGAGACTAGGGTTCAGCAGAGGATTCAGGAGGTTGAGGATCGATGGAGGCATCGAGAGAGGAGTCGCGAGGACAAGTACAAGCGCCGTGAGGATAGGATTAAAAAGAATTTTGAACATAAAGTTGCGGGAATCACTTCTTGGATGGCAGTTATGTCCGAGAAAATGGGGGTTGTTATGCCACAGCTGTCTTCGGTATTGGAGGACGAGGACATGGATGAGGATGAGGACGAAGACGAAAACGATGATTTATTTGTTTCCCCACCTGATCATCACCCCGATCCTAGTACTGGGTTTGATGGTCCTCCCGCTCCTCCTTCAACTAGTGCTCCTAATCCTTTAGCTACATGATTGTATTTTGAACATTATTTATCTATTGTGATACTTATGGGTATACACATGTTTGGATTATTGTAGTTTTACTTTATGATTTGGCATGCAATTTATTATTGGTTTCGAAATTTTATTTGTTTTATTAGTTTTACATTACAGATTTGATATTTATGAGAAAAATTGCTTAAATATTTGTCACAGGTTTTCTAAAATTAATTTTGACAAATATTTGTCACAAGTTGCGACGGATTTTTTATTTTTTTTAAAATTAAAATTGTTCCATAGCAAATCCGTAGCAATTTACTACGGATTTGCGACGGATTTTTTTAATTTTTTGAAATTGCAATTTTTCCGTAGCAAATCCGTAGCAATTTGCTACGGATTTTTTTAATTTTTTGAAATTGCAATTTTTCCGTAGCAAATTGCTACGGATTTGCGACGGATTTTTTTTAATTTTTCGAAATTGAAATTATTCCATAGCAAAATTGCTACGGATTTGCGGCGGACTTTTTTAATTTCAAAAATTTAAAAAAATCAGTCGCAAATCCATAGCAATTGCTATGGATTTGCGACGGATTTTTTTTCATGTTTTTTTTTTTCAATTATTCTGTCGCAAATCCGTAGCAAACTGTAATTTGGTTGACCAGAGATTTGGCCGTTGCAAATGTGTCGCTATTTGCGACGGATTTAGTTTTCCGTCGCAAATAGCGACGCTTTTATTTGCGACGGCCTAATCCGTCACAACGCTTGATTTGCGACGGATTTGCTACGGATTTGGCCTTCGCAAATAGTTTTTTTTTTTTTTTGTAGTGGAAGAAAAGATGGTGAAATAAAAATGAAATTATAATTTTAATGAGTAATCTCTATTTCAAATATATTAATAGGAAATTACTATTCTTTGAAAAATATTCTCTGCATCTTAGTTGTATAGTGTTGGATAGCAAAAAAATATTTGCTTAATTAGGCATCATATTTTTTTTCTTTTTTGTAGGTTAAATTAGTTTCTTATTTTGAGCATTGTACTCTTATATATATAGGTATGTGTGGCTTCTTCACGAGAGGGTAGACAAGACATCTTTCTCTCACAAACTTTGTTCTTTTCTAGATTATTGTTTCATGGTATTAGAGCCATGAGTGGTGAGAAAAAGGAGGGCAATGATACCCTGACCAAATTGACTATGTCTTCATATTTTCTTTCAGCCAATGATAATCCTGGAAGTATTATTTCACAAGTTCAACTAAAAAGACACAACTATGATGAATGGGCAAGAGCCATAAGAACAGTGGTTAGAGCTAAGAAAAAGCATGGATTCATTGATGATACAATGAAGCAGCCTTCAGATGATTCTTCAGAACTAGAAGAATGATGGATTGTTAACTCCATGTTGGTCTCATGGATATTAAATATAATAGAACCAACTTTGCGATCAACCATCACATACATGGAAATCGCAAAACATATTTGGGATGACATTAAGAAAATGTTTTCTATAGGGAATGGACCACGCATTCATCAACTTAAAACAGATTTGGTAGAGTGCAAACAACAAGGGATTGCTATAGTGAATTATTATGGCAAATTGAAGATGATATGGGAGGAATTAGAAAACTATGAGTAGAACCCGGTGTGCAGATGTGGAGGCTGCAAATGCAATGTTGGTGTAGAATTAGATAGGAAACGTAAAGAAGAAAGGTTGTATCAATTTTTAATGGGATTAGATGATTCAGTTTATAGAACAGTTCACTCTAATATTTTGAGTATTGAACCATTACCGAGTCTGAATCGAGCATATGCTATAATTGTTCAAGAAGAGTGAGTTCGTAATATAACTCGTGGAAAGGAACAACAGAGTGAGCAAATGGTCTTTGTCTTACAAACAGAATCAACATCAAAGGGACAAATTGAAAATAAAGATAAGTTCATAGTTTGCATAAACCGTAACAAAATGGGTCACAATGCTGAGTCATGTTTTCAACTGATCGACTGTCCAGATTGGTGCGGAGATAGGCCAAAAATGTTAGGAATATACTCTAGAATCAATTTGTACTTATACTATTGTCGTTATGTATTATGTAATAATACGAGGCATTTCTTTTCATGAATAGTACATTTAGTTTTGTAGTAATCAAGTATGTGACTTGATAATAGAACTCTACAATCAATACAATGACAATTCTTAAACTGTCTCTGATCGATTATTATTAGTGGAACAATAATAAATTAAGACTAGTATATTTGTGATTTGATGGTTATGTTTTACTAGTCATGGATATATGTGTTATCAAGTCAAAATATAAATAAATGTTAGAGAACATTGTATTGGACATGACCCACTGTGAGAGTACTTCATGGAACATATCATAAGTACTTTCTAGACAAAATATATTAAAAGTCCTTCGACCTCATAGTTTCCTACTTGATAAATTCTATATTCTAACGTTGTCTAAAGTTATTTTTAACCAGATAATAAATTAGACCACTGTTAGATATAGAATAAATCAAGGAGAGGAATATGATTGATAGTGAAGAAATTTATCCCTCTCAATTATGGGAGAGATATCCATGGGCCCCTTGATAAGTTAGACTGTTAAAATGCATGGTCGTGCTCAAATATATCAATATAAGATATTGATATCATTTGTTTGAACAGTCTACTATGAGATTAAGAAATAATTAATTAAGCTTAATAAGGATGACATGCTCCGCGCCTTATGCTTAATCTGGATATCGTGTGACAAAATGACTAAATATAAAACTATGATTTGGTTCAAAAAGATCACTGATCTTCATTTAACCTGGATAGTTATAATGTTTTGCTAGAAACTGCTTGTAACTTGTGCGCTATTTAAATGTGATTTGGGCACATTGCCAGTGTTAAATGAACCGATAGGGTCACACAATAAGCGAACTTGTTAGGTTATTTTTCTGGTAACCAGGTTCGATGAATCTGGAAATATGTCTAAATTAATCAAACCTATAAAATTTACCAGATACAATGAATCTGGAAATATGTCCACATTCGATATATCTGGATGATGTCCAGATTGTAAGAATCTGACTCGGTAAATTAATTAGTTAAATTACCAAAATAATGGTAGAATCTTACCATATCATTTTTAATTTAATTTGAATTTAAAATAAAATATGATAAGAGATTATCAGAGTTAGACTCCAACAGGTTCGGATGGGTTTTAAGAAAACCCAAGCCGTCTTCTTAAGGGACCTGTTCTGTTAAAATATTCGTGCCTCCATTCACAAAAAAAAAAAAAACCTCTCAAACCCTAGGCGCTACCACTCTCAAGCTAACGAGTTAGTTCGCTGTGTGTATCCGATAGAGGGCATTCGTACACTGCAGCGTCTAGTGATTATTCGGGTTGTATGTACGACAACACAATCAGAATCGAAGGATCTTGATTACGCCAAATAGAGGTAATTTTGTAATCCTTAGATCTTCTTAATCATTTACTTGGATTTTCGGAAGGGATTTGTGAATGTTTTTCGTGTTTAGGAGTCCACGAATCCTAACAAAAAAGTAGCAGACGTGGATGTGGACAAGGAGAATCAACACAATCTACTCTTTCGGGTGGAAGGGGACGTAGTAGACCAATTCGAGTAAATGCAACAATTGTGCCATCATAGGAAAATAAGACAAGTGAAGCAGAAAAAGGCGAATTAAGCAGATTGAGTGGCGAGCAACAGAATACGCTGCTTAATCTTTTGAATGCCCAAAAGGATGGAATGGTATGTATAACAACACGAAATGGATAATGGATAGCGAAACTTCTAATCATGTGGTAGGAAGTCTCGAATTACTAAACAATGTGAAAAGTGCTCAACCTGTCCTGATTAGATTGTCAGATGAGAAGGAAGCCATGGTAGAGAAAGAAGGAACTGTGATGTTAAATGAATATTTAAAATTGAACAATGCTCTATATGTTCCTAATTTGAAGTGTAATTTGATTTCTGTATCACAGCTCATTGAGCAAATGAATTGCACAATTTTGTTCATTAACAAATTTTGTGTAATATAGGACCACACATCAAGGATATTGATTGGTGTGGGTGAGAAGCATGAAGGGCTCTATTACTTCAAGGAAATGGGAGGCCTGAAGAATGCTATATCCTTAAAAACAATACAGAAAGACTCTTTTGAAATCTGGCATCAAAGGTTGGATTATCCTTCTAATAAGATTTTTAGTTTGCTACCAGTTGTTGATGTCAGTGGTGATAAGTGTGCTAGTTGTGAGGTTTGTCTTTGAGCAAAACAAAGTAGAGAATAGTTCATATCTAGTAACAACAAAGCATCTAGTATTTTTGAAATGATTCATTGTGATTTATGGGGTTCTTATAAAACTCCAACATTTTGTGGTGCACATTATTTTCTGACAATAATTGATGATTATTCAAGAAATGTGTGGGTTTATTTATTGCAAAGTAAATCTGAGGTAGAACAAACTATTCACAATTTCATGGAAATGTAAAAATTGTGCACAATGATAATGGGATTGAATTTACTTGTTTGAATGAGTACTTTGTGGAGAATGGCATAATACATCAAACTTCTTGTGTTGGAACTCCTTCACAAAATGGAAGAGTAGAACGAAAACACCATCACATACTCAATGTGGCACGTGCACTTCGGTTTCAGGCAAACTTGCCTATTGAATTCTGGGGAGAATTGTGTTAACAACTGCATGTTTAATTAATAGGACCCTATCTATGTTGTTAAAAGGAAAAACATCTTATGAATTTCTATATGGTCAAGCTTGTTGGGGTGCCTTGCATCCCACATCAGAAAACCAAAGATTTCTTCACCACTATTAATACTTTTTTTCTTTAGTGAATCCTACATTGAATTTCTATGAAAACTGACCTTCTTAAGATGCCTATAAATAAAGGCTTGGTTTGGTTCTTTAAAACAACAAACAACACCAACACAAAAGTTTTAGTAGCCTTTGAGGCATTTGATATTTGTAACACTCTTATTCTGTATTAGTGGTGTTTAGTGACTTAGGAACACTTTTCTAAAACCTTGTAAATTGTCTTTTCATAGTGAAGTTTTATTCTACCTCCACCCGTGGACGTAGGTCATTTGACCGAATCACGTAAATTTTTGTGTCTCTCTCTTTTATTTCCTTTCTCATTATTTATTTTTCTCCGCATTATTTTTGTTATTATTTCTTTGTTATTGTTTTGTGTGATTTTGCCATTGGAGTTTTGGTTTGTTCCTAGGTCCTATCGTTAACAAACTGGTATAAGAGTTACTAGCTCTTAACTTTATGACAATGACAATAACAAAGACTAAGGTAGAGAAATTCGATCGGGGTGTCAATTTCGGCATGTGACAACTCAAAATGGAGGCTATCTTAATTCAAGACGGGATTGACTTAGCTTTGAAAGGAATACAGGAGAAGCCAGTGGAGATGACAACAGCGGCATTTGAAGATTTGAATAAAAGTGCGAGATCAGGTATTATTCTAAATCTCTCTAATGAGGTTTTAAGAGAAGTTGTTGCTGAGACTTCAGCATAAAAGCTATGTGGAAAAAGTTGAAGGCTTTGTATATAAAGAAGACAGTGGAGAATCGGCTCTACCTGAAACAAACTTTATTTACACTTCGGATGGTTGAATGTACATCTATTACTTCACATCTTGATACGTTTGATTCTCTTATTATAGATTTGAGTAATATTAATGTAAAAATAGATGATAGGGATCATATCATTTTATTGTTGTGTTCCTTTCCCCAATCCTTTAAACATTTTCGAGTTATTATGATGTATGGAAAAGAAACTACTTCATATTAGGAAATTAAATCTGCTTTGAAATCAAAAGAAATGATTGATAAATATTTAATTGGGGAGATTAGTGGAACTCAGGCTAAATGTCTGGTAGTCAGGGGTAGATCTAAAAATAGAACTTGTGGCAGTAAGAAATCAAAATCCAGATACAGAAATTTAATTTGCAATTATTGTCATAAAAAAAAAGGGCACATTAAGTCTGAATGCTTTAAATTGAAAAATAAGGATAAATATAAAGAAAAATCTACTGATGCTGCTGAAGCTAGTGTTGTAGCAGATGAGAGTGAAATAAATAGTTTCTTTGTGACTGATAACATGACAAAGTCTGACAATGAATGGATTTTAGATTTGGGTTGTTCTTACCATATGTGTTCTAATAGGAATTTGTTTTTCACTTATGAAGTTTATAATAGTGGAGTTGTTTTGATGGACAATAATGCCATTTGTAATGTTGTGGGTAAGGGTATAATTCGAATTAAAATGTATTATGGTATTATGAGGACTCTCACTGATATTAGACATGTTCTTGATTTGAAAAATAATCTCATCTCTTTGGGCACCCTTGAGGCTCCTGAGTGTAAACATGCAGTTGAAGGTGGAGTTATAAAAGTTTATAAAGGTGTTCTTGTTGTCATGAAAGGTTGCAGATCTAGTAGTTTGTATACTTTGCAGGGAACTACTGTCACAGGTTCTGTTGCAGCTTCTACATCAGCTTTGTCTAATTTTGACTTCAACAAATTATGGCATATGCATTTGGGGCACAAGAGTGAGAACGATCTGCGCATGTTGAGCAAGAGAGACCTTCTAGATGGACAAAACACAGGTGCATTAGAATTTTGTGGGCACTGTATTTTCGAGAAGCAGAAAAGGGTCAGAGTTTCAACTCACCAGCAATTCACCGGACTAAAGATACTTTGGATTATATTCATTCAAATCTTTGGGGTCCATCTCATGTCCTGTCTAAGGGTAGTGTTAGGTATTTATTGATTTTCATTGATGATTATTCAAGGAAAGTTTGGATTTATTTTTTCAAAAATAAGAGTGATGTTTATCTAACTTTCAAACGGTGGAAAGTTTTGACTGAGAAATAGACAGGTAAATAGATAAAGCGGCTGATTACAGATAATGGCATGGAATTCTGTGAAAAAGAATTTGATGAATTTTGTAAAAATGAAGGAATTGTTCGGCACCATATAGTAAGAATGATGCCTTAATAAAACGGTATTGTAGAATGCATGAACAGAACTCTTTTGGAAAAAACACGTTGTATGATTTCAAATGCAGGGTTGACAAATGATTTCTGGACAGAGGCAGTTTATACAGCATGTTATATTGTCAACTGCGTTCCTTTTGCAACTCTTGATTTCAAAACTCTTGAAGAAGTTTGGTCAGGTATGCCTGCTAATTACTCTGATTTAAAAGTAAGTTTTCGACATACATGCATGTAAATGATGGGAAATTGGAGCTTAGAGCTAAGAAATATATTTTTCTTGGGTATGCTTCTAGGGTGAAAGGATACAAATTGTGGTGTCCAGATCCAAATCACCAAAATTTATAGTTAGCAGAAATGTTACATTTGATGAATTGTTTATGTTAAATTCCAAACGGGAGTCTTCGAGTTCTTCTCGTGCAGATGAAGATAGTACAAAAGAGCAAGTGGAGCTTGAAATTGGTAGTTCTGATCATTCTAAGTTGACTTCTTCTCTTCATTAAAGTACAATACCGGTACCTATTGCCTCTGATCAAGTTGTGGTTTCTAAAGAAGAAGTTCGAGAAAAAAAATGAATATTCCATAGCCAAGAATAAACCACGAAGAGAGATTCGACCACCTCAAAGATATGCAAATTTAGTGGCATATGCATTGTCAGTTGTAGAAGATATAATTGGAATTTGTGAGCCGTTCAAAGAGTACCTGGATTTAATTGGCGTTCATTGTTCGTGATTTGTGATCGTATGATTTTTGTGGAGAAGGTGGAGCAAAATTGATATGTATGAGTTTGGGATGCAAGTCAAGGTAGAGATTTGTTGGGATGCCTTGCATCCCACATCGGGAAACCAAAGATTTCTTCACCACTATTAATGCTTTGTTTCTTTAGCAAATCCCACATCGAATTTCCATGAAAACGGACCTTCTTAAGATGCCTATAAATAAAGGCTTGGTTTGGTTCTTTAAAATAACAAACAACACCAACACAAGAGTTTTAGTAGCTTTTGAGACATTTGATATTTGTAACACTCTTGTTCTATATTAATGGTGTTTAGTGGCTTAGGAACACTTTCATAAAGCCTTGTAAATTGTCTTTTCATAATGAAGTTTTGTTCCGCCTCCGCCCGTAAATGTAGGTCATTTGACCAAACCACGTAAGTTTTTGTGTCTCTCTCTTTTATTTTCTTTCTCGTTATTTATTTTTCTCCACATTATTTTTGTTATTATTTCTTTGTTATTGTTTTGTGTGGTTTTGACATTAGAGTTTTAGTTTGTTCCTACGGTCTATTCCTAACAAAGCTCCTTCATATGAAAATATTCGAGTGTTCGGATGCTTAGCTTATACTCATACTAATGACAGGAAAGGGATAAATTTGCCAGTTGAAGTTGTAAATGTGTATTTGTTGGATATCCTTTTGGAAAGAAAGGATGGAGTATGTATGATATGCAAAAAGGTGATTTATTTGTCTCTAAAGATGTAATCTTTGTGGAAAATCAGTTCCTTTATATACAAAAACCTAATGATGAACAAAGAATGGCTGGTCACACAGCCACTAGCAATTACTTGCCTGAAGAAGAGTTGGATTGTTGCTATAGGATGCCTGAACAAGAGAAAAAGTAATGAGACGAAATAAAATGTGATTGAGCCCAACAGTAATACACAGGATCAAGATGTTATTGTAGAAAAAGGGGATGTGTCCGAAGCAAAACAAGGTTAGCAACTCGAAGAGTTACTTGGTCGTGGCTATAAGGAGAAATGTGAATCTATTTTATTGAAAGATTTTATCTTACACACTATAAAAGTAATGAGCCCTTTTGCAAACTCACTCGGTAATCAGCATACCTGAAGTAATCCTTATCCTATTGCACATTAACTAAATTTTGATAAATTCTCTACACAACACCGTGCTTTCTTGGCAGCTATTACTACAGGAATTGAACCTAATTCTTTTGCTAAAGCTGTAAAAGATTAACGATGGAAAGATACTATGAAAAGGGAAATACAAGCCTTGGAGGATAATGAAACATGGAATGTAAAGCCGTTGCCACCTGACAAGCCAGCAATAGGATGTAAACGGGTGTTTTGGATCAAGCATAATGCAGAAGGAATGATTGAACATAACAAGACTTGATTGGTTATTATTGGGAATAGACAAGTGGAATGAATCGATTACAATGAGACATTTGTACCTATAGTAAAGATGGTTACAGTACGTACTTTCCTCGCAGTCGTTGCAGCTAAAAATTGAGAACTGCATCAGATGGATGTGCATAATGAGTTCTTGCATGAAGATTTGGAAAAAAGAGGTGTATATACGCATGCCTCCTGGCTTTTATGCTCATCAACCAGGAATGGTGTGTCATTTGAAGAAGTCTTTATATGGGTTACAACAGGCTTCTTGATGTTGGTTTGCAAAATTAGATTCTACTTTACAGTAATATGGTTTCAAGTAGTCCTACTCTGATTATTTTCTCTTCACTTTGCGATGAAACTAGGTGCAAATCACTGTCCTTGTCTATGTCAATGACATTATTATTGCGGGTAATGACCACTCAACTATTCATATATTTAAGCAGTATCTAAGTAATTGCTTTCATATGAAGGATTTGGGAGTGTTGAAGTATTTTCTGGGCATTGAAGTTGCCCGTAGTTCTAACGGAATTTATTTATATCAACGAAAATGTGCCTTGGATATTGTTTCTGAAGTTGGTTTACTGGGTGCTAGACCAGTTTCTTTCCCAATGGAACAAAATCATCATTTAGCCATGGCAAATGATAATCTTTTGCATAATCCCACAAGTTGCAGGCGTTTGGTAGATTGGCTTATTTATCTTTCAGTTACTCAACTTGAATAATCCTATTGCATCCATGTTTTGGCTCAATTTATGTAGCACCCTCGCAAAGCACATTGGGAGGCAGCCTTGAGGGTGGTTCATTACTTGAAAGGGAATCCTGGTCAAGGAATTTTGCTCTGATCACATGATCCTTTTCAACTTTTTGCTTGGTGTGACTCTAATTGAGCAAGTTGTCCTTTAACTTGTCGTTCTTTGATTGGTTGGTTTATTCAACTATGTAGGTCTCTAATTTCTTGGAAGACTAAGAAGCAACAAATTGTTTCTCGGTCTTCAGCTGAAGCAGAGTATCGTTCTATGGCTATGACTACTTGTGAATTGAAATGGCTACAAGGTTTGTTATTGGATCTTGGGATCAATCATTCCGCTCCTATGAGGTTATACTGTGCCAGTCAAGCAGCTTTGCATGTTGTCTCCGACCTAGTGTTTTATGAATGCACCAAATATATCGAGATCAATTGTCATTTTGTTCGTGATGTGATTCATTGTGGCGTTATCCACCCAATGTATGTTCTCACTGATTCTTAGTTGGTTTATATCTTTACTGAAGTATTGGGTGGTCGCCAATTTGAGCATCTTCTTCGCAAGTTGGGCATCCATAATCTGCACACTCCAATTTGAGAGGGGGGGGTGTAATAGGAAACTACTATTCTTTGAGAAAATATTCTCTATATCTTAGTTGTATAGTCTTGTATAGCAAGAGAATATTTGCTTAATTAGATAGAGGCTTTCTTTCTTATTTATAGGCTGAATTAGTTCCTTATTTTGAGCATTGTACTCTTATATATATAGGTATGTGTGCTTCTTCACGAGAGGGAAGACAAGATTCTTTCTCTCACAAACTTTGTCATGTATCATCTTAATCAAAATTGAATATTCGTATTTTTATTATAAAATATTATAAAGTAAATTTTTTAAAAAATAAATATATTCGTCTAAATTTTATAATTAATATCTTTATTTAAAGAGATATGGGCTTACCAAACCCTAAATCCTAGCATTAATATCTCTAATTAATAGATTTATTTATAATTAAATATTTTCCTAAATAATTGTATCAAGACAAGATAAGAAATTCAAATAAAAATACAATGCACATTTGATTTATGATCACCTTATTTTGAAATTTATAAACCCCAAATAAACATAAGAATGAGTATGATTCCAATTCTTACTTCTTTATCCCAAAATCCTCCAATTGGACAGTTAGTTATATTCATCTCAAGGTATGTCTGACTTCTACCAGCTGGAAGCCAATAGTTAAGCTATACACAAATCAAAACTACCAAAACTCCTTGTTGAAATTGTTTAAGTCATATGTATTATGTCACACTTAAATCAAGTCAAGAAACCAACCCCAGGCCTCCACACAGACCCACACCCTCCCAAAAAAAGATAAAAAAAAATCCCATATTGGCTGGAGTACCCATCATGTTTGTGATTTGTGTCACTCTCTGTTTTTGATTGCGATAGCTGACAGAGTGAAAGAAGCATATGTGTGGGCTGGTCCCACAAGGAAGGACCTCATTTCAAATGGCCCGAATTGTCAAAATGACGTTTAAACAAACTATTAGGTTGCTGGACTTATTTAGCAAAAAGAAAAAAAAAAAAAGGTTGCTGGACTTGACTGCCGTTGAGAAGTCCACTCCCAGATCTACGCCAATAAGGTACTCCATTTACAAAATTTTATACAAAATTAAAATTGTAATATATTAATAATAAAATATAAAATATAAAGAAATAAGGATTTTATATTAAATTTAAAGATATACAAAAGTAATATATATAATGAAGCATTAATTTTATATAATTTGTAATATATTAAAATTTTTTGCTTTAAGGAAGTTTTAAATATTCTGAAACATCCTAAACTATTAAACAAACTAATTTTACTGTAGAAATATGTACTATTTTTTCTATATATTCTAAGTGACCACGCCTAAGAAACGCTATATATATATAGTTTCCTTATGTGGAATTAAGTCAACTTGCAGTTGTCCTATCACATCTCTGGAAAAAGACCGGGCAACAAGGGGAGTTGGGGCCCTCAAATTGTTGTACGATAATTTGTGCGATCATTTAATTTTACATGAATATTTGATATAATTATATGAATATTTTATATAATTACATGAACATTTCATATGATTATATGAACATTAAAATGACGTCATTTTGAATAGTCAAAACGATTTCGTTCTACTAAAAAAAATTTACACACGATCACCTTTTTGAACATTGAATTTTCACCATTTTCAATTTAGACCGTGAAATCACCGCACAAATTACCGTACACAACTTGCGTGGCCCCAAATGCTTTGATTACTTTTGCATGGCTGCGGACTCAAGGCGTTTGTTAAGGTGATAGTTACAAGTCTCTGTATTCAATTTTAATCTGTCTTTAAAAAAAAAAGAAATTGTGATATATTCTCTCCATTCTAAAAAGAATATCAATTTAGTAAATAACACACAAATTAAAAAATTATTAAAATTTATATAATTATAATAGAAAAAGACTATTATATCTAAAAGTAAACCTTTATTAATTAGATTGAGAATATACATATATTTAATGAGTAGTTGAAGAAGGGGTAAATTAGAAATATACATAATAAATGTATTCTTAATTTGTAAAATTGACAAGTATTTTTGTACAATAAAAATAAAAAATTTTGACATCTTTTTTAAGACAGAGGGAATACCTATATTGCAATTATTTTGAGATAAATTTAATGGAGTAAAATAAAATAAAAAATATGTAAGGTTCATTTGAGAATCAATGAGAAAATATAATATTTTGTGAATAAATAATTATTTAAAAATAAAAGTATTTAGATTAGAAAATTTTTAATCGAATTATACAACTCAACAACTCAAATGAGTTATTATTCAATTATTTACCTGAGTACAAGAAATGTTGAAATAGACAATGAATAGTACTCTAGTGAAGTATGACCGCTATTTATAAGATTATTAGTAAGAGTGTAAGGTATTTAAAAATTCAGATGTATTAAATTTTTTTAATAAGTGTTGAAATTTTATTATCAATTAAAATTAAAAATAAAATTATAATATATATTTTTTTTTGTCTATATACATGCCCGTTCTCCTAATCTTAAATTTCCAATTCCGTTTTGCATAATAGTATGGTAAGGAGTTTTTTTTTTTTTTTAAGTAATTCATTCATTCAAAAAGAAAAAAATTACATAAAAGTATCACTAGATTCATAGTAACAAAAAAGATAATACATTTCGAAACTCGGGGCAAATTTATTATAATACAAAAAAAGAATAAAAATAACAAACACATAATAATTAACGTTCTAACTTCTCTATCACTATTCTTAACAAGTAGTGGCATAATAAATCTAAACTCATCCAATTCTGTTTGTAATAATTTTAAAGGTTCTCAGTGTCTTTAAAAAAATGTCTGAGATGAAGATGAAAAAGGGAGAAATGGCCCAACTTAATGGGTAACAATTAACAAACCAACGCCGAGAAAACGGATGAACGAACTCCAATCTAAGAAGATTTGAAGAGAGGCTATGCCAAAGGACCTAATAGAGTAATAAACAAGACTAGAAAAAAAAAAAAAATTATCATGATTAGGGGAGCAAAACGAGGTGGGAACACAAAAAAGGAAACAAAGGCAGAAACTTTGACCAAAATCAGAGGTCCGGCAGAAGCCAAAACTCGGATCTGGCCAAACTCTGCGGGAGGCAGGCAATGAGAGAGCTCTGGCAGAGAGAAAGTTGTAGAGAGAGAAAGTGGTAACATAATAGCCATCTTAAATGATAAGGAACATAAAAGATAGCTATTCTACACCGCAGATTGTTCTCCGTCACCTTCCACATCCTCATACATAACCTCTCAATTTTGAATAATTTTTACATGAATCATAAATAGATGAATCAAATGTATTAATAAATTATATTATATAATTTATATTAATACACTTAATTTATAAATTATTAATTCATGTTAAAATTTTTTCTCTTTTACTTTTGGTATAACGGATCTGTAGGAATGGGATTAATTAGATTTAATATTTTTAATTGAATTGACAAAATTTTGTGGGAGAGTTACTACCCACCTGGCTTCAATATATGAAGGGAAAAAAATATGGACAATGTGATGCACCAATTTAGCTAGCCTAGCGTTGCCACCTCTACCTTTCTTCTGTTCAAAACCATGAATGCACAGGAAACAAAAGCAATTGTATATAGAAATGAGGTGAAATCATAAATATAACACTTATAATTTATGTTTTTCTTTCACAAATTACACACGGGTATGGGTGATTATCACATGTGCAAATTATTTTTCTTTATACATATATCAAGAGGATAATAATGTAATTTTAATTTAAACCCTATTATGAAGCACCTTTTAACTAAATAAAATATTATCTTGCTACGAATTAATTTAAGTTAAAGGTGAACAAATTGTATAGAATAGTGGACAATGAAAAGTCAACAAACATAACAAACAAACAAGCAAATAAAAAATTAAGTCTTAGTTTTAAGAAATTTCGAGTCGAATACATGAATTAATATAAGATTATGTATGGTCATTTACCTGAATTCTTTTCCTTTACTTCTTTCTATCCATCGTTAGACTTTCATCTAAATCTAATAGAGATATATCTCGTCTATCACTTTCCTCCATATCATTTTAAACTTGCCTTTATTTCTGTCTAACCTATCCTGCCTCCATCCCTCAATTCTCCTAGGAGCAACTCTTGATCTTCTCATATATGTCCAAACTAACACAAGTAATTTTCTCTCATTTTATCTTCAATGGATACTACTCCTACTTTTTTCTCTGAATTATCTTGTTCCTTACTCTATCTTTTTTAATATATCCGCACATCCACTATAATATATGCATTTCAGCTATCTTCATTTTATAAACATGACACCTTTTAATTATTCAACATTCCGTACAACATTGTCTTATGGCTATTCTATAGAGCTTTCCCTTTAAGCTCAAAGGTATATAATGATCATACCAAATACTAGTTGTACTCCTCTATTTAAACTAATTCGCCTTAACTCGGTGTGCTACGTCACCATCAAGCTCTCCGTCTTTCTATATAATAGATTCTAGATATCGAAAACAGTTATCTACCGGTATATCTCTACCATTCAAAGTTACACTCTGATCTATAATTTACGAGTATTGAACTTGCATTTTATATATTCTGTTTTACTTTTTCTGATTTCCAATGTTTATCGTCACAACTCTAATTTAGCATTTATACCGGCTCTAATCTCATTAATTAGTAGAATTGTATTCGAATACAAACGAATCGAGTATCAGATTTTTGAGTTTGAATTCGAATATAAACAAATATTGTTCAAATTCATTTGCTTATTAATCGAGTTTGTGTTTGAGTTTGTTCGTTTATTATTTAATAATATTCATATTCGTTTGAATTCGAGTTTGAAAAACTCGATTAATATTTAAGTTCGAATTGTTTGTTTGTTTATTTTAAAATTTAATAAAATTAAAAAATTCATTAAAAAATCAAATCTAAACCCTAATTAATAAGAAGTAAGGTTAAAGTGGTGTAGTAACCCTAATTAATATTATAAATATATAATAAATATAATATAATTAATTTTTAAAAATATATTATATGTTCGCGAATGTTTTAGAATGTTCACGAACGTATTCGAGTTCGTTCGATTAATAAACAAACGTAATATTTTGTTCGAGTTTATTCGTTTATTAAACAAACGAGTCTTATTCGAACACGAACGAGCTTGAACTGCTAATACTTGATGTGCCCTAATAGTAATAGAGAACTTTGCAGTCACTTCGGTGCAGCTCCTCACACTTGTACATACTCTATCATATATATTTTTAATGAGGGTAATATACTTCTGCGATACACCTTTCTTTACCAACATCTACCAAAGTACTTCTTTAGGCATCTTACCATATGTTTTCTCCAAATCAATAAATATAATATGTAAATCATTCTTTCTTTTCCTATAATATTCAATTATCCATCATAATAAATGAACTGCTTTCCTAGTAGAACGTCCGTGTATAAAACCAAACTGATTATTTGAAATCTTTACAATGTCCCTTAACTTGTGTTCAATCATTCTCTCTCAAAATTTCATAGTATGACTCATAAGTTTAATTTTTGTACATCCCTTTTATTCTTATACAAAGGAATCAAAGTAATCTTCTTTCACTCTGTAGGCATCTTATCAACTTTGTGTATTTTGTTGAACAAATTTGTCACTCATGTAACACCTATTTCTCCTAAATACTTCCAAATCTCAATCGGTATATCCGATCTTACTACTTTTTTTTATCTCATCTTTTTAAAGGTCACTCAAACTTCATGCACTTCAACTCTATTATTAATAAACTTACGATCAATAATTATCCCGACTCCATTTCTATTCTTAACTCTACTTGAATAACAAAACTTATGCTACTACTCTTACTTTCTCACCCATCCATTTAGTTTCCTAAAGGCACAAAATGCCAATCTTTCTTTTTTTCATAATCTAAACTAATTCTATCAATCTACCGGTCAAAGATCTTATATTCCAAAAATTTAAATGGATCCTATCACTATAAATTGTTTTCTTATTCTTGTACCCTTGCATATTTGACAACTATTCGGAGACCAACACGACACGTTGCTTCTGGGCAACGACCTAGTAACCCTAACACATATATCACTACACCTCGGGTTTAAGAAGTGTAGCACGTCTCTAAATAAGGAATGCCCCACAAAGTCCTTAGATTGATTTATGTCATGGATGTAACTGTATTTTCCCTGATTGTCACAAATCTTACAGCACTCCCCTTCTTTATCCGAACTTAAGACCGGCAGTCAGCACCATAAATAAGCTCTACGGAGCTCACAGTCGGAGTTGAAAAGCCAACAAACAAATGGTTAGCTAAATCTAGGATAGACCAATTTTTGGTTTGTCAACTTCAAATGGAGCTGGTGTGATTTTAATTTGTTTTGATGTACCCTTATTTGTATTGGATGGTGGCTAATATGATGTATAGTATGTTTGGTTAGAATGAAAAGAGGGAGATAAAGAGGAGGGGATGTACATATGAATATAAATGAATAATTTTTATCATTTTGTTAAGAAAGAAAGATGAAAAATGAGTAAATTAGGAAGGAGACCCCTCCACGTTAGAAAAATAGGCAGTCTAAATTTGGACGGATTGAAATATAAATCAAAATAATATTTGTCATTTACTTTTATTCTACTCAAACTAAATAAAATGGATGTAAATCATATTTACTCCTCCTAATAGAAATAAAAATTTCCCTCCCTCTCATCTTTTCTCTCCTCCTTCTTTGTGAACCGAACATAAGGTTAGTTACAGGTTAGCATAACAATCGGCAACATATGTAGAAAAAATATAATAAAATTTAGATCCCATGATTTAATTGTTGGAGGCCTATGAAAAACTCATAAGTGGATAGGTTTTCTTCTCCAATGAAAACCTCAAATTAAATAAAAATTTTAATTTAAATAATTTTTTTCCCCGATAACTGTTATATACTCAATATACATCATATTCTCTTACTTTAATCTCATATTAACCCATATATTTTATAGTTTTTTATTATCTTCAAATAAACTTATTTTAAAAAAATTGTTATCTAAGTATACACTTAGTCTTGAAGTAGGTTTTTTTTTTTTTTTGAATAGTGTCATGAGTTTTAAAGATTATTTTGAGAAAATCAAAAGTTTAATAGAAGGAGCCTTCTACTTTTGTAAGGGAGCAAGAATAGTAAAAATTTATTAAACCGCCAAAAGAAATTTTGGAATTATGCTCGTTTGCAAGCAGTTTTACCGATTGGCCCTACAGTCCTTCTGACAAACTAGGTAAATTTAATATGTGTCCCACGTACCCGACTTCGATCTAACTTCAACGGAGAGCCTATTTGGTAACTCAATTAAAATTAATTAATTAAGAATTTATTTTATTAAATACATTTAATAACAAATAATATTAAATATTTAATTGATTAAGTATGTTTGATAACGAATTTTTATTATCACTTAATTAATTAAAACATACTAAAATCTTATTATAAAATTTAAATAGATAGAAAGTTACATAAGTTTGAAATATAAATATATTAAATATTCGTCTAATTATTTATATATTTTTATATTTAAAATAAATTATAATAAAATATAACATAGAAATTAATTGAAATTAATTTAAACTATAGAATTTAGTCTTTTGACTTCAATTTTAATAATTCAGTACTTAAATATATATATTTTTTAATTTTCAAACTTTAATTTTATCAAATAAGCCCCGGGAGAATTGTCAGGTGGAGAGGGATTTGAATGTTCGACCATCAACTCATAACACGGGTCAACTGGGAAGTTCACGACGAATTAAATTATGCCCCAAGAGGCACTGCCTAGGGACGAAATCAGTAACCTGAAATTGGGAGGCAAACTATGCAAGAATAGACGGCACCGCCTGTAGAAATTTTGGAATTAAAAAATAATTTGCACAAATATAATGTATAAATTTTTCTTTATATTGTAGAGCATCTGTAATAAGCAATGCAAGATTGTAGCGATTAGTCAATGGTCTGAAAACCTTAAAAAAAGTGCGAAAATCTCAACATATGGGGATTGGATCATGAGGGATAACAAATAAGAAAATAAGACAAGTTACGGTCATTGTCATGGAAATAATTTTAGTGGCAATGGATTGTGGAGCGTGTCGAATAAAGATAAAAGTGTAAAACTTGGATAGTTTTTGGAAGATCAAGTCTAAACTAATGCAAAAAGGATAAGATCAAGAGAGACTTTTTAAAATAATGCTTACATTAATTACGTGAATTACTTATCTTTAGAGCAAACTATATTAATACAGAAAATGCTGCTATCTCCATCACCGACTGCCTGAGAGTAGAGAATCAGTTATAAAAGATGATTTTGTATAAGCACTTTCTTTAGTATGTGGAAATGACGAGGAAGAAAAATCCTCGAAACCTACCGGAGGGGCAAAAGCGAGCCCAACTGCAGAAAAACCAAATAATGATAACTCCGGCATTGCTACCGCTCCTTCCAAGTACAGCATAATTCGCCGCATGCTCGGCCTAACGGTGGGCTCTGAATGAGAACATAGTAATCCAAGCTTTAACACTAGTGCTGCTTCTTCTCTTACGAATGCAGATCCCAAGTTTTGATCCATTGCACCAAGTATATCACCTCTTTTCCAGCACGAAAACACCCAGTGAATCAAAACCATCTCCTCAGGTGGGGCTTGTGGCTCTATTGGCCTTCTGCCGCACGCAACCTCTAGCAAAAAAGCCCCAAAAGCATAAACATCAGTGCTTGTTGTTGCCTTGCCTGTTATGCTATGCTCGGGAGCAAGGTATCCAATAGTTCCAACTACGTGGGTGCTTTGAGGGGCACTTCCGTGATCGTACAATCTTGCGAGGCCAAAATCCCCTAATCTTCCATGTAATTCTCCATCTAATAACACGTTACTAGCCTTTACATCTCTGTGAATCACTATCTGCTCCCATCCTTCATGAAGATATAATAGTCCTGCCGCTACACCTTTGATGACTTTAAATCTTTGGTTCCAATTGAGGATATAAGGAGGCTGCTCGTGGAGAAACTTGTCCAGGCTTCCGTTGGGCATGTATTCATAGACCAAAAGCAACTCTCCTTTACGCCGACAATAACCCAAAAGTGGAACTAAATTCCTGTGGCGCAGGCGGCCCATACTAACAATTTCTGCAACGAATTCTCTTATTCCCTGCCTCGATTCGTGAGATATCTTCTTGACCGCAACCTCAGTTTTTGTAGCCGGCAGAATACCTTTATAGACTCTGCCAAATCCCCCTGCGCCGAGCAGTTGTGTTTCCCTAAACCCCTTGGTGGCAGCGTACAAATCTTTGTACTTGAACCTGTGAGTTCCATAGGCAAGTTCCCATTCTTCGAGCACTTCTGAAAACTTTCTCTTCCTTATAATATAATAACGTACAGCTGCGACCGCAATTAGCAACAAAAATATGCAAACAAGGGGCAAGCCAATTGTAAGAAAATTCGAGCCCTTCTTTGCTCTAACTCGGGGAAGCTTCGG
Organism: Voacanga thouarsii; assembly: GCA_026120185.1. NCBI lineage: Eukaryota > Viridiplantae > Streptophyta > Magnoliopsida > Gentianales > Apocynaceae > Voacanga > Voacanga thouarsii. Next base: position 3,271,703 of record JANUWF010001287.1, on the reverse strand, counting down.
AAGTTGAGAGAGATCAAGCTCCTGCGCTATTCCATTCATCTTGAAGCTCCAGCCCAAAATATAGTGAGTTGTCGGCACTGAACCGGTAGATGATGCGAAGCCGACGTACATAGTTTGCTTCAGAATTGTAGAGAGATCGTATGACAAAGAGAAAAGAGGCCTTTTTGTTTTACCAACATTTATTGGAGACAGAGTGACATTGATTACTTTGGCCACACCATCATAGTCCACCCAGACTTGCATTGGCTGGCCACTTACCAGAGTCAAGCTATGAAACTTACCGTCGTCATCAGTATAATAGCCTGCAGGCTCTGCTCTTTGCGACCTCAACCCAGCGATATCAACACCGACGTGGTTGTCATTTATATCCCCAAACATGCTGCTTTCGACTGTATCGAGTTCCACTGCTACAACATGATTATTCGGATCTCCATTATTTGTCTCGTTGAACAGACCAAGGAAATGGCTTGGGATAGCTCCTGGAAGACCTCTTGTTGGTGCAATCACGAAAGCGAGCCCGTGCCCACTCATAGCTTGATATTCTGAAACTATGGCAAATACGAAGGAAGTGGAAAAGGAGAGAGCCGAACTGTTGAAGGAGTACTTGAACTGGATCGGATTAGGATAGAAGGCATGGCCGCCTTCTTGCCTGGTGGAGTTTGTTAGCATCAAGAGGCCCTTGGATGTGAACTGGGCCATTCCATCAAGAATCAGATTGGAGAATCGCAATCCATTGTAGGTGAAGCCAAAGGTCTCCTCTGAGGATGTAAAACTGATTAGTAGAACACAAAAGACGAGTACAAGCTTGAGAATCAACATCCCTAACGCTCTCTTCAATTTCCTCAAAGAGACATTTCAACTAGATTACGTCGAATTTTGTTCCATTCCATGAAACAGCATTTAATTCGGGTAATTTTATCACTACTCTCCTTTCTCTAACAAGTCACAGAGGAGAGACCCCGTGCTTGGAAATTTGGAATGATGTTCGGGGATTTTTGTTAAAACTTCAAAGCTTCTCGAATCTTGATCAAAGGATTTGTCAAAGTTGTAGCTATCAGTATCGGGTGCGTGTCCTTCCTTCCAAAAACATCACCTTATTTATTAGTCAAACTATTGTTAACCCATTCGATTGGGTTAAATATGCATCGGCAAAATAATTAATCTAATGAATGGTTTTTTTTTTTTGGCTGACAAGGGATTTGGGGGGGCTGGATCAGTTTCGCACCCTTCTAATTTGATTCGTTTTTTATTTCCATTTGATTTCTTCATTTTTATTGACTTTTATATATACATTTGTAATACTTGTAAATAAAATTATTACATAATTTAAAACAATTAAATTATACTAACAAAAAATCAATAGGGAGATACCCTGAACTTACTGAGCATTCCAGAGTTGACTTGGATAGAACAAATTGGAATGGGCTTCAATCCTTGTAAACTGAACAGGTTTGCTGATGTCATTTCAGGAGCATTTCGCACTAAAACTTTTAAGTTGATTGTAAATTATAACAATTAAGTTAGGAGATAAAATTACTTTAATCCCTCTACTTCAAATATATAGTCTATCCCAATTCACTGTTGATCAAATTTTAAAAAGTCAAACATTACATGTGCATTTACCTTTATGCCCTACCTTCTAATTGAAGTTTCAAAAGATTAAAATGTAAATGCCTTTGAAATATCATTTTCTAATAAACAGAGCAAGACTTATTTTGATTAGTTAATTTTTCCTAGTAAAAGTGGTAACCGTTTAAACAAGCAAGGCCATATGAAAAGAAAAGAAAAAACTGAAATTGGCTTCAATTAGTGGGAGAGAATATATATAAAAAAAGGGGGATATTTTTGTCCTAAAAAATTAGAAAGAAACTATCATTTAGTGACTCGGAATTAAATGTATTTTGTTAATAAAAATTAGTCCATCTGACCCATAAAATTTAGAATTTATAATATTTTCGTCTTTAATGATTCTTGCTCTACTGTTATGATTCATAGTAAAATTATAACTAACTTTCTTTTTCGATATAAATTCTGACCAAATAAAGTTATCCCTATTACACGTGATTTTTTTAAAAGAAAATTAAATATTTCAATTGATTACGTGCAATGGAGATAGTTTTTTCTGACCAAAATTTATTAAAAATATAAAATTTAATTTATTTGATGTGTTATAATTTTATTATGAATTATAATAATAAAATAAATTATTAAAGATGAAAATATTATTAATTCTAAATTTTAAGAAACAAATAAGTTATTTTTCGTTTTTTCAATGGTCTAAGTCACTAAGGTACTTTTATTCCTAGCCGGAATAATTTGCAATCAATCCAAAATTTAGGAAACAGAAGGAGTTCCAAGTCAACCAAGACGGCTCTTTTTTAAGACTAATCCACGTGGCTATGACCAGTCTTTCCAAGCCCCATCCCCATCTTGAATATGAAAGGAATCTCAAATATTTTTTTTTCCTTTTAAATATTGAATTGAGCAAAATATGTCATTTATTCTTCAACTTTTATGAATTTTTATTTTTATCTTTGAATATTAAAGTATATAATTTTATCTATTGAATATTTGATATACATAAAAAATAATCCTTCCGTTAATTAAAATTATTAATTCATCACAGAAATTTATCACATGATCCCTACATTACCTGTTTTATTAATATTTTTATTCACTCATAATCTTCACAATGAACACCAAATTTTCCTCTAATTTTTACAAAATAGCTTATGTATATGACAAAAAAATTATTGTGGCTTGTGTGTCTCTTATTTCACCTTTCATATTTTGTTTTAATAATTCACTTCTCATTTTAAATCTAATCTTCTTTTTTGTAGAGATGTTAAGAAATTGCTATCCATCGAAAACTGAATCTAGATTTCTTTGTTATCCATCAAAAATTAAATTTGATTTCCTTTTTTCTCATCTTTATGTTTGCTTTTTTTGTTTATTAAATGGTAAAATTTGTAAATTTTATTATATAGTTGGATTCAAAGATGTATGAAAGAATAGTTATGAGATTATTGAGCCGTACAAGAGGTATGGAGTCAAATCTTGAAATTGCTATTAATAATATGAAGAAATTTGAAGAGAATATAGTGAGATTAAAGTTGAAAAATAATATTTTGAAAACAAAAAATAGGAGAATAAGTTCATGTGTGGGCTATGTAATCTACTTCCATAAGTACTTAACCGTTTAAATTGATAGAATGTATATTTTTTAGATATTTCAAATGTTCGAAAGTTAAAACTATACATTTTAAAGTTTATAGGTAAAAATCAAAATTTGAGAAAGTTAAAAAAAAAATAGTTGGCATATTTTGCTGTATTGAATTAAAAGTTACCCATATGAAATAATGATAACATTTACTTTAACAATGCTTTTTTATTGTTCATGATATTATATAAAATCGTACTGAGATTTGAGCAGTATGGATCATTTATCTCATGCTCTCCCCTTTTCTTTTCCTGTTCTTGTAGGAATTATCACATATATATTTTATTGAAAAAAAGAAAAAAATGTAATACAATAATAAGTGGTAATTCTGTAAGAATTGAAGAGATAGTAGAAGAAAGAATAGGATAGAAGATCTTGAAAGAGTTCTGAATTGAGAAGATTAACTTAATAGATGTTTGATAATTTAATTAAATAATCTAAATTAATTAATTAAGTGTTTATTTAAGTATGTTTGGAAGAAAAAAAATAATGCTAAGTGTGTAACTATTTTAATGTATTAACTATTACATGACAAATTCTTATTATCTTTTAATTAAGACATCTTCAAAATTTGAAATCTTGTTATGCATTTTGTGTAAAATAACAATATAAAAATAGTTCGAAATACCCTTCAATTATTCCCTTTCTTATAAAAATATTTATAAATTTTATTTTTAATATTCTATACCCGTATATGATTTTCGAACCTTTATTATGTCCAACCACTAATTAACGTGGTGATCTTCGACTAATTAAGCCATGAGCAAAATTCGTGAATTTATTTTTAAAGGTATTTTTTATACTATAATACAATTTCCTCCAAGAATTATCTTCATAGACCTATAACACATACCATTCAGAAAAATTTGTAGGTTCCAAAGCACGATTTTTCAATAAAAATACAGAATTCTATTAAAGTTTTTCGGCAATTGAAAAACGAAAAATCTAATAAAAATTGTTGATTTCTTACTCCAAAATTTTCATAACTATGGAATCTACGACCTGAAATTTGCATCATCCCAAGATGTATGAACTATTGAAGGGTGGCAATACTTGAAAGATCTGAGGTATTAGAATTTGAAGACTGAGTACAATTTGAGGAGATTTAAGAACCCATTAATTTGAGATATTGAAAAATATTTACAGTCAAATGCTATCTTCAATCTCTACTTATTTTTCATAATTGTTGCAGTAGAAAAGTTAGATGGTTAGTCAGATTTTTGTAGAGCATTGATAAAGAGGGGTTATTGCTATTGAGCCGTGGAGAAAAATAAAATGAGAAACAGAAGTTAATTCTAATTTATTTTAGAGAAAATTATATTGTAGTATAAAAAAAACTCTTGAAAATAAATTCACGTACTTTGTTCACAAATTAATTATCCAAAAACCACTATGCTGGCCGGTGATTGAGTATAAATAAAGGTTAAAAAATAATATAAGGACATAAAATATTTAAAATAAAGATTATGAGTATTTTTCTAAGAATAAAAATAGTTATAGGGCATTTTGAACTATTTTTCTAATAAAAATTAGTTAAATTTCAAATGTGAATATATTATATGTCTATTTAATTATAATTATTTTTTTATTCATATTCATAATTCAGTATTATCAAATAAGATTAATAATAACTATTGAGTCGGCCTACCCAATTTTGTACAAGGCAAGTCCATGTCAACCGTTGGATTGACTAAGAGAGGCCTAGTACGGACCAGTTCCGAAGAACACCCCAGTACTGTCATAGCGGAGTGGTATACAAATTTCCCTGTTTTTAATTTTTAATTAAATAATTAACATTCTAAATTGATATATATTTTCTTGTAGGAAGTTGAAGATAATTATTTATAATTAAAAATGTATTGTTATAAAAAATATTTAAAAGTATCAATGAAGAAATCTTTAAGAAATTGAATTTTTCCTAAATAAATATTCAAGTGTATTAGGCAAAATTACTCAACTAGCTTTCTAATTCCAATTAGACAAACATCAATTCTATCTTTTGTTTCTTGTTCAAAGAGTAAAATATGTCCTCACTATTGAATTTTTATAAATTTTGATTTTTAAATTCAAATTTTAAAATGTGTATTTTTAACCATCAAATATTTAAAATATCTAAAAAATAATCATTCTATCAATTTAAATATTTAAATACTCACGGAAGTAGATAACATAATCTAACTATACAAAAAAAATAATAAATTTTACCATTTAATAAACAAATTTTAGACAAAAGATGAGAAAAAAAAGAGAGAAAGAAATCATATTCAATTTTCAATGTATAGTAATTTTATTGACATCTCTACAGAAAAGAAGAATGGATCTAAAAAGTTAAGTGAATTATTTAAAAAAAAATTGAAGGAAGAAGCGAGAAATGCACAAGTTGCAACCTTCTTTTTTTTTTTATCATATACAAAAATTATTTTGTAAGAATTATAGAAAAATTTAGTGCTACATTGTGACTATTTGTGAGGGTTATAAGCAGATGAAAATACCCATAAAACAGACTATATGAGATTCATATAATAAACTTCTATGAACACTTAATAATTTTAATTGATGAAAAGACTATTTTTTAAGTGTTTCAAATGTACGAGACTTAAAATTACACGTTTTAAAATTTGAGAGCGAAAATCAAAATTTGTAAAAATTTAAGAATGACGAGCATATTTTGTCCTATATAGTAAGGATGTTATATAGTAAAATATTACCCTTCATTGAAGTTGTAAATAAATCGAATGTTTGTGAACGAAAACTCGTTCAAACTCGTTTGTGTTCTAATAATTAAACAAATGAGTTCGAACGAAATTTTAAGTTCGATTAATAAATGAATAAACTTGAACATATTAGCAAACATATTCCAATGTTCACAAATATATTATATATTTTTAAATATTAATTATATTATCTAATTTAATACTTATTCTTAATAAATCTTATATTATATTATTATATTTTATTTATTTAATATTATAATATTCAATTATTTCTATTACATTTTGAATTATTATTTTATTAATTTTAAAATAAAAATATAAAATAAATAAACTCAAATAATTCGAACTCGAATGTTAATCAAATTTTCGAACTCGAACTTAAATAAATTCAAATATATTTAACTAATAATCGAATGAACTTGAGTTTCAATAATAAATGAACGAATTTGAATTAAAAAACGTGATGTTGGACACGTATTCAAATACAATTTTAAATCTTCACTAAAAAACTATAATATTCTTTACCCCTCAATCATTTTCGAAATAAAAAGGTAGAATTGCACAACAAAGAATGGCCATTAACTTTAGAAAATGCAAAACAGGCTTTCTAAATATTTATGCCAAATGAAGACATTCAAGTACAGATGGACAAGTATTAGATTTTTTTACCACCTTATTTTGAAACTTATAAGCTCCAACTAAACGTAACAACTATAATTCCAATTCATATCGTTATTCCAAAATCATCTGATTAAAGAGCTCGTTAGTTATATTCCTTTACGTTTTGTCTGACTTCTTCCAAATAGAAGACAATAGTTCAAGCTATACATAAATCAAAACTACCAAAGCTCCTTGTAAACATTATTAATTGTTACACAGTTAAATTAGATTAAAAGTATATTTGGCTAGAATGAAAAAGAAAGAGGAAAAAGAAAAAAAATTAAATTTGAAAGTAAATAAATAATTTTTGTCATTTAATTAGGACGAAAATTTAGAAATGAAATAAATTATGAAAAAAAAATTCTTTTTTTACGTAAAAAAATATATCTTAATTTAGATATATTAAAATATAAATTAAAATATTATTTATTATTTAATTCACTTCCATTGTAATCAAACAAAATAGAAGTGAATTTACTCTCCTAGTAGAAGTAATAAAGATTTCTCTCCTCCTCTCGTTTCCCTCGTTCTTTGTGAACCAAACACACAGGCAAAATAACTCTCAAAAGGAAAAAAAAAAAAAAAATCCTGTACTGGTCTGCCTTGTGTTTGTGATCTGTGCCGTTCTCTGTAGTTGATTGCGACGGTGAGGGGCGTGAAACAAGCCAATACGTGGGCTGCTGAAGGAGCTCATTTCAAGTGGGCCATCTTGACAAAATGACAATACATTAGGTTGGTGGACTGGACGAAATTACAAGTCAACCACGGTATCCACGCCGTCCAACTAAAATTGACTAGGGGTGGTTGGTGTTTCTTTAGACAGAGGAAGTGGTGGTGGGCCAGGGGAGGAGAGAAGAAGGAAAACAAGAGGAAGATGGGGGAATAAAAAAAAAAAGGGCGAGAGATAAAAAATTGTGAACTCTTCTCCAATTTTAAGATAATTGGCTCAAATAGTCTTCACAATTTTTTTATAGTATCATTTTCTTTCTTAATTTTTTTTATATATTATCTTTCTCAAACTATTTTTATTATATTACTAAACTTTTTCTCATTCTATTACTATCCTTAAATTATTTTTAGAGTATCAAAGTAATTTTATATTCTAAATTTTGAAGGGCAAAATTGTCATTTTATTACAAAACACAGAAAGCCTCACGTGACCTCTGTTAATTTCAATACGCAAAAATTGAAATCCTATCGGATTCCCCTAGTTCATGGGATCGATAGATACAATGCTAGAGGGAAGAATGTGATGGAACCTAAAGTGAGCTTTGATCAATTCTGTATGGGGTCTCAATGTTTCACCCTCACACGGCGGCACGCTTTGACGGTCATCAAAGATAAGCGTCTTTGGAGGAAGTTCAAGATGCCTTGTATAAATCTAAAGTCCTGTTAAATCGAAGAAAACTATTTTCCCACTATTCTATCAATGGCGGATCTACAAGGCTACGTTTAATATTCATTGACTCGGTGAATTCTGATAGTCGTCAAACTCATTTACAATTCAATTCCTACTTATTTAGCTTGCAAGTTGTGGCCTGAATCTGGATTAAAGTTGAATGAATTGTCATTGTTCTTTATTCGAACCCTCGATATGGTGAAAGACAAATTCCCCCTCTCTCTCTCTTCTTCTTCTTTTTTTTTTTTTTGTGTGTGTTTTTGCGGGCTTCGTGAGAAACCGAATGGTCGAAGAAAGAGAGAAAACAAATTTAATAGAGATCATATGAATCTTTCTGCTTTTTTAGGGAAATGGATTGTGAAGACATTTTTACCCTCAAAAATTGGATTATAGAATTATTTTGATACTTGGAAAATAGTTTAAGGATGATAATAGATTGAGAAAAAAATTAAAAATATAATTAGTATTATAAAAATAGTTCAAAGAAGACAATATATATATATATATATATATATATATATATATATATTTATATAAAAAAGTTGAGGACGAAATAGTATTGTGAAAAAAGTTTGAGGATTATTTGGACCGATTGTGCCCAATTTTATAATTGGTCGTATTATATAAAGAATGAAAAAAGGGAAAAGATAACTTAAATTTAAATTAATTAAAATCTCGCCAAAATTTTGTTTTTATTAATTTTGTAATAGAATGGTACAATTTGCTATATTTATATAATATGAGGGTAAAAGTAATGAATCTTTAAAAATTTTATTATATTTGGTTTACAAAATAGGGGGAAGGGAAGGTTAACATTTACTTCTATTAGAGTGTAAATATAATTTATTTTTATTTTATTTAATCAAATTAAAAAAATAAATAATAAATAATATCTTAATTTACATTTTAATTCGTTCAAATTTTAAATTTAGACGAATCATTCAACCAATAGTGTCTCATGAAATTTTCGACAAATTGGACAAATTCTAGCTAATCAGTCAATGGTACCAAGTTTCCCCAATAACAGATCGGATCACATACTGACGATATTTATAGCCATAATAAATTCCACCATGAAAACTTATCATACAATTCATCTTGCCCCGAGCATCTCAAATAAAAATTGTACATAACTTTATTCATATTAAAGATAATTTTGCACACAAAATTCATAACATTATATATATATATATATATATATATATATATATATATATTTAAAACGATTTCATTCTATTAAATTTTTAAAAAAATTTATATAGATAGTAAACTCGTGAATTACATACATTGAGAAATTACACCGTATAACTTTTACTGTATAGAGTACAAACATTTAATGCACATGATTCGTGTGGATCGGATCTATACTAAATTTTTGTTAAATTTTAATTAATATACATGACAATCTAGTTTGTCCTAAATTCAATCCTTAACTATGTATTTACAATCTGTCATGCCAACAGTTTGAGACTTAACAAGGAAAAATTTATGTATGAACCATACATATATGAACTATATGTATTAAAAAAATTATACCGTATACTTTTTATTATATAAATACAATCTTTCAATAAATATAATTCATATAAATTGAATCCATACTAAAATTTTCACTTGAAAAGATAGATTCAAATGCATATGTACTCGATTCGAGTGTTGTACTTTCTCTTGAAGAATGCCCTTACCTATACCTTTGAATTTTAATTAATAATTATACAATTATACTCTATCCGTTCATAAATAATTGGTCTAATTGTAAAAACTATGCATATTAAGAAATTATAGAATTCTATAGTAAAAATAATTAAAATATCTATTATACCATTTGAAGTATTTTTATTATCTTTCTCACCTCATTAATTTGAATCACACCACTTTGTTAATTATATCACTTTAATAATTACATATGTCTCTCTGTTCTTACCTATGTCCTTTGTCTCTCTTTTCACACTCTTTATTTTAGAGTCTTCTTTTTACCTTATTAAATTACACATTTGACTATTTTTATAAGATAACGTAATTTTATTATTTGTTAAAATAATTTTATTATGAGTAATTGTAATACTAATTAATTGATAAAAAATTATATTAAGAATAAAATTAAAAAAATAATTAAATGCAACTTACATTTAGAAAGTGGATAATTATTTTTGAACAAACTAAAAAAAATTAAACTAATTATTTGTGAATGGAGGAAGTATATTCTGAATATTAGTAGGAGGCAAGATTATAAGAAAAGGTAAAAGTAATTCGCCCCATATTCTACGGGAAATTCTTAGGTGAACCCGGCGCACAGCCCCACCTGTGCACCGGGTGGGCCCAAATACGTTCAAAACGCTAACATCTGTCTCATTTGAATAAAATATTCAATAAATCAATTTTGTGGAGTTTTAGGCATTTTCCCATTTTCCATATCAAGCCATGGTTAACCATGGTTGCGAAAATTTTGAATGCCCGCCATGATCCACTCCCTCTCTTTCTTAGCTCTGTACCACCCACGGGAAACCTCCTCCATCCCAACCTGGTTTGCTTTCCACAATCTCTCTACCCCGTATCCCTCTCTCTCTCTCTCTCACAAAATGAAGCCCGGTCGTTCTCTCACTCTTCCTCCCTCTCTCCTCCGGTCTCTACCTCCCAGTACCCCCTCTCTGCTCTTCCGGCACCAGTTTCTGTAGATCGAAAAGATTAGCGAAAATGCCCATTGGAGAAGTCACTGCTACCTACGCTGCTCTGATTCTTCACGATGATGGCATACCTGTCACTGCTGAGAAGATTGTAGCTCTGTTGAATGCTGCTAATGTCAAAGTGGAATCATATTGGCCTAGTCTCATTGCCAAGCTCTGTGAGAAGAGGAATATTGATGACCTCATCAGCAATGTTGGCACTGGTGGAGGCGGTGCAGCTATTGCAGTTGCTGCTGCTGCTGTCCCTGCCACGCACCTGTTGCAGAGGAGAAGAAGGAGGAGCCCAGGAAAAGAGTGATGACGATATGGGCTTTAGCTTCTTCGATAAGGTTTAGAAGCACCTTTCAGTTTCATCCTTTCCTTTTAACAAACTTAGGAAGTTCAAATTGGAGGTTTAGCCTTTTGCTGGTTCATGTTGTTGCTAAAGATTTTGGTTATTAAATATGTATTGGTCCAAAAGTTTTGGGCACTTCCAAAAGTTGATTGGTACATGTTACATTGAGCTATTTCCTTCAACACCAGATGAAGCCAGGCAAGCAGAGTCAAGATCAAGGCAGTGATGATGCATTATGTTTAGATGCAAACTTAATGTCAGTTTTACTTTGTCAAATGGATATTTTCTGTTTCTAGATATTTTGGACTTTATTCGAATGATAGCATGTGCAATTATTTAGATCAGTGTTGTCCTATGATTTCTTGTGCAATTATTCTTAAGAATTTTGTAGGATTGGTATGTCGCCCGAAGTCCTATTCTAGGTTTTATGAATTCCTTCACAATTGAGTATCTTATGTTCTGCTGTTGAATGCTCCATGTTCTGGGAATCTAGCTGGTTGCAGCTTCTTATTTTCACAACCCTGTTGGAAAATGCTCTTGCTGGTTCCTTTTTAGAGTTTTTGCACTTGAACTTGTTTTGAAATTTGAGTATTGAGAACTTTGTGAGGTCCAAACTAAACTCTTGAGTAGTTTTCTCCCTTGTGTCATTGGTTTGAGAAAACCTCACATGCCCCTTTTTTAGATACCATTAGCTCATATCTTACATTTGCAGTTATAAATTTAACTCTGGATGTCAATATAATAAAGGGGCCCTATCTTTTTGAGTGGGTTTTATTACTAATTTCATCTATGAAATGCCTTTTTCGCGCATGCTGTGATGCTCTGGTTAGCTACTATTCAATCTTTTTCAAATAGTTACAGATAGAAAAGAGGAGGAACTAAATGCCTGGTATAAAAACCAACATAATTTGGATTAGAATCTTATGATCAAAATCTTACGTTTCTATAAACTCTATGATAACACCAAAACCTGCATCAATTGGATCAGAATATTATGATCAAATCTTACATTTCTAGTTTGTAATTAATCTGGATTATGCTGCAATGAGTTATTGGAAAACCAATCTCGTTCAATGTTTTGGGCACTTCTTCTAATACATCATCAACATCATCTGACTCTTTCGATACCATCTCTACCATTCTTTGTGTGCTACCATGAATATAAAATGCTAGTTTCTTTGCGATAGCCTTCAAAACACCTAATCCTGTAGGCTCAGATATAAGAATGTCATCTTCTATTTCTACTGCACTTGCCTTCAAAGATTCGCACAAGTTGAGCCAAAGAGACTGTCTGATAACTTTGATCGGTAGAGCTTGAGAACTCTTCAAAAAGCCTTGCGACAATCAAATCACCTCTTCAGTTCTCACTTACCAAGATAGAATTCCATGATTCTCAGCTAGGCAATGGCAAAGTCGAATACCTCCAATCACAGACACAAAGAACCACCCGCTTTCGGCAGATAGCGAACGAAGCTGAAAGCAATGGCTTAAATTTTGTTGGATTCCTTTCCACTCCCACTGGGCAGCTCTTTTCTTCCCCATTTCCATTTCCCTACTAAGAAATTTCCTCTTTTGTTGTCACTGTCTTCACTGGTTTTCTTTCATAGATTTTAATTTTTAAAAAATATATATAAATATATGGTAAAAACACGAGTTTTAAAAAGAGGTGGGAAGGAGAGACTTGGAGAGAGGAGGGCGTGGGTGGGAGAGAGCAGTACCAGAGAGTGGTCTGTGATGGTGGGGAGGGTAGCAACAAGAGAGGCGCGAAAAAGTTGCGTCGGAGGAGGGGTTGTTGCCAAAAGAGCTGAGAGGGGTATTGGAAGGTAGAGACCGGAGGAGAAGGGTAGGAAGAGTGAGAGAACGACCGAGCTTCATTTTGTTTGAGAGAGAGAGGGATAGTGGGTAGAGAGATTGTGGAAAGCAAACCAGACTGAGATGGAGGAAGTTCTCGTGGGTGGTGGTACAGAGCTAAGAGAAAGAGGGAATTGATAAGGTGTGATGGGCGGGCATTCAAAATTTTCACAACCATGGTTAACCATGGTTTGCCATGGTTTGATCTGGAAAATGAAAAAAATACACAAAACTCCACCAAATTGATTTATTGAATATTTTATTCAAATGAGACAAATGTCAGCGTTTAAAGGTATTTGGACCCATCCGGTACACAGGTGGATCCGTGCACCGGATTCACCTAAGAATTTCCCATATTCTACTTTTCAGCGGATGGAAATCCGAAGGCTGCAAAAGACTGTCCACGATACTTGTTGAGACGGGTGCTCAAGCAATTCGGCCTGTTGTCTTCTATTGAAAAAAAATGTTGGAAAAAAGGTTTTCGTTAACAACTATTTTAAAAATTAATATAATAAATTTGTTTTCAACTGCATTAATAAATTTGTTGCTCCCTTGTAATATTTGTTATTAGTATATATATATATATATATATATATATATATATATATTTTGGAAGGCAAAAATAGCTTTTCAAGATATGTATCCAATACAAAATATTTTTAGTTTATATATTATTTTTGTTCTATTAAAATTGACAGTTTTGACATAAAATTTTATATAAAAATAAAAAATAAAATAGAATAATAATAAAATGTAATATAATATAATAAAAATAAAAATTATTTAAATCTCACAATATTTTATATCAAATTTAAATATATAAAAATAATATATAAAGTATATTAATTATTTTATAATAAATTATATAATAATTTTTTTAAAAGAAAATATTAAATATAATTTAAAATAATAAGTAAGTCAATTTTATTGCGACGGAATGGATATTTAACTTAAACACAAGAGTTGCGCCGAAACGTAAATATTCTTATTCTACTGCAAATTATTTTAATATACAGAAAATGCAGCTTCTCAATCACCGACCGCCGGAGAGTAGAGAATCTGCGATAAAGGAAGATCGTGTAGAAGCATTTTCCTGACTTGATGGAAATGAAGAGGGGGGAAAATTCTCAAAACCTACCGAAGAGGCAAAAGCAAGCCCGACTGCCGAAATGCCAAATGATGATAACTCCGGCATTGCTACAGATCCCTCCAAGTACAGCATGACTTGCCGCATGCTCGGCCGGACCATGGGCTCTGAATGACAGCATAACAATCCCAGCATCAACACTAATTCTGCCTCTTCTCTTTTGAACTGATCAAAACCCAAGTTTTGATCCATTGCCTCAAGAATATCACCTCTTTTCCAGCACGAAAACACCCAATGAATCAAAATCATATCCTCCTGGGATGGTGGTCGTTGCTCTATTGGCCTTCTGCCGCAGGCTACCTCTAGCAAAAAGGCCCCAAAAGCATATACATCTGTGCTTGGTGTTGCCTTGCCTGTTATGTTATGCTCGGGAGCAAGGTACCCGATAGTTCCAACTACGCGGGTGCTTTGAGGGGCACTTCCGTGATCATACAATCTGGCGAGGCCAAAATCCCCTAATCTTCCATTTAATTCTTCATCTAATAACACGTTACTGGCCTTTACATCTCTATGAATCACTATTTGCTCCCATTCTTCATGAAGATATAACAGTCCTGACGCTACACCTTTGATGACCTTAAATCTTTGGCTCCAATTGAGGATGAAAGGACGCTGCTCGTGGAGAAACTTGTCCAGGCTTCCGCTGGACATGTATTCATAGACCAAAAGAAGCTCCCTTTTACGCCGACAATAACCCAAAAGTGGAACTAAATTCCTGTGGCGAAGGCGACCCATACTAACAATTTCTGCAACGAATTCTCTCATTCCCTGCCTCGATTCATGAGATACCTTCTTGACCGCAACCTCAGTTTTAGTTGTCGGCAGTATACCTTTATAGACTCTTCCAAATCCCCCCGCGCCGAGCAGTTCTTTTTCCCTGAACCCCTTGGTGGCAGCGTACAAATCTTTGTACTTGAATCTGTGGGTTCCATAGGCAAGTTCCCAGTCCTCGAGAACTTCTGCAAACTTTCTCTTCCTCATGATATAATAGGATACAGCAGCGATTACAATCAGCAATGAAAATATGCAAATCTGGGGCAAGCCAATCGTTAGAAATTTAGAGGCCTTCTTTGTACTAACTTGAGGAAGCTTGGGAAGCCGAGAAATTTCGAACTCTTGCGCTATTCCATTCATCTTGAAGCTCCAGCCCAAGACATAATGAGATGTCGGCGGTGTACCCGTAGCCGATGAAAAGCCGATGTGCATGGTTTGCCTCAGAATCTTAGAGAGGTCATATGGCAAAGATAAAAGAGGAGTATGTGGTTTACCAACACCTAGGGGAGCTAATGTCACATTGATTTTCATATCCATCGCGTCATATTCCACCCACAGCTGCAATGGCCGGCCGCTGATAAGGGATGAATTCTGAAATATGCCATTTTTGTAGTCGTAGTATCCCGCAGAGTGTGATTTTGCAGACGTTAAGTCATTAATATCAATACCAACATGGTTGCCATCAATATCTCTAAATAAGTTGTTCGAGACCGTGTCAAGCTCCACAGCAAAAACATGGTTAGTGTCCTTGCCATTGTTGGTTTCATTCAAGAGGCCGAGGTACGGCGCTTCAGCAGCTTCTGAAAGTTTCCCTGTCGGTGCAATAGCGATAGTCATCCCCTGACCGCTCACGTTGGGATACTGAGGGACAATGGCGAAAACAAAAGAAGTGGAAAAGGAGAATGCTGAACCATTTGGTGAGTTCTTGAATTCGATTGGATGAGGATAGAAGGAACGGCCGATTTGTAACTGTCCACTGTTATCGGTTAGCTGTAAGAGGCCATTGGACGTGACTCTAGCTGTACCATCGTGGCTCAAGTTTGCTGATCCAAATCCATGAAAGATGAACCCGCCATCGCCTGAGGAGGTCGTCAAGCGAATAAGAAGAAGATAAGCTATCACTGTCATTAGATTGAAGGACATGCCTGAACTAACCTCGAACTCTTTAGGTACCTTTGCTTACGAGTGCGCAATATGCATCTCCGTCTCTGCACGGATGGTTAAATTTGTATTATGATATTTAAAAAAATTAATAAATTTACATAATTTTTAAATGAATTTTTAAAGAATTTATCATTTAATGATTTAATAATCATTATTGTTATTATTATTTTATTAAGGACCTCTATGTATGGTAAAAGACGACTCAATCAAAGTCATCCAACAAAAGTGTTAAAAGAGTCCAAGAGTCCACGTTCTTGAAATTTCTTTACCAAAGAAAGAAACCCAATTCACTAGCAGACAATTTCCACAACACAGCAATAATTGCTTGGTAACATTCCAAAGGTGGGTTGCAACAGGAATGCCACGATCTTCATATTAGAGACACAAGTAGGGGTGGCAATCGTGTCGTGTTCGGGTTGGCGGGTCGGGTCAACTTGAGATAATTATACTTGACAGGTCAATCCGAACACGACCCGATTAATAAACGTGTCGTGTCGTGTCAACCTATTTATTTTTGTGTCGTGTTCGTGTTATAAAACGGGTTGACACGACATGACACAATTAGATACAAAAATTAAATAGATAATTACTAAATTCGTCAACCCGAATACCTATTAAACCCGCCAATCTGTACACCATTACACACAAAATTTGAAAAAATCAAATCAAATTATATAAAATTAAAAACTAATAAAATAGTCCGTAAAGTCATAAATAACCAATAAAATAACAAATCATCCTGCTAAATATTTAGAGATCTTAATAAATTCCTAAGATTTAATCTTAAAAATCTAAATAAATGTAATTTTGCAATAAAATTGGATTATTCAAAAAATTATTTTCTCTAGATATTTAGAACAACAATTTTTTCGTAGCATGTCAGGAATTTTAAAGAGCAAATGGAGAGCAAAAAACGAGCACGAAAGGAAGGCTTGTCCTTGTAGGGTGTAATTCAAATTGTCTTTGTCCCAATGTCAGAAATAGCATAGTATATGAACTGGTAAATCGATGCTGAGTGAACCTTACCCTCACACGAGCTTATTTTCATTCTATATTCGATTCGACCTGTAGGCATATTACATACGTTATTTCCTAAAGGTCTAACCTTTCCCTTTAGACTTACGTAAGGTCGTTGCTTACCAACTCATACTAATATTATTATTATAGATACTAAATAATAATTAATTAAGAATGATTCATTTACTATATATCAAGCAAATAACCACATTAACATCATTTATTTTCTTTAAGATGTCTCATATAATTAAACAAAATAGACACACAAACAAATTTAATTAATTCATATAATAAAATTTAATTCAATTAATTCATATAAAAAATTAAATTATCTAATTTTCTATAGTAAAATTTGTAGGGTATTACAAAAAGTATTAAATATAAATATTAAAAAAAGTTAAACGGGTTCGCGGGTTGAAACGGGTTAAAACAGGTTGAACCCGTTTATGACCTGTACACGTTTAAAGTTGAACGGGTCGACCTGTTTCGACCCGAACCCGCGAAACCCCAACCCTAACCCGCTATAACCGTGTCGTGTTCGTATCGTGTTGGCGTGTCGTGTTCAATATTGCCGCCCCTAGACACAAGTCATTAGAAAGAGGATAGATTTTTTCTTTTTTTGAAAAAAATCTCAAATTTTAAACTTAGGGTGAGTTTGGTTGGATTGAAAGTGGGAAGGAAAAGAGGAGGGGAGGTAAAATAGGAAGTAAATATGTGATTTACTTAATTTAGTTGGGGTGATTAGAAGGGGGAAATATATGTGATTTTTCTTCCTCTCTATTTTGGAGGGTTTAAGAGGTGAATGAGGGTTAAAAGACCCTCTTATCTTAAGGTATTTATTTTATTACAATTTTACCATACTTTGTAATTTTTTATGAATTAGCCTTAGGAATATAATAGTAATTCAATAATTATTTCCTCCATATATACCTTACAACCAAATAATAAGAGGTAAATCATATTTACTTCATTTCCACTCCAACCAAATAGGATGAAAGTAATACATTTATTTCTCCGGATGGAAGTAAAATGTTTCACTCCCTCTCCCATTTCCCCTTCCCTTCGCGAACCAAACTCACCCTTAGGCTCTAATTGAATAAGAATCTAGAAAACTAGGTTGAAATAAATTTTAATAAAAAATTAATAAGATTGGATTTTGGAAAGTAATTCTTTCTAATTCAAACTAAAATTTTAATTTAAAATCATATTAATTTAAATAATTTTTATTTTTTAAGAATTGTTTACTCTCAAATTCTTATATTTTTTTCTTTTATTAATAATTAGACTCAATATTTATTATTTATTTAATAATATTTTATTAAATTTTAATAAATTCAACTCAAGGAAATACAATCTAAATATTCAGAGTCTAAAGAAGCTCAGAGCCAGAGTACAGAGTCTAGCGATCTGACCATCCCCGTATCCATATAAAGGGCATAAAGGTCTAAGCAACTGCTAGCAAGGAGTAGTACTGTTCTAATGGCCGTTCGGAAGGATGCCGAAGACCATGGCCAAAATGGCTCTTGCAAAGGGAAGCAAGTAATCGTGGTCATGGTTCCGCTTCCAGCACAAGGCCATCTCAACCAGCTCCTCCACCTGTCCCGTCTCATCTCCTCCTACGGTATACCGGTCCGCTTCGTTGGCACAGCCCCTCAGAACCACCCGGCCAGGACTCGAATCCATGGCTGGGATCCTGTTGAAATTTCCAATGTTCATTTCCATGAATGTCCTACTCCTCCTTTTGAAACCCCTCCCCCAACCCAAATGCCCCGACAAAATTTCCCTCACATCTCATGCCAACGTTTCATGCCACGATTGAACTCCGGGAGCCAATCTATGAACTTCTACGAGAACTTGCAAGCACAGCTAGAAAAATGATTGTTATTCATGACTCTCTCATGTCCTATGTTATCCAGGATGTTCCTTGAATACCAAATGCTGAAACCTACACCTTTCACAGCTGTTCGGCTTTCACCATTTACTCCTTCTTCTGGGAAGATGCAGGAAAACCAGATATTCCAGAAGCCGAAATATTTAAAAAAGAACTTCCCTCAATAGAAAGCTGCCTTTCTTCAGAGTTCTTAGAATTTTCGGGCTTTCAACGTCAATCCAGGATGTTTAACTCGGGAAATCTATTCAATTCATGCAGAGAAATCGAAGGCCCATATCTTGATCTCCTAGCAGAAGCTCATTTTTCTGGTACCAGTAAGTGCTGGGCACCTGGTCCACTCAACCCAGTTGTCATCCCTGAAATGGAGAGAATCTCACACGGGCAGCGGCATAAGTGCCTGGAATGGCTAGACAAACAACCTCCAAACTCGGTAATATTTGTTTCGTTTGGCACGACTACAACATTATCAGAGGATGAAATCAGAGAAATCGCAGTTGGATTGGAAAAAAGTGAACAAAAATTCATTTGGGTTCTGAGAGATGCTGTTAAGTTGCCTTGCATAGTCCCACATCATAAGTGGAGAACTAACCCTCACATGTGGAGTCTTATAAATAAAGGCTTTGATTTGGTTCTAATGACACACTACTTACAAGCATTTGAAACCTTTGAAAAATTTAGAATTTTTTGTAATTTTATATTTGTGATTTAACTTGGAAATACTTTTCCAAAACTTTGTATATTGTTTTTCTTCATAGTGAAAGATTTGCTCCTCTTTCGTCCGTGAACGTAGCTCTCTTAACCGAACCACGTAAATTTAGTGTCGATATTTATTGCTTTCATTTATTTCTTTTCTGTGCTTAATTTCGATTATACCGCTTAATTTTATTTGTTGGTCGACTAAGCCGCCTTTATATTTTTTGCTCTTTATATTTTCTCCATTTTGCCTTTGTTATTTGGTTAGCTTTGCCACCTTCTTTATTCTGTTTATTTGTTATTGTTTTGTTTAATTTGCCATGAGAGTATTTTTAGTTTGTTCTTGGAGTTTCTCCCTAACAAACTGGTATCAGAGCTTTGGTTGGATTTAATATTTTGTGGCAACAATGGCAATAACTAAGACCAAGGTGGAGAAATTTGATCGCAATGTCAACTTCGAGATGTGGCAACTCAAGATGGAGGCCATTCTGATTCAGGACGGAGTTGATTTAGCATTGGAATGAGTGGAAAACAAGCCAGAAAAGATGTCAGAAGAGGAATTTAAGGTACTTGATAAAAAGGTCAGATCAAGTATAATTTTGAATTTGTCAAATGAAGTTTTACGTGAAGTTTCTACTGAGAAATAAGCAATGGCTATGTGGGAAAAATTGAAGGGCTTATATATGAAGAAAACAGTAGAAAATCGGCTCTATCTGAAACAGACTTCGTTTACACTTCGAATGACAGAAGGTATGTCTATAATATCTCATCTTGATAATTTTGATTCCATTATTATGGATTTGGAAAATGTCGATGCAAAAGTAGACGATGAGGATCAAGCCTTGTTATTGTTGTGTTCACTTCCCTAGTCTTTTAAGCATTTTCGAGATATGATGATGCATGGAAAGAAAACCATCTCGTATCAAGAAATTAAGTCTGCATTAAAATCTAAAGAAAAGATTGATAGGGATATAACTGGGGAAAGTAGTGGAAATAAGACTAATGTTTTGGTTGCTAGGGGCAGACAACAGAAGAGAACTTTTGACAATAATAAGAAAATGTCTAGATCTAAATCCAGACATAAAAATTTAGAGTGTTATTATTGTCATAAAAAGGGACACATTAAGTCTGAATATTTTAAGTTGAAAAATAAGGATAAGTATAAAGAAAAATCTACTGATACTGCTGAAGCCAGTATTATAGCAGATGAGGGTGAAGGAGGAAATGTTTTCTTTGTAACTGATAACATGACAAGGTCTGAAAATGAATGGATTTTAGATTCAAGTTGTTCTTACCAAATGTGTCCCAATAGGGATTTGTTTTTCACTTATGAAAATCATAATGGTGGAGTTGTTTTGATGGGCAATAATGCTATTTGTAATGTTGTGGGTAAGGGCACAATCTGAATTAGAATGCATGATGGTATTGTGAGAACTCTCACTGATGTTAGACATGTCCCTGATTTGAAAAAGAATCTCATCTCTTTGGGCACCATTGAAGCTCTTAGGGTATAAATATGCAGCTGAAGGTGGAGTTATGAAAATTTAGAAAGGTGCTCTTGTTGTCATGAAAGGTTACAGGTATGGTAGTTTGTATATTTTGCAGGGAATTACTGTCACAGGTTCTGTTGCAGTTTCTACATTAGCTTTGTCCGAGTCTGACACCACTAAATTATGGTATATGCGGTTAGGGCATATGAGTGAGAAAAGCCTACGTATGTTGAGCAAGAGAGGCCTTCTAGATGGACAAAATACCGGGGCTTTGGACTTATGTCAGCACTGTATTTTTGGGAAGTAGAAAAGAGTCAGTTTCAGCTCATTAGAAATTCATCGGACTAAAGGTACTTTAAATTATATTCATTCAGATATTTAGGGTCCATCTCGTGTTCCTTCTAAGGGTGGTGCCAGGTATATGTTGATTTTTATTGATGATTATTCAAGAAAGGTTTGAGTTTATTTTTTGAAGAATAAGAGTGATGTTTACCTAACTTTCAAACAATGAAAAGTTTTGATTGAGAAACAGACAGGTAAATAAATTAAGCAGTTAATGACATATAATGTCATGGAATTCTATGAAAAAGAATTTGATGAATTTTGTAAAAATGAAAGAATTGTTCGGTATCGTACAGTAAGAATGACGCCTCAACAAAATGGTGTTGCAGAACGTATGAATCGAACTCTTTTGGAAAGAGCTCGGTGTATGATTTCAAATGCAGGGTTGACAAAGGATTTTTGGACAGAAGTAATTTCTACAACTTGTTATATTGTTAACCGTGCTCCTTCTGCAGTTCTTGATTTCAAAACTCCTGAGGAAATTTGGTCAAGTACGTCTGCTAATTACTCTTATTTGAAAGTTTTTGGGTATCCATCATATATGTATGTGAATGATGGAAAATTGGAGCCTAGAGCTAAGAAATATATTTTCCTTGGGTATGCTTCTGGGGTGAAAGGATACAGATTATGGTGTTCAAATCCTAAATCACCAAAATTTATTATTAGCAGAGATGTTACATTTGATGAATTGTCAATATTAAATTCCAAAAAGGAGTCTTCGAGTTCTTCTCATACAGATGAAGATAATACACATGAACATGTAAAGTTTGAAATTGGTAGTTCTGATCCTTCTAATTTTACTTTTTCTATTCAGCAAGATTTAGTTCACAGTGATGAAGAAAATGTAGAAGAAGAATATTCCATAGCCAGGGTATGCAAATTTAGTTGCGTATGCTTTGTCAGTTGCAGAAGAAACAAGTGGAGTTGATGAACCATCTACCTACAACGAAGCTATTTTATGTGAAGATTCAGCTAAGTGGTTAATTGCAATGAATGAAGAAATTGAGTCTCTCCACAAGAATGAAACTTAGGTCCTTATGAAGCCGCCTTTAAGAAAGAAAATTGTTGGTTGTAAATGGGTCTTTAAGAAAAAGGAAGGGACTCCCGAGGTTGAAGATGGAAGGTACAAAGCAAGATTGGTTGCGAATGGCTATAATCAGGTACAAGGTGTTGATTTTAATGAAGTATTTTCACCTGTTGTTAAACATAACTCTATCTGTATTTTTTTTGCTTTAGTTGCTATATATGATTGGGAACTAGAGCAACTCGATGTTAAGATAGCCTTCTTGCATGGTAATCTTGAGGAACAAATTTACATGAAGCAGCCTGGGGATTTGAAATTGAAGGAAAAGAAGACCATGTTTGTTTTTTGAAGAAATCCTTGTATGGATTGAAGCAGTCTCCAAGACAGTGGTACAAGAGGTTTGATTCATTTATGTTAAGTCATGGTTATTCAAGGAGTATGTATGACAATTGCGTTTACCTTTGAAAGTTACATGATGGTTCTTTCATTTATCTGCTACTCTATGTTGATGACATGCTCATTGCTACTAAGAATTTGGTAGAAATCGATGTCTTAAAGAGATAAAGAGAAATCGAGCTCTTGGGAAACTGTACTTGACCCAAGAAAATTACATTAAGAAGGTTTTGGAGAGATTTGGCATGAAAAATGCAAAACCTGTAAGTACACCTTTTGTGAGTCATTTTAAACTTTCAGCTACTCAGTCACCACAGTCAAGTGAAGAGGAAAATTATATAGCACGTGTTCCATATTCTAGTGTAGTCGGCAGTATAATGTATACAATGGTTTGTACTCGTCCAAATATTTCACAAGCAGTCAGTGTGATTAGTAGATATATGTCTTGTCCAAGAAAAGAACATTGGCAAGCCATAAAATGGATTCTCAAATACTGGCAAGGTACTTCAAATACTTGTTTGGAGTTTGGAAGAAATAACAACACTTTAGTTGGTTTTGTGGACTCTGACTACGCCGTAGATCTTGACAGGAGAAGATTACTTACGGGCTATGTATTTTGCATTGGAGGTTATGCAGTTAGTTAGAAAGCTAGCTTACAGCATGTAGTGGCGTTGTCTACGACGGAGGCATAATATATGGCTTTGATTGAGGTAATCAAAGAAGCCTTGTGGTTGAAATGTTTATTTGGCGAGCTCAGTTTATATAAAAGTGTAACTATAATTTACTGTGACAGTCAAAGTGCATTATATTTGACTAGAGATCAGATGTATCATGAGAGGACGAAGCATATTGATGTGAAATTTCACTTCATTGGAGATATCATTACTGAGAAGAAAGTCGTTCAGAAGATTAACACCAAAGACAATCCTATTGACATACTTACGAAACCTATTCCTGTTTTCAAGTTCAAGCACAATTTGGACTTGATTGGTGTTTATTATTCGTAATTTGTGGTCTTTGGACTTTTGTGGAGAAAGTGGAGCAAAATTGCTATATTTGAATTTGTGATGTAAGTCAAAGTGGAGATTTGTTAAGTTGCCTTGCATAATCCCACATCGAAAGTGGAGAACTATCCCTTACATGTGAAGCCTTATAAATAAAGGCTTTGATTTGGTTCTTAGGACACACCACTCACAAGCATTTGAGGCCTTTGAAAAATTTAGGCTTCTTTGTAATTTTATATTTGTGATTTAATTTGGGAGTACTTTCCCAAAACTTTGTATATTGTTTTTTTTATAGTGAAAGATTTACTCCTCTTTCGTCCGTGGACGTAGTCTCTTGACCGAATAACGTAAATTTAGTGTCGTTATTTAATTGCTTTCATTTATTTTTTTTCTATACTTAATTTCTTTTATGGTCGGTTATACCGCCTAATTTTATTTGTTGGCCAGTTAAGTCGCCTTTATATTTTCTGCTCTTTATATTTTCTCCGTGTTGATATTCCTTGGTCGGTTTTGCCGCATTTGTTATTTGGTTGGTTTTGTCACCTTCTTTATCATATTTATTTGTTATTGTCTTATTTAGTTGGACAGGAGAGTATTTTTGGTTTGTTCTTGGGATTTCTCCCTAACAGATGCAGATCAAGGAGACATCTTTAAAGGAGAAGCAAGAAGTGCTCGACTGCCAGAAGGGTATGAAGGGAGTATTGAAGGAAGAGGAATGATTGTGAGGGATTGGGCACCCCAACTGGAAACTTTGGGACACCCTTCAACAGGTGGATTCATGAGCCATTGCGGATGGAATTCTACCATTGAAAACATTTCAATGGGAGTGCCAATAGCAGCATGGCCTATGCATTCGGACCAGCCACGAAACGCTATGTTGATTACTCAGGTGCTGAAAATTGGTGTGAGTGTGAGTGATTGGTCAGATGAAGTTGTGACATCAAAAACCATCGAAAATGTTGTTAGAAGATTGATGGATTCAACCGAAGGAGACGAGATGAGGAACAGAGCAGCAAATCTGAGTGATGCTGTAAGGAAATCTGTGATAGATGGCGGTAATACTTGATTAGAAATGGATTCTTTCATTGCTCATATCTGCAGCTAGTTTGTTCATTGCAAATCTGATTGGGGAATAGCCGCTTGGGATGGAAAACATTAACTTGAATAAACTAATTCTCCATTGAGTTTTAGATTCCAGTTAATTTCTCATTTTACTGCATGAAATGAAATTTGAAAGCACAATTTCAGCTGATCTGAAAATATGAATGCTAACTAGGGACAGAAATCAGAAATGTGCTTGGTCTGCATTCAAATTGCTGAAAAGAAAAATAATTATTAAAAGTTTGATTGACTAAATATATAATTCTTGTCCTACCAACAAGGCAAAGAATACAAAATTCAAAAGAAAGCTTTGTAAGAATCCAAAATAGTTCTGGAGAAAATATAAACAAAATGATCTTGTCCAAGAATTCAAGAGATTCAAGATAGAATTAAATAACATTTTTGAAATATTCATTAATTGATCGATTCTTATACGAACGAGGACATAAAGAATATAAGATTTAAAAATGTTTTTGTAACTATCCAAGAGATTAGTATTCTTCTTCCGATACTGTATGGACAGAATTCAACCGGCCAGCTGTATTAGTTTTTTCTAGCGACGGCAGCACATCCCTGACAATGTGATTGATCTTCTACTCTTGGGCTATACGAATCAAAGAACAAAAAGCCAGCTTTCTCCTTTCTGGTATCTTACATCATCTTGTCTGCCACCGGGACAAGCTTCACATTGTTTGCTACCGTTCTTCATCGTCTGTGTCTTTGTTTTAGCCAGACTGATAGTAACAAGCAGCAGCTCCCGTCAAAAGGTTTTCGAAAGTTCAATCATTTGTGGCCTTACATTCAAGAGTTGTACAACACCCAAACTTCCTTATGAATTTCACTCGTCTTTAAGTGGAAAGTTTCCTTTAATTCTGCAAGAGAGACAAACCTCTACCCTTTACCTCCATATTTAATCTGTCCATTTCATTATCATTTTGCACCCGCTCGCCAACATGATAAGCTCTCCCTTCACAAAGCATGGAAAAAGCTTTGGTAGCTCCTCTTGAATCGTGGATCCTTCTACTCTATCTAACACTAATAAAATTACACATCTACAATCAGAGTTGAATTATTATTAATATAATATATTTTTTAAAAAATAAAGAATTCTCTTATTAGTATTAGAAATCAGCCGTGCTTGTTGACATAGAAATAGCATTTTGCTTGTAGTACTGTCAGCTCTTCATTAAAATAAAGTACCCGAAACCAACCGGAAGCCCGTCAACTAAATAGACAGATACAAAAAATTCATTTGAATTTGGACTCGAGAACACAATTTTGTCTCTTTGTTAAGTTCTTAGATTGTGAGTTGCTCATGAATTTGTAAAAATGTAATAAAAATTAATAAATATATGAGATTAAGTAAATTTTAAAATAAAATTAAAAAAAAGATAATATAATATGTTGTGAGTAAATTTTTAAAAAATAAAAATATATAAAATGATCATTTTTAATTAAAATAATTTTAGATTAGATTAAAAATGAGTATCCAAATATATATATTTTTTAAAGGCGCAAATCAGAATTGACAGCCTATACATTAACATAGGATTCTCTGTTCATTCTTTTATAGATGGTACAAGCTCCAAAGACCTGGACAATTGCCATTGTTCCAGAAAGAACTCACAATTTCACTGAGAGAATTCTACATGGGAATTGCCACTTTATTAATTAATTTTATCAATTACTTAATTATTAAGATTCTAAAAGAATTCAAATAATTTTTATTTTTCCTTAAAAATAAAAAAAGAAAACCTTAATTAAAATTCAAAGTAGCCCAGGACACTACCATGTTTCGCTCAAAACCTTTCATAGCTTATTTATTTAAAAAAAAAAAAACCTTCATTTGAATTCAAAGTAGTTATTTGTCATCTTAAGACATTGATGCTGAAGGGATCTTCCGCAACTCTTTATAATTATATATATACACACACATATATATATATATATAAATATAATATACTATACATACATATATACTTATTAATTTGATGTCTCCCGTATTATATGAATTGTTAAATTGTTAAAATTTAATGTATTAATATTAAATACATGAATATTTTATTAGTTAATTACTTAATTAAAATTTTAAATGAATTCAAATAATCTTCAAATAAAATTTTAAAGAATCTCACAGTATTAATATTAAATACATATATAACTTATTAATTAATTTAATTAATTAAGATTCTAAATGAATTTAAATAATCATTATTTTTTCTAAAAAAAAAAATCATCATTCGAATTCAATACCAAGTCACATGTCACATAAAGAGATGCAATGAGTTGCAGTAGGAGTCTTTCGCTATGACTTATATACTTATATATATATATATATATATATATATATATATATATATATATATTGTAATTTATTTTAAAAAATTAAAATTTTAAAAAAAATCTTTTAAAATTTTATATTTTATATTTTAATTTTTTTTAAAATTATAATATTATTTTTTAATAGAACTTATTCTTCAACCTTAAGTTTTTAGTTCTATCTATACCTATTTTTTTTTAATAACTCAGTGTTTGAGGTTATATATATATATATAACTGAAGTGTTCGAGCTTTACTCGACTAAGATTGGAAGTATGAACTCTCATTCTAAATCTTTAATTATATAAATTCGAATCTAATTACCTCAAATAAGTAGATTTTTGATGTTTAGGATAAAATTTCTTGACGTAGTGGTCAATCCTATATCTATTTTGCCAATTACGTTACCATATGGGTGTCTATCCCTATCCATTTTGTCCTGTTACAGTCGTAATGAGGTAGCGGAAGGAAATTTGAGGATCATGGACGACTCATATGACTTGTCGATATCTTTAAATGCGTTGGTCCTATTTTTATTTTATTAACTATATATATAAGTAGTTACGAAATACTTCTATAATAATACGTGATAGTATTGAAACTCCTATGATGATATGTGTCAGAGTTGAACTCAACAAATTCATTAAATTCATTAATTGAAATTATTAGATACAGTTTATTAAGATATATTTCTTCATCTAAATTATTTAATTCATTGTCTTAGAAAAGTAATTGAACAAAATTATTCAAATTGTATCGATAGGAACGGAGAAGGCAAAGCATCCAGATTTTGTTAGTTTAACTTCTCCATCGCATTTGAGTCTCTTTATATATATATATATATATATATATATATATATATATATATATATATATATATATATATATATTATATCTTGAGATATCACTTGTAAGTAAATCACAAAATTATTGGCGGTACTAAATTATCTAAGCAAGCAATAAAAAGGTAAAAAGACGGCATATTGTTGGTTTTTTATTTGACGATAGAATTATATGTGTACATAGTCACTTAGTAAAAAAATAATAATTGACGTAAAAATTTTAAAATTATATATTATTATACCCAATATAATTTAAATTACACAAACTAGAATACGATTCATTCCAAACATTATTAGTTTGTACAAAAGATATAAAATTTTATTTAAAAAAGTGAGTTATCATACGTGGCATTATAGAGTACTAATTAATATAAATTCCATAATCTTTTTACACCTGTTTGGTTGGAAGATTTTGAAGGAAAAAAAATAAAAATGAAGTTGAAATATAGTCATTATTTGTGCTTGGTTAGGGTCGAGTTTTAAAGTAAATGAATGAGAGACCTGATGACCGAGAATTTGTTTCCCACCAAAGTTATATATTTCATTTTTTTTGAATAATTATTTAATGTATTGATAAAACAAATAAACGAGAAAATTTTGTTGAACCTTATTATTATAAAAAAATTATATTATTCTCATTATCTTTATCATTGTTGAGTGAAAAGTGCAAAATAAATCCTCATTTCCAAATAAAAATACCACCTTCATTTCGAAAACTTATACCTCTATTTTATTTATTATATTGCTATATTAAAATACCATATTTATCAATTTCAATATTAAAAAAAATAATATAATCTTTTTACCTCATATACTTTCACCTACGTCATGTTATAATCTTTCATCTTACCACTATATTTCCTCATGTGTACTTTCTCATCTCACACCTCTCCCACTATAAAAGAAATGTATTTCAAAAGGAGTGAAGTATTATTTTTTTGGTAACCACTTGCCATGTGTTGGGAGTAGGGATGGCAATCGGGTCAGATTTTCCGGTTCCGTCCCCGCATTCCCTCCGTATCTCTGTCCGTCGGCCCGTCCTCAACACAAGAAAAGGCAGGGATCTCCGTTCTCGACCCACCGGGGACAAAATAATTCCTAGTCCCAGTCTAGTGGGAGCCCCGATTTTAGCCAGCAGGAAATCGAGGATGTGGGGCCCTGGTTTTGGCCCAACGAAAAAATTTAAATCTAAATAAATTCTAAAATTTTATAAAAATAAAAATTTATATTTTCTTAGCTGAAAAAAGTGAATCTAAATAAATTGTAAATAAGTACTACTAATATCAAAATTTAATATAGAAATAATATATACTTGTGTGTTAATGTGAGATATTTTATATTAATAATCGAATGAAATTAAACATTTACAAATAAGTTTAGGTATGTTCAATTACTAATCCAATAAATACTAATCAATTTTGAATGAAATTGTATTTCGAATAAGTTCAATTTTATTCTATTACTAACAAAACAAATACTCATTGATGTTGAACAAACTTTTATTCACACAAATATTTATATTTTTATCAAAGTTATCATTGTCATCTTAAATTATAATCAAATATTATATTATTATCATTTGTATTCTATTTTGTATCTTATCTCTGTGAGAAAAAAATTAAAGTTAAAATATTAATTCGAGATAAATAAATTTCAAATTGTAGTATATGATACAATACAATCATAATTTGCAAATGACAATATAATTTTAAAATAAGTAATGACTCTAAGGATATAAGTTTATAAACTAAACATTTTTTGCTTGTGCTTTTCAAGACCTTTAATGGTTTGAGAAACAAACTTATATCCATGCTGCTTTACAATGTCATTCTTAATTTCTCATTCGTTTTTTTCTCCTTAATTGTAACTATTTCATAAATGTCTTTTTAAATATATATACAATAATAAAAAATTCTTTGAATAAGAATTTTTATGAATAAAATTATCTAACATATTCTTAGTCAAATTATTTAAAAAGATTAAAAAATATATAATGTTTATAGTATTAGAGAAATAAGAATAAATAAATAATATTTTTGAATATTAGAGAAATAAGAATAAATAAATTATGGTGTAATATTAAAATAATATTATTAATACCAATTAAAATTTATAAAAAGATTATAACATTTAGAATATCAATGAAAAATAAAATGTTCATAGCGCCTTACAATCCCAACTACTGTATTATTTGTTAGTGCATTAAAATTACAAATTTATTAATATAGGTATATTATTATTTCACATAAGAATCTATAATTTCATAGACCAAGACATTTTTTACCTTATCATGGTTAAGTAGATATAGTACAAGACATATATATATACACACACATTATATAATTAATATATATACTATGTATATAAATATATACACATACTATATAGTATGTATATATTTTATTTTCACATATATTATATATAATTATTGTATATATATAATATAAATTATAATATTTATACATATGTACTATGCTGGTCGGAGGCGGGGACGGGTTGGGAATCATGCTATTTCCGTCCCCAGCTCGGCCTCGTTTAGCGAGTCTAGGTGTCCCAATTTATTCGAGAAAATTGTCATCTCTAGTTAGGAGATAAACCATGGACGGATTTAGGGGCAGTCGTCTCTAAAATTTTTTTAAATTTATCTTGTAAAATTTTAATTTTTAAAAAATTAAAAATTATATTGTATCTCACTATCTCTTTAAAAAAAATTTAAAATATAATATTATTTTCTTAATATAATTTATCCCGATCTCAACTATTTACTTCTGCCTCGGAATAATTGAATTAGAAAACACTGCTATCCTCATTTCACAATATAAGTCGTTTTACATTTGAATTTTTTTTTCACAATATAAGTCGTTTTACAAAATTTTATAAAATTTTATTACTTTTTTCCATCTTTATCGTTCCTTACAATATCTTTTTTTCTATTAATTATGATTTAACTCTTTCCAATTATTAAAATAGACAAAGACTTCATTGTGAGTATTTTTGAAAGTTTAATTTTAAAATTATTTAAAATATATAAATTTTTAATTTTTATATTGTGAAATAGAAGTATTATATAATTATTGTGTATTTAAGTTCTTATTTGTTGTGCAGTGTTTCGAATGGAGTGGATAGAAAACCTGTCATAATTATGAAACATCCTCTTGTCATGGTGGTCAGGGATTTTTTGTCGTCGGTCTTCGGGTATGTGCCCACTTAGAGATCCCGTTTTCAGTAGTCTTACTGATGAAGACGGCGAGGGACGTTATTTCATTAATCAATCACTTGTTGTTAGCCAACCTTTCACCTGCACCACTCGTCCTACGTCCTGGAGCCGCGAGAAAAGAATGGTATACTTCTTCCGTTACTACAGCTTCACGATACTTTATTTGACTCTTAACTAAATCTTCTCACTAGAAAAGTATTTGTTTTGAAGAAGATTTGATTTAAGCCTATCACAAAGATAAAGATTGTTGAAGCAGTAAATTTGAATCGAAGAAGCAAACTTTAATAATGAATATTAGAAAGCTCCATCAATGGTGTATATTTCAAAACACTCAAAATATAATCATAAAGTGTCTAGCTCTGTTTCTCACGACCAAAAATTGAAGAATCTCTCTTAGTTTCGTTCCTTATATCTCTTCTTTGGTCGCTCATATATATAATGTAATAGAGTGTTAGATTCCTAATCAAATTAGGAATTCATGAGAGCTTTAGTAGCTTCCTAAATTCTTGCAAATCCAATCCTACCAGGATTCTATGTCATATGAACAAATATGCATAAAATCTCCTCGTACATGAATCCTAGATATTTCGCAAGTCTTTGGACTTCCAAGTACTCAAGCATTAAACAGCCTAATATTGCAAACCAACTTCAGTATGTCAAGGTCATTATTAACCTATCAACCTTGACACGAGAACGTAACAATCTCCCCCTTTGACATTGTTTGATACAAAACCAAACGCTGCTAAGTCCTTACCATAACATAATTCTTTAACAAAAACTTCACCAGCATAGATGTGAATACGAACAAAAACATAAGCATTCAAGAAGCAACATGAAATTGTCAGCAAATCGTCCCTAATTACTATTACAAGATGTAATAAAACTTGCTTTGCAGAATTTAATAGAATGTATCAGTGTTCATAGTTAAGCCAACAAGCACACGCAAAGTGCTCTATTTGAAAAAGGTGTGTTAGAAAAATAGCAAAGACAACAAAAAAACTACTACTCCCCCTATTTTTTATTATTTTTTTATCCAACAAATGCTAATCAAAGATCAAAAAGGAAAAGGAGATTTGTCTGAATTTGCTGCTAGATAGCAAACAGAGTATCAAGCTTGCTAAGGATGGTGTCAACAGAAGCAACTAGAAAAGCAAGTTGATTGGAGACAATATCCACTTTCATATACAACAAAGCAAGATCAACAAGAAAAGACTGGGCACCAGAGTCAAAGGCTCGAGAGACATCAGGAGGAAAATAATTTAATTACTTGTCAAAATGGAATGTAAAAGACATAAATGAATTATTGAAAAAAATATCAAATTATAGATCAAGTAGTCATATTACAGATGAAATCATCTAATAGAAAGATGTTAGCTAGTCGTACAATGATATCCACGACGGTTCCTCGTAGCTGGGCGAACGAATTAGGCCAATCTCCGTATATCATCTCAATAGCAAATCTCTGAGCATTTCATCATTTTCTATAAGATGGAGTGAAATGTAATGTATTTTGAATATGACTGTTTATCTCGTTGACTTTAATCTCCGGATTATCATGAATCATCATCAAAATTTGCTTCACCATGAATTTCACGCTTATATTGCGATAGTTCCCACCCACTGTTTCCACTAGACAAATGTGCTCTCCATTCCAGCGAGATATCTCCCATAAACCATGACTTTTCTTCTTTCTTGCACGGATTCTCCAAGGACAGGGATGCTGTTGAGTTAAATTTTTACACTCGGCAATCCACAGTGCATTCTTGCTTTCCACTATCCTAAACTCATGCTCAATCCTAATTGACCATAACTGAACAACCCAAGGTAACCTATTTTTATCCCTAAACCACATGCCAACCCGCAAATTATTGTTCAATTCTAACCAAAAATCCATCACACTACTACTTGTTCCAAATCCACCAGCTTCGTTTTCTATTTCCTAAGCAGCATCCAACCTATCAAGGTACACTGCATATGGTGGATTATATAAACGTTTTGATTCAGCAGGTCTATCAAGCTCTTGCTGCATTACAAAATTATTGGGAATTTGTTCTTTAGCATCGTCACCTTTCTCGGGGTCCTCGTCCTCATCGGAAGTATCTTCTGCGGTAAGTCTATCAATGTTAGACGTAGGTCCTAAACTGTCCACCATTGCTTCTAATGCACCAACTCAATTGTACGAGCAACCCATTCATCAATTGGAGTTACATCTAAGGGTACACCGATTTTTGCAGCTGAAAATAGCTGTGTCATAGCACTTGGTTGGAAGGGTTGATTGTTGACATGGAGTGGAGACGTAACAAACCAAGTTGGGGTTGAATATAACTGATTGCTTGATCCAACAACCAGAGTATTTGGATTAGGTGTTATCTGGAGGGATTGGAAAGTGTCAATCGGGAGCTGTCGTTGAATATTGAGGTCAACATGTGCAAGTAGATTTAAATCAAAATTAGGTATGTTCTCAGGAGTAGCTGAATTCAATAATTTAGTGAAAGTCCCAGTGGCATCTGTTGGGGGGTTTTGCTCTTGACTTTCTATTCTTGGTACATTCGGGATCTGGATGATCTCATAATTAATATACAGATCAATTGGTTGTCCTTGCACGATAGATAAATAGGATCACAAACTTTCCATATCTTTATCATTCGTTTAGGCAGTCGCTGATTTCAGTCACTAATCAACGATAGTCAATTGTTCTTTTGGTCACTAATTAGTTTTACATATTAGTGACCGTAATAGTCAGTCGATAATTTTCCTCTTTAAAAAAAAATCAATTGTCCATGTTATATTTCGTTTAGTATCATGTTTTTCACAACTAAAAATATATAATATTAAACAATATTATATAAAAATTTCAAATATTTGTAGTGAAATGAAATTATATAAATATAATATATAAATTTGAAGTATGAAAATTAATTACAACAAAATTCGAAAGCTGTTATGAATTATTGGAATCTCCATTAATTAGTGGAGGCTCCACTAATTATGGATTTATGTGAATTATTAAAAGATTTTTATGGATGTCCACCATTTAGTGGAGACACCATTAATTGAAGATGATGTATGCCATGATGTATTTCACTAATTAGAGCTCTATAAATAGAGCTATTCTCTAAGCTTGTAATACACCATCATTTTGTGAAAGAAAGATTAGTGAAAGAAAGATTGGAGAAAGAATTGTGAGAGAAAGAAAGAGAGAAGTTTGAAGAGAAATTCTTGTGCAAAGAATAGTTAGAATTTTCTTAGTGTGTAGTGTGTAGATTTTATTCTAACACTACCCTAATTTTATAACACGTTATCAGCACGAGTCTCTACCGTTATGAAAACCAGAAGACAGGTACGCATTTATTGATCTCGCTAAATTCGA
The DNA here is from genome assembly GCA_026120185.1 of Voacanga thouarsii. Lineage (NCBI taxonomy): Eukaryota > Viridiplantae > Streptophyta > Magnoliopsida > Gentianales > Apocynaceae > Voacanga > Voacanga thouarsii. Next base: position 3,237,053 of record JANUWF010001287.1, on the reverse strand, counting down.
ATTTGTAGCATTGATATTTCTGAAAAAAAAATTTATATGTTATACAGAAATGCATTTAAATGTTAAAAAAAATGAGATCCATATGTCATGTGGATAAAAAGAAAGATTTGACCACCTGAAGATGGTCGTACTACCCACTGCACGGTATGAATGGTTGCACCTGAAGTTGCAAGATTGTAAAACCGTGAACTCCGTGATGTATAAAACTACATCTTAGTTAAAAAATTTTGCGGAGAAAAAGTTACTGATAAAGTTATATTGGAGAAGACATTCTCCACTTTTCATACCTCGAATATTGTCCTGCAGTAACAATATCGAGAAAAATGGTATCCCAAATTGACAAATTTAACATGAGTTATTATTGAGAAATCATGAAGCCAGATGAAGCGGCTCAACGACACTCCGAAGTGAATGCTGTTGGCTCCAGCAGAAGCCATCGTTATAGTCGTAGTTGTGGCAGTGGCCGTGGTTATGGTCATGGACACACTCGATATTTCCCTTATCACAGAGAAATACTGGCCACCTGAAGTGGAACAGAAAAGATAATAAGGGAAAAAGATATTTCCATTAATAATAAGCATCACATCTTTTATTCATATCACTAGTGTTCATATGAACTTGATGATACATGCTTATAGTTGCTCTTTTGTAATTGAGTGACAAATGTAAGATGAAGGTTTGTAATTGTTCTTTTTCAATATTTACATTAGAGGACGACAAACAATTAGTAATTATGGACTTCGACTCCTCTTTTTCAACATCCTCCTCCTTTTCTTTCCCCTTTGAGCCGACATCGAGACTAGCGACGAGAATTAGCCGTAAAATTACTGCGAAATGAGTCTTGAGATTTTATTATCTCCTTAAGTTTATTATATTTCTTATTATATTTGGCTTTGAAGCATGCTTGTCTCAATTTCTGTGTTTGGTCCTCTAAGCTGCGTATTAGGACTTTCTTCCACCAAGCTGTTTTTCACATTCCGATATCGCAATGGCTTCTTTCAACTTCTTCTCGGCCATATGTCCTCCTTCTTCTTTATTTTGCATCTCCTGTAAATCGAAGTGATATCATCGGTTATTTATTTATAAATCTTTCATAGTTTCATACTTGCAAATTATAAGTATGTATGAGAGAGAACTCGAACATTCTTAATTATGGTCTCCAAGCTCACCAACTTCTGTGAGGCCATCGACGAATTCCTAACTCCCTACATCTTTTCTTGAGACAGAGTTATGCCAATATTCAATTCTTTGGTTGCGCTCTTGATTGGTAGGTAAAAGTATTGAGAAATTGTTTCTCTTGATAGTGTCTGGGAGTTATTGCCCTTCTTCTCTCTCTGCCTCTTAATCATCTTCTTCTCCCCAAGAATTTTGTCTGCAATAATATCTTGAACTTCGATATTATGCATTTCATGAGTACTTACTCCGACTTCGTTGTCAAGACCACTCATTATTTCTCCTAGAAAAATAAAATAATATAAGTAAAGGTAATACCATTCAAAATCCATGTTTAAATGGATAATAACCTGGAATCATATTCTGACTTTGTTCAAAATCCATTAGAGAATAGAATGGATCATGCACAAGCATATCCTCATTCAAAGGAATAGCATCAAGAAGAACAGTATCAAAAGCAATCTCTTGTAGGGGCAGATCAACTTGGTCCAAAGCGGTATGTTCAAAACTTCCACTGATTTACATCAAAAACAAACCAAAAGAGAGTTTAATTTCATTATCAAGCACACTAAAAACAAATGGAAGCCATCAAAGGTATCTCACCTGAAATTAGGAGGAAGTGGTTGGTTTGGAAAGGAAAACATATCAAAATCTTCTGTGTTCGAATTAGGCAGAAGCGGTTGGTTTGAAAATGAAAATACATCAACATCTGCTGCAAAAACTAAGTCAAAATTTGACCATGTCTCAAATGAATTACGAGTCTCCATATCTGCTTTGTGATTTTTGTTTTTGATGTTTACTAATGACTGATAACTGATATATATATCGATACATATATATATATATATATCTGTATGAGGAAGAAGAAGAGGTAGATGGTAGGTAGAGGGTCGGAGGAGAAGAAAAGGCAAGAGAGGAAGATGAAAAGTCGGTACCGGGAAGAGTGAAAAAAAAAAAGAGATATTTTTCTTGGCATTTTATGCTTGTCATCATTTTCTTATATTTCTTTTCTTATTCTCTTGTGAAATCATTATTCCCTAAATTAAGGGGAGAACAGAAACAGTACAAGAAAGATCGTGATTGGACAACATCATTAAATTATCTTGATCCGCATACAAGCACATGTGAACTTGAAGTTCAAAAGATAATTCATTTGTAAAGCATTGCAAATCAACCAGACGCTTTTGTTGACTCTAGAAGAGTAACAAAATCGCATATTCCAGCTATAAATGCTCCTATTCGAATTGAAGTTCCAGTAGAACAAAATATTATACCTATAGTCTGCTGAGTCAAAACACGCCGAAGCGTGGCCGACCTCTTGGTTCTAAAGATAAAAATCCTCGAAAGAAAAGAGGATTAAATGATCCAGAAGATCATATTGAAGAAAAGAATGATAAAGACCAAGAGAGGACTGATGACAAAGAACCAGAAGTTGATGAAAGTAACACTGAAATTTCTATCAATTATACCACTTCCGGTAGAAGTTGGAATCGGATAGAAACTGTTATTGATAATATATTTGCATACAATATATCTCTTGATGTTACACAGGATAATGATGATCCTGAACCAATATCAGTTGATGAATGTCGGCATAGAAAAGATTGGCTGCAATGGAAAGATGCGATTCAATCGGAGTTAAATGCATCGGCAAAACGTGAAGTCTTCGGACTGCAGTCCGAACACCGAAGGTATAAAACCTGTTGGCTACAAATGGATATTTGTGCGAAAGCGCAATGAAAAGAGTGAAATCGTTCGATATAAAGCGCGATTAGTAGCCCAAGGTTTTTCACAAAGACCAGGTATTGATTATGATGAAACTTATTCTCCTGTTGTTGATGCTATTACACTCCGATATCTTATTAGTTTGGCGAGTACATGAAAAGATAGATATGCGCCTATTAGATGTTGTCACTTGCTTACTTGTATGGAAATTTAGAAAATGATGTTTACATGAAAATCCCGAAGGATTTCATATGCCTGAAGCATATAAACATTATCCTCGTGAAAATTACTCCATCAAGTTGCGAAATCATTATATGGCACTGAAGCAATCCGGGCGCATGTGGTTTACACGTCTTAGTGAATATTTATTGAAAGCGGGATTTAAAAATGACCAGGTATGTCCATGCGTTTTTATTAAGAAATCTGGTTCTAAATTTGTGATATTAGCTATATATGTTGATGATATTAATCTTATTGGAACTCTGAAGAGCTCCAAGAAACAATTGATTATTTAAAAGAGAATTCGAAATCAAGGATTTTGGTAAAACCAAATTTTGCCTTGGTTTACAAATTGAACATTTGGAGAGTGGAACATTTATTCATCAATCAACATATACAGACAAAAGTGCTAAAAGATTTTACATGGACAAAGCACATCCATTGAGTATTCCAATGATCGTCCGATCATTAAATGTGGATAAAGATCCTTTCCGACCTCAAGAAAATGATGAAGAACTCCTTGGTCTCGAAGTACCATATCTCGAGTGCAATTGGTGCATTGATGTATCTTGCTAATAACACACGGCACTGATATTGCTTTCGTTGTCAATTTATTAGCAAGATTTAGTTCTTCACCAACACGACGACATTGGAATGGAATTAAACAAGTCCTTCGATATCTCCAAGGTACAATTGATCTCGGATTATTTTATTCAAATAAAACCAGTCCAACATTGATAGGTTATGCGAGATCTCTGGTTATTTATCGATCCACATAAAGCACGTTCTCAAACGGGCTATCTATTTACATGTGGAAATATCTGCTATATCATGGCGTTCTACGAAACAATCTATCGCAGATACTTCTTCAAATCATCTTGAAATTATAGCCATTCATGAAGCAAGTCGAGAATGTGTATGGCTAAGATCCATGATTCATTATATCCGAGAAAGTTGTGGATTATCATCAATCAAAGGTATTCCAACTCCTCTTTATGAAGACAATGCAGCTTGCATAGCTCAATTACGAGGAAGATATATTAAAGGAGATCGGACAAAACATATTTCACCAAAATTCTTCTTTACTCATGAACTCCAGAAGAAATGTGAAATTGATGTGCTACAAATTCGGTCATGTGATAACCTCGCAGATATTTTCACGAAGACTTTACCGACTGCAACATTTGAAAAGTTGAGATATAAAATCGGTATGCGTCGGTTTAAAGATTTAAAGGAATCATCTCATCAGGGGGAGTAATAAACATACATATAGAATAGTGTACTCTTTTTCCTTCACTAGATTTTTTTCCCACTGGGTTTTTATCTAGTAAGGTTTTAACGAGGCATATTCTTTATGTATGGATGGACATCCAAGGGGGAGTGTTATGAATTATTGGAATCTCCATTAATTAGTGGAGGCTCCACTAATTATGGATTTATGTGAATTATTAGAAGATTTTTATGGATGTCCACCATTTAGTGGAGACACCATTAATTGAAGATGATGTATGCCATGATGTATTTCACTAATTAGAGCTCTATAAATAGAGCTATTCTCTAAGCTTGTAATACACCATCATTTTGTGAAAGAAAGATTAGTGAAAGAAAGATTGGAGAAAGAATTGTGAGAGAAAGAAAGAGAGAAGTTTGAAGAGAAATTCTTGTGCAAAGAATAGTTAGAATTTTCTTAGTGTGTAGTGTGTAGATTTTATTCTAACACTACCCTAATTTTATAACAAAAGCATCTATAACTAAAAAATATAAAAAACTGAGCAATATGACTAAGAGCATGCATCATCAACAGAATCATCTCCGATGTTACCATCATGATCATTTGTTGGTGCTGGTGGTAGCTGAAATCTGACATTTTGAACCATATCCTCTATGAATATGTGCAAATGAGCAATATGTTGGTATTTCTCTTGTAATCTTTGCTCCAACTTGTCTAACTTCTTTTGCATCAACACCTGAGATTGCGCACTCAAAGACTTGCCATGATATCCACTCTGAGCGTACTTTGGTTTGATACGGGAAGACTCAACACTTAACCTATAGACATGGCCTTTCTTGAAGCCGCCAGCAGCTTATGCAAGTAGCGATCTCTTATCATACACCACCTCTCCATTAGTAGAGCTTTACTACGAAGCTTGTGAGAGCACTTCGTTAAATTGATCCTAAAATTTTTGGGAACAAATATGTTAAAAAAATTGTATATAAAAGATTAAAATGAATAGATTAACTCATCTATTTACAACCGATAAGCATCCTACGCTGTCACCGTGGAGACCAAGGTTTGATCCCCGACAACAGTGCCAAAAAATTTGATAGTGTCAGATTTGGGTATATAAAATCATATATTCTTAAATCCATTTCCAATCAAGTTTTAATTAAAATATTAATCCTAAATCACACATATGAGTAAGTGCACTCATCACAAAGAATAGTATGGGCATTAATGAGTATTGATCCTCAAGGAATAAGTACACACTAATTACTTTTCATCCATTGTTAACCTACCAACCAAAATGATTAAAAATAATAAATAAAAATAAAAACCAAAGTAAAAATACACTTGTTGACAAACTCTTGGAGAAAAGACATGTAAGTAGATAGACATTTCTAAAAATATGATAATGATTGGCTAGCAATTATTACAACTAATTACCATTCTGGCATCATGAAGTAAAAATACACATTCCACTTCTTTTGCAATCTATGGACTCACTATTTTTTAGTTAAATCAGTGGATATACTCTACCTCACCAACTAACCAATAGATACATTAAAATCAATCCTCAACAAATATCTTTATATTCTAGGTAATATCAAGTATGAAATTAGTTAAAAACGTAATATTCTAGGTGAAATAAACCAATTTTTGATTACTCATTTTTTTACTCTTAATGTTCTTTTTCAAGTCAATTAAGAAATAACAAGTATAAAATTAACTAGATTGATCCCACTCCGAACTTCATTTTTTAAGTCAATTAGAAAGAAGAAACAATTAATTAATCTATCCAATAAAGAGAAGTAATAAAATACCATAAAGAATAATTAATTGATCAAACAACCAAGACAATATAAAATCGTAGATCCAAAAACATCTTCTAAATGCAATTAAAACATTAATCTCATCATTGTTCAAGAAAAAGAAAAAACTTATAGACAAGCCATCTTCTTCTCCTTGAAAACTTATCTAAAAGTAATGCTCCTTAATTGATGATTCTTGATTTTGATCCCTGAATTCACCCCTATTTTCTTGATTTTTAAAAAAATGTTTTTGTAGCCTTCTAGGTTGCCAAAAACATTTCACAATGGTTTTGGGTCGTCTAGAAATCAAATTCCCAAAGATTTACAAGGCAACTTCCAAATTCTGGTCTAAAAAGGACTCTACGCGACATCACCCAGTACAAGGCTGGCGTCGGCCTAGCTTCTCAAAACCAATGCTAGTCCAACTTTGGTGAGTCTTTGGTTTATTCTGTTTTCACCCCTATTTTGCCCTGTTTTTTTAGAATTAAGCGATGGTTGACTTAGACACCTAATCCGACGTCGAGTCAAGTCTAGAAATCCACAATTCAGCTCCAAAAAATCCACAACTTCTGCACAAAATCCAAGAAAAACCCTTCTACGACCAGTTATCTCAAAAATATCAAAAAGTAAGAGAATTGACTAGTTATTATACTCAAAACATCACAAAATCACTTCAAATAGTTAGAAAAATATAAGTACAATTAGGCCCTATAAACAATGTACCCAAGTATACTGAGCTCTAATGTCCACGAATTAACTTTTTTTAGGCTCAGGCTACTAGTGCTGATGACACCGCCTCCACACTTTAGAGTGAGAGACTTGTCTCCCAACTTATGGTGCTATATGTACATGTAAAGTTTATAATAGAATATCGTATAATGAAAAATAATAGATAGATTTAGACATATGTATGAAGTGAAAAGTCATAACTCTTGTTCTTATTTTCTCTCCCAAATATTCTTCCTATTTAATCCTCAAGCTATTTTTCTATTTTGACCTCAAGCAAAATTACCAATTTATCCTTTCTACTCAATAAGCATAACTAAGCCTTCTAGATTTTAAATCATAATTCTAAAGTACATAAAATCATTCAAAAACATGTATATTCATGCAAAGAAATATGATATGCATCCCGACCCCCTTACCCTAGGGTTGGCCTCAGGTGGGGTTTCACATCCTTCCCTCCTTAGAAGAATTTCGCCCCGAAATTCAAGCATACCTCTATCTCAGATCGGGATACTTCCGCTTTACCCACTCTTCTATTTCCCATGTGGCATCTTGCGTGCCATGATGTTCCCACTGCACCTTTACCATTGGAATCTGCTTGTTCCGGAGAGTCTTGATACTTCGGTCCATTATCCTCACGGGTTTCTCCATGTAGCTCAGGTTGGGTTGCAACACCAACGGCTCCTCATTCAAAACATGTCCGGGATCGACATTGTACTTTTTCAGCTGCGACACATGAAACATATCATGAATTCCTGATAACCCATTTGGAAAATCCAATCAATACGCCACCGGCTCAATTCTTTCTTTTATTGGAAATGGTCCCAAATACCTCGGATTCAGTTTCCCACATTTTCGGATGCTTCAGAAATCCAATCAATGTTGGCGTTGTACTTTGGGAATAAAATAGAGCCTCCAGTATGGTGTGAATAGCCTAAATCATCACGAGAATTACCCCGATTCTTCCTAGTATGTCTAGACCGCTCTAGAAAAACTTCGGACTTCCAATACTTATAAGCTAGTCGTAGACTGTCTCAGCCATCCAAGCTGGTCCCCTTCCACTCCTGTAGATATTGAATAGAGTGTCAGTCAGCTGCTTAGCATACTTGGAATCCCATGCCCTACGAATGTGTCTATCGTACTGTAAATCCCATCTAAGTATCTCTGAGATTTGTATCATCAAAAATCAAGTTTAATATAAATGAATGCAATATATGAGACTTGAACGTTAAAATAAATATAAATAATACTTTATATTTAATTACTTACGTAAAACTCCGCAAACCATATATCTAACACATCGAGTAGGACGTTTCGAATGGAGTGATATGGGCTAGAAAATCGCTTTCTAAAAATGGAGGCAATGACACGTGCACATACTGACTGGTACATGAAACTATAACATATAATTTGAATTTATCATAATATGTAATACATAAATATTGAAATATAAATTACATTATTTTGTTTAAAGAGTACTTACGTGTCACCATATGGAGCAATGTATAATCTACTATCCAATAGATCATCTCGGACAATAGAAGCAGATGATGATGGCAAAAATGATGGCAGTATAGACGGCAGTACAGAAGCCGAACATGGTACTGTAGAGGATGGTAGTGTAGGCACCAACGATGGCTGATTACTACCAGCTGCTCCACTGGCATCCACTCCGAACTTGGAACCTGATGCTACAGGGAGTAGAACTTCGCGACATCACTAAAATTTCACATACAGATTTAATTAGAATATAATAAATAATAATAGTTAACACACAACAAAAAAAATACCTTTCATATAGTTATAACTTATGTGAATACGATCTTTCATTTAAATTTTTTTATTGTGAATTACTAAAATATCATAAACATGATGCAAAAAAAAAAAAAAAAAACAAATGCTATCCCTAATAAAATAAGAATTTTGTTCTTAATGCAACGATCACATAAATGTGAACAAATCAAAATTCTTTTCATATGATTCATATTCCAAAATTTCACAAATTAAAATAGCATTCTATTAATATTCAAGAATTTATATAAGTCAATTATGTTCTAATATTTATTGAGTTCTTTAAAAAATATATTTATTAGAAATTATAGAGTTAGTTTAAAAATTTAGAATAAATTAATATTAAGTTTAATAGCATATAATTAACCCAAAGAAATTTGTAAGTAGCTTATTTGTAGAAAAATAAATTTTAGGAAAATATATTTATTTAATTAAAATCAAATTAAAATATTTTTTTAATTATGGTTATATAAATTAAATATATGAAAAGTCCAATTGTTCTTGGACTATCAAATTTGGGTTATAAAATAAATCTAACATATCATGGGTTAAATAATGAAAAATAATAGTTTTGAGTGTAAATAATATAATATTAATTGAGTGTAAATAATATAATAACATTTTATTGTAAATAATATAATTTAAATTTTAATTACTTTTTCATAAGTATATATATTTAATTCAGTTTGTTTGATAATTAAGTACTTAGATATAACATATTTATTTAATTATTAATTATTTAATTTTAATTGTAATTAAATATAGTACATAAATAAATTAAAATTAATTTTATATTAATAATTATTACATATTTCTCATCAATGCATATTTTTATTTAGATTTAAAAAATTTGACAGAGTTTCCCATATAAATTAATCATATCTAGGCACTAGGCCACCACAAAATTTTCTATTTCATCCAATTTGTCCATATGCCAACACCAGAAAAAAAAAAAACATATAACAGTTTTATAATCGGTCGATTTTGTTCAATATTTTGATGCAATGACCCAAAATCATTCAACTAAGGAGGAATTGAGTACTGTACTTTATGTCTCTTAACAAGAAATATTACGTTCACTTACACTACTTTATAATTCAAAATATCTCATCACACTTATGTTAAGATTGATATTTAATTATCATAAAATTGTTACTTTCACTGTATAGAATTATTACATTCGATGCCAGATAATTTGCGTTGAAAAATATTCAATGATATCATACTAGAAAAATTTTAGTCTCACCCTTAAGTGTCACTATAAGTTAAATACTTGGTACTATCATATACAATACTCAAACCACTGAAGGGAGGAACAATGGGAATTATTTATGAACTTAATTTAAAGCAAGAAAAAGAAAAAAAGAAAAAAAACATCAACTCACCTGAACTGGAAGAGCGGCGGCGGCACATCACAGGAACAGCAGCGGCGAGAGGATCTGGTCGGCACAAAAGAGAAACGCACTCTAACGGCGACTGGATTTGGCCGGCGGCGACGAGGGTGCGACATTAGAGAGAAAGAAAAATGGAAGAAGACGGCTGGTTGAAAAAGAAGGAAAATAGGGGAAAAGTCGATATAAATTGATGTCCCTAATTAGCAACCATTGTAAATTCAGTCTAATTAATTACTGCAATTTAAATTAGTCACTATTTCTAGAATGATTAACGATCGATATATTAAAAATAATATTTTTATTTTTTTTAAATTGGTGGTCTAGCGATGGACTAGCAAGCGACTAACTAATAATGACCAATTTCCGACTGTGAAAACTATCGGTCGTGAATGAACGACTGACTTGAGATGGGAAAAAATATTAATTTATAAAATAAAAAATGATAAAAATATTCCGTCACAAAAATAGTCGCCGTTCTATTGTAATTAATTCCATAAAATATTACTACGAATATTTTCGTCTGACTTGCAACCGATTAGCAATCTCATCACTTAACGGTCGGTAAATATCAATTGCTAGTAGCAATCGATTTATATTTCGGTCGCTAATATGTGTCACAAATAGCAATTGAATATATGTCGGTCACTAATATCGGTTGCTATTATACAAAATTCTTGTAGTGACACTCTAAGTAACTAGAACGACATCTTCTGCTAAACATGGAATGTTCTAAACAATAATATGTTTCGAATCCTTTGCGACATTCTCTTTAACATCTTTTCTAATATTTTTGCAATAGAGGCTTTTTTTCTTATTTTTTAGTATTTAATTATTAAAAATTGAATTACTAAACTATCGATGTTACCTTAAAATTTAGACTTTCTCATTCTCTCTTCACCTTGGCCCTCACAACCAAAGCGTCCCCAGGGCAAATTATCTTGCTTCGTCCGATGCCATTTCAAAAGGGCTCGACCCCTCCATCTTAAAAGCACTTCCACCATTTCATTTCTCATGCAAGAGTAAGGCAAATGATCATCCTTTAGATTGCTCCGTGTGCTTGTCTGAATTCGAAAAGGATGATATGGGATGGGTTTTACCCTACTGCAACCGTTGCCTTCATGTGCAGTGTATTGACGTTCAGTTTCATTCCAATTGCCCACTGTGCGAAGGCCCAGTTCAAGCAATCTAGAATCTTGATGAAATTGTTCAATTAGAAACTGGGTTAAGTTCAGAAGTGAACCTGATGCTCCGAAGGGTCGAAGATCAAGTGGTTTGTTCTATTTCTGTGCGTGATGATAAAAAGCTACCGGAGTTGACAAGCATTTCTTGCGAGACTCTTGTGATAGAACTAACTCCTGATGCAATGTCTCATTTGCTGAGTATTGCTGCTCTAGATGAACATCGTTTCATGGTGAATTTGTGACTTTTTTTTCTTCTTGCTCGTTCTATCAATATTTGGGCGCCTTTATCCCACGACAATCGTATCCAAGAAACTTGAAATAATGAAAGCCACTCTGATGCGATTGGACTAAATACTTATGATTTGTTGATTCAATTTTTTGGATGAAGTCGTTTTTGAAAGAAAGAACAGAAAAGTTTAACTTATCAGGTTATCCTCTTTAGTTCAGTAATTGGGTTTTTAATAATTAAATATTAAAAATATTTAAAAAAATTATAGAAGAGCTCTATACTGGAAATATTAAAGAAGATGTTAATAGGAAATGGAGTATAGGATTCGAACCGAATATCTCATGAAATTTTCAACAAATTTGAAAAATTCTAGCTATTCAGTAAATGCGACCAAGTCTCCCCCAATGACAGTTCGGACCACATACTGACGATATTTATAGCCATAATAAATTCCACCAACCTATCATAAAATTAATCTTATCCGAATTCATAATATAAGTAATTTTGGATCTAAAATTTTTTTCATAATATATATCATTTTACAAAATTTTATAAAAATTTATTACTTTTGTTCCAACCCTACCCCTTCCTACAATCTCTTTCTTTCCACTAATTATAACACAACTTTCTCCAATCATCAAAGTAGATAAAGATTTAATTATGAATATTTTTGAAAGTTTAGTTTTAAAATTATTTAAAATTTAGGACTCTTAATTTCTATGCATGAGTCTAAAATGACATAATACTGTGAAACTGAGGTAATATAAAAATTGTATATAATTTTATTCATATTGATTATAATTTTACACACAATGTCCATAATATTATATACATCCTCAAAACAATTTCATTTTATTAAAATTTAATTTATATTCAAGGCAATTCAATTTTTTCTAAATTCAATCTTTAACTATACATTTACACTGTCTTGTCTTCCCACAAAAATTTTAAAAATACTTTTTAATAAAATTAAAAACTTTTAAAAATTTTATTAAAATTTACTTTTCGTTCTTTTAAAAATTATAATATTATTTTATAATATATTTTTTATATACTTCATCTCCAATATCAAATTTCTAATTCTGTCAAAAAGTTTGAGACTGGGGAAGACAGAATCATATGCATGTGTACTCGATGAGAGTGTCGGACTTTTCTTATGAAGATGCTCTAATAGAAATGGCTTTTCAAAATATGTATCCCATCCAAATTTGGTGTTTGAAGTTTATTTATTTAACTTTAACAGAAGAGTTACGCGGAGAAAGCAAATATTCTTATTCTACAGCAAATTATTTTAATATACAGAAAATGCAGCTTCTCAATCATCGACCGCCGGAGAGTAGAGAATCTGCGATAAAGGAAGATTGTGTAGAAGCATTTTCCTGAGTTGATGGAAATGAAGAGGAGCGAAAATTCTCAAAACCTACAGAAGAGGCAAAAGCAAGCCAATGAATCAACTTTAGGCAACTCCCGAAATGCCAAATGATGATAACTCCGGCATTGCTACAGATCCCTCCAAGTACATCATGACTTGCCGCATGCTCGGCCGGACCACGGTCTCTGAATGACAGCATAACAATCCAAGCTTCAACACTAATTCTGCCTCTTCTCTCTTGAACTGATCAAAACTCAAGTTTTGATCCATTGCCTCAAGAATATCAACTCTTTTCCAGCACGAAAACACCCCATGAATCAAAATCATATCCTCCTGGGGAGGTGCTCGTTGCTCTATTGGTCTTCTGCCGCAGGCTACCTCTAGCAAAAAGGCCCCAAAAGCATACACATCAGTGCTTGGTGTTGCCTTGCCTGTTATGTTATGCTCGGGAGCAAGGTACCCGATAGTTCCAACTATGCGGGTGCTTTGAGGGGCACTTCCGTGATCATACAATCTGGCGAGGCCAAAATCCCCTAATCTTCCATTTAATTCTTCATCTAATAACACGTTACTGGCCTTTACATCTCTATGAATCACTATTTGCTCCCATTCTTCATGAAGATATAACAGTCCTGACGCTACACCTTTGATGACCTTAAATCTTTGGCTCCAATTGAGGATGAAAGGACGCTGCTCGTGGAGAAACTTGTCCAGGCTTCCGCCGGACATGTATTCATAGACCAAAAGAAGCTCCCCTTTACGCCGACAATAACCCAAAAGTGGAACTAAATTCCTGTGGCGTAGGCGACCCATACTAACAATTTCTGCAACGAATTCTCTCATTCCCTGCCTCGATTCATGAGATACCTTCTTGACCGCAACCTCAGTTTTAGTGGTCGGCAGTATACCTTTATAGACTCTTCCAAATCCCCCCGCGCCGAGCAGTTCTTTTTCCCGAAACCCCTTGGTGGCAGCGTACAAATCTTTGTACTTGAATCTGTGGGTTCCATAGGCAAGTTCCCAGTCCTCTAGAACTTCTTCAAACTTTCTCTTCCTCTTGATATAATAGGATGCAGCAGCGATTACAATTAGCAATGAAAATATGCAAATCTGGGGCAAGCCAATCGTTAGAAATTTGGAGGCCTTCTTTGCACTAACTTGAGGAAGCTTGGGAAGCCGAGAAATTTCGAGCTCTTGCGCTATTCCATTCATCTTGAAGCTCCAGCCCAAGACATAATGAGATGTCGGAGGTGCACCCGTAGCCGATGAAAAGCCGATGTGCATGGTTTGCCTCAGAATCTTAGAGAGGTCATATGGCAAAGATAAAAGAGGAGTATGTGGTTTACCAACACCTAGGGGAGCTAATGTCACATTGACTATCATATCCATCGCGTCATATTCCACCCACAGCTGCAATGGCCGGCCGCTGATAAGGGATGAGTTCTGAAATATGCCATTTTTATCGTCGTAGTATCCCGCTGAGTGTGATTTTGCAGACCTTAAGTCATTAATATCAATACCAACATGGTTGCCATCTATATCTCTAAATAAGTTGTTCGGGATCGTGTCAAGCTCCACAGCAAAAACATGGTTAGTGTCCTTGCCATTGTTGGTTACATTCAAGAGGCCGAGGTACGGCGCTTCAGCAGCTTCTGAAAGTTTCCCTGTCGGTGCAATAGCGATAGTCATCCCCTGACCGCTCACGTGGGGATACTGAGGGACAATGGCGAAAACAAAAGAAGTGGAAAACGAGAATGCTGAACCATTTGGTGAGTTCTTGAATTCGATTGGATGAGGATAGAAGGAACGGCCAATTTCTAACTGTCCACTGTTATCGGTTAGCTGTAAGAGGCCATTGGACGTGACTCTAGCTGCACCATCGAGGCTCAAGTTTGCTGATCCAAATCCATGAAAGATGAACACGCCATGTGTGAGCCCACTGATTTCTCTTCTTTCATAGGCTTATTGGACTGTGATTTTTTAGGTTTTTTTAATTAGTGGGCTAGGGTCCATAAGGCTAAAAAAATTAAGTATTATAAGTTGAGGGGTTAAGTGTAATTATTTAGTTAGGGGGCTTTTATTAATTTTTCATTATAGGCTCAGGCATGTTCTGAACGGTTACGTTGTTTCTAAAGCTATTCCAGAAGAGGAGAAGCGGGAAGAGAAGGTAGAATTTGATAAGGGACTTGAGCCTTTGGCATCAACTCTTGGTAAGTTAGCTTTCCCCTTGTGTTTTATGGTGTTTGTAACCTAAGATTGAAATAAATTATTCTTGAATTGAAGTTAGAGTAGTAGGGTTCTAAATTGGGAAAAATTGATTGGAGGATTAATGGTATTGTTTGGGTTTTAATTGAAGGTGAATAAGTGTTTGGAGGCTTGAGTGAAAGTTTTAGGAGGTTCCAAGAGGCTAAATTCAGTAGGTAAGGAAATTGGATTTTCCTATTTTTGGTACTGGTTACTGTTTCCTTCAAAATCAATGATGTCTCTTGATTTCTTTATGAAAGTGGTATTTTGATTATATGAAAATGGTATTGAGCATGATATGTTAATTGTTATTCATGTACCAATGGTTATATTCGTCGAAAGTTATGAGTTTAAGCTAAGTTTTATGCCTATGTATTGATTTTCTGATTCATGTGATGTTGAATGCTTATGGGTTTCGTTTTGGTAGGGAATTCCTGAACTTTATAAGCTATAAGGCCCTACTAGGGGGATACAATACCTAGGATAAGCTAAGGCCCTTCTTCCAATGGGATATAATAATTGGAAGACTGATCAGTTAAGCCAAATCAAGTCCCCAAGCATGAATCATCTTCGTGAATTAAGCCTTGTTTAAGCATGTTTAAGTATGTATACATGATTTTTTTTGTGCACAGACGGTATTCTTCATTATTAAAGTGGGTGGTAAAAAAAAAAAACTACGTTTTTGGTCTGAAAAGTTATAGGTTGGGTTTTGGGTG
Organism: Voacanga thouarsii; assembly: GCA_026120185.1. Taxonomy (NCBI): domain Eukaryota; kingdom Viridiplantae; phylum Streptophyta; class Magnoliopsida; order Gentianales; family Apocynaceae; genus Voacanga; species Voacanga thouarsii. Next base: position 3,221,253 of record JANUWF010001287.1, on the reverse strand, counting down.
TTCTGGAAATCGCGCCTGTGCATTCCAGAATACATCCGGCGCCGGGTACACTCTATTTTGACTCTGGCGCCGGTTTTTCTCTGTTGCAGCGATGGTTTTCTCGCTTGTGTCGATCACATTATTTTCACTGAATAAACCACACCAGTTCGATATTTACGTGTCAAATATGCCTCTTGGGTTCAGTAAAGAGTAAGGTTAAGAGATTCATTGCTCATCTTTTCCTCCTTCTTTTTGGGTGATACACTGAGATCTTCACATGGTGCGACCAACCCACCAGGGAGATATTTTAAGACCCCACGAGTTTTGTTGTACCTTAAATTTCTAAACTCTTTTGATCAAACGTTTTGTAAATATATATGTATATGTAGCATGCTCAATCCCGGGTAGGCCAAATTTCCTTACTGAGCTAGTGAGCTCACCCCTTATTTAACATTTTGCAGGTTCTCAATTAGATGAGGATGAGTTAGAAGAATGGTTTGAAGAGGATCTAGGGTGATTAATTGTTTTTCATTATTGTTCAGTTTTATGTATGTTTTGTTTTGGATTTAAAAACGATGTAAGGCTATTCTTTAAGTATTACTAGAATGTTATGTTCTTGTTATTTATGGTATGTAAGGGTTCGACATTTCTTTTTGGGGTGTTGCCATGTCATCCTCGGCTTTGGGGTGTGACACCATCGCCTGAGGAGGTCGTCAAGCGAATAAGAAGAAGATAAGCTATCACTGTCAGTAGATTGAAAGACATGTCTGAACTAAACCTCGAACTCTTTAGGCACCTTTGCTTACTAGTGCGCAATATGTTTCCGCTCTCGGATTGTTAAATTTATATTACGATACTCAAAAAATAATATTTTAAAATTTTAATAAATTTAAATAATTTGTGAATGAAATCTCAAAAAAATTACTATTCAATGTATTAATATTAATTATATATTTTTTAATTTTATTAATTAACATTCTAAAAGAATTTAAATAATTTTTATTTTTTTAAAAAATAAAAAAACCTTCATGTCATTTCAAGACGTTACCACATGTCGCTTAGAACCTTCCATAGTTTATTATATATATATATATATATTGAAGGTTTAAAATGACAAAAATTATCAAAACAAAAGTATGTTAGTAAAACGAAAAATTTATTTCTGTGATTGAATGATCCTCTTTGCACGATATAATTGTCTGTATAAAGATGCTTGAAACTATTGGATCACGTTCTTATAAACGTCAATTGCGTCTTATTTACGCAAAGTCTTTGATCTTCTGAAATGGTACCCATAGCACAGCCAATGAAAACTTAAAGATTAGGTTTTGACAAGCTTTTGATGAAAGCTTCACCGAAGCTCTTTGTGAAGTTGGATTTCTGTGTGATTTGGAAAAATTGAAAAGTCATCCTCACAAAATGCATGAATGGCCTTTTTATTTCGTTTCCACATTCCTTGAGAGAGAGCATCCAATTGTGTGAAAATAAAAAGCATCTATACTTTCTGCTATCTATCACACAAAACAACACGAGATCCATCATGTGTTATTTTTTTATGTAATTAATTAATTAATTTTTTCTAATTTTATTTTACCATTGGTCTTATTCATTACGTCAGAGAAAATTATTTACTCTTGGGCTTGAACACCCATAAATAATAAATCTCAATTAGTTATTTTCTGAGCTTTCTTAAACAGCCTAATAAATAATTAACAAGCCCAGATAGATCAATATAAAATTTCATGCTTTTTATCTAGTTTATATCCAAAATAATTTTTTAATTATTCAATCTGAGTATTGGGCCTTGAATAATTAATTAACTAATTAAATTAAATAAAATAAATACTCTCTCTCGGACCTTTTATTTTATTCTAGTCTAATAATAAATCAGACTAATAAAATAAAATCCATAATTATTAAGACTAATTACTTAACCCACATCTTTCGTGATTAAAGGGTCATTCCGAGGACTAAAAGATACATCGCCTTGGCTACTAAAATGACCAAAATACTTCTACTATATAAATAGTTATATTTTACATTTTAAATATTTTCTAATATCACCATAAAAAAATATTGATTCCAAAAACAATGTTGCGTTAGCAAAGTCTTCGACTTACAGGTATAATGACTAAAATATCCTTCTACGCATCACCATGCAATTAGAGAGGAAGAGTGTACTAACACCTCTCTAATAGACATTTACCATCTTTAGACCTCTAGTCCAATGATCCACGACTCCTGAAATGTTTTTACTTTCTAAGAGAGTTACCCTAAAGTAAATATCCAAGTCATGTTCCCTAAGACTCTAGATAATTAGATCATTTGAACAGTCACAAAGGGCGATATATTATAGAAGCTATTTTATAGAAGTTTGTCTTAACTAACTAGTCACATATACCCAACATACAAATATATTGGCTCTACAAAAGAACCTCAACTACAGTATATCAAAGTATATGCTTCTAGCTTCATCAGGCTACCAACTCATACTTAAGCGGTAGAGTATTAGTCCACACTGTAGCAATAATAATCTAAGTTTCTTCTGAACAGTATTTTTAGAAACTACTATTACAGGTCTTGTTCTACGTATTCAAAATACACTTATACTATAAAGTGAGTGGACTACTCACTAGCTAAAGGTAAGTCATTCTCTATTTGGAATTCATAACACAATAACCCAAATATGATAAAATTTTTATTCTCATCAATCGTTTAAGAACAAATATTTATGTGTTAAGTAACTCGTGATTCATACCTTACTGTGAAAGACCACTATCTATATGGATCACTTACTTAAATATAACGGGTTCTTTCCAAACGAAAATAGTATACAAATAAAATGTAAATTCACAAACTAATTTTGAGAATAAATTTTTTATTAATAAATTCGATAATTATATCAGATAAAATTAGTCTAGAGGATATATATTTCAACATATAGATATATATATATATTATGTACATATATACGTACTAATTTGATGTCCCATATATTGTACGGATTGTTAAATTGATAAAATTTAATGTATTAATATTAAATAATGAACATCTTATTAGTTAATTAGTTAATTAAAATTTTAAATGAATTTAGATAATCTTCAGATAAAATTTCAAAGAATCTCACGATTCAGTGTATTAATATTAAATACATATATAACTTATTAATTAATTAATTAATTAAGATTCTATATGACTTTAAATAACCTTTATTTTTCCTAAAAAAAATCTTCATTCAAATTCAGTACTAGGTCACGTGTCACACAACGACGATTCAAAGAGTTGCAACATGAGTCTTTCACTGCAACACACACACACATATATATATATATATTGTAATTTATTTTAAAAAATTAAAAATCTTTTAAAATTTTATATTTTGTTTCTTCAAAATTTTTATAAAAAAATTATAATATTGTCTTTTTAATAGAACTTATTTTTCAACCTTAAGTTCTTGGTTCTATCTATACCTACATTTTTTAATAACTAAGGTGTTTGAAATTACACACACATACACACACTACGGAAAAAATCTTCATTTGCGACGGCTATAGTATCGTCGCAAATTAGTGACGATTTTGCGATGACAACTGATGAAATAGCGAGTTGACCAAAACCGTTGCAAAATCCTCGCAATTTGCGACAGTTTTGTGATGGCCATTTTCATAGCAAAACTGTCGCCTTTTGCGAGGGTTTTGTGATAGCTAGAATGCCGTTGCAAATTAGTGAGGGTTTTGCGACGATTATTTTTTTTAAAGAATAAAATAGTTAAGCAAAAAAGAAAATTCTTACAATCGTTGCAAAATCTTCGTAATTAGCGACGGATTTGCAATAGACTTTTTATATTTAAAAAAAAGTCTAATTGGTGGACCGTTGCAAAACTCTCGCAAATTTGCAACAGTTTTGCGATGGCTATTTTCATAGCAAAACCGTCACCTTTTGCGAGGGTTTTGTGATGGCTAGAATGCTCTCGCAAATCAGTGAAGGTTTTGCAACGGCTAATTTTTTTAAGAATAAAATAGTTAAACTAAAAAGAAAATTCTTACAACCGTCACAAAATCTTCGTAATTAGCGACGATTTTGGGACAGACTTTTTATATTTAAAAAAAATCTAATTGGTGGACCCTTGCAAAACCCTCGCCGAAAATTTGCGAAGATTTTACAAGGGATCTTTTCTTCCCAAAACTTAGCCCTCGCAAAACCCTTGCAATTTACGAGGGTTTTGCGAGGGAATTTTTTACCCAAAGCTGCGGCTGTCGCAAAATCCTCGCAATTTGCAAGGATTTTGCAAAGGGATTTTTTGTTCCTAAAACTTGGCTCTCACAAGGGTTTTGCGAGGGATCTTTTGTTCCCAAAACTTGGCCCTCGTAATTTGCGAGGGATTTTTTGTTCCCAAAACTTAGCCCTCACAAAATCCTAGCAATTTGCAAGGGGTTTTTTGTCCCCAAAACTTGACCTTGCGACGGCTTTGCGAGGGTTTTTTTGTTCCCAAAACTTAGCCCTCGCAAAACCCTCGCAATTTTTACAAGGCATTTTTTGTAGGAATCTCATCTCCTTCTATTTTGCAGGAATATTTCATTTATACTTGCACAATAGAGGAATTATCTTTGTATGCTATATAAATTCCATTCTTTTTGGTATATGGTATATCTATATACATGCTTGTAATCTATATGAACGACACTGTATCTAACATAATAATTAGAACCCCGTGAGTAATGGGTGATCATTCCCCGTGAGTGATAGGTGATCACTACTCCTGGGTAATGGGTGATTATCTCAAGTTACTTTTTGAAATTTTCTATAATTGAAAGATCTGTCTTTGTTGTTTGTAACAGTATTTTGATTGTCAAATCTTGAAGTGGCCTCGTGCTTGAAAAATGTCCAATTATAGGAGAGATTCTATCAATTTTTTTTAAAAAATTTGATACTATTAACGATGTTTATTTTGTCATATTCATCGTTATCATACTATTATTCTATTGCTTTAAATTAGTGAATAGATAAAAAGTTTCGTGGTTATTATTTTTTATGATTTTTATTCACGGTTATTTACATCTTTCCTCACCTCGATCTTTACATGGCTCTATTAAAGACGAGGGTGTATCATCCCCAACTTTTCAATCATCCACTGCTTCAACTTCGCATCCTGTTGGGTGGCAAGTTTTAAAGTCCCAGCATTGGATTGTTCCACGGGAAAACGGGTAAGTAATATATTCATACTTTAAAATACGTTATGTATTAATTTAATTGTTTTTTTGGAGATTAATATAATTCTTACGTACGTTGTTATTGCACCAGAAAAAGGTTCGCCGGCTCGGAGAAATGTGTCTGAGAAATTTCAAATATAATACAACAATACTTTATTGGCTCATATCCAACATACACGCGCATTCCGATAACCGTGTGAGACTTATGGTTTTAAAAATTTGGGGTAAACATTTCTGAATATTATTTATTGTCTAAGTACTATGTTGTATGTTAATTAGAATTCTTAATCGTGATCACGCAGAAATATTTCCGATGAAGGGATGAGTATGCTTCCCAGATTCGATCTATTCGGGAAAAGAAGTGTCGGGCGAGATTTCAAATATAATGTCTACGTTGAGGAAGAGGGATGGTGGGGCATGTCCTCATTGGATAGAGGCTCAATCTTGGAATGACATTTGCGAGTATTGAAATTCAGAGAAGTATCAGAAGCTCTCAGCTACCAACAGAAAGAATCGAGGAAACAGCTGCACTAATGCTGAAGATGAAGACCCCAATGACGACAATGGATTTGATCCAGTTGATGACCACCCAGGCCCACGTATGGGCTCTGGTTCCTCTCCTCCACCCCTTTCTGCAACTGTTCTTTCTTTAGCTATATAGATTTTATTGTATTTATTTCTATACTCCTTATACACTACTACTTATTTCTGTGAACTATTTTACTTTTTTAGATACTTAATATATATTTATATTATATTATGTTTCAATATTTTAATTATATTTATTTGTGCTTGGTTTTACTTTTTTACATTATTTTTGGGGTTATGAGTACAGTTTTAGGCATTTGTTTGTGATTTACAGGGAGTTGATAATTTAAAATAAATGCAATAATAGCAAAATAAAAAATTCATCGCAAAATCCTTGCAATTTGCGATGATTTAGCAAGGATCAAGTTTTGGAAAAAAAAAAATCCATTGCAAAACCCTCACAATTTGCGAGGGTTTTGTGAGGGCCACGGCTTTGGTGAAAATTTACGAGGGCCAAATTTTTAAAACAAAAGATCCCTTGCAAAATCTTGCAATTTGTGACGGTTTTGCGAGGGTCAAGTTTCGAAAATAAAAAATCCCTCACAAAACCCTCGCAAATTGCGAGGATTTTGCGAGGTCCACGGTTTTGGACAAAAATTTCTCTCGCAAAACCCTTGCAATTTGCTAGGAATATAAGATCCGTCATAAAACCCTTGCAAATTGCGAGGGTTTTGCGAGGGATTTTTTGTTCCCAAAACTTAGCCCTCGCAAAACTCTAACAATCCCAAAACTTGCGAGGGCCATGTTTTGGGAACAATAAATCTTTTGGGAAGAAAAGATCCTTTGCAAAATCCTCGCAAAGTGCGACGGTTTTGTGAGGGCCAATATCTTTAATGTATGATGACCTCGCAATACTATTGCAATTTACGAGGATTTTGCGACGGACTTATGCATTTTGTTGCAAAACGGTAGCAAATTTTCTACTTCGGCAAACTTTGAACAAAATTATTCGTCGCAAATAGCGACACTTTATTCTAACCCTCGCAAAAATAGTCATAAATAGCGACGGTTTTTCTTGGCTGTCGCAGATAACTATGGCATTTTTTGCGACAACCAAAACCATCGCAGACCCAATTTTTGACGGTTTTTTGTCGTTGCAAAATGAAAAATTTCCTGTAGTGATATATGTAAACTTAAGTGTTCGAGTTCACTCGAGTATTATTGGGATTATGAATTCCCACTCTAAATCTTTAATTATATAAATTCGAATCTAATCAAATTCAAACAAACAGATTTTTGCTGTTTAGGTTAAAGTTTCTTGACTTAGTGGTCAATCCTATAACTATTTGGCCAATTACGTTACCCTATGGGTGTCTATCCCTATCTATTTTGTCTTGTTACAGTCGTAACCTGGTAGCGAAAGGAAATTTGAGGATCATGGACGACGCATATGACTTGTCGATATCTTTTAAAAGCATAGGTCCTATTTTTATTTTATTAACTATATATATAAGGAGTTTTCCTATAATGACACGTGATAGGATTGAGGTGCAAAATGTTTTATAGTGACACGTGGCAACGTTAAATACACCTATAGCGATATATGTCAGAGTTGAATTCAATGAATTCATTAAGTTCATTAATTGAAATTATTAGATACAGTTTATCAAGATATATTTCTTCATCTGAATTATTGAATTAATTGATTTAGAAAAGTAATTGAACAAAATCATTCAAATTGTATCAATAGAAATGGAGAAGACAAAGCATCAAGATTTTGTCAATTAACTTCTCCATCGCATTTGAGTCTCTTTATATATATATATATATATATATATATATGAGATATCACTTGTAAGTAAATTACAAAGTTATTAGCGGTACTAAATTACCTAAATAAGCATTAGAAAGGTGAAAAGACTGCATATTGTTGGTTTTTTATTTGACGATAGAATTATATGTGTATATAATTACTTGGTATAAAAATAATGATTAATGTAAAAATTTTAAATATATATATTATTATACACAATATAACTTAAATTACACAAAAATAGAAAACGATTTATCCCAAACATTACTAGTTTGTACAAAAGATATAAAATTTTATTTAAAAAAGTGAGTTATGATACGTGGCATTATCAGAGAGTAGTAATTAATATAAATTCCATAATCTTTTTACAGCTGTTTTGTTGGAAGATTTTGACGGAAAAAAAGTAAAAATGAAGTTGAAATATAGTCATTATTTGTGCTTGGTTAGGGTCGAGTTTTAAAGTATATGACTGAGAGATCTGATGATCGAGAATTTTGTTTCCCGCCAAAGTTATATATTTCATTTTTTTGAATAATTATTTAATGTAATGATAAAACAAATTAACGAGAAAATTTTGCTGAACCTTATTATTATAAAAAATTATATTATTCTCATTATCATTATCATTTTTGAATGAAAAGTGCAAAATAAATCCTCATTTCGAAATAAAAATACAACCTTCATTTCGAAATAACAATGATTTTAGAATTTTTAAAATTTTTAAATATATGTTGTGTAGAATTTCAAGAATGCATTAGTTGCCTTCCCCCCCCCCCTAAAACTTATACCTCTATTCTATTTATTATATTGCTATATTAAAATACCATATTTATCAATTTCAATATTTAAAAAAATAATATAATCTTTTTACCTTATATACTTTCATCTATGTCATGCTATAATCTTTCATCTTACCACTATATTTTCCTCGTGTGTACTTTCTCATCTCACACCTCTCCCACTATAAAAGAACTGTATTTCAAAAGGAGTGAAGTATTATTTTTTTGGTAACCACTTGCCATGTGTTGGGAGATAAACCATGGACGGAATTAGGGACAGGTGGCGTTTCTCTCTAACATTTTTTAAATTTATCTTGTAAAATTTTAATTTAAAAAAAATTAAAATATCTTGTTAAAAAATTTTAAAATATAATATTATTCTCTTAATATAATTTACCTCGATCTCAACTATTTACTTCCGTCTAGAAATAATCAAACTAAAAATCACTGCTACCTCTATTTTATAATATAAATCGTTTTAGATTTGAATTTTTTTTTCATAATATGTCGTTTTACAAAATTTTATAAAAAATTATTTTTTTTATCTTTATAATTTCTTTAATCTCTTTTTTTTCCACTAATTATGACTCAAATCTCTTTAATTGTCAAAGTAGATAAAGATTTAATTAGGAATATTTTTAAAAGTTTAGTTTTAAAATTATTTAAAATTTATAAATTCTTATTTTTTATACATAAATTTAAAATAATTTATATTGTGAAATAGAGATATAATACATAATTATTGTTTATTTAAGTTCTTTTACTGCTGTGCAATGTTTCGAATTGGGTGGATAGAAAACCTGTCATAATTAAGAAAACATCATCTTGTCGTGGTGATCAGGGATTCACTGCGTCGGTCTCCAGGTAGGTGCCCACTTAGAGATCCCGTTTTCAGTAGTCTTTCTGATGAAGACGGCGAGGGACGTTATTTCATTAATCAATCACTTGTTGTTAGCCGACCTTTCACCTGCACCACTCGTCCTACGTCCTGGAGCCGCGGGAAAAGACTGGTATACTCCTTCCAGCCCCGGAAACAAACTGCCACCACAGGATGCAATATTTCGTTGGCTGGCTTTCCCCTACCGATGTTTACACTATGTTTAGTTTGCAAAGTGAAAGAAAAAGAAGAAAGAGAAGAAAATTTTTATTTTTACTAAGAAGTATAAATATAATTTTTTTTATTTTATTTAGTTAGAGTAACAAAATAACATATTGTGTAGTTTGGATTGTTAATTTTTTGTGGTTTTATTAAAACTTTTTCCATAATTGCATTAGTTTAATAGATTGTAAAATAAGAAATTTAACAAACATAATAAATTAGTAACATAATTCGGTTATTAACAAGCTTAGCTTACGAGTTCTAGATCAGAAAAGAAATCAGCTAAAATTTAAAAAAATTTACAAAAATAGACTTATCTTATATCATCAATTGATCGCAACCTTAATAAAAGTTACAGAAATACACTTATCTCATATCATCAAGTGATCGCTAGTGGATTATGGTAGAACACACTACAAGAAAAAACCAAATTAGCGACGGCCAAATCCGTCGCTAATCTGTCGCAAATCACGTTTAGCGACGGATTAAGTCTGTCGCTAAAAAGGGCGTCACTATTTGCGATGGAAAGAAAATCCACCGCAAATAGCGACGGTCAAAAACTTTTATTTAAAAAAAAATTAATCAAAAAAATTTTAAATTTTGAAAAAATTAATTGATTTAATTTGCGGTAGCGAAAAAAATTATTTAAAAAATTAATTAATTTTGCTGACGGCAAAAAATTTTTTTATTTACAAAAATTAAAATAATTTAGTGACGGATTTGCGACGGCAAATAATTTTTATTAAAAAATTAATTAATTTAATTTGTAGCAGTGAAAAAAAATTATTTAAAAAATTAATTAATTTTGCGACAGCAAAAAATTAATTAATTAGCTACTCGGCCCGGCCCGCTGAGAACCCGATCCACAACCCGACGTGCCAAGAATATTATGAGATTATGTCGGACTTGGAGCTCGAACCCGCGTCCTTATTGAAGGGGAACACGCATTCCACCACTACGCTATTGAAGTTCTTGTGATATATTGTGCTATATATTAATTATATAGTAAATTTTTTTTGTGAATTAGCGACGAATTTGCTAGGGCTTTGCGACAGATCTGCGACGACAGAATTTGCCGTCGCAAATTGAGACGGATTTTTTTTGAATTTTAAGAAAATTAATTTATTTTTTAATTTTAGAAATCCATCGCAAATCTGTCGCAAAATTGCTACGAATTTGCGACTGATTTTTTTTTAATTTTAAGAAAATTAATTTATTTTTTATTTTTAGAAATCCGTCGCAAATCCGTAGCAAAATTGTGACGGATTTATTTCCGTCGCTAATCCGTTGCATTTACCGACGGATTAGCGACGGAAATTTTAAAAAAATAATGTATTTTCAAAATTTTTGTTTCGTTCCGTCGCAAATTAGCGACGGCCTGGGCCGTCGCAAAAATTCGTCACTAAATTAATGTTTTTCTTGTAGTGACACCACACTACTGTTCTTTGTCAAACTCTTAAAGATCTTATTGGATCTAACTATCTCGATTGAACTCCCTTTAACTTTCGTTGCTACAGCTTCATGATACTTTATTTGACTCTTAACTAAACTTTCTCACTAGAAAGCTATTTGTTTTGGAGAAGATTTGATTCAAGCCTATCACAAAGATAAAGATTGTTGAAGCAGTAAATTTGAATCAAAGAAGCACACTTTAATAATGAATATTAGAAAGCTCCATCCATGGTGTATATTTCAAAACACTCAAAATATTATCATGAAGTGTCTAACTCTATTTCTCACGACCAAAAATTGAAGAATCTCTCTTAGTTTTGTTCCTTATATCTCTTCTTTGGTCGCTCATATATATAATGTAATAGAGTGTTAGATTCCTAATAAAATTAGGAATTCGTGTGAGCTTTAGTAGCTTCCTAAATTCTTGCAAATCCAATCCTACCAGGATTCTATGTCATACGAACAAATCTACATAAAATCTCCTCGGACATGAATCCTAGATATTCCGCAAGTTTTTGGACTTTGATTTCCTAATCCATTGCAAAGTACTCAAGCTTCAAATAAGCTAATATTGCAAACCAACTTTAGTATGTCAAGGTTATTATTAACCTGTCAACCTTGACACGAGAACGTAACAATCTCCCCCTTTGACATTGTTTGATACAAAACCAAAATCTGCTAAGTCCTTACCATAACATAATTCTTTAACAGAAACTTCAACAGCATAGATACGAATACAAACAAAAACATAAGCATTCAAGAACCAATATGAATTGTCAGCAAATCGTCCCTAATTACTATTATAAGATGTAAAGAAAACTTGTTTTGTAGAATTCAATAGAATGTATCAGTGTTCATAGTTAAGCCAACAAGCACACACAAAGTGCTCCCTCTGAAAACGGCATGTCAAAAAAATAACAAAAACCACAAAAAAATTACTACTCCTTTTTTTTTTAATCAAACAAATGCTAATCAAAGATCAGAAAGGAAAAGAAGATTCATCTGAATTTGCTTCTAGGTAGCAAACATAGCATCAAGCTTGCTTAGGATGGTGTCAACTGAAACAGCTAGCAAAGCAAGTTGATTGGAGACAATATCCACTTTCATATGCAACGAAGCAAGATCAACATGAAAAGACTGGGAAATAGAGTCAAAGGCTCGAGAGACATCAGGAGGAAAACCACCAGTTCTGGGACATCTCCAAATAGGAGTCTTTAAAGTTGCAATAGCTGAAGTAGAAGTTGGTGGTTTCTTTAATGGAGGTCTAAGGACCTTGATGTCCTGAATAATCTTATCCGATTTAATTTCCATAAAATTTGGATAGGCACTCAAATACTCTATTAGAAGATATGGATATGGCAGCATTATTGTCACGCCTTGAACCCGAGAATGACATGGCAATATTCCAAAAGGGAATACCAAACCTAAACCCGAATATAGACAGTTTAAAATCCAAAATAACTCAAATGACATCAACTAAAACACTAAAGTTCATCATGTTCCGAATACAATACAAATTATAAATGAATAAAACTTTTTGTACTAGCTCAACAATACTCTAAGACCTCAAATTCCATCAAAAGCAAATCAGCACAAGTAGTACACTACAAGTGCTCTCCAGAAATCACTCTAAATCCTCTTCGAACCACTCATCTAATTCTTCCCTTTCCAACTGAGAACCTGAAAATGATAGTAAAGGGGTGGACTCACTAGCTCAGTAAAGAAAACATAGCTTATCGGTATTGAATATGCTACATAAGTAATAATCTTATAAAGCGTTTAATACACTAAGAAAATTTGTAGGTTGTCACCGTTAAGGAGTTGGTTGTGGTTCAGGCACAAAGAATCCTCACAATTAACCCATAAAGAAGATTGGCACATCACAACATTGGGTTTCTTAGTCAGAATCAAGGAGTGTTAAGGTCTGAAAGAAATTGGTGTCGTTGAGCAGAAGGACTGGCGCCGTTTAAAATAGAAGTGAAGGGATCGATTTACTAAAATGAACCGACGCTTGTAGAAGCAAGGATCCTACGGTTATTAATATACTCGGTGTATGTTGGACAACAAAATCGGTGTCATATGGAATAGTAACATAACGAACAACCTTTTTGATAAGAACCGATGCCTGTTGGGGTAGGTAACCGGCGCGGATTGGTTTTAGGTTTGACAGAACAAATTAGAGAAAAGCACAATTTTTTGCAGAAATAGTGAAAACAGAGCCAAAAAAACACAAAACTGAACTAAACAACATAGAACTACAAGTTATTCCAACGAAGCGACACACAACCAATTACCCCACAGCTCATATAAAGAATCATTACACCTTTTTACACACACTAAACCATTGAACATACTGAAAACATCAGATTCTAATTCATGTTTGAGAGGAAGGCTTTGACTAACTAATATCAGTCTCCTAACTATTGTATCCTATTAGAAGAAGGGCCAGTACATAGAATTGGTTGACTAGGTATTTTATCCCCCTAGTTTAGGGCTAGTACACAGAAAAGATTTAGAATCCCCACCATTACTAAGCCCTAAACATCAGACAGAACATAGAACAGAAAATTCCATAGAATCTCAGAAACCATACATAATATCTTAATGTTATAATCATTGTAAACATCTAATCACCATACTCAATCCAATTTGTATATGAACATAGCTTTTCATGAATTTTCAAAACAAAAGAGGATTTTATTCAAAAATTAACTCAAGAACAATAGAAATACAAAAAAGCCAGAATCTCTTACTAGACACTTCATGAAACCGCAGACTCACTCTTTTTACCTTCAATTTCCTTTCCAACTATAATCCCATATAGCAAATACCTTATCAGAATTGCCACTAGAGTATTTCTCTAGTAATACAAAGCCTTCATTAAAAACATAATCAATCAAATATATTTTCTTCCAAAAATAATAAACTAAATAACTTCATAATTAAATCTTCCCAAGGATTTTTTTTTTTTTGTTTTTGAATCTCTTCAATAAAAGTTTGATCAAAACCCAAATACAATATGTATACCTCATTACATAAGAGGACAAAACTAATGCTTACACTTGTTTCTTCTATTACTTAAATAACATAGGTAGAATTTATAACAAATAAGATAACATAAGCCACTGCACAAAATCCTGAATTTCCAACTTCATGCTATACGTCAAACACATTCTTAGTAGAAAAGGCCTTCGTACCGATCATTATCATTAGAATCTGAAAGGAGAAAAATTGAAGGGGTGAGCCAACTACATGCTCAGTAAGTAGCAATGAATTACTTCCCCCGAATTTTTTTTTATTACACCTTTACATAATATACATACATTTATACAACATTAACAATCACATTTATAAGGAGGGTATAGTTAATATTGAATATTTGGGTCTAAATATTCTTGTAACACAATAAAAAAAAATATAAAATCTTTTATTTGCATAAAACTCAGTAAATTTCTGAAGACATTTAAGTATTTCTAAAATGCGTTATTTAAAATTTTCAACCAATTAGAAATTAATATTCTATATAAATATATATAATATATATAGAAATGTAAAGGTATGCAAATGTGCCTGAAATCCTTTCATAACAAATTGCATTTTTTTTTAATAAACAAAGCATCAGAATAGCATGAAATCATGCCTTGGCCACAAGCACCCAAACCTTTGACACCAAAAAGCAACATTGAAAACATTTTTTTTCTTTAAATAATAAAACCTCAAGGATGCTTGAAGAGGTGTTAAGGCCACGAAGTGACTCGTGTTCCATTCCCACTCGGTTTTCAGGAAACCTTTTTTTTTTCTCTTGATAATCCCTTCATCAAACTAGAAAAATATATGGGATATTCATACAATACAATACAACAAATAATCATGAATACAAAACATATGGAAACATTTGTTCACACAAATTGATATATCCATTACCTTCTTCTAACCTAAATTAACTTATTCAGTTAGAAAAATCCAAAAAGGCTTACCCCGGCCTTAGCGATCCAAAAAGATTGAAATATTTGTCTTACATAAATCCAAAAAGACGAGTTCCATCTTAACATTATTCCAAAAAGATTTAGTCCACCTTAGAAGCATCACATTCAAAGAATATAAATAGATTCCATCATGTATAAACTTCATCGAATACATTCACAAGAAACAATATATGTATAACATTCAGACACAAATATCAAAATGCATACCATGCCTTACTCAATTATTAAAATATATACTTTGAGAAAATCCCATACTTTATTCAAAAATTTATAACCAAAATAATATTTTTATCATATTATTTGTACCAAAAAACAGAAGAGATTCATTCTCACTTACCTCTTAATGTTAACATTCGTGACTTGTAACAACCTATGGTGTTGTTTCTCCAAACCATATGAACCCACTCTATTTCTTTGTCTGTTGACGGCTCCTAGAAAAAAATGATATTTTCCACAAACTTCCCTATTTAATGAATAGGTTTAGGGTTTTTCCTAACTCTTTAATAATTTCATCCAAATCCTTCATTACTTAAAATATTAATCAAATAGGATTCTAATTCTTATTGTGTTAGGATCCGACCCTAAAAATCTTAACAAAATCTAAAATTTCTCTATAAATAAAAGACTTTTATAAAGAGTAGGTTTTACATTCTACCCCTCTTACAAAAGTTTCAGCCTCGAAACTTGACATTTAGCTACACCACAAATAAATCCTCAAACCACAATAAAAATCAAACATATATAACTTAAAATTCTAAAAGCATAATGCATCTTATCTTCCTAGACTTGGTATCACAAAATAGTCATAAAATAGTCAAAATACTAGGTTCACTATAACCAATTCTCATCCTACAAGTTTTTTTTTTTTCCTCCATGCTTTACAATTCCCACATCTCCTCTAAAATCACAACCTGGCTCTGATACCATTAAATGTCATGCCCTGCGCCCGTAGGGCGTGGCACGGCCGTATCACGAGAATATTTCCCTAGTAATATAAAGTCTTTATTAAAAACTTAAATAATCAAATATATTTTCTCCCAAAAATAATAAACTAAATAACTTTATAATTAAATCTTCCCAAGGATTTTTTTTTTTTGAATCTTTTCAATAAATGTTTGATCAAAACCCAAATATAATATGTATACCTCATTACATAAGAGGGCAAAACTAATTCTTACACTTGTTTCTTTTATTACTTAAATAATATAGGTAGAACTTATAACAAATAAGATAAAATAGGCCACTGAACAAAATCCTGAATTTCCAACTTCGTGCCATACGTCAAATACATTCTTAGTAGAAAAGGGCTTCATACCAATCATCATTATTAGAATCTAAAAGGAGAAAAATTGAAGGGGTGAGCCAACTACATGCTTAGTAAGTAGCAATGAATCACTTCTCCTAAAAATTTTTTTATTACACCTTTACATAATATACATACATTTATACAATATTAACAATCACATTTACAAGGAGGGTATAGTTATTATCGAATATTTGGGTCCAAATATTCTTGTAACACAATAAAAAATATAAAAGCTTTTATTTGCATAAAACTCAATAAATTTCTGAAGACATTTAAGTATTTCTAAAATGTGTTATTTAAAATCTTCAACCAATTAGAAATTAATATTCTATATAAATATATTTAATATATATATAGAAATGTAAAGGCATGCGAATGTGCCTGAAATCCTTTCACAACACACGGCTTTTTTTTTTTTTTTAATAAGCAAAGCATCAGAATAGCATGAAATCATGCCTTGTCCACAAGCACCCAACCCTCTGACACCAAAAAGAAACATTGAAAACATTTTTTTTTCTTTAAATAATAAAACCTCAAGGATGCTTGAAGAGGTGTTAAGGCCACGAAGTGACTCGTGTTCCATTCCCACTCGGTTTTCAGGAAACCTTTTTTTTTTCTCTTGATAATCCCTTCATCAAACTAGAAAAATATATGGGACATTCATACAATGCAATACAACAAATAATCATGAATACAAAATATATGGAAATATTTGTTCACATAAATTGATATATCTATTACCTTCTTCTAACTGAATTAACTTATTTAGTTAGAAAAATCCAAAAAGGCTTAACCCGGCCTTAACAGTCCAAAAAAATTGAAACCTTCGTCTTGCATAAATCCAAAAAGACAAGTTCTATCTTAACATTGTTCCAAAAAGGTTTAGTCTACCTTAGAAGCATCACATTCAAAGAATATAAATAGATTCCATCATGTACAAACTTCATTGAATACATTCACAGGAAACAATATATGTATAACGTTCAAACACAAATACCAAAATGCATACCATGCATTCCTCAATCATTAAAACATATACTTTGAGAAAATACCATACTTTATTCGGAAATTTATAACCAAAATAATATTTTTATTATACTATTTGTACAAAAAAACAGAAGAGATGCATTCTCACTTACCTCTTAATGTCAACATTTGAGACCCGTAACAACTTATGGTGTTCTTTCTTCAAACCATATGAACCCTCTCTATTTATTTGTCTATTGATGGCTCCAGGAAAAAAAAATGATGTTTTCCACAAACGTCCCTATTTAATGAATAGGTTTAGTGTTTTTCCTAACTCTTTAATAATTTCACCCAAATCCTTAATTACTTAAAATATTAACTAAATAGGATTCTAATTCTTATTGTGTTAGGATTCGACCCTAAAAATCTTAACAAAATCTAAAATTTCTTTATAGATAAAAGACTTCCATAAAAAGCGGGTTTTACACTAACAAAACTCCTAAATCAGAAATCTACACCCTAAACCTAAATGCAGAATTAAGAACCCTAGAAATGAATTAAATCCTGTCAGAAACACAAAGGATTTGAGAATTACATAAATCTGTAGTCTCAGGCTCCACTCCTTCCCCAGTTACTTCCTTTCTATTATTCTCCTTCTCCCCCAAAACAGCCTCTGCAATGTAGGTTTTCTCTCAATCAAAAAATGACATAACTGATAGACCCAATCAACGTAAGTCAAACTTAATGATAAATTAATTGCTAACAAGCCCCCTAAATTAAGCACTCTAATAAATAAGCCTCTCACACTACATGGGCTTGACTTACATTAGAAAGGTTATAAAAAGAAGGCCCAAGGTAGACTTGGGCCATGGGCTCACAATTATTGTACTATGAGCCGTATGTTGTGCAAACTATTAGAAATGTGGTCTTTATAACCACTATAAATTATAACCCACATAAAAGTTATGAGAATAAAGCGTTAGGGTGCTATAACCAAAGTTGTAACCTCCCTATTGAAATACTACTGTCTTTATTATCTTGTAAAATATGGAGGAAAAGTTATGTGAGTTATAAGAGTTACAAAGAAGATTAAAGGAGTCCCTAATAGTGACCTATAATGGGAAGGGTTACTCTAGTTCTTCTATAAATAGGGTTTTTGGTTCCTCTCTCCACGACCCTAGTTTTGTGTGTGTTTCTATCACAGTACACAAACATGTAAAAGAGTTAGGACAGGGAAGATCATATAGCCTACCCTTGGTCATAAGTAATATGGTTCAAGGTCATGTTGGTAAGATAATAGCTATTATGTGTTTATAAGGTATTGAGAAAGAATTTATCTATTAACTTCCCTATTCTAATGTATTCATATTATTTCTAACATGTGGTATCAGAGCAATGGTTGAAGCTTTACCTTATAAACCACTTGTGCTATTTATTTTTTTTATTTTTAGTACTTCATTTTGTATTTATGGTAACATTTGTTTAATAATTTTTTACGAACAATGAGTTTAGATAAACACCATAAGAAGTGCAAGTCTTAAAAATTATATATATGAAAATTGATTCTTGTCTTCAAATTTTTCATCTTGATCTTGATATTATATTTCTCTCTCAAAATAAAAAATTAGTTATAATAATTTATACATTTAGCCTATATTACTAGATATGGTAGTAATATTGTTGATTGGCCATTAAAATAGTTTTTCATTTGATTGTTTGTCACTATAGTGACTTAATCAATATAGTTGTTATTGTTGTCTATGGTCATTTTAACAAGATTATTTAGCAAGCTAAATATTAATTAACCATTACAAGAATATTTTGGTTGATTCTTACCAAAGTAAATCAAACAAAATGATTATTACCCTTGGTAATTTTAGTATTTTATTTTATAATTTTAGAGTTAATCACAAGCATATAAATTTCTTTACCCAAATGTAAAAGGTTGATAATGCAATAAGATTGCTCTTCCATTATCATATTGTAAGTGAATAAAAAAGTACTAACTTAAAGAGTGGACTAGTAACATTTCAATCTTTTTGCCCGAAGGCAAAATAATTGATGATGAACTATGGTTGCTCTACTCACTATTATTATAAAAAGTGACTAAAGTTAACTGAGTAGTGGGTCAATGGAAATATTAATCTCTTATCTAAAAGTGAGAATTAATGATGTATTAGATTATTCTTTTTAGAATTCATGACTTTTGTTATTTAGATCCCATAATTTTATTTAGGAAGTATTTTATCCCAATTCCTAAATATATATTTTCCACTGCCTTTGGATTCAAGAAAATAATCTTGATATTTGTACATACCCAAAGGTTAGTGGGGGTAAGATTATATTCTTATACATGTGCATGAATTTTTGCACAATGAAGACTTTTCAATGTGTTTGTTATGGGCTAAATTAATTATAAAGTTATGAATTTAGTTGTTAAGATAATTATTTTATAGAATTTTAATATAGAAATTTATTGGGAAGTTTAGAATTATTTAGATTTTCTAAATTTATTTATTTGTCTTCTGTAATAAATTTATTACCATAATTTTCTCATGGATTTTTAGGAGAAAATTTAGTAAAGTAAATTGTTCAAACTAATAAAAGTTTTGGTACCAAAATAAATGACTTGTTGAACTTTTGTGTTGAAAGGATTTTAATCAATATTATGTTGTGATTGGTATTTGGACATATAAAGGTTTAGTGCTATTCTTGTTTTGTGCACTTTTTTTTGAATGATTAAACAAGATTAACTTTTTGGACAATGTTTATTTCTTCTTTGATTTTATTTATCTACATTTGAGTTATTAAAATTGTGTACATGGAAGGAAATATTTCTTATTAATATATAACCACCATGATCCATTTTAGTGACTTTGTAGGATAAATATATTTTAATATATGTGGCCACAAATGAACTGATTTTATGTAACTCTTAGAGGTTATTTGTCCAAGTGGGAGAATGTTAGAAATGTGATCTTCATGACCACTATAAATTATAACCCACATAAGAGCAATGAGAAGCAGACATTAAGCTGTTATAACCAAAATTGTAACCTCCATATTCAAAGACTACTATCTTTTTTATCTTGTAAAATATGAAGAATAAGATACATAAGTTACAAGAATTACAAGAAAGAAGATTAAAGGAGTCCTTGATAGTGACCTACGATAGGAAGGGTTGTTGGAATGTATGCCCACTAAAACTATATTTTTGATGTAATTTCGATTGTATTAAAAAAAATATTTATTCTCATTAATTGTTTATGTCTTCAAAATTTAATTTATGCACAATATCGCTAGAAAAGACCCATTATATTTAAATGATCCATGTGAATGGAAGTCTTTTACAATAAAGTATGGATCATAGGTTACTTAACACATAAATTATCATTCTTAACCGGATAATGATAATGAGAATCTCATCATGATAAAGTTGTTATGTTATGAATTCCTGGTAGAAAATAGCTTACCTTTAGCCAGTGTGTAGTTCTCTCACTTCATAACATAAGTGTATTTCGAATACATAGAACCAGACCTGTAGTAGAGGTTTCTAAAAGTACTATATAGTAGAAACTTAGACTACTACTACTACAGTGTAGACTTATACCCTACGGCTTAAAAAGTATGGGTTGGTGGTCTGGCGAAGTTGGAAGCGTATACTTTGATATGCTATAGTTGAGGCTCTATCGTAGGACCAATATACTTATATGTTGGGTATATGTGACTAGTTAGTTAAGACAAACTTTTACAAGATAGCTTATATGCTATATCTCCCATTGTGTTTGTTCAAATGATCTAATAATCTAAGGCCCTACGGAATATGGCTTGGATGTTTGCTTTAGGTAGCTCCCTTAGAAACCAAAAACATTCTAAGAAGTCGTGGATTATTGGATTAGAGGTTTAAGGATGGTAGATGTCATTTAGAGAGGTATTAGTATACTCTTCCCCTCTGAATGTATGACGTTATGTAGAGGGGTATATTTGTTATAACACTTGTAGGTCGGAGATTTTGCTAACACAACATTGTCCTTGGGGTCAATATTTTCTTATGGTGATATTTAAAAATATTTAAAATACAAAATACAGTTATTTATATAGCATGGATATTTTAGTCATTTTAATAGCCAAGCCGATGTGTCTTTTTGGTCCTCATTATAGCCCGTGAGTCCTAATTAATTTTAAGATAAGGAACTGGTTTTGATTAAAGAGGATTTTATTTTATTTAGGAAGTCTAATTTATTATTGGATTAGAATAAAATAAAAAAGTTGAGAGAAATTAAATTAATTATCTAATTTAATTGGTTAATTAATTATCCAAGACTTGAACCCAAATTGAATAATTGAAAAAACTAATCTGGGCCTAAATTAGGTAAAATGTTAGAAAAATAATCTTGGTCTATTTGGATTTATTGATTTTTTATTAGACTATTTTATTTGTCTGAAAAATAAATAATTGAGATCTATTTTCTATGGGCTTATTGAGTCCAATAGTAAATAATTATATCTAACCCAATAGCCTAGACCAAATTTTCACGGAACAAAAGGGCATTTAGTTCTTTTACCCTAGCTAAATGTCATATGTGTGTAGATAGATGATAACATCCGATTTTTTGAAAAATTGGGAGATCCCAATAGTTTTGTTATCATTGATATCTTTTACGGTGATAAAAAACATAGCCAAATAGTTCTCTCCCTCGCTCGGCAATTTCATTTTCTCTCTGTGTGTGAGTTTCTGTTTTACCCAGAAATGAGAACTAGAACAGTGAGATATCTCTTCTCTTCTTGATACTGCTAATCTTAATAGTAGTGGGTCAAGAACACACAACTGATTCTTCATGTTAATAGTTTTCACTGGCGGTATTTAGGCTGTGGAATATTCTGAAAGCCCAAGAGTGTGGTGATCATACGACGCAATCATAGGTTAGCAGGACAGCAACTAGAGGCATTGACAAGAGAACCAGAGGCATCACAGACTAATCTATCAGTTCCATCGGTGCCTAATTAGCCAAAATAACCAGTTTTGAACAAAACAAAAAGGTATAACTTCCTCCACTGTGCGTGCGTTGTTTCATTCTTCTATGTGTCTATTTGCAATATTTCACCTTCAATTGGAAGCCAACCGTGGTTGGTTTTGAGATGTGGCCCAAGCCGCGGGCAGATGGTGTAGCGGTTTAAGGCACGAAAGTGTTGAGCCGTGGCTTGAGGTGCCACGACTCAATGCACTTTTGAGTGCCGAACAACAACTGTTTCGGTTTGGTTCCAGTTTTGTTTTTGGTCACAATTCGGTGTAGTTTGTGAGTCCGGCTCAAGTGGCCTTGATCTAGTGTGGCAGGTGCACGAAGACCATGGGAAAATTTTTGTAATTTTCTTTTTCGTTTTGGGTCCTATACGAGATAAAGTTATTATTTTTACCTAGTTAATATATTCTTGAAATATTTTGCATGAAAAATAATAGTAAGGTATTTAGGATTAAATAAGGTAATTAATTAATTAATTAATGTGTTTAATTCTTTATTTGGACACTTAAATTAAAAGAATAAAAAAATATGAAAACATTTACAGTTTTCTAGTATGCTATTTTTTTTTAACAACCTATGTGCACGTTTTCTCAAAGACCAAAGTCTTTGAAATTTTTTTACAAGAAAAAATATTTTTCTTTAATTAAATAATTATTTTAACTTAAAGGCAAAAATTAATCCTTAGTTATTCTCCCAAAGTATTTTATCCTTGACATAGAGAATATTTTGGATTTAGATATTTTTGTAAGTTAAAAAGGACAACCATTTTAATTTATTTCACAAGATTTTTTTTTTGGTCAAATAAAAATTGAGACTAAAGTCTCTTAAAAATTTTAAAAGGAAAATTTTGAAATCATTAAGTCCTTGACTAGGTAAAATTAATCCATAGAAAATCTCTTAAATGATTTTACCTTGACATAGAGATTTATGAGTTTAGATATTTTACAAAGAGTTAAGGGATACTTAATGGGAAATTTTCAAAATGATATTTTCTTGGAAAACCCTTATTTTAAAAGATTAAGTGGGAGATGGGTTCCAACGGCCCTATAACTTCCATCACAATCTTCATTAGAGATTGTGGATCTCCTCTCGTCACCTTAGGAGTGAACTCGTATAGGATGGGGATTTCATAAGGATATAGACCTAATAGATGGACAAAATTAATGTCCGGGACACGTACTATGATCGGCCAACCCACGTTGGAGGTCATAGTGCAATGATTGTCCATGAGAAATGAGAAGAAACGATCATCCCCTCGATGGTATTATCTTTTGAAATATTACCTATAAAGATAGTCAATTTATGGTGGTTAACACGCTTAACTTAGGAAACTATTAATCTTACCAATAAGCTATGTCAGTTTTCTTAAGAGCCAACTTGATCATATGAAAGGTAATAGCGATAAGTTAACTATTATCAACATTAATATGAGGATAAAGTACACAAATTATTTATTTTTCACAAATTAAGAATTTTCTTTTATTTTTTATTTTCAAAAATAGTTGGTGGAGGTTCTTTTAGTTCTTTGACCGTCATTCTCTGTGAGAATAAATTAACAGGACCAAACTACGTTGACTGGAAAAGGAACTTGGACATAATACTCACTGTAGAGGAGTATAAGTATGTCCTGTATGAAACATGCCCTATAATCAGGGGGAGTTCTACTGAGGAAGAGCAAGAGGTTGAGAAGGCATGGAAGAAGGCTGACGAGATAGCTCGCTGCTACATGTTGGTCTCCATGTCTAATGTGCTCTAATCCAAACACGAGCACATGCCCACTACTTATAACATTAGCATGTCATTAGCTACGATGTTCGCGGATAACAGCTAACTTGTAAGACAGGAAGCTCTTAGAACGATCATCAACACCAAGATAGCTGAGAGAGTATTAATTAGGAAGTATATGCTCAAAATGATTGCTACTTTTGAGGAAATTGAAGTCTTGGGAGCTATGATTGACCCCGAGAGCCAAGTGGATATGGTTCTCGAATTTCTGCTGGACTCTTTCATTAAATTCAAGTTGAATTACAACATGAATAAGTTACATGGGTTTAACAGAGTTAATGAAAGAGCTTCAGATGGCAGAGAAGGTCATGAAGTGACAATCCAAAGCAATGATTGCTAAGACTTCTTCTTCAAGAATTGGGCCCAAACCCAGAAAGTTCAAAAAAAAAGAAGGAAATGCAGCATCCCAACCCAGTCTCAACCCAAAGACAAACCCAAGTGCAAGTGCTTTATATGTGGTTGGATCAACTTGAAGCACAGACAATGTTTACTATCTAGAGTCTATATTAGTGGTTAGATCAACTTCTATGTGGATTGTTGATTCTGAAACCACTGATCATATTTGTAACTCCTTATAAGAGTTTAGGAAGACTGTATTTCAGATTGTTGGAATGTATGCCCACTAAGACTGTATTTCTGATGTAATTTTGATTGTATTAATAAAAGTTTTATTTTCGTTAATTGTTTGTGTTTTCAAACTTTAATTTATGCACAATATCGCTAGAAAAAATCCATTATGTTTAAGTAAGTAATCTATGTGAATAGAGGTCTTTCACAGTAAGGTATGGATCATGAGTTACTTAACACATAAAATATTATTCTTAACTGGATGATGAGAATGAGAATCTCATCATAGTAATGTTATTATGTTATGAATTCTTGGTGGGAAATAACTTACCTTTAGCCAGTGAGTAGTCCTTTCACTTCATAATATAAGTATATTTCGAATACGTAGAACTAGACCTATAGTAATAGTTTCTAAAAGTACTGTATAGTAGAAACTCAGACTACTACTACTATAGTATGGACTAATACCCTACGGCTTGAGTATGGGTTAGTAGTCTGGCGAAGTTGGAAGAGTATACTTTGATATGCTATAGTTGAGGTTCTTTCGTAGGACCAATATACTTGTATGTTGGATATATGTCACTAGTTGGTTAAGACAGACTTGTACAAGATAACTTATACGCTATATCACCCATTATAATTGTTTAAATGATCTAATAATTCAAGGCCCTGGGGAATAAAGCTTGGATGTTTGCTTTAAGGGTAGCTCACTTGGAAAGCGAAAATATTCTAAGAAGTCGTGGATCATTGAATTAGAGGTTTGAGGATGGTAGATGTCATTTAGAGAGGTGTTAGTATACTCTTCCTCTCTAAATGTAAGACGTTATGTAGATGGGTACAATTGTTATAACACTTATAGGTCGGAGACTTTGCTAACACAACATTGTCCTTGAGATCAATATTTTTCTATGGTGATATTTGAAAATATTTAAAATGCAAAATATAACTATTTATATAGCATGGGTATTTTAGTCATTTTAATAGCCAAGTCGATGTGTTTTTTTGGTCCTCGGAATAACCCATAAATCCTAATTAATTTTAGGATGAGGAAATGGTTTCGATTAAAGATGATTTTATTTTATTCAGAAATTCTAATTTATTATTGAGTTAGAATAAAATAAAAGGTGAAGAGATATTAAATTAATTATTTAATTTAATTAGTTAATTAATTATTTAGGGCCTAAGCCCAGATTAAATAATTGAAAAAATTAACTTCGGCCCAGCAATGGCTACTGGGCCGGCCCGCACGGTTTTAGGCCACGCCGGGCCGGGCCCGAGGACCGATTCGCGTGGTGTGCGGGCTGGTCTGGGCCGGTCCGGGCCGATCCTTGGGCCAGAAGCCCTTGGACCGGCATTGCCCGGGACCTTGGCCCGTGAGGCCCGCGGGCTGGGGCGGGCCGCCCTGTGTGCTTATTCTTTTTGTTTCTCCTACTTAACATAATTTTTTAAAATTATAAAAAAGTCACCTTGAAGTGGTGGGGGATTTGGCTTGGACCCCTACCTATTTTATTAATTAATAAAATAAAGATTATATAAGAGGGAGATTTGATGTCTAAACCTCTTAAAAATATTACAATGATTAAATTTTAAAAATATAATAAATATCCTAAAAATAAAATTAAATACATAATATTACTTATCATAAATTCCTAATTACAAGAATACTAAACTAACTACTTGGTTCACCCTATTCATCATCTGAGTCATCATCAATAATCTACAAATTAGTCATCCTATCTTCAGCTGCAAACCAACTACTACAACACATTAACATCTTCAAAGTTTGAGGAGCCAATCGAAATCTTCTTTCATCGATTGTTCGAGCGCTCTCACTGAAGACACTTTCTGATGGCACTGTAGAGACTGGTGATGTCAAAAGATCACGTGCCATTTTAGATAAAATGGGGTATTAACTTACATGAACCTTCCACCAACCATAAATATCAAAATGTTGATCTTCATTTTCTATCAAGAGTTGCATCTCATAAATTGCCATCTTGTTGTAGGTGGTAGTCGATCTTTTTTTATGTTTCATAATATCCCATGGATTAAATACTGATGAAATTGAAGAGGTAGATTTTCGTGGAGGTTGAAAGTGACTACTAGATGATGAAGCTTGCCTACTTAAACTAGGAGAACTGGTCCACTGGCCATTACTACTTAGGCCTAAACTAGGCAAAAGGCTAAAAAAATAATCTTGGTCTATTTAGGTTCGTTGATTATTTATTGGACTATTTTATTAGTTTAGTTAATAAACAATTGAGATCTAATTTTTATGGGCTTATTGAGTCTAATAGTAAATAATTATATCTGACCCAATAGCCTAGACTAAGTTTTCACGGAACAGAAGGGCGTTTAGTTCTTTACCCTAGATAAACGTCTTCTGTATGTATATAGATGACAACATCCGATTTTTTGAAAAATCAGGAGATCCCAGTAGTTCTGTTATCATTGATATCTCTTACGGTGATAAAAAACATAGCCAGATAGTTTTCTCTCTCTTGCTTGGCCATTTCATTTTCTCTCTGTGTGTGAGTTTCTGTTTTACCCAGAAACGAGAACTAGAACAGTAAGACTCCTCTTCTCTTCTTGATACTACTAATCTTAATAGCCGTGGGTTAAGAACATGAAACTGATTCCTCACCTTAATAGCTTCCACTGGCGGTATTTAGGCTGTGGAATATTTTGAAAGCTCAAGAGCATGGCATTCATGCGACGCAGTCGCAAGTTTTTAGGACAATAACTGGAGGCATTGATAAGAGAACCGAAGGCATCATAGACTAATCCATCAGTTCCATTAGTGCCTAATCAGCCAAAATAGCCAATTTTAACAAAACATAAAAGTATTACCTCTTGCGCTGTGCGTACGTTTTTTCATGCTTTTGTTTGTCTATTTGCAGTATTTCACCTTCAAGGGTCACTCTAATTCTTTTATAAATAGGGCTTTTGGTTCCTTTCTCCATTCACCTAGTTTTACATGTTTTTCTATTACTATACACAAACATATAAGAGAGTTAGGAGAGGGAAGATCATGCAGCTTAATCTTAGTCATAGGTAATATGGTTCAAGGTTGTATTGGTAAAATAATATATATTATGTGTTTGTAAGGTATTGCTAAGGATTTTATCTATTAGCTTCCGCATTCTAGCGTTTGATATTGATATATTTATATTATTTCTAACACAAACTTCATCACTTGTTGAAAAATCAGCACACTCAAATTATTGTTATTAGTAGGCAATCAATTGTAAGAGGAAATTTTGTAAAGAATAAAATAAAAGCCTGTCAATGTTGAGGATTTCAAGTAACCCCTACTGGCAACTTATGAGTCACATCTCCTATTACAGCCTTACAAACATATGACATGTCCATGTCCTCACCAAAGCCAGTTATAGTCTTATTAAACAGTATATCAAAGATTACTGAGATGTCATTAGGACTGAAAGCAATAAGAGAACCTCTAACAAACACAGAGTGATAAAAAGCCCCTATTGGCTCTGTAATAGTAGTCTTCATATTGGCATAGAACTCACGAACAATGGAGTTATTATATTGTTAAAAAAACTTGACAGATTCAAAAAGACCCGCATTTTTCAATACAGCCTTTTAATCAAATGATTTGAACTTTATGAAATTAATTTTCCTCTCCTCTAGAAAGCTTTTGTCAAAGATAATCTTGAATTGATCTTCGCTAACCTTGTCATAGAAGAGATGAACATCAGAAGTCATTGCAAGCCTTTTTTACTTCTTCATTACCACATATGTTCTTCCTTTTACAAAGGCTCTTATTTTTCTCTTTCCTGCTATTGACTGCTCTTCAATATTTCCAAATCTATAGAATCCATGCCTTTGTTAAGCTCTATTACAGTCTCATCAGTACTATGCTTTCCCTTCTTTGTTGTGGATGAATCTAATGTTATTATTGACTTTTTGACTTCAATAAGGGATATGTTAACATCCTCATATTTGTGTTCCAACATAGTATTAGGATTATCTTCCAATAGACCCGAAGGGACCATAACTCTAGAGGTAACAATATCTTCAGCATTAGTAATCTGCCTATGAACAATTAATAGTCTATTCCTGGCTTCCATTACCCTTCTCATATCAATAAGTTCCAAACTTAGTTGCAAAGAAAACAAGAATATAGGATGTACTGGTGCTATGGGCATTGTAGGCAAAGTAAGGAATGTTGTTAATTCAGGAGCATGATTTTAGAGATAATATTTGCTACCATTTCATTGTCATAAAACTCCTTTTCTACCCTAATTTCTTTGAACATTTGGACTAAAGAAAGGTTCACAGTGATATTAGGTTCAACATTATCATCAACATTCTAAGTGCTTTATGTCTTACTTATAAAAAAATCAAGAATAGAAAATTTAAACCCTTCACAGATATCCTCATTGTTATGAAAGAAATAGTTAAGAACAAAATTCTTGATTCCTCCCACAAACAAAACAATATCTCGGCAAGTATTAAAACTATCAATAGATTAAGAATATCGGTGATGTTACCCATAGTAGCTGCCTGAGAGGCATTCTGAGCAAAGAATTCTATTGACTGTCTTTCTTGTGTTATTGTTTCATCGTTTTCAGTAGTGATTTCTCAGTGAAGATGGCATTGCGGTTTCTTAGCCATTGCTAGGGTTTTGTCTCTTTTGCACTTTTCACAGAACAATCGATTGATCGGAGAGAGAGAGAGAGAGAGAGAGAGAGAGAGAGAGAGCAAGTTTCTTAATAATACTAGATTGATATAGAGTCACGACCAGAAATGAAAAAATTTAACTATTGTTGAAAATTCGCATCTTTTATGTGTCTAATCAACTACATTTGATGTGGCTTAATAGAATTAAAAAAGACACTGGTTTCCATGAACTGCTATTAGTACACAATTACTCACATTGGCAGTGTTGCAAAGTTCTCGTCATGTCATACTTTCTACATGTATGCAACTTCTCTTGAACAATTTTTTTCTACTCTTGTTAAAAACAAATAAAATAACAAAAGAAATTGTTTAAAACAAGTTTGACACAACAAGATTTATGCCAAAGTAAGTAGAGTCCCAATACTTTTCACAATTTCTCAAGTCGCGTAGGATCAAGAGGTTTAGTGAAGATATCGGATACTTCTGAGCTGGAACATATTCAATCTGCACAATTTGTTGTTCAACATGCTCTCTCTTATGAAGCGATATCTTATATTGATGTGCTTTGTTCGGCTATGTTGAATTGGATTCTTTGAGATGTCAATTGTACTTGAATTGTTACAATAAACAATCAATTCTTTATATCCAATATCATAGTCTTCTATCATTTGTTTCATCTATAACAGTGTAGTGCTCCGGCAGCTATGTATTCAACTTCAGCAATTGACAATGATATATAATTTTGTTTCTTGATATACCATGATATAAGATTATTCCCAAAATAAAAACATCCTCCATACCTACTCTTCTTGGAATCACGATTTTCTACCCAGTTAGCATTACTAAAGCCAGTAAGATAACTACTTGAATCCTTATTAAAGTAGATACCATATTCAGAAGTATAACAAACATATTTAAGGATTCGTTTTACACCTTTTAAATACGATTCTTTAGGACTTGACTTATATGTGACAACCTCAACACTATACTAGATTAGATAAGGATAGAAGGCATGGCCTTCTTCTTGCTTTGGTGGAGTTTGTTAGCATCAAAAGGCCGTCGGATGTGAACTCAGCCATGACATCAAGAATTAGACTAGAGAATTGCAATCCATTGTCAGTGAAGCCAAAGGTCTCCTCTGGGGATTTAAAACTGATTAGAACACAAAACATGAGTACAGGCTTGAGAATCAACATGGCTAACGCTCTCTTCAATTTCCTCAAAAAGCCTTTTCAACTACTCCCTCCGTCCACAAATAACTGGCTTAATTATAAAAACTACGCATATTAAGGAATTATAAAATTCTATACTAAAAATGATTAAAATATTCATTATACCATTTGGAGTATTTTTATTATCTTTCTCACCTCATTAATTTGAATCCCACCACTTCTTTAGTTGCATCACTCTAATCATTACATCTGTCCCTCTCTTCTCACCCATGTCCTTCGTCTCTCTTTTCCTACTCTTTGTTTTAGAGTCTTCTTTTCCTCCCACCAGATTTTGGACTAGAGTTTTCTTTTTACCCATATCACCTCATTAAATTACACTTTTGACTATTTTTATAGGATAACGTGATTTCATTGTTGATTAAAATAACTTTAGTATGGTTAATTGTAATACTAATTAATTGATAGAAAATTGTGCTAAGGGTAAAATTGAAAAAAATAATTAAATACAACATACATTTAGAAAGTGAACAATTATTTTTGGACAAGTAAAAAAAAAAAAAAAGACCAGTTATTTGTGGACGAAATAAGTATATCACGTAGAATTTTGTTCCATTCCATGAAACAACATTTAATTCGTGTAATTTTTTCACTGCCCTCCATTCTCTATCAAGTCACAGAGGAGAGGCCCTGTGCTTGGAATGATGTTCAGGGATTTTTGTTAAAACTTCAAAGCATCTCGAATCTTGATCAAAGGATTTGTCAAAGTTATTGCTAACAGTATTAGGTGCATGTCCTTCTTTCCAACAACGTCACCTTATTTACAACGCAAACTATTGTTAACCTGTTATGAAATTTTGGTAGTATTAGAATAAAGTCTACACAAAGTAAATCTCTGACTATTATTTGTACAATAATTTTTTCAAACTTCTCTCTTTCTTTTCTCCAATAATTTTCTCACAATTGGTATATATCTCAAGCTTGGGAAGAGTTCTATTTATAGAGCTTTATTAGTGAAGTTAATCATCTATTTCCACTAATGTATTGGTGGTGTCTCCACTAAGTTCACTAATATGTATTAGTGATGTTAATGGTGGACATCCATATCCACTAATGGAATTAATGGAGTTTCCACTAATTCACTAATATATTCACAACACTCCCCCTTGGATGTCTATTACATAAAGAATATGCCTCATTAAAATCTTACTAGATAAAAATTCAGTGAAAAAAATTAGTGAAGGAAAAAGAGTACACTATTCTATATGTCTACTTATTACTTTCCCTGATGAGATGATCCTTTAAAATCTTTAAATTAACATATACTAATTTTATATCTCAACTTTTTAAATATTGCAGTCGGTAAAGTCTTCGTGAAAATATCTGTCAGGTTGTCACATGACCGAATTTGTAGCATATCAATTTCACATTTTTTTTTTTTAAGTTCATGAGAAAAGAAGAATTTTGGTGAAATATATTTTGTCCGATCTCCTTTAATATATCCTCTTTGTAATTGAGCTATACAAGTTGTATTGTCTTTATAAAGAGGAGTTGAAATATCTCTTATAGATGATAATCCACAACTTTCTCGGATATAATGAATAACTGATCTTAACCATATACATTCTCGACTTACTTCATGAATGGCTATAATTTCAGTATGATTTGAAAAAGTAGCTGCTATAGATTGTTTTGTAGAACGTCATGATATAGCAGTATTTCTACATGTAAATAGATAGCCCGTTTGAAAATGTGTTTTATGTGGATTAGATAAATAACCAGCATCTACATAATCTATCAATGTTGGACTGGTTTTATTTGAGAAAAATAATCCGAGATCAATTGTACCTTGGAGATATCAAAAGACTTGTTTAATGCCATTCCAATGTCGTCATATTGGTGAAGAACTAAATCTTGCTAATAAATTGACAGAAAATGCAATATCAGGTCGTATATTATTAGTAAGATACATGAATGTACCAATTGCACTGAAATATGGTACTTCAGGACCAAAGAATTCTTCATCATCTTCTTGAGGTCGGAAAGGATCTTTATTCACATCTAATGATCGGATGATCTTTGGAATACTCAATGGATGTGCTTTGTCCATGTAAAATCTTTTTAGAACTTTTGATGTATATGTTAATTGATGAATAAATGTTCCACTTTCCAAATGTTTAATTTGTAAATCAAGGCAAAATTTAGTTTTACCAAAATTCTTGATTTCAAATTCTCTTTTTAAATAATCAATTATTTTTTGGAGCTCTTTTGGAGTTTCAATAAGATTAATATCATCAACATATATAGCTAATATTTAGAACCAAATTTCTTAATAAAAAAAATATGAACATACCTAGTCATTTTTAAATCCCGCTTTCAATACATATTCACTAAGACGATTGAACCACATGCACCCAAATTGCTTCATGCCATATAATGATTTATGCAACTTGATGGGGTAATTTTCACGAGGATAATGTTTATATGCTTCGGGCATGCGAAACCTTCGAGAATTTTCATGTAAACATCATTTTCTAAATTTTCATACAAGTAAGCAGTAACAATATCTAATAGACGCATATCTATCTTTTCATGTATTACCAAATTGATAAGATATCAGAGTGTAATAGCATCAACAATAGGAGAATAAGTTTCATCATAATCAATACCTGGTCTTTGTGAAAAACCTTAGGTTATTAATCGTGCTTTATATCGTACGATTTCATTATTTTCATTACTCTTTCACACAAATATCCATTTGTAGCCAACAAGTTTTACACCTTTTGGTGTTTAGACTGCAAGTCCGAAGACTTTACATTTTGTAAGTGCATTTAATTCCGATTGAATCACATCTTTTCATTGTAGCCAATCTTTTCTATGTCGACATTCATCAACTGATATTGGTTCAGGATCATCATTATCATGTGTAACATCAAGAGATATATTGTATACAAATATATTATCAATAACTGTTTTTATCCAATTCCAACTTTTACTGAAAGTGGTATAATTGATAGAAAATTCAGTATTACTTTCATCAACTTCTGGTTCTTTTATTTTGTCATTAGTTCTCTCTTGGTCTTTATCATTCTTTTCTTCAATATGATCATTTGGATTATGTAATCCTCTTTTCTTTCGAGGATTTTTAGCTTTAGAACCAAGAGGTTGGCCACGCTTTGGCGTGCTTTTGACTCAGCAGCTATAGGGATAATATTTTGTTCTGCTGGGACTTCAATTCGAATAGGAGCATTTATAGTTAGAATATGCAATTTTGTTACTCTTTTGGAGTCAACAAAAGTATTTAGCATTTGATTTGCAATGCTTTGCAAATGAATTATCTTTTGAACTTCAAGTTCACACGCGCTTGTGCACAGATCAAGATAATTTAATGATGTTGTCCAAGCAAGATCTTTCTTATACTGTTTATGTTCTCTCCCTAATTTAGGAAATAATGATTCATCAAAATGACAATCAACAAATCTTGCTATGAATACATCTCCTATTAAAGGTTCAACACACTTAATAATAGATGGAGAATCATATCTAATGTATATCCCATTTCTTCTTTGAGGACCCATCTTTGTACATTGGTTTGGTGCAATTGGAACATATATAGCACACCCAAAAATTCTTAAATGAGTAATATTCGGTTTTGAACCAAAAGCTAATTGCAAAAGAGAGAATTTATAATAACTAGTTGGCCTTATACGTACAAGTGCTACAACATGTAAAATAACATATCCCCAGGCAGATGTTGGGAGATTTGTTTTCATTAATAATGGTCTAGCAATTAATTGTAATCTTTTAATAAAAGATTCAACAAGACTATTTTGTGTATGAACATAAGCTACATGATGTTCAATATTAATCCCAATTGACATGCAATATGCATTAAAAGTATGTGATGAAAATTCACTAATATTATCCAAACGGATATTTTTAATTTGATGGTTAGGAAATTGTGCTCGTAGTTTAATAATTTGAGTAAGTAATCTCGCAAACGCCAAGTTGCGAGTAGATAATAAATACACATGTGACCATCAGGATGATGCATCAATTAAGACTATAAAATATCTGAATGGTCCACATGGTGGATGAATAGGTCCACAAATAT
The DNA here is from genome assembly GCA_026120185.1 of Voacanga thouarsii. Lineage (NCBI taxonomy): Eukaryota > Viridiplantae > Streptophyta > Magnoliopsida > Gentianales > Apocynaceae > Voacanga > Voacanga thouarsii. The sequence goes on along the minus strand of JANUWF010001287.1, from coordinate 3,186,832 downwards.
CTTTGTGAATCCGTTTAAGAAATGTAAGACTTTCAGCTCGTACTTTTACTGGTAATGGTCTAATAATTAATTTTCTTAGGGAACATGCAGCATATGAGAATTTTTCTGATGTCAGTATCTTTTTATTTTTTAATAGATGACCATATGTATTCTCAATTATTCTTCTCATCATAGTAGATCCCAAATAACCCAATGCCAAATGCTAAATGTAGTAGGATCAGTAAACTTCTGATTTACTAGATGATAAATTTTAATTGTATATATTTTTACAAAATATAGGTCGGTAGAAAAAGATTGTGGTTTTTCTAATATAGATTTCTTACTCAAATTAATTTGAGTAATATAAAGATATTCAATACCATTTTCCTCATTTGTTTCAACATAATACCAATTTCTACAGATATCTTTAAAATTTAATAAGTTTCTTTTGGATTTTGAAAAAAAATAGTGCCTTATTAATATTAATTATTGTTCCTTCAAGCAATAATATACTAGCTCTTATGGAGCCTTCAATCACATTTGTATTACCGTTTATAGTATAAATTTTTATTTCTCCCATTTTGAGATAAGAAAAATATTTCTCATTTTTTTAGTATGGTGTATGTAGTTCCACTATCAATAATACATACATCATCATTAACAACAGCCATCTGAACAAAAATATGTATATGCAAACATAAATATTATTAGAATATAATAAAAATTCAAAAATATTAGGGTAAGGCATTAATTCTTCTGGACACGGTCATCACCAATTAAATCGCCTATCCTACCATTTGAGTATTCGAAAAAATCAGATACATTCATATGGGTAATATTGATATTAAGATCTTCTGGATTAATATCATCGTCGTCAGCATCATTCACTGGATGTTGAGAAAATTTTGCTTCAACATTTTTATTTTTCTTTTTCAGTGAAACTTGATATAATTCCACTAAATGATTGGTCGTACAACAGTTATGTGACCAATGACCTTTCATGCCACCATATCTATAACACTTATCCTCATAATTTTCTTGCATTTCTTTTTTCTTTTCCCTTATTATATTTTCTTTCCCACTTAAGGTGGTCAGTATTTCTCATAGCTTGATTATTACTATGATAATAAAAATTTCGAGCGTGTCTACGACCATAACCACAGCCACGGCTACGACTATGGCTTCTGCTAGAGCCAACAACATTCACTTCTAGGAGTGCTATTGAGCCAGTTGGTTTGGCTTCATGATTTTTCAATAATAACTCATTATTTGTCTCTGCAATAAGGAGGGTAGTAATTAAATTAGTAAATTTTGTATACCTTTTTTCTCGATATTGTTATTGCAAGACAATATTCAAGGTATGGAAGGTGGAGAATGTCTTCTCCAGCATATCTTTATCAGTAACTTTTTCTCCGTATAATTTTAATTGAGATGTAATTTTATACATGGCAAAGCTATATTCATTCACGGTTTTAAAATCTTATAACCTCATGTGCAACCATTTATACCGTACAGTTGGTAATACGACTATCTTCAGGTGATCAAATCTTTCTTTTAAATTTACCCACATGACATGTGGATTTTTTTAGGTAAGATATTTTATTTTTAAATTTTCATCGAGATGATGACGGATAAAAATCAAAGCTTTAGCCATTTGTTGTGCATATGCACTATTTTTTTCTTTAATAGTTTCACTAAGGCCTTTAGCATGTGGATGCATTTCTGCATCAAGAACCCATGACACATAATTTTTTTCAGAAATATCAAATGTTACAAATTCGAATTTAGTAAGGTTAGTCATAGGGATCAATAAATGCGTACCTTTAGTCTTCTGACTTTTGTAACGGCAAAAAATCATACTTTGGTCTTTTAGATTTGGAAACAGCAGAAACTCATACTGATAACGTGTTGTGAAATTTTAACAGTTTTAGAATAAAATCTACACAAAGTAAATCTTTGACTATTATTTGTACAATAATTTCTTCAAACTTCGCCATTTCTTTTCTCTTATAACTTTTTCTCACAATTAATATATATCTCAAGTTTGGGAAGAACTCTATTTATAGAGCTTTAGTAGTGAAGTTAATCATCTATTTTCACTAATATATTAGTGGTGTCTCCACTAACTCCACTAATATGTATTAGTGATGTTAATGGTGGACATCCATATCCACTAATAGAATTAGTGGAGCTTCCACTAATTCACTAATATATTCATAACATAACCCATTTGATTGGAATAAATTTGTATCGGGAAATAATTCTAATGTAATGAGAGACAAGTTACTGACTCAGAATGGCTAAAATGGCTTTGATCCATGTCTTATTCAGGGCTGAACCGGTCCTCTATCCCGTGTTTCTCAGGGAATTGGATCGACAACTGCCATGCGTGGTCAAACACCAACGACCACCTCTTGTTGGGCCGCGATTGCAGGGAGATTTACTTTTCTGTTCTGGTTCAATTCTTAGGATGGAACGTAAAATTTAATAGAAAAAATATCTTGATAATTATATATTTGAAATATCATTTTGAAATAAGTAGAACTTGGACTTATTTTGATCAGTTAATTTTTCCTTAAAAAAAGTGGTAACCGTGAAAACAAGCAAAGCCATACGATATGAAAAGAAAAGAAAAAATTGAAATTGGCTTCGGTTATTGGGAGAAAAAAAAAGGAGGAATATTTTTTACCCAAAAAATAGAAACTATCATTTAATGATTGGGAATAACATGCTTTTTTGTATTAATGCACTAAAGTGCTTTTATTCCTCAACAGAATAATTTGCAATCAATGAAAAATATGATACTCCAAGTCTACCAAGATGGCTCTTTTTTAGACTAATCCATGTGGCTATGACCAGTTTTTCCAAGTCCCATTCCTATCTCGGATGTGAATGGAATCTCAAATATATTTTTTTTGTCCATTTCAAATACTGAATTTAAAGTTACCCATCTGAAATAATGATAAAATTTACTTTAACAGTTCTTTTTCTTTTTTTATCGATCACGATATTGTATAAAATCGTACTAAGATTTGAGTGGTACAGATCATTTATCTCATTCTCTCCCTTTTTTCCCATTCTTGTAGAAATGATCACATATCTATTTTATTGGAAAAAGAAAAGAAAAAAAAGTAATACAATCTGTGGTATTTCTATGAGAATTGGATAAATAAAATAGGAGAGAATGGGATATAAGATCTTGAAAGAATTTTGAATTGAGAATGTTAGCTTAATACATGTTTGGTAATTTAATTAAAATTAAATTTAATTAATTAAGAGTTTATTTAAGTATATTTAATCAAAAAAAAAAATATGTGCGTAACTATGTCATGTCCCGGATCCGAAGATGACATGGCAGCATCCTAAAATAGGATGCCGAACCTATGACAGACCTAACAGATGACTCAAACCTTTTTGTCAATAGAATAATAACTGAACTTCAATGTACATAATCTCCCGAGTACAACTAGAAATGAATCCATGAAAAAATTCAAACATCAAAGTCATCATAAACTAAAACATTCTTCCACAAACAATTGAACATCAATCATAAGTTCCATTAAAAATGAACTTTCACTCTAAATCTTCCTCAAACCACTCGTCTAGCTCCTCTTTAGCTGATATCCTACAAAATGGTGATGAATGGGTGATCTCACTAGCTTAATAAGGTAAGTACAACTTTATTGGGATTGAGTATGTTATATACTATTATAATTTCCGAAGTCATAGAATAAATGCTATGATTGTCAAAAGTACTTATTCTAGTGAATTGGTTGCGAGATAGCAAGCATAAGATTCCAGAAACGAAACATTTGAAAATCCGCATGAAGAATTAGAGATTTTTTGAGCAAAACGAAAGCAAATCAAACAGAAGAGGAATCGGCACCTGAAGAAGAACCGAACCAGTGCCAGATAGTCTCAGGATTTGCACAATAAACAAAATATCAACATGCATGATCAGACCAAGGATATCACAAAATTGTAGGCTTCATAAGGTTTAGAAACATAGCCAATGCACCAAACAACCACAACAACCACTATTTTGAACAAACTTACATTGAAAACACACACACACACACACTAAAACATTACTGATCACAGAACGAAATTCAAAATTTGAGATATGCTTGGGGTAAGGTCCTGGTATACTGATATCAGCTCCTAACTATTTTATCCCGTTAGGAAATAGACCTGAACTGAAACTAGGTATTGTATCCCCCTAACAGGGGTCTTATAACTAAAAATTAGGTATTGTATCCTCCTAGACAAGGGCCTTATAATGGAGATTGGGGACTCTCCACCATAACCACCCACAAGCATTAATCAAATCTATAATTCAAACACTAACTTAAAACAGAGCTTCACTTTGCACAATTTCAATTAATTAAACACAATACTTAAAGCATTAAACATATATCATATTCAGTTCATTTTAATAATACCAAAATAACTTTCATTGGCAAAAGATTCACAATTTCTTAAAAAAACAAGTAAGCTAGAAAAGTGCAGGAAAATTGTAAATCACTTACCAGTCAGAACAAACACTAGAACAAACCTCAATTCACCACCAACTTAACTAATTGCCTACAAAAATCCTAAAATCAAAATCAATTTCACAGATTTTCAATCAAACTCATAATCCTCCAAATCAAACCCTTACACCCAAACAGTCGTAAACCAATCCCTAAAGATAATAACCTAATCTAAAGCGTCAATAGTACGATACTCACCTAGATTCGAAGTCTCTGGGGCTATCTCCTCTCTGGGTTCTCTCTCTTGTAGATTTTTCCTTTCTCCAAAGTTGTCTTTGTAAAAGTGTTCTTGTCTGTCTAGAAACGATGTAACGTTAATCCCAAAATGTACCTAACTAAAGTAATTAAACCATTGACCCCTTGAAAAAACTAATTATAAAACAACACCAAAGCTAATCACTCTACAAAAATAAACCCTAAACTCATGGGCTAGGCCAGCCCATACAACCATAAAAGAAAGGCCTAAACAAGGATTGGGTCATAGGCTCACATTCCACCCTCGTTACGAAAAGTTTTGTCATCGAAACTTACGTACCTAACATATCAAACAAGAAAGGATATTGTCGACGTGCCTCCTCTTCTAATTCTCAAATTGCTTCACATTATGAATGATTGGACCATTGCACTTTAACAATTGGAATAGTTCTTTGCCTTAAAACTTATAACTTCCGATCAACAATTCTTATCAGTACCTCATTATATGTCAAATCCTCCTACACTTGTAAAGGCGATACCTCTAATTTGTGACCCGGATCAAATACATACCTTCTTAACTGCAATACGTGGAACATATTATAAAATTTCAACAATGGTAAAGCTAACTAATAAGCCAACTCACCAACCCTCTCAAGTACCTCGTACGATCCCACATACTTCGGACTCAACTTCCTACTTTTGCCAAACCTCATTACACATTTAGTAGGAGAAACCTTTAAGTACACATTTTCTCCACACTGAAATTCTAAAGGCCTTCGCTTACTATTTGACCAACTCTTTTGATGGTCTTGAGCCGCTTTCAATCTTTCCTGGATCACTTGCACCTTCTCGAATGCTAACTATACCAATTCCAGACCTATTATTACCCTTTCACCCACATCATCCCAACACACCAATAACCTATACTTCCAACCATAGAGAGCCTCATACGGAGCCATTTCGATGCTAGTTTGATAACTATTATTATAAGAAAACTCCACTAACATCAAGCTATCCATCCAACTAACATTGAAATCCAAAATACAGACTCAAAGCATATCTTCTAAAGTCTAAATCATCCTTTCTGATTGCCCATCAGTCTGAGGATGCAACGCAGTACTGAGGGTGATAGTCATTCCTATTATTTCATTAAAACCATTCTAGAACCACAATACAAACCTGGTGTTCCCTGTCTGACACAATGCTCACCGATATTCTGTATAACCAGACAATCTCATCCATGTACAACTGGACTAACTCCTCCATAGAAACAATCACCTTCATAGGTATGAAGTGGACAGATTTTGTCAATCGGTCCACTACTGCCCAAATAGTATCCTTCACAATCTTGGACTTGAGCAACCCGACTACAAAGTCCTTAGTGATATGCTCTCACTTTCACACCGGAATCTCCAAAGGTTTCAATAACCCTGCTGGCCTCTAATGTTCTGCCTTGACTTGTTGGCACACCAAACACTTGGAAACATAATCGGCTATGCTTCGCTTCATACTATTCCACCAAAAGTTCCCTTTCAGGTCTCTATACATCATCCTTAAGTATCTCTATCCTCAAGGCCTCATTGTGAGGAACACACAGCCTACCTCAAAAGTGTAAGCTCCCATCCTCATGTATCTGAAAATCTGATTACTCCACTCCCAAGAGCTGCTGTCCTTAACTTTCCCAATTCAACACCTAACAATTAAGCCTCCTTAATCCATTCGACTAATGATGATTTAATTGTTAAGGTAGCTATTAAACTTGTAGCTGGTTGAACCACTTCCAACTCCAGCCTCTTAAACTCCTTAATCAACTAAAGGCATTAGCAACCTGATTGGCCTTCTCAGGGTGATAATGAATCCTTAGATCATAATCCTTGAGCAACTCTAACTATCGTCATTACCTCATGTTGAGCTCCTTCTGTGTAAACAAATATTTCAGACTCTGATCGTCAGTGAAAACCTCACATGTCACCCCATACAAGTAATGACTCTAAATCTTCAAAGCAAAAACCACAGCTGCCAACTTCAAGTCATGTGTTAGGTAATTCTATTCATATAGCTTCAGTTAACGAGGAGCATTAGTGATCACCCTGCCATTTTGTATCAGCATAAACCCAACCCATTTTTCGAGGTATCTATAAATAATGAACTCTCCTAACCCAGCTGGTAATGCTAGAACTGGTGCAAAAGTCAATAGCTTCTTAAGTTTTCGAAAGCTCTTCTCGTAGGCATCACTTTATTTAAATTGAACTCTATTCTGTGTCAGTTAGGTCAAAGGAGTAGTGATCTTTGAGAAATCTTCCACAAACTTTCGGTAGTAGCTAGCTAATCCGAAGAAGCTTCTAACCTCTGAAGCAGTTGTCGATCTAGGCTAATTTGCAATCGCCTCGATCTTTTTGAGATCTACTAAAACACTTTTCTCTGAGATGATATGCCTTAGAAAAGTGACGCTCTTTAACCAAAACTCGCACTCGCTAAATTTTGCATAGAACTTCTACTTTCGAAGTCTCTACAAAACCATTCTCAAATGTTCTCGATGAGCCTTCTCTGACGGTGAATACATCAAGATGTCATCGATGAATACTATTACAAATTTATCCAGTTCATCATTGAACCTGTTCATTAACTCCATAAATGTCGTCGGTGTATTAGTTAAACCGAACGACATAACAAAAAACTCATAGTGCCCATATCGAGTCTTGAATGCATTCTTCGATATATCCTCTGGTTTAATACACAACTGATGATATCCTGACCGCAAATCTATCTTGGAGAAAACTCTAGCATCCTTCAACTGATCAAACAAGTCATCAATTCTTGATAATGGGTACTTGTTCTTTACACTGATCTTGTTTAATTCCTAGTAGTCAATGAACATCCTTATGCTACCGTCCTTCTTCTTCACAAACAAAACAAGCGCGCCCATCAGTGATACACTAGGTTGGATAAAATTCTTATCTAACAATTCTTGCAATTGAGTTTTCAACTCTCACAATTCAGTCGGGGCAATTTTGATATGGGGCATTCGAAATCGGTTCTATACCTAGTAATAGGTTGATCTCAAAATTAATTTTCCTTTCTAGTGGTACACCTGGAAAATCCTCAGGGAACATATCCAAAAACTCTTGCACCATGAGTATATTTTCTATCCGTAGTTCCTGCTTATCTGCGTCAACCACATATGCTAAGAATGCTTCATGCCCCTTCTACAAATTCTTACGAGTCCTAACTGCAGAAATCACTAGAACAGACTTCTTACTATGCTCTCTACTCTTACTCTGGAAATGAAAAATAGTTCTAGTTAGAATAGCAAACTGCACTCTCTTCTCTCGACAATCCATTAAGACATGGTTTGCGGCTAACTAATCCATACCCAAGATGACATTGAAGTCCACCATATTAATTTGAATTAGTTTAGTCTCTAACTCCTCCTTACTAATGGATACCCGACATCCTCTATGAATAAGATTAGAGACTAACACCTTACCAATGGGAATTGACACCCTAAAGGAATTTACTATGTAAGTAGGGTAGTCTTTATAGCCTTAGAAAATTTATAGGACATGAATGAATGAGATGCACCATAATCAAATAATACCACAATAGGTATTGAGTTAATTAAGATGGTACATGTTACCACATCATCTACTATGCGGCCTTCTCATGAGTGAGAGTAAAAACTTGTGCATTCGGTCTCTGCTTCTGATCTCCTGCCTTGGATGTTCCTAAAACTAGCTACTGCCTGTTTTGGTCCCCGAGCCAACTCGGACACTAACCAATTTTGTGACCTTCCTGCCCACATAATATGGCCTAAATTAGTCATATATTTTCTAGTTATTTGAAACTATTTTATGATACATTTTATGCAATAACTGGTCATATTCCTTCATATTTGAGATTTTACCCTTGAAAAGGTATTTTGTACATTATTTCAAATTTTAGAGGTAAAATAAGGCAAAAACGTTGCGGAACAGAACAGAGCCGGCTCCAGTTGGAAGCCCAGAGGCGGCCGTTGGCTGCAATTTGGAAGGCTTGGTGCGAAAATCAAGAAAAATCGATGAACGGGCAGAGAGGCAGAACACAACAGGCGCTGGCCCTAGGCAGGACAGGCGGCGCCAGCTGTGTACTGGTATTGAGGCGGTGCCTTGATTTTCGTGTGTATTTTTGGCAATTTGCAGAGTTTTAGTATTTTTCTACTTCTATTCGGCCAGAAAGCCTAGACGGACAAATTTAGGACTTCTAAAGCATATAAATAGAGGGAAAAACACAAGTCATAGAGAGGAATTCACGGATTAAAACACAAATCACTCAAAATCAAGGAGAAATTCATCAAATCAAGGAGGATTGTACAAGAGGGTCTACGAAAGAAGAAGAAGAAGGCTTGTCTATGAGTGCTTTCTTTTAACTTTGTTTTCTTTTCTTGAACCGTGATATATTAATTATTTTATTGTAATTTGACATTGTTTTCGGTATTCATGATTTTTAGAGTTACTTTGATCTTTTGATTAATTAATTGTTATTCTTGATATTTAATTACTTATGCTGATTACGAGAATAATTTGTTATTTCTTTCTATTAACTTGTTTGGAAAAGGGGTTGATGGTGGTCTCAATTCATTAATTTCATATTTGTTATCTATTAACTTGCTTGGAAAATGGGTTAATTGCTAAGAATTGGATACTTAAAGGTTAATTGATGTCTGTCAGGATATGGATTCATTGGTTAATTTTATGTTTTAAATTCACCAGGATATGAAAATTTAATCAAGGATTGTGTTTAATGCATCTTTTGGGTGAATTAGTTGAGACATGATATATGATGCTAATTTGTCTAGAAAATAGTGATTTCATGGATTGGAAAAGAAGTGAATCTATCTTAATCCTTCATGATGCCAAGAGAATGATTAGTTATGATAATGATTAGATACTTTAAGATCATATTTGTCAAAATAATGATTTAAGTTATATAATTCTCCATCATTGGCATGTATATATTCTCTGATTTTATTTTATTTTATTTTTTATTCTTTTTCACTTTATTGAGTCGGTTAAACAATGAAAGAAAAGTGATTACTGCATAATCGTTCCTTGAGGATCGATACTCGTTTTAAACCTTATGCTATGCTTAATGATGAGTACGCTTGATCATATGTATAATTTGGGGTTAACGTTTTAATTTAAACTTGATTGGGAATGTACTTATATTTATATAATTTTTATACCCGAATTAAAACACATCACCACACTTGAAGCAACTTCTAATGGCCCATCTGCACTTTCCCGGATGCTTCCTACCATAGGTGGTAGAGTCCTTCCACAGTGAGTTCGCATTCGACACTGTGGACCCTGTAGTACCGTCTGCACGAGGTCTTGAGACAACTGGCCTTGGGACACCAGTTATAACCCTTCTTTTAATATCAGCTGGACCTGATGGGGTTGCCTTAACTCCTTGCCCCATATGAAAACTAGACCCTAAACCCCGACCAAAACTATGTACTAGTTTGGGAACCTATCTTTGACTTACTGTTGATCGAGTACCTAGCCCCTACTCAAATTGTGATCTAGGTCTCTTCCTCTCTCTTTCGGAATCCGTTCGTCTGAACTCTACCTAGACTCTTCTGATAGGCTTCCTTGTAGGTGCTTGGTCTGATTTCTAATAGTTTTTCTCTAATTATTGACTGCAGTCCTCGAACAAACTTGTTTATCCTCGAGATAGGGTCTCGTGTGATTGCCGAAGCATATTATCCCAGAGCATTTGTAACACCCCACATTTCTATAGCATAGCGGGCTTCATTTTTGTGGGATGTCGCTCCATCCAGTTGCCCAAATAAGGAGTCTTTATAATAAACTTAACTTAATACACAATGAAAATTTGCTCAAAATGCATTTTATTAAATACAAGAAGATACATGGAGTCTATTTTTTGATATAATATTCAAAGCATAATATATCTGAGATACAGCATGAGCCTCTGAGAGTCCACTGCGCTTCCACTACGCCTCTGATCTCTAAAATTTTCAAGAAAAATAATACACATATGAATAAAAATCACTCAGTGAGTCCCGTATGTGCTAATATTTTATAAATCAAACAGACAAAAGTATTATTAGTTTTTATTTCATAAAACCATTGTAGGAAAGCATTGTATTTTTCACTGAAAATAGTTCTATAGCTCACTAGGAGATAGTTCATTTAAAATCCAATCATTTTTGAAAAACTAAATTTCATCTAACGTCATTGCCCCAATTTAGAAATGTAGGCACTTTTCTTAATAAAAGGTCGGCCAACATGCAAAGCTCACAAGGCTTCGCCTTCGGCACACGATTTTATTGTGCCAGGGACTACGCCTTACAGCACTTAACTATGCATTGCTAGAGTGATATCACAGTCTTATTGTACTAGGACACAAGCTTATAGTACTCAACTGTGCATTGCCAAAGATTTAGAATATTTTACTTACCATCTTAAGTCCATAGGTCTCAATCCTGACGTCAATCACCATCGAGGTGGCAAGGGGTTGAACACACTTGGTGTCCCCACCCAACATCCGTAAACAACCTAAAATAATGAGCAGCAAGGCATAGGCAATTGTCAGACGCTAAACGGCTAGTCAGGATGACTTATTTCAATGTCCTATCACTCTATTTGGAGTAAGATAATTCCCAAAATTATGCAAGGTTACTTGGGTCGTCTACCTCTAATATGAGCTAGTACAAATATCAAAGTTCTTACTGAGTACTCAACGTCTTCACTGGTTCACAAGACCAGTACCAACACCACATTCTCGAGAGAATTCCAAATAAAATATTTTTTGGAGCCAAAATATCATTTTTCAGAAGTTGATCCCATTGGCTCACAAGACCAGTTAATTAATTTCATTGGCTCACAAGGCCAATTAATTATCTTATTCTCAAAAGAATACCAAAAAAATAATTTTTGGGGTTAAAATAATATTTTTCAAAAGTTAATCTCATACCTAAAGATTGTTCTCCAAAATCGTAGCGAAAAAGGATAAAAAGTCATTTTCATACGATAAAATAAGTTTTCAAGGGTATTTTTGTAATTTGAAGAATATCCAATTTCAAAAAGAGTATTATTCAGAAATTCTACAATTCTAATAAAAAAAATTAATTCAAGAAATCTCAATTATATTTCCATAATATTTATAATTCACATTTTTCTAAATATCCTTTCCATAAAAAAGAGTATTTATAATTTCTCAGAATAAAACATTATTTCGACTCATAATTAATGAGAAGAAAAACTTTCAAGTTTCATAATTTACGTGGCCCAAAAGTTCTTTTAGAAAATATTGTTTCCTAAAGCCTTGGTTACTTTGCTACTTCGGTTTTGTTGAAAGTCGGGTAAGAAAGCTGCTTTGGTCTTGTTGGAATTTAGCGAGGCCGAAAAGTCTTTGCAGGTGCGGATGTAGGATTGTTTATTAAGGAGGTAAAGAACTAAGTTTTCATTTTTCTTTTCAAGTTTTATACTCAGTGTTCTATTGTGGAACTTTAAAGTGAAAGAAGAAAATACTTTAGAAAGTGAAAAAAGGTGAAAAGTAGTAAATGGAAATGCAGAACTAAGGGGACAACCACAAGTTGAGGATTGTAGAGAAAACTTTGTTTTTTCCTTTGTGTTTTTGGGTTGGTCAGATTGCAGATGAAGCTAATTAGTAGCATGTGATTTACTTTTTTTAAAAAATTTTAATATTCTTTTTGTCTTGATATGCAAATTTATTTTGCTTATAACTGGTTTATATATATATTTTTAAATTTTTTGTTATGGAGCTCTTTTTTAAACTATTGTGGACTAATTTATTTGTAAATCTTGTGCTTTTAAATTTAGTATTAGTAATAAAATATTTTTTAAAAAAAATCATTAGATTTATTTAGTTTTAAAATTTTTTATTTAATTTTAAAGAATTCTATTTTTATATTTTTAACTATTGAACTATTATCAAGAGTTATTTTAAATTTTAGGGAGGGGCCAAAATATAATTTGATATACTTATATGTGTGTGTGTGCGTGCGTGTGTGTATAGGAGTTTCTAAAAATTTAGCAGGGGCATGGCCCCCTCCCCAACACTTGTGTCTGCCCTTGGGTCTTTTTGTGAGTATGTCTCGGTTAGAGTTTAGAGGAGGGGGCCCGAGAGGTTTTGCTGCACAAGTTGTTTTGGTCTTGTACTAAAAGAAGGTTCCAAATTCCTTAGCTGTTGAACTTGTATGTTTCGTGTAGATGAGAGGAAAAGAAAATTGCAGAAATCTTTTGAGTTTTGCTTAATGAGAGAGGTAGGCAGCTTACCAAAACTGAAAAGGAAGAAGGATTATTTTGTTGCTTGACCGAAGGGATTTCCTTTCTTGATCCCATTCTTCACTCTCGGCTAGCTCAACTATGGAAAAAGGGTGGCTATCTACAATAAGCTGCTGTCTGAAGTTTAGGAGTTCATTAGCTCCTAAATTGATCTAATCCGAATGGTTAAATAATAGAGAGAATTGAAGATTTAAAATTCGAATAACCAAGGATCAAGGAGCAAATAATTCAACTATGGTAAGCAGTAACCTTCAAATAATCTTGCTGCCATATTAGAACTAAAAGTTTAGGGAACACACTGGACATTTTCAGCTACCATCTTAAGCATGGTAGTGGTTTAATATATGGAAACACCAATATAGCAGGAAGAAGGAAAGTTAAGTAGGTAATAAAGGAAAGGAGAATATTTAATCCTCTTAGAATTCCTAACTTCGGGCTCCATAGAAAAGGAAACAAAGTTTCAGTTTTGGGAATAAAATTTATGCCACCAAACTTGGTGCCGATTTTAAAGAGAATAATAGGGAAATTACTCCAAGATATGGCCAGTTGCTATGAGAAGCAAACTATCCTTGGAAAGTTCAATCAAACCCTCGTAGGAGATTCTCCATTCTCAATTCGATGATGGTGCCCGGTTGAATTGGAAATAGAAAGGAGTCTTTGCTTAATCTAAGAGTATTGAATTTTATCAAGAAAGGAATCAAATAATCTTGTTGCTAAAATAGATCATATAAAATATGGAAATTTTGAATTGATAACAAAAATAGGATTATTTACTAGGTATGATGAGTTTGGAATACAATCTTCTTTGAATAATTTCCTCCCTAAATCATGGTATTCCAAATATGGATATAGCTGCTAAGGCTAGAGAAAGTGTCGGCCACCTGATTAAGAGAGGAAGTAAAAAAAAAAAATGCACAAGGGTAGCATTCAAACCCTAGAAGGGCAACTAATTTACGAACACTCCAACCATTATACTTCCATACCCTTACATGCTATAACTATACTAAAACCCTTAAGTCTAGTAACCTTAAAATAAAACCCTCTACAAGATAAGAATAAATCATTGGGTAATTTAATACCTACACAAATTGCACAAGCTATACAAATAAAATAATCTAGTACTTCATTAGCTATTCAATTAAATTACACTCAAGAGTGCTTATGCATGCAAGCACATATTCACGCATATAACCTGTAGTGTATTCAGGAAGTGAGCTGGTCACTTGAAGTATCTAAGTATAGCAATAGCTAATTAATTAGTTCATGAGACGTATGCAAACTATGAACATCTCAAACACATGTCTCATATTAATCAAAGTAATGCAATGCATGTTCTCATTCTCTCTCTAATGGTAAGTTAGGATTGAAGGTTGAAAATGGCAAAAATGATGAAACCGAAAGCATGCTTACAGAATGAAAAAAATTTACCTTTGTATTTGAATGACTTTATTGGCATTGAAGAAGATGTCTATACCAGGATTCTTGAAGCCACTGGATCACGTCTTTGTAAACGTTGACTTCATCTTATTCACGCGAAGTTTTTGAGCTTCCGAAATGATACCCTTTCCTCTGCCAGTGAAGGCTTACAGAATATTGGATTTGCTTCTCTTTTAGCCTATGTGAAAGCTCACAGCTATCTCTCCCATTTGGTCTTGATTGCATTTCTTTTCTTTTCATCAATTCACAAAGAAAGAGAGACCAAGAGAGTCAAACAAAAAGCTCCATACTTTCGTTATTTTTCTCACAAAACAATATGAGATCTATCATGTGTTATTTTTTTTATTTAATTAATTTAATATATATTATTTTTTTAATTTTATTTTACTTTTAGTCTTATTCATTGGGCTAGATAAAATTATTTACTCTTGGGCTTGTACACCCACAAATAATAAGTCTCAAATATTTATTTTTTGGGCTTCATAAAATAGCCCAATAAATAATTAACAAGCCTAAATCGATCAATATAAAATATCAGGCATTTTATCTAGCTTATACCTAGATTAATTTTCTAATTATTTAATCTAGACCTTGGGCCCTGAATAATTAATTAACTAATTAAACTAGATAAAATATATACTCTCCCTAGGGTCTTTTATTTTATTCTAGTTCAATAATAAATTAAACTACTTAAATAAAATAAAACTCATAATTTTCAAGACTAATTCCTTAATCCAAATTTGTCAGGACTTAAGGGTTATTTCGGGGACCAAAAGATACATCACATTGACTACTAAAATTACCAAAATACATCTGCTATATAAATAGTTATATTTTGCATTTTAAATATTGCATAATATCACTATAAGAAAATATTAACCCTAAAGATAATGCTGCGTTAGCAAAGTCTTCGATTTACAGGTGTAATGATTAAAATACCCCTCTACGCATCGCCGTGCATTTAGAGAGGATGAGTGTACTAACACATCTCTAATATATATCTATCATCTTTAGACCTCTAGTCCAATGATCCAGGACTCCTAGAATATTTTTACTTTCCAAGGGAGCTATCCTAAAGTAAACATCCAAGTCATGTTCCCCAAGGCCTTGGATATTTAAATAATTTGAACAGTCACAAGGGGCGATATAGTGCAGAAGCTATCTTGTACAAGTCTGTCTTAATTAATTAGTCACATATACCCAACATACAAGTATATCGACTCTATGAAAGAATCTCAACTACAACATATCAAAGTACATGCGTCCAGCTTTGTCAGACCACCAACTTATACTCAAGCGGTAGAGTATTAGTCCACGTTGTAGAGTAATAGTCTGGGTTTCTTCTAAATAATACTTTTAGAATCCATTATTACAGGTCGTGTTCTACATATTCGAAATACGCTTATACTATGAAGTGAGTAGACTACTCATTGGCTAAAGGTAAGCCATTCTTCATTTGAAATTCATAACACAATAACTTATACATGATGATTTTCTCATTTTCATCAATCAGTTAAGAACAAATATTTATGTGTTAAGTAACCCGTGATCTATACCTTATTGTGAAAGACTACCATTCACATGGATCACTTACTTAAACACGATGGGTCCTTTCCAAACGTAAATTGTGCACAAATAAAATATAAATTCACAAATAAATTTTGAGAATAAATTCTTTTATTAATAAATTTGATAATTATATCAGAAAACTAGTTTAGAGGGCATATATTTCAATAATTTTTCACTTGCACTCTAAGACTAAGACAGCCCATAGGTGCCCACTCCTATGACGTCTAAGTATCTCTTGAAAACTCTCTCAACCAAAGGCTTGGTGAAGGGATCTGCTAGGTTGTTCTCCTAGACTATTTGTTCTACCACGATTTTCCGTCTTTGAATGAAATCCAGGATCAGATAATACTTTCTCTGGATGTGCTTCCCCTTCTTGTGGTTCTTGAGTTCTTTGAATTGCGAGATTGCTCAAGAGTTGTCACAATACACCACAATCGATCTGTTCATATGTGGCACAACTCTAAGTTCTGAAAGGAACTTTCGGAGCCAGACTGCTTCCTTAGATGTTTCGAAAGTTGCCATATACTCAACTTTTATGGTTAAGTCAGCAATACAATATTGCTTGATACTTTTCCATGAAATAGCTCCTCTAGACAAGGTGGAGA
This sequence comes from Voacanga thouarsii, assembly GCA_026120185.1. NCBI lineage: Eukaryota > Viridiplantae > Streptophyta > Magnoliopsida > Gentianales > Apocynaceae > Voacanga > Voacanga thouarsii. The sequence continues at coordinate 3,170,206 of JANUWF010001287.1, read as the reverse complement.
CATATCTACTAGTGGATTTTCTCTCATCCTTATTTGCCTGAAAATATGAGTCTGTGTATCTAGTAGGAATCAAGTCGTCAGCCCTATAAACCAGCATATAATCTTTTGTACTATTGAAGTACTTGAGAATATGCTTTACAGCATGCCAATGAACCTCCCTAGAGTTTGACTAATATCTGCTAACTAAACCTACGGCAAAGCAGATATCTAGTATAGTGCATAGCATGGCGTACATGAAACTTCCTACAGTCGAAGCATAGGAAATCCTACTCATCCTGTCTTTTTCCTCTCGAGACTTAGGACAGTCCTTAAAACAAAAAGACACCCATGTCTGCAAGGGATTAGAACTCCCTTACATGAGTCAATGCTAAACTTAGCCAGTATCTTGTCAATATATGTCATTTAGGATAATCCTAACATTCTCTACTTTCTATTTCTAAGAAGTTTAATCCCGAGAATGTAACTGGCTTCTCCCAAATCCTTCATACTAAATTGACTAGACAGCCAAACCTTAGTAGATGACAATGTTCCTATATCATTCCCAATTAGTAGAATGTCATCCACATATAGGATAAGAAAAATCACATTTATACCTTCCAATTTCCTGTACAAGTATGGTCCATCCTTGTTTTGAATGAAACTGTAAGACTTTATAGTCTCATCAAAACGGATATTCCATGTTCTAGATACCTGCTTAAGTCCATAAATGAACTTATTAAACTTGCAAATTATATGTTCATGGCTTTTAGCAATAAAACCTTCTAATTGGGATATATAGTTGCTTTCGTTAAGATGGCCATTAAGAAATGCCGTCGTAACATCCATTTGTCATATCTCGTAGTTGAAATGACATGCAATGGTAAGGAGGATACGAATGGACTTAAGCATGGCTATCGGGAAAAAGGTTTCCTCATAATCGATTCCCTCTTTCTGAATATACCCTTTCGCCAGAAGCCTAACTTTGAAGGTTTTCACCTTTCCATCCGCTCCCCTCTTCCTCTTGTATAGCCACTTACACCTAATGGATTTTATCCCTTCAGGTGAAGCTACAAGATCCCAAACCTGATTGAAGTACATAGACTTAATCTCGGCTTTCATTGCTTTCATTACTTTATGTTATAGATTTGCATCGGCATCAGCAATAGCCTCCTCGTATCTAGTGGGATCTTGTTTCTGATGGTTAGAGACCAGCTTGAAAGCCTCTCCTGTCTATCTTTCTGGAACTCTAAATATCCTCCCACTACAACGAAGCTCCGTTTGTATAGGTTCTTGAGGTTGTGCCTCTTCTTATTCCATAATTGGGTTTGAAGAAGCTGATTCTGAAAATAACTTCTCCTCAAGTTTCAACATTGTTGAACCTTTAGTGAAAGTACTTTGATTACCCTCCAAGTATCTAGCATTAGTACTTACTAGTACTTTTTACTCTTTTAGATGATAAAAATAACCTCATTTTGTCCCTATTAGATACCCAACAAAGTAGCATAATTCTGATCTTGGTTCTAGCTTGTCTTCTTTGATCAGTACATAAGTTAAACAGCCCTCATATCTTGAGATGATTTAGACTTAGCTTATGCCAAATCCACATCTCATAGAGCGTCCTAGGTATTGACTTGGAAAGCACCAAGTTCAGAATGTATACCGTTATTTCCAAGGTATATCTCCAAAAAGAGATCGGAAAAATAGTATGAGATATCATGCTTTGGACCATTTCCATTAATGTCATGTTCCTTCTCTCAGCTACTCCATTCTACTGGGGTGTACATGGCGCAGAGAGTTGGGATACTATCCCATGATGTACCATGTAATCCTTGAACTCACCGAGGAGGTACTCTCCACTATGATCCTATTATAAGGTTTTGATCAATTTACCTATCCGACGCTCCACTTTAGCCTTAAACTCTTTGAACTTGTCAAAAGAGTAAGACTTGTGCCTCATTAAGTAGACATAACCAAACCTTGTACAATCATCCGTGAGAGTGATGAAGTACTCAAAACCCCCTTTAGCTTGTATAGACAATGGACCACACACATCAGTATGAACAAGGCCCAATATCTCCTTAGCTTTATCAACCTTTTGGGTGAATGAAAATTTGGTCATTTTTTTCATAAAGCAGGATTCACACTGAGGCTAACTTTTCAATCTTAATGAGCCCAAGAGCCCATCATGGATTAACCTCTAAATCCTAGTTGAGTTAATATGACCCAACCTTAGATACCAAAGATATTAGTCATTAGCATTTGTCTTTCTCTTCTTATTTAAAGGTTCAGATTGAGCGTTATTTATTTAATTATTTGTAGGATTTAAAAAGAATAAGTGTCCATACATGTGCCTGTACATAAAACTTTTTCATTTCTACTTATAGTAATACCAGAATAGAAAGAAACAGAATATCCATTATTTATTAGTTTTGCAACTGAAATCAAATTCTGTCTAAAATTGGGTACATATGAAATATCATTCAAAATAACTACTTTATTACAATAAAAATAAGATCCTGCTTTCTCACTACAAGGGCCCATATTTGTGCTCCATTTCCTACTCATAGTCCATGCTCGCCCTTCTGGAGTCTTTTTATCTTCCTAAACCCCTGCAAGGAGTTACGAATATGATCAGTGGCACCAGAATCAATAATTCAAGTGGAACAATTGAAATTGACTCTAGATAGAGAATAATACCTGTAGGGTTTTTCTTGACATGAAGTTTTGGGCACTCCTTTTTCCAGTGTCCTTCTGCCCGCACTTAAAGCACTTGCCTTTGGGCTTGTTGGGTTGGATCGGTGCGTTTTCCCTCTTTTTCTTAAACTTCCTGGGCTTGGGCCCAATTCTAGAAGAAAAAGTCCTAAAAATTATAGCCTTGGACTGTGGCTTCATAACCTTCTCTACCATCTGAAATTCTTTCATTAACTCGGTTAAACTCATGTTTAACTTGTTCATGTTATAATTTACTTTGAACTGAGTAAAAGAGCCCAGAAGAGATTCGAGAACCATGTCCACTTGACTCTTGGGGTCAATTACAGCCCTTATGACTTTTGCTTCCTCAAAAACAGCAATCATCTTGAGCATATACTTTCTGATTGATGCTCTATCAGCTATCTTAGTGTTGATGATCATCCTAAGAGCCTCCTATCTTGCGGACTGGCTCTTATCTGTGAACATCGTGGCTAGTGACTGGCTAATATCATACGCAGTGGCCATGTACTCGTGTTTAGATTGAGCACATTAGACATGGAGGCCAACATGTAGCATCAAGCCATCTCGTTGGCCTTCTTCTATGCTTTCTCAGCCTCTCGCTCCTCAGTGGTGGAACCCTCCCCAATAACAGGGCAAGTGTCAAAAAGAGCATACTTATACTTCTCAGCAGTAAGTATTATGTCCAAATTCCTTTTTCAGTCCACATAATTTGGACCCGTTAGCTTATTCTCACGGAGAATAACGGTCAAAGGACTAAAAGAACCTCCACCATCCATTTCTGAAAAATTGAAAATAAAAGAAAACTCAATTTGTGAAAAACAAAATAATTTGTGACTTTATCCTCATATTAAATCCAATAATAGTTAATCCTATCACTATTATCTTTAATATAATTAATTTGGCTTTTAGAAAACTGACATAACTTCTTGGGAAGATTAACAGTTTCCTAAGTTAAGTATATTAACCACCACAAATTAATTTTCCTTTTAGGTAATGATCTAGAAGATAACTCCATCGTGGGATAACCGTTTCTTCTCATTTTCTATGGACATTCCTCGCACTATAATCTCCAACAAGGGCTATCCGATCATAGCACGTGTCTCGAGTTATTAATTATATCCATCCATTAGTTCTAGATGCTTGTGATATTCTCATCCTATACGGATTCACTCCTAGGGTGACGCAAGAGGACACACGATCTCTAATGAGGATCATGATAGAAGCCTTAGGGCCGTTGGAACCCCTCTCCCACTTAATATTTTAAAATAAGAGTTTTCTTGGAAAATATCCTTTAAAAATTTCAATTAAGTTTTCTTTTAACTCAAAAATTAAAATATCTAAACCCATAAAAATTTATATATCAAGGTTTATACCATTTGAGAAAATTTTTCATGGATTAATTTTATTTAAGTTAATAAACTTAATAATTTCAAAATTTCCCAATAAAACTGTCGAGAGATTTTGATCTCAATTTTAATTTGGCAAAAATAATTTTCTTGTTAAAATTAAATCAAAATGATTTTCTATTTTAATTCACAAAAGTATCTAAATTCAAAATATTTTCTATATCAAGGATAAAATCATTTGAGAATAATCAAGAATTAATTTTTGTTCGAATTAAAATTAACCATTTGATTTAAAAAATATATTTTTTTCTTTGTCAAAAATTCCCAAAGACTTTGGTCTTTGAGAAAATGCGCACATAGGGTACAAAAAGAAATAAGCATGCTAGAAAACTGTAAACGTTTTTATGCTTTTCTATTCTTTTAACCTAAGTGTCCAAATAATAGAATTAAACACATTAATTAATTAATGGTATTGTTTAATCCTAAATTTCCTTTACTATTATTTTTCATACAAAATATTCAAAGAATATTAACTATTATAATAAAAATAACTTCTTCTGGTATGCGACCAAAAACACCAAAAAAAATTAATTTTTTTATTTTTGGTCCTGTGCACCCGCCACACTGGATCATGGCCCATGGAAAAACCCATGGGCTGCAATCCGGGTGGGTGACCGCGACCCGGCCCACCAGCAGCTCCGTAAACACGGTCAAAATAGAAGACAAATTGAATCCTCGCAGAAGAGATGCTTCCTCGTGGGTAGTGAAGAAGCCAAAGGCTTCTACGAGGATGCAATCCTCGCTAGGTAGTGCAGCTGTGGCTCCAAGCCTCGGCCGGCTCGACTTCCCTCACATCTGCGGCTCGGCTCGGCTTATCTTCTCCAGCATTTTTTGCGATTTTTCTTCTACGATTTTGCATTTCTTCTTCTGATTTTTTCATCTAGACAGCATGTAAAGCCACTTAACAAGCTCCTATACCCTTAAAAACAGTGGACTTACATGTTTCATCTAAGAAAGTAGTAACTTACAATATTTCTATGCTTCTACTCGTGAAACTTGCACATAGACTATTCCATACCATAAACGCGAAGGTTCACAGAAAACATCTAAAACAAATATTTTCTTACTTTAGTTAAGCCTAACATGCTTCTTATATTTGCCAAACCATGGCTCTAATACCACTTGATGGTTGAAAATGACAACAATGATGAAACCGAAAACATGCTTACAAAACGAAAAAAATTTACTTCTGTGTTTGAATGACCTTATTGGCACTGAAGAAGATGTTTGTACCAGGATACTTGAAGCTACTGGATCACGTTATTGTAAATGTTGACTTCGTCTCATTCACGCAAAGCTTTTGAGCTTCCGAAATAATGCCTTTTCCTCTGTCGGTGAAGGCTTACAGAATGTTGGGTTTGCCTCACTTTTAGCCTCTATGAAAGCTCACATACTTGGCTATCTCTCCCATTTGGTCTTGATTGCATTTCTTTTCTTTTCATTAATTCACAGAGAGAGAGAGAGAAACCAAGAGAGTCAAACAAAAAGCCCATACTTTTGTTATCTCTCACACAAAACGACACGGGATCCATTTCGTATTATTTTTTTATTTAATTAATTAATTTAATATATATTTTATATTTTTTTATTTTTTTTTTTACCCTTGGTCTTATTCATTGGGTCAGATAAAATTATTTACTCTTGGGTTTGAACGTACACCTATAAATAATAAGTCTCAAATATTTATTTTTTGAATTTTATAAAACAGCCCAATAAATAATTAATAAGTCCAAATCGGCCAATATAAAATATCAGGCCTTTTATCTAGTTTATACCTAAATTAATTTTTTAATTATTCAATCTGGGTATTAGGTCCTGAATAATTAATTAACCAATTAAACTAGATAAAATATATACTCTCTCTCGAGCATTTTATTTTATTCTAGTCCAATAATAAATTAGACTACTTAAATAAAATAAAATCCATAATTTTCAAAACTAATTCCTTAACCCAAATCTATTAGGACTTAAGGGCTATTTCGGAGACCAAAAGACACGTCGCTTGACTATTAAAATGATCAAAATACCCCTACTATATAAATAGCTATATTTTACATTTTAAATATTTTATAATATCACCATAAGAAAATATTAACCCCCAGGATAATGCTGCATTAGCAAAGTCTTCGACCTGCAGGCGTAATGACTAAAATACCCCTCTACGCATCACCGTACATTTAGAGAGGATTAGTGTACTAATACCTCTCTAATAGACATCTACCATCCTTAAACCTCTAGTTCAATGATTCATGACTCCTAGAATATTTCCACTTTCCAAGGGAGTTACCCTAAAGTAAATATCCAAGTCATGTTCCCCAAAGCTCTGAATATTTAGATCATTTGAATAGTCACAAGGGCGATATATCGCAGAAGCTATCTTGTACAAGTCTGTCTTAACTAACTAGTCACATATACCTAACATATAAGTATATCGGCTCTACAAAAGAACCTCAACTACAGCATATCAAAGTATATGCTTCCAACTTCGTCAGACCACCAACTCATACTCAAGTAGTAGAGTATTAGTCCACGCTATAGCAGTAATAGTTTGAGTTTCTTATAAATAGTACTTTTAGAAACCACTATTACAGGTCATGTTCTACATATTTGAAATACGTCCATGCTATGAAATGAGTGGACTACTTATTGACTAAAGGTAAGTCACATGATGAGATTTCCATTCTCATCAGTTGGTTATGAACAAATATTTATGTGTTAAGTAATCCGTGATACATACCTTACTGTGAAAGACCACCATGCACATGGATCACTTACTTAAACATAATGGGTCCTTTCCAAACGTAAATCATGCACAAATAAAATATAAATTTACAAATAAATTTTGAGAATAAATTCATTTATTAATAAATTCGATAATTAGATCAGAAAACTAGTCTAGAGAACATATATTCCAACAAGGGTGGGGTATTACATATCGTGCCTCACGTCTAGTCGATGCAAAATGTGTACTACCTCATGCCTGACAAACGCAAGGAGCATTTTTTACCAAACAATTTGATCAGGCATCGGGAGATGTTCCTCGTATTTGGCAGACGTAAGACAAACTTAAAGAACCCCCTCTAGGGGGTATGTCAAAATTTAGACCCATTTTTGGTTGAGGCTTCCAAAAAGAGCCCATTTTAGTCAAAACCCCGAGTTGGTTGGTGTTTCTTTAGACAGAAGAGCAGTAGTGGTGGTACAAGAGAAGAGAGAAGAAGAAAACAAGTGGAAGATGGGGAAAAAAGAAAGGGGGTGAGAGAATTAAAAAAAAAATTGTCAACTCTACTCCGAATTAATAAGTATTATATAAAGAATGAAGAAAGGGGGAAGAATAACTTAAATTAACTAAAATGCCTTCAAAAAATTATTTTTATTAACTTTTTAATGAAATGGTATAATTTGCTATATTTATATAATATGAGGGTAAAACTATTAAATCTTTAAAAATTAAAATTTTTAATATTTTATTAGGTTAAAGACAAAAATGCCCTTCAAATTTGGTCACTTTTTATATTCTTACCCTTCATTTTATAAAATATTCAATTATGCTCATCTAAGTACTAAAACATTTCACCGTTACTCTTCTATTAAAAATCTAATAGTTAATTTTTTATTTGACTGTTAATAGAGACTTTATTGTAAAAAAGTAAAGTTCAAAGACTTATATAAAAAACTCAAACATAAAAATTCTTTACAATATTTTCTTTCATTATTTTCTTGAAGTTCTTCATTTCTTCTTCTTCCTACTTTTTTGAGTTCTTTTCTTTTTAAGTGTATTTTTTAGAGACAAAATACATCAGTGCCCTTCCACTTTTATAGATTATAGATTTAAACAAATTTTAGTATTAAAGATATTTGTTCTTAAAAAATCCTTTTTTTTTTTTAAATTGAAAGTGAAGCACCTTGTGTAAACATATTTGTTGTGGGACTTTTTTGTATAAAGTGAACTAACTACTCTCGGACTTCTTAAAAATATTTGTTTTGGGCAATCAGTTTTTTAGAAGAAAATTGAAAAAAATAATAATAAAAGAAAGAAGAGTGGAAAAAAAAATACTTATTGGATACTATGAGTTAGATCTATTTGAAAATGGATCAAGTAGTTTTAAAATTTATTGGTACTCATTCCAAATTTAACAAGTCTCTATAAAGAAAGAGAAAAGAAAAAAAAAATGTACATTGGCTAAAATAGCCCCAATAATAGCATGCTTTTATTATCTTTCAATTGCATAAATGGATAGAAAGATAAGTTTTTTTGAAAATTAGAAGGAAAGAATTTTTTTTTTTTTTTGGTTTATAGTTTGAAGGAAAAAAAATCTATAATCTATAAAAGTGGAGGGACACTAATACATTTTATCTTTAAAAATACACCTAAAAAGAAATTTTAAAAGTGAAGAATTCAAAAAAGTAGGATAATGAAACGAAACAAAAGAAAATATTGTAAAGAATTTTTATTTTTGAGTTTTTAAAATAAGTCTTTAAATTTTATATTTTTTGCAGTAAAACCCTTATTAACAGTCAAATATAAAGTTGACTGTTAGATTTTTAATGGAATTACAATATTGAAATGTTTTAGTACTTAGAGGGACATAATTGAACATTTTATAAACTGAATGGTAAGATTGCAAAAGTGACCAAATTTGAATGGCATTCTTGCCATTAACCTTATTCTATTTGGTACACAAAGAAGGAGGAGGTCGACAAAGGGGAGATGGAGAGGGATGGGAACTTTTATTTCTATTAGAGAATATAAATATAAGGGAAATTAGCCTATTTGGTTCCTAATGTTTGGTATTTATAATGTTTTCATTTTTAATATTTTTTTCTACTATTATGGTCCCTAATGATTTTTTTTTGCCATTACGGTCCTTGATTTGTGGAGACCATAATGGCTGATTTTTTAGGCAAAAAAATAAATATTAGGGACCATAATGACAGAAAAAGTTATTAAGGACTATAACGACAATATATATATATATATATATATACATATATATATATATATATTAAGGACGAAAATATTACAAATTCTAAACTTTATGGACCAAATAGACTAATTTTTCTAAGTATAATTTACTTTTATTTTATTTGGTTGGGGATAGAGGGGAAGTGAATAACAGATATTATCCTAATTTTCGTCTTAATACGTCTAAATTTGGACAAGTTATTTTTCTGACGTAGTAGGGGAGCTATTCTCCTTCTAATTTACTTCCTTGCTATATTTTATTCCTAACTAAACAACGTAAATCACTCATTTACATTCAAATTTATATCCCTCCACTATTTCCTTCTTTTTTCACTCCAACCAAATATACTATAAAGTTTAAACACAATGGACATTTCTTGCCCAATAAATAATGCCATCAAAGCAGTCTAACCCTACCATGCTAATTTCATTCAAAAAATTGGGCACTCAAAAAACATATGGATTCTAAAACCAAAAGCGACAATCCCAACATGGACTAAATCATCAAATGGATTAACCAATATTTTGCAAGTCAAGATTATTTATGTAATAATCTCTCCACTTACTAAATTTACTACATAAATTACTCTCAATAACATCTCTACATCTCACCAATTAAAAAAAATAGCAAATTTCATCCAAATATGATTAGGTGTGTAACACCCCTCCTTGAGTAATTATTGAATAAAAGTATTATTTGGTGAGCTACAATTATATATAGATATATGAAAAATTAGTAAGAAAATAGAAGAAAAAGGGGCCCACTAGGTAGTGGTCGAACGAAAGAGAAAAGATATTATATCTTGATGATGGGTGGCCCACTTGGGGCCTATGATTTTTTTTTTTTTTTGTTTTGGCCCACTCTATTTAAAGATTGACTAGTGTTGACCATGCTTTGATTTGAAGAAAACCATTGGACCACGTAAGCTGAATGAAAATTCTTACATCTTCCATTAGCTTCTCACACCTTCCATTATTTTCCCTAAACTTCTATAATTTTCTATTAGATTCCAAGAGTTTCCAGAATTGCTAAGTCATCTTTTATTAGTTTCCAAGATATTCTAGAGACATTAGGTCATATTCCATGAATTTTCAAGGTGTTCTAGAATTGCCAAGTCATGAAAGGGTTAATTTCTAAAAAGGTCTAGAGTTGCTAAGTCATGAAGGGATGAACTTCTAAGACTTTATAGAGCTACCAAGTCATCAAGGAAACAAGACAAAAGTAGAAGAGTGAAGAGAAATGGAAACTGAAAAAGAGAAAGGAAGAAAAGTCGAGAAGGAAAGAAAGAAAAGAGGAAGGAAAGAAAAGAGAAAATCGAAGAAGAAGAGAGAGGGAAAACAAGAAAAGAGAAGAGAGGAAGAGTGGAAGAAAATCGAGAAGAAAGGGAGGAAAGAAAAGAAGAAGAAAAATCACTTTGCAAGCTTGATTTTGCTTCCTTAAGTAGGTAAGAATTCTCTTTTTAGCACTAAAGTTGATTTATACATAATGGAGATTTATGATAATGTGAATTTTATGCTTGAATACATAAATAAGAAAATTGAATTGGTATTAATTCGTTGTTGTTGTTGGAATAAGGATCGATTGTTAAGAAGGGGTATTTGTGATGTTTTGTGGCTTTCATGAAGTACCTTGAAGTAGTCCAATGTTGGAAATTAGCTAAAGAAAAGTAGTAGGAAGTTGGTAGGAAGAAATACTATAAAGCTATTTGTTGTGGAAATAAACAAAACAAATAGTTGTTTAGCAATTTGTGAATATTCTTTGAATTAAGAGAACTATGAATTGAGATAATTGAAGCTCAGTATGTCTTGGGATGATAAGAAAGGTTTGAAGTACATTTTGCACGATTTTGGTGGCTAAGAATCACGTGGTGTCAAGAATATCAAAAGCTGCCATTTGGAAGGATTAAAAAAAAAATTGTTTGTTACTTTTGGGAAAATGGTGCAGTTTGGATGGTTGGGAAGTTCTGTGAGGAAAAGCTAATTGAAATACCATAGTTGAAATGTTAAACAAGGTCTTGGAAGGTTTAAATGAGATAGGTTATAGTGAAGAATTTATGGCAAAAACTTAAGTAATGTTGCACCTTGAAATACCTTGTTTTGCTCATTGGTATGTGATGTATATTTATAGTAATAACTGAACTAAATGGAGAAGGATATGGGAGTCCCATGAGTTGGAATTTATATAGAAATGTCATAGTGATGTTTTGGGACAAATCTCACTCAAAACAGGTTAGTATAACCAAAGTTATCAAAATAACAAAAAGGGTTATCAAATGTGCAAAATAGTAACCTATTCCCATTAAGTGAAGAAGCACAAGTCATTTTAATCTCTTTTGGATAAATAGTAGGAACCTCAGAGAATTGAGACTCCTTTGAGCTTTTAAGACTAAGAAGAAAGGAATGAAGGTCTTGTAGAGTATTTATCATTTTATGTCATTCTAGCATAATTTAATTCCTAATTCCTGGCATCAAGTAATATGTTTTAGAAATGTCTCACTGTTGTTGGTGAATTGGACCTAGGAGAACTCTTAACTTCACAACAATGTGTATATCAGCATTTACTAAATAAGATGAGTTCCCAGATTTTCAAACCCTACTCAACTAGATGTTTTTCTATTAAAAATTCGTGCATGAGTACTTTGTGCAAAATGAGTCTGTTTGTTGATAAATTTCATTTTAAACTAATGGTTTCCCAAATTATTCGGATATGAGTATTTTATGAATTTTGGACATGTGAGTCCCATGAATTTCCAAACTTTATGTTAACTAAGTGCTTTTCTGGTATATTTGGTTATGAACGTTTTACACAAGTAACAATACTTTTACACTTTACGTGAGTCTCTTGGTTTGCAAAAACCATTTTAGCTAGTGGTTCTCTAAAATATTTGAATACAAGTATTTTTATTCAATGGTTTTAAGAATCATGAACATTGTAAATCCCTTGAATTCCTTTCTTGTTAATAGCTTGAGCATGTTTCTACTACTAGTTGAAACCATGTTTTATAACACTTATTTCTTGTATTGCATAATGTGACAAGTTATGGAAAAAGAGATATTAGACATTTTTTGTTACTTGGACAAGAACAAGTGTATCAGTGTAAACGCTGAGTACTTAGTGAAGACTTTTCTCTTTGTATTAGTTCGCATTAGAGATAGATAACCTTAAGTAATCTAATTAGTTTTAGAATTCATCTTACTCTAAATGGGGAGACAAGAATTGGGATTAGCTAATCCTAGCGTAAGCATTATCTTGTCTTCCTAGCGTAAGCACTAACTCCTGCATGTTGTTGAGTAGAATTCATTGAATTCCTCTCATACATAAATCATGAGTTAGAACATTTTTCAAAAATGACACATGAGTTTTACTCCATGCCTTTCTTTATAAAGTTGAATCCTTGTTCCTTGGTCATACCCTTTGAGCTCAAGTACACTATCTTGTTTATATTATTAATATTACTTAATTTATAAGTTGTTTTCATGGAAAAATACTAGTATACACGAGACCCACTGAGTTTTATATTCATACGTGTGTTATTTCTTCTCTTGAAATTTTAGAGTCCGAATCACAGCAGTAGATCCCCGAAGGCTCATACTACTCTGTAGAGACATTAGAGGTTGTACATAAGGTCTCAAATAAAGTTTGTCTATGTATAGTAAGCTTACTTTCTTTTGGACTTAGTATTAGAGGTTGGACCCTATGTACTTCTTGTGTTTTAACATAAAGTTATAAAATGATTCTATTGTGTATTAAGTTGAAATTATTATGAAGACCCCTTATACAAGAGATCAAATGGAGTGATATGCTACAATATATAGCCCACTATGATTGAAAAATATGGAGTGTTACAAGATGGGAGTAAGAATGAGAAATAATAGTATTAGTACTTTCTTTGACTTCTTTAGTAAAAAAAAAAATCTAAATGCGACTAATATTTTGAGATGAAAATAGTATTTCCCATGATGCCTAAAGTGATCTTACTTTCCTATATTTGCCTGCAAGCCTGTTGCAACTTGCACGGTGGGTATCTGGGCACTCATCATAAAAAGAAAACACTCCCAGTAACCAAAACGGCATCGACTTATGCCAAATGTGGAAGGTTCCAAACAATAATATCTCATGAAATTTTCAACAAATTTGAGAAATTCTAGCTATTCAGTTAATGCGACCAAGTCTCCCCCAATAGCCATACCCCCAATATTTATAATATTATATATATCTTGAAAACGATTTATTTTAAATTTTAATTAGTATACATGACAATCCAATTTTTTTTTTAAATTCAGTCCTTAACTATATATTTACGGCCTGTCTTGTCATTGACGGAACTAGGGGGTGAGGGATAGTGCTTGCCTCCCAAAATTTTTAAAAATTTAATATTTTTAATAAAATTAAAAACTTTTAGAAAAGTTTCTTAAAAATTTACCTTTTTTCTTCCTAATTTTTTTAAAAAGTTAAAATATTATCTTATAATATATCTACTTATATAATTCATCTCCAACATTAAGCTTTTTATTCTATCTCGGTGTCTTGCCAAAAGTTTGAGGCGGGAGAAGATAGATTCATATGCATATGTAGGCGATAAGAATGTTGGACACTTGGACTTATCTTATGAAGAGGCTCCAATAGGAAAATTCTTATATGAACCCGATGCACGTGCACCGGTGTATTAAGGTGTTGTACAATTTGCAAATAAAATTGTACACAACATTTGATGTACAACAAGTATTACCGATGGTACAACACTTCGATGCACTCAGTGTACGTGCACTGGGTGCATGTAAGAATTTCTTGCTCCAATAAATGTTCCCAATTGCCTTTACCTATGCCATTGAATTCTAATCCATAATTGTACAATTATATATTAGGTTGATAGCCCGTGCGTTACACGGGAGTAAATTTTATTGTGTTTAGAATGTACGGGGTATAGCTTGTGTTAATATTAAAATAAATAACAAAAGAATCTCTACACGCAAAATTAATAATTTTTTGTTTAAAAAAATTACACACAATCATTCTATTGCTATTAAATTTTAAACTTTTTAATTTCAATTATCAATTATTCGTGAATTTATATACACAAATTGCGCCGTAAATCCTACTTTCAAAGGATTGAGACTTCTTCGTGAACTCATTTTGCATTATGTTCATTGGTATAAAAAATAGTAGAAAAAATATATAATTTAAGTTGGTGCATTACCAATGTTCTCGATATTACAACTTTGATTTATTATGTTTTTAGCAAAATAGATATTTGATTAAAAAATAAATTTTATTAATCAATATCGTCATTGACTTACAGTTAGTCTGGTATTTTTTTACAACTTATTGTGCTAAAATATTCTTACTCATAACTTAATAGGGGTAAATTATAATAAATCTTATTTATTTTAAAAGAGTAAAAATTTATTTCTAAACTTCTTTTAATAGAAATTGGGTCTATTGCAATTATGCTTCAAGTGAAGAGTTAACATCGATGAGTGAAGAGAAGAGTGAACGCAAAAGGCCTTAGCCACAAAAAAAAAAAAAAATGGCAATTACTGTGAAATGGAGGTGGAGGTTCGGAATTTAATGGCAGCTCATAAATTGCTTCCATGATCATACCGGTAGAGAAATTTACTCATACTAGAGATGCACTGGCAAATTAGTGTAACTCAACCTAAGAGCTGGCAAGATGCCACTCTTTTGACATTCTTCGTGATTCCAAAGTTCACTTTCTTCGACATTGAACCAATCTTTCTGATCCCTATTGAATCTCAATAGACTTCCCAGAGTTTTTGCTGCCAGTGGCAGACCACCACATTTCTTGATAATCATTTTCCCTATTGCCAGCAAAGTAGGATGCCTATCATCTTCTTCAGGGCTAAAGGCTTGTTGCTTGAACAAACCCAGCAGACTTCCTTGGTCAATTCTTTGAGATGGTACAAAGAAGTAGCACCCATGATTGAAGCAACTCCATGACTTTGAGTGGTGACAACAACTCTGCTTTCTTTTGCACCGCATTTTTTCAGGAGGTCACCCAATTTGTCCCATTCTTCTTTGTTTTCATTCCATATGCCATCTAGAACAATCAAAAATCACATCCCACTGAATGAGTCCTGAAGTTGAGATTTAAGTAGATCCATAGCTAGGAGTTCGTATTTCTTCTTTGTGGCAGATTCTACAATGTCCACCATGATCTTCCTTCTATCAAAATCTTTAGACACATAAATCCAGATCTTCAAATTAAAATAATTTCTCACATTTTCATCATTATAAACCAGTTGAGCCATAGTTGTCTTGCCAAGTCCTCCAACTATGGTGTGTGCAGTAGAAATGCCGTGGGTCATGCCCATCATAAGGAAGCTTGAGAAGCTAAATGTCAGCAAACTCAAGTAACAATCTGTGATCATTTTCCATTCTAGCTATTAGTACCATTCATTTTTATAATGTTAATTATGTCTTCTTGTTAACAATGGCCTGAGCTTTCATCTGTATTTAAAAGCAGTGGTGGAAGTCACGAGAGGGGGAAAAAATGTACAATTTAGAAGCCAAAGACAGAGCAAAAAGAATAAGGATATAACTTAATAAATAATGTGCATTAGCTTCTTTAACAATACCGGATAAGCAGTGCAGGTTTGACAATTGGGGATCTTAGGGAATCAAACAACTATATCTATATGGAAGATTGTTTAACTTTTGCCACCTACTTAACTCTTGTGCTCTATATTTTTGTCCTGCAAATGTCCATTCGGAGTGCATATTGCAGAACATAAACAGAGTACATACTGAACATAAACAGAGTACATGTTGTCCCCCAAAACAACACTTACCATCACCATTAAATTTTGAACAGATGTTAACTTTACAGACTGGAATTAGAAACTCTAATGCACAAAGAAAAGTATGCAGACTTCCATGCCAATCAACCAACTTAATATGGCAGAGTAAAAAACCTTCTTAAAAATTAATAAGATTTGAAGTAGATAAATTCTTATGAAAACTAACACACAATAGTGGCAAGCATAATTTATGAGAAGAGGAATTTTAAATATAATACCTGAATCTCCTTTCGGATTTCATTAACTGAAAATGAAATATGTTAACAACCAAACGGGTAATATTGTCAGTTAACAATGACAATAGATACATTTCGTGCATATTCCAACCCATTTGCAGTCCTAGTTGAATAGAAAAGATCCTCTAATAAATATCAATAGTAAAGTGATCCACATAAGGAAGAAAAGAGCTAAAATATTTCTTAAAAAATCCTTAAACTTAAGTCGAGACACATAATGCGAATTTATTTGGGTATAAAAATTATATAAAACTAAGCACATTCCCAATCAAGTTTAAATTAAAACGTTAACCCCAAATTACGCATATGAGCAAGCGTACTCATCGTTAACATAGCATAGAGTTCAAACGAATGTTGATCCTCTAGGAACAAGTATGCATTAATAATTTTTCTTTCATTGTTTAACCGACTCAATAAAGTGAAAAATAAATAAAAATAAAAATAAAATAAAATAAACGAATATATACATGTTAAGGATGGAGACGTATGTAACTTAAACCATTATTCTGACAAACATGATCTTAAGAGACTTAATCATTATCATAATTAACTATTCTCTTAGTATCATGAAGGATTAAGATAGATTCACTTCTTTTTCAGTTCATGAAATCACTACTTTCTAGATAAATTAGAATTACTTGGTCTCGTCTCAACTAATTCACCTAAAATATGTATTAAACACAATCCTTGATTAAATTTCCTTGGTCTCGACAAATTTAAAACATGAAATTAACCAATGAATCCTTAGTCTCGGCAAACATCAATTAACCTTTAATTACCTAGTCCTTATCAATTAATCCCTTTGGTCTCTACAAGTTAACGACAACAAATATGAAATTAATAAATTGCAACCACCATCAACCCTTTTGGTCTCAGCGAGTTAATTGAAAGAACCAACCAATTAATCTCGTAATAAGCTCAAGTAATTAAATACCAAGAATAACAATTAGTTAATCAAAAGATCAAGTACTCTAAAAATCATGAATGCCTAAAACAATGTCAAATTACAATAAAACAATTAAAATATCATTATTCAAGAAAAAGAAAACAAAGTAAAAGAAAGCACTCATAGACAAGTTTCCTTCTTCTTCCTTTGAAGACCTTCTTGCACAATCCTCTTTGATTTGGTGGAATTCCTTCTTGATTTGAGTGATTTTCTATGATGATCTATGAATTTCCCACTTTTCTCTTGTGTTTTCTATCTATTTATAGGCTTAGGAAGTGTCTAAACTCGTTGGTGCAAGGTTCTTGGCCGAGTAGAAGTAGGAAGATACTAAAATTTTGCAGATTACCAAAAATCACGTAGAAAAATCAAGGCACCGCCTTATCCTCAAAGCACAGCCGGCGCCGCCTTAGCTGCTGGAGCCGACGCCGGTTGTGTTCTATTTCTTCAGTCGTTCGCCGATTTTTTCTTGATTTTTATGCAATATTTTCTAGAGTACAGCTGGCGCCAGTTTGGTTCTGTTCCGGTCCTCTTTCAATAATTTTTCGTCGTCTCGAAGTGCGTGCCAATAGTGTGTGGCTGGCGCCGGTTCCTCTGCCCTGGTCGGCACCGCCTATGTTCTGTTTTGCGACATTTTTTTTTTGTTTTACCCTTAAAATTTGAAATAATGAACAAAATACATTTCCAAGGGTAAAATCTCAAATATGAAGGAATATGACTAGTTATTGAACAGAATGTATCACAAAATAGCTTCAAATAACTAAGAAAAATATGACTAATTTAGGTCCTATCAACACAACTTGAGCATATGATAGAAGTTCTAATGTTATTAAATCCTCAACAGATTACTTAAAGATTTGGTAGTTGTTTCCGATAAACTGGGGATCAAACTCATATTGGTGCAGTTATCCCCCCACCACATTCACATACATGAATGTGATAACGTCTGAAGGCATGTCAAGAAGCTTTGGTGATGAATTCGACGGGGTTGACATTTCCCCAGTAGGTCTCAACCTGAGGATGCTGCAGAGGATCACGATACACCTCGCCGATGCTTGTTAGCAAGAAGTGGGCACCGACTTTCTTCGCCAATCTAAGCATGTTTAGAGTCCCCACCACATTTGTCTTGTGAACCCACCTAAAAAATTAATTAAGGAATTCAATTAATTTACAAAATTCGGAATCTAAAAGTAAGAACATGAAAAAGGAAATGCAATGGCAGCAGAAGGATATGATAGTCTTGATGGGGTTGTGCTTGTAATGAACAGGAGAAGCAGGGCAACTCAGGTGGTAGATCTGGTCGACCTCGAGCAGGAGAGGCTCAACGGTGTCGTCTCTGATGAGCTCAAATCTGGGGTTACCAAAGTGGTGCATCACATTCTCCTTCCTTCCGGTGAAGAAATTATCAACTACGAACACACTATCCCCTTTTGGATCAGGCGATCAACCAAATGACTGCCAACGAATCCCGCGCCACCAGTGACCACAATCCTCAGGCCCTTCCTTTTCAGGCCAAATGAGATTTTCCCCCCGAACTGAAGGGTCCGACTCCACCCCGATTCTGTTGGAAGGTAAATCGATGAGTCCCCGATTCAGTTGGCAGGAACGACTGGGAAGAGAGGGTGTTTTGGATGTGTGTGTGGTTGTAATTATAATCAATGATGGCGTAGGGTGACTGAGATAAGGGTAGGACTGTGAAAAAAGAGCATGTCAATGGCAATGCCGACAAATACGAAAACTAATCGCTGATCCTGGAGCATGTAATGAATCGGCCGAACCACCAACGACCATGGCTTTTGCGGCTTCGACGAATACTCATCTGTCACCGGCTGGGACTCGTGTCCCCTGTAGATCAACTCCGAACCCATTCTCCTAACCTCTCACTTTCAAATGAAACAAAATTCTCTATTTTCATACAATAATTGTAATTGTTGCAATAGCAGTAATCTAGTTGAAATAGTATAGAAGATTCAGAGGAAGTGAGAACAGAAAGATCTACTATGATTAAAGACCTATACATCAGAGCCCAAGCATTAAATCGCATCTTGGGAATGCGGATCGATTTGAATACTTTGGTGATGAATTCGAAGCAACAAAACAAAGAGGGTTCGGCGATAAATCCCAACCAATGCAAGGAATTCGAAGCAACAAAATCAAGAATCTTCGGCATTAAATCCCAACAAATGAAACAGAGGAACCAAACTCCTATAAATATCAGACTTCAATCTCATAAAAAATCTCCTCTAATTATAATAAGAAACAATCTTTATCCACACACCAAAGGAAAACCGTATGAAACTTATAAATCAAGTTCAAATCCTAAAACCCAGATTCATACCTAGTTAACAGACCTAAGAAGAAATGTGAAGAAACACTACAAACAACTTCACAAAAACTTTTTTGGTCCACCCATCACCACATCAATAAAAAATCACACATTTCACCTAAATCTGCTGAAGTGTCAAACCCATATGACTTTACTCCTCATCTTTACTTATTATTAATTTTGAATATTGGTAATAGACAATATTACAAGAAAAGGTATTCGCTGTTATGAATTATTGGAATCTCCATTAATTAGTGGAGGCTCTACTAATTATGGATTTATGTGAATTATTAGAGAAGATTTTTATAGATGTCCACCATTTAGTGGAGACACCACTAATTGAGATTAGTGGAAGATGATGTATGGCATGATGTATTCCACTAATTAGAGCTCTATAAATAGAGCTATTCTCTAAGCTTGTAATACACCATTATTTTGTGAAAGAAAGATTAGTGAAAGAAAGATTAGAGAAAGAATTGTGAGAGAAAGAAAGAGAGAAGTTTGAAGAGAAATTCTTATTCAAAGAATAGTTAGAATTTTCTTAGTGTGTAGTGTGTAGATTTTATTCTAACACTACCCTAATTTTATAACACGTTATCAGCACGAGTCTCTACCGTTATTAAAGCCAGAAGACAGCACGAGTCTCTGCCGTTATTAAAGCCAGAAGACAAGTACGCATTTATTGATCTCTATTGCTGACCTCACTAAATTCGAATTTATAACCCTTGATATTTCTGGAAAAAAAAAATTTATATGTCATACAAAAATGCATCTAAATGCTAAAAAAAAGGAGATCCATATGTCATGTGGATAAAAAGAAAGATTTGACCACCTGAAGATGGTCGTACTACCAACTGCACGGTATAAATGATTGCACCTGAAGTTGCAAGATTTTAAAAACCGTAAATGAATATAGCTCCGCGATGTATAAAATTACATCTCAGTTAAAATTATGCGGAGAAAAAGTTACTGATGAAGATATATTGGAGAAGACATTCTCCACCTTTCATGCCTCGAATATTGTCCTGCAGCAACAATATCGAGAAAAATGGAATACACAGATTTAATTACTACCCTCCTCATTGCAAAGAAAAATAATGAGTTATTATTGTGAAATCATGAAGCCAGACCAACTGGCTCAACAGTACTCCCAGAAGTGAATGCTGTTGGCTCTAGTAGAAGCCAGCGTTATAGTCGTAGTTGTGGCAGTGGCCGTGGTTATGGTCATGGACACACTCGATATTTCCCTTATCACAGAGAAATACTGGCCACTTGAAGGGGAACAAAAAAGATAATAAGGGAAAAATATATTTCCATTAATAATAAGCATCACATCTTTTATTCATATCACTAGTGTTCATATAAACTTGAGGATACATGCTTATAGTTGCTCTTTTGTAATTGAGTTGACAAATTTAAGATGAATGTTTGTAATTGTTCTTTTTCAATATTTATATTAGAGGAAGACAAACAATTAGTAATTATGGATTTCAACTCCTCTTTTTCGGCATCCTCCTCATTTTCTTTCCCTTTTGAGCCAACATTTAGACTAGCAGCAGAATTAGCCGTAAAGTTACTGTGAAATGAGTCTTGGGATTTTGTGATCCCCTTAAGTTTGTTATACTTAAGTTTCTCATTATATTTGGTCTTGAAGCATGCTTGTTTCTATTTCTGTGTTTGGTCCTCTAACTGCATATCAGGATTTTCTTCCACCAACTGCTTTTTACATTCCAGTATTTCAATGGCTTCTTTCAACTTCTTCTTAGCCATATGTCCTCCTTCTTCTTTATTTTGCATCTCCTGTAAATCAAAGTGATATCATCGGTTATTTACTTATAAATCTTTCATAGTTTCATACTTGCAAAGTATAAGTGTGTGAGAGAGAGAACCTGAACATTCTGGATTAGGGTCTCTAAACTTATCAACTTTCTGTGAGGCCATCGACGAATTCCTAACTCCCTACATCTTTTCTTAAGACGGGTTATGCCAATATTCAGTTCTTTGGCCGCGCTCTTGATTGGCAAGTAAAAGTATTGCGAAATGGTTTCTCTTGATAGTGTTTGGGAGTTATTGCCCTTCTTCTCTCTCTACCTCTTAATCCTCTTATTCTCTATAGGAATTTCGTTTGAAATAATATCTTGAACTTCGATATTATGCATTTCATGAGTACTTACTCCGACTTCGTTGCCAAGACCACTCATTATTTCTCCTAGAAAAAGAAAATAATATCAATAAAGGTAATACCATTCAAAATCCATGTTTAAATGTATAATAACCTGGAATCATATTCTGGCTTTGTTCAAAATCCATTAGAGAGTAGAAAGGATCATGTACAAGCATATCCTCATTCAAATGAATAGCATCAAGAGGAACAGCATCACAAACAGTCTCTTGCATAGGCAAATCAAATTGGTCCAAAGCAGTATGTTCACTGATTTACATCAAAATAAACCAAAAGAGAGTTTAATTTCATTATCAAGCACACTAAAAAAAAAAAATGGAAGCCCTCAAAGGTATCTCACCTGAAATTAGGAGGAAGCGGTTGGCTTGGAAAGGAAAATACATCAAAATCTGCTGTAGAAACCAAGTCAAAATTTGACCATGTCTCAAATGAATTGCGAGCTTCCATATCTGCTTTGTGATTTTTATTTTTTTGATATTTACTAATAGCTGATGACTGAGATATATATCGATACATATACATATATATATATATATATATATATATATATATATGTATGAGGAAGAAGAAGAGGTAGATGGTAGGAGGAGAAGAAAAGACAAGAGAGGAAGAGGAAAAGTCGGTACCGGAAAGAGTAAACTAAAAAAAAAAAATAGAGATTTTTCTTGGCATTTCCTGCTTGTCATCATTTTCTTACATTTCTTTTCTTATTCTCTTGTGTAATCATTATTCTCTTGTTATCATTTTCTTATATTTCTTTTCTTTTCCCTTATTCTCTTGTGAAATATTATTCCCTAAATTAGGAGGAGAACAGAAACAGTACAAGAAAGATCTTGATTGGACAACATCATTAAATTATCTTGATCCGTATACAAGCGCGTGTGAACTTGACATTCAAAAGATAATTCATTTGTAAAGCATTGCAAATCAAATGCCAGACGCTTTTGTTGACTCTAGAAGAGTAACAAAATCGCATATGCCAACTATAAATGCTCTTATTCTAATTGAAGTTCCAGCAGAACAAAAGATTTTACATATAACTGCTGAGCCAAAAGCATGCCAGAAGCATGGCCGACCTCTTGCTTCTAAAGATAAAAATCCTCGAAAGAAAAGAGGATTAAATGATCCAGAAGATCATATTGAAGAAAAGAATGATAAAGACCAAGAGAAAACTAATGACAAAGAACCAGAAGTTGATGAAAGTAACACTGAAATTTCTATCAATTATACCACTTCCGGTAGAAGTTGGAATCGGATAGAAACTGTTATTGATAATATATTTGCATACAATATATCTCTTGATGTTACACATGATAATGATAATCCTGAACCAATATCAGTTGATGAATGTCGGCATAGAAAAGATTGGCTACAATGGAAAGATGCTATTTAATCGGAGTTAAATGCACTAACAAAACGTGAAGTCTTCGGACCTGCAGTCCGAACACCAGAAGGTGTAAAACCTGTTGGCTACAAATGGATATTGGTGCAAAAGTGCAATGAAAAGAGTGAAATCGTTCGATATAAAGCGCGATTAGTAGCCCAAGGTTTTTCACAAAGACCAGGTATTGATTATGATGAAACTTATTCTCCTATTGTTGATGCTATTACACTCCGATATCTTATCAGTTTGGCAGTATATGAAAAGATAGATATGCGCCTATTAGATGTTGTCACTGCTTACTTGTATGGAAATTTAGAAAATGATGTTTACATGAAAATCCCCAAAGGATTTCATATGCCAGAAGCATATACACATTATCCTCGTGAAAATTACTCCATCAAATTGCAGAAATCATTATATGGCCTGAAGCCATCTGGGCGCATGTGGTTCAATTATCTTAGTGAATATTGATTGAAAGCGAGATTTAAAATGACCAGGTATGTCCATGTGTTTTTATTAAGAAATCTGGTTCTAAATTTGTGATATTAGCTATATATGTTGATGATTTTAATCTTATTGGAACTCTTGAAGAGCTCCAAGAAACAATTGATTATTTAAAAAGAGAATTCGAAATTAAGGATTTTGGTAAAACCAAATTTTGCCTTGGTTTACAAATTGAACATCTGGAGAGTGGAACATTTATTCATCAATCAACATATACAACAAAAGTGCTAAAAAGATTTTACATGGACAAAGCACATCCATTGAGTATTCCAATGATCGTCCGATCATTAAATGTAGATAAAGATCATTTCCGACCTCAAGAAAATGATGAAGAACTCCTTGGTCCTGAAGTACCATATCTCAGTATAATTGGTGCATTAATGTATCTTGCTAATAATACACGACCTGATATTACTTTTGCTGTCAATTTATTAGCAAGATTTAGTTCACCAACACGACGACATTTGAATGGAATTAAACATGTCTTTTGATATCTCCAAGCCATTCATGAAGCACGTCGAGAATGTGTATGGCTAAGATCTAGATTCATTATATCCGAGAAAGTTGTGGATTATCATCAAAGATATTCCAACTCTTCTTTATGAAGACAATGCAGCTTGCATAGCTCAATTACGAGGAGGATATATTAAAGGAGATCGGACAAAACATATTTCACCAAAATTCTTCTTTACTCATGAACTTCAGAAGAAATGTGAAATTGATGTGCTACAAATTCGGTCATGTGACAACCTCGCAGATATTTTCACGAAGACTTTACCGACTGCAACATTTGAGAAGTTGAGATATAAAATCGGTATGCGTCGGTTTAAAGATTTAAATGAATCATCTCATCAGGGGGAGTAATAAACAGACATATAGAATAGTGTACTCTTTTTCCTTCACTAGATTTTTTTTCCCACTGGGTTTTTATCTAGTAAGGTTTTAACGAGGCATATTCTTTATGTAATGGATGGACATCCAAGGGGGAGTGTTATGAATTATTGGAATCTCCATTAATTAGTGAAGGCTCCACTAATTATGGATTTATGTGAATTATTAGAGAAGATTTTTATGGATATCCATCATTTAGTGGAGACACCACTAATTGAGATTAGTGGAAGATGATGTATGGCATGATGTATTCCACTAATTAGAGCTCTATAAATAGAGCTATTCTCTAAGTTTGTAATACACCATTATTTTGTGAAAGAAAGATTAGTGAAAGAAAGATTAGAGAAAGAATTGTGAGAGAAAGAAATAGAGAAGTTTGAAGAGAAATTCTTATTCAAAGAATAGTTAGAATTTTCTTAGTGTGTAGTGTATAGATTTTATTCTAACACTACCATAATTTTATAACATTCGCCCCATATTCTACCTATTTTCAGCGGATGGTAGTTGGAAAGCTGCAAAAGAATGTCCACAAAATTTGAGACAAGTGCTCAAGCAATTCGGACGGTTCTCTTCTATCAAACTTTTTATTTAAAAAAAATGTTGGAAAAAGCGTTTTTTTAATTAAAAACTATTTTAAAAATTAATAATTTTTTTTGCTTGTTTGTGAAATTTGTTATTAGTATTTTTTTTAAGGCAAATATCGATTTTCAAAATACGTATTCAATCCAAATTTGGTGTTTGAAGTTCATTTATTTAAATTAAATAGGAGAGTTATGCGGAAAAAGCAAATATTCATTTTTCTATTAGGAAAAAGAAGGGAAAGAAAATGTGACTTTTTACTTTTATTAAAGAAAGTAAATATAATTTATTTTTATTTAATTTAATTAAAATAAAAAGTAAGTAAATAACAAATAATATGTAATTTACAATCCAATTCATTGAAATTTGGACGGGATGCTTAGTTAATAGTATCTCATGAAATTTTGGACAAATTTGACAAATTCTAGCTATTCAGTCAATGCTACCAAGTTTCCTCAATAACAGTTCGGATCACATGCTGACGATATTTATAGCCATAATAAATTCCACCATGAAAACATATTGTACAATTAATCTTGTCCGAGCATCTCAAATAAAAATTGCACATAATTTTATTCATATTAATGATAATTTTACATGCAATAGCATTACATATACCTTCAAAATAATTTCATTCTATTAAATTTTAATTAATATACATGACAATTTAGTTTTGTTCTAAATTCAATCCTTAACCATATTTACAATCTGTCTTGCCAAACAATTTGAGACTTGAGAAGACAGATTCATATGCATATATGTACGCGATGCGAGTGTTGGACTTTTCTTATGAAGAGGCTCTAATAAATGTTCCCAACTCCCCTTACCTATGCCATTGAATTATAATCCATAATTGTACGATTATAAGAAAAGGTATAAGTAATTCATGTTCCCGACTGCCCTTACCTATGCCATTGAATTATAATCCATAATTGTACGATTATAAGAAAAGGTAAAAGTAATTCGCCCCATATTCTACTTATTTTCAGCGGATAGTAATCGGATAGCTGCGAAAGGCTGTCCACAATATTGGAGACAAGTGCTCAAGCAACTCGGCCTGTTGTCTTCTATTAAAAAAAATGTTTTTGTTAAAAAATATTTTTAAAATTAATATAATAATTTTGTTTTCAACCGCATTAATAAATTTGTTGCTC
Organism: Voacanga thouarsii; assembly: GCA_026120185.1. NCBI lineage: Eukaryota > Viridiplantae > Streptophyta > Magnoliopsida > Gentianales > Apocynaceae > Voacanga > Voacanga thouarsii. The sequence goes on along the minus strand of JANUWF010001287.1, from coordinate 3,144,128 downwards.
ATTTGTGAAATCTGTTATTAGTAATTTTTTATTTTTTTTTTAAGGCAAAAATCGATTTTCAAGTTGTATCCAATCCAAATTTGGTGTTTGAAATTTATTTATTTAACTTAAACAGGAGAGCGGAAAAAGCAAATATTCTTATTCTACAGCAAATTATTTAATGTACAGAAAATACAGCTTCTCAATCACCGACCGCCGGAGATTAGAGAATCTGCGATAAAGGAAGATTGTGTAGAAGCATTTTCCAGAGTTGATGGAAATGAAGAGGAGGGAAAATTCTCAAAACCTACAGAAGAGGCAAAAGCAAGCCCGACTGCTGAAATGCCAAATGATGATAACTCCGGCATTGCTACAGATCCCTCCAAGTACAGCCTGACTTGCCCCATGCTCGGCCGAACCATGGGTTCTGAATGAGAGCATAACAATCCAAGCTTCAACACCAATTCTGCCTCTTCTCTTTTGAACTCAAAACCCAAGTTTTGATCCATTGCCTCAAGAATATCACCTTTTTTCCAGCAGGAAAACACCCAATGATTCAAAATCATATCCTCCTGGGATGGTGCTCGTGGCTCTATTGGCCTTCTGCCGCAGGCTACCTCCAGCAAAAAGGCCCCAAAAGCATATACATCAGTGCTTGGTGTTGCCTTGCCAGTTATGTTATGCTCGGGAGCAAGGTACCCGAGAGTTCCAACTACGTGGGTGCTTTGAGGGGCACTTCCGTGATCATACAATCTGGCAAGGCCAAAATCCCCTAATCTTCCATTTAATTCTTCATCTAATAACACGTTACCGGCTTTTACATCTCTATGAATCACTATTTGCTCCCATTCTTCATGAAGATATAACAGTCCTGACGCTACACCTTTGATGACCTTAAATCTTTGGCTCCAGTTGAGGATGAAAGGACGCTGCTCGTGGAGAAACTTGTCCAGGCTTCCGTTGGGCATGTATTCATAGACCAAAAGCAGCTCCCCTTTACGCCGACAATAACCCAAAAGTGAAACTAAATTCCTGTGGCGTAGGCGACCCATACTAACAATTTCTGCAACGAATTCTCTCACTCCCTGCCTCGATTCATGAGATACCTTCTTGACCGCAACCTCAGTTTTAGTGGTCGGCAGTATACCTTTATAGACTCTTCCAAATCCCCCCGCGCCGAGCAGTTCTTTTTCCCCAAACCCCTTGGTGGCATCGTACAAATCTTTGTACTTGAACCTGTGAGTTCCATAGGCAAGTTCCCAGTCCTCGAGAACTTCTGCAAACTTTCTCTTCCTCATGATATAATATGATACAACTGCGATTACAATTAGCAATGAAAATATGCAAATCTGGGGCAAGCCAATCGTTAGAAATTTAGAGACATTCTTTGCTCTAACTTTAGGAAGCTTGGGAAGCCGAGAAATTTCGAGCTCCTGCGCCATTCCATTCATCTTAAAGCTCCAGCCCAAGACATAATGAGATGTCGGCGCCGTACCCGTAGCCGATGAAAAGCCGACGTACATGGTTTGCCTCAGAATCTTAGAGAGGTCATATGGCAAAGATAAAAGAGGAGTATCTGGTTTACCAAAACCTAGTGGAGCTAATGTCACATTGACTTGCATATCCATTGCGTTATATTCCACCCACAGCTGCATTGGCCGGCCGCTAATAAGGGATGAGTTCTGAAATATGCCATTTTTATTGTAGTATCCCGCTGAGTGTGATATTGCAGACCTTAAGTCATTAATATCAATGCCGACATGGTTGCCATCAATATCTCTAAATAAGTCGTTCGCGACTGTGTCAAGCTCCACAGCAAAAACATGGTTAGTGTCCTTGCCATTGTTGGTATTATTCAAGAGCCCGAGGTACGGAGCTCCAGCAGCTTCTGAAAGTTTCCCGGTCGGAGCAATAGCGATAGTCATCCCGTGACCGCTCAATTTGGGATACTGGGGAACAATGGCGAAAACAAAAGAAGTGGAAAAGGAGAAAGCTGAACCATTTGGTGAGTTCTTGAATTCGATAGGATGAGGATAGAAGGAACAGCCGATTTGTGGCTGTTCAGTATTAACGGTTAGCTGTAAGAGGCCATTGGACGTGACTCTAGCTGCACCATGGAGGCTCAAGTTTGCTGATCCAAATCCGTGAAAGATGAACCCGCCATCGGCTGAGGAGGTCGTCAAGCGAATAAGAAGAAGATAAGCTATCACTGTTATTAGATTGAAAGACATGACTAAACTAAACCTTGAAGTCTTTCAGAAGCACCTTTGCTTACAAGTGCGCAGTATGTACCTTCTCTCTAGGAGTCTACTTTGTCTTGTTACAGTCGTGACTGGGAAGCGGGAGGAAATTTGAGGATCCTAGGCGACTCATATGACTTGTGGGGTATATTTTAGCAAATGCATTCGTCCTTTATTTTATTTTATTTATTAATTGGCATTAAATAGAGATATAAGAAATTTGTACAAAAGATATAAATATTTAAAAAAATGAGTTAGTGACACAGCGACCTTATTTGAAAGTATTGGTAAATATAAATGCCTTAATCTTTTTACTGCTATTGGGTCTGAAGATTTTTTATGAAAAAAATAAAAATAAAGTTGAAGCATAGTCATTATTTGTACTTGGTTAGGGTCGGGTTGTAAAGTTAATGAGATTGAGAATTGTGTTTCTGAACAAAGTTATGTTTCATTTTTTTTAATAATTATTTAATGTATTGATAAATTAACGAGAAAATTTTATTGAACCTTATTATTATAAAAAAAATATATTATTCTCATTATCATTATCATTCTTGAGTGCAAAGTGCAAAATAAGTCCTCATATTTTATTTTGACCCAACGTCTTATTTCTTTAACTGAAATTATATTAAAGTTTAGAATTTATAATATTTTCATTCTTAATATTTTTTTATTATTATAATTTCTAGTTAGATTAAAAATTACCAAATAATTCTCAACTCTCTTTTCTCTTTTCTAGTATAAATTTCGATTAGAAAAAGTCATATAATCAAAATTTATACCGAAAAAGATTAGGAATTGTTCGACAAATTATAATACTATTAGGAATCATAATAATAAAAAAGTATTGAGAATAAAAATTTTATACGTTTCTAACTTTAAATATCAAATAGGTTAATTTTTCTTATGTATTCTCTCAATCCCAAATTATTTATTCTATTTTTAATTTAATTTTTGTTTCAAATTATCTATTTTTTTAAAAAAATTAATATTTAATATTTTAAATTTACTTTTCTTTAATAGCACTTTATTTTTTAAATATATTAAAAAATTTCTTTCTTAACAAGCTAATTCCATTTAAATAACAGGATAGAGTATATTAAAATTTTAAAATGTAAATACTTCTTAATAAATAGAAAGAATAAATTAAAATTATAAGATAAAAATAAAAATATATTTAATTAATTAAAAATTTTATTTATATAATTAATTAAATTAAATTAATAATTTAAGACGAAAGAAATAAATAAAATATACTTTAAAAATAGTGAACCAATAACCACTTGCCATGTGTTGGGAGAAAAATGAACCAGAAAACGCTAATAATTATTGTCTTTGTAGTGCTGTACAATGTTTCGAATAGAGTGGCTAGAAAACCTGTCCTGATTATGACAGATCATCATGTCGTAGTGCTTAGGGATTTATGCCGTCGGGCTTCAGGAACGTGGACACTTGGAGCTCCCGTTTTCAGTAATCTTTCCGATGTGACGGCGAGCGACGTTTTTTCATTAATCAACCGCTTATTAACCGACCTTTCGCTGCACTAATCTTTCTTCCACTCACGGTAACAAACCGGCTCCACTGGAAGCAATGTAAGAGTATAATTTATTTTATTTTATTTAGATTAGAGTAACAAAATATTTTATAACAGATAATTTATTTTTATATTATAAAATAATAGATAATTTGAAATACAAAAATTTTATAAGAGTAATAATTATTTTGAAATAAGTGCAGTAACATACAAATATCACCATTAAACTCTGCAATTAATAAAGGAAGATGATAAATTATCTATTGTCAAATATTCTCGTAAATCTCGATATCAAGTCAAAATGGAATATTTGCAATATATTTGATTGAGATAAAAAGAGAGAAAAAGTAGAAAGAATGTAAATATGGATGTAAATTAGTGATTTATATAGTTTGGTTAATAAAGAAAGATAGAAGAGAAGTAAATTAGAAGAAGAACTTTCTATCTCTATGTCAATAAAACCTTCGGTTCAAAATTAGATGGATTGGAATGTAAATCATTATTTACTTCTCTTCCACACCAACCAACACAAAATATAAGTAAATTATATTTGCTTTCCTTAATGAAAACAAAAGTTCCCCTTCCCTTCCTTTCCCTTATTTGTGAACCAAAAATAGTGTTAAATCTAAAATGAGCAATTATATATTGAGGGTCCATTTGATATAATTAAAATATTGAATAGTGAATATTAAAATAATTAAACACAACATCTTAATTAATAGTGATATAAAAATATATTATCAAATGAATTGTAATAATTAAATATACTTAATTAAATAAGTAGATTAATTTAAGTATTTAATTAAATTATACCATTGAATCTAAAGAGAAAGTTTTACAGAACAACCGTAAAACCTGCTTTGTTATATGATACGAATTGTTAGGCAGTTAAAAGGTGTCATATTCAAAAAATGAAAGTAATTGAGATGCGTATGTTATGGTGGTGGCATCTATTGAGGAAATGATGAGAAAAAGTCGTCTGCATTGGTTTGGACATGTTTAGAGAAGACCGATGATACTCCTGTTAAGACGATGGAGAGAGGGAGGCAGGATACGTTAGATAGAGATAGAGGCAGGACTAAAACGACATTAATAGAGGTGATTAAGAGAGATATGTCTTTGTTAGATTTGGATGAGAATATGATATTCAATAGAAGGAAGTGGCGAGAGAAAATTCATGTGAATGACCACACGTTGCGTGACGTTGGTTCATGTAGCCGACTCCAAATTTTTTGGGATTAAGGTTTAGTTTGTTGTTGTTGCTGTTGTATTATATATTCTTAAACTTTTTTTATTATATAAAATATTTATTTAATTCGAAATTTAATATTTTATTTTTAAAAATAAATACTCTCTCAATCCCAATCAAATTGACCATTTTAATTTGTTACGAAATTTTATACAAAAGTAAAAGTTATAAATATAATAGTAGATAGTATAATAAAAATAAAAAATATATAAGTCTTATAATATTTTATATCAAATCTAAATATATAAAAATAATACATGAGAATATTATTGATTATTTTATAATATATAATATATTTAAATCTTTCCTATTAAGGAAAGTGTTAAATTTATTATGATATTTTAAAATAATAAATAAGTCAATTTAGTTGTAATGAAAAGAGTATAATTTTTACAGGTGTTTTTCCTTGGGCACATGGATTTTTAGCATTTTAGGGATTGATCTTGCTCCGTTTTGTCAAGTCCTCCCAGTAAGAAGAGCTCAACTCCATCAATTTGATCTCAAAATACCTTTGGCAGAGAAGTGGAGATAATTTCTACAATTCTAAGAGACCAATCCAAGTGTTACGTGATGTTGGTATTATTCCATTTGACAAGAACCTTTTCGATCTTTCTCTCACCAACAAAGAATGTAGTGCCTCCGGAAAATCTTCAATTTGATTTATTGTCGTCGTGAGAGGTCGTACTGTTCTAGTTTGATCCATGGTTCTGAAAGTCGAAATGGATCAGCTGGTTCGATCGGTAGGATCGAGAACCGGCCACTTGTTCAGTCCGATTATATGTTATAAGTCGGGTGTGACGAATCAACCCAAAAATTGTAAAGAAATGTAGAGGAAAGATGCCTTCTACTGATTGAATTGAGAATTACAGTGAAAGAGAAGAAGGGGGTATAGAAGATTGAAGGAAATTCGGGGGAAAGAAAAGAGCTAATCTAATTCTAAACAATTGCTAGAAAACGTGAAAATGCCAAAACTAACTTCTTCAACAGCTTTCCTTCATTTTATATAGCCATTGGAATTGCTTAACCGCCTTCTCCAAACATTATCGTCCTACTAAATGGAGTGATGTCGTTTCATTCTTCCCGCTTAACCAATTGTTTAAAGATGACGACGTTGTTCTTATGACAATTCCCTCCCTTTAATTAGCCTTGTCCTCAAGGATCAGCTTAGGCCATTTTTTCTTAATCACTTTTGCAAATTCTCAAGTGGCTTCATCAATTGGGAGATTACTCCATTGAATTAACCATTGTACTGCTCCCTTGTTTCCCTTCTTTACCAGCCTTCTTTGGGGGATAGCAGTAGGTTCTACCAGGAGTTCATCATTTTTGAAATGTGGCATGTCGATTTGAACGAGCTTCCCTGCTCCAACTTTCTTCTTCAGTAAACTGACATGAAAAACAAGATGCACTTAGTTCCTGGAGGAAGTAGGAGCTTGTAGGCAACTTTTCTAATCTTTTCAATCACCTTATAGGGCCCAAAATATTTAGAAGCTAACTTCATACTTTCCTTTGAGCTAAAGAGTGCTGTTTGTAAGGCTGTAATTTGAAGAATACACAATCTCCGATTTCAAAGGCCCTCTTCTTCTTATGCCTATCAGCCATATGCTTCATTCTACTAGTAGCTTTGGAAATATTTTCCTTCAGCATCCTATCAATTCTGCTCCTTTCTTCTAGCATCTTCTTAGCTTTAGTGGGATTTTCCTGATAATCATCTAAGGAGCAACTTGGATGTGGGGGAACCAGACCAAATAAAGCTTCATATGGAGACACCTTGATAGTGGAATGATAGGTGGTATTATACTACCATTGAGCTTGGCTCAAATATCCATTCCATTTGTGGGGTGTTTAGCTCACAAAACACCTCAAATACATTTCCACACACTGATTCACTCTTTCTATTTGCCCATCAATTTGAGGGTGATAAGCTGAACTTAGCTTGAGTTTGACCCCCATCCTTTTGAAAAGCTCCTGCCAAAATTGGCTCACAAAAATTTTGTCTCTATCACTCACCATTGAATTAGGGAGTCCATGTATGTTAATGACAGCATCAAATAGGAGTTCGACAATCTTCTCGACTATAAATGGATAGGACAATTCAATGAAATATCCAAATTTTGTAAATCTACCAACTACCATCATAATAGTGTCCTTGTGATGTGATTTAGGTAATCCCTCTATAAAATTCATAGTAAGCTGGGAAAATGGCCTTTCTAGCAGTTCTAATGGCTGAAGTAATCCTGGATAAGTTGTATGCTCTCCCTTATTTCTCGGAAAAACTTCACACTCCTTCACCTATTGCTTAACATCTCCTGATAATTTAGGCCAATAAAATATTCTCTTGATCTTTTGCTGAGTAGCAGCTATGCCTGAATGGCCTCCAAGGGTGGAGTTGTGCATTTCTTTAAAGATGGCAATCCTCCAATCTCCTAAACTACCAAAATATATTTTGCCCTGCATCCTGAGCATTCCTCTCTTACAATTCAATTGTTCATCTTTTCCCATAATGGCTTGAGTTATGTTTTCTTGTGCATACACATCATCTTTATAACTATCTTGTAGTTCTTCCGTCCGTTGTGGTACCACAACAGTTTTAGCATTGAATTGGACCTTTCTTGAGAGTGCATCAGTAGCCTATTCTCAATGTTTTGCTTGTAGTGAACTTCATAATCTAACCCCATCATCTTGTTTAACCACTTATATTATGCTGTATTATGGATTCTTTGATCTAACATATGCTTTAGGCTTTTGTGATCAGCCTAGATGATAAAATTGTTGAGAAGTATGCCCTCTTAGACTAATTTCTGATATAAAAATCGAATGTTTAATAAAAGAATTTATTTTCAGAAATCGTTTGTGAATTTACTTGTTTGTGCACAATGTTGTTTGGAAAAGACCTATTGTGTTTAAGTAAGTGGTCCATATAAATGGAGGTCTTTCACAGTAAGGTATAAATCATGGGTTACTTAACACATAAACATTCGTTCTTAACCGATTGATAAGAATGAGAATCTCATCATATCTAGGTTATTATGTTATGAATTTCAAATGGGGAATGTCTTACCTTTAACCAGTGAGTAGTCCACTCACTTCATAACATAAACGTATTTCGAATACATAGAACAAGACCTATAGTAGTGATTTCTTAAAGTATTATATGGTAGAAACCTAGACTACTACCGCTTGAGTATGAGTTGGTGGTCTGACGAAGTTGGAAGTATATACTTTGATATGCTATAGTTGAGATTTTATCGTAAGGCCAATATACTTACATGTTGGGTATGTGTGACTAGTTAGTTAAGACAGACTTGTACAAGATAGTTTCTATACTATATCACCCCTTGTGGTTGTCTGAATGATCTAAATGTCCAGGGCACTAGGAAATATGACTTGAATGTTTGCTTTAGGGTAACTTCCTTGGAAAGCAGAAACACTCTAGGAAGTCGTGGATCATTGGACTAGAGGCCTAAGGATGGTAGATGTCATTTAGAGAGGTGTTAGTACAATTCTTCCTCTCTAAATGTACGGTGATGTATAGAGGGGTATTTTAGTTATTACATCTAGAGGTCGGAGACTTTGCTAACGTAGCATTGTCCTTATGGTCAATATTTCCTTATGGTGATATTATGAAATATTTAAAATGCAAAATACAACTATTTATATAGCAAGGATATTTTGGTCATTTTAGTAGCCAAGGCGATGTGTCTTTTTGGTCCTTGGAATAGCCCATAAGTCCTAATTAATTTTGGATTGAGGAATTGGTCTCAGTTAAAGAGGAATATAAACTCAAGATGTTATTTGATAACTTGGTGGGGTTTATTGCATGAAAGAGAAATTGATGGGCTAATTTATAATTCTGAGAACTTCATGGGTTCCAATTGCAATTGGAGAATTAGAATTCTCAGATTTTGAAGAGACCTCCGTCTCTTGGTGTGGAAAGAAGAAAACCTGATTTTCTTTTCCTCAAGCCCTCTCTCTCTCTCTCGTGTGACCTTTGGCTCTCCCTTTCTCTTGTGACTTTTGCTTCTCTTGTTCTTTGTATTAACAAAGGATACAAAAGGTTACAAGGTGGTTCAATTTTCTAGAAGAAAAACTTTTGGTTCACCAAGAAGGTTGAGAGGTTTCCTCTTCAACGGGTTTTTGGTTTTTCAGAAAAACAAGGAGAAGGTTTTGACCAATTTGCAATCCTCCTCTTGAGATCATTCCTCTTCACTCTTTTGTTTCACCAACAAGAATTAGGCAGTGGAATATTTCAAGAACTGGAAAGCTTTGGCGTTCATTGTTCATGCAAATAAGGCGGAGTAGGAGGTTAGAAGGTTTTCAATTGGAAGCTTCATCAATTGAGCAAGAAGGGGTTGTTCCTGTGGTTCAATCCATTCTTCCACAGCCTAAGAGGTTTAAGGCACCTAGAGGTATGTTTTAAATGCTTCCATGTTGTTGCTCTCAATGGTTTTTCTATGCCTCTGTTATGTTCTCCATGTATGCAAGCATGCTCCGCTGTTTTATGTCAAGCCAACAAAAATGTCCACCTTCTAGATAATGTCTACATTTTTGAACAGCTGCTACCAAAGCCATAAGTTCCTTTTCATATGTTGATAATCCCCTACTTCTCTTCCCCATTGCTTTGCTTAAATAGGCTAGAGGTTGCCCTCCCTGCATTAATACTTCCCCGATTTCCTAGTAACAAGCATCAGTTTCAATACGAAATGGCTTATTGAAATCAAGTAACCTTAAAACTTCAGCTGAACACATAGTCTTCCCGAGTTTCTAAAATGCTTCCTCAGCCTTCTCATTCCATTGGAAGCTATCCTTCTTGAGCAATTCAGTAAGAGATTTACTAATCACCCCATAGCATTTGATAAATCTCCTATAATATCTAGTAAGCCCTAGGAATCCTCTTAGCTGCTTGACAGATTCTGGTTTAGGCCACTGCAGAACATCCATGATTTTTGTCTCATCCATACTCACCCTTCTGGCTGAAATTATATGCCCCAAGTATTCCACTTGTTGTTTAGCAAAAGAATATTTACTCTCTTTAACATACAGTGTATGTTCTCTTAGAGTTTGCAAATGGTCATAAGATGTTGCAAATGAGAATTCCAGTCTTCACTATACACCAGGATATCATCAAAGAAAATCAGTACAAACTTTCTCAAAAACTCACCAAACACCTTGGTCATCAGGCCTTGGAATGTAGCTGGGGCATTAGTAAGCCCAAAAGGCATGATTGTGAATTCATAATGCCCCAAATGTGTGCTGAAAACTGTTTTGTATATGTCTGCCTCATTCATTCTGATTTGAAAGTAGCCTGTCCTTAGGTCAATCTTGCTAAAATACTTGGTCTCTTTAAGCTCATCAAGTAAGTCATCAACTAAAGGAATAGGAAACCTATCCTTAACTATAACTGAGTTGACCTGCCTAAAATTCACATAAAATCTCCATGTTCCATCTTTCTTCTTAACCAAAAGGATAGATAAGGAGTAAGGACTTGAACTAGGCCTAATGATTCCTTCAGCCAACATTTCCCCAACTATTTTTTCCACTTCCTCCTTCTGAAAATGTGGTAATCTATATGGTCTCTGTTTGAATGGAACAACTCCTTCCTGCAACACAATCTAATGTTCATGATTCCTAAGAGGTAGAAGCCCATGTGGTTTCTGAAAAATGTCTTAAAACTCATCCAACAACTGCTAAACAGTTTCCTCCTTCACCACTTCTACTTTTTCTGCTGATACAGAGCACAGCCTTCTAATGAAAATTTGCTTCTCCTTTTTTAGTAATTTTTGTATAGCCTTTTTCCCTGCATCCTTAAGCTGTATTTGGCTAGAGTTTCCCTTTAGCTCTAAGGGTTGTCCATCACGATCAAAGGCCAGTTTCATCTTCTCAAAGTCAAATACTATAGGGCTGAATTCTTCAGCCAATCCACTCCTAAAACCATATCACTCCCACATAGCTTGATAAGATTAAAATTTTGTTTAAACTCAACTCCTTACATCTTCCACCTTACTACCTTACATCCTTTTGTGCACCATCACTTCTCACCATTAGCAACAGTGAACAGTAGAGGTTTCATCTGCTCACATGGCCAATTCATTTCTTTGACAATTCCCTCATATAGGAAGCTGTGTGTACTTCCAGTATCAACTAGTATTGATATTGGTCTATTCTTTATTCTTTCTTCAATTCTAATAATGTTGTTAATACTACTTTCTTTCACAGCATTTAAGGACATTAAAGTTGTATCATCAATTTCCTCTCCAAAATAGTGGGAGTCTTTAATTTTCTCAACTTTCTCATACAACTCTAGCATCTCCATCTCCCTTTCATCACACTTAGGTATTGTTTCCACTAGCATCATGTTTACTTCCTTTAGCACACAAACATGATTAGCACCATACTTTTTCCCACATTTGAAACACAACCCTTTCTCCTTCTTTCTCTGCAGTTCTTCTGGGGTTATGTTTTTAAACTAGATAGGAGCTTTGGCTAAAGGTTTTGAATAAGAGAATTTGTAGGGTTTGCAAGTTTTTGGTTGTAGGGAAGGTTTTGGTGTTGAGGAACTGAAGACTTTATGGTTAGGTTTAGGGAATTTCTGAGATAGGCTGAAGTGTTTTTGATGGTATATAGCTAATTCATAGGCTCTTTCTAATGTTTTAGGTTGGAGCATCTGTACATCAATTTTGATTTCCTCCCTTAATCCACTCAAAAAAACTGAAACAAAGTAGGTTTCTGGTAGGTTAGACAAACTGCAGATGAACAAGGCTTTCAATTCTTCAAACCTTTCCATATAATCTTCCACACTTCCCTTCTGCTTAATTTTACAGAATTCCCCTACTGCATCATCTACTATCCCTTCACCAAACTTTTTACAAACTACCATGGCAAATCCCAACCAATTAACTTGCCCATGATTAGCCTTATAACTCTGCATCCATATATAGGCCTTACCCTTCATATATAACTCAATTAATTCCAGTTTAAGGGGTTCATCTACCTGGTGGATCTGGAAGTACCTATGACATTTAGAAATCCACTCCCTAGGATTAGTTCCATCAAAAGTAGGGAAATCAATCTTTGGAAGTTTATGGCCATGATATGAAGGCTTACTATTGAACCTCAATTCTTCCTCAATTCTCCTAACTCCCTCAGTATCCCCAATGGTTGATCCACTATTTCTTCCATAGTTACCCTCCCCTTGTATTCCCTTCTATTTCAATAGCCTATCCAACTTCCCACATAGATTGTCTAGTTTACCTTCCAACCATTTCACAACTACGTTTGTTTGCTGTATATCAATTTTCAACTGTAAAGTCTTAGAATGTGCCATAGCTAAGGCAGATCTGAGTTCATCATGTTAGGTAAATAGTTTCCTGATTTCCTTATTCATTTCATTTATTCATTTTCTATGGATTTCCAAAAAACTACATAATTCCATAATCTCTACGCTTGATCCAATGGTGTGGGATTCAAATTGTGATCTCGTCATGACTATTATGTTGGCTAAGGATCAACAACTCTGATACCAATTGTGATGAATCAACCCAGAAATTGTAAAGAAATATAGTGGAAAGATGTCTTCTATTGATTGAACTGAGAATTACAGTGGAAGAGAAGAAGGGAGTACAGAAGATTGAAGGAAATTCGGGGGAAAGAAAAGAGCTAATCTAATTCTGAACAATTGCCAGGAAACGTGAAAATGCCAAAACTAACTTCTTCAACAGCTTTCCTTCATTTTATATAGCCGTTGGAATTGCTTAACCGCCTTCTCCAAATGCTACCGTCCTACTAAATGGAGTGATGTCGTTTCATTCTTCCCGCTTAACCAATTGATCAAAGTTGACGACGTCGTTCTCATGACATCGAGCAGCAAAGACCAGTCAAGAACCGGTCAAATCGGTCAATTTGAATTTAAAAAAAAAGAAAATAAAATTATTCTTATATTTTAGACCTTTTTTGACAAATAACTAAATTATTATTGTTTGAAATCTATTAGTTTTAAGAGACATCTTTTATATTTTATATTTATTTTTATTTTTGATATATCTATATATATAATAATTAATAATATTTTTATATATAAATAAAATTTTAAAAAAATTTAATTATATTTCAATTCGACCACGGTTCAACCCGATTGGACTCATGAACCATCGAACATTTTACTTTACCGATTTAATGACCGGTCCAATTTTTTGAACCTTGGTTTGATCCACTCCGCGGATGTCCCCTTAATTGGGCGCAAGTTCCACCCTTTTTCTTGTACTTTGACTTGAATGAACACCTAGATTTAATCTTTGGAGAGGTGCAAGGAAAGATGCGTAAAGCAATCCACTCCAAATTGCAAAAACCCAAATATGATATACTCTGTCTAGAGAATCGTACCCAAAATAACTTATTACCTCCGTTTCACAATATTATTCATTTTAGATTTGAAAAGTTTTTTTTCACAATATAAGTCATTTTACAAAGTTTTATAAAAATTTGTTACTTTTTTCCAACTCTACCTCTCCCTTCAATCTTTCTTTTTTCACTAATTATGAGACAATTCTCTCAAATTATCAAAGTAGATAAAGATTTCATTAGAGGTGTTTTTAAAAGTTTAATTTTAAATTTGCATGGAATTTAGGACCCTTAATTATTATAGATAAATTTAAAATGATTTATATTATGAAATAGAGGTGGTAATAAATTGAGCTCTGTAACTTGCCAAAGGGAGTTAGTTATTGATGAACTTGAACCCACTAAAAACGCTAGCTAAATAAGAAAATAGCTTTGCAAGAGTTTGATTGTTCTTAATAAAATGTCCATTGACGGGGAAAAAAAAAACAAACAGCAGAGCTAATATACATCATCGTTATGGTTTCAACATTTTTTCTTGTGCACCATCTGTTATTTGTTCTATGACCACAAAAAGCCTCTTATTGATTTCCAAGTGCACGAAAAAATACAGGGTAACAAAAATCTGAGAAGTCCTTAACAATCACCGTCCTCCAGACAAAAGAGATTCTGCAACAGAGGAAGAGTTTGAATATGCCTTCTCCATGGACGATGGATATGATAAGGCGAAGTCACTAAAGCCTTCGCGGTGTGCAAACGTTAGACCGGCGGCGGAAATGGCAAGTGATAACTCGTGGGGTAGAGCCAATGCCCCATCCAAGAACAGAACAACTTGTCGCATACTCGGCCGTGCAGTAGGCTCTGAATGAGAGCATAGCAACCCAAGCTTCAACACTAATTCCACCTCCTCTCTTACATAATCTTGTCCCATATTTGGATCAACAACTTCAAGAATGTCCTCTTTGTTCCAGCAGGAAAACACCCGATCAACTAGTACTAGGTCTTCTGTTCGTGGTTCTATTGGCCTTCTTCCACATACAACTTCAAGCATGAAGGCTCCAAATGCATATACGTCAGTGCTTGTTGTAGCCTTGCCAGTTCTACTGTGCTCTGGCGCAAGGTATCCCAGAGTCCCGACAACATGAGTAGTTTGAGGGTCGGTTCCGTGATCATACAGTCTTGCAAGCCCAAAATCGCCTAATCTTCCGTTTAATTCACCATCTACTAAGACGTTACTGGCCTTTACATCTCTGTGAACCACTACTTGCTCCCATTCTTCGTGTAGATAAAACAGTCCTCTTGCTACACCTTTGACGACGCGAAATCTTTGGTTCCAGTTGAGGGTGTATGTAGGTTGGTCATAGAGAAATTTATCCAGGCTTCCGTTGGGCATGTATTCATACACCAAAAGCAACTCGCCTTTCCTTCGGCAGTATCCCAAAAGGGGAACCAAGTTCCGGTGTCGTAGGCATCCAATGCTCACAATTTCTGCTACAAATTCTTTCATTCCTTGCCTGGATTCATGAGACACCTTCTTGACGGCAATCTCAAATTTGGAATTAGGCAAGACACCACGATATACTCTTCCGAAACCTCCAGTACCCAATAATTCCTTGTCCCTAAATCCTTTGGTTGCAATATACAAATCCTTGTACTTGAATCTATGAGGCCTATAGTCCAGCTCCCAATCTTCAAGCTCTTCTGCAAACTTTCTTTTTCTTCTCACGTGACAAATTCCTCCTGAGATTGCCATAGTGAATGCGACGATGGAGACGATGGGTAAACCAATTGTCAAAAGTTTAGATTTTTCCTTGGGACCAACACGTGGGAGCTTAGGGAGTTGAGAGATGTCAAGCCCTTGAGCCACACCGTTCATCTTGAAACTCCATCCCAGAACATAATGGGAGGTCAACACTGACCCAGTGGATGATGAAAAACCAATATACATGGTTTCATTCATTATTAGTGAGAAATCATACGACAAAGACAAAAGAGGCTCTCTTGGTTTGCCAAAATTAATCGGAGCTAATGTGACGTTGATTTCCTTGGCCACACCACTATAGTCCACCCAGACTTGCATTTGCCGGCCACTTATCAGAGTCAAGTTACGGAACTGGCCGTCGTTATCAGTATAATAACCTGCTGGTTCTGCTTTTTCCGATATCAACCCGTTGATATCAATACCAACGTGGTTATCATTTATATCGTCAAACTCGCGGCTTTGGATTGTGTCGAGTTCCACTGCTAGAACATGATTACTCCAATTTCCGTTGTTTGTCTCATTAAAGAGACCAATGAATTGGCTGGGGCGGGCTCCGGGAAGGCCTCTTGTTGGTGCAATCACGAAAGCAATCCCATGTCCACTCAAAGTTGGATATTCTGAGACTATGGCAAAGACAAAAGAAGTGGAAAAGGAGAAAGCTGAGCTGTTGGGGGAATTCTTGAACTGGATAGGATTAGGATAGAAGGCATAGCCCTTTTCTTGCTTGGTGGAGTTGGTTAGCTTCAAGAGGCCATTGGGTGTGAACTCGGCTATGCCATCAAGACTCAGATTGGAGAGTTGGAACCCATTGTAGATGAAGCCAAAATTCTCCTGTGAGGATGCAGAACTGATCAGAAAACAAAACACGAGTATAGGCTTGAGAATCAACATGGCTAACACACTCTTCAACTTCCTCAAAAGCCTTTTCAATTATATCACGGTGGACGTTCTTCATTCCATGACACATATTATAAACTCATGTAATTTTATCATTACAATCCTTTCTCCCGCATGTCACAGCGAAGAGATCCTGGCCCTTGGAATGAAGTCCATGGATTTTTGTGGTAGAGCCAACGCAGTCTTGATCGGAGGATTTGTCTTTCTTAATTCTATCAGGCATATCACTATCAGTTCTTCCAAGTCCATCACGTCATTTATAACTCTCCATATTGGATCAGATCAGATGAGGAAAGTATTATTAATAGGAAATCAAGGAAGGCAGAGTGGGAACTGTGGCCTTTGAAGTTAGACGTGACAGTAATCTAGAAGGACTTGGTGAAACGATTTGGGTCCATGTCATATTCAACGCCGAAATGGTCCTACATCTCGCCTTCCTTTTGGGACTTTACCGACCGTAGCCGTGGCCATATGCTTACAGGAGTCAAAATATACAAGCGTAGTCAAAAGCAGGCACCAACTCGGCAACTCCAGTGGTCCAGTGATCAGGAGGTAGGATTATTATTCACTCTTGATCCAATTCTTAGCATGAAATTTTTAAATTTAAGAGACAAGAGATCTCGTGAACCGTCTCGAACTGCAATTTGATTGCCCCCATACTTAAATCCACAAATGCCTGCTTGAATGGAACTTATGCAGACTTCATGTATAAAAAATAATTTGATTTTACTTAAATTTTAACTTAAATTTATATATTTAATAAAATTTTATTATATTTAAATAAATTTATTTCAATTCAATTCTTTTCCACCTATACCTTTCTATACAGGTGACTTGATTGAACAAATTAAAAAGAATATCAGTCCTCTTGGTAAACTGAAAAACGAGTTAGTTGAATTCATTAAGGAATCTTTGAATACTGCAGTGCAAATTTATTTCTATATATATATATTAGAAGCTGTCCAAGTCTACCAACGCAACTAGTTTGCAATGCTTTTGATTTTCCTCCTACAAGAAAGAAAGAAAAATGGATCCCGTGATCCACGTGACCATGACCAAAAGGCTTGTTTTTTTCTAGTCCCGTTCCCATCCTCTCGCTCTATATATATACATAATGATTGAACTTTGAACAAATAAAAAATTACTTAATATTTGCCCTTGTTTACAACAAGGATGAGAGTACAATTTTTCTACAAGGAAAGTCCAAGTATACCCAATTTATTTTGACTTTAAATGTTTGATTCTGTCCGGAATTGAAATGGTAATGGGTATTAATAATGATTTTATGATAATTGGTTTGAACAATTTCTTCACCCTTGTTTGATTGATCAAGACAATAGAAATTATAAAGAATTATTCCTTTAAATAATAGTTTGATTATCAATAGAGAGGAGAGAGGGTGGAATGAAGGATGAAACCCACATTTCTTAGGAGTAATTATCATTTTAAAGTATTAAGTTTTTAATCATCTTATTTTGAAGCTTATAAACCTCAAATAAACCTAAAAATGAATACAATTTTAATCTATACTCATTCTTATATGTAAAACTAACAAAGTAATGATAAAATCTACTTTACTGGCATGTTTTTATTGATCATAGTATTATATGAAATTAGTAAGTTTATAGTTGAATTAATTAGTAATTATATGCCAACTTACAATCATCCAATAATAAATAAAAATATAAATAATGAAAATAATTTCAATTTCCAAAACCATCCAATTAAATTTGATGGTTAGTTATTTGCCAGTTAACAACTCTTTTGTCTGACTTCTATCAGCTTGAAGTCAATAACTAAGCAATGTACAAACAAAAACTACCAAAACACCTTGTAAAATTTCTTAAGTTTCAAATCAAATCCAAAAATAACTCCCCAAAAAAGTGGGGGGGAGACAGAATAATATCCCATTGCGGGCTGTCTTGTGTTTGTGATTGTGCCATTATCTCTTCCTGTCTTGTGATAGCGATAAAAATTCATAAGAAATTTACATTGTTATTTAAATCTAATTTTGAGTATAATTGATATTTTAATTTTTAGTTTGTTTCATTTTATTATTTTTGTTATTTAATTATTAATCAATCTTTTGAAAATTTAATAAAACTAGTCAAAATTAACAAAGTCACTCAATATTTGAGTAATTTAACCCTAGATGTTAGTCATCGTTGCGCCTCAATGCATTTTGAGGAGAACCAGTTAGCTTTGGATTCGAGTGACATTTTATCTCTAATCATAATTCGTTCACTAATTCTTCAAAACTCGTCAATTCAAACCTCCACATAGTTTTACCCATTTAACTTTAGAAAATACAAATAGGGTTTCTAAATATTTATACCAAATTAAGAAATTCAAATACAGATGGATAAGTAATAGATGTTATAAAATTAGGGTAGTGTTAGAATAAAATTTACACACTACACACTAAGAAAATTCTAACTATTCTTTGCACAAGAATTTCTCTTCAAACTTCTCTCTTTCTTTCTCTCACAATTCTTTCTCTAATCTTTCTTTCACTAATCTTTCTTTCACAAAATGATGGTGTATTACAAGCTTAGAGAATAACTCTATTTATAGAGCTCTAATTAGTGGAATACATCATGGCATACATCATCTTCAACTAATCTCAATTAATGGTGTCTCCACTAAATGGTGGACATTCATAAAAATCTTCTCTAATAATTCACATAAATCCATAATTAGTGGAGCCTCTACTAATTAATAGAGATTCCAATAATTCATAACACTCCCCCTTGGATGTCCATCCATACATAAAGAATATGCCTGTTCTATATGTCTAGTGAAGGAAAATCTATTCTATATGTCTAATGAAGGAAAAAGAGTACACTATTCTATATGTCTGTTTATTACTCCCCCTGATGGGATGATTCCTTTAAATCTTTAAACCGACGCATACCGATTTTATATCTCAACTTTTCAAATGTTGCAGTCGGTAAAGTCTTCGTGAAAATATCTGCGAGGTTATCACATGACCGAATTTGTAGCACATCAATTTCACATTTCTTCTGGAGTTCATGAGTAAAGAAGAATTTTGGTGAAATATGTTTTGTCCGATCTCCTTTAATATATCCTCCTCGTAATTGAACTATGCAAGCTGCATTGTCTTCATAAAGAGGAGTTGGAATATCTTTGATTGATGATACTCCACAACTTTCTCGGATATAATGAATCATGGATCTTAGCCATACACATTCTCGACTTGCTTCATGAATGGCTATAATTTCAGCATGATTTGAAGAAGTAGCTGCTATAGATTATTTCGTAGAACGCCATGATATAGCAAGTATTTCCACATGTAAATAGATAGCCCGTTTGAGAACGTGCTTTATGTGGATCAGATAAATAACCAAAGATCTCGCATAACCTATCAATGTTGGACTGATTTTATTTGAATAAAATAATCCGAGATCAATTGTACCTTGGAGATATCGAATGACTTGTTTAATTCCATTCCAATGTCGTCGTGTTGGTGAAGAACTAAATCTTGCTAATAAATTGACAGCAAAAGCAATATCAGGTCGTGTATTATTAGCAAGATACATCAATGCACCAATTGCACTGAGATATGGTACTTCAGGACCAAGGAGTTCTTCATCATTTTCTTGGGGTCGGAAAGGATCTTTATCCACATTTAATGATCGGACGATCATTGAAATACTCAATGGATGTGCTTTGTCCATGTAAAATCTTTTTAGCACTTTTGTTGTATATGTTGATTGATGAATAAATGTTCCACTCTCCAGATGTTCAATTTGTAAACCAAGGCAAAATTTGGTTTTACCAAAATCCTTGATTTCGAATTTTCTTTTTAAATAATCAATTGTTTCTTGGAGCTCTTCAAGAGTTCCAATAAGATTAATATCATCAACATATATAGCTAATATCACAAATTTAGAACCAGATTTCTTAATAAAAACACATGGACATACCTGGTCATTTTTAAATCCCGCTTTCAATAAATATTCACTAAGACGTGTGAACCACATGCGCCCAGATTGCTTCAGGCCATATAATGATTTCTGCAACTTGATGGAGTAATTTTCACGAGGATAATGTTTATATGCTTCAGGCATATGAAATCCTTCGGGATTTTCATGTAAACATCATTTTCTAAATTTCCATACAAGTAAGCAAGTGACAACATCTAATAGGCGCATATCTATCTTTTCATGTACCGCCAAACCGATAAGATATCGGAGTGTAATAGCATCAACAACAGGAGAATAAGTTTCATCATAATCAATACCTGGTCTTTGTGAAAAACCTTGGGCTACTAATCGCGCTTTATATCGAACGATTTCACTCTTTTCATTGCGCTTTCGCACAAATATCCATTTGTAGCCAACAGTGTTTTACACCTTCCGGTGTTCGGACCGCAGTCCGAAGACTTCACGTTTTGTCGGTGCATTTAACTCCGATTGAATCGCATCTTTCCATTGCAGCCAATCTTTTCTATGCCGACATTCATCAATCGATATTGGTTCAGGATCATCATTATCCCGTGTAACATCAAGAGATATATTGTATGCAAATATATTATCAATAACAGCTTTCTATCCGATTCCAACTTCTACCGTAAGTGGTATAATTGATAGAAATTTCAGTGTTACTTTCATCAACTTCCGGTTCTTTGTCATCAGCTCTCTCTTGGTCTTTATCATTCTTTTCTTCAATATGATCTTCTGGATCATTTAATCCTCTTTTCTTTCGAGGATTTTTATCTTTAGAACCAAGAGGTCGGCCACGCTTCCGGCGTGTTTTTGACTCAGCAGACTATATGTATAATATTTTGTTCTCGTTGGAACTTCAATTCGAATAGGAGCATTTATAGCCGGAATATGCGATTTTGTAATTCTTCTGGAGTCAACAAAAGCGTCTCGGCATTTGATTTGCAATGCTTTGCAAATGAATTATCTTTTGAACTTCAAGTTCACATGCGCTTGTGCGCGGATCAAGATAATTTAATGATGTTGTCCAAGCAAGATCCTTTTTATGCTCGTTTTGGTTCTCCCCTAATTTAGGGAATAATGATTCATCAAAATGACAATCAACAAATCTTGCCGTGAATACATCTCCCGTCGTGGGTTCAACATACCCGATAATAGAGGGAGAATCATATCCAACGTAGATCCCCTTTCTTCTTTGAGGACCCATCTTTGTACGTTGGTTTGGTGCAATTGGAACATATACAAGACACCCAAAAATTCTTAAATGAGCTATATTTGGCTCTGAACCAAAAGCCAATTGTAAGGGAGAAAATTTGTGATAACTTGTTGGCCTTAGGCGTACAAGTGTCTGCAAGCATGCAAAATAGCATGTCCCCAAGCAGCTTGTCGGGAGATTTGTTCTCATTAATAACGGTCTAGCAATTAATTGTAACCGTTTAATGAATGATTCAACTAGACCATTCTCGAGTATGAACATGAGCTACTGGATGTTCAATAGTAATGCCAATTGACAGGCAATAAGCATCAAAAGCTTGGGAGGAATATTCTCCAAAGATTATCTAGACGGATCCTTTTGATCGGATAACTGGAAATTGCGCTCTTAAGCGAATTATTTGGGCAAGCAATCTCGCGAACGCCAGGTTGCGAGTTGATAATAAACTAACATGCGACCATCGGGTCGATGCATCAATTAAAATCATAAAGTATCTCGAATTGCCCACATGGTGGATTAATTGGTCCACATATATCACCATGAATTCTTTCTAAAAATACTCGGAGACTCAAACTCCACTTTTGTTGGAGATGGTTTAATAATCAATTTCCCTTGAGAACATGCAAGACATGAAAATTTATCGTATGTCAAAATCCTTTGACTTTTCAAAGGATGACCATGCGTATTTTCAATTATTCTTCGCATCATAATAGCTCCTGGATGACCCAAACGGTCATGCCAAATGATAAATGTAACAGGATCAATAAATTTCTGATTTACTGAATGATGCATTTCAATTGCATGGATTTTTGTGCTATATAGGCCAGAAGAAAGAGATGGTAGCTTTTCTAATAAAGATTTCTTACCCGACATTATTTGAGTAATACAGAGATACTCAAAACTATTTTCTTCCATTGTTTCAATGTGATATCCATTTCGGCGAATATCTTTAAAGCTTAATAAATTTCTTCGAGATTTTGAAGAAAATAATGCTTTAGGAATAACAACATTTGTTCCTCCGGTAATACAATATTAGCTCTTCCAGAGCCTTCAATCAACTTTACACTACCACCTATAGTATTAACATTTGTTTCTCCCATCTCGCAGTAAGAGAAATATTTTTTATCTTTCAATATGGTGTGTGTTGTACCACTATCAATTAGGCATATATCTTCAATGCCATTTGTGTATCCAGTAAGCTGGAATAATAGCCATCTCGGGCATAACAAAACATTTATAAATATAAATACTCAAACAATAAAAACCTTAAACGATAAGTACTATTACAATGCCAAAAATATAAAATATAAAAGAAACATATTAAAAGTAAACTTTTAATTATTTTGAACACTTCCATCACCAATCAAATGCTCAATTACAAAAGAGCAACTATAAGCATGTATCCTCAAGTTCATATGAACACTAATGATATGAATAAAAGATGTGATGCTTATTATTAATAGAAATATCTTTTCCCTTATTATCTTTTCTGTTCCACTTCGGTGGCCGTATTTCTCCGTGATAAGGGAAATATCGAGTGTGTCCATGACCATAACCACGGCCACCGCCACAACTACGACTATAACGATGGCTTCTGCTGGAGCCAACAGCATTCACTTATGGGAGTGCTGTTGAGCCAGTTCATCTGGCTTCATGATTTCTCAATAATAACTCATGTTAAAGCTGTCAATTTTGGATACCATTTTTCTCGATATTGTTACTGTAGAACATGAAAAGTGGAGAATGTCTTCTCTAATATAACTTCATCAGTAACTTTTTCTCCGTAAATTTTTTAACTAAGATGTAGTTTTATACATCACGGAGTTCACGGTTTTACAATCTTGCAACTTCAGGTGCAACCATTCATACCGTGCAGTGGGTAGTACGACCATCTTCAGGTGGTCAAATCTTTCTTTCAAATTAGTCCACAAAATAAGTGGATTTTTCACGGTAAGGTATTCAACCTTTAAGTCATCATGAAGATGATGACGGAGAAAAATCATAACTTTAGCATTATTTTGTGATGATGATGGATTTCCTTCTACAATGGTATCTTCCAGACCCATTGCAGCTAAATGCATTTCAGCATCTGGTATCCAAGATAAATAGTTTTTCCCGTAATATCAAGAGCTGCAAACTCGAGTTTGGTAAGATTTGCCATGTGGATACAAAATCAAATAGAAAAAGTACTTACCTTCCTCTTTTGTTCAAGAACACTTCAATAGTACCACCGTGATTATAACCTTCAGTACTTCGGTAGAGTCTCGTGCTGATAACGTGTTATAAAATTAGGGTAGTGTTAGAATAAAATCTACACACTACACACTAAGAAAATTCTAACTATTCTTTGCACAAGAATTTCTCTTCAAACTTCTCTCTTTCTTTCTCTCACAATTCTTTCTCTAATCTTTCTTTCACTAATCTTTCTTTCACAAAATGATGATGTATTACAAGCTTAGAGAATAGCTCTATTTATAGAGCTCTAATTAGTGGAATACATCATGGCATACATCATCTTCAACTAATCTCAATTAATGGTGTCTCCACTAAATGGTGGACATTCATAAAAATCTTCTCTAATAATTCACATAAATCCATAATTAGTGGAGCCTCTACTAATTAATGGAGATTCTAATAATTCATAACAATAGATTTTTTTTACCACCTTATTTTGAAACTTATAAGCTCCAAATAAACATAACAAGTATAATTCCAATTCATATCTTTATCTCAAAATCATCTAATTAAAGAGCTCGTTAGATATATTCCTTTTAAGTTTTGCCTGACTTCTACCAGATTGAGATTGAAGCCAATAGTTTAAGCTATACAAAATCAAAACTACCCAACCTCCTTGCAAAAATTATTAATTGAGACACGGTTAAATTAGAACTCTGAAAAAGAAAAAAAAAACCCATATTGGGCTGCTTGTGTTTGCGATTTGTGCCGTTCTCTGTATATGATTGCCTTGGGTGGGCTTCTCCCGGGGAAGGAGCTCATTTCAAGTGGCCTGTCTTGACAAAATGACATAAAAAAGAAGCTATTGGGTTGCTGGACTGGACAGAAATTACAAGTCTACTACGTGATCCACGCCTATACTTGGCCAGCTAAACTTGACCAGGGGTTGGTTGGTGTTTCCTTGGAGCGAGGAGCAGTAGCGGTGGGCCAGGAGAGGAGAGAGGAAGAAAACAAGAGGGAGATGGGGAAGAAAAGAAAGGGGGGATAGAGAGAAAATAAAAAAAATGTGAACTCTATCCTAATTTTATGAGTATTATATAGAGAATGAAAAAAAAAAAGGGGGAAAGAATAACTCAACTAAAATGCCTTCAAAAAATTGTTTTTATTAACTTTTAACGGAATGGTGTAATTTGCTATATGTATATAATATGAGGTTAACACTACAAAAAAAAAGGGACAAAAACGATGGAGACGAAAACGACGGTTAAAAAATCATCGTAATAAATTACTTTATATGACCGTTCTAAAATAGTCGTAATAGATAGACCTAATATGATGGTCTAATGCCAACTATCGCATTTGGTAACCAAATACGACGGTTTACACAAATCGTCGTAATAAAATAAGTCAAATATGACGGTTTATTATAACCGTCGCAATAGAGTAGGCCAAATACGACAATTTATTTTAACCATCGCAATAGAATAAGTCAAATACAGTTTATAACCGTCGTAATAGAGTAGACCAAATACGACAGTTTATTGTAACCGTTGTTTTTAGTCTAATTATAACAAAACCTCTTAAAATTATTTTAAATTTTATCTGATTATTTTCAAATTTAGTCATAATACTATTAGTAATGATTACAATAAATTTAACAGTTGGATCGTTAATTTGATATTTTTATATTTGTAAATATTAATATATCTTTCTATTTTATAGATATTATTGCATAAATATGATAAAATAAAACAAATGACTTTCAAATTTGGTTACTAAGCTTGTTTAAATTTTATAAATACATGTAATGGTTAGATCATTGATTTTTCAACTATATTTTTGTTTACATCTTAAGTTTTCATTTATTGGTATTAAAAAGCTTGAATATCAATTTAATTATTAGTTATTCTAAAATATACATGCATATATATATATATATATTGTTTATATACAATATAATATATCTTTATTAATTAGTAATTAGTATTAGATTAATATATTATATAATATAAATAATTTTTTAATTATAAACATATATATATATATATATATACATATATATATATTTACATATATACCTCAACACTCTAAAACAAATTAGAGTGGGCCATATTGGAGGGTGCTTTTTGGCAAGAACATGGGACCATTCTTGAGGAAATTCACTACTAAATCCATATGGAAATGACATTTGTTGTCTTTGTCCTAATGACTAAGACTCTTTCCCACATAGTACCTTAAAGAGAGGACAATGAGATACCACCAAATGCTATTTGCTTTCGAATGAATATTCCACAGTTGGCCACGATAGTTATGGCGGAAGCTGCCCAGAAATTTTTGGATATGTACGTGATACGTAAGCTGTAACCCCTTCTCCTCTATAATTATCTCAAGGATGAATTTGGATTTGAAAATTTTGTAAAAAAAAAAGAATATTATTTTTTTCTTGTTCCAACAAAAATCTATATATATATATATATAAAAGTCAAAGGTGAGAGCTCTGGTGTTGCCATGTGTTTATAGGAAAGCTTGACACGTGGATGTTATTCAGAAAACTTCAACCATATCATCCAAAAGCCTTCCTCTACAGTCAACAGATCCTCTTCTTCTTTCTTGCCTCTTCGATTTCGTCTCCATATTCAAATCGCAACTCATCGATTCTGCTAAATATTCTCGATGGCTTTTAATTTTGCTCCAAACCTAGATCTGCAAAAACACGAATCCAACCTTTTCTGCATATTTCTTTGCAAAACTCTTTCTCAGACTCCTTGATTTTTGAACCAAAGGTTCTTTCCCTTAACGTAATTTCGCCTGACCGTTTCATTTCCGTTCTGGAGGAAATAGGATTCAAACCCATGATATCGCTAGGGATTCGTAGTCCGGTGCCTGCTTCGACTAATGCTACTGCTCCAAATGAGAAGTCTCCCGCTCCTGCATCGGGTGTCCCTAGCGATATCAATCACGCAGCGGAATCCTGTGATATCGAAGCTAACAAATCATCCGGTGGCATGAAATTTGGACAGAAGGTGGGAATTGCTATTGGAGTAATGGCTGTCGTGTTCATCGTACGTGTTGGAGCAATCGTTTACAAGAAGCGTCAGTAGAATATCTGTCGACCAGAATTCGAGTACGCTGCCAGGAGAGATATCCTCTAGACCAATAGATTCATATACAGATACAATCTCTCCCTCTCTATAGATACAATCTCCATGTAATATGCTATACTTATTTGGATCTGATACTTCTAGAATATGATATACACAGTATAGGTTTGTGGGCGTTGAGACTTGAGAGTTGGATTTGATTGGAAGAGATTATGATTTATTTGATTCTTTGCTTGCTAATAACACTAGAAATGGCCTATAAACAAATGATGTGTATTTTAATTTTTCTATTATCTGATTTACTTGGATGATGGTAAATCACAACATGCCTACATTTTATGCATGGCCTATATTTAGGCATATCCATTGGAAAAGTTTGAGCGAGTGAAAGTTTTCTTTTCACCATTCATACGAGGTATGTGCTTGATCATATATATGAATTTAGACTAAATTCAATATTTTAATTTGGATTAAGTAGAATATCTTCTTATAAAAAACATTGTAAAAACAATCATATGAGATCTCTCCATATGTTACTAGGATTTTTCTCAAATAATAATTCATCTAATTTTATTTACATAAAATATATTCTTTTAAATCTGTCAAATATATACCTTAGCAATTAACTCTCTCTCCTACTCCCCCTCTACAATTTTTGCAATTGTTTGAAGATTAGCATCAATTCGACCCATTGGCCAAAAGTTTATCTTTCCATCAAAAGGATGATATGACAATATGATAATGATACCCTATTATTTTGTTTGATGTAAGGTAGCTGGTGAATATGTTTTGCGATTAAATGTTTGCATTGGGAATCATCCCCTGTTCATATTTCAAAGCTTTCAGAGAGTTATCATATTTTCTCTTTCTATGAATTGGTTTCAACTGCAACTGCACTGGACTTTTTCTATTTCTAGATTGATGCGTAGTTTAATTTTTGTCTCATCTGATTTACTTGGGATATGAATATGATGATGCATGTGGGTGGTTGCATATTCTGGCCTATAAACATAGACATGTTGAATATCTAGCTTGGTTGGATTTGAATTTGGAAGCCATATACATTTGATAGTTTCATAGAATATGAATATGATGAAGCTATATATGGTTGCATATCCTTGAATATTTTACAATCTCATCTGATAGAGGGTGAATTCATAGTTGAATGCTTAGTTTAATTTTGATATTAGGATTGTTGATAAATTAGGATACACATATCTTTAAGGAATGCCCTGTTTATCATGAATTTGATCGCTCTGAATAACTGTAGTCAAAGAAACTTGGCCACTCATACTTACCAAGCTATTACCTTTAGGCAACTAGGCAGAAAGATGATGAATCCCGTGACTTAACCTCTCGCCTTGCCATCCTTCTGCTATTCTTGGAGAAACAAGAAATTTTTAAAATCTTCAATGCTTGCATTTATCAATTACTATGTTGAGCATGATTTGAATTTCTATGGTCATACAAAAAGGCATAGGCAATAGCTATCTCTCCAGTAGTAACAAGAGGTCGTGGAGTTGCACAAAATCTCATTAAGTGAACAAATACTAGAACTTTGGTGGTTCTACCCGATCAGTTATACATGTTGCAAATGTAGCTAACTTTCACTCTTCACAGGTTTTTATTGTCGAAAAGGACTTTGGAGTTGTCATAGCTAACTTCTTTGCCCTCCTCCACAAGGAGAGGGTCTCAGCTGTGGTGACACCTTGCCTTCCATTCATACGCCCAGGACCTCCTGTACATCATTGTCTTTTCCCAGAAGGCTTCTATATAAGGAGGTGGATGGTATGAACTCCTTTCTTAAAATCTTGATGAAAGCATATAATATTACCACTCAAGTGTGTTAATCCTGCTATTTTCCTTTCAGGAGCCTGGACGAGCTGAAGCCAATTTTGGACAGTTTGATGCTAAAACAGTTGTAAGGAATATCTATATCCTATTCTCCAGGAATGAAAAACCAATAGCCAAGGAGAACCAGGAGATAATGGACTTAGTAGAACCATCAACTCCTCTCCCACCTTGGATAACAAAAGAAGAGATTGCAACCTATGGTAGCCTATATGAAAAATCTGGATTCCAAACTACACTGAAAGTTCCTTATAGGTAGTTGATTGATCCTTCTCTCATCCTTCAACTTTTCTTCACAAACATATAGAACTGCTTCTTACAATTATTCTCAATTGTTCTTCAATTCATAATGAGTAGAAGCCCATTATTAAAGGCAACTTTTAAATTTAAGCAGAGTTTTGCCTGTTTATCTGTAATAAAACAAAGTTTCTAGTTCCAATACAGGTCTTTTGGTAAGAAATCAAACATCAAGGATCCAAAAGTTGAAGTTCCAGCATTGTTGATCATGGGTGAGAAGGACTATGTGTTCAACACTCTTGGAATGGAAGATTACATTAAGAGTGGAGAAGTTAAAACCTATGTACCTAATTTGGAGATAAAGTACATTCTTGAAGGATCCTACTTTTTCTAAGAGTAATTCCTTGACTTGGTGAATGAGCTTCTGCTGGGTTTCATAAACAGGCATGGTCAATCCTAAACAAGATTCTGTGGAAGTGTTTTTAAGATTGTTCTTACTACGAATTGGTTCCCACTGCAACTGCACTAGACTTTTTCTATTTCGAGATCGATGTGTAGTATAATTTTTGTATCATCTGATTTAATTGGGATATGAATATGATGATGCATGTGGAGGGTTGCATATTCTGGCCTATAAACATAGACATGTTGAATATCTAGCTTGGCTGGATTTGAATTTGGAAGCTATATACATTTGATAGTTTGATAGAATATGAATATGATGAAGCTATATATGGTTGCATATCCTTGAATATTTTACTGTCTCATTTGATAGAGGAGGAATTCATAGTTGAATGCTTAGTTTAATTTTGATAGTGGGATTGTTGATAAAGTTCGTATCCTTTTGTGATGGATGTCTATTTTATATTGGATTTCTTTGACTAGATTTAACGCCGAAACCACAAGGATCGAGATAGGAAAAGAGCTCAGGCAAGAAGAAGGCTAAAGATGATGGTTTGACTCCTGAACAATGTCATGAAAGGTTTCCATTTTATTTTCTTGAAATTTCATCATTAGCATCACAAGAAGTTTTGTTTGGGCTATATACATTTGCATGCTTTTTAGTTGCATTTGCCTGCTTTTATACTCACAATCTTCATTAGCTCTGATTACATGCAATAAAAATGCATTGGGTATGTGTTAGGTTAACATAGAAGTTGCTATCATTAGGTATTTTGGGTCTAACTGTGATTAATGGTTTTGTAGAGATGCCAAAGCATTCCAAGAAAATGCTGCAAAGAAGGCAGCACAGGCAGCAGGGGCCAGTGATGCTGGAAGTAAAAGCAACAAGAAATGATCTTTTTTGGGTTTGGGTCTCTAGACTAAAGTTCATTTTAAAGACAACTTTCCTATACTATTTCCTTGACATTGTTGTTGCCATTACAACTAAATATTTGCTTTTGTGATACAGATCTCAAGACAATGGAGATAACAAGCAGATCCTTGATTTGAATACAAAGTAGCAAACAAAAAGAAGAAACTTTTTAATGTAGGACATGAAAAAATGATAGAAGAAAAGATTGATCAATAAGAGTCTTGGATTTGATGTTTAGTACAATGAATGTTACTCTAGACTTAATACTACTTCACATTGGATCTTAAGTAGAATTTTTGAGGTTCAGATTTGTGGTTTTGCACCTGAATATTTTCTGCAAATTATTTTTGAATTCTATTGTATATGAAAAGGTTACTATCTTAGAAATATGCAAAAAAAAAAAAAACATAAATATGATGGATGATATTTGTTTTAATCTAATGTAGTGTTCTGAAATTTGCATAGGCACAATAAGATTTGCAGGATTGTTACTTTTCATGATTTAGCTGCATTTTTTGATATCCAAAAAATGCCCTTGCCATTGTTGGAGCTCATGTGATTGATTATCTCATTTAGAGGCTGTAGTCGGTTGGTTAGGTCCTCATATCTTATACTAATTTGGTTCGTATTTATGTAGATATATTAGGCAGAGAGCTTATAATAGATCTATTGGTTGAATCTGTAGCCTGCCGAACTCCATTAGCTGAAGCATATTTCAAATGTGCTAATACTGTTCAAGAATTTTCTGCGTTGGAAGTTTTTTCATATTAGATACAGCAGTGATCTTTTTGGAATTGATCTCATTCATTTAGGGTTTCGATAATCTTAGAAGTTAGGCAGTTAGTCCACCTCAATGAACTATGTGTAATGTTGATAATAGGTATGCCATGAACTGTTGTATCTAAATGTCATAATTTCTCAGGTATTATGGAATTTGTTTTTGACATACTTATGTTTTTGTAGGATCCAACTTCTGATATGCACCTTAAACATCTTCAAAATATGTTGGGCCATCTTCCTAAAGCTCATGACATGTTCAAGAGTAGAAGCAGAACAAACATCCTAACTATGACTAGAGCCAGATATGTGGCCTATTTCAAATGGTATAGAATTTGGTCATTATGAAACTTTTGTGATTTGATAGATATGATAATTTTAGTGTGACTTTATAGCTTGGAGATGTTTCCTATTTGCAAAATTGCATTATATCCGATTTTAAGTTTTGTATTGGAGGAAACGGGAGAAATGGATACAAATGGTTTTTTGTTGGAGCACACAGCTGTGCCATATGGATGGCTGTACCTATTAAAATTTCTTAGTCAAATTTAGACTGGATGTCACCCAGACAATCTTTTAGCTAGTAGAAACTTGATTTCTAAATCTGGGATTGTCTTGCATGCATGAAAATAAAACATCTTTCCAGTCAGTATTGTTTTTTTAGATTTACTTCTTATGATGCTGAAAAAACAAAAGCAATTGGGGGTCCTAGAATTGTCTTCTACAGAAGTTACATACTGGATTTCTTTATTGTACTTTAGACCTTCCAAAATGCATAGTTACATATTATAGCACTTTTACTTAGTAGTTTCCTGGGTGTTTAGTTGAAATTATATCTTATCTTTGTGCAGAACAACAACACAATGAATCTATTGTGGTTACAATATCTTAGTGGCATACGTGAGATCTTCTTACAATAATAAAGGTTAATAGTCTTACGGCTAACCATTAACTAGGTTAGCCGTAATAATTAGAAGAAATAGTGCAGCAGCTTTTCAATTGGGTTTTTATCTATTGAAATGATAAAAGAAGTCATATTTTTAATGATGCACAAGTGTTACATGTTCTCAGACCTTTCTCTATTAGTCATTTGCTGCATTTACTTTAACAGATTCTACATTTGCAAACTTTTTGGCCTAACCTGGTTTTGCATTTCTTGCAAAAAAAAAAAAAAAAAGGCCTTACATAGAAAAAATGATGATACATGTTTGACACTTATGTTATCTATCTGCCATGTATGAGTTCTTGGCTTCTAGGCTAAAAAATCATGGATAAATCCTGCTATGTTAGATATGCTATAAGCTTATATATATGTATATATATAAAGAGAGAAATCTATTACTAATTGTCATATGTTATTTCATCTACATTATCATTGCTTTTGACAAAAATGCTCTTGGCAATATTGACACTCATCAGATTTTCCATACAACAAAATTTATATGGAGGCACTGGAAGCATAGGAATCCCCTATTACTAATCAGTTTTAGTTTTACTGAATGAAGGCACTGGAAGCATAGGAATATCAAAGAGAACATGATCTTTTCATACCTATTAATGTGTTTTTTCAATATTTGTAGATTCCTTTTTCGATGCATAGTTGAGATGAATACAAGATTTAACATTTTAACCAATTTTGAGAATATATGAAGAAAATAAGATTTCTAAACAATTTCATTTCCATTGCAGAAACGAATGGTTGTTCAGCACAACAATGATAGAAGTCGGTATTCGAACTGCCTATTCATATGACAATCAGCCTTTTCAGGGAACTATGCCTGCCAAAAAAAAAAAAAAAAAAAAACCAAAGCCTGCTGAAAAGGATACAAACACTAACATCTTTATCAACCATGTGATCAGTTGATATGATATATATATATATATATATATATATATATATATATATATATATATATATATACCTACTGAAGACAGACCAGACAACTGTTAATATTATGAAATCTTAATTAGCATGGCTAAAAAAAAAATTCTTTTAGTATTCGTGATTCTCTTTACTTCATAGATGTAATACAGAGACATAAATTTTGAAAGAATTTCTTATATTTTTGTGATTCAAATGATAACTGGATTGCTTACTCATCATCAAACTGAAATTTTGTAGACAAGGAGGAGTGAGACTACTAGCTTGCAAAGGGACATGAAAATATTGCATAATGAGTTTGGTCAGACAAGTACTAATGTTTTGCTTCGACATCAGAAGCGCAGTTGTTAGCTTACCACTCTCACTCTGTATGCTGTTGAAAAGGCTTATCCAGTTGAGCCTGTCTCATCTCTCTCTTATGTTTAGAATTAATACTCTAGAATCTCAGCCTTCTTATAAGAAACCATCTTTGTTAGATTTCAATAACTCGAAAAGCAGCAATGTGGTGAAGCTTGAACAATTGAAGGATTTGATTAGTTTTGATGAACGGGTGGAATCATTGGGCACAAACCTGAACAACTGATATTTTAGTTGTTAGCAGTTGCAATTCAAAAATAGATAAGATGGTACAAGCTAATATTGTAGGTTTCTCTAAGCAGGCTTTATTCATATCATTATGTGGCTAAATCACACTCAATCATTTGGAACTTTTACATTGTGCATAGGTTTCTTAAAATCTATTAGACACAATAGCTTTAATGCCTCTTTTAGGGAAAACTTTGGTGTACACCTTGCCAAGAAAAATGTCAGAGATGTTCAAAATTTGGAACATTAACTTCTCAAAGCTCTTAGGCATATGGGTACTGATAATGTTATATATATATATATATTTTTAGATTTACAAAAAAACCAACAACATGGATGTTTGTTATATGGATGCACTCTCATTACACATGGTATTGTCCTGTACCTTTATAACCAATTGAGAAGGTTTCTTTATTTGAGTCGACACTTGAAAAAAAAATGATATGTGTATTTGGAGTATATGGATGGCCTTAATTTTCGTATATCTACCTGATTATTGAGGACAAAATGCTCTACTTCATTGTTGAATCACGACATGTAGGTGCTAAATAATTTTCTCTAAAACTTGGACAGTTTCCAGAACCAGCGTTTTGAGGATTTGGGGACAGACAATGCATGATCTCTCTTCTGAAGATGACTTCTCAGAATTAGGACCACCTGTGGCAGCAACTGCTGCTACACCGCTGAAATTGATGACAGAGAAACTTGAACCTATCATGGTACAAATGAATTGTTACATTTAGTATGCCTAGTAAATCCATTTATCAATATATTTTGATATTGAATATTAACAATTTTTCTTATATGTATCTGGTTGGGATACTATCAACAAGATTGTCTGTTTGTTGCAGTCAATTGATCTAGTAGGCAAAGCATCAGCAAGCCGGTGCAGCTTGACAGACATTTATTTAAGTCCTGATAAAACTTCTCAAGGTTCAAATCTAAAATTTCATAAGCATTGTGAAGTTAACTTGAAGAACTCAAAAGTAGACAACTCTTCCTACTCTATATCAAATGATAATATACTTGATGGTCTAGATTGCTGCAAAGTTGATTCTCAGGTGCACTTTTTATTATTTGCAGTTTATTTACTCAAATGTTTATTTTTTGCTAGAAAAAGTATATTAAAGGTATAATTGGATACAAAAGATTTCAGAATCAAGTGGAGGAGACCTTCCAAATCATCCTCTTCATACAGTAAAGAAGGTGGCTATCAAAATTCAGGGCATTGGCAAAGAAACAAACAGATCCCAAGATCCACTCTATCTGCAAGTCAATTGGTGCTCTAGAAGGGTTTGAAAGGGTAGACAAGGATTCTGTAGATGCTTTATTCAGAGTAACAAATGACACTAATGCAGGAGACATAGTACAAAGGTAAATGTTACTTCATTATCGCGTGAAGGCTTTTGTGATTGCTGACCAGCTTTTATTGCCCTTTTTAATCACATGGTTCTCTTTGCATAATTAAATGATTGATTGCATTGCTGCATCTTCTCCATAGCAATCAGATGTTACTTATTATTTTAATCTATTTCATCTATATTGTCGATGTTGATGATGAACAGAAATGCATTAGAGAGTTGAGATTTATTTAGTCATATCATGTCTTTTGAATTTGTGTATTCCAACTATGTAAATTAAAGGTTTTGGTAGTTGTTGCAATCAGAGTATAAAGTTGCACTTGTTTATTTTAGATTTTATGCCTTTTGGGGTCTTTTATTTATTTAATGTTGTCGTCAAGTTTTAAGAAGTATGATTTGCTAAATATTTCTATTATTCTATATGGTACAATTGCAGGCTTATGATCAACATCTGAACATGATTCTTGTTGATGTTGAAGAGATCAGTATAGCTATAGAGATTGATGATGAAACATATGAGGAGATTGTCAGGGTAAGTCATGTCCATATGATTGTTTACCTATTATTTTTTGTCGTGGAGTAGGTAGGATTGTCATAAGATAGAGGACAGTTCCTTACTGATGGTTGCTGATCTATTTGTGTGTAGGAACTGCTTTATATTTATTGCATCCATTTCTCTTTTATATATTGCGTTGTGTAGAAGGCTTTGAAGGTCAAACATGAAGTTTTTGTCAACTTCGATGTCACTATTCTATTTAGGTTTCATAAATTTTCAGTTGCACATTCAACTGCAGTCCTTTTGACTACTTTGTTTTGCAGTTGAGCTATCTCTGCAATTGGGAATAATGAAAGAAATTTAGTTTCTTGATATGTGAAATTATCCGAATTTGTATTTTTGATTACGACTAATTTGTTTTAACAGAGCTATGAAGAGGAGCCATTACCAGGTTATCAACAATTTCTCTTCGAGAATCGAAATTATGTTGAAAGTTGGGATGAATACGGCCTAGGAGGACATGGTGACCAGTCCAATCTGTCCAATTATGGAAAGGCCAATAATGCATCTTCAAGAAAGGGAATTCCCTCTGATTCGGTAAATGTAGAACACACCTGTCCAACTGAAAATCAAAGATCTGTCACGGGGTCAAGTGCAAACCACATAAACTTGCTTAAAGCATCTCCTGGAGCTGATCTTTGCAAATCTAGGAGAAATACTTTTGGTGAATTTTGATCAACATCATCCTGCAATAAGTGCAACTTGCTGTAATAAGCACAGGCAATTCAGCTTTCAGGAATGTGAAGAACTCGAACCTTGTTGTGCCATTGACAGATTCACACTCTTCAATAGACAATGTTTGTCAATATTTTTCTTATACACCTCTTTTGTGGTGGAACATGAACAATTGCTTTCAAGACTGAATTATTAATGATGTCGTTACTCTAATGAAATGCTTCTTGTTTTTGACTCTACTAGAATTGCAAATTATTTGTCATCCAAGCCACCAGGCAGACTTAAAAAATGTTATCAAATTTGATTAATAAAACATTCCGTGGCAATTTGTTTTTTTTTAAAAAGGGAATTTCAAATACATGGACATTAAAAAAAATAATCCCATAAAAACAAAAATAAAAAAAGAAACTTAAGCACTATTTATAAAAGTCCTGGAAAAAAACACAAAGTAAAATTTAATAAAATTAACATTATTAAAAAAATAATCACATCAAACTGAATATAAATATGATACACTATACATATTTAGATAAATTTAGTATTGTAAAAAATATATTGTAGCATAATTTATGAAGGAACAAATTTTCACATTGTTTGAAATCATCTAAATTTATTGAATTCATAGAAAATGAACAAAGCCATTCATGGAAAATGAATAAAGTCATTCACATTGTTTCCAAAGGAACAAAGAAGGCCAAGTATCAAAGCAGTTAATTTAAATAAAAATAATTAGTATAAAAAATATGTTATTAAACATAAAAATTGTTACGAATATTAAAAAAATAATAATAATAATAATTAAGATAAAAATTTTAAAACTATATGTTATTATATATAATATAATTAAAAGTACAGAAAAATAACAATTTGTTTTGATTTTTTCCTTTTAGAACTTAAATACAAAATAGAAATATCAAATTGAATACAAAGTTAATAAAATTAATAAATTATCATAAAAAAATATTGATCCCGAGCAATGCTTGGACCTCCTACCTAGTTTAAATTTATAACTAATGAATTTTAATTGTGAAATATTAGTACTTTTATTATTTACTTTAAATAAGTCACAATATTTATCTATCAGT
Source organism: Voacanga thouarsii (assembly GCA_026120185.1). Lineage (NCBI taxonomy): Eukaryota > Viridiplantae > Streptophyta > Magnoliopsida > Gentianales > Apocynaceae > Voacanga > Voacanga thouarsii. The sequence goes on along the minus strand of JANUWF010001287.1, from coordinate 3,107,358 downwards.
TTTTAAATTTTGTATAAAATTTAAAAGAAGAAAGTTAAATCCACACATCTAAATTATAATTATCTTATATGATCATATTACTCTTTCACTCTTTTATTTTCAAATTATCTATTTTTTTATATTATATTTTTTTATTAATAACGAAATTCACAGTCACTATCCGAAGATACGTACAGAGCTGATGTCCTAAAAGAGGTCTGAAACCAGGACATCAATGTGGAAACTACAACACCAACCATCTCAAACTATCTATTTAATTTTAAAAAATGATAACGTGTAAAAGTACCATATTTTAATATTTTTTACTCTTTCAATTGGCTCACTTCATTCCCCTCATTTTTTATATAGAATATTTTTTACTTTTTCAACTTGCTCACTTTATCTGCCTCATTTTTACATAGACATCGCGCCAACTAAATTTTTGAAAAATTGAGGAATTTGAAGAAACTTCAGGAATTTTATATCCACATATTGTTCTTCTATAACCTGATATGTTGTATGGTTTGAAGGAAGATAGAATGGAAGAAAGATTTAAAAAACTATATAAGAATCAATACATGTTTTTTTAATTAAAAAGATAGTTTAAAAATTAAAAAATTAATGATTTGACAATGAAAAAAAACCAATGGTGGGATAATAATATAGTTTAAAACACACGGTAAATTTTCTGTTTGTCTTTTTTAATGAGATCATCGTAGAAATCGATTTTCACCGATGGTGGTATTTGTATACAAGGAAAAGTGAAGTTTGAAAACATTTCCCTGGTTGCGTAAGCTGATGATTTGATAAGGTCAAAACATTTCACTGGTTGGATACCGTCGCAAGTAACAAGTATTTGCGATGGTTTAAAATCGTCGTATTTACAAAATAATTGTGACACTTTTTTCACCAAATACGACAGTTTGCAAAATCTCAACTTGAGTGAGTAATTGTAGTGCTTTTTCTTGACCATCGTATTTATACCGTCGCATTAACTAAATATGACGATTTTTCAATCATTTTTAACAAAAACTACGACATTATATACGACATTGAAAAAATTGTCGTTTATAGCAAAAATAATAATATTTTCTCAAATACGACGATTTTCTGACCGTCGTATTTGCCTGAATTTTTAGTAGTGTAAAAGTATTAAATTTTTAAAAACTAAAATTTTAACAAACTTAGAGACAATCGACACTTATTTCACAATAAATAATGCCATGAAAACAGTCAAACCTTGCCATTCCAATTTCATTCAGTAAATGCAGCATTCCAAAAACATATGGATTCTCAAACCAAATGAGACAACCCCAACATCTTGGTATTTAACCCTTGAAAAGATTACATGGTCTAAATCACCGAATGGATTGACTAATATTGTGTAAGTGAAGATTGTTCATGTAATTAATAATCTCTCCACTTATTAAATTTAATACATAAGTTAGTGTCAATAACATTTCTAAATCTAAACAATATTCACTAATTAAAAAAAATGACAAATTTCATCCAAATAGCACTAGGTGGCAGTAATATTGAAACACAATAGTATTAATACTTTCTTGACTACTTAGAGTAACTAATATTTATAGGGAAAAAAATTCTAAATGCGACTAATATTTTGAGATGAAAATAGTATTTCTCATGATGCCTAAACTGATCTTAATGTAATACCCCAATCCCACATGAGATTGGGATGAGAAGTGTAAATGATATATAAGAATGGGTTTAAGTACCCATTGTCAACTTGGGATATCCATTTTGACCCAGCGAGGATGGCGGCCAAGTAGTTGACCGTGGGTGCTGCCAGGCCCATAGTCGCGCTCCCGGGTCCACGGGCACGGGGCGTGACATTTGGTATCAGAGCAGGTAACCAGCCCCGGTATAGGAACTAAGTGCTACACCGTGCACGGTGGGATCCACCTCTAGAATCCCATACCGCCTGGTTGGTTTTGGGTTTGGCCCCTAAAGTATGGGCCCAGCGAGGACGGTTGGGCCTAAAGGAGGGGTGAATGTGATGCCCCAATCCCACATGGGATTAGGATGAGAAGTATGTATGGTATATAAGGATGGGCCTAAGTACCCATTGTCAACTTGGGATATCCATTTTGGCCCAGCGAGGACGGTGGCCAAGTAGTTGACCGTGGGTGCTACCAGGCCCATAGTCGCGCTCCCGGGTCCGCGGGCACGGGGCGTGACACTTACTCTCCTATGTTTGCCAGCAAGCTGTTGCACAAAGAGTATATGGGCACTCATGATAAAAAGAAAACACTCTCATTAACTAAAACGGCATCAACTTCTGCCAAACAGGTTCTAACAATAAGATCTATTGAAATTTTTGACAAATTTGAGAAATTCTAGCTATTCATCAATGCTACCAAGTCTCCCCAACAACAGTTTGGACCACATATTAACGATATTTATAGCCATAATAAATTCCACAATGAAACCCTAAGATACAATTAACCATAATAAATTCCACCATAAAAACTTATGCAATTAGTTGGCCAGTTTTGGCTCAATTTCAACTATCAATATTTAGAATATATAGTTGCACAAATACAATTAGCTGGCCGGCTTTAATTTGGCTTCAACCATCAATATTTGGAATATATATCAATACTAGCAAATGTACAATGGGAAGCTAAAAAAAAGTGAATAAAAAAAACGTAAACAATGAGATATTGAATGTGAGCCTAAACAATTTCTATGTCTTTCTTTAGCTAGTCAAAACTATCATAATCACACAAAATCATCAAAAGAATCAAATATTCTAAGTTGGGGATAGAAAATGCTTCTCACAAATTCTTCTCTTTTTGATAAACTTTTTAGCTCAACATTCTCCAAGGAGTAGGATTTAACTATCCCAAAATACTTTTCTCTGCAAAAAATGCAAGTGCATGTCAATGCAACTTACTGAAAAGAATATTTAGATTTAACTGTCTTAGATTTTATAAAGTTCTAAAATTCAAAAATAAAAGTTTTAACATTCACTATTTGTAATTTTATCACTACAGGAAAATTGTGAATCTGCCATAGAAAATTTTCCGTAGCAATCAGCGATGGATTTGCCACGAAACCAAAAAAGACAAAGCAAATTGCGAGGGATAGAATACCATAGCAAATCCGTAACTATTTACCAAGGAATTAGGATGGAAACAGTAGCAACTAGCGATGAAAACATATTTCGTCGCAAATCGGTAGCACAAAAAAGCGCTAAAAAATTGTGCCAAAAATTAACCATCGATTTGTGATGAAAAAATTTATGTGGCAAAATTATAGCATTTTTCAATAAATTAAACATGAGAGAAATATAGAATATTTCATCGCAGATCCGTATCAAGTTGCAATAGTTGTATTCCGTCGCAAATTCATAACAATTTGCTACAGAATAATTTTTTAATAAAATTAAATATTTTCGTAGCAAATTCCTAGTAAACTGCTAGGGATTTGCCACGGCTTGTAGTAAGTGGCCAATCCTAAGCAAACGGCTAAGGCTTTGCCACGAATTTATTTTTCTTCTTCTTTGTTCTAATTCTTTTATTATATTAATTTGTATTAACTCTTTAATCTATCTCGCTTGTGGTTTTATTCCTTTGCTCTGAAAGGTTTGGTCACCAGGAATGGTAGATAAAGCTCCTTTCTTCTTCAATTTCACCACTGGGGTGGGCCTTTAGGGGAGGAACTGAAAAGAAGACTAACTCCATCTCTTAGCCGGCCAATAGAGCGAAGTTTAGTTCCCTTTCTTGCTTAGGACAATAGGAGTCAGACTTCGGTAGCAAATTAGCAAAGAAGGAAGCATAGCAGGCACATATCTGGGCTTTGAACGAATCGTCTCTTTAAATTGTATGTTATAGAATTCGCAGCTATTTCAGCTGTTATTGGAAAGTGCAAAGATTACATGTTTTATAAGCTTTCTGATTTGCTTATCTATAACTTATTTAGTCTTAAAATGAAAATTTGGAATTAATAACTGAATGTGTTTTAAATTTTTATTTATTGGTTTTCTTGCAAATCCGTGACAATTTGTCACGGAATTTCCACCAAATTGGTCAATTGAGTTGATTCTGTGGCAAATCCATAGCAATCTGCCACGGATTTGCCACAGAAGAATAAATTTCTCAATTATTCCGTGACTAATCCGTGACAGTCTGCAAGGAATCTGCGACGGATTTAATTTTTTATATTTTTTCAATTCTTTTATTATATTAATTCATATTAATTCTAATTCAATACCTATTGAGAACAAATATGAATTTTTGTATTCCTTTATCTCCTTTTTTAAAACACTACCTTATTGTTTGTAGATTTCTATAATATTCATATGCTAATTACTTGTGTTTATGAAGTAAATTATACGTGTAACAACAAATAGCAAATATAGAGATGTCACTTATTTTGAAATATTTCTATGAGCCTTTTGAGTTTAATTTAATGCATAATGATTGAGAATATATCAAAAAAATGTGTTAGGCAAAATAGAGATAAAAAGAATGTTAAATTTATTTTTATTTATTGGTTCCCTCGTAAATCTGTGGCAATTTACCACAGAATTGGTTAATTGAGTTGATTTCGTGCAAATTCGTAGCAATTTGTCACGAAGAATAAATTTCTCAATTATTCCATGACTAATCCATGGCAGTCTGCAAGAGATCTACCACAAATTTGATTTTTTACATTTTTTCCAATTCTTTTATTATATTAATTCATATTAATTCTAATTCAATTCCTATTGAGAACAAATATGAATTTTTGTATTCCTTTATCTCCTTTTTTGAAACACTACCTTATTGTTTATAGATTTCTATAATATTCATATGTTAATTACTTGTTTTTCTAAAGTAAATTATATGTGTAACAACAAGTAGCAAATATAGGAATGTCACTTATTTTGAACTATTTTTATGAGCCTTTTGAGTTTAATTTAATGTATAATAATTGAGAATATATCAAAAAAATGTATTATACAAAATATAGATAAAAAGAATGTTAAATTTATTTTTATTTTTTGGCTCCCTTGCAAATCCATAACAATTTGCCATGGAATTACCACAGAATTGATCAATTGAGTTGATTCCATGGCAAATCCGTAGCAATCTGTTATGAAAGAATAAATTTCTCAATTATTCCGTGGCTAATCTATGGCAGTCTGCAAGAGATCTACCACGGATTTGAATTTTTACATTTTTTGCCAATTCTTTTATTATATTAATTCATATTAATTCTAATTCAATACCTATTGAGAACAAATATGAATTTTTGCATTCCTTTATCTCCTTTTTTGAAACACTACCTCATTGTTTATAAATTTCTATAATATTCATATGTTAATTACTTGTATTCATTAAGTAAATTATACGTGTAATAACAATAGCAAATATAGGCATGTCATTTATTTTGAAATATTTCTATGAGCCTTTTGAGTTTAATTTAATGTATAATGATTGAGAATATATATAAAAAAAAAATGTGTTAAGCAAAATAGAGATAAAAAGAATGTTAAATTTATTTTTATTTATTAGTTCCCTAGCAAATCCGTGGTAATTTGCCACAGAATTGGTCAATTGAGTTGATTTCGTGGTAAATCCGTAGCAACAGAAGAATAAATTTCTCAATTATTCCATAGCTAATCCGTGACAGCTTGCAAGAGATCTGCCACAAATTTAATTTTTTACATTTTTTTGTCAATTCTTTTATTATATTAATTCTTATTAATTCTAATTCAATACCTATTGAGAACAAATATGAATTTTTGCCAATTCTTTTATTACATTAATTCATATTAATTCTAATTCAATATTAATATTAATTCTAAGTTTTGCCGGCGCTGGGTTAAATCTGCCCCAATTTGGCCAGCAAGCCGAGGTAACCCAGTGCCAGGTATCCTCCTTGGGATTGGCGCCGGGTTGAATCTACCCCAATTTGGCCAGGAAGCCGAGGTGACTCGGCACCAGGTGGCCTTCTTGGGACTAGCACCGGGTGAGCACTGTCCAATACCGGCTACTGAAACAACATTGTTTTTTATATTCCCACGGATAATTTTCAGGTTCTTGCTCATTTCCCTCTATCGGCTACTACTTTCACACTCCACTGCCCATTGTGTGTGTAGATATGTTGTGGGATTACATACTAAATTATATCCGATTACCTTCAAATTTATGCATATGAATATGTGTTTATGTGTATATATATTCAAATACATATAAATAAATATATATATACATATATATTTATATATTTATATATTTATATATATGTATATTTATATATATGTATATATATTTATATATTTATATATATGTATATGTATATATATATTTATATATTTGTATAAATGTTGATGTGTTTAGATTTGGGTATAAAAATTATATAAAAATAAGCACATACCCAATCAAGTTTAAATTAAAACGTTAACCCCAAATTACACATATGAGCAAGCGTACTCATCATTAAGCATAGTATAAGGTTTAAACGAGTGTCGATCCTCCAGGAACAAGTATACATTAATCAATTTTCTTTCATTATTTAACCGACTCAATAAAGTGAAAAAGAAATAAAAAATAAAATAAAATAATATAATATAATATATATATATATATGTCAAGGATGGAGAATTATGTAACTCAAACCATTATTTTGACAAACATGATCTTAAAGTACCAAATCATTGTCATAACTAATTATTCTCTTGGCATTATGAATGATTAAGATAAATTCACTTCTTTGGTTAATTCATGAAATCACTATCTTCTAGATAAATTAGCATTACTTGGTCTATCTCAACTAATTCACCTAAAAGACTCATTAAATACAATCCTTGATTAAATTTCCGTGGTCTTGGCAAACTTAAAACATGAAATTAACCAATGAATCCTTGGTCTGGCAGACATCAATTAACATTTAATTACCCAATTCTTAGCAATTAACCCCTATGGTCAAGCAAGTTAATAGACAACAAATACAAAATTAATCAATTGAAACCACCATCAATCCCTTTGGTCTAGTAAGTTAATGGAAAGAAATAACCAATTAATCTCGTAATCAGCTCAAGTAATTAAATATCAAGAAGAACAATCAATTAATTAAAAGATCAAAGTAACTCTAAAAATCATGAATACCTAAAACAATGTCAACTTACAATAAAATAATTAACACATCATTGTTCAAGAAAAAGAAAACAAAAGTAAAAGAAAGTACTCATAGACAAGCCTCATTCTTCTTCCTTTGTAGACCCTCTTGCACAATCCTCATTGAATTGAAGAATTCCCCCTATATATATATATATATATATATATATATATATATATGTATGTATACATACATATATATATACACATATATATATAAATATATGTATACATATATATAAATATATGTATACATATATATAAATATATATTTACATATATATATGTAAAATATATATAAATATATATGTATATACATATGTGTGTGTGTGTGTGTGTGTGTGTATATAAATATAAATATATAAATATATGTAATGGAAGAGTTAGTTCAAGCAAATTCTGCATAACTCTTTTATTTGTTTAACCAGCAGAATATCTTCTTGGTTAAAAAGTCTTTGTCCCTTTGGAGATGTTTTATTATATAGAGGGCCAGTGAGCTTACCAATATTTTTAAGATAAGGCCTGGCATAATTAAGAAGACCAAGAAAACTTCACAAAATTTTAAGATCTTCCATTTTATCTGGAAAACTTAGAATCTTTGCTGAAATAGCAGGTTGGAGTTTAATCCTGCCTTGGCCAATTTTAGCTATAAGAAAATCAATTTTTTCTTTAAATAAGGCCATTTTCTTTTTAGAAACAATCAATCCATGTTTTTCAAATAATGAAAAGATTGTATACAAGTAAGCATGATGTTCATTTTTTGTTTTACTAAAAATAAGAACATCATCTATGTAGACACAAGTAAAGTTTGAGTAAGGTCTGAAAATATTGTCCATTTTTCTTTGAAAAACTTGGGGTGAAATTTTCAAACCAAAATGCATAACTAACCATTCGAAGTGTCCTTCAGGACAAGAGAATGCAGTCTAACTTACCGATTCTGGATGCATTCTTACCTGCCAAAATCCTGACTTCATGTCAAATTTACTATACCATGAAAATCCTTGGATTTTGTTAATCAGTTTATCTTTGTCTGGAATTTTGTATCCATCCTCATTACAGTTGTCATTAAGACGTTTGTAATTGAAAACCATTCGAGTCTGTCCCCATTTCTGTTCTGATCCTTTATTTACAATAAAGGCAGGAGTACGGAGCATTTTATTTCTGATTGCCCAAAAGCAAAAGCAAGAGAAGCCAAGCCCAACAAGAAGAAAAGAAAAGGATTAATTGGAACTTGGAATCAAGCTAAATTCGAGATAGAAGAAAGATGTGATTCTGAAAATAAAAAAGCAAACATTTGCTTCATGGCTATGGAGGAGAAGTTAAATTCTACTTCTCCGCATTTGATAACCGATTTGCATGATTATGATTGTGAAAAGCATGATGACCCTAATGAATTTCTATTTGACATGTTTTATGAACTGAAAAAGCTGTCTAGAAGAAATAAAGAAATCAAGATGAAAATTGACTGTTTGTTAGATGAGAATGCAAAGCTGTTGAATGAGAACAAAGTCTCACTTGAGTCACATATATATGCAAATATTGAAAAAGATATTATCATTACTTCCTTGCATCATGTGTCTCTAAAAAATAAATGCTTATGTGATAAAATTCATTCTCTTGAAATTATATATACATATTTATATATATGTAAATATATATATATATTTACATATATTTATATATACGTAAATATATATTTATATACACATATATAAATATATATATATATATACATATATATATATATATATATATATATATATATATATATACACACACATACATACATATATATAAGTTGGACTGCATTCTCTTATCCTGAAGGACACTTTGAAGGGTTAGTTATGCCTTTTGGTTTGAAAATTGCACCCCAAGTTTTTCAAAGAAAAATGAACAATATTTTCAGACCTTACTCAAACTTTACTTGTGTCTACATAGATAATGTTCTTGTTTTTAGTAGAACAAAAAATGAACATCGTGCTCACTTGTATACAATCTTTTCATTATTTGAAAAACATGGATTGATTGTTTCTAAAAAGAAAATGGCCTTATTTAAAGAAAAAATTGATTTTCTTATAGCTGAAATTGGCCAAGGCAGGATTAAACTCCAACCTGCTATTTCAGCAAAGATTCTAAGTTTTCTAGATAAAATGGAAGATCTTAAAACTTTGTGAAGTTTTCTTGGTCTTCTTAATTATGCCAGGCCTTATCTCAAAAATATTGGTAAGCCCACTGGCCCTCTGTATAATAAAACATCTCCAAAGGGACAAAGACATTTTAACCAAGAAGATATTCTGCTGGTTAAACAAATAAAGGAGTTATGCAGAACTTTGCCTAAACTAACTCTTCCATTAGATTCAAATTATTTAATTTTTGAAACTGATGGATGTGAAACTGGATAGGATGGTGTGTTATTGCGAAAGCAAAACAAATATCTCCCCAAAAATACTGAACATATTTGCAGGTATGCTTCTGGAAAATTCAGAGAAAAAGGGCATTTAACTTATTCGGATTATGAAATACTTGCAGTTTTATATTATTTAGATAGTTTCAGATTCTGTTTACTAGACATACCTAAAATAACTACCAGGACAGATTGTGAAGCAATAGTTAAATTTGCAGAACAATAAAAAATCACTCCTAAAGGCTTATCTTATAAGAGATGGCTTAAGTTTACTGATTGTTTGTTAAAACAAGGACTTAAAATAAATTGGAAACATATTAAAGGTCCCAATAATGCTGCAGCTGACATCCTTTATCGTCTACTTGTCTAAATTGCAGGAATGGCTGATAAAGGCAAGAGGAAAACCTCAACACTCAAAACCATGAAATTTGGAAGTCATGAACTTATACTTCATCAGAATCCAAAAACTCAATTTACTTCAGAATTGAGAAAACAGCTGGATGAAGTCCAGTGTTGTCTCATCGACAACTTATGGAACTTAGTCACTCCTCTAGACCAGTCAAACTCAAAAATGATTTTAATATCATGTCTTACTAATTATTTTCTTGGTATTTCAGAAAAATCACAAGGAAAGAAATTTTCTTGCTATGCACTCTTCACAGGTAAACATGCAGGAGTATACTTAGACTGGGATGAAATTAAGCCCTATGCTATCAAAGGAACCTCTTACAGAGGATTCTATAACTTGTCAGAAGCATTGGAAACCACCAGACAGTGAGTGGGTCCAAACTTCTTTATCTCTCAGAATTTGAAAAACAGACCCTATGGCTCGATATGCTAGTAGAGAAGAACATTTGTTCAAACTGTTACCTCTTCGTCTTCCACTGAGGCCCCTACTCACTAGACATCTTCTTCATTTGAGCCAAACACTAAATCCAGTTCTTCCTTGGAGATAGTGTACAAAAAATACTAAAGCCTCGGCAACCCTTCTCATAAGGAATCAGTCAAAGGGCCTATCAAAGTTTGGGAAAAACTTCCTAATCCTTTGGTAAGCCAAATCAAAGTCAATGTAGAATACATTAGTATAACTGCCATGACAGCTCACTTTGACTTCCTCAAAGAAGCACATAAGAATTCTATTCCTGAACTTGTAGGCATTTCACTCTTTTATGAAGTTGAATATGCGCAGAGAAAACCCTGCAAAGGCCGTTTTAGCCAATGCAAGGCACAGACTTCTGGAGCTAATCCAGGACTTTCCTATTACATATGTCAATTGGTTAATTCTATCCAAAAAGCCAATATTGATATCAGCTTATTTCCTAAACTTCACTTTGCAGGAGTAGAAATTACTCATTTTTCTTTGATGACTTATGGGTTATTAAATTCTTCAATTGTGGATGATATAACCTACACTATAGATCTACCTCGCCCTTTGAATATGATCCTTAGAAAACTTTTTCAAACATTTGAAGGACCTGCCCACTTATTTAGTAAAAGCTCTCCACCTGAATGGATAGCCTCAAAGATTGAGCCAGCAAAACACTTCATCCGAATTAGTACTTTGGAAATAGGACTTCTCCCTGATTCAGATCCTAACCCTGAATGGGAAGCTGACACTACACTTGAGTACCAACTTAAACATTGGCGGGCCAAAATGATTGGAACGTAATGGAATTTCTCTGCTAATAATAAACTTGAATTTTGTTTAGTAGGAGAAACTACGATGGAAAAATATTATTGGCCTAAAGAATTCGGCACAATATTTCTTCCATTTCAATACTTAACAGCAAATCCAGGATTAGTCCTACACTATGAAGAAAAGTATCCCTAGCATGTGCGGGATATAGCTTCCATGTCCAGATCTGACTCAGCTAGTCAAACAGATGAAGACAAAGCAACAACAACTCCACCAAAGTAATGCACAAGTTGGCATCTAACCCCTACTTTTCTGAAAGGGCAACTGACCCTTACTTTTCTGAAAGGGCAACCGACTCCTACTTTTTTGAAGGGCCAATTAAAGCAGAAGAATCCACTTTAGAGGACAACACATCTGTTCTCCATATTTCGGACTTCAAAAAGTAAATTTGAAATCCACACAAAGCTCCCCCCTATAAAAGGAACTCAGATGGCATAAAAAGAAGCAGCTCTTAGCATCCAATCCTTCTCCCTTATACATCAAATGTTTCTAGGCTAAATTACTTTGTAGAGAGATAAGGTTTTAAACCTTTCTCCACCACTTGAACTTATTACTAGTATGTCTCAATAAAATTGTTACTTTTTCCTTAACTATCTCTTCCTTCTTCTTGGAGGGCGCTGGTCCCTATTTCAATATGCTAAAAATTCTAAAAGAAGCAACAAACGTAAGGCTGAGGAATTGGGAAAAAAGCACCGCTACTGCCTTGGACACGGCTAAAGGGAAAAGAAGTACCGTCCATTTGAAGCTAACAAGGTGAGTTTCTTTGGAATTCTACGCAAATTTATATAATTGTTAGAACCTAGTTCATTCAAGGAGGAGATTGACATAGTCAAGTGATAAATCTAATTGTTCAATATGAGACATATTAGTAGTAATTACTTGTGATAAGATTGTTATAACCTGATTCTCTCTACTCTTATTTATCATGTGTTATGATAATCTTTATTTGAAAAACTTACAGAGTCGAGGAGTTTGTTTAAGTTTACTTTGGTATGAATATCATAGGATTATCCAAATATGTGAATCCATGATTAGGACTTCCACTTGTTCCTACTATTACCTAGATCAATTAAATAAATTATCTACGGTAGATGCTTGTGATCAAGAACTTATTCTTCTTCAGTGTCAAGTAGAAGCTTATTCTAATAGATTTCAATACTTTTCAAAAGAACTCCAAAGAAATAATCCCCTTTTTTCATCCTTGGGTTCTTGATTATGTTTTCAATACTCCCAAAATAACTTGGGATAGTTTTAAATGCATTTTAATGGGATTGTTCTTTCAAAGAAAAATTTTGTTAGTACAAACTCGAAGAAATCTTATACTTCAAAATACTTGCTCTTCAAGTCAGTCTACATGATTGGTATCTGTAGGAAGACTATGCAAGATGGGGTAAGTTTTCAGACTTATTTCTAGAGCCACTGTATAGTAAAAGAATGTTTTCTTATGAATGCATGATTATATGCTATACCTTACTTATACCAGTTAATACACATTTTTCTTATCCATATGGGTATGAAGGCTGGAAATAGACAGCACAGCAGGAAGAGCTAACGCGCTCGGGGAACATTGTTCCTTGCTGTCAGCAACAAAGCCATGTACCTATATGGTGCTAGAAATCTGTGCCCGATTTTTCTGGTATCAGAGCATGGTTTGGTTTGGGAATTGTGTTCTACTTTTATAAGTTTACTTCTATAAACCACTGCAGATGTGTAATCTATGTTTGCTATGATTTATTACTTATCATTTTCTGTTATGCATTATCACAGAATTGATTATTTAGATCTAGAGTTAGGTTCATCTGAAAAAACTATCGTTTCACTTGATAAAGCAAAATTTAGTTGTTTCTTTAAACCTAATTGCTTTAAATACTCACTACATGGTGAAAACTTTCAGTTAAATGCAATAACTGACCTGTTAATCACTCTTGGTAGATCTTTGCATGAATATCAAGAAAGATTTTACAGATTGACTACTTCATTTCAAAGCTCAATTGTCACTCGTAACATATTGATCTCTGAAATTTCAGACAAACTTTTGTATATCAAAACTTCTCAGACTGATATACTAAAACAATTCGAAAATCTAGGCCTTTTTAAAGACATGATTTTCAAAAACTTTTAGATACTTCAAAAGAAGTTCAGAAGTTTCAAAATTCTTTGAAAGAACTTCAGGATCAGATAACTGCCCATGAGTCAAAAATAAAATCTAAACTTTTAAAGATCCATGGCTTGTTGAATAAGATTCGATATGAATAAAATGGATTTTGAAAATACTTACTTTGATGAGGCAATAGACTATGCCTCTAAATTCAAAGGTAATCTGGATTTTTCTGGATATACTAATACTTCAGAAGCTGTATCTAAAACTGATAAGGTTTTAATTTAGCAAAATAATGTCATTATTGCAATGATCAGTTCTTTGCATAACAGATTGACAAGGCTTGAAAAAGAAGTTGAGAAGATATCAGACTCTCTAAAAAATCAAGAGACTACTTCCTGGAAAAATGCATTAGACAAAATTAATGCAGATCTGGCAAAAATGTCTACAGGCCAGCAAGTTAGGCATAGACCTAATAACACTAACTTTCTAACATATAAAGATGAATAGATCTTTTTCAGGTACTTCAAGGACTCCAGCAGGTACCCAAATAACAGAGACAATGATTATGGATAATTTCCTAAGTCGCATCCTTAGGAGAGGATCTGTTTCTAATTCAGAAACCTCCACCCAAACTCTTGAAAATATGGTTGATATTAACCAAGATTTGACAGTTTTCTCTGACCAACAATTAAGATCTATGCAAGTCAGAACCTTGTATAGAGTAAACAGGTTCAGTAGAACTACTTCTTTGTTCAGACATCAATGAATAGAACCTTTGCAGATTCCTGATGGCCAGGAAATAAGAATGACTTTGATGACAGAAAAATCATCAAGACTTTTACTCTCTAGAGATCATAATTATATCCATTTAGGATTAATAATTTTTGGACTCAGAGGACTCACTATGAAAAGCAAATGAGGTAAGGTTTTACTTGTCCTTTATGATTCAATATTTTCAAATCAGTCTGATCAAATTATTGGTATGCTTGAAGTAGATTTGAATAATAATCTTGGAATTACTTATGTTTGCCCTAACTTCAATATGACAATTAAAGATTTTTGCAAACATATTAAAGTTTTGGCTAAAACTAGAGGATATGGACAGTTTGAAGGTTTAAATATCCAACCTGATATGATTTTTCTTAGGAAAAACAATGAATAATATGTTTCTTTCCTACAAACTAAAAATAGATGATATTATTCATGTTTTAACTTCTAAAGGAATAAGATTTATTCCTCCAAGAAGAATAGTGTCTGAATCTCTTGCAGGTTTAGAATGGACTTTCAGGTTAAGAGAAGAACAAGAAGTTCCTCTCAGACCTACTGAAAATATTACTTATGCAAATCCAGATGGAACTCTAAGCGTTAGATTTGCAAACTATGTCAATTCAGCACATCAGAATGAAGACGAGCTAGAAGAAGAAGTAAATACTCATAACCCACCATTAGTAGATGGAAGGAGGAGTATTTGATGACATAGAAGAATTTCTATATTTCCCAAAACAGAAAGGAGTTGTTATCAGTGATAACAAATCTTGCACTTTTATTTCTAAACCTACTATATGTAATTCTAATCTTACACAGACATAAGTTACATGTCAAGTAAACATTCATGGTTTTACTAGACTTACTAATGCTTTTATTGATAATGGTGCCTCTCGCTCCACTATTGACCAATTTTTTTTAGCAGAATTTGTTCCCAACAAATTTTTAAAAACTGCTAAAACTCCTTTACACAGTACTCAAGTTGATGGTTCTAAACTCATAATAGATACTTTCATATCCAACTGTCATATTAGATTTTTGGATAATTGTGACACTTGGTCTAACCTTATTTCCCTTTCTGAACTATGGGTCCGACCTTTGAACCATAAGGATATCAATCTAGTTCTAGGCTTAAATTTCCTTACTCATAATAATCAGGCTTGTTTATTGACTAACAATTATTGTCTCTTCTTTGAACACCTTGTTATTACTCCTGTTATTACTGAACATTTAGCTCACTTCTCTCCATCAGAGTTGCGTGCTAAGCGTGGTGATACCCCTAGTATTTATCCCAATCCCAAACCAAATTTAGTTTTGGTTCCAACTCCAGAGACTCCTAGAGATGATTGCCTATGTAATCCTCTTGGAGCTTGTAAAAGGAAGAATCCTTTAAATACCAGGCTACAGGATGAAAAGAAGGAGACTTGTAGTTATAGTATTGATCTAACTTGCTATGAGGCTTTAGATAACCAGCTAGATCTCTTATGCATAGACTTTCACTGACCTAGAATTAGGAAAACTCCCAGAAGGATATAAACTTAGATTTTGAATAAACTTGGAAGTTATAGCCTATAAGTTTCCAGTCCATATTCCATTTGCCAAAGAATTAGAAGAAATCTTTGAGATTTACTCTACTATATCTGAAGTAAACACAGATATCTCTCACATATCTGGTACAAACTTAATGGAGCAATCTACCGCTTCAACCTCCCAGTCCAGACCATATAATGTCTCCTATCCAAAATCAGAACCTAGGCCTATGGTTTATGACCAAGAAGGACATCCACCAAGGACTGCTGTACATCCTTACACCAATCCTAATCCTCTACTTAGAACTACTGGAATAAGAAGGCCTCCTGAACTAACCTTTTTTAGGAAAGATACTATATTTCTTAACATAACTGAGTGTGACTCCCAGTTATTTGATACTTATCTTGAGTAATAGATAACCTCTATTAAAAGAGACTATCAGCAAAAACATAAGCTGGATGTTGATTCAGGAGAAGCAATGATCCGAGTAGCAGAAAACTACTTAGAAGATGTTGCAAGAGCAGCCTGGGAAGGATTTAAGGCCAAATTCCCTGATGAGGTAACTTGCATTGCCCAACAAGGTAATAATATCCTTAACTTTTGTTATTCTATTAATAGAATACTAACTGCTAGAGATGTTAATACTGGTCTCAATCTTAGACAAATTGATGCTATGAGAGATTTAGAGCAACTCCAACTACTAAACTGGTATGATGTTAAGTCATTTTGTTTAGACTTTTTGGCACTAACAGCTGTTTTAGGTAATTATTACAATCCTGAGATGGGAGAGAGACTTTTCTCCAAATTACCAGATCAACTTGGAAAAGAAATCCATGAAGCATGGAAGAATATGACTGTTCCTCCAACTTTTGATAATGTTGGAATCCAAATTCAACATATCCTCAGTAAGTTGAAGGAGAAATGTACTCATATTGCAACTCAGAAGATGTTAAAAAACCAAAAGTATGGTTTTTGCTCTCAAATTTATACTGCTCAACAGTTTGGGGGAAAACAACCTTATACTAAAAGAAGTATATATTCTAGTAAGTCCAGATACAAGCCTTGAAAGGTAAACGAAAAATAAAACCTTCAGAAACTTTATACTTGCACAAAAGTAAGGCAAAAAAGCCTTATCTTAACAAAAAGAAGCATGTGAGAAGATTTAAGCTAAATAAATCTTATCAATCTACTCTTAAATGTTATGCCTGTAATAAACCCGGCCATATCTCTTCTGTTTGTCCCGATAGAAAAAATCTATTTACAAGAGAAGCCAAACTTGTAAATTGTACTAAATGTGACCTCTTAGAAGTTATGTCAGATGTTTCTGACTCTTCTTCTATTTACTCTATCTGTGAAATTGAATCTTTCAAACAAGAAGAAGGCACATAAGCTTACTATGCCTTGGTTAATGAGTTAACCAAAGCTCAGACTATGGCAGAAAAATATGGTCTTATAAACCTAAGGTATGATTCTGCAAACTTTAATTTTCCAGAAATTGATGAGTTAAATCATTTATATTCTGAAGAAGAAACTAATATGATGTTTTCTGAAACAAAATCAGTTCCTATTTCACTAAATGATTGTACTCATATTTGGAATTTAAAACAAGGTGTTGATTATGTTCCATGTTTTAAATGCAATTATTATCCCCCTGTTCTCAGCAGAGCTACTTGCACCATCTACAAAAAACAAATTTGCAATCTACGTTTGAAACAGTATTTTCAAATAGATATCACTTAAACTCCTTGTGTCAAAAACTCCACAAGAAATCAACTTTTAGAAACTAGAGTTTCTACTCTAGAAACTCGTTTTAATGATTTAGAACTTCAATTTATTCAATTCAAAGAAACCTATTTTGACGCAAAATCAACAATTGACTTTGAAATTCCTGTTTTCGATTCATATATAAATATAAATAAATAAATATATATATGTAGTTGTATATATATATACATATACATATATATATGTATATTTATACATATATATATACACATGTATATATATATATAAATATATATATAAATATAGGTATATTATACATATATATAAATATATATGTAAATAAATATATATTATATTTATATATATACATATATATAAATATAAATATATATGTAAATATATATATACATACATATATATAAATACATCTATATATTATATATATGTATATATATATATACATATATATGGGTGTGTGTGTTTATGTGTATGTGTACTTAAATATGTGTGGGGTGTGTGTGTGTGTGTGTGTGTGTATAAATCATTTAATAAAAAAGATAATATAATTGACAATATATAAAATTTTAAAATTATATAAATATACAAAATATTTTTTTATATTGAATAATATGGTTTTATAGTGAATTTAATATGATTATTATATTTTGTTATAATACTTTTATTAAAAAAAATAAACAAAGATTGTTCAGAATAGTTTAAATAAAAAAAATGATAGCAAAACAATTGTCGTAGCTCAGCGGCTAAACACAACCTCCCTATTTCGGAGGTCCTGGGTTTGAGTCTTGTGCTGTGTATTTCGGATAGCTTGTTTAACATTGTTTCCATGGCAAATTGTGACGGATTTGCCACGGTTCCCTCGCAATATTTCTCCCTGAAAGGTGCTATACCAACTTGAACAATCCGTGACAAATTTGTGACAAATTGTTATGAAAAAAGAGTTCCCCATAAAAAATGCTTAGTAATGAAGGTATTTGCCACGGTCTAATTTTGTCCCAGATCTATGGCAAATTTTAATTTAGCCACGGATTATCCGGGGCAAATTGACAGATTTCTTGTAGTGTATGTTGTGATCCAAGGATAAAAACACAAATGCAGAAAAGAGAAGAAAAAATAACATAAAACCAGCAATCCAAGCAAGTCTTGAGACAAGACGTAGTAGAAGTTCAAGATCCATTAGAAAACCAGAAGTAGTGCTATCCATATGGATATAATTACTACAGGTTATCCTTGTAGAGATAGAGATACACTATTTGAACAAGATGCCAGACTGAATTTTCACAATTTGCACATAACAACATGGAGTAATGCAATAATAGGAGGAATGCAATGCTTCCTTCTCATCTCAAGTGCATTCCCATCCTTATCCTCATCGAATGTCAATTCATCCTCAAAATCATCATCTCCTAGAAATTGACTACCATCTTAAATCTCAAACTCAGTGTCTTCACCATTAGATGGATTATAATTGTTTTTCTTCAATTTTTGTCACCAAATTTTAAGTTTGTTTTACATATGATGCGTTTTTTTTTAGTGTAGAAAATATTACTAATAAATTACACAATCAATCAAGCTTTAATAAAATGCTAACTACTAAAATCACACATATGGACAAGTATACCCACCGTATAGTATATGGAATAGTATGTATTGAATTCACGAGAACTTAGGCTCCTACCTTACTTTACCCAAATCTTTATTGTTTAGCTAATAAAATAAGAAGAAATAAATAAAACACTAACCTAATATATTAGAGAATAGACCGAGTTCACCCAAGATAAGTCACAAGGATTATCAAGGAGTAAGAATAAGGAGAAAAGACATATAAATAGATAGAAATTCTCAAAGACATAACAATGATTGATTAGCACTTATCACAACTAATTATCATCTTAGCAATATGAAGGAACTTAAGTAAGATCTAATCGTTTCTCAAGTCATGAACTTACTTATATAGACTCCACTTCTTGCCCAATTCATGAAATCACTATCTCTTGATTAATTTTGCAGATTTTTCAATCGCACTAAAATAGCCAAAAGATGCATTAAACTCATACCTCATAAATATGGAATTAGCCAATGACCCTTTGCTCGAGGTGAAGTCAACTAACCTTTGATCATTTTGGTTCTTTAATCTTAACTTCATTTCCCATGTCCATTAAGAGTTAAAAAGTATGAAATCAATGCAATAAACTTCTAACATCATTTTCGAAGTTAATTAGAAGAAAGCACATCAATAGCCAATGATAAAAAATAATCAAATACAAAAGACAATAATCAATTGATCAAAGAACTAAAATCAATACAAAGTCATGAATTCAAAAACATCCTCTAAATACAATTAAAATAATTAAAACTTAAATTATCAATAAATTACAAAGAAGATAAAAGGAAACCACTCATAGATAAGTAAGCTTTCTTCTTCTTCCTTGAAACCTTCTTGAGCAACATCCTCTACTTCTCCAAGAATTCTCCTTTGATCTATTGGAATGTATACCCTTTTAAACTAGGTTTCTGATGTATTTTTAACTTGTATTAATAAAAATATTTTTCTTAGAATTTGTTTGTGAAATTTTCTTTACATTTGTGCATGATTTTATTAGAAAAGACCTATTGTGTTTAAGTAAATGGTATATGTGAATGGAGGTCTTTCACAGTAAGGTATTATGGGATACTTAACACATAAATTATTATTCTTAATTGGATGATGAGAATGGAAATCTTATTGTGGCAAGGTTATTGTGTTATGAATTTCAAATAGGGAATGGGTTACCTTTAACCAATGAGTAGTCTACTCATTTCATAACATAAGTGTATATCAAATACGTAGAATTGGACCAGTAGTGGTGGTTTCTAAAAGTACTATGTGATAGAAACTCAGACTACTACTACTATAACGTGAACTTGTACTCTACAACTTAAATATAAGTTGGTGGTCTGACGAAGTTAGAAATGTATGCTTTGATATATTATAGTTGAAATTCTTGAGAAAGACCAATATGCTTGTATGATGGGTATATGTGACTAGTTAATCAAGATATTCAGACTTGTACAAGATAGTGTTTACACTATATCGCCCCTTGCACTACAAGAAAACTGTGAATCTACCACGAACTTTTGGCACGGAAAATTTTCCGTGGCAATCAGCGATGGATTTTGCTACGAAACAGCAAAATACAAGCAACTTGTGAGGGAAAAAAGACCATAGCAAATCCATGGCTATTTTCCATAGAATTGCGATGGAAATAGTAGTAAGTAGCGACGAAAACACATTCTCTCACAAATCGGTAGCTAAAAAAGACGCCAAAAAATTATGCCAAACATTAGCCACCGATTTGCGATGGAACAATTTCTGTGGCAAACTTAAGCCAAACATTAGCCATGGAATCAAAAAATTGCCTCTTATTCCGTCGGAATTTTTTCCTTTTTTTTTGTTATAATTTATTAATTATATTATTTTGTGATAATTTTTGTTCCATACCTTTTAAATAACAACGACGAAATGTTTTGTAAGTATCTTGATTTATTTAATTTCTAATGTGTTCATTCTTGAAATGAAATTGAAAATAAGATGTATTATTTTTTAGTATCAAAATATATGTTTGTATTCAATTAAAAAATTTTAAAGAAACGAAATTATTTTTTTATTTCGATTATAAAAGCCATTGAAAATTATTGTGAAGAACTATGTTATCATTGAGAGTATCTAGAAAAGTATGTTACACAAAGTAGTGATAACAAAAAAAGTTAAATTTTTGTTATGTGTTCTATGGCAAATCCGTGGCTGATTGCCAGGGATTTGCCACGGAATCACAAAGTTGCCACTTATTCCGTGAAAAATCCGTGACAGATTGCCACGAAATTTTTCTTTATTTTTTTGTGTTCTAATTTATTAATCATATTGGTTTGTAATAATTTTTGTTCCATGCCTTTTAAATAACAATGACAAATTTTTTTGTAAGTATCTTGATTTATTTATTTTCTAATGCGTTCATTTTTCAAATGAAATATGAAATAAGATGTATTATTTTTGGGTATCGAAATATGCATTTGTATTAAATTAAAAAAAATTAAGAAACAATATAATTTTATTTTATTTCGATTATAAAAGTCATTGAAAATTGTTGTGAAGAACTATATTATCATTGAGAGTATCTAAAAAAGTATTTACGTAAGTGCAGGGGGGAGAAAAGGGTTAAATTTTTGTTATGTGTTCCGTGGCAAATCCATGGCTGATTGCCACTAATTCTGTGGCAAATTTGCCACGGAATTTTTTTTAATTCTAATTTATTAATTATATTGGTTTGTAATAATTCTTGTTCCATATTTTTTAAATAATAACGACGAAATATTTTGTAAGTATCTTGATTTATTTATTTTCTAATATATTCATTCTTGAAATGGAATTGAAAATAAGATGTATTATTTTTTAGCATTGAAATATATGTTTGTTTTAAATTAAAAAATTTTAAAGAAACGATATAATTTTATTTTATCTCGACTATAAAAGCCATTGAAAATTATTGTGAAGGACTATATTATCATTAAGAATATCTAGAAAAGTATGTTACTTAAGTGCGGAGGGAAAAAAAGGGCTACGGATTTGCCACGGAATCACAAAATTACCACTTATTCCGTGGCAGATTGCCACAGATTTGCCAAGAAATTTTTTTCCTTTTTTTTCTAATTTAATAATTATATTTTTTGCAATAATTTTTGTTCTATACCTTTTAAATAACAACGACAAAATATTTTTTAAGTATCTTGATTTATTTATTTTCTAATGCGTTCATTGTTGAAATGGAATTGAAAATAAGATGTATTATTTTTTAGTATCAAAATATATGTTTGTATTCAATTAAAAAAATTTAAAGAAACGATATAATTTTTTTTATTTCAACTATAAAAGCCATTAAAAGTTGTGGTGAAAAACTATATTATCATTGAGAGTATCTAGAAAAGTATGTTACGCAAAATAATAATAAAAAAAAGGTTACATTTTTGTTATGTGTTTCATGGCAAATTCGTGGCTAATTGCCACAGATTT
Organism: Voacanga thouarsii; assembly: GCA_026120185.1. Classification (NCBI taxonomy): domain Eukaryota; kingdom Viridiplantae; phylum Streptophyta; class Magnoliopsida; order Gentianales; family Apocynaceae; genus Voacanga; species Voacanga thouarsii. The sequence continues at coordinate 3,084,966 of JANUWF010001287.1, read as the reverse complement.
GCCATGGAAATTTTTTCTTTTTTTTATTCTAATTTATTAATCATATTGATTTGTAATAATTTTTATTCCATACCTTTTAAATAATAACAACGAAATATTTTGTAAGTATCTTGATTTATTTATTTTCTAATGTGTTCATTCTTGAAATGGATTTGAAAATAAGATATATTATTTTTTAGTATCGAAATATATGTTTGTATTAAATTAAAAAATTTTAAAGAAACGATATTATTTTTTTATTTCGACTATAAAAGCAATTGAAAATTATTATGAAAAACTATATTATCATTGAGAGTATCTAGAAAAGTATGTTACGCAAAGTAGTGATAAAAAATAGGTTAAATTTTTGTTATGTGTTCCGTGGCAAATTTGTGGCAGATTGCCATGGATTTGCCACGAAATCCACGGAATTGCCACAAAATAAACTAAAATGACTTCGTTTTGATATTATTGAGCAAAAATCTATCTCGCCCATTCTATACTTAGGCAAAAATCATCTTCCCCACAGATGATTTTACAGTTCCTTCTTAGTTGTCACTCCACTGCCTACCGTAGTCAGCTCTCATTTCACCTTCCATGTCGTGTTCTTGCTCTGTCAAATTGGCCAGCCAAAGTTGCAACTTCTCTAAAGTAAAAACAAACCATGCTTTTGAGGACTTCTTTAGTAGCATCAATTTCTGTACTTTCCCTTTGAATTTCCGACTTCACCGGCGCCATTGCCTTCTTCTCTGGTTAATCTCGCAAATAGAGCCTAAATTTAAAGCTGTAAGCTACAATTGTTGGCATCTCGGCAAGAATTCCTACTCTGATCCCCATTTGCCTCTCTCATTTTGCATAAAGCTACAACCATCGCCATCTTCTACTTTAACATTTGACTATTCACCGTCCTTGCCCGGTAGTTGCTACAACTATAAGTCTTTAGAAGTCACAATCTTTATCTTCTTTTCTGTGGCAATTTGTGGTTAACTGAAGCACTTTTCTATTTTTCCTTTTGGCTTTGGTTCATTTGTTCTTTATTTGTGGAATTTGAATCTCATGGTTGTAACAAACGGGTTTTTCTTTTTTATTTTTATTAATTAGAGCCCATGTTGTACTGGATTCAATTACAATGCTCATGTTGAATATTGAAACATTAGAGCCCATGTTGAACATTGAAAACTTTCCTTGCCTGTGCTGCGAAAAGTGCAGCATTGATGTGTGGTTTAGTATGGCATTTGCAATTGAAAAATCAACTTGCATAGTACTATTATCATCAAAGTTGATGAAGAGGACTGTAAATCCCAGCTGCAACTGAAAGATCATTGCACAAGAATAATGCATTTTGGTTTCATTGTCCTGGGGAAACTTAAAAGTTTTACCAAGAAAAAGTAATTTTTTCAGTTGGTGGACTAGGATGATGACTAGATTGTGCCCCTTGAAATGTTCTGAGGACTTCTAATGAAAATAAGAGTTCGCTTTTTGTGTATTATCTGCAGTTTACTTTATTTAGTAATATGCATGGTTGAAGCAGCAAGGGCATCATTCTTTTAACTAGGCAGCATGTTAGAATACAAAATTCGGATATTCTTGGGGGTTTCTTAGTGGTTTAGATAAGATGGGATATAGTATGCCTTTGATGTTTTTGTTATAGGTACTAGTGGAAGATTAAAAATTTATGCTTGAAATTAGATTACAAAACTACAATGTACTAGAAATCATGAAGATAAGGACAAGGAAAAAATTTTGCTCGTTTAGTTGGATTATTTGTGGGGTTGGGAGGGAAGGTAAGAAGGACCAGTTTTCCTCATGCGGTTCACAACTTTAGACTATTAAGCAGTGATAGCTAAAAGTAAATCAGTAGCACAAGTATAGATGTCCAAATATAGTAGATAGATGTCCAGACATAGCAAATTATAGAAACATAAGATGTAAACCAAGTATTAAGATCAAAGTATATTTTGGGATTTGTCTTATTGGCGTACAAATCTCATTCGTCACAACTTAGATGTGACGCATAATGAGAATAATGTATTTGATAATATGTTGAACACTATCATGGATGTTAAAGGAATGTAAAGGCTTGTCGTGATTTGGTTAGGTATTGTAACCGCCTAGAACTTTGTGTAAGCCGAGAAGCGAATAGGAAAGTGTTTATACCAAAAGCATGTTATACTTTAACCAAAGAACAAAAGAGACTTTTACTTGAGTGGGTTAAAGAATTGAGGCTTCCTGATGGTTATGCATCAAATATTTCCCGGTGTGTTGATTTGAAAGACTTGAAGATGTCCGGCATGAAAAGTCACGACTGTCATGTGTTTATAGAGAGATTACTTCCCATAGCACTAAGAGAATTGCTTCCAACAAATATATGGAGTGTTTTGACTGAGTTAAGTCTCTTCTATAGGGATTTATGTGCTCCTAAGTTGTCGGTAACACATATGTGCAAATTGGAAAATGATGTAGCACTGCTAGTGTGCAAGCTGGAGAAAATATTTCCACTGAGGTTTTTTGATATGATGCAACATCTAATTGTGCATTTGCCTTACGAAGCTAAAGTTGGTGGTCTTGTTCAATATAGATGGATGTATCCATTTGAAAGTTAAGTTAATGCAAAAAGGACTTAAATGTATCAAATTTCAACCCCATATACAAATATAAGTTTTTAACTTTATGACTGTTTTTCCATGTAGGTACTTGCATCATTTGAATGTTAAAATAAAAAATAAGGCTAGAGTTGAATAATCAATTTATAATACGTATTTAGTTGAAGAAGCATCTGCATTTTTCTCCTATTACTTCAAGCCTCACTTGCAAACAAGACATACCACTCGAGCTCGTAATGATGTGGATGACAATGAAGCTCTAGTTCATAAACAAGTCTTGTCATTTTATGCCAATTCTGGAAGGCTAATTGGAAAATCAAAAACATGATATTTGACGACAGAAGAACTACGAGCTGCTCGCAATTACATCTTACTTAATTGTGAGGAGGTGCAGCCATATATTAAGTAAGGAGTATATATATAAAAACACAATTTTGATCATAAATGAGTTGCTAAAAAACTTACTAATATGATATAATACTTGTGATGATTGATTCAACAAATTCAAGTAGCATGTGAGGTATTTGGCACCAACTTTAACGAACCATGAAGTTGAAAGAAGATTCTAAAATAAGTTTAGTTCATGGTTCAGGGCGTATATAAGTTTGGCAACGTATACAAAGTGTTTGGTTATTTGGTATAACACTGCCACTTATGTGCTTAATTTTTTTCACTTAAATAGATTCATGATCCAAGTAACAGAGAAGATAACATATGCCTAAAGAATTTATCTTGGGGATCCTCGGCACAAGTAAAATCATTTAATGGTTACTTTGTAAATGGGTTTAGATTCCACACATATAGCCATGGGGATGGAAAGAAGATTGTGAATAGCAGTGTATGTGTTAAAGGTGCTGGAGATGGGATGCCTGTGAATGATTATTATGGAATTTTGAAAGAAATAATCGAAGTTGAATTTGTTGACAGTCCAATCCAAAATGCCGTGCTTTTTAAATGTGATTGGTTTGATACCAAACCTAATCGTGGTACACGAGTGTATTCTTAATATAAGCTTGTTGACATTAATCATAAGAGGAGGTATGTTGGATTTGATTCATTTATGTTGGCCCATCAAGCTATGCAAGTATACTTTATTTCATATCCGGGTAATAAAAGATCAAAGTGTGATTGGTTAGCTGTATGCAAAATAAAAGCATGCCATGTAATTGACGCACCATTGGTTGATAAAGCCTACCAAGAAGATGTGGATGAAGCCGAAGCAATAATCGTATGTATAGAAGATGACATTGGTCTCCTGGCTTACAAATCTGGTGAAAAGGAGGTGGTGGCTACTGAAATGGAGTTTATTACAACGTCAGAGAATTACTCAAGTCACGAAGAGGATGAAGGAGAGTCTGATTGGGAAACGGATGATGAAAATGATTACATCGGTGAAGAGTATGTGTCTGATGCTGACTCAGAATAACGATTGTTTGTAACATCAAAAGAGGTTAGTAATTTTATTAGTTTTACTTGTAAGAAAGTGCCTTACACATGTTACCTAAAAAGTGCCTAACTTATCAATGTCCTATTTACTTCTACCTTCCCTTCTTCTTTTAATCCTTTGTTATCCATAAAAGGTGGTTTTTTGGCTTTATATATGGAGCAAAACATTGAATTTGTTGAAGTTCTTTTATTTTACAAGCTATGTTCTTATAAATATTTCATACTTTTTCTTCTTTGTCTTTTTTTTTTTGGTCATTTTCATATTCTCTTCTATTAATTAAGTATTGAAAACACGTTCATATTGTTATATGACTTATTGTTATTATTTCAAAATTAACTTGATCAATGACTATGCATAAATGGACAAATATGGCTAAAGGGGGAGGAAAGAAGCGTTCGAGTCATGGTTCATTTATATCTGCTCTAGAGGTGGGGCAACCTTCATCTCATGCCCCAAAAGTTAGAACTCTAGTTGCCATTCCTTCTACTCACCAGCCGACATCCATTTCAACTCCCAATCAAATACCCCTGGACAGCAATAGAGCTGGTGAGCAGCTAGGGTTTTCCCTATATACACTAGAGACTTCTCATCTTCTTCTGGTTGGAGGTGTACGATCTACTTCATGTCCACCTATTGAGCCTACCGATCCCGGGCAACATCAGTAGGGTGTTAAGTCTCCCTATCTATCAGTGCACCCTTCAGTAACTAGTGTACATCACAGGACGTGGATAATAACACAATCGAGCCCTATGGTGATACGTAAGTAGCACATAATGTTGTTCTTATATGTTAATTCAATTCCATGTTCTGTGTTGCATCTAGGTTGCTCGACCCATTTTGTGGTCTTTTCCCTTAATTGTTTAGGTTATTAACATTTGTCTAATTACTATAGTTTCACACGTCAGTCTGAGTGTGTAAAAACTATCACCACAATAATGAAGTAACGATTTACGGGGTGCTGGCCCCAATTTAACGATGTACCTACTGATGTTAAGGATGTTTAGTTTGGGGAGTTTGCTGTAAGTATTTGTCTATAATTTTTTTTGCTGTATGTTCACATTTTACTATCAGTCTAAATACCTATTACCTACCTTCATCTCAGAATGAGTTGTCCTTTTTCAATGTACTAACATGTTCATTATTGTAGAAACAATGGACATAGCACCTGGATCATTTGCAACAGATACGTTCAGCGTGGGAGGACAGGTGTCGAGCAAGAATTACTGATACCCTTGCAAAGATAAGGAATATACACAAGAAAAGGCCTACTTGGATGTCACATGACATATATGACCAATTGTGCAGACACTAACAGTCCGAGGATTGGCAAAAAAAATCAAATGTGGCTAAAGAAAATAGAAGGGCTGGCCCTGCCAAACACACCAGAGGTTCTATCAGCTCTATGGAACATGAGTCGATAGCGGTATTTTCTGTTATATGATCTATAGTTAAATGTTCACTTTAATAATTGCTATTAAATTTGTACATGTCCAATCAAATTATGTACTTAATTATCACTTTAATACTTCTTGCAGCGTGAGAAGCAAGGAGATGACTTTAACTATCTTGCATTATTTGAAAAATTACACCAGTTTCAAGATGGTCCCAATAAGGGCAAATTTGTAGATGAGAGATCCCGCAAGATCATTGTATGTTACATATTAATTTTATTTTTTAAAATTGCATAACACTTTAATTTTGTTTATGTTTTCACCTTCAAATTATGTAGGAAGATGTCCAAACGATGAAGTCGCAGTACTCTATCGTGGAGTCTACCGATTCAGTATCCACTCCAAGTTCTGTGCCAAATGAGAAAGTTATGATTTTGTCGACTGTAGGTGGATTGAAAATGGGCAGGTTCTATGGCATGGGATCTAAGGCCTCACGATTTTGACTTCAGTACCGTCAGACTGGGGCCTCATCTTCAGGATCATCAGTGGATATAGAGAAGCTTCGGGGTGAGCTTGAGCAAACCCTTCAGCAGCAGTTTTAGGAACTGTTGGATAAGAAGGACAAAGAGATGGAGAAAGAAAGGAAAATGATGAAGAGGACTTTGGAGAAATAGGATAAGAAGATGTCTGCATTGATTGGGATGAATCGCATGGTGATGTAGCATCTTAACTTACAAGTGCCCTCCATTTCCTCTTCTGACTCTGATGATTTTGATGAGGATGACTCTGGCTCTTCAGCAGCTATTGATAGTTAGATTAATTTTATTTTCAAATGGATGTTAAGTATTGATCGCTTTGATTATGGATTTAGTATCATCACTATCATTTATATTTGCTATTTTTAGATATTTTGATGATATATAATTATTTGCATATTTGAACTCTAAACAAATTCTGGAATTTTATGATTCGCTAAAACAATGTGTGGTGGATGTGTTTTGGCAATTATGTATTGTGTGCTAGGAATATGATTTGAGACATGGTAGGCGATGTGTTGTGCATGTGTGTAGGGAGTATGATATTCCCTGCAACATTGTAGGTTGTGTATGATGCATATGTATCTATGGATAATGGATTATAAATGTTATAGCTTGTTTGTTGTGTATATGTCTAGGAAATGTGGTTGGAAACTTTGTAGGCAGGGAGTATGACGAGAATTATGCATGTGTGTTGTGCAAACGGGTTGCTATGGAATTGTTGTGAACTTGAAAATGTAACAGGTTTTGAAAGCTGAAAATGCAGATAGTAGGTTGCTGCAGATTTTTGATTCCGTGGCAAAATCGTGGCAGATTGCCATGGATTTGCCATGGACGGTATCTGCTTGAGAGAAGTTCGTGGCAAATCCCTAGTAATCTACCACAGATTTACCACGGACGGTACCTACTTGAGAACGGTTCGTGGCAAATCCGTGGCAATCTGCCATGGACAGCCTATTTCCATATAGTTTCCTTAGCAAATTCATTGCAGATTGTCACGAATTTACCACGAAAAATTATTTTTTATATTATTTTCATGGTAAATCTGTGGCAATTTGCCACGAAGAATTATTTTCCATATTGTTTCCGTGACAAATCCGTAGCAGATTGCCACGGATTTGCCACAGACTAATTATTTTTCAAATTGTTTCCGTGATAAATCCGTGGTAGATTGCCACTGATTTACCACGGATGGTACTTGCTTGAGAACTGTCTGTGGCAAATCCGTGTCAATCTGTTATGAATTTGCTACGGACAGCCTATTTTTCATATTGTTTCTACGGCAAATCCATGGCTGATTGCGATGGATTTGTCATGGTTCTCTTACAATATTTCTTCTTGAAAGGTGATACCAACTTGAACAATCCGTAGAAAATTGCCATGAAATAAGATTTCCCTTGCAACAAATGCTTAACGACGAATGTATTTGCTATGAACCTTTTCCGTTGCAGATCCGTGGCAAATTCTGGTTTAGCCACGAATTTGTCCATGGAAAATTGGCAGATTTCTTGTAATGTTGTGGTTGTCCAAATGATCTAATTATTCAGGGCCCTGAAGAACATGATTTGGATATTGGCTTTAGGGTAGCTTTCCTGAAAAGTTGGAATAATCCAAGAAGTCGTGGATTATTGGACTAGAAACCTAAGGATGGTAGATATCATTTAGAGAGGTGTTAGTACACTCTTTTCTCTCTAAATGAATGACGATGTGTAGAGGGGTATTTTAGTCATTTTACATGTGGGTCGAAGACATAGCTAACGTAACATTGCCCTTGTGGTCAATATTTTCTTATGGTAATATTAGAAAATATTTAAAATATAAAATACAGCTATTTATATAGTAATGGTATTTTGGTCATTTTAGTAGCTAATGCGATGTATCTTTTTTGTTCTCAAAATAGCCCATAAGTCCTAATTATTTTAGGTTGAAAAAATGGTCATAATGGAAAAAAGGATTTTATTTTATTCAGAAAGTCTAATTTATTTTTTGGATTGGAATAAAAATAAAAGGAATGAAAGAAATTAAATTTATTATCTAATTTGATTGGTTAATTAATTATTCAGGGCCTAAACCCAGATTGAATAATTAGAAAAATTAACCTAGGCTTAAACTTATTAATAAAATGCTTAATAATTATTTTAGTTCATTTGAACTCATTATTATTTATTGGGTTATTTTAATAGGCCCAGTAATTAATGGTTATTATTTTTGGGCTCATGAGGTCCAAGAAAAAACAATAAATTATTTTGCCCCAATAGCCTGAACTAAAAGATTTTTATTATCCTCGATATAGAAGAGTTAGGGATTACCCAAACCTCTTCTGTTGGTAACCTCAGGATATTTGAAATATCAAAACATCGGGGTTGGGTTATCTGGGATGTGAATAGGAGTCGTTGTGTAGAGAGAAAAAAAACACACGACAGAAAGAGGAAAAAAAACCAGAGCCTTTGTTCTTTCTCTGCTTCTCGTTTCTTCTTCTTCTCCTTTTTTTTTCCATCTTCTTGTCTTTGCTAATTACTAGCAAAGGATCAAGAAGGACCATCATTGCCTAGATTGTTTCACCAACATAGATAGGCAGAGGAATATTCTGATAAGCGAAAAGCTTCACGTACATGCCAAGAAGAAGCCGACGGATGGTTGGTTTCTCGTCGAAATCGTCGTCAAGGCAGGTAGCTATTCCCGTGGTTGGTGCCTCATCTTCTCAACCAGACCAGAAGGGGACACGTTGTTGGAAATATGCTCTTTTAGACTAGTTTTCTGATGAAAATATCGAATGTGTTAATAAAAGAATTTATTTGTCGAAAATCGTTTGTGAAATAATTTTCTTTATTTGTGTACAATTTCGTTTGGAACAGACCCATTGTATTTGAATAAGTGATCCATATGAATGGAGGTCTTTCATAATAAGGTATGGATCATGGGTTATTTAAACACATAAACAGTTATTCTTAACCGATTGATGAGAATGGGAATCTCATCATGTTTAGGTTATTATGTTATGAATTCCAAATGCGGAATAGCTTACCTTTAGCCAGTGAGTAGGCCACTCACTTCATGACATAAGCGCATTTTGAATACGTAGAACATGACCTATAGTAGTGGTTTCTAAAAAATACTATATGGTAGAAACCTAGACTACTACTGCTACAGCGTGGACTAATACTCTATGACTTGAGTATGGGTTGGTGGTCTGGCGAAGCTGGAAGCATATGCTTTGATATACTATAGTTGAGGTTCTATCGGAGGGCCAATATACTTGTATGTTGGGTATGTGTGACTAGTTAGTTAAGACAGACTTGTACAAGATAGTTTTTACACTATATCGCCCCTTGTGGTTGTCCGGATGATCTAAATATCCAAGGCCCTGGGAAATGTGACTTGAATGTTTACTTTAGGATCGCTCCCTTGGAAAGCGGAAATACTCCAGGAAGTCGTGGATCATTAGACTAGAAGCCTAAGGATGGTAGATGTCTTTAGAGAGGTGTTAATACACTTCTTCCTCTCTAAATGTATGGCGATGTGTAGAGGGATATTTTAGTCATTTTCATTTGTAGGTCGAAGACTCTGCTAATGCAGCATTGTCCTTGAGGTCAATATTTCCTTATGGTGATATTAGGAAATATTTAAAATGTAAAATATATCTATTTATATAGTATGGGTATTTTGGTCATTTTAGTAGCTAAGGCAATGTGTCTTTTTGGTACTCGGAATAGCCCGTAAGTCTTAATTAATTTTTGGGTTGAGAAAATGATCTCAGTTGAGAGAGTTTTATTTTATTCGGAAAGTCTAATTTATTATTGGACTGGAATAAAATAAATGGAGAGAAATTTATTTTTTGGTTTAATTGGTTAATTAATTATTCAGGACTTGAGTCCAGTTTGAATAATTAGAAAAATTAACCGGGACTTAAACTAGAAGAAAATAATTATCACTTAATTATTTATTGGGTTATTTATTTAATTAAATCCCAAGAAATAAATAATTAAAGTTTAATTATTTTGGGGTTCATTAATTATTTATTGGGTTATTTATTTAATCCCAAGGAAAATAATTAATGTTTATTATTTTGAATTTTTCGGGTCCAAGAAAAATAATAAATATTATTTTGGCCCAATAGCCTGGACCATGGAATTTTTTCGGACATAGTTTAGAAGAGTTTAGGTTGAAGCCGAAATTTATTTTGTAAATAATATTCGAGTATAAAATCCCAGGAATATTATTTTTAGTTTCATGACTCTTGGCTTTCTGTGTGGAAAAATAAAATAAAAGGAAAGGAAAAAATAATTAAAAAAAATTTCCCGAGTCTTTTGGCTTTTAGTTTCCTTTTCTGGGTTTTATTTTTACATATGAAGCCAAGCCAGAAGAGTTAACCGTGAAAAATGTCTCTTGGCTTTCTCTCTCTCTCTCGTGCCTGTTTGTTTTCCTAGCTTTCGGTTTTCTTCACTATTTTTTGCTATAACTGAAAAAACCATGCCTGGGAAATGGATGGTTGATGAAGGAAAAGAAAACTGAGATAGTTCATTTCTTCTCACCCGAATGTGTGCTCACCGACTAAAAAATTAGGCTGGGTCATATTATGTGAACCAGAAAGCTTTGCATTCATTTTCACCGGAGGAAGAATTCAAAGAAGCTGCATTGGAAGTTCATCGCACGGATGATGAAGAAAGCTGTTTTTTGAGCTTCAAGCAATTCTTCAACGTTCTTGAAAGTTTTAAAGCTCCAATAGGTATGTTTCAAGCCCACCGTGATGCTCTCATACTCTGATATTATGTTCATGATCTCCATTACCGTCCACTGTGAATTGCATGCTCTGTGAATGTCAATCCTTCAAGTGGTATCAGAGCATGAATTTGATTGACTTAGGGAGCATGTTAGTTAATAAAAATGGAGAAGAACATTGTTTGGAGCTTAAATATGTGATCCTTCGCTTGAAATGGTATGGGACATGGCCTCTGTAAATTTTCACAGAACATTCTGTGAAATTTGATTTTAGAGTTTGGATCGTGTAAACCCAATTTAAATGGGTATAGGCGGTTGTGGTTTTGTTTTGGATGAGATTTTGTGATGAAAAATGTCCAAAGAAGCTATTGGAAGAAACCCAAGAGCCATTTACGCAGACAGAGCACAAAAAAATATTTCTGGAGAAGATGATTACTATTGCTAAGCCGCCGAGCCAAGCCGCGCCTTTAAGCCGAGCCGCTGTCATTTTGTGAGCGAAGCCGTCCGGCTTTCTGCCTTGGAGCCGAGCCGATTTTGATGAAATTGAGCCATTGCAATTGTTGATTTCGTGCACGCGCGAGTTGCCGGGTCAGAGCGCGGGTCAACTGCAGAGAGGAACCGGGCGAGCGCGCGAGTCAGCGGGGCTCCAGGTGGGTGAAAACGCAGATCTCTTAGACGTGGGTCTTCAGGCCGATTCGTGGGTCAACAGCAGAGAGCATCTGGGCGTGGGTTGCGGGCGCGGGCGAAGTCCACGGGTCGCGGCTGAGAGTGTTCCGGTGCGGCTGGTGCACCGCGGCCGCGGTGGTCCACAGGCCAAATGGGCCCGGATCCTGTGCGACTGGTGCAGTGGACTGCCAGTCAATTTTTTTTAATTTTTTAATTTGGGTCTCATACCAGGCGAAGTTAATATTTTTGCAATAGTTTATATTCTTGGAATATATTTGCATGAAAAATATTAGTAAAGGATTTTAGGATTAAATAAAATCATTAATTAATTAATTAATGTTTTTAATTTTATTATTTGGACACATAGGTTTAAAAATAGAAAAGCATAAAAACGTTTACTGTTTTCTAGTATACTATTTATTTTGTGTCTTTATGTGCGTGGTTTCTCAAAGACCAAAGTCTTTGGGAATATTTATGCAAGGAAAATATTTTTCTTTAAAAATTAAATGGTTATTTTAACTTGAACAGAAATTAATCCTTGGATATTTTCTCAAAGGATTTAATCATTGGCATAGAAAATATATTGGATTTAAATATTTTTGTAAGTTAAATAGAAAGCCATTTTATTTTATTTTGCACAAGAAAATTTGTTTTGTTAAATAAAATTGAGACCAAAGTCTCGGAAAAATTTTAGTTGGAAAATTTTTGAAATTATTAAGTTTTAACTTAAATAAAATTAGTCCATGGAAAAATCTCTCAAAGGATATAATTCTTTTGCATAGAAATTTTGATGGACTTGGATATTTTAATTGGATATTTTATTTTTAAGTTAAGGAAAACTTAATTAAAATTTCAAAAGGATATTTTTCCAGAAAACTTTATTTTAAAAAACTAAGTGGGAGAGGGGTTCCAACGGCCCTACGGCTTCCATCACGGTCTTCATTAGAGATCCTAGATCCCCTCGCGTCACCCTGGGAGTGAACCCATATAGGATGGGGATACCACAAGGATCTAGATCTAATGGAAGGATGTAATTAATGACCCGGGACACGTATTATAATCGGCCAGTTCACGTTGGAGGTTATAGTGCGAGGAATGTCCATAGGAAATAGAGAGGAAACGGCTATCTCACGATGGAGTTATCCTCTAGATCATTACCTAGAAGGGAAATTGATTTGTGGTGGTTATTACACTTAGCTTAAGGAACTGTTAATCTTCCAAAGAAGCTATGTCAGTTTTCCTAAGAGCCAAATTAATTTCTATACACAAATTTATTTTCACAAACTAAATCCTTTCTTTTAATTTTTCATTTTTTCGGAAATGGTGAGAAGTTCTTTTAGTCTTTTGGCCGTTATTCTCCATGAGAATTAGTTAACGGGACCAAACTATGTGGACTGGAAGAGGAACCTGGACATAATACTCACAGCCATGGAGTAAAAGTATGTCCTTTTTCAAGACCTACCCTGTAATCAGGATGGTTCCACCGACAATAGAGCAAGAGGCTGTGAAGGCATGGAAGAAGGCTAATGAAATGGCATGTTGCTATATACTAGTCTCTATGTCTAATGTGCTCCAGTCTAAATACGAGCATATAGCTTCTGCGTATAACATTAGTCATTCATTGGCCATTATGTTTGCGGTTAAGAGCCGGTCCGCAAGGCAGGAGGTTCTTTGAACTATAATAAACTCTAAGATGGCTGAGGAAGCATAAGTCAGGGAGCATATGCTCAAGATGATTGCTGTTTTCGAGGAGACGGAAATCTTAGGGGCTATTAGTGACTCCGAGAGCCAAGTGGACATGGTTCTCGAATCTCTACTGGATTCCTTTACTCAGTTCAAACTAAATTACAATATGAGTTTGACTGAGTTGATGAAGGAACTTCAAATGGCAGAGAAGGTCATCAAGCCACATTAAATGGCCATGATTTCTAAGGCTTCTTCCTCAAGAACTGGATTTAAACCCAGAAAGTTTAAAAGGAAGAAGGAAAACGCAGTAGCCCAGCCCAAGACCCAACCCAAAGACAAAGCAAAGGGCAAGTGCTTCATATATGGGAAGAAGGGACACTGGAAAAAGGAGTATCCAGATCTTCAATCTAAGAAAAACCCCACATGTAATGTTCTCTATCTAGAGTCTATATCAATGGTTGGATCAACTTCCACTTGGATTGTTGATTCAGGAGCCACTAATCATATCTGTAACTCCTTCCAGGGGTTTAGAAAGATAAGAAGACTTAAGAAGGGTGAACATGGATTACGTGTGGAAATGGAGTACAAGTCTGAGCCCTTGCAGTGGGAGAGCTAGATCTTGTTTTGATTGTAATAATAAAGTGGTTTTAATAGATATTTTATATGTACCTGGTTTTTGTCAGAATTTGATTTTAGTTGCAAAACTTATAAATCAAGGATATTCTGAATATTTCCATTCTGGTATTTCTATCAATAGAAATGGAGAAATGAACCTTTAACTAAATAACGCTCAATTTGAACCTTTAACTAAAAAGAGAAAGACCAATATCAGTGACTCAAATCTTTGACATCTGAGGTTACGTCACATCAACTCAACCAGAATTCAGAGGCTAATTCATGATGGGCCTTTGGGCTCATTGAGATTGAAAAATTGGCCTCAGTATGAATCTAGCCTAGTGGGAAAGATGACCAAATGGTCTTTTATCCCAAAGGCGGATAGGGCCAAGGGGGTACCAAGTCTTGTTCACATTGATGTGTGTGGTCCATTGTTTACACCAGCTAGAGGAGGTTTTTGGGTTCTTCATCACTTTCACAGATGATTGTACAAGGTTTGGTTACGTTTACCTAATGAGACGCAAGTCTGACTCTTTTGACAAGTTCAAATAGTTTAAGGCTGAAGTGGAGCGTCGAACAGGTAAATTAATCAAGACCTTATGATCGAATCGTGGTGGAGAGTACCTCCTAGGTGAATTTAAGGACTATATGGTACATCATGGGATAGTATCACAGCTCTCTGCGTCGAGGATACGGAACACTGGGGATAGATTAAAATGTATGACCCAATATAATGCAAAGGAATGTAAAAGGGTAAATGCCTATCTCATTCTTCAAGTTCAGTAGGGAGGTGTAGGTGACATATTATACATGAATAACAGAGTAAATTTTTAGTTTAGTATTGACTTTAAAAAGTGCAACAAGCCTGGGAAGCTACTTCTTGAGTGCTCACTAAGTCAGGGACACTGAGTCCAATATGATAGAATAGTTTTTGCAATTGAATATAGGCTGACTAAGTGCACTTGTACTCCAGTGGCTAGAAAGGAGTATCTTTTTGTGGCTAAATTTGGTGGAGAGCGGTAATCATTAGAAAGGGAGTCAACCAATACGTTAAGCTTGGTTACTAACCAAGAATATGAGAAAATTTATAGGCCACGCCTTCTGTATTTGCAAGAATAGGCCAAAAATGATCAATCAATTTACATGTTAGCCTCCAGAGTTCCTTTTTCCTGTTCTAAGGTAGCTATCGAATGCTAAGATGAAATAACTTGACAAATAAAGCATATTGTTTGAGCAAATGTAAGCCATAATTCTTAGCAATAATCAATCTCATGCTAAGATGCAATCATTCTTGTTAAAGCATGTTTTCGCATTTTTCCTCCCTTTATCTGAGACTCCCAGTAATTAATTCATATAGCAACCTAAAACATCTCTCGGAGAGAACTATCTACCAAGAATAACACCTAAAGATAAGGAACAAGTTATTAATGGAAATGGTCAGAAGCATGATATCTCATGCTACTCTTCCAGTTTCTTTTTGGGGATATGCCCTAGAAACAGCGACATATATTCTGAACTTGGTACTTTCCATATCAGTACCTAAGACTCCCTATGAGATATGGATTGGGCGTAAGCTAAGTCTAAGTCATCTCAGGATATGGGGTGGTCCAACTTATGTACTGATCAAGGAAGATAAGTTAGGACCAAGATCAGAATTATGTTATTTTGTTGGGTATCCAAAAGGAACAAAATGAGGTTACTTCTATCATCCTAAGGAGCAGAAAGTACTGGTTAGTACCAATGCTAGATACTTAGAGGTTGATCAAAGTACTTCCACAAAAGGTTCAACTAGGTTGGAACTCGAGAAGAAATTATCTTTAGAAACAACTTTTTCTGACCCGATTGTGGAATAAGAAGAGGCACAGCCTCAAGAGTCTGTACACATGGTGCCTTATCATAGTGGGAGAGTGTCTAGAGTTCCAGATAGATGGAATAGAGAAGCTTTTGAGCTGGTCTCTGACCATCAGGAACAAGACCCCACTAGATACGAGGAGGCAATTGCTGATGCCGATGTAAATCTATGGCATAAAGCAATGAAAGCCGAGATTGAGTCTATGTACTTCAATCAGGGTTGGGATTTATAACTTCACTTGAAGGAATAAAACCCATTGGGTGTAAGTAGGTGTACAAGAAGAAGAGGGGACTGGATGAGAAGGTGGAAACCTTCATAGCTAGGCTTGGTAAAAGGGTATACTCAGAAAGAATGGATCGATTATGAGAAAACCTTTTCCCTAGTAGCCATGCGTAAATCCTTCCGTATCCTCCTTGCCATCGCATGTCACTATGACTACGAGATATGGCAATTGGATGTCAAGATGGCATTTTTTGAATGGCCATCTTAGTGAAGACATCTGTATGTCCCAACCGGAAGGTTTTATTGCTGAAGGCCAAGAACATATGGTTTGCAGGCTTAAGAAGTCCATTTATGGATTTAAGTAAGCATCGGGTGCAATGAACATTCGTTTTGATGAAGACTGTGAAGTCTTATGGTTTTATTCAAAACGAGGATGAACCATGCGTATACAAGAATCTTGAGAGGTTTAATGTGGTTTTTCTTGTCTTGTATGTAGATGACGTTTTACTAATTGGAAATGATGTAGGGTCATTGTCATCTACAGAGGTTTGGCTATCTAGTCAATTCAGTATGAAGAACTTGGGAGAAGCCAACTACATTCTCGGGATTAGACTTCTTAGAAATAGGAAGCAAAGAATGTTAGGATTATCCCAAGTTGCATACATTAACAAGATGCTGGCCAAGTACAGCATGAACTCATACAAGGGAGCTCTAACCTTTGCAGATATGGGTTGTCTCTTTCTTCAAGGGACTGTCTTTAGTCTCTAGAAGAAAAGGACAGAATGAGTAGGATTCGCTATGCTTCGGCTATGGGAAGTCTCATGTACGCCATGCTGTGTGCTAGGCCAGCTATCTGCTTTGCCGTAGGCATAGTTAGCAGATGTCAGTCAAACCTTGAAAAGGTTAGTTGGCATGCTTAAAGCATATTCTCAAGTACCTCAAAAGGACCTTGGAACCACAAGGAGGGGAAGCATATAGTGATGTAGTACCACCTGGACCGGGATTTCATCTAGAGACGGGATGTGGTGGTGGTACAGATTGCCTCTGAGAACAATCTAGTAGATCCATTCACCTAACTTTTGGCTGAGAGTCTTCAAGAGACACTTAGACGCCATTGGGGTGGGCACCTAAGGACTTACCTAGTCTTAGAGTGCAAGTGGGAGATTGTTGGGAATATGCCCTCTTAGACTAATTTTTTGATAAAAATATCGAATGTGTTAATAAAAGAATTTATTTGTCGGGAAATCATTTGTGAAATAATTTTCTTTATTTGTGTACAATTTCGTTTGGAACAGACCCATTGTGTTTGAATAAGTGATCCATGTGAATGGAGGTCTTTCATAATAATGTATGGATCATGGGTTATTTAAACACATAAATAGTTGTTTTTAACCGATTGATGAGAATGAGAATCTCATCATATTTAGGTTATTATATTATGAATTCCAAATGGGGAATGGCTTACCTTTAGCCAGTGAGTAGGCCACTTACTTCATGACATAAGTATATTTCGAATACGTAGAACAGGACCTGTAGTAGTGGTTTCTAAAAAGTACTATATGGTAGAAACCTAGACTACTACTGCTACAGCATGGACTAGTACTCTATGACTTGAATATGGGTTGGTGGTTTGGCAAAGCTGGAAGCATATGCTTTGATATATTATAGTTGAGGTTCTATCGGAGGGCCAATATACTTGTATGTTGGGTATGTGTGACTAGTTAGTTAAGACAGACTTGTACAAGATAGTTTCTATACTATATCGCCCCTTATGGTTGTCCGGATGATCTAAATATCCAGGGCCCTGGGAAATGTGACTTGGATGTTTGCTTTAGGGTCGCTCCTTTGGAAAGCAGAAACACTCCAGGAAGTCGTGGATCATTGGACTAGAAGCCTAAGGATAGTAGATGTCTTTAGAGAGGTGTTAGTACACTTCTTCCTCTCTAAATATACGGCGATGTGTAGAATGGTATTTTAGTCATTTTCACTTGTAGGTCGAAGACTCTACTAATGCAGCATTGTCCTTGGGGTCAATATTTCCTTATGGTGATATTAAGAAATATTTAAAATACAAAATATATCTATTTATATTGTAGGGGTATTTTGGTCATTTTAGTAGCTAAGGCGATGTGTCTTTTTGGTACTCGGAATAGCCCGTAAGTCCTAATTAATTTTTGGGTTGAGAAAATGATCTCAGTTGAGAGAGTTTTATTTTATTTGGAAAGTCTAATTTATTATTGGATTGGAATAAAATAAATGGAGAGAAATTTATTTTCTGGTTTAATTGGTTAATTAATTATTCAGGACCTGGGTCCAGTTTGAATAATTAGAAAAATTAACCGGGACTTAAACTAGAAGAAAATAATTATTACTTAATTATTTATTGGGTTATTTATTTAATTAAATCCCAAGAAATAAATAATTAAAGTTTAATTATTTTGGGGTTCATTAATTATTTATTGGGTTATTTATTTAATCACAAGAAAAATAATTAATGTTTATTATTTTGAATTTTTCGGATCCAAGAAAAATAATAAATATTATTTTGGCCTAATAGCCTGGACTATGGAATTTTTCCAGACATAATTTAGAAGAGTTTAGGTTGAAGCCGAAATTTATTTTGTAAATAATATTCAGGTATAAAATCCTGGGAATATTATTTTTATCAAAATAATTATTTTTAGTTTCATGACTCTTAGCTTTTTGTGTGAAAAAATAAAATAAAAGAAAAGGGAAAAATAATTAAAAAATATTTCTTGAGTCTTTTGGCTTTTGGTTTCCTTCTCTAGTTTTTGTTTTTACATATGAAGCCAAGCCAGAAGAGTTAACCGTGAAAAATGTCTCTTGGCTTTCTCTCTCTCTCTCGTGCCTGTTTATTTTCCTTGCTTTTGGTTTTCTTCACTATTTTTTGCTATAACTGATGAAACCATGCCTGGGAAATGGATGGTTGGTGAAGGAAAAGAAAACTGAGATAGTTCATTTCTTCTCACCCGAATGTGTGCGATCGGAAAATTAGGCTAGGTCATATTCTGTGAACCAGAAAGCTTTGCATTCATTTTCACTGGAGGAAGAATTCAAGGAAGCTGCACTGGTAGTTCATCGCACGGATGATGAAGAAAGCTGTTTTTTGAGCTTCAAGCAATTCTTCATTGTTCTTCAAAGTTTTAAAGCTCCAACAGGTATGTTTCAAGCCCACCATGATGCTCTCATACTCTGATATTATGTTCATGATCTCCATTACCGTCCACTGTGAATTGCATGCTCTGTGAATGTCAATCCTTCACATGTAAAAATATTATTTTTAACCTTCTATTGTGACGTGTTCTTGTTTTTTGGTAGCATGTATGTTCCTTTGTTTTTCCATTCTTGCATGATCCTCCTAAATCTTGGTGGTTCTCTAGGAGTTTCCTATGGGTTTGCAAATCCCAAAGCTGAAAACTGATTTTGTGATGTTATTCTCTTGTATTTATAGGAGTTCTAATTATCAAAAAGTGTATACAATAGTCCTTTCCATGGTTGAAAGAGTTCTTAAAAGAATCAAATTGAAATTGTCAAATCTACTTTGAAAAGAAAAACCCGCCGACATTGATCAGAATGGACCTGGCACCGGGTCCATTCAACCTACTTGGCACCAGGTCCAATCTATTTCTCCTCAAAATTGCTACTTTTCCAGAATAGACCTGGCGCCTGGTGGCTTAATTGGGTCTGGCATCGGGTCCAATTTGAAATCTTTCACTTTTTGTTCGAAATTCACTTAAATCTGTACAAATTTATCAAAAACACTTTTTACAAGCAAAATATCAAATAGGAAGGAATATGCCTAGTTATTACATCAAAAGTATATCAATTTAACCTCAAATAACTAGAAAAATAATGATAATTTTAGCCCCTATCAATATATTTTACATTTTCCCCATTGTTTTTTGTGTTAATCCTCCACAATAGACTATAAAGTACAACAAAATGGTGTTCTTAAACAATTCAATTTCAATCCTGATGAGACACAAAAATAGGAAATGAAAAAGAAACCCTTTTTTATCTTATCTTTTACTACTTATCTAACTTGATGAGAAGATAGTTTTCTAAAAATTCTTCAATTTCTAATTTCAAAAGAAAGTAAGCTATGCTATAGTAATTTCATAAGGCATATCTTTGATACTTAAGGTACGACGCTTCACCAGCTTCTGAAAGGGGGTTTTTGATAAAAGTGGCATGATTTTGGGCCTGAAAGAATCATTTGGGCCAACTTAAAGAGGAAGTCCTCAAATGCCCTCGATCTATTTGAGAAACGTGTCCAAATTAAATAAGGACGTAAAATGCATCTTATACTAATGCTTCTTCCCTACCCGTTGGTCCCCTTCTTTTGCAACTGTAATTTTCCTTTTCCTCTAACTTTGATCCACGATTTTCTTTCCACCCATTGTCGATATCTGAACAGTAAAGATAACGGGTGTATCTTTTTTGGTTTTTGTTGAATGGAACCCATTTGCCTAATTGATGTTAAGTGCATTGATCAAATCTCAACTCTCCTCAATGTCCCCTTTGTATCCATCCAAGTCTAGGTACTTTTCCCTCTACCAATCTCTTCATTCAAAGTTTGCAAAAATCCACTGTGTTTGGAAAGACTAGTCTATGCTGGCTGGCTAAGTGCATAAGATTCTTATTTTGTGATTTCATGTTTTTGACTTATTTTCTATTTGTGTGAAAAATTTCAAAAATATTTTTAGGAACTTATAGCTTCTAGATAATGTCATGGACTAAAGAAGCAATGAAAAGGGAGCAAACTTATAAAGGAAAAAGAAAATAGTAGTTGCCGGGCTCATTCACTCAGTTCAAGTTGAATTACAACTTAAACAAGTTAAATATGGGTTTAATTGAGTTGATGAAGGAACTCCAGGTAGCAGAGAAGGTCATGAAGACACAGGCTAGAGCCATGATGGCTTCTTCTTTGAGAATTGGGTCTAAGCCCAGAAAGTTCAACAACAAGAAGAGAAATGCAGTGCATCAGCCTAAGTCCCGGTCCAAAGGAAAACACAATGGCAAATGCTTCAAGTATGGGAAGAAAGGACACTGAAAAAAGGAGTGTCCAGATCTTTAAGCCAAGAAAGACCCCACAGGTAATGTTCTCCATCTAGAGTCTATATCAATAGTTGGATCAACTTCTGTTTGGACTGTTGATTCAGGAGCCACTGATCATATCTGTAACTTCTTGTAGGGGTTTAGGAAGGTTGGAAGACTCCAGAAGGGCGAACATGGACGACGCGTGGAAAATGAAGCATAAGTTTGGGCCCTTGTTGTGGGAGAACTGGAATTTACTTTTGATTATAATAGAATAATTATTTTGAAGGATATTTATTTATTCCTGGTTTTAGACAGAATTTGGTTTCAATTGCAAAACTAATAAATCAAAAATATTCTCTTTCTTTTCATTCTGGTATTACTATCAGTAGAAATGGAGAAGTTATATGTACTGGGCACATGTATGAAAATCTATTATTTATTAATCCTATTAACAATCAATTGAATAACACTCAATTAGAACCTTTAAATAGGAAGAGAAAGACCAATGTTAATAACTCATATTTTTTTTATCTAAGGTTGGGTCATATTAACTCAACTAGGATTCAGAGGTTACTCCATGATGAGCCTTTAGGCTCATTGAAATTGGAAAGTTGGCTTCAATGTGAATCCTGTCTTATGGGAAAAATAACCACAAAGTCCTTTACCCAAAAGGCGGATAGAGCCAAAGAAGCATTGAATCTCGTTCACATTGATGTGTGTGGTCCTTTATCTACGCCAGCAAGAGGAGAGTTTGAGTACTTCATCACTTTCATAGATAATTGTACAAGGTGTGGTTACGTTTATCTGATGAGATGTAAGTTTGACTCTTTTGACAAGTTCAAAGAGTTTAAGGCTGAAGTTGAGTGTCGAACAGGTAAACTAATCAAGACCTTATGATCGGATCATAGTGGAGAATACCTCCTTGGTAAATTCAAGGACTATATGGTACATCATAGGATAGTATCCCAACTCTCTGCGTCGGGGACACTCCAACAGAATAGAGTAGCTGAAAGAAGGAACAGGACATTGATGAAAATGGTTCGAAGCATGATGTCTCATGCTACTCTTCTAGTATCTTTTTGAGGATATACTCTAGAAGCAGCGGCATATATTATGAACTTGATGCCTTCTGAGTCAGTACCTAAGACTCCCTATGAGATGTGGATTGGGCATAAGCTAAGTCTATATCATCTTAAGATATGAGGTTGTTCAGCTTATGTACTGATCAAGGGAGACAAGTTAGAACCAAGATCAGAATTATGTTATTTTGTAGGGTATCCAAAAGGTACAAAAGGTGGTTACTTTTATCATCCCAAGGAGTAGAAAGTACTTGTGAGTACTAATATGAGATACTTGGAGGATGAACAAAGTGCATCCACTAAAAGTTCAATAAGGTTGGAACTCGAAGAGAAATTATCTTCTAAATTAATTTCTTCTAACCCGATTATAGAACAAGAAGAGGCACAACCTCAAGAGACTATATAATTGGTGCCTCATCGTAGTGGGAGGATATTTAGGGTTCTAGAAAGATGGACTGGAGAGGCTTTTGACCTAGTCTTCTACCATCAAGAACAAGATCCCACTAGATACGAGAAGGCTATTACTAATGCCGATGTAGACCTATAACATGAAGTAATGAAAGTCGAGATTGAGTCTATATACTTCAATCAGGTTTGGGATCTTGTAACTTCACCTGAAAGGATAAAAACCCATTAGGTGTAAGTGGGTTTACAAGAGGAAGAGGAGAGCGAATGGGAAGGTGGAAACCTTTAAAACTAAGCTTGTGGCGAAAGGTATACTCAGAAAGAAGGGATCAACTATGAGAAAACCTTTTTCCTGGTAGTCATGTTTAAGTCCATCCATATCCTTCTTGTCATCACATGTCATTATGACTACGAGATATGGCAAATGGATATCAAGATGACATTTTTAAATGGACATCTTAGTGAAGACATCTATATGTCCCAACCAGAAGGTTTTATTGCTAAAGGTCAAGAATATATGGTTTGTAAACTTAAGAAATCCATTTATGGACTTAAACAAGCATCCAAAGTATGGAACATTCATTTCGATGAGACTGTAAAGTCTTACGGTTTCATTCAAAACGAGAATGAACTATGTGCGTATAGAAAATTGGAAAGCATAAATGTGGCTTTTCTTATTTTGTATACGGATGTTATTTTACTAATTGAAAATAATGTAAGGACACTATCATCTACTAAGGTTTGGCTATCGAGTCAATTTAGTATGAAGGAATTGGGTGAAGCCAGTTACATTCTCGGAATAAAGTTTCTTAGAAATAGAAAGTAGAGAATGTTAGGTTTATCCTAAGCTACATACATTGATAAGATGTTAGCCAAGTACAGCATGAACTCATACAAGAGGGCATTGATCCCTTGCAGACATGGATTGTCTTTTTTTTCAAAAGATTGTCCAAAGTGTCAAGAAAAAAAAGATAAGATGAGTAGGATTCCCTATACTTCAGCTGTGGAAAGTCTCATGTATGCCATATTATGTACTAGGCTAGGTATGTGTTTTACCGTAGGCTTAGTTAGCCGATATTAGTTAAACCCTGGAGAGGTTCATTGGCAGGCTATAAAGTATATTTTTAAGTATCTCAAAGGTATGAGATATTATATATTGGTTTACAGGGCTGATGATTTGGTTCCTACAAGATACACGGACTCAAACTTCCAGGTGGATAAGGCTGAGAGAAAACCCACTAGTGGATATGTCTTTACCTTGTCTGGAAGAGCCATTTTATGGAGGAGTATCAAACAATCTTGTATTGCTGACTTAACCATGAAAACTGAGTATGTGGCAGTTTCGGAGGCATCTAAGGAAGCAGTTTGGCTCCGAAAGTTCCTTTTGGAACTTGGAGTCGTGCCACACATAGACAAATCGGTTGTGATGTATTGCGACAACATTGGTGCAGTCTCACAATCTAAAGAACCAAGGAACCACAAAAAGGGGAAGCACATAGGGAGAAAGTACCACTAATCTGGGATTTCATCCAGAGACGGAAAGTCGTGGTGGAACAGATTGCCTCGAAGAACAACCTGGCAGATCCTTTCACCAAGCCTTTGGTGGAGAATGTATTTAGAAGACATTTAGACGTCATAGGGGTGGGCACCTATGGACTTAGTCTTAGAGTGCAAGTGGAAGATTGTTGGAATGTCTGTCCTTTTAGACTAGGTTTCTGATGTATTTTTGACTTGTATTAATAAAAATATTTTTTTTCAGAATTTGTTTGTAAATTTTTTTTTATATTTGTACACGATTTTATTGGAAAAAATCCACAGTATTTAAGTAATAGTTTTTGTGAATAGAGATGTTTCATAGTAATGTATGGACCATAAGATATTTAACACATAAATTATTGTTCTTAACCAAATGATGAGAATGTGAATCTTATCGTGGCAAGGTTATTTTGTTATGAATTCCAAATAGGAAATGGCTTACCTTTAGCCAATGAGTAGTCTACTCATTTCATAACACAAGTATATTTCGAATACGTAGAACTGGACCTGTAGTGGTGGTTTCTAAAAGTATTATATGATAGAAACCAAACTACTACTGCTACAGTGTGGACTTTTACTCTACAACTTGAGTAAAAGTTGGTAGTTTGACGAAACTGGAAATATATACTTTGATATACTATAGTTAAGGTTCTTGAGAAGGACCAATATGCTTGTATGTTAGGTATATGTGATTAGGTAGTTAAGACAGACTTGTACAAAATACTGTCTATACTATATCACCCCTTGTGGTTATCCGAATGATCTAATTATCTAGGATTCTGGGGAACATGACTTGGATATTGGCTTTATGGTAGCTCCCTTGGAAAGCGGAGATATTCCAAGAAGTTATGAATCATCAGACTAGAAGCCTAAGGATGGTAGATGTCGTTTAGAGAGGTATTAGTACACTCTTTCCTTTCTAAATGCACATCGATGTGTAGAGGGGTATTTTAGTCATTTCACCTGTAGGTCGAAGACATAACAAACACAACATTGTCTTTGGGGTCAATATTTCTTTATAGTAATATTAAGAAATATTTGACATAAAAAATAAAGTTATTTATATAATAAGAGTATTTTGGTCATTTTAGTAGTCAATATGATGTGTCTTTTTGGTTCTCGAAATAGCTCGTAAGTCCTAATTATTTCACAATCAAAATGATTTTATTTTATTCAGGAAGTCTAAATTATTTTTGAATTAGAATAAAATAAAAGAACGAGAGAAATTAAATTTATTATCAAGTTTAATTGGTTAATTAATTATTTAAGGTCTAAGCCCAGATTGAATAATTAGAAAAATTAACTTGAGCTTAAATTAGTTAATAAAAGGCTTAATAATTATTCTAATTTATTTAGGCTCATTAATTATTTATTGAATTATTCTAATAGGCCCAGAAAATAAATAATTAATGGTTATTATTTTTAGGCTTATTGGGTCCAAGAAAAAATAATAAATTATTTTAACCCAATAGCCTGGAATAAAGGGATTTTTATTATTCATGGTACAGAAGAGTTAAAGATTACCCAAAACCTCTTCTGTTGATAACCTCTGGATGTTTGAAATATCAAAATACCGGGGATGGGTTATCTAGTGATGTGAATATGAGTCATGGAGTAGAGTTCTACACAGAACACACACAACACAAGAAAAAAAAAACTAGTCTTGTTCTCTCTGTTCTCTCCTTCTAGTTCATCCTTTTCTTTTGTGTTCTTCTTGATATTGCTAATTAATAGCAATGAATCAAGAAGTGTCTTTCCTCGCCTAGGTTGTTTCATCAACATAGATTAAGCGAAGGAATATTCTGAGAAGCGAAAAGCTTCACTTATATGCCAAAGAGAAGCCGGAGAATCGTTGGTCATCAACCAAAAGTTTTAACAGGTCAAGGAGACATGATCGTCGTTTCGTCATCTTTCTTGCAGCCAAACAAAGCAATGCCCAGAAGAGGTATTCATTTTTGCCTTCCGTTGTTCCGTGTATGGTGCTTTTCTGGTTTTATTTTACTGCATGTGTGATTTCCTCTGCATTCATTGCCTTCATATACAAAATTATAGCATCGAAGATTAGGTCATATAAGTGAGAAGAGGTTTGCAATATTGAGTAAACAAGGATTTTTAGATAGGGCAGAAACAGGAAAAATGAAATTTTCTGAGACTTGTATTATAAGCAAGTAGCGTAAGGTTAAGTTCAGTTCAGGCAAACACACCTCTATATATCCTTGAATATATTCATTTAGATTTGTAGGGTCTTTCTGTGGTTAAGTCTCATGGCGGATGCAACTATTTTGTTACTTTCATTGTTGACTACTCTAAAAAAGTTTGGGTATATTTTTTGAAATAAAAAAAATAAAGTGCTTGGACGGTTTAAGAAGTGGAAGACTATGGTTGAAAAATGGAAAGGAAAACAAGTCAAGACACTTAGAACAGATAATAGATTGGAATTTTGTAATGCATTATTCGATGAATTCTGTAAGAAAGAAGGCATAGTAAGATATCGTACTGTACAACATACGCTACAATAGAATGGAGTTACAGAATGCATGAACCAAATACTTCTGCAGCATGCTCAATGCATGCGATTGAACGCTAAATTTTTGAAGTAATACTGGGCTGAGGTAGATTACACTACCTGTAATCCGGTGAATAGATCCCCATCAACTACAATTAATTTTAAGACTTCTCAAGAGGTATGGTTTGGTTCTCCCTCTGATTATTCTGGCTTATGTATTTTTGGTTGTCCTGCATATACTCAAGTTAGTGATAGTAAACTAGAGCCGAAGGCAATAAAATGCATATTTCTAGGGTATGCTACTGGAGTTAAAAGGTTAAATTGTGGTGTACTGAAAAAAATAGAACTCCAAAATTTTATTATTAGAAGAAATGTTACTTTTGATGAGTTTGCTATGTTTAGCCAGAGAGAGGAGCTTAGGGATCTTGCAAGTATTAAAGGTCAGGGTGCTAACCAGAAGGTGGAGTTTGAGATTAAAACTTAAAAAAGATGACTACAAATATTTTAGAATAGTCCGAGAATATATAGGAATCAGAACTACAGAGTATAGCAACAAGAAGAGAAATCAAAAAGCTTTTGAGGTATGAAGATTGTGCTAGTGTTATTGATGCTAATTCTGTTACATATGCTTTGGCAATAGTAGGGAATATTGATTCTGATCAACCACGGTCATACAAAGAGGCAATACAAAGTAAAGAGGTAACAAAGTTGATTGCTATGAATGAAAATATGCAGTCTCTTGAGATGAACAAAACATGGGACCTAATACTATTACTAAGGGGAGTGAAACTAGTGAGATGCAAATGGGTTTTCAAGAAGAAAGAAGGTATTCCTGCAATAAAAACCAGCTAAGTTCAAGGCAAAGCTTGTAGCGAAAGGTCTTTTGCAAAAGGAGGAGATAGACTACCATGAAGTATTTTTACTAGTTGTGAAGCATAAGACTATTCATGTTCTTCTAGCCATAGTGAGTATGTTAGATCTTGAGTTAGAGCAACTTGATGTGAAAATTGCATGCTTACTTGAAAATTTGGAGGAAAAAATTTATATGTCACAACTAGAAGGATTTTTTGATTTTTAAAAGGAAAACTGTATGTGTTTGTTGAAAAAATCCTTATATAGTTTGAAACAGTCTCCTAGATAGTGGTACAAAAGGTTTGATGCATTTATGATTTCTTATGAGTTCGTACGAAATTCTTTTGATAAATGTGTTTACTCTAAAAAGTTATTAGATGGCTTCTTTATACATTTGTTGCTATATATGGATGACATGTTGATTGCAGGAAGAACAATGCTGAAATTAACAGGTGGAAGACTTTTTAAGCAATGAGTTCAAGATGAAGGATTTGGGTGCAATCAAGAAGATTTTGAGCAAGGAAATTTGAAGAGACAGGGGGCAGGATTACTATATGTATCTAAAAAAACTACATTAAAAAATTATTGTAGTCTTTTTAGATAGAACATTCTAAGTTGGTTAGTACTGCTACATATTTTAACTTTAACACTAGTGAATTACCTAATACAGATGAAGAGAAGGATTACATGGGTAAAGTCCCTTATTCTAGTCTTGTTGGAAGCTTAATGTATGCTATGGTATGTACTATGCTAGATTTAGCTCATGCTGTGAATGTGATACGTAGATTTATGAGTAATCTAGGTAAAACTCATTGGAAGGCAGTAAAATAGATTATGTGATACTTAAGATGTACGGTTGATATTTGTCTAATTTATGGTACTAATGGTTCTACTAGTGGACTTTTGGCTATGCAGATTCTGATTATGGTAGAAACCTTATTAAAAGAAGATACTTGACGTCTTGTATCTTTACCCTCTATAGATGTGCGATTAGTTGGAAAGCAATATTTCAACTTATAGTTTCTTTATATGCAATTGAAGTAAAGTATATATCAGTGACAAAAGGGGTTAAGGAAGGTATGTGGTTGTATGTTTTGAAATATATGCCCTCTAGACTAATTTATTTGATGTAATTATTAAATTTATTAATAAAAGAATTTATTCTCAAATTTTATTTGTGAATTTACATTTTATTTGTGCACGATTTTCATTTGGAAATGATCCAATGTGTTTTAAGTAAGTGATCTATGTGAATGGTGGTCTTTCACAATAAGGTGTGGATCATGGGTTACTTAACACATAAATATTTGTTCTTAACCAATTGATGAGAATGGAAATCTCATCATGTATAGGTTATTGTGTTATGAATTCTAAATGGTAAATGGCTTATCTTTAGCTAGTGAATAGTCCACTCACTTCATAGCATGAATATATTTCGAATACGTAGAACAGGACATGTAATAGTGGTTTCTAAAAATACTATTTAAAAAAACCCAGACTATTACTACTACAGCGTGGACTAATACTCTACCACTTGAGTATGAGTTGGTGGTCTGACAAAACTAGAAGCATATACTTTAATATAGTGTAGTTGAGGTTCTTTCGTAGAGTTGATATACTTGTATGTTGGGTATATATGACTGGTTAGTTAAGACAGACTTGTACAAGATAGGTTCTACGCTATATCGCCCCTTGTGACTGTTCAAATAATCTAATTATTCAGAGCCCTAGGGAACATGATTTGGATGTTTACTTTAGGGTAGCTTCCTTGAAAAGTAGAAACATTCCAGGAGTCGTGGATCATTGGACTAGAGGTCTAAGGATGGTAGATGTTTATTAGAGAAGTGTTAGTACACTCTTCCTCTCTAATTGCACGGCGATATGTAGAGGAGTATTTTAGTCATTACACCCGTAGGTCGAAGACTTTGGTAATGCAGCATTGTCCTTGGGGTCAATATTTCCTTATGGTGATATTAGGAAACATTTAAAATGTAAAATATAGCTATTTATATAATATGGTCATTTTAGTAGCAACGGCGATGTGTCTTTTGATCTCTGGAATGGCCCTTAAGTCATAAAAAATTTGGGTTAAGAAATTGGTCTTGATATTTATGGATTTTATTTTATTTTATTAGTCTGATTTATTTATTGAACTAGAATAAAATAAAAGGTACGAGAGAGAGTATTTATTTTATCTAGTTTAATTGGTTAATTAATTATTCAGAGTTCAAGGCCCAGATTGAATAATTAGAAAATTAATCTGGATATAAACTAGATAAAAGGTATGAAATTTTATATTGGTCTATTTGGGCTTGTTAATTATTTATTGGGCTGTTTAATAAAGCTCAAAAAATAAATAATTGAGATTTATTATTTATGGGTATTCCAGTCCAAGAATAAATAATTTTATCTGGCCCAATGAATAAGACCAACGGTAAAATAAAATTTTAAAAAAATTAATTAATTAAAAAAACAACTCGGGATGGAACCCGTGTTGTTTCGCTTGAAGGATAACAAAACGTATGGATGCTTTCTGTTTGCACGCGAATGGCTTCTCTCTCGGAGATTAATTCAATTGGATGGTAAATGAATTGAAGTAGCAGCTTGGTTTTTGGACTTCTGGTGGTTTTGTGATTCATAGAAGCAAAGAAAAGAAAACAGGCTCTTCGTTCTTCATTTTGCATTCACAGAAAACAAACCCATTAGCCTTCAAGGTTTATTAAAACCCAACCTTTAAGCTTTCACCGATTGTGCTACGGGCACCATTTCAGAAAATCAAAGGCTTCGCGTGAATGAGACGCAGTAGACATTTATAAGGACGTGATCTAATAGCCTCAAGTATCCTTGTACAGACATTTATACCAGTGTGAAGAGGGCTATTCAATCACAGAGGTAAATTTTTCATTTTCCTAGCATACTTACGTTTTGATGATTTTTGCCATTTAAGCCTTCAATTGGTATCAGAGTCAGGTTTGGCAAATGTAGGAAGCATACTAGGCTTAACTAAAATAAAAAAAAATATTTGTTTTGGTTGAAATCTGTGATTCTTTGTGTTTACTAGTATGGGTAATTTCATTGTAAGCTTCGCGAGTGGAAGCATAGGAACACTATATTTTCATTGCTTTCATAGACATCGTGTAAGCTCAATATTTTTAAGGGTATAGGCGGTTGTTTGGATGAGTTTTGATTGAAAATAAAGGAAAAAATCGAGTACAGAGCCTTTGAGAACGCACAGGAAATAATCTGGAGAAGAAGGCACTGTAGCGAGCCGAGCCGCCTCCGTGTGAAGAGCCGCCTGTCGATTGAGCTGCCAAGCCGCACGCCGCGAGCTGAGTGCCTCTGGCGAGGATGGCTTCCTCGCGGAAGCTAGCGGCTTCCTCGAGTGGCACAAGGAAGCGTTCCTTGCAGAAGCTACAATTGCAAATTACAATTTGCAAGGCGTGGGGTGGGCCGGGTCCACCTGCCTGGATCTGGCCCATGGGTTCTCCCCATGGGCTATGATCTAGTGTGGCAGGTGCATGGACCTGACCCGAATTTTTTTAAAAAAAAATTTAGATTTTTGGTCTCATACTAGGCGAAATTATTTTTTATTACAATAGTTAATATTCTTTGAATATTTTGCATAAAAATTAATAGTAAAGGAAATTTTAGGATTAAATAAGACCATTAATTAATTAATGTGTTTAATTCTATTATTTGGACACTTAGATTAAAAGAATAGAAAAGTATAAAAACGTTTACAATTTTCTAACATGCTTATTTCTTTTTGTACCCTATGTGCGCGTTTTCTCAAATACCAAAGTCTTTGGGAATTTTGACAAAGAAAAATATTTTTCTTAAATCAAATGGTTAATTTTAATTCGAACAAAAATTAATTCTTGGATATTTTCTCAAAGAATTTTATCCTTGACATAGAAAATATATTGGATTTAGATATTTTTGTTAATTAAAATAGAAAATCATTTTGATTGAATTTTAACAAGAAAAATTATTTTTGTCAAATTAAACTTGAAATCAAAATCTCTCGAAAGTTTTATTAAAATTTTTTGAAATTATTAAATTTATTAACTTAAATAAAATTAATCCATGAATTAAGTTATGGGTATAAACCTTGATATAGAAATTTTTATAGGTCTAGATGTTTTATTTTGAGTTAAAAGAAAACTTAATTGAAATTTTTAAAAGACAATTTCCAAGAAAAAACCTTATTTTAAAAATACTAAGTGGGAAAGGGGTTTCAATAGCCCCATGGTTTCCATCACGATCCTCATTAGAGATCGTAGGTCCCCTCGCGTCACCCTGCGAGTGAACCCGTATAGGATGGGGATACCACAAGGATCTAAAACTAATGGATAGATGTAATTAATAACCCGGGACACGTGCTATGATTGGCCAACCCACGTTGGAGGTTATAGTTAGGGATGGCAATTTCTCTGCTTAAACCGGGGGCCCGGCCCAACCCGGTTAGGTCAGGGATTCCCCGATTTAAGTGGGGATGGGCCGGAGACGGGCTTCATTCCTCGACCCGCCAACCGGGGACGGGGATTGCATGATCCCCGCCCCCAGCCCAGCCTGCTTTACATATATTATGTGTGTGTATATATATGTATGTATATATATATATATTATGTATATATAAATAGATTATATAAATATATATATATACACACACACATATATATAGGTAAATTATATATGTGTTATATATGTATATATATTATATATATACATATATATAATATATATATATATAATAAAATAAAATAGAAAAGAAGAGGAAAAATTAAAAAAAAGAAATAAATTATAAATTATAAATTATTAATTTTACTCTTACTAATCTAATAA
This sequence comes from Voacanga thouarsii, assembly GCA_026120185.1. Classification (NCBI taxonomy): domain Eukaryota; kingdom Viridiplantae; phylum Streptophyta; class Magnoliopsida; order Gentianales; family Apocynaceae; genus Voacanga; species Voacanga thouarsii. The sequence continues at coordinate 3,052,966 of JANUWF010001287.1, read as the reverse complement.
TATGATAAATACGTAAATTATTGGAAATCACTACAAAAGTTTTCTATATGATTAAAAAATTTTGAATAAAAATATATTGGAGGCAAAATTTTTTTTAAAAAAAATCTTTATAATTATTTCCAGGCCCAAACAGGCCCCTCGCTTCCCCGTTGGGTCGGGACCGGAGATTGTTTTGTCCTCGGCAGGCCAGGGGCGGGGATCTCCGCCTTTTCCCGTGGCAGGGACGGGCCGGGGATAAGGATACGAGGGTATATGCGGGGATGGAATTGAGATTTCTAGTCCTCGGCCCAGCCCGGCCCCATTGCCATCCCTAGTTATAGTGCAAGGAATATCCATAGGAAATGAGAAGAAACGGTCATCTCACGATGGAGTTATTTTCTAAATCATTATCTAGAAAGAAAATTAATTTGTGGTAATTAATACACTTAACTTAGAAAACTGTTAATCTTTCCAATAAGTTGTGTAAGTTTTTCTAAGAGCCGAATCAATCATATTAAAGATAATAATTAAAGATAATTATTATTGGATTTAATATGAGGATAAAGTCATAAATTATTTTGTTTTTCACAAACTGAATTTTCTTTTATTTTTTATTTTTCAGAAATAGTTGGTGGAGGTTCTTTCAATTCTTTGGCTGTCATTCTCCTTGAGAATAAGGTAATGGGTCCGAATTATGTGGACTAGAAAAGGAACTTGGACATAATACTCTCTACTGAGAAGTATGAGTATGTCCTCTTTGAAACCTACCCTGTTATCAGGGAGGGTTCCACCGCGGAGGGGCATGAGGTTGAAAAAGTATGGAAGAAGGCTAACGAAATAGTTTGATGCTACATGTTGGCCTCCATTAGCAATGGCTAATGGGCCGCCCCACATGGTTTCAGGCCGTGCTGGGCCAGGCCCGAGGACCGGCCCGCGTGGAGTGCAGGCCGATCCCTGGGCCAGAGGCCCTAGGACTGGACCGGCTCGAGCCCTTGGCCTGTGTCCAGACCGACCCGAGCCTTTGGCCCGTGAGGCCCGCAGGTCGTGCGGGCCAGCTCACAAGGCAAGAAGCTCTTAGGACGATCATAAACACTAAGATGGCTGAGGAAGTATCAATCAGGGAGCATATGCTCAAAATAATTACTACTTTCGAGGAAACGGAAGTCTTAGGGGTTGTTATTGACCCCGATAGCCAAGTTGACATGGTTCTCGAATATCTGTCGGGCTCTTTTACTCAGTTCAAATTGAACTACAATATAAACAAATTAAACATGACTTTAACTGAGTTAATGAAATAGCTCCAAGTGGCGGAGAAGGTCATGAAGCCACAGTCCAAGGCTATGATTGTTAGGACCTTTTTTTCTAGAACTGAGCCCAAGCCCAGGAAGTTCAAGAAGAAAAAGGAAAACACATAGGCCTAGCCCAAGAACTAGCCCAACAAGTCTAAAGGCAAATGCTTCAAATGCGGTCAGAAGGGACACTAAAAAAAGAAGTGTCCAAAACTTCATGCTAAGAAAAACCCTACAGGCATTGTTCTCTATCTAGAGTCTATTTCAATGATTGGATCAACTTCCACTTAGATTGTTGATTCTAGTATCACTGATCATATCTGTAACTCCTTGTAAGGGTTTAGGAAGATAAGAAGACTTCAGAAGGGCGAGCATAGACAACAAGTAGGAAATAAAGTACGAATATGGGCCCTTGTAGTGGGAGAGCTGGATCTTGTTTTTTATTGTAATAAAGTAGTTGTATTAAAAGATATTTTATATTTATCCGATTTTAAACAGAATTTGATTTCAGTTGCAAAGCTAATAAATCATGGATATTCTGTTTCTTTCCATTCTGATATTACTATCAGTAGAAATAGAGAATTTTTATGTACAGGGCACATGTATGAAAACTTATTTTTTTTTTAAATCCTATAAATAATCAAATAAATAACGCTCAATCTGAACCTTTAAGTAAGAAGAGAAAGATCAATGTCAATGACTCATATCTTTGGCACCTAAGGTTAGGCCATATTAACTCAACTAGGGTTCAGAGGTTAATCCATGATGGGCCCTTAGGCTCATTAAGATTGAAAAGTTGGCATCAGTGTAAATCCTGCCTTATGGGAAAAATGACCAAAAGGTCGTTCACCCAAAAGGCTGATAGGGCCAAGAAGATATTGGGTCTTATTCATACTGATGTGTGTGGTCCTTTATCTATTCAACTAGAAGGGGCTTTGAGTACTTCATCATTTTCACGGATAATTGTACAAGGTTTAGTTATGTCTACTTGAAGAGGCACAAGTCTGACTTTTTTGACAATTTCAAAAAGTTTAAGGCTGAAGTGGAGCGTCATACAGGTAAACTGATCAAAACCTTACGATCGAATCGTGGTGGTGAATACTTCCTCGGTGAGTTTAAAGATTATATGGTACATCATGGAACAGTATCCCAACTCTCTGCGCCGGGTACACCCTAGCAGAATAGAGTAGCTGAGAGAAGGAACATAACATTAATGGAAATGGTCCGAAGTATGATGTCTCATGCTACTCTTCCAGTCTCTTTTTGGGGATATGTATTAGAAATAACGACATACATTCTGAACTTGGTGCCTTCCAAGTCAGTACTTAAGACATCCTATGAGATGTGGACTGGACGTATGCCAAGTCTAAATCATCTCAGGATATGGGGCTGTCCAACTTATGTACTGATCATGGGAGATAAGCTAGAATTAAGATCAAAATTATGCTACTTTGTTGGGTATCCATAAGGGACAAAAGGAGGTTACTTTTATCATCTCAAGGAGCAGAAAGTATTGGTAAGTACTAATGCTAGATATTTGGAGAATGATCAAAATACTTCCACTAAAGGTTCAACAAGGTTGGAACTCGAGAAGAAGTTATCTTTAGAATCAACTTCTTCAGACCCGATAATGGAATAAGAAGAAGCACAGCCTCAAGAACCTGTACAAATAGAGCTTTATCATAGTGGGAGGATATCTAGAGTTCTAGAAAGATGGATAAGAGAGGCTTTCAAGTTGGTCTCTGACAATTAGGAACAAGATCCCACTAGATACAAAGAGGTTATTGCTGATGCCGATGCAGATTTGTGACATGAAGCAACAAAAGCCGAGATTGAGTTTATATACTTCAATCAGGTTTGAGATCTTGTAGCTTCACCTGAAGGTATAAAACTCATTGGGTGTAAGTGGCTATACAAGAGGAAGAGGGGTATAGATGGGAAGGTAGAAACCTTCAAAGCTAGGCTTGTGACAAAAGGGTATACTCAGAAAGAGGAAATCGATTATGATGAAACATTTTCCCCGATAACTATGTTTAAGTCCATCCGTATCCTCCTTGCCATTGCATGTCATTACGACTATGAGATATGGCAAATGGATGTCAAGACGGCATTTCTTAATGGTCATCTTAATGAAGACATCTATATGTTCCAACCAGAAGGTTTTATTGCTAAAGGTCATGAATATATGGTTTGCAAGCTTAAGCATCTAGAACATGGAATATTCGTTTTGATGAGACTGTAAAGTCTTACGGATTCATTCAAAATGAGGATGAACCATGTGTGTACATGAAATTAGAAGGCATAAATGTGGTTTTTCTTATCCTATATATAGATGACATTCTACTAATTGGGAATGATGTAAGGATATTGTCATCTACTAAGGTTTGGCTGTTCAGTCAATTTAGTATGAAAGACTTGGGAGAAGCCAGTTACATTCTCGAGATTAAGCTTTTTAGAAATAAGAAGTAGAGAATGTTAGGATTATCCCAAACGACATACATTAACAAGATGCTGGTCAAGTTTAGTATGGACTCATGCAAGGGAGTTTTAATCCCTTACAGACATGGGTTGTCTTTTTGTTCTAAGGACTGTCCTAAGTCTCAAGAGGAAAAAGACAGGATGAGTAGGATTTCTTACGCTTCAGTTGTGGGAAGTCTCATGTACGCCATGCTGTGTACTAGGCCAGATATCTACTTTATTGTAGGCTTAGTTAGTAGATATCAGTTAAACCCTGTGGAGATTCATTGGCAAGCTGTAAAGTATATTCTTAAATACCTCAATGGTACAAAATATTATATGCTAGTTTATAGGGCTGACGACTTGGTTCCTACTGGATATATAGACTCAGATTTCCTGGTAGAAAAGGATAAGAGAAAATCCATTAGTCGATATGTTTTCACCTTGTTTGGAGTAGCTGTTTCATGGAGGAGTATTAAGCAATCTTGTATTGCTGACTCAACTATGAAAGCTGAGTATGTGGCAGCTTCAGAAGCATCCAAGGAAATAGTCTGGCTCCGGAAGTTTTTTTTAGAACTTGGAGTTGTGCCACACATGGACAGATTGATTATGATGTATTGCGACAACTCTAGAGCATTCTCGCAATCCAAAGAACCGAGGAACCACAAGAAGGGGAAGCACATCCAGAGGAAGTACCACCTGATTCGAGATTTTATTCAGAGATGAAAAATCATGGTGGAACAGATAACCTCGGAGAACAACCTAACAGATCCCTTCACCAAGCCTTTGGCTGAGAGAGTCTTCAAGAGACACTTAGACACCATAAGGGTGGGTACCTATGGACTTTCTTAGTCTTAGAGTGCAAGTGTGAGATTGTTGGAATATATACCCTCTAGACTAGTTTATCTAATGTAATTGTCGAATTTATTAATAAAAGAATTTATTCTCAAATTTTATTTATGAATTTACATTTTATTTGTACACGATTTTCATTTGGAACGAACCTATTGTGTTTAAGTACGTGATCCATATGAATGGTGGTCTTTCACAGTAAAGTATGGATCACGGGTTACTTAACACAAATATTTGTTCTTAACCGATTGATGATAATGGGAATCTTATCATGTATAGGTTATTGTGTTATGAGTTCTAAATAGAGAATAGCTTACCTTTAGCCAGTGAGTAGTTCACTCACTTCATAGCATGAACATATTTCGAATACATAGAACATTACCTGTAATAGTGATTTCTAAAAGTACTATTTAAAAGAAACCCAAACTATTACTGCTACAGCGTAGACTAATACTCTACCACTTGAGTATGAGTTGGTGGTCTGACGAAACTCGAAGCATATATTTTGATATATTGTAGTTGAGGTTCTTTCGTAGAGTCGATATACTTGTATATTGGGTATATATGACTGGTTAGTTAAGACAGACTTGTACAAGATAGGTTCTACGCTATATCGCCTCTTGCGACTATTCGAATGATCTAATTATTCAGAGCTCTGGGGAACATGACTTGAATGTTTATTTTAGGGTAACTCCCTTGAAAAGTGGAAACATTCCAGGAGCCATGGATCATTGGACTAGAGGTTTAAGGATGACAGATGTCTATTAGAGAGGTGTTAATACGCTCTTCCTCTTTAATTGCACGGTAATGCGTAGAGAGGTATTTTAGTCATTACGCTTGTAGGTCGAAGATTTTGCTAACGCATCATTGTCCTTAGGGTCAATATTTTATTATGATGATATTATGAAATATTTAAAATACAAAATATAGCTATTTATATAGTAGGGGTATTTTGGTCATTTTAGTAGCCAAGGCGATGTATCTTTTGGTCCCTGGAATGACCTTTAAGTCATGAAAGATTTGGGTTAAGGAATTAATCTTGATATATATGGGTTTTATTTTATTTTATTAATCTGATTTATTTATTGGACTTGAATAAAATAAAATATCTGTGAGAGAGTATTTATTTTATCTAATTTAATTGGTTAATTAATTATTCAAGGCCCAAGGCCCAAATTGAATAATAAGAAAATTAATTTGGATATAAACTAGATAAAAGGTATGAAATTTTATATTAGTCTATTTGGGCTTGTTAATTATTTATTGGACTGTTTAATAAAACTCAGAAAATAAATAATTGAGATTTATTATTTATGGGTATTCAAGCCCAAGAATAAATAATTTTATCTGACTCAATGAATAAGATTAAGGATAAAATAAAATTTAAAAAATTAATTAATTATTAATTTAATTAATTAATTAAAATAAAATTAAAAAAAACAACAATACGGGATGGAACCCGTGTTGTTTCGCGTGCAGGATAACAGAAAGTATGGATGCTTTCTGTTTGCACGCGAATGGCTTCTCTCTCGGAGATTGATTCAATTGGATGGTAAATGAATTGAAGTAGCAGCTTGGTTTTTGGACTTTTGGTGGTTTCGTGATTCACAGAAGCAAAGAAAAGAAAACAGTCTCTTCGTTCTTCATTTTGCATTCATAGAAAACAAACCCATTAGCCTTCTAAGGCTTATCAAAACCCAATTTTTAAATCTTCACCGGCTATGCTACGGGCACCATTTCGAAAAACTAAATGTTTCATGTGAATGAGACGGAGTAGAAGTTTACAAGGACGTGATTCAATAGCCTCAAGTATCCTTATACAGACATCTATACCAGTGCGAAGAGGGTCATTCAATCATAGAGGTAAATTTTTCGTTTTCCTAGCATGCTTTCATTTTGATAATATTTGCCATTTTAAGCCTTCAGTATGGTCTTGTTGATAGTTTAGGTTTAGATGTTCAGAGACCTATCATTTATTGTGATAGTCGGAGTGCATTGGACTTGGCTAAAAATCTAGTTTATCATGAATGATTAAAGCACATTAATGTCAAGTTGAACTTTATTCGAGATGTTATAAAAGATAAAAGTTATTCTCCATAGAGAAAATAGCCACAACTGATGGATTTTTTTAGCCAATTCACTATGATGATGTTCGAATTTTGCTCAAAATGTCGCTGTATATAGGCCATGGAAAGAAGAGTTGTAAGAGGTCTGGACTTCTTGCTGATATAGACGTGCCTCTTCCAACAAAGAATAACACTTCTGATGGGACTAATTCAAGGAAATCTAATCCTACTGATAATGCTGCTATATGCTAGACTCCAAAGAATAGTACTCCTGGGACTCGTCCTGCAGGAGATGCCTCGCCTAATGATCAAAGTCCCGAGGGAACAACAGAAAATCCACTCGCTGCAGATGTCTCTCCCAACGCTCAAAACGTTCAGCAGTAGAAATCCACTCGCTTCTGACGGGAACCTTCAGCAATAGAATGATGGTGATGTTGCTGTTGCTTTGGAGTTAGTCGCACCAAGCAATCATCCACGACTCGTTGCCCTGGTTTTTGATCCAGTTAGGCGGCTCTTATACTCTCTCGATATGGCACCAATCTCTCAAAAAGTTGCAGGTGGTGAATTTGTTACACACAATGTCCAGTCTGCAGAAGCAACAACTAATGCCATTAATCAACCCTCTAACGTAATGCAGTCAGGGCTACTAGCTTACCTTACAATCACTCTGATCTAATTTCTTCTTTCTTGTAGATTGTTCAGAGTTCCCAATAAGCTAACCTTACAAATTCTAGTAGTCACAAGTAGAAGGCAACAGCGATATTGTCCTCAGTCAAATGCCAACCAATGATTCTATGGTCCCTTTGTCTTTTTCGCAAAAGATGGCATCGTCTACAGGCCACAAAAATTGATTGTAGGATAAGGAATCCTTTTCAGGTTACATGTCAGATTCTTCAGCACCTAAAAAATCACTCTGATCTAATTTCGAGAAAGAAATCTTAAAGCAGCTTAGTCATTTGTGAGAAAGAAAAGATGGCAAAAAGAAACTCCAATCTATAGGCGACTGAGACTTCAATTTTAGACTAATTTTATAGACTATTCAAAAGAGGATTATGAACCAAATTTTTATTAGTACATACAAAAGAACGAAAAAATAGAATAGAATTCTTACAAAATAAAAGATAAGGAGATTTGATGTGAAATTTTACTTCCAATTCACAAATAACTTTATATGTATTTTACTTTATTTTTATGTATAAAAATTGAATCGCCTTTTGGTTTAAAAAACAAAAAGGCGCGTGTTATATGTATTCAATCTGCAGGAGCCTACTTTGTCTTGTTACACGTATAACTTGTCAGTATTTTTTAAATGTTTTCGTCCTATTTTTATTTTATTTATTTATTTTTATTAAATAGAGATGAAAAATTGAATTAAAAGATATAAATATTTATTAAAAATAAATTAGTGACCCACAACTTTATTTGAAAGTACTAGTAAATATATATGCCATTGTCTTTTTACAGCTGTTTGGTTGGAAGATCTTGATGGAAAAAATAAAAATGAAGTTGAAACATAGCCATTATTTGTGCTTGGTTAGGGTGGAGTTTTAAAGTAAATGAATGAGAGATCTGATTATCGAGAATTTTGTTTCTCACCAACGTTATATATTTCATATTTTTTGGAATAATTATTTAATGTATTGATAAACTAAATCAACGAGAAAATTTTATTGAATTTTTATAAAATTTAGGTAGTGTTAGAAAAAAAAATCTACACACTACACACTAATAAAACTCTAACTATTCTTTGCACAAGAATTTCTTCAAATCTCTTTCTTTCTTTCTATCACAATTTTCTCTCACAATCACAATTCTTTCTTTCACAAAATGATGGTGTATTACAAGCTTAGAGAATAGCTCTATTTATAAAACTCTTAATTAGTGGAATACATCATCTTCCACTAATCTTAATTAGTGGTGTCTCCACTAATTGATGGGTATCTATAAAAATCCATAATTAGTAGAGTTTTCACTAATTAGTGGAACTTTCACTAATTTCCTAATAATTCACATAAATCCATAATTAGTGGAGCTTCCACTAATTCACAATATATCATAACACTCCCCCTTGGATGTTCATCCATTACATAAAGAATATGCCTCGTTAAAACCTTACTAGAAAAAAATTCAGTGGGAAAAAAAATCTAGTGAAGAAAAAAGAGTACACTATTCTATATGTTTGTTTATTACTCTCCCTGATGAAATGATTCCTTTAAATCTTTAAACCGACGCATACCGATTTTATATCTCAACTTCTCAAATGTTGCAGTCGGTAAAGTCTTCGTGAAAATATCTGCGAGGTTGTCACAAGACCGAATTTATAGCACATCAATTTCACATTTCTTCTGGAGTTCATGAGTAAAGAAGAATTTTGGTGAAATATGTTTTGTCCGATCTCCTTTAATATATCCTCCTCGTAATTGAATTATGCAAACCGCATTGTCTTCATAAGAGGAGTTGGAATATCTTTGATCGATGATAATCCACAACTTTCTCGGATATAATAAATCATGGATCTTAACCATACACATTCTTGACTTGCTTCATGAATGGCTATAATTTCAGTATGGTTTGAAGAAATAGCTGCTTGGAGATATCGAAAGACTTGTTTAATTCCATTCCAATATCGTCGTGTTAGTGAAGAACCAAATCTTACTAATAAATTGATAACAAAAGCAATATCAGGTCGTGTATTATTAGCAAGATACATCAATGCACTAATTGCACTGAGATATGGTATTTCAGGACTAAGGAGTTCTTCATCATCTTCTTGAGGTCGGAAAGGATCTTTATTCACATTTAATGACCGGACGATCATTGGAATACTCAATGGATGTGCTTTGTCCATGTAAAATCTTTTGAGAACTTTTGCTATATATGTTGATTGATGAATAAATGTTCCACTTTCCAGATGTTCAATTTGTAAACCAAGGCAAATTTTGGTTTTACCAAAATCCTTGATTTCGAATTCTCTTTTTAAATAATTCATTGTTTCTTGGAGCTCTTCAGGAGTTTCAATAAGATTAATATTATCAACATATATAGCTAATATCACAAATTTAGAATCAGATTTCTTAATAAAAACACATGGACATACCTGGTCATTTTTAAATCCCGCTTTCAATAAATATTCACTAAGACGAGTAAACCACATGCGCCCAGATTGCTTCAGGTCATATAATGATTTCTACAACTTGATGGAGTAATTTTCACGAGGATAATGTTTATATGCTTCAGGCATATGAAATCCTTTGGGGATTTTCATGTAAACATCATTTTCTAAATTTCCATACAAATAAGCAGTGACAACATCTAATAGGCGCATATCTATCTTTTCATGTATTTCCAAACTGATAAGATATCAGAGTGTAATAACATCAACAACAGGAGAATAAGTTTCATCATAATCAATACTTGGTCTTTGTGAAAAATCTTGGGTTACTAATCGCGCTTTATATCGTACGATTTCATTCTTTTCATTACGTTTTCGCACAAATATCCATTTGTAGCCAACAAGTTTTACACATTCTGGTGTTCAGACTACAGGTCCGAAGACTTCACGTTTTGTCAGTGCATTTAACTCCGATTGAATCGCATCTTTCCATTACAGCCAATCTTTTCTATGCCGACATTCATCAACTGATATTAGTTCAAGATCACCATTATCCTGTATAACATCAAGAGATATATTGTATGCAAATATATTATCAATAACAGTTTCTATCCGATTCCAACTTCTACCGGAAGTGGTATAATTGATAGAAATTTCAGTGTTACTTTCATCAATTTCTGGTTCTTTGTCATCAGTTTTCTCTTGGTCTTTATCATTCTTTTCTTCAATATGATCTTTTGGATCATTTAATCATCTTTTCTTTCGAGAATTTTTATCTTTAGAACCAAGAGGTCGACCATGCTTCTAGTGTGCTTTTGACTCAGCAGCTATAGGTATAATATTTTGTTCTACTGGAACTTTAATTCGAATAGGAGCATTTATAGTTGGAATATGTGATTTTGTAACTCTTCTGGAGTCAACAAAAGCGTCTGGCATTTGATTTGTAATGTTTTGCAAATGAATTATCTTTTGAACTTCAAGTTCCCATGCGTTTGTGCATGGATCAAGATAATTTAATGATGTTGTCCAAGCAAGATCCTTTTTATGCTGTTTTTGTTTTCCCTCTAATTTAAGAAATAATGATTCATCAAAATGACAATCAGCAAATCTTACTGTGAATACATCTCCTGTCAGGGATTCAACATACCTGATAATAGATGGAGAATCATATCCAATGTATATCCCCTTTCTTCTTTGAGAACCCATCTTTGTACATTGGTTTGGTGCAATTGGAACATATACAGTACACCTAAAAATTCTTAAATGAGTAATATTTGGTTCTGAATCAAAAGCCAATTGCAAAGGAGCGAATTTATGATAACTAGCTGGCCTTATACGTACAAGTGTTATAGCATGTAAAATAGCATGTCCCCAGGCAGATGTTGGGAGATTTGTTTTCATTAATAATGGTCTAGCAATTAATTGTAATCTTTTAATCAAAGATTCAGCAAGACCATTTTGTGTATGAACATGAGCTACATGATGTTCAATATTAATTCCAATTGGCATGCAATATGCATCAAAAGAATGTGATGAAAATTCACTAGCATTATCCAAACGGATATTTTTAATGTGATGGTCAGAAAATTGTGCTCGTAATTTAATTATTTGAGCAAGTAATCTTGCAAACACCAGGTTACGAGTAGATAATAAATATACATGTGACCATCGGGATGATGCATCAATTAAGATCATAAAATATTTGAACGGTCCACATGGTAGATCAATAGGTCCACAAATATCTCCGTGAATCCGTTCAAAAAATATAGGACTTTCAGCTCCTACTTTTACTGGTGATGGTCTAACAATTAATTTTCCTATGGAACATGCAGCACATGCGAATTTTTCTGATGTCAATATCTTTTTATTTTTTAATGAATGACCATGTGTATTCTCAATGATTCTTCTCATCATGGTAGATTCCGGATGACCCAACTGGTCATGCCAAATGCTAAAAGTAATAGGATCAGTAAACTTCTGATTTACGAGATGATAAATTTCAATTATATGTATTTTTGCAAAATATAGGCCAATAGAAAAAGACGGTAGTTTTTCTAATACAGATTTCTTACCCAAATGAATTTGAGTAATATAAAGATGCTCGATCCCATTTTTCTTATTTGTTTCAACATGATATCCATTTCTGCGGATATCTTTAAAACTCAATAAATTTCTTCTGGATTTTGAGAAAAATAGTGCCTTATCAATAATAATTGTTGTTCCTTTAGGCAACAATATACTAGCTCTTCAAGGGCCTTCAATCACATTTGTACTACCATTTATCGTATAAATATTTATTTCTTCCATTTTGATATTAGAAAAATATTTCTCATTTTTTAGTATGGTGTATGTAGTTCCACTATCAATAATGCATACATTATCATTAACAACAGCCATCTGAATACAAATATATATATATATATATATATAATGCAAACGTAAATATTGTTAGAATATAATGAAAATGAAAATACAAAAATATAAGGGTGATGCTTTAATTCTTCTGGACACTGCCATCACCAATTAAATGGTCTATCTTACCGTCTGGATGTTCAAAAAAATCCGATACATCCATATGGGTAATATTGATATTAAGATTTTCAGGATCAATATCATTATCCTCAGCATCATTTACTGGATGTTGAGAAAAATTTGCTTCCACATTTTTATGGTTCTTTTTCAGTGAAGCTTGATATAATTCCACTAAATGCTTGGTCGTACAACAGTTACGTGACCAATGACCTTTCATGCCTCATCTATAATATGTATCATTATGCTTTTCTTCCATTTCTTTTTCTTTTTCTTTTCCTTTATGATCTTTTCTGTTCCACTTCAGGTGGCCAGTATTTCTCACAGCTTGATTATGATTGTAATAAGGAAAATATCGAGCGTGTCCACGACCATAACCACGACCACGGCCACGGCCACGACCACGACTATAACAATGGCTTCTGCTAAAGCTAACAGCATTCACTTCTGGGAGTGCTGTTGAGCCAGTTGGTCTGGCTTTATGATTTCGCAATAATAACTCATTATTTTTCTCTACAATGAGGAGGGCAGTTATTAAATTTGTAAATTTGGTATACCCTTTTTCTCGATATTGTTGCTGCAGGACAATATTCGAGCCATGAAAGATGGAGAATGTCTTCTTCAGCATATTTTCATCAGTCACTTTTTTTTTCACATAATTTTAACTGAGATGTAATTTTATACATTGCGGAGCTATATTCATTCACGATTTTAAAATCTTGCAACCTCAGGTGCAACAATTCATACCGTACAATGGGTAGTACGACCATCTTCATGTGGTCAAATCTTTCTTTTAAATTTACCTACAGGACATATGGATCTTTTTCGGTAAGATATTCCATTTTCAAATTTTCATCGAGATGACGACGAATAAAAATCAAAGCTTTAGCCTTGTATTGTGCAGATGCATTATTATTTGCTTGAATAGTTTCACTAAGGCCTTCAGTATTTAGATGCATTTCTGCATCGAGAACCCATGACATATAATTTTTGCCAGAAATATCAAGGGCTACAAATTCGAGTTTAGCGAGATTAGCCATAGAGATCAATAAATGCGTACCTATTTTTTGGCTTTGGTAACGGTAGAGACTCGTGCTTAGTCTTCTGGCTTTTGTAACGGTAGAGACTCCTGCTTATAACATTTTATAAAATTTGGGTAGCGTTAGAAAAAAAAAATATACACACTAATAAAACTCTAATTATTCTTTGCACAAGAATTTCTTCAAATCTCTCTCTTTCTTTCTCTCACGATTTTCTCTCACAATCACAATTCTTTCTTTTACAAAATGATGGTATATTACAAGTTTAGAGAATAGCTCTATTTATAGAGCTCTTAATTAGTGGAATACATCATCTTCCACTAATCTTAATTAGTGGTGTCTCCACTAAATGATGAACATTCATAAAAATCCATAATTAGTGAAGTTTCCACTAATTAGTAGAGCTTCCATTTATTCCTTAATAATTCACATAAATCCATAATTAGTGGAGCTTCCACTAATTCACAATATATCATAACATGAACCTTATTATTATTATATATATAATATATTATTCTCATCATCATTATCATTCTTGACTGCAATAAATCCTCACATTTTATTTTGACCGAAGGTCTTATTTCTTTAACTGGAAATTTTGTACTAAAGCATTGGACTCATAATAGCATAAATGGATGGTACATTTGTCCGCAGTAGATAAAAATGGTAATGACGGTTGGAAACGAGACAAATTTAATTCCTCGTTCAATTTGAATTAGAATATTTCAATTTGATTTCAGTATTTGATCATAACTAAATTACTATCTTACCTTTATTAATTAAATTACTACATTACATCTTGAGAAAGAAATCTTATTCTTTAGAATTGAGAAAATAAACACAAAATATTGAAAAAAAAAATCCTTATTGAAAGATGATATTGTAATTTTTTTAAAAAAATTTAAGAATAAAATATAAAAAATTTAAGAATAAATATAATTAAAAATTTCTTCATATTGACATCTTTCACTGTACGTTTTATTTTCCTCTCTTATCCTTTCTCCCCTCACACCCCTCATTTCCTAACATAATCATAAATGAAGTGTATTTCATAAGAAGCAAAGTATTATTTCCTTTCGTTATCTATTATCATGTGTTGGGAGAAAAACAAACTTGTTATGAAATTGAGGCAGTGTTAGAATAAAATCTACACAATAAGAAATCTCTAACTATTATTTGTACAAAAATTTCTTCAAACTTCTCTCTTTCTTTTCTCTCACAATTTTCTCTAACAAATCTTTCACAATTGGTATATCTCATGCTTGGAGAAGAGCTCTTATTAGTGTAATTCATTATCTTCCACTAATATGCATTAATGGTGTCTCCACTAACTCTTAATGGTGAACATCCATAAAATTAGTGGAGCTTCCACTAATTCACTAATAATTCACAACACTCCCCCTTAGATGTCCATTACATAAAGAATATGCCTTATTAAAACCTTACTAGATAAAAACTCAGTGGAAAAAAAATCTAGTGAAGGAAAAAAAAATACACTATTCTATATATCTGCTTATTACTCCAACTGATGAGATGATTCATTTAAATCTTTGAATCGACGCATACTGATTTTATATCTCAACTTCTTAAATGTTGCAGTCGGTAAAATCTTTGTGAAAATATTTACAAGGTTGTCACATGATCGAATTTGTAATACATCAATTTCATCTTTTTTTTAAGTTCATGAATAAAGAAGAATTTTGGTGAATTATATTTTGTCAAATCTCTTTTAATATATCCTCCTTGTAATTGAGTTATGCAAGCTACATTGTCTTCATAAAGAGGAGTTGAAATGTCTCTTATCGATGATAATCCATAACTTTCTCGAATATAATGAATCACTAATTTTAACTATACACATTCTCGACTTACTTCATGAATGGCTATAATTTCAGTATGATTGAAAAAAGTAGCTGTTATAAATTGTTTTGTAGAACGTCATGATATAGTAGTATTTTCACAAGTAAATAGATAGCCCGTTTAAAAACGTGCTTTATGTGAATCAGATAAATAATCAACATTTGCATAACCTATCAATGTTGGGCTAGTTTTATTTGAATAAAATAATCCGAGATCAATTGTACCTTGGAGATATCAAAAGACTTGTTTAATTCCATTCCAATGTCGTCGTGTTGGTGAAGAACTAAATCTTGCTAATAAATTGACAGCAATATCAGGTCGTGTATTATTAACAAGATACATCAATGCACCAATTGCACTAAGATATGGTACTTCAAGACTAAGGAATTCTTCATCATCTTCTTGAGGTCGGAAATGATCTTTATTCATATTTAATGACCGGGCGATCATTGAAATACTCAATGGATGTGCTTTGTCCATATAAAATCTTTTTAAAACTTTTACTGTATATATTGATTGATAAATAAATGTTCCACTTTTCAGATGTTCAATTTGTAAATCAAGACAAAATTTAGTTTTACCAAAATCCTTGATTTCGAATTCTCTTTTTAAATAAGCAATTGTTTCTTAGAGCTCTTCTAGAGTTCCAATACGATTAATATCATCAACATATATAGCTAATATCACAAATTTAGAACCAGATTTCTTAATAAAAACACATGAACATATCTGGTTATTTTTAAATCCCATTTTCAATAAATATTCACTAAAACAATTGAACCACATGCGTCTAAATTGCTTCAGGCCATATAATCATTTCTGCAACTTGATGGAGTAATTTTCACAAGGATAATGTTTATATACTTTGGGCATGCGAAATCCTTCGGGGATTCATATAAACATTATTTTCTAAATTTTCATACAAGTAAGTAGTGACAACATCTAATAGACGCATATTTATCTTTTCATAGGATTTTGATCAGAATGGCCCCATTAGGGGCCATTCGGCCTCACGTGGCCCCGCCGGGAGCAAAAGGCCTAAAATGGCCTCGACGCATTCCTCGATAGCGTCCTAATTTAAATGAGGACGCTATCGACGAATGCATCCTTATTTACTTAGGGCGCTATTCTTCAATGCGTCCTTACTATGTTAGGACACATACACGAATAGCGTCCTACCCAGTTGTCTTCTTCACCGCGCCGTGCCTCTGCAATTTTCATTTCGCTGCACTTCACTTCAATTTTCGATCAGTGGCTTTTCTCTTTCGCTACACTTCCTCCGGTGACATCATCAACCTTATTCGGCACCCTTCTGCTCCGGCGACCATAACATTATTCTCCCCGCCGGAGCGAATAGTCACCTCCACCGGCGATGGCGACGGTAGCAGTCTTCTCCGCGGCGGCCCGTCCTGTGCACGGCATTTTGTCTGATTTCGAGGTATGTCATGCTTCTTGGTCTTTATTTTTTGATTAGTTGATATAATTTCTGAATATAATGTATGTATTTTGTTGCATTGGTTTTTATTTTTTATATATCATAAATCACCATTTAAGATTTGGGAATATATCTTATATTTGGTTTTTTTTTTTTTTTGTCCATTAGAAGTTTATGTTACCTTTTTGTATAGTACTCTGATTGTACAAATATGTTTATAGCTTTCTATTTTGGTGAAAGGATTTGAAACTACATTATGGATAATATACTATTCTGGTGGAAGGATTTGGAATATAGGAATTCTTATTATTATTAATTTATTTTTTAATATACTATTATTATTTATTTATTTAATATATTAATATTATTGTTATTGTTATTATTATTATTTTTAATATACTATTATTATTAGTATTATTTTTTTTATTTTTTAATATACTATTATTATTATATATTATTTAATATATTACTATTACTATTATTATTATTATTATTTGTATTATTATTATTTTTAATATACTATTATTATTATACTATTATTATTAGTTTATTTTTTTAATATACTATTATTGTTATTATTATTTATTATTTAATATTTTAGTATATTAAAAATAATAATAATAGTAGTATATTAAACAATAAAATAATAATATACTATTATTATTATTATTTATTATTTAATATATTACTATTACTATTATTATTAGTATTAGGATTATCATTATTTTTAATACACTATTATTATTATTTATTTTTTTAATATACTATTATTATTAGTTTATTTTTGTAATATATTATTATTATTATTATTATTATTGATATACTATTATTATTTTATTTTTATTTGTAATATACTATTATTATTTTAATTACTATTAATACGCTATTATTATTATAATTATTACTTTAAATATACTATTATTATTAATTTATTTTTGTAATGTATGATTATTATTATAATTATTTTTAATCTACTACTATTATTGTAGTTATTATTATTATTACTATTTTATTGTTTAAATATACGATTATTATTATTATTAAAAAAATTAGATAAGAATACTTGTATTATTAAATTCTTGTGTTACGCTATTTAATTAAAACAATTAGTGATTGGATGTAGAAATTCGTAGTAATACTTGTATTCATTAAAAGAAATTGACATCTCACAATATCCTTTAGGATGGATCGAGTACGTGGCGATACTGTCCCCGGACCTATTTACGAGGGCTTGATATCTAGGCAGGATAGGCATCGATCTTCATTGATTTGGTCACGACATTCTAAGAGCTGTGAGATACCATTAGTCTTTAGACATTGCGATTCTCGTTTTTGGGAGCTATTTCCATTCCCTCCTCGGGTAATGGATTATTTCGATTTGGCTGGTTTCGGGGGAGTTTGTAGAGTTGAGCATCTTCATGTAGATCATGCCCTTGTGACTGCATTAGTTGAGAGGTGGCGTCCCGAGACACATACCTTCCATCTACAGGTAGGAGAGGCCATCGTTACACTAGGGGATGTTGCGATTTTGTGGGGACTTAGAGTTGACAGTGACCTGATCATTGGAGAGGTTTACGGGCGCCCTTGGACAGCGTGGAAGAATTTGATAATACGCTTCTTGGCTTTCGACCTCTGACTACCCAGTTCAGGGGTAACAGGCTGGAGAAGTCGGCCATTGAGGCGCATTTGTCACTCCCTCTTCCGGATGATGCTTCTGATGCAGTGGTACAGCAGAGGGCACGTGGATTCATTTTTCTTCTTATTGGTAGTATGATTCTGTTTGACAAATCAGGTCATCTACTGCCCCTTCGTTTTCTACCATTCCTTGCGGACTTACATTATTGCGGTCAGCTTAGCTGGGGTGGTGCGGCTCTAGTGTGGATGTATAGATGCCTTTGCGAGGCAACTGACCCTGCTGCGAGAAGATTTGTGGTCCTATGGTTCTGCTTTAGGTTAAATTTTTCTTTTTATTCTTTCTTTTCCAATTACTTTAGATGTTTTATAGTCTAGCAAAATAGTAATAAAATTTGAGTAACCTATATTATTTTATTGTGTAGTTATGGGCTTGGGAGCACATCCCTATCCTACGCCCTGACAGGGTTGAGCCAGGCCATAGACCTCCACTTGCACCGTATGGTGCGAGGTGGAATGTGCGGCTACGGTTACATCGGACGCCGACACACGTTCTAGTGACATACAGAGATCAGTTAGACACGATGCAGGATCATCACGTACGTATTTAGATTTTTCTGACAGAAATTTTTTATTACTCATATTGTTGTTTTAGTGTTTCAATTAAATATTTTCAAATTATGTCAGTTTATTTGGTGTCCGTACGATGCCATAGACCTAGAGTTCATGCCAGTGAGATACATGGAAGGTTCAGACACCTGGCGATCATGGACTCCACTCATATGTTGGGACATCGTAGAGTTCCACTACCCCGACCGTGTGTTTCGACAGTTTGGTATGTTACAGCTCATTCCACAAATTTGTGAGTACGATGCTAAGTTGTACACGACTAGTACTCGGGGGAACCACACGACTAACTAGTCTCATCACCATTCAGCGTTCATACCACTGCGGGGTTCGCGACATCAGATAGTCGTATAGGGTACTCTCGGGATAGGGATGGAGCCGAACTATCCATCTTGGTACCGGTTGAGGACTAGGTGACGGATTGGTAATCCGTCCCCACCAGAGGGTAAGGTCGCCGGCTACCAGGGGACTGGTTCGGGACACACAGTCATGGTAAGTAAATTATTCAGTATTCTGTTTTTTTTCTCGATAATGTATTATTATTCATACTCTATTTATTATGACATGGGTATTTTTTTTTTATGGCTATTACAGAGCTATATCCATTACCACGGAGGCTTTAGCTACAGCTGACTCATATTCGAGGGCAGCTTTCGAGTTATC
This sequence comes from Voacanga thouarsii, assembly GCA_026120185.1. Classification (NCBI taxonomy): domain Eukaryota; kingdom Viridiplantae; phylum Streptophyta; class Magnoliopsida; order Gentianales; family Apocynaceae; genus Voacanga; species Voacanga thouarsii. Next base: position 3,033,425 of record JANUWF010001287.1, on the reverse strand, counting down.
AGGGACACGTGCACTCTTTCTCTTACAACGGCCGAGTTTGATCTTACTAGTTATGGCACACGCCCCATTCTAGAAGCGGGTGTATTCGCAATTTCGGAATAGGCAGCCAGTAGAGGGCCTCGAGCACGGGTTGAGGGTCGGGCCATTCCGGGTCAGCGTCGAGGTGGTAGGCAAGCCTGTGCAGCCCCAGCTGCAGCAGTTGCACCCGAGGTTACACCAGATCCCGTACTACTGCTAGTTGGTCCGATTGGAGAGTTTGATGCGGGACTATCTGAGGAGTTCGAGGCGAGACTATCTGGGGAGTACGAGGCGGGACCATCTGGGGAGCCAGCTGCGCAAACTCCGGATGCCTTGATCTTTAGCACTACTTGCCTTTCAACGTCGACAGAGGACGGGGTGGATGGTATTACAGAGCAGAGGCCCGACACATCGACGCAGGCATCTAATATGGGACCGGGGCAAGTCATGCAGGAGTTTGCGCATGTTCTACCTACAGAGTCCATACCATTTAGCGCGGTGGTCGATGACCAGGACAGACCAGGACTTAGAGTTCAGTGGCATCAGCGGCGACCTAGAGATTATCATCCAATAGTGCCAGAGTAGGGAGATCCCATTGTACCCATCGAGAGTGCACATGCTGCAATAGACATACGCCCGAGGCCCAGACGTGTTGTCCGACCCCGACCATGTGGCACGTAGACTCAATCCGCATGCTTTCTTATTGTTCTGTATATAGTTGATTCTCCCTTTATCACTTTTTTTTTATTTTTTATTTTTGGTTTGGCAAAATGCATTTGCACTCTCTCTAGTTGTATTTTGTTACTAGCTATATTAACAATTAATTATTTAACTCAAAACATGTATCTATACTTGTTATATTTGATTTTATAGTGTAGTTAAATACCAATTGGATTGGGATTAGTTTATTTCTATATAAATCTGAGTTCAATCTCACTATAATCATATAAATTTGAGTTTGATCTTATTTTAGTAAAACTCTAATAAAATAGGAATCTTAGTATTTAGAACGAGGGTTGAACTCTTGATCTAGTATTTAAATATTAGTCACCTTATTTTATCAGGTGAATTACTCGTTAATTGTTTTGAAAGGGGAAAGAATGAGACCCTTATCTCTAGAACGATTAGAACTCTTAGAGGCCCAAGTCAAATTTGTCCATTAGTTTACATATTAAAAAATTATATTTTTAGAATGTATATTTTACACTGCACAAAGTACAATTTTGTTAAATTTTATTTTTAATACATAATAGTGTTCTACTTTATATACTTTTTATTTTATTTTATAAAAAGTTTTATATTATTAAAATAACATGTAATATACACGTCAGCAAGACAAGGATGTAAACAATTTATATTTATTATTTAATAAAAAATATTTTAATCAATAGAATTATTGTATTCACATTAGATGAGTAAAATATATACTTTTTTATTTTGTTTTTGTTTTTATTAATTTATTTTGAGAGAGTGAGAAATTGATAGAGATAAAGAAAGAAGGGTGGATTGGGGGCCTACTGGTTGGAAGCTGCACGTGATTGTATGGCCCAAAGTCGTGAAAAGATTAAGTGAAAGACACCAAAGAGGTTATCCATCAATACAATTTCATGCAATTGTTCTTTCAGACAACACATTTTCTACAAGTAGCCAAAGCTAGAAATCAAATATCAATTCTTTGATATTAACATAACTACAAAAAAAAAAAAAAAAATCCCCTTCAGGTGCTTATGACTACTCCACCCTTGGCCTAACAACTAAAATCAACCAAAAAAAGTAAATACTTAAAAGAAATTTTTTATTTTTAACATTTGTCTTTATGAGTTGTTAAATTTATAAAATTACTATTACAAGAAAGTTTTAGGGTCCAACAACTATATATTTTTGTGGCAGAAAACATATAATCAATGATCATGCCCACATTTTCTTCGTTTTTCTTTTCTATCAAAAACCTTTATTTAGCAATTACAGGATGTTAGCGGAGTAATATACTTACCATTTTCTTATGAGACATATATTTATTGCAGATGGAGATAAATATACTTACCATTTTTTAGCACCCTGGACGCCAAATAATAATTCGCAGAGTAATACTGTAAGCATGTCTTGATAATCTACCTTTGACGCACACGTTCATGCTAAAGATAGATTGTCAAGAGTTAGAAAGCTTTTGCCGAGTAGATAGCGTCTTAAATTTTCAAGAGTCATTTTATAGGCACAATATGAGGCTGTGCTAGCACAACAATGACGCTACTCAAAATAGCACCATATTTGAGGACACTAATTGTAGAAGCGTCCTAAGTCTGCGGTCGGCCACCTTGTCCGCTGGATCTTTAGGTGGATTCCGAAATGACGTTGAATGCTACCGTGACATGCGTCCTATGACAGCCTTTCTGAAAATATTCCGAACTTTGCTGATTCGATACAGTAGGACGCTACTGATATTAGCGTCCTATTTGCAACCGACAAAACATTCTCGCTTTGGAACAAGATACCCGAGATTTGAGCGTACTTCAGATTTGACAATGTACCATAAGACGCTATTATGAATAGCGTCCTTATGAAGGACACAACTATGAATAGCGTCCTATGGCGCCTATTTAGCTCCATGCAATCTCGAAACCACTTCATTCCGTTCATGCAAAAAAAAAAAAAAAACACCAGACAGAGAGGAAGCCAAACTACGTTCACTTGAAGTTATTTTTTTTCCAAGTCCATACCATTATGTCACTTGAAACACCACTATCCCTTGGCTTCTTCTGGGATTGCCCTCTCTCATACGAAGCATGCGATTCAGTCATCTTTGCAGGCTCGTGTAGAAAGAGACTAGTCTTACAGCGTAAAATATCATTCCGCATGCTTGTCGACAAAATCTATACATACATGCGGATTGATAGGACGTTATTTACATTGGATATATCCATGAGATATCCTTGGGTATATGGAGACCGTGTTCAATGGGAGTTGCTTACATTGCAAGATGATAGCGATATGGATAACATTTGGACTTTGCATTCGACTTTCAAGGAGGGTGGAGTACATAATTATGTAAAGATAGGACCCATTTTAGATGCACCACACAACGTGCAAACAGTTCCTGAAGCTGATACTGGCATTTCCATACCGTCAACATCATTTCCCACCCAACAACTGCCTCATACCATTTCCTACACAGATTTGCTACTCCAACAAGAAGGGTTGGAAATCACAACCGTCCAAAATCAGTTGCCACAACTACAGAGTCACCCAAATGCTGATCCACTAAATGAGCCAGAAACAATGCAAGCGGATGAGCAACCAATAATTAATGGGACTGCAGTCATGGACTCACTAGGACCAACATCCGACATCGACGGACCACCTGCCTTAGAAGGAGAATATGGAATCGATATCGATGACGTGGGCCACAGTAACACCGGCAGCACTAGCCACAGTGACCAGGATGACGTGCTACCTCGACACACATCAATGTATGCTCCACCAGAACCAGCACATCAGATACCAGTCCATGTAAGAAATTTGCATACATACAGCAGTTTCCAGGATATAGGCTCAGGGGCACCTGAAGGTGACTTTTACTATGCCGGTGATGACTTACGTGTTGATGAATGGACAACAGAAAATTGGGTGTTAAGGCATAAAATGCGGTTTCGGGATAAGTCAGAAGCAATGCATGCTATGAGATTATGGCACGTTAAGAAAGGCTACGAGTTCACTATTATTAAAAGTAAGAGTGCGATTTGGACAGCCTCTTGCAGGAATAATACTGAGCAGAACCCATGTGCTTAGTACGTTCGAATCATTCAAAAAGTAAATACTGGACGATGGAAAATTTCGGTCTTGAATGGCGAACACACATGTCTCCAAAGGGTCATAAACAATAACAATTGAAATTTGTCTTCTAAATTTATTACACAACACATATTGCATCTTGTCAGAGATAACCCTGAGACAAGTGTCAGTACCATAGTAAGGGTTGTACACGACAAATTCCAGGTTGGATGTTCATACAGAAAATGATGGTATTCTAGGAAGGCTGCTATTGAGTTTTTATATGGCACATGGTCCTCTACTTTCAGAGTACTACCAGCGTATATGTTGGCGTTACAAGATTCAAATCTTGGTACAATTGTACACTGGAAACACCACAATATCAATGCTGAAGATACAAAGATTTTCAAGTTCGTATTTTGGGCTTTCAAACCATCGATCGACGAATTTAGGCATTGTCGCCCTATGATTTCAATCGACGGAACCTATTTAAGAGGGGCATATAAGAGTGTCATGTTGATAGCAAGCACTTGGGATGCTAATAATCACGTTTTTCCCCTAGCTTTTGCTGTTGTCGATGCTGAATCAAATGAGAGTTGGGGATGATTTCTTAGACTTCTCCGAAGACATGTGGTGCACGAAAGACATGTTTGTATTATGTCGGACAGGCACGCTAGAATCTTGTCAGCTATGAGGACACAAGGCTGACTGGACGGAGCCAATGGGAGTTCACAGGTACTGTCTACGTCATATTCGTGCCAATTTTAACAAACAGTTCAAGAACACCGAGTTGAAGCGACTCATGTACAAAGCCGAAACAGAGAGGAAGAAATCTAAGTTTGAATCTGTAATGAACGAAATAAGAGAATACAACCAGGAGGCGTACAACTGGTTGATGTGTATTGACCCGGAAAAATGGTCACTTTCACATGATGGGGGAAATCGATACGGATATATGATGACAAATTTATCCGAATCGTTAAATAGTGTTCTAAAAAAAATAAGAGCATTACCTATCACAGCCCTTGTCGATGCAATATTCTCGAAGATTGTCGAATATTTTAATTTGCATCGATCCACGGTCACACACTGTAACAAGCCATTTCTTCCGTTGTTATGGAATACATTCCAAGCAGCTTCGCAAAAGGCAAGAAGTTATAAGGTTGTGCAATATTAGGAACAAGTTGGAATTTTCAGTGTTAGGACACCCGCGAGAGTTGGAGGAAAAGGAAACAATGTGTATACAGTAATAATGTCTTCACGGGACTGCAGCTGCACGAAATGGAATATTTTTAGCTTGCCATGCACGCATGTATTCGTTGTCTGTCGACACCGTGGCTGGCAATCTTCTGATTTTGTACTACCTATTTACTCCTTAGACAAATATATTGCGGCTTACAACAAAGACTTCTATCCAGTCAACAATGAAAATTTATGATGTAATACTGACTTTTCGTTGGAGGGCTACACACTAACCCTTAAAGGTAATAGACCGAGACGGAGGCGTACTGCACGTTTTCGAGGAGAGATGGACTATCGAAATGAAGGGTCTCCACCAAGATGTGAAAATTGCCATCAAATGGGACATAACAGGCGAAATTGCAATAGCGCTAGTTTCTAACCTGAAGAATAAATTAGATTGCATTCAATTGTATTGTAACAAATTTATTTAATGATAATAAAATTCATTCTGCAGTTGACATTGTTTGTCCCATTTTTTTTTATTTATCCATTAATTACACACACTTTTATTATATTTTTTAAAGTTAATATAATTTCAACAATTAATACAAATAATTTATTCTAACATAAAGGATAATAAATTGTATAACAGAATCACTAAAATGTGATATACAATGTATAGGACGCTATCCGTGTATACGTCCTAATAGAGTACGGACGCATTGAAGAATAGCGTCCTAAGTAAATAAGGACGCATTCGTCGATAGCGTCCTCATTTAAATGAGGACGCTATTGAGGAATGCGTTGAGGCCATTTTAGGCCTCCTACTCCCGGCGGGGCTACGTGAGGACGAATGGCACCTAATGGGGCCATTCTGATCAAATTCCCTCTTTTCATGTACTGCTAAACTGATAAAAAATCGAAGTGTAATAGAATCAATAATATGAGAATAAGTTTCATCATAATCAATACTTGATCTTTGTGAAAAATCTTAGGCTACTAACCATGCTTTATATTATACGATTTCATTATTTTCATTGCGCTTTCGCACAAATATCTATTTGTAGTCAATAGATTTCACGTTTTGTCAATGCATTTAATTCCGATTGAATCGCATATTTCCATTGTAGCCAATTTTTTCTATGCCGACATTCATCAACTGATATTGATTCAGGATCATCATTATCTTGTGTAACATCAAAAGATATATTATATGCAAATATATTATCAATAATTATTTCTATCCGATTCCAACTTTTATCGGAAGTGGTATAACTGATAAAAATTTCAGTGTTACTTTCATTAATTTCTGGTTATTTGTCATCAATTCTCTCTTGGTCTTTATCATTCTTTTCTTCAATATGATCATCTGGATCATTTCATCCTCTTTTCTTTTAAGGATTTTTATTTTTAGAATTAAGTGATCGGCCACGCTTCTGACTTGCTTTTGACTCAACAGTTATAAGTATAATCTTTTGTTCTGTTGGAACTTCAATTCAAATAGGAGTATTTATAGCTGAAATATGTAATTTTGTAATTCTTTTGGAGTTAACAAAAGCATCTGACATTTGATTTGTAATGTTTTACAAATGAATTATCTTTTAAACTTCAAGTTCACATACGCTTGTGCGCGAATCAAGATAATTTAATGATGTTGTCCAAGCAAGATCTTTCTTATAATATTTATATTCTCCCCCTAATTTAGAGAATAATAATTTATCAAAATGATAATCAGCAAATCTTATTGTGAATACATCTCCTGTCAGGGATTCAACATACCTGATAATAAATGGTGAATCATATCCAACGTATATCCCCTTCATTCTTTGAGGATCCATCTTTATATGTTAGTTTGGTGCAATTAAAACATATACAGCACACTCAAAAATTTTTAAATGAGTAATATTTAGTTCTGAACCAAAAGACAATTGCAAATGAGAGAATTTATGATAACTAGTTAACATTATACGTATAAGTGCTGTAGCATGTAAAATAGCATGTCCTTGGCAGATGTTGGGAGATTTATTTTCATTAATAATGGTCTAATAATTAATTATATTTTTTTAATAGAAAATTCAATAAGACAATTTTGTGTATAAACATGAGTTGTAGGATGTTCAACATTAATCCCAATTGACATACAATATGCATAAAAAGCATGTGATAAAAATTCACCAGCATGATCCCAACGGATATTTTTAATTTAATGGTCAAAAAATTGTACTCGTAATTTAATTATTTGAGTAAATAATCCTGCAAGCGCCAAATTACGAGTAGATAATAAATACATATGTGACCATCAGGATGATACATCAATTAAGATCATAAAATATCTGAACGGTCCACATGGTGAATAAATAAGTTCACAAATGTCTCCGTAAATCCGTTCAAGAAATATAGGACTTTCAACCCCTACTTTTACTGGTGATATATAATAATTAATTTTCCTAGGGAATATGCAGCACATAAGAATTTTTCTAATATCAATATTTTTTTTATTTTTTAAGGGATGACCATGTGTATTCTCAATTATTCTTCTCATCATGGTAGATCTCGGATGACCCAACTAGTCATGCTAAATGCTAAAGATAATACAATCAGTAAACTTTTGGTTTACTAGATGATGAATTTCAATTGTACATATTTTTGCAAAATATAAGCTAGTAGAAAAATACGATAATTTTTCTAATACAATTTTTTTACCCAAATTAATTTAAGTAATATAAAGATGCTCAATATCATTTTTCTCATTTGTTTCAACATGATACTCATTTCTACAGATATCTTTAAAACTCAATAAATTTCTTCTAGATTTTTAAAAAAAAATAGTGCCTTATCAATATTAATTATTGTTCCTTTAGGTAACAATATACTAACTCTTCCAGAGTCTTCAATCATATTTGTACTACTGTTTATAGTATAAATATTTATTTCTCTCCTTTTGAGAGAAGAAAAATATTTTTTATTTTTTTGAATGATGTGTGTAGTTCCACAATCAATAATACATACATCATCATTAACAATAGCCATCTGAACAAAAATATATTTATATATAAACGTAAATATTATTAGAATAAAATGAAAATTCAAAAATATTAGGGTGATATATTAGTTCTTCTGGACACTGCCATCACTAATTAAATGGTCTATCATACCATTTGAGTATTCGAAAAAATCAGATACATCTATATGGGTAATATTGATATTAAGATCTCCAAGATCAATACAATCGTTGTCAGCATCATTCATTGGATGTTGAGAAAATTTTGCTTCAATATTTTTATTTTTCTTTTTCAGTGAAACTTGATATAATTCTACTAAATGCTTAGTCGTACGACAGTTACGTAAGTTACGTGACCAATGACCTTCTATGCTACATCTATAACACTTATCCTCATTATTTTCTTGTATTTAATTTTCTTTTCCCTTATTATCTTTTTTTTTCCACTTTAAGTTGCTAATATTTCTCACAACTTGATTATTATTGTAATAAGAAAAATATCGAGCGTGTATATGACCATAACCATGATCACAGTTACGACCACGGCCACGACTACGGTTACGACTACGACTATGGCTTCTGCTGGAGCCAACAACATTCACTTCTAGAAGTGCTGTTGAGTCAGGTGGTCTGGCTTCATGATTTTTCAATAATAACTCATTATTTTTCTCTACAATGAGGAGGACAGTAATTAAATCAGTAAATTTTGTATATATTTTTTCTTGATATTGTTATTGCAGGACAATATTCGAGGTATGAAAGATGGAGAATGTCTTTCTCCAGCATATCTTCATCAGTAACTTTTTTTTCGTATAATTTTAATTGAAATGTAATTTTATATATGGCGGAGCTATATTCATTCATGATTTTAAAATCTTGCAACCTCAGGTGCAACCATTCATACCGTACAGTTAGTAGTATGACCATCTTCATGTGGTTAAATTTTTCTTTTAAATTTATCCACAGGACATATGAATATTTTTCGATAAAATATTCTATTTTCAAATTTTCGTCAAGATGACAATAAATAAAAATCAAAACTTTAGCCTTTTATTATGCAGATACACTTATTTTTTTTTAATAGTTTCACTAAGGCCTTCAGTATTTAAATGCATTTCTGCATCGAAAACTCATGACATATAATTCTTTTCAGAAATATCAAAGGTTATAAATTCGAGTTTAGTAAAGTTAGTCATAAGAATCAATAAATGCGTACCTGTCTTCTGATTTTTGTAATGGTAGAGACTCGTGCTTTACTCTTCTGACTTTTGATAGTAGAGACTTGTACTTATAACGTGTTATGAAATTGTGACAATATTAGAATAAAATCTACACAATAAAAAATCTTTAACTATTATTTATACAAAAATTTCTTCAAACTTTTCTTTTTCTTTTCTCTCACAAATTTTTTTAACAATTCTTTTACAATTGGTATATCTCAAACTTGGAGAACTCTATTTATAGAGATCTTATAAGTAGAATTCATCATCTTCTACTAATATATATTAATGATATCTCCACTAACTCTTAATAATAAATATTTATAAAATTAATAGAACTTTCACTAATTTATTAACAATTCACAATAGAAATAGAAAACAATACATAGTTATTGTGTGTTTAACTTCTTATGGTGCTGTACAATGTTTCGAATAGAGTGGCTAGAAAACCTGTCTTAATTATGACAACATCATCGTGTTGGGGTCGTCAAGCGATTTATCGTCGTCAGTTTTCAGGTATGTTGACACTTGGAGGTCCCCTTTCCAGTAGTATTTCTGATGAAGACGGCGAGCCACGTTATTTCATTAATCAATCGCTTGTTAACCGCGTTTCACTGCACTAAGTTTCTGCGTCCTGGAGCCGCCGGGAAAGACTGGTATATTTCTTCCAGCCACGGTCCCACGGAAACAAAACCGCCACCATTTTTGGCTTTCCGGTACCCTGCGTGGCTATGTTTGGCTCACAAAATAAGATAGATTTTTATAAAGAAGAATAAATATAATTTATTTTTATTTTATTTTATTATAATAATAGAATAATTATAATTTAAAATAAAAAATTAAAATACAAATAATAAATATTCTTTTTATTTTAAAATATTTATTTATGAAAATTTTATTTTGTTTTAAAATATTTATTTATGTATATATTTTTAAAATTAATAATTAATTTCTTTTTATTGTACTCTTATTTATTCTAAATCAAGTGTATAATTTTTTAAAATTCTTTTTTCTTCTTATTTTTTAAGAATTTTTACCAACCAATAACTATCGTGTTTTTAATATGAGTAAAATATGAATTTTATCTAAATTATAGTATTGTTTTTAACTTCCTTACACTGTATGTAAAAAGTTTCATGAATAAGTATTTTGAAACGAATAGAGTAATTTATTTTTATTTTATAAAATAATAGATAATTTGAAATATAAAAAGTTTATAAGAGTGATAATTATTTTGAAATAGAAATAGTAATATACAAATCTTACCATTAATCTTTGTAATTAGTAAAGAAAGATAATAAATTATCTATTGTCAAATACTCTCATAAATCATGGTATCAACTATCAAGTCAAGATAAGACATTTATATCTAAAATGAGAGATTATATATTTAGGGTCTATTTGATAAAAGTTGAAATATTAAATTCCAAAAATTAAAATAGTTAAATATATTATCTTAATTAATACTCTCTCCGTCCCATAATATAAATCGTTAGAAATTATTTTTGTTGTTCTAAATTATAAGTCGTTGGGGACTTTTCAAGAAGAGTTTAAAGTTATTTTTATATTTTTATCTTTATTTATTGTTTTCTTTTCCTCTCTTTCTCTCTCATCTCTTCTCTTATTTTTAAGACATTTAAATATTAGTGTTTTAAAAAAATATATATAAAGTCACTCTATTTTTAGAAATCTTAATACATGTGAAATTAAATCAAACGATTTATATTATAGGACGGAGGTAGTAGTAATAATAAAAATGTATTATTAAATACACAATAATAATTAAATATTTAATATTATTCATCATAAACATATATAATTAATTAATTTTTAATATTCAATTAAATTATTGCATTTCCTTAAACTTTGTTAATTATATAAAATATTTCTTTAATTCGAAATTAAATATTTTTTTTGAAATAAATATATTCCCGTCTAGATAGCCGTACGTACCCACTTAATAAAATTGAGCTCTGTCACTTGCCAAAGGGATCGAGTCAGTTATTGATGAACCTGAACCTAGTGAAAACGCTGGCTAAATTGGATAATAGCTTTGCAAGAGTAAGATGTAAGGGTGGTAATCGTGTCGTGTTTGGATTGACGGGTCGTATCAATTTGAGATAATTATACTTGATAGGTCAACTCGAACACAACCCGTTTAATAAACGTGCCGTGTCTTGTCAACTCGTTTATTCTCGTGTCGTATTCGTGTTATAAAATGGGTTGACACGATTAGACACAAAAATTAAATAGATAATTATTAAATCAGTCAATTCGAATACTTACTAAACCCACCAATCTGTGCACCATTATACAAAAAATTTTACAAAATTAAATCAAATCATATAAAATTAAAAAAACTAATAAAACAACTCATAAAGTCATAAAAAACTAATAAAATAACAAACTATCACACTCAATATTTAGAGATTTTAATAAATTCATAAGATTTAATCTTAAAAATCTAAACAAATGTTGTTTTGCAATAAAATTGGATTGTTCAAAAAATTATTTTCTCTAACTAAAAGTCATTGTAATAATAATATTATTATAAATACTAAATAATAATTAATTAAGAATAATTCATTTACTATATATAAAGTAAATAGTCGCATTAACATCATTTATTTTTTTTAAGAGGTCTCATATAATTAAACAAAATAGACACACAAATAATACAATTAATTCATATAATAAAATTTAATTTAATTAATTCATGTAAAAAATTAAATTATCTAATTTTTTATAGTGAAATTTGTGGGGTATTACAAAAAGTATTAAATATAAATATTAAAAAAAGTTAAACGGGTTCGCGGGTTGAAACGGATTGAACCCGTTTATGACCTCTACACATTTAAAGTTAAACGGGTCGATCTATTTTGACTCGAACCCGCGAAACTCTAACTCTAACTCGCTATAATTGTATCGTTTTCGTATTGTGTTTAATATTGCTGCCCCTAGTTAGATGGTTCTTAATACAATGCCCATCGACGATAAAAAAAAAACAGCAGAGCTAATATACATTATCGTCCTGGTTTCAACATTTTTTCTTGTGCACTATTTGTTATTTGTTCGATGACCACAAAAAGCCTTTTATTGATTTCCAAGTGCACGAAAAAATACAGGGTAACAAAAATCTGAGAAGACTATAACAATCCCGGTCCTCCAGACAGAAGAGATTCTGCAACAGAGGAAGAGTTTGAATATGCCTTCTCCATGGACGATGGATATGATAAGGCGAAGTCACTAAAGCCTTCGCGGTGTGCAAACGTTAGACCGGCGGCAGAAATCCCAAGTGATAACTCGTGTGGTAGAGCCAATGCCCCATCCAAGTACAGAACTACTTGTCGCATGCTCGGACGTGCAGTAGGCTCTGAATGAGAGCATAGCAAGCCAAGCTTCAAGACTAATTCCACTTCCTCTCTTACATAATCTTGTCCCACCATATTTGGATCAACAGCTTCAAGAATTTCCCCTTTGTTCCAGCAGGAAAACACCCAATCAACCAGTACTAGGTTTTCTGTTCGTGGTTCTATTGGCCTTCTTCCACATACAACCTCAAGCATGAAGGCTCCAAATGCATATACATCACTGCTTGTTGTAGCCTTGCCAGTTCTACTGTGTTCTGGCGCAAGGTATCCCAGAGTCCCGACAACATGAGTAGTTTGAGGGTCGGTTCCGTGATCATGTAATCTTGCAAGCCCAAAATCGCCTAATCTTCCGTTTAATTCACCATCTAATAAAACGTTACTGGCTTTTACGTCTCTGTGAACCACTACTTGCTCCCATTCTTCGTGTAGATAAAACAGTCCTCTTGCTACATGACGCGAAATCTTTGGTTCCAGTTGAGGGTGTATGTAGGTTGGTCATAGAGAAATTTATCCAGGCTTCCGTGGGCCATGTATTCATACACCAAAAGCAACTCGCCTTTCCTTCGGCAGTATCCCAAGAGGGGAACCAAGTTCCGGTGTCGTAGGCGTCCAAGGCTCACAATCTCTGCTACAAATTCTTTCATTCCTTGCCTGGATTCATGAGACACCCTCTTGACTGCAATCTCACATTTGGAATTAGGCAAGACCCCACGATATACTCTTCCAAAACCTCCATTACCCAGTAGTTCCTCGTCCCTAAAACCTCTGGTTGCAATATACAAATCCTTGTACTTGAATCTCTGAGGCCTATAGTCCAGCTCCCAATCTTCAAGCTCTTCTGCAAACTTTCTTTTTCTTCTGACGTGACAAATTCCTCCTGAGATTGCAATCGTGAGCGCAACCATGGAGATGATGGGTAAGCCAATTGTCAAAATTTTAGATTTTTCCTTGGGACCAAGACGTGGGAGCTTAGGGAGTTGAGAGATATCAAGCCCTTGAGCCACACCGTTCATCTTGAAACTCCATCCCAGAACATAATGGGAGGTCAACACTGACCCAGTGGATGATGAAAAACCAATATACATTGTTTGATTCAATATTGGTGAGAGATCATACGACAAAGACAAAAGAGGCTTTCTTGGTTTGCCAACATTAATCGGAGCTAAGGTGACGTTGATTTCCTTGGCCACACCACTATAGTCCACCCAGACTTGCATTCGCCGGCCACTTATCAGATTCAAGCTACAGAACTGGCCGTCGTTATCAGTATAATAGCCTGCTGGTTCAGCTTTTTGCGATATCAACCCGTTGATATCAACACCAACGTGGTTATTATTTATATCATGAAACTCTTGGTTTAGGATTGTGTCGAGCTCCACTGCTAGAACATGATTACTCAAATTTCCGTTGTTTGTCTCATCGAAGAGACCAATGAATTGGCTAGGGCGGGCTCTGGAAAGACCTCTTGTTGGTGCAATCACGAAAGCAATCCCATGTCCGCTCAAAGCAGGATATTCTGAGACTATGGCAAAGACGAAAGAAGTGGAAAAGGAGAAAGCCGAACTGTTGGAGGAATTCTTGAACTGGATAGGATTAGGATAGAAGGCATGGCCCTGTCCTTGCGTGGTGGAGTTGGTTATCTTCAAAAGGCCATTGGGTGTGAACTCTGCTATGCCATCAAGACTCAGATTGGAGAATTGAAATCCATTGTATATGAAGCCAAAGTTCTCCTCTGTGGATGCAGAGCTGATCAGAAAACAAAACACGAGTATAAGCTTGAGATTCAACATGGCTAACGCTCTCTTCAACTTCCACAAAAGCCTTTTTAACTATATCATGGTGAACGTTCTTCATTCCACGGAACATATTATTAAACTCATGTAATTTCGTCATTACAATCCTTCTCCAACGTCACGGTGAAGAGATCCTGGCCCTTGGAATGAAGGTGCCGCATTTTTTTGGTAGAACCAACGCAGTCTTGATTAGAGGATTTGTCATCCTGGCCCTTGGAATGGGAGTGATGTCCACATTTGTGGTAGAGGCAACGCAGCTTTGATCAGACGATTTGTCTTTCTTAATTCCATAAGGCATATCACTATTATTAGTTCTTCCAATTCCATCGTGTCATTTATAACTCTACATATTGTATCAAATCAGGAAAGTATTGTTAATATAACAAAATAACAAAAACTAAGCTTTAATATTAAGAAATTTGAGGTCGATTATATGAACCAATATAGGATTATATTTAATCATTCACACGAATCTCACCCTCTATTCCTTTTTATCCATCGATCAAACTTTCAGTCAAATCTACTAGAGATATTTTTTCTAATTACTTCCCCTTATATCGTTTTAGACTTGTTTCTATCTCTATCTAACGTATTGTGCCTCCACCCTTCAATTTTCCTAACAAGAGCATAATCGATCTTCTCTATATATATCCAAACTAATACAAGCGATTTTATCTCATCTTATTTTCAATGGATGCTACTACTACTTTTTCCCCAATTGTCCCGTTCTTTACTCTATCCTTTTTAGTATTCTCGCACGTTCACTGTAATATACGCATTTTAATTACTCTCGTTTTGTAAATATGATACCATTTAACTGTCCAATATTCTGTCACTACTAGAAAAAAAGGTTTTACTAACATATTTTTAATGACACTTTTTATAAAGTGTAATAATATAATACTTATAATGACACTAGTTTTTTAAGTGTTATTATATTAAATCAATACTACGTAGTTTTATTAGTTTCATTTAAAGTAACATACTGTTATGACACAATTTTATGTCAAGAAAAAAAAAATAGATTTTTCCTAACACTTTAGGATCCTCAGGCACACATAACACTTTGCCAAAAAAAAAAAATCGCGCGAGTCATTAGAGGGAAGAAAAAAAACGAGGGCTGTGTTTCAAGAAGCACCAAGCAACAACAATGGCGGATTTTCCCTTCAAATCAGTGAGGGAAATCGGACGAAATAGAGCTGGATTCGCAGGTTCTTCAGCCTAAACTCCTCTGCACGAGTCACAGCATCTTCTCTGCACAATCGGTTCTGTCGGCTCTGCTACTGTGTGAAGCAGAATCGGCATCGCAGAGGGGCATTATTTAGCTGCGGTTTGTACACCACTCTTTAGACTGGTAAGTATTCTTAGGTCGATTTGCATTTCTGTGCATCTGTTTGTTTAATTTTGCTGCGGTTGAGGCGGTTTACCTCTGAAATTCGGAGGCTTAAATTTGGCCAAGTTGAATTCGGTTTTCTGTGCATATTGTTGTTGGCATTTTGTTGTTGTGAAAAAATTGGTGGGTTGTTGTTGTGAATCTGTTTTTGAACAATATATTTTGCTCACTCATCCCGTTAATCAGTCAACTTTTGGAATTTCTCTCTGCTTTGTGCATAGGAGTAAGTTTTAAGTGAGTTAAGTTGTTTTTGGGTTTTCTTGTTCTAACCTTTAGAAAGTTAGGTTTCTATCTCCTCTCGCAAAGAGAAAATTTGTAAATCTGGGGTTAATTTTAGGGTGAGATCCAGACTATAAGATATGGTAATGGGCATTTTTGGTCATTTGACATGTTGTTGTTTGATAGTTCTGTGAAGTTTGTTCTATAAAATGTCTATGGAATAGATGCTGTCTGTTTCAGTAATTTTGGGGTGCTTGTGGATTTTCTGTTTCAGCAATAGATGCTGTTTTTTTTCAGTAATTTATGGATTACTGCATGTTGTGTTTTTGTTGTTGTTTGGGGCCTTATCAAAGATTTATCCTTCTTAAATCTTGTTAGCTGCGTGACAGTCTCCTCGGAAAGGGCAAAATCTGATTATCTTCTTTAGTCATCTACTTGTTTCATAACGGTTTATGAAATTTGGTGGGTTAATTCGCATTATATTTGGTTCAATTTATTTTCTTCTGTTCTGATTCCTTTTTTATTCGAATATGCAGTCCACAGTTCAACTGAGTCTTGATTTTCTCTCTCCTGAGAGTTTAACTGAGGCTAATAGGTTGGCTGATGAAATCCGTGGCCTTCCAAATGACCATAAGGCAAAGCTTCAAATATTGGAGGTTAGACATTGGAATCCTTATCTGCATTGTTGTCTGGCTCGTAGTACTTACTTAGCAGAACTTTTACCTTTCAGTGGTGTATTCTTAATTAGGTATTTATTGATGCAGGTTGGTAAGATATCACTTTATGCTGCTAGTTGGGCCATTAAAGAAGTTCAGAAGCTGGTTCTTGATCCAAAGTAAGCAAAATTTAATATGTTGCTCTTGCCTTTGTTTTATCCAGTTATGTCAAAGCACCTACTTATACAGTCACAATCCATATAGTCTCTAATACTCTGTTACTAGGGTACTGAGATTTGTACAAGTCTTATGACCTACCACATTTTAGTAATTAGTAGCTGGCATTGGGATGTATCCAAGGCTCATAGACCTGAGCAGATAATTACAAGGGCAGCCTACAAAGCAACTTAGTTTTCAAATTTAAGCGCAAGAATTTTCCAGCGGTCTTTGTTTTTGTCCAGTTATCAAACATAGTAGTCTGATAGCATAAAAAATTCTCCCCCTAGGACGATGATGGGAAACAACAGATAGAGAATTGTGTCATCATTTCCTCTGTTTTTGGTTGCTTGATTTTGGTTTCCTGTTTGTATATGTTGCAGACTTGGCTCAGAACTTGGATTTGAGGATCCCAATTTGACTGCATTAGTAACAGAAAACCTGGAAAAGATGGTTACTTTTCTTGTCTTGTTTTTCCTTTTATTTGCATGCATCATGACATCACTCAGCATGCTTGCTTACAAAGGTACAATGAGGCAAGAAAATTGACCTATATTTGATTCTAGTCTCCCCCAACCCCCTTCTCTCTTTGGCACTGGGGGACAGAAAAAACCCGTACTGCAAAGCTTTAAGTATTTGATTTTTTCTCTCTCTCTCTTTTTTTTTTTTTTTGGTGTTTGGGGGGGGGTGGGGGGGTTGGGGTCAGGTGGTGTACTTAAATAATATTGGTCTAAGTTGCAGTCAGAAGTCAGTGGAATGGGACGGTGAAGTGAGGACAAAGAAAGTTTTTGTGGTGCTGCACATGTTGAGCGTATTGTTTTCCCCTAATTATTGAGATTCTCTAATTGAAAACAAAAATGAACACCTTACTGGTTTGTCCTTATAATGCCCCTATTTGCTTGTGTCTAATTCCACAGATTCTAGCATAAAACCAAAATATTACTACTACTACTCCTATAGAATAATCTACTACTCCTATATTCACAAACGTCATGAAAGCAGTGAGTTGTTTTATTTAATCTCCTTCAAAGGAAAACATGCGGCAGTGTGTGTGTGCGGCTTTTGTTCTGGTACTTGATGTTGAGCTTATTGTGGCAGTATGTGTGTGTGTGTGGCTTAGTAAAATGCTTGAATTAACTTTGTGTGTGTGTGTGTGTGTGTGTGGTTTAGAAGGATGAAAGAATGAGGTTGAGATGAAGAATAACTTGGATAAAATAAGCAGTTGTTTATGCAGATAGAAAATCAAGAAGGAAAGTGGAAAGTGGAAAAGTTGTTTATGTAGAGTCATAGATTGAGCTGTTACAAAGTTTCTGAAAGAACATGTTGCTCAACATTATAATTTCCTTAAGCAATATTTGAAAAGGAAATTGTGAAAGAAAACCATTTAGGTTCGCTTCTTACTGAACTTGATGGTAAATAGAGAACAAAGATTAGTGAATGCATTATCTAGAAAGAATGAATAAAAACTAGGATGGTGCTGTGCATTTCATCCGTGTGTTCAAATTGGGAATCAAAGTCCAGCCATCAATCAGTTGCATCAATTGGTGCTGAAAATGGAGCAGCAGTAGAAAGAGAACTGATGGATGGTAAGGAGACTTTCAGTTAATGGTGGTTGCACTATGAGGTTGAAGTCCCTGTTAGCATGAAATTATCTGCTTGTCAGGTACTCGGTCTATGCTCTTCTGGATGTAATACTATCCAAGAAGCTGGCAGCTGGGGAATTGTTTGTAGGGCAAAAACTCAGGGTATTGTCTTTTTTCTTGGCTATAGTTTCTCCTTTTCTCTACATGTCTTCAGTCCAAATTTTCCTATTGCTTACAATTTATGTTTTCATCCGAAGATGCGGGGAGCTTGGATTATGTGGGTGGGTCGGTCCAGTTTCACCTCTTGAGGTATTAGTTGTTCAACTTGTCAATTGGTAGTGGGTTTTTGATCCCCTATTTTATAGCAATTTTGATAGGGATATTTTGATTTCAGGTGTCAAGGTCAACTAACTACTTATCATTGCATATAAATGGGACATATAGAGCTCACTGGGCTGATCGTTTAGGATTTTGTAAGTTTTTGAAATGTCCTGATGCATTAATATTTTCTTATAGTTGAGTTATCCTGGTTGCTTCTTGCATCTTGTTTTCCTCCCTAACCTGCATATGTGCTGTTTCCAACATGGATTCTCAGGCAAGGGTGCTGCTTTTCCACTGGCATTTAGGTCCATAAAGAGTATTGGAGGAGTTGTACTGAGCACATTGGTTGGAATTTTGAGAATATACCCAGTTCTATATCGTGAAAGGTAAGTTTATACCAATATCATTATACTTAATTCTCTTCCTATGTCTTGGTTATAAATTCAATTACCTCTCACCAGGTTACAAGATGGGGGATTCATCGTCAAATCTGAAAGGATGGAATCAAAGGTGTTGCAATTGTACAGCAAACGGTAATCCAGGCAATTCTTGACTTCTTTATTCCTTGATTTCATAAAATTCCCAATTGCTGTGCACTTTGATTGTCTTGATTGAGTTCATCTGACCATATTGTTATTAGCTCGAGTCATCTATTTTTGTTTAGTATGTTCTCCCCAAGTTTCTTTACTTATTGCTTCTTTATACTCTTTCCTAACAAGTTTGAATTTTCATTTGGCAGTTATTATTATTATTATTATTATTATTATTATTATTATTATTATTATTATTATTATTATTATTATTATTATTTCTATGTTGAAATTATTACCTCACAAGGAGATTTTGTTGAAATTATTATTGTAGGTGAAGATTCGCGAAGCAGATTAAATACATATTCCAGTATCGAAGCCATTTGGGATTGGGACAAGCTAAATTCATGATACTATATTTTTTTGAAGGCCTAATACTTGGATTTATACATGTATCTAAATACTTAATACTCATGTTTGAACAACTTTTGAACATTATGAAATTTATTGACTTATTCTTTAACATGGTGTGATATATTTGATTGTTTTTTAGTTTTAATGATGTCTATTTAACAATTGTGTGCTATATAATAGATATATATATATATATATATATATATATATATATGACAGGGATAAAAAACATACTTTTTGGATAAAATCTAAATTATTATTATAATTTTTTGTCAAATATTTGATTTAATTATTCAGATGGAGAATCTATTGTGACGCTTTTTTTGGTCATTCATTCCAACGTTTCATGACACTAAAAGCCCGTCATCTCAGACGTCTATCGTAACGCTTCATTTTGTCATTTTTTCGATCTTTCCTGACACATAAAAACGTCATTTCAAAGCTCTATTATGATGGTATAGTGTGACATATTTGCTATGTTTCATGACACCCAATTCTGTTATCCAAACAACCTATTGTAACCAATAAATATGTCACGTATAAATGTGTCATCGAAACTTATCTATTGTAACAAAAAATTTTGTCATAATAACATGAGTTTATTGACACAATTTTTTGTCACTTAAAACACCTATTATGACGCTTTTTTCCGTCACTATAAACAATCTTAGATGACGCTGAAAAGCGTCACGGAACCTATTGTGACGGCAATACGCATGACGCTCTTTGAAAGTGTCAGCAGCTAAAAAGCGTCACTATAGCTCTCTATAATGACGCTTTTTAGCGTCATTATAGCCCTTTTTTCTAGTAGTGTGTACCGTATAACAAAACTAGTCTTATAGTTGTTTTATAAAACTTTCCCTTTAAACTCAAAAATATATTACGATTACATAGAATACTAATAGCACTTTTCTATTTCAATTAACCTACCTTAATTCAATATGCTACATCACCATCGAGCTCTCCATATTTCTAAATAATAAATCCTAATATCAGAAGTAGTCATCTACGAGCATATCTCTATCATCTAAAGCTACACTTTGATCTATATTTCTGCTAGTAATATGATAGGGGCTAAATTGGTTATACTTTGCTTAGTTATTTGAGATTCTTTTGTAATACATTTTGTGAAATAACTGGTCATATTCTTTCATATTTGAGATTTTACCTTTGGAAAGGTATTTTGGTCATTACTTCAGGATTTTGGGTAAAACAAAGCAAAACCATTGCGAAGCAGAGCAGAGGCGGCGCCGGCTGCAAGGCTGGAACCGGCGCCTGCTGTACTCTGGAATGTATGTGCACAATTCGGAGAAAAATCGGTGAAAGAGTGGAGAAACAGAACTAAGGCGGCGCCGGCTGTGGTCTGTCCCTAAGGCGGTGCTGCGATCTTTTTACGCATTTTTAAAAATCTGAAGAGTTTTAGCAGCTTCTAACTTCTACTCGGCCAAGAACTTTGTACCTACGAGTTTAGGCACCTCTTAAGCCTATAAATAAATGAAAAACACAAGGAAAAAAAATGGAGAATTCATTGATTATCATAGGAAATCACTCAGTCCAAGGAGAATTCTTCAAAGTTCAAGGAGGGTTGTGCCAGAAGGTTTTCAAAGAAAGAAGAAGGAGGTTTGTCTATGAGTTCTTTCTTTTACTTTGTTTTCTTTTTCTTGAACAATGATATGTTAATTGTTTTATTGTAATTCGACATTGTTTTAGATATTCATGATTTCTAGAGTTATTTGATTTTTTGATTAATTGGTTATTATTCTTGGTATTCAATTACTTATGCTTATTACGAGGTTAGTTAGTTGATTCTATCCATTGACTTGCTGGACCAAAGGGGGTTGATGGGTGTTTCGATTTATTAGTTTCATATTCTGTTGGCAATTGACTTGCTGGACCAAAGGGGGTTGATTGTTTAAGAACTGGTACTTGAAGATTGATTGATGTCTTCCGAGACCAAAGGTTCATTGATTAATTTCATGTTCTAAATTCGCCGAGACCAAGGGAATTTAATTAAGGATTATGTTTAATGCGTCTTTTGGATGAATTAGTTGAGACGGACCAAGTGATTCTAATTTATTTAGGAGATAGTGATTTCATGGATTGACCATCAAAGTGAGTCTACCTTCATCCTTCATGGTGCTAAGAGAATGATTGGTTATGATAATGGTTAAATTCTTTAAGATCATGTTTGTCTAAACAATGGCTTAAGTTATATAAATCTACATCCTTGACATATACATATTTTTATTTTTATTTTATTTTTAATTTTCTTTTTATTTGTTTTTCACTTTGTTGAGTCGGTTAAACAATGAAAGAAGGGTAATTAATGTCTACTTGTGCCTTGAGGATCGACACTTATTGTAACCCTATGCTCAGTTAATGATGAGTACGCTTGCTCATATGTGTGATTTTGGTTTGACATTTTAAGTTGAACTTGATTAGGAATGTGCTTAATGGTTTTTATACCTAAGTCTGAACGCATCATATTGGACTTGAATTTCCATTTTACGTCTACTGGTTCTGAAATCATTAGATTTCAATATCTGTCGCCACAACTCTAATTTAGCATTCACACCAACTCTAGTCACTACAGGAAAAAAAAACCATTTGCAACGGCCAAAAACCGTTGCAAATGGGTTTTGCGACAGTTTTGTTCATAGCTAAAAAAGGCGTCGCTATTTGCAACGGCAAAGTAAAACCGTCGCTAATTGCGACGGCTTTGTGACGGATTTGCGATGGTAATTTAATTAAGGATATTATAATTAAGTTTATAATTATGTTTGCAAGGGTTTTTAAATTTTTTAAAAAATTAATTATTAAATTTTTATTTTTTTTAAATTATTTATTAGATTTGCGACGGTTTTGCGACGACGAATTAGCAATGGTTTTGTGACGGCCTTTTAATTTTTTTTTTCAAAAATTAATTATTAAAATTTTATTTTTTAAAAAATTATTTATTAATTTTGCAATGGCATTTTAGCGACGGTTTTGCGATAGACTTTTAATTTTTAAAAATTAATTATTAAATTTTTATTTTTTAAAAAAAAATATTTATTAAATTTGAGACGACATTTTAGTGACGGACTTTTATTTTTTTAAAAAATTAATTATTAAATTTTTATTTTTTTAAAAAATTATTTATTAATTTTGTGAGGGTTTTGCGATGCCGAACCAGTAGGCCATCGCAATCTTCATTGCTAATAATTGTTGAAATTGTTGTTGGACGCGGGGCTTGAACCCACATCTTTGTTGTGGGAAGCATGTGCTCCACCACTAAACTATGTGAATTCTTGTACTTATTTTCACCTTATTTTAATTATATACTATATTTCTAATATGATATTTATTTTAGATATATAATATGTACTTATATATATAAATATATATGTAATATATATATATATATATTATACAATTTTTTTAGATTATTAAAATATATTAGTATATATACTAACATAGCATATATATATTATACGATTCTTTTTAGATACATAACATGTACATATAATATACATATATATATACACACACATACACACACACACATATATATATATATATATATATAGATTAATATATATATGTACATATATACATATTTATTTATGTTAGTATGTGTATGTCTACATGTATTAATACATACATACATATATATATATATACATATATATTAGTATATATATCAATATGTTATCTATAAATATTTTAACTTAACAATGTCTCGCAATCCTAATCCCTTGCAAATCCGTCGCAATTAGCGAGGGTTTTCAATGCATCGCAAAGCCGTTGCTAATTAGCGAGAGTATTGCGACGATTTTATTAAATTTTTTTTTAAATTATTATTAGGCCATCGCAAAACCATCACTAATTTGCGAGGGTTTTGCGATAGTTCTTTTAAATTTTTTTTAAAAAATTAAATTTATTATCAGGCCATCGCAAATCTGTCGCAATTAGCGAGGGTTTTCGAGGCGTCGCAAAACCATCGCTAATTAGCGAGGGTTTTGTGACGATTTTATTAAATTTTTTAAAAAAATTTATTATTAAGCCGTTGCAAAATCGTCGCAAATTTGCAACGATTCTTTTAAATATTTTTAAAAAATTAAATTTATTATCGGACCGTCACAAATCCGTCGCAATTTGCGAGGATTTTTCGAGGTGTCGCAAAACTGTCGCTAATTAGCGAGGGTTTTGAGACGATTTTATTAAATTTTTTTTAAAAAAATTATTATTAAGCCATCGCAAAACCGTGACAAATTTGAGAGGGTTCTTTTAAAAATTTTTAAAAATTAAAATTTATTATCGGACCGTCACAAATCCGTCGCAATTTGCGATGGTTTTGCATGGCGTCGCAAAACCGTCGCTTATCTGCAAGGGTTTTGCAACGATTTTATTAAATTTTTTTTAAAAAATTATTATTAAGCTGTCGCAAAACCGTCGCAAATTTGTGAGGGTTTTGCTTGCGACGGTTCTTTTAAAAAATTTTTAAAAATTAAATTTATTATTGGACCGTCACAAATCCGTCGCAATTTGCGAGGGTTTTTCGAGGCGTCGCAAAACCGTCGCTAATTAGCGAGGGTTTTGGACAATTTTATTAAAAATTTTTTAAAAAAATTATTATTAAGCCGTCGCAAATTTGCGAGGGTTCTTTTAAATTTTTTTAAAAAATAAAAGTTATTATCTGACCATCGCAAATTCGTCGCAATTTGCAAGGCGTCGCAAAACCATCACTAATTTGTGAGGGTTTTATGACGATTTTATTAAATTTTTTTAAAAAAATTAATTATCAAGCCGTTGCAAAACCGTCGCTAATTTGCGAGGATTTTGCGACGATTTTTTTGAGCCGTCGCAATTAGTGAGGGTTTTGCGATAGCCGTCGCAAATCCGTCACAATTAGCGAGGGTTTTGCAATAACCGTCGCAAATCTGTCGCAATTAGTGACGGATTTCATTACCGTCGCAAAGCCGTCACTAATAGTGACGGTCATGTAGCTGTCGCAAATTTTCCGTCGCAAAATCCAATTTTTCCCATAGTGAGTCTTATCAATCAACATAATATCATCAACAAATAGTATGGCATAGTCTCCTGTATCGTACACGTCAAATCATAAATTAAGGCAAAGTCAAGAATTGCATAAGGAAAATATTGTTAATATATACGGAAAAACATTTTGGTTGTGCTCCCAAATTTTCGGATCAATACATTAATTCAGGTTTGCCACAACAATTTAAGCTAACCAATAATTTTGCAAACTGACTTGAGTTTTCCAAGTTATTAAAAAAACAAGAATACTTCTCTACTATCCATGCCTTAAATGACCTTATTCTTTGTGATAGGTGTTTTGTAGGTGTAAGAAAAATCATTATGCTCAATGCTAAAATCAATTAATAAGTTTTAATTAAAGTGTCAATTCTCAAAACTATATACAAAAACACATTGAAGTAAATATACCCATCACAAGGTATAGTATAGGGTATTAACATGTATCGTCCTCAAACAGTAAGCACAATTGCTCACCCCTAATTCTATTGTTTAACCAAACCAATACAAGAAATAAAAATAATACAAATACTTAATCAGAAAGTATTACACCACCCACAAAATGATCACAAGAATATCAAGGAAATATGAAAGGAGTAATAACAAGTAGATAGATAGAATTCTCCAAAGAAAATACCAAGCATTGAACAACAAATCTGTGCAAATCAATAATCAATCTAGTGCCAATAAGGTTAACAATTATGAACTTTACTCTCTCTCCAGTTATGAATTTTCTACGGTTAAGTGAACTAATGGATATCTTTACCTACTAATTCAACCTAAAGATGCATTAAACAAGAAACCATTCAACTTATCTAACTCTAGAAGAAATTAATATTCCTATATCTAGGTAATATCTTTCTGTCATTGATTACTTTCTTTTAAATTCCTCTCTAGAGTTAATCAAAAGACAAACTAATATTAAACCAATTGAACCTGTATAATTGATTTAACACAATCAAATCAAGTAATCAAATACTAGACTTGGAATTAGTTGAGTAAAAGAGAAATTTAATACAAAGCCATAACCTTTAGTTCAACCACCTAACTACAATTAAAACATCATGGTCAATTGAAAAATATAGAAGAAGATAAGAAGAATGTTGGAATATATGCCCTCTAGACTAGTTTATCTGATGTAATTATCCAATTTATTAATAAAAGAATTCATTCTTAAAATTTGTTTGTGAATTTACATTTTATTTGTGCACGATTTTCATTTGGAAAGGACCCATTGTGTTTAAATAAGTGATCCATGTGAATGGTGGTCTTTCATAGTAAGGTATAGATCACGAGTTACTTAACACATAAATATTTGTTCTTAACCGATTGATGAGAATAGGAATCTCATCATGTATAGGTTATTGTGTTATGAATTCTAAATGGGAAATGGCTTACCTTTAGCCAGTGAGTAGTCCACTCACTTCATAACATAAGCGTTTTTCGAATACATAGAACAGGACCTGTAATAGTGATTTCTAAAAATACTATTTAAAAGAAATCCAAACTATTACTGTTACAACGTGGACTAATACTTTACCACTTGAGTATGAGTTGGTAATATGACGAAACTAGAAGTATATACTTTGATATACTGTAGTTGAGATTCTTTCGTAAAGCCAATATACTTGTATGTTGGGTATATGTGACTAGTTAGTTAAGACAGACTTGTACAAGATAGCTTCTACGTTATATCGTCTCTTGTAACTGTTCAAATGATCTAATTTTTCAGGACCCTGGGGAATATAACTTAGATGTTTACTTTAGGATAGTTCCCTTGAAAAGTGAAAACATTTCAAGAGTTGTAGATCATTGGACTAGAAGTCTAAGGATGGTAGATGTTTTTTAGAGAGGTGTTAGTATACTTCCCTTCTCTAAATGCACGGCGATGCGTAGAGGGGTATTTTTGTCATTACACCTGTAGGTCAAAGATTTTGCTAACACAACATTGTCCTTAAAGTCAATATTTCCTCATAATGATATTATGAAATATTTAAAATACAAAATATAGTTATTTATATAATAGGGATATTTTGGTCATTTTAGTAGCCAAGACGATGTGTCTTTTGGTCCCCGAAATGGCCCTTGAGTCTTGAAAGATTTGGGTTAAGGAATTGTTCTTGATAATTATGAGTTTTATTTTATTAGTCTAATTTATTATTATACTAGAATAAAATAAAAGGTCCGAGAGAGTATTTATTTTATCTAATTTAATTGATTAATTAATTATTCAAAGTCCAAGGCTCAGATTAAATAATTAGAAAATTAATCTGGATATAAACTAGATAAAAGGTATGAAATTTTATATTGGTCTATTTGGGCTTTTTAATTATTTATTGGGTTGTATAATAAATCTTAAAAATAAATAATTGAGATTTATTATTTATGGGCGTTCAAGCTCAAGAATAAATAATTTTATCCGACCCAATAAATAAGACCAATGGTAAAATAAAATTTTAAAAAATATTATTTAATTATTAATTAATTAATTAAAATAAAAAAAACACATGATGAAACTCATGTTGTTTCGCGTGCAAGATAACAGAAAGCATGGAAGCTTTCTATTTGCACGTGAATGGATTCTCTCTCGGGAGATCTGATGAAAATGAATAAAGAGAAAGAGAAGTGGTGAGGTTTGAGGTGAGAAACAAAATGAACTCAACTCTTCGTGCTTCATTTGGTTTTCACAAAGAAAACAAAACCTAGAAAGCTTCGGTGAAGGTTTCACCAAAAGCTTATCAAAACAAAATCTTCAAACCTTCACCGATTGTGCTACGGGCACCATTTCAGAAGATCAAAAATTTTGCGTGAATGAGACGTAGAAGACGTTTGTAAGGACATTATCCAATAGCTTCAAATATCCTTGTACAGGCATCTACACCAGTACGAAGAAGGCCATTTAATCACAGAGGTAAATTTTTTGTTTCCTAATATTCTTTCGTTTTGATAATTTTTGCCATTTTAAACCTTCAAAGAAAACTCATAGACAAGCCAATCTCTTTCTCTTTTGTGCAATTCCTCTCTCGAACAATGCTTATTCATCTTTTGAGAAATCTCCTTGTAACTCACCTTTCGATCTTTTTCTTGTGATAGGGCAGAGGTTTTCTTGTAGTATATGTTGTATATTCTTTTAGAGTTCCATCCTCCACCTTTTATAAGTTTCTTTTCTTCCAAAGTTTTTAAAAGATACCAAAATAGAGTAGGATTCCGTGAAGTGAGCGGCTTTTCTTAGGGTTGCTTGGTGGAAAAATTTCAGCTCTCCTACTACTTAGTTTCTGGCTTCATGATAATTCTTTTCCAGTGATCAAGCGGCACCACTCACCCCCTTCTAGGTGGCGCTACTCCTTTTCTATTTCCAAGCAATTTTTCTTCTTCTCAGCAAGTAACACCACTCCTGTTAGATGAGGAGGCACCGCTCAACCCCTGTTTTCGTATGTTTTTGTTTCCTTTTCACCTTCTTTCTCTATATTTCCTCATTATTTGAATTCTACACAAAAGAAGGTAAAAATACAGGGGCGAGTAGTTATTTGAATATTATTTCATAATAACTATAACACAAATGACATAGAAAATATTGACAAAAATAGCACCCATCAATTTCCCCGAACTTGAGCCTTTACTTTTTCTCAATCAAAAATTCAACAGAAATGTAAAAATGGTCAATATAGTAGAGACATTATCATTCCTTTGACCCAAGAATCCAGCTGACTCCTCTTTAACCTAATTAACCCCATTCAAACTTTTATATCAAATCAAACATACCCAAGCCATCAAAGTAAAGTAAAACAAATATATACTCATTCAATGATATTCTTTCCAATCTTTAAACAAAAAACATGGACGATATAATTTATATAAGTTAAGACATATAACCAATTTAGGTTCCGTAACTCTAAATTTTTACAATTCAAGTAGCAAACTAAGGGCTTTCTCTCATTCTTTCTTTTGGGAATTTATAATCTCAAGTAAGTGTGTTTTATGCTCCATCTCACCGTATCGGCTCTCTTTATTTCCACTCAACAAAAATTTTTTCAAAGAAGATAAAGATGTAAGCATTGTTTTTATGCTTTGTTTGTCCTTCATTTTCAACTCTTTTTTTTTTCACTCAACTTTCTCCTTTTTTTTTTTTAACTTTCTTTCTTACTTTTCTTTTTCACTCAAGAGAGTGCAACCAGAAGTGAATTTGCATTCCCTATTTTTTTTTTTTTTTGTTGCTATTCTCACTTTCTCTATTTATTTAAACTCAGAGTTAGGATAAATTTAGAAATTACCACCAAACAAAAATCAGCTAATATTCCTTTCTTATACTTCATCACATCATTCATACCAATTCTCCAAGAACAAAGCTTCAAATCATCGGCTAAAGAATAGACAAATTGAACTCCAATTCTCAAAACTTAAGTGTATCTAATATATAAGCTCAAAATAGAAGTAAATTTAGCCAAATAAAATACAAGCCACATTCCAAAGCTCAAAGAAAAATAAAACTCCACTATATCTAACACATTGCCACAACATCGAAAAAAAATTTTGGCTTAAATTTCACCTTTCAAGAAAAAGCATCATAAGAAAACAAATACTCAACAAATTCTTAGCAAAAGTACTAAAGCATTCCCTTCCCTCACACTTAGGCATTGCCCTCAATGGCAAAAAATATCACAATAAAAGTACATCCGTAAGAATATAAAAATAAAAAGGAAAAAGAAAAACAATACTCCCCAAGGCATGAAAGCACTACGAGAACTTCCAGCTTCTATGGAATGTAGAAAAAAGAATCACATTGTTCCAAGAGATATCATCTACAAGCTACAAAATAAAGCACCAAGTAAAAGCATAAAAACAAGCTAAAGAAAACAACTAAACTAAAACACACACAAAATAAACTGAAAGAAGCAAATTAAAAACTTTAAAAATTAGAAAGAAAGTAAGGAACTCAGAAACCCCCTGAAGTAGATCCATTAGGTCCATGATCTCCAGCCCTTGATGAACTATCTAGTCTATCTCGTGAAATCTTATCCCAAATATTGGTGAGATAGCCACCTTGAATTTGCTATTGTATCCTCACATCTTCTACAATCTACCTAATATTTTGTTGAGTCAACATTATTTGAGCAAGCATAGAATCATGGTCTACAACCATTTGTGATTGTTGCTCAAAAGTCTCTTGTAAATACATCTGCATAGCTCGAATTTAGTCATAATCCATTTGCAGTTGGCCATAAACTATCCTTATCTCAGCCTAAAATTTTACAGTAGGAGTAGCCTTTCCAACATTTGGTTGTGGCCCCTAAGGTGGGACATTGTCTTTCGAAGGTGGTTGTGTAAGGCCTGGATGCACAACTTCCCATGGTTTCATCTACTTTTTAGCCTTATTATACGTATATCCATAGTTACTGAGTGTTTGCTCAATAACAATATTCTGAGAAATGGTAGTGTCTGCTATTTCATCCTTAGTACTAACTCCAAAAGCTTTAAAACCTACAGAATAAACAATGGCAGCACATATACTTTGTTGGTGTGGCCAAAAGCCATCACCTCACGCAAACCAGTTAGTAGCAAAGAGGCCAAGGGAATGGATTGATTATGAAGTATTTTATGAGCAATGTAAACATTAATAATCCATGCTTCATTTATGGCACTAGCCTAGGACATATATTGAAACCAAGAATGTATACTGAAGAAATGCAGGAAAATAAAATACGCAGTGGAAACGTGTAATTTAACATTTTCCTTTTCTATAATCTAGGAATATTTACTTTAGAGTGCTTAGGTTGAACAATTGGAAGGATTGAGTTTGATGGAACGTCTTGATTTGTCACAATCACTTGTTCTGCGGGAATCCCAACCAAGCGTCGATTTCTTCGGAGTAAATACGCGCACTAAGATTACTAACTTTCAATCTTCCTACGTATTCTCAAATCTCCTATGAGCTATCTACTGATAAAAGTAGAATATAGAATGAACAATAAGAAAGAAAAGGGAAGAGCTAATCTTCAAGAAAAGGAGAAAGAATAGTGGTAGCAAGGAAACTAAGTTGTTTTATATTCCTACGTGAATAGTAACATGTATAAAGAAACAACAGCTTCCTATTTTTTTCACCCAACAGCCAACACTTTTTTCCTTTGTATATATTATGGGGTGGCTACCTTAGTTTTAGCAAACACATAGCCAATTTTCCTTAACACGCAGTGGGCCAACGTTTGACTCACTATTAAGCTCAAGGCTTATTTTATATAATTTTTCATTAATTAATTGATCTATTTGGGTCTAATATAAAATTATTTAAGATAATTAATTAATAAATTAATTTATTTAAGTTGGCTCAATATATTATTTTAGCCCAAATAAATAATTATTGGACTCCTAGAATAATTTTTTTTATTATTAAATTCATTCAGTGAGCCCATATAATAAATAAATTTACTAAGGTTACTTGAATTACTCTGAAAACTAAAAGATATATTATTCTTGACTACCAAAATGATCAAAATATCTCTACTAACAAATAGTTGTATTTTATCATTTTAAATATTTTATTTATCACTGTATAAAAATATTAACTCCAAGAATAATATTACAAATACAGTGTCTTCGATATACATGTATAATCATGAAAATATCCCTCTATGTAATACCATTATTGTGATAAGAAAAATATACTAACACCTTTCTCAATGACATTTACCATTCTTTGATATCTAATCTAATAATCCATGACTTCTAGTATGTACCTAATTGTCTCAGGGAGTTATCCAAAAATATACATATTTAGCCATGTTTCTCAGGACTCTAAATTATTTAGATTATTCTAAACAATCACAAGAAAGTGATATCTTCACTAAGTAAAGTATAGAAATTCTATTATATAAGTTTGTCTTAGTTAACTAGAGTCATACACTTAACGTGTAAGGTTATTGGCCTTGCGTTAAGATCTCACCTATCATATATCAAAATATACAAGTCCAACTTCACCAGATCACTAACTTATACTCAAATTTAAGATATTCATCTAGGTAGTAGCAGCAATAGACCAAACTTTGTTTATTATAGTACTTTTATAAAGATTACTATCGTGTTGTTCAGTTCTATATATTCTAAATATGCTTATACTAGTGGCATGAGAGGACTATTCACCAGTTAAGGTAAACCATTTCCTATTTAAAAACCACAATGTAATGTTTAAATCTTGACGAAGAACCCAATTTTATCAATCGATAAAGAAAATTTTTATTTGTATGTTAGTAGCCAATGATCTATACCGTACTATGAAAGTATAACTCGATCACGTAGATCACTTACTAAAATATTTGGAATTTAATGTACAAATATATATAAATAAACAACCATTAATGAATGAAATATTTTAATACTTCCTAAAATACAAAAATATGTAGTCTATTTTTTACATACATTCCAACATATACAACCATCCTTATCTGTGGAGATAATCTAAAAGCAGGGAAAACAAAAGATATGCAAGTATGTTGATGAGCTAATTCTAGATTACTATAAGGGTTATGAAAGTCCCAGTCCGGCTCAAATAATACATTCTTATCGAAATGGTCTATCTCAATCTAGGGTTCAACATTTGGAACTCCTAGAATGTGAGCTAGTTTGTGGCAATTAAGCTCAATATGTACCCCATTTATAGTTGTCTCTATTTGCCTCAAAGCACCATTCTTTCTCTCTCTTATGTTAGCATAGAACTCTTTGACCAAAGTAGGGAAGAAGCTACCTCTTAAATTCAATATAGGCCCTTACCTCAGTCTATGAAACATATCCGAAATATGGAGGTCATAGTCAAGGCTAGGCTTAATGGTTCTCTCAACAAAAATCCTATTCAAAAATCTATCATTATACCAAGCCTTATACTCACGATTCTCAAAATACTTGGGGTGTAAAGAAACTACCCTAGAAGAAAGAGGAGGAGCTCGAGAAAAAGAAGCTCCTCTAGTTCTCTTGGGTGGCCTATCAGAGACTATTTTTCTAGGCATTATTATTTTTTTTTTTAAGGATCAATAGAAACAATTCAAGGATAAATTCTCACAATAGCAATTCAATCACAGCAACTCCCTCAAGCCTACCATAATGTATCACCCAACTTCCAATCAACCTCCAACAATACTCAAAACTCTGATCAAAACATCACAAAGCCAAAATACCTAAAACAAAGAAAATCCTTTCTTCACACAAATTATTGCAAGAACAAAAAAAAAATCCAATAAGAAATTATTACCTTTCGTTGTAGAACTTGCATGAAGAACCTTGCTCAGCTTAACAAGCTTCAAGCAACTTGAGATAAAAGCAAGTGATTTGTGGTGAATTTTGAAGAAAGATATACGACAAATATGAGACTAGAATGGGAAGAAACAAATTGTGGGATGAAGAAACATAAAGAAAGATGGTGGCTTTTCAAACTTTTTTGGTGGGGGGAGGGGGGGTGAAAGTAGTTTATGAAGAAATTGAAAAATGAGTAGTGCAGAAAAGGGAATGATGCTCAAGGCCTGAGAAAGAGAAAACCAAGTGGGCGTCGCTCGGGTTCTGGAATTCCCCCGAGTCGACTTTAAATGACACTATTTGGAATGGTTAAAGTGGTGTCATTTAAGCTCTATTCCTGTAATTTTTTTTTTCAAATACAAAAGAAAATTAAAAAAAATGAAAAAAGAAACAAGTTCAAAATAAAATTGTCCAAAACTCAAAGCAAATAACATGTTCTAAAGTAAAAATTAAAGCAAATCAAAGTCTATCATTTTCCACGCTTCTAATCACGTGGATTGCTTTCAGTATTGCTAAGGAAGTATGTGTTAGGATTCGTGGACTCCTAAACACGGAAAACATCCACGAATCCCTTTCGAGGACCTAAGCCAAATGATTAAGACAATCTAAGGATTACAGAATTACCTCTGTTCGGCATAATCAAGATCATTGGATTCTGATTTTACTGTCATACATGCAACCTGAATGATCACCAGACGCTGCAGTGTGCGAACGCTCTCTATCGGATACACACGATGAATTAAATCATTACTCCGGGAGTGCTAGTGCCTAGGGTTTGATAGGCTTATTTTTTTCTAGTGAATAGAGGCACGAATATTAATCAAGATCTTAGTTGAGAAGACGGCTTAGGGTTTTTTTTTAAAGCCACCCGAACCTCTTGGAGTCTAACTCTGATAATATTTTATTATATTTTATTTTAAATTTAAATTAAATTAAAATCGATATAATAAGATTCTGTCATTATCTCAATAATTTAACTAATTAATTTACCGAGTCAAATTCTTACAATCTGACACCATCCAGATACATCGAATGTGGACATATTTCCAGATTCAATGTATCTGATAAATTTTTTAAGTTCGATTAACTTAAACATATTTCCAGATTCATCGAACCTGGTTATTAGAAAAATAACCTAACGAGTTCACTTATTGTGTGACCCTATATGTTCATTTAACACTGGTAGTGTGATGGCCCACAAGTTATAAGCGATTTCTAGCAAAATATTATAACTACTTAGGTTAAATGAAGATCAGTGATCTCTTTGAATCAAACCATAATTTTATATTTAGTTCTTTTATTACATGATATCCAAATTAAGCATAAGGCACGGAGCATGTCATCATTATTAAGCTTAATCAATTATTTCTTGACCTCATAGTAGACTGTTCAGACAAATGATATCAATATCTCAAATTGATATATTTGAGCACGGCCATGCATTTTAACAGTCTAACTTATCAAGGGGCCCATGAATATTTCTCCCATAATTGAGAAGGACAAATTCCTTCACTATTAATCATATTCCTCTCCCTGATTTTTTCTATATCCAACAATGGTCTAACTTATTATTTGGTTAAAGACAACTTTAGACAACGTCAAAATATAGAATTTATCAAGTAGAAAACTATGATGAATTCAGGTCGAAAGACTTATAATATCATTATGGTTAGAAAGTACTTATGACATGTTCTATGAAGTACTCTCACATTGGGTCATGTCCAATAAAATGTTCTCTAACATTTATTTATGTTTTGGCTTAATATCACATATATCCATGACCAGTAAAACATAGCTATCAAGTTACAAACATACTAATATTAATTTATTATTATTCCACTAATAATAATCGATTAGGGACAGTTTAAAAATAGTCATTGTATTGATTGTAGAGTTTTACTATCAAGCCACGTACTTGATAACCACAATACTAAATGTACTATTCATAGAAAGAAATGCCTCGTATTATTATATTATACATAACGACGGTAGTATAAGTATAAATTAACTTTAGGGCATATCCCTAACAATCTCCCACTTGCACTAAGACCAATTTGACATAAACTATAATCCCATTGATCTAGTATGACTATCATGTTTAAACGATGGGAGAGGCTTTGTCAATGGATCTGCAACATTATCATCAGTTAATACCTTTCATACTTTGACATCTCTTCTATCAACAATTTCTCGAATGAGATGAAAATGTCTAAATATATGTTTGAATCGCTGATGTAATCTTGGTTCCTTAGCTTGTGCAATGGCTCCATTGTTGTCACAATAAAGATCCATGAGGTTCACAATACTAGGAACTACATCTAGTTCTGTAATGAATTTTTTAATCCAAACTGCTTCTTTAGCTACAGCTGAAGCAGCTATATACTCAACTTTTGTAGTAGAATCGGTCACGATGTCTTGTTTTGAACTTTTTCAACTTACAGCACCTCCATTTAAACAAAATAAAAAACCTGATCGCGATCTGTAATCATCTATGTCGGAATGAAAACTAGTATCAGTGTAACCATTTACAACTAGCTCACCTTCTTGTTCTCCATAAACTAAGAACATACCTTTAATTCTTCTTAAGTACTTCAGTATGTTCTTGACAGTAGTCCAGTGTAGCTCTCCAGGATTTGACTGGAACCTGCTCTTCATGCTCAATGCATATGACACATCGGGTCGAGTACATAACATGGCATACATGATAGATCTTATAGCGGAAGCGTATGGTATCTTATTCATGCACTCTTCTTCATCCTTCGTGAAAGGACTTTGAGTTTTGCTGAGCTTAATGCCATATGACATTAGCAAGAATCCTCTCTTAGAGTCTTGCATACTAAATCTTTTTAGTACCTTGTTAACGTATGTACTTTGACTTAGTCCAATTAGCTTTCTAGATCTATCTCTATAGATCCTTACACCTAAAATATAGGCAACTTTACCTAAGTCTTTCATTGAGAAACAATTTCCTAACCATGTTTTTACATTTTATAGAGTTGGGATGTCGTTTCCAATGAGTAAGATGTTGTCAACATAAAGTACCAAAAAGACTATTGCATTCCCACTGGTTTTCTTATAGACACAAGGCACATCTTCATTTTTGATAAAGTTAAATTCTTTAATTGCTTCATCAAAATGAAGATTCCAGCTTTGAGATACTTGCTTCAATCCATAAATGGATCTTTGAAGCTTGCACATTTTATTAAAATTCAACGAATCATCAAAACCCTCAGGTTGTGTCATGTACACATCCTCGAATAAGTTTCCATTAAGGAACGCGGTTTTGACATCCATTTGCCAAATCTCATAATCATAATATGTTGCTATGGCAAAAAGAATTCTAATAGATTTAAGCATTACAACTGGTGAAAATGTTTCATTATAGTCTATACCATGAGTTTGTCTATAACCTTTTGCTACTAGTCGTGCTTTGTAAGTATGTACATTTCCCTCCATGTCTGTTTTCTTTTTGAAAATCCATTTACATCTAATGGTTTTTGAACCTTCGGGTGAATTAACCAAAGTCCAGACTTGGTTATCATACATGGATTGCATCTCAGACTTCATGGCCTCTAACTATTTTCCAGAGTTAGAACTCTTAATGGCTCTTGATAGGAAGTGGGCTCATCATTATCCATAAGCTCCACATTGTGATCGTCAGTGATGAAGAATCCATATCTCTCAGGTTGTTGACAAACCCTATCAGACCTTCGAGGTCCTTATTCTATAGAAGTAGGCTCATCTTGGATTTGTGAGCCATCTAATCAAGGTTCATTATTTGGTTCAAATACTAATTGTGACTCTTAAATCTCACCAAGATGTACTTTACTCCTACTGATTCTTTTGGAAATAAATTCCTTTTCAAGAAAGAATCTACTTCGAGCAACAATTACTCTATTTTCTTTTAGGAGATAAAATTGGTATTCTTTAATTTCTTTAGGATACCCCACAAATATGCATTTATCTAATTTGGGTATAAGTTTATTAGATAATAAAAGCTTTACATAAACTTTACAACCCCAAATCTTGAGAAATGACAAACTAGGTTGTCTCTCAGTTTATATCTCATGTGGCTGATAGGGGCTCAATTAGTCATACTTTTTCTAATTATTTGAGATTCTTTTGTGATACATTTTGTTCAATAACTAGTCATATTTCTTCGTATTTGAGATTTTACCCTTGAAAATGTATTTTGTTCATAATTGTAGATTTTTAGGGTAAAACAAAGTAAAAACGTCGCGAAACAGATTAGAGGCGGCACCGGCTGGGATAGAGAAACCGGCGCCGGCCGTGCATTATTGAAACGAACTTCGAAGCGATGAAAAAATTACTGAAATAGAGTAGAACAGAATAAAGGTGGCGCCGACTGTGAAGCTGGAATTAGTGCCGACTGTATTCTGGGACACATTGCGTGAAATTTGAAAAATCGACGAACGAGTAGAGGAACAGAACACAACCGGCGCTGCTCCAAAAGTCAAGGCGGCGCCAGCTGTGCCCTAAAACTAAGGCGGTGCTGTGATTTTTCTACGCGATTTTTGGAAATCTGAAGAGTTTTAGTATCTTCCAACTTCTACTCGGCCAAGAACATGGTACCTACGAGTTTATGCACTGCTTAAGCCTATATATAGATGAAAAACACCAGGGAAAATGGGAGAATTCATTGATCATCATAGAAAATCACTCAATCAAAGGAGGAATTCTTTAATTTAAGGAGGGTTGTACAAGAAAGTCTTCAAAGGAAGAAGAATGGGGCTTATCTATGAGTGCTCTCTTTTACTTTGTTTTCTTTTTCTTGACAATGATGTTTTAATTGTTTTATTGTAATTTGACATTAGTTTAGACATTCATGGTTTTTAGAGTTATTTGATCTTTTGATTAATTAATTTTTATTCTTGGTATTTAATTACTCGTGCTTATTACAAGATTAATTGATTGTGGCTTTCCGTTAACTTGCTTGAGAATCGGGTTTATGGTAGTTCAATTGATTGATTTCATATTTGTTGTCTTTTAACTTGCATGAAAATGAGGTTAATTGCTAAGAATAGAGTAATTAAATGTTAATTGATGTCTGTCAGAGTATGGATTTAATTGGTTAATTTCATGGGTTAAGTTTGCCTGAGAATGGGACTTAATTAGAGAATTGTATTTAATGAATCTTTTAGATAAAACTGGTTGAGATAGAGTATGTGATACTAGGTTATCTAAAAGATAGGGATTCATGGATTGGGAAAGAAGTGAATCTACTTTAATTCTCCATGATGCCAAGAGAATAATTAGTTATGATAAAGGTTTGGTACTTTAAGATTATGGTTGTCTAACCAATGGCTCGAGTTACATAAATCTACATCCTTGAAATGTATATATTTTTAGTTTTCTTTTGATTTTTGTTTGTTTTTCACTTTATTGAGTCGGTTAAATAATAAAAGAAAGGTAACTAATGTCTACTTGTTCC
Organism: Voacanga thouarsii; assembly: GCA_026120185.1. Lineage (NCBI taxonomy): Eukaryota > Viridiplantae > Streptophyta > Magnoliopsida > Gentianales > Apocynaceae > Voacanga > Voacanga thouarsii. The sequence goes on along the minus strand of JANUWF010001287.1, from coordinate 2,994,974 downwards.
TGGAGGATCGACATTCGTTTGAACCCTATGTTCAGTTAATGATGAGTACGCTTGCTTATATGTGTGATTTGGGTTGAACGTTTTAATTTAAACTTGATTGGGAATGTGCTTAGTTTTTATATGATTTTTACACCCAAGTCCAGACACATCAACTTTTTTGCGCCGATATCAGGGAACAATAACATGAAAGTTTGGATTTTGTTGATTTAGCCATGTAAATATGTGAATATGCAGCCATGTACATATGTATAATTGTTCTTTCCACAAAAAGGTGCTATATTTTGTATTTTATGTATTTTTGTACACCCTTGTAACCTAACCTAACCTACTAACTTTGACCATGTTCTTTTTGCTAACTTTGTAACCTTGTACTTTTGTGGTTTAGCATTAATTCTTTTTATCTAACTCGCTTATTGTTTTCTTAGGTGTTACCCTTGGTACATAACCCGGAAATCCGAAGGCGAGATAGTCGATTTTGACCCTGAAATCAAGAGGACGTTATCAAAAATTCACCGGATAATTCAAAGAAACCTGATCGTCGAGATGGATGGTGCTCACCAAAACAATGCTGAGAATGACAGGAAGGTAATGGATGACTTTGTGAAACCCGCAATCTCGGGCACAGGCTCGAGTATCACTAGACCTAGGAACGTGCTGGGACGCCTCGACTAGCAAATGGAGGTGCTCCTACGCTTGCAGGGTACTATGGCAGACATGGCGAGACGGCAAGCTACTATGGAACAGCAGTTGGCTGAGTTGAGGTAGCATTCTTCTGGGCCACATGGTGGTGCAGGCACCTCTACCCTGGTTGATGATGATGATGATAGAGAGGACTGATGCTACTTGACTATATTTTGTCGATCACTCTTGTTTTTCCTTTCTCTTTTCATGATTTTTTTGAGTTAGTTTTATTTTTCTGTGTATTATTTTTGCCTTATTTTCTTTTCTAACTTTTATGCTTCGGTGTTTTCTTTTGTATTTTTCTAGGAACTTTGCCAATGTCTCATTCTTCAAGCATTCAAATCTTGTACGACACAATGCCAAATAAATGGAAGTTTATTTTTCTTATCTCTTCTCCTTTTATTTTTGGTCCCATGGTATTGTTTGTTCTTGTTATATTTATTTGGCCATTGAGAACAATGTCCAGTTTAAGTGTGGGGGAGAGATTTGATTGACAAGTCTTCTATACATATTCTTTTGCCTTCTTTGAGCAAAGTTGAGCAAAATTTTTGCAAAATTTTTTCTGAATTTCTAGAAATTTCAAACTATATTTTTAGTGCATGTCTTCGTGATGGGATATAGAGCATGTGTTCTAGATCATTTATGGCTTATACATGACTTTTTGCACTCACTTGGACGAAGTAGTTCTTGATCAAATGCTTTGCATTGTTCTTAAACCTTGTTTTTCTTCTAAAATTCATAGAGCATTTTAGAACTTACTTGAATACCTCTCGAGGTGAAATAAGAAAGACAATCATGATGTAACTTAGGGATGACGATAATAGGCCTTCTTTGGATAGTTTGAGTTTTTCAAGCCTACCTATTTTCATAACATCCCTAGTGCCTATTTTGAGCCTAAATCGTTGATTGCTTTCTTAAAAACCCATCACAATATTTAGTCCATTGCTTGTGCTGAGAGTTTAAATAATTTTTCTAATCTTTATGCTCATGATGGATGAAAGTATATGTATGAGAATGTTGAGAAAGAATGTTGGGATAAAGATCATGACTTGTTACTTTCAGTCATGGATCAATATTGAGTTAAGCTAGAAAAAGAAAAGAGAGACTGAAAGAAAAAGAATAGAAAAAGAGGGAGTGAAAACAAGAAAAGAAAATAAACAGCTGCTAGAAAGAATGGAAAGAAAAGAATAGCAGCAGTAGAAACAAAAGAGGAGTGAAAGAAAAGAAAATTGAGAGAGAAAGAAAAGAGAAGATCACAAGAGGAATGGTGATTGAGCTGAGAAAAAAAAAGTTAAAGTTCATATTAAAATTTGACACCATTACTGGAAAGTTGAGTGATTTTGTAAGAAAAATAGTTGATGAAAAGAAAAGTTGAAAGAAAAAGAGAAAGAAATGCAGGATTTGTTTGAAGTGCATAAGAATTGCTATATAAGGTTATGGTTTGTTTTATTCTTGGAATAGGGGAGCAAGAAGAGTTGGAAATTATTGATTCAATTTGTTTATCTTTTTCTTGTGAACTCTCAGTTTTTCTTTGATTTTTGATTCTCTTACATCATTCGTTTGATAAACTACATTACAAGCCGTTAGCCTTACATTAAAAGCTTAAAAGTCTTACTTGATCTAAGTAGAATCATGATATGTCTCGGATTAGTGGAGAGAGTGTATGAAAAGTAAGCATATGGAATGCATATATTTTTTTGAACTAACTTCTTTCCAATGGTTTGAGAATAGTTGTAAAGTATTGTAATGGTTCTACTGAGTCATTTATCACTAACACAAGTCTTGCATTGGTTGTGAAAGATTTAGTATCATATGTTTTATGTTCTTGAATGAAGAAAGCCTTGAAGATATGGTTTTGAAATTGATTAAGTGATTTGATTAAACCTTATATTTTCCTACTTGTTCTTGGTACTTTGCTTAAGGACAAGTAAAGAGCTAAGTGTGGGGGAATATAATATGAGCTAAATTAGTCATACTTCTCCTAGTCATACATTTTGTGATACTTCTTCTAGTCATATTTTTTCATATTTGAGATTTTATCCTTGGAAAGGTATTGTGTTCATAATTGTAGATTTTTAGGGTAAAATAAAGCAAAAATGTCACGAAACAGATTAGAAGCGGTGCCGGCTGGGACAGAGGAATCGGCACCGGCCGTGCACTGTTGAAACGAATTTCGAAGCGACGAAAAAATTGCTGAAACAGAATAGAACAGAACCAAGGCGACACTGGCTGTGAAGCTAGAACCGGCGTTGGCTGCATTCTGGGACACATTGCGTGAAATTCAAAAAAATCAGCGAACGAGTGGAGGAACAGAACACAACCAGCGCCGACTCCAAGAGTCAAGGTGGCGCCAGCTGTGCCCTGAAGCTAAGGCGGTGCTGTGATTTTTCTACGCGATTTTTAGAAATCTGAGGAGTTTTAGTATCTTCTAACTTCTACTCGACCAAGAACATGGTACCTACGAGTTTATGCACTGCTTAAGCCTATATATAGATGAAAAACACAAGGGAAAATGGGAGAATTCATTGATCATCATAGAAAATCACTCAATCAAAGGAGGAATTCTTCAATTTAAGGAGGGTTGTACAAGAAAGTGTTCAAAGGAAGAAGAATGGGGCTTATCTATGAGTGCTCTCTTTTACTTTGTTTTCTTTTTCTTGACAATGATGTTTTAATTGTTTTATTGTAATTTGACATTAGTTTAGACATTCATGGTTTTTAGAGTTATTTGATCTTTTGATTAATTAATTTTTATTCTTGATATTTAATTACTCGTGTTTATTACAAGATTAATTGATTGTGGCTTTCCGTTAACTTGCTTGAGAATAGGGTTAATGGTAGTTCAATTGATTGATTTCATATTTGTTATCTTTTAACTTGCCTGAAAATGGGGTTAATTGCTAAGAACAGAGTAATTAAAGGTTAAGTGATGTCTACCAGAGTATGGATTCAATTGGTTAATTTCATGGGTTAAGTTTGCCTAAGAGTGGGACTTAATCAGAGAATTGTGTTTAATGCATTTTTTGGGTAAAACTGGTTAAGACAGAGTATGTAATACTAAGTTATCTAAAATATAGGGATTCATGGATTGGGAAAGAAGTGAGTCTACTTTAATTCTCCATGATGCCAAGAGAATAATTAGTTATGATAAATGTTGGGTACTTTAAGATCATGGTTGTCTAACCAATGGCTCGAGTTACATAAATCTACATCCTTGACATATATATATATATATATATATATATATATATATATATATATATATATGTTTAGTTTTCTTTTTATTTTTTTTTGTTTTTCACTTTATTGAGTTGGTTAAATAATAAAAGAAAGGTAACTAATATCTACTTGTTCCTGGAGGATCGACATTCGTTTGAACCCTCTTCTCGGTTAATGATGAGTACGCTTATTCATATGTGTGATTTGGGTTGAATGTTTTAATTTAAACCTGATTGGGAATGTACTTAATTTTTATATGATTTTTACACCCAAGTCCAGACACATCAGTGGCATTTTCTGAATCGATTTAAATGGAACTCGATTTAGTATGAATACAGCAGTCTTTAGGGCATAATCCCAAAAGGAGATTAGAAGATCAGTTTAACTCATCATTGATCGAACCATATTTAATAAAATCCGATTTCTCCATTCAGATACACCATTCTATTGAGGTTTTCCAAGTGGAGTTAATTGGGAGATAATTCCACAATTCTTAAGATGATCATCAAACTCGTGACTTAAGTATTCACCACCTCAATCTGATCGAAGTATTTTGATACTTTTGCCAAGCTGATTTTGTACTTCATTTTGAAATTTGTTGAATTTTTTGAACGATTCAGATTTATGTTTCATCAGATACAGGTAGCCATATCTGTTGAAATCATTGGTAAATGTAATGAAGTATTGAAATCCTCCTCTAGCACGTGTATTCATTGGTCCACATACATCCGTATGTATTAGGCCCAATAAATCAGTTGCCCTTTCATTTTATCCCTTAAAATGTATTTTAGTCATTTTGCTTAATAAACAAGAATCACATGTTTCGTAAGATTCTAAATCAAATGAATTTAGAAGCCCATCATTCTGAAGCCTTGTTATGCGTTTCTCATTTATATAGCCCAAACGACAATGCCAGAAGTAAGTCTGATTTAAATCATTGGATTTCAATTTCTTAGTATTAATGTTGTAGATAGACTCGTTCGAAGATCCACGAAGATTGAGAATATAGAGCCCATTTGATAATAAGGCAACTCCATAAAAAATGCCATTTTTAGTAATGGAGCAAATGTTATTCCTAATAACAAATTCAAAACCTTCTAAATCTAAACAAAAAATTGATATAATTTTCTTACTCATAGTAGGAATATAAAAACAATCATTCAATTTTAAAACAAGCCCACTGGACAAAATTAATTCAAAAGTTCCTACAGCTACTGCAGCAACTTTTGCTCCATTCACAACTCGTAGGTCCACCTCGCCTTTTGCCAAGGCTCTACTCATTTTTAAACCCTACACATTTACATAAATGTGAGAATCACAACCGATATCCAATACTCATGAATCAGAAATAGATAAATTAATTTCTATAACATAAATACCTGAAGCAGCAGTCTCACTGTCCTTCTTTTTCTTTGCTTCCAAATAGAGCTTGCAATTTCTTAACCAATGTCCTTATTCTCCACAATGGTGGCAAACTCCCTCCTTTGGTGTCTTGGCCTTAGGTTTGGGTTTGAACTTGGACTTGGACTTAGCCTTATCCTTACCTTTATTAGCCATGACTTTATCCTTTTGGTTGTTCCTTTTTCCTTTCCCTTTTTGAACCATTAGAACACTAGGAGTATTCTTTTTAATGTTCAGTTCAGCTTTTTTTAGCATCCCATGCAATTCAGTAATGGATTTCTCCATATTATGCATGTTAAAATTCATGACAAACTGATCATACTCAGGAGGTAATGAGCCCAAGATCAAATCTGTGGCCATGTCATGATTAATAAGAGCACCAAGCTTTTCAAAATAATCAAGATAGCCTTTCATTTTAAGGACATGAGCACTTACCAAGGCGCCGGATACCATCTTACACGCATTTAACGCCTTATGAGTTTCAAATCTCTCTTGTCGTGCTTGCTCTTGGAACATTTCCTTGAGATGTACAATCATGTCATATGCCTCTACTTCTTCAAACTGTTTTTTAAGTTCAGAGTTTATGGTTGCTAGCATGAGGTAAGTAACATCGTTTGAATCATCTTTGTGCTTACTATAAGCATTTTTTTTTTCAACTTTTAGGGTGTTATTTGTTGGAGCAGAGAGAATAGGATTTTCAAAAACATAGAGCTTTTTTTCTTGCCTAAGAATGATTCTTAAGTTACATGCCCAATCAAGAAAGTTAGTCTCACTAAGCTTATCTTTCTCGAGCGCAGATCGCAATGAGTTATTCCAACTTGTTTGTTGTCATTATCTACATTCAAAATATGTAAAGTAATTAATTTTGAGGCCTTAAAGAAAAACTCCCACTAAAAGTATTTAAACTTTTGAAACTTCAACATTTTGATGTTTCTTAGTGGGTAAACTTTTTTTTTTGTTTATAAATATTTTATTTTAATTATAAGTAAGCTTTGGCTTTAATCTTATAATTAAATAAAACTCAAATTTTAAATGAGATAGGCATCAAATGTCCCGGCTAAAATTTCATATAATGTCCTAGGCTTAAAACCATTTTGATAGTCCAATTAAGTTAAACCATATCAAACATAAAAAAAACTATTTTCTATCTTATCTCACTTAGATAATCAAAAGCATCCTACTTTAATAGGAATGACCATATGATGATCCAAGTAATAACAATTGTTTGATTTTGGAAAGTATTTGACACTTAATTTTTTTTAAATAAAAATTTGATTGTAATAAGTATGAAATAAATATATCAAATATGCATGCAAGACATAAATAAAAGTGACATAGTATGGCCCATAACCTATGTTGATCATCACGAGCAAAGTGAAGATCAAGGTGGTCAATCTAGGTATATGAATTCCTTGAGCATACTCCTCATTGGTTGTAAATGTAAGCCACCGTCTTCTTTTACATTAGATAGTAAAATTAAAATAATTTATATTTTAGGAAAGCAATATAATGTTACAACAATGAAAAATGACACGCATACCGTATTTAAAAAATTACAACTCAAAACAACCAGAATGTAACCTGCCAATCATATTGGGGTAAAACGGGCCATGCTATCACTATTCAGAATAATCCACAATTACAATAAAAAAACACTAACTAATAACACACAATGAAAGTTAGTCGGAGTTTCAAGGGGCAGCGCCCCTGGCGGAGGTCCCATTGGCCGGTTAGCGAGCAAGGGTCAGGGGGCAGCACCCCTTGCGAGGGTGCCCCCAGAAGGAAAAATGATTTTTCCTTCTCTTATTGAATGAGATTTCACCTTTCAATTTTTGAATATTAATCATATTAATGTTTGGACCCCTTAGTAACCATCGCAGTAAATTTTTATGTTACAAACAATCTGCGTTCCCTTTTAACCATATTGATAAAGATAACAAATTATCATAGCAGATTAATATAAACAATTTGCAACATAGAATGACGGATAGCATGTTTACGATACCATATCATATTAAAACAAACCAGTTTACAAACAATCTGTAAATAATCTGGTCTCTATTCAAACAACTAAGATGCACAAATTAAACCTAATTCAGGCAGTCCGCATGCTAATTAAGTATTCTAAAAAATTATAATCATGTGAACATGCTGATATACACCATTTAATTCACATATATCATACATATATTCAACAATACGATTAACATAGATAAATCAACTTAATCATTTAGCAAGTTACTTTGATACCACTGTTAGAATTCGTGGACTCCTAAATACGAAAAACATCCATGAATCTCTTTCGAGGACCCAAGCCAAACGATTAAGATGATTTAAAAATTATACAATTACCTCTATTTGGCATAATCAAGATTCTTAGATTCTGATCTTACTGTCGTACGTGTAACCCGAACGATCACCAGACGCTGCAGTGTGCGAATGCCCTCTATCATATACACACGGTGAACTAACTCATTACCCTGGGAGTGCTAGCGCCTAGGGTTTGAGAGGTTTGTTTTTTTCTGGTGAATGGAGGCACGAATATTAACCGAGAGCTCAGTTGAGAAGACGGTTAGGGTTTTCTTTTAAAACCACCCGAATCTCTTGGAGTCTAACTCTAATAATATCTTATCATATTTTATTTTAAATTCAAATTAAATTAAAACTGATATAATAAGATTCTGCCATTATCTCGGTAATTTAATTAATTAATTTACCGAGTCAGATTCTTAGAATTTAGATATCATCCAAATATATCAAATATGGACATATTTTCAAATTTATTATATCTGGTAAATTTTCTATATTCAATTAACTTAGACATATTTCTAGATTCATCGAACCTAGTTACCAAAAAAATAACTTAACGAGTTCGTTTATTGTGTGACCCTATAAGTTCATTTAACACTGGCAGTGTGCTCAAATCACATTTAAATGGCCCACAAGTTATAAACGGTTTTTAACAAAATATTATAACTACCTAGGTTAAATGAAGATCAGTGATCTCTTTGAACCAAATTATAATTTTATATTTGGTCCTTTTATCACACAATATTCAGATTAAGCGTAATGAACGGAGCATGTCATTCTTATTGAGTTTAATCAATTATTTTTTGATCTCATAGTAGACTGTTCAGATAAATGATATTAATATATCAAATTGATATATTTGAGTACGACCATGCATTTTAACAGTCTAACTTATCAAGGGGCCTATGGATATTTCCCCCATAATAGAGAGTGACGAATTCATTCACTATCAATCATATTCCTCTCCCTAGTTTATTCTATATCCAACAGTGATCTAAATTATTATCTGGTTAAAGACAACTTTAGACAACATCAAAATATAGAATTTATTAAGTAGGAAACTATGATGAATTTAGGTCGAAGGACTTGTAATATCATTATGGCTAGAAAGTACTTATGACATGTTCCATGAATTACTATCACAATAGGTCATGTCCAATAAAATATTCTCTAACATTTATTTATATTTTGACTTGATATCACATATATCCATGACTAGTAAAACATAGCCATCAAATCACAAACATACTAATCTTAATTTATTATTATTCCACTAATAATAATCGATCAGGGATAGTTTAAGAATAGTCATTGTATTGATTATAGGGTTTTACTATCAAGTTACGTACTTGATGACTACAAAACTAAATACACTATTCATAGAAAGAAATACCTCGTATTATTACATAATACATAACGACAATAATATAAGTACAAATTGACTTTAGGGCATATCCCTAACAGTATGCCCGCTTGCCGATCCACAATCAACTTAGCCAATTTCCCAATTTGATTTTCTAGATTGTGAATCGAATCTTCCTGGTTCCTCATTAATACTTCAACTCCTTACAACCGAGAATTTGTTGAGGACACAAATTTGGCTACAAGATCTTCCAAAAATTGCTTTAATTATTGTTGCAATTGAGGCTACTGCAAATTATATGGTAAAGGTGCTGATGGCATTGGGTTAGATCCAACTTAAAATCCTTGAGTAGGTCTAAATTACCCTAGGTTACTCCAAGAAAAATTTGAGTGATTTTTCCAATTAGGGTTATAAGTATTCCTGTAGGAATTGTTGCCTTGCAACTGATAGAGGTAAATTATACATATATTTTGTAGGTATTTATGATGTATTTATACTTAATTTTTAGGTTAAATACCATTGATTCTCCTCACTTTGCTATGTTTTTGTGTAGATTGAAGATTGAAGCACGTTTGTGATAAATTACACAAAATCCTATGAAAAGAGACCAAAAACATAAATATGGAACAGAGCGCCAAAAGAGAGAAGAACAAAACTGGGCAAAAATTGGGTAATATAGAGTTAAACCGATTGGGGTTCAAGCTCCTGAACTGTGCCCAGTTTAATGGAAAAAAGAAGGAATTCAATAGTATGAAGCCGCGCTTGGCTTCAGTACAAACTGTGGCCGATTTCAAAGGAAAATATAAATAAAGCTGCAGCCAGCTTTGATAAGGAAAAGCTGCTGCTAGGCTTCGCAACTTCAGTAGCTCAACAAACGAAGAGCAAGGATTCTGCGGCTCACAGGTTTCAGAAAGGTTTTAGTGGCTCCAAGTACAAACAAAGAAAATGGCTTCAAAGGTTGCAAGCTCAACTTGAAAGAATAAGAGACAGGAAGTCTTTGGCTCGTAATCAATTTAAGTCAGTAGACATGTGCATATATTAGAAGCCCATTTGGAAACTACTTCTTTTGTATTCTTGATTTTTAGGAAGCTTATATTCTTATAAATAAAGGCAATTCATGCTAAAAAAAGTGTGCACAACATGAAGAATTAGAACAATATTAAAAATGCACCATGTAATTTCTTGGAGATTATGTTAAAAGAAAGGATCATTATTGGGAGGACTTCAATTGAAGCTTGGAGATTTCACTTGTCTATGAGTAATTCTCTGGCTTTATTTATCTTTATTTCTTAACAGTATTACTGTTAATTATTTTATTGTGTTTTTGAAAAATTGGATTTAAGATTATGGTTTGTGTTAATGCTATCTTTGTGATTAATTGACAAGTTTCTAGTCTTTGGTTACTTGAGTATAATATCTCGTTGAATTGATTAGTTCTCGTCTAGTTAACTTGCAAAATGATGTTAGGAGGGAAGGTAGCAACTAATTAATTCAATACTAGTTATCTCTTAATTGACTTGCAAAAGAATGTTAAGGGAAAAAACTAAATAATCAAAGGTTGGCTGATTTCATCTAGCATATAGGGTCATTAGCTAATTTCATATTTTATATCACCTAAAATATAGAGATATTGGTTAAGGATTATGTTTAATGCATTTTTTAGTTGTTTGGTGAGATAGAATATATCTACTAATTTAACAAAGAAATAGGAATTTCATAATTCGCAAGATGATTGAGTTTCATAATTATTTGTGGTGCTAGAATGTTATTGAATTGATCGTGAACTTTGACTAGCATTTCTCCACGTCTTAAGAACTTCCTATCAAAAATATATTCTTTTATTCTTTCTCCTATTTCATGAATTTCCTTGAATTTATTTGTCTTGTATTAATTATTTCTTTGTGAATTTAATTGGTTAAACAATGGATGAAGAGTAATTAGTATATACTTATTCCTTGAGATGGGCATACTTGCTTATATGTATAATTTGGGGTAATGTTTTAATTAAAATTTGATTGGGAATAGATTTAAAAATGAATGATTTTATTTACCCAAATCTGACGCATCACCACCTATTACCTAGATAATCAAATTGTTCTAGTGACAGCTTAGTAGAAGAACCCATAAACCGACATTCAAGGTTAGCATGACGTTCTCCACAGAAATTGAAGCCTATAACTTGTTCTTGAGAAGGAGCCATGTTCAACTTATCAATCTTTCGAGTAAAGGATTCTACCTTTGCTTCCAAAACTGTCATGGCATCCACATTGTATATTCCTTAGGGTCTAGTTCTTGGTCTCGGATTACCTTAAGAGTAGTTGTTCATAGCAATATTTTCTATTAACTCCTCCAGTGTCTTACTACTAATTATGCCTTCAGATGAAGTATTTTATCAATTGTTTTGAAGCAAAATTAAGACTATTATGGAACGTTTGTATTTGCAATCTTAGATCCAAACTCTGGTGCAGGCACCTGTATAGCATTTTTTTATATTTTTCCCAACAATCATACAAACTCCCTAAATCATTTGTTGAAAGGCAAAGATGTCAGTGCATAGTTTTCCAGTCCTAGCTAGTGGAAAATACTTGGCTAAGAATTTTTCAGTGAGTTCATTCCAAATAGTGATGAAACCTATTGGCAAAGATTTTAACCAAGACTTAGTTCTATCATCTAAAGAGAATGGAAAGAGTCTCAATTTGATAGTATATTCAAAAACTCTGTTTATCTTGAAAGTATCGCAAATCTCAAGGAAATTTGTGATGTGTGCATTAGGATCTTCCTCAGATAGACCATTAAATTGTGTCAGTTGTTGAATCATCTGAATTATATTCAACTTGATTTTAAATTTATTCGCATCTACTCTTGGTCTAGTATACTAGAGCAGCCCCAGATACAGAAAGTCTAGCATAATCAGCCATTATTCTTCTACCACTATTATCATTATGTTCATTTCCACCTTGATTAGCCTCCATGTTGTCAATAACTTCATTAAACTTTGCTATTTGGTCACAAATCTCAGGATTGAATTTCACAATTTTTCCTTGGCCTCATCAAGTGAAAGCAATAAAACAACACAAAAATTACAAAATTCACATCAAACAAGTAATAAAACAATACAACAAAAACATTAACTAATATACATAAGCTTTACACACAATATGCAATACAACATTTAAAATATTTACCAGGCACCTAAATATAACAAGTCAAAATATATATAGGTATACATGGCTAAATCAATAGAACTCAAACTTTTAAAATATTACTTCTTGGTAATAGTGACAAAAATTTGATAGGTGTTTTTAGTTATATAAAAAATCATTATGCTCAATCCCACTATCAATCAAAGATTTAATTAAAATGTCAACTCCCAAAACTATATACTATAACACATTAGAGTAAGTGTACTAATCACAAGGCACAATATAAGGTATTAATAAGTATCGATCTTCAAGGAGTAAGCACATTTACTCACTTTAATTCTATTGTTTAACCTAACCATAAAAATAATACAACTACTTAATTAGAAAATATCTATACCACCCACAAAAATGATCACAAGAATATCAAGGAAATAGGAAAAGAGTAATAACATGTAGAGCGGTAGAATTCCATAAAGAATATACCAAGCATTGAATAACAAATCCACCTAAATCAATTACCAATCTAGTGCCAATAAGGTTAACGATTATGAACTTTACTCTCTCTCAAATTATGAATTTTCTACCTTTAAACAAAACAACATATATCTCTATCTCACTAATTCAACCTAAAGATATATTAAACACGAAACCTTTCAACTTATCTCACCCTCTTCCATGTGGTGCCGCTCCTTTTTTTATTCTAAGAGGTTTTTCTTCTTTTTAGCAAGCAGTGCCGTTCCTGTTGAACCAAGAGGCACCGTTGAACCCTTGTTTTTCTCTGTTTTTGCTACTTTTTTACATTCTTTCTCCTTATTTCCTTATTCTTTGAATTGTACACAAAAAAAGTTAAAAGATAGAGTGAATAGTCATTTGAACATGATTCATAACAATTATAAAACAAAGGACATAGAAATATGTACAAAAATAGCACCTATCATGATGCAAACATTCACCAAGTCCAAATTATGCTTGAACTTCTCTGTAGGTAATGGTTTTGTCAACATATCTACCGGAATATCATCATGGCTATCTTTTCTATAGAGAACAACTTATCTTCCATAGTATCTCTAATGAAGTTCAACCTAATATCAATATGCTTTGATCCTTCACGACAAATTGGATTTTTAACCAAGTTCAATGTACTCTGGCTATCACAACACATGATAGGTCTCTAAATAATCAAATCTAAACTATTAATAAGACCATGCAACCATATAACTTCCTTAACCCTTTTTGTCACTGACATATACTCTATTTCAATTGCAACAAAGCAACTATAAATTGAAGTATTGCTTTTCAACTAATAGTATATCCACATAAGGTAAAGATATAGCATATCAAGGATCTTTTTTAAATAAGGTCTCCACCATAATCGGAATCTGCATAGCCAATAAGTCCACTAGTAGAACAATTAGTACTATAAACCAAACAAATATCAACGGTGTACGATCCATTTAACTATTTCCCAATGAGTTTTACCTAGATTACTCATAAATCTACTTACCACACTTACAACATAAGTTAAATCTGGCCTAGTACATACTATAGCATATATCAAATTTCAAACATCACTAGAGTAAGGAACTTTACTTATGTAATATCTCTCTTCATCTGTATTAGTTAGTGCACTAGTATCAAGTTTAAAGTATGCAGCCAAATGAGTACAAACCTGTCATGCCCCGAATCTAAGGATAACATGGCAACACCCTAAAATAGAATGCCGAACCCAAACACAAACGGATACCTCAAACCAAACAACTCAAGTAACATTAACTAAACATTAAATGGACAATCTCCCAAATACAAAACTGTAAAAAGAAACAAAGGTAGATTCTCAATGTAACTAAAACCAACAAACTTAACAATTTTACTACCCATCAAGAGACTTAACACAAATTCACGGAAATAGAAAATTTTCAAACTTCACTAAAAAATCTTCCTCGAACCACTCGTCTAACTCATCGCCCTCTAATTGAAATCTTGCAAAATGAAATATAGGGTGAGTTCACTAGCTCAATAAGAAAAACATAACTTTCTTGGGATTGAGTAAATTGAAGGTGTAATACGGCAAAATGAATAACAGAAGCATGCAAAACGCAGTAGTGGAAGCAACAAAATGATACCTTTGCATTTTATAATGTTAGATTGTTTAGGCTTTAAAACACTTATTCCAATGATTTCTGGAACGCTCCTGGTTGTTGCTGGTATGCTTGGTTCTGAATCACCTCCTTGTAAACGTCGGCTTCATCTTATTCACGTAAAGCTTTTGAGTTTTCGGAATATGGCTACTGCCTTTTTCAACCGCCGGTGAAAACTTTTCGTTGGGATCAAAGAATGGTCTTCATTCTTTTGTTTCAAATTACCAGAGAGAGACCAAGAGAGTGAAACAAAAACTTTTCCTTTTTGTTATCCTCTCACGCCAAGCAATACGGGATCCATCATTTGTTATTTTTTTTTAAAATTTTTACCCTTGGTCTCATTCAATGGGATAGATAAAATTATTTATTCTTGAGTTTGAACACCCATAAATAATAAGCCTCAATTATTTATTTTATGGGCTTCATAAAACAGCCCAATAAATAATTAATAAGCACAAATAGACCAATATAAAATATCAGACCTTTTATCTAGTTTATATCTAGGTTAATTTTCTAATTATTCAATATGGTCCTTGGGCCCTGAACAATTAATTAACCAAATAAATTAGATAAAATATATACTCTTTTTTAGACATTTTATTTTATTCTAATCTAATAATAAATTAGACTATTTAAATAAAATAAAATAAAATTCATAATTATCAAGACTAATTCTTTAATCCAAATCTGTCAGGAATTAAGGGCTATTCCAGAGACCAAAAGACACATCGTCTTGGTTACTAAAATGACCAAAATACCCCTATAATATAAATAGTTGTATTTTACATTTTAAATATTTTCTAATATTACCATATGAAAATATTGATCCTAAGGACAATGCTGCGTTAGTAAAGTCTCCGACTTACATGTGTAATGACTAAAATACCCATCTACGCATCGTCATACATTTAGAGAGGAAGAGTGTACTAACACCTCTCTAAAAGATATCTAACATCCTTAGACCTCTAATCCAATGATCCGTGACTCTTGGAATGTTTCCACTTTCCAAGGGAGTAACTCTAAAGTAAACATCCAAATCATGTTCCCCAGGGCTCTGGATATTTAGATTATTTGAACAATCACAAGGGGTGATATAGCGTAGAAGCTATCTTGTACAAGTTTGTCTTAACTAACTAGTCACATATACCTAACATACAAGTATATCGACTCTATAAAAGAACTTCAACCTCAACATATCAAAGTACATATTTCCAGCTTCGTCAGACCATCAACTCATACTCAAGTGGTAGAGTATTAGTCCACTCTGTAGCAGTAATAGTTTGAGCTTCTTCTAAATAGTACTTTTAAAAACTACTATTACAGTTCCTGTTTTACGTATTCGAAATACTCTCATGCTATGAAGTAAGTGGACTACCCACTTGCTAAAGGTAAGTCATTTCCCATTTAGAATTCATAACATAATAACTTAAACATAATAAATTTTTCATTCTCACCAATTGGTTAAAAACAAATACTTATGTGTTAAATAACCTGTGATCCATACCTTACTGTGAAAGACCACCATTCATATAGACCACTTATTTAAATACAATAGGTCCTTGCCAAATGTAAATCATACATAAATAAAATGTAAATTTACAAACAAATTTTTAGAATGAATTCTTTTATTCATAAATTCGATAATTACATTAGAAACCTATACTAGAGGGCATATATTCTAACAATCTCCCACTTGCACTCTAAGACTAAAAAAGTCCATAGGTGCCTACCCTCATAGTGTCCAAGTATCTCTTGAAGACTCTCTCAGCTAAAGGCTTGGTGAAGGGATCTACTAGATTATTTGTTCCACCACGGTTTCCCGTCTTTGGATCAGGTAGTACTTCCTCTCGATGTGCTTCCCTTTCTTATAGTTCCTGGGTTCTTTGGATTGCGAAACTGCTCCAGAGTTGTCACAATATACTACAATTGGTCTGTCCATGTGTGGCACAACTCCAAGTTCTAAAAGGAACTTCTGAAGCTAGACTTCTTTCTTGGATGCCTCCGAAACTGCCACATACTCAGCTTCCATAGTTGAGTCAGTAATGCAAGATTGTTTGATACTCCTCCATGAACAGCTCTTCCAGATAAGGTGAAGACATATCTACTAGTAGATTTTCTCTCATCCTTATCTACCTGAAAATCTGAGTCTGTGTATCCAGTAGGAACCAAGTCATCAGCCTTGTAAACCATCATACAATCTCTCGTACTTTTGAGATACTTAAGAATATACTTTACAGCTTTTTCCTATGCACCTCCCAAATGTTTGACTGATATCTGCTAACTAAGCTTATGACAATATCTGGTCTAGTGCACAACATGGCGTACATGAGACTTCCCATAGCCGAAGCGTAAAGAATCCTACTCATCTTGTCTTTTTCCTCTTGAAACTTAGGATAGTTCTTAGAACAAAAAGACAACCCATGTCTACAAATGATTAGAGCTCTCTTACATGAGTCCATGATTAACTTGGCTAGCATCTTGTCAATGTATGTCGTTTGGGATAATCCTAACATTCTCTACTTCCTATTTCTAAGAAGTTTAATCCCAAGAATGTAATTGGCTTCTCCCAAGTCCTTCATACTGAATTGACTAGATAACCAAACTTTAGTAGATGACAATATTCCTACATCATTCCCAATGAGTAGAATGTCATCCACATATAAGATAAGAAAAGCCACATTTATGCTTTCTAATTTTCTGTACACACATGGCTTATCTTTGTTTTGAATGAAACCATAAAACTTTACAGTCTCGTCAAAATGAATATTCCATACTCTAGATGCCTACTTAAGTCTATAAATAAACTTCTTAAACTTGCAAACCATATGCTCCTGGCCTTTAGTAATAAAACCTTCCGGTTGGAACATATAGATATCTTTGCTAAGATGACCATTAAGAAATGCCGTCTTAACATCCATTTGTCATATCTTGTAGTCGTAATGACATGCATTAGCCAGGAGGATACGAATGGATTTAAGTATGGCTACTGGAGAAAAGGTTTCCTCATAATTAATTCCCTCTTTCTAAGTGTACTCTTTCATCAAAAGCCTAACTTTAAAGGTTTCCACCTTCCCCATCCGCTCCCCTCTGCCTATTGTATAGCCACTTACACCCAATGTGTTTTATCCCTTCAGGTAAAGCTACAAGATCCCAAACTTGATTGAAGTACATAGACTCAATTTCGACTTTCATTGTTTCATGCTATAGATTTGTAGCGGCATCAGTAATAGCCTCCTCGTATCTAGTGGGATCTTATTCCTGATGGTTAGAGACCAGCTCAAAAACCTCTCCAATCCATCTTTCTAGAACCCTAGATATCCTCCCACTATGACAAGGCTCCATTTGTACAGGTTCTTAAAGCTGTGTCTCTTCTTGTTCCACAATCGGGTCTGAAGAAATTAATTCCAAAGATAACTTCTCCTCAAGTTCCAACCTTATTAACCTTTGTGGAAGTACTTTGATCATCCTCCAAGTATCTAACATTAGTACTTACCAGTACTTTCTGCTCCTTGGGATGATAAAAGTAACCTCTTTTTGTCCCTTTTGGATACCCAACAAAGTAGCATAATTCTAATCTTGTTCTAACTTGTCTCTCTTGATCAGTACATAAGTTGGACAGTCCCATATCCTGAGATGATTTAGACTTGACTTTTGCCCAATCCACATCTCATAAGGTGTCCTAGGTACTAACTTGGAAGGCACTAAGTTTAAAATGTATGCCGTTGTTTCCAAGGCATATCCCCAAAAAGATACTAGAAGAATAGCATGAGACATCATGCTTCGGACCATTTCCATCAATGTCCTATTCCTTCTCTCAGCTACTCCATTCTACTGGGGTATGCCCGGCGCAGAGAGTTGGGATACTATCACATGATGTACCATGTAATCTTTGAATTCACTGAGAAGGTACTCTTCACCACGATCCGATCATAAGGTTTCAATCAATTTACCTGTTTGACGCTCCACTTCAGCCTTAAACTCTTTGAACTTGTCAAAAGAGTCAGACTTGCACCTCATCAGCTAGACATAACCAAACCTTGTACAATCATCCGTAAAAGTGATGAAGTACTCAAAACCTCCTCTATCTTGTGTAGACAAAGGACCATATACATCAGTATAAATAAGGCTCAATATCTCATTGGCTCTATTAGCCTTTTGAATGAACTACCTTTTAGCCATTTTTTTCCATCAGACAGGATTCACACTGAGGTAAACTTTTCAATTTTAATGAGTCCAAGGGCCCATCATGAATTAACCTCTGAATTCTGATTGAGTTAATATGACCCAACCTTAGATTGCAAAGTTATGAGTTATTGACTTTAGTCTTTCTCTTCTTATTTAAAGGTTTAGATTAAGCGATATGTATGATTTAAAAAGAATAAGTTTTCATACATGTGTTATGTACATAAAACTTCTCAATTTCTACTAATAATAATACTAGAATGGAAAGAAACAGAATATCCATGATTTATTAGCTTTACAACTGAAATCAAATTCTGTCTAAAATCAAGTACATATAAAATATCCTTCAAAATAACTACTCTATTACAATAAAAAAATAAGATCCAACTCTCCCACTGCAAAAGCCCATACTTGTGCTCCATTTCCTACCCATAATCCATGCTCACCCTTATGGATTCTTCTTATCTTCCTAAACCCCTACAAGGAGTTACAGATATAATCAGTGGCTCCAGAATCAACAGTCCAAGTGGAAGTTGATCCAACCATTAAAACTGGCTCTAGATAGAGAACAATAACTATAGGATTTTTTTTCCCCCCTAAAGTTCCAGACACTCCTTTTTCCAGTGTCTCTTCTACCCACACTTGAAGCACTTACCCTTGAGCTTGTTGGGCTGGTTCTTGGGCTGGGCCAGTACGTTTCCCTTCTTCTTCTTGAATTTTCTGGGCTTGAGCTCAATTCTGGAAGAAGAAGCCCTAGCAATCATAGCCTTGGACTGTGACATCATGATCTTCTCTGCTACCTAGAGCTCTTTTATTAACTCAGTTAAACTCATATTTAACTTATTCATGTTAAAATTTAACTTGAACTAAGTAAAAAAGCCCGGAAGAGATTCAAAAACCATGTCCATATGGCTCTCAGGGTCAATAACAACCCCTAAGACTTTTGTTTTCTCAAAAGCAGCAATTATCTTGAGCATATGCTCTCTGACTGATGCTCCCTCAGCCATCTTAATGTTGATGATCGTCCTAAGAGCCTCCTGCCTTGCAGGCTGGCTCTTATCTGCAAATATCCTGGCTAATGTCATACGTAATAGTCATGTGCTCGTGTTTAGACTGGAGCACATTAGACATAGAGGCCAACATGTAACAACGAGTTATCTCATCGGCCTTCTTCCATACTTTCTCAGCCTCTCGCTCTTCAGTGGTGGAACCCTCCCCGATAACATGACAGGTTTCGTAGAGGACATACTTATACTCCTCAGCAGTAAGTATTATGTCCAAATTTCTTTTTCAGTCCATATAATTTGGACCTGTTAGCTTATTCTCACAGAGAATAATGGCCAAATGATTAAAAGAACCTTCACCAACCATTTCTGAAAAATAAAAAATAAAAGAAAACTTAGTTTGTGAAAAACAAAATAATTTGTGACTTTATCCTCATATTAAATCCGATAATAGTTAACCCTATCACTATTATCTTTAATATAATTAATTTGACTCTAAGGAAAACTGACATAGCTTATTGGGAAAATTAACAATTTCCTAAGCTAAGTGTATAAACCACCACAAATTAATTTTCCTTCTAGGTAATGATTTGAAAGATAACTCCATCGTGGGATGACCATTTCTTCTCATATTTTATGGACATTCCTCGCACTATAACCTCCAACGTGGGCTGACCAATCATAGCACGTATCTATGTCAAGGATAAAATCCTTTGAGAAAATAACCAAGACTTAATTTTTGTTCAAATTAAAATTAACCATTTAATTTAAAGAAAAATATTTTTCTTTATCAAAAATTCCTAAAGATTTTGGCCTTTGAGAAAACGCGCACATAGGGTACAAAAAGAAATAAGCATGTTAGAAAACTGTAAACGTTTTTATGCTTTTCTATTCTTTTAATCTAAGTATCCAAATAATAGAATTAAACACATTAATTAATTAATGATCTTGTTTAATCCTAAACTTCCTTTACTATTATTTTTCATACAAAATATTCAAAGAATATTAACTATTGTAATAAAAATAACTTTGTCTGGTATAGGACCAAAAAGAAAGAAGAAGAAAAAAAAAATTTCTTGCTGGTCCAATGCACTCGCCACACTAGATCATAGCCCATGAAAAAAACCATGGACCACAATCCGGGTGGGTGCCCGCGACCAGCCAGCGATCCAATCAAAATTGAAGACTCCAAATTGCAATTTGCAAATTGGTTCCTCACGGAAGCGGCTCTTCCGCAAAGAAAACTTCCTCATGGGAGCCATGGAGCCGAGGCCAACTCGGCCTTGGCTATAGCTCCAAGCCGCTGCTCACAAAATCGGCTCGGCTCCTCTCACAATCTGCAGCTCGGCTTGACACGGCTGGTTGCTACAGTGTCATCTTCTTCATTTTTCTTTCTGCGATTTTCTTTTATAATTTCTTTGCGCCACTCACAGACTCGATAAAAACGAGTCATTACAAAACCAAACAATCACATATACCTTTAAAACAATGGGCTTACACATTTCATCTAAGAAAGTAATAAATTATAGTATCCTATGTCTCAATGATGAAACTTACAGCCATCTATCCCATACCATAAACAGTGAAGGTTCACAGAACGATATCAACAATCATTGGCCAGTTTTATTAACTACCATGCTTCTTATATTGCCATATAAACCTTATGTTCTGATACCAATTTGAAGGTGTAATACGACAAAATGAATCACAAAAGTATGCAAAACGCAGTAGCAGAAGCAAAGAAACTATACCTTTATGTTTTATAATGTTATATTGTTTAGGCTTTGAAACACTTGTTCCAATGATTTCTGGAACGCTCCTGGTTGTTGCTGGTATGCTTGATTCTGGATCACCTCCTTGTAAATGCCGGCTTCGTCTCATTCACGCAAAGCTTTTGAGCTTCTGAAATATAGCCATTGCCTTTTTCAACTGCCGGTGAAAGCTTTTTGTTGGGATCAAAGAATGGCCTTCATTCTTTTGTTTCAAATTACCAAAGAAAGAACAAGAGAGTGAAACAAAAACTTTTCCTTTTTGTTATTCTCTCACGCCAAACAATACGAGATCCATCCTTTGTTGTTGTTTTTTTTTTAATTTTACCCTTGGTCTCATTAAATGGGCTAGATAAAATTATTTATTTTTGGGCTTAAATACCCATAAATAATAAATCTCAATTATTTATTTTTTGGACTTCATAAAATAGTCTAATAAATAATTAACAAGTCCAAATAGACAAATATAAAATATCAGGTTTTTTATCTAGTTTATATCTAGGTTAATTTTTTAATTATTCAATCTGGACCTTGGGCCATGAATAATTAATTAACCAAATAAACTAGATAAAATATATACTCTCTATTGGGCCTTTTATTTTATTCTAATCCAATAATAAAATAAACTACTTAAATAAAATAAAATAAAACCCATAATTATCAAGACCAATTCCTTAACCCAAATCTGTCAGAACTTAAGGGCTATTTTGGGAACCAAAAGACATATCGCCTTGACTACTAAAATGGCCAAAATATCCCTACTATATAAATAGCTGTATTTTACATTTTAAATATTTTTTAATATCACCATAAGAAAATATTGACCCCAAGGACAATGCTGCATTAACAAAGTCTCTGACCTATAGGTGTAATGACTAAAATACCCCTCTACGCATCACCGTATATTTAGAGAGGAAGAGTGTACTAACACCTCTCAAAAAGATATCTACCATCTTTATACCTCTAGTCCAATGATTCATGACTCTTGGAATGTTTCCGCTTTTCAAGAGAACTATTCTAAAGTAAACATCCAAATCATATTCCCCAGAGCCCTGGATATTTAGATTATTTAAATAGTCATAAGGGGCGATATAGCGCAGAAGATATCTTATACAAGTCTGTCTTAACTAACTAGTCACATATACCCAACATACAAATATATCGGCTTTACAAAAGAACCTCAACCTCAGCATATTAAAGTACATGCTTCTAACTTCGTCAGACCACCAACTCATTCTCAAGCGGTAGAGTATTAGTCTACGCTGTAGCAGTAATAGTCTGGGCTTCTTCTAAATAGTACTTTTAGAAATTATTATTACAGGTCATATTCTACGTATTCGAAATACGCTCATACTATGAAGTAAGTGGACAACCTACTGACTAAAGGTAAGTCATTCCCCATTTGAAATTCATAACACAATAATCTAAATATGATGAAATTTCCATTCTCACCAATTGATTAAGAACAAACATTTATGTGTTAAATAACCTGTAATCCATACCTTACTATGAAAGACTACCATTCACATGGATCACTTATTTAAACACAATGGGTCCTTTCCAAATGTAAATCGTGCACAAATAAAATGTAAATTCATAAATAAATTTTTAGAATGAATTTTTTTATTCATAAATTCGATAATTATATTAGAAACCTAGACTAGAGGGCATACATTCCAACATAAGTTACATATATAGCTTTAAGAAAAACAAAACATTAAAACAACCATTTTAGGTGTTAAAAAAAAAAAAAAAGTTCTTTTGGTAAGTAGGTTGCACATAAGAAATCAAGGAATCTACTCCAATAAAACACAAAAAAAAAAAAAAAAAGTCATCATGAGAAACCAAAGATTTCTTTCGCCATAAAAAAAAAAAAAATGTAGCACAATCTGAGGGATAACTAGCGTTAGGAAGATTGTTGAACCGGCACCACTCTATTTCTAAAGTAATTAGCACTGCGTATAAGGCTGAACAGATGCCGGTTGATTTCAGAAAAACTAGCGTTGGCTTACTGGATTAACTAGTGCCAGAAGAAAAGCTAAACAAGCACCGAATTACTCTCAAAATTTCCCCCAAAAAAGGGTTGCAACAGTGTAGAACAAAACAAGAACTAGCTCAAATTTCAGGTTTCACTAAGTTCAGAATACTTAACCAGAACATCAAGCAACCACCTTTTTGGAACAAAATTTATATCATACACACACACACACACACAACACTCCCTCCCTAAAACATTACTATTAGATAACAAATCCTAGAATCTGAGGCATGCTTGGGTTAAGGTTCTGGTATATTTATATTAACTCCTAACTATTATATCCCATTATAAGAAGGGTCTGATTGATTCTAAGTATTGTATCCCCCTAGCAGATGGCCTTATAACTGAAAATTATGTATTATATCCCCTTACCAAGGGTCTTATATCTGAAATTAGGAACTTCCCACCACAACTACCTACAAGCATAATCAAACTCCTGAACATCACAACAAAACTTTAAACAGAACATCATCTTTCACAACCCCTTCAGAAAATCGACCACAATAATACAAGCAACAAAACTACATCATATTCAATCCATTTTAATACTAACATAACTTTCATTAGTAAAAGAACACATTTTCTCAAAAATATTGAAAGCTAGAAATTTGTAAGAAAGCTACAAATCCCTTACCAAACAATCCAAAGATCAAAATAATCTTTAATCTATTACCAGATTTATCAACTACGTACAGAATCCCAAATGCACAACCAAATTTCAAAATTCCAACCAAACTCAACAACCCCTAATTCAATCTTCACATAGAGAGTATAGACATATTCCAACTAGTAATTGAGCCCCTAAAACAAAATTAACCTAATCAAAAGCATGAAAAACACAAGACTCATCTAAGTTCAAAGCCTCTGCTACAACTTCCTCCCCTGATTCTTCTCCTCTACTGGTTTCCTTTTTCTCCAGAGCAGTTTCTGCAATAACATTCTAGTTTGTTTAGAACGATGCAACGTTAAACTCAAAAGAAACATAACTGACTAAAATATTTAAAACTAAAGACCCCAACTTAAACTAATTACATATCAGACCCAACTACATGGACTTGACTCACCTATGCAAACTTAAAAAGAAAAGCCCAAAAGTAAATTAGGTCCTAGGCTCACAAAACTGGTTAGGGGTGTTCAATCGGTTTTCTGTTTTAAAATTCAATTTTTTTTTCCAAAACCAAACCAAACCGAAATTTAAAGAAAACCGATAGAACCGAACCGAAATAATTTCGGTTCGGTTCGGTTCGATTTGGTTTGGTTTTAAACCGAATTTGAATTTTTTTTTTTTTTATAGATTCATTGACTTAATATAAATTAAATTTAAACCCAAACAAGTAAAGTTTAATATAAATTACAATTCAAATATAATATAAAATATAATATAAATTAAAGTCTAAATATTTTAAAGATTTGGGCCAAATATTTTAATAGAAAGTTATAATCACGGATTCAAATTGCAAAGGTGAATATTTTAAACTCAATTATTAATGGCTTTATTTTGAACAAAATCAAACTAAACTGAACCAAAATAATAGAAATCGCACATAAATTTTTTAAAAAATCATAATTTATGATATTAATTAATTAATTAATGAACAACATTTTAATATTAATTATATATTTTAAAATTTAAAAATATAATTCAATTTTTTGGTTTTTTTTAGAAAACCGAACCGAATTTTTATATAAATTCTAAAATCAAACCAAACCGAATTTTACTAAAACCGAACCGAAAATCGAAATTATGGTTGGTTCGGTTCGATTTTTCGGTTTAAACCGAATAATGAACACCCCTAAAACTGGTTTAGAATGTTCTATCTGAAAAGAATGCAATAATTTTTCAATGTATTTCTTCTAAGATACATACAGTAATCTTGTCATCCCATCTCTCCAAATTTCCATACCCAAAATCTTCTTCGTTGTATCCAAATTTGTCATCTCGAACTCAGTGCTTAACAAAGTTTTCAAACTATTAATTTAAGCCTTATTCTTAGCTGCAATCAACATGTCATCCACATATAGTAACAAATATATAAAGGAACCATCTGATAAATTTTTAGAGTAAACACAGTTATCAAAAAGATTTCGTACAAACTTATAAGAAATAAAAAAGGTATTAAACCTTTCGTATTACTATCGAGAAACTATTTCAACCCATACAAGGATTTTTTTTTTAGTAAACACACAGTCTTCTTTTTTAGAATTAAGAAATCCTTCTGATGGTGATAGACAATTCTGTTCTTCTAAATCTTCATGTAAAAATGCAGTTTTCATGTCAAGTTGCTCTCACTCTAGATCTAACATACTAAGCAGGGTTAGAAGAGCACGAATGGTTCACAACTAGAGAATACTTCATGATAATCTATTCCCTCTTTTTGTGAAAACCTCTTCACCACAATCCTTTCCTTGAACTTAGCTGGCTCAACCCTAGAAATGCCTTATTCTTCTTAAAAACCCATTTGCATCATACCAGTTTTACTCCCCTTGGTAATGGTCCAATGTCCCATGTTTTATTCTTCTCAAAAGATTACATTTCTTTATTTATGGCAATTAACCATTCTGCTACCTTTTTACTATGTATTGCATTTCTGCATAATCATGGCTTATTAGAATTGATATTATCTGCTACCACCAAAAAATATGTAACAGAATTTGTACCAATAACATCAACACAATTTGCATACCTCAGAGGCTTTCTAATTTCTCTTATTTATATCCTTGTTGTTATACTCTGTGGTTCTAGTTCTTGTACATCCTCGAGCTGTCCTACGGGATTTGTACTTATCTTCTTTCAAGTTTCAATTTTAAACTCCACTTTCTAGTTAGCACCTTGATCTAAAATTCCTGCAAGATCACCAAACTCCTTTCTCTGGCCAAACATAATAGACTCATCAAAATTAACAATTCAACTAATAATAATTTTTGAAGTTTTATTTATTTTTTAAGTACATCATAATATGTACCCTTTAACTCCAATAGTATATCCTAGAAATATGCATTTCATCACTCATTATTAGTCAATCTTATTATCTTTGTCATTTGATTATTAGTTAATTTTTTAAAAATTTAACAAAAATAGTCAAAATTAATAAAAATTACTCAATATTTGAAAATTTTTAATCAATTTATTAAAAGTTCATTAAAATGTGGTCAAAATTAATAAAAATTAATTAATGTTGAATGAACAGTTTAATAGAAAATTTGAAAGTTAAAATGTTGATTAAATTAAAATAAAATTTAAATAGCAATTTAAATTTTACTTAAAACTTTTAGATGATAAAGTGGATTTTTTCATTCATGTCAAACAAGTCAATCTGTGGGCTGGTCCCACAGCACAATAGCTGATTTCAAGTGAGCCACCTTGACAAAGAAAAAATTCAACAAACAAATTCTTGGGTTGCTGGATTATTGTTATTAAAAAAAAAAAAAATGTTGGGATAGACGGCCACGACAAGTCCACTGCGGGATTCATGCCTATAAAATAGTTCTTCCATCTCAACTAAAGTAACAAAAGTAACACTGGATTTAGTATGGGATTTCATATAAAATAATAATATAATATAATAAAAATAAAAAATTTATAAATCTCATAATAATTTATATCAAATTTAAATATATAAAAATAATATAAAAGATGTATATAGATTATTTTATAATATAAATATATTAAAATTTTAAAAAATTACTTGATTCAATCTTTTAACTTTTATATTTTAGAAGTTTATATTCTTTTTTTTAACTTTTTAAGTCCTTTAATTATTACTTTTATGCGGTTTTGACTTTTTTTTTAGGGTTCCATTAGTCAGAATTAACAGAACTATAAAAAAAGGATTAAAATTGCATAAAAGTAATAGTTAGGGAATTTAATAAGTAAAAAAAAAAAGATCAAAATTGTTAAAAATAAAAGTTAAAGGATTGAATTGATTAATTTTTTTAAATAATAAAGTAATTAAAAAGTTTGTCTCCAAATTTAGAGAGGCTTCAAATAGATTTAAGATGAATTTTTGAATTTTTAAAAAATAATAATAAAGTAATAAAAGTATTTGTTACAAATCTATTTCAAATTTAATTAAAATTTGAAATAAATTATTCAAAATATATATGTTATTTAATAAAAATTAAAAATGAATTAATAAAAAAATCCCTTCAAACCCCATCCCAAATTTAGGATATATTTGACATGTAAAATTCTTATAAAGGAAACTATTCCAAATTAAGGACGGTTAATTAATAAAAAATTTAAAAAGAAATTAACAGGAATTGTTAGTATTATGGATAGATTCTTTAAGAAAATTTATTATTTAATGAAAATTTTAATGAAAAGAAAATTAATAAAAGAAACCAAGGCAAATCTATTTCAAATTTAAGAGAAATTTTAGAATAAAATTTTAAAAAAAATTATTATTTAACAAAAAATTAAAAAACTAATAAATTAATCAAGGAATCTTCCTAAATTTAAATAGTTTGGACGGTTGATGTTCTAATTTTTCTTTTAATTGATCTAATAGAATGGTTATTATAATTATTTTATTAGTATATTTTTTAAAATTTTTATATGATACAAGTTAAATAAATAAATATATCATTGATTTAATAGTACATATTTGAAATTAAGTAAACGTCATAATGTAACATTATTTAAATATTTTAATAAAATAATAAATTATATGATGTGATTCAAATTTAATATATATATATATATTAAATTTTTGTAAAAAAAATTCAACAATTAGATTATTAATTTGTGAAATTTATATATATTTTATAAATATACTTGAAAAATTAGCCGATTTAATTCTTTAACTTTTATTTTTGACGATTTTGATTCATTTTCTTTTTTTTTTTTCAACTTGTTAGGTCTCTAATTATTTTTGTACCATCATTTGCCTAACAAAACCCTAATAAAAAGACTAAAACGACACAAAAATAATAATTAGGGGATCTAAAAAGTTTTTTTTAAAAAAACAAAAGACCTAAATCTCGAAAATATAAAAGTTAAAAGACTGAATAAGTTAATTTTTCTAAAAATTTTCATTTTAAAAAAAAAATATCAAAAAATCGATACAATTCAAAATTATAAGTAGATCAATTTCATTAAAATAAAAGAAGTAGTACTTTTTTAATTAATAAAAAATTAATTTTTCATATATTCTTTTGCTTAGAGAACTAGGCAAGCAGCCGTCCGGCAAATTTAACCATATCCTTATTCTATGTAAGAAAATTAGTTTCTTTTTAATATATTATGAAAAAAGAGTTATGAATTGAATTTAGAATTTAATATTTTAAATAAATATAATTATAAAAAAATCAAAATTAATTTATTACAAGTGTTGCCTTGTCTCCAAGATTTCTCGCCGGCTTCCCTCATCTTGTAAGTACTTCTTGAAATGCATCTCATCAATCCTTCATATCAGAACACCCCAGATCAGAGGAAGAATTGTATTCTGTTGTCATTCGATCTCAGCCATGGCTGGCAAGGAGAATTCACACAAGGAACTCCCCGAAGAACAACCAACTCTACCTCAGGAGCGTTTTGCTGGACCAGGTAATATATTTTCTGATTTCTGCACAAGAAAACCAAGGAAAATTTATGTCAAACCCGGAAATTGTTATCTGTTTTGGCCAAGTGAGGGAAAAGATTTTCAAGATTTTCTCTTCGATAATCATCATCTCCAGGATCACTTAGCAGGAGAGCTCCCAAGAAAATGTCGTGGCCTGAGTTGGTGGGCCTAACGAGTGAAGAAGCTCAAAGAAGGATAAAGGAAGAGATGCCCGGTGCCAACGTTCAGGTATTTCCCTCCGATCATTTGGTTACAATGGATTACAGACTAGACCGAGTGCGAATCTTCACTGATCCCTCTGGGAAAGTTGAACGGAAACCAACAATTGGCTAGAAATGTATTAGAAATATTCTGTATGAGATATGTGCTTAGTAATCGTTTCTTTCTGTATTAAACAAGAAAGCACCTGGGATAGGCAACTAAATAAGCATCCTATTGTACTGTACTATGTTTCTTAACGTTATAGTGGCTTCAGCAATTTCGAAATGCATTGTGTTCTTAAATAGTTTGAGCTCTTTCTACTACAAAGAGATGTTTTAAACCTACCATCTCTGTTATTGCTACATTCATGTGGATGGATCAGTATAGGTGATCCCATGACTGAATTGATAGTCCAGTTCT
This sequence comes from Voacanga thouarsii, assembly GCA_026120185.1. NCBI lineage: Eukaryota > Viridiplantae > Streptophyta > Magnoliopsida > Gentianales > Apocynaceae > Voacanga > Voacanga thouarsii. Next base: position 2,965,544 of record JANUWF010001287.1, on the reverse strand, counting down.
GAATCCACCATCCCTTAAAGACCAAGTTCTCTTTCATCCTTGGATCAATTTGAGTCCGACTGCCTTCAAATACTTCAACAGCAAATATGCTAATGTAGTCAAATCTTGCCAAGAATTGGATTCTACTGCTGGAGACTCTTCTGGTTGGAGTGATTTGGATTCGTCGGCCCTTTTCTGAGAAGGAGACATAGTTGAGCCTGGAAAATGTGACAACCAATCAGCATCCCGAAAAGTACAAAGACATGTTATATAGGACGGCAGAGAAGTGCTTCAATGCTGCACGAGTTTTTATTTTTCCCACTATTGGGTTAACCTGGTTAACGGGAAATTTGCTACGTTTCCCTGCTCCTTGGGTGAAATGATGTTCAGAATATGCATGAGAGTTGTCTTCATCACGGAAATTATCAAAGAAACCAAATTCTATGCTTAAGAAACGATAAAAAGAATAAAAAAGTTTTTCTCTACTGTCGTGGAATTGTAGTTACAATAAGGAGTATTTCATATGTGCTGAAGGAACAATTGAAAATACCGGAACACGGGGTAAACAGGAAAATTGGACCTTCCTTTTCAGAACCCCTAGACCTATACCTATAAGATAATTTCGGAACATCCATATGTGGAACAGAATGCACATACAAATTCTACATAAAATCGTGGTATTCAACAGGCAACATCATTGAAAAATGCTTCTAGGACTACTGGTACACACAGCTTCCGTCGTCACTGCGAGCAGTTGGATCATAGTTCGCTGCATTGGGATCAGTGCAACCTTCTGGGACGGGAACATGAACCTGCTGTGCTGCTTGTCCTGCATTCAAACAATGGCAAGTAAAGCTCAGTAAACTCTTCTTCAATTTCCAATACCATCTTATTCCAAAGCCAAGTATCCTAAAGGCCTAGGATGAAGGGTGATAACCATAAAAGCTTCCATTCTGGATTGCATCCTCGTTTGCGTCACCAAGAGCTGCCTCCTTCAAATACTTGTCGGCTAATTGGACTCTCTTCACATTTTCTTGTTCTTGCACAAGCATGTTTCCGTACTCCATGAGCTTTTCGAGTGTCATTCTCGGTTTCTCAAAAGTTGGGGGTCCCTCCCTCGAATTCACAAGCTTTTTTCCAACATTTTCAACCCCAACACCTGCAATCCAATTCCTTACTTCATTATCATATACTCTAGCCCTGATGGCACCAAAGAAATCTGCAAACCAGGACATTAACATTTGTCAGTGATTACTGGATTCAGTAATTCAGTATTTTTCAATCAATGGTTCACTTGAAGTTATTATTAGACTGAACTCACCAATAGATTGTCCAGGGAAGGTGTCAACAAGCTTCACAATGTCCTCCCTGGGGACATTATCAGCTCGGAAAATACCAGTGCAAACACCAATCCTATCCTCCCGAGTTGGTGCCCAGTAGAACTTCTCCATGCGTCCATCACGAATTAGAGGGGCATATAATGTGGAGAAATCATTTCCTGTCACTATAATGGGCACACGAGGATTCTCCTGCTGATTGTACATACCGGGGAGCTGAACATTTGTGGGGTTATCAGCTATGTTCATCAGGGTTGCATTGACCATCTGATTGTTTACTGTATATTGTGTTGTTCCCCCAAGCCTACCAGCCCCCGCATCAAGATCATTGATGAAGAGGACACACATTTTCCCTTTAGAAATCCTATCTGCTGCCTCACGGTACCTTTGCCTAATCAATTTTGCGGGCTCTCCAGCATTTCCGCTTTCCAATTCTCCGGCACTCATCATAATGGGGCTGAAAATTTCAAGAGGAAACTTAGATATGTCTGCTGCATCAAACGTGTTGTTTCTTCTGCATTTAGGATTCCTACTTCACAGTAAACTTGGACTAACTAGAAGCATCGATAACAACTCCTTTCTTGAGAAAATTTTTGACAACATAAAAATGGAAAAAGATTGAATAGTTGCAATACTCACTTGATACCCATTTTGGCAAAAACAAGCTCACACTGGAACGACTTGCCCTGACCTTTGCCTCCCCAGATACCCAAAATTAGGGGAACCTGCAAGAATTTGAGAGAACCCATAAAAATTTCCTTTTACAGAGTAGGAGTTGATTTAGCGGAAGGGAAGCTTAATTTGAATATGAACCTTGATATTTGGCAGGTTAATGAAGTTTTTGGCGATGTGAACAACTAGCTTATCCATGAAAGCAGGAGCTATGTAGTATCCATTCATATTATTGTCAAAATTATATCTGGAAAAATAATAAAAATTGTGTTAGAGATCAATTGAATTATACACTTGGTAAAAGCCCCAATGCAAAATACTAAAATGATGCCAGCAAATTTTCATGGTTGACTACTTACTGGCGAAGACCCTGGCTAATGTATTCATACGAACTCAAAACTGCATGGTGAGTGCCAGTACCCATGGGAGCTTGGTAAAGGGTGTCCACCGACCCTTTTCCTCTGGTAATGTCCTGTTGGTCATCAGAGATATCGTAAACAAGGCCTTTCCATCTGTCCTTGTCGGTCTGTTTTTTCGGATCTGCGTCCACAATCTGTTCTTTTGAATCTTTGTCCGCAACAACCTTAAATTTCCTGGATGGGAAATTGAAGCTGATTGCTTTGGATGTCACTTTTTTAAGACTTCTGCCAAAGAAGGCTGTGCTTGGAACTGAAGTTCCAGAATTGCAGCCGCCCAGATTCAACTGCACCAGGGACATTTTCATTTTTAGAACAAACACATCACAAGATTTTGAAGGCACCACGCATTCCATGACAGGAAGTTAGCAGATTAACTTCAGCAGATGACCAAAAGTTCACTTGCATAACCATCAGATCAAAAACATAACAAAAGATAATTTTGGTCTTGTTTCTTTAGCCAGACAGGAAAAGAACAGAAGTGGAAACTGCAAAAGACTAAAATTGCAAATTCCAAGCTCGATTAATTCAAGAAGAAAGATTTTCACCGACAGTTGAGACAGAGGAAGCCAGAGATGACGGGGAAAACATAGTATACCTTAACTGCACCGACAGTTGAGACAGAGGAAGCCATTCTGAGAGTCTGAGAGCGGTCACAAATGTGAGTGGTGACTGCAACTGAAAGTGAGTTCAAATGTTGGTTTTGGGGGGAAGCATGGGAAGGGACTTTATAGTAGCGTGGGGTTCCTGACTGGTGGTGGTGGTCGTTGGAGGGTGAGGGAAATCGAGTGGATTGGCTTGTGAACGCCTTCCGGCCACCCAAATATATGGATTGGCTCTATTGTGTGGGCATGCTGTGATGGACGTTTGGTCTTCTTGACGACATGGGCTTTGGTTTCTTCGTGAGTGGATCGGATAGCAACAAAATGGAGGCTTCTGGTAAGTGACACTTTAAGGCAGGGGTTTAAGCTTCTCTGCCAGCCATAAATATTTCTGTTCAGTGTGTGTATATATATTTTTTGTACAAAAATATATTGTGCCCCAAAATAGTGGAAAAGCATAAAATGAAATACAGTGGAGGAAAACTTTGAAAATACTTTTTTTTCTATGGAAGTAGTTGGGGTCTTTCTAGAAGTTCTCTGATTCCAAGTTAGTCACCAAAAGCTATAAAAGGGGTTTTAGTTGGTTATAAGTATTTTTACATATCTAGAAATTTAGGTTTATATGCTTATGATGCATTTAAAAAGATAGTTATAAAACTTAAATCTGAGGAGTATCAACACAAATAAGTTGAATTTGAGATAATCTTATTCTTTTGGCTCAACATATTCTAATTTTAGGGATGCTCATTAAAATTTTTGAAATAACCATATTCTTATTTTTTATTAAACTTACATAATTGACATCTAAATTTGACTAAAGATAATATAGTATGCGCATATTTTTAGATTATTTTATTGTTTTGATGAAATTAAAAAAAAAAAAAAAGGCTATCTTCGATCTGCGTTCAAAATTTACTATGCAAAGCTTCCACTTCCAGCGTATAGTGACCAGAGACTCCCTCTGGACGGATTGCATGCTCAGAACTGATTGAAAAATAAAAAGGGAGGACCATGCTCCAAATTTATTTGATGCATAAATTATTGTCGGCCACAAATATCAATAGTACTCCAAAGTCTAATACGTCATGGTCTCAATAGAGACAAGAAAATTATGCACGACTCTATTGACGATGAGGAATATGGAGTCCCACGAGACCTTAACCACTGATTCACGGCCACGTAGCCAAGAAATATCTAAAGTCAAGAAACTTCTACGAGGATGTAGGAACGAAATGAATGAAAAGGAGCCACAAAAATTACCTCCATATGGCTCTTATTTGGTTTCAAATGATTATGGATTGGAGAAAAACTTGCTCTTGTTTACCAAAAACATTGAAAGTTAAGGCAGTAGATATCATATGCCATCCTTTGGCGGACATGAACCAGACATGGAAGGAAGTTTCACAGCATAAGAATCTTCGATGAACATGCATCAATTGATTATCGATCTCCTAGTGCTTTAATTAATTCAAAGTTAACTTAATATTTTAAAATCTTTCAGTTGTCATTCAGACTCGCTCTTGGCTGTCAAGATGCAGAGTGATTGATCAAAGGAATTTAATTAATTAATGGCATATCATAGGGAAAAAAATGCAGAGTCTCAAACTAAAGAAACTAGCATTGCCTATCTAAGCAAGGGAGAAGAAATGGAAAGCAGGGTCTGCAATTGTTCACCACCTCCACCAGACACCTGCCAGCTTCATGGGCTTTGCCCCAAGACATGGCCTGAATTGGTAGGGCACTCCGGAGAAGTTGCTGCTGAGATGATCAAGGGCAAAATGCCTATGGTTCAAATAGAATATATTGTTGGTCCACCCTGGGCATATTCACAACAGTACAATCACAATCGAGTTCGAATTATTGTTGATCGTTCTAATAAAGTAGTCATTCTCCCAGTATTGGTTGAAAATCCATTGACTGGGTCAGATTACTGTTAATCGTTCTTGTGTTGTAAACTAAGTGGCACAATAACATGCGAGGTTCTATCTTGTTCTCTGTATGTAGGTTGGGGGGTTGGGGGGTTTTTGGTGTCGAATGAACTTGATTGTAATCTGGATTTCTTACAAATTTGTACGAGTGTTTCTTTGTATTCAATTCCAAATTTGAGTTTTATCGATCTTGTTCACCTCAAGAACTTTTTGAGTTTGGCGAATGCATATGTATTTGAGCTCTGGTGCAGTCAATTTGGAATCAGATATGACTTCAAACTTCAGAGGTTCATAGCTCCATGCGTCTTAAGAGAAAATTTTGAAACCTTGGTCAAGTTTCTTTGGATCAATTGTGTACTATTTCTTTGTCTTCAGAAAGGAAGAATGATATTGGCAACGACAATTGCTACTCTGCTGACCCAAATTTGCTTGTTGGAAAGTCCACTAATGTCCTTATAAACAAAGAAGATCCATTGGGATGGTTAACAAAAAGGTCTCAATAATAGGCCAAGAGATGGATAAGCAAAACAATCTACAGTGTAGTTTGTAATAACATATCCACTAAATTTGTGAGCTTTTAGTTTCCCGCAAAATGAGTGAATTACGGTAACTAGCGCCAGGAATTTTGCATTTCTTTGCTCTAAACGGGGAGATAGGTTTTGTACAATCAAACATCTGACAAAACAAACAACAAAAAAAGACAACAAAACTCGATAATTTTACCCAACATCCCGATTATGGGTTAATGTCCTCACAGGAGAAGTCCTGCGATACTGAAAAGTTTTCTTCTGCCAGAAAAAAAAGAAAATTTAATTCTCAAATTCGTTTAACAGAGGAATCAATTGTTATTATGTGGGGGAAATAGTTGAAATGGAAGAGGATCAATCACGCTATAGTACAAAATCAGAAATCAAGAAAAGAATCTTTTCTTGATCAAAATCTCATCCTGGCCAAAAACTTGTAGTTTAAACACTACTTTACCTTTAGCTATTTCACCACTGCATTTCCTGTATCATATATCATGGTCATAATTCACAAGACCGACAACTCTCATGCCTAAATATGCAACTCAAAGCAACCAAGACCTCGGCAATGGCAGTTTCAGTCTTCTCTTTATCAGAAAAATGCAGGGTCTGCAAGAGCAAGACAGTTGGTTTTGGATCAAATTTCTTCTTCTCAGGGTTTCTATCCATCTGCCACTGTAAGGTATTGTGAGCTATCGGTGCAAGCCATCTCATTATCTCCTTCAAAGCCTCCCTCCACCCCTCAGCCAGCAATTCATCCTCCCCTGTATCTTTCATGTTCTTGCTTAACTTTGATCTCACCAAAGATTTCAGATTTTCTGGCAACATTTGATACAAATATTCACGTGTGTCAGCGTCTACTGGTTCTGCAGAATCCAAGTACTTCTCTGCGAATACAATGACATTGGCGTAACGCAAAGCAAGTCCGGAACCACCCACAGTTGAAGGCCCTGCTGCATGAAACACCATGTTATTTTTGGAAGCTTTTCCAGCTCCAAAACTGTCGTCTTCAGGCGCAAAGAGAGGAGATTTCCTACTGTAAAATCGAACCAAATTTGGTTTACTAGTTGTGGGAATTGGTCCGGAGCGTGAATAAGTTTGTTGCTTCACGGTCTCATTCGTAAAAGACTCCGGCTGAAATCGAACATTCTCTCTCTGATGGGAAGAACGCGATGAAACTGAAGGCACAACAGGAATGTGGGAGCCGAAAACGGCACAAATTCTAGCATACACAACGCAAACAATACGTGCCATGAGGTCTACACTCTTATCAAAAGTCTGACTCCACAAAGAGATTTCTCTGAAACGGCGGACCTCCTTCCTCTGCTGCTCCAGTTTCTGATAGAAAAGATCCGTATTTGCATTCTGCAATTGCATTGGTGACTTTTCCTTCCATTGTCTTAGCTTCCTCTCAGATACTTCCAATTCTGCGAGACCCTCCAACGCTGAGTACAAAGCCGAAGTTGCCGTGATCAATTTCTCCATCTTTTCAACTCTCTTCTCAATGTCTCTGGACCCGTATTCCAGTTTCCGAAGATCTATTGTCCCCAGTTTAAGATCTGCGTAAACAAGATCGAACCGATTCAAGCCAAAGTCCCCGCACCTTTGGCCTAAGCGAGCCACCACGGTTGCCGCTTTGTCAAGATCTTCAAGCCTCTCTGCACATGCAAGGCTCAAAAGCAAATATTCATCTGTTGAATTTAAATAGGCGATCCCTTCAGACCTCAAGACTTCGTTTCTAACCCGGGAAATTTCTTCATCAGAAAGAGATTTGTACAATGAGAGTATTTTCGACATGGTCTTCGCCGTCTCAAATGCCAGGATTCCCAAATGGGAAGATGTCTTGTGCTCGACCGTCCTTACAGGGCGCTTGAGATTGTCGCCGTGGTTAGCCATGCGAGTGCTCATCTCCGAGAGCCACCCCATGTTTCTGAAAGCAACCATGAGTCACTAGCTTTGCAATCACGGCCCTGTTTTTTACAATTGGATTTGTTTTATGACAATGTGGGAAAATTCTTGTGCTGAGATTGAGAAGGATGAGATCAGATACGTAGTTTGCTATTTGCGCAGAGTAGGGGTAAGATATTTATAGGGCGGGGCCTTTGAGGCCAACAGTGGAGGTGGAATACGCGTTTGGACAGTTGGTTTTCCGGACAGAGAAGGAAGAAATTTACAGGCTGGTGCTTAGGGAGACGGAGAAGGAGATGGAAACGAATAGGCAGGGAGGGAAAGGGGATGTCCTCATTGTCTCCAGTGGACTGCGGGTCCGCCACATCAGAAGAATCTCGTTAAGTCGGTTTGAGAAAACGGTTGGACCCTGATTTTCAAGAAAGTTTCATTATTAAACGACAATCACTAGTGGAAGGTGAGTGGAAAGAATACCGAAGAGGATCTCAATGTGAAACACTGAAATTTAGGACATTTCCACTCTTGACCGTATGTGACTTGAATTCATTGCGTCACTTGGCACAATAAAATAATCTCTCTCTAATCAATCATTCAAAGGATAACTTATTCCCTCTCTTTTATATTTGATTTTTTAATTATTTATGCGTAGATTAAGAGTATTAAAATTAATAAATATTTTTTTTATATTTTTAAATTTATTTATAATAAATATAAATATGAGTAATTATTTATAAATTTTTTAAATTTTTATTAAATTTAATTTAATTTAATTTAATGATAATATTAGAAAATAGTATTAATCATTAATGTATAAAAATATGTAAAAAATCAAATATTATAAAATAAATTACAAATGCTAAAAGACCAAATAATATAAAATAGAAGGAGTACTCCAACTTAAATCTACACATCTATATTCAATTAGATAAAAGTATAATTTTCTATTCTTATTTCTAATTAACTATACTATTTTCTTTATGTAGATTAATTATTTTAATAATAAATAATTAATAAAATTTACCTATTATTAGGTATATTTTTTCTTAATGTGTCTCATCAATAGTTTATATATATATATATATATATATATATATATATATATATATATATATGATAAATCTTCCATTTTATCAATGTTTTAATCTATTAACAAAATACATAGTTTTAAGTAAGGTATTTTTGAACCGGATTGAAACGACTAGTTGAAGAGATCGCACGGTGAGTCGGTGCTATATTAGTTCGATCATTTACTTTGAGTTGTTTTTCTCAAAAATCGTTTTAGATTGTGTGAACCGCTTGGAGCTTGCCAATTCAACTGATAAACTATTGACCCAGCCAAGCTGCTACTAAACCACATAGTCTATTGTAAAAAATAAATTAAAATTTAAAATTTAAAATTGTCTATTAGTAATAAATTAAGAATGACTACTTTTAATTTTATAACTATAATTGTTTATTTTATTGATAATTTGTTCTTTTAGTATATTACATTACTTATGGACTTGAATGTTTATACATTTATAGACTTAAATTATATTATATAATTAATCAATTTTATTCTTTATAATAATTGTATTTTTTAAATTTTAAATTATAACATTCTCGATTCAATTACAGTTCAATTTTGATTAGACAATTGAACCATAAACTAGTAAATTTTCTAGCTCGATATCCTATTCGATTCTAAAAATATTAACAAATAAATCAATGGATTTTTAACCAAATGGAACCTTCATTTTTTACTATTTACTTTCATAAGTTTCACAAAAATATGAATGAGAAATGAAGAGAAATAAAACTTTCAATATATGATAAAATTTTGAATTTTAATTTTTGTACAAGATATTATTTTTTAATAATTTAATTCATAAATAGTTTTATGTACTTATAGTAGTTTGATATTTAATCAAAAGATATAATTTTGTTTAAAATTTGAAAACAAAATAAAATTTAAATAAAATTTTAAAATTAAAAGAGGTGAATGATACTTTTGTCTAAATAATAGATATTAATAGATAGGGGTGTGGATTTAAGTTAGAAGAATATGATTTTAGTCCCTCCTTTATAAAGATTACATATTAAAGAAATTTTATTAGTTATAGTGTTTTTAGAAAAAATACTAAATTATCTTTGTTAAAAGTTAAAAAGTTATTTTAAAATTCGCAAATCAATTAATATTATAATGTAGTGAAGTAATGAATGATAAGATTATAATTAAAAACAATAAATATATTTTTTATTTTATAAAATAACAAATAATTTTAAAAATATGCAAAAGTGACATATTTTGCAAGGAAGAGAATACTATATTTAATTAGTTAAAACGAGTTTCTTCTGTGATAAAAAGCAGTTGAGTTAACATACATTTTTTCTTCTAATATATAAAATAACGAACCTTTTTAAGATGAAAAGATTAAGGATGTATTTGTGTACTAACTCCTATCAAAAGACTACGCTTTAAGATTTTTTACACGAAAAAATGAAACTAATGTAAATGAATTTTATTTGTAAATTATTAACAATTTTATTATTTACCTAGAATATCTTACAATATTGGTATTTAAATATATAAATTCTTTATAAAATTTAAAATCATACTTATATATATATATATATATATATATATTTAAAAAAATTGAATGTAATCCAGATCTAAATATATCCTAAGTTTAAAGTTCATCGGCCCTTGTGTACTTTCATTTCACCTTTTCATTTTTCTGTAAAAAACATCAATAATAGAAAATAAATTTAAATAAAATAATTAAATAACACATAAAATTTACGTAGTTTAACCAATGCAACATATGTCTATATATAGTAAGAGAGATTACTTATTTTTTTAAAAAAAATATTATAAAGAGATTACAATTACAAGCCTTCAAATTATAGATTTATACATTAAAAAAATACAAAAGTATCATTCCCCCTCCTCCAAAGAGATCAATGACAGACTCTGAATTCTTTTTAAAATTTGGGTCGACTGCTATCATCACAAATTTAAAATAAATTCTTTTTAAAATCATATTTTTAAAATTTTAAATCGAATCATAAATTTAAATTATTACTCTATCCATCCTAAAAAAAATGTAAAATTTTTTTATTTTTATTGTACCAAAATACTTGTCAATTTTACAAATCAAAAATATATTTATTACGTATATTCATAATTTACTCCTCATTCAACTACTCAATAAATATTTAACTCATTAAATATGTATGTATTCTAAATTTAATTAATAAAATTTTATTTTTATTTAAAGATACAAAAATCTTTTTCTATTATAATTATATAAATTTTAATAATTTTTTAATTTATGTGTTATTTATTATATTAATATTCTTTTTAAAATAAAGAGAGTATAATAATTTAAAATAATTAACATTTTTTCTTCATGCGAAACTCTTCAAACCTAAGCAACAGTATTATTGAAAATAATGATAAGTTGATAGGACTAAGAATGCGACCTCGTATTCTCAAGTGTCGTTGTCAAGTCGATTTTTTGAAATTTGAGATTGAAAATCTGGATTCCGTGTGCGTTGATATGATCAAACCCTCACTCAAGTCCAGGATACCCGTTCCCACTTTCTAATCACGTACTGTACTGTACCTTCTAAATTTCTAAAATTAATGGGCTACGTGTCTTTTCCTGTGGCCATAGCCGGAAAAAGTTGGGTAATGAAGTCCACTTTTTAGATTTCATGTCCAGTTCTTCGTGATTTATATACTCTTATCTTATGCCTTCCTACTGCCGATGCCAAAAAAGATGACATTACCGAATTAAATCATAGAAAATTTAGAGAAATGACCTTCACCACATGAATCTAATTAAAAGAACTAGTTAAAGTACTACTGGGATCGCACTACTATTCCACCTATCTGTCAAAAGAAGCATCTTTGTTTGAGGGGAAAAGTAAAAAATAAAAAATCGATTATAGTGGATAATACAATTAATTATAAATATTTTTTTATTCGTCCTCTTGACTGAGTAAAAAGGAAATTCTTGATTTCTTATATTGCTCACTTTCTCAAATTTCCTTTTAGCTTGAATTTTGAGGCATGCAGGAAGATACGACGAAAGATGGTGATGAGAAAAAGAATTCAAGTCAGTTACCAGACCGTGAGAACTTGACCAATAACTATTTGTCGTCATTGATGTACAAAATTCCACGCGGTTAAGGCTCTCTACTCTGGTGTGACCAAGAATTTTACAATTGTAGTTTATCAAAGTATTAATTTTACTAGGACAAATTTTCCATTGAAATAGAAAAAGATCCTTTGACCCGAAAATCCAAAAAGAAAATAGTAGTTTCGAGATAATTTGCATCTGGATCTTTTTAAATTAATTAAAGTCCTTATTAATTTGCTTTCTTTGGGAGCTGGGGATGCTTTTAATTAGTTCTCAGTTATACAACTTTTGCCAGTACTTCAAAAATAATAACGAAAAATTTAAAAAAGAAAAGAAAGATACAGAGAAAATGCAGCAAAGCCACATGGTACGTAGACTGGAGAATTTACACAATACATGGCGTAATACTAGGAATTGCTGAGCTTTTTAATTACCAATACCTTCGCTTTTCTAATAATCTTTTGGTATTCTTTGAATTACAGTTTCATAATATGTGGGCATGGCATGCCACCTACGCCATCTTCAAAGCTTTAAAGGTCAAACCCAAACCCAAATCTGCATCGTCTTTTACGGGGGTGTTACTGTTTCCCATTGATTGCAGCTTCTTATTCTCACCTGCAAGACGCCGTCCACACCTCCGCCATTCGTTACTTCGCAGCATTGTCTTCGTGGAGCCTGCCCATTAAATCATTGGTCAATACGTATCAGACACCTCATATGAGCCAGAAAACATGTTTTGATACAGCAATTTCGTTGACCTAATCTTTCCTATTATTTGGATATTATTAATATACAGTATTTAAGTTTCATTCTTGATTTATATTTTTTTATCTTCTTGAATAAAAGAAAAAAAATCATATCATTAACTAAAAATAGAATGTGAAAGATGATGAGTGCCTCCCGAAATATCCCTAAGCCTATCGGTAGAATCACACTGGTGAATTGATGGTCGTTCTATCAGATCTGAGTTGATGGTCGTTCTATTAGGATCGTGGAATTAAATGATAGATTCGTTTGTAAAAGAGTGTAATTTCAAGTGAAAGATGATGAATTGAGTTATTAACTATTCGATATTTATTTTATATTAGTTTCATATTAAACAAAATATGAGAGTGCAAAACGAAATGAGTAGGAGAAATGAAGCATTAGTCTGTACCTTCTTCCATATGTCTGGACTCAGAATTGCCGCCGAGACATTTAACCTTTGAATTGAGAGTGCAGGCGTATAGTTATCCTTCTCGCATTGTCTCCTCGGCCCTGGAGGTCTCTTGTACGAAGTGACTGTCCCGTTATCAAGAACATTAACGCCGTCAAAATAGTAAAACAAAGGTCTCTCACACGGGTTAAGGCTCTGGATATGGGAATTGAAAGTGAATGGTTGACGACTCCACGACTTCCATGTCAAGAATGTCTGTAACGGTGTTGCCAAATCCTTTGCCGTCATCAGAGATGGGTATAGTTGTGCCGTGTAACCCCAAGACAAGGAAATTGACCAATTCCGATTGAGCTCGTAACAGATGCTGTGCTGTACTGCCCGACTTGGGTCCGACTTGTAAGCCTGAACCAGATGCTTGACTGAGTCAATTCGGCTCATAGCCGGAAACAAGGGCTGCACGTAGTCCAGGTGGTGCAGCGACACCAATGGTGCCAATGGGTGCGCGGCAAGTAAGCCATATGGGCTTCCACGTAGGTCCACCTGCAGAACACAAATAGGTTTATTCAAAGAATTTCTAAGATTAAATTGTTAATTAATGTCACCAATAAAATGTCGAGTTTTTTTTAAAGATAATTATATATTATTATAAAAGGAGAAAAGAAAATGACCATATGGTTGATGAGCATCGAACTCTAATAAAGAATGCATAGGCAAAATTGCATGGTTAAATCCTACATTGTATTTCTATCACATATCTGTGGTATGCAAAGGCAACATGCGGGTTGAAACTCTGAACTTTGGAATGTGGGAAAATTCGTAATTGATAAGGGCTGAAATATCCAGTTTTACAGACACGATCTTACCTGATGAAAGCCAAGTTCTCTGGTGATAGGTACACCAATCTCACTCATGCAACCCCCAATCTTCTGATCAGAACCATAGAACTGTGCGTATCGGTCTATGCAGCCGTCCAAAACCCTATCGAGCTCAGCCGCCAGAGGATAACTAATGGCAAAACCACCACCGCCATAAGCCATAGTGTAGGAGTGGATCACATCCTGCTCAACACTTTCAGAAATACCACCGATATAATACATCTGATTATGATCATACTTGGATAGTACGGTCGCTAAATTCTCAGTGAAGAACACCGTATCATCATCACCTATAACGAACCACCTTACATTTTCCAGCCCCAGTTGAAAACTCTCTTTCACAATACGAGCAATGCGTACTGCTGCTCTGGAACCATAAGTACAAGTGTATTTGAACCTGGACGTGTCCTCAGACACTTTATACGGAGGAGAAGTCTCCGGCCACTTCGCACTGCGGTCAGGCTCCTGGTCGAGCCACACGAACCCTCTAGTGATATTAGGTTTCCACCATATATCAATGTAACGACGACGATTGTTCCAAGTCTTGGCGGATCCTCCAATGCCAAATTGAATGTGTGATATGTTGGTCGCTTCATTATCATACGACCCTCCAATCCTCTGATAATTATTTCTAAAGCGTATATAGAATTGATCGCATTCCGAACAGATGAATAACTTTGCGCTGTTGGAGAAGAATGTGTAGCAAGCAAGAGATGTTGAAACGACAACAGAGACTACAAGGATGCCTTTCATGAACATTGTGAAAGCATCGCTGACTCTCGTGGGCGGGAAAAGTAAGTATTTCCAAGGTTTAAGAGGATCCTGAAGGGTTTCTTCTGGTTGAGACATATCCTTAATTCCTGTGAAGGAATGAGGATAGAAACCTGGTTGTGGTTGAGTTGGGAATTCCGGTAGCTAAAAGGCTGCTGAAGATATGGTTTTAAAGGAAAGCCAGCTATTATCTCGGCTTGATTGGGTTTTAAAAGCAAATTGACCTCCCCACCTAGTTTTTATCATGTCGATATCTCTTTTTGTCCACCAAAATCTGTGTTTTTTCCTCAGCAAGTGGGTCCTGTAAGGCCAACATTTGATTTGTTTTGGTGGGTTCAATGTTAGGTCGTCTTTTGGTTCCTTATGTTAGACGATGTCTTGAGAAGCTTGGACTTGTTCGTCATTGTTTACCAACTTTTGGAAAGTGGCAAGGATCAACTCATCGTTATCACAAGAAATGGAGTTCATAAAAGAAACGAGTGGTCGGGGTCGTGAATCCACGACCTAATTTCATCATTGTTATGTTATTCTAGTTTCTTCTTGTAGGCGCTCTACCTAGTCTTATGGCATTCTATGATAACAAATTCTCGTGCAATGCCTTGCTACAATTTTTTAGTATATTAAATGATAGATCATGGATATATTAACTTTAAAGTAAATCAAAAGTGTATTTCGATCTATTGAAATTGCTTTTATTATAATCCTATCTAGAATTAAATAAGCAATGAAGTAGGATTATGCATTAAAGGGACAAGAATGAATTGGTTAATGAAAATAATTATAGTAACTACTTGCCACCATGTCCTTAATTTCTCTATTTTAGGCTCATATGCCTTAATGAAATCAAGTTAACAGCATTGCCGCCAACAATAAAAATTGACAAAAGCAAACATATGATTACATGGTAGTAATTTGTACGACGTGCATAAATGGCTGAAAATGACGTAAGACATCACATATTAGAGACGTAAACGGCCCGAGACCAATGAAACAAAAAGGAAAGGGCAGACCACATTGATTTCCTTTATAACATAACAACTCCATACATTTTTCACTAATTGTTTATTTTAGAAAATATTTTTCCTCTTTTTTAAATATAGTTAAACTAATTTTAGAGATACAATTAGAAATTTAAAATTAAAAGAACAAATTATATAAAATGACATAGTAGAAGTCAATATAATATTTTTAGAAAAGAATTTTGAAAGATAAAAGATAAAAATTTCAAAAAATTTCTTTAATTTTTTAATTTTTTAAGAGAATATACAAAATTAAAAAAACCTATCTTGTCTCATAAGACAAAAAATCTTGTCGAACACTATTAGCATTTAAAAATATATATATCATTAGTCAATGTCAAGTACAACCACATGCATGGTTAAGGATTAAAAACGCGGATACATAGTATCCGTGATGTGTTCTACGCTGATGTCTAATTTGTTGGGAATTTATTCGAATTAATTTGACAAAAGTGTGTTTTTTTCCCCTTTTTCAGCTGTTGAAATGTAGAGTTTGCGTGATAGTGAAGAAGTTTTTTCTATTACCTATTCGGACTGACGGCTGATTCCTTACCATTTGGTGGTTAAGTTACTTTTGCGATTGTATTATGTGAAACACGACCATTGTCTATTTTGTTGTCATTTTGTCCTCCCTCCATTCCTGAATATCTTAGGTGTGCACATGACTAGCCATGCCAAGTTAAAGAAACAAAACTGAAAATTTCATTCCTGCCGGCTTTTACAGCTTTTCCAGACACCACTATATATTTTTGTTTTTACATTTTTTTTCTTTGGGTGCTCCAATGAATTCTTTTTGATGTACTAGGAGACACACACACACATATATATATATATATATATATATATATATATATATATATTAGGAAAAATTATAACTAATAGGTATATTTTAAGTAATATTGTAAATATTGTAACACTTGAATTAGACTAAATTAAAGAAGTTTGACCTTTAAATTATGAAATTATGTAATCAGTGATTATGAGATCTTATGAGTAGTAATTAGGAGATTGATTAGAAGATTTTGTAATCAATTTATTAGGATAGTTGCTATATTTGTTTCTTAGATAACTTATGTATAAACAGTTCATTGTAAACTTTAAGTTATAATGAAAAGAGATTATTCTCTTCTAATTTCTTACATGGTGTCAGAGCCCTAGGCTTTCTAAGATTCTTCTTCCTTTTCAAGCAGCCTCATTGCTGTTGTTTTCTCGTTTGAGCAACTTTCATTGCTATTATTTTCTTTTCGCTTTCAAGCAACCTTCATTACTGCAGTCTTCTCTTTTGTACAGCCTTCATTGTTGTCATTTTCTCTTTATTTTTCCTTCTCCACTTCCTGTTTGGACAGCCTTAATTCTTACAAATATCTTTCCTTCACTATGTCAACCTTCCAAACAAAAGTTGTAAGAGCAAAATATTGGAAGCTTCATGGGAAGCCATCTAACTAAGAATGGACATAGAATGGGGAACAATCTAGAAGTGGACAAGCCAATATAGTTGCTGACCAAATTGATGTGCTACTAAAATCGAAAACAATTGGTCTTAACCAAGATGAATTGGAGAGGGTGAGAGCTCTCATCAGCAGTCTAGAAAAGCCCTCAAGTACTTGTTCTGTAGCATGTTCAGGTGAGTTTTGCTTTCTATTGGATTAAATGTTTTGGATGTAACTTCATGAATTTAGGAGTTATCAACCATATGACCCACTCACTAAATATCTTTACCACCCATTCCCTATACCCAAGCAGTAGAAAAATAACCACTACAAATGTTTCTTTGGCCATTGTGGTAGGAATTAAAAGTGTCCAAATTAACCTATTGTTAACCTTACAGAATATTCTTCATATCCCTAAACTAGCTACTAATCTAATATCCATTCAAAAACTTGCCCATGACTTATAATGTATGGTGATTTTTCATTATAATGGTTGTGTATTTAAAAAAAAAAAAAAGGGTTCAAGGAAGATGATTAGATATGCTAAAGAATGGGGTGGCCTCTACTTCTTTCAAGCAAGTCAACCAACCATTACCAAAGATAAACAACCAGTGTCATTTGTTTTCGAGTCTTTATTATCCAATAAAGAGAAAATTTGGTTCCATCATCACCGACTTGGACATCCATCATTTAGAGTCATAAAACTCTTATTTCCATCTTTGTTTAAACATTTAGATGTTGAGTTTTTTCATTGTGAAAAATATAAACTTGCCAAACATAAATGTGTTTCCTTTTCAGTGAGCAATAAAAGAAGTTTCATTCCTTTTCATTTAATCCATAATGATGTTTGGGATTCATCTCCTATTGCTAATATTTGTGGGGCACACTAGTTTATTCCTTTATTAATGACTATACTCAAGTTTGCTAAGTCTTTCTTCTTAAACAAAAATTTGATTATTTTACCAAATTTATGCTCCATGATTAAAAATCAGTTTCGAGTGACCGTCAAGAGAGTTAGGTCTGACAATGCACGGGACTATTTCAATCAATTTCTAAGACTATATTTTCAAAAGGAAAAGAAAATACATGAGTCATTTTATGTGAATACCCCGTAACCAAATGGAGTTGCAAAGACAAAAAATGGTGATCTCTTTGAAAAAACCCGAGTGTTACTATTTGAATATTATGTACCTAAAATTTTTTTTTGGGGGGGGGAAGGCTGTTCTTATAGTAACACATCTCATAAACTGATTGTCATCTAGAGTTCTAGGGTTTCAAAGTCCAATGGTCATATTATCCACCTTCTATCCTAACTTCCACACTATAAATAATCTTATTCTTAGAGTGTTTAGATATACATCCTTTATACATATTTACAGTCACAAAAGAGCGAAATTGGATCCAAGAACTATAAAATATATATTTGTAGAATATTCGTCAATCCAGAAAGGATACAAGTGTTATCATCCACCCTCCCGAAAATTCTTTGTTTCCATGGATGTTTCCTTCAATGAACGTGAATCTTACTTTCCAAACCCTTATCTTCAGAGAGGAGAAATTAGTGAGATAAGATAAGAGTTTGGGTTGTGACTTACTGTTGGATGTTTCAGTTTCAAATCATTTTGCTTCCTCATCCACTAGTGATTATGCCTCAGTTCACTCTGAGCTATCTGAGTCTATCACAATCTCCTCTAAACCTGTGTTTGCTCAATCTGACACTGAATCTATTCCCAAGTATGTTAGTTATGACAAAGGTAAGATGTATGCTAAGAAGAAGACAGCTGCCCCTAACCCTACGCAAATCTAAGAGTCTGATCAAGTAATGACTTTTAAACCCACATTACAAATTGAAACAAAACCAGAGGTAGAGAGTCCATGAGGATAGTAGTGACATAGACTTATCCATTACTTTGAGAAAAGGTGCAAGAGAGTGGAATAAAAAACTTATATATCCCCTTGCATACTTCCTGTCCTTTTAGCATTTTTTTCGTCACCCAGAGCCTGCCTCAGTAATCTAGAAACCATTTCCATTTCTTCTAATCTATCTGAAGCTTTGTCTAATAAAAAATAGAAACAAGCTATGAATGTAAAAATGGAGGCCAAGGAAAAGAATAAAACGTGGGAGCTTGTGCAATTACCAATAGGGAAGAAACTGGTAGGGTGTAAATAGGTATACACAGTGAAATATAAAGCTGATAGTTCAGTGAAAAGATTCAAGGTAAGGCTGGTTGCTAAGGGTTATACTTAAACGTATGGAGTGGACTATTTAGAGACTTTTACCCCAATTATAAAGTTGAATACTATTAGAGTCTATTATCTTTGGTAGCCAATTTTGGATGGGATTTATAGCAATTTAATGTCAAAAATGCTTTCTTGCATGGAGATCTTCAGGAAGAGATATATATAGAAATGCCACCTGGTTATGGAAAATGAGTTACTGATCATAGAATTTATAGGTTAAAGAAGGCATTACACGGGCTTAAACAATATCCTCGAGTATGGTTCGACAGGTTTGCCGAGGTTATGGTGATGTTAGGATACAAGTAAAGTCAAGGAGATTATACTCTATTCATCAAGCACACATCTTCAGGGGAAGTCACAGTTCTCTTAATTTATGTAAATGATATAATTGTTATAGGAAGTGACGATGAGGAGATACGTTCTTTGAGTGAGTACTTGGTAAAAGAATTCGAGATTAAGACACTTGAAAAGTTAAAGTACTTTCTCGGAATTGAAGTGGCACATTCAGAAAAATGGTATTTTTCTATCTCAATAAAAGTACGTAACTAATCTACTCAAGCAGACAGAAAAAATAGCATGCAAACCGGTGAGTACTCCAATAAATCTGAATATAAAGCTTGGAATAGTAGAAGAAGATGCTATAGTAGACAAAGAGATGTATCAATGTTTGGTAAGAAAGCTCATTTACTTGTATACAACAGGATATAGCTTATGATATGAGTGTAATTTGTCAATTCATGCACAATCCAAAAGAGGCTCATCTTCGAGCAATACACAGAGTATTGCAATATCTTAAAGGTATATCAGGAAGATGAATTCTCTTTAGAAGGAGTGGGGGTCTAATGCTTGAAGCCTATACATATGTTCATTATGCTTGGTCATTGGTTGATAAAAGACTGACCACTGGATATTATACGTTTCTTAGTGGAAATCTTGCGACATGAAGGAGTAAAAAACAAAAAGTGGTAGCACAGTTTAGTGCAGAGACTGAGTTTCGAGTGATGGTTCAAGGAGTATGTGAGTTATTTTGGTTAAAAATCATTCTAAAAGACATAAGGATCAAATTGGAGGGTCCGATGATGCTTTATTGTTATAATAAGTCTGCAATTAGCATGGCTCACAATCTTGTGTAATATGATAAGCTAAAGTATATCGAAATTGACAGACATTTTATCAAGAAAAAATTAAAGTGTTGATTGATCTACATACCTTAGATGTCTACAAATAATCAGCTTGCTGATGGTTAACCAAAGGGTTAAGTGGTTTAGTATTTGAAAGTAGTGTATCCAAATTGGGAATGAAGAATATATATTCATCAGCTTAAGGGAGAGTGTGAGAAAATATGGCTAATAGGTGTATTTTAGGAAAGTAATGTTATAAATATTATAATACTAGAATTAGACTAAATTATAGAAGTTTGACTTTTAAATTATGAAATTTTGTAATAAGTAATTAGAAGAGATCTCGTGAACAGTAATTAAGTGATTGATTAGGAAATTTTGTAATCAATTTATTAGGATAATTACTATATTGTTTCTTAAACAGCTTGTATATAAACAACTCATTATAAGCTTGCGCACACACATATATATATAAAACTTAAAAATTATCATTTTACAAAAATATAATTTTAATTAATTAAATTATTACTTTATTATCATTTTTATTAATTTTTTAAATGGGGAATCATGAGCTCCTTGGGAGCAGAAAATTCGAACCAATGATCCGACACAATTTTTTTTTTTTTTTTTGTGGGGAGGGGGGAATACTACGAGGGTTTTGATTCTTATTATCTGAAATTATAAATCAAATACTGAAATACTATGCCATTTCAAGTGA
This sequence comes from Voacanga thouarsii, assembly GCA_026120185.1. Taxonomy (NCBI): domain Eukaryota; kingdom Viridiplantae; phylum Streptophyta; class Magnoliopsida; order Gentianales; family Apocynaceae; genus Voacanga; species Voacanga thouarsii. The sequence continues at coordinate 2,944,720 of JANUWF010001287.1, read as the reverse complement.
ATCTCCAACACTTTTTGACTACCATTTTTTTAAAATTTAAATTTCCTAACTAGCTGAATATTAGTGTTTTAACAAGAAAATTTAGAAATCTTATGGGCACATTACTACGGAGTCCCCCTCCGAGACTAAAGTAATAAAACTAAAGGCCGGCATGAGATTTTATGGCCCACTAGCAATGGGATTGAGAGACCAACTAGTCCCTTTGCGCCGAAGCACCTCAAGGAACATTGCAGACTGGAGGTTGCTACCAAAATTGTTTTATTAAATTATTGTCAGTGGAAGCGACACGAACAAGCCTACACTCCACGTTTGTTGAATATAATTGGAGCTGCATTTTGTAGAAATCCAAAACGACAAGTATTTCACGGCTCCATTTATTTTAAAAAGAAAGGAAAAAATGAAGAAAACACGAATATACCCATTTAGTACTTTTTCCCCCCTTTCTTGTTTGAGGAAGCATTTGATATACTTGATTTTTTTTTTTTTCAAGAATAGGTTTGAATGGTCCATATCCGTAGAAACGTAAATGTACATGTTTATTATACTCATACATGCATCTTGACACAATTCCTACTATCAATTCTAAAGTTCAATCCTTATTGAGTATGCGATTTATTCTTCTATTTGATAAGTATAATATTCCTATATTTAATTTTAAGTATTTGTATATTAATTAATAGTGCGACTTATTTTTATATTTATAAAATAATAAAGTAAAACAAATACAAAGTTTTTTTTTTTTTTTGTGGTAGTATGTTTGGTTGGTGAATAAAAGGGAAAAGGGTATAAATTTGGATGTAAATATATAATTTACCTCATTTAGTTAAGAAAGGAATATGGAAGGTACATAAATGAGGAAGGGCTCTCCCCTTTGTTCACATTAAAAAAATAATTCGTTTAAATTTAAATGAATTGAAACATAAATCAAAATAATATTTGTAATTTATTTAATTTTCACTCCAATCAAATAAAATAAAAATAAATTATGTTTACTTCATTTGATGAAAATAAAAATTTCCTTTTCCATCCCCTTCGCCTTCCTCCTCCTCCTAGTCAAACAAATACGTACATGGCTTATTATCTAACCTTTTCTTTCTATTTGGCTTTTGTCAATGTTTTGCTTGACTAAGAGACTGGAATTCCATAAACATAAAGTGACAACATGAATATACATAACTCTTTTGAATGGAGCAATTAATAAGAAGATAAAGTTTTTCCTCTAAAAATAAAAGATGATAAAATTTTTAAATGTTATCTCATTTTAATTTAAAATAAAACACAAATAAATATTCGATGCAAAAAATGTAAACTTGGGTTAAAATTTACTAAATCCCGTAGCCTATTTTACAATTTTATCACCCTAACAATTATTTTGTTTGATCTCTTGTTTGGCTGTAGGAAAGCACGACAACATTTTTTGCTCATAAAACCATTATTATATTTCTCTCCTCATACGAAATATAAAAGGTTGAATTTGTCTTAAAAAGAAATAAAAAGAAAAAATAGAAGGTTCAACAGTGGAGGGGTACATTAAAAATAACAAGCAAATCGTAAACTCTTGTATGATACGAAAAACAAAAAAATTATTACTTTCGCTTCACAATATAATTGGTTTTGAACTTGAAATATTTTTTCACAATATAAATCGTTTTACAAAGTTTTATAAATATTTATTACTTTTTTTCAACTTTATCCCTTTCTACAATCTCTCTCTTTTCACTAATTATGACCCAACTCTCTCTAATTACCAAAGTAGATAAATACTTAATTGGAGGTATTTTTAGAAATTTAATTTTAAAATTATGTGAAATTTAGGGCTTTTAATTCTTGTACATAAATCGAAAATGACTTATATTGTAAAATAAAGTTAATACTCTTTTTGTTTCAAAATACTTGTTCATGAAACTTTTTACACACAGATTAAGAGTGTTGAAAGCAATACAATAATTTAGATAAAGTTTGTATTCTATTCATATTAAAAATACAATAACTATTAGTTAGTGAAAATTTTCAAGAAGTAAGAAGAAAAAAGAATTTTGAAAAGTTATATAGTTGACTTAGAATAAATAGAGGTACAATAAAAAGAGTTATAGAAATATATACATGAATAAATATTTTAAAATAAAATTAAAAAAATTATAAATAAATATTTTAAAATGAAAAGAGTAATATTTATCCTTAAAAATTCCCTTTCCTTTTTTCTTTTCCTTTGCATCAAACGCAATCTAGAGAAGCAATTCATATGACTTTGCACGGAGAACAAGAAGAATTAATGAGTTCTGTTGTTTTCAAAATCACAAATCATGGTTTCATAGACAAACGCACTCAAAGTTATCCAAAAATTGGATTTCACCTCAGAATTCTAAATTAATTAAATTCTCCATTTTTTTAAAAGAATATTTATTCATAAAATTCTTTACACATAAATAGTATTAAAAATAATATTGTATAATTTAGATAGATTTTTTATTTTATTTATATTAAAAATACAATAGTTATTGATTGTAAAAAATTTCAAAAAATAAGAAAAAAAATTTAGAAAATGATATAATTAATTTAAAATAAATAGGGATAAAATAAGAAGAAACTAACTATTAATTTTGAAAATATATACATAATATCTATTTTGAAATAAAATAAAAAAATTTTATAAATAAATATTTTAAAACGAAAGAATATTTAAATCACACCTTTGAAGTATAATGCCGATCTCAGTGCACCTGCTTGAAGAATCAGCATAATGCAGTTAGGGTACGTGTACTCTTAAAATAGAACTGAATCCCCTATTGTAAATCTTGCATGATTTAAAGTTCCAAATTCCTAAATCACTATTAGAATTCAAAATTAGGCTTTAATATTTTCCTCAAATTTAAAAAACAAAAAAACTTCAATAAGGGTCGAATTTTGCTTATTCAAGGAATTTAGGACCTAAAACAGTGAAAACAAAGTGCATGCTAGCCTCGTCAAGCACTAGTTTATTACTCCATTATATCCAGAAGGCAAATGTTCTTCGTTGTGTCATCAATTCCCTTTTAATCCTTATACATGAAATCACTATGGAAACAGCTTCTTTGTATATATTGGAGCCACAAATTTCCTCGAGACAATACTCCCAAAGTCTTTCAAATACTAATTTGGTTTCCATTTAGTTCCACTTATCATCAGTTGGAAATAAGCCCAATAGACACAATTCATTTATGGCAGACGGAATTGGCCCTAGATATATTACCTGTAGTGTGTGCTATATGATCTTTTTTGGATATCCAAATTGAAAGATTAGGGTTGTCATGAGCTGTGATATATGCTTTTCCATGGGAATAGACATACCCAGTAGTATTTACCAATAATTAAACTAGAACAGAGAACCTGAAAGAAAACATGTCTATTAATTCTACTGCTACCAGTCTAATATACTTGATTTGATATTATCAGGCCAGTGAATGTCAGATCCATTGTGATGCTCCCGAACGTGCATCCCTCAAAACAGATAAAAAGTACATATTCTTGAATTTTTGTGTTTTGCAGGGCCAGCCGCAACTGAGTCCCAGTTGTGTACCGGTCTGCTGCATTATTTTCTTGCTGATCATTTGAAATGCTGGGATCTCTTTCCAACTATTCCTTTCGATTTCTAGGGTGCTGGCGAAATGGAATTTCTAATCCGAATTTCATGAAAATATTGTCCTGTTTCTCTAATTAGAAGAAACGTCTATATTTCAATATGGGATACTTGTAGTACTGTACTTAAAAACATCACAAAATGTTTAATCATAATTCATAAAAACAGATGATTAAACTGAAGATGTGCACAATTCCAAGCCTGTGAAAGCAGAAAGGAAAAGGACTAACCACAAAGATAGAGGCCACTTGCTTCAGCTCCATTATGATTGCTGTAGATGATTATTTCGAACAATACAATCTTTTCTTAGCGAATATTTCTACTTGAGCGCGAGAAACCAAGAGCTAGCCAGTAGGAGCATTAGATAGCAAGAAAAGCGCAGTATTGAATCCGCAGATGCATGTATTCCTCTCTGATGTAAATCATTTATTATCCTTCTGTTGCTGCCTGGTGTGGTTCTGGCCCTAGCCGCAGCTCAAGATCTAATTCTGTCTTCTGTGGTTCACCGTGGCTCAACTGCATGTTCCTCTTTACATGCCTCCTGCCAAATCGAGGATTGGTTTCATCTTTTTCGTTGCTTGATGATGATGTCTCAATGGCCAAGCTCAGCTGCAGTTTATCTGCAGAGAAGTCATCTTTTGCATCCCCCGAGTCCGAATCGATTTCAATAGGTGAAGAACAAGGCCGTTTTGGGGTGCAACATCTTTCATCGCTGGATTCCTGCTGCTGCGTCGACGCCTCACCTTCAAGAAGAGGAGGAACAGATTGGTTCTTTGGGATGCTTGTATTTTTATCGGCTGAGAACTCTTTGAGTCTGGCTCTATCTTTGCGATGAATGTTCATGTGGCCACCCAGTGCCTGAGCATTAGAGAAACCTCGTTGACAGAAAGAACATCTATAAGACCTGACATGGCCTGAACCTTGGTCATCAGATGCACTCCACGTTACCTGGTCAAACTTTTCTCCACACGACTCATCCAACTCCATTTTCAAGTAAATTTCAGAATGAACAGGCAGTCTGAAGGAGGAGGAGGAAGACTCTAGGACAAAGAGGGGTGGTCAAATTAATGGGCGGTGGAAGGGGTGTTTTAATTGCCAAAAACAATAGCAAGCGTGCATGATTTCGTAAAGATAACTTATACCGATCCCTTCAACAAATATAATTTTTTGCCAGTAAATGACACAAACATCCTTCTACAATTTTTTGCCCAAAAAAAAGATTAAGATAATTTTTAGTGGAAATAAATTGACCTTCTAAACTTTCCAAAGTTCCCCAAATTCTTCTTTTAGGAAAAAAAAAAAAACAGAGAAATTTTTTTTTCTTGTACTAGATGTCCCTAACTAGAGATAACTAAACAAAGGGCAAGGTCAGCAAATATACATATATTTGCATCGGCTATGAGCTATGGGTTTGTCGTAGCGTTTGTGTTGAGGCAGGCTGGGGCATGATTCATGAATATGCCAAGATTCAAGTCGCCATAATAACTCTTCAAGATCTCAAACCATAGACCTTCACCCATTGCTTTTTTCGTGCCTGGCTTCAATACTCTACTAAGATAATTTAGCGACAATCACGGCTTATAATTATACCCAAGATTAACCCCTACTACGAAAAGGGTAGTTATTGCCTTAAACCCATTCCCTCTCCTACTAACGACTACCCGTGGTTGGGGAAGCATGTGTTTGAATATGATGCAAAATTTTGTTGGCATGGGCAACAATTTCAATGTCAAGATTAGTTAAGAAATCATCTCGGCCTTTCATGTTTTCTTTAAGAAGTATTAATAGTCTAATAGTCTAATACTACTCTTCTTATTTCCTCTAGCGGATGGATGATGCTCTAACTAACAAATGGCACCCTGTTCTGGAGACAGGAAATTAGGAATAATGGAGGTCTCTGGCTTTCCTTAATTAATAGTCTTTGAGTCTGGTTTTTATCTTTGCGATGAATAAGGGGTGATATAGTGAACAAGAAAAGGAAAAAGGGAGATCTGCTAGGAGGGACTAGAGAGAAGGTGGAGAGAAATGTGATAGAGAGGAAAGGGAGACACAATGGAAATCAATCAAGTTATTAGCATCCTAGTTTCTTATGCATAAATCTTTTTCTTTTGCTGAAATGGGTAGGATTGTAATTGATCACATCCTTCTGATTACACGAAATACGCTACACTAAGAAATATTTCATTAGGCAAGGCAATGTACACTGCTATCTATTGATGGGATTTTAGCCATATTAGTTTTCAGTCCAAAAAGGTAGTTTTTCTGGTAAGCCATTTGAGTTAACCAAAAATTATATATTTTTTTTTTAAAAAAAAGGTAAATTGGTGACCATCAATGGTGGCAATATCAATATATCTATTTGAATTTTAATATAACAAATAAATTCAATCCTTTTAAATCTAATATATCTATATCCATCTATTAGATGGATTTAAATGGATGGACATAAATGGATTTTGGATATCCAGTGATTCATTTATCCATTTATATATATTTTTATCGAATAAATAAGTTTTTTTTTCATTACTCTACTCTTATTAATTAAATAAATTAATGATAAGACCCATAGAGCTCATCACTTCAATCAAATAAATAAATATTTTATTTTATTACCATACTTTTATTAATTAAAAAATTAATAATAAAACCGATTAGTGGAATAATAATGTCGATTAATTTTAAATTTTTAACTAAGTATCCTAAAATTTGATGAATATTTATCTAAATTCACTAAATTAATTAGATTTAAATGAATATTCATTTACTTAATTTTTTAAGATATAAGTAAAAATAAATTAGATTGAGATGAATTTATTAAAATATAATAAAAATATTCAATATGTAAGATTAAGTAGGATTCAATATGAGATTAAAATAGAAAATATAATATATTATAAATATATAATCATTTTTAATAAACAAAAATATAAAAAATAATATTTTTTAAAATTAAAATAATCTCATATCCATCTAAATATAACCTCATAATCTATATCCATCTATTAACAGAATGAATGAATTTTTGAAATTGGATGTTTAATGGATCGCTGACTCGAAATATTATTATTATTGCCGCCAATACAATCGCGTGCGGAGGTGAGGTGCACTCAAGTGGCTTTCTTTCTGCATTGTTAAGTAAAAATAAATAAATAAAATGTGACTCTCTGTCTAATCCGTAACTTCACATTGCACATGATTGGATTGCTGTGCATTTGAATATCGGGGGTAGGAATTTTTTTAGTTTTACTCGTGCGATGTGTGTGTATAGAATGTATAAAAAATATATAATTTTATTTATATAAAATATAATCATATAAAGTATTGAATATATTTATATCAGGTACATTTAAAAATTTTGTTAATAGTAAGACCGTTTTTTAACTTCTCCAAGAGCTAATACACTTTTTCTCAATATCGAAAGGTTAAAACAAGGTATTATTCTAAAAAATTTTAAAAAAAAAGAAAAAAATCTTCGACCTAACAATGTCATCCGGTTCGAAATTTATTGCTCATGGGCAGCAGACAGTACCGTGGGAGGTCTATTTTAGGTTTAGTATAAAGTATTTTATCTCATTAACATACAGATATTCCGTCTTAATAAAAAGACGAAATTGTCCATTATATACAGAGTAGACACATAGTACCATATGATAGATAAAACTCAATAATCCAAGTCTAGGATACACTACTAATACAAGCCAATCTACCCGACATTTTACTTGATTTTTTCCTCTTGTTTTTTAAGAAAAGAATTTGATATTTGTTATGAAATTGAAAGTATGGTGATTAATTTGTAAATTATTTTATTATTCCCAATAGTTGAAAACTAAGAAAAAAATCAAGTTACGATTCTCAGTAGTTGAAAACTAATAATAAAAACAAAACAAGTTTTTCTTAAATATATGTATTTTGGACCCCTACATTGTGGTGCATCCCTTAAAAGCCTCCAAATTAAATGACACCACACCTTGTCCTGATTAAGATGTCATAAATAAGGCTATTCTTTGCCATGCTCTCTTCGACAGCTGCATGACATGACGTGGTGGCGCGTGTATGACAGGCAATATCGCATGTTCGCTGTGACGACATCTTCGATGTTGACACTCGATGCAGCCCTGATGGTAGTACTTTGTAAGCACACCAAAGGCGGAAGGATTCTGTGAAAAAAATTTTATATGATTCGTAATATATATGATCTACTTGGTTTAAGTTTATACTAAAATTTCTAGTTCTCAAAGTCAAATATAAATTCTTTTTTTTCCAAACAACAAAAAATTGAAAATAAAATTTGATTCCAGGAGAGGGGAGAGGCCGGGGATAGATACAGCTGCAAGCTTGGACGTCGACGGAGATTCATGGATAAGCCGACCGACAGACAGACCGACCGGCATTTCCATCGTCATATGTTATAAAAAAACACATGAATCGTTGTTCTGTGATACACCTGGATCAAAAGCCGCCTCAAAGCATCCTATACATTCAAGAATTTTCTGTTTCTAGTGATTTTGGTGTGCCGTGTGAAGACAAACGTGGCCGACACTTGAGCAAGAAATTGTCTTTGTGACCTCAGAAGCATGGGTGATGAGAATACGTTCTTCTCCGCCACAGAGACCTCTCTTTGATCAGCTATTAGATTCAACTTTTGCTGATTGTATTATTATTAAACAAGAAGTTGAGCACATTAGGTGATTCTTTTTCGGACTTTAATCTGTATGCATGCAACAAACTCAGTATTCAACTCCTCATTTGAATTAAATTTTTGTGTGGAAAATAAATATTTTACTTTCACCTAGACATCGCGTCTATGTTATTCTAACTTTTTTATTAGTTGTGAAAATGTTCAGTAGTTTAATTAATAAAAAATTTCATATACTGGTCCAAATAGTTATTGATTCAATGCTGTTAAGCTTATTATTCCTGCCTCTTGTAATGTTGTGCAATCTTTTATAGAAAACAAATACTCCATTAAAAATGGGGGGAAAAACCTTCTCTAATTCGGTTTCCGTTCAAACAACCGCTCAGCAAATTCTTTTATTATGATTTTCCGATCCAGGGCTTCAAGATCTGAATTAATCCCGACACTGACCTGCTCAGGCTTTCTTTTGGGCCTCTGCGAACTATCAAAGTTTCGTTCTGGACAGGTCAGTCACACACGGCAAGCGCATTAACTCATGACTTTGCTTGCTCGAAAAAGATTATAAATGGTTTGCCGTAAATTAACAGTTATGGCGCAGGTGGTTACTCTCTCCATTGATACAGTATTAATTATTATTTTATCTCTATTTATTTATCACAATTAATTATTTTATATAATTTTTAAAAAATTAATTAATATCTTAAATTCATACAACTTTATTTATACATTCTAAAAATATTATTGGATTTAATATTCTTTACAATTATTTTTTTATTTTATTTGCTCAATTCTCTCTAAAGTTATTACACTTTCATTTTTCAAAATTATTTAATACAAGGATATAATAGTGAAATTAATATTAATGATACTTAAATTTTTTTAATATAACAAATAAAAAAAGATATTAAAACTTTTCAAGTGTAAGTTATAAATAAAAACGAAGCTGGTAACAAACTTAAAAATGATGAATCCGAAAATACAGCCCAGCCCTCTAAATACTATCTTTGAATTTTATATTCTTGTTAGTGTTAAACAACGGAAATCTCTTCACTCTTTGTTTGACTGCGTTCAAAATCCTTTAGTGGTGGGCTACTGCGGCTTCACGTCTTTTTGCCCCTTCATGATCTATCGACTGTAAATCCGTTTACTCCCATCTGCGTTGGACCTGTTGCACTATTTTGGGCAGGTGTAAAGTATCTAACGTATTTGGAGGATTCATTCATGAAGAACGGTTAGTGGGATAATTTAGTTTCCATAGGGATGGACCTCATCGGTGATGGTACATATTAGTGGTATTAGCCTATTAGGAAGGCTTGTAAAAGTTAGCACTCGAAGCTGGGAAGGTGGGGGAGAGGGGATATCTAGAATTTAAATAGACAAGATTGGACTGTGGATGTCATGTCCGGTGTCCGTAGAACCAAAAGCACGATTATGGGTTTAATAGTACCCAGGTCAACTACTTAGCTGTCGTTCTCGTTGAAATAAAATAGATATATCAAATTGACAATGGATACTTAGACCCATTCTTATATACCATTCATATCGATGTGAGATTGGGGTATCATCACATTCATCTCTCCTAGACCCATACTTTAGGGGACCTAGGATTCTAGAGGTGGCTTTCACCGCTCACGGTGTAACACTTAACTCATACTTAACCAGGGCAGATTCTAAAGGTGGCTCTCACCGTACACGGTGTAGCACTTAATTCCCATACCGAGGGTTGGTTACCTACTTTGATACCAAATGTCACGTCTTGTGCCCACAAACTCGAAAGCGCGATTATGGGCTTAGCAACACCCACGGTCAACTATTTGGCCGCCGTCCTCGCTGGGTCAAAATAAATATCCCAAATTGACACTGGATACTTAGACTCATTCTTATATACCATTCACACTTCTCATCTCAATTCCATGTGAGATTGAGGTATCACAGTAGGGGATTAGGAGGGCTAGTGTTAATGATAATTGGGATTGGCCTATGTATTGTTTAACGAGTCGATAACTTTGTTATCCTCATTCCTGGCACTTGCCAGTCTTGTTTGCTCAGATGTTGAGCTTCTCTACAGCCACAAAGGTGAAAAACAAACTATGATTATTGTTGGTTATTCTTTGCATTGTTCTCTTTATTTCTTTCATTGAACTGCGGAAAGGTTTTCATGGGTAAATTAATTGAGTACATAAGTGGTTGCTATAAACATAAGGGATAGATGTAATGGGAACTAAAAGGAACTTTGTAGGATATAAACAAAGAAACTCAACAAAGTCAGAGTTGATAGGAAAGCCAGACACCTGGCAATGAGCTTCTTCATCTCTTTAATGGGCTAGCTGCTCGTCTAGTTTTAACCATTTTTCAGCTTTTGTCTTAGATTTGGACGGGCTGGAGTAGCTGAGTGACTGAAGCACAGGATTCACTTGGATTGAAGCTGCTGTTCTTAAACGAAGGGCTATCACTGACATACTGCTGAAGATCTAGATCAAGTTATGATGTCAGCAGACACAGGAATATCATAGAGATGAATGACATCATAGAGCATGCTTCTTTCATTATTCTAGGATAGTCTAGAAATCTGGGAACTATATTAAGCTGAAAGATGATCTTTGGGTGGTTCTTCGGAGTTGGGCACGTCGTTGGCCAAGGGAAAGACATTCTGCGGCAGTACAAGTTGGCGGCCCAAAAGCATACCTTTTACTGGGTTCGGTGTAAATGGTGCGATTACTTTCTGCAAGATCTTTCTTCAAATCTTGATGAGCAGAGATGACAGAATTAGTGAATTTGGTGAATAGCTTAGACTAGACAAGCTGCTTCATCATCCTTTGCGTTATTATGTTCATGTTCCAAAAGCTTTTGACTTTTTTGCTTCCCTGCGCACATTGCTCTCTTATTAGTCTCACCCAATGTGATTAAAATACAATTTCTCAGGAGTAGTAATTTTCGGCTCCACTTTCTATAATGTGTAACCTTGTGATACTATTCTGGACAATTTAGCAAAATATCTCTGTGAGTTTTTTAGGCGACCCTATATTATATAAATTATATATATATAGATATATATATATTATATATATATATACACACATTATATAAATTATAACTAAATTATATATATTATATATGATTATATATATGTAAAGGTAGATTATATATGTATATAAAATAAAATAGAAAAGAAGAGGAAAAATAAAAAAGAAAAAAATTATAAATTATTAATTATTAATTTTACTCTTACTAATCTAGTGATATAATAAATATGTGAATTATTGGAAATCACTACAAAAGTTTTCTATATGATTAAAAAATTTTGAATAAAAACGTATTGGAGGCAAAAAAAAAATTTAAATCTTTATAATTATTTTCGGACCCAAACGGGCCCCCGCTTCCCCGCTTCTCCGGGCCGGGACCGAGGATTGTTTTGTCCCCGGCGGGTCGGGGGCGAGGAACCCCATCTTTCCCCGTAGCGGGAATGGGTCAAGGATGGGGATACGGGGGCATATGCGGGGACAGGATCGGGATTTCTAGTCCCCAACTCGACCTCATTGCCATCCCTACTTGTAATTGTAGATTTATAGTAATTACTTGCATCTTCCATTTCATGATAGACAAATTTTATGAATGGGGCATGGTCGGAACGCCACTCGAAAATCCAAACTAGTTATGAATGTTACACTACAAAAAAATTGTGAATTTGCTACGGATTTTTGCCACGGAAAGATAATCAGCAATGAATTTTGTCACAAAATAGCAAAATACAAGCAATTCGCGAGGGAAAAAAGACCATAGCAAATCTGTGACTATTTGCCATAGAATTGCGATGGAAATAGTAGCGACGAAAACACATTCTCTCGTAAATTTGTAGCAAAATAAGGCGTCAAAAAATTATGCCAAATATTAGCCACCGATTTGCAATAAAAAAATTTCCATGGCAAACTTAAGTCAAATATTAGCCACGGAATCAAAAAATGGCCACTTATTCCGTGGTAGATTGCCGCAGAAACTTTTTCTTTTTTTTTTCTAATTTATTAATTATATTGGTTTGTAATAATTTTTGTTCCATACCTTTTAAATAACAACAACGAAATATTTTGTAAGTATCTTAATTTATTTATTTTCTAATGTGTTCATTCTTGAAATGGAATTGAAAATAAAATGTATTATTTTTTAGTATTGAAATATATGTTTATATTAAATTAAAAAAATTTAAAGAAACGATATAATTTTTTTTATTTCGACTATAAAAGCAATTGAAAATTGTTTTGAAGAATTATGTTATCATTAAAAGTATTTAGAAAAGTATGTTACGTAAAGTAATAATTAAAAAAAATGTTAAATTTTTGTTATGTGTTTTGTGGTAAATCAGTGGTTGATTGTCACAGAATCACAAAGTTGCCACTTATTCCGTGGCAAATCCGTGACAATCTGTCACAAATTTGTTACAGATTTTTTTTTATTCTAGTTTATTAATCATATTGGTTTGTAATAATTTTTGTTCTATACCTTTTAAATAACAACGACAAAATATTTTGTAAGTATCTTACTTTATTTATTTTCTAATGCGTTCATTCTTGAGATGGAATTAAAAATAAAATAAATTATTTTTGAGTATAGAAATATACGTTTGTATTAAATTAAAAAAAATTAAAGAAACGATACAATTTTATTTTATTTCAACTATAAAAGCCATTGAAAATTGTTATGAAGAACTATATTATTATTGAGAGTATCTAAAAAAATATGTTACGTAAGTGCGGAGGGAAAAAAAGGGTTAAATTTTTGTTATGTGTTCTGTGGCAATTCTGTAGCAGATTGCCACGGATTTGCCACGGAATTTTTTTTTGTTCTAATTTATTAATTATATTAGTTTGTAATAATTTTTGTTCTATACCTTTTAAATAACAATGATGAAATATTTTGTAAGTATCTTGATTTATTTATTTTCTAATGCGTTCATTTTTTAAATGGAATTGAAAATAAGATGTATTAATTTTTAGTATTGAAATATATTTTTGTATTAAATTAAAAAATTTTAAAGAAACGATATAATTTTATTTTATCTCGACTATAAAAGCCATTGAAAATTGTTGTGAATAACTATATTATCATTGAAAGTATCTAGAAAAATATGTTACATAAGTGAGTAGGGAAAAAAAGGGATTAAATTTTTGTTATGTCTTTCGTGGCAAATCCGTGGCTGATTGTCATGGATTTGTGGCGATTTTTTTTGTTTTAATTTATTAATTATATTGGTTTGTAATAATTTTTGTTCCTTACATTTTAAATAACAACGACAAAATATTTTGTAAGTATCTTGATTTATTTATTTTCTAATGTGTTCATTCTTGAAATGAAATTGAAAATAAGATGTATTATTTTTTAGTATCGAAATATATGTTTGTATTAAATTTAAAAATTTTAAAGAAAAAATATAATTTTATTTTATCTCAACTATAAAAGACATTGAAAATTGTTGTAAAGAATTATATTATCATTAAGAGTATCTAGAAAAGTATGTTACGTAAGTGCGGAGGGAAAAAAAAGGTTAAATTTTTGTTATGTGTTGGAATCACAAAATTGCCACTTATTCTGAGGCAATTTCATGGTAGATTGTCACGGATTTGCTACGAATTTTTTTTCATTTTTTATAATTTATTAATTATATTGGTTTGTAATAATTTTTGTTCCATACCTTTTAAATAACGATGACGAAATGTTTTATAAGTATCTTGATCTATTTATTTTCTAATGCGTTTATTCTTAAAATGGAATTGAAAATAAGATATATTATTTTTTAGTATCGAAATATATGTTTGTATTAAATTAAAAAATTTCAAAGAAACGATATAATTTTATTTTATATTGACTATAAAAGCCATTGAAAATTATTATGAAGAATTATATTATCATTGAGAGTATCTAGAAAAGTATGTTACGTAACTGCGGAGGAAAAAAATAGTTAAATTTTTGGTTATGTATTCCGTGGCAAATCCATGGTAATATTGCCACTTATTCCGTGTCTGCCATGGAATTTTTTTTCTTTTTTTCTAATTTATTAATTATATTGGTTTGTAATAATTTTTGTTCCATACCTTTTAAATAACAACGACGAAATATTTTGTAAGTATCTTGATTTATTTATTTTCTAATGCATTCATTCTTGAAATGAAATTGAAAATAAAATATATTATTTTTTAGTATCGAAATATATGTTTGTATTCAATTAAAAAATTTTAAAGAAACGATATAATTTTTTTTATTTCGACTATAAAAGCTATTGAAAAATGTGGTGAAGAACTATATTATCATTGAGAGCATCTAGAAAAGTATGTAAGCAAAATAGTAATTAAAAAAAAGGGGTTAATTTTTTTTTTGTATTCCGTGACAAATTCGTAGCTGATTGCCACGAAAATTTTTGTTATGTGTTTCGTGACAAATCCGTGCCACGAAAATTTTTTAGTTTGCCACGAATTTGTCACGGAAATTTTTTCTTATTTTTGTCCTAATTTATTAATCATATTTGTTTATAATAATTTTTGTTCCTTACCTTTTAAATAACAACGATGAAATATTTTGTAAATATCTTGATTTATTTATTTTTCTAATGTGTTTATTCTTGAAATGAAATTGAAAATAAAATGTATTATTTTTTAGTATCGAAATATATGTTTGTATTAAATTAAAAAATTTTAAAGAAACGATATAATTTTTTTTATTTCGACTATAAAAGCCATTGAAAATTATTGTGAAAAACTATATTATCATTGAAAGTATCGAGAAAAGTATATTACGCAAAGTAGTGATAAAAAAAAGATTAAATTTTTGTTATGTGTTCCGTGGTAAATCGGAATCACAAAGTTGTCACTTATTCCATGGCATATCCACAGTCCTTTTTGATCATTTGGAATAATCTTAACATTCTTTACTTCCTATTTCTAAGAAGCTTAATCTCGATAATGTAATTGGCTTCTCTCAAGTCCTTCATACTAAATTGACTAGACAGCCTAAACCTTAGTAGATGACAATGTCCCTACATCATTCTCAATGAGTAGAATGTCATCCACATATAGGACAAGAAAAACTACATTTATGCCTTCCAATCTCCTATACACGCATGGTTCATCCTCGTTTTGAATGAAACTGTAAGACTTTATAGTCTCGTCAAAACGAATGTTTCATGTTCTTGATGCCTGCTTAAGTCCATAAATGGACTTCTTAAACTTGCAAATCATATGCTTCTAGCCTTTAGCAATAAAACCTTCTGGTTAGGACATATAGATATCTTCATTAAGATGGCTATTAAGAAATGCAGTCTTGACATCTATTTGTCAGATCTCATAGTCTAATGACATGCAATGGCAAGGATGATATGTATGGACTTAAGTATGGCTACTAAGAAAAAGGTTTCATCATAATTAATTCCCTTTTTCTGAGTATACCATTTCGCCACAAGCCTAACTTTGAAAGTTTCCACTTTCCTATCCGCTTCCCTCTTCCTCTTGTATAGCCACTTACACCTAATAGGTTTTATCTCTTCAGGTGAAGCTACAAAATCCCAAATCTGATTGAAGTACATAGACTCAATCTCAGCTTTCATTTCTTCATGCCATAGATCTGCATCAGCATCAGCAATAGCCTTATCGTATCTAGTGGGATCTTATTCCTGATGGTTAGAAACTAACTTGAAAGCCTCTCATGTCCATCTTTATGGAACTCTAGATATCCTCCCACTACGACGAAGCTCCGTTTGTACATGTTCTTGAGGCTGTGCTTCTTCTTATTTTATAATCGGGTCTGAAGAAATTGATTTTGAAGATAACTTCTCCTCGAATTCCAACCTTGTTGAACCTTTAGTGGAAGTATTTTGATCAACCTCCAAGTATCTAACATTAGTACTTACCAGTACTTTCCACTCATTTAGATGATAAATGTAACCTCTTTTTGTCCCTTTTGGATACTCAACAAAGTAGCATAATTCTGATTTTGATTCTAGCTTCTCTCCCTTTATCAGTACATAAATTAGATAGCCCCATATCCTGCGATGATTCAAACATGACTTACGCCCAGTCCACATCTTATAGGATGTCCTAAGTACTAACTTGAAAGGCACCAAGTTCAGAATGTATGCTACGGTTTTCAAGGCATATCCCCAAAAAGAGACTGGAAGAGTAGCATGAGACATCATGTTTCGGACCATTTCCATTAATGGCCTGTTCCTTCTCTCAGCTACTCCATTCTACTGGGGTGTACCTAGTGCAGAGAGTTAGGATACTAACTCATAATGTACCATATAATCCTTGAACTCACCGAGGAGGTATTCTCCACCACGATCTGATCGTAAGGTTTTGATCAGTTTACTTGTCCGACGCTCCACTTTAGCCTTAAACTCTTTAAACTTGTCAAAAGAGTCAGACTTGTGCTTCATCAGGTAGACATAATCAAACCTTGTATAATCATCCGTGAAAGTGATAAAGTACTCAAAACCCCCTCTAACTTGAGTAGACAAATGACCACACACGTTAGTATGAACAAATCCAATATCTCTTTGGCTCTATCAACTTTTTGGGTGAATGACCTTTTGGTCATTTTTCTCATAAGGCAGGATTCGCACTAAAGTCAACTTTCCAATCCTAATGAGCCCAAGGGCCCATCATGGATTAATCTCTGAATCCTAGTTGAGTTAATATGACTCAACCTTAGATGTCAAAGATATGAGTCATTGACATTGGTCTTTCTCTTTTTATTTAAAGGTTCAGATTGAGCATTATTTATTTGATCGTTTGTAGGATTTAAAAAGAATAAGTTTCTATACATGTGTCCTATACATAAAACTTCTCCATTTCTACTTATAATAATACCAGAATATCCATGATTTTTTTAGCGTTGCAACTAAATTCAAAATTTGTCTAAAACCGGATACATATAAAATATCCTTTAATTTAACTATTTTATTACAATAAAAAAATAAGATCTAATTCTCTCACTGTAAGGGTCCATACTCGTGCTTCATTTTCTACTCGTAGTCCATACTCGCCCTTCTGAAGTCTTCTTATCTTCCTAAACCCCTACAAAGAGTTACAGATATGATCAGTGGTACCAGAATCAACAATCCAAGTGAAAGTTGATCCAACCATTGAAATTGACTCAAGATAAAGAACAATACATGTAGGGTTTTTCTTGGCCTAAAGTTTAGAATGCTCCGTTTTCCAGTGTCTCTTCTGCCCGAACTTAAAGCATTTGCCTTTGGGCTTGTTGGGCTGGTTCTTAGGCTGGGTCGATACATTTTCCTTCTTCTTCTTGAACTTTCTGGGTTTGGACCCAATTCTGGAAGAAAAAGTCCTAACAATCATAGCCTTGGACTATGACTTCATAACATTCTCTGCCAGCAGGAGCTCTTTCATTAACTCAGTTAAACTCATGTTTAACTTATTTATATTGTAATGTAACTTGAACTGAGTAAAATAGCTCGGCAGAGATTCGAGAACCATGTCCACTTGGCTTTTGGGGTCAATAACAGCCCCTAAGACTTCCGCTTCCTCAAAAGCAGTTATCATTTTGAGTATATGCTCCCTGACTGATGCTCCCTCAACCATCTTAGTGTTTATGATCGTCTTAAGAGCTTCCTCCCTTGTTGGCCGACTCTTATCGGTGAACATCGTGACTAATGATTGGCTAATGTCATATGCAGTGGCTATGTGCTCATGTTTTGATTGGAGCACATTAGACCTGGAGGCCAACATGTATTATCGAGCTATTTCGTTGGCCTTCTTTCATGCTTTCTCAGCCTCACAGTCCTCAGTGGTAGAACCTTCCCCAATAATAGGGTTAGTTTCAAAGAGGACATACTTATACTCCTCAAAAGTGAGTATTATGTCCAAATTCCTTTTCCAATCAAAATAATTTGGACCTGTTAGCTTATTCTCACGGAAAATAACGACTAAAAGACTAAAAGAACTTCCACTAACCATTTCTGAAAAATCAAAAATAAAAGAAAATTTAATTTGTGAAAAATAAAATAATTTGTGACTTTATCCTCATATTGAATCTGATAATAGTTAACCATATCACTATTATCTTTAATATGATTAATTTAGCTCTTAGAAAAACTTACATAGCTTCTTGGGAAGATTAAAAGTTTCCTAAGCTAAGTGTATTAACCATTACAAATTAATTTCTCTTCTAGGTAATGATCGTGGAATGACCGTTTTTTCTCATTTCCTATGGACATTCCTCGAACTATAACCTCCAACGTGGGCTGGCCGATTATAGCACGTGTCCTGGTTTATTAATTACATCAATCAAATAGTTCTAGATCCTTGTGGTATTCCCATCCTATACGGGTTCACTCCTAGGGTGACGTGAGGGAACCCACGATTTCTAATGAGGATCGTGATAGAAGTCGTAGGGCCGTTGGAATCCCTCTCCCACTTAGTATTTTAAAATAAGGGTTTTTCTTGGAAAATATATTTTAAAATTTTCAATTAAGTTTTCTTTTAATTCAAAATAAAAATATCTAAACCCATAAAAATTTATATGTCAAAGTTTATACCATTTCAAAAATATTTTTATAGATTAATTTTACTTAAGTTAATAAACTTAATAATTTCAAAATTTTCTAATAAAACTTTCGAGAAATTTTGTTTTCAAGATTAATTTGATAAAAACAATTTTCCTTGTTAATATTCAATCAAAATAGTTTTCTATTTTAATTCACAAAAATATCTAAATCTAAAATATTTTTTATATAAAGGATAAAATTCATTGAGAAAATATCCAAGAATTAATTTTTATTCGAATTAAAATTAACTATTTGATTTAAGAAAAATATTTTTCTTTGTCAAAAATTCCCAAAGATTTTGGTTTTTGAGAAAACGCGCACATAAGGTACAAAAAAAAATAAGCATGTTAGAAAACTGTAAACGTTATTATACTTTTCTATTCTTTTAACCTAAATATCCAAATAATAGAATTAAATACATTAATTAATAGTCTTATTTAATCCTAAAATTTCATTTTCTTTTATTTTTTATGCAAACTATTTAAAGAATATTAACTATTGCAATAAAAATAACTTCGTCTAGTATGAAACCAAAAATCAAATTTTTTTTTATTCGAGTCCAGTGCACCTGCCACACTAGATCATGGCCCATGAGTTTTCCCATGGGCCAAGATCTGGGCAGGTGCCCGTGACTCGGCCAGCGCCCGCCCCACTACTGCGGTTAAAATCGCTGACTATGACAGCTCCAATTTGCATTTGAAAATTAGAGTTGCGTGCTTTTCGCAAGGAAGGCTTCCTTGCGTGGCCAGCTTCCGCGAGGAAGCCATCCTCACTGGGGGGAAGCGGCTCACGGCTCCTCTCACAGGTAAGGCGGCTCGACTCGATTGGCTCGGCTGCTACAGTACCTTTTTCTCCAACGATTTTTCTCTGCATTTCAAAGGTTATTGTACGCAATTTTTTCCTCCATTTTCAATTAAAACTCATCCAAACAACCGCCTATACCCTTAAAAACACTAAGCTTGCACAATATCTATGAAAGTAATCAAAATACAGTATTCCTATACTTTCACTTGCGAAGCTTACAGTGAAACTACTCATATCAGTAAATATGAAGGATCACGAAAAAAAATCCAAAACAAATATTTTCTTATTTTAGTTAAGCCTAACATGCTTTCTACATTTGCCAAACTTGGCTCTTATACCAATTGAAGATTTAAAATGGCAAAAATCATCAAATCGAAAGTATGCTAACAAAATGAAAATTTTATCTCTATGATTGAATGACCGTTTTTTGCACTGATGTAGATGTCTGTACAAGGATACTTGAAGCTATTAGATCACGTCCTAGTAAACGTCGACTACGTCTCATTCATGTGAAACTTTTGATCTTTCGAAATGGTACCCGTATTACAACCGGTGAAAGTTTAAAAAAGTAAGTTTGATAAGCCTTTTGGCTTCTGCGAAATGCTTTCACAGACTTCGTTTTTGCTTCTGTGAGAATAACCCACCAGACCTCCCAAAATGCTTTTTCTTTTTTTTATCTTAATATCAATCAACGAGAGAGTTAGACCAACAGCGTGAAAACAGAAAGCAGCTATACTTTCTGTTATCCTTCATGCAAAACAACACGGGATCCATCCCATATTATTTTTTATTTTATTTTATTCAATTAATTAATTAATTTAATAATTTATTAATTATTATTATTATTATTAATTTTATTTTACCGTTGATCTTATTCATTGGGTCAGATAAAATTATTTACTCTTAGACTTGAACACCCATAAATAATAAATCTCAATTATTTATTTTCTGAACTTCATTAAACATCCCAATAAATAATTAAAAAAATCTAAATAGACCAATATAAAATATCAGGTTTTTTTATCTAGTTTTATATCTAGATTAATTTTTTATTTATTCAATCTAAGCCTTAGACCCTGAATAATTAATTAACCAATTAAACTAAATAAAATATATATTCTCTCTCTCGCGAGCCTTTTATTTTATTCTAGTTCAATAATAAATTAAAATATTTAAATAAAATAAAATAAAACCCATAATTATCAAGACCAATTCCTTAACCTAAATCTGTCAGGATTTAAGGGCCATTACGGGGCCAAAAGACACATCGTCTTGGTTACTAAAATGACCAAAATACCCCTAGTATATAAATAGCTATATTTTACATTTTAAATATTTCTTCATATCACCATAAGGAAATATTGACTCCAAGGATAATACTACGTTAGCAAAGTCTGCGACTTACAGGTGTAATGACTAAAATACCCCTATACGCATCGCAGTATATTTAGAGAGGAGGAGTGTATTAACACCTCTCTAATAGACATCTACCATCCTTAGACCTTTAATCCAATAATCCACGACTCCTGGAATATTTTCACTTTTCAAGGGAGCTACCTTAAAGTAAATATCCAAGTCATGTTCTCTAGAGCCCTGAATAATTAGATCATTTGAACAGTCACAAAGGATGATATAGCGCAGAAGTTATCTTGTACAAGTCTATCTTAACTAACTAGTTACATATACCCAACATATAAGTATATCGGCTCTACAAAAGAACTTCAACTACAGTATATCAAAGTATATACTTCTAGCTTCGTCAGACCACCAACTCATACTCAAGCGGTAGAGTATTAGTACACGCTATAGCAGTAATAGTTTAGGTTTCTTCTAAATAGTCCTTTTAGAAACCACTATTACAGGTCCTATTCTACGTATTCAAAATACACTAATACTATGAAGTGAGTGGACTATTCACTGGCTAAAGGTAAGTCATTCCCTATTTGGAATTCATAACACAATAACCTAAACATGATGAGATTTCTATTCTCATCAATCGGTCAAGAACAAACATTTATGTGTTAAGTAACTCGTGATCCATATCTTACTGTGAAAGACCACCATTCACATGAATCACTTACTTACACAATGGGTCCTTTCCAAATGAAATCGTATACAAATAAAATGTAAATTCACAAATAAATTTTGAGAATAAATTTTTTTATTAATAAATTCGATAATTACATCAGATAAACTAGTCTAGAGGATATATATTCCAACAATAAACACGATTTTGATCATAAATAAGCTGCTTAAAAACTTGCTAATATGATATAATACTTGTGATAATTGATTTAGCAAATTCAAGCAGCATGTAAGGTCTTTGGCACCAACTTTAACGGACCATGAAGTTGAAAGAAGATTCCAGAATGAGTTTAGTTCATGGTTCAGGGCTTATGTAAGTTTGGCAATGTATACAAAGTGTTTGATTATTTGGTATAACACTGCCACTCATGTGTTTAATTTTTTTCATTTAAATAGATTCATGATCCAAGTAACAAAGAAGATAACATATGCCTAAAGAATTTATCTTAGGGACCCTCGATACAAGTAAAGTCATTTAATGGTTATTTTGTAAATGGGTTTAGATTCTACACATATAGCCATGGGGATGGAAAGAAGATTGTGAATAGCGGTGTATGTGTTAAAGGTGGTGGAGATGGGATGTCTGGGAATGATTATTATGGAATTTTGAAAGAAATAATCGAAGTTGAATTTGTTGGCAGTCCAATCGAAAAGGCCGTACTTTTTAAATGTGATTGGTTTGATACCACACCCAATCGGGGAACAAGAGTGCATTCTCAATATAAGCTTATTGACATTAATCACAAAAGGAGCTATGCTGGATTTGATCCATTTGTGCTGGCCCATCAAGCTATGCAAGTATACTTTACTTCATATCCCGATAGCAAAAGACCAAAGTGTGATTGGTTAGCCGTATGCATAACAAAAGCACGACGTGTAATTGATGCACTATTTGTTGATAAAGCCTACCAAGAAGATGTGGATGAAGCTGAAGCAATAACTATATGTATAGGAGATGACATTGTTCCCCTGGCTCATGAATCTAGTGAAAAGGAGGCAGTGGCTATTGAAGTGGAGTTTATTACAACATCAGAGCATTACTTAAGCCACGAAAAGGATGAAGAAGAGACTGATTGGGAAACAGATGATGAAAATGATGACATTGGTGAATAGTATGTGTCTGATGTTAACTCAGAATAATGACTGTTTGTAACATCAAAAGCGGTTAGTAATTTTATTAGTTTTACTTGTAAGAAAGTGCCTTACATATGTTACTTAAAAAGTGCCTAACTTATCAATGTCCTATTCACTTCTACCTTCCCTTCTTCTTTTAATCCTTTGTTATCCATAAAAGGAGGATTTTTTTTTGCTTTATATATGGAACAAAACATTGAATTTGTTGAAGTTCTTTTATTTTACAAGTTATATTCTTAAAAATATTTCATACTTCTTTTTCTTTGTCTTTTTTTTTTTTTGTCATCTTCATCTTCTCTTCTATTAATTAAGTATTGAAAATATGTGATTATTGTCATATGACTTATTATCATTATTTCAAAATTAACTCGATCAATGACTCTATACAAATGGACAAATATGGCTAAAGGGGGAGGAAAGAAGAGTTCGAGACATGGTTCATTTATATCTGCTCCAAAAGTGGGGCAACCTTCATCCCATGCCACTCCTTCTACTCACCAGCCGACATCCATTTCTGCTCCCAGTCAAATACCCCTGGATAGCAATAGAGCTGGTGAGTAGCAAGGGTTTTCCAGACATACACTAGAGACTTCTCGTCCTCTTGTAGTTGGAGGTGTACGATCTACTTCATGTCCACCTACTAAGCCTACCAATCCCGGGGCAGCATCAGCAAGGTGTTGAGTCTCCCAGTCCATTAGTACACTCTTCAGTAGCTAGTGTTACATCACAGCACGTGGATAATAATACAATCAAGCCCTATGGTGATACATAAGTAGCACATAATGTTGTTCTTATATTTTACTTCAATTCCATGTTCTGTGTTGCTATCTAGGTTTCTCGATCTATTTTGTGGTCTTTTTCCCTTAATTGTTTTCTATCCAAATCTAGCGTTAATTGCTTAGGTTATTAACAATTGTCTAATTATTATAGTTTCACACGTCAGTCTAAGTGTGCAAAAACTATCACCACAATAATGAAGCAGCGATTTACAGGGTGCTGGCCCCGATTCAGCGATGTACCTGTTGATGTTAAGGATGTTTGGTTTGGGGAGTTTGCTATAAGTATTCGTCTATAACTTTTTTTTGCTGTATATTCACATTTTACTATCAGTCTAAATACCTATTATCTACCTTCATCTCAAAATGAGTTGTCCTTTTACAATGTACTAACATGTTCATTATTGTAGAAACAATGGACATGGCATCTGGATTATTTGCCACGGATACGTTCAGCGTGGGAGGACAGGTGTCGAGCAAGAATGACTGATATCCTTGCAAAGATTAGGAATGTACACAAGAAGAGACCTGCTTGGATGTCACGTGACATATATGACCAATTGTGTAGACACTGACAGTCCTAGGATTGGCAAAAAAAAAAAAAAATCAAATGTGGCCAAAGAAAATAGAAGGGCTGGCTCTGCCAAACACACTAAATGTTCCATCAGCTTTATGAAACATGAGTTAAGAGAGGTATTTTCTGTTATATGAACTATAATTAATTATTCATTTTAATAATTGCTATTAAATTTGTACATGTCCAATCAAATTCTATACTTAATTATCACTTTAATACTTCTTGCAGCGTGCAAAGCAAGGGGATGATTTTGACTATCTTATATTGTTTGAAAAATTACACCAGTTTCAAGATGGTCCCAATAAGGGCGAATTTGTAGATAAGAGATCCCGCAAAATCATTGTATGTTACATATTAATTTCATTTTTTTAAAAAAAAATTGAATAACACTTTAATTTTTATTTATATTTTCACCTTTGAATTATTCAGAAAAATGTCCAAACGATGAAGCCGCAATACTCTGTCGTGGAGTCTACTGATTCAGCATCCGCTCCAAGTTCTGTGCCAAATGAGAAAGCTATGATTTTGTCAGCTGCAGGTGGATTGAAAAAGGGCAGGGTCTATAGCATGGGATTTGAGGCCTCACGATATCGACTTCAGATCCGTCAGATTGGCACCTCGCCTTCGGGATCATCAGTGGATATAAAAAAGCTTCATGGCCAGCTTGAGCAAACCCTTCAGTAGTAACTTCAGGAACAGTTAGACAAGAAGGACAAGGAGATAGAGAAAGAGAGAAAAAGGATGAAGAGGACTTTGAAGAAAAAAGATAAGAAGATGTCTACATTGATTGAGATGAATCGCATGGTGATGTAGCATCTTAACTTACAAATGCCCTCTATTCCCTCTTTTGACTCTGATGATTCTGGCGAGGATGACTTTGGCCCTTCAGTAGCCATTGATAGTTAGATTGGTTTTTATTTTCATATGGATGTTAAGTTTGGATCGCTTTGATTATGGATTTAGTATTATCACTATTATTTATATTTGCTATTTTTAGATATTTTGATGATATATGATTATTTGTATATTTGTACTCTAAACAAATTATAGAATTTTATGGTTCGCTAAAATAATATGTGGTGAATATATTTTGCAGTTGTGCATTGTGTGCTGGGAATATGATTTGAGACGTGGTAGGCGACGTGTTGTGCATGTGTGTAGGGAGTATGATATTTCCTGCAACTTTGTAGGTTGTGTATAGTGCATGTGTGTATGGATAATGGATTATAAATGTTATAGCTTGTTTGTTGTGTATATGTCTTGGAAATGTAATTGGAAACTTTGTAGGCAGGGAGTGTGGCGGGGATTGTGCATATATGTTGTGCATACTGGTTGCTATGGAATTGTTGTGAACTTGAAAATGTAACAGATTTTGAAAGCTGAAATTGTAGACAGTAAGTTGCTACGGATTTTTGATTCCGTGGCAAATCCGTGGCAATCTGCCACGAATTTGCCACGGCTGATAGTAGTAATGGATTTATTCCTTGGCAAATTCGTAGCAGATTGCCACGGATATTTTTTTTATTGAATCCTTGACAAATTGTCACGAATTTGCTACGGACGATACCTGTTTGAGTGAAGTCCATGGCATAACCGTGGCAGATTGCCACGGATTTGCCATGGACGATATTTGGTTGAATATCGTCTATGGCAAATTCGTGGAAGATTGCTACGGATTTGCCACAGACAATTATTTCGATATTGAATCCATGGCAAATTTGTGGCAATCAGTCACGGATTTGTCACGGACAGTACCTGTTTGAAAGAAGTCTGTGGCAAATCCGTGATAATCTGCCGCGAATTTATCACGAAAAATTATTTTTCATATTATTTTCATGGCAAATCCGTGGCAGATTACTATGGATTTGTCATAGATGGTACCTGCTTGAAAACCGTCCGTGGCAAATTCGTGGCAATCTACCACGGATTTACTACAGACAGCTTATTTTCCAAATTGTTTCCATGACAAATTCGTGACAGATTGCCACGGATTTGTCACGATTCCCTCGTAATATTTCTCCTTGAAATGTGATACCAGCTTATTTTTCAAATTGTTTCCGTGACAAATCCGTGCCAGATTGTTACAAATTTGTCACAATTCTCTCGTAATATTTCTCCTTGAAATGTAATACCAACTTGAATAATTCGTGATAAAATCCGTGGTAAATTGACATGGAATAAGATTTTCCTCGCAACAAATGCTTAGCGACGAAGGTATTTGCCATGGACCTTTTCCGTCATAGATCCGTGGCAAATTCTGGTTTAGCCATGGGTTTGCCATGGATTTGTTCATGGAAAATTGGTAGATTACTTGTAGTGTTAGAAGCTAACATGTATGTCAAATGATGTTGAGAAGAAGAAAGAAAAGGTGAAGTCGACTATTTTAATTAACCTAGCACTTTTCTAGGCACTTTTCCTTTGTTTTCTCTTCTTTTTTGGAACAATAAGAAGAGAAAATCCTTTAACTTTCAGAAAATTATAAAGTTAAAATCCTCGCAACTGAGAAAAAGTATTCTTTGGGTTTTTTTTTTTTTTTTTTGGAAGGGGTGGATAGGGCATACTATCCTAGTGACCCTGTAACTATTTCAGATTCTAACTTTTTCCATAAAAAAAAAAAGCGTAAGATGGTTGCTCGAACTTTTTAATCGTCCAAATTTTACCTTTCCATTTATTGGCTAATGGTCAATCTTCCCATCTGTAAAAAATAAAGGGTAAAATAGTCATTCTGGGTTTTAATGGGTGCTGACTTCTTCTCACATTATAAAAGGAAGGAAAATGTCTAACAAGAACGGCTTCTTCTCCAAAAAAGCTTCTCCTCCAAAGTCAGAAAACATCTTGAATGAAAATGTCTAAAAGATGGTGGCCTTTGTTGCCTAATTGCTATTATAGACAACTGAGTAGCTTGAAAACCTCCTGGATGGATACGAACTCTCAAAGAAGATTCGCAACTTGTTCAAGAGAGCAAGTATTATTATGTTCCAAAGCTGGGTATGTTCCTTCTAATTACTAATGTTGTCCCTTTCTTAAAGGCTTAAAGATGTGATTTTTTTTCGAATGGGTTGACTCATAAATGTGTGATAGATCTATGGAAGTGATTCCTAATCTTTTAAGAAGAATCCAGAGTATAGAAGATGATCTTGATTTTGCCGCTGCTAATCTGAAAAAATTTGATGAGAAGTGTTAGAAATTGAAGCTAGTAATGGCATGTGGGCATGACCTGCATAGTTTCGGGTCATGCCGGGCGGGTCCCTTGGGCTGGTCCCATTAACATGTAGGCCAAGTCGAGCTGGGCCTAGGGCCAGAAATCCTAGGCCCGACAAGGACCGGCCCCTAGGACCACAAGGCTTGCAGTCTTAGCAGGCCAAGTCAGTGGGCTCGTTCTTCATTTTTTTTCTATTATGGATTTTAATATTTTCTATTTTTTATAATTTAAATAACATAATTATTTATATTTATAAGAAAAAATATCTTGAAGTGATCAGAGTTTGGCTTAGACCCCTACTAATTTTATTAATTACTAAAATAAAAATTATATAAAAGGGGTACTTGATACCTAAACCTCTTAAAAATAATATATTATTTAAAATTTAAATATAATAATATTCTAAGATATCAATACTTAACTACTATTCAATAAAATTCTAAATTTTGAAGAAGATACTTAAGTAATTCTACAAATATATACTTAACAAATTCTATTTTAATACTTTTTTGTAGAAGAAATTGAAAGAATTGAGGTTTGAGAAGAGTATTTGGCAAGTTTTAGGGTGAATTAGGGAGTAGTTATAGAGTTTTGAGGTGGAAAAGGCATTTGGAGAAGCAAAAATATAAAAAATAATAAAAAATTAAATTCTGGCGAGCAAGGAAATTTTGTTCCTGGCCCAGCATGGACTGGTCTGTGAGACTAGACTGCAAGCCGGCCTGCCATAATGGGGCCGAGCCAGCTGCTGGGTTGGGACCGGCACGGACCAACCTAGCCCACTTGCCATTGCTAATCAAGAAAATTAAGTTTAGAATCGATGAGATCGAGGTTCAGATGTTGTTGTCTTGTGAGCCTCATTATATTTTCATGAATACTATGTATTCTACAAATGCTATCCTCTGCAGCAGAGAAAGAGGATCGCAAGGGCATTCTTATGTTGAATGGCAAAAGAAAATAGATGTTGATTTCTGGGTTAAATATGAATCATATTGTTTTTTGGCTTTTTTAGGTTATTAGGTATGTTGGGTTTTTAGGTTTGAAAAATCTAATTTGATTGTCAAGTTTGGACATGTTGTATAAGTTGTGTTTTGGTTTTTTTTTTTTGAATTTCATGTTTATTTTAGAATCAATTAGATCAGAACTCCTTTATTTGTACAACAACTAGACAGAATAAGAAATTAGAAATCAAATTCCTATCATATTGGACCACCTTCAAACATTCAAATATAATTTCATCCTTTATAACAAAAACTATCAGTTCATCCCCAACAAAAAAAAAAAAAAAGATTAGCTCATCCTCAAAAACAATACCCAAAAAGATACATTCAGGCACATCTTTAACTCCTACCACATGTAACCCCTACAACTTTGATCTATTTCTAGTAAACTATACATCTATGCACATTACTAGCAATTGCATTGTCTGTTCCTCTACTATAAGAATATCTATTCCTTGGGTTTAAGTCTCCCAACCATGCTCGACCAAATTTATTCATTGATCTAATAGAACCTCTTTACCTTATACCCCTCATTTGATTTCCTTTGCTTTGTGCCCCATTCCTTTGCTTTCTAGTTGTCTACCACTCCTCCTATTTGGCCTTTAATACCCCCTTCTTTTTATAATACACAACCAACATTACAATATACACAGAAATGGTCAATAAAAAGATTATATTGTATTGCATTTCATATCTTCATTTATTACCATTTTGGTACTCTGCCCATTTCTATTGTCATTTTCTGTTTGGCTAGGCTAATTATTAGGACAATTCCTAGGCTAATTACTTGGTCTTGTATTTGTCATAATATTTGAGATGTTCCTCAAACTAGCCTGTCTTTGACTTCTTCTGCTTGGGCCTTTGTGTGGTCACACCTTGTTGTAAGGGAAAAAATAATAAAATTAATATCTATTAAATTAAGAACAATGATGTAAAAGATGAATTTGTAATTAGTATTACGTTTTTTTTTCTCCTCCTACTTTTTTGCAAGTTATCAGCTTCTTTCTTGATTGTCTTTTTGCTCTTGATTCTCTTGTTTATTGTTACCTCTAGTTTCATTTTGCCCTTTGTCTACCTCAAGACTTTTTGCATTCTGTCTTTGTCTTTGTTTCCCAGTATTTTTTAGACAGGTGACTCTATTATGTTCTATAGCACCACACTTTCAACAATGTATAAAATTTTCCTCAATCTTTTACCAGGGTTTATATCCTTCTCAAACTATCTCTTTCTTACTTTCTTAGGTCTTCCAAGTTGTCTATATACAACTGGGAGATCACGTTCAATGTTATCAGCTTTAAACCATATTATCAAAATATAATCATACAATTTGACAAAATTATCAGTATGATAGTATTCATCCATAGAATCATGTGGATCCAGTCCTTTCTTGTGAAGTGTTGTAATACTATATATGTAAGATATTCCTCTTAATGTTCAAGCCCTGTAACTACACCAATTTTTTCTCAAGTTTACACTTAATTGCTGATCTCTTGATCCCTTAACCTAGTACCTATATGCTCCATTCCATATTGGTTTCCATATTCTAGACTCAGTGACATCAGACTCTTGCATTTCCTTAATTTTTGGACAATAAGGACTACTTGGTATCTTTCTCACACCGCTACCTTTTTGCGCAATGCACGTTATTAATAAATTCCTAATTATCTCCATCATATAAATGATGTTGATCCTTTACCTCAAGAATATAACCATTAAATGACTCTCACAAATTATTACATAACATATCATGTACGGTGAATATATGAAAATTATGTTAAACTATTGTCAAATTCAAATCACTTAGATTTGATTCCTATGCCTAAGTCACCTCCTCCTTTGCCGTCAGACACTCCATGTCTTGCTAAGCCTTTCAAACATGTTTTGGTCGGAAAGTTCCCACAAGGCAAACCTTCAATGGAGACTATTCGTCGGGAGTTTCGTACAATTAGGCTCAAGGGAGAAATGAAGCTTGGATGGCTTGATTTTAAGCATATTCTTATATTACCTGCAAACGAAGAAGACTACCTGAGGCTATGGTTCGTGTTGGGGTTTCTCTAGTGCATACTCAAATGGACACCTAATTTTAGGATCTTTTTTTATTCTTCTATGAAGTTTTGATGAGTAATCTTGATAGTTGAGTTTGGATGTTTTCTTCTTAACTCTTTTGCACAATACCATACCTTTATATACTACAGTGTAACATTGCCTTTAATCAAACTTAAAGCCCAATTTCTTGCATTGTATGTTGTTGCCCTAGAAGTCTCAACTCTAAACTCCTCATCTACATTTTCCCTTAGAGCTCTTAGAGGAATTTTAGAATCATACTTAACTTTTTTTAAGTACCTTGCATCAATCCATTTTGCTGTTATTTCTTTCATTGACGCTTGCAATTTGTTGAAGCCTCATTGACTTAATCACTAAGTCTGTGTTGTGAGTAGCATTCTTAATTGAGCAAAAACAAAGCATGTGCAGTTCTTATTGCTGCATTTTGCTCTAACTCTCTTGGGTTCAGATGGCTTGAATTTCATTGTCCTCCTTTCCTTGATCATGTAATTATTAACAGCTTCTTTGAATTCCTTGTGACTAGTGAATCTCATCCCTGTATCAAACTTTGGATTTCTCATATTTCTATGAGCATCAAAATCTGTGTACCGCCAACAAAATCTTTATTTTCTGAATTTGATTTGCCAATCTCACTGTTAATAATATTATCTAATAGGTTGTCATTCAATAAGTTAATATTTAAACAGGTATTAGGTTCATTTTACGTGCTTGCTGCCTGTCTTGCTTGTTTACTCTTTTTTTTTTTTTTCAAATGTATTCCTTGCCCCCTCCTCTGCTACCCTTTCCTTTGTTACCCCCTCCTTTTCCGCCCCTCCTCTGCAGTATTTCTATACTCTTCTTCACTTATATTGTTAATATTTTCATTGAAAAAAAACATCATATCTACAATAGTCTTCATCTTTTGTAAAACCCTCTCTTTCAAAGTCAAAATCATCATCATAATAATCCCGTACATCTAACCTAAACACATAAGGAACATCTTGTTCTTGATTTGTTAGCCCTTTCTGACCCATATCTTTTATATATTCTTGCCCCTATCCCTGGTTTAATTACCCTTATTGACCCACATTTTCTATATCTTCCTATCCTTGCCCCCAATTTAGTTGCCCTTCTTGACCCATATTTTGTATATCTTCCTGCCCCACCCATTGATTTGTTAGCTTTTCCTAGTCCACATTTTGTATATGTTCATGCTGTCCCCTTCCCCTGATTTTCTGGTATGTATGCATAAATAACTTTTGACTTGAAGAAGTCAAAATTTTCATATATAATCACCCCATTAACTACCTCCTTCATTCACCCCAAGTTCTGTGTCTAACTCGAATGCAACATATATATTCACACTCACCCCTTTCATTTGCCATTGAACTCTTATGATCTTTATCAACATTGTTGTCTATCCAACCCAGTAATAATCTTCCAACCTTACTTTTGCTTGGTCCTCTTATTTTATTCTTTACCGATGATTGTGGTGTCTTAGGTTCATGTACTATTTCTTCAATCAATATGAAACTCTTACCTCATGCGAATTTACATAATGAAATTTGCTCATTGATCCACAATGCTTTTACCACATCTTTATTTTGATGATCACAATATATTTCAATAATTTTCACCCTTAGAATCCAAGAACATAAGCTACTATGTCATTGTCATCTCGGATGTTCCTCAACCCTCTACTTAAGTTCTTAATTAGTTGGTTGTAAGTGCTAGTAAACTATTATTTTTTTACGCTAACCCAATTTAATGAGCATTTCATTGATATCTACCAAAGACACTCTTAGAATTGCAGAAATCCATATAATCAAAATCCCTATCAATATAACTTTTGTACTCCTCTCTGGTAATCCTCCTTTTCTAATGTATTCTAAGTGTGAAGTATTCATTATCAAGATCTGACATTAGATAACCAAAAAAAATTCAGGGTAGAGCTTGTAAACACATTTTGAAAACATACAGAAAATGTAAAATACACAAACCACAAAAAAGAGAAAAGACCAAAAATCATATAGAGAAATTTACAAAAAACCAAAACAAAGAATAACAGTTTTACAACATTCAAATCCATTGAACCTGTTGGTCCCCTATAGATGACCACTTTTTAAAAAAAGAAATGCTTTTTCAAAAAAAAATTAATATTTTGAATCTTTGTTGAAAATGACATAAAAGATGTAAATTAACTAAGCGATTTGCATGCTTCAACCAAAGCAATTGTAGTATAAATATAATCTTTGACTTATTTGGATGTGCATAACTACATAATTAATGAATGAAATCGCATACTTTATACTGATAAGTAAAAAAGATGGGATTTTTACCATATATAGTGTAAGAATCATAGTAATCGAACTTGTTTTTGATCACCCATTCCACTATTTTTCAGAAATAGTACAAAAACTTCACAAGAAAGCGTAAACTTTTCAAAGAAATTCTCTTGAAAAGGAATGAACTTTCCTTAGTAATAGATTAAAGAGTTGGAGATGAAAAAATAGACGAAGAGAATGGCAAAAAATTGAAGTTAAAAATTTCGAGGAACTTAGATGCAAAAAGGAGACGAAAAGGTAATATTCAGCACCCTTAGCTTTTTAACTTTTTGTTTCCTTCTAACGTTTGTAGTGAAGGGACGAAAATACCTTTAAAATTGGTCGTGTGCTTGATGAATGAGAGGTTGACCGTTGATCAATTGACGAAAAGATAAGATTTGGACGCTTAGAAAGTTGGAAGAATCGTTTATGCTTTTTTTATTTGAAAAGTAAAAATTAGAATATAAAATAGTTGGATGGTCATTAAAATAGTTTGCTTTTTTGTTATAAATTAAGGAAATAACCTCTTAAAAGGACTTTTAATATGTGTTGCTGTCAAAATAAGGAATCGATGCAAACAGGAATCGGCTTCGTATCCGACAAACACAAACGATCCGATAGGGAGTAACAGCAAATGGTATCAGACATTTTTTGAATCAGGGATCGGGTTCCTTGAGCTTACTAAAGAAAGAGCTCAAGAAGGTCAATTGAGAAGGCTAAACGAAAGGACTTTTCTGGAATATGGAATGATATTTATACTGATCATCTCAATGGAAAATACAGAAAAAGTTGATATCGAAAGTATGAACCGAAAACTGTAAAAAAGACTGTAAACAAAGCTGGTAAAGAGAAACTAGAACAAAGCAGTAAGAAAGCTGTAAAGAAACAAAATCCTAGACTAGAAAACTGGAAATGATGATGAGGAAAAAGAAAATGAAATTGAACTTTGCTGATTTGATGGTTTGATCCCCCCTCCTTGTGGGCGATGCTCCTCTTTTTATACTTGCTACAAATGAACCACGAACAGATCGTGGAGTTTCTTCAGGCCCAAGAATGTTCCCAATGATCATGCAGAATCCTTTGCGCCGAAAGATTAGGATTCTGTTTGTTCTTTCTTATTGGCTCCGCGGTGCCGATATTGATCATGGCTATCAGCTGTTCAAAAAGGTTGACTTTATCGGCTCGTCCTCATTTATCAAATCGGCATCGGCTTGAAGTAACTGTTGCGTCGGCTCGGCAAAGTTGACGTCAACATAAGCCCCCTTGAGTCCCGTTGTTTTAGTGGACGCGAGTCATCGAAACGATGGGAATCGTACAACTATTAATGGTAGCCATCCATTTTCTGATAGAATCGAAACGTCCCGAACGTTATGGAAGGTTTGCAACGCCTCCGTGAACGGCTCAATTTCAAACTTCCTTATAAATTTCAGTGGTCCCCGGTCGGAACTCCTTACTCCTTACAACTTCTATCTCCTTCAGAACTCTACTGCCTGAGCAACTCGTCGACTCTTTATCTTCTTACCTTAATTCCTGCAAACTGTGAATTTCCTTTTAGTAAAAGCAACATCACAATGGCAACTTCTACCGATAAGAGTATCCTTTCCCTGGTCCAAGCCGATGCTAGGCTGTTTGCCTTGGGTCCACGCCTCCTGCCTGCCGAGGTTACCGCTGAACACCTGCGGTTTGTCTTGCAAGCTAATTTCACATTCCCTCTGCAACAAGACACTTTAACGACAGCCAACCTTCCCTCTTCTTTCCACCATTAGCCCCGCAAACTCAAAAATTACCGAGAATGGCGAGATCGCTGCTATGCCCAATTTGGGGCTATTTGGGCGCAATGGGGCATTGCGGATGCCATCATGATGACTGACTTTGAGATGGCGTTTGATTGCAACTTGTTTGCCGCCGTCCTACCCTTTTGGTCTTCGGCGATCAACGGCTTCATTTTCCCGCACGGGATGTTTTCTCCCACCATTCTTGATATTTGTACCATTCTCAGCTTCCGATGTGAGGGCGATGAAATCCCAAAGCTTTATGACGAGGAAAATTTGCCTGCCGTTGAGGCTCATCTAGACAAGGCCTCTTCTTCATACGGCAATTTCATCAGCGCACAACGAGAGGTAGAGGACACTCATTACAATCAAGAACAAGCGGCCTTCTTATGGATGTGGTTGTGTAAATACATCATCTGTTCTCACTCTGTCGGCATCAGTAATGAGTACCGATACTACGTATCGGCTCTCCTAAGGAGCAGGAGGCACTGCGATCTTGCCTCTCTGGTCATTGCCTTAGTTTACCGCACCATCAATCAACTGATGGTTGCTCTTTCCACCGGGGAGGATCCGACCAACCTAGGGGGCCCACTCTGGATTGCCCAGCTCTGGCTGTATCAATACTTGCCTAATTTTGGCGTTAGCCGACTTGCAAGCACCCAAGCAGATTCTTCTGAGCAGGCGACCGGCTATCGGCTCCTTCGGGTCCCCACCAATTCTGCCTCCGCCAAAACCATTATCTCATACCTCTACCGATGTCGAGACTTTCATGGCACCATTTTCTTCCCGTACTCTGCTCACCAAGAGGGCCCTCTTTGGTTGAGAAACCTATCGGAAAGCCCCAAGGCCACACAAGACACTTTATGGGCCCGCATTCTGTACCCTCGAAAAATTCTTTTGGGGGCCAAACCTGGAGCGCGGAGCGCTAAGACCTCCTGCGAGCGGTATAATCCTCATTGTTTCTCCCGCCAATTCGGGCTGATACAGGACATTCCCGTCGATCCACGGCATGTTTCCTCTTTCACTGTAAAACCGGTGTTATCGGCTGAAGACATACACACTTTAGCCGAACGCACTCAGGTCATTCTAAGGTCCTTTGAGTTTAAACCCTTCCAGGTGGTACTGGAGACCTCCCCAAACTTTGATTTATGGTGGAGGCTACTGAATGGGGCC
Source organism: Voacanga thouarsii (assembly GCA_026120185.1). Lineage (NCBI taxonomy): Eukaryota > Viridiplantae > Streptophyta > Magnoliopsida > Gentianales > Apocynaceae > Voacanga > Voacanga thouarsii. The sequence goes on along the minus strand of JANUWF010001287.1, from coordinate 2,909,031 downwards.
CTATTTTCTGCCCCCATAGGCGTCTGGCTTCTGCGGCTCCCTGGATCGGCTGCCTCTTTGCTTGAACCACCTTCATCGGCTAAGAAAGGGAAACAGGTAAAAAACCCTGTTAGTCTTGTGAAAATGCCGACCTTACAAACTCCCTTGGTGTAGAGAACCACTGTTGCTGCTCCTGTGATTCCTGAGGAGGAAGAAGAAGAGTTCGAGGGACTGTCCTTACTCTGTCGATCCAAAAGGAGGCATGAACGCTGACTCCTCCCGTGTCCAAGGTTTGCCTTTATCGATCCTTCCTTTTCTCCCCCTTTTTTGGCTTCCTTGATGTTAAAAAATTGTTTGCCTGTTTATCAACACAACCCTTTCTTTTTGCAGAGGCGCAAACAAAGGATAAGCCGTCCTGTAGTCATCGACACTTCCTCTGACTCGAAGAAAAACATTCCGCTCAGCTCCTTAGCCGAAAAGCCAGCCGAGAGAGTTGTCCCGCCAACGGCAAATACCCCCAGGGTGGAGGCTACTACGGCACATCCCCCAACGGCTAGCACATCGGCTCCCCTATTAGTAGCAGACCTTTCATCGGCTGAACTACCGACTCGAACAAGTCCACCCCCTGCTCCGCCAAGGCCCGAAAAGTAATCAGTGGCCACAAATGTTGAGACAACGGTGCCTCTTCCCAGCCAGGAAGCTGGAACAACTACTGCTTCTCTACCAATGCCGACATTGGCTTCGACGTTGGATTTTCTTGACAGCCTCATCGGGGCTTCCTTGCCTACTGAGCAGGCCACCCTGGACAATGTAAGTCGTGCCCTTCTACGGATTGTCCAGTCAAACGACCCCGGCATGCCCCCTGTGCTCGGGACCTGGCAATTGGGTGTCTGGGGCAGATGCGTTTCACGGGTCGCTTCTTATCCGATACACAACGCCGTCGGGATGAAGCACACCATCAACTAGAACTCCTGAAACTGTATCAAGAGAATGCCGCATTTGCCGAGAGAGATCGCCAGGAATCCTTGGATCATCTTTCACTTATGCGAGCCGACATTGCTGAAGGAATTGGCAAAATTGAGCGGCTCGAACATCAACTGTCAGAGATCCAGAAAGAGTTTGCCTCTGAAAAAAGAACTCTGGAGCAGCGACTTGCATCAGAAAAAGGATTCCAGGACACGGTCAAAACCATTGAAGACTCCCTTCTTAAGCATCACGACGAACGCCTAATGCTGGAGGCGAAAAAGGAACTGCTTGAAGCTGAACTATCAAACTCAACCGCCTTGCTGGAAGAGATGAAGTCCGGGTGGGACCGCTTCACAGCCAAGCTGAACAAAGCTCTACACCCCTCGGCTACTGACGAGGCCAGTCCTTCCGGTACCCAACCTGAAGAAGCTGCCCCTTTGCCAACCGATCCAGGAGCTCCGAGGACAGATGCTGAAGAGGTGGCCCTGCCCCCCGAGGGTGGTACTGAACCTGAGGCTGAAATGGTTGGGACAGAGCTCCCAGTTCTAAATCCGCAACCAGCGGGAACTGCCCCGGCTAGCCCAGCACCCCCTGAATCGGAAGACCCCAATCGGCTAGCGATTATTTCGTATCAGCCACTGTTGTTGCCCAATGCCTCTTCTGATAGTAGCTGATTTCTTTTTTGTACTGACATCTATGGTCATCTGATCGATCTCTTGTGATCAGCTCAATATATGGAAACCAAAGTCTTTGTTCAAGAAGATGCCCCTTCTCTCTCTTTTTTTTTTTTTTTTTTTTCATTCGCTAGCCTCTTCCTAGAGCGTCGGGTAGTATCGCTTCAAAAACTTACCATTAATTGCTCGACTTGCCTCCTTCCCATCGAGTGTCATCAGGTGGTAAGCTCCTCTATCAAAAACTTGTGTTACTAAGAATGGGCCTTCCCAGGATGCGGACCACTTACTATACTTCAGATCTTTTGGAGCAGCAGGGAGAATAGTCTTCCAAACCATGTCTCCTTCCTGAAAACGTCTTTCTCGAACCTTCTGATTGTATGCCCTTACCACATTTTCCTTGTGTTGTTTTATGTTCTCCAAGGCTACCTAGTGGTCCAACTCAACTTGGTCTAGGCTTAATGCCAAAGCCATCTGATAGTCTTCAGCCGTTAGACCACGCTGGTAGGCTATCCGTGCTGACTGTAATGATATCTCAATAGGTAGCACAGCATCCTGCCCATAGGTTAGTTTAAACGGGGTGAACCCAGTAGCAGTTTTAGCTGCATTCCGATGGGCCCACAATACCTCCTGCAATGTTTCATGCCATTTCCTTAGATTGTCTTCTACTGCCTTACGGATCAAGCCAATTAGGGTCTTGTTTGTTGCCTCTGCTTGTCCGTTGGCCTGTGCATAGTAAGGAGAAGAGTGAAGCAACTTAACCTTAAACTGAGTTAGAAAATTACATACCTGATCCCCTGTAAACACCGTTCCTTGATCCGTTGTGATTGTCTCTGGGATTCCGAAATGGAATAGAATGCTTTGTCAGAAAAAGTTGATGACCGTTGCTTGTGTCACGTTGATCAGTGGTTGTGCCTCCACCCACTTGGTGAAGTAATCTGTTGCCACCAATATGAATGAATGCCTTTTTGCTGAAGGTGGATAGATTTTTTCGATGATGTCCAGGGCCCATCCGCGGAAAGGCCATGGTTTAATAATCGGATGAAGTTCCGTGGAAGGTGTGTGCAGCAACGGGCCATGCTTTTGGCAAGCTTTACAGCCATTCGCATAGGCATGGCAATTTGTAGTCATTGACGGCCAAAAGAAACCATGACGTTGGAGTGTTCATTTCGGTTTTGGGCCTGCTTGATGTGCTCCACATAAGCCTTCGTGTACTTCCGCCATTGCCCGTAGGGCTTCTTTCTTGGAAAGATACTTCAAGAGAATCCCAGTGTGACTCCGTTGGAACAAAACATTGCCTATAACTGTAAAGCTGAGAGCCTTTCATTTCACCTCTCGGGATATTTGCCCGGTCGGGTTTCTTAAATAATCAATGATCTCCTGTCGCCAATCTTCCTGATGCTCTATCTCCGCTATTTGTTGGCACATCATTGCTTTCCTGAAACCTGAAGCTAGCTGAGCTAAATCATTAGCATTTCAGTTTTCTGTCCTGGAAACATGAACTAGGATAACCTCCTGGAAGTGCTGCAATAGTCCTTTTACCTCCTGTAACTTACCCAACAACAATGGGGCAGTGCATTTATAATCTCCTACTACTTGTCGGACAACCATTTGAGAATCTCCTACAATTCTGACTACTCGAGCTTCCAGTGCCTTCAGAATCCGTAACCCTAACAACAGGGCGTCGTACTCCGCCTGATTGTTAGTTGTCCCCTTCTTTAATTCAAAGTGAACCTGGCCCTCTCGTCCACTCGGAGATTCCGAACTGTGCCAATACCAGCCTTCCGTTGGGTGCTTGAGCCATCAAACTGTAAAACCCATGGTTTCAAAGAAACGTACCTTTGTGGCTGGTTTTCATCCGTTTGCGGTATCTTCAGTAAAGTATGTTCAGCTAAAAAATCTGCAATAGCTTGTCCCTTTACTGCCTTCAGTGGCACATATGTTAGAGAAAAAGCATGTAATTTGACGACCCATTTCATCAATCGCCCATTCAGTAAAGGGCGATTCAACAAGAATTTGACTAGATCTATCTTACAGAGTACATGTACTTCCCTAAATAACAAGTAATGCTCCAGCTTTATGCATGCATAATGGAGAGATAAGCATAGCTTTTTAATAGGAGTGTACCTGGTCTCCGTATCCGATAGATTCCGCTAAGGTAGTATATCGCCCTTTCTATTCCTTGTTGGTCATCCCGAGCCAAAGAACCGCCGATAGACTCATCCGCAGCCTAAGATATATAACTTCATGGGCGACCGGTTATGTGGAGGTGCTAACACTGGTGGATGTGATAGAGCTACCTTTATTTGATCAAACGCTGCCTGATGCTCAGGTTGCCAGATAAATTCCTGAGATGACTTCAATCGTAGCAACGGTGAAAATACCTTGTGTTTACCTGCGGCGTTTGTAAAAAACCGCCGTAAAAAATTTATCTTCCCCAGGAAACTTTGTAGCTCTTTCTTCGTTTGAGGTGGTCTTGCTTGTAGAATATCCCGAGCCTTATTCTGATCTATCTCAATCCCCCTCTGGCGTACTAAGAACCCAAGAAAATTTCCGGCCGTAACTCCAAAAGCACACTTAGCCGGATTGATCTTCAAATGGTGCCGACGCATCTGGAGGAAAGCTTGCTCCAAGTCGACCAAGTGTTAAAGGAACCTGGGGGATTTCACGACCAAATCATCTATGTAGACTTCCATAGTGCTGCCGATAAGGTCGTGGAAGATGAGGTTCATGGCCCGTTGAAAGGTGGCCCCAGCGTTCTTTAAACTGAATGGCATGACCACCCATTCGAACAAACCAATAGACTCTGGGCAGCGGAAAGCCGTTTTGTGCGTATCCTCTTCAGCTATAAATATTTGGTTATACCCTGAATAGCCATCCATAAAGCTTAGAAACTGGTTACCCGCAGCGGAATCTACCAACATGTCGGCCATCGGCATAGCATACTCATCCTTCGGAGTGGCCAAGTTCACATTTCTGAAATCTATGCAAACACGCAGCTGACCGTTCTTCTTAATGACCGGCACGATGTTAGATATCCACTCTGCATATCGGCACGTACGGATGAATCCGCACTGAAGTAATCTCTCCACCTCTTCCTTGATCCTGGGTAGCAATGCAGGGTTAAATCGTCTTACTGGCTGTTTATGGGGTCTAAAGCCTTCTTTCACAGGTAAGCAATGTTCCACAATGCCTCGGTCCAATCCTGGCATCTCATGATAGTCCCATGCAAAACAGTCTTACCTGCTCTTCTTCCTCCTCGTTAATATCATCTATGACGGATATCATTGTCTGGCCATGAGAGAACTTGACAGAACGTCTCTTCTCTTTCTCTTTGATAATCTCTTCTATTTGGACAGCATGAGACAATAATCGAGATAAATCCAAGAAGTCTTGGAGAATGAGTCGTTCTTTGAGCTGCGGATGCATCCTACTAATGGCGATTCGTGCACACTCTGTTTCAGGCAATTGGGTTGTACATTTGGACTTGGTTTGTCGGAAACGTTCGATAAAATCCGCCACATCTTCTGATCCCTTTTGCTTGATGGCCAAAAGGTCTGCAATGGAGACTTCTGGTATAGGCTTAAAGAAACGTTGGTGGAACATTCTTTCCATGTCCGCCCAGGAATATACGGAATTAGGCATTAGATTGGCATACCATGTGAACGCTGCTCCTGTCAATGATAATGAGAACAGTTGTAACTTATGCCAGTCATTGTTTCCCAACTCACCACATTGTGCTGTGAATCTTCCGATATGTTCTATGGTGGACTTATTGTCTTCGCCGGAAAATGTCAAAAACTCTGGCAACTTGTACCATCGAGGGAGCATGGCCATGGAATCCACCCATTCGGGGTAAGGCTTTTGGTATACGAGCCGATCTCGTGTCTGCAGCATTACCATATCCATCGGCTGGTACGTCTGTTGAAACTGAGGTGAGAGGCTTTGCATGATAGGCCGGGGACCTTGCCCTATGGAGGGCTCGGTGCTGCCGGTGCCCTACCCTGGGTTAGCCGCTGTGACTGACGGATATACAGGAGGGTACGACGCAAGGTAATGTGATTGCCCCCCGAAAGGTGGCATGTTTCCCTTAGCATAGGTGGGAACTGCTTCATATGTCATTGGTAACCCTGTTGTTAGGCCCGGACTTCTGCCAGGAAATGCTTCAACTGGGAACGTGTTTTGACTCACCATTCCTGGAGCTTGGTGCCCCCCAGTGGCTGGGAAGGATGTGTCTCTTCGCAAGAGGTGTACTGAGCCATAAGTAGGTGCAACATCAGCCAACGACATGGGGTATGCTGGTGCCATGTTGGTCCCTGGTACAGGGTACCCCGAGGGCTGAGTGAAGGGTTGCATACTTTGTCTCTGCACAGACTGTTGTAGCTCATTCTGAAGCAAAGGTCGGAAAATAGTAGCAAACTGTGGAATAAGCCCCTGTAAGAGTTCACCAGTACACTGTTCCATAGTATGTCGAATAGTAGTTAGTGAGGTGGACGTCGACTGAGACGCCGGGGGTGAGGACTGCCCCCCTTGCTCCCCAGTAGTACCCTGAGTACCACCGGTAACCGCCGGATCAACGACTCCCCGGATGGCACGGACTGGGGGTCGCTCAGATGTCTCCGGTGCCTGTGGTTGTTGTGCATTGCTCGCCATTATGCATCCTGACCGCAATAGCATACGAATACTGACCTTCGGGTCCCACCGGGCGTGCCAATCGGTGTTGCTGTCAAAATAAGGAACCGATGCAAATGGGAATCGGCTTCGTATCCGACAAACACAAACGATCCGACAGGGAGTAACAGCAAATGGTACCGGACCTTTTTTGAATCAGGGACCGGGTTCCTTGAGCTTACTAAAGAAATGGCTCAAGAAGGTCAATTGAGAAGGCTAAATGGAAGGACTTTTCTGGAACATGGAATGATATTTATAGTGATCATCTCAATGGAAAGTACAAAAAAATCTGATATCGAAAGTATGAACCAAAAACTGTAAAAAATACTATAAACAAAGCTGGTAAAGAGAAACTAGAACAAAGCAGTAAGAAAGCTGTAAAGAAATAAAATCCTAGACTAGAAAGCTGAAAATAATGATGAGAAAAAAGAAAATGAAATTGAACTTTGCTGATTTGATGGTTTGATCCCCCCTCCTTGTGGGCGATGCTCCTCTTTTTATACTTGCTGCAAATGAACCATGAACAGATCGTAGAGTTTCTTCAGGCCGAAGAATGTTCCCAACGATCGTGCAGAGTCCCTTGCGCCGAAAGATCAGGATTCTGTTTGTTCTTTCTTATCGGCTCCGCGGTGCCGATGTTGACCATGGCTATCGGCTGTTCGAAAAGGTTGACTTTATCGGCTCGTCCTCATTTATCAAATCGGCATCGGCTTGAAGTAACTGTTGCGTCGGCTCGGCAAAGATGACGTCAACAATATGTAAACCTTAATTAGGTCCAAGAAGAAGATGTTTGCAATAATTACCTTAATTAATTGTTCGAAAGAAAAATCGTTTTCATTTGATTAGAACTTGATGTATCAACGCTAATACATGATCTTCCATCAAGTTGCAAGGCAAAAACGGATCAGAAGATCAATTGGAAACTTGACAAGTTGATTAAACGGCCAAAATGCTATATAAGTCATCATTTCAATGGGCAAACAAAACATGAAGTAGAGTTCGAGCGGCACTTGTGACCGTGGTGAAACACAAACACTCTCCAAAGATCCATGAGTTCTTATTATTGTACTGTACCTAGACGTGTCCAATGTCTATAAGAAAATTTGTCATCCGAAATCGTTTCTGTGCTTCTTGTAATACGGTTGAGTTATCTCTTCCAATGGTCAAAACCGACCGACAATTTAACAAAGAGTCAATGCTGTCAGACTTAAACCTCAAATAATTCTTAACGCTATGGATTATTTGGATCAATTATTTCTTCTCCGACCCTTCTCCTTCGGTTTTCCTGTCGGAGCTGTCCAACAATAGTATTATGAAGGACACAGCAATGTGAGGGACTGTCCTTTTAAGGAATTAAAAATATGCAAATAGGTTGAGGAAGAGAGAATTTTTATGGCATATTGATGCCGTCAAAGAACCCTCAACAAATCCCATGCAATACGCTGAGAATTAATTGTATTTTGCCGAATATATGTAGCTTTCAAAACAACTCGTAATTCTCCCCTTCCAAAGCAGTGAGGCAAGAGAGGAATAAATTTTGCTGAAAAATTCCTAGTTTAGTTTATATGTTGGAATTACAAAATTCTCTAAACAGAGAAATACAGCTAGCTTGGAATTACTCTCCATTCTTTTCACTTAATTCCACGAATACTATTAGAAAAAACTTCTGGGAAGAACACAGAAATGACACCTGATTACCCCATGTGCTTTTCTGTCAGCCCCCTCTTCAACTTCACTGCATTTCATCAGATCCTTCCAACTCAAATGCCATAATCAGGACAAACCCTAGCCAATCACCTTAAGTCCCTCTCACTTACACAGACGAAGAACTTCGACAAAACCAACGCAAGCATCTCAGTTTCCATGGATAGACGAGAATGATGAATCCTTTCTCTATTCTCATCACTTTTGCAACCATTTTCGACCTCTAAAACATAAATATATACCTACCTTTCCGTAGAACATCTAAACATCAATTTATGTTCCCCCTTCATTGCTTCCTTTTTATTATTAGTAGTATTTTTTTCGCAGTTTTATCTACAGCCAAACCTAGGAGTACCCTATCAAGTTTCCCCAAAAAATATGTAATGCAATTTAACTCGGAATGATGCCTTGTATTCCGGAAGACTGTTGGAAAATTTGGCATGAAGGAGAGCTAGTCTGCTATAATAGTGTAAATAGGGTTATATAGGGTTTGATAATTCACAAGATGGATATATACTTAATTCAAGATTTTCCGTTCTCAATCTTCATTCTTTATTCTTACTTGATGAGAAGGTCTGAGACATATAACTAATTAAATACACAGATGGACAAAAATACGCATAGTTAATGCCTATGGCTGATGATGCAACAATATTCCCTTTCGGAATAGAAAAGGGTATGTGTGTAATACTTAAATGAAATGATTCCTTGTAGTTGGTGGCAATTTTGGAAGGATTGAGAAAGATAGAAAAGTGAAGGAAGAGAGCACAAGTCTATGGATTTATGCGGAGAAGATACTCAACTGCAACTGATCGGATGAGGATGATCATGAGGGTAATAATACAAAGCAAAAGGGAATCCATGTTGTGTTGTATCTGGCTTATTTGTCCTTGGAAAACCAACTCTGCCTGTGTGTCTCTGGATTAGTTTACTTGTGTAAAACAGAATGTCAGTGAGGTACTCAATGGGAAAGGGAGCTCACTGCAGCATTCCTTGCAGTTTGTAGTCAGTACACATGCTAACGAGCAATACCCGATAAAATGCCTTAAGATTTCAAAATTAATCTTCAGTACTTCTTCTCTTTTTTCTCTCTCTGCAACAGTGTGTGTGATTTGTTTGTCCGGGACATTCCTAAACCCAAACTCCAAGAGTCCAGACATATGATACTAAGGAGATCTTCAATATTTCACTGGTAAGGCACCTCTAGTTCCTATATCCAAATTAACGAAAACAACCAAGAGTTCAGGTTCATTCTAGCTTAGATATTTATCCCTTTCCCTGATTCAATCTGAACATCAGGATCCCGCAGATGATAGTTGTTGCAGCATGGCATACAACTATGGTCTCTTTCTTTTAATTCTCAAAATAGGTATTAATTTCCAAGGCCAAACGCCTGGAGATCAGATAAGTTTGAAGAGTGTTCAGGATACATAGCATTATGAAACTGAATATCAAACTAAACACCTGCATGCCCAAACTTATGTCAAACCAGTTGGTTGCATAGAGAAATAGACCCAGAGAGGTTACCAATAATACGGAACAGTTGTCCAATTTTGAAGAGACATACACATTGTGATGTTCATAGGGATGACTAAGCATATTCATATTATACCAAAGAAGACCTCAAATCAATGTTATTATAAAATATACTCTCTTTATTTGTGTGGCGGATAACTAAAAGTGAAGAGAGAAAAGATTAAGAAGACGGAGCTTTTGATTGTTGATACAGTAGTCATTACACCCGGTAATTTGCCAGAAGAGAGACATAATTAGGAAACCATACTTGAGCAAAGGGAAAAGTGAAGCATACATCAGAATCAAAAAGGAAAATAAAATTAGGGTTGTGCTATATATGTGGTAAACATTCGTAGTTTACTTCACCTTTGGCGGATCACCGAGCCTTAACTCGAGATCTAAATCCTCTATGGAGGTAGGGCTGACTTTAAGCACCTCTGAATGGGGACTATGACACCTCTCCACCGGACTTGATTTCGGGAACAATGTGAATGGAGACGCATCAATTCTCCGTCTCTTACTACATGGAGTGTCCCCAGCGTCAGATGCACTTGTATGGGTTCGACAAACAAGCAAATTCAAGCTCACAGACAAGTCGGCTTTGACATATTCTCCTTTCGCCCTACACTTTGACTCGGATGATTTGGAACTCTTGTCTTCATTCTTCAAATCTGAGACATGAAAGTATTTGTCCGCAACCAAGTTTGACCACGATTGCGCCGTTGACATGTTATTTTTTCGGAGTTCATGGATGGGTGGTGAAATGAAACGAGGGGCCAAGGTCTTGTCATTACAATCAAGCTTTGTCGGTGGAGCTGAAACCCTAATAGGCGAGGAAGGTGATGTTACAACTTCTTGATCAGAATCAGAATTACGGTTGTACAAGAAGGTGCATATCTGAGGCGAATACTGAACATCCACAGATTTACAAGGATTCAATACGTGATTTTGAGGAAGTATTTCACCGTGTGGATTTGGAGACTGCTTCAATCTGGCCCTATCCCTCCTGTGGACGTTCATATGACCACCAAGAGCTTGAGCTGACTTAAATTCTCTCCGACAAAAATTGCAGGAATAAGATCTTGGAGGCCATACACAACCTCCAAGAGGGCCAGCTGCGTCTTCTGCAAAAGCTTGCTCTTCCCATGAATCCCCAAACGAAGGATGTGGCGATGCAAGAACATGAGTGCCGAAGCCATGTTTCCTCTTCGTCCACATCCAACATCGTGCTTGCTCCATTACAATTGAATCTGCCTCGTGCAAAAAAGAACCAGATTCAACTCGAGCTTTATCTCGGCTAACCTCTATCAAGTATTGAGAATAATTGAAAGCAACATGAGAATCAGTAAGGTAGAAATCGGATAATAAACAGAAAAATGAGAGAGAAATTCGCTAGGTTATGGGTGGAAGGTGAAGTGGTGGGTACACTAGTTTGGCCGCTTCATGCAGCTACTCTTTTGGTTTTTAGTTGGGCTCGGGACATGTCTTTGTAAAGGCAACTATATTCATTTCTGCAATTTCTTCTTAAGGTGGAAACGATGCATAGGAAAATTACAGAGTGGGTCCTAAGAAGAGAGTCACATATAGGTAGCTAGGGTGCTAAATAGCAACTGAGATTGTCTGGTTTCCCTTATTGAACTGTCATGTAACAGCTCTAGGAAAGAAGCCAACTTATGAATATTTATGAGCTCGTTATTATTATTATGTTTTTTTTTTTTACTTTACTTACGAGCTTATTGTTATGTGATGGTTGGACTTTAGGTTGGAGGAAAGTTTTTCAGTTTTTTTTTTTTAAAGGAAAAAAGCTTTCAGTTTTTCACGTAAAGCCAAAGTAGGGTGAAGGAAAATTTTCATTCTAATATGGTGAAAGAGGTTAAATCCTAAACGTGCCAATTATTCAGATGTGAAGCTGTGAGGACAGAAGAATGACAACCAAATAATACAAGGATATTAATCATAAGCCAAAGCAGTCAGAATCTCAATATGCAATGTGCATTTATTATTATTTTTATTATTATTTTTTCATTGTACATAACATAATTAGGCTAATGGATTAATCATATAAACCCTTTAATCGCATCCATCCTATTTTGTAGATTCGGTAATTAATTTTTTTTTTTTTTGAGAGAGAGAAAAATGCAGACTTTGATAGTTGGGAAAATTTTCATAGTAGTCAAGATGTTAGCATTTTAGAAAGTGAAAAAAGAGGAATGAGAATCCACATTCAATTAGAAAAGTTTTAGATGTTTGTTCTCTACCCTTAAAAGCAAAATAAAAGAAAAAACAAATTCGAGACATGCCTCTAATACTCTCTAGAAACAGCAAATGTGTAATATATCATATATATTACAATGGGTAACTAAGAGTCAAAGGAAATGGTTACGTCACTTTTTTCTTTTTCTGGTCCTTTTTCATTAATATTTCTATTTGAACAAAAATAAAATAGATAAATTCATCTCAAACACAATGCTCAAAATGTTCTCTTCAATAAGAAGAGCTTTTTTTTTTTTTTTTTCGGTGTGGGAGGTTTGAAGGCGAGGATAACTAGAGGACAAGCCTGACTGCTGGAACAAGAAAACTCACGTGAGCTGATTAGAGGATCATAATCGATTTCTTACGCTAAAGACATCAGTCCTTCTTTTGGTCCTTGAACCAAGGAGAGAATTGCATAGAGGAGAACAAAAGATACGATCTATTAAAACTTAAACACATGCAAAACTCTGCCCACCCAGCTAATGCGGATAAATCACTGTTACAATGCATAAATTTGGACCTATAACATGTTAGAAAAATCATAGACGGAAAAAGAAAAATGTCCTCTACATATTTTAATTTTAAAAAAAAAAATTGTATGTTATATCAAGAATTATTATTAGATCATCTAAATTATATTTGGAAAATCTAGAATAAAAAGAGAAAAGTACACGTAACAGATATTGCAATCGAGCAAGTTACTTATAAAATAAACAAAATTGTCCAATTAAAAGATTTCTAACAACCATTAGATGTTGTAGTTATGTGCAGGGCATAATTTAGTTTTGATAATAAAGCCAGCAAGCGCACTGCAATTTTTGCCTGTCCACATAGCAAAAGACCAAAACGGGACAGTCACGTAAAGAGGAGTGCCCCATTGGCTTGACCTCAAAGTATCTTATAAATTATTCTATTTCTAATACAAAAGCAGATTTGGTTTTATTCGAACATGTATTTGATTAGCTACCCAATTTTATTCTCTTATGAACTTGTAAATTTTTTAAGGGCCTAATTGGCAATAGCTTCGGGGAACATGCTTGACAATTGCCATATTGCCTCTAATACTCGTGGACATGGATTTCGTAAAAGGGTTAATTCATGTATATTTTTCTCATTCTTTTACAAGCAATAAGAGTGCATAGGAACATCCAACAAACAGAACTATGCCGAGTTTGTATTTATTACTGCCTTGCTAGCAACTTTAAAAGTAAATTAAACTCTATGATATGAATATTTATTTATTAAATTATTAGTTAAATAATTATAAAAATACAAAAAATAAATTTAGGAAAATCTATTTACATATGGAGCAATATTTATAAGCGGAAGAGTTATGGCTCTTTCCCAACGTTCCTTTTTTTATTTTTTTATTAATAAAGTTCCGCAAAAACTATTTGAAAATGTGCAGGGTTCATGTCCCAAAACAAAAAAGTACACATAAAATTCATGTCTCAAAAAAAATTTGAATTCGAGACGTTAGTATAAAAATTCTACGTATCTTGACCAACTAAGAGTTTCTCAATGTTCTTTATTTTAATATTTTGAAGTTTTTTCAACAAGAAGTAATTGTAAATAAAACAAAGAAGACCTTTCAGATTCTGAACGTATGGAATAAGGCGTTTGACTCATATAGCCCCGTGGAAATCAATTTTGAAATTTGATTCTAATTTTTTTTTAAATAACTATCAAAAGGTGAGAATTTTATTAAAATAAATTAAAGTAAATTTACAACTATGGAAAAATGCTAGTAAAAAATAATTGACTATAGTACATTTGAAAACTTTAAACTTTATGCCTATTGACTATAGTACATCTAGATAATTGAGCTTCTATATTCTTTCTCCCTTCTCAAGAGTGAATTGGAGTAAAGTTATTGTCATCTTACTCGTTTATACTATTTTTAATCAAATTACTACTATCATATAATTCTGAAATTTAAGTTAACCTATGTACTTACTTTTTTAACTAGGTTGTTGTCCGTGTGATACACGAGATGAATATATTTATTTTTTTAAAATTATAAATATATTATGAAATTTAATTTTTGATATATTTGATGGAAGGATTTTAATAGTTACATATGTAATGAAATTTTTTCCTTTTTCTTTTAGGATATATTTTCAGAAAATAATGCTAACTTGTCAAAATATATAAATGAATGAACATTCTACAAAACCAAATCCACATTTTAAAATTTAAGAAAGTATGTTTCAAAGGGATCCTTTTTCAGTTATATATTTTCTTCAATTTCCTTCGATATGAAGGATGAGTGTCATCAACAATTATAGGCCAAATTTTCTATGAATTGTGAACGCAAGTGCAAAAATTGAAAATTTTTCACTATAATTCTACCAAATAAAGTAGTTCGAGTGCCAGACAAAAGTCAGGAGGAAGTTGTGAGTACAAACTCCAATACCTATTGATTAGATTCCTTTAAAAGCATAAAATGTTTCTGAAGAGAAAATTTTAAAAGACATGACAAAATAGAGATTGATATATACTCTAAATAGAAAAGAAAAGAAAAACAGAAATTGCATAAAAGAAAATTAGAAAAAATTAAAGCATTTGAAACTTATATCCTAACTTGATCTAAATGTGTAGTTGAGTTAGCTTTGCCTAGTAAATCATAGAAAAGAAAAACGGTAAATAAAAAATATTGCAGAATTGATTGCCATTAAAAATGGAGCCAATGAGAGGGAAAAATGAAGAAGACAAAATTGCAATAGAAAATGGAACTACAAGGGAAGCCGTAGATGCACGGTGAGGTTGATGTGAAGATTCCAAAGTCAAATAAAAAATCTTTTCATTGGACCAGAACACAAAAAACAAAACGTCACTGATGGAAACTTTAAACCCAAAGTTTCATTACAGTCCAAAACCTTCTCCTTTGCTCCTTCTTTAAGTGTAGAAAACTCAGATTAGACTCTTTAGTTTCAAAATAACACAGTTGCACAGGAGATCAAGATTCACAAATTGCCAGAAAGATGAAACTTCCAAATGAAACAACTAGTATGCATTGAAATGTAAGACCATAGTGCATTAACTTTATATTGTCACCCACTAATTACATCATATACATAATGCCAGACTATTTCCCCAGCTTTCCTCTATTTCATCAAACTTTTCAAAATCTGAATAGTGATCAGCATAGCAGAACATCCCCAAAACATCAAACTGGGAAACAAAAGGAAAGAAAGTATCATGCATTGTGTAGAAAACATGCTTTAACGGGCAAGAGACATGAAAGGTTACCTCTGGTGGCAATGGTAAACTGGGAAACAAAAGGAAAGAAAGCACCATGCATTGTGTAGAAAACATACCTTAACGGGCAAAAGACATGAAAGATTACCTTTGGTGGCAATGGTGGACGTAACATTGATTACGTCTATCTTATATGAATTCAGATAACTATAATTACTTCCATATTATCTAAATTCATTGAATTCAGATAACCCTAATATTACAACAAAAAAAAACCCTTAAAATTTCTTTATCAGGAAAAAAAAAAACTCTAAAATAATACCACGTGTCAATGTAGGAATGTGCCATGTGTTGTAACAGGAGGCTTCCACAATTCCTATTATACATATATATATATATATATATATATATATATATATCTTTTTTGTATACTTTCAGCTTCTTTAATTGCTCAAGTTGTTACTGCATTTCGAACGCAAATTGTAATTTAACTTGATAGGGTATTGGATAAGATGTTTGACTCGAATGTTTCAAGTGTTTTTCTTTTTCATCTTTTTACAAAACTAATCGTGACTTAAAAAAAAAATAAATCGTGAATGGGAAAAAAAATTCCTTGACAAATGCTTTATGTGCCCTTATGCATCAAAAGTTTCTAATGTAGATGAGAAAAGGTAAAAATATTTTAGTTTTCACCTTAGATATTTTCATTAATATTCTTTTACAAAAATAATCTACATACGTGAATATAAACTACCGTGCATATAGAAACATATTTGAAATGCTTAATAAATTTATTTCTCTCTTTTCTGAGGTGGGAATACTTTACTAATTTCCAAGTTCATCATATGGACATCGTCATCGATGGTCAAAATCCTCTTAGTGCCAAAAGATGAGACATGGAAGAGATCGGACGTCAGATTTATCTTCCAATATCATAAAACAAAGAAGATCGTTATTGTTTGCATTATTGTACTTAATACCAATGTATTCGTACCCAACTTGCGTAGATTTGAAAAGTTATTGCCTACTTTTAGCACTTGTTTCTACACTAACAAGATATACAAAGAAATTTCTCTCTCACACACACAGAGAGAAGACAATAATTGATTTGGTAGAAGAAATTTGAAGGTGGAGGGACAGGCATGCGATTTTAATATAGCAATCTTTGAAGTGACACTGGTCGATTGGAATGTAATATAGGATTAACAACTCCCTAATTGGAGGTCTTTTATTGCTTTGAGCATTATGTTGTCCATTTAAGACCAAAAGCTTTCCAGTTCCGCTGGTCTTTTAATGAAATTGATGGTTAGTTTTGCTGAAGCCCAGGCCCCAGGAACACGTTTGCTTTGCCAAATTGCTGTTTGCTTTCAATTCTTTAGAGATTAGCCAATTTGCAAAGAGAGTTGTGACACCTCCATCTAATATGAAATTCTGATAATAATTTCATTTTAAATACACTATTAGTTTTCTTTAATCTCTAAACTATTAAAAGAAATATAAGACGTAAGGAGAAAACTAATTTTCCGAGTGCATGTACAGTAGTAAAAGTACACGCATGGTCTCGAAAAACAAAGGCAACTAGTCGTCTATGTGAAAAAGATCCGCTGATTATTGACTCGCAAATACAGAAGCATCCATGCAGTTGCGACACACAAGTTCATGGACACAACTGGTCTTTTTTCTATATATCCAAAAATTCCATCCATTATTTTCCCTATTGAAATTGCAGGAGTGACTCCGGGGTTCAGCCCTTTGACTGGTTTGGAATTTTCAGGAAGGTAAGTCTTAAATCTTGGTACCAAAAATACACGCATATATGTAGGACCATTCGACCAAAAAACAAAGGGGAAGAATATCAAAGAATTTGGTTAAACATCTCTTTCATTGTCTGAGTAAACAATCAATTTAAGGAGTACAGTTTGTTTATGTTGAGAGTGAGAGAGAGAGCGATGGTCCGCCTTCCTTGCACTGATTGATTTATATCCATTTCAATTCCCTAATTTTAAAACCATTTCTTCCCCCTTAGAGATTAACTAACACGGAAAGGAAGTGAAAAGCCACTTGTTCATTGCTGTATCGTGGAGAATTGACATCATGAACTAGTACAAAATACCAGTATTAAAAAAAAAAAAAAACCTTTGAATTGTACTCCAATGCTAGGAAAATTATGTAGCAACAAACAATTTTCTATGCAAGAAAATGAAAATAATGGGGTACAAGTGAACGTCGTTATGCATGCCGATGTGTTCACACTTTGACACTATCCAATTGTAAACATAGGCAGCAGAAAAGATAAAAGCATCGCTACCAAAGGGCCATTTTCCAGTAAGCAATATATTGGATAGTCCAAGGGTCCACGTTATTTATTCATTTGCTCTACCAACTTGTCTTGTCCACGGCTGATGAATACTAGGCTTTATTTTTTTCAAGAATTGGTGAGCAAGGACACAGTAGAGGAGTTTAACTCCCAACTCCTCTTTTCCGAATTCTCAAACCTCCAAAGGGATGCCGTAAGACGTGATCGAGTGTCCGCAGATAAGTGAAGATCCAGGTTTTCGTTTACCCCTATGTCTGGTTGGGATGGAACCTAGAAGTATTTGACAAGACAAAGTAAAAGGAGAAATAAATAGAAAAAAAAATAATTTTAAAAAAGTTGAAGAAGTAAATTATGTTAAAAAATAAATGTCTTGACGTCACATTTGTTTACTTCTTTTCCAACACAACCAAACAAAATGAAGTAAATTTACTTCCCTTAATAATGGAAGTAAATGTGCCGGTTCCTCTTCTCCTTCCCCTTCATCTTCATGAAACAAAGTGTAAGTATGCCTACCACCCAAGTCTTTCTATTTCAATCATTTCAAGAAAAGATTAGCAGATTTTGTCAATTTAGGAAACTACCCAAGGACCAGTTTAGCTGGCCACAACCGTAATATTTGACAATTCTAAGGATAACGCTAAATGCACACATTTTCACACCTAACCCAACATTTCTTTAAACTTTATTGGCGGCAAGTATAAATTCAAGGATAGCTTTTCGATTGAAAATAAATGTGAGAGGTTTGTGTACTTGCACATCATTTCAAACATCTCATAATAACTAGTACTCATGCATAAAATCCTCATAAAGGACAACAATCTTCGGTAATGTATTTCCATAGAATGACGACAAGATGTTATTCACCTAGGTCTCCAAGTGCATTACTGCATTACAGTTCTGATGATCGATAGCTGGGGAGTATACATCACAGACCTGGTTAAAAGGCTAAAAACATCCTACTTCACCTCTGTTTAATCTGGAATCAGCATAATGGCAACCACCTGAAGTTGAAGAAACGTTATTCACAGACATATTAGCTCAGGGATTATCAGTTGGCTCTTATCATTGCAGCAATTCATGAAAATTATTACAATTTCATCAATCCATTAGATTATTTTTCCTTAACGAAATCACCTAGACCAACTTTCAAACAAATCCAACCATATATTATTTCACTATAGCAAAGCTAAAACCATTCAAAAATTGAATTCCACCTAAGATCAGAGGACCAGGCAAGCGTGGAGAAACAACAAACACTAGAGTGAGTCAAGAAGCACAAAGATTCCTGCAGCGGCAGGAAAACAAAGAGGAAACGAGGAGATTATTCTCATATCATGTCTTCAGCTGATATCACATCAGGTTGGGAATTGAGAAGCCAATAGCTTGATTAATTCAAAATATACTATCTCTTTTATGAGCCTTTTGGACACAGGTTTTCCACAAAGTGTAATGCCAGAGACATGAAAACCAAAATCTTCCACACTCCGCCAACCCCCCCCCGCCAAAATTGTGAAATGTGCTAGATTCTAAGGGACAGAGAGATGAGAGCTTTGGAATTCTTTTTACATTTATTTCAACCTAACTGACTAGATTTTTGGGCATTTAAAAAAAAAAAAAAAAAAAAGTCCTCTGTTGCTAACTAAACTAGTAACAAATGATCTTCAGTGGATAAATTACAAAGCTATCACATATAAATCAAATAAGGT
Organism: Voacanga thouarsii; assembly: GCA_026120185.1. NCBI lineage: Eukaryota > Viridiplantae > Streptophyta > Magnoliopsida > Gentianales > Apocynaceae > Voacanga > Voacanga thouarsii. Next base: position 2,890,048 of record JANUWF010001287.1, on the reverse strand, counting down.
GCATCTTATGATTATGCATAGTGAGAGAAACTAAACAGCAGGCACAATAAAGCTAGCCATCTGCAGACAAAACTTAAGAAGAAGAAAGGAAAAGAAAAAGAAAGTAACATGTTAGTTGAAGAAGAGCTGCAATAATCACTTGTATTCCCTTGTGTCATTTTTCTTCAGGATAGGACTTAAACCAGGATTTTGAAAATAAAATCTTAATGTCTCTGTGACTGGAATAGTTTTGCGTTACTAGAAAGGGGAAGAGAGTGGATATCTCTTTCTATAAGTCTCCCCCTGTCATGCCAGAAATTTTTCCTCGTGATGCTTTGAAGAAACATGCAAATTTTACATTTTCTATAGTTTGGGAGTTCTGAGGGTGTGACTTTAATATTAACTGAAGGGCATGCTATGTTAAGGTGACAAAATTTTAAACATATTCTCTACTCGTGCAAAGGTTAATTTCTAGAATCCTACTTCCTTTTTATCTCGTTTTTCTTGTCTTAAAGGTACATGCATGTAAAAGCATTCAAAGTTTATCTAGTTTCCTGGAGTTAGTACAAACTATTGCACAGTACATGATCCAAATCATGGCCTCTCATGTCAAGTGAAGAGGGAGAGACTATGAAACAATATGTATACAACAAAATAAAAAAAAGGCTCCTCAGAAAACAGTTTCTTCAGTAATCCGATCACCATCCATGAATGCATGCACTCCAACTGTAGAATGAAAACAAGTTGATCCTGTCCCCTAAATTGCCTGAAAAAATTTAATTTGCAAATCTAATCCTTAAAGCACATATACAATTTTTCCCTTTCATTGATAAAAGAGGATGAAAGATTTTACATACATTACCTATCTCTGAGCAGTTTTCTTCAAGTCCTGTGATACATGCAAACCTTAAACTTCAGCGCCATATTCTTCTAAATGGCCCTAGAGGAACTTCCTTAGATTTATCGAGAATTCTTTTTATTTTTCTGCTATGTTTATTCTTGCAAAAATTTCATAAACATAAGGGGAAATCAGACAAGATAAGTATCTAAGGATGAGAAAACGAAATTGCCATTAGTCATTCTTCACTTCGCTGGATACTCCTGCAGTCAACGAAGTTTTGAGCAATGACAAGCATTGATGTGATGAATTTAAGTACTTTCTCTGCCACAATATCTATTTCCCTGAAACTGACATCCAGTGGAAGAAGCTGTTTTTATCATGCAAATGCAGCTCCAAAGTTCAGATAGAAGCTCAGCCAAATTCCAAGCTTTAATGCAATTAATCATTACACTACCGAAAAGGAACATGAAGAAAACATAAAAACCATAACCCAACAAAAATACTAACCCGGAAGACTGGCAAAAAGAAAAAAAATGGAACCCCTTACTCTCATACTTCCAGCACAAAAATATAGCTGTATCAGCAGAGACTGTATCTTAAACCAATTTGCAGAACAACAGCATAGCTAAAAAGAGAAGAACTGCTTGCTATACTTGATACAATATGCATAGGTTAGTACGAGGAAGGAAGTATGGAGAATCAAAAACAATTTAATCTTGATTGTGAGACCAAGATTCAGTTTACTGAACAGTCATTGCAGAAATTCGATAAGAATTGCCAATGTGTTATAAAATTAGGGTAGTGTTAGAATAAAATCTACACACTACACACTAAGAAAATTCTAACTATTCTTTGCACAAAAATTTCTCTTCAAACTTCTCTCTTTCTTTCTCTCACAATTCTTTCTCTAATCTTTCTTTCACTAATCTTTCTTTCACAAAATGATGGTGTATTACAAGCTTAGAGAATAGCTCTATTTATAGAGCTCTAATTAGTGAAATACATCATGGCATACATCATCTTCAACTAATCTCAATTAATGGTGTCTCCACTAAATGGTGGACATCCATAAAAAACTTCTAATAATTCACATAAATCCATAATTAGTGGAGCCTCCACTAATTAATGGAGATTCCAATAATTCATAACACTCCCCCTTGGATGTCCATCCATACATAAAGAATATGCCTCGTTAAAACCTTACTAGATAAAAACCCAGGTGGGAAAAAAATCTAGTGAAGGAAAAAGAGTACACTATTCTATATGTCTGTTTATTACTCCCCCTGATAAGATGATTCTTTTAAATCTTTAAACCGACGCATACCGATTTTATATCTCAACTTCTCAAATGTTGCAGTCGGTAAAGTCTTCGTGAAAATATCTGCGAGGTTATCACATAACCGAATTTGTAGCACATCAATTTCACATTTCTTCTGGAGTTCATGAGTAAAGAAGAATTTTGGTGAAATATATTTTGTCCGATCTCCTTTAATATATCCTCCTCGTAATTGAGCTATGCAAGCTGCATTGTCTTCATAAAGAGGAGTTGGAATACCTTTGATTGATGATAATCCACAACTTTCTCGAATATAATGAATCATGGATCTTAGCCATACACATTCTCGACTTGCTTCATGAATGGCTATAATTTCAAGATGATTTGAAGAAGTAGTCGCTATAGATTGTTTCGTAGAACGCCATGATATAGCAAGATTTCCACATGTAAATATATAGCCCGTTTGAGAACGTGCTTTATGTGGATCAGATAAATAACCAGCATTTGCATAACCTATCAATGTTGGACTGGTTTTATTTGAATAAAATAATCCGAGATCAATTGTACCTTGGAGATATCGAAGGACTTGTTTAATTCCATTCCAATGTCGTCGTGTTGGTGAAGAACTAAATCTTGCTAATAAATTGACAACGAAAGCAATATCAGTGCCGTGTGTTATTAGCAAGATACATCAATGCACCAATTGCACTCGAGATATGGTACTTCAGACCAAGGAGTTCTTCATCATTTTCTTGAGGTCTGAAAGGATCTTTATCCACATTTAATGATCGGACGATCATTGGAATACTCAATGGATGTGCTTTGTCCATGTAAAATCTTTTTAGCACTTTTGCTATATATGTTGATTGATGAATAAATGTTCCACTCTCCAAATGTTCAATTTGTAAACCAAGGCAAAATTTGGTTTTACCAAAATCCTTGATTTCGAATTCTCTTTTTAAATAATCAATTGTTTCTTGGAGCTCTTCAGAGTTCCAATAAGATTAATATCATCAACATATATAGCTAATATCACAAATTTAGAACCAGATTTTTTAATAAAAACACATGGACATACCTGGTCATTTTTAAATCTCGCTTTCAATAAATATTCACTAAGACGTGTGAACCACATGCGCCTGCATTGCTTCAGTGCCATATAATGATTTCGCAACTTGATGGAGTAATTTTCACGAGGATAATGTTTATATGCTTCGTGCATATGAAATCCTTCGGGGATTTTCATGTAAACATCATTTTCTAAATTTCCATACAAGTAAGCAAGTGACAACATCTAATAGGCGCATATCTATCTTTTCATGTACTCGCCAAACCGATAAGATATCGGAGTGTAATAGCATCAACAACAGGAGAATAAGTTTCATCATAATTAATACCTGGTCTTTGTGAAAAACCTTGGGCTACTAATCGCGCTTTATATCGAACGATTTCACTATTTTCATTGCGCTTTCGCACAAATATCCATTTGTAGCCAACAGGTTTTACACCTTCCGGTGTTCGGACCGCAGTCCGAAGACTTCACGTTTTGCCGTTGCATTTAACTCCGATTGAATCGCATCTTTCCATTGCAGCCAATCTTTTCTATGCCGACATTCATCAATCGATATTGGTTCAGGATCATCATTATCCCGTGTAACATCAAGAGATATATTGTATGCAAATATATTATCAATAACAGCTTTCTATCCGATTCCAACTTCTACCGTAAGTGGTATAATTGATAGAAATTTCAGTGTTACTTTCATCAACTTCTGGTTCTTTGTCATCAGCTCTCTCTTGGTCTTTATCATTCTTTTCTTCAATATGATCTTCTCGGATCATTTAATCCTCTTTTCTTTCGAGGATTTTTATCTTTAGAACCAAGAGGTCGGCCACGCTTCCGACGTGTTTTTGACTCAAGAGCCTATAGGTATAATATTTTGTTCTCACTGGAACTTCAATTCGAATAGGAGCATTTATAGTCGGAATATGCGATTTTGTAACTCTTCCGGAGTCAACAAAAGCTGTCTGGCATTTGATTTGCAATGCTTTGCAAATGAATTATCTTTTGAACTTCAAGTTCACATGCGCTTGTGCGCGGATCAAGATAATTTAATGATGTTGTCCAATCAAGATCCTTTTTATACTGTTTGGGTTCTCCCCTAATTTAGGGAATAATGATTCATCAAAATGACAATCAGCAAATCTTGCCGTGAATACATCTCCGTCGGAGGTTCAACATACCCGATAATAGAGGGAGAATCATATCCAACGTATATCCCCTTTCTTCTTTGAGGACCCATCTTTGTACGTTGGTTTGGTGCAATTGGAATATATACAAGACACCCAAAAATTCTTAAATGAGCAATATTTGGTTCTCGACCCAAAAGCTAATTGCAAAAGAGAGAATTTATGATAACTAGCTGGTCTTATACGTACAAGTGTTGCAAGCATGTAGAATAGCATGTCCTCAGTGCAGATGTTGAGAGATTTGTTTTCATTAATAATGGTCTAGCAATTAATTGTAATCGTTTAATCAAAGATTCAAGAAGACCATTCGTGTGTGAACATGAGCTACAGGATGTTCAACATTAATCCCAATTGACATGCAATATGCATCAAAAGCATGTGATGAAAATTCACCAAACATTATCCAAACGGATATTTTTAATGTGATGGTCCGGAAATTGTGCTCGTAATTTAATTATTTGAGCAAGTAATCTCGCAAACGCCAAGGTTGCGAGTAGATAATAAACATACATGTGACCATCGGGATGATGCATCAATTAAGACCATAAAATATTTGAACGGTCCACATGGTGGATCAATAGGTCCACAAATATCTCCGTGAATCTGCTTCGAGAAATGTAGGACTTTCAGCTCCTACTTTTACCGGTGATGGTTTAACAATTAATTTTCCTAGGGAACATGCAAGTACATGCGAATTTTTCTCGATGTTAATATCCTTTTATTTTTTAAAGGATGACCATGTGTATTCTCAATGATTCTTCTCATCATGGTAGATCCCGGATGACCCAACCGGTCATGCCAAATGCTAAAAGTAATAGGATCAGTAAACTTCCGGTTTACTAGATGATGAATTTCAATTGTACGTATTTTTACAAAATATAGACCAATAGAAAAAGACGGCAGTTTTTCGAATACCGATTTCTTACCCAAATGCATTTGAGTAATAAAAAGATGCTCAATCCCATTTTCCTCATTTGTTTCAACATGATACCCATTTCTCGGATATCTTTAAAACTCAATAAATTTCTTCCGGATTTTGAGGAAAATAGTGCCTTATCAATAATAATTGTTGTTCCTTTAGGCAACAATATACTAGCTTTTCCTGAGCCCTCAATTACATTTGCACTACCGTTTATCGTATAAATATTTATTTCTCCCATTTTGAGATCGAAAAATATTTCTCATTTTTTAGTATGGTGTGTGTAGTTCCACTATCAATAATGCATACATCATCATTAATAACAGCCATCTAAACACAAATATATATATGTAAACGTAAATATTATTAGAATAGAATGAAAATGAAAATACAAAAATATCGTGGTGAAGCTTTAGTTCTTTTGGACACTCGCCATCACCAATTAAATGGTCTATCCTACCGTCCGGGTGTTCAAAAAATCCGATACATCCATATGGGTAATATTGATATTAAGATCTTCAGGATCACTATCGTCATCCTCAACATTATTTATTGGATGTTGAGAAAAATTTGCTTCCACATTTTTATTTTTCAATGAAGCTTGATACAATTCAACTAAATGCTTAGCCGCATCGACAGCTTTCGTGACCAATGACCTTTCATGCCACATCTATAACATATATCCTCATGCTTTTCTTCAATTTCTTTTTCTTTTCCCTTTTGATCTTTTCTGTTCCACTTCGGTGGCCGTATTTCTCACGCTTGATTATAATTGTGATAAGGGAAATATCGAGCGTGACTACGACCATAACCACGACCACGACTATAACGATGGCTTCTACTGGAGCTAACGACATTCACTTCGGGAGTGCTTGTAGAGCCGCTTGGTCCGGCTTCATGATTTCTCAATAATAACTCATTATTTTTCTCTCGCAATGAGGAGGGCGATAATTAAATCCGTAAATTTTGTATACCCCTTTTCTCGATATTGTTGCTGCAGAACAATATTCGAGGCATGAAAGGTGGAGAATGTCTTCTCCAACATATCTTCATCAGTCACTTTTTCTCCGCATAATTTTAATTGAGATGTAATTTTATACATTGCGGAGCTATATTCATTCACGGTTTTAAAATCTTGCAACCTCGAGTGCAACCATTCATACCGTGCAGTAGGTAGTACGACCATCTTCAGGTGGTCAAATCTTTCTTTTAAATTTACCCACAGACCATATGGATCTTTTTCGGTAAGATATTCCATTTTCAAATTTTTATCGAGATGACGACGAATAAAAATCAAAGCTTTAGCCTTGTGTTGTGCAGATGCACTATTATGTGCTTGAATAGTTTCACTAAGGCCTTCAGCATTTAGATGCATTTCTGCATCGAAAACCCATGACATATAATTTTTTCCAGAAATATCAAGGGCTACAAATTCGAGTTTAGCGAGATTAGCCATAGAGATCAATAAATGCGTACCTGTCTTCTGGCTTTAATAACGACAGAAACTCGTGCTGTCTTCTGGCTTTAATAACGGTAGAGACTCGTGCTGATAACGTGTTATAAAATTAGGGTAGTGTTAGAATAAAATCTACACACTACACACTAAGAAAATTCTAACTATTCTTTGCACAAAAATTTCTCTTCAAACTTCTCTCTTTCTTTCTCTCACAATTCTTTCTCTAATCTTTCTTTCACTAATCTTTCTTTCACAAAATGATGGTGTATTACAAGCTTAGAGAATAGCTCTATTTATAGAGCTCTAATTAGTGAAATACATCATGACATACATCATCTTCAACTAATCTCAATTAATGGTGTCTCCACTAAATGGTGGACATCCATAAAAATCTTCTAATAATCACATAAATCCATAATTAGTGGAGCCTCCACTAATTAATGGAGATTCCAATAATTCATAACACAATGCTTAAATTTAGTACAAAAAAACAAAATAGAAAGGGAAGCTTCCCGATTTCCAAATACCTCAATTGATCTCCTAAAATGGCATATTCCCGTTTGGTGGAAACGATGCGAGACGGGGCTGGATTTCGGGTCTAATAGAGTCCGAGACTGAAACACGGACAGCAATGAGATAGCGGAAATTGGCATTCGAGAAAGACGGTCACTCTTTCCACTTCTACGCCGATAAAGATGCAACATACTGTTGCTCCTTTTTTTTTTTTTTTCCCTTGGGTAAGATGTTGGTCTATAAGGGTGGCAATCGTGTCGTATTTGGATTAATAGATCGTGTCAATTTGAGATAATTATACTTGACAGGTCAATCTGAACACGATCTATTTAATAAACGTATCGTGTCGTGTCAATCCGTTTATTCTCGCCTCGTATTCGTGTTATAAAACAGGTTGACACAATTAGACACAAAAATTAAATAGATAATTATTAAATCCGTCAAACCGAATACTTACTAAACCTACCAATCTGTGCACCATTACACAAAAAATTTTACAAAATTAAATCAAATCATATAAAATTAAAAAAAAACTAATAAAACAACTCATAAAATCATAAAAAATCAATAAAATAACAAACTATCCCACTCAATATTTAGAAATCTTAATAAATTTATAAGATTTAATCTTAAAAATCTAAACAAATGTAGTTTTGTAATAAAATTAGATTGTTCAAAAAATTATTTTCTCTAACTAAAAGTCATTGTAATAATATTATTATTATAAATACTAAATAATTATTAATTAAGAATGATTCATTTACTATATATCAAGTAAATAGCTGCATTAACATCATTTATTTTTCTTAATATGTCTCATATAATTAAACAAAATAAACACACAAACAATTCAATTAATTCATATAATAAAATTTAATTCAATTAATTCATGTAAAAAATTAAATTATCTAATTTTTTATAGTGAAATTTGTAATGTATTACAAAAAGTATTAAATATAAATATTAAAAAAAGTTAAACGGGTTTGCAGGTTGAAACGGGTTAAAACATGTTGAACCCATTTATAACCTGTACACGTTTAAAGTTAAATGGGTCGACCTGTTTCGACCCGAACTCGCGAAACCCTAACCCTAATCTACTAAAATCATGTTGTGTTGACATACCGTATTCAATATTACCGCCCCTATTAATCTATGCTTTTTTGCTATCGAGGGTAAGTGGGCAACGAATCCCTAATAGGAACATGGCATTACCATTTTTTTCCCCTTAATTTATTTGTTATATTTGATCTTTTTTAATCTCTTTCTATATATATATACATATATATATTTTGCAATTTTTTCTAAGTCACTACTATCTTATTTTATATATTATTTTAAAGAACAAAAAAGTTTAGCTTAGTCATTTGTATAAGTTTATTGATTCCTCCATTTGTGTATTTTATTCAATATGACAAGTAAATTGAACAGAAGGTAATATTATGAATAAAAAATTGTTCTATAAAATGACATAATTTTAATAAAAAAATCTTTTAATATGTCTGATACATTTCATTTTATAAAATTTCATTAATTTTTTATTTGAACAATTAAATAATTGTGTAATTTGAACCGTACCAAATTATTGCCCCAATTCCATACTGAGAGAATGTAGCATAAGTTCCAAGGGCATAAATCGAGTGGTAAAAAATAGAAAAATTAAAATTTTGAGAAAGTTGGGTCCCGAATTTAAATCCCTTTGTGAGAGACGTTGTGGGTGGCTCTTCTATCCCTAACAAAGAAATGCACATCCATGATTTATCCCCTTTCAAGTTGTGGAGCGGGTCGATGTAGGTGTCCGATCTTACACCAAACAAAGAGAATGCAGCATAAAACAGTAACTATATAAAAATAGAAAAGGGAAAAAAAATAAAATCATATATGATTTTGGAAGTAGAAACGGTTTATATACCTTTTGCCTAAATTTTTTTAAAATGAGGATAGAATTCCATAATTGTTATCTTTTGACAAAAATTTTAATATAGACTCAATTTATATGGACGGTATGTATTAACAGATTATATTGTATGTAATACAAATTATACAGTATAACTTGTTAATGCATGCAATCTACAATCCACGTAAAATTTTCCATCCTTTGATATACTCAAAATTAATCGATATTGTACCTTCCTTCAACAAAAAAAAAAACTACAATGTACAATAATCTACAAATTACCTACACACTATAATCACATAAAAAATCTATGTGAGCTCACCCAGAGTTGCAATCCCTCTTTGTGATTCTTTAGCACCAGATCACTCTTTGGAGGTTAATATCTTATAAATACATGCTTTAATAAATTTAATTTTTATTAAATTGCATATATTAAAAATTTATGACCTTTCTAAAATATTCAATGCAAGAGTATATAAAGTTTGACTCTGTATATAAATATTTTCGCTTAAAAACTCTAATGACTCTTGCCTGTTTTCCATTTCTTCAAATCTCTGCATTGGTTCTACATGAATGTAAAAAGATTACATATACTTTCTAATTACTTAATTTAAAATTCGAATCTTTATGTTTCCCTTGTCTCTTAAAAATATAATTAATAGGGTTTTTAAGATTGAAATTTAGCTATTAAAAAAATCATCATAATACAATTAATTAAAAACACTGTTTACAAGATTCTATTTATATCTTCCATTCTTCATGTATAAAATATATGTATATTTGTGATGGAAAAAGATAAAAACATCAATTATTTCGACCTAAGTTTTACCCCCGAGCCTGATACGCACCTTTTGCTGTCTTCGTATATTCTAAAGTTTGGATGCCTACTAAGCCGACATTTCCCATGGGCGTATAGTAATTCAAAGGGATATGTACAGGAAACAGTGAACAAGTGAGACATCCCTTGACCTCAGCAGTTGGTTCTATTGAACGATGCCTGAGCCATGTGTTAAACCTCCTTGCCGGACAACTTCCACAAAGCCTACTGTTCGTTCCAAATATAACGTCTGATGCCTTGCCGAAAATTAAGCACGGCATTGGCCTTTAGCGATTGTTTTTTCCCAGATGCAGACGTCTGGCAGCATTTTAGAGTTAGCACATAAAGCATCTATAAGTAACGACACCTTCAGTGGCTTTAACAGAGTTCTTCCTCCTTGATTTCTGTCGATACGGAACAATCTGTTGGTAACAGCAACCATGGGAAGTGAAGTGCCCAAAACGGGGGACCAGAGATGGTCGCTCAAGGGAAAGACCGCTCTTGTTACCGGGGGCACCAGAGGCATTGGGTATGTCAATGTTATCTTCATAAATTATCATGTTTCAGTTGAGTTGCTAAATGTTCTTGACTTGTTTATTCTAATTTTTCTGCTGGCGGTGGATGCAGATATGCCATAGTGGAGGAACTAGCAGGATTTGGTGCCACAATTCATACCTGTTCAAGAAACCAAAATCAACTTAGTGAAAGATTGAAGGAATGGGAAGCCAAGGGATTTAAAGTGAGCGGTTCTGTCTGTGACTTGTCATCAAGAGCAGCAAGAGAGGAGTTAATCAAAGCTGTCTCTTCTCAATTTAATGGCAAGTTGAATATCCTTGTAAGTCCTCTCGGTAACCATCATGCTTGAACAGTTACTTCTGCTCGTCTTGATGGATGACTGAAAATCTAGCTTATTTTGACCAATCTCTGTGCCCCTTCGATGCTAAATTGCCAATCAGGGGCATGCAATTGAGATCACTATATTCACATTAGGCTTCTAAAAGTCTCTAACTGTAGCAGTTCCAGTGTTTGACTTGAAGTGGATGATATCAATTCACTCAAGCTGTTTGTTTTCAGTTCCTCCAATTATTTTATGTTATTTCTCAGCTTCTTAAATTCTCACTACTAATGGAGTTCATCCGTATAGGTAAACAATGCAGCAACAACTTTGCTGAAACGAGCTATAGATTCTACTTCTGAAGATTATTCACATTTGATGGGCACAAATCTTGAGTCCCCTTTTCATCTGACGCAACTATCATATCCACTGTTAAAAGCATCAGAAATGGGAAATGTTGTATTCATTTCATCTGTTGCCGGCATGACAGCACTGCCTGGGCTTTCGGTTTATGCAGCTACCAAAGGTAAGCTATCTCCATTGCAGTATCATATTGCAGATCGAGGTCGGTACCTGAACAGTTTTCAGCTCTGCACTGATCTCTTCTTGTGTTTTCAGGTGCAATAAATCAATTAACGAAGAATCTGGCATGTGAATGGGCAAAGGATAACATTCGAGTCAACAATGTTGCACCATGGGGCGTTAACACCACAATTCTTAAACCTGTACTTTACCTGCAACATTTTCTATTTATGTATTCTTATCCACATTTTCTGTTTGGAAGAACATCGGTTTACCATTAAGTTCTTATATGACTCAACAGGAGGAGATCGTGGATAAATCTCTAGGTGAAGCATTTGTTCCGCTCATGGTTCGAACACCTCTCCGCCCACTAGCAGAGGCCGATGAAATTTCACCACTAGTGGCATTCCTCTGCCTTCCTGCCGCTTCTTATATTACCGGGCAGGTTATTTATGTGGATGGAGGATATACATCTGGCACTGCCTAGCTAGGGACAAATCTCCATATGGCTGCAAGTTCTGTCATACATTTATGACCTTTTAATAAAATCTATGTTGTTCCTCCTATTTGGCCTTGCATATTTTTGACCTCTGATGAACAAAATTTCGTAGTACAGTTGTAATATTTAAAGTTAAGAACCACCCATCATTTCATTTTGTCGGAATATTCAAGTCTTTTTTTTTAATAACAAGAGAAACAAACAAAAAATTAAATGAATTATTTTACACGGAATGTCACTTTCAAATATATATTTTATTTTGAATAATTATATATTATGTGATAAAAATATTGTAAAATTTCATAAATAATTATCTAACAGTTAGAAAAATAAACTTGTGGGGACGTAATATTAAAGAGTTGAATTTCATATTCGTTAATATGCAATTAGCAGAGAATTCTATTGGCTTCTTCTCACCAGAAATTTTGACAAATCAGCACCCAAGCACAAGCAAGCAAGCATGGACCATGTAATACATATACCTTCCTCTTTCTTTTTATTGCATTCATTTTTTTTTTATATAATTTAAACATAATTTAACACGAGATAACTTGTTTTAATTTTGATCACTTTATTAAGACAATTCAATAATTATTAAAAAAAATAAAAAATGAATACGATAATACTTTTTTTTTTTTTTGTATATCACCTAACAACCACATATTTTTTGTATTTTGTAAACGAACGTGATAAAATTCAGTTGTGCTGGCGATTGGCAAACCTTAATGGTCAATCATGCCATTTTTGTGAATTATGGTAGGAATTTTTATTTGCATAATTTTAGTAGATTTTCACTCCCCAACGCAGCTACGCAAAAGCATGCATCAAAATCTTCTTTACACTAAGCATGCTGTTCCGTGTGTTTCCAAATAATGGAACACAAAGGAATGATCTTCAGCATGCGATTGTCATAAAATAACTCGTGTTTTCCTAATTCCCAGCTTCATTTGACTCGAGATCACGGAACAGTACTTCGGCCCCCGATAGATCAGTACTTTAGTTTGCATCCATTTTGGAAAAGATGAACTAATTACTACTACTTTTAAGAAAGACTTTAGATTCCTCTCCTTTTGTGACTTTCAAAATGTGGGAAATTGGGATGGAGGGGTACAAAATTGAGGGAATCAATGTGTGGTATGAAAAATCTCAATCAACTCAGAAGCATTTACAGTCAAGAAACTGGGTTTTCTGTCGTAACAGTAAATATTATGTTACTAATTTCGTTTCATGATATAAATTTATTTTAGATTTATACACAATAATTAAGAATTTTAAATTTTAAAAATATCTCTAATTAAGTATTTATCTATTTTGGTAATTGAAAAGATTTGAGTCATAGTTAGTGGAAGAAGAAAGATTGTAGGGAGAGGTAGAATAGGAAAAAAAAATAATAAATACTTATAGAATTTTGTAAAACGACTTATATTATGAAAAAAAAAATTCAAGTTTAAAACGATTTATATTGGAAAATGGAGATAGTAGTACATTTTGATGAGTATGGCATCCTTCCATGAAATAACACCCTCTTCTACCGCCCAAGTCACGGTAGCATATTGTTACGGAAAAAATAGTAATAATAGAAGAAATTTAAAAAGATAAAAAATAAATAAAATTTACATAATTTAATTAATGCAACTATATTTTTTACTAAGTAAAGATTTTTTTATTTCTTTTCAAAAAATTATTATAGAGATAACTAATCTTACAAGTTTAAGACCTTCATTGTCACGACAGATCTTAAAAAAAAATTCTTTTCAAATATTACTTTTAAAATTTTATATCAAACAACTAATTTAAATATGTTACAGTAATATAGGATAACAAATACATATAATATTGCGAGTAAAACAAAGCTCATACACCTAGAAAATTTACAAAAGAGTAGAAGCTCAGCTCCAAGAAGTTTCCCTCATCCCGATTTTAACAACACGCTAACACATATAATTATCATTATTCTTCAGGGAAAAAAAATCATATAATGGGTCATTTTGTAGTTCAATTCACATATTTACTGTCTGATGAACCAATTCAAAAAATACATAAACCAAAAAAATACGTTGAAAAATGTGATTATTAATTAAGTTTTTGAATACTTTCTTTTAAAAAAAGAATATTTCTTTTTAAAAAATCGAAATATTTATGAGGAATATAAAATAATTAAATATTCTTATATGGTCTGATAATATGAAACACTGAATTCATCATTGACTAACACACGTTAAGAAATTGTTTCCTGCTATCTGCCAATGTTTCAGATTAGGAGTTTTGGCGACAGGCGTCGTCTTCCATGGGGTCGAAGTAGTACGAAAAACAAGAACCGAAAAACATGAAACTGCCGAGTTCGGTTTCTTCTTGGCCATGGACCACTCAAAACCAGAAAGGCCCATGCAATTTGCAACGTTCCATGTTTTACTTCCCGGCAAATCAATGGATATGAATATGATTATGTGAGGCCGTTCAATGATTAACCTTAGCTAATATATGTCTTACTACCAATCATCTTGAGGGTGTGTTTGGATTGAAATTTTTATTGTAATTCAAAACTATTTTAATTTAAAAATTATTATTTTATATATTTTTAATTTTTAAAAATTATTATATATTCTTAATTAAAAAAGTGGTTTTAGTTAGGAAATTTATGACTTTTAGTGACGAATATTTCCTAGCCAAAGCTAAGCCTTTGAGGAAGTTGGCAAAAAATTGAGGAATGCTACAAATATTTTCTCGGGTCTTAGCTAGGAAATTTATAGATTTAGTGACAAAAAATTTTCAAAGTGTAAGCCAAAAAAAAAAAAAAAAGATGGACGACCAGTCAATTAAAAAAAAAAAAGGGTGAATGACAGGGGAAAAAAATAAAATATCAAATGAAAAAGAAAAACCACAACTTAAAAAAAGAAAAAAATATATCAATCGATAAAAAAAATTATCAATTGAAAAAAATAAAGTATAGACGATCAAATCATCAATTTATTAAAAAAACAATATGGACCACAAGAATCAATCTTATCCTCGTCCATCCAATAAATTAGCGGAGTTAATTTTTTTTTCCTTGGATTACTTCAATAAATTTGAGTTCTTTCAGGCTGACTTGGAAAAATAGTCAATTTCATAAATGAAGTTTTAGAATAGAGTGGCGTGGGAGAATAAACGGATTCTAGGTTTAAGGTTTACGCTGGGGCGTGGGAGGATGGGGCGCAGTCTAGGGCTGTTCTGATGGAAAGGAGACGCAAATGTTGCGCAGGTGGCAGTGGCACATTTGGGGCAACGGGAGAAAAGGGAAAGAGGAGAAGAAAAAGGGGGAAAAAATTAAGGTTGTCATTTCTTTTTAAAGAAGAAGTAAAGGGGTTCAGATTAAAAAAAAAAGTAGATATTTAATTTTAAATTAAATATTCTCTCTGTCTCTATTTATCTGTCACAAATAAAAATTTTTAATATTATTTTTATTTGTTATATTAAAAAAATTAGATATTATTAATATTAATTTTATTATTATATTCTTATATTAAATACGTAATTTTAAAAAATAAAAATATAATAACTTTAAAGAAAAAGTTAAATAAATAAAACAAGAAAATATTAAATCTAATATTACTTTTAAAATATATAAATAAAATTATATAAATTTAAAAAATTAATTATTTTTTTTAAATTATATAAAATAATTAATTATAACAAATAAATAAAAACAAAAAGAGTACACAACAACTGTCCCAACCACATGGCGAGCACCTAGATGCACTTTCGATCATAAGGCGTATCGTTCACGCTTATTTTCCAGAAACTTCTACCGAACTCGTGGCTCACAATGAGATTGACAATGGCCACCCTTGCATATGCCTTGCGGTTGACACGTGTCCACAAGGACCGGTGGCTCCTACGTGGCACGTCCTAGTATCTCGCTAATGATACGGTTCTCAATATTTTAATCCTAAATCATACCTCTTCGGTATTACTTTACAACGTTGCTGGGAGCTTCCATTTGCTTCTGGAAGACTGGAACCAAACCATAATGCATCTCATCACTATACAAACTAAACTTGAACGGTGGAGGACTTCAAATTTGGATTCATCTCTGTTCTGCAACAGAGTCCAAAATATTTTGTCGAACTCTAGTTTTGTTTTGAGAAATCTGAATTTCTCTGCGCGTTAGTTGTTTGATTCGACTGTATCCGAAGAGATGAATGGCGGTGGCAGTGGAGAGGAAGACAATGAGAAATTGGAGATTGAGGAGGGAGCTTCGAATAAAAATAACAAGAGGAAATCTTCGGTGGTGTTAGTGTGGGGATATCTTCCGGGAATTTCGCAGCAGCGATCGCCTTTGTTTTCACCATTGGTCGTGCAGTTTCCGAACGCCGGAGATTCGTGGAAGGACGTTTGTGGCGGGGGCTGTGGTTTTGCCATGGCCATTTCAGGCAATTCCTCTCTCCCTCTCTTGCGGTGTATATATACTATCCCCGTGTGTGTTTTTTCAATTGATGCTTTTGTAACGGTCAGTAAATGTTGTTGATTCAGGAATTTTGTTTTCCCTGAAGAAAAATATCGAGCGATTTCCAACTGTTTGGTCCTATTATAGTGGTCTCTCCAATAATCAGTAGTAGCCTAAGTCTTCTAAGCTTAAGAAAGAGAAAGTGGGAATATGTGTAAACCTTTCTGGAGTTCTAATACATACGCTTAAGTTCCAATCTAACAGTAATTAAAAATGTTTCACAGAAACAAAAAGTTCAATTGAACATGTAAAAGAGTCTTCTTCCTGGGATGATAAAAACTATTTGTTGTTGAAAGGTGTTTCAGGACTTGAACTTGGTTGATTGTTGAAATGCCTCTTTTGAAGAGTGCGCATTAGAGTTGACCGAATACTGATTATGATAGTGTTACTACACAGCACACTAAAAGCAAATATTAATATACTTACCAAGACAGATTACTTGTCACGCCCCGTGCCCGCGGATCCGGGAGCTCGACTATGGGCCGGGCAGCACCCACGGTCAACTACTTGGCCGCCGTCCTCGCTGGTCAAAATGGATATCCCGGGTGCTTAGGCCCATCCTTATATACTATACATTCTTCTCATCTTAAACCCATGTGGGATTGGGGCATCACATCCACCCCTCCTTTAGGCGGTATGGGATTCTAGAGGTGGCTCCGGGAGCTCGACTATGGGCCTGGCAGCACCCACGGTCAACTACTTGGCCGCCATCCTCGCTGGTCAAAATGGATATCCCGGGTGCTTAGGCCCATCCTTATATACTATACATTCTTCTCATCCTAAACCCATGTGGGATTGGGGCATCACATCCACCCCTCCTTTAGGCGGTATGGGATTCTAGAGGTGGCTCCCACCGCGCACGGTGTAGCACTTAGTTCCTATACCGGGGAGAAGGTTCCTATACCGGGGCTAAGGTTCCTATACCGGGGCTGGTTACCTTCTCTTATATCAAATGTCACGCCCATGCCCGCGGACCCGGGAGCGCGACTATGGGCCTAGCAGCCCCCACGGTCAACTACTTGGCCGCCGTCCTCGCTGGGTCAAAATGGATATCCCAAGTTGACAATGGGTACTTAGGCCCATCCTTATATACCATACATACTTCTCATCCTAATCTCATATGGGATTGGGGCATCACATTACTAAACTGAATTTAAAGCTGGAGAGCACATTCACATTGAGGAATTGCTTGGAGCTTTGCTCATGTTGTACAATTGCCAGTGTGCAAGTTGAATTGTGTAAATGGACTAGTGTATACCATACTTTTGTTTGAACTAGCCGGATTCCATCATATCACACACAAGTACAGAACCGTAAGAGACTTTTAGAAACATCAGAAATTTGAATATAAGGGATGACAACATATAATAAACGAGGTCCATCATGAGCAGAGAGTGGTGGAACTCAAGCAAATGTTCATTCTCTTCCTTATAACATGGTCCATTCACTTCATAATACTATGTTTAGATTAAGGAGTTGGAGGGAAAGGAAATGAAAGGAAAGAAGAGGAGATGGATTTAGGTGTTTAGATTGATTTGTAGAGGGGAAGGAAAGCAAGGGAGGGGAATAAAACAATTGAGTTTAGTTACGCAGGTTCAACTTGATGTTTTTACTCACAAAAGTATATGGATAAATATATAAGTTAATAGTTTATCCCTCTCTTTCTTCCTATTAACATTCCAAACGTGATGAGAACCCAACCCTTTCCTCCCCTTTCCTCTTCTTTCCTCTGCCTATAATTACTTTCCTTTCTTCTCTTCTGCTTTCCATCAATCCAAACATAGCATAAAAGTGTAGAATTATTATTGTTAAATTTTTTAATAACATGTAATGGGTGTCAATTTTGGTGGACATGTATCTGGATGTGTGTGTTATGTATGTTGTGCATGCATATATGTGTCGTATGCATGTGGTTCTATGCTTGTCTGTCTCTTTTTATTATTTGATTGTGTGCATTTCTGTAAGTCTGCCATGCATTTCATATCTTACATGATGTGGGAAGTATGTGGGAAAGATTTACCTCATTTATCTGGAAAGATCAGTGAAGGTTGGGAACAATTATTCCCTGCTTTAAGTAGAATTCCAAACACATTTGATTAATACATTTTAAGTTAGACTTATGAGCATGTGCTTGTTACAGAGTTTCTTTTAATAAGGCAACAGCTTAGCAACTCTGTTTAAAGAATGGAGGTTTTTGGTGTTTCCTCTCTTTTCCAATATATTGTTCCCTTCCAAAGACTTGTAATTTATTTTACTGCTCATGCAAAGCCACAGATATGCTATACTAAAGTAAATAGGAGTACTTACTAGGAAAACCTCATGAAGGAAAACTGTTATCTCGTTTTACTGCCAATAATTTGCTTGCCTCATGTTGCATCTGAAACTGTCTCAGGAAAAGTTCTGCATTTTAGTGAACCTTGAATGTGAAAGTGATATGATCTTTACAAAAGATTAGACTCAAGAAAACAAAAAGGGAAGCAAGAGCAGAATTTCTGAACTTAGCGGTTTGGATAGATGACAATTGCTTAAGCTGTTATATACATGATTATGGTAAACATCTTCTGCTTTTAGCTTGATTGAAAACAATGGCTCGCCCTAACTGCATAATATGATGCAGTGAGAGATTCCTAAATGATTCCTATTCAGTTTGGGGGGGTGGGGTTGGGGGGTGGTGGTGGGGGAGGACCCTTCTTCAAGAGGCTTTTAAAGTCGTGAGAATTAACATTTTAATCTTTAACCATAAAGTCTGTCCAATCCAGAGAATCTTCTCTTTTTACTTCATTTTGTTTTGTTTGTCTTAAGTTATTTTTGACAATTTGATTCTGCTCCTGTTGTATGTATTGTTGTCATTCATATTTGCTTTGCTAGTTTACAAGTTCTTTTATTGCTTAATGACACACTTCCTGTGCAGTGAAGGGGAAACTCCTCACTTGGGGCTCGGCAGATGATCAAGGCCAAAGTTATTTGACTTCAGGCAAGCATGGGGTAATGCATCAAATCTGTTATTTCTACGTCAATTTTCTTTCTTTCTTTTTTTTTTTCTTTTTTGTTTTTGCTTTCCTATAAATGACTTTGCAACTTCTTTCCTCACTACACTTATCAAGGAGACTCCAGAGGAATACTCACTTCTGACTGAGGCACCTGTAATGAAGGCTACAGCTGGGTGGGCACATTGTGTTTCAATTACAGGTACTCACAAGATTGTGTTGCTATTATTACATTTATCATCTGTGCACTGATCTTGTTATAAAACTGCTGACTGGTTGATTCTTGGTCTTAACTTTTTGTCATGCTATCTTTGATTTCTGCTCAACCAGTTTCACTTCTTAGCAGAAGCTATAAGTATCTTCCAAATGACAAAATATAGTTCTAGTTTCTGTGTCTGCTGTAATTATCCCCCATTGTTTGAGTCGTAAAACTGTAGGCTAGATTTGTCAATGCTAATAGGTATATATAAATATGCAGATACGGGAAATGTTTACACCTGGGGTTGGAAGGAGTGTGTTCCATCTGGGAAGATAGTTCGCAGTATGGCTACAGGGGCAAGCGATGATGGGGATGGTTCTGGGAAGCAAGTCTCAATATTGACTGAGCAGGGTATAGAAAGTGGCTTTCATCCCAAATATTTTCACATTTTAATTGCATTTGTTAACATCAGGTGTTCCTGTACTGAGTCTAATATATCTTATGGCCGTTTGATATAGTGAGCCCACAATCTCCAAGCCCCAAATCAGCTGGTAGCTCAGAGTCTCAGCCTGAAGATAAGAAAGCTGGAGAGGAAACTGCAAAGAGAAGAAGAATAACGGCAGCTAAACAAGACTTTGAAAGTCCACTACCTGCTGATGAATCACTTTCAGCCCCTCCTTGTCTAGTAGCATTGGATCCAGGGGTGAAAATTACTTCTGTTGCTGCTGGTGGCCGTCATACCTTGGCTTTATCGGGTAAATCCTACTGAATTATGCAAACTAAAGCCTGTAAGCAACACTTATTAGGCATGGTTGCTTCTTTGTGGTTACACCATATAGTTTTGTAGGTCATATGAAGTACGAAGCTATGGAAGATCTTTAATGTAAAGCAAGACCTGATGCATCATGTTTTTTACCGGATTTAGATGTGGGACAGGTATGGGGTTGGGGCTATGGAGGTGAAGGCCAACTAGGTTTGGGCTCTCGGATAAAATTGGTGGCTTCTCCTCATCTCATACCTTGCATTGAGCTATCTTCAAATGGAAAAGAGAGGTCTTCAGTGGTTCATCAAAGCGGCATAAATTCAGCCACTCAAGGCCGTAAGATGGGTGGTAGCTACATAAAGGCCATTGCTTGCGGAGGTCGGCATAGTGCAGTAATTACAGGTCAGTGAAGTGGGTTATATTGCGTTAGATTTCATATTGCACCAAAGCAGCGTAAAGTGTCATGTCTGTTCTTGCTTCATTGGAGCTTCATCACGACACTGAAAGTAACATGATTGCAATTAGGTTTTCTGTTATTTTTCTCTCATTGCATGGAGTAGATAGTTCAGGAGATGCTGTCCAACTAATACAAACATTTGCCAAGACTTGTCATTCCCATTGGACTGATGTGATCTTGTTTTTCAGATGCTGGTGTGTTGCTTACTTTTGGTTGGGGACTATATGGCCAGGTGACATTGTGATTAATATTGCTGCCACATGACCCTTTTAGCATGTGTACCTGTATGCTTCCTGCTTATGCTACCTGGCTGAAGTAGGTTCTACCTTTGGAGATATTGTTTTGCAGTGTGGACAAGGGAATACAAATGATGTTCTTAGACCAACTTGTGTCACTTCAATAATGGGGATAAAAGTTAATGCAGTTGCAGCTGGACTTTGGCATACTGTGTGCATATGTGCTAATGGTCGTGTTCAAGCATTTGGTGGAAACCAGTTTGGGCAGTTGGGACTGGGTACCAGTGCTGATCAACCTGAGGTACATATGTACTTGGTGGAAATTTTGGTTATTCCTTCTATTTAGTGTGTGATGATAGCAACTAGCACTAGTTCACCTGACCATGGCATGATGGAGACAAGGTTGTGGTAATTTAGAATTGAGGGAGCAGTTGTTTTTAACTAAGCCAAACATTTGGAGGTTTTTGCGATATATCCCATTATCCAGCGTAGCTGGTGATTTCAGGAAATAATAATTCCCTGATAAGCTTAGTTTTCAGGAAATAAAGTTTTCTGCTGTTTTAGTCACACTCCGGAGTTTTACTTACAGCAGGTTTATTTCTCTTTTAGACGGTGCCCAGGCTTTTGGATGCACCTATCTTGGATAGCGTTATTGCAAAAACAGTGTGTTGCGGAGCTCGGCATAGTGCCATACTGACAGGTATCACAATGGACCATTCACCAGATTCTGTATTCTAATTTATTGCAAGACAGAAATATATTGGTCCATGGATTGAGATCCCAGTATTGCTGTAAAGGTGCTGTCCGTGTTTGATAATGCCATTTGTTAGCAAAAATCACATGATATGCGCAAGCCCTTATGCAATCTTATCCTTTTTAGCTTCTATTCAAATCATGTGAAGAAATCTGTAAATCAGATTAGGAAGATTTGTATTATTTGAACCTTTTCTTAACATGTTGCATAAACCTAGTACAATGTTTAACAAAGTTTTACTTTGTTCATTCCAGAGGATCGGAAAGTATATTGCTGGGGATGGAATAAGTACGGTCAGGTATGTAATCCTACTTCTGACTTTTAGGTGAAATGATTTATTCTTGGCCTTGGATACAGTTTGTACATCACAATTCATTTGATTTTTGCTCCCCGTTTATATACATTGCAGCTAGGTTTAGGCGATACTATAGACCGGAGTTCTCCTTCCCAAGTCCCGTTAGATGATTTCCTGCCTAAAACTGTTGCCTGTGGCTGGTGGCACACGCTATCACTCGCTGAATCCCTAGCTTCAATCTAAAAGCTTTGACAAATGACATGTGGCGAAAGAAGATGATTTTTGCTAGGTTCTCTTTTGTTATTGTATAGTGTGCTTTCCACTTCCCTCCTAGTCTCCCACGCTTTTCTTATTCTTCTCTCGCCTGTAGTTTTTACTGCCACAGTGGTTTTAAAATTAGCATTAGATCTTTTTCATTTTTTTGATTAGATGTCATTCTCAGAATTGCCGAATACATGCTCAGTTTATGTTTACAAAGCACCATTGATCCAGAGTGTGTTGGGGGGCGGGGGGGGAGGGCGAGGGCGATAGCTATCACGACTGAACTGTTCAAGTTACTACAAGCAACACACGACTACACAGGATACTTCTTCGGTTTTAATCCCCATCCGCTAAATTTTGCTAGAAATTTGAGTTCGATTCTGCTGTAGAAGTTGCATCAACGGCCAGAAAATATCTAGTCGATGGAAGTTCCCAGAGGCCTGTGTGGAGTTTGCATTTACCCAGTTATTAATCTGTGGGGAAATGCTAAAAATATTAGAATTTGAAAAGCAGCATTGTTCTGTACCTCGACAATAAAGTAAGCCCACGTGCTGTCATCTGATCGCTCTTCCATCACACCCTTTAAAATAGTCAGCTCCAAGCGATAAATGACATCGGCGATTTCCAGAAAGCGGCCATGGTCATTGCACAGCATCTATTCCAAGTTTCGTGTTAGCGCTAAATTTTGTGTATCAGGCATGTGTGAAAATGGCTTTACATAATTCATATGGGGAATCGCATTTGCTCATGATGAACAGTATTGTTTTTTTTTTTCTTTTGCGACAGAAGGGACAAAAGGAAAAAGAAAAACAGGCAGGATTGCATGTACCTCTATAAGCATGTGCCCAGGGTATTCCAGATCTTTCACAATTATAGGACATGTTTGTTGTGCACATCCCAATTCCAAAGCCCAGCTTGTTCCATTCTGATTACTGTCCTTGATTGCGTGAGCTTTCAAGTGCTTTTGATCAGAACCCTGTGAAAGATATTTTGCAAAATTAAACGGAAATATTGCATCGTGGCAGCAGAATATTATTTATATCATTTTCATAATCTACTAAGGCACAGAAAAAGAGTGAAATCCATAGAGTAGAGCTGTAGCTTTTAGGAAATGAAGTGTATGTCAATTTTCTGGACTCCAAGATGTAACATTATGCTTAAATTGGGGACTAATCATCCTCGAAGACAAGATTGGCTTATCCATTATTTCAGGCTATAGATTTTCTGCTTGCTCCTTGTTTGCTTTCTGTGCTCAGCTCATCAAAGCCACTGATGCATTATAGTGATAGTTGTGCGTTTATAGCATGAAAGCTAACCTAGGAGTATACTCTTGTAAAATCACATAATGAACATATAAGTAACAGCAACTGAAGTCATGTCTCAGTTTTGAGTCATGAGAAAAGCACCCCCATAGCACTTGCAATTAAAGTCAGATTACCATCATAGGAACAGAAAGGGAAGCAGTAAAAGAGGGGAAAACAAATGGCTGGTAGAACAAGACCTGAGCTTAGAGAGACAGTTGCACCTTACTCCCAAGTATTTGTGCAAGTTAAAACCTTTTTGAGTTTCTTTCGAAAGATTAGAACATCAATTACTTAGTGAGAGTTTCACCATTTCACCTATCTATTTCTTTAGATTCGTATCAATCAGCCTCACAGGAAAGCTTTATACATAATATGGCATTTTGTAACTAGGATCCACACAACAGAATTACTTTGAAATATGCCAAAACAGTGTTGGGACAGCAATGCCGCACAAAGATGGGACATTTAGTTCATTTGTTAAAGTACCTCCTTCAGAAGATGCTGTTTTATTTTATCAGCCTGATCAGTCACTCTTTTCAGGAACTGCATGTGCTTTATGGTTCTGTCCAGCAGACCGTCAATGCTACACTGAATTAGTGACAAAAACTGTAAGCAACTCATCGAGATAAATGAAATACAGAAAAGGGAAATGAGTTTCAGTCCAAGTATGCAACCAGCACTTCTGCAGTTAATCTCACCTTTGAACCACTTGGAACAAGTTCCCTCAACTCCTTGATACGGTCCTGGATCAATTGTCTATCTCGTGGCCTAGGCTTATGACTATCACCAGATCTTGCCCTTCTTTTGTTTACACCACTTGTTTTTGATCCTTTTGCTGGACGTCCAATACCATTCCCATCTTTCTGCAACTGGTTCTCGATCAATGCACTAATCATGTAATTAAGTGAAGATGCTGAAGTTGAGATTTTCAATTTTGAGTCTTCACTAAATGCAGATGTCACACAACTCCATGGAACTTGACCATCTCCTGCTAAGGCATCTTGTTCAGTTTGAGCGGATGCAGATATTCCTGATGCAGCTTTTAATGATGTTGTAGTAGAATGAGATCTGTTAGATGAACTATCATCTGAAACACTATTGGCATTGCCAACAACAGCCTCCAAGAGATGCCCCACGTTGTTGTCCTTGGCAGACGCTCCACTGGAATTCCCAGCTGATGGCTGAATACAATGGATAACATCCTGTTTGCATATTGGGCTGCTAACAGAATTCTCTCCCGAGCCTGCTGGCAGCAACAAATTCAGATTTGTGCAGTCCCGTGAAACAGATCCTAGTGCTTTGTGCAGTTCACAGTCACTTGGAAATGTCAAAAATTGGCTTTCACTTTTAGAGATCGAATCATCACAACGGTCCTTATCAAATAGGCATTCCATTTTCCCCTCATATGAGTAAGATTCCACAACCTTATGAACAGTCATATTGTGATGTACCATTTCATAGTCATTAAAGAAGGAAAAGGCCTCCAACTGTTCATCTGCACATGAAGATCTTAAAATATTCTGTATCATTTCTGATTCACTATTTTCAAACATCGGATACATGAAGGCTTCTGCAACATCAGGCATACCCACTGAAGGAATGCCGATTTTGCTTTCACTTCCATTATCAGTCACTTCTGACATATCCATTTGGTATATATCATATAGGTTCTGAACCATGGACATTATCTGATTTGTGTTTGGCATCTTATGATAACCTACATCAATGCTGTCTAGAACTTGAAGATCTTCATCCATCTTCTTTATGGCAGTGCCAGATAACTCACCTAAGCTCTCCATGTAAGCATAATTCACATCAGGAGGTTGAACTAAAAAGTTCCTATCTGACCTAAAAGAAGTAAAATCCCCAGTAGGTTGTTGATGGGCATCAAATTTATTTTTTACACAAGTGACCAGTCCAGCATCTTCAGCTACCTGATTTTTAGTTGGGGGAAAAACGTCAGACAAATAGGGAAACATTAATGAGCTGAAGAATAATACCTAAACATGCTTAGATATGCAAGAGAAATGAATAGGATAACAAGGTCTTCTATGTCTGCCACAATGTTATATATGTGATTCCAAAAATCTAGCACACACTCCTAGCAGAAACATAATACAAACACCATGCATAAAATAACAGTTGGTGAAGTACTTTGATCTACTATTTACAAAACTTCTGTTGAACACAGATGTTCTCTATTTACTCCTAGGGCCAGTATAAATCGAAACAGCAGAGGACTACAGATGGTATTTCCAAATTTTCCGTACAGGTTGTACCTTATCCAGTGATCCAAGTTGTAGAACTCCAGAAGGAACCAAAGGCACTAGCAATATCGTCTGCACAAACATCATTATAACAGTAGGTATTAGCATTAAGTGGCATCAAACTAGAAGTAAAGTCACCATGCCCAAGCAATTTTCAAGATTAGCTTTGTACTTAAAGCATTATCATTTTTAGATTACCTTTATGCCTGCAACAAACTGATGAAGGAGTTCATCTGGAAACTGTCAATAGCAAAATTGAGTTATTCCATATTCTTTGCCCAATACTAAGAATTGCTGAAACTAAAACCTTACCTCAGAAATCAGATTAAAGTTGCATCCATCAGCCATTATGCTATCGGCAAAAATCCATCTTGGACTCTCTGAATATGCAACTTCACCAACAACCCTGATTTGTGAAGTAAGTTTAGTCATAAATTTAGGGAAATTATTCCTGCATGCACCTGAAAAATTTTACATGGTAAATATGCTTTTTATCTTGCTAATCCAATGAACTAGCATGGTAGCAGATATTCAGTTCGGGGGGGGTTGGCGTTGGTAATCCAAGTACAACATGTAATTCCTATTAAAGAGTATGCCAATATTTACTGGTCATCAAAAAGATTTTGCAAAGACATTGTCACTGGATTTCATAACACAAAAAGCAAACTTTTTTTTTTTTTTTGGCATGAAACTAGCGTTTCATGTTGCACTACATGTTACCGTGCTATTTTTTCGACGGGTTCAGAACTCACGTGACAGTATATGTTGTTCCCACCCAATATTAAAGCAGTCAAATTGAATTCTCTCACTCAAATATAATGGTGAAATTGCACATCACAATATTGCACATGCTGCCACATCAAGGTAGCTAACTTTATCTACACATTTGCCCCAAAAGTTTTCGTGTTCTTGCTCCGAGTATCATAGGTCAGTCCTTGTGTGGACAATTCATCAGCACAACACTGAGCACGTACTACGGTTAAGTTTGTTATTCAATCAGATCTAGAGGGTTGGTCGTGGTAAAAGCAATTTATATTCATCAATTACTATATGCAGCATCCTGTTATAAGCTAATAGAATAGACTTTGCGAGCATAATCAATCTCAAACAAGACAAATAAATAGATCAACATAGGTCATAGAAGCTAAAGTTGAAGTTACTTACCCCTTTCCCATTACATAGTAGATGCTTGACATTTCAGCCACCATAAGCCCAATTGGAGAATCAGCCAGATTTTCATTTTGATTTTCCAACTGACAACAGAATAATCCCTCGTTTGACCAATTGAAATAGAAAGAATCCATTGTATCCCCTGTGGGTTCTCTTGGTCTTGCAATATCAAAGGATCCATCTTCCCATGTCAAAAGCCTGTAAAGCAACAACAGAGTGACCAAAAGTTGTGTACATTTCAAATAATCTACAGAAAAAAGGTCAAGTAGCATAGTTAAACTGCTGTGGAAGTTTATCAGAAACAATATTAACAACGGTAGTAGTGGTTTGCTTAATTTTTGTCTACCTTAAAATGTACCACAAAAATGAAGTAAAAAATCAAATACTTCCATTAATGAATTATAACGAAGTTGACCATGTTATCTAACACAGCTATCATAAGCTACAAAAAGTTGAATGTGCACATATTGCAACGCCCACTGATTACTGCCATCTTCAAATTAGCTACCTAATGAACAAGATATCCTAATTTTTGCATCCATTTTAGACAACATGATGGATTATTTAGATCTCAACACTATTTTGAACCAATATCTCCTGTCAATTGTAAACTAATCACCTAGACATTTTGATCCTTACAATTAAAGAGCACCACAAGCTCAACAGAAAATTTACAAGGTGATGACGCACAAACAAAAGTTGTGACACAAATCCAGGGGTAAACTGAAAGACTTACCACTAGTTAAGCAGGGCCTTTGCTTCTTCAAGGCTTAGGGCTCATTTGATAAAACTGAAATTTGAAGACTGAAGTCTCTAAATATTTAAGTGCTGAATTTTGAAATCTTAAGATAGAATTTTGAAATCTGAAGTCTGAATTAATTGTAATTTATTTTTACACTATATTTTATTACAATTTAGATTGAATATAAAAGAATATTAATAATTATATCAATATTTAACATATTCAGACTTTATACTTAATTAACTTTCAAATCACTTAAAATTTATAATAGGATTACAGTACGCCTTAATCAATTAAGTAATAACAAAAATCTGTTATCAAACGTACTTAATTAATTAAGTACTTAATATTAACTGTTATCAAACGCACTTAATAAATAAGTACTTAATTCATTCAGTTTTAAGTACTGAATTGGATTATCAAACACGCCCTTATAAAATGTCTACCTCCTTACCAAGACACTAGCAACAAAAGTACCAAACTAAGAAAAACCAGTTTATAACCAGAAGATCATCAAACCAATTTGTGCTCTACTTAAAAAGACATGTCTGTAGAACATCTAAAGAAAACTGTATTATATCCAATCTCCTCAACTGTCCATGGACAGATCATTAATATACTACCGCTTTGAGCTCACTCAAGCAATTGCATGAAAGGGTAAAACAACTTACGTTTGGCTTTGATGTTGCTGTAGCCTCCAAAACACTGCATAGTCCCATGGAGAATTACAGCAAAGAGTTTGCAGGAACTCCCTCAGAGAATTTGACACCATTTATTATCTTTTGTTTCAAGAAAATAGAGAACGTAAAACTATTTTAACGAGCAGTCTAATTATCTCCAAAACCTTTACTAACTTCCTCGATAAGAACCTCGCCCTGCTTGTACTATCCATAAACCAGCTCTTCTTTTCATTGGAGGCTCCATTGAAGTTAGTAACAAATAATACATCCTTTTATAGCTTTCTTTGATGATCAGTTGGTAAAATTTATGTAGGTGGAAACAAAAGCCTGCCAAAAGACACTGTTAGTGAGAGTTTTCGAGGGGCTTTCAAAATCAAGTTCTTCATGGAACAAATTGAAATGCTGAATTCTAGACAGAAGCCGATTCAAATGCAAATAGAAGCTGAAGTCAAGCAAACCAGATAGACCCAAAAGGAGAAGCAAGCAAATGTTTTTGACGATCTATTCATTTAATTAGTTAATTCCTAGGAAAATGATAACAAAAGTGTGCAATATATCAGTTTACTTAATAGAAGTTTAAAACTCAAGTGGTGAAGCAATTATTTCAAGACACGACTCCTAATGAAATTAAATGCATTGGCAGTCCCTTTCTTTCTTCAGTTAGGACTCGAAGTTTCGGCAACCAAACTGCAGCAGAGATAAAAGAGGGAGAGCATTTATTTAGCTGAAAACTTGACTTGGATTTTAATGTAAAATAAGATAGCATGAGGAATCCCGATTCACAGTTGAATAATTAGAGGGGAAAATCAATAAGCAGAAACTCTACAACAAAGTCATCAAAGAAGGATAGGAATTGAATAATCTGCAGTTTCTCGGAAGATTTCCCCAGACACAAAACCTCACATTTTGGCTGATTCTCAAATAAGAAACCAAGTAAAGTCAATTTCAGAAACTTAAGGAGATTCCCAAAGTACAATGAGCCTTGTTATTGAATGACATTGACCAATACTCATATTTCCATTATCCAATAGCGTTTGAATTTTTCTTGATTAATCGCTCAGGATATAGAACAGAATTAGAGGACTCTTCAAATGACGAGCAGTAATTCTGTCGTCGAGAATTTAACGGAAGATTATACCAACTAAAACAAAACAATGCTACGAGTAAATCACTGAAAAACAAAAAATAAAAATAATAAAAACACTTAGAAATTGCATAATTCAACAAACAACTTCAAAACAAAGTGAATATACAAACGTCGAACTTCGACCGAAGAGGATTTTACGATTTACCAAACATATGAAGGCCTCCAAAGTTTCTAAAGGACTGGAATTCCAGAAAGTTCAAACTCGTTTGCCTCCATTTATGATCGCTTCCAAATTACAGCACTGCCGCAACTGAGAGCTGTGATTCCCGGAATCTAGACGGAGAAATGCGGACGACGGAGGAGGCTCGAGAAATTTACAATTCACAGGAAATGGTAGTAGTATTAGTAGGAATATATATACTAGTAGCTGCAGCGGTGTATTCTACCAGTGTTGTAAAAATGTTACTACTAAAAGTAGAAGGGGTCCACATTGCAACTTTAGCTATTTTGGCTTTTTCGGATTCGAAGTTTGTCCCAAAGTTGGATTTAATGATTCCTCGGGAGCAGTGGGATACCGGAACCCACGTACTGGGGACGTTTTTTAATGATCGCTCGTTGAAAGCGCACTTGAAACTTCTATAGCATTGTGAATTTCACTTGGATTTTTGTTTTGTTCTTACCTGTTGTTACTTATTTCTCTGTCCTTTTCCTTTTTTTGGCTTCTCTCTGATTTTAAAAGAAAAAAAAAAAAAAAACTTACCTCCAAAAGAGAAGAAGAACTCATGTAAAGTTAAGAAGACTTCAAAATTATATTTATTGTTTATTATTTATTATTTATTATTATGAAATAAAAAGACTAAAATAAATTTAGAAATGTATTTTCAAACAAAAAATAATAATAAGATACTAACACAATTAATTACAAAAAACTCTTCATTAAATGACAAATTTTGTGTTGGATTTATATTTTTACATAACCGAAGTGAAGGAATATGGGGGTGGGCGTGGCGACACATCTTACTTGAAGTTTGGTAAACGGCCTCTTTTTTTTCTTTTTTTTTTTTAAGAAAAAGGCCCGAGGGACCTGTAAGAGTAAAAAAATAAAAAGAAGACCAATTTATTAAAAAAAATCTTTAAAATATTAAACAAACTCACTATTCTTTATAAAAACAATTTTATAAAGATCTAAAGAAAAAAAATCCTCAAAATATTAAAACAACCTCACTATTGTTTATTAAAAAAAAATGCTTTTATGAACATCTAAAAAACCCAGAAGGGCCAAAACAACAAAGTCTTGGCAAAAAACAAAGAAGGGACGACTGTTTAGTTTAACTTATTTTATTTTTACCATTTGATACATTGATAAGTGAAAAAACTATACAAAAACCTTTAAAATGTGCCTTCTTCATCAAACCTTTTTACAATTAATTAATTCGTTACTTCTAAAATATCTCCTAATTCACTATCTTCTTGTCCCCCCCCCCCCTTCCTTCTATGATTACCATTATTAATTATAAGTTGGTCTATATTATAAAATATCACATAAAACCATTAAATGGAGTAACTTTATAAAGTGAGATATTAAAAGTTTTTGAATTATAAATTATCATAAGTGATTTTACTATTCAAAAATTAAAATAATTAATTAAGAAATTAAAATATAAGATCTCACTAAAAATTTTGTCTAAAGTGGCCAAATTTTTGGACACAGTCTTATTTGCATCCCCATTCTCTCATGTAATTAAAAAAGGAAAAATGCAGTAATGCAAAATTCGTACACCTAGTTTTCTGTTTTTTTTTTTAACAACTGCTAGTTTATACCCATTACGGGTATCTATCACAAAAATTATACATTAAAAAATTCGAAAATTAATTATTGTACACTCTCACATTTTTCAACTGTTTTGGGTTGACGCCCATTATGAATCGCCATCACAAAAGTTCATATGACTCTTTTTTAATACATTAAGGTGGATGGGGATATGAAATGGGAAAAGTACAAGCATAAATTTTGAAAAACCAATAAACAAAATTATAGAAAAAAGACATGTAATAGCTCATTAATAATTTGTTACTTGTCTTGAATTATTGAGGCACTCGAATTGATGATTTGATCTGAAATTTTGAAAGTACGATCTGAAAAGAGAATTTTTTAACATTTGTAGTGGTAGCGGAGGGCTTGGATTTGTGTATGATAACATGTATTTGTTATAAAATATATAATTTGAGATATTGTTATAATAATTTTTCAAGAATAGATTTTTAGAAAAAAATAAGAAATCTCTTACCTTATTGATAGACGGAGATCACATTGATCAAATCATATAACTTTTTAATCTTTTTTACTTTTAATTCTTTCTATTATTATTTTTCCATAACATAATTATAAATAGTAATATCATGGGCTGATTTCATGTGATAGTTCAACAAAATATTTTTGAGTTGTATAATTATTATTCCTTTCGTCTCAAATTATTTATCTTATTTAACAAATTATGCGAGTATTAAGATAAGTAAACTTTTAGCTAATTAAATATTTTTTTTAATTTTTATCCTTAAAATTTAATTTATTCGCTCTCTTTTTATTGAGGAGTATTTAAATTTTAAAGTTTTACTCTCTCCGTCCCATTAAAATTGGCAATGGTTGACTTGGCACGATATTTTATGCAAAAGTAAAAATTAGAATATAATAATATAATATAATAAAAATAAAAAATATGTGAATCCTATAATACTTTATGTCAAATTTAAAAATATAAATATAAGATATGTGAGGTATATTGATTATTTTATAATAAATTGTATAGTAAAAATTTTCATTTTAAGAAAAGTGTCAAATTTAATGGGACATCCCAAAATAGTAAGTAAGTCAATTTTAATGGGACGGATGGAGTAATATATTCTAAATTGTTTCTCACTCTTACTATTTAAATAAAATCATTTTACTTGAAAAAATATTTAATATATTTAAAAAATAAAATATTATTAAATGAGAATAAATTTAAAATATTAAATATTAATTTTTTTAAAATAAATAATTTAAAATAAAAATTAAACGATAAATAGTGCACATAATTTGAGACGGCTAGGGAATAAGATAAATCTAACAAAATGCTAAAAGAAATCGGAAGAGTTAATTTTGGAGTAATAAAGGGTCAAAAAAAGCGGGCCCTGCCCAGTGCTGTAACAGCACCCACCCACAATTGACCAAGAATTAGTAAAAAAATAAAAGAAAAGTACAAATTTGCCAATGCCAATTAATTTGAGCCTTTTTCCAGTGTTTATCTGAATTGCACTCCACCGCCCAATTTTTGTCTTTTCACAAGTGGGATTTTGATTGCTTAGCATAAACCAAACCCTACTTACTCTTGAGAAATACCAGCCGCGGATTTATTATTAGAGGGCCACATATTGTATGCTAAGTAAAAATATAACTCCCATGTCGATTCATTATTGTCCTATACGCCAATGCTCTTATAAAATTGAATAATTATCTCAAAAATTATTTAATCATATTTTTTAAATTTTTTAGTTTCATAAATATTATTTTATTTTCATTTTTATTGATCATATTCTCGCTGCAGAAGCGATATCCCACAGTTCAAATTACGTACGCAGTGATTATTTCTGACATTGAAGTAGTAGTTGGAACTAATAAAAATAAAAGAAAATAATTGCAAAACTAAAAAAAAAAAAAAAGGAAATTTTGGGACGAAATTTTGATAAAATAAATAATTTTGAAACTATTATTGCATATTATCCTATAAAATTTTATAAATCAAAAGAAGCAAATAGAGCAGCCTTGGTTGACTTTGTAAATGCGCATCCAAGTGATTCATTGGCGTAAGAAGTTCTGTTAGTATGCATGCTTCCGGATGAATATAACTTGGGCATGCTTTGATAAGTACGTTGGAGTTTCTCTCTGATGGATTATCGCCGACGTGATATTTTGACTTAGATAGCAAAGTAGTTGCTGTACCAAAAATTTCACCCTCTGAAGCAGGTGACAAGTTGAATATTATTGCATCAAACGGTGAAAAAATGGAGGGTAGAGCTGGCGCATTAGGTGAGAGCAGATCTTGGAAGAGGATGAGAAGAAGCAAGCGTGCTAGCTAGCAGGAGCTTCAGGTTCCGGCAGCTAGTGGCTTCTGATTACGCCTTATTTCTGGACTTTGATTTTCTTTTTCTTTTTTTTTTAGGGTGCGCAGACTGTGATTAGCCTATCCCATTAGGTAGTAGTAAGCAACCGACAAAAACATAAACTAATGATGATTTCGACATTTAACAGGCCAAAAAGTCAGCGACGTTATTGCACAAACATAAATGATTCGCATGTCTGTTTCTTTGCGTGTTTTGTTGGTTACCATTTCCATTTTTGAAGGGCTAAACATTTTCTGTTTTCGACAGAATTACTCTACGGCCAAGACTTCGGCTACTTCAAATAGGGAAAGATACTCATGATCAGGAACGCCTTCGGTGCTGCATATCAATGGATTTATATATGGCAAATGGATTGAGAATATAAATTTGCACGTTTGACGTACTTTATATTTAATATTTAAATTTAAATAATAATAAATTCATTGCCATAAAACTACTTATATGAACTAATTATGGAAGAGATAGAAATGGAATCAAAATTTTAAATTTTGATAGACAAATGATGTAAAAAGATGTACTATAACAGAGGATAATAGTAAAATTTTTTAAAATAAATTGTAAAGAAAATAAAAGGTAAATTTTAAAAGTATTTTTAATAAAACAAATATAAAAAGTTTTGAAAAATCCCGCCCCTAGCTCGGTCTTAATGTTGGATCTTCCGATTCTTGGGATATCTTCCACTGGCAATTGTATTTGACAGCAGCAAGTTTTTAATTCATCATCCCACCAAAGCTAAAAAGGAGAACAAAATAAAAAAGAGGAGAAAAAGGATAGGGTTTTCTTGTGAAGAAAGGCAAAACCACATGCATAAAATTGACTCTTTCATGGCTCGTTATTTCAAATTTTCAATTACAATAAGCCTTTTCATATGCTACCAATCATTGATGTAGTGACCTCATCGATCGAATAATGATTCTGTAAAATATATTTGAATCTTGAAATAAAAGGGTTCTCTTTCTTTTTTCCATTATAAAACAAGCCATTGACTTGAGAATGAGACATTTCTGATCGCTGCCTTTATAGGGATTTAAGATATAAGCAAAGCTTGTCTTCAATCTTCCCTGTGAGTTAACTGAAAGCAACATTTCCATCAGCCCAACTAATGAAGATAAATAAATAAATATTCTTTCCATTTAATATAAAAATTTTAAAAAAAATTAAATTCAAATAGTAAAAATACTTGAAAAGTTAAGTTGCCCTAAAATAAAATATGTAAATTAGGCTTTCTTCGATTTAGATATAGTATGAAAACGACCTTTTGGATACGGATTCAATGAACATAAATAATTAAATAAAGTATTGGAGTCCAGTTGTCTATTTTGCCTGTATGAAAGTTCCACGAAAGTTCCCAAGTAAAATCAGTGAAGTAAATTAATCCACTGGTTTCATGACTTCATTTTTAATGTTTCATTAGAATCTTGTGTCATTTGCATGGGTGGCCAAGGTAAAGATTATTTAAACTTCTGCTTAGTTATTGATTGCCCTTTCGACCTTATTTTTAATTAATTATGTCATGGTATTAATGAATTGTTCTGGCTCCTTTGTCATTATTGACGAAAGACACGTCTCTTGAAGCGGACAAAAGACCTAAAGGCGGAGGCTTTTAAACATTCACTAAAAAGCACTTCCTTTATTTATTAATTAATTAAAAACATATTTATTGATTCCATGTAAGTAATATATATATATATATATATATATATATATATATTTCTTCCGTATGTCTCAATCAAACTGATAATATTTAATTGATATGAGATTTTATGTGAAAATAAAAATTATAAGATAATAATATACATAATATACTAAAATGCATGGAATATATAAGTTACACGATATTTTATGTCAAATTTAAATATATAATAAAAATATTAATTATTTTATAATATATAATATATTAAAAATTTTCTTTTTTTAAAAAAGTGTCAATTTTTTAGGTAATTTAAAATATTAAATAAATCAATTTAATTGATTGGAATGAAAAGAGTATATTTTTATAAAACAAGAGAATTTTTATATTATTTTTTTAGGAATATGAAATATATATTACGTGCATGTAACTTAAATAGATATATACCTACTAACGAAGCAGTTAAAATGAAGTCTTTTGCTCTAAATTTCAACGAGGGCATAAGGGTAACAATAGTGCACAACTCAAATATCTACCAAGTAGGTCATTTTAGGTACGTTAGGAGAAGTTTTTTCAATTCTACCTTGCAAGCAAGCAAGGAAAGCGTGAAAGAATCAGTTACCAATGTCTTCTGCATTAGATATCAGCGAGTACATTAGGTTAACAAGAGCATGCACCTCAATGTCTACCAAGCAGGTCATTCAAGGTGTGCTAAGGGTAGTTTTTTTTTTCAATTCTATTTTACTAGAAAACGAGGTAAATATAAAATAATCAATACCTTCTACGCTAAATTTTAACAAAGACATTAGGTTAATTAAAGTATGCATCTTAATGTTTAGATTGTTGGATTGTGTTAAGAGGAATATTTTCATTGCGAGAAAGGAAGATAAGCATGAAATGACCAGTGAGAAAAGAACTAACTCATATATTTTCCCAAGTGTTTACTAGCCCTTGTTGAGCAGTATTTGAAGCTTCTCGCAGGCTTTGTTGAACATTTCCCTGGTACCAAAACTCTGAATTGCAACGAGGATTAAGATTTGCATTTTTTTCTCTTGATTGATTCATTGTATTCTTGTATTTTGA
The DNA here is from genome assembly GCA_026120185.1 of Voacanga thouarsii. Classification (NCBI taxonomy): domain Eukaryota; kingdom Viridiplantae; phylum Streptophyta; class Magnoliopsida; order Gentianales; family Apocynaceae; genus Voacanga; species Voacanga thouarsii. Next base: position 2,853,685 of record JANUWF010001287.1, on the reverse strand, counting down.
AACGATGATAATTGGTAAACAATCTAATACAATGACTATAACCTAATTAATTTATCTCTAATAAATAATTTTAAATGACTTGATTCCTTAATATTATTTAGAAGTATTATTTTCTAGTCAAAAGATTGGACGATAATGTATTTAACGTGTTGCTCATTAATAATTGGTAATAAGAGAAGGATAATGCATTCCTCCCCCAAACTACCTCCACCCCCGGCATCACACCCCAATAAATAAATAAATAAAAGAAGAAACGGTATATGTTTGAATTCCTGGATAATATGCTCCTAAATTTAATATTGGTCAATTATGGAATTTATAACCAAAAACCATATAAATTTTTTCAACTTTCTTTTTAAAGAAATAAAATATAAAATGATCAAAATAGTCGCATTAAATTTATAAATGGAGTATAAAATTTAAAGTCAGAATTTGTTTCTTTTTAAATAAAATTTAATTCAGAGTTGAAAGCTTTTTCAAAAAAAAAAAAGTCAGAGCTGAATGAGAAATTTTACACACACAATAAGTATTATTTGAAAAAGAAAAACAAGAGAAGAAAACCAATTATTATTCAGTTCAGCTCTTTTACGCGTAAAAAACGATGCATTAGATCTATAGATACAGAGTTTCAAAAAAACATAGTAAAAAACAAAAAGTCAGATAGACAAGGATAGCATCACAGCAACCGTTCCCGCACGTAAGAAAGTCAGAGCTGATTGGACGGTTAGCAAGGACCGACAGCCTAGGCAGTGGAATTCCGTGGGTGTTGGTCCGACTCCTAACTGATCTTCAACGTAGCGTCAGAGCCGGTCCACATCAACAACCTTTTCTCGCCTAGATGTCACTTCGTTAATGGTAATGTAAGTCGTGTTAGGCGTATAGGTTTTTCCACCGCCCCAAATTTTGCTATTGTTGTGTGTCAAACCTTTATTCAATACTCTAACTTGATAGTTTAAATTTAGGATTATTATTAAATTTGATTTTTTAATTAATTCAAATTTAAATATTCAAATATTCAAGTCTAGAATTCACTTATTTATATTATGTTGTCTGTTATAAAATTAGGGTAGTGTTAGAATAAAATCTACACACTACACACTAAGAAAATTCTAACTATTCTTTGCACAAGAATTTCTCTTCAAACTTCTCTCTTTCTTTCTCTCACAATTCTTTCTCTAATCTTTCTTTCACTAATCTTTCTTTCACAAAATGATGGTGTATTACAAGCTTAGAGAATAGCTCTATTTATAGAGCTCTAATTAGTGAAATACATCATGGCATACATCATCTTCAACTAATCTCAATTAATGGTGTCTCCACTAAATGGTGGACATCCATAAAAATCTTCTAATAATTCACATAAATCCATAATTAGTGGAGCCTCCACTAATTAATGGAAATTCCAATAATTCATAACACTCCCCCTTGGATGTCCATCCATACATAAAGAATATGCCTCGTTAAAACCTTGCTAGATAAAAATCCAGTGGGAAAAAAAATCTAGTGAAGGAAAAAGAGTACACTATTCTATATGTCCATTTATTACTCCCTCTGATGAGATGATTCCTTTAAATCTTTAAACCGACGCATACCGATTTTATATCTCAACTTTTCAAATGTTGCAGTCGGTAAAGTCTTCGTGAAAATATCTGCGAGGTTGTCACATGACCGAATTTGTAGCACATCAATTTCACATTTCTTCTGGAGTTCATGAGTAAAGAAGAATTTTGGTGAAATAAGTTTTGTCCGATCTCCTTTAATATATCCTCCTCGTAATTGAGCTATGCAAGCTGCATTGTCTTCATAAAGAGGAGTTGGAATACCTTTGATTGATGATAATCCACAACTTTCTCGGATATAATGAATCATGGATCTTAGCCATACACATTCTCGACTTGCTTCATGAATGGCTATAATTTCAAGCATGATTTGAAGAAGTAGTCTGCTATAGATTGTTTCGTAGAACGCCATGATATAGCGAGTATTTCCACATGTAAATAGATAGCCCGTTTGAGAACGTGCTTTATGTGGATCAGATAAATAACCAGCATCTGCATAACCTATCAATGTTAGACTGGTTTTATTTGAATAAAATAATCCGAGATCAATTGTACCTTGGAGATATCGAATGACTTGTTTAATTCCATTCCAATGTCGTCGTGTTGGTGAAGAACTAAATCTTGCTAATAAATTGACAGTGAAAGCAATATCGGGTCGTGTGTTATTAGCAAGATACATCAATGCACCAATTGCACTTTGAGATATGGTACTTCGAGGACCAAGGAGTTCTTCATCATTTTCTTGAGGTCGGAAAGGATCTTTATCCACATTTAATGATCGAACGATCATTGGAATACTCAATGGATGTGCTTTGTCCATGTAAAATCTTTTTAGCACTTTTCTTTGTATATGTTGATTGATGAATAAATGTTCTACTCTCCAAATGTTCAATTTGTAAACCAAGGCAAAATTTGGTTTTACCAAAATCCTTGATTTCGAATTCTCTTTTTAAATAATCAATTGTTTCTTGGAGCTCTTCGGGAGTTCCAATAAGATTAATATCATCAACATATATAGCTAATATCACAAATTTAGAACCAGATTTCTTAATAAAAACGCATGGACATACCTGGTCATTTTTAAATCCCGCTTTCAATAAATATTCACTAAGACGTGTGAACCACATGCGCCGCATTGCTTCAGGCCATATAATGATTTACGCAACTTGATGGAGTAATTTTCACGAGGATAATGTTTATATGCTTCGGGCATATGAAATCCTTCGAGGATTTTCATGTAAACATCATTTTCTAAATTTCCATACAAGTAAGCGAGTGACAACATCTAATAGGCGCATATCTATCTTTTCATGTACTTGCCAAACTGATAAGATATCGGAGTGTAATAGCATCAACAACGGAAAATAAGTTTCATCATAGTCAATACCTGGTCTTTGTGAAAAACCTTGGGTTACTAATCGCGCTTTATATCGAACGATTTCACTCTTTTCATTGCGCTTTCGCACAAATATCCATTTGTAGCCAACGGGTTTTACACCTTCGGTATTCGGATTGCAGGTCCGAAGACTTCACGTTTTGTCGGTGCATTTAACTCCGATTGAATCGCATCTTTCCATTGCGACCAATCTTTTCTATGCTCGACATTCATCAAGCGATATTGGTTCGGGATCATCATTATCCTGTGTAACATCAAGAGATATATTGTATGCAAATATATCATCAATAACGGTTTCTATCCGATTCCAACTTCTACCGGAAGTGGTATAATTGATAGAAATTTCGGTGTTACTTTCATCAACTTCGGTTCTTTGTCATCGGTTCTTTCTTGGTCTTTATCATTCTTTTCTTCAATATGATCTTCGGATCATTTAATCCTCTTTTCTTTCGAGGATTTTTATCTTTAGAACCAAGAGGTCGGCCATGCTTCGGCATGCTTTTGGCTCAGCAGTTATATGTAAAATCTTTTGTTCTGCTGGAACTTCAATTCGAATAGGAGCATTTATAGCTGGCATATGCGATTTTGTTACTCTTCTAGAGTCAACAAAAGCGTCTGGCATTTGATTTGCAATGCTTTACAAATGAATTATCTTTTGAACTTCAAGTTCACACGCGCTTGTATGCGGATCAAGATAATTTAATGATGTTGTCCAATCACGATCTTTCTTGTACTATTTCTGTTCTCCCCCTAATTTAGGGAATAATGATTTCACAAGAGAATAAGAAAAAATATAAAAAAATGATGACAAGCAGGAAATGCCAAGAAAAATATCTATTTTTTTTTTCACTCTTCCCGGTACCGACTTTTCCTCTTCATCTCTTGTCTTTTCTTCTCCTCCAACCCTCTACCTACCATCTACCTCTTCTTCTTCCTCATACAGATATATATATATATATATATATATATATATATATATATGTATCGATATATATCTCAGTTATCAGTCATTAGTAAACATCAAAAACAAAAATCACAAAGCAGATATGGAGACTAGTAATTCATTTGAGACATGGTCAAATTTTGACTTAGTTTCTGCAGCAGATGTTGATGTATTTTCATTTCCAAACCAACCGCTTTTGCCTAATTCGAACACAGAAGATTTTGATATGTTTTCCTTTCCAAACCAACCGCTTCTGCCTAATTCGAACGCAGAAGATTTTGATATGTTTTCCTTTTCAAACCAACCGCTTCTATCTAATTCGAACGCAGAAGATTTTGATATATTTTCCTTTCCAAACCAACCACTTCCTCCTAATTTCAGGTGAGATACCTTTGATGGCTTCCATTTGTTTTTAGTGTGCTTGATAATGAAATTAAACTCTCTTTTGGTTTGTTTTTGATGTAAATCAGTGGAAGTTTTGAACATACCGCTTTGGACCAAGTTGATCTCGCCCCTACAAGAGACTCGCTTTTGATACTGTTCTTCTTGATGTTATTCCTTTGAATGAGGATATGCTTGTGCATGATCCTTTCTACTCTCTAATGGATTTTGAACAAAGCCATAATATGTTTCCAGGTTATTATACATTTAAACATGGATTTTGAATGGTATTACCTTTATCGATATTATTTTCTTTTTCTAGAAGAAATAATGAGTGGTCTTGGCAACGAAGTCGGAGTAAGTACTCATGAAATGCATAACATCGAAGTTCAAGATATTATTGCGAGACAAAATTCCTGGGGAGAAGAAGATGATTAAGAGGCGAAGAGAGAAGAAGGGCAATAACTCCCGAGACACTATCAAGAGAAACAATTTCGCGAGTACTTTTACCTACCAATCAAAAGCGCGACCAAAGAAGCGAATATTGGCATAACCCGTCTCAAGAAAAGATGTAGGGAGTTAGGAATTCGTCGATGGCCTCACGGGAAATTGGTGAGCTTGGAGACCATAATCAAGAATGTTCAGGTTCTCTCTCATACATACTTATAATTTGTAAGTATGAAACTATGAAAGATTTATAAGTAAATAACCGATGATATCACTTCGATTTACGGGATATGCAAAATAAAGAAGAAGGAGGACATATGGGTGAGAAGAAATTACAAGAAGCCATTGCGATACTTGGAATGTGAAAAACAGTTGGTGGAAGAAAGTCCTAATACGCAGTTAGAGGACCAAACACAGAAATTGAGACAAGCATGTTTCAAGGCCAAATATAATAAGAAATATAATAAACTTAAGGAGATCATAAAATCTCAAGACTCATTTCGCAGTAATTTTACGGCTACTTCTGCTGCTAGTCTCGATGCTAGCTCAAAAGGGAAAGAAAAGGAGGAGGATGTCGAAAAAGAGGAGTTGAAGTCCATAATTACTAATTGTTTGTCGTCCTCTAATGTAAATATTGAAAAAGAACAATTACAAACCTTCATCTTACATTTGTCGACTCAATTACAAAAGAGCAACTATAAGCATGTATCATTAAGTTCATATGAACACTAGTGCTATGAATAAAAGATGTGATGCTTATTATTAATGGAAATATCTTTTTCCCTTATTATCTTTTCTGTTCCACTTCAGGTGGCGAGTATTTCTCTGTGATAAGGGAAATATCGAGTGTGTCCATGACCATAACCACGGCCACTTGCCACAACTACGACTATAACGATGGCCTCGCTGGAGCCAACAACATTCACTTGAGAGTCTTTGTTGAGCCAGTTCATCCGGCTTCATGATTTCTCAATAATAACTCATGTTAAATTTGTCAATTTGGGATACCATTTTTCTCGATATTGTTCTTGCAGGACAATATTCGAGGTATGAAAAGTGGAGAATGTCTTCTCCAATATAACTTTATCGATAACTTTTTCTCCGCAAAATTTTTTAACTAAGATGTAGTTTTATACATCACGGAGTTCACGGTTTTACAATCTTGCAACTTCGGGTGCAACCATTCATACCGTGCGGTGGGTAGTACGACCATCTTCGGGTGGTCAAATCTTTCTTTTTATCTACATGACATATGGATCTCCTTTTTTTAGCATTTAGATGCATTTACGTATGACATATAAATTTTTTTCAGAAATATCAATGGCTACAAATTCGAATTTAGCGAGATCAATAAATGCGTACCTGTCTTACGGCTTTAATAACGGCAGAGACTCGTGCTGATAACGTGTTATAAAATTAGGGTAGTGTTAGAATAAAATCTACACACTACACACTAAGAAAATTCTAACTATTCTTTGCACAAGAATTTCTCTTCAAACTTCTCTCTTTCTTTCTCTCACAATTCTTTCTCTAATCTTTCTTTCACTAATCTTTCTTTCACAAAATGATGGTGTATTACAAGCTTAGAGAATAGCTCTATTTATAGAGCTCTAATTAGTGAAATACATCATGGCATACATCATCTTCAACTAATCTCAATTAATGGTGTCTCCACTAAATGGTGGACATCCATAAAAATCTTCTAATAATTCACATAAATCCATAATTAGTGGAGCCTCCACTAATTAATGGAAATTCCAATAATTCATAACATTATTTATTTTATATTATTTGCATATAATACAATATTAATATAAAATTTTTATTTATACATTTTAAATATTTTTAAAAATAGTTCAATTTTGAACTTAAATTTTGAGCTTATTAATCAACTAATGAGTTTTTAAAAAAATTCTTATGGAATCCAACTCGAAATTGATTTAAGACATGTTTAGTAACTCAATTAAATATTTAAAATTAATTAATTAAGTATTTTTTTAATTAGATATATTTGATTATGGATAATATTAAGTACTTAATTAATTATGTATATTTTATAATAAATTTTTATTATCAATTAATTAATTAAAACGTATTAAAATTTTATTAAAAATTTTAAGTGAAATAAAAATTATTTAAATATAAGTCTATGTTAAATACTCATCATCTAATTATTAATATTTTTTATATTTAATCTAAATTGTAATATAATATACTGTAAAAATAAATTATAATTAATTTAAACATCACATTTAAACTTTAATTTTAAAATTTAATCTTTAGATTTTAGTTTTTATAATTTAATACTTGAATATTCAAATTGCAAACAGTGTTAAGACTCAAACTAAAACTCCACTAGAGTACAACCCCATTTAGGATATAACGTTTTTTCTTTTTTTCTTTTTTCTCTTTTTCTTCCTCAAAGTAACAACTCATTTGGATGCAAATGGGCTATTATTATAAATCTTTTTCATTAGTATAAATTATATAATTTACTGCAATCGATGATTTACCAAACTATGATACAGTAATTTAATGTTTCAATGCATGAATTGAAATCTAGAAACATTAAGATATTCCAACACTTTAACAAAAAAACCAAAAAGTATATGTAAGAAGCACAGCATATGAAGTAAAGCGAATCTAGCAAAAAACAAAAAACAAAAGAAGTAAAGCGAATTATTGATGGAGTAATACTAAAAGCAAGTCGGCCCATATACCTTTTCCTTTTTGTGAAAAAGAGTCAACGAGATCGATATTATCGTAGGGCCATTTTGCATCTTGCAGAACATATAAAGACAGCAGTTTTTTTTTTCTTTTTTTTCTTTTTTTCTCTCTTTCTAAATACATAAAGACAGCAATTTAGATCTCAAAAGGGATAGTTAAATTGATCGGGTAAAGAATACAATAACTGAAATATTAGAATCATGAGGCGAGTTTTACCCAATGCACATCCAATATGTTCAACACATAACATCATTCAATTTCAAATTGACAAAAGTGAACCTAATTGGGCATCCTTTCGTATTATATATACATTACCTCTAAAACATTTAATCCTATTATCCTACTTCCTCTACCCCTTTTTATTTGTCTATTTTAACTGATTTATAAATTTTAAGAAAAATAAGATTTTTAGGTTAATTAATCAGCATTTCCTATTTTATCCTCAAAGAATCTCTCATTATTAAGAGGTAATTAAATTCTAAAGCTTTATGTATTGTAAGCATATTCAATTTACTTCTATTTCCCACTACAAGTGCACAATACTCATTGTATTAAAGAAGAGTATTTGTAAAAAAAATAACAATTAATATAATCTTAATTTGCTAATGAGATAAATAAATTGAGACAAAAATCTTAATTAAAATAGACAGTTAAAAGGGGACGAATGAAATAGTAAATTTGTGACTACCACTTTTGACATCCAACTTTTCTTGCATCTCAATCTAGATATTCATCTGCCATATTTGTGAAGCGGCTGATAAGGAGATCCTTATCAAAAAAGCAATATAATAAGGTTTAGAGGGTCCAATATATACTTCGTATAAGTAATACATCATTGATATTTGATATATTCCAACAGAAAATTTTATTCATTTTGGATTTTAAGATCGCTAATATAAATTACGATTTTTTATTCATTTTTATTTTGATTTTGTTTTCTTTGTTGGGTTTCTGATGGGTTGGAGAGTTTTTTTTTTTTTTAAATCTTGATTTCGTTTTATTTGTTGGGTTGTTTGGTGGATTGAAGAACCCATTTAATTGACAGAAGATTCTGATTTTATTTCGTTTATTGTAGTATTTGGTGGGTTGAGAAAACCATTTAATCGGCAGAAGATTGTTGGCTAACAGAGTCTTTTAATATGATAATAACTGAGAAACTCTAGAAACCTTATTCCCCCAAATCCTTGGAGCCTCTGGGACCCTACTTTTTCAGATCTTGGGGACAAACCCTAGCATGGCGGTTGAGCCGTTGTCAGCTCTCCCCCCTCCGGTACCTACTACTGCATAAGGATGTAAGTCTTTTGCTGAACTTTGCAGTGATTCTGGTGAAGTCTGTCCTTCTATCAAGCAACCTTCCTCTTACAAAGGCTTTCCTGCATTTTTCTTCTCTGATGAAGAGATCTCCTCTCTTACTTCTCCTTATCGTTTTGCTCTGGTGGGAAAGTTTGCTCAAGGTCATCTATCTATGGAGGATCTCCGAAAGGAGATCAAAACTATTGGCTTGCGTGGAGAAGTTCTTTTGGGATTTTTAGACACTAAACATGCTTTAATCTGCCCCACCATGGAGGAAGATTATCTGAGGCTTTGGATGAAGAATCTTTGGTTTCTTAAGGGCTTCCCAATGCGCATTCTGAAATGGATTAAGGATTTCAGAGTTACATCAAACCTATCCATCGTTCCACTATGGGTCTCTTTTGAGCACCTGCCGATACACCTATTCAAAAAGAATATTTTATTTGCCATAGCTTCTATGATTGGAAGGCCATTGAAACTCAATGAAGCCATGGTAAACCTCTCGAGACCCAGTGTTGCAAGGATCTGCATCGAAGTGGATTTGATTAAAATAAACCCCAAGTCCATTTGGATAGGCAAAGGAGATTCAAGGTTTTTCCAATCAGTAGCATATGAAAATATGCCCTCTTACTGCAAACAGTGCTCTAGACTTGGCCATGATGCTTCTTGCTGCGGACTCAGAGAGAAGGTCACCCCTAAGTCTGTTCTGCCTCCAATTAAGGAGCAATGGATTCCTAAGCCGAAGTCATTTATCCCGGAATTAACTACAAATAGGCCAGAAACCCTAGTAGGTCCTGCTCGGCCACTGCAAGACAAACTTCCCAAGGGCAATCGCAAGAGAAGTAACCCCCCTCTTTCAAAGCCTGGACTGCTTCCCACATCACCGATGTTAATTCATAACAGCCCTGACTTTGTTTCCTCGGATCATTCGTTGCAGGGAGATCCCCATAGCATGACTAAGAGACAGGGGGACAATGCTAAGATGGGACAGCAAGAGGCTTCCCATGACTTAAACATCAGTGCTAAATCGCCCGCAAGTAATGACATGGCTTTACTATTGAACTCCAATAATAGATGACTAGGCGAGATCTTGGATGATCTGCATTGTTCATATACAACTAAGTTGGTCTCTGAGATACCTGAGTCTAGTGAAGATGAGGCCCAGGATGCCCGCAAGAAGTACAATTCTGACATTGAAAGGCCTTCTCTCAGAGCTGATTTCCTTCTATTCCTAAAGGCGGTGGTAGACGAGAGAAAGCAGCCTCGCAAGCAGCATAAGAAGTAGGAGAGTGCCGCTTTTAACGTCCGTCTGATGCATCCCAGGAGGAGAAGACCACTATTAAAATATGCTTGCTTGCCTTCTTCTGCCGCTGGTTTAAAATGAATACCTTCATCTGGAACATTCAAGGCACTGCTAGTGCATTCGCGTTTAGAAAACTGAAAAAAGTACTTTGTTCTCATAAGATCGACTTCTTTGCGATTCTAGAACCTATGGTATCTGATGACAAATTGCAATGCTATGTGCATAAACTGGGGTTTCATTGCGGGTTTTCTAATCTAAATGGCAAAATATGGATTTTTTGGAGGGATCACATTCATTTATCAGTTCTTGAAAATAACTTTCAATTTGTGCATTTGCACGTCTCTGTTTTTGGCATTTCCGCTACTTGCTCCATTGTCTATGTTGCAAGTGTTGGGATTCGTGGACTCCTAAACGTGAAAAACATCCATGAATCCCTTCCGATGACCTAAATAAATGATTAAGAAGATCTAAAGGTTTATAGAATTACATCTATTTGGCGTAATCGAGACCTTTCGATTTTGATTATGCTGTCATACGTGCAACCTGAACGATCACCAGACGTTGCAGTATGCGAACATCCTCTATCGGATATACACAGCGAATTAACTCGTTACCTCGAGAGTGCTAGCGTCTAGAGTTTGAGAGGCTTATTTTTCTGGTGAATGGAGACACGAATATTTTTAACAAACGGGACTCTTGAGAAGACAATTAGGGTTTTCTTAAAAACCCCTCCGAACCTTTTATAGTCCAACTCTGATAATATCTTATCATATTTTAGTTTAAATTCAAATTAAATTAAAACTGATATAATAAGATTCAGCCATTATCTCGATAATTTAACTAATTAATTTATCGAGTCAGATTCTTATAATCTAGACTATTGGGTATCTCACGCATATTAGAATGGCGCAGAGGAAGAATAAGAACGATATACCACCCTAAGATCCGCATATGTGTGGAAAATAAGATATAAAGAGAACAAATGTAACAGCTTTTTACCTTTCTATGATCGTCTGAAGAGCAAAATTTCTTTTCTTCAAGTCGAGGGGCGATCCAGCAATCCTCTTGATCAAACACCACGAGAATTGAACGTCCAACCACTATAATCACAGTGTGTGATTATCTCTAACAGAAATCCACACGGAGGATCACACTCGAGCACCAAGATGTTTATGTGCTAGCATAAACAAGATGGCGGCTAGGGTTTATGGTGAAGAACCATGAAAGAAAGAGAGAGAAAAGAAAAGAAAAGAATCGTATATCCTCTAGGGTTTTGAGTTGTAATTCATGTCTTTCAGCCAAGGAATTTCGTGCATATATCTGCCATATATTACACAGAAAAAACTGCTGAAAAATCCTCCAATTGAGAATTCTAAAATAATTAGAATTCCCTAATTGTAATTGGAAATATCAAATTCTCACAATTACAGTTTAGACCATAAATTATAACTAATTATAATTTGGCCACAACAACATCTCTTTCTCGCAATTAACTCCATTATGTTATCAAATAACATCTTGAATATATAATCTTCTATTATGTGTGACATATTTGGTTCCCCAGTCAATTGGTAGCGAACATGAATTAATTCAAACGTCTTTGAGATTAATAATTCATAATTAATTAAAATTAATCATATTGATTCTAATCAAGATTGGTTTATTAATTTATCAATTAATAAACCCATATTCTCATATCATGAGCGGTATCTAGCAACACATCATGACTACCCAAGAGTTCAGGAAGTCAAGTAACTTGACATGAACCCTTCAATAACAAACTACAGTGCAATTAACTCCTTTCACTATACAATTTCTCATTCGATTTGGAATACGGAATTAGTGCCAACTCCCTCCAGAATATATATTAATTCTGGCTCGAATATAATAGTACTTATATCAGGAACCCACTACTCTAGATGTGTATCAATTGGAACTGTTTCCAATACACAGTTGCCTTGACCAAGGACTTCTCGAATAGTAATTCCTACAAGTGGTCGTGAGATATTCGCCCCTACTATTATGAGTGGTGAATCCTTTATTGACCATCTCAACTACTTTTGTTTACCTCACAATGTACCCAATATTCATCCCATACGCGGCCCTCAATCTGGCTCCAGGGATTGGAATCAAAATACAATACTCAACAAATAAAGTACCTTGGAGATCTCAAGTCTAAGGATACTTACACGTTTCTTATATTAAGATTATATCACTGGCACTAAATAGTTATCCATGTGATTATCTCATAGTTAGGTCATCCAATGAACTTGTTCCATTAACAAGCATCTACGTGTTAACTTTGAGTATCTCAATACTCACAGATATGAGAACCACCACCTGATTAAATCAGGAAATCTAACACATGCTAGTCTTAACGCATTAATGATGTCCTGTCTCATTAATACTACGACTAGGGACTATTTAAGTACTAACACTATACAGTGTAGTAGGAATCTCATAGCATGATCTCTATCATAATTTCCTTAACACAGTGTTGTATTTGGGACTTTATCTAACAATTATATTACTTAAGAGTAAATAAAAGAAATTGTAAGATAAATAATGCATTTTATTAAAATAAAATGTGTTATATATAACATACAAGTGATTGCCTCTATGGTATAATACTAACAAACTCCCACTTAGACTAGAGCCAATCATTCATGTATCTAATATCGAATGACTCAATATAACTATCATGTTTCTTTTGGGATAGTGCTTTTATAAGTGGGTTAGCTATATTCTCATCCGTGGGAACTTTCTCTATCTTTACATCCTTAACTGCTTCAGAAGCGGTCATGTACTCAGCTTCTGTCGTAGAGTCGGCAATAGTCTCTTGTTTGGAACTCTTTCAACTTATTACCCCTCCGCACAAAGTAAACACGTAGCCAGATTGTGATTTGAAATCATCTTTGTCAAATTGAAAACTGGCATCAGTATACCCATTTATTTTCAAATCACCTTCTCCATATATTAAGAACACATCCGTAGTCCTTTGTAAATATTTAAGAATGTTCTTTACAGCCATCCAATGACCCTCACCAGGGTCAAATTGGTATCTGCTCGTCAAACTTAGAGCACAAGATACATCGGGCCTAGTATATATCATAGCATACATAATAGATCCAACTGGCGAAGCATATAGAATTTTACTCATGTGATCCTTTCAACTTGTGTCTTGGGAGACATCGACTTTGAAAGGCTTACACCATGTGATATAGGTAAGAATCCCTTTTTGGATTGATCCATGCTAAATCTCTTTAGCATTTTATTTATGTATGTAGATTGTGAAAGACCAAGCAACCTTTTTTATCTATCTCTATAAATCCTTATTTCAAGAATATAGGTTGCTTCACCAAGGTCTTTCATGGAGAATTGTTTGGACAACCAAACTTTAACCGTTTGTAAGACAGGTATATTGTTTCTTATTAGTAATATGTCATCTACATAAAGTAATAAGAAAACAATTGCACTCCCACTAACTTTCTTGTATACATAAGGCTCATCTATGTTTTGAATGAAACCAAACTCTTTGATTATTTCATTAAAACGGATGTTCCAACTCCTAGAAGCTTGCTTAAGTCTATAAATGGACCTTTACAGCTTGCACACATTTGTGCCATCACTGGATGTGAAACTCTCAGGTTGTGTCATATACACTTCTTCAGTCAGATTTCCTTTTAGGAAAGCTGTTTTCACATCCATTTGTCAAATCTCATAATCATAATAAGCAGCAATGACTAGGAGTATCCTGATGGATTTTAACATGGCTACTGGCGGGAAAGTTTCGTCATAATTAATACCATGTTGTTGACGATAACCCTTCGCCACTAGTCATGCTTTATAGGTAATTAAGTTACCATCTATGTCCATTTTCTTCTTGAAAATTCATTTGCATCCAATAGATTTAATTCCTTTGGGTGGATCAACCAAAGTCCATAATTGGTTGTCGTACTTAAAATCCATCTCTAATTTCATGGCTTCAAGCCATTTGCCAAATTCTGAACTGTTCAGAACATCCTTGTAAGTAGTAGGCTCATCTTCTTCTATGAGCAATACGTCATTGTGGTCATTAATGAGAAATCCATATCTCTCAAGTGTCACACGTATCCTACTAGATTTACGAGAATCTTGTGTAGTAGAAGGTTCATCTATTCTTTCAACAGATGTGGGATCAGACGATTGATCCTTATTTGTTTGATCTTCATGAACTTTATTAAGTTCAATTTTACTCCAACTGTCCCCTTTGAGCATGTGCTTCTTCTCTAAGAAGACGACATACTTTGAAACAAACACTTTGCTTTTAGAGGGTAGGTAAAAATAATATCCGAAAGATTTTTTCGAATATTTCACAAACAAACACTTGTCAGACTTACGATTAAGTTTGTCTGACTGTAGCCTTTTGACAAAGGCAGGACAACCCCATACTCACAAGTGAGATAACTTTGGTTTCTTACCAAAAAACATCTCAAATGGGGTAGAATCAACTGTTTTTGTCGGAACTCTGTTTAGTATATAAAAAGAAATTTCTAGTGCATGCCCCCAAAACGATTTTGGTAGGTTTACAGACGCCATCATGGTCCGTACCATGTCTAGAAGGGTTCCATTCCTTCTCTCAGATATACCGTTATGTTGAGGTGTATGTGGTAGAGTCCATTAAGATAATATTTCATTATCTCTAAGATAACTTAGAAACTCTTGGCTCAAGTATTCTCCTCATCGATCAGATCATAGAGTCTTAATACTTTTGCCAAGTTGTTTCTCTATTTCATTCTTGAAATCTTTGAACTTTTCAAATGCCTCATATTTGTATTTCATTAAATACAAATACCCGTATCGTGAGAAATCATCGATAAAGGTTATGAAATAGTTATAACCTCCTCTTGCTTGTATTGACATTGGGCCATATACATCAGAATGTATGAGTTCTAATAACTTTTTGGCACATTCTCCTTTTCTTGAAAAATGAGTTTTAGTCATTTTACCTAGTAAACAAAATTCGCACGTGCCATATGATTCATAATCAAATGAGCCTAAATCACCAAGCTTGTGTAACTTAGAAACACGATTTTCGTTTACATAGCTCAAATGACAATGCCATAAGTAAGAGGTGTTAAAGTTATTCATTTTAGGTTTCTTATTGTTTATATTGAGAATTAGATTATCCAAGTCTAGAACATATAAACTATTAATCAGAGTTGCTGAACCATAATGAATATCATTCAATGAAAAAGAACAACATTTATTCTTAAATATCAAATGAAATCCATTTAAGTCTAAACACACAACTAAGATAATGTTTTTCATTAAAACTGGTACATATAATAGGTTTGTAATTCTAAAATTAATCTCGAAGGCAGGTTCTGCTCATATGTCCCCACAGCAAATGCAGTAACCTTTGCTCTATTTGCAGTATGTAGGTCCATGCCACCTTTCTTTAGCCTTCTATTGCTCTTTAGTCCTTGCAAGTTATTGCACAAATGAGATCCACATCTGATATCTAATACACATATCTCATTTCTAAAGACAGTATTTATCTTAATCATAAACATACTCAGAGTAGAAATAGAAGTGCTTGTAAGCTTCTCCTTCTACTTATTGTCCTTAATGATCTCCAAGTAGGCTTTGCAGTTGCGCCTCTAATGGCCTATCTTATCACAATAATAGCATGAGCCCTTGGTAGCTGCGTCCTTCTTCTTCACACCACCTTTGGGTTTCATGGGAGCCTTCTTCTTCTTTTAAACTTTTTTCTTAGAAAAAAATTCTACCATTAAAACTGAATTGGAATCCTTCTTCATGGAGGACTCGGCAGTTTTGAGAAGATTGATCAACTCAGGAATGGTGGACTCAATTTTATTCATCTGATAGTTAATCACAAATTTTGAGAAACTATTAGGCAAAAATTATAGAATTAAGTCAACACTTAAGTCATGATCCATTACAAACCCGAGAGATCCAAACTTCTCTATCAAGCCTAACATCTTCAGCCCATGAGTGGCCACAGAAGAACCCTCTGCCATTTTGCAATGAAATAGTTGCTTCAAGATCTCGTATCTCTCAGTTCTGGCTTGGGCATCAAACATCTCTTGAAGATGTAGTATAATCGATTGAGCATCCATATACTCGTACTGTTTTTGCAACTCGGGAGTCATGGATGCCAGCATAATACATGACGCTGTATCACTATCCTCCTTGTGCCTTTTGTAGACAGCATGCTCATTAGCATGACCATCTTAAGTTGGTGGTGACGGAATAGGAGCATCTAGCACGTAAAGTAACTTTTTCGATTTGAGAACGATTCTCAAATTTTTATACCCGTCGAGATAGTTTGATTTAGTTAACTTGTTGGTTTCCAAAATGCTACATATGTTTAGATTTGTTGACATGATGCAAGTGTCCTAGATGTAAAGATAGAGAGGATTAACTACTGTATATGCACATGAAATGCAAATAATTAGAACTTTAATT
Source organism: Voacanga thouarsii (assembly GCA_026120185.1). NCBI lineage: Eukaryota > Viridiplantae > Streptophyta > Magnoliopsida > Gentianales > Apocynaceae > Voacanga > Voacanga thouarsii. The sequence goes on along the minus strand of JANUWF010001287.1, from coordinate 2,837,165 downwards.
AAACGCATTTTTACTCCACTATTTTACTTAAACCAATAGCCTCCACTACTGATTCGGGAAAACCCATTAAAAGCTTTTCTAGTGGACCGGTATCCAAATTCCTCAAGAATAACCTGGGGTTTGCCCAACAAACCACCCTTAAATTCATTGATAAGTATCCAATACCAATTACATCTTATGTAACTATCGGATCATTAGATGATTAACAACTTTTAATCTTAAAGCCTTACCCCAACTTTTCCTCTAAATTTCTTTATGCTTGAATTTGCCCAATTGGGATAAAGAATTTAGTTAAACCCGATCCATTAATTAAGAATTTCATTCAAAAGAAATTTAATTTCATAGCTTGAACATGCCCGATGTCAAGTAGGCTTGGGTTTGTCCAATAACCTAGTCTCGAAAAAGGACTTTCGTTCTTACTATATTAGTGGAATGAATTAGGTAAAGGTTTAATATTAATTAAGGTATTTGTTCCCTTTAGTGATTTCAATAAATGACATGCATAAAAATTAATAAATCACAAAATTGATAATTATGGTAATAATGCGATTACGTGGTTGGTTATGGATTTTATCCTAAATTAATTTCTTTGAGTCATAAAAGAAATTAATATAGTTAACCATATGTGTTTATACATGATTTAAGTAAAATGTCTTACCTTTTCGCCTTATTTTGGTTGCCATCTCCAAAATAGAATAATTTTACTCCTATCTAACCTATGTAAACTAATTATATAATTACCTAAAGCGAGAAAACCTCAAGTTACATTCGAGGAGAATTAGATGAGAAGAAAATTATACAAGAATTCTAGAGAAGACAGGACACGCAGACCCTTTTTCATAACAAACCAAAACTGTAAAATGCATGAACAAATATAATTGGTTTTAGTCCATAACCATCCACCATGCCATTAATTATGCTTAATCAAAATAAACATATAAATTTTATTATTCCAAAATCACTATTTTGAAAAAATAAAACAAATTCTAAAATCAATATTTTAGAAAAACACATCAATTTCAAATTTTCAAAATCGTTATTTTTAAAAATAAAATTGTTTGTCTTAAAACTAATTTTGAGAAAATGCTTTTAGGTCCCATCTCTGGCAGCGATAACGGCGGTCCCACTGGCCGGTCAACTGGCAGGGGTCAAGGGGGCAGCACCCATTGAAAGAAAATTTTCTTTTACCGCCTCTCATCATATGAGATTTTTCCCTTTCAAAATCTTCCTTTTATATATATATATATATATATATATATATATATATATATATTGCTGGAATGTTAAAACAGAGTAGAACCGGCGCCGGTTTGGAAGCCGAGGCGACGCCGGCTGAGGTCTGGTTTTTAGAAAAAAATTTCTCCAGAAACGATTTCTAGACGTCACGAAATAGCACACAATCGGCAGCGATTTTCAAAAAACTTTTTAGAAACAATTTCTAGAGCCCTCATCTTCTGCAACAGTTTTGTGAGAACAATTCTCAGTAGAGTTTTTCTGTTTTGAAACTCAAAACAACAATCAATTTGTTAGTTTAAACAAAAACAAAACAGAAAATTAGGATGAAACGGAAGGCAATCAACCATGTTCAAGAAAACGTTTTTCTGCAAAAAACTTACAGCACATAAAGAAAGTATTTTTCAAAATATGTTGTAACTTTTACACAATCATATTGTACTACGGACCCAATCCATAATGTTCAAAACAATTTCGACTCAAGTGAAAATAGTTTTTACAGTGAACAAAGACAAGCACGAATTCATGAAAATAGCTTTTCATGCAAAAAACAAAGTCTGCAATCCACACATAGCATGGCTTTGATACCACTGTTAGGTATCTCACGCATATAAGAATGGCGCAGGGGAAGAATAGGAACGAGATACCACCCCAGGATCCACATATGTGTAAAAAATAAGACATAAAAAGAACAAAGATAACAGCCTTTTACCTTTCTATGATCGTCTGAAGAACAAAATTTTTCTTGTTCAAGTCAAGGCACGATCTAGCAATCCTTTTGATCAAACACCACGAAAGTTGAACGTTCAACCACTATAATTACAGTGTGTGATTATCTCTAATAGAAATCCACACAGAGGATCACACTCAAGCACCAAGATGTTTATGTACTAGCATAAACAAGATGGCGGCTAGGGTTTATGGTGAAGAATCACGAGAGAGAGAGAGAGAGAGAGAGAGAGAGAGAGAGAGAGAGAGAGAGAGAGAGAGAGAGAGAGAGAAAAGGATCGTATATCCTCTAGGGTTTGGAGTTGTAATTCGTGTCTTTCAGCCAAGGAATTTCGTGCATATATCTGACATATATTACATGGAAAAAACTACTGAAAAATCCTCCAATTGAGAATTCTAAAACAATTAGAATTCCCTAATTGTAATTGAAAATATTAAATTCTCACAATTACAGTTTGGACCATAAATTATAACTAATTATAATTTGGCCACAACAACTTCTCTTTCTGGCAATTAACCCCACTATGTTATCAAATAATATCTTGAATATATAATCCTCTATTGTGTGTGACTATTAGGTTTCCCAGTCAATTGGTAGCGAATATGAATTAATCCAAACGTCTTTGAGATTAATGATTTATAATTAATTAAAATTAATCATATTGATTCTAATCAAGATTGGTTTATTAATTTATCAATTAATAAACCCAAATTCCTAGATCATGAGCGGTATCTAGCAACACATCATGACCACCCAAGAGTCCAGGAAGTCAAGTGGCTTGATATGAACCCTTCAATAACAAACTACAGTGCAATTAACTCATTTCACCATATAATATCTCATTCGATTTGGAGTACAGAATTAGTGTCAACTCCCTCCAGAATATATATTAATTCTGACCCGAATATAATAGTACTTGTACCAGGAACCCACTACTCTAGATGTGTATCAATTGGAACTGTTTCCAATACACAGTCACCTTGGCCAAGGACTTCTCGAGTAGTAATTCTTACAAGTGGCCGTGAGATATTTGCCCCTACTATTAGGAGTAGTGAATCCTTTATTGACCCTCTCAACTACTTTCGTTTACCTCACAATGTACCCAATATCCATCCCATAGGCGGCCCTCGATCTGGCTCCAGAGATTGGAATCAAAGCACAATATTCAATAAACAAAATACCTTAGAGATCTCAAGTCTAAGTATACTTGCCCGTTTGTTATATTGAAATTATATCACTGACACTAAATAGTTATCCATGTGATTATCTCATAGTTAGGTCATCAAATGAACTTGTTCCATTAACAAGCATCCACGTGTTAACTTTGAGTATCTCCATACTCACGGATATGAGAACCACCGTCTGATCAAATTAGGAAGTCTAACACATGCTAATCTTAACACATTAATGATGTCCTATCTCATTAATACTACGACTATAGACTATTTAAGTATTAACACTATACAATGTAGTAGGAATCTCATATCATGATCTTTATCATAATTTCCTTAACACAGTGTTGTATTAGGGACTTTATCTAACAGTTGTATTACTTAAGAGTAAATAAAAGAAGTTGTAAGATAAATAATGCATTTTATTAAAATAAAATATGTCATATATAATATAAAAGTGATTGTCTCTAGGGCATAACACTAACATGGACATCATCCAAATACATCGAATGTGGACATATTTCCAGATTCATTGTATCTGGTAAATTTTCTAAGTTCGATTAACTTAGAAATATTTTCAAATTCATCGAATCTGGTTGCCAAAAAATAACCTAACAAGTTCTCTTATTATGTGACCCTATAGGTTCATTTAACAATGGCAGTGTGCCAAATCATATTTAAATGGCTCACAAGTTATAAGCGATTTTTAGCAAAATATTATAACTATCCAGGTTAAATGAAGATTAGTGATCTCTTTAAACCAAATCATAATTTTATATTTAGTCCTTTTGTCACACGATATCCAGATTAAGCATAAGGTACAGAACATATCATCCTTATTAAGCTTAATCAATTATTTCTTGATTTCATAGTAGACTGTTCAAACAAATTATATTAATATCTTAAATTGATATATTTGAGTACAGCCATACATTTGAACAATCTAACTTATCAAGGAGCCCATGGATATCTCTCTTATAATTGAGAGGGACAAATTTCCTCACTATCAATTATATTCCTCTCCTTAATTTATTCTATATCCAACAGTAGTCTAATTTATTATCTAGTTAAAGACAACTTTAGACAATGTCAAAATATAGAATTTATCAAGTAGGAAATTATAATGAATTTAGGTCGAATGACTTTTAATATCATTATGGCTAGAAAGTACTTATAACATGTTCCATGAAGTACTCTCACAGTGAGTCATATCCAATACAATGTTCTCTAACATTTATTTATATTTTGACTTGATATCACAAATATCCATAATTAGTAAAACATAGTCATTAAGTCACAAACATACTAATCTTAATTTATTATCGTTCCCATAATAATAATCGATCAGGGACAGTTTTAGAATAGTCATTGTATTCATTGTAAGGTTTTATTATTAAGTCACGTACTTGATGACCACAAAACAAAATGCATTATTTATGAAAAGGAAAACCTCATATTATTATATAAAACATAACGACAATAATATAAGTACAAATTGACTCTAGGGCATATCCCTAACAGCATGTACTAGAATTGGCAGGGTTGAATTATAGACATCTTTTCATCACATATCCGAGCGTTCGACTGACCTCCCTTGGTTGTTGCGGAGAGATTCCAATGTCAATATTACTGATGTTAGTAAATATTTGGGATCCTCCTCTCCAAATCTAGTTGCAATCGCTGAATTTGTGGACTTCATTGATGATTGTTAGCTGCACAATCTGCCTTTCTCTGGGAGTAAATACACCTGGTGCAGAATGGGGGAGAGGCCTTGTTTCGAAAGATTGGATCGTATTTTGATTAACAGCAAATGGACGGAGGTGTTTCATGCCACCAAAGTCCAGCACCTTTCACGGAGTGGGTCCGATCACTCTCCTCATCTGGTTTCTCTTCTGACCCTGGCTCCTAGCACCTCTTCTAGACCTTTTAAATTTCTGAAGATGTGGACCAATCACTCGAAATTTAGGGACATTGTCAAAAGCAGCTTGGTCTATTGATCTTCATGGTGATGGTAGGCAGATTCTTTTAGGTAAGTAGAAGGCAGTGAAGGAATCTTTACGAAAGTAGAATAGTGAGCACTTCGAAAATATTGCTGATAATATCTCCAAGGCTGAGGATGAGGTATTGCAAGCAGAAAATGCGTATGAATCAAGTCACTCACAGGCTGAACAAATTTTTCTTCAGGAGAGCAAAGCCAAACTAGCTTTTCATTTAAAGAACGAGGAAGATTATTGGAGGGAAAAATCCAAAATTAAATGGATTAAAGAAGGAGATGTAGGCACTGCTTTCTTCCATAACTTTCGTAGCATTAAGAGGCAGAAACTACATATTTTTTCCATACAAGATGAGGTACGAACTTCTCTTCATGATATGGGATCGATCAAGGCAGAGGCGGTGCTTTACTTCTCTGAACTCTTGGCCCCCATGGAGACTAATAGCCTAGACATTTCTTCTTGGATGTATGACTGCCTGCCCTCTATAATTTCTGATCAAGATAATGCTTCTCTGTCAGTTCTACCGACAATGGAGGAAGTTAAGGAGGCTATGTTTTCTCTGGGAGTTATTAGTGCACCAGGACCAGATAGGTTTTCAGATATTTTCTATACATACTATTGGGATATTGTGGGGACGGAGGTCTTGAATGCGGTTCGGGATTTTTTTGTTGGAGTGTTATTTCCAAGAGGCTTTAGCAGTACTCTTCTTGTTTTAGTGCCAAAAAAGTCATCTCCTAAAACCTTTGGTGAATTTCGTCCTATAAGTCTCTGTAACTACTGCAACAAGATTATCACCAAAGTTTTGGCTTCAAGGCTAAGTTCTCTACTCTCTAAAATCATATCCCCTAATCAATCGGGATTCATCAAATGGCGTAACATCTCAAATAGTGTTCTTTTGGCATATGATTTTTTTCACTCTATAGATCGTCGGGTGGTGGGGAATAATGTAGCTCTCAAGCTTGATATGTCTAAAGCATTTGATAGCGTTACTTGGTCTTCATTGTTTGTTGTGCCCTCTCGTTTTGGTTTTAATGCTCATGTTATTAAACTGGTTGAGAATTGTATAAACAATTGTTGGTTTTCTGTCCTGATTAATGGTGAGATGTATGGCTATTTTAAATCCTCACAAGGCTTAAGGTAGGGGGATCATTTATCTCTAATGCTCTTTATCATTGCTCAGGAATTACTCTCTAGAGACTTAAACGAGAGAATGGCAAGCGGTGGTCTTATTCCTTTTAAGCTGCCTTCTCCCTCCTTTCCTATCTCACATATGAGTTTTGCTAATGACACATTGATATTTTCAACCGGTTCAAAGAAAACTCTAACACTGATGAAATCCATCCTCCTAGACTATCAGAAAAGCTCAGGGCAACTCATTAATGATGCCAAGAGCTCTTATATTATTTCAAATAAGGCCTTTCCACAAAGGGTTTCTTTGGTGCACAGAATTTTGGGTTTCTCAATACTACACCCAACTTTCACCTACCTTGGTTGTCCTATGTTCAAAGGAAGAATGAGGAAGATATATTTTCAATCACTGATTAATAAGGTTAAAAAAAAAGGCTCCAATAGTGGAAATTCAAAAATCTTTCTGAAGCAAGTCGAATGCAACTTGTCCAATTGGTATTAGCCTCTATTCCACTCCATCTCTTGCAAGTCGTCAACCCTCTAAAATCTGTATTCTGGGACATTGAGAGGCACTCGGCCAGATTTTTATAGGGAAGCTCAGTTCACAGGGAGAAACATCACTGGATAAGCTGGTGTTCAATATGTTTCCTTAAGAAAGAGAATGTCCTTAGCTTTAGATCCCTGGGGAAGTAAGCCAAGCTTTTGCTCTCAAGTTGTGGTAAAAATTTCGGGAAAGGGATACCTTGTGGTCTCAATTTCTTTGGAGCAAATATAACACAGGAAATGTCCATCCAATATTGCTTGAGTCGTCTTCTCAGTCCTCAATGATTTGGAAATGTATGCTTCTAATTTCAAAGACTACTGACTCTCATATTACTTTCTCACTTAAATTTGCCAGTTCTTCCTTTTGGTATGATAACTGGTCGGGAGATGGTTGTCTTGCTGCTCAAAATTCCCCCATTTGCTTTCCAGAAATTATAGTCAAGGATTGTATCTCCAACGGCTTCTGGAATGCTCGTAAGGTTCTGCGGCTGCTTGATGGTCATCTGGCATATCATATTCTCAAAATTCAACCTCCTTTTCAACTTGAAGCTCAAGATGTCATGTTGCGGAAGCCTATTACATCAGAGAATTTCTCATTATCTTCAGCCTGGGAGATAATTAGAAAGCGTAAATCTGCCTGCAAGGTAATGGAAGACATATGGAAATTGAGGGTTCAATCTAATATCCGGTTCTTCCTATGGTGTCTTCTCAATAACTTTCTGGCGCTTGATGATAAGCTATAGTGCCTGGGGGTCTAATTATGCTCCAAATGTAGCCTTTGCAATGAAGCTACGGAATCTTTATGGCATGTCTTTGTCGATTGCAATGTTGTTAGACAATTATGGTCTTCCATTCTCTCTTCTGTCCGTGGTGGTGTTCCCTTTTCAACCCCCACCTTATTTAGTGGCTTCTGGCGTTTGTGGTGGTCGTGTGTCACTCGAGACAGGTCCTTTGCTCACATATACCTGACTGCTTATTTGTGGGAGGTTTGAAAAGCTAAGAATAAGGCTAGGTATGATGCCTACTCTATCTCAACAACTCAACTGTGGTGTAATATTCTGTTTTTTATAAAACTTTCAACCGCAGCATTCCCGCTTCATCATACTTCTCATTTCATCGCTAACCTCCATGGGTTCCAGATCAGCACCACACTAAGGTCGCAAATCCGTCATATGTCAGTTTGTTGGTCTTCTGCTGATGTGCCTATTGTGATAAGTATTGATGGAGCAGCTAAGGGATCCGGCTTATCAAGAGTTGGAGGGGTCATTAGAAATAAGAAGTGAGAGTTTCTCATGGCATTTGCTAGACATACTGGTTTTGGAGATCATTGGAGAGCTGAGCTCCTGGCTATTTGTGAAGGTCTGAAAATGGCCCGAAAACATGGCTTCACAGACATTCTACTCCAATCTGATTTAGCTACGACTTTGCAGCACCTCAGACTGCCCACATAGATAACGGGATCGCTGCATCAACTCCTTCACCAAGCTCAATGGTTATGCAATTCCTTTCATTCCATCAAGTTCATGCATATCTACAGACAGGCTAACCTAGTGGCAGATACTTTAGCAAATGTAGCTTGTGTTGGTGGTTGCACCCAATATTTCTTTCATTTCAATAGTCTTCCAAAGCAAGTTAAAGGGTTTTGTCTCTTAAATAGTCGAGGGGTCCCTAATATAAGATCAAAGATTATTCGCTCAGTATAGAGACCTAGGCTAATGCCTTCCTCCATGTAAACTTTTTCCTTTTAACAAACTGGTAGGGGCCTTAATTCCCCCACCTTAAACAAATAATAATAATAATAATAATAATAATAATAATAATAATAATAATAATAATAATAATAATAATAATAATAATAATAACTACTACTACTACTTCTACTAGCCATTTTAATTAAGGATGTTGTGATGCTTTGTTGTTTCAATTCAATGGGAAGTTTTAGAAGTTCTCTTGATTTCCTGATCTCCATCTAGTGATTTGAGATGGAGATTTGGGTTTAGATATATGATTTAGAGTTTCAAGTTACAGCGTTATGGATGGGATCTGGATGAAGAAGATGAGAAAAAAAATTTAGAAAAGTTAAAATAATAAAAATAAAAAAGGGTTATTTTAAAAATTAACATAAAATGACTTAAATACCTCTAAAAATTAACAAAAATGAGAGTTGACCATCGGCTAATTGACGGAATGACTAGATCTAGATGTTTTAAGAGTTTCAATGGAAATTTTATTCGTTTTTTAGTTAGAAAGTAAAAGTTAAATTTTGAAATAGTTTAAGGGTATTGAAAGTATTTACTCTAAATCTTTATCAATTATTTTCCTTTTTCATTAATATAAGTTACATAATTGCAATCGATGATTTTACCAAAATATAATATAGTAATCAATGATTTAGTACATGAATTAAATCTTGAAACACTAAGATTCGATTATTGAAATATTGTTATAAAATTTTAGCAGTGGAAAAATAAAATCTACACACAATAAAGAGGAGTTGGAATATCTCTTATAGATGATAATCCACAATTTTCTCGTATATAATGAATCACTAATCTTAATTATACACATTCTCAACTTACTTCATGAATGACTATAATTTCAGTATGATTTGAAAAAGTATCTGTTATAAATTATTTTGTAAAACATCATGATATAACAGTATTTTCACATGTAAATAGATAGCCCATTTGAGAACGTGCTTTATGTGGATCAAATAAATAACCAGCATCTGCATAACCTATCAATGTTGAACTGGTTTTATTTGAATAAAATAATTCAAGATCAATTGTACCTTGGAGATATCAAATAACATGTTTAATTCTATTTCAATGTCGTCGTGTTGGTGAAAAACTAAATCTTGCTAATAAATTGAGAGCAAATGCAATATCATGTTGTGTATTATTAGCAAGATACATCAATACACCAATTGCACTGAGATATGGTACTTCAGGATTAAGGAGTTCTTCATCATCTTCTTGAAGTCGGAAAGGATCTTTATTCACATCTAATGACCGAACGATAATTGGAATATTCAATAGATGTGCTTTGTCCATGTAAAATCTTTTTAGAACTTTTGTTGTATATGTTGATTGATGAATAAATATTCCACTTTCCAAATGTTTAACTTGTAAACTAAAGTAAAATTTAGTTTTACCAAAATCCTTGATTTCAAATTCTCTTTTTAAATAATCAATTGTTTCTTGGAGCTCTTTTGGAGTTCCAATAAGAATAATATCATCAATATATATAGTCAATATCACAAATTTAGAACAAAATTTTTTAACAAAAATACATAGACATATCTGGTCATTTTTAAATTCCATTTTCAATAAATATTCACTAAAACGATTGAACTACATACGCCCAAATTGCTTCAGGCCATATAATGATTTCTGTAACTTGATTGAGTAATTTTCATGAGGATAATATTTATATACTTCGGGCATGCGAAATCTTTCGAGGATTTTCATGTAAACATCATTTTCTAAATTTCCATATAAGTAAGCAGTGACAACATCTAATAGGCGCATATTTATCTTTTCATGTACTGCCAAACTGATAAGATATTAGAGTGGAATAACATCAACAATAGGAGAATAAGTTTTATTATAATCAATACTTGGTTTTTATAAAAAATCTTGACTACTAACCGTGCTTTATATCGTACGATTTTATTATTTTCATTGCGCTTTCGTACAAATATCCATTTGTAACCAACAAGTTTAACACCTTCCGGTGTTCGGACTTCACGTTCTATAAATACATTTAATTCTGATTGAATCGCATCTTTCCATTGTAACTAATCTTTTCTATGCCGACATTCATTAATTGATATTGGTTCAGGATCATCATTATCTTGTGTAATATTAAGAGATATATTGTATACAAACATATTATCAACAACTATTTCTATCCGATTCCAACTTCTATATGAAGTGGTATAATTGATAGAAATTTTAGTATTACTTTTATCAATTTTTGGTTCTTTGTTATCAGTTCCTTCTTAGTCTTTATCATTTTTTTCTTCAATATGATCATTTGGATCATTTAATCCTCTTTTCTTTCGAGAATTTTTATCTTTAGAACCAAGAGGTCGGCTACGCTTTTGGCGTACTTTTAACTCAGCAGCTATAAGTATAATCTTTTATTCTGTTGGGACTTCAATTCGAATAGGAGTATTAATAACTGGAATATGTGATTTTGTTACTCTTCTGAAGTCAACAAAAACGTTTGGCATTTGATTTGCAATACTTTACAAATGAATTATCTTTTGAACTTCAAGTTCACAAGCGCTTGTATGCGGATTAAGATAATTTAATGATGTTGTCCAAGCAAAATCTTTTCAATGCTGTTTATATTCTCTCCCTAATTTAGGGAATAATGATTCATCAAAATGACAGTCAGCAAATCTTGTTGTGAATACATATCCTGTCAGAGGTTCAACATACCTGATAATAGAGAGAGAATCATATCTAACGTATATCCCCTTTCTTCTTTGATAATCAATCTTTGTACGTTGGTTTGGTACAACTGAAACATATATAGCACATCCAAAAATTCTTAAATGAGTAATATTTGGTTCTGAACCAAAAACTAATTGCAAAGGAGAGAATTTATGATAACTAGTTAGCCGTACAAGTGTTGCAACATGTAAAATAGCATATCCCCAGACAGATATTGAGAGATTTGTTTTTATTAATAACGGTTTAGTAATTAATTGTAATCTTTCAATAAAAGATTCAGTAAGACCATTTTGTGTATAAATATGAGTTACAGGATGTTCAACATTAATTCCAATTGACATGCAATATGCATCAAAAGCATGCGATGAAAATTTACCAACATTATCCAAACGGATATTTTTAATTTGATGGTTAGGAAATTGTGTTCCTAATTTAATTATTTGAGCAAATAATCTCGCAAACGCCAGATTGCAAGTAGATAATAAACACACATGTGACCATCGGGATGATACATCAATTAAGACCATAAAATATCTGAACAGTCCACATGGTGGATAAACAGGTCCACAAATGTCTCCGTAAATCCGTTCAAGAAATGTAAAACTTTCAGCTCCTACTTTTACTGGTGATGGTCTAATAATTAATTTTCTTAGGGGACATGTAGTACATAAGAATTTTTCTGATGTCGAAATCTTTTTATTTTTTAATGGATGATCATGTGTATTTTCAATTATTTTTCTCATTATGGAAGATCTCGGATGACCCAACCGGTCATACCAAATGCTAAAAGTAGTAGGATCAATAAACTTCTGATTTACTAGATGATGAATTTCAATTGTACATATTTTTACAAAATATAGACTAGTAGAAAAAGACGGTAGTTTTTCTAATACAAATTTCTTACCCAAATTAATTTAAGTAATATAAATTTGCTCAATACCATTTTTCTCATTTGTTTCAACATGATATTCATTTCTCCGAATATCTTTAAAACTCAATAAATTTCTTCTGAATTTTGAAGAAAACAGTGTCTTATCAATATTAATTATTGTTCTTTTAGGTAATAATATACTAGTTCTTCCAGAGCTTTCAATCAAATTTATACTACTGTTTATAGTATAAATATTTATTTTTTCTATTTTGAGATAAGAAAAATATTTCTCATTTTTAATATGGTGTGTGTAGTTCTACTATCAATAATACATACATCATCATTAACAACAGTTATCTGTACAAAAATATGTATATTCAAACGTAAATATTATTAGAATATAATGAAAATTCAAAAATATCAGGGTGAGGCATTAGTTCTTCTGAACATTGCCATCACCAATTAAATGATCTATCCTACCATTTGGGTGTTTGAAAAAATTAGATACATCCATATAAGATCTTGTGGATCAATATTATCATCGTCAATATCATTAATTAGATGTTGAGAAAAAATTGCTTCAACATTTTTTTTTTCAGTGAAGCTTGATATAATTCCACTAAATGTTTGGTCGTACGACAATTACGTGACCAATGACCTTTCATGTCACATTTATAACACTTATCCTCATAATTTTTTTACACTTCTTTTCCTTTTCCCTTATTATTTTTTCTTTCCTACTTCAAGTGACCAATATTTCTCACAATTTAATTATTATTGTGATAAGAAAAATATCGAGTGTGTCTACGACCATAACCACGGCTACGACCACAACTATGACTATGACTATGGTTTCTGTTGGAGCCAACAGCATTCACTTCTGGGAGTGTTGTTGAGTCAGTTTGTCTGGCTTCATGATTTCTCAATAATAACTCATTATTTTTCTTTACAATGAAGAGGGTAGTAATTAAATTAGTAAATTTTGTATACCATTTTTTTCGATATTGTTGCTGCAAGACAATATTCGAGACATGAAAGGTAGGGTCTCCAGCATATCTTCATTAGTAACTTTTTCTCTACATAATTTTCACTGAGATGTAATTTAATACATGGCGGAGCTATATTCATTCACAGTTTTAAAATCTTACAACCTCAAGTGCAACCATTCATACCGTGCAGTTGGTAATACGACCATCTTTAGGTGGTCAAATCTTTCTTTTAAATTTACCCACATGATATATAAATCTTTTTTAGTAAGATATTCCATTTTCAAATTTTCGTCGAGATAACGACGGATAAAAATCAAAATTTTGGCCTTTTGTTGTGCAAATGCACTATTTTTTTCTTTAATAATTTCACTAAGGCTTTCAGCATTTAGATGCATTTCTACATCGAAAACCCATGACATATAATTCTTTCCAAAAATATCAAATGTTACAAATTCGAGTTTAGTAAGGTTAGTCGTAGGGATCAACAAATGTGTATCTTTAGTCTTCTAACTTTTGTAACGGTAGAGATTCATACTGATAACGTATTATAAAATTTTGGCAGTCGAAAAATAAAATCTACACACAATAAATCTCTAAGTATTATTTACGTAAGAATTTCTTCAAACCTCTCTCTTTCTTTTCTCTCACAATTTTCTCCAACAATTCTCTCACAATTGATATATTTTTCAAGTTTGGGAAGAACTCTATTTATAGAGCTCTTATAATTAGTGGTATCTCTACTAACTCCACTAATATGTATTAATGGTGTTAATAGTGGACATCCATATACATTTGTCCACTAATAGAATTAGTGGATTCTCCACTAATAAATTCACAACAAATATAAAAATATTCCAACATTTTAACATATAATCAAAAAGTATACACTATAAGGAGCACAGCATATGAAGTAGAGCGAATTATTGGAGAAGCAATACTGATAGCAAGTCGGGCCATACACCTTTTCCTTTTTGTTAAAAAGCGTCAAAGACATCGACGCTATTGCAGGACCATTTTGCATCTTACAAAACATATAAAGGCAGCAGTTCATCACGTAACATCATTCAATTTCAAATTGACAAAATGGAACCTAATCGGGCACCTATTATATATACATTACATCTAAGACATTTAATCCTATTATCCTAGTAAATTTGTGACTGCCTCTTTTGATATCCAACTTTTCTTGCATCTTACTCTAGCTATTCATCTTCCATATTTATGAAGCTACAGATAAGGAGATCCTGATCAAAAGAAACAATATATATATATATATATATATATATATATATATATATATATATATATAGTAAGTATCATATTATTTTTCTCTTATTATTTGGGAAATTATTGATATTTGATATATCCTAATCGATATTTTGTCATTATGAATCATTTTTAAAGTGTGTCTCTATTTTTTAGATGGAATCACTAAAATGACGAAAGTTAAGTTTAAGGTAATGATTATGATTAAAAGTATCAAGTTAATAGTTTAGCGGTTCTTTGTAATGCAAGGTTTGAATTCCTCATCCTGTGAGAGCATGTTTAAGTTGTGAAACTTAACCATTATTGATAATCATCAGTACAACCAGTCAATAATAAGAAAGGAGATCAAATCTGCAACTGTGTCTTCTGATGATGAGAATGAGTATACCTCAAAGTGCATGCAGACTTTTTTTTAAGGTACAGAACTTCAGTTGAAAACTCGATAATGAGGAAAGATGGGGGGTAATCAAATGGCACTGTCTACTAGTGGGACCATTTGCAGTGATCTATCAATGATGCTTTTTTGGATTGTAGAAGGATAGAGAAGTATGGACTCCTAGACAAGTATATGGAGTGTAATAGAAGGGAACGACCAAAAGAGAGAGCTGCATCATTGTCACTGCATCAGCTTTTCAGGACAACTTTTGGATCCAAAGAAATAATAGCTGGAGGTGCTTCAAAGGTTATTTCTTCGCATCCCCATTAAGTCCTTCCCTACTCATCCCTACAGTGATGATGGACAATGTTGTTTGGATCTTTTCCTGAGGCATTCTATTTGTGTGCAATTTATCTTCACCTGAAGGTCCCAAATATGCCCTGCCGATTCACTTGAAATGGCCAATCCCTTCGAAATCTTGCAAACAATGGGCGAGAAAAACGCATAAATATGGTATAAAACCAAGAACTTGAAGTCATGCTGCCTAAAGAGTAAAGAATATAGATAACTAAAGGTAAGCATCACAGTGATTGTGCTGTTTGTTCTCCCTTTTTCACTTTGTCGGCCACCTGCAGACCTTAGCAATCAGCATCCCGTCTGGAGAACACATGAAAATCACCCTAGTTAGAAAAAATGGAGTTAAGTAGTGACAAAAGTATCAGTGTTCACAAATGGAGTTATAAGCTAAAATTCGAGCAGTCTATCATGCCAAGAAGGAAGCAGCTAACCTGCGAAGTTGTATCAATTTTTCAATGTTCTGCAAATGAAGCAAGCAGCACGTTTAATTATAAGGGGTGTGCTTTAAGGACCATATAGCGAAAGGGGAAGGACAACTAATGGCTCCACGTGCATGGAAATAGTAGGATATATTAGAGAATTGACATTGTTGGTACATTTCTAATAGAGAAGACGGGTAATTCCAGCAGGCATTACGAAAGCATGCGCGCAGGACATGCACAGGAGTTTGTGCTTTTAATATCCCGGCATTATAATTCGCAAGCCCCACCAATCGGGGGAATGAATCCTTAAAGCAAAATAGAATCTACTTTGGCAACACGATAATAGTTTTGTTAGTGAAACTATATAGTTGGACTACTCTTGAGATTGATATGCTGGTCCCATTATTTCCATCACTTCTTTTATTTTTTTTAAATCTTTGTTGGAACTTGAATATTTTTATTTTTACCATTCTACGATTCAAAAAATATAAGTTCTACAAACTTATATGATCTTATCACTAATTTTTTAATTAATAAAGATAAAACAATCATTTTTATTCTTTAATAAAAAAAAATTCTAACCAACTAAATTATTACATTATTATATAATTTTTTTTCAGAGTACAAATTCAATCTTTAATCATTTTCTGCAGTTGAAGAAACCACATTTTGCATTATTATACTCTCATTGGCGTCATTTTTAGTTATTTTTAATCGATTTGTTACAACGGTAACTCTTAGTCGAAGCTCATATGAATTCTGCCAAACGAATGATGACGTCAAGGAAAATCTTTAGCTGCTGTATTCGGTCAACATCAAAACTAAAAGTCGATGAGTCATCACCCGCACACCGCGACACAATCAACAAAATATTGCAGTTTTGAATCATCAAAGACGGGCCACGAAGCGGGATCTCCACGTTCGAAAAGTCGGCAGCTGTGTCATAAGAAGTATAAAGTAAGCAGGGATCTCAAATTGAAGACACCAACACTCATCTCAAACTAAATTGCTAAACTTTTCCAGTTTTCAATTCATTTTTCTGCATTTTCTTTATTGCTTTCATTTATAGCTTTATTTACGGCTTTGTTTACAACTCTGTTTACATTTCCTTTATAGTTTCCCTTACTCCTTTGATTACCAACTTTCCGTTTTATGTTACTTTAATTCCAGAGTCCAATATTTTTGTATTTGTTTATCGCCTTAATCGAAATACACTGTGTTCGTTCTTATTTTGCTTTTGCATACAATATTTCTACTTTCTTAGACCCCTTTTTATATAATAAATTTAAGGAATTCACGTCTATTAAAATGTCTGACTTATCCATTTATTTTTTTATCGGACTGTTTATATTCATCGGAAGAGCAATTGATCAAAATTTCCGTTGACTCCCCTTTTCGTAAGACAACAACTCTAAACGAAGTTACTATTCTGGTTTTACATCTAGTTCAATCTACTATTAGTCTACTACTCCGTTTTGGGTTTAGTGAAAGCACCATTGCCTCGGTTGGTTTCGGCAAGGGTTTTTTTTTTTTTTTTTAATGGTTAAGATTTAATCCCTAACTTTCTAAATTAGGAATCAAGTTGTCAATCATTGAACATAATTGTTTCTAACAACAACAACAACAACAAAAACTAGTTTTTAGTACCTTGTATAATAATATATCTACCCTTTAATACTTTAAGATTTTAATATCTACTTTTTACTTCCTTCAACTTTAAACTAAATAGTAAAATCACTAATTTATTCTAAAATTATTTGTATTCACATCTTTTGAAGTTTTTGGTATACTAGAGACATTCCCACTCTTTTAAAATTTTATACCAACTTCCTCTATTATTACTTTTTAGTAGAAAAATTATTAATTTTCTTGTCTACCCTTTAGAAAAAAATTACTTAAACAAATGTTTTCCACATATAAGTAATGAAAAAGTATATGAAAAATAAATCATCTATAGATTCATATAATAACAAACGAGAATATATTTATTTGATAAAAATATGTTTACTTAATCATCTATAATTTTATTTTACTATTTTTTTTGTTATTAACAATTGTCCTATTTAATTTTTTAAGATGAGTTATGTATTATTAAATATTATTAGTAGTATATATAATATTACCTAATATTACATATAATATTCAATATTATATATTAATTTTTTCTACCATTTAATAATATATATTATTAAATATTTAATTTAGCATTTTTAATCATAATATGAGTTTTTATAAGTGTATTAATAAGTAAAATAATAAAAATATAATATTATTTATGCAATGGTAAATAATAAAAAGAAATACAAAAAAAATAAAATACGAATGTTTAAACTATATTTTTAATTATTTTTATTTTAACATGTTATCTTAACAAATTATGATGAAACTCATACAATAGTATTATATTTACAATATTCTATTTTTAAAATAATTATTTAAATAAAATGTAGACTCTCAATTAATTTTTTATATTTTTAAAACTGAAAATATATATTTAATTATTTTTATTTTAACATGTTATCTTAACAAATTATGATGAAACTCACACAATAATATTATAATTTTAAAATAATTATTTAAATAAAATGGAGAGTCTTAATTAATTTTTTTATATTTTTAAAACTAAAAATTATAAATATGTAATATATTTATTTAGTAGTTGGAAAAAATTAGTTTATACCAATTTATTCTAATAAAATTAATACTTAAATAGTACATAGTGGTTCATGTGATATAGAAAATTTAAAGTGAGGTCAATATGAATAATTTTAAAATAAATTAATTACTTTATCTTTTAGTCCAAAATCGAGGAGAGTAAATGGTAAGTTTTGAAACCTGAAAGTACTAAACAGAATGTAGGGCAAAATATAAGGTATTAAATCTTCTTCTTCTTCGTTGGTATTGTGTATTTATGCATGTGCAGAGTTGTCAATAGACGACTTCATCTAGTTTGGGCTTCAAGCCCGAATCTCTGTTCATTGTGGACTGAGGTTTCCGGATTGTTACCTGATCAAGTTTCTTTTATCCGGGCCCTTAGGTAAACTGGACCAAGAGAAATTCATATCACTCCTAATCTTGGGTGGATATGTGGCACGGCCTGGCCTCCCGAGTCCGGGCCCTTAGTAAAATTCACGATTTTTCCCTAAAAATTGGAGAAGGATAGATTTTTATTTTATTAAGAATGATTACATTTATAGAAGAAAGGAATAGATATATGCACTCGATAAAAAGTATTTATTAATTGAATAATTATTTTAATTCAGTTGTGATTAAAATTAAAAACTTAAAAGCTAATTTTATCATTCATATATATAGTGCTTCTAATATATTAAGTCATAAAGTTAAAATTTATAAAAAATCAAAACTCTCCTTTAGACCCCTCTTCACCTCTGCTTTGAATAACCTCTGCCGATCCTTTGGCCCTTCTTTTTTGAGATATTTTATTTAATTTGGTGAGTTTATTGGATTGTTACTTTATTTAATTAGTGGTTAGAATTCATAGAGCTTAAGAGTTAGTATTTTAAGTTAAGAGGTTAAGTAGTAATTATTTTATTAAGGAGTTTTAATTAATTACTTATTAGAGGCTCAGTCATAACATCTTGTTTCTTCAGTATCAGTGTCAAAAGAGAAGAACGAAAAAGAGAGGAGAGGGGGTGAAGAATCTGAGAAAGAGCTTGAGCCTTCGGCGTCAAATCTTCGTAAGTAGCCTACCTTCTGTTTGGTTATGGTGTTTGTAACGTAGAGTTGAGGCTTGTTGTTCTTAAATTGAAGTTAGAGTGTTAGGGGTTCTAAATTGGAAAAAATTTATTAGATGATTAATTGTATTGTTTGGATTTCAATTGAAGATGAATAAGCGTTTGTTAGTTTGAAGGGAAGCTTTGGGAGGATTCTTGGTGTTTGAATTTCTAGGTAATAAAAATGAGTTTACCTGTATTTTGTCTACTGATTGTTATTTTTCAGAAATCATGTGCGTTTTAAATCCTTTATGATATATGAAAATGGTATTGAATATGGTATGATAATTTGTCATCTTTGTATATATAGTTGTGTTATTGGAAATTATGGATTTTATGCTAAATTTATGATTCATGAGATGTTGATGGCTTGGGGGTTTGCTTTGATAGGGAATTCCCAACTTTATAAACTATAAGGCCCTACTAGGGGATACAATACTTAGGATAAGTTAAGACCCTTCTTCCAACAGGATATAATAATTGAAAGATTAATCAGTTAAGTCAAACCAAGTCCCCATGTATGAATCATCTTTATGTGAGTCAAATTAAGTTTATGTATGCTATGTGTGCTGTTAAATGATTTTGGGTATGTGTTGTGTTGTGTTAAACGGATTTTAGGGTGGAAACGGTGTTTTGTTTTGTGTTGGTTCTGTTTTTATTATTATTATTTTTCTTTCTCGACATCAATCGGCACCTGGTCGTCATCCAAATTGGTGCCGATTATACAATGGGAATTGGGTCTAAAACTCTCTGTTTAAATCGACACTGGTTCGTTCCCATAGTAGGCGATAGTTTCACCTTGACCACCATTTAGTTAATTAGAATCGATGCCGGTTCGGTGTTTTTTAGGCTCCGATTATTCTCTGAAATTTGTGTCAAACCTCTCTATTTTAACCGGCACTAGTTAACATCTACAACAGGCGTCGGTTCCTTTTAAATAAAGTAACTCTTGCATTATTGATCTAATCCGGTGACGGTTCTTTCTTCAACAGGCGTCAGTCATGCGTCATCTAGACCAGTTTTAGGCCAAGTTGATGGTAACCATGATCCTTTTATTTTGATTTACTTATGTGAGTCCCTTGAACCTTCTTATGGTGCAATATTTCCTTCCAAGAGGAGTTCTTGTGTGTCAAATGGTTTGACAAACATTTTATGCAAAAACTATATTGTGAACTATTTTGTAAATGTATAAATATATATGTAACATGCTCAAATTCAAATAAGCTAGATTTCCTTACTGAGTTAGTAAGGTCATTTTTTATTTACCATTTTGCAAGATATCAGTTAGAAGAAGAAAAAGAACTAAACAAGTAGTTCGAGGAAGATCGGCAATGATATCTAGCTATTATTTTTGAATTTTTGGAGTATATTTATTTATTTGAATAGTTATGATATTTTGTTAGACTTTGATGGTTTCGATGGATTTATGTCTGTTATATACTTGATAGATTATGTAAATAAATGCTTAGTTAATGTTAATTAGGTTACTTAGACTTGATTACAAATTTAAGTTTTTAGAAGTGTGAGTTAATATGTGCAGATTTTTTGAGTATCAGAGTAGCACAGTGAAAGTGTGGCGGATTAGTTTGAGGTGCTAAGGATTTGGCATTCCAATTTGGGGGTGTTATCGTATCATCCTTGGACTTGGAGCATGACACTTTGTCAATTCATATAAAATTCTAGAGGTGAAATTTGACTGCACAAAATTTGAAATGAGAAATAGTACCCACTTGGGACTTAACTTCAGCATTTTCTTCTCTAATGTTTGATCCAAAAAAAGGTCAATTTATGCACAATTTTTCCTGCTTAATATTTTACTTTGTGCCAAGGAAAATTCTCTTGCCTTTTTCGTAGGGGAAGACTGCGCTCGCGGGATTAGGATTGGAGCTTCATATGGTATACTAGAAGCGCAGTATGATTTGGTCCAAGTTGATGCTTCTTTGCATATATAAAATATGGGGTTAATCCTATCTTATACTAAGTTTCAAAGGAAGATAAAATTACAAAGTTGGACAGCGACAGTGTGACACTAACACCGGCCCTATCCCTTCGAATTTTCTTTCACCTAACGCACAAAAATCAAATGGCGCACGCAGTTTCTGCTTTTGCTTTGAACTACTCAGCGTTTGATCTCAACTTTGAAAAGTTAAACAATCGAATTGGAACTCGAAAATGACAAATAATGCATTCGTGGCCTTCTCCATGATGCTACAAGTGACTTCACCTCCAAAGCAGACAAGAACGGTGGGTACTTAGCTGATTAAGCAAGCAGAACGGATATTTGAATAATGCCAATTCTCTATTGCACTTTGAACTTTTCAATGTCCATCCTATAATAATATGTAGAGATGATAAAGAACGGTTTTATTTGATTGCTATTGGACTCTTGGTCATGACTAATAAAGTAATCCGACTTCTGAGATCTATGCTATACAGTATTTGGGTTTCTAATTCCTGTCTACTCTCTTGTTTTGGGTTCAACACGAAATTTTCGAAGGTACTAAACTTCAAGATTCAGGTATTATGTGGTGAGGGATCATCATTGATAATGAAGGTGATATATTATGCACTATTTTGTTATATTAGTTCCAAATGTCGAATGTAAAAGATTGAAAATTTAATCTTATTTTAAATGGTCAACAAGAATATATATTTCATAATTAAGAAAGAATATGATACATAACATAAGAAATTTTTATTCGAAATTATGTCTGTCTTTATAATGTAATCAAATTCTATAAAAAAATATTAGATTATAAAAAAAATTCTATCCGAAACTATATCTGTCCTTATAATAAAATCAAACTCAACCTAAAGATGAAGAAGACCATTATAAGTTCTCTTTTATTGAAAAAAGAAAATATTTCAGTTTCTTCTACGACTATACAAAGAAGAAATACACGCTGTGGTAATTAGTCAAAAGTCACATAATAGACCACTGAAAAAAACAGTTTGTTCCAAAAGTCAAAAGCCCATGCGCTAACAAGAAAAGGCACTGTTGAACTTTGGCCTAAATCAATCGACTCCTGCACATAGCGTTGTGAACTTAAAAATGTGTTCTTATGAAGAATCATATTTTGATTTGATTACTACATCTGTATCAAGAATATTTGACTGAGTCTAATACAGCTAACTAATATATGAACTGCTGAAACTTCCAGACCAACAACTCTTCCCTTTTGCGCAAGTTCCAGCTCTATAATCCAATATTCAACGTCCAAAACATGTCCACAAGTTAATGCATGATCTCCACTATACCAAGTAAGACTGAGAAAGCCGTGTTTCAACCTTCTATGAGTTCTTCCGAAGGGCGTGTTTGTATTTTATTAGAATGATCTATTTTGATTAGAACTCATTTTTGAAATGCATCAAAGTCAGATAGAAAATTTTCTTAACAGTTGCGTAAGTTGATGCATAATTGATTAAAAAACACTTAATAAGATTAGAATTCCATTGAATTCTCTATAATTTCGTTCAAGTAATGCAAAACATAAGGGATTCCTACATGCCTCAATTGTATAATCAGCGAAAAAGTTCTTTGTCAATCCAATGCTGTGAGTCTTTAACACTGATTGTATTAAAAAACCAGGAGCGCTAAGCTGGAAGAATTCCGCAGCCAGCAAAGATAAATGAATGAGGCATTAGGTGGAAACTGGCTGTTTCCAACATTGCCTCTTGAAGGACAATATCTTTTGTACCTCTAAATAAGAGATCCAGATCAATGAAACAGCATTAGCAACTGCCCTCGAAAAATTAAACCAGATTTTGTTTTAGGAGAGGCGTGCAGTTCAGCTGTCCACAACCAACGTCAAAGTGTAGATACCTTTTCCCTGGAAAGCTTTTGATTAATGAACCATCATTTGGTAAGGAAATAATTCAAAAACTCGTGTTACGTATTGTCTTAATTGACTTGTCACCTTTCTCATTAGATTAAGATGGTTTCCCTTCCTTTTTGTGTTTGCATTGGATGACTATTAATTAAATGAGTTTATTTACCTTTTATCAACTAGTAGCAGTTGAATAAAAAGTTCAAACAAGTATATCTACACATTTGATTCCCTATATGAATAAATTTTTTTTAAACCATATATGAAACTATTAATGATAATCATCCTATATAAAAATAGTAATAAATTTCTTGCATTAATAATAAAAGATTCATTAAAAAAATTATATATAAACCAAACCGTACTTATATGTAATAGCATCAATATCTATATAAACATAAGAAATGACACAAACACCAAAACATGCTAACGTCTTCTACCACACGGATATCTGGTGGCAATTTTCATATCTCATAAGTTTAATACGCAAAGAGCTTGGATCATAATAGTGGGATACCCAAAAAAGAAGGAAATGTAGTACCACTCTAAAAGGATCTTAGCAAAGAAGAAAGAGCGTGGCAATTATTCTAAGAATGAATTGCAGCACTGGGTCAAGCGTTCAGTATAAGCCTGAAACCGACCAATATCATTGATTAATATGGCCAACTTTTAATGATATCCACTGGAGATATTGTAATGATACGATTAGTTAATAGGTGTATTGGTGATGTATACTACTAGAATATCTTATTGAGATTTGGTGAGATGTAATTGGAATGTAGTTTAGATATAGCTTTCAAGTAAGGTTTCCAAGTTCGTGATGTTGCTCATTTGCCTTCAAAGTATGCCATAAGCCTCATTCGGCTTTCATCTCCTCTATCATTTCTATAGCTTGGCTTAGCCCGATTAAACAGCTAGATTCCAACCCATTACGCCACGTCATCAACCCCTCTGCCTACCTTCCTTTTAAAGCACTCCATCCGTCTCTCCTAATTGGAGATCACTGCAAGAAATCTTCTCTCTCTCTCTATCTCTGTTTTTTCTCTAGAGTGCCAACAAACACCTAGCTAGAGTTGCCAAACAAGAAAATATGGAGGGCTTGATTCCAATTGTATACAAAGCCATAATGCAGTACAAGAATGGGCAGCAAGGACCGATCGGATCATGGCTGAATGAATCACCTTCTACTTCCTACATGAGGCTGCCAGGTGACTCTGGACGATTCCAAGCATCTGATATACAGCTTTTCCTGCCGGACTATGGCTTCTCTGCAACCACCTCCTCATCGACTTCCTCTGCCACAAAAAGAATGGTCACCGGCGGCGTTCAATCACCCGCAAGCAGTCATTTGACTTCTCGCCGTACTGTCAAATGATTATCCAATAGTAGTGATGCCAAGATTTACATGCTTGAGGAAAACCAAAGGCATGTAATAAATATGCCAATTATATTGTGAGTGAGAAAATATCTTTCCTCTTATAATGTTTCTTCATGGTTCTTCCATATCTGGATATCCGAAGGGATCACCAGGCATGCGTTTCTGTGTTAGTGTGAAAACTAGAATTGTACATATCGATTGTGTCTCATCGTGGTAAGAAATAGAATAATTTGTCTTATTTCCTTCCTGGCCAAAGGGCCAAACTGTTAAAGCTTAAATTCTAATAAAAGCAAGTGTCTACAGGAGTATTTGCTCCAGTTTGTATGTTCTATTAATCGCTTTCAGGTAGTGAAGAACTGCCTCTGCTTAATCTTGTGTTCCCATCTCTATGAAACAAACAAATCTTAAAGGTATAAGCCACAAAAATTAACAGTGTTTTCCCAGTCGCAAAAGGAAAAGACCAGAAAAATGATGCAGATGCATCTGGAAGTCTTGGGCTCGTTTCAATTTTCATCTTAGCGACGCGCATCCAGAGTCAATGAAAAGCTGTTGACCAAATGTTATAAAATCATTTTTGTGAGGGAGCAGAGAATGAGCTGAACAGTTGAAGTCTGGTTCTTTCTGTTGTTCGATTGAAGGCCCTGAAGCCCTATGGCTATAATAATGTTTGCAAGTGGAGGCCCAGTGGTGTTAAGAACTCCATTAATGTGGATTTAGTCTAAGCCTGCAAGTTTTAGCCAGATGCCATGAAATGGTGGATTGTGTAATCAGGGCCTTTTAAAAGTCTTCCTTTAAAATACTCACCCTCTGTTTAAAATATTTATTCATAAAATTTTTTATATACATATTAAGAATATTAAAAATAATATTATTTTTTTATCTTAAATTATCTGTCCACTTTAATCGATTATGCGAGAATTTAAAAAAGTAAATTTTTTAGTTAATTTAATATTACTTTTTATTTTTATCCATAAAATTCAATGATAATTATCTCTCTTTATATTAAAAAATATGTAAATTTTAAAATTTTGATATAACTATAAATTATTTATCTCTTCTAAATATTTAATTATTATTAAAAAATGAGTCAAAGTATTACTAAGTATTTAATTATTTCTCCATGTTGCTATTAATATTTCTTAAAAATTAACAAGATGAGCATGAATAACAAAACTCATAAAATGAGTTTTTAATTACTCCCTCTACCCTTATTTATCTGTCATAATTGAAGAGTTTTTGTATCCCTTTTTATCTGTTACATTAAAAAAATTTAAGTGACATTAATATTAATTTTATTATTATACCCTTGTATTAAATGGTATTGAAAAATGAAAGTGTAATAACTTTAGAGAGGAAGTTGAGCAAACAAAGTAAGAAAATAATTTGAGAGAACATTAAATCTAATGGTACTTTTGGAATGTATAAATAAAGTTGTATGAATTTGAGAGACTAACTAAATTTTTTTAAATTGTGTAAAGTAGTTAACTGTAACACATAAATAGAGACGGATGGGGTATATTTTAATATATTTGAAAAATATAATGTTATTAAATAGGGGTAAATTTGAAATATTAAGTGTTGATTTTCTAAAGAGACAAATAATATGGGACAAAAATTAAATTAGAAAGTGAACTGATAATTTATAACAGTAGGAGTATAATTTAGATAAAGTTTCTATTTTACTCATATTAAAAATATGATAGCTTTTGGCTGGTGTAAATTCTCAAAAAATAAGAAGAGAGAAGAGTTTTAGAAAATTGTATTGTTCACTTAGAATAAACAAGATAAAATAGAAAAAAATTAATCATTAATTCTAAAAATATGTATATGAACAAGTATTTTGAAACAAAATAAAAAATTTCATAAATAAATATTTTGAAACGAAAAGAGTATTTTTTTATTAAATTTAAATTATTTTAACACTAATCATTTTCTTTTTTTTTTATGTGACAGTGTTGACAATTTAAAATAAAAAAACAACAACAACAACACTATGTCCTAATTGGTGTTCATCATATAACCTGATGAATTGTTTATTTTGAAAAAGAACATGTGAAATTGGTACAAGTGGACAGCAATTCCTGTGAGTTAAATTTATAAAAATATAATAAAAATTATTAAATATAAAATGTTAGGTGGAATTTAAAATTGGACTAAATAAAAAAAATAAAATGAATTATATGTACTTGATATAAAATATATAAAATAATAGTAATTTTTTCAATTAAAGTGATTTTAAATTAAGATGGGCATATCAATCCCAATCCAAATACCAGTGATTCGATAGGATTTGACTTTTGTGAGCTCAGCAACCTTGCATTTGGGAGTGTTACATTAACACGGCGTTGTAGAAGGTATAATTGAAATTAATTTATATATTCCTCATGAGAGAGAGATTCTTTTTAAAATATATATATCTATCTATTTGCAAAATTAACATATAATTTATGCACTAATTGTTTATTTCATTATAAAGAGAAATATTAGAGGTACTTACTCTTTCCGCATCTTATATATCACGCTGTCTTAGTAATTCAAAACGGGAGATAATAGGTTTATCCTCACCGTCATTAACGTTTCTTTCCCTCGTATCCCGAGATGTA
This sequence comes from Voacanga thouarsii, assembly GCA_026120185.1. Taxonomy (NCBI): domain Eukaryota; kingdom Viridiplantae; phylum Streptophyta; class Magnoliopsida; order Gentianales; family Apocynaceae; genus Voacanga; species Voacanga thouarsii. The sequence continues at coordinate 2,810,079 of JANUWF010001287.1, read as the reverse complement.
CATACATTGCCTATCTCCCAACAACCCCAACTTCCAGAGATACGCAGAGGGCATTACTTGGACGGGGACATCTTGTTTTCCGATATGGCAAGGTTTCCAGAGCCTTCCACTCGAAAAAGACAAGTGTAATCCACCTGAGGGAAGACGGAAAGGCAAACCTCGGTTAACTTAACTGGAGACCGCTCCTACTGCTTTGGGAAGTTCATTCGCTTCGGATCATGTATAACTATTACTTCGTCTAATATAATATTTCTTTCGTTTCTATTTATTTATCATAAATAATTATTTTATATAATTTTTAAAAAATTAATTAATTTATTAAATTTATATAATTTTATTTTTATATTTTAAAAATATTTTTAAATTTAATATTTTTTATAATTATTTATTTATTTTATTTTCTCAATTCTTTCTTTTTAAAATTTTTACATTTTTATTTTTCAAAACTATTTAATACAAAAATATAGTAATAAAATTAATATTAATTATACATAAATTTTTTTAATATGATAAATAAAAAAAATACAAAAATTTTTCAATTGATATTTTTAATAATATTTTTATTTTAAAATGGTTGTTTATAAACTTATTTATTTTATTTTAAAATATTTATTTATGACATATTTTTAAAATTAATAATTAATTTTTTTAATTTTATTCTTATTTATTTTAAGTTAATTATTTAATTTTTAATTTTTTTTAAAAAAAATTACTAATAAATAATTATTATATTTTTAGTATTAATAAAATAAAAATTTTATTTAAATTATAATATTATTTTTAAAAAAATAATTAATAAATAAATATTTTAAAAAAAAAAAGCCTGTGTTATTGGGCGCAGGGAACAGCCTTTCCCACAAAAATCATAAGGAAGACATGACCATCTCTGACTTCTCTTCGGTAGCTACTGCAATATACTAGGTAGGTTTTGCGTGACAGATTTCAACTCGCTACGTTTCGATTTTCACATTCACAATCCGACAAACTTAACTGTTTCTTTTGGAGCTCATTTTATTTTTTTTTCTTTATAAAAATTTTACTTTTGATATTTTTTTTATCTAGTGATTTTTTTTCAATTTTAACTATTAAATATAATTATTATTAATGTAACGTGTATTTATGTAAACATTAAACAATTTCCAATTTTATTTTCACTGAAGATGTAGTGCAGTTGTACATTCATATACTCTTTTGAATGTGTTGGAAAATATTATCCCAAGAGAGACCTTGCAGGGCTAAGATAGTAAGTTGTTGAACATCTCAAAATTTGTAAAATTACACATCTGCAAGTATGTGTCACGCCCGCGGACCCATTGTAAAATTATTATTTGGCCGCCGTCCTCGCTGGGTCAAAATGGATATCCCAAATTGACAATTAGTACTTAGACTCATCCTTATATACTATACATACTTCTCATCCTAACTTCATGTGGGATGGGGCATCACAGTATGGGGTCTAACTTTACTTCAAAAAATATTTTAAGAAAATAATTACTTAACACTTAAGAAAAATAATTTATTTAGACAATTAATTAATATGAGATAATTTAATAAATTGTAATATACAATTGCTAATGGAAGCTCCATTCTGATGCTCCGATCTATGCATCACAATATCAAAGGTGCTTTCCGATGCTCCATTCTGTCTGGAAAAATCATAAATTAAGAGCGTCAGTAACGTTTTCTGATCGTTTGATCTTTCTAGGAATTAATGTTGTCTGGTCTGTTCGAAGGCCTATGCACCTATCGAAATATTATAAGTTGACAGACTTTTGACTCTAATTAAACAATATATATATATATATATATATATATATATATATATATAATTTTTTAAATTTTATAAAATTTTAAAATAATATTTGACTATATATTAATTTATCAAAATGAGATACTGTCATTTATATCCTCTAAATAACAGAAACTATTAATAAAAAATTTAGAAAAATAATATATTCAATAAAAAAGTAAAACTTTTATTTTTAAATATTCAACTTTAACCAAATTTAAAGAAAATTAGGTTATTTGGTCTTTAAAGTGTATGGTTTGTAATGTTTTTGTCCTTCATTTTTTTTTTTTTACCGTTACAGTCCTTAATAATTTTTTCTACTATTATAATCTCTAATGTTTTATTTTTCTATCTAAAAAATCAGCTTATGGTCCCTAAAAATTAAAAATTAATGATCATAATGGTATAAAAAAATTATTACCTCCATTTCACAATATAAATCATTTTTTACTTGAAAAGTTTTTTCACAATATAGGTTATTTTATAAAATTTTATAAGCATTTATTATTATTTTTTTCTATTTTATCCCTTCATGCAATCTCTCTCTTTCCATTAATTATGACTCAACTCTTTCCAATTACTAAAAAAAACAAAGACGTATTTTTAGAAATTTAGTTTTAAAATTGTCTATAATTTAAAATCATTAATTTTTGTATATAAGTCTAAAACAATTTATATTGTGAAATGAAAATAATATTAAGGACTATAATGACAGAAAAAAAAATATTAAAAATAAAAATATTATAAACACCCAACTTTAAAGACGAAATAGGCTATTTTTCCATATTTAACATTAACATTGAAAATTCTTATATGGGTCTTATTCACTGTCAGTGGCGGACCTACCTAATGGCTTGGCCCCCAAGAATTTTTTAAAATATTAGATACATATATATGGTCCAAACAAATGGCCCCCCCAAGATTATATTAGGCCCAACCCACATATCCCAACCCAATTTAATATATCTATACACACAAACCACAACATCTGATCCCTTCTTTTCTTTCACAAATCCCTCTTTTCCCTTTCACTTTCGTTCTCAGGGGTTTCACTCCAATTTCCAAATCCCATGGTCCCCACCCACATTCCAAACAAAATTCCAACTGTTTGCACTTCACTTGGTTCTTGTTCCCCAATATTCCAGCCACACTACTGCGTGCGGTACCGCCATCCATAGCCAAAGATGAGTTTTTCCACACTACTGTTGTACTGCATTTTCAGGAGTTTCGCCAGTTCGCTTGTCTCGGTCCCTAATCCCCATTGTGCACTGCAGTCTACATATAAAGGTAAGTTATGATTTGAGTCTTTGAGAAATAAGAATGTACGTATCAAAATATTATTTTTTTTTGTCTAATTCTATATTAATTTGGACATTCATTTATCTGCTTATTATTATTATTTTTTGTCTTAACATTAATGAATTTACTACAATTCAGATTTCAGAATTTTGCGATAGTTGGGTGGGGTGATATAAAATATGTTTATCATGAATGATGAATTTTTGAGAAAAAATGGAGGATTTAGAATTTTTATTATCTTAATAACTGTCTATGTTATATGGGAAGCAAAATTGATATTGACATGAGACTTGGATCATACTGTTACGAGATTTGTTTTGATATATTTAAATAAATATATATATTCTAGGTATGGATTCCAGTGAGCCTGGGTGGTGGCTCCCATTAGACCTGGGTGGTGGTCTATATATATGTGTACATGTTTTTTTTTGTATTATTATCAATTTTTCACATCTATGAATGTGTGTTTGTTTGTTTGTTTTTTTACATTAATATTTATATTTATATAGACATTTTAACTAATTATATCTAAATTATGCATTAAAAGATTGTATTTTTTTTTAAATCGTAGATGAAAAGAACACGTACGATTGATGCATTCTTCAAAAGGAAAAATGTTGAAACTTCAAAATCTAGTGAAGGGTCACATTCCATTGATTTTGATCCTTCAAATTCTGAAAGTCCTCTTGCAAAAACTCCACGAGTAGTTCAAGTAGGATTTGATATCAATTCTTTAGAACGTGATCCAGGGTTGCGATTGCAAATATGTGAATATCCTGTTGATAGTCGTGATGAAGTTCGTAGAGCTTATATTAAGGCAGGCCCATATCAGTATTTGCAATCTAATTATCCAAAATCAGGAGGAAAACGTTCTCGTAGCTTTCAAGCCTCATGGTTTAAGTCATTTCCTTCATGGTTAGAATATTCTCCTAGTAAAGATGTTGCATTTTGTCTTCCTTGTTATCTATTCTATAAAAGAGATGGACGTTTTGGATCAGATTCATTCACTGTTAATGGTTTTCGTTTATGGAAGACGGTGAATGATGGTGAAAATTGTGCACTTTTGGCACACGTAGGAAAAAGTCCAAATTCTCCTCATAGAAAGGCTGAAAAAGCATGTGATGATTTTATGAATCAAGATGGGCATATTGAAATTTTTTTTATGAAATTTACTTCCAAGCAAAAGGAAGAAAATCGACTTCATTTGAAAGCTTTCATTGATGTTATTAAATGGCTTACATTTCAAGGATGTGCTTTTAGAGGTCATGATGAGACGAAATCATCAAAAAACAGGGGGAACTTTCTTGAATTGTTGAGTTTTATATCATCTTATAATAATAAAGTAGCAGAAGTTTTGAGTAATGCTCCTCAAAATGCCTTGTATACATCACATAGAGTGCAAAAGGAAATTTTACAAGTCATGGGACTAAAAGTGAAGAATGCTATTCGTGAAGAAATTGGTGATGCAAAATTTTGTATAGTTGTTGATGAAGCTCGAGATCAATCTAAAAATGAGCAAATGGCTATTGTTTTAAGATTTGTTGACAAAAATGGCTGTGTACAAGAGCGTTTTTTTGGGCTTGTTCATGTAAAGGATACTGCTGCGTTGAACTTGAGAGTGGTAAAGGAATTAATCAAGTTGGCAGTTTATAGAGGGTAGGAGATACACGTTGGAGTTCTCATTTGAAATCTATTGTTAGTTTGATGAATATGTTCAGTGCAACTTGTGAAGTTTTACTTAATATCATCGAGGATGGGATTACACCAGCTCAGCGTGGAGATGCAGATGCAGCTTACGAGGCATTGACTTCATTTGAATTTGTTTTCATAATGCATCTCATGCGAACAATCTTAGATATCTCTAATTTGCTTTGCCAAGCCTTACAGTCTCAATCTCAAGACATTTTAAATGCAATGCATCTTGTTTCGTCCACTAAGTTTCTCATTCAAAAATTAAGAGATGAAGGATGGGATGAATTAATCTTGAAGACAAAATCCTTTTGTGAGATGGTTAATATTCCTATTCCAAATTTAGATGCACCTTATATTGCACGAAGAGGAAGAGCCCGTCATCAAGAAGAAACAATTACAGTTGAGCATCACTGCAGAATTGATATTTTTAATGTTGTTATCGACACTCAATTGCAAGAGTTGAATAGCAAATTCAATGATCATACCGTAGAATTGCTAATTTGTTGTTCAGCTTTAGATCCAAGGGAAATGCGCAAATCATTTAGAATTGATGATATTTGCAAGTTAGTTGAAAAGTTCTATCCTAGAGACTTCAATGAATGTGAGATGATACAATTAAGATTGCAATTTGAGCATTTTCATCATGTGATACAAATTCCTGATTTCGAAAAGTTGTCTACTATATCTGAATTATGTCAATGGATGGTCAAGTCAAAGAAGTTTGAAATTTATCCACTTGTGTATCGCGTGGTAACCTTTATTCTTACTCTTCCAGTTTCTACAGCTACCACAGAGCGATCTTTTTCAGCTGTGAATATAGTAAAGACCAAAATTCGAAGCAAGATGGAAGATGATTTTCTATCAGATTGTTTGTTAGTATATATTGAAAAAGAAATTGCAGAAAAATTTAGTATAGATTCACTTATAGATGACTTTCGTGATTTAAAAGAGAGACGATCTGTATTTTGATGTATTATATTTTTTATAGTATATTTTGAAACTATTTTGGTAGGTTTAATATTACTATTTTCATAAATTATTGAACATATGAAATTTAGTTTAATTTATTATCGGCCCCCCAATAATACAATCCTGCATCCGCCCCTGTTCACTGTAGACCGAATGCTTTGAGTGTTGTTCTACGTGCTTTATGTATTATACATTTTTAAAAAGATATAATATTTTAAAGTTATGATCTATCATAAACCCCGTTCACGTAAGAATTTCCCCAATACTTGGCATTGGAATGCACCTTCAAACTCTCGCTTGTTCAAAACATTATTATGAGTACCCATCACATGCATCCCACAACATTACTGTCTACCCTCACAATGTATTGCAAGAAGGCTCTGTTGATCGTTGAGTGAGTTCTTCTTCTCCCATCAATGGGGAAGATTTCTTGTAGTATAATGTTGATTTTCGTCTCCCTCCTACTAATTAGTAGGCTCGCAAAGGGTGCATTGCACTGTCCTTCCTGTGGAAAGACTCCGGTGCCCTTTCCTTTAAGCACCGGACCTGACTGCGGTGACCAAGCATATAAAGTCAGGTGCACCGCAGGCACATTGTGGTTAGATGCTTTAAACGGGTCATGTACATGATTACTTCTATCGATCCCCAAGGCCAGCGGATGATTATCCGATCACCATCGCTCATCCCTGGTACATGTCTCTCCAGTGATTTGCATAGCCAAGGCATCCGCCTCGACGAAAATTTGCCGTTCAACATTACAGGCAGCAACACGGCGCTGTTGCTAAACTGCACAGACCGAATGCTGCACGTGTCATTGCCATTAAATTGCACAGAATGTTGCATCTGTCACGCCTACGCTTCTGTTACCCCAGAAATGGCTGCATGTAACTGTGAGAAAATATGTTGTGCATTCAAAACATGTGCATCACCCTTTGAGTATTCTGTTGGGGTTCGTTCAGCTGGTTGTATAGCGTACCAGAGTTTTGTGGATTTGGACCCTTCTTTGCCTGCGGCGAAGTGGCCGGCTCCTGAGATGGAGTTAAGTTGGATGAGCCCAAAAGAACCAAGTTGCATTTCTCAAGTTGATTGTTGGGGGTTGCCAGATTCACATTGCTTGTTTGACCCAGTAAATATGAGTCGGAAAAGGTGCTTCTGCAAGGCCGGGCGCTATTGGGACCCTATTACTGGCTATTGCCAAAGTGATTATATTTTATCTTTTCTAAGCTTTTTTTTTTTTTTTTTTTGCTAGATATGGGCGGCTAGCTAGTGATTCATCTGTTTGCATTCTTATCTGACACGAATTATTTACAAGGGGAAAAAAATGAAATTGTGTATATAAATACTTTGGTGGAATACAGTTTTTGTATATAAATACTAGAATCTTAGGAGTTTTTTAAATTTTTATTCCCTTACTAATTCGTCATCCATGCCCTAAAGTCTATTAGCTGAGCAACTCTGTCCAGAGATTCAACACATTACATTCATCCTCCACCTGACTTTCGAAAGAACTTCAAAAGAAACACAGGCATGGCATTGGAGAAAGGCAAATACTTGGGTTTAATTAGTTAATATACTAAGGGAGTAAGTTCAAAAAATAGCTTAGTTGCCTCCCGACAGAGCTCATTTTTCCGAATGCCAAAGAAATCCAAGTGTACTTTTTTTTAACCAATAGCCCAAGTCATTAATTGATAGCGAATTAAGATTTATTTGAATTTTAATATTTAAGCAAATGTTATTCGCTGTAGTAATTGTACTTGAAATAGTGTATTCATAAAACCTCTGTTTGAGTTATCATATCTGCATATAACACAACTTGCAAGGAAAAATCCTTCTACAACGTTAACCACTTTACTCCGGTTTCCTTAGTGTAATATTTGGCTACTTTGGTGATCTTGTTTTGTAAATGACAACAGCATCCGTCTATCCGTGCAGAGTGTCGGAATAAAAGCGGATGCAAGGTTCGGAAGAACAAGAAAATGCCTATGGTTGGAGGTATTTATAAATTTCATATAGTTTTTAAAATGTCATATTTTCTAGTACTTCGAAAGAATTTCATTACTATTCAGAAAAATGATGGAAAACAACAGCGAAATCTATTACAATAAAACTCCCATGTATGATTATGTTTTTGTGACAGCTGCCGCGGGTGCAGTGATGCTTCTTGTCTTAGGTGGAATCCTCGTATATGTTCAACGTCGGCACACAACGAGAAAAGCCCAGAAGACATTAGTCAAGGAGCGAGAAGAAATAGTAAACGCCAACAGCAACGGAAAATCGGCTAAAATCTTCGCTGGCAAAGAAATAAAGAGAGCCACAAACAACTTTGCTCAGGAGAACCTACTTGGCTCCGGTGGCTTTGGTGAGGTTTTTAAGGGCACTCTTGACGATGGCACTATCACGGCCGTTAAGCGAGCTAAACCTGGAAACAGCAAGGGCACTGAACAAGTCCTGAACGAGGTTCGAATTCTCTGCCAGGTGAACCATCGAAGTCTGGTAAGACTACTTGGGTGCTGCGTTGAACCTGAGCAGCCTCTACTGATTTTCGAGTATATTTCCAATGGGACTCTCTTTGATCACCTCCATGGATTTCACCTCCGCAAACGTTCTTTGCTTAATTGGCTGCGCCGCCTGAGGATTGCTTACCAGACAGCCGATGGTCTTGCATATCTCCACTCTTCAGCTATTCCTCCCATTTATCATCGCGATGTGAAGTCCAGCAACATCTTGCTGGATGAAAAGTTAGATGCAAAAGTTTCTGATTTTGGACTTTCTAGGCTGGTGGAGGAGAAGGAAAGTGAAAGGAGCCATATCCACACATCAGCTCAAGGAACTCTAGGCTACCTGGATCCCGATTATTACTTGAATTTTCAATTGACTGACAGGAGCGATGTTTATAGTTTCGGGGTTGTTCTGCTGGAGCTGTTGACTTCCAAAAAAGCTGTTGATTTTAACAGAGAAGAAGAGAGTGTGAACCTGGTGGTTTACATGAAAAGAATAATAAATGAAAAGAAAGTGATGGAAGCCATTGATCCAATCCTTAAAGACGGTGCCAGCAAAGTAGAATTGGATACAATGCAAGCAATTGCTAATTTGGCAGCGTCGTGCTTTGATGAGAGGAGGCAAAATCGGCCTTCCATGAAAGAAGTTGCTGATGAGATTGACTACATTATAGGTGTTTTAACTACTGATAAATCGAAGACCTGAATTTGCTCTGCCAGGAACATCAATGTTTTACCCAGTATTTAGTGTACTAATTGATGCTGCATCTTCAATTAACCTTCTTTGAATTACACGATATTTGCATTTCTATTCATGTGACCCCGATGATGCATTCTTATCTATTCAGGGCATGATGTTCTCTAAGCTTCTTCTCATGGGCGGGGGAAATGGGATGTGCTTATCATTGCCAACCAAGAGAAGATCAATGTACAACAGTGACGTGACCCGCATTAAAAAAATGCCGATCACGTGTCTATACCAGGCTTTTTCCGAAGGGACGGAGTCTCGATTACTCTCCCAAGGTCAGCCTAGCTTTCTGAACTGCGCTAATTCTATATGTTCTTCTACAAACTCCTGCGTATTACCATAAGGAGTTAAGTACTTCTGGAAATATATACTCCCCCAATAGCACCAATCAGATATCCTATGCCTCGACTCACCTAGATTCAATTCGAATCCATCTTTCACACCACCAACTGCCCAAAAGTCCTCTCCAAACCTTTCCTGGAAGAAGTTTCCACCAGACAGCTTTGGCAGTCCGGCAATCCCGCAACACATGCATAGTAGTCACCGAATGCAGCCCACATTGCAAACACACTGAATCTTCTCAATGATTCCAATTATATGAAGCTGTGGTCAATTTGAAGCCTATTATCAGAGGAATAAGAATGGGAATGCTGAAAGGAAAGCAGTATGACGCTAATCAATATGTGCACCTCAAACTTCAAGCATTTAATCATTGTAGATCATGAGCTCACCTCAAGTACTTCACAGTCCCATAACAACATTGATACAGTAGTAGCATTGTTTCTGAGCAACAAACAGATTATTCCATACCTGAGGCCCAGGGTTATAACCTCAGTACAACTGTCAAGAAATGCCATGTTCTTTTCTTTTCGTCGAAGTTTGAAGCAGCAAACTGGTAAAGTGTGATTGTTGCATTCAGAGAAAATCTCTGCAGTCATCACAGACTCGTCTTTATTCTAGAGTAGTCCACCACATCGAGTGTGAAATTGTCATAACCGTATCCATTCAGCTGCCAATAGCTCTCTGAAGCATCAGCATTTTCCCTATTATCAAAACTGGCAAAGTAACCTTTTCTGGTACCAATCTTGAAATCCTTGACAACATAAGCCCCAATGGTCCAAAAGAAGAAAAGAGGTCTAGAATATCAGTCTCGACTGTATCCGCTGAAAGATCACAAACCCGAATAGCATTTTCATCATTCCTGCGGCTCACAATATTTCTGCACCCCATCTCTTGCTTGGAGGAATATAGATACTAGCCTACTGCTACTCTCTTACTTTATAAGCAGCTACAACTTCATTAAAAACCCAAAATATATAGAAGAAGAATGAGAGAAAATGCACCAATTTTTGTCACTGTCCGGCAACAGTATTTTTGAATCTGACCGTCAAAAATTGATCTCTACCGTTAAAATATAGTCCTGCCTCTCCTCTACAACATATCCAAAATTGAGCCAAATCAGAAAAGAACTCACCGTCCGATCGTCCAATAGAAGTGGACTGCCCAACACAGAAATGCAATGCTCCCCCTCTCTCTATATTCTCCGGCTGATTTTTTGTTTCTCTCTCTATATTCACGCAAGACACACACCGGCTGCTGCTGCCTCTTCTTTTTGTGTTGACCAGAAAAAGAAAAGAAACCTTTTCCCTTTTCCTCTTTTGTTGCTATGTGGTTGCCTAGATTCCACATGTTTGGGAGCCAACTCAACGGGTGTCACATTCACTATCTGTTGATACACCACCTTGGGGAGAAAGATCTTTCATAGGACACTTGGCTGTCCAGTGGTCTCCTTCCTTTCAACAAATTCGGGCCATCACGAAAGCACCTTATTTTCCAAGTTGTACCTGAAGAAAAATACAAGAAGAAGAAGAGAAGGTGTTTGATGATAACTCTGATCGATGATTTTTTTATTGATATTCTTATTGATATTTATACTGTATTTGATACAGCAGATTCATAACAGATAAATATCTATAAGATATCATGAAATAGCTAAGTAATATTATTTATAATTACGAAACAGCTAAGTTAAGTTGCTAACAATTTCTTGTGAATCAGTTGTAACAGATTATATTGCATCAGTTATAACAGATTCCTTAACATTCCCCCTCACTCTGGCATGGGAAGGAGGCTGAACATGCACATTGTGACGAAAAGTATGAAAAGTAGCTTTGGCCAAAAGGCTTGGTGAAAATATCTACAGGTTGAAAAACTGATAGTATGTAAGGAGTGACTAACTGATGAACAGTCACTTTTTCACGAACAAAATGATAATCCGAAGAGATATGTTTAGAACAAGAATGAAACATTGGATTAATAGTAATATTTAGAGCACTTAAATTATCACAAAAGAGGTGTGGAGGTATGAAAAAGCTAAGTTAAGTTGTCAACAACTTCTCGTGAATTAGTTATAACAGATTCTACTGCATTAGTTATAACAAATTCCTTAACAGTACCAATGATTCTGCAGTTTCATCTCCTTCACCTCGTGTTAATTTACGTTTAAATTACTGCATACATTGCGAGATTCCACGGACACGAAAATAAAACCGAAGGATTTGAATGAAGAAGGAAAGGGACCCGAAGCCGTTTAAGGAGTAGTTCTTCGATAGGTGGTGGAAATGTCCATGGCGTCACCAAACTCGGCCCAAGAGCGACGATGGATGGCTCGCTTGCTAAACCTAGAGCTTACAAGTTTCCGCACCCGCGTTGTCGTCATTACTTTGAGGCCTTAATCGTCTGGCCCAATGACTCGACCTTGTCAAGCTGAAAATTCGAAAATTGAGGCGAGCGAGACCGTTGCCTTCTAGTTCACACCATCGGGCCTTCTTTTGATGGGCTGGGCTCTGAAATCTGAATGGACATGTCCGCTCTTCACAATTACAAGAACATATTTTCCCGTGTGTTTTATTATTTTTTCTAATTTTATCTTTTTTATTTATTATTTCAATAAGTCATACTATTAGTAGTTAATTTTTTAACTTTTAAATTAATTATAATTTTTAGGAAAAATAATTCAATCTCTTTATTTTAAAACACAATAAATATTATGATTTGTAAAAATTGACGTAATATTAAAAAATAATTCAATTATACTGATAGAAACTAGAAGACATACTTATGTGTTCTTCTTTTATTATGTGTACAGATTATATCAATCATGGGTGTACTTTTATGGATTTTTTAGAATCAGGGAAGTTTGGAACCGTGATCAGAGACATGCACTGGGTAAAATTCATCGTGGAGCTCTAATTAATTTAGAGGTACGTATTAATTGAAATTTATCGTAGAATTCTAATTAGTAAAAAATATGTAGAATTAAATTAATTTAGTAAACCTGACTGATCGATTCCTAAAAAGTCAAGAGCCCTCCCTCCTCAGAAGTCAAACAAGCAATCAATGTGTTAATATCCGACAAGTGGGCGCGGCCGAAACTCTACTTTTATGGCTTCTTTGTGCCTTAGTTCGTAGTTGTACGCTCATTTACACTTTTTTTTTTCATAATTATAAGAGAAATCAAAATATTGATAGAGATTTACATCATTAATAAAATAGAAGTATATCTATGATAGAGATAATAGCATAGCATTATAACAAAGAACAATAAACTTTGTATTTGACGGCCGTCGAATCCCGGATTCGTGATTGGAATAATGTCTCTTGGACATTTTCCTTATTTTTAGTAAGGGTCTTTTTTTTTTTTATAATCTAATTAAATAATTAAAATTAATTAATAGTATTTATTTAATAATGTGTATTAATTATAAATAATATTAAGTATGTTTAATAATCGATTCTTTAACTGGTCAAGACTTATTAAAATTAGTTATAAGTTTTAAGTAAAATTAAAATTATTTAATTTTAAAATTTAAATATATTAATAGTCATATTTTTGTTGATGTTATTGTTGTAATTAAATAGAGTATAAAAATAAATTATAGTTAATTTAATATTTAAATTTAAATTTAAATTTTTAATTTTTATATTAAAATTTTTAAAATTTAATACTTAAATATTTAAATTTTAATTTTATTAAAACGTGTTTCAAGACTTTTTTTTTTAAATTTTCATTATATTATTTTTCTTGAACGAAAATATAAAAAAGAATTGATATTGTCACCTTACTTTTTCCTTTTATTTATTTATTTATTTATTTATTGCGTTTAATGAGTTGAACATTATCTTCTTACCTCTCATTCAGTGTTTCATTTTTTTTTTCACAATATAAATTTGCTTTTTAGCCCCCCAAAAACAAAAAATTTGTTTGAGTTAATTATTTTCTTTGAGATAGTTTCCTCATTGAAGGCCTCAGGAAAGAATTAAATAGAATTGGTAATCATACTCTGTATGATAGTTACCTCAGAGAAATTCTATTTAATTAGAATTTTAGTAATCATACAGAGATTTTTTTTTTTTTGGGGGGGTATTTTTACATGCTTTATATATTTAAGGCTTAAGACGAATTGAGAGTATATTTGAATCAGCTTTACTTGAGGAATCTCTTATTAAAATCATAAATGATCTCCACAACCTTTTTCTTTTTTTTTTCTTTTCTTTTAAAAGGAAAAATTCCAAAATCATGGGCATAAAAATTTGACGCTGAAAAAAAAAAAAAGGCTGAAATAGAAGGAAAGCAAAAAGGGTAAAGAAAGAGAAGAGGCTGTCTCCAGTCTCCACTCTACTAAGGCCACATTTGGATTGCGTCAAGAAGCTTGTCACAGAATAAAATTCCAAAATATGTCCGATGCCTGCTGCTTTGAGGACTCATCACAGCTATAGCTGCGTCACTCGCGGCTGATCAACCCTGATACCAGCGATAAATCGGCGGTTTCTACTTTTGTTTCACCGATCGCTCCCCGGCCGTCTCTCTATTCCCCGCCTGCTGCAAACCGTAAGCCCGCTGGAAATATTATGCAACAAATGGATACAGTCTTATGACTCATATTTTATTTCGATTACATTCGACATCTGCTAACAACTTGGACGACTGTCCTAGAATATCTTAAAACACGCAGCGGTAGAAGATTTTGACTCAGATAATGAAGGCCCTTATTCTTGTTGGGGGATTTGGGACACGACTGAGGCCATTGACCCTCAGTATGCCCAAGCCACTGGTTGACTTTGCTAACAAGCCTATGATACTGCATCAGGTATATTTTTCAACTTATTTTTCCCCTTTTATTGGGCTTGATTTGCAACGAATTTCTCTAGATTGCTAGTTTTACTTCTGTTTTATACGGTTAAGGAGAGGGTTTGTAATATTCTTGAGAGTCCTTTAATTTGGGGTAAACTTTGTTGTTCTAAGTCCAAGGCAATCAGATACCATGTTTGCTGAAGAAATATGCATGCTCTTAACGGTATAAGTAATTCAATGCCTCTTGTACTCAATTGTATTTTGCTCTATGGATCATTTGAATATTTATTGTTTTCTTCTGAAAGGTGATAGCCTTTCCTCTGGATATCTGAAGGTCGTGTTCTTGAGTGAATAATGGCTGTCCCTTTGTAGTTTAAGTGTCAATTGCAGCTCCTTCCACATAGATCTTTGTTGCTTACAAAATTTAAGTTTCAGCTCAGATAGAAGCACTAAAAGATGTTGGAGTCACGGAGGTGGTTCTAGCTATCAGTTACCAACCTGAGGTAATCCAAATTCAACTTCAGTTCAATTTGAAATCCATTTGTCACCCGATTGCACTCTTTTATGGCAAGACGCGGGTATAGCCTTGTTATCGTCCTCTTTGTAGGTTATGCTGAACTTCCTGAAAGAGTTTGAGAAGAAGCTGGGGATCAAGATCACATGCTCACGGGAGACCGAACCTCTGGGTACAGCAGGCCCATTGGCTTTGGCTAGGGGTAAATTATTAGATGACTCCGGTGATCCTTTCTTTGTCCTCAACAGTGATGTTATCTGTGAATATCCACTGCGTGAAATGATTGAATTCCACAAGTTCCACGGAGGGGAAGCTTCCCTTTTGGTAACAAAGGTAAGGCAGATAAGCTATCATGTAAAGAAATCTTCATATTAGTTGGCAAAAAGTTTGTTGCTCTGTAGTTATTGTCATTGGCATGGTAAGCACATGATAAAGTGATCTAAGTCCAAGTCACTTGCTAGGTTGATGAGCCAGGTAACTATGGCGTGGTTGTTTTCGAAGAAACAACGGGGAAAGTTGAAAAATTCGTGGAGAAACCAAAATTATTTGTGGGGAACAAGATCAATGCTGGAATCTATTTGTTAAGCCCTTCTGTTCTTGATCGGATTGAGTTGAGGCCAACTTCAATAGAAAAAGAGATTTTTCCAAAGATTGCTGCTGAGCAGAAGCTCTATGCAATGATCCTGCCAGGGTTTTGGATGGACATTGGACAACCAAGGGACTACATTTCGGGCTTGAGACTCTACCTGGATTCCTTGCGAAGAAAATCTGCGTCTGAACTGGCCCTTGGATCTCACATTGTCGGGAATGTTTTGGTCGATGAGAGTGCTGTAATTGGAGATGGATGCCTCATTGGCCCAGATGTTGCCATTGGTCCTGGATGTGTAATTGAATCAGGGGTCCGGCTCTCAAGGTGCACCGTGATGTGTGGATCTCGAGTTAAGAAGCATGCTTGCATCTCTCGCAGCATTATCGGCTGGCACTCGACTGTTGGGAGATGGGCTAGGATAGAGAACATGACAATCTTAGGGGAAGATGTTCATGTGGGTGACGAAGTTTATAGCAATGGTGGTGTTATCCTGCCACATAAAGAGATAAAATCCAGCATCTTGAAGCCTGAGATTGTCATGTGAAGAAGATTTGAACCTTCAAATTGTGGTGCTTGTTTGGAATGGGAAGAATTCTGTCTGTTGGGAGTGATGAGTTCCTCGTATGTTTTTTTTAATTTCTTTAACATCACAAGTTCCTCCTATGTGACCATGATTGAAACCTTGGTTATGCCGATTTGTCCTCTCTCTATTTTGTCTGGCTTTTCAATTTTTTTTCTCTTTTTGGTGTTTGTTTAGGAGATTGAGAAGTTGGTAGTGCTGGGAGATTGATTGATATCAGTGCGCGGTGGTCGCTTGAGTAAAAATACATTGTGCCTTTTTGGTCGTCCCAAGGGGAGAACCATTCTGCTATGCAAGCAATGTATTTGAGGCAGGGTTAAGTGATTAGAAGAAATTTGTCCAAGAGGCAGGCACGTTGGTCTTCTTATCTTATAGGAATAATCATGCATGGGAAGATCATCAGGAAAAACGGTGTTCAAATATGAAAATTAAAGATTTTTTTCCCTTTAATGAAATTGTTAATGAAAAATTAAAATTTACATTTTACAGGAGAATCGGGATCTTAATAATCCAGTAGGTAAAACGTGGAGAAGAGCTCAAAATTACCTAAACAGAGGCTAGGATCCAGAACATTACATGAGAAGAAATAGCAATCAAGCACCAACTTATGAAAGCTAGAACAATGGAGAGCTCAAATCTGCTACACGAAAGCTGCATTTGGCCCTTGCAAAATTTCAAGTCTTTTGCATACAAGACTGCAATCCCCGCTGATGAGCATGCAGCTGCAAGTGATAGGGTTGCTGTCACCTGCACTGGATCAGTTATTCTCAAGCCAAAGAACAGAAGATAACTTAAGGTGGAAAAAAAGGACAAGAAAGAGGAAAGAAAGAAGAGATAGAGAAGAGAGAGTTCGAAAAAAGAGCAACGACAGCACTAGGTATTTCTCAGAAGAACGTTATCAGGAAGAAAAACAATCATGTATCTTTATCATGTGTTGGCTGGTAGGTTCATCAAAACATGCAATGGAAACATGAGAAGATGGTACTATGGTCACAATTTCAGCCAACTTACATACTGAATCATGAAGTCACATAATTACATAGAGCAACTACAATAGGGACAGACCAGAACCCCATACATGAATATGCCAGAAGCTTTAGAGTATGGTCATGCAATGGTATAAGAAATCAGGAACTCAAGTTTTGATGAAATGGTCTATTATATGAGCCTATGAGGGCAACTAAAGGGAAGAAAATGCTGGCAAACAAGTTAGCTCAATGAAGGTAAGTTTCTAGGGAAAACAACAGTACAGCATTCCATAATTAGAATTTTTGGTGTGAATATTTGATTGAACATCACATGTTATTTGACATAAAAAGTAACATAGGAAGTATTCCGAAGACTCATGGTAAATTGACATACCATAAAGCCAAATAATATTAATTGAGAGCAAGGGATTTGATAAGTACCCAGTCACCCACGACGAACAGGCTAACTAGCACTGGATTTTGAAGGTCTCTTTTTATCCTTAAAGCGAAGACATCAAGACACGCAAGTCCAAAACTCCACAGTACTTGAAGTCCCATTGATGCAATCAAATAGCTGAGTACAGACCTCATATGTTACCAAAATTGTGTTGTAAAAAAGGACTTTATCTTATAAAAATTGTAAACAAGAATTACAGGATCTTTGGAGGCAGCATATCAAAGAAACCACTTCCACAGAGGAAAACAATTGCATCTATTTGTGCATTTGAGTAAGGCAACATATTTAAGCACATGAAATCGACACAAAGAAGGATGACTACATGAAGGGCTGTAATGAAACTTCAGCCACCAAAATATTGAACCCAACCTTGGAACAATTTACGTATCAAATTATGATGAAAAATGAGAGAAGAGAAGCAAGCATAATGTGAAATTATGGACTCGTCGCTCTCAAACAAATGAAAACAAAAGAAATGTTAAAATAGCACACTTCAGAACTTTTCCTGGGATCTTCTAAGGATTGCACCCAATACAAAACTACAGAGGAACTAGCTATTCTCTTATGTGTATCAATTACCAAAATTGCTTTCAATTAACTTTATCTAAATGGGAACTTCTCTAGCCAATTATTTGACGTCCTTCAAGTTCTTATCCATTTCAATTCCATAGTAACATTATAATTTTTGCATTGGACCTTAAGCTTTAGTTGTACCACACATTTAACTCCATGGAGAACATGGTACATGGAACATGGTCAGCTTTATGAAGTCCAAACAACAGTTTTTTAAGTTCAAGTTTTATCAGGCAAGATCTAAGGGAGCAGAACTTGACCATAAGATGATGAAAACTCATTTAACCAGAACCCAGTTAACTAAACATCATTGGACCAAAAAAAAAAAAAAATGCATGCATGACAATGCACATTAAACCCTATTATCTGTATCATACACTAAGAACCTTTGGTGCTTCATTTGAGGGCAATGCTTTATTCTAATGAATATGCAAGAGGATAAATCTCCCTTACAGGCCACACCAGAAAAGTAAACTAGCAGAAATGGTCTTTAGGTAGCTCAGATAAGAATGTCAAAGTTATACCAGCACAGCTGCAAGTAACTGAAGCAGTAATTATAAAAGTACAAGTCATTGGGGGATTTTCTGTCAACAGTCTTTAGTTTTTCAGATCAACTGACAAAACGTGTAAGGAGTAGAAAATAGACAAATCTGAGAATTTTAAAGTGAAAATTGCCGAAAATGGACACACAGACACAAGTCAAAAACGCTCCCGGAGGAAAGATTATTGGAGACGGAATAAATGCTATAAATAGCTAGAGAACCAAAAGTAGTTAGGGATGTGATTGCATCAGCAGAGACTCAACGAAACTTGATACACAAATAGTAGGATAAAGGGAAGAGCTTTCCTTAGTAAATGTCCTGATTCTCTGGAAAGAAACCAAAACCAAATCTTAAATCCACAATTTTTGGGTCATTTTACTCCCAGCAATAAACAACTAACAGAAATACTTGCGAAGTGCATCTCACAACATCAAATGCGAAGGAGAAAAATACCAGAATGCAGTGTAGTTGGAAAACCCATAAGCAGAGACCATAACTCCAATCGACCCAGCTGCAAATACACATTGCCCAATCCTCAACAGCAGCCCACAGACAGTCCCAGGGCTGCCTATCAACTCCTTCATTTCTTCTCTCCCACCTTTTGCTCCGGCGGCAGGGCCCTTTTTTCTTCCAAAAATCGAATGGGCCCTTTCAGAAGCCCTAGATTTCCCCAAGCTTCCTCATTTCCTCCAACAATGAAGATTCCCAATCTTTTTCTCTAAGCAAGTACTTCAAGATTTGATTGATGATGTGATTTCGGAGTGGATTAGAAATCAATCAAATATGGTTATGCATCATTGATAGACCGTCGGCTCATCGTGTCTTGGGAATCTATAAGTACCAGAAAAGCCATTTCACGAAAGGACTGGCATTTAAATTATTATCCTGGACGTAAAGTTTTAATTCTAGTATTTGTTTTTGTAGTGAAGCTTTAAATCTCTGAGTGGAGTTTTAGAGCTCTAATTGTTTTTAGCTACAGAAGAAGTAAGGCGGCTGCGCCCCCAGATTAATTCGGGGATGGAAGCTGTGGGTCCATCCCGCCGAAGGGCGATTGAAGGCTGCGCTGAAATTGCGCGATTACGTT
This sequence comes from Voacanga thouarsii, assembly GCA_026120185.1. Classification (NCBI taxonomy): domain Eukaryota; kingdom Viridiplantae; phylum Streptophyta; class Magnoliopsida; order Gentianales; family Apocynaceae; genus Voacanga; species Voacanga thouarsii. Next base: position 2,790,643 of record JANUWF010001287.1, on the reverse strand, counting down.
ACTCTCTCCATCCATCCTATTAAAATTTACTTATTTATTCTTTTAAAATATTCTATTAAATTTGACACTTTCTTTAAAAGAAAAATTTTTATTATATAATTTATTATAAAATAATTAATATACTTCACATATATTATATTTATATTTTTAGATTTAACATAAAGTATTATAGGACTCACATATTTTTATTTTTATTTTTATTATTATATTTTAATTTTTACTTTTACATAAAATATCGTGTCAAGTCAACTACTGTTAATTTTAATAGGACGGAGAGAATACTATTTAAATTTAAAATAAGTAAATAGTGAAAAAAAATAGTTAATATGTTAAAAAATTATAAATATTATTTATATAATCAAAAATAATATTTATGTAATTATATTAATTGTATAAAATTTAAATAATATTTATATAATTATAATTAATTTTTTTAAAATCATAACAAATATTTATAATTAGCTTTATCACATTTCCGATACAATAAATTACATGGCACCATATCTGCCAAAGGGAGGTCGCAACTAGTGATGGTTACGAAAGAATACTAGGCTGCCTAAATTGTGTTTCAAATTGTGCAATAACTTTATATGTTTATAAAAAATTATATACGAAGCTTATAGAAAAAATACTTTGTCAGTTTCAACTTTTTATAAGTTTTATAAATGTATCACTAATCAACAGTTGGTACAAAAATTTATTGCGATTACTATCTCATTTTTATCAATTAAAAAGGGAAATATTCGATTTCTGAAGTTATTGAAATTTGTATATATTAAAGAAAGGAGGTTAATTGAATAAAAAATCTATTTTCTGGACATCTCTAAAGTAAAAATACAAACCCATCCCAGATTGAGGGAATAACACATTCACAAATACCTTCTGTCACATAAATCAAGTTAACCTAGCCAAAATTCATTATAGTGTTTGAAATTGAGTAAGATTATTATAAAATTATCATATTATTTGAGACGATTAAAGTCACGTTTCATTTGTGCTCGTAGATTTGAAAGTGTGACTATAAACCTGAGAGTACTTAATGTTAATTATTTGGTTGTCGTCTTTATTGGGCTAAAATAAATATTCTAAGTTAAGAATAAGTACTTGTACCTATTCTATATACCATCCACAATTATCATGCCAACATGAGATTTAAGTATCACATTCACCATCTCTTTATACCAAAACGTTCTTGTTGGTCTCATACTTTAGAGTCCAAATCTAGGACCAACCAAGCAGGATTTTAGATGTAACTCTCACTGCATAGGTAAGTGCTTAGTTTTCATATTGGGATCTAATTAGGTTATCTGTTTTGATACTAAATATTATGTCTCGTGTCCAAAGATTAAAAAATATGATTATAAATGAGCTTGACAATATCATTGTAAACTAGTTGACCGTGGTCCTGATAAAAAAATCGATTAAGATTTCTTTCTTTTTCTTTTTTTATATTTTAATTGGCCTAGTGGAAGGTTGTGATTGTCGTTCTCTACTAGCAAGAATCGAGTAGTTAACTGGGCCCTAGTCCCCACCTCTACCAGCTCTCGAGAAAAAAGTATGGATTGATTTTTCATTTTGTTATTATTCTTTAAGATATCACAAATCCCCCTAAAGTTTGCCAAATTAAAACCATAATAAGAAGAGCTATTGACAATTTAATTTTAAAACATAGAATTTTCTCGTCGATTTAGTAATAAAAATATGATTGGTGTTAGCATAATCCCTAAATATAAAAATATGTCAAATTCATCCAAAAAAATAAAAATTATATAAGTTTGATCCCCCAAAATAAATTCAAAAGGAGGGACGATATTGGTATGATCTTCAATTTTTAGAGATAAAATTAATATATTTTTATTTTTGGAGAATATATTGATAAATCAATTTGAGGACTAATTAATACAATATTATATTTCTTTAGGGACTAATTTGATAAATTTTTTATTTTAAAAACTAAATTAATATAACGTTATATTTCAAGAATTAAATTGGCATTAATACTAATAAGAATAAGAAACAATAATTTCAAATTTAAATTGGTGGTCAAACCGAAGAACATCTTCACTAATAAAACTGAATATACACACTTTTGATGTATTATTAAAAAGGAAAAGGAGTACTATGTTTTAGATTTAAATGATAATTGAATGTTAAAAATAGTGGAAATATAACAAAAGAATAGAAATAATTTTGAAATAATAGGAAAAAGACAATGGCATTTGATTACAAAACGACAATGAATCCGATTTGCATCATGTGTCATTTTAAAGGCTCATGGTCCCAGCCCAGACCAAGCAAGGTATACCGCAGTGTGTATTTGCGTGTCAAATTTGTTTCCGAATGAGTACTAATGATCACAGCTCAGCCTTTTCCAATTACATTTTTAGGGTACTTGTGGATTGGGATTTTATTAAATTAGAGTGAGATGAATTTTATTAAAAGTAATATAAAATTATTAAATATGTAAGATTAAAGAGAGAAAATGATGGATTGTGAGTATATGATATTTTTTAAAAAATAAGAATGATTTAAATTATTATTATTATTTTTAAATTAAAGTAAAATTTTGGATTGGAATGGAAATAAGAAATTGCAATCCAATACACTCTTATCTTATTTAAGAAGCATTTTGTTGTTAATTATTTTAAGGTACAAATTCAGTATTTCGTTTAAATTTTGATTAAATCTTATATTATAATCTAAATTTCAGTTGGAGTGGTCAAATAGGTAGTTTAACTTTTACTGAATACCACATGAATGGAGATAGTAAAATAAGAAAAAAAAATAGTAAATTTTTTTAAAATAATAGTAATATGAAATTTATTTTATATTTTTAACTGACAATTTGAACTTTCGCTACTGTATTACCAGCAGTTGATGCCGCCCATGGCCGGCTTCCTACCACTTGAGGCTGGATTGATGAATGAAGGATACAATTATTAGTGGGGATACTATTTAGTTTAATAAAAAATATTTTTATAATTGAATAATTATCTTCTAAATTATTATAATATATTTTATTACAAGATACAAGTCTACAACAAACAAGTGGGAGAGACAAGATTCCAACCTCTTTCATTTTTTTTTTTCAATTGAATTTTGTTTGATTGTATTTGATTCTATTCACTCAACAAATCAAATCAAAATTGGGTCCGAACAAATATGTTTTATTTTTCTTTTTATCTTTGGATTCCTACCTAATGATCTGGACGTGAAGATAAATAAAGTATTGAAATTTTAGGTATTAACTATTATATCTTATTAATTATTATAAAACATAATGATTAATATAGCGATATATAATTTAGATTTTTTTATCACTAATCACTAATATAATTTACAATTCGAATATTATTAAATTAAATAGTAAATATTTTACCCTTAGATAGTTAAATTATTTAAATTTGTTATTTTTGATTTGAGGAATATGGGGATTAGTTGAAGTAATTCCAATATTGCAATATTGGGAGGCTCATTACTTCATAAAGTAAAATATTTTGCCATATCATTAGAAAAGTTAGTAAAACATTTGCATTTTTTTAAAGATTTAAATTGCTTAGTGATTTTTATGTATACATGGACAAAGCGACATTATTTCTTCTAAAAGATGTATGAACATATATAGTATATCTACATATTGTTGAATTTTTATTTTTTTAATTTAGACTATAAAATTGTGTGGTTGAGACCAACCCTTAGATATAATTCTATATTTTATAATGTACTTTATACACTTTATAATATTTATAATACACTAAATAATATATAAATTTATATACTTTCTAATATTTTATCTATAAGTATACTATTTGGTATACAAAATATTGTAATGTAGATTAACCATTAGAATGTCAACATGTCAATAATTTCTACCAAAACTCTAAGGGTAAATTTAGACAATAATTTATTTGAGAAAAAATAGTTTGAGTTAAAAAGTAATTTAAATTAAAAATATATATGTGGGTTATATAAGATTAAAAAGTGCGTGATATTTTATATTTAAATAACAGTTTTTAAAATTAAATATAATTATCAATAATTGACAATTATTCAAATTGAAATTCTCGTGAGTATGAGAATTTGTTTTCAATGGAAATGTTACTGTAAGTCGATTAAAAAACTTTGTTGAGAAAATATTTTCCAATTACTCCCTTCCGCTATATAATATAAGTCGTTCCGCGTCTCTCGGCAGGTGCTCTCACTCGGCCGGAGCCTAGATCCTCTCAGACTCTAGCCGACTTTTGCTACTGGGAATCAAACCCCATACTTCATTGCTCTAACCGCCCATTCCTCTAACCGCTTGGCTGGAGTGTGATACGCTGAGACTCTGAGAGAGATTGTCAATGGCGCGCGATATTAAATTATTCGAACTCAATACTGGAAAGAAGATGCCGTCTGTAGGATTGGGCACGTGGCAGGCTGATCCTGGTGTTGTCGGCCAAGCGGTCGAGGTCGCCATTAAGGTCCGCTCTTTCTCTGTTTGTCATATACAATCATGCAGTTTTGCAGACATCTCAGCATTTCTGTACAGTACAAGCGCGTTTGGATTTTGATGAATTTAATGTGGTTAACTAAATCTGGTTTTTATTTTTTGTTGAGCCTTTCAGAAGGAATTGGTAGCAATGAAAGCTGTTCACGTGAAACTAATTTGTGGTAATAGCTGACAGTTAATTCAATAATGCAATTCAATTGCGCACTAAGTAAAAGCCCTCGAAGTTCTCTTCTTCCATTATACGGGAAGATGTTGTAAACAAATTTTTAGTAAAGGATTCTTTTGTTCTTTATCCAAAATTACTCGTTAATCCTGTGTTCCATAGTTGACGTGAGAGCGAGTCATGGAATTTGCTACTGGTATTCTGTGTGTGATTGTAATATGCCTTTGAGTCTAAAGGAATATTTCGACCGCTAAAATGTGTCATATTCAGAAAATGAAGATAGTTGAGATGTGTAGGTAGATGTTCGGGCATTCTAGTAAATGCATAGGTGGATGTTCGGGCTTTCTAGTAAGGACAAAGTTAGGAATGACGCCATTTAGAAAAAAATGAGAGTGGTATCCATTGATGAGAAAAAACTGCTTGCATTGTTTAGACATAGGGAAATTCTTATATGCACCATTGAGATGTTGTACCACCTACAACACTTGTTGTATACCAAATGTTGTGTACAATTTTATCTGCAAATGGTACAACATCTCAATGCACCGGTGCACGTGCACCGAGTGCATAAGAATTTCCCTTAGACATATACATGCCCTTTTAGGAGAATAGAGGGATGGAGGCATGATGGGTTAGACAGAGGTAAATGGAGGCCTAAAAAGATAAAAAAATAAAAAGATATGGATGGAGATGATTAGAAGATATATATGCTTCTATTGGATTTGGATGCAAGTATGACCGTTGATAGAAAGAAGTAGAAGGAGAGGATTCTTGTGAATCACTACACATACTCTTGTATTGGTTTATGTAGTCAACCACAAGTTTAAGACTAAAGTTTAGTTGTTGTTGTTGTTGTATTTGTGGGTCCAAGGACCAATACGGTGGGAGTGACAAAGCTGTCGATTTTTTATGAATAAAAATTTATTTACATTATATCTTTTTTCCCCTAAAAAATTAAGTCCTAGAACAATTCTTTTTGCATCATTTTTTTTTTCTTTTGCATTAGAGTAATAATTTTGGTTTCGAGTATTTTTAGCTTCCAAAGAGATGTGCAAATACAGCCGTCAATGTAATCTTTCTCTGCGAATTATGTTACTGTTTTCTACATCTAAGTCAGGCTGTCTCCTTATATACGAGAAACATAACATTATTGATTGTGTGGTTGGGACATTATTTGTAATCTATGCCTTTTTCTTTCCCATGAAACACTGTTGAAGATAATTGTTCGATGAAGGAAATAGGCTATGTGGCACATATTGGAAAGGTATGTGCCTTTTACTAATGATTGTCGCATAATTCGTGCAGGTTGGATACCGTCATATCGATGGTGCTCGAGCTTACAAGAATGAAAAAGAGGTATTGGAAATTTACTTCTTGGTTTCATCATTGGTCAGGATAAGATGATTGATTCCTTATCTTGGACTTCCGATTCATTATTCAGTTACTTTACTGCTTCTTAGTTTCTTCTTGCACAGTACTTACTCTAAACTCGCACAAAAAAAAAAGTGGACTTAATAGTCCAATTTGTAGGAGTTCTCTGATGAGTTAAATCAGCAGGAAGTAGCTTATGCTGAAATTTGACACCATTGGTCATTTTCTAAACTTGAAGATAGAATCGAAAACCTCTTGTCTCAGTATTGCATATAAAGCTTCAGCTCTTTTGCTTTGGGATGTTGACTAGTTGTATAGTCTTCATATGATTCTCAGCTGTCAAATCATTTGCGAATCTTCTTACATCAGTTTATATGTCTTTATGAATCTTATGCTCCAGACAAGGAAATGTTTCTAAAGCATGGCAATATGCGGAGACTAATGGAATGTGAATGCTTATCTACAAACTACTAATTCTTCTCTTCTTACCTTTTTTTGGTTTTTTTGTCCTTATCAAATGTGCCACCTTTTGCAAAAATGAGAATGTGACAAATTGAATTGTAGAAGGTGGCTTTCAATGCAGAGAGGCACTTGACTATTAAACTGAAGTTAAAATTTGTGAAATGTTAATGCAAGATTCTAAGCTTGAATGTCTTTTTTTTTTGTGTGTGTGTGTGTAAAGCAAAATCACAACGAGAGCAAGAAGGATATGATAGTATGTATATCCTTTTGGGGATAAATTTTTGCCATATTCTGGAGATACTCATTTGCTGAAAGCTCCAACCTGCGTATATTTATCTGTACTTTCAAATGATTGTTTTTATTTTTTTGTAGATTGGTTCAGCTCTGAAGAATCTTTTTGAAGATGGTGTTGTGAAGAGGGAGGATTTGTTTATTACCTCCAAACTCTGGTAATTATTTTAGAACTCCACTTTCTTGCTACCACTAGTTTTGCTATTCAACATTTGCTGGTGTCATAGATGATGTTAAATTTATGTAGTTATGGAGGCATTCCATGTGGTAAGAGGCTCATTTTGAGGCCTCTTGCTATTTACATCTTGAAGTTCAAAGTGACTGAGATCCTTGTTGCTTTTGCAGGTGTACTGATCATGATCCTGAGGATGTTCCTTTGGCATTAGACAAAACTCTGCAAGATTTGCAGCTTGACTATGTTGATCTGTACCTTGTATGTAAAGCCTTCTATGAAGTTATTTTCTCATCATATATTTGATTGGTTAAAGTAACTAGAAGACTTGAATATTGAATATCATCTATCAAACATTGAAACTAAACTTCTTTTATTAAATATATCAAGGTAGATTGACCAAGATACTTAAAAGGAGCTGCAGGCATCTCACAAGATGGTCTTCCTGCCGCTGTTGAATTTGCAGCTGAAAATATATTTAAACGATGAATTTAGAAGACACAATCTTGTTACTGAAAAGGGAATATCCATAAAATAGAAAAGATGACATAATCTTGTTACCTGGACCCTAGGGTGGGAATAACTAGAGATGCTAGCAGCATTTAGTTAACTTCTTAGCTTGAATTTCAATTGTAACCTCTGAGATGAAAATCATCTGGTATTTTTTATGAAGATTCATTGGCCTGTGCGGATGAAGAGAGGGTCTGTTGGCTTCGAGCCTGAAAACCTTGCTCCAGTAGATATACCTAGCACATGGAGAGCAATGGAAGCGCTATTTGATTCTGGTAAAGCTCGAGCAATAGGGGTTAGCAATTTTTCTAGTAAGAAACTGGGAGATTTGTTGGATGTAGCTCGTATTCCTCCTGCTGTCAACCAGGTTGAGTGTCATCCTTCATGGCAGCAGCCAAAACTCCGGGAATTCTGCAAATCTAAAGGAGTTCACCTCTCTGTAAGTTGACAATTGAAATTTAAGAGGTTTTTCACCAGTCTTATATTATGTCTGAGCTTAACATACTCTTAACTCTTTTACAACTTGCTTTCATATAGTTGAGAAGCAGCAACACTTGTTTTCTCGATAACTATACCAAAGAGGGCAATTAAAAGAATATTTGTATATCAAGGACATGATATTTTCTCTATATTAGAGTCTTTCATCTCAATTCTCTTCACTTGCATACTCTCAAGTCATGCTTTCTTCTTTTTGGCCAGAGGTGGGGATTGGCTGCATATTTCCTAAACCAAAACAAAATTCAAAAGATAAAAGTTCGGATTAAGAAATTTCCTTGATTGATCGAATTGTGAGTTGAGTTTCTAGTTCATGGGGCTATGGTTTGTATTCATTAGTCATGATAAAGCTTCTTTATTTTTCTCTCAGGGATACTCGCCACTGGGTTCACCAGGCACAACATGGCTTAAAAGTGATGTTCTTAAGCATCCCATTTTGCTTATGGTTGCGGAGAAATTAGGCAAAACTCCTGCACAGGTTGCACTTCGTTGGGGCCTCCAGATGGGGAACAGTGTACTCCCCAAGAGTACTCACGAAGCACGAATCAAAGAGAATTTGGATATATGTGACTGGTCTATACCTGAAGAGTTGTTTGCAAAGTTCTCTGAAATTGAGCAGGCAAGTCCTTTTCTTGCTTTCTCCCTGTGAGACTCTCTATTCTTTTGACAACTTAATCAATGGACTTGTGTTTCCCGTATTCTTAATTCTGTTCTCAAGATGTAATGGTGGCTATTGGCTACATGGAAAACTGTTAATTTTACTATGAGAACTTTTTGCCAACTAATAGTGAACAAACGTTTACTATTGTTTACATATGGAAGGAGTTTGATAGGAGAAATGATTAGCTAATTTGTGTAGTATTTTATTTTACCTTCGCAGCTCGACATTTTGAATACAATTGCAAGCAATTTTTGTTGATGTATTTGTAATAAGCATATATTGGTAGATCTGTATGTTTCTGCACAATGCTATTCTTTGTATCTCCATTACTGATTATTCAGGGCTTATTGATGAATGTTTGTTTGGTGCTAAAACTGCTTGTTAGTGCAAATGTAAGTTTAGTTTTCTTCAACTGCTATGACTAAATTAATATTTTCGACATTGCAGGCTAAACTGGGGAGAGGTTCTTCATTTGCTCACGAGACTTTTGGCCCCTACAGAACTGTTGAAGAGATTTGGGATGGTGAGATATGAGGTGGCATTGGAATCGTAGATGTTTTTCAGAATGATAGTAATTTTGTTAGCCTCATCATTAGCCTATTTGTCTTCAAAATAATTGCTTCTTGAACAACGTCAACAACAATGCTTTACAAACTTTGTAATTCGTCACTTAATAAAATTCTTCAAGCAGATGGGATTTCATCTCTTAGTCTAATATCATGATGTTTACATTCGGCTTTTCATTGGTGAGATTCCGATTTTTATAGAATATTATGATACAATCAATTTGAGGACTAAATTGATGCAATATTATTTTTTGTTAGGGATTAATTTGATAAAATTTTATTTTTAAAGATTAAATTGATACAATACTAAATTTTCGAGAATTAAATTGCCACTAATACTAATAAGAATAAGAAATGATAATTTCAAATTTAGTTTGGTGATCATACTAAAGAACATCTACACTAATAAACGGAATGCACACACTTTTGATGTACTATTTGTAAGGAAAAAGAGTACCATGTTTTAGATTTTAATAATGATTGAAAGCTAAAATAGTAGAAATATAATAAACTAATAGAAATAAATTTCAAATATCTTCGTTGATCAACAATCAATTTGAAATAATAGGAAAAGGAAATATAAAAGGCTAGAGATATTGCCAAAACAATTCTCCACCTGTTCGAGTAAAATTTTCCAAAATGATATTTTTATCCTTAGGGTTAAAAGGAAATATTTATTTATTTATTTTCTTTCATTTTTCAAATTACAAAACTCTACTTATTTGCGTAAATAATTCTCATTGAAATATTCTCTCTTTCCAACAAATCTCTCACTTCTCTCTGCTACGTCTCTTCTTTGTGCTAATTTTATGTGTTGCAGGCTGAAGTTTAAAAGTGAAAAATGAGATTTGTAAGAATGACGAGTAAGCATTTTAACTTGTGAAAATTTTCATTTTCTTCATTCTTCGATTTTATAGCTTTGAAATGCCTTTTTTTTTAATACAAAATTTGAAAATTTAACTACGAACAAATCAAAATATAATTTTTTAAATTGATATTATACTCTATATAAGTATTTAATAAAATAAAAAAATAATAATATGTGATTATAAAAAGATAATGAAATATGCTTTGGTTCCCGTGCAATTTAAAAGAAAATGATAAGAGGCAATGGAGCCTTGAAGAGGAGAGGAGTATTACGTCATTGATGACAGAGGAAGGGAGTGCATAATGGCGTATTGCATATGGTCTATGAGATCGCTTGTAAAAGATGAACTCAGCGTATTATTTTTCTTTTTTCCATCTAACCATAAAGCTTGAATGGAATTGTTGTGCCCGGGACATAGCTCAACTGGTAAGTGAGGGTTGTGTGATGATTGTCAATTGTGCTCCCGTAGTGTGGGGGTTCAAATTCCGTTAGCGACAGTTGAGGTTCAATTGCGTAAAGGTAACTGTTTTAGAATTATCAGTTAAGACACATCCCGCAATTTACCTCTTTTATAGTCTCAAGACAGGAACAGTGGGACCCTCAAGGTGGGGGAACCACCCTTTTAGAATGGAATTGTTGTTAACTTTATGCTCTGACAATATTGCCCATCAATATAAAAATAAAAAGGATCGACTCAACACCGAATATAATAATTTTATAAATGCTTATAATTGTCATTTGATTTTTTTAAGCTTATAGTAATTTATTAGCAACTACACTTAAATCTTTATTATTGTAAGATTTTTATTATTTACTTTAATACCGAAACTGGAAATCTATTTTAAAGAATACTATTTTGTTAAAAAAAATCACAGTATAATTTCAATCTTAGGATGACTTTGTGGTTTTTGGAGTAAGATTTCAACACGGCAATAGGTTCATGGTCCCAACACAGCACCAAACTGGGTAGGCCGCCTTGTGTATTTGCGTGTCAATTTTTTTCCGAATGAATACGTATGCTCATAGCTCAGCCATTTCCAATTACACTTTTATCTTCTTTTTAAGAAGCATTTTGTTGTTAATTATTTTAAGGTACAAATTCACCATTTCATTTAAATTTTATAAGCAGGGATATTATACCCCCATATAGTTGAATATTTACTCTTTTTTATTTTAGATTATAATATTGTGTGATCTCTCTTAACCCATAAATACATAGGTTTAAAGTAGGGTGGAAACCAACCATTAGAAATAAATGCATATAATAAATATTATATAAAATTTTATATTTCGTAATATTTTTATACATAAATATATTATTTGATTTACAAGTTATATGTATCATTAGAATGTCAATGTATCAATAATTTTTAACTCACTTAAGGGTCTGTTTGGATTGAGAAAAAGAAAAGAAAATAAGAAGAGAGGAAAGAAGACGAGTCGAATAATTAATTATAATGTTTGATTAAATATAGAATGAAATAAAAGGAAATATTAAATATAGCATTTAAAGAAGGAGAAGGAAGGGGGAAAAATGAAATGATACTATTTAGTTTTATATTTTTGTCTACTAATTTAATGTAAGTATATAAAATATTTTATTTATTAATGATATTTTAATTCGGTTACTAAAAGTTTATTAAATAAGATTTCTTTCCATTACGTTTTTGTCGACTTTTAAACCGAAAAAAAGGTTGAAGTTTTTATAGTAAATCTACTCCCTCTATTTCCGTCCAATTCATTTCTTTTCCATTATAAAATACCAATTCAGACATTTAAACTCAAAGATTTAATTTTTTCTCCTCTCATTTTTATACGTTACTCTCAATCCAAACAAAATATTAAAGTATATAAATAATAATTTATTTAAGAAAAATGAATTCGAGTTGAGAAGTAATCTAAATTTTGAAAAAAAATATATGAATTATATGAGATTAATATGTGAGAATATAATACTTTGTGAATATTTTTTAAGTTGATCAAGATAATTATTTCTTAGCGGCCTATAAATAACTGATAATTCTCAAGAATTGAAAATATTTAAAATTGATATTTTAAAAATGAGTTCGAGAGTTTGTTTTCCGGGGGATAGTCAAGTCAAATTTTAAAAAATTGTTGAAAAAATATTTTCCAATTACTCCCTTCCGCTATATAATTATAAATTGTACCGCGTCTCTCGGTTGTCTGCCAGTGACTTGTTCCTCTCCACACTAGCCAACTTCTAATATTCGGAATCAAAATTCCGTACTCCATCTTCACTCCATTACTCTAACCATTTGCCAGGACTGTGATACATTGAGACTCGGATAGAGCTTTTTAATGGCGAGAGATACTAAATTCTTCGAACTCAATACTGGAGCGAAGATGCCTTCTGTAGGATTGGGCACGTGGCAGGCTGATCCTGGCGTAGTCGGCCAAGCGGTCGAGATCGCCATTAAGGTTCTCTCTTTCTCTGTTTATCATATACAATCATGCAGTTTTGTAGATATCTCAGCATTTCTGTACATCTATACAAACACAGTAGTTCATTAAGGAAGCATCCTGCACTCACAAGCGCGTGTTTTTTGGATTTTGATGAATCCAACGTGGTTAACTAAATCAGTTCCGGAACTGAATTTGTGTGGTTTTTGTTTTTTGTTGAGCCTTTCAGAAGGCATTGGTAGCAATGAAAGGAGTTCATGTCAAACTAATTTGTGGAAATGGCCGAAAGTTAATTCAATAACGCATTAATTAAAACTCTTGAAGTTCTCTCCCATCATACCATCATACGGGAAGATGTTGTAAACAAATCCTTTAACTGGAACGAGTTTGTATTAGAGGATTCTTCTGTTCGTATCCAAAATTCCTCGTTATCTTGGGCTCCAAATAGTTGATGTGAGAGTGAGTCATGGAATTTGTTCCCTCTGCTCAATTTCAGTAAAATTGTAAATTGGAAATGGATCTTTTAGGATATTCTTGGATTAGCCTTACAAAAACAATATGAATGATTTTCAATATTAAAAAGATATTTGTGGGTCCAAGGACCAATGCGGTGGGAGTGACAAAGCTGTCAATATTTTATGAATAATTTATTTACATTATATGACTTTTTCCCCTTAAAGACAAGTCCTTAAACAATTCTTTTTGCGTCTTTTTTTCTTTTCATTTGCATTAGAGTAATAATTTTGGTTTCGAGTATTTTTAGCTTCCAAAGAGATGTGCAAATATAGCTCTCAATGTAATCTCTCCCTGCAAATTATGTTACTGTTTTCTACATCTGAGTCAGGCTGTATCCAGATATACGAGAATCATAACGTTATTGATTGTGTGGTTGGGACATTATTTATAATCCATGTCTTTTTCTTATCCATGAGAAACCGTTGAAGATAATTGTTAGAAGAAGGAATTAGGCTATGTGGCACATTCTGGAAAGGTATGTTCCTTTTACTAATGATTGTCATGTAATTCTTGCAGGTCGGATACCGTCATATTGATGGTGCTCGAGTTTACAACAATGAAAAGGAGGTATTGGAAATTTACTTCTTGGTATCAGCATTGCTCAGTATAAGATGATTGATTCCTTATTTTGGAATTCGGATTCATTAATCAGTTACTTCAATCTACTTCTTAATTTCTTCTTGCACAGTACTTACTCTAAACTCGCACAAAAAGAAAAGCGGACCTAATAGTCCAATTTGTAGGACTTGACTATTAAACTGAAGTTAAAATTTGTGAAAAATTTAATGTAAGATTCTAAGCTTGAATGTCTTTTAGCTGTTGTTCCATATGTGGGATGACTAGAGTCCTCTAAAAAGGGCAGGAATTTTTTTTTTTTTTTTTTTTGTGTTGGGGTGGGGGGGGGGGGTGTACGAGATGGGGGAAGAGCCTTGTCTCCAAGAAAAATGTAATGTGTGTGTGCGCGCGCGCTCACGCATGCTTGTAAACCAAAATCACAACAAGAGCAAGAAGGATATGATGGAATGTATATCCTTTTGGGATAAATTTTTGCCATATTCTGGAGATACTAGTTTGTTGAAAGCTCCAACCTGCGTATATTTATCTATGCTTTCAAAAGATTGTTTTTGTTTTTTGTAGATTGGTTCAGCTCTGAAGAAGCTCTTTGAAGATGGTGTTGTGAAGAGGGAGGATTTATTTATTACCTCCAAACTCTGGTAATTATTTTAGAAACACTCCACTTTCTTGCTGCCATTAGTTTTGCTATCACTGGTGTCATAGATGATGTTAAATTTATGTAGTTATGGAGGCATTCCATGTGGTAAGAGGCTCATTTTGAGGCCTCTAGCTATTTACATCTTGAAGTTCAAAGTGACTGAGATCCTTGTTGCTTTTGCAGGTGTACTGATCATGATCCTGAGGATGTTCCTTTGGCATTAGACAAAACTCTGCAAGATTTGCAGCTTAACTATGTTGATTTGTACCTTGTATGTAAAGCCTTCTATGAAGTTTTTTGCTCATCATATATTTGATTGGTTAAAGTAACTAGAAGACTTGAATATTGAATCTCATCTATCAAACTTTGAAACTAAACTTCTTTTATTAAATATATCAAGGTAGATTGACCAAGATACTTAAAAGGAGCTGCAGGCATCTCTCACAAGATGGTCTTCCTGCTGCTGATGAATTTGCAGCTGAAAATATGTTTAAACAATGAAATTAGAAGACACAATCTTGTTACTGAAAAGGGAATATCCATAAAATAGAAAAGATGACATAATCTTGTTACCTGGACCCTAGGGTTGGAATAGCTAGAGATGCTACCTGCATATAGTTAACTTCTTAGCTTGAATTTCAATTGTAACCTCTGAGATGAAAATCATCTGGTATTTTTTTATGAAGATTCATTGGCCCGTGCGGATGAAGAGAGGGTCTGTTGGCTTCGAGCCTGAAAACCTTGCTCCAGTAGATATACCTAGCACATGGAGAGCAATGGAAGCGCTATTTGATTCTGGTAAAGCTCGAGCAATAGGGGTTAGCAATTTTTCTAGTAAGAAACTGGGAGATTTGTTGGATGTAGCTCGTATTCCTCCTGCTGTCAACCAGGTTGAGTGTCATCCTTCATGGCAGCAGCCAAAACTCCGGGAATTCTGCAAATCTAAAGGAGTTCACCTCTCTGTAAGTTGACAATTGAAATGTAAGAGGTTTTTCACCAGTCTAATAGTATGTCTGGCTTAACATAATCTTAACTCTCTTTATAACTTGTTTGCATAAGCCGCAACACTTGTTTTCTCGATAACTATGCCAAAGAGGGCAATCAAAAGAATGTGTATCTCAAGGACATGATGTTTTCTCCATATTAGAGTCTACTTTTCATCTCAGTTCTCTTCACTAGCATATTCTTAAGTCATACTTTCTTGTTTTTGGCCAGAGGTGGGGATTGGCTGCATATTTCCTAAACCAAAACAAAATTCAAAAGATAAAAGTTCAGATTAAGAAATTTCCTTGATTGATCAAATTGTGAGTTGAGTTATGAGTTCATGGGGCTATGGTTTGTATTCATTAGTCATGATAAAGCTTCTTTACTTTTCTCTCAGGGATACTCACCACTGGGTTCACCAGGCAAAACATGGCTTACAATTGATGTCCTTAAGCAACCCTTTCTACTTATGGCTGCAGAGAAATTAGGCAAGACTCCTGCACAGGTTGCACTTCGTTGGGGCCTCCAGATGGGGAACAGTGTACTCCCCAAGAGTACCCACGAAGCACGAATCAAAGAGAATTTGGATATATTTGACTGGTCTATACCTGAGGAGTTGTTTGCAAAGTTCTCTGAAATTGAGCAGGCAAGTCCTTTTCTTGCTTTCTCCCTCCCTCCGAGACTTTCTGTTCTTTTGACAACTTAATCAATGGACTCAAGTTTACTGTATTTTTAGTTCTGTTCTCAAGATTTAATAGTGACTATTGGCTACATGGAAAACTCTTATTTTTACTGAAAGAACTTTTTGCCAACTTATATTGAACCAATTTTTATTACTGTTTACATATGGAAGGAAGAAATGATTTGCCAATTTGTGTAGTATTTTATGTGACTTTCACAGCTCGACATTTTGAATACAATTGCAAGCAATTTTTGTTGATATATTTGTAATAAGCATATATTGGTATATCTGTAAGTTTCTGCACAATGCTATTTTTTGCATCTCCATTACTGATTATTCAGGGCTTATTGATAAATGTTTGTTCGGTGCTGAAACTGCTTGTTAGTGCAAATCTGAGTTTAGTTTACTTTAACTGCTATGACTAAATTAATATTTTCAACATTGCAGGCTAAACTGGTGAGAGGTTCTTCATTTGCTCACGAGACTTTTGGCCACTACAGAACTGTTGAAGAGATTTGGGATGGTGAGATATGAGGAGGCAGTGGATGTCTTTCAAATGATAGTAATTTTATTAGCCCTCATCATCAGCCTATTTGTGCGTTTGACAAGATTCTGGGTTCTTCAAAATAATTGCCTCTCTATCAACCTCAACAAAAATGCTCTACAATCTTTGTGATTCTTCACTTAATAAAATTAAGTAGAAGGGATTTCATCCGTTATTCCAATATCATAATGTTTACATTCGGCTTTTCAGTGATGAGATTCTGATTTTAGTGACCCCGATGGTCCTAGAGTAATTTCTTGAATGGTGTAGTTTGACAGCACGGGTCCCGATTTGAGGATGCCTGCTACCAGGTGCACATTGCTGCTGCTTGGTAACCAACTAGGAGTGGCTAAGGCAATTGTGTAATATGCAAGTTACAGATATTAATTCAACATTCAAGAGTTAGAAGTAATAATATAATAGTGTCTTAGCTATAATGAAGATTAAGATTCAAACTTTTATACGTTTCTTACACTTTTTTTTTTAATTATACATTTCTTGTATTTTTTTATATTTCAAAATAAATTTTTATAAAATTTTTTAAAAGCGTTAAAAATAATACTATAGTTCAAATAAAATTTTTGTTCTATCTCTATTAAACACATGAAAGTTATTAGTTAATGAAAAATTTTAAGATGTAAGAAAAAAAAAGTTTTGAGAAATTGTATGTAATTGATTTAGAATAAATAAAAATAAAATTAGAAGAATTAATCATCAATTATATATATATATATATATATATATATATATATATTAAAACAAAACAAAAAAATTCGTAACTCTATTTACCAAATCAAAGCCTGTTGAGTTTAGTCTTCAACCAGTTTTAAAGAATGGTTTTATTACATTTGGAGGGGGTTTATTAAAACTTATTCTTATAGTGGTTTTATTATTTTATTTTTTAATACAAACCACATGACTTATTAGTTATGAAAGTTTAAATAAAAATATTTTTTCCTTTATAAAGATGAAAGTTAGAAATTTGAGATTGAGAGGGCGTAGTTGGATTGCAATTCAACTCAAATGAAAATTTCAATTTAATTGAAGAAAACTTTGATCTATATAGTTTATACTTTCTATTGTCATTTATTTATAAAACATGTGTTTTCTCTTTAGTCTCACATATTTTTTTTATAATTCAATATTTTTCACTTCAAACAAATTCTTTTCAAAACATCTATATTTTGATTGATACTCAATTTAAATCATAATTCTAATTTAATTAAAAATTTTAATATAAATAATTTTTATTTTAAAAAAATATTATTTACTCATAAAAATTATAATTATTTTTCTTTAACTCCACATTAATCTCATTTTTTTAATTTTTATTTAATTTAAATAAATTGTTTTCAAAAAAATTACTAGTACCATCTAACAACATCCTAACATGAGTTAGTAGTCCACTACTCACAAGTTGATGCTACAATAAGAGACTTTTGTGGCCGGCAACGGAAGGATACAATCGGCGTCCCATTCTCTTTCCCCTATTAATATAAAAAAACTGCCACGTACTTATTACCGCTTATTCGTCGATTTGCGATGCCCGCATTACCCCTTGCGCCGTTTCTAATTAATGTCCCATCTGTCGTGGGACCTGTGACCATTGCACACGTTTTCCAGTCTCCGTGGGATTGCGACTTCAACTTTCTACCCTACGATTGTTCTGTTACAATTGCTTTAAATGAATTCCGTTATGAATCTGACGGTTCGCGGCTGTTACCGAATTTGGCGGGGGTGGTGTTGAGCCTGCCCACTGGTCCATTTGCCAAGTATATCTCCGAGTCCTGCCGCCGTCTTTCCTCTACTATCTACTGCTTGCGCTTAGTGCGAAACATTGAGAGAGCCTGTCAATGGCGAAAGACATTCAATTCTTCGAACTCAACACAGGAGCAAAGATACCGTCCGTAGCACTGGGCACGTGGCAAGCTGATCCTGGCGTCGTCGGCCGAGCGGTTGAAATCGCCGTTAAGGTCCCGCCCTTTCTCTGTATATTCTAGCAATTCATGTACCTTTATCAACACCTGGTGTGTTTGTGTATCTACACACATTCATTGTAGTTCAGAAAGAAATAATCGTGAGGATCATGCTTATGTTCTTCGGTGTGCTGAATTTTTGTGCTCTTTTTGTTATCTTTCGCCTTCAAGAATTGTTTGACGGCATTGAATGGATTTCATGGGAAACTAATTTCTGGAAATGGCTGAAAATTAATTTAATATATACTTACTTTAGTAGAGATCTTGTACTCAAATTCGTAAGTAGAACGACTGGTATTAGGGGACTCTTTGTTCCCTTCTAAATAAGGGTTAAATCATCGATATGGGCAGTGAGTCATGCAATTTGTTCCTGCCGCTCAATTCAGAAATGGCAATCTTAGTGTCATAATTTTAGTTATTAGTGGTTTTGAGCTGCTCAAGGATGTTCGCTAATTCTCTCTCTCTTTCTCTCCCCCTTGCTCTTTCTTTCCCCTTGCAAATTACGTTACTCTCCTATACAGCTCATTTAGGCTGTCTCCATATGTACAAGAAACATTATGTTAGACTTTTACATTTTCATCAAAAAAGAAACATTATGTTAGAGATTGTGTGGCTGTAATACTGTTTTTTGTTTATACTTTTTCTTTTCGGGGAGATCTCGACCAAGTTTTTTGCAGTTTTCGGCTGCAGAAGATAATTGCTTGATACAAGGAAATAGGTGCTGTGGCACATTCTGGAAAGCATGTGCTGCTTATAATGATTTCTGTGATACTATTGCAGGTTGGTTACCGACATATTGACTGTGCTCGAGCTTACGACAATGAGAAGGAGGTATTGTAAATTTATTCCAATCTATTAGTATTGTTCAAAAAAAGATGATCGGTTTCTTGTTTTGGAATTTGGATTAATTATTAATCAGTAACTTTTCAACACTTGATTTCTTCCCGTGAAGTATTTATACTGTACTAACATAACTAAACACAAAAATAAGTCTACTTTCTTTTCTATACTTAATGATGGCAATATAGAGGAGTACATTGCAGGAAATAGCTTAATTTCTTTCTGATGAGTTACATCTGCAGGAAATAGGTCATGTTCAAGATGGGACTTCATCTCTTTTTTGTGCACTCAAAAAATAGAATCTGTCTACACTTTTACTAACATGTGACTTATAGATCTTCAAAGCGTTTGCGCTGGAATGTTGATTAATTGTGCTGCATTATGTCTTCATATTATTCTCAGTTACTGAACTATTAGTCAGATGTTCTAAGTTTGGGCTTATATGTCTTTGAGTCTTATATCCTATACAATAACAAGTTTCTGAAGAATGTCAATATGATCAGTGATCAGACAAATGGAATGCAAATGCTTATCTACAAACTACTATGCTTCTCCTTTCTGCTTCTTTTTTATGTTTGGTCACTCTCAACTACGTCATCTTTTGGAGAAAACTAGAATATAACACACTATAGGAGGATACCTTCAAATTTCTAGAGGGACATTAGACAATTAAACTAATGCTAAATTTGTCAAAGGTTATTCTAAGATTCCACACTTTATATGTTTATTTAGGCCCTTAAGTCTGTTTTATTATTGTAGATTGGTTCAGTTCTGAAGAAGCTGTTTGAAGATGGTGTTGTGAAGAGGGAAGATTTGTTTATTACCTCCAAACTCCGGTAATTAGTTTAGATGATACTCCACTTTCTTGCTACCATTTGCTTTAATCTTCTATGTGCACTTTTTTGTCATAGATTATACTAAGTTTATGTGCTTATGAAGCAGCATCAGCATTCTTTTTGCATGTAGTATGAGGCTGTTTCTGAGGTCTCATGGTATTTTCATCTTGAAGTGTCAAAATAAGTGAGATACTTGTTGCTTCTGCAGGAATGCTGATCAGGATCCTGAAGATGTCCCTTTGGCATTGGACAAAACTTTGGAAGATTTGCAGCTTGACTATGTTGATCTGTACCTTGTGTGTGAAGCTTCCTCTGAAATTATAATCGCATCATATTTTTGGTGTGTTAAAGTTATTAGAAGACTTGAATTTTATAACATCTGAACCTTATCCATGAAAAAATGAAACTAAACTTCTTTTAGAAAATTTGTCAAGGTAGATTGACAAGTACTATTTTAAGGTAGAGCTGTAGGTCTCTCACAAGATGGCTTTTGTCCACTGTTAATCTTGCCTTTGCAGCAGAGAACATCTTCAACAGAAAATATAAGAGACACAATCTTATCTCCCCAAAAAAAAAAAATGTAGTAATAATAAAGTAAAAGCGATGACAGAATCTTGTTACCTGTACTTTAACATAGGAATAACTTTGAGATACTAGTTGCGTACAGTTTGGTTTACATCTTGAATTTTTAATTGTAACCTCTGTGATGGAGATCATCTTGTATTTGGTATGAAGGTTCACTGGCCTGTGCGGCTAAAGAAGGGGTCTGTTGGCTTCAATCCTGAAAATCTTGCTCCAGTGGATATTCCTAGCACATGGAAAGCCATGGAAGCACTACATGATTCTGGTAAGGCTCGAGCTATAGGGGTTAGCAATTTCTCGACAAAGAAACTGGGAGACTTGTTGGATGTTGCTCGTATTCCTCCGGCTGTCAATCAGGTTGAGTGTCATCCTTCATGGCAGCAGCCAAAACTGCGGGAATTCTGCAAATCTAAAGGCGTTCACCTCTCTGTAAGTTGACAGTTCCATCATGACAATTGAAATTTTAGAGGCCTTTCACAAGTCAAATTGTCTAAGCTTAACATCCTCTTTCGCTTTCCATAACTTATTTTCATATAATTCAAGTTCATTATTGTTGTTTCCTCCAAAATTATGCCAAAGTTGACGGCTGAAAGAATATTTGCATCTCAATGATATAATATTTTCTCTAACTTTGAGTTTTCCTTTAAGCTTAGTTCTCATCATGTGTATACTCACACCAAGACATGCCGTGGTTTTCTTTGCCATGGGTGATCTGGGGGCGCCCAAAAATGGAAAAGATGAAGGCCCAGATTGAGGAATTTGCTTGATTGGTCAAATCATGAGTTACTCACCTAGTTGTGATTTTAACTTAGCTTCTTTACTTGTGCAGGGATATTCCCCCCTAGGTTCTCCTGGCACAACTTGGCTTAAGGGTGATGTCCTTAAGCATCCAATCTTACTTATGGTTGCAGAGAAATCAGGAAAAACTCCTGCACAGGTTGCACTTCGTTGGGGTCTCCAGATGGGTCATAGTGTACTTCCCAAGAGTACTCATGAAGCACGTATCGAAGAGAATTTAGATGTATTTGGCTGGTCCATCCCTGATGAGTTGTTTGCAAAGTTCTCTGGAATTGAGCAGGCAAGTTGTTCCCTTGCTTTCTGTCTCCAACACTATCTATTCTTTTGACAACTTAATCACGGATCTCATTGTTCCTTTAGTCTTAGTACTAGCCGAGTTGGTAACAGTGGCAACTGGCTGCATGGGAAACTGTTACTGGTACTTTTTTATTCAAGAACCTTTTGACCAAGTAATATTGAGCCAAAATTTACAACTATTTACTGGAGGAAGGAGTTTGATAGAACCATTGGCTAATTATTCTAGTATTTGCCCTATTTTGTGCAACCTTCGTGGCGCTACTATTTTGATAGAATTGCAAACGCAATTTTTGGTTTATACAATTGAATTATGATAAACAAATATTGGTGACTCTTCAAGTTTCACACAATAAGATTCTTTTCATCCCCATTATTCAGAGCTTAGTGAGTTTAATTTTAGGGCTTTAACTCACTGTTATTACTAACGTTGTTGTTTTTTAAATTGCAGGCAAGACTGCTGAGAGGTTATTCATTTGTTCACGAAACTTTTGGCCACTAGAAAACTCTTGAAGAGCTTTGGGATGGTGAGATATGAGTGTCATGGAATGGTAGATGTCTTTAAGAATGATAGTGATTTTGTGCGTTCGACAAGAGATTCTCCAGAAATATATATATAGTTTTTTTTTTATTTTGCCCTTTTTACATACAATGCAAATTTTGCATTTAATGATTTAATGAAATTCTTCGACTAGCAGAATTTAAGGGTAAAATTCTGCTGTTTACATTTCGCCGTTCAATGGAAGCATGTGAATTGATTGAGCTTTTAATTTTGATGGCTTTCGATGTTTCTAATCAACTTGTTTAAGTCTTTTAGTGTGGTAACTTTTGTGGCTCAATACATACCATTTATTCTATTTGAAGTTAAGGAAACATTGCCTTTTTGCTTAATTAACTTTCAAACGGATAATACAGTTGAGTTAATAGAGTCTGTTATCTTTTTAGCGTATTAAGAAAAAAAAACAGTTCCAGTAGCGAATAATTACTGAAAACAAAATATAAATATTACACATAGTATTTTGATATTATCAGACTTTAAAAGTTTTTGTACATTCATATAATTGAGTCAAATATGCATGATTTCCGATCGATTACTTCTAAAGCGGGGCTTGTCATTTTTTCTGGCTTCAATCGTCAAATGCATGATTTTCTATTTTGCCCACAACTGAATGCTACTTATTAAACTTTAAAGCTTTACATATAATTGAAAACTAAATTAGAAAATAAAATACACAGAGAATAGTTGTAAATTGCCGGCCACAAAACCCCCCTCCTATGGCAAATCTCTCACTTCTCTCTGCTTGCCTTTTGTGATCTACGTCTCTTCTTTGTGCTAATTTTATGTGTTCCAGGCTGAAGTTTAAAAGTGAAAAATGAGATTTGTAAGAATGATGAGTAAGCCTTTTAACTTGTTAAAAATTTCATTTTCCTCATTCTTCAATTTTATAACTTTGAAATGCCTTTTCTTTTTAAAAGATTTGAAATTTCAATTACAAACTAATCAAAAAATAATTTTTTTAACTGATATTATACTCAAAATCAGTATATAAGTATTTGATAAAATAAAAAGACAATAATATGTTATTATAAAAAGACAATGAAATATGCTTTGGTTCACGTGCGATTTCAACATTTTCTCTCTCCCCTTTTGCTCCACTGTTTTCTATTTTTTCACGGTGTTTTTCACTGTTTGGCCAGATCGCTAGCGCTTGGATCTTGGCTGAGCTTTGTCCTTTTACTACTTTCCTATTGGGTTTTCACTCCCTCTTTTGTCCCCAAACCTCACCGTCATCTCCATTGGCTTTCTCCCTCTGCTCTAACTTTCTTTGTCATAGTGTTTATGCAGCTCTCCTTCTTCAAACTCAACGTTTGTTTGGGCCTTTCTCCTCGCCTTTCTTCGGTTCCTAGGCAGATCTCAAGACTGTTACTTCACCTAGGGGTTTTTGGTTTGCTGCTCAAGGTATCCAGTGGAAAGTTATGATGTTTACTTGTTTCTTTTTGTCAAGGTTGGTTGTAGCTTGGGACGTGATGCTAAGCGATTGATGTGCATTTGTTTTGTTTCTTTGTGTGTTGTACGTTACTCACCTAAAATTAGAGGTGTAGTTTTATTCTATTACTATGGACCATTTGGTCTAACTATGTAACTTATTTTTTTTGTTAATAACTAATTCAATTCAGCAAAAAGACAAAAAAAAAAAAGCCATTTAAAAGAAAATGGTAAGAGGCGATGGAGCCTTTGAAGAGGAGAGAAGAGTATTACGTCATTGATGACAGAGGAAGAGAGTGCATAATGGCGTATTGCATACGGTGTATGAGACCCGCTTATAAAAGATGAATTTAACATATTATTTTTCTTTTTTCCTTCTAACCATAATGCCAGAATAGAATTGTTGTTAACTCTGTGTGCTCTGACAATATTGCCCATCAATATAAAAACAGGAAGAAACTACTCGACACCGAATATAGTGATTTTTAAAATGCATATAGTAATTTATTAGCAACCACACTTAAATTTTTATTATCGTAAGATTTTTATTATTTACTTTAATACTGAAACTGTAAATCTATTTTAAAAAATATTATTTTGTAATTTTTAGTGAAAAATAATTTAATGTGAATAAATTATATATAAAATATAAGTTTTCAAACTCAATCCTACCGATCTGACAATTTGAATTCGAGTAGAGATGAGGTGGGATTTGGTTTTCGGCTCATTTGTCACCTCAGTTAAATTCTTAAGTGTGAAAATTTTCTTATTCATAATAAGAAAATAATCTCTGTATATTAATTGTATAATTTTGTTGAGTAAGAAAAATATTCTCTTAATTAGGTAGAAATTTTCTTTCTTTTATAATAGGAAATAATCTCTGTATATTAGTTGTACAATCTTGTAGAGCAAGAAAAATATTCTCTTAATTAGGTAGAGATTTTATTTCTTTAATAGAGGCTAAATTTATTCCTAATTGACAGGACTGTAATCCTATATATATGTAAGCCTTCTTCATGAATAAAACACACTTACCTTCCTCATCAAATTCTGTCTTGTTCTGAAACTTTTCATGGTATCAGAGCTATGAGTGGGGACGGGAGTAGTGATAAAAAGGGAGGTAGTGATGTCTCAACCAGAAAGATGATGTCTCCATATTTTCTTTCAACAAATGATAACCCAGGAAATATCATTACTCAGGTTCAGCTGAAAGGAGAGAACTATGACGAATGGGCAAGAGCGATAAGAACGGCGCTCGGAGCCAAAAAGAAATATGGATTCATTGATGGTGCTATAAAACAGCCTACAGAAGACTCTTCAGAGATGGAAGATTGGTGGATTGTTAACTCCATGTTGGTTTCATGGATGTTAAACACAATAGAACCAAGTTTGCGATCAACCATCTCATATATGGAAATCACAAAAGATCTTTGGGATGACATTGAAGAACGATTTTTTGTGGCGAATGGACCACGTATTCATCAGCTCAAAACCGAGTTGGTAGAATGCAAACAGCAAGGAATGGCAATAGTGAACTATTGTGGAAGATTGAAGATGATATGGGAAGAATTGGCAAACTATGAGCAGAATCCGATAGTGCAAATGTGGGAACCGCAATTGTAATATTGCTGCGTAATTGGATAAGAAACGAGAGGAAGAAAGGTCAGTATCAATTCTTAATGGGATTAGATGACTCAATTTATGGAACAATACGTTCTAACATTTTGAGTACTGAACCATTGCCAAATCTGAATCGAGCATATGCTATGGTGATTCAAGAAGAACGAGTTCGCAATATAACTCGTGGAAAGGAACAACGAAGTGAGCACATGGCCTTCGCAGTACAAACAGGTTCGACATCAAAAGGACGAACTGAAAATAAAAATAAGTCCATAGTCTGCACCAACTGTAACAAAACGAGCCACAATGTTGAGTCATGTTTCCAACTTGTTGGTTATCCAGACTGGTGGGGAGATAGGCCAAAAGGCAGTGGACGTCGTGGACAGGAAGGATCAAAACAGACCACTAACCTAGCTGGTAGGGGACGTGGTGGATCAATTCGAGCTAATGCGACATGTACACCAGGACAGGGTAATGATGCAACTGATACAGGAGGATTGAATGGATTGAGCGGTGAGCAATGGAACACGTGAATAATGTGAAAGATACTCATTCCGTTCCGGTTGGATTGCCAGATGGAAAGGAGATTATGGTGAAGAAAGAAGGAGCTGTGATGTTGAACAAACATTTAAAATTGAACAAAGTTTTATATGTTCCTGATTTGAAGTGTAACTTGATTTCTGTATCACAGCTGACTAAGGAAATGAATTGCACAGTTCTATTCACTAATACATTTTGTGTAATACAGGACCACAATTCGAGGATGCTGATTGGTGCGGGTGAGAAGCATGAGGGACTTTATTACTTCAAGCAAATCGGAGGAATGAAGAGTGCTATGGCTTTGAAAAATGTGCGAAATGACAGCTTTAAAATTTGGCCTCAGGGGTTGGGTCATCCTTCCAATAAGATTGTTAGTTTGTTACCTATTGTTGATGTTAGTAGTGATAAGTGTGATAATTGTGAAATTTGTTTTCGAGCAAAACAGATTAGAGGAGAGTTTTTATCCAGTAACAACAAAGCTTCTAGCATTTTTGAAATGATACATTGTGATTTATGGGGTCCTTATAGAACTCCAACTCTTTGTGGTGCACATTATTTCTTGACGATGGCTGATGATTTTTCAAGAAGTGTGTGGGTTTATTTGTTATGAAATAAATCTGAGGTGGGACAGTCTCTTCGCAATTTTTTTGCGTTAATACGAAGACAATTCAATGGAAATGTGAAAATAGTGCGTAGTGACAATGGAATTGAATTCACTTGTCTACATGAGTACTTTGAAGAGAATGGTATAATGCACCAAACAAGTTGTGTTGGGACGCCTCAATAAAATGGAAGAGTAGAACGAAAACACCGACACATACTCGAATGTAGCTCGTGCTCTTCGTTTTCGAGCAAACTTGCCTATCGAATTTTGGGGAGAATGTGTGTTAACTGCAGCCTATTTAATTAATAGGACTCCATCGATGTTGTTAAAAGGAAAAACGCCTTATGAATTATTGTATGGTCAAGCTCCATCATATGGAAATATTCGAGTATTTGGTTGCTTGGCTTATGCTCATAATCAACGACGAGAAGGAGATAAATTTGCCAGTAGAAGCCGTAAATGTGTATTTGTTGGATATCCTTTTGGAAAGAAAGGATGGACTTTGTATGATGTTGAAACAGGTGACTTGTTTGTCTATCGAGATGTGATTTTTGTAGAGGATCAGTTCCCCTATATACAAAAATTTGACGATGAACCAAGAATGGCTAACAATACACATGATGATCTTTTGACTGAAGAAGAATTGGATTTCTTCGATAAAATGCCTGAACAGAAGAATAATGATAGAGCCGATCAAGCAGTCATTGAGTCCAACAATGAGCAAGATCAAGGTATGACTACAGCCAGGGGGTACAACTGAAACTGAAACAAGTCAAGAATTGCAACCCGAAGAGATGCTTGGCCGTGGTCACAGGGAAAAAACGTGACAATATTTTGTTAAGGGATTTTGTCTTACATACTGTGAAAGTAATGAGCCCCTCTGCAACATCGCTTGATCATCAGCATTCCTCAGGTAGTCCTTATCCTCTTACACATTATGTGAATTGTGATAAATTTTCTTTGTGTCACCGTGCTTTCTTGGCAGCAATTACTACAGGAGTTGAACCCAATTCTTTTGCTGAAGCTATGAAAGATAAACAGTGGAGAGATGCTATGGCAAAGGAAATACAAGCCTTGGAAGACAATGAAACGTGGACGGTAAAAAAATTACCACCGGGAAAGTAAGCAATAGGATGCAAATGGGTGTATCGCATAAAGTATAATGCAGATGGAACAATTGAACGTTACAAGGCTCGATTAGTTGTTCTGGGAAATAGGCAAGTTGAAGGAATAGATTACAATGAGACGTTTGCACCTGTGGCAAAAATGACTACTGTCCGCACTTTTCTTACAGTTGCTGCAGCTAAAAATTGGGAACTTCATCAGATGGATGTGCAAAATGCATTTTTACATGGGGACTTGCAAGAAGAGGTGTACATGCGCATGCCTCCTGGTTTTTATGCTCACAAACCAGGAATGGTGTGTCATTTGAAGAAATCTTTGTACGGGCTACGACAGGCTCCTCGATGTTCGTTTGCGAAATTAGCTTCTGCGTTGAAGAAATATGGTTTCAAGCAATCTTATTCTGACTACTCTCTCTTCACTTTGCACCAAAACCAAGTGCAAATCCATGTTCTTGTTTATGTTGACGGCATTATTGTGTCAGGTAACGACCACTCAGCTATACAAATATTTAAACAGTATTTGAGTAGTTGCTTTCATATAAAGGATTTGGGAGTCTTGAAGTATTTTTTGGGCATTGAAGTTGCACGTAGTTCTGAAGGCATTTTTTTGTGTCAACGGAAATACCTTGGATATTGTTTCCGAAGCCGGTTTACTTGGTGCTAGACCAGTTTCTTTCCCTATGGAACAACATCATAATTTGGCAATGGCAAAAGGTGAATTTTTACCTCATCCAGAAAGTTATAGGCGGTTGGTGGGTCGACTTATTTATCTTTCGGTCACCCGACCAGAATTATCCTATTGTGTGCATGTGTTGGCTCAGTTCATGCAGCAACCCCACAAAGAACGTTGGGAGGCAGCCTTGAGAGTAGTTTGTTACTTGAAAGGGAAACCTGGTCAAGGTATATTGCTACGATCACAGAATAATCTGCATCTTTCTGCTTGGTGTGACTCTGATTGGGCGAGTTGTCCTCTCACTCGCCGTTCTTTGACAGGTTGGTATATTCACCTTGGTGGTTCTCCCATTTCCTGGAAGACCAAGAAGCAACAGACTGTTTCTCGGTCATCGGTTGAAGCAGAATATCGTTCTATGGCTATGACTACTTGTGAATTAAAGTGGTTGCAAAGTTTGTTACTTGATCTTGGTGTCCATCATTTAACACCTATACAGTTATATTGTGACAGTCAGGCAGCCTTGCATATTGCCTCAAATCCAGTATTCCATGAACGCACCAAACACATTGAGATTGACTGTCATTTTGTTCGTGATGCAGTTCATCGTGGGGTTATTCGACCAATGTATATTCCCACTGGTTCTTAGTTAGCTGATATCTTCACAAAAGCATTGGGTGATCGTCAATTTGAACATCTCCTTTGCAAGTTGGGCATTCTTAATCTTCATGCTCCAACTTGAGGGGGGGTAATAAGGAAATAATCTCTGTATATTAGTTGTATAATCTTGTAGAGCAAGAAAAATATTCTCTTAATTAGGTAGAGATTTTCTTTCTTTTATAATAGGAAATAATCTCTGTATATTAGTTGTATAATCTTGTAGAGCAAGAAAAATATTCTCTTAATTAGGTAGAGATTTTCTTTCTTTAATAGAGGCTAAATTTATTCTTAATTGACAAGACTGTAATCCTATATATATGTAAGCCTTCTTCATGAATAAAACACACTTACCTTCCCCATCAAATTCTGTCTTGTTCTGAAACTTTTCAATACACTAAAATAATTGGGAAAAAAAGAGAGAGAACTTTGCAACAACATAAAGTTATTTATTATTATCACATGATTATTAATCAACAACTTTGTTCTTTGTTGCCAAAGGCCGGTACCATAAGCTCAAATTATGAAAAAAAATTATGTGCCCATGTCAAAGGAAGAATTTCATTTTCATACATTAGAGAAGAAATTTTATATATATATATATATATATATATATATATATATATATATATATAAGGAGTTGTGGAAAGTTTTCGTTGTAATACGTGATAGCGTCCGCAGCTCTCGTTGTAACACATGGTAATGTCTTGAGTTGACACGTGGAATCGTTAAATTGAAATGAATATTATTTTTTAAAAAATATAAAAATTAACTGAATTAATTGAATTCATATTATTTTTTTAAAACAAAATATAAAAGTTATCTTCGTTCATTAAATTTAAATAAATCAAATTAATGTATTTTTTATTTTTTAATGAAATGTCAAGAGTATCTGGATTCATTGAATCCAACCTTTATCTGAATAATTAATTTATATTATTTTTAAAAAATAATATAAAAGTTATCTTCATTTACAGAATTCAAATGAATTCAATGAATTTAGTTAAATCAAATGAATGTATTTTTTTTTAATGGAAATGTCAAGAGTATTTTGAATTAATTGATTATCTAAATTCAATTTAAATGAATGTGATTCATTTCAATTATTTGTTAAAAAAGTATAAAAGTTATATGAATTAATTGAATTCATATTTTTTTTTAAAAAAAATGTAAAAGTTATCTTCATTCACTGAATTTAGATAAATCAAATGAATTTATTTTTTTAAAAAAAGAAATGTCAAAAGTATTTTGGATTCATTGATTATCTAAATTCAATTTAAATGAATGTGACTATTATTGTTTTTTAATAAAATAAAAAAATATTTCGATATGTTGGAGGACTAGATTGTATAAGTAGGACAAAGATTATATAAGAGCACAAGAGGCAAATTTGATTGGCTTGGTGGAAATCAAAGTGAGGAGTGGAAAGGTAGACTTCGTGTGCACCGCCTGGGACAGAAGAATCCCACTGTTTCGGATACAGTATCATAAATCCTTTTCTCTGTATCCATCTCTTCCTCTCTCTTTCTCTCTCTCCCCCTCCCCCTCTCCCTTGCTTTGAATAAATTATAATTAACCTTCTCACCTCTGTACGTCTACCTAGTAGAAATTGACATGGGTAAAGTCCGATGATTAAATTAATTGAAGTATTCCCTCAGGATATTTAAAATTGTGGTTTGTAAGAAGAATTAAAAAATTACAGAAATTATCATATGCAATGCGCAGGTATCAACCTAGTGATAAAATGAACTCTCCACCCCTAAAGATAAAAGATATATATATATATATATATATATATATATATATATATATATATATATATAAGGAGCTACAGAAGGCTCTTGATGCGACACCATCATATGTTGACATTTGATAATATTGAATTTACATAGAGATTTTTTTAAAAAGAAATGTGAAGGGTTTTTATAATTTAAAATATCAAATTTATCTTAATTTAATAGATTCAGATCGTGACAAACAGTAGGTTTACATGAAGAATAAGGAGATGTGTTCTTTCAATTAAGTTAAGTTCATTTATTTATAAATTAATACTTATCTTTTAATTTAAGTTATCTGCAAATTAATACTTCTTTTAATCAAATAAAAGGACATCTCACTTACTTGGATACAAATGATTCTATGTGTATATGTCTCTAAGTTAAGTTTATTTTTTTTCTAAAATAAATAAAGTTATCTTTTTTTTTCTAAATGAAATATGAAGATTATTTAAATTCATTTAATTCAGATATAAGTTATAACAACACGTACACAATACACGAGAAATCAAACTAGTGTTTTATAACATGAAATGTGACAATATTGTTGTGACACATGCCCCTTATGTGAAATAATGAGTCCTTCAACATATTCATGATTAAATTTTTAGAGTGAAATCCAAATAAACAAAAAATAATTTACTATCATTACCGAAGGAGCAATTTTTATAATTTGAACTTTTTTAAGAGAGGAATTCATTATGATTCACAAAGTTATGAGCAAAATTATTTTGTTCTTTAAAGAAAGATGCTTTAGAAAGATATTAAATCTAATATTCTATTAGAGCGAAAATTAAGATTTATATTTTTATATTGCGATGCTTTATCATTATTTAAATAATATATTTTCTAGTTAATTTTATACAATTACTTCATTATTTAAAAGATATAAGTTTTATTACTGCAATATTAATCTCTTCGTTACTTAATAAAGTTAAAAAGGAAATTTGTTAATGGTCAAATTTTTAGAAGTTTTTGTGTTAGATAAAAATAAAACATTTCACATTAGAAGACCAAGAGTCAAATCTCGATTACCTTAAAAAAATAAGATAGAACGTAAATTTTGGTAGGGAGCATAACATAATGACGTGGATCTAGTTTGGGATGGTTCTTTGGCGGAATTTAGAATTAGGAAATTATCAATTATTATATTTATTAGGATGGTGTCGGTGCGTTGCACTGGATAATTTTAATAATTTTCTTAATTTTTCGATTCAAAAATAATTTAGATGAACTCTAATATTTAAAAGAATAAAAAATTCAAATAACTCTTATTTAAAAAAAATCAATTCAAATAACAATGATATTTAAAAAAAATTAAATTTTTGGAGGGATGAAATGTATAAATATAAAATAATATTTTTAGAGTTTCCAAAAAGATAAAAAATGAGAAATTAAAAAGAATATAATTTTAAGAGATTCAAAAAGGCTAGTATAATGATTAGTTCAATAAATTCAAATAAATCAAATGAATATATTTTTTTCTTTTAAGAAAATATCAAGAGTATCTGAATGCATTAAATTCAAACTTTTATCTGAATAATTAATTCATAAATGCTGCATTACTTTCATTTCAATTTAATTGGATTATTTGAATCCAGACAATCTTTATATTTCCTAACAAATAAAAAACATGTTCAAAGATAGCTGTGTCTTCTTAAAGGTTTTGTTTCCCAAATTTTTCATTCATGTTGACGTCTGCTCTCTTTTACTTTCTCTACTTCACCTCGCATCTCCTTCTTCTTTTTTTTTTTTTTTACTTTTTTACTTCAATGTCCTTTATTTATAATTATTTAATGAAATCTCTACTTCATAGTCTGATTGATATTTAATTTTATTTTATTATTAAATATTCTTAAACATGTTTTGTTTTATTTGCATTATTATTAGAATATTTTTATTTAATATAATGTAAGATTATAATTTATTTTGTTTGATAAAAAAATTTCTAATAACAAATTGACCAAACGAAACCAATTAAAATCGAATCCAATACTTTGATGGTCTGTTCATCCCTCAGTACCTTGATTCCACTCTTATTCTCTTCATTCGCAGAGGTATTCAATATTTCTGCTCCCTTTCAACTTGTCTCATTGGTATGTGTGTGTGTGTGTGTGTGTGTGTGTGTGTGTGTGTGTGTGTGTGTCTGTCTGTCTGTCTGTGTGCTGATATATACGAATGCAGGGGCAGCAAGAGTTGGGCATATTTACAAAGACGAATTGGCAGAAAGGAGATTGAAGAGTGGAGATGTCTACGGAATTGGAGCTGGCTCTGCTTTCTACATAGCTAACCCAGCAGAAGGCCAGAGGCTTCAGATAATCTATCGTTCATCATCTTCTCCAATAATTCCCGATTCCTTTTGTTATCATCTGTTCCTTCTTTTTCTTCCTCTCCTATTTCTTCAACATGCTTAATTGAGACATCATTTACCTCACCTCCTTCAGTTAATATCTCCATTTGACTTGCCTCCATGATTTCCTCCAAATATTAGTTAACAGCAGGATAAGGCTCTCCATTTTCCTCGTCAACACACCTTTCTTCCTCCTTGATCCTTGTCCCTAGATCAGCTTCAACCTCAATAATATTGTCAACCACTTCGTTCTCAATATAGTTTTCCTTTTCTACCTGCATTTCTGAATGAACTCCAAACTGCTTGACTTCACAATTTCCATCATTAGTTTCCTCAGCATGGCTTTCTTCCTCTCCATTCACCTTAAGTCACATCCTGCCTCCACTCCTTCACAGTTGTCAGCAACCAAATTATTGAATCGGCCACATCCTCCAAAAATTCTCCTTGACCAGCATCTTTGCCCTCTGAGCTCTCTTGAGGTCCATGGTCAACATTTACAACACCAAATTCTTTAATATGATTACCGTCTTCAATTGAATTTTGTGCGGCTGAGACGGTACTTTCTAGGTCTTGAGCTACCACTTACCCATTTTGTTCACCATTATCCTTCACTTCACCGAACATTTGAATTTCATTTTGATCACCGTCTGAAACAATGAACATAATACGTATACTCTCCCAGATCAACTGTAACGAACAAAATTAGCTAAGGCATACAAGGTACAGAGCAAACAAAATGAAAGACAAAAAAGATATCGGCTTTATTCTCAACCTGTGGATGTATGAAGCCTCTTATTCTTTTTCTTGCGACCTATTTAGGTGAATGATTCGGAGGCCTTAAACATGGATTTGCTTCTTCTTCTTACATTGGTAACCTGGAAGAAGGAATCCCAAAACCATGAAATGTACCCAACATCATCAGCAAAAACAATACCCAGAAAATCAAATTTGAAATCCCAGCAAAAAATCACTCCCAATTTAAGTGTTAAACTCTAGCTATAAAAAGGAAGACCCAGAGTTCGATAAAGAATTATTAGGGAAAGAAAAATGAGCAACACAATCTTTCTTTGCTTACCTTCATAGAGAAGAATTTTCAGAAAAGAGCAGTAAATGTCTGCTTTTTTTTTGTTTTTCTCTCCGGAGAGGGAAAGAGAAAGACAATTATTTCCAATACTGAGTCCACACATGACCAATTTTTCCAATTGTTGTTATCTTATCCTGGCAAATCCACTGGTAGAATTCTAGCTGAGTTGAGTCCCAAACGAAGCCGATTCAACAGAAGAGTCCCATTCTTGGAGTTGTAGAGCTAGGAGGCTAAGGGCTTGTTGATGAGAGACGCCATTGCTGAGGAGGTCAAGGGCTTGTTGTATAGAGATCTATAAATATAGTATTTATTTGGATGTCAACAACTCTGGGGGATCATTAAAACTGGAATGCAATTGAAAAATAGCTCGTTTCACCACCACTCCAAGATCCTCATTTGTTACCCCGCGAACATAAACAGTCCATTTATGAGATTGATACCTAAACAAAAGCATTAAACATCCAATCAGGCATTTCATCGAACAATTAACACACAATAATCGTGGCACTTCTCCTCACCCATTTATGGCCCAAGGAAGAAAAGTGAAGCATATCAATAATCAAAATTCCAAATTCAGTACATTGTATTTTTCCGCAAGTGGCTAAATAGGTGCACAAGCATCAATACAGAGAAACAAAGAGACAGAGAGCGAGAGCATGTGCAGAGAAAAGAGAGGGACTAAAGATGAAGAAAAGATTGCATCAGCAATCACTGTGTTGATAAAGAGGGTGGTTGCCCCTCTTTGTCCGCCAATGATTTCTTCAGTCTCCACCCAATTCAAAACCAACCACCCTTGATCTTTTTAATCCAAGGATATTAGCCTGCTAGATATAGTCGAAAACCAAGTACTTCCTGAACTACTAGAAGAAAAGACTGAATCTTTTACCGCATATTCGTCTTCTGTTTGCCTTCCTTAATCTTGTTTTGGTTCTCCCCCAGAACACGCCAAAATTTTTTTTTTAAAAAAAAAAAATTTAAATGTTTGAGGCTGTGATGATATAAGGGGGTTCTCTGAGTGGTTTTTGGGCATTGAGAGGTAATAGCAGCCGCATCTTGGCTGGGCAACCCCGGATGGCAAATTTGGGTAGCCCCTAACCTGTAACTGGTGTTGCAGTCATGACAGATTCATTTCTCAATCACTGCTCTGCTTTGTCCCTTTTAGGGTTCAGATTTTCTTTATTTAGAGTGGAAAATTCTTTAGGGCTAAGAAAAGAAAAGGAATGTATGGAGATGAAGAGTTCATCGAGGAATAAGTAGTGATTGAAGGATTATGGGCATTGAATCTAGACGGCAAATCGAAGAGACAAAACGGGAAGAGAGGAGGAGATCGAATAGGTGAGGAAGAGAGTCTAATGAATTGTCTTCTACAAGGAAGTAGAGCTGAAGCCAGGAAGAGATGCACGTGTCATGCGCTCTGTTGATTTCAAATGACAAATGGTAATATCATATGTTTCCCTTTTTGCTTATATATATATATAATATATATTCTACAATATAAATCGTTTTGAATTTGAAAAGTTTTTTTACAATATAAATCATTTTACAAAATTCTAAAACATTTATTACTTTTTTTCAATTCTATCCCTCTATCCAATCTTTCTCTTTTTCTTCTAATTATGTTCAACTCTCCCTAATTACCAAAGTAGATAAAGACTTAATTTAAAATATTTTTAAAATTTTAATTTTAAAATTATATAAAATTTTTAATTTTTAATTTTTATATATAAATTTAACTATTTATATTCTTAAACGAAAGTAGTATTTTACAATTATAAGAATTTGGAACACTTTCTTAATTATTTGGTCAGAAGTACAATTTCTTTATTCCAAGGTTGTTTTACGGCCCCAGTATTGGAAAGTGGAAACCGGTGCATCATGACCGTATATTCTACATTAACGTTGCATTCTCAGCAAAGTTGGTTAAAAGCCAATTGCCAAAAAATGCATTTTGTGTTTTCTTATGCTTTGTTTCATTGATCATTATTGCATTGATGGAACGGACACATTTCTTTACTTTTAATTATTAATTAAATTTCTTAAAAAGAAAACACCTTAGCAAGTAAAAGTTTTACATTTGTAATAAAATAATAATTTAATTAGTTAAAATATTCTTACTAAATAATAAATATTTCATCCGTCCAAAATTTTCTGTCCTATTTTTATCTTAACTTTTACCCCAAATTATCTTATTAGGAAATTAAGATTTAACATTCTAAATTTGTTCACATTTAATAACATTCTATTTGTCAAACATATTAAATAATTTATTTCTCAACAAGCTGATTTCATTTAAATAATATGAGAAATAAGTAATTTAAAGTATATCAAAAATTTAAAATTTGAGTACTTTTTAATAAATAGAGAGATAATAAATTAAATTTTAAAGGTAAAAATAGAAGTAAATATTTAATTAACTAAAATACCTACTTATCTTAATATCTGCATAATCGATTAAATCAGATAGATAATTTGGGATGAATGAAGTACTACATTCTATTTGTATGTCTATAACCATCATATTATATATTTAAAGATAGACAATTTCAAATTCAGTCCATTTTTCTTCTCCTAATTTGTGTGAAAAAATTTCGTAATTTCATAGAAAGCCAATGTATTACCCCTCCCCTCCCTCCCCCCATCTCAACCCCAAAAAAAAGAAAAAGAAAGAAACAATAGTCTTGAGCACATGAGCATTATTTCTCTCTCTCTCTCTCTCACACACACACACACACACACACACACATATATATATATATATATATATATATATATATATATATATATATATATATATATATAAGAAGTTATGAAATACTCTTAGGGCGATAAGTGACATAGTCATGTTGTGACACGTGAACGTAGTTGAATTTAATAGAAATGGTTACATATGGCAAGATCCCATGCGGTGACACATAGGCATGGTTTAATCTAATTGAAGGTTTTCTATCTGATGCGTGTGTATAATAAACTCTTACAATGCAGCGCATCAAAATATGTACAATGAATCCATACAATGCACACACATCAACGAGTGTACAATGAATTCTTACAACTCACGCATATCAAAATTTATGAAATAAAACTTATACAATACACTCGCATTAAAGCATGTATAATAACTCATGCAATGCACACACATCAAATTAGTAATTTATAAAGAATAAGAATATACTATTTAGATACGAACTCTGTTTTGAGGCATGTACAATGAACTTTTGCAACGTAATAGAGGCATAGTTGAATCAAAGTGAAAATTTTCCGTTTGATACATTTATTATTAATGTGTGTGATGAACTTATACAAATGCACACATATTAAAGTGTACATAATAAATTTCAATAATGCACATATATCAAAATGTGTGCAACAAAATTCGTACAATGCACGTGAATTAAAAATATATAATAAACTCGTAAAATGTACCTACATCAAATTAATAATTTATAAAAATTAAAAATATAATATTTAGATATGAACTCTTTTTTTAAGAAAAAAGAAAAATAAGTATTTTAAATTAAAAATTTATCAATGCATTATCACACTATTAATTTCCGAATGACACACCACAAGATTTGATTGAGCTAATTGATGACGTAGTGCCGTGCGTCATCTCCTCCATCTCAAATTGGATTTATTCAACAACTCTTGTTAACATTAATTAATCATTTTGAATCCACTTGTCACTATCCACACCCTTAATCACAGAAAAGGAACGACGTGATCTAAATCTTATAGAGCCACGTAAAGAAGCGGGCCTTCATTTTGGATTCCTATTCGTTTCTACCGCTTCTTCTGTTCGAGGCGCTGCTGTACTCCGTGGTTGGACTATCCTTTTCACGGTTAAGGCTAATAGCACTGGATATTTTTCAATCTTTTATATCAACGGTGAATTGATATAATCGTTGTTGGCGCTCCTTTCCTTTGCCTCTCACAGAAATCGATCGACTTCTAGACTCCGGTGAATTGATCGTCGAAGGAAAATGGCAAATGCGATCCTTTGCTTCCAGTTGAATACCGGAGCCAAAATGCCTTCGGTTGGTCTAGGGACATGGCAGTCTGAGCCTGGTCTTGTTGCTCAAGCTGTTGACATCGCAATCAGGGTCTACTCTTCTCTTCCTAGTCCCTATTACATTTATCTGTAATTTTTTCTCTTTTCTAAGTCATGAGATTTTCCTTTGATGTTTTCCAATTTTGTTCACGTTTCAAGCATCCCGCAGCACCGAAGTTCAAACTGTATTTGTAGTAGTGCTTCTTTTTGTATACTTGTGTTTCTGTACTCCTGGTAGTTTGGGGATTGCTGCATACTTCATTTCTTAAGATTTATACAGTTGGAGGTCGACTCATAACATTTACTTTTGTATCAGGTTGGATACCGCCATATTGATTGTGCCCAGATATACGGGAATGAGAAGGAGGTACAGACATTTTATTAACTATTTTACCTTGATAACATTCAGAGTTAATTCTTGTTTTTGGTGCAGTTAATCCTGCTTTGTTTATTTGCCCGAATTGCAATCCTAGACTATAGTATGCTCTATCTCCATGTTTCTATTGGGTATCTCTAAACGTGTCTGATTTCATGCTTTATGAGGCGCAGCTGAGAGCTCGCACTGTGTTGGGGGGGGGGCGGGGGGGCTGTAGTTAATATAGATGAGGTCAAGAATAATTTTCTGTTGCTACATACCATCAATTGTTCCAGGTTTTCTTTTTGTTTCTGGATTGACTGTTACGACCCGGAAACAGAAACTTTGTGTTAGGGCAAGTTATATTCGGAGGTTAATGTTATAATCTCTCCAGTTTTAAAACACTTATTCATAAAAAGAAAATTAAGAGTGTTGAAAACAATACTACAATTTAGATAAAGTTCATATTCTACCTATATTAAAAACATGATAACTATTGGTTGGTAAAAATTCTCAAGTAGTAAGAAGAAAAAAGAGTTTTAGAAAATTGGGTAGTTGATTTAGAATAAATGGGATAAAATAGAAAGAAATTAATCATTAATTTTAGAAATATGTACATGAACCAATATTTTGAAACAAAACAAAAAATTTTATGAACAAGTATTTTGAATCGGAAGGAGTACTTTCTAAAAAATTTTAGAGAGGCAAAATGTAAAATTTAAAGATGTTTTTTTTAAATTTTAAATTTTTTTTAAAGATAATTTTAAAAATTTTTAAAAATTTTGAGAGGCCGGCAATGTTGAGTTCTTCTCAAATAGCTTAAAAAAAGGTAAGGAAGGATTTCTTTATAGATAGGTTAGTGCTGTTTTGGAGTTTATAATTTTATCCGTAAAAAAATTACGTGTTTCCTTATTAAATTTTTGCGTTATGTTTTATTTATTTATTTTTCTTTTCTCTGGTGTGTTGCTTCTGTTGTCCATCCCAACAGGCGCTACCCCCAGCCCCTCCTTCCTAGATCTGTCTATGGTTACGATCCTTGACGGATGTTATGATCTGTATTTGAGTTATGATCTCTATTTTGCAATACCTGGAGCACTAGAACACCTACATATTGACCATTGATTTGATTTATGTATATGTTCAAGTTTGCCTGTTTTAAGTTTCTGCGGGTGTCGTACCACTCTCAATAAACTGGTGAAGCCAATCATATTCCGAAGGACTCTAATGTAAGGGCAAAATATATCCTAGTATTCTGTGTCGCCTAATCTTGTTATATGAATTGTAGATTGGTTCAGCTTTGAAGAAACTGTTTGAAGCGGGCATTGTCAAGCGAGAAGATTTGTTCATTTGCTCCAAACTCTGGTATGTTTCAGTTATTTTTCGTTGCTGAACATATAGAGTTCTGATCTGAAGAAGAGATATGATGTTGAAGAGAGAAAAGAAACGAAACTCTGTTCGGGAGAAGGGAGGAAAAGGAAAAGTTTTGAATTTACTTTACAATTTATGTTTTAGTTTTAAGAGGATTGTTTGAATGAAGGAAAACTCATTATGACCCAAGACTTTATCATAAATATTTCAACCTCTGAAAGAAACTTGAATCCTTCATTTGTTCTCTTTTGTTTCTTAATAAAACTCTCAAACAAGAGAAAGCCCCTAATGTGAAGCAAGTGCAGTTCTATGTGAAAAAGTCTTGTTTCAATCACTTATGCTGCCTATACTGAAAAATTTCTGTATCCTCCAGGCATACAGAACATGCACCAGAAGACGTGCCTGTGGCATTTGAAAAAACCTTGCAGAACTTGCAGCTTGACTATGTTGATTTATACCTTGTGCGTATTTCCCTGCATTTCGTTGTTTTCAACAATATTATTCTGGTTTTCAGTAGGAATTAGATTGAGTAATCAAATATCTTTTTCCTTTGGATCAATGTATAGGTGATTGAAGCAATATAAATGTTAATAGACTAAGGTAAGGAGTCGTAAGAACATATTTATGTGGTTATGTGTCTTGTTGATTTAGATCCACTGGCCTGTCCGGTTGAAGAAAGGGGCTCCTGCAACTTCACCTAGTGGTGTTTTGCCAGTAGATATACCTGGCACATGGAAAGCAATGGAAGCACTCTATGATTCTGGCAAAGCTCGAGCTATTGGAGTTTGCAATTTCTCATCAAAGAAATTGGGAGACATTCTGAATGTGGCTCGGATCCCCCCTGCTGTAAACCAGGTGGAGTGTCATCCTATATGGCAGCAGACTAAATTGCGGGAATTCTGTAAATCTAAGGGTGTTCATCTTTCTGTAAGTAGTCATTGTTCTGCTTGAATGTTTGCTTTGAAATATCTTTGCATTATCTATGGTAGAAGTTTCCTTACACCTGATTAAGAGTTCGTTTACTACTATGAAAATGCAAACAGTTTGAGGTTTGGTAATCTTCTGGAAAAGTGATTTTATTTCATTTTACTAGGCATGGTCACCATTGGGCTCTCCTGGGACACCCTGGATTTCAGGTAACGTCCTCAAGCATCCAGTGGTAACCTCTGCTGCAGAGAAATTGGGCAAGTCAGCTGCACAGGTTGCTTTGCGCTGGGGCTTGCAGATGGGTCATAGTGTTCTCCCAAAGAGTACAAAAGAAGAACGTATTAAAGAGAACTTTGATGTCTTTGACTGGTCCATACCTGATGACTTGTTTGTGAAGTTCTTTGAAATTAAGCAGGTAAATCTATTCTCTGGCCAACCTATTTTACTGCTAGCTATTGATATCAGTGTTTCCCCTGGCATTTCTTCTCTGTCAATTACATCTACATTCTATATTATTGAACATGTCGCCTCCATGAATTCTTGAGTATGATTCAGCTCGAACCTGACTAGATGTTTTCTCGCTAAACCTTAAGATTTGCACAATTGTGGTTTGTATTCAAGTACTGGCCAAAACGTAATCCACTATTTGGAACTGGCATACTGCAGGTATAATGACAAAAGTGACTACACTCACTGCTCTTGCGATTTGTTTTCCGCAAAGACCACCTGTCCATAAGTTGCCCTTTGTTTAGCACCTTTCTTGTGCTATAATTTGGATGAAAAAAGATTTATGAACCTGAATGTCTTTATGGCACTGATGAATGCTGTTGTGTCTAACCATGCAGGAAAGATTAGTGAAAGGGGAGTTTTACGTCCATGAGAATGGACCATACAAGTCAATTGAGGAACTCTGGGATGGTGAAGTTTAAAGAGAGAGGGTGGTGAAGTTTAAAGAGAGAAAATGAAGATGCAACTCACTGTTTAGCTGCACCTGCCTCATGGAAGAACTCCTCAGATATCCTACTTTTAAGCGTTACTGTTCTGAAAACTCTGTAGACAAATCTTTTATGTACTAAGTTTTGAATCTTTGACAATAAAAATTGGGCAAAGAAAGGAATCACTGAAGGAGGAATAATACGACTATGGATAAAAAATTGCGAGATGGTATGCTGCAAAGTGCACCTATGTTATTATATCACACGTTAGACCCCCATAATTCTATCGGTTTTTCTTTTCCTTTTCCCTTTATACCAAGCATTTTGGCTGCTCACAATTGGAGGAATGCTCCATTTATTTTGTCCATTATATTATTGTTTAATTTGTATGTGATATACGCTCTATACTTTTCTTTTATTTGGAGGTGATTGAGATCTAATTTGTCTATAATATACATGCCGATTTCTTGATCCGAAGAAAAACCAAAGGGTTAAAGGTGCATAGAAAACAGTCTCTCCCGAAGGGTTAGTTTGCGAGTTTAGGAGAGAAAAGAAAAGAAGAGAAATTTTAAATTAGGAGAGAAAAGAAGAGAAGTTGTATTTGTCAGTTTACGAGAGAAAAGAAAAGAAAGTTCTCTTTTTATTTGGGAGTTTGAAGAGAAAAGAAGATAAAATAAGTGATTTTATAAAATTGCCCCTTGCCTTCTGCCATCGTTAAAGCTCAATTGTAGCCATTCCATTCCACCGTGTCTCCACATCCCTCCATAGTCATTCCCTTGTTCATAACTTCTACTTCTGTAAATTTCATCACCCCATCAAAATCATTGCCACCATTTCTGAGTAATTTTCTACCTATTCAAGCGCAAAATTTCATTAATTCTTTCATCTTCAACCCATTCAATTCTCTTTCTCCTTCCACAAGCCTTGCTCAGGGCAGCGATGATGGTGGGGGCAGAAAACCCACGGCAATGGAGGCAGCACGGCAAGATAGAAGAGAAGGAAACAAGTTGTTATTGTAAGGGGTAAATTTGCCATTAAAAAAGAAAAACTTTATCTTCCATCCGTTCTCTCAGATTTGGAGAGAAACCATTCTGGCTGTAGGAGTGATCCCAGATCACTCCAATTCTCTTCTTTTCTTTCTACAGAAATTCTGCCAAACAAGAGAAGAGAAGCTACTTCTATCCACTTCTCTTCTTTTCTCTCCTTTTTTAAACTCCCAAACTAGGCCTAAATCTAGACCCAACACTAAAGTAAACTCAAATTCTATCTTCTTCCAATACAAATGTTGATTGTCTTGAATTATAGTGATGGGTTAGAATTACGATTCAACTTGAAATTTTAGAAATATAACTTGAAAGGGATTTTTTTTTTTAAGATCAGTGATGGTGTCTTGGGATTATGGTGACTTGTATATTTTTTTTATATAATAAATATACAATTCGAGAACTTGCAAGACCAACAAATTTTGCAACAATTCTTTAGAAATAAATAAGAAATTTCTCTTCTCGTATATATATGTTGTA
Organism: Voacanga thouarsii; assembly: GCA_026120185.1. Lineage (NCBI taxonomy): Eukaryota > Viridiplantae > Streptophyta > Magnoliopsida > Gentianales > Apocynaceae > Voacanga > Voacanga thouarsii. The sequence continues at coordinate 2,747,339 of JANUWF010001287.1, read as the reverse complement.
TTGACTGAATCACGTAAATTTTATGTATCTTTTAATTTTTCTTACTTTTAATTCCTTCCATTTGTAAGCGCCCGATCTTTTTCCATTGGGCCTTTCTATTTTGGGGTTTTTAGTTATTAGGTGGGTTGTGGCCAATGTTTTATTGGGGGAGTCAAGTGTGATTACTGTAAGTTGTTAATTAAAATTATTATTTTAATTAAGAGTTTTGTTTAATTTTTCTAGAATTTATTATCAGTTACATGTCGTTTCTGAATAGAAAGTAAAGCTGTTTTAGATATTGTACTGATAGAAGAGAAGAACGACGTGAGTGAAGGACCAAGAAAGGAAGTGGAGCAAGAGACCGCAAGTTTGGGTAAGTGTTGATTTAATCATGTTCTGGTTGGGCCGTTGGGGATTTATTCTATTTAAGAGTTTTTAAATTTTTGAGATTTAGGTCTAAGATATGTAGGGTTTCAAATTGAGGAAATCAGGTAGTGATTGTATTTTGATGTTTGGTTTTAATTTGAGGTGTGTAGGTGATTAGGGAATTTCTTAGAAGCTTTATGAGAAATTATTCTGGTTTCAAAGTTGTCTAATAAGGAAATTTGGGTTCCCTATATTTTGTTTCTAGTTATGTTTTCTGAAAATTCTTCTACGTCGTGGCTTTTTTTTTTTTTAAGTATTACCGTGAATTTATTGAAATTGAATTGAGCATGATATGGTTAGTTTTCTTTTTACCATTATGTATGAATAATTAAATATTGTATGGTAAAGTAAGTTTTGTTTATGTTCTATTTCTAAGCACTATATGGTGAAGTAAGTTTCTCTTTATATTCTTTTTTTTTTAAATATAGTATGGTAAAATAAATTTATATTTATGTTTTGTTCCTAAATCATAGAGTTGTCAAAATGTTTGTGGGTGGTTATAGTGCGAAATTCTCAATTCTATAAGAATTTAAAGCCTCTGGCTAGAGGGATACCGTATCTAATCTTCAGTTATATGGTCATTTGCTAGGAGGATAATACTTAGTATCTGTCAAGGCCCGCCTCCTAACAAGATATAATACTTAGGAGACTGATATCAATTTAGCCAAAATCTTACCCCAAGCACGATTCAATCTTGAGAAAGAATTGGATATGGATGTTCTAAATTTAATGAATGGAAGAAGTTTTCTTGTACAAATATATGTTTTGCTCTAGAAATATGTTGTGTTCTGAGTTTCATGGAGCTTTAGAAGCATGTACTGAGTTCTGGTTATTTACATGACAAATTTTGGCATGTACTGTTAGGTTTTGTTTTGTTTCTCCTGCTTTAGAAAGCAACGATGCCGGCCTCTTCAGCCAGCGCCTGTATGTTATGTTCTGCTATATTAAAAAAAAAAAAAAAATCGATGCCGATCTCTTTAGCCTAGCCTAGCAGCCGCCTCTTGTACGCTTCCTATGTTTTCAAAAAAAACAAAAACAAAAAAGTTTTACTGTTTGCTTGATCCTTGCAATTCATTTTTGTTATTTTAAAACTTGTTCTGGTTGTTTGAACCAAGCCCTCGTGAACTTTAAAAGGCCAAAGAATTAGCAGAAAAAAGTTTTATTTGAAGAGTAATTTTGCATGATCTTGACCTTTCAGTAACTAGTATATATGTGACATATTTAATCTCAGGTAAGTCAAGTTTCCTTACTAAAATAGTGAGCTCACCCATCATTTACTATTTTGTAGAATCTCGATCGGAAGTTGAGGAATTAGAAGAATGGTTTAATAACAATCATGTGTAACTGTGATGTTGAAGTTAAGTTTTTTATTAGGCATGACTTTTTGGAATTTTGTTTAAGTTTCAATTAATATGAGTTTACATGTACGGGTTATTCGAGAATCAAAATTGCGTAGTGAAAACGTGATGGATTTAGTTTGACATTCTAGGAGTTCGATATCTTTTTTTGGGAATGTTGCCATGTCATTCTCGGAGTTGGAGCGTGGCACTATTATTATTAGTTTTCGTAATAACAAAAAGCAGAAAATGTTTGTTTTTTTAACAATGTAGAGAACATCTCCGTCTGTTGTTCCTCGTGCATGCCGAGCCGTTTCATTCAGATGACCCTCGCATGGCTCCATATTCACCACTCTGAATGCAATAGACAATGCGTTGGCCTCTCAGGACAATCCTCTTCGGTCCCGCTAATATTCTACTGTGGCCACTATTAAACCGCTTTGGATGTTCTCCTTTAATTCCTCATTGGTTTTCTCCTCAGCTCTTATGGGGTTGTCATGTGTCTCGTTACTTTTTTCTTTTTTTCTTTTTCTAAGAAATTTATTATTATTATTATTATTAACAATTCTGTTTCAAATATAAATGCACTAGAGCCTTGTATGTGAAAGGATTTTCTATATAAGTTGGATACAATTGAGGTTGAAAAAAAAAAATCTAAATTCTTCAATATTTATATGAGAGAGAGAGAGGGGGTAAGAAGATACGTTCGCCACCTCTTGAGGGTAGGAGAGAGAGTGGGGAAGAAATTTGAGAAAGAGGATACGAACCATCTATAAGAATCTTCTCAAAGATATATGAAATCAAATCAAATCATATCACGATTCTACTCTCTTTATTTAAGATTCCAAAACTACAGATAGCCTCCCACGTTTATATTAATTAAAAAAGAAGATCCCTATATATTCAAGAAACTAAGATAATGTAGTGTTACAGTGAATCTTTATGCATCATATGCTGCAAGCAACATATCTTTGTGCATCATGAATTGCAATTTTACTTCATACTTTTGCTAGAGGTTAATATTTTGCTTTATACTTATGCTTAGGGGTTTGTGAGATGCAAGAGTTCAATGTGTCACAATTTCGATTTAACCATATTATTAGTTTCATTTTTGAATGACTTCAAATTGCATGCCAAAGTAACCAGTTGTCATAGTCTAAAATATTTTTTTCGATGTAGAAATAAGGCTCAATTAAATTATTGAAAGAGAGAGTATGTTTTATTCCATGCTGTGTAGTCTTACACGCTGAAAGTAATGGGTCCTTTTGCAAACTCACTTGGTAATTAGCATACCTTAGGTAGTCCTTATCCTATTGCACATTATCTAAATTATGATAAATTCTCTATGCATCATTATGCTTTCTTGGCAGCTATTACTACAGGAATTGAACCTAATTCTTTTGTTGAAGCTGTAAAAGATGAACGATGGAGGAATACTATGAAAAAGGAAATACAAGCCTTGGAAGATAATGAAACATGGAGTGTAAAGCCATTGTGACCTGGCAAGCAAGCAATAAGATGCAAATGGGTTTTTGGATCAAGAATAATGTAGATGGAATGGTTGAACTTTATGAGGCTTGATTGGTTATTCTTGGAAATAGACAAGTTGAAGGAATGGATTACAACGAGACATTTGCACCTGTGGCAAAAATAGTTACAGTTTGTACTTTTCTCGCAATAGTTGTAGCTAAAAGTTAGAAAGTTCATTAAATAGATGTGCATAATACATTCTTGCATGAAGATTTGGAAGAAGAGGTGTACATGATCACGCCTCCTAGCTTTTACGCTCATAAACCAGGAATGGTATGTCATTTGAAGAAGTCTTTATATGGATTACGATAGGCTCCTCGAACTTGGTTTGCAAAATTAGCTTCTGCTTTAAAGAAATATGGTTTCAAGCAGTCCTATTTTGATTACTCTCTTCACTCTGCAACAAAACCAGGTGCAAATCAATGTCCTTATCTACGTTGATGACATTATTGTGTCAGGTAATGACCGCTCAACTATTCAAATATTCAAGAGTATCTAAGTAGTTGCTTTCGTATGAAGGATTTGAGAGTGTAGAAGTATTTTTTGGGTATTGAAGTTGCACATATTTTTAAAAGAATTTATTTGTATCAACGAAAATATACCTTGAATTTTGTTTCAAAAGTTGGTTTACTCAGCACTAGACCAGTTTCTTTTCCAATGGAACAAAATCTTAATTTGACCATGGCAAAAGGTGATATTTTGCATAATCCAAAATGTTATAGGTGTTTGGTAGGTCGGCTTATTTACCTTTGAATTACTTGACATGAATTATCCTATTGCGTAAGTGGCTCAATTTATGCAGTAAACTCGCAAAGCACATTGGAAGGCAGCCTTGAGGGTGGTTCGTTAATTGAAAGGGAATCCTAGTCAAGCAATTTTACCACGATCACATAGTACTTTGTATCTTTCTACTTGGTGTGACTCCGATTGGGCAAGTTGTCCTTTAACTTCTCGTTCTTTGACCGATTGATATATTCAACTGGGTAGTTTTCCAATTTCTTAGAAGACTAAGAAGCAACAAACTATTTCTCAATCATAGGGCAGAGTATCGATCTATGGCTATGACTACTTGTGAACTAAAATGGCTGCAAGGTTTGTTATTGGATCTTGGTATCAATCATTCAACTCTTATGTGGTTATATTGTGATAGTCAAGTAGCTTTGCATTGCCTCCAATTTAGTGTTTTATGAATGCACCAAACATATTGAGATCGATTGTCATTTTGTTCGTGATGTGGTTCATTGTGGTGTTATCCAACCAATTTATATTTCCACTGATTCTCAACTAGTTAACATTTTTACTAAAACATTGGGTGGTCGCCAATTTGAGCATCTTCTTCGCAAGTTGGGCATATATAATATGCACACTCCAACGTGAAGGGGAGTAATAGGAAAATATTCTTTATATATTAGCTAATAAGAAAATATTCTCTGTATATTAGTTGTATAGTCTTGTATAGCAAGAAAAATATTTGCTTAATTAAGTAGAGATTTTTTTTCTTATATTAACTTATTTATGTGCTGAATTGGTTCCTTATTCTAATGATTGTAATCCTATATACACACCGTTACATTAGCATGGGAATTCCCAGGTGAGACCATTGAAGTAGAGTTCAAAATAGTGCGTCTATATCTGCATGATTTCCATGGCAGAGAAGGCCAAAAGGGAAGATAGCAACGATGATGAGGAGAATGATTCAGATCATGCTAAAGAAAATGAGGATGAGTGCAATAAACAGTGACCGTGATGGTTTTCGTACAGCGATGAAACTGAGGATGATTGCTCCCGGGAAGACAATGCTGCTAATGCAGAGAAAGAAGCACCGTCTCTTGCCATGATTGTGAAAGTCACGAAGACATGTGGAAGTAGATTAACATTCCAGATTCTTGCCTCAACTGAGGAGATTCAAATACCACATGTTAATTGAGGAATCAAGCAATTGCAATTCTGAATCCGAGTCTCAGCTTGTCGAATGTGGTGGTACTAGTTTCTTGAATTTTATTTCCCCCCTCCCTCTTACATATGGTGCATGATTAATTTGCCTAATTATACGTTCTCTTCTTCTACTACAACAGGCTGGTAATCTGCGGTTAGAGTTGTATTCAAATACGAATGAATCGAGTATTGAATTTTTGAGCTTGAGTTTGAACATACTCGAACACTGTTCGAGTTCGTTCGTTATTAATCGAGCACGATGTAGATGACAAATTTCAAATTTGCAAATAAGACAAGAAAAATATCAAAAAATACAAAATATTTTATAAATATAAAAAGTGGTTACAAATCTCCAAAGAAGTCCTAAATTGCAAGATAAGTCCTCCGATTCTTCTCTTTTTTTGATGAAGAACACTTGATTGCCAAGATGAACGCCTTGAAATTTGATGAAGATTCTGAAGTTTGATTTGATGGCGATTTTAAACCTTGAATTTGATGAAGTTTGAATGCTTGAATTTGTTGAAACTTGAGATGTTTCTTGTTTGTTGAAACTTGAGGATCGGGGGTGTTTTGAACCATTGAGGGAAGACCCTATTTATAGGCCAAAAATCCCTTGACTTTAGCATAAATAGTCGATGTGGGATTTTGGAGAAGTTTCCTAACAAACCCTAATGAACTTGGGTCTAAGATGACTTGGGCTTAATTTATGTTTTAACCAAATCTCATTTAATCCACATTATATTTGGGTTATGAGATTTTCAAAAAGTCCAACTTTAGGACCTAGTCTAATTTTATTTAATCCATAATATATTGAATTTAATGTAAAATGGATCATTAACAATAACCCAATTTCAATAGTCCAATTTCATAATCCATTGGAATTAATGGACTTTTAATGATGGCCCAATTATTTAATTCAAGAATAATTATATTTATTCATGAATTAATTTTAATTAATCAAGACTAAAATATGTATTTTTTTTTAATCTTGAAAATATATTTTGTCTCAAAATTCTTTGTCTGCAAATGCCCTCACCTCAAGACTTGAGGAAAAATATTTTGGAAACAAGGCTTGAAGTATTTAAATTATTAATTTCTCAATTTAATTAAAAATTAATATAAAAGTCTTTTTCAACTCCTTAATAACATAGAATTCTTTTTCTATTCCTATAAGGAATTAATGAAAAGATTTGAAATCCAGTTTTGAGTAAGAATCATATTTCTTGAATTCACGAATCAAAATTTAAATTTAAATCTCAATTAAAATCTTTTAATCAAGAATTATAATTCTTATAGGATTTAGAAGATGAGACTTTTAACCTTTATAAAAAAGCTTCAATCTTCATCAATTTTCCACACCAATTTTAAGAAATCTTCATTATTAATTGAAGATCCCTGCAATTTCAACCTTCATGGTGGGCACTAGTGCATTCTCTTCTGAGCAAGCTTTTTTATTTTTTTTAATTTTATTTTATTTGCAATTTCGCAATTTGCTAGCATGCGAAATCCTAAGTCCATGGAATCTGCCAACATATCCTTTCCTTCACTTAAATTTAGAATATTGTTTAAATTTAGTCATGCATGAGATAATTTTTCTTTCCTTTTTGCATATCGTGCATGAGATAATGTAAAGGGCAATTCCAGAAGTCAACCATGTAATCTTTTTTTTTGGGGGGTCCAAACATTGGATGCCCATATGATTTCTAAATGTCCTTCAAGCTTGGTCTTTTTTTTCCTTTCCTATTCACGTGAACTCTCTAAATTTGTTGCATGTTGGACCATCTGCTTGCCATAGCCGTCTTCGTCTCGGCGCTTTTTGTTTTTTTTTTGAAACTTACTTTTTTTTTCAACCATTTTTTTTTTGGTAAACTCAATCATTTTTTTTGTATTTTTGTTTGTTTTTTCTACACTTTTTTTTCAGCTAAATTTTTTCTTTTTTTTTTTACTAAGTCCAATTATGATGTACTTTTCAAATTTGCGATCTTCTTTGGGCCAACAACTGCTAGTCATTCACAATCACGAAAATGATCTAACAGAAGATGGAACGACGTTGATGGTTTATGAAGTAAAATTCGGCAAATATGCAGGGCCCCTACCCAAGGTAGCACTCCATCGACTTGTGAAGGAATGGTCAACGAAAGTCAACTTCAAAGGCATTCGCTGCCCAAAGGCATGGATTTTTCTTTCCTCAAATCATCAATCTCAAGCTTATCCCAGTATATTACCTTCCCTTGGACGTCGAATGATTCAAAAGGAGACTTAATGGACCTTACCACTAAACTTCTTGGGTGTGTTTCGCTTTAAAGAGAGATATTGAGAGTGGGTACACGACGTTGTAAGTCGTTGCGAAGGACACTTAAGATCTGCAAAGATCTATGAGGCTATCTATGCATAACTTTTTACGTATGATTGCAACTCCAATGTTCTCAAAGTCTTTTGCGAAACTTGGTGTCCTCTAATCAACACGCTCTTAACATCAACCGGTGAGGTGACCATTTTACTTTGGGACTGACACGAACTTGGTGGCTTACCAATACTTGGAACTCACTATGATGAAGTTGTTCCTCATGCTGCGAAACTCACGGGTGTGGACCATGATGGCAAGCGATTCCTTCCAAGGAGTTGCGAACATCTCCTCTATGCGTATACTTGATAAAAAAGGACAACAACAACTCTGGTGTCTCCATCAATAAGTGGCTCGACTTCTGGTTCAAAAGAGCAATAAAGTATACAACGCCTCCTCTAAGGGAAGAAAGGAGATCACGCCACAAGTTTACTGACAATCTATGTGGAGTTATCCCACCTCATACTGCATGGACATCTGAAGAAGAAGCATTGTTTTCAAAGTTGGGCATTAGAAGCCACAACAGAGATCAAACATTCTTTGTAGCTTTTTTATCATGTTGGCTTTGCATCTTTGTCTTACCTAATGAAGAAGTAGACATCATTCGTCCAAGTACCTTCAAAATGGAAAGTTTGATGGCGTACGGGGAACGAGTTAGTTTGGTTATTCTCGTCTTGACCAGCATTTATAGAGGATTGAATCGTATTTCCAACTCTCAACATCCTAGTGAGGAGAAATCTATCTTTCCAACTTACTATATATATGGATGGCTTGCACACTACTTCAAAATTCACTATGAAATCTCTCAAGGCTTAAACAGCCCTCCAATGGCGAGTTATTCTGGTGAAAGTAGCGGAAAGTACTTTAGTAAATATGAAGCCCGCAAGCGTATTTATAAAGGTGAGATCATTGTTTGGGCTACAAACATCCTTACCAGTACAAAAAAACATGACTTTGTTGATAATGAGGCAGCCCCCTTGGAGGAACAACTTTACTTCTTGAGTTTTTGTTCAAGTCTTTTAACTTTGCGGAAGGACGATCACTTCATCTTTGAGCCTTATAGCCCACATCGCTTTAGTTGTCAATTTACAATCCTGCAAGATATCCTAGGCTACTTTGAGATTTCCATCCGTAAGGCTTCCTTAACAGATGGCTTACGTCTTTGGGTAAGATGCACACTTCGCGAAACAATTGTCAAGGTAACATTTCCAACCACTACTTATAGCATAAAGATGAAGGATTGATATTCACAGAGCATGCATACGGGTATGAAAATGGAAGAACAAAAACATGAATACCAGAGCATTGGCACAACATGGTGGGTTGAAAACATACTTGTTGGAGCCTTAAAAACATGAAGAATATGGTTGAAGGCTTGAAGCTCAAGAACAGCCTTCTTCTTCACCGTCCAGTGCACTGTATCCATGAACACTAGTGAAGCTTCCGTCCACTGTCTTCCTTTCTTCCGCCAGTGAAAACTTTAATGCTAGGCTTTTTAATTTACGGAATATGACCCAACCATAATTTATGTTTGGTGAGCAACGAATATGGGTAAAAGGAAAAGAAAACTTCTCAGAGAAAAAATTTGCTTCTCCTTCACTACCTCGGTTGGTATTTATAAGCAGTGGCTTCATGAACCAAACCTAGAAGCCAGAAAACCAAGAGACATAAATGTCCTCTTTGTTGGCTTCCTTTGGTTTCAAAACCATAAGCCAGAAAAGGAAAAAGCACGAGAGAGATAGAGAGAGAGAACCAAGAGTCACTAGGAAAAAGAAAATATTTTTCCTTTTTCCTTTTATTTTATTTTTCCACACAAAAAGTCAAGAGTCATAAAACTAAAAATAATTATTTTGATAAAAATAATATTCCCAGGATTTAATACCTGAATATTATTTACAAAATAAATTTCGAATTCACTCTAAACTCTTCTAAACTATGTCCGAAAAAAAATTCATGGTCTAGGCTATTGGGCCAAAATAATATTTATTATTTTTCTTGGACCCGAAAAATCCAAAATAATTTTGCTAATGCAGCATTGTCCTTGGGGTCAATATTTCCTTATGTTGATATTATGAAATATTTAAAATGTAAAATACATCTATTTATATAGTAGTGGTATTTTGATCATTTTAGTAGCCAAGGCGGTGTGTCTTTTTTGGTCCTCGGAATAGCCCGTAAGTCCTAATTAATTTTTGGGTTGAGAAAGTGATCTCAGTTGAGAGAGTTTTATTTTATTCAGAAAGTCTAATTTATAATTGGATTGGAATAAAATAAATGGAGAGAAATTTATTATCTGATTTAATTGGTTAAATAATTATTCAGGGCCGAGGTCCAGTTTGAATAATTAGAAAATTAACCGGAACTTAAACTAGAGAAAAATAATTATTACTTAATTAGGTTTGGAATCTTGTAGCTTCACCTGAAGGGATAAAACCCATTGGGTATAAGTGGGTGTACAAGAAGAAGAGGGGACTGGATGCGAAGGTGGAAACCTCTATAACTAGGCTTGGTAAAAGGGTATACTCAGAAAGAAGTGATCGATTATGAGAAAACTTTTTCCCTGATAGCCATGCGTAAATCCATCCATATCCTCCTTGCCATCGCATGTCACTATGACTACGAGATATGACAATTGGAAGTCAAGACGGCATTTTTTGAATGGCCATCTTAGCGAAGACACCTATATGTCCCAACCGGAAGGTTTTATTGCTGAATGCCAAGAATATATGGTTTGCAGGCTTAAGAAGTCCATTTATGGATTTAAGCAAGCATCAGGTGCATGGAACATTCGTTTTGATGAAGACTGTGAAGTCTTATGGTTTTATTCAAAACGAGGATGAACCATACGTGTACAAGAATCTTGAGAGGTTTAATGTAGTTTTTCTTGTCTTGTATGTAGATGACGTTCTACTAATTGGAAATGATGTAGGGTCATTGTCATCTACAGAGGTTTGTCTATCTAGTCAATTCAGTATGAAGGACTTGGAAGAAGCCAGCTACATTCTCGGGATTAGACTTCTTAGAAATAGGAAGCAAAGAATGTTAGGATTATCCCAAGTCGCATACATTGACAAAATGCTGGCCAAGTACAGCATGAACTCATAAAAGGGAGCTCTAACCCTTGCAGATATGGGTTGTCTCTTTCTTCAAGGGACTATCTTTAGTCTCAAGAAGAAAATGACAGAATGAATAGAATTCCCTACGCTTCGGCTGTGGGAAGTCTCATGTACGCCATGTTATGTACTAGGCCAGATATCTGTTTTACTGTAGGCTTAGTTAACATATATCAGTCAAACCCTGGGGAGGTTTATTGGTATGCTGTAAAACATGTTCTTAAGTACCTCAAAGGAACCTTGGAATCACAAGGAGGGGAAGCATATAGTGAGGTAGTACCACCTGGACTGGGATTTTATCCAGAGACAGGATATGGTGGTGGTACAGATTGCCTCTGAGAACAATCTAGTAGATCCATTCACCAAGCCTTTGGCTGAGAGTCTTCAAGAAACACTTAGACGCCATTGGGGTGGGCACCTAAGGACTTATCTTAGAGTGCAAGTGGGAGATTGTTGGGAATATACCCTCTTAGACTAGTTTTCTGATGAAAACCACTTAAAGAAATTTGAAAATTTACAGAGCATGTGCAGTGGACGGTAATGGAGAACAAGAACATATATATCAGAGTATGGCAGCATGGTGGGCTGAAAACATACCTGTTCTACATATTCGAAATACGCTTATGTCATGAAGTGAGTGGCCTACTTACTGGCTAAAGGTAAGCCATTCGCCATATACTGTAGAGTATAAAGCATGGTGGGAATAAGTGCATGGAACCTTTTTTGAATATCACATTTCAATATTAAATTTCCAAAAACCTGCATTTAAAAAAGTAGAGAACTTGTCTTACTTTGAGAAGAAACTTCATTAAGATACTACCACTCTTAATGCTTTAAAGGGGTTAGAAAATTCTTCAAGACATTCTTCTTCAAATCATGACTTGGTTACAGAGCAATTTTCATCATCTTTAAAATGAAAGGAGTTGAATCGAATTGAAGAAACCAGTTCCAATAGTAGAGATCGTTATTGGAAGAGAATCAAGGTAACAACTACAACTTTAAGCCAAGAGTCCAAAGATCAAGAAACCTTCAAGGATAAGGTAAAACTGGTTTTCCCTTTTTGTTTTTATTTTTATTCCCCTTTTCTTTTCTTTTGACTCAACTTCTTTGCTATTCTTCTTCATTAGGTGGACAATATTGTAGCCCTTAATGAGGATGCTTATTCTCAAGGCTCAATAAATGATTCTCACTGCTCAAAGCAAGATGGTTGTAAGGATATCTCTTACTCTCAACATAAGGATTTGACATCTAAGGTAGTAATTCATCAACATTGTTCAGCCATCTCTACCTTCTCGGGAGAGTCCATAATGTCAAGTTGCAAAAAGAAGTTTGTCATGCAAGTATGGAAGCAATTTTATCAAAGGATTCAACAAACACCTATCGGGCAGGTCTCTTTACTTGAGGATCAAGCTTGCTATATCCTTAAAGAATTGAACAAGGATCCTATTGTTGACTTGTCACTATTGGATAATCTCTTGAGGTCTTTCTTTGCTAAAGCGCTTGAATTTGACAATGTTAGATCCACCTTTTGGAGAAAGCCTCAAAGGAGACTCATGCCCAATTACTTTCCACTGTTAACTAATACTTGGGTAATGTTGAAATTAAAAAATGTGACCTCACAAGTCAAGTTGAAGAAAATAAGGCCAACTCACAACGAGTTAAAACCAATATTACTACTCTCAAAAGGAAGCTCAAATGCTTAAAGAAAGATGAGAGAAAACATGTAACTGCTTTTGAGGAAAAGAACATGCAGCTTTTAGAAGTAGAGTCCACTTATTTGTCCCTTAAAGAATAGCTTGTTTTACTCTAAAATGCTCCTAAAGGAAACGAAGAGGATGAAGCCAACCTGAAGAATATAAGAGAACACTTGGTGGCACTTTAACAAGACTTTGGAAAATTTCAAGTTTTTTACTTGATATCTTGTAGCATTTCATATTTTCATTAAGCAATTGTATTTTTTTTTTCTTCCTGTAAAACAAGATTGCCTCTTTACTAGCATCAATAATATATTTCTTTCATATTATCTCAACATTTTCTTGCATATATTTGTTTCTACTTATTGCAAAAATCGATTTCACAATAAATCATCACTTGATTGCAACAAATGAGTAAATAGAGACTGATGAAAGGATATGACTAAACTTAAAAATTTTCTTCTAAGCTGCCTACGTATCTTAAGAATAATTTAAAAATCAAGTCAAATGTAGTTCAAAATAGATGGATATAGTTTTGGGGGGGGGGCGTTCACAGTTTTGACTCATGCGAGGCAGGAGTAACCATTTATTTACCAACTTGGACTTAATGGAGTGTTTCACCAATTTAACCACGTACTACACTATTGGCGGTTACCTTTACACAGTTTAAACTCATGTGGGTCAAGAGTATCCATTTATTCACCAACTTGGACTTGATGGAGTATTTCAGCAGTTTAACCACGTACTACACTATTTGTGGTTACCTTTACACAATTTAAACTCATGTGGGTCAAGAGTAACTTGCAGTTTAAGCTTGTGCAGTCAGGGAGCAACTTGCAGTTTAAGCTCGTGCAGTTGAGAAGCCTCCATTTATGTATAGTATCGTTTCAAATATATGCCATTGATCAGACCAATTCTCAACCCATCTTCAGCAACTATTTTGTAAGATCCATTTGAATAGACCTCTTGAATGACATATGGGCCATCCCACTTTGATGTTAACTTTTTTTGTTTATATCCAATGATAATTGATCTTTTCATAGCGAGCACTAAATTACCAATTTGAAAGGAACGAAGATGCACTTTCTTATTAAAGGCTTTGGAAACACGAGTTTAGTAGCATTCTAACATTTGTTGTGCCTCTAACCTCTTTTCATCAAGTGCTTCTAACTCTTCAAGTTTGAGACGGATATTATCTTCCTTGGTGAGACCTTCTTAAATAGCAATCCTCAAGAAAGGAATTTGTTGCTCTAGTGGAAGGACAGCTTCCACACCATATACCAATGCATATGGGGTAGCTTAGGTTGGAAGATAGCAAGTGGTCCTATATGTCCAAAGTGCCTCTCCAATACGAAAATGCCAATACCTTTTTGACTTAGTAACTACATTTTGCAACAAATTGCATAAATTCTTATTGAAAGCTTCAGCGAGTCCATTAGCCTGGACATAGTACATAGAAGATTTGTACTGTTTGAATTTAAACTTCTGCACAATTTGTCCATCAAACTATTGCAGAATGACTTGCCGTTATATGTGATAATATATCGAGGAATGCCATATCGATAGATAATGTTTATACATATAAAATCAATGACATTTTCCTGTTTTGCTTCTTTTAATACTACAGCTTCTACCCATTTAGAGAAGTAATCTGTTACAGTTAAGATATAAAGATGCCCAGTAGAAGACTTTTGTAGTGGTCCAACAAAATCCAATCCCCATGCATTAAATAGCTATGAAGCGATTGTTAGGTGCAATGGCTCAGGAGGTTGATGTAAATAATTAGCATTGAATTGACATGCTTGACATCTTCTAGCATAATCTAGGCAGTCTTTCACCATAGTAGGTCAATAATATCCCATCCTCTTGATACGAAAATGAAGCTTCGGACCATATTGATAGGCTCTACATTACTAGAATGAGCTTCTTCCATTGCTTGTACAGCTTCTTCTTGACCTAAACATCTTAAAAAGATACCTTCAAACGAATGTCGAAAGAGTGTATCTTTATAGCAAAAGAAGCAGGTGGCACGCCAGCGAATATCACTCCGTTTTCGTGGATTATCCGGAAGCTTTCTATTTTTGAGATAGTCTACAAAAGGTTGTCTCCAATCTTCTTCATTAATTTCATAGATAAAGACAGAATGGATTTTATACCCTTCATCGTCTTCATCTTCAAAAATAGGCCGTATGACCCATGCTTAACATATAGGAATTTGAATTTCTTGATCATGTAGACATAAAGTAGAAGCCAATTTTGCCAACGCGTTAGCTTGCTTTTGCTTTTTAATACATGCTCGATTGTCATATCACCCAAATATCCCATAAGTCGTCTCGCATAATTATGATACGGGATCAACTCAAGTTTCTTAACATCATACTCACGAAGTAATTGATTAACAATCAATTAGGAATCCCCATATACTTCGGGATGCAGTCGCTTCATATCAACAACCAACTCTAATCCAAGTATAAGGGCTTGATATTCAGCCACATTATTTGAGTATCTTTTAGTCAAGGTGAAAGAGTATGGTAATACATCTCCTTCAGGGGTAATGAATACTACACCAGCAACAACGCCTTCGTAATGTGTTGCACCGTCAAAGTACATCCTCTATGGTGGGAGAATTTCAATGACAAGAACATCTTCATCAGGCAACTCATCACTTAGTTCTCACTCAGTAGGGATAGGATGATCAGCCAAGAAATCTGCCAACACTTACCCTTTGATAGCTTTTTGTTGGACGAAGACAATATCGAATTATTGGAATTGAAGATACCATATTGCCAAATGATCAGATAGCACAGGCTTTATCATAACATACTTTATAGGATTAGCCTTGGAAATAAGGCGTATAGTACGCGCTTGAAAATAGTGCTTTAATTTTTGAATTGCAAATATCAAAGTTATGTAAAGCTTCTTGTCATTATCTGACTTAAATAATAGAGTGCATTTTCTTTACCATTGTCATTTTCTTGAGCAAGCAATGCCCCCATTGAGCGTTCTTGCTCAGCAATGTATAAAATCAATGGCTTATTCGGAATAGGTGCAGCAAGCACATGAGGCTTCATCAAGTAAGATTTGATACATTTGAAAGCATTGTGACACGCTTCATCCCACTCAAATGGTACACCCTTCTTCATTAGACAATTGAACAGTTGACAGCGTCCGATAAGATTTGAGATGAACCTTCGGAGGTAGGCCACCTTGTAAACTCTTTAATTCATGGATATTTTTCGGCTCAGGCATCTTTATAATCGCATTGATCTTTAATTGGTCTATTTCGATACCTCGATGACGAACGATGAAACCCAAGAATTTTCCAGAGGTGACACCAAAAGCACATTTGAAATGATTCATCTTCAATTGATATTTTTAGAGTCGCTCGAAAATCTTTCTCAAATCTTGAAGATGATTAGCTCGTTTACGTGACTTGATCACCAAGTCATCCATATAGCATTCTACGATCTTGTGTCGCATGTCATCAAAGATCTTTTGCATTGCCCTTTGATATGTGGCTCCAGCATTCTTCATACAAAAAAGCATCATTATGTAGCAATAGATTCTTTTGGAGTACGAAATGCAGTAAGCTCCTCATCTTCTGGTGCTATTTTGATTTGGTTATAACCAGAAGATCCATCCATAAAAGATAAAACTTTATGGCCAGTAATTGCATCTACCATTAGTTCAGGAATAGGCAGTGGAAAATCATCTTTTGGGTAGGCATTATTTAGATTTCTAAAATCCATACAAATTTGAATTTGTCCATTTTTCTTCCTTAGAGGGACAATATTCGCAACCTAAGTTGGATACTTAACCTCTCGAATAAATTTGACTTCGATCAGTTTGTTCACTTCTACTTCAATTAATAGAACTAGCTTAGGTCGAAAACGCCGTTGGGCTTGCTTTACTAGTGTTGCCCCATCCTTTACAGCTAAATGGTAGACAACAATTTTGATTTCTAAGTCAGACATTTCTTTGTATGTCCAAGCAAAGACGTCTCTGAATTCCTTCAACAGGTCGATATAGGCCTTCTCTTCTTCGGGTGATAAGAGTGCATTTATGTAAATTGGGCGAGGATCTTCAATAGTACCCAAATTTACTTCTTTGAGTTCATCAATTGTAGCTTTTACGCCTTCTTCAAGTTCTGCTGGAGCATGCTCAGCATCTTCTTCATCGATACACTCTTCATCATAGATGGTGATGTGATCACAAGAGGCTACACTTTCATCACAAGGTACATCAGGTGTCACTTGTGTTATTATTTTTAAGATTCCATTACAATTCATCACCGTTCTTGCCTTAGAGGAGGCTTTGTCAGAATGTCTTGCCTCTGAAGTGACTGTGACTTCAAGCCTCTTGAAAACAGATTTTCTTCTTTTATTTAGGCCTAACTTAGTGAAGACAGATGGATGTGAATTTGTATCTACTATCTCACAAAAAACAGATCGCGATTTTGACGTTACTTCATCTTCTACAGTAATATACTGTACGTTAGCCCTTTTAATCTTAGGTTGGATGGGAGATACTTGTTTGTAACCCAGGCCAGCACGCTCTTTTCCTATTGGCATGCTTCGGGTAGATCCCGAGCTTTGACCGTTTTCCTTGTCGATATCAACAGGAAGCTTTTCCAACAAATGTTGACTTTGTGAATTATATCCAACCTATGCTAGAAGCTTATAAGCATTTGGGTCAAATCATTTCTTCGTACGCGAGGTCGGTAATTCACCATGCTTTACTTTTACCTATTTCTTTAGCTGAACAAATTCTTTTATGGGAGTATTTGGTGACTTAATAGGATTAACCTTTGTAAGAGGTAAAGTGAGCCCTCCCAGTGGCTTACTGTATGCAGGTTGCTTGGTAGAGCTTTCTACACATACTGTAGCTTTGACATCTTTGGAGAAAGTAATCTTTTTATCTTTCTTCCCTCCTGATAAATTGATCTTAATTGATTTACTATCTTTTTTAATATAATACTTAGCATTAGCAATATGTGCCTCAACTTCAGTGAATGGTTTATCATCAGCATTTATTTTCTTTACCACGCCATTTTAACGGAATTTGAAACATTGATGCAGGGTTGATGGCACCACACCATTATCATGGAGCCATGATCTTCCTAACAGAATATTGTAGGAGGTCTTGGCATTAATAACATGAAAAAGAGCAGTTGAAAGCATATCTTCAATTAATTTATCCAATCGGAGAGTACCACTAGCTCGTTGCCCCTTTTGACTGACGCCTTGTATCATAAAACAACTTTGGGACAACTCATCCATAGAAATGCCCAACTCTCTTAATGTTCGTAGAGATAAGATGTTTACTGCTGATCCTCTGTCTAACAGTATCCTATTCACTCTCTGTTCTTGCACGTAGCCAACCACAAATAATAGTCTGTTGTGAGGCATTGAGCCAAGTAACAAATTATTGTTAGTGAATGTGATATCAACCATGCAGATACTAAGGTTTGCTGAAGACTCAATTCTCTCCATGTCTCCTTCATTTATACACTCATCATTGTCTTCTTTGCTTTCCTCATCATGTATGGCATAACATGAAAAAATGTTGAACTTTTTAGCAAGTTCATTTGATATGAAATCTTTCGGCGTGAGAGGTGCCGAAGATTTCTTCCAAAAAGAATCATCAACTATTGATGCAGATTTGGTCTTCTTACTTTTGACCTTCCTCCCATTTTTCTTTGTGAATCTGCTTCTTACCAGTGAAGCTCCATCTCTTAAGGCTTTGGTGCGTTTCTTTCTTCTTATCACAAGCGTCTAGCCTTCATCTTCGCCATGAACAGAAGGTTCTTCAACTTCTTGTTGATATCATTGGTAGGAAGGACTTGTCTGTCAACTTCAACCTTGACAAGATCAAAACTTCCAAACTTAACCTCTAAAATAACAGGTTCAACGGGAGGGATGACAACAGTTATCAAATTTGTAGATGCTTTGTTTTCTTCGAGGACTACATGTCCTTCACGGACCAACTGCATGATCTTGTTCTTAAATACAAAACATTTCTCAATTGGATGACCAATCAGTCGATGGTACTTGCAGTAGTTGGGATCATTTATTCGTCCAACTTCATTTGAACACTTTGCTTCCAGCAACTCTATAGCTTTGGCAGCTAATAATTCATCAAACATTAAAGAAACTGTTGGATTGCATGCCCTCTTAGACTAGGTTTTTTATGTAAAATTGAATATTTTAATGAAAGAATTTATTTTCAGAAATTGTTTGTGAATTTATTTTTTGTTTGTGCACAATTTCATTTGGAACAGACCCATTGTGTTTAAATAAGTGATCCATGTGAATGGTGTTCTTTCACAGTGAGGTTTGGATCACGGATTATTTAACACATAAACATTTGTTCTTAACCTATTGATGAGAATGAGAATCTCATCATATTTAGGTTATTATGTTATGAATTCCAAATGGGGAATGGCTTACTTTTAGCCAGTGAGTAGTCCACTCACTTAATGACATAAGCGTATTTCGACTGTGTAGGACAGGACCTGTAGTAGTAGTGATTTCTAAAAGCACTATATGATAGAAACCTAGACTACTATCGCTACAGCGTGGACTAATGCACTACGACTTGAGTATGAGTTGGTGGTCTGACGAAGTTGGAAGCATATGCTTTGATATGCTATAGTTGAGGTTCTATAGTAGAACCAATATACTTATGTATTGGGTATATGTAACTAGTTAGTTAAGACAGATTTGTACAAGATAGTTTTTACACTATATCGCCCCTTGTGGTTGTCCGAATGATCTAAAATGTCCAGGGTCTTGGGAAACATAACTCGGATGTTTGCTTTAGGGTAGCTTCCTTGGAAAGCGGAAACACTTCAGGAAGTCGTGGATCATTGGACTAGAAGCCTAAGGATGGTAGATGTCATTTAGAGGGGTGTTAGTACACTTCTTCCTCTCTAAATGTACGTCGATGTATAGAGGAGTATTTTAGTCATTTACCTGTAGGTCGGAGACTTTACTAATGCAGCATTGTCCTTGGGGTTAATATTTTCTTATGGTGATATTAGGAAATAATTAAAATATAAAATATAGCTATTTATATAGTAGGGGTATTTTGATCATTTTAGCAGCCAAGGCGATGTATCTTTTTAATCCTCAAAATAGCCCGTAAGTCCTAATTAATTTTGGGTTGAGGAATTGGTCTTAGTTCAAGAGAATTTTATTTTATTTTATTTTATTCAGGATGTCTAATTTATTATTAGATTGGAATAAAATAAATAAATAAATAAAATAAAAAATAGGAGTTGAGAGAAATTAATTATCTGGTTTAATTGGTTAATTAATTATTCAGGGCCTAGGTCCAGTATGAATAATTAGGAAATTAACTTGGGATTAAACTAAGGGGAAACAATTAATACTTAATTATTTATTGGGTTATTTATATAAGCCCAAGAAATAAATAATTAAAGATTAATTATTTTGGTTCATTTATCTCATTAATTATTTATTGGGTTATTTATATAAGCCCAGAAAATAAATAATTAATGTTTATTATTTTGGGCCTTTTAGGTCCAAGAAAAATAATAAATATTATTTCGGCCTAATAGCTTGGATCGTAGGGTTTCTTCCAGATATGGTTCAGATGAGTTTAAGGTTAAGCCAAACTTATTCTCAGGATAATATCCGGATGTTTGAAATATGATATCCTGGGATATGTTTATCAGAGGTTGGAGACCTAGTTTTGGCTAACAATAAACAAGACTCTTGGATATAGAAAACCCTTATTTTTTCCCTAGCTTTTCTCTCTTCCTCACGTAAGCACTCCCTTCTGCCTCTCTGCTCACGCAACTCTCTCTCTCTCGTGAGGTTTCTTCATCCTCTTGTTCTTGGTTCTTTGCTAACTAATAGCAAGAGAACCAAGGAGATTAGAAACCACTCTTCTTCACTGTTGTGTTCACCAACAAGAAGTTGGACAGTGGCATATTTTGAGAGTTGAAAAGCTTGGTGTTTATGCAAACTAGGCGAAGTAGGAGGTTAGCGAGATTTCAATCGAAAGCTTCTTCAAGTGGGCAAGGCGAAGCTATTTCTGTCATTCAATCCACTCCTATTCAACCTAGTAGGTTTAAAACACGCAAAGGTATAATCTTAATGCTTCTGTGCTGCCATTAAGGCTTGATTTTTTTTTCTCTTTGTTTTTTTCCCGTGAGCATGCTCCCCTGTTTTTCTTCCCTTCAAAGTGGTATCAAAGCCACAAGTTCCTTGATCAACTTAGGGAGCATGGTAGTTAATAAAAATGGAGAAGATGATAGTTTGGTGCTTAATCCTGTAATCCTTCACTGTTTTGGTATGAGATAGCATGATTGTACGCTTCACAGTGAAGCATAGGACTCACTGTAAAAAAAATTTTTGGCTTTGATGTTTTGATCGTGTAAACCCAATTTAAATGGGTATAGGCGGTTGTGGTTTTGTTTTGGATGAGTTTTTGTAAGTAAAAATGTCCAAAGAAGCCAAAGAAAGAAACAGCAGAAGCTCTGCAATTTTCGCGCGGAAGAAGAAGCACTGTTCATAAGCCTCAAACCGCAGCTGAGCCGATGCTGTTGATGGGTCTGGAGCCACGTCGCTGAATCAGCTTGATGGAGCCGGCGCACGAGCCAATTGCTTGCAAACTTTGCAATTAGCGCGCGAGTCGTCAGCGGGTATTCGGGCTGACACGTGGGTCAACAGCTGATAGCAGATGGAGCGGGTCGCGGGCAGGCAGTGCACTCCCCGGGTTGCTGCTGCGCCTGATCTGATGCAGCTGGTGCACTGGGGGGCGCGGTGGACCGAAGAACAAAAGGCGCCGATCTGGTGCGGCGGGTGCACGTGGACCGCAATGTTTTTTTGTAATTTTTTTTCTTTCTTTTTCGTTTTGGGTCCCATACCAGGCGAAGTTAATATTTTTGCAATAATTTATATTTTTGGAATATATTTACATGAAAAATATTAGTAAAGGATTTTTTGATTAAACAAGACCCTTAATTAATTAATTAATTAATTTATTTAATTCTATTATTTAGACACTTAGGTTTAAAAATAGAAAAGTATGAAAACGTTTACTATTTTCTAGCATGCTATTTTTTTTTTTGGTACCTATGTGCGCCTTTTTTCAAAGACCAAAGTTTTTGGGAATTTTTTTTGACAAGAAAAATATTTTTCTTCAAAAAATTAAATGGTTATTTTAACTTGTACAAAAATTAATCCTTGAATATTTTCTCAAAGGATTGAATCCTTGACATAGAAAATATATTAGATTTAGATATTTTTGTAAATTAAAATGGAGAGCCATTTTGTTTTATTTTGCACTAGAAAAATTATTTTGTCAAATAAACTTGAGACCAAAGTCTCTAGAAAGTTTTAATTGAATTTTTTTTGAAATCATTAAGTTTTAACTTAAATAAAATTAGTCCATGAAAAAATTTCTCAAATGATATAAACCTTGACATAGAGATTTTAGTAAATTTAGATATTTTATTTTAAGTTAAGGAAAAACTTAATGGAAATTTCAAAAAGATATTTTTCAAAAAAATTTTATTTTAAAAGACTAAGTGGGAGAGGGGTTCCAACGGCTCCATGGCTTCTATCACGATCCTCATTAGAAATCGTGGGTCCCCTCGCGTCACCCTGGGATTGAACTCGTATAGGATGAGGATACCACAAGGATCTAGATCTAATGGAGGGATATAATTAATAACTCGAGGCACGTACTATGATCGGCCAATCCACGTTGGAGGTTATAGTGCGAGGAATGTCCATAGGAAATGAGAGGAAACGGCCATCCCCTCGATGGAGTTACCCTCTAGACCATTACCTAGAAGGAAAATTGATTGTGGTGGTTAATACACTTAGCTTAAGAAACTGTTAATCTTCCTAAGAAGTTATGTCAGTTTTCCTAATAGCTAAATTATTTTCAGTGCACAAATTTTATTTTGTTTTTACAAATTAAATTCTTTCTTTTATTTTTCGATTTTCAGAAATGGTGGGAGGTTCTTTTAGTCCATTGGTCGTTATTCTCAGGAAGAATAAGTTAACGGGTCCAAATAATGTGGATTGGAAGAGAAACCTGGACATAATACTCACAGCCGAAGAGTATAAGTATATCCTTTACGATACCTGCCCTGTTATCGAGGAAGGTTACACCGCCGAAGAGCGAGAGGCTGAAAAGGCATGGAAGAAGGCTGACGAAATGGCACGTTGCTATATGTTAGCCTTCATATCTAATGTGCTCCAGTCAAAACACAAGCACATGGCTTCTGCGTATGACATTAGTCAATCATTGGCCACTATGTTCGCGGACAAGAGCCGGCCCGTAAGGCAGAAGGCTCTTCGAAGTATAATAATCACTAAGATGGCTGAAGGAGCATAAGTCCGAGAGCATATGCTCAAGATGATTACTGCTTTCGAGAAGGCAGAAATCTTAGGGGCTGTCATTGACCCCGAGAGCCAAGTGGATATGGTTCTCGAATTTCTACTGAGTTCCTTCACTCAGTTCAAGTTGAACTACAATATGAACAAATTGAATATGAGTTTGACTGAATTGATGAAGGAGCTCCAGATGGCGGAGAAGGTCATGAAGCCACAGTCAAAAGCCATGATTGCTAAGGCTTTTTCCACAAGAACTGGGCCTAAGCCTAGAAAGTTCAAGAGGAAGAAGGGGAACGTAGCAGCCCAGCCCAAGAACCAGCCCAAGGACAAACCAAAGGGCAAGTGTTTCAAATGTGGGAAGAAGGGACATTGGAAAAAGGAGTGTCCAGATCTTCAAGCCAATAAAAACCCCACAGGTAATGTTTTCTATATAGAGTCTATATCAATTGTAGGATCAACTTCTACTTGGATTGTTGATTCAGGAGCCACTGATCATATCTGTAACTCCTTGCAGGGGTTTAAAAAGATTAGAAGACTTAAGAAAGGCGAACATAGGCTACGCGTGGGTAATGGAGTACAAGTCTGGGCCCTTACAGTGGGAGAGTTTGATCTTATTTTTTATTGTAATAAGATAGTGATTTTAAAAGATATTTTATATGTACCTGGATTTCGTCAAAATTTGATTTCAGTTGCAAAACTAATAAATCAAGGATATTCTGTATCTTTCCATTCTGGTATTTCTATCAGTAGAGATGGAGAAATTTTATGTACTGGGCACATGTATGGAAATCTATTCTTTTTAAACCCTATTAACAACCAATCAAATAATGCTCAGTCTGAACCTTTAACTAAGAAGAGAAAGACCAATGTCAATGATTCATACTTTTGGCATCTAAGGTTGAGTCATATTAACTCAACCAGAATTCAGAGGTTAATCCATGATGGGCTTTTGGGCTCATTGAGATTGAAAAATTGGCCTCAGTGTGAATCTTGCCTGATGGGAAGGATGACGAAAAGGTCATTTACACCAAAGGCAGATAGAGCCAAGGAGGTGTTGAGTCTTATTCACACTTATGTGTGTGTCCATTGTCTACACCAGCTAGAGGAGGTTTTGAGTACTTTATCACTTTCACGGATGATTATATAAGGTATGGTTACATTTACCTGATGAGACGCAAGTCTGACTCTTTTGACAAGTTCAAGGAGTTTAAGGCTGAAGTGAAGCGTCGGACAGGTAAATTAATCAAAACCTTACAGTCGGATCGTGGTGGAGAGTATCTCCTAAGTGAATTTAAGGATTACATGTTATATCATGGGATAGTATCCCAACTCTCGGCGTCGGGAACACTCTAACAGAACGGAGTAGCTGAGAGAAGGAACACGACATTGATGGAAATAGTCCGAAGTATGATGTCTCATGCTACTCTTCCAGTGTCCTTTTAGGGATATGCCCTGGAGACAGCGGCATATATTCTGAACTTGGTACCTTCCAAGTCAGTACCTAGGACTCCCTATGAGATGTGGACTAGGCGTAAGCCAAGTTCATCTCAGGATTTGGGGTTGTCCAACTTATGTACTGGTCAAGGGAGATAAGTTGGAACCAAGATCAGAATTATGCTATTTTGTTGGGTATCCAAAAGGGACAAAGGGAGGTTACTTTTATCATCCTAAGGAGCAGAAGGTACTAGTCAGTACCAATGCTAAATACTTGGAAGATGATCAAAGTACTTCCACTAAAGGTTTAACAAGGTTGGAGAAGTTATCTACAGAATCTACTTCTTCTGGCCCGATTGTGGAACAAAAAGAGGTTCAGCCTCAAGAGCCTGTACAAATGGAGCCTCGTCGTAGTGGGAGAGTGTCTAGAGTTCCGGATAGATGGACTGGAGAAGCTTTTGAGCTGGTCTCCGACCATCAGGAACAAGACCCCACTAGATACGAGGAGGCTATTGCTAATGCCGATGCAAATCTATGGCATGAAGCAATGAAAGCCGAGATTGAGTCTATGTACCTCAATCAAGTTTGGGATCTTGTAGCTTCACCTGAAGGGATAAAACCCATTGGGTGCAAGTGGGTATACAAGAGAAAGAGGGGAGCGGATGGGAAGGTGGAAACCTTCAAAGCTAGGCTTGTGGCGAAAGGGTATATTCAAAAAGATGGAATCGACTATGAGGAAACCTTTTTCCCGGTAACCATGCTTAAATCTATTCGCATCCTCCTTGCCATCGCATATCACTATGACTACGAGATATGGCAAATGAATGTGAAGATGGCATTTTTAAATGGCTATCTTAGTGAAGACATCTATATGTCCCAACCGGAAGGCTTCATTGCTGAAGGCCAGGAACATATGGTTTGCAAGTTTAAAAAGTCCAGTTATGGACTTAAGCAAGCATCAAGAGTATAGAACATTCGTTTTGATGAGATTGTAAAGTCTTATGGTTTTATTCAAAATGAAGATGAACCATGTGTGTACAGGAAATTTGAAGGCATTAATGTGGTTTTTCTTATCCTGTATATGGATGACATTCTACTCATTGGAAATGATGTAAGGACATTGTCGTCTATAAAAGTTTGGCTGTCTAGTCAATTCAGTATGAAGGATTTGGGAGAAGCCAGCTACATTCTCGGGATTAAGCTTCTTAGAAATAGAAAGTAGAGAATGTTAGAATTATCCCAAGCAACATACATTGACAAAATACTGGCCAAGTACAGCATGGACTCATACAAGGGAGCTCTAATCCCTTGCAGACATGGGTTAACATTTTCTTCAAGGGACTGTCCTAAGTCAAGAAGAAAATGACAGAATGAGTAGGATTCCCTACGCTTCGGCTACGTGAAGTCTCATGTACTCCATGGTGTATACTAGGTCAGATATCTGCTTTGCTGTGGGCTTAGTTAGCAGATATCAGTCAAACCCTGGGGAGGTTCATTGGCAAGCTGTAAAGCATATTCTCAAGTACTTCAAGGGAACGAGAGATTATATGCTAGTTTACAAGGCTGATGATTTGGTTCCTACAGGATACACAGGCTCAGACTTTCAGGCGGATAAAGATGAGAGAAAATCCACTAGTGAATATGTCTTCACCTTGTCTGGATGAGCAATTTCAAGGAGGAGTATCAATTAATCTTGTATTGCTGACTCAACCATGGAAGCTAAATATGTGGCAGCTTCAGAGGCGTCCAAGGAAGCAGTCTGACTCCAGAAGTTTCTTTCAGAACTTGGAGTCATACCACATATGGACAGGCCGATTGTGATGTATTGCGACAACACTAGAGCAATATCGCAATCTAAGGAACCTCGGAACCACAAGAAGGGGAAATACATCTAGAGGAAGTACCACCTGATCCGGGATTTCATCTAAAGACGAGAAGTCGTGGTGGAACATATTGCCTCAGAAAACAATCTAGCAGATCTATTCACCAAGTCTTTAGCTGAAAGAGTCTTCAAGAGACACTTAGACACCATAGGGGTGGGCATCTATGGACTTACCTAGTCTTAGAGTGTAAGTGAGAGATTGTTGAATTGTATGCCCTCTTAGACTAGGTTTCTGATGTAAAATTGAATATTTTAATGAAAGAATTTATTTTAAAAAATTATTTATGAATTTATTTTTGTTTGTGCACAATTTTGTTTGGAGCAGACCCATTGTGTTTAAATAAGTAATCCATGTGAATGGTGTTCTTTCACAGTGAGGTATGAATTACGGGTTATTTAACACATAAACATTTATTTTTAACCTATTGATGAGAATGAGAATCTTATCATATTTAGGTTATTATGTTATGAATTCCAAATGGAGAATAGCTTACATTTAGCTAGTGAGTAGTCCACTCACTTTATGACATAAGCGTATTTTGAATACGTAGGACAAGACCTGTAGTAGTAGTGGTTTCTAAAAGCACTATATGATAGAATCCTAGACTACTACCGCTACAGCGTGGACTAATACTCTACGACTTGAGTATGAGTTGGTGGTCTGACGAATTTGGAAGCATATGCTTTGATATGCTATAGTTGAGATTCTATAGTAGAACCAATATACTTGTGTATTGGGTATATGTAACTAGTTAATTAAGATAGACTTATACAAGATAGTTTTTACACTATATCGCTCCTTATGGTTGTCCGAATGATCTAAAATGTCTAGGGTCCTAGGAAACATGACTCGAATGTTTGCTTTAGGGTAGCTCCCTTGGAAAGCGGAAACACTCCAGGAAGTCGTGGATCATTGGACTAGAAGCCTAAAGATGGTAGATGTCATTTAGAGGGGTGTTAGTACACTTCTTCCTCTTTAAATGTACGACGATGTTTAGAGGGGTATTTTAGTCATTTCACCTGTAAGTCGGAGACTTTGCTAATGCAGCATTGTTCTTGGGATCAATATTTTCTTATGGTGATATTAGAAAATATTTAAAATGTAAAATACAGCTATTTATATAGTATGAGTATTTTGGTCATTTTAGCAGCCACGACGATGTGTCTTTTTGGTCCTCGAAATAGCCCGTAAGTCCTAATTAATTTTGGGTTGAGGAATTGGTTTCAGTTCAAGAGGATTTTATTTTATTTTATTTTATTCAGAATATCTAATTTATTATTAGACTGGAATAAAATAAATAAATAAATAAAATAAAAAATAGGAGTTGAGAGAAATTAATTATCTAGTTTAATTGGTTAATTAATTATTCAGGGCCTAGGTCCAATATGAATAATTAGAAAATTAACCTGTGATTAAACTAAGAGGAAACAATTAATGCTTAATTATTTATTGGGTTATTTATATAAACCCAAGAAATAAATAATTAAAGATTAATTATTTTGGTTCATTTGGACTCATTAATTATTTATTGGGTTATTTATATAAGCCCAGAAAATAAATAATTAATGTTTATTATTTTGGGCCTTTTAGGTCCAAGAAAAATAATAAATATTATTTCGGTCCAATAGCTTGGACCGTAAGGTTTCTTCCAAATATGGTTCATATGAGTTTAGGATTAAGCCAAACTTATTCTCATGATAACATCCAGATGTTTGAAATATGATATCCCGGGGATATATTTATCAGAGGTTGGAGACCTAGTTTTGGCTAACAATAAACAAGACTCTTGGATATAGAAAACCCTAATTTTTTCCCTAGCTTTTCTCTCTTCCTCACGTAAGCACTCCCTTACGCCTCTCTGCTCACACAGCTCTCTCTCTCGTGAGGTTTTCTTCATCCTCTTGTTCTTGGTTCTTTGCTAACCAATAGCAAGAGAACCAAGGAGATTAAAGACCACTCTTCTTCACTGTTGTATTCACCAACAAGAAGTTGGGCAGTGGTATATTTTGAGAGTTGAAAAGCTTGGCGTTCATGCAAACTAGGAAAAGTAGGAGGTTAGCGAGATTTCAACCGGAAGCTTCTTCAAGTGGGCAAGGCAAAGCTATTCCTGTCATTCAATCCACTCCTATTCAACCTAGTAGGTTTAAAACACGCAAATGTATGATCTTAACGCTTCCGTACTGCCATTAAGGCTTGGTTTTTTTTTCTCTCTGTTTTTTTCCCGTGAGCATGCTCCCCTGTTTTTCTTCCCTTCAGAAACACCGGAGTCGAGGAAAGGCTATTCCTTAGACTGTCTTTCTTCTAAAGTTATCTTTTTTCTTTTCTGCGAAGGATCTACCTTCTTGGTCACCTTTTGAGTTATTTTTGAAGAAATCTTTATTAGAGCCGTGACTGTGGCCATGGACTCCTTTGTTTCAGTTTTAGAAAAATATTTGTTCCATTTTCTAAAATCTTATTTTTCTTTACCTTTGTTGGGGTCTTGAACAGGTGCCTTACCCCCCATGTGCGACGATACTTAATTCCATATCATGAGCACGGGTCGCTAATTCTTCAAAAGTCTTTGGCATGATCCTTTTAAGGATATACTGGAGTCCCTAGTGCATGCCTTGAATGCATATCTCAATTGCAGATGATTCACTTAGACGATCTCTACAATTGAGATTCAAATTCCTCCATCTATTGATATAGTCCACCACTGGTTTGTCTTTCCATTGACGAGAGTTGTTGAGTTCTACCATGCTGACAATTCTACGAATTCTATAGAATCTGTCAAGAAACTCTTGTTCAAGTTGCTCCCAACTGTTGATGAAACCAGGTGTTAGATTGGTGTACCAGTCAAATGCATTTCCTTTGAGGAATCGTACAAACTACTTCACTAGTAGATCTCCATAAGTTCCAGCATTGTTGCACGTCTCGATGAAGTGAGCCACATGCTGCTTGGGATTTCTTTTGTCCTTAAATTTTTGAAACTTTGGTGGCTGATATTGTTAGGATTCGTGGACTCTTAAATGCGAAAAATATTCACGAATCCATTCCAAGGACCCAAGTAAACAATTAAGAATATCTAAGAATTACAAAATTACCTTTGTTCGGTGTAATCAAGATCCTTCGATTCTAATTTTGCTGTTGTACGTGTAATCCGAACGATCACTAGATGCTGCAGTGTACAAACGTCCTCTATCGGATACACACAACGAACTAACTCGTTACCCCGAGAGTGCTAGCGCTTAGGGTTTGAGAGGCTTGATTTTTTCTGGTGAATGGAGGCACGGATATTTTTTTAACAGAACAGATCCCTTGAAAAAACGGCTAGGGTTTTCTTAAAACCCCTCCGAACCTCTTAGAGTCCAACTCTGATAATATCTTATCATATTTTATTTTAAATTCAAATTAAATTAAAACTGATATGATAAGATTCTGTCATTATCTCGATAATTAAACTAATTAATTTATCGAGTCAGATTCTTAGAATCTGGACATCATCTAGATACATCGAATGTGGACATATTTCCAAATTTATTGTATCTCGTAAATTTATAAGTTCGATTAACTTAGACATATTTCCAAATTTATCGAACCTAGTTACCAGAAAAATAACCTAACGAGTTCGCTTATTGTGTGACCCTATAAGTTCATTTAACACTAGCAGTGTGCCCAAATCACATTTAAATGGCCCATAAGTTATAAGTGATTTTCTAATAAAATATTATAACTATTCAGGTTAAATGAAGATCAGTGATCTCTTTGAACCAAACCATAATTTTATATTTAGTCATTTTGTCACACGATATCCAGATTAAGCATAAGGCACGGAGCATGTCATCCTTATTAATCTTAATCAATTATTTCTTGATTTCATAGTAGACTATTCAAACAAATGATATCAATATCTTAGATTGATATATTTGAGCATGACCATACATTTTAACAGTCTAATTTATCAAGGGGCTCATGGATATCTCTCTTATAATTGAGAGGGACAAATTCCTTCACTATCAATCATATTCTTCTCCTTAATTTATTCTATATCCAACAGTAGTATAATTTATTATCTAGTTAAAGACAACATTAGACAACATCAAAATATAGAATTTATTAAGTAGGAAACTATGATGAATTCAGGTCAAATGACTTTTAATATCATTATGGTTAGAAAGTACTTATGACATGTTCTATGAAACACTCTCACTGTGGGTCATGTCCAATACAATGTTCTCTAACAGTTATTTATGTTTTGACTTGATATAACATATATCCATAATCAGTAAAACATAACCATTAAGTCGCAAACATACTAATCTTAATTTATTATTGTTCCACTAATAATAATCGATCAAGGACAGTTTAAGAATAATAATTATATTGATTGTAGGGTTTTACTATCAAGTCTGACAAGTCATATACTTGATGACTACAAAACTAAATGCACTATTTATAGAAAGAAATACCTCGTATTATTACATAATACATAACGACAATAGTATAAGTACAAATTGACTATAGGGCATATCCTTAACAGACATCCAGCTGGCATTTTCATATCATCAATTCTTTACGAATAAGGCTTTGTATATGTGAAGATGGATTTGCTACCTCCTTCATACTTGTCCTTAATCGTACCCATGATGAAGTCTTTAAGCTGTTCCACAGGAATTATACATTCAGAAGATATCTGAATATCTTGTGATTTCTTGGATGTTTCCACTTCCTCTTGCACTTCAGATCTCTTCAGAAGAGCTTGACTTGTTTCGCCAGTCTTCTAAAAGCGATTGATGAGATGCGCGATGGTGAGATCTTGCTCTTGGGAGCGTTTAGCGAGTCCCTCCACCAATTTTGTGAGGTGCGCGAGTTGCTCTTCCAGATTTTGTGTGCTCGTTATCATAACCGGTGCCACAGAAGAAGTAGTAGAATCTTCATTGAATGAAATTTTAGATTTGAGATCCCTATGGGGGGATTGAGGTGTAGAGCCAATACTTGAACTTTGGTCAGCTTGCTTGGAGATGTTGGTCTTCTCCAATGCAGGTGATTTATTGCGCATTGTAGAAGCAGCATCTTGCTTCAACTTTGCGGTTGCAGGCGATGAGACAACGCCGAAGTTTTGAGCTTCGCTTTGTGAAAGAACTCGAGCCTTACTTCTTGTCAGCATGCCTTGGTTTAAAGCTTATGGAGCCTTGCCAATAGTTATAGCAGCCTCTATGATATCTGCAGCCTTTGAACAAGTAGATATAGTTTTGCTATTCTTTAGGGCCATTGAGTTGATTTGTGCTTGTACTTGAACTTGGGATTGATTTAAAGGTTGAATAGAAGAGATGGGAGGTAGAGATCGTCCCACTGGGTGTGTCAAAAATTTGTAAATGACAAATTTCAAGTCTGCACATAAGACAAGAAAAATATCGAAATTTACAAAATATTTTGTAAATATAAAAAGTGGTCATAAATCTTCGAAGAAATCCTAAATTGTAGGATAAGTCATCTAATTCTTCTATTTTTTTGAAAAAATATTAATTCGAGAGCTGAAAAGCTTGATCTAGGATTAAACGGAATTTAATGACGAACACTTGATTGCCAAGCCTTCGAGACTTATTTGATGCAGAGTAAGATGAACGCCTTGAAATTTGATGAAGATTCTGAATCTTGATTTGATGATGATTTTAAACCTTGAATTTGATGAAGCTTGAATACTTGAATTTGTTGAAACTTGAGATGCCTTTTGTTTGTTGAAACTTGAGAATTCGGGAGGTGTCTTGAACCATCGAGGGAAGACCTTATTTATAGATTAAAAATCTCTTGACTTTAGCATAAATAGTCGATGTGGGATTTTGAAGAAGTCTCCTAACAAACCTTAATGGACTTGGGTTTAAGATAACCTGGGCTTAATTTATGTTTTAGCCCAATCTTATTTAATCCACATTATACTTGGGTTATGAGATTTTTAAAAAATCTAACTTTAGGGCTTAATCCAATTCCATTTAATCCATAATATATTAGATTTAATGTAAAATGTACCATTAACAATAGCTCAATTTCAATAGTCCAATTTCATAATCCATTGGATTTAATGGGCTTTTAATGATGGCCTAATCATATTAATTCAAGAATAATTTTATTTATTCATGAATTAATTTTAATTAATCAAGACTAAAATCTGTATTTTTTTTAATCTTGAAAATATATTTTATCCCAAAATTCTTTGTCTACACTTGAGTTCGTATTCGAGTTCGAGTTCGTTCGTTTATTCTTTAGTAATGTTCATGTTCGTTCGAGTTCGAAAAACTCGATTAGTGTTTGTGTTCGAATTGTTTGTTCGTTTATTTTGTATTTTTCATTCTAAAATTTAAAAAAAAAAAATCCAAAGTTCATTAAAAAAATCAAATTTAAACATTTACAATACATCAATAACTATATTTTTAAAATACAACAAACTAAAACAAAGATATTATTATACAATATAAATAATTAAATATATAAAATAAATATATATAATTATTTTTAAAAACATATATGTTCGCGAACATTCGAATATGTTCGCAAACATGTTCATATTCGTTCGATTAATAAACGAATGTAATATTTTGTTCGAATTCGTTCATTTATTAAACAAACGAGTCTTATTTGAATACGAACGAGTTTTTGTTCGCGAACGTTTGGTTCGAATTCAGCTCTATCTACGGCGTTCTTTGCACAAATATCTAGAAATTAGAGAGATAAAAAACGTAGCACAATCGCCCTCTTGCACAAGTATATAGTTAACAAACTGGAAAGGGATAACTTGCTGGATGAAGAAGCTCACGAAATTTGTTAAAAAAACAAAATCTAAGGAGCT
Source organism: Voacanga thouarsii (assembly GCA_026120185.1). Taxonomy (NCBI): domain Eukaryota; kingdom Viridiplantae; phylum Streptophyta; class Magnoliopsida; order Gentianales; family Apocynaceae; genus Voacanga; species Voacanga thouarsii. Next base: position 2,714,465 of record JANUWF010001287.1, on the reverse strand, counting down.
ACTTGTGATACCCCAATCCTCACAAAAGATTGAGATGAGAAGTGTGAATGGTATATAAGGATGAACCTAAGTACTCATCGTCAGCTAAAGATATCCATTTTGACCCAACGAGGACAGTGGCAAATAGTTGACTGTAGGTACTGTCAGGCCTATAGTCACTCTTCCTGGTCTGCGAGCATAGGACATAACTAGGGATGGTAATTTTTCCACTTAAACCGGGGACTCGGCTCGGACCAGCCCGGTTGGGCCGGGGATTCCTCGATTTAAGTGGGGACGGGCTTCATTCTTCGGCCTGCCAACCGGAGTCGGGCTGGGCCGGGGATGGGGATCGCATGATCCCCGGCCCCAGGTTAGCCCGCCCGCCCGGCCCGCTTTACATATAATATATATATATTATGTATATATAAGTAGATTATATAAATAAATATATATATATATATATATATATATACACACACACACACACACATAATACACACACACACATAGATGTGAATTATATATGTGTTGTATATGTATACATACTATATAGATTATATATATTATATATGTATATATACTAATATATATATATATATATATATAAATTATAGGTAGATTATATATATTATATATGATTATATATGTATATAAAATAAAACAAAATAGAAAAGAAAAAAATTATCAATTATCAATTTTACTCTTAATAATCTAGTGATATGATAAATACGTGAATTATTGGAAATCACCACAAAAGTTTTCTATATGATTAAAAAGTTTTGAATAAAAATATATTGGAAGCAATTTTTTTTAATCTTTATAAATATTTTCGGGCCCAAACGGGCCCCCGCTTTCCCGTTGGGTTGGGATCGGGGATTATTTTGTTCCCGGCGAATTGGGGGCGGGGATTCCCACCTTTTCTCGTGGCGGGGAAGGACTGAGGATGGGGAAATGGGGGCATATACGGGGGTGGGATTGGGATTTCTAATCCCCGACCCGACCTAGCCCCACTGTCATCCCTAGACATAACATTTGATATCAGAGTAGGTAACTAGCCCCGGTATTAGAATTAAGTGCTACACCACCAATATCAAAACTAAGTGCTATACCGTGCATGAGCCAGCTCTAGAATCTCATGCCACTTGGTTAGTCCTGATTTGACTCTTAAAGTATGGACCCAGCGTGGTCAATTGACTGTGAGTGTTGTCGACTCATAGTTGCGTTTCGAGTGCGTGAGCTACTTCTAGAATCTCATACTATTTAGTTGGTCCTGATTTGACTTCTAAAGTATGGATCCAACAAAGACGACTGACCGTGAATGCTGCCAACTCATAATCTCGTTCCGAGCCTGCAAACACGATGCTGTGACACTACTAAAATAAGCTTATGCTAGCAATAAAGTCATGGTCTTCTCCCTAGCATTGCGTCCTTCAGTCGTCATGGTCATTTCTTATAAAGTGATTTTCTGCTATCTCAAATGGAGTAGTAATATTGATCATATTCCTAAAATCTATCACTTTCTTCCTAATCCAGAAGTTAAAAGATGGTTCAATTCTTCAAATCTCAATTATGTCAATTATTAATAGTTTAGATCTCGTAGTGTAAGGGGTTAAAAATTTAAATTCTAACTCTTCTCATCAATAACCATAATGGGCCTTTCTTCAAATCTCATGTGCTATCAAAAATCTATTATAGTTTTTGTGATACTAATATTATACGGAAACAAATTTTTAAAAAAAATAAATACCCGATAACTTCTTCTTAATAAGTTTCGTTAGAAATGATGCATCTATGTCTAATTCCATCACATTTTTTTTACTAAAAAATTTGCAACCTAATTAATATATTAATATGTGCTTTTACAACCCCCCCCCCAATGAAAAAAAAAACTTGCACTAGAAAAAAGCATTAATGAAGTCGAATTTGATATTATTTCCTTCTCATTTTGGAAACTTTTCTAGCTCATATGATGTAAAAAGAAATTTCCTACACGGACATCCTTCATGGATGCTAAATAGAATGGCTTCTTTCTTTGGCGTTTAGTTTCTTTATTTTTTGTTAAATAATTCTTAGAATGCATATAATTTTCAATTTCAGATGTCTGTACAAACGGAAAATGAAAAAAAAAATGTCAAACTGTTATGAATTATTGGAATCTCCATTAATTAGTGGAGGCTCCACTAATTATGGATTTATGTGAATTATTAGAAGATTTTTATGGATGTCCACCATTTAGTGGAGACACCACTAATTGAGATTAGTTGAAGATGATGTATAGCATAATGTATTCCACTAATTAGAGCTCTATAAATAGAGCTATTCTCTAAGTTTGTAATACACCATCATTTTGTGAAAGAAAGATTAGTGAAAGAAAGATTAGAGAAAGAATTGTGAGAGAAAGAAAGAGAGAAGTTTGAAGAGAAATTTTTGTGCAAAGAATAGTTAGAATTTTCTTAGTGTGTAGTGTGTAGATTTTATTATAACACTACCCTAATTTTATAACACGTTATCAGCACGAGTCTCTACCGGTACAAAAGCCAAAAGACTAAGCACGAGTTTCTGCCGTTACCAAAGCCAGAAGACAGGTACGCATTTATTGATCTCTATGGCTAACATCACTAAACTCGAATTTGTAGCCCTTGATATTTCTGGAAAAAATTATATGTCATGGGTTCTCGATGCAGAAATGCATCTAAATGCTGAAGGCCTTAGTGAAACTATTCAAGCAAATAATAGTGCATCTGCACAACACAAGGCTAAAGCTTTGATTTTTATTCGTCGTCATCTCGATGAAAATTTGAAAATGGAATATCTTACCGAAAAAGATCCATATGGCTCGTGGGTAAATTTAAAAGAAAGATTTGACCACTCGAAGATGGTCGTACTACCCACTGCACGGTATGAATGGTTGCACCTGAAGTTGCAAGATTGTAAAACCGTGAACTCCGTGATGTATAAAACTACATCTTAGTTAAAAATTTTACGAAGAAAAAGTTACTGATGAAGTTATATTGGAGAAGACATTCTCCACTTTTCATGTTCTACAGTAACAATATCGAGAAAAAGGGTATCCAAAATTGACAGCTTTAACATGAGTTATTATTGAGAAATCATGAAGCCAGATGAACTGGCTCAACAGCACTCCTAGAAGTGAATGTTGTTGGCTTCAGCAGAATCCATCGTTATAGTCGTGGTCGTGGCTATGGCCGTGACCGTGGTCGTGGTTATGGTCGTAGACACGCTCGATATTTCCCTTATCACAATTATAATCAAACTGTGAGAAATACTGGCCACCTGAAGTGGAATAAAAAAGATCATAAGGGAAAAGAAAAAGAAATTAAAGAAAAGTATGAGGATATATGTTATAGATGTGGCATGAAAGGTCATTGGTCACGAAACTGTCGAACGGCTAAGCATTTAGTTGAATTGTATCAAGCTTCATTGAAAAATAAAAATGTGGAAGCAAATTTTTCTCAACATCCAATAAATAATGCTGAGGATGATGATATTGATCCTGAAGATCTTAATATCAATATTACCCATATGGATGTATCGGATTTTTTTGAACACCTAGACGGTAGGATGACCATTTAATTGGTGATGGCAGTGTCCAGAAGAACTAAAGCCTCACCCTGATATTTTTGTATTTTCATTTTCATTCTATTTTAATAATATTTACGTTTACATATATATATTTGTGTTCAGATGGCTGTTGTTAATGATGATGTATGCATTATTGATAGTGGAACTACACACACCATACTAAAAAATGAGAAATATTTTTCTGATCTCAAAATGGGAGAAATAAATATTTATACGATAAACGGTAGTGCAAATGTAATTGAGGGCTCCGGAAGAGCAAGTATATTGTTGCCTAAATGAACAATAATTATTATTGATAAGGCACTATTTTCCTCAAAATCCACAAGAAATTTATTGAGTTTTAAAGATATCTGCAGAAATGGGTATCATGTTGAAACAAATGAGGAAAATGGGATTGAGCATCTTTTTATTACTCAAATGCATTTGGGTAAGAAATCGGTATTAGAAAAACTGCCGTCTTTTTCTACTGGTCTATATTTTGTAAAAATACGTACAATTGAAATTCATCATCTAGTAAACCAAAAGTTTACTGATCCTATTACTTTTAGTATTTGGCATGATCGGTTGGGTCATCCGGGATCTACCATGATAAGAAGAATCATTGAGAATACACATGGTCATCCTTTAAAAAATAAAAGGATATTAACATCAGAAAAATTCGCATGTACTGCATGTTCCCTAGGAAAATTAATTGTTAAACCATCACCAGTAAAAGTAGGAGCTGAAAGTCCTACATTTCTCGAACGGATTCACGGAGATATTTGTGGACCTATTGATCCACCATGTAGACCGTTCAAATATTTTATGGTTTTAATTGATGCATCATCTCGATGGTCACATGTATGTTTATTATCTACTCGCAACCTGGCGTTTGCGAGATTACTTGCTTAAATAATTAAAATGGTCTATAATTTTATCTATAATTATTATCTATAATTTTTGTGCAAAGAATAGTTAAAATGGTCTTGCTGAATCTTTGATTAAACGATTACAATTAATTGCTAGACCATTATTAATGAAAACAAATCTCCCAACATCTGCCTGGGGACATGCTATTCTACATGCTGCAACACTTGTACGTATAAGACCAGCTAGTTATCATAAATTCTCTCATTTGCAATTGGCTTTTGGGTCAGAACCAAATATTGCTCATTTAAGAATTTTTGGGTGTGCTGTATATATTCCAATTGCACCAAACTAACGTACAAAGATGGGTCATCAAAGAAGAAAGGGGATATACGTTGGATATGATTCTCCCTCTATTATCAGGTATGTTGAACCCCTGACAGGAGATGTATTCACAACAAGATTTGCTGATTGTCATTTTGATGAATCATTATTCCCTAAATTAGGGGGAGAACCAAAACAGCATAAAAAGGATCTTGCTTGGACAACATCATTAAATTATCTTGATCCGCACATAAGCGCATGTGAACTTGAAGTTCAAAAGATAATTCATTTGCAAAGTATTGCAAATCAAATGCCAGACGCTTTTGTTGACTCCAGAAGAGTTACAAAATCGCATATTCCAGCCTATAAATGCTCCTATTCGAATTGAAGTTCCAGCAGAACAAAATATTATACCTATAGTCATTGAGTCAAAAACACGCCGTAAGCGTGGCCGACCTCTTGGTTCTAAAGATAAAAATCCTCGAAAGAAAAAGGATTAAATGATCCAGAAGATCATATTGAAGAAAAGAATGATAAAGACCAAGAGAGAACCGATGACAAAGAACCGGAAGTTGATGAAAGTAACACTGAAATTTCTATCAATTATACCACTTTCGGTAGAAGTTGGAATCGGATAGAAAGCTGTTATTGATAATATATTTGCATACAATATATCTCTTGATGTTACACAGGATAATGATGATCCCGAACCAATATCGATTGATGAATGTCGGCATAGAAAAGATTGGTCGCAATGGAAAGATGCGATTCAATCGGAGTTAAATGCATCGACAAAACGTGAAGTCTTCGGACTGCAGTCCGAACACCGGAAGGTGTAAAACCCGTTGGCTACAAATGGATATTTGTGCGAAATCGCAATGAAAAGAGTGAAATCGTTCGATATAAAGCGCGATTAGTAGCCCAAGGTTTTTCACAAAGACCAGGTATTGACTATGATGAAACTTATTCTCCTGTTGTTGATGCTATTACACTCCGATATCTTATCAGTTTGGCAAGTACATGAAAAGATAGATATGCGCCTATTAGATGTTGTCACTCGCTTACTTGTATGGAAATTTAGAAAATGATGTTTACATGAAAATCCTCGAAGGATTTCATATGCCGAAGCATATAAACATTATCCTCGTGAAAATTACTCCATCAAGTTGCAGAAATTATTATATGGCCTGAAGCAATCTGGGCACATGTGGTTCACACGTCTTAGTAAATATTTATTGAAAGCGGGATTTAAAAATGACCAGGTATGTCCATGTGTTTTTATTAAGAAATCTGGTTCTAAATTTGTGATATTAGCTATATATGTTGATGATATTAATCTTATTGGAACTCCTGAAGAGCTCCAAGAAACAATTGATTATTTAAAAAGAGAATTCGAAATCAAGGATTTTGGTAAAACCAAATTTTGCCTTGGTTTACAAATTGAACATCTGGAGAGTGGAACATTTATTCATCAATCAACATATACAGCAAAAGTGTTAAAAAGATTTTACATGGACAAAGCACATCCATTGAGTATTCCAATGATCGTCCGATCATTAAATGTGGATAAAGATCATTTCCGACCTCAAGAAAATGATGAAGAACTCCTTGGTCCTGAAGTACCATATCTCAGTGCAATTAGTGCATTGATGTATCTTGCTAATAATACACGACCTGATATTGCTTTTGTTGTCAATTTATTAGCAAGATTTAGTTCTTCACCAACACGACGACATTGGAATGGAATTAAACAAGTCCTTCGATATCTATAAGGTACAATTGATCTCGGATTATTTTATTCAAATAAAACCAGCCCAACATTGATTGGTTATGCAGATGCTGGTTATTTATCTGATCCACATAAAGCACGTTCTCAAACGGGCTATCTATTTACATGTGGAAATACTGCTATATCATGGCGTTTTACGAAACAATCTATAGCAGCTACTTCTTCAAATCATGCTGAAATTATAGCCATTCATGAAGCAAGTTAAGAATGTGTATGGCTAAGATCCATGATTCATTATATCCGAGAAAGTTGTGGATTATCATCAATCAAAGATATTCCAACTCCTCTTTATGAAGACAATGCAGCTTGCATATCTCAATTACGAGGAGGATATATTAAAGGAGATCGGACAAAACATATTTCACCAAAATTCTTCTTTACTCATGAACTCCAGAAGAAATGTAAAATTGATGTGCTACAAATTCGGTCATGTGATAACCTCGCAGATATTTTCACGAATACTTTACCGACTGCAACATTTGACAAGTTGAGATATAAAATCGGTATGCGTCGGTTTAAAGATTTAAAAGAATCATTTCATCAGGGGGAGTAATAAACAGACATATAGAATAGTGTACTCTTTTTCCTTCACTAGATTTTTTTTCCCACTGGGTTTTTATCTAGTAAGGTTTTAACGAGGCATATTCTTTATGTATGGATGGACATCCAAGGGGGAGTGTTATGAATTATTGGAATCTCCATTAATTAGTGAAGGCTCCACTAATTATGGATTTATGTGAATTATTAGAAGATTTTTATGGATGTCCACCATTTAGTGGAGACACCCCTAATTGAGATTAGTTGAAGATGATGTATGGCATAATGTATTCCACTAATTAGAGCTCTATAAATAGAGCTATTCTCTAAGTTTGTAATACACCATCATTTTGTGAAAGAAAGATTAGTGAAAGAAAGATTAGAGAAAGAATTGTGAGAGAAAGAAAGAGAGAAGTTTGAAGAGAAATTTTTGTGCAAAGAATAGTTAGAATTTTCTTAGTGTGTAGTGTGTAAATTTTATTTTAACACTACCATAATTTTATAACACAAACATTTTTTTATGTTTTCTCGTGATAAAATATTTGTCTGAGCCCCGGATCAGGAATGTGATCCAATCCAGAAGCAAACCCATTCTTTACCAGGCCGCCGTCAAGGGAGTTTGGGCCTTCGGGAGAAACCCGTTCTTCACATGTAACCCGAATACAGGTTGGGCCTTCCGGAACACCCACAGCATACGCCAATGGCCGCTCATTGCTGGCAGAAGATTAGAGAGCCAAGAAAGAACAGAAATCCCAAACCACAAACCTAGACTCATGTGGATCAGGAACTTGATCCAATCCTGAAGCAAGCCCATTCTTTAACAGGAATCCGTGAAGAGAGTTGGGCCTTCCAGAGAAGCCTATTCTTCACAGGCAGCCCGAATAGAGAGTCGGCCTTCCTCAACCTACTGCATATGCCAATGGCAGCTCACCGCCGGCGGGAGATTAAGGAGCGAAGAAAGAACAGAAATCCCAAACTACAAACCCAGACAATAGAATTGGAAATGGCTTTTTATCCTGTAATTAGCAGAGCAACTAATTACGTACCACATCTAGCTTTTCGGGCAGTCAGATTTTCAAGAACTCGGTCTTGTTCTCCTGACGTTACCAAAATCATCGAAAGCATCAAAACTAGCCCAAACCTCGAAAACTGCTATCGGAACTCGCTACTTCACTTCTCTACTGCCTCAACAGTTGTCGGAAAGAAGAAGCAGAAGACAAAGCAAAGATCACGATCTGATGACGTAGACGATAGGAATCTCATTCGCGTTCTCAACTCTGAAATCAAGTGTGTCATCGATTCCGATTTGTTTATTATTGTAAGATTTATTTAATCCAATCAAATCAATAATAAAATCGAATATTACAAGTATATTAAGTACCAGATGCTATTTTTGTTAATGTAGGCTGTGGACGTCCACACTGACTTCCCTTTTAAGGTTGAAGATAATGCCGGAGGAAGCACTGTTGTGCTCACAAGGGAATTTGGAAGGGAGATTATTAGAATCGAAGTTGACATGCCCAGTAGAGATGGCGCTTCAGACGGTGATGATGAGCGTGAGATCGAAACTAGCATTCCAATTGTGGTGACTGTCTCGAAATCTAATGATTCGTGTGTTGAATTTGGTGCAAGATGTTTGCCAGATAGATTTTCTGTTCATCGTTTGTCATTGAAAAAGTCTGGAAATTCAGCAGATGGGCCTAATTTCTTGTAAGCTGCTGTATGTGTTATTTGAAGTTCAAATTCCCTGCTTTTTGTGTGGTTACGTGCAAAATATTCTGGTCTTAACAGGAATTCAAATGTACGTTTGCGAAATGCCTTGGACAAATATCTTGAGACGAAAGGACTCACATCGAGCACGGCCAATTTTTTGTTCGAGTACATGATGTGCAAGGATACAGAAGAGTATTTACGGTGGTTAAGGACCCTGAAGAAGTTGATTGAACACTAACATTCCCGGGAGAATTGACCCAAGAGAAGGTTGCTGAGAAAAGGCGTCTGCACAGAGCAGCGGAAGTCTTTCATCCAGAATCCACAGGAATGAATGTCAGGCGCAATAACCTTCCCATCTGATGTATTTCACTGTAAATTCAGTGGCAATTTCTAACTCCATTGTGTTGTGAATATGTCATAAATCAATATTAGCTCAAATGGATATAACTTCGTAAAGCTAACGGACAAAATCTGGCCTAATTTCCGCTATCGAAAATTTCGGAAGTAATTTTTGTGCTCATAAAATATGAAAAAAGACAACAACAGAATCGTTGGTTGAATTTCGACGATGGATCAATTTTAAATGCTGACCCCATCGAGATTCTTGTGAATATACTCAATCCCTGTATCACCGTTTACAACTTGCCCATTACCTCTGAGAATCCTGAAATCACCCCAAAAAAAAAAGAGACAAAATTAGGATATTAACACTGCGTGTCAAGGGGGGTGGGTGGGGGGCGCATAAATATATACAGAAATAACTATATTTATGCAGTCACCATGTCTAGCTACTCTCAGAAAATTATAAAGAAAGAATATAACATTTGAAAATGAATTATCAAAGCTAATTGCCAACCCTCAAATGTAAAGGGAAAAATGATACAGTATAAACAATTAATTAAAGTTATACCATTTGGTTGTTAGCAGTCCTTCAACTCCTACAGGGCCTCGAGCATGAATCTTGCTTGTACTTATGCCAACCTTTAAACAATCATAAGACCAATTCTTCTTTTTAATCATCAAATAAAACATGGTAGCATGCTTGGAAACCCAGAATGCGGGGTACAAAATGATTTGCATAAAAGAACCCATACCTCTGCCCCGAGTCCAAACCGTGCCCCATCACAAAATCGCGTGCTTGCATTATGAAACACTGCAGCACTGTCCATAACCACAACAAATCATACTCGGCTTTCAAATATGTTAACAAAAATGCAAAAATGAATGTTTTAGCCAGTGCGGGAATCATGATCTTGAACTTGGGCAGACAAGATCATAGGAAAGAAAATAATAGAGGATAATATTACTAATATTAAAATTTTGATAGAGAAAAAAGGTAAAAATTATATAGACTTTTTAAAAAAGTCACAAAATTTTCGAAGGAAATTTGAGAGAGAGTAGATGCCACCGCCCATTCCGTCGTTGGTTTTTAGCACGGTTATAATTGTGAGTATAGCATACGAAGTTGTTCATAGACACTAATATATCGCCAATCTGTCTTTGCTTTTAGCACAATCGTAATTGTGAGTAAAGCATAGGAAGTTGTTCGTACAGTACTATATAATCCAAGAGAAAATATACCTGTCAACTTGATTTAGGAAATATTCTGCTACTTCTCTGTCCTCTGCAACAATGCACTCAGTATGTCCGCTGCCAGGAGGGAAGATAAAAAGAGAGTTAAAAATGTCATTTTCCAAAAAAGACCGTGACTATCATGAATGAAAAGGGGTAACATGCCTTCCATATTTATGTATGTGATCAATAGCATCTTGCACATCATCAACAATTTCAATTGTACAATCCTTAGAGTTGTACTCATGGTGAAAGGACTCCACCTGGGTGATATTGAACAAAGAACTTGCTCTTGATCCACCATACAAAGTAACTCCTGCAACAATAGAATGGACAGTAGTGAAACTTCTGTTCTATTCCCTCCATTGTAATTTGCTTTAATGTACAGGAAAGCTCGCTTTATTCCTCGAGGTTTATAATGATGTAATGGTTCAAATCTAAGGGACATTTAATCTAAATGGCCAAGATATTGGGTCTTGATGGCTCTGGGCCGGATCAGGTTGGAAAAGAGCATACTTCCAACAACGCATGTAACATTCTGCAGTCAGTTACTAAAGGAAAAAGAGGAAAATAAAGGAAAGCTTTCTGAGAACCTTCGAAAGGGCACAAGCAGAAGAATGTAAACAGAACTCTTTGATCTCATCTTATATCTTAGGCTTTCCTAATGTATATGAAGCTTTATATGTTCCCAAAGCCATCTGAAGATATTAGCAGAATTCTTTATGCACATAGTATAAATTTGAGCATGGTTATGTAAATTTTTCTTTGATTTCATCATTTATCTAAGCTAAATACTTGGAGATCAATATAGTCTTTTAATAACTTCTCCTTTACTGTAAATCAATTGTAGAACTACTTTGATGATCAATGTCTCAATGAACTAACTGCTCAAGCATCTTGTTTATGGCAAATATCAGGGTAAATATTGAAAAAAAATGAATGAGTTCACATTACACAATTACTTTAAAGATTGAAAAATTAGAACAACCATTTGGTTCCATTCAGAACCTTTTGGGGAACTCACACAGAATTTTCATACACAAGGTATAAAGCAATACCTTCATGTTTGAGTTCTAAAATGAGCTCTTGAAACCCACCAGTGTTTGTCAAGCCTTGGTGCACAAGGATTGTTTCCTAAAGAGACAAATCAAGAAGAAATGATATTAAATGAAATTGCTGCAACCATACAGTTTGGAACAATAAATAACAAATTTGATTGGCACGAGCATAAGAGAGATAGAGAGAGAGGGAGAAGAAGAGGAAATAAAAAGATTGAAATAACCATAGCGTTACAAGCAGCAGGATAATCCAGCTTTGCATCAATAATGATGTGTCTTGCCATATCCATATTGGCTGACTTGTCAACATAAACGTGGCAAATTCCATCTGATAAATGTGGCATACAAATTTTGCTGTGAGCTTCAGTTGCATGTACCTATATAGCAAACCAACTTACAGGCTTTTGCTTTTCACTTACCAGCATGACCCAGTACTGGAATTTTTGTAGAATCCTTTATTTGAGATACAAGAGCATTGCTCCCTCTGGGTATCACAAGGTCTATCACATCATCAAGCTGGAGAAATTAAAACCGTTAAAGCCACAATCTTATAAAACCATCAAACTATGCGTGCTATTTCCCCACCTTGAGTAGATCAGGTATCTCCTCTCTTGTAGTCACTAAACCAATAAGTCTTTTACCAACGGAATCTGGAATGGCAGAGGTAATGATCTGCACAAAATATTCAAACTTAGCACACAAGACCCTAATAAAATTTCTGACTAGTCTAGTAAAATCAAACCTTGTGCAGTACAACATTTGAGCGACTGGCCTCTTTCCCTCCTTTCAACAACAGACCATTCCCCGTTCGAATTGCTAATGAAGCGATCTGCTCATACAATTCAAGAGAACCGTTTTTTATGTAAAACAGAAAGATTAATGTGTCAACAGAAAACAAGGTCCATTACTGACTGCCATCAGCTGTAAGTTCCTCAATCCATAGCTAGCAGTTTGGTCCTAGCTCATCAGGACAGTATATGGAGTACAGACTTCCAATAAGAATAAGTTAAAAACCAGTTCAGAGAGTGTTGGCTTCACTAAACAAGGTTATAATTCACTTACTTTCAGAAACTAGAAGATAACACAAGAAATAGACTTGCTCTCTATGAAAGGAGGAAAAGGGAAGCAGCGATTTTAAAGTATCACATCATGAAGCTGACAATTCAGGCACTGCTCATTGACTTTCAATTAACTAAGTTGGTTCAAGAAACTAACTGTCCCAAGTTCCTTATCCCACACTTCTCCTTCCTTTTCCTCTTCCCTTTTGTTGCCTTAAGTTTCAGCTACAGAATTTATTTGTTTTTTTTTTTTTGTGAAAAAAAATGGACTATATATTTACAGAAGTGGATGGACCAGATTCACTATGCTATCGGAATTAAAATAATATATCAAGAAATAGAAGGATTAGATTCGCCGTGGTGCTGGAATTACCTGAACAAGTGCATCAGGTCGAGATTCAAAAACAACCAGCAGAACACCCAAAGGACAAGATATCTTATCTAAGATAAGTCCATCTGCAAGCTGGCATGCAGTGTGTCAGAAAACATATTGCCTAACTATATGCCACAAAGTATGAAGACATAAAACACAGAAATACAGGGTCCCATAAACCATCAAACAGCATAAAAACCAAATTCTAACAAAATGTCAAAACTGCAAGTATTGAAGGGCTTCTAGACAAAGGTCTTGCTTTTTCTATTCTTCCTGCACTTATGTTCAAATCCTTCCAGCCTATCTTCATTATTCAGCTAATTCAATTCATCTGCCTTCGAAGTGCAGGTTCAATCTTGAAGTGAGATTTACAGACTTAATATTATATGCACCACGTTACACCATAACTAGAGTTTAAAAGATATTAATTACAGCAGAGATTAGCTGCTTAACATTATCTGTCACTTCATAATTGTTACAAGGATCCAAGAATAGTGCACATAACTTACACGTGGATGAAAATTTGGACCACATGAATTATGCGTCTTTAACTACATAGTTCTAAAGAAATAAACTCACCTCAGTTCTCTTCAAGATGCTACCAATTGGTTCTTTCATATCTGCAATTTTACGAATTGATTTTGCAAGAGCAGGTATCTGAAAAAACCATTGAAGAACAGAGAAACAACATTATGCCATTAGAAATGAGGCATAGGTGGGAATTTCTCGAACACAACCAACAGGAAATTTTGTAGTTTGTTGTGAATCAATGACCACTTGCCTTCCCAGGCTTCAAAAGTAATCGCGAGATTAATGACTCCTCATAACCTGTCCTGTGTGCTGCTGCAACATCAACATCATTCTCAGAGTGGATTAAACTTTCATTTTCCTCAAGTGCTGTAGCAAAGTCCAACAATATTTTCCTCCTTTCATGTGAAGGTATGCCCTAAATATAGAAATCATAAGATTAGTTTTCCTTAGAATCATTTTTTCCAAAACTCAAGTTTCACAAGAGCATGTAGGCATATACTGACCTGAAGTCTTCTAGAACATTCTCGTGCAGCAACTGCCATGTCACGTCCACCAATATCATTGTGTGAAATCCACAAATATGCATCTTTATGAAAGAGAGTACCAATACTTCGTCCACTCAAAACCTTTGTTATGTTGTCTGCAGCAAAACCACTTCCATGAAGATGGATACAAATATCAGTCGGAATTTTTGACAGGTGTCCTTTTAGATGCGGGTAACATATTAAAGAAAGAACTAACAATATTTTCCCAGAAAAATGTATATAAAACATGAAAAGATCAGAGATGGAATAATTTTTCTTATCTAATGTGGCGAGATTATTCTACCCTTCAAAATTCGGGATGCATTTGAAAAAAAAATACAAAATTCTCTCTCCCTTCTCCAATTCAATCATTTTAAAAACATCAAAAGACAAAGATATCTGATAGGACAAAAGAGGATTAGAGTAAATTCCCAATTTATATTATGCAGGCTAAGGTTAGGCATACAGAAACACATAATGGAGTCTTTACGATCTATTCTACCTTTTAGTTTTTAACCATATTACTACAAAGAAGAAGCTCTAGTGCATATGAGAATACTACAATCATTTTACCCCTACTAAGGGGGGAAAAACAAAATGAAAACCCTATTACTACAGAGAGAAAGCTCTTGTGCATATGGGAATACTACAATCCTTTCACCCCTGAGAAGCGGAAAAAACCAAAATGAAAAAGAAAAGAGACACTCTTGCTGGACATTTGGCCCATAAAAGATGGGATTATCAAAAAATTTGTCCAAAAAACACATTTGTTCTGCATTATTTCACATCTTCTACCCATTAAAACATCATGACTCTGCAAGACAACCTAGTACCTGGAACACCAAATTCTGGCTCACATCCTGTTCCTTTTATTGGCTAGGCAACATCTTAATGATAAAAAATTAACTATGGAACACGGTAAAAAATAAATAAGGAAATGAAATCAAACAAAAGTTTTAGAAAAGGAGAAAGTAATCATCATTCTTCAAGAGCATCAGACACAGCACATTATTTTCTCCATTAAGCATGTGACGTAGAGTTACCTGGTTATGATAACTGGAGTACCAGCATCAGCAGCATTAACAGCGGCTTTTACTTTAGCATCCATTCCTCCTCTTCCAACCCTAGACTTATCTCCAAAAGCTATTGCTCCTTCATGAGTTTCTTTTACATACGTATGGATCAGCATTGAATTCGGATCACTTGGAGGGCCTGTATAAAGGCCCTCGACATCACTCAATAACACAAGAAGATCAGCCTTTAGCTGAAGTGCCAATAGACCTGCCAAACTATCATTATCCCAGAATATGCCCGAAGAATCCTGCAAACGAAGTGTTATATATGTATTATTAACACCAGAAGGAGGCTGATTTTTTTGGGTTTTTGTCCTTTGTATTCCATGTAAGGTTTGTTGAGAAGTGCATTAATAGATATGGAGGCGTGTATTTGTATGTCTAAATTGCTTAATAACAAAGTAATGCTTTAATTTAGGCCACAGCGGATAGGGATCATCAAATACATCAATTATGCAAGAGCTTAAAATTTCATAAACAATCAAAATGTGTACTATGTCTTTGCCAATCCATTATCAGGTTCAATTCCCAACAATATTCCCCAGTAAAAAGGAGTTTTTTTCCCAAAAGGAGATTTAAAAGCTGAGACAATTAGTGTGGATCCAAAACTTGAGTTTCACTCTCAGCAAAGATGGTGCAAATGCTCACATTGGTCATATTCTCCAAACAACACAACTAGCTGGTTTCTGGGGAGGTCAATACATGCACGCACACTCAATTTCAGGGCAAGGATGTGTGAATCTAGCCCATTCCATACCCCCGACACTGAAGCCTTGTGAATTAGTTTACTCCTACTTGAGTAATTCATCAGCCATGGCTTGTGCAAAATCACATTTCATATTTGCAGACCAAAATTAAATAAATAAATGAGTAAATGATGTCTTGGATTCTCCAAAACTATTTGAAGAAGCTCTATAAGTAGCAAACAGCGAAAAGAATTGAAGACAAAATTCTAACAATACTTAAAAATCGCCATTCCTCTTGCTCTCTAAGTCAGACATGCAAAACTAACCATGATAAAGGGCCAATTAAGGAAAACTTACAAATTCAAGTACCTCATATGGGGCTCCTCTAGTACTGATAGCATCATTTTCATTAAAGATAGGAATACTCCGAAGATTTAACAATGTATTCACTGTTTGAGATAGTTGTAATCTGAATTCTGGACTCTTGAAATCATTATCAGTGACAAGAAGTTGAGAAGAAGTCACATCTAGCTGAAACAGAGAAAAAGAAATGATCTGCCACATAAGTACAATGTATATGAAGGGATCTAGGAGACCAGATTAAATGTAAAAATTGTAAAACTACTGGGAAACAAATTAAATGTTTGGATGTTAGCATAAAAGGTCCTCTTAAAGGATACTTCTGTGTGGAAAAGGATACATTTACCTGGCTGAATAAATTGTCGTATAGTGCCATAAGACCATTCTGTCCAACAGCTGCACAGGCCTTTCCATCAATTTCAACTTGTGGCTTTTGTAGGTCGGCAAAACTGAGCAAGATGCATGAATTAGTAAAATTATCCAGGAAGCAAGGTTATGAATGTGGTTGCCAACCAAAAGATGGGAAGTGTTAGAAGGGTCTCTTAATTTTTTATTACATACAGGTTAAAACTTACAACGAGCAAAATTTAAAAAAGAATTTGTCTGTCAGACACACTCAACGTCAACCTTAACCTCTAACCACGTCTGCGTACTAGCATTCAAGTAGAACAATACTTACTAAGCTCATGCAACAGTCTATCCTTGAAGAATCAACACAATTTGAGACCCAAACCAACGAGAAAAAAACCAATAAAAATTTCTTCAAGCACCTCAGTTGTTAGAATACACATCATTTGTGGTTCTGGTGTTTGCTCAATGTAGAAGACAACAGGGAGTGAGACACTTCTATGGACGCAGCAGTTTCTAGTGCAGCCATCAGAATTACTTTCTAGCAAAGGTGACATCTGATTTAAAAGAAAAACAAAAGTAGCATCCCTTTGGTTTTCTAGCTTTGGAGCTTGGGCTCATATCATTCAGCCTACATCTCAAAATTATGTGATTGGAACAAACTTTTGCCCAAAAGGAAAAATAATCAAGAATTTATTAAGAACACACCAAATAAAGTAAGAATGGGGACATAAAAATTAAAAAAAAAATCAGGAATTCTTGAATGCAACAAACGGAAGTCTCTGGAAACAACATTGCTGGATTTATATGCAGAAAGGGCCAAGGTTAACCGTCAATCTATACTCCAATACCCATACATCTTCAAAGAGTTCATGACAATCATGAACTAACCAAACAAATAAATACAATGATTTTATTGTCCATGGTTTCTAAGAAATCACAAAATTCAGGAAATACGTAAAAACAAAGCATGAAATAGCATACCTAAATTTCGCATACCCTTTAAATTTACAAAACTAAAAGTACATAAATTATTATCAATATAGTATGTCAAATTCATTAATTCATTTATTACTTAAAAAAAAAAAATAATCAGACCTGCTGTTGACCAATCTCCTGTATTTAAGCCTTTGACGTCCAGCTCCAACAGCACCTGACGTCACTAATATAATTTCAAAGCCTTGAGAATTCAATACTTCAAGCTGCATGGTTTCAATCAGAACATAGGAAAATTAGCCAGAACACAGAGCACAAGCTTAGAAGCCTATAGCTGGGACAGAAAACAAAGAGAAGGGACTTTCTAAACATCAGTGCAGTGACGGATAGAGAAAGATCCCTGCAACTAAGTTAAGCATACTCTTCCTAAAACCTTCTGTTGCAACAGGAAAGGTTCAATTTTATGCCAAAAGAAGGGGTTCGATGTTAAACTTATGTAAAATGCTGATTAGCGAAAATGCTACATTAATTAATGACACTATACCACTGTTTTTGTTCTGGTAGATTTAGTAGTGGAAATAAAAGTCAAGAATCACAATTGGGGGGGGGGGGGGTTGAAATCTTCAATTTACCTGCTCAAAAATGGCTCCAAGCCGGCCAACAGCCAATCTTCCATCATCTCGTGTAACTACAGCTGTACCTATCTATGGAATAGAAAATGATTCATAAGAATATCAATCATATGATCTAAGTAATCTCTTTCACAGTTAGGAAGTCTAGGTCCTCTAAAATGAAGTTATCAAACTAATTACAGCTATCATAATGATTCAATGACCTAGAAAGCATTTTCAAAGATGAAGATCGTCATAGAATTCAGTGCTATCAGTCCCGCAAAATGCATGAATCACTCTATAAAGGAAGCTTTAGGCTGTAAGCATTTCATTAAAAACTGCAAAGTTTTAATTCAAAGAATAAGTTTCACATATGCGAAATAGTTCATCAAATCAAAAGTTGAATAGATGTTTAAAACACCAAAAATGATCATCAGGTTTTGTACAAGTTGAATGGCGGAAAGAATCACTGGGTTTCTCTATTAACAAAATTAAGAAAACTCCACATAACTTTAAGCTACATATTGTGCTTATCAGAAAGGTACATCAACTAGACTGTCTAGACAATTGATATGCAGTAAAAACTATCCGATAAACCGAAATTAACCGGACATTACTTGGATTACATTTGCTTCAGCTGCCAACTTTTCTTTCCTTGTATGGAAATTTATAGTTATAGGAGGCCAGATATCATTAAAATTTCACCATCTAAGCTTCCAACTTCCAGATTAGTTTAACTATGGTTTTAAAGGAATAAACTTGTCCAGAAATTGGAGAGAGTTGACTACTGATACTAGTTCTATATTATTGGAAATGAACAGAAAGAGTATTATTAATTTTTTTTTAAAAAAAAACCTCTTCTTTTTGCTTGCATGAGTTTAAGAACTAAATAAAATTGAGATGCCACTTCTTGACCTTCAAAAATACCTTGCTTTGAATCGGCACATTTTTCTTTCTTCATTTTGTTATGATGTTGGTGGATAAAACAGATGAGGCCAGAATTGTTCAAACGAATAAGTTGATCACTTTATTTATTAATCGGTTTTCTTGATACGTGAATCACTTAAAACTAAAGGATTCTAAAACATAGCAATGATTTTGATAAACAGCTGAATATTGTAACACCTGAAAACAACAATTTTCACATTCTTATTGAATTTTCGATCGACAATAATGAAATAATTCAGTAGATCGACAAACAAAGAAACAGAGTTCTCGTCTCAAACCACATTCGCTTTTGTCAAGCTGTAGAATAGCATATTGTGCACGTGCATAAGAGTTGTTGAACTCAATGCACTTACATGCAGAAGCATAAACTATCGAACTACTCAATATAAGCGCAGAAACGAAGGATCATATATATGCATATAATGAAGCAAAAAAAGCGTCAGAACAGAGACAGAGGAGCGCAGGACCTTGAAAACAACACGCTTGACATTTTTGACGAAAGTTCTGGTAAGATCCATGGCGTTGATACCGCGGTGCCTGAGCTCCGAGCCGATGGAGTGCCGGAACGAAAGCTAAAGGTATTACAGAAGCGTGTGTGTGTGGGAGAAGGCGTCTGATCAGTGACCCTATTGAAGGGACTTCTGCAAGTTAGTAGTGTTGCGATAGGATATGTATATGAGGCGAAGTAGGGAAAAAAGGCCAAAAAAAAAAAAAAAAGAGAACAACAATCGCCACGTCAGCTAATTTTAACCATAAATTCTGGGACGTGGAGAAACGGGTTTGGGCTTCCCTAATAATTCCATCGAGGAAGAATTAATTGGAATTGTCTATTAAAAATTAATATTTTTTTGTCTTATAATATAAATTATTAAAGATTATTTTTTTATTTTAAATTATAAATTATTAAGAATTTTTTAATAAAATTTTATGATTATTTTTATATTTATATTCTTATTTATTATTTTTTTAAAAAAATATTTAAATAAAAATATTTTAAATATATATATAATTATTTTATTTTTAAAATTTTAAATATATATAAAATTAAATCAAAACTATATATATAGAATAGAAAGAGTATTATATATAAGTGTATGCGTCAGTGTGTGTCTAAACTAGTGATACTGTCAGATCAACTTCTGTTCGGTCAGAACAATTCGCGAGATATTGACATTTCTACCCTATTTGGCGAGTATCACAGTATTTTCTTTCTCTTCCTGTAGGCCCCTCCCCACCAAAATATTATTTAATTGTAACCACAGCCAATTGTTTTCTCCCTTCGACTTTTAAGTCTCTTTCTCTCTCTAAATAATTTAACCCTTACTTTGCAGCTCCGCCGTTCCTCGTGTCATAGCAGTAATTGGAGCAGACAAAGCAAAACTTGAATCTGGAACGGCGGCCTGAGACGAACGCGACCCTCGGCTGGAGGAACCCAAAGTGAAGACGAAACCTTACGGCGTTGTAAGGTTCCAAGGCCAGACGCGTGCTCCGTTCCTTTCCTTTCATGAATCTATCTCATAGTGGCGGGGTTTTCATGAATCTCTCTCTCTTTTATCCTGCACTTTCAACCCCGACGTTTACCTAAAATAACAGGCCAAGTAAATTTGTATTCTCAAATGGTGAGTAGAGAAATAGCATTATTGTCACGTTGAGTCCGTGTAGGTAAAGTAAATATGAATGAGGTGGTGCTATTATTGACTACTGGTGAAATGGACAGGTAGGGCAGAGAAAACGGGGACTGTGCAGGTGCATCATCAAGGACGGACATGAAAAGCAAAGTGCTGTGTCTGGTTCCCAGCAGAGCTCAGGTGCACGTGGCAGACGAAAATTAGCTCACCCGAAAAAGGTGAACAGGGTCTTGTCAAACAAATGAATTATCATTTCAAGATCCTAATCCTGGGCATACGTGGCTTGCCAACTGCATAGTTTTGTACATCCTGACAAACCCAGCAAAACTTCCAGGAAAGGGACTTGTCGTCGTCAGATATTGATTGCCAGAAAGATGAGAGGGGGGAAAAATCCGGTGGTTGTGGAGGCTGAGACGAGAAAGAAAAAGGACAAAACCAAAGAAAAAGGACAAAATAAGGCAAGAAGATGATTTTTCATACATCTGATGAGCCACTTTTGGCTGGGAGTTCATTGAAAACTTTTCCTTGTAGAGGGTGAGAAAAATGTGTAAATTTTGTCTGTATATTTCTTTTTGTTTCTAACATTTACAGGACGGATACAAGAGGTTTGGGCACCCCGGAGGGAGGGTGTTTCCATCCCCCCGCCCCTCTCTCTCTCTATAATATAATATAAAAAGAGTGATATAATATACTTCTTTTATTTTCAAATATTTATTTATAAAATTATTTTATTTTATTTTTAAAATTAATAATTAATTATTTTATTTTTATTTATTTTAAATCAAATATATAACTTTTTAAAATTCTTTTTTCTTACTTCTTAAGAATTTTTATCTATTAATAATTATTGTATTTTTAATATGAATAGAATAAGAATTTTATTTAAATTATAATATTATTTTTAATACTTTTAATCTATATATAAAGAATTTTATAAATAAATATTTTAAAATAGAAAAATATATATGACAAAAATATAAAAAGAGTGATATAAAGAAAAAAATTTTCCTCGCCTCCCCATATTAATATATTATTTTTATTCAACCATTATTTCCTTGTTATTGAGTCAAGTTCGGTAAATGTGCCTTGTTTTATTGAGTCAAGTTCGCGAATATTAGAAAACAACGTGGAAAGAGAATTACTATATTTTTATTCAATCGGAGGAAGAAGTGTTTTCATTGTATGAAAATGATTGGATGATGTTTTAATTTTGAGATATTTTTCACTTCTCATGTCCAATTTTATTACAATAATAGATATGGGGATAAAATTGGATATGAGAAATAATACAATGGGTCAATTCATACCTATCTAATAATACCATGATATCATTATCATAGTATGAAAATGATTAGATGATGTTTTAAAGTGTTTTCATTGTATTATTTTATAATTTTTAAATTCATATAGTCTTATCTATGTCAATTTTCCTTTACGCATATTTCTAGACTTTGGGGGGAAACTAGTTTGCTATTTTTGCTTTAATTTCAATTATGGTGACAATGTAATGATTCATTTGGATTTTGATATAATTAAATGAAATTCAATTTATTTATATCTAATTCATTTACATAAATTTATTAAATAGATTTAAATGAATAAACATAAATTGATTTTGAATATTTATTTATCTATTTATATTTTTAATCAAATAAATAATTTTTTATTAAATTAGTATATAAATATTTTATTTTATCATCTTATTTGTATTAAATTAAAAATAAGATTTTTATTTAATTATCTTATTTTTGTTAATTAAAAATTAATATTTCTTTCGTCTTAAAATAAAATTTTCATTTTAACTCATTCTCTTAATTCTCAAAAAATATCATGACAATTACTATCTAGTTAAATTAAATAATAAGCAAGAGAAACAAATTAGAGTGTATCAAAATTTTAACATTTAAATACTTCTTAATATAGAGAAAGAGAATAAATTGAATTTTAAATATAAAAATAAAAAATTAATTAATTAAAATTTTACTTATCTTAATAATAGCGTAATCGATTAAATAAGAAACATAAATTTTATTTTGGGACCAAATGAGTAAAAATTTAATAAATATCCATTCAATAGCACCCATTCCACCTGTCCGGAAAGGGGGAGGGGGCAAAGAGCATAGTATAACAAATGCCAACAGCTTCAAATTCGGGTCAATTATCAATTGCGTGAATATTCACGAGATTTTACTGCGATTTGCAAGGTGAGAAAAACAATTTCCCATGCCTTTGATGGAGGGTAATTTTCCAACACACAATGGTAGATACCCCTTAAATTAGTCCTTCAACCTGATAAACATTTTTTGGATAAAATGGTCGAGTGGCATCATGGTAGTACTGCAAATAAACTACTACTTGCAATAGCACAAGATTTCATTTTACTGCTCAGAAAATTTGTTATGCATTTTTGCGCTGCCATGCCGATGGGGGCTGGCACTCAAAAATGAATATTCACTTCTAAAGGAATCCCTGTCTCTAAATAGGATGCACAAAATGTCCGAAACTTGAAGACACCACCAACTAGGACACCACTGGATGTTGCTAGGTGTAGAACCTTGTTTCTTCATGTGCCAAAGCTACGGTCCCCAGCATCTCCAACTCCAGGTAATATAAACCTGAAAGTTGATCAAACAAGGGTTGTAAACATTGGAAAAGATCTTTCACTATCTGTTAAGTTCACAATTCAGATCTTCACCAAGAATTACCCTTTGTCATTGACAGTGGGATCAATGGTTCCAGAATAAACATGAAGCCTGAAAATCACAAAATCAACCATCATCAATGAGAAATATAACTTTTTCTTTACCAACAATTTAATTGTACGATGTCTTTACCCAGGAAAATTTTCACTGAGCTTTTGAAGGGCAGGAGGAGCAGCAATTGCTGATACCTACAAATACGTGCTTAGCATATCTTGGCCACAAAATTGCATAAGCAACCAATGCAACAGCTCAAGCGTAGAAAACAAAGAACTGATACAATCTCCGCTTACCACTTTAATTTGCTTATTCTCAACCCCGCGGTCCTTTATCAAGCTAATAGCTGCAACTATTGTGCCACCTAAGCATATTCCAGGGAAGTAAGAAAATAAAATAGGCAGATCGCACATCATCGGAGAAGCATTTATACCAATGAAAATCAAAAGATTCACATGTGCATTCATTCCACAAAAATCAAAAGATTCACTGAGCACGCAATAAGGATAGATCTGTATATCAAAATGAGAGTGGGATGGTCAAGTAGTCCACAGAAATACCATAACTCCTGGCAGCAATGCCCATAGGATGAGTAAACTCATGGCTTCTTTGACTAAGATCAATGCTGCTGAAAGCAGGACTTCAAGACCCTAAATACTATTACACATACCATGTGCACGTTTGTGCCTCAAAAATAAAGGTAGTCCTTCTGTTCTGACCTCAGACAAAACTAGAGAAGAGCCACACCAATCTGTCCTTGAAGAAATAATGCGACTGTTGATGGAATAATGTGCAATTGGACCCAGAGACTTGCTTTATGAAATAATTCAGTGAATCAATAGTGTGCTACCTTAAAAGCATATAAGCATCCATACCTGTTGCCAGCATAGGATCTACTACAAATACTCGACAACCCTCGGGAAATTTGTCTGGCAACCTAGTAAGTAATAAAAAAGTTATTAGAGATTCTAGTCTGGAATTGCCTCAACGTGGGATTAATACAAGCAAAGAATATCCTAAAAAGAATGAAATAAGAAAGCGCAGATATGCCATGCTTTACCAGATGATCATGCACTTAAGTTTCAGAGCAAAATGATTGAAAATTTTAGAAAAAAAATCCTCTTTCTTTTTACATAGAGAATCCTTACTTGTTTAAATATACAGTTGGTTGGAGTGTTTCTTCGTCTCTGCTAATACCTTGGTTCAATTAGAAGTAAGACTCATCAGACAAGAAACAGAATGAAGTACCAAAATAGTCTAAAAATCAGAAGGATATAAAAAGAGCATCTTGTAATTGACAAATGCGAATCATCTGAGAGAACAATTTTATCGGGTAAGTGGATGTCAGTTGACAAATTCACATACTAAATTTCCTCTACAAGGTTCTAAAAAGTAATTGAGTTAATCTCATTCCATGCATTTGATAAAAATAAATGAGGTTCTCTGTTTACATGCCACCAATGTTCAGATTACAATTCCTCATACCTATATGATATGTTTTGGTTGCTGGCAACATTGATGATGCATGTTCAGCAAGGGCAAGACCAGCCCTCAAAATTGGGACAATCTGAAAAGGGAGAGTATTGGGAAAAGATTAATAGAAACAAAGATTTATAAGTGCATTATTGAGCATATTGAATATTCAGGAATATCCTTCCATTACTTCATCACAAGTTAAAAAATATCGTGATGAGTGCAGACTGGACCATTAACTTGAGCAAACACGACCAGAGATTACTCTAAAATTTGTCTTGAGAAAATTTCTGATTATGTGATAGTACAAATCAATGAGATGATGATCTTCAACAGAAAACAAGAGACAGCAGAAATAGAAATGAATATACTTACCGCTACAGGTTCCCTTGGATCAATGAATTCTACAGAGGCAAGACCCAATGGCGACTGAATCTCTCCAGTGATGGTTGGCTGCAGCAGCAGTTGGCAAAAGTAAATTTAAAAAAAAAAACAAAACAAAAATAGTAGTTGCACCTACAGAAAGTTCAAAATGGCTCACAGTTTCTTTACCATATTTTCCATTCAATCTGTGGCAAATATAATAACATGAATAATTAACTACTCACCAAACAATCCCTCGAAGCCTCATACATGAGCAACCTTCCCAGCTCAGCCATTGCACTCTCTGCATAGATATAAACCACAGGAATGCTAATAAATAAATAAATAAATAAATAAATATATATATATAGATATATAGAAGGGGAGGAAAAAAAACCCAAATGGTGAAGGCAATTCTTTGTTAAATCCCAAAAGCAGGTGAGTCTGATCTCCCATTCATGGATTAACAAGTATTAAACATTAACCATTATGTTGTATTAATCGGCCAAAAACAAAAAAATCTATTTCTCTGAAATTTCTCTCTGAAAGTTCCTGTACAAAGGAGGAAAATTTACGTACTAAATATTGGGCTTGGGGTCTCCTCATTCCGCAGAACCGACACCCAATGCTTTATCAACGGATGCGGAGGAACAAAAACCTATATATTACAAATTAATCAAATCAATAATCGGCCCTTCATTTCATCCCAAAAAAATTGAAAATAAAAAATGCGGCTGCTGTTTGTTTCTCTTTCTGAACCACATTCTATGAGCAACCAAATCAAACAAGGTAATAAGAGGGACGAAAAACAAAAAACAAGAAGGAAGATTTAAGGACGGAATCATGAGCATACCAGCATTCTATCTTGTGAGATCGGTTTCTGTTCCATCGTCGATTGGCAATTCATTGTAAAATTCCTTCCCCGCTGCCTATTTGTGGGAAAAATCTGCTAAATTTTAAAATGAAAAAAAAAAAACGTCGTATTTAGTTTTACACTAAAGTTAAGGGTTTAAGGACAAAGGAGAGAAATTGGGGTACAAGTGAGCTACTGATACCTTTCCAGCATTAATAATTCCCAGATTATTAAAACCGCGAAGAGGGCGGGAAATATGGTGGGGTGCGAAGAGGTGCAGTTGAGCAGAGGGTGAGAAGGAGGAGGAATCGAGCGGGTGCCGGGCGAGGGTCGAATAGGAATAAATGTGGGCGGCCATCGTGGCCTCTACGGTATAGGGTAAGGTGAAACTGATGCTACTGATAATGAATGGGTCTTCCTTGCAGATTAATTAATCGAGGTCGACGCAAGTGAGATGGTACGGAGATACAGTGTGAGCGTCCTCACCTTAACTTCATCGTTTTTAGACTGTTACTCCCCTTTTTCTTTTTCCTGTTTCAGCTAAGTAATTCATCCCACTCTTTAATCATTATTCAGGCCCCTTAATCATAGAGCTAACTGTTTTATTTTTTAAAGAAAATGAAATACAAGCAATATCTTAATGGTAAATGTTGTTTTTAAAACTATATAATGAGCTTTTCAATTTTATCCAAAGGAAAAAAAAAAAAACTTATTTGTATGGCGAATGGCTTCTTATAGAGAATAGAATATTAATGTACAAAGAGTGTTGCTACAGTTTGCTTAGCTCAGTCGTGTGGTAATATACCTCTACAAATATATGTAATGGAGTAATTACTGGCGCCGATAGACTTGAGCAATTAATACAATGTTGTGGAGAGAAATCCTAAAGTGAATTTAGACACCTGCATCCCAAGTACAGCCACCATTGCTGCTGCTTCTGTCTCCGGGAGGCCGAGGTTTGCTGCTAAGACAACAGCACATGAGGCCAGTCAACAGCATGAAACCCCATGCAGAGGCTAAAGCTTTGGCCCAAGTCAAGTAATATTCCATGCCCATCTACCCGTAGCTTGCGCTGCCTCTCACTTAAATTTCTGGACTTTCTGATCTCTAGTTATTCATCTAAGAAGCACTGCCGTAAGCACTGGTACCTGCACAATCAGAAGGTGTAATTAGAAAACCCATGGTGGAATCACCTGGTATCTTCTCTTTAGAAAGAAGAGGAATACTGGGAATATATCAAGCACTGAGAAGGCATATTTAGCGGGGATCGTAATGGTATTATCTCTTTTGACAGAGACAAGGAATTTAGGAGATAGACACTGATGGTACTCATAATCAGCACATGGTCTGAGCTTGAAAGAAGCCAATAAAACATGGACCAGCCTAACAGCTACAGTAGTAATTACTTGTTTGGACGCATTTTGTATACCAAAGTTCAGGACGCTTTCTTCTCCACTGTTTGCCTAGTTCTTTCGCTGTGACTTTGGACACAGTAGGATCATGCTTGCCCTCAACCCAATACTCAAAGGAAAGCAGAAAGCTTTATGACGACGCTAACGAGATCTTCCTTCCTTCTATAAAATTCAGCAAATGGTTTGTAAAGTTTTATTCCCAAAAGATTTGTATATTCCTCTCCCCCGAATTTAGTCCAACAATGTGAATAGCTCTTCTTTTTGAAAGAAAGAATGTTACAGGTGTACAAGTTTGTAATCACTTATAAAGTGGGGACCGTAAGTGCTAATTTCGGATATTCCGCTTGCCATGGCAACAATATGCAATGGGGCTCAATGTGTTTATGTTAATTAGCCCCTCAAGCACAGGCACCCATAAACAGTGAGGAAGATGGCTGACTGATTAGGACAGAGACCATATTCGAAATTGAGCTATGCACCTAAACTTTGTGATAGTGGTGACCAGATATCATTTGGCTACATCCTTCAGAAGTTATTTGTGATAGAGGAGGATCTGATCCCGCTTTCCATGAATCAATACAAACTACTACTCCAGCAAACAAGAGATAAAGAAACAGCTCCTCAAGCTCGAGTCGTCACCGACTGGCAAAGAAAATGCTGTTCTAAGGAAGACACACTGCACGTGTTGAACACGGAAGCCGACCAACTACTATTATTTTAAGTCCTGGCCTTTCTGGGATACTATCATACCTAAGGAAGATCGGCTCTTTTAAGAATTGACTTGCATCTAAACTGCTAAGAGTTTCTGACAAGTGGCACAGACAGCATAAAAGGACTATCAAGCTTAACTACACTTCCTCCACTTCCTTTCTGCTGCTCTGCATTCCCCTGGGGAGAGCAAAATGTAACAATGTAGACATTGACTGGGGACATTTTGGGCGAAACTCTAAAGAGTATAGGGAACGGCATCTTTGATCATGATCATGGATCACAACTCCCACCTCATAAATTGTACCATTCCACTACGTAAAGTCATTAATGCCACGAAACATGGCAAATTCCATCTAAGTCCACACCATTACTTAGAAAGATCCAAGAACAAGCAATTTCAGGGTTAAGCTCGACAGTGTGCGTTTCCAACTTTTTACCTTCAAATTAATTGCGTCTAGCACAGCTAGTACACGGCAAAAAATGTTGGTAAACAAGCCATAAAGTAATTGATGGATCAATACACCAAATAGATTGATCTTATCTGATGAAAATAATAGCAGCTGTTAAAAACTGATTTCACTACAGCATTCTACGAAATTTGCAGTCAATTTTTACACATGAGTTCCAAAAGATTTCAGAATGTCACACATAAATGACAGCATTGTGTTTTACCAGCTGAAAAGCCCACCCCTGATCTGTAAAAGACTTCCTTGAGAATCCAAAAGCTAAGATGGAGATAACTATCAAATACTAGCACCAGGAATACCAGCCAACTCTAAGAAGAGAAGCTTTATGTTCGTTCAGTGATGACAGAAGGCCCCTACAATGGAAACCAAAAGCCACAAACCATTATAAACTGTGGGGGAAGAAGTTATCATATTGAGGACACCCGCAAAATATGGAGAGAGAGAGAGAGAGAGAGAGGACCAATTAAATTTTTGAACCACACAAGCTACAAATACATGTCTGATGTTTCAAACTATCATGTTCATTCTTGAGAGGCCATATAAATCCAATTAGCAATTAGCCCCAGGAAAATGCCCAAAGAAACCCACAGAAATGGACAGTGGCAAACGGGCTTGGTGTTGAATTTAACAGTAGATGAGGTTTGATTAGAACACTAGTTACCAGGTTTCATTTTTTTTCCCCCCTTATAATTATGGGCCAAATTGTACTTCTTTTAGGGTGAGGTAATTTTGTTCGTCAAGACTGAATTTGAGTACATCTACCCAAGTGCCAAAATTATCAAGTATCAACAACAGATCTGCTTGCATTTTCAATGGGGTCTATATGAAAAATAACCTTTGAATAATACCACAATTCTCATCACAACTCTTTATTTGCAATCACAACAATGTATAAGTCCTCTCCCAATTTAGTTTTAATCCTAGCTTCTATACACACCCATGTAATATGCAATAGCTAACTATTGTTATGCAAATCAATTCCATGAAGACAACAAACAGTAAAATCTTTGAGATCTCCAAATTCCTGGTCAGTGCTAAAGTTCCAAAAAGTTTGGTCTCCTTCTCTTGCTATAATATTCAAACCAGGGAAGCTATGTGAAGTTTGAGCCTTGATCCTTTTCAATATGGTTAAACTGAAAAAGGCAAGCATTAACTGATTCTAATAAGAATCCAGATACATCATCATGCTAAAAATTGATTATCACCTTCAACTTCTTCTCCTTATCACTCCCAAAACAATCAACTTCCTCCACCCCCCCCCAAATAATAATAATAATAATAATAATAATAATAATAAAATAAAAAAATGCAAAGCCATTGGAACAGAATAAGAAATTGGAGGCATCAGGACTGCAAGGAATTATAACTAGTGGATAGATAATTACCTGTTCTCCTGCCCCTATCTATAGCTTCAGTTGTGTTGACAATCTAGCAAAATTAGTAATGTCAATAATTGCGTCAAAGAAGACGATGTAATTTCAGGTTTTCAATTTCCAAGTACTAGAGAAGGTGATTATCACTCCTCAAGCTTTATTTACACCAAAATGCAATGAAATTTTAATTTTCAAGTCTCTGGCCTTCCAAACCACCATGTTAACAAGATATCCTTCCATTGCTATCAAACAGCTGCTTTGCATATATAAAAAAAAACTATCCAACAAATGTGTGAAAGAAGCATGGTAATAGAAACAAGGCTTCTGCTTTGACAGAAATGCATCCCACAGTGAGTGTGAACAAAAAGGATTCATACGATGGATTCCCAACACTATATAGTTTTGTTTAGTTGCTCTGACCTTACGCAAATTAAAAGCAATGAGAAAACATCAGGAAAAATATTTCAATTGGACGAAGACATATCTGAATTGGTACATTTGCGTATTTTCCCAGGTCAGATATGGTGATAAAATATGTCATCACTGGCAAAAACTCATGTTGAGAGGAAAATAATAATAATAATAATAATAATAATAATAATAATAATTACCACATGGAGGAAAGGCAGATTTACTAACATGAACCAAAGCCCCTTAAAGGTCACTGTAGTTGCGCCAAACTGCACGAAATTCCTCCCTGAATGTGTTCAGACGAGCTTTCAGATTCGGTGTCCTAAAACTTGCGTGAAGGAGAGTGACTGAGAGCGAGTGTGAAAAAGGCAAGATTGGTAAGAGGACCAAAAGGAGTTCAAAAGTAGCTGGACTAAGAGAGAGAATATAATACATGTGTGCGCATGCGCACACGCACATACGTGTATGTGTGTGTGTGTGTGTGTGTGTGTGAGAGCTTACCAAGCAGTCCAAAGGCCAGTGCCCACGACACGGTTAAAAGTCCACAGGAGACATACCATAGAAAGAGACTTACTGTAGACAAAACAAAAGGAAGTCCAAGATCACTCAGATTTTCAAATTGCTAATAATGAGGAATGCTAGTAAATTGGTTGGGGTTGGGGGAAGAGAGAGAGAGAGAGAGAGAGAGATGACCATAAGTACTACCATACCAGCAGAAAAAACTAAGACAAATGCCCAGCGAGGCCGTCCACATATGTGAATTGCTCTTTTAGCTGATGGACGTCCTCGGATAACAGGACTAGAAAATATCACATGTAAGAGAGCAAAAAACGTTGAAATTCACTGTAGAAACCAAAGAAAAAAGTGGAGACAAACTCACGTAAGGGGTGGCCTCATTTTTGCAGCTAAATGAGGAGAAAACTGTCTGACAGTTCTAGTAACTTTTTCATTGAAAGTACCTGCAAAGCTGTATGGACAATACTTCAATGAAATGAAAAAGCTTTGGGGGGTGGGGGTGGGGGGCAAAGAAAAAGGGAAGGGAGAAAAATAAAATAAAATAAGAGAGACAGAGAGAGATAAAGAAAAGAGCCAATCAATAGCATCTGTTCAACTGTGACTCTACTTAGATTTGATAAGCCCAGAAAAGGGATTCTAAAACAGTCCCCCAAACAACGAAGGAAAGGGATTCTTTGTGTTGAAAATAGCATATTTCAAGCATGTGGGAAGAGGGATATTCCACAACTAGTCAGGAAGGCAACCTACAAATGTCAAATATGAAGATATCACACAACTGGATGTTCACAATACAGATATGTAAATTTGTCACTCAAATACAGTGAAGTCTCAAGAACATCATACAGAAAGAATTCTAAACAGGAGAATCCCAGGAATACAGGTAATGAGAATGTACTTTTGAAAGCCTCTGGGCTTGAAAGGGTCAATTGTAAGAAAGTCTATTTTCTTTTCCTTTCCATTGTATCCTCAATTTTCTTCCCTCTTGTTAAAGCAATTAGATGACTCGTGATAAATTTTTAATTCCTTGTATCTTTCTCTCTTTCAACTAGATGAAAGTAACCAGGTTGTTTATGATGGACCAAGCAAACAGACATTATGTGAACCATAATATGCAAAGGCTCAAAGAAGCAACATCAATGTCATTGTACATGATGCAAATTATAGGAGAATACACAATAAAAAGATAAATAAAGCAGAGAATCCTACCTATCATTCAGAAAAGCAATACTTAGAGCTGTCGTAAGGGCAGCAACAATAGCAAGTGGCCTCTTAAGAAAACCCAACCCTGTAGTTAACACCGCACGTGCCAGTATTAACAAACGATACTGTACAAGAGCAACGGTAGCAACATCCAATGCCAAATAGCTTATCTCAAAAGAATGTCAGTTTAAGCTCTCTTACCAAGAATGAAAATAATCATAATGAAATAATTCGTCCGATAGCTGCAACAATAAAATTGTACCAAATGTAAGTTTACTGATCCTGATTTCATTAAGCCAATTGCTCGTTAATTTGCCAAATAAATTAACGGTAAATTAATACTCAAATCATTTCTTTCGATAAAACCACGGTGAATAATACTGTAAACAATCAAGGAAATTTCAGGCCCTATGGTGAACAAATTCTTTAAAAAAAATGTAAATATCTTGCAGATAAGCTCTTGCAACACACAATTTCCCTGTGGTTTTTCCAGTTCCCCTGCCCGTTGATATATAACCACGATATCTACAGCCTAATGAGAAAGGATCATACTAGTAGAAATTGCACTTGAGGCGACTGCTCCATTTGGAATACGATCGGGGCGCGCTGAATCTGGAGAAGAATTCGGATAACGGTCGCGGAGGTGCTGACCAGTCGACCTCGCGAAGAGCCTCGATCAGATCCTCGGTGGTAACGTTTCCCCAATCCATTTGCTTTTGATCGAAGCGGTTAATAACAGAATCGCAAAAGTATCCGGCCGAAACCCTAGAAATATGTACCTATGCAACTAAAAATATGCCGGCAAAGACGATTAAGGAGAAAAAGGTTATAGCGCGGAAGCCAAGACACCGAAGCTCTGGGAAATTTCTTCACGACTGCAAGTTTCACATTC
Source organism: Voacanga thouarsii (assembly GCA_026120185.1). Classification (NCBI taxonomy): domain Eukaryota; kingdom Viridiplantae; phylum Streptophyta; class Magnoliopsida; order Gentianales; family Apocynaceae; genus Voacanga; species Voacanga thouarsii. The sequence goes on along the minus strand of JANUWF010001287.1, from coordinate 2,681,601 downwards.
GAGGAATATCTTGATGTAGCAACAAAGAAGAATGCGTCGCGGGGAAATGGTAAAATTCGTGAAGGAATTATTTAAATTTATAAAAATAGAAATATTATACTATAAGATAGTAAAAATTAAATTGTCTGAGCCCGGGTTCGAACCGGGGACCTCTAGTGTGTGAGACTAGCGTGATAACCAACTACACCACCCAGACGACGCATTGATGTATATATATTTCTATAATTATTATAAAAGTTATATATCTTTTATTGTATATATATTTGTTCTTCTAAATTAGAACATTTTAACTCCAATGAATGAAAGCATAGTTAGAAATAAAATTTATTTTGCTATAACATTTGGGTTATGTTTATATAATATAAAATAATATATAAAAGAAATTTGATTCTTTAATTAAAAAAAAAATCCTTCTAGAAAACAATAGTTTTTTTTATATATTTTGAGTGATAAATAAAATGATTGAATGCTTCCTCAAGAAAAGAAAAAACAAGAGGAAAACATTTTTTTTTTCTTGGGTAAATTACATAGTTATTCCTTAACATTGACTCTCAATTCAAAATATAGAGTTAGAAACTTTAGATTAAAAGTTAAAAGACAATATTATAAATTTGAAAAGCAATTTGTATTTTCATATTTTTTTATCAAGAAAATATTAAGGTTTTAAAAATTTTGAAGAGTTCATGTCATCATTCTTTTTAGCGGGTCTTTTTTTAATTTTATATTTTATGTATTAAAGTCTCAATTTTACACTAAATATTTTTAAAATAACAATTTTACACAACAAACAATAAAATTGCATGCAATTAACAAATGTTCATAAAGTTTGGAAAGTTTGAAGTGAATTCTCATGAAAAGTTTAATCACAATTGTTAGTATTATAATTTTTATATTAACGTTTTGAGTTTAAATTTTTCATGAGTATATAAATCTTATATAATTTATTATTAAATTTCTCCTAAGTACCTGAATCCTATATCTTTATTAATAAACAATTTTTAGGTTATGTGCTGAAATTAGCATAAAAATGTACTCCATTTTGACAAAAAGCAGGATTAGCAATTGTGACTAGAAGTAGGATTTGCCTTGTTTTTTCCCCATCTTTCCCAAGAAGAGACACCTAATTTACACTCCAAATCAAACTCCACCCTCAGAGTCATTCTTTACACGACACGACAAATACCAATAGGTCGAAGAAGGGGTAAAAAAAAAAAAACGCAGTTTATTTTTAATTCAAATTAAACACAGCACTAAGCACCATAATCAATATTATTAAACTGAACTAAAACCTCGATTAATCTCATCTCCACATCCTTGTAGCTAACCATCAATAAACAGAGAGGGGTGAAGCCGTGGCAGAGGCAGATATAAAAGACGGAAAAACTAAGGAAAATCTCTGAAAATTTTAATAAAGTTTCCATGCTCACGCAGGAAAAAATCAATTGAATCCAAAAGCTCAAACGCGGGCGCTCTCGAGTTTGCTTCCGTTGCAGCTTAGGGTTTTCAGAGCTCTGGATAATTGGATGGCGCAATCAATGGGCCGAGGTGGAAGATTTTCAATCGGGGACTATGAGGTCGGAAAGCAGATAGGGGCGGGCTCATTCTCGACGGTGTGGCATGGCCAGCACCGTTTCCACGGCACGGAGGTTGCAATCAAAGAGATCGTTACCGCTCGGTTAAACTCTAAACTGCAGGAAAGCCTCAAGTCCGAAATTGTTATTTTGAAGAAGATCAATCATCCCAATATAATTCGCTTGCACGAGATGATCGAGGTCAGAATATAATTGGAAGTCAGAAGATAATTGTTTCCCAGTGGCTTGTGCATTTTTTTCATGGACGGTGTACTGAATTTTCTATCTAGTTTTATCAATTGCTAGGTGGTGTTAATTTCTCGTAGATAACGTGGTTTTGTAGAGGAGGAATTTTTGTTGGTAGACGTAACGGTCATCTGAACTACCAAAGACTCCTGCATTTACCGACATACGCATGGTTGTTTACTTTTATGTGCTGTATGTCAGTGGATAGAGAGGAAATTTTGGAAGCACATGGTAAAAAGTATTGCAGTTTATATTTTCTTGATATAATTATTTTGTAAAGATTAAGTCTTTTGGTAGCTACAGGTCAGAAGTTAACATCTTTGTGTTTGAAAGTACTATGAGACTTTGCAGTCTCTGTAAAATGCATGCATTACGGTATGCTTGTCCTGGAAATCCTAAATGCAGGGGGGGAAATATGTGTAAAGAAGTGCCTTCCTGATTAACTTTAGATAGGTTGGGAAAATGGAATCTAAATCTCGGTATCTCATTTGTATCTCTTGTTGATGGGATGCAGGAGTATGGAAAAATTTATATTATTCTAGAATACTGCAGAGGTGGTGATCTTTCAGTTTATATCCAGCAACGCCAAGGACGAATTCCAGAAGCAACTGCAAAGCACTTCATGCAGCAGCTAGGTCTCTTCCTCCTATATATGCTGTTAGACTGACTGTTGTTCTACATGGAAGATGTAACATTATTGGTTTCTTTTTGTACCACAGCATCAGGTCTAAAAGTTCTTCGTGACAACAACCTTATGCACCGAGACCTAAAGCCACAGGTATGCTTCTGTATGGTGTTCAACTGTCAATTCCTTTAGTTAAAACCAATTGTGAAGTTTCAAGGGACAGTGGCTGTTCATTATTTCTATGTTCTTCTGATATCTTTTGGGGTAGGTTGATATAGGGCCTCTTTAATTGATTCTGTTGTATTCTGGTTACCCATGAGTATTCTGTTGATGTCACTTTTTTATGAACTAATTCATGGAGTAGAATCTTTTGCTTTCCACAAACGATGACAAATCCACCCTGAAGATAGCTGATTTTGGATTTGCAAGGTAAAGTTTATCTTAGCCTCCTTATTATGCTTTGCTTTCTACTGCCTTTTTTTTTCCCAGGCATGTGCATGTTTAGTTAATCTGTATTCACTCTCTCTCTCTCTCTCTCAATCTTGTAACCTGCTCAGGCAAGAAAGCAAGCAAAGGAGGCAAGTTAAAAGGCTGTCAAAATTCCATTTTGAGTTTTTTGCCCCCACTTACCTTTTTGTATATAACCAATAAGGATAGAGATATAATTCCTATCTCTGGCCATAGAATCTACTATTTTATTATTTTATATTTTTCAATTTTTTTATTTTTAACCTTAGTTTGTTTCTAGGGAGTGGGATAAGACTGTGGTTTTCCGAAGTGTGTTCTTGGGAGTGGGATAAGGGTGTGGCTGGCTTCCAGTTTTTATCTTGCAGGAAGACAGAAATGGGTGATTAGATGCACTTTGTTTATCCTCTTTTTCTCGTTGCTGAGAAGGACTATGAACTAAAAATGCCTGCTGAGATCTGATTTTCTCATGAAAAGCATCTTTGATCTATCACTTTTTTTCGGCATTTTGCTCTTTTCCCAATATATAATAACCCAATACTTGGTTCAAGTGATGGTTGATCATCTGAAATTTTTATAGCTATTTCTTTTAGAAACAGCTAACACAGAGCCTATTGAGAATCATAGAGTAACAACCAAGAGAAAATAAACCTTAATAGATGCCCAAAAAAAAAAAAATCTGATGGAAAACAAAAGGAGTTTCATGGGAAAATCTCAGAGGAACCCACTATTAAACTACTTTATGATAGCCCTGTGCATGATGGGATGCTGAGCAGGTTTTGTTGGCTTTTACAGCTGCCCTTAGCTGCTATTGCTTTATTTTTGGCTAAAATGAGGGAGAAGTGCTAAACTCAGAATGAGGCTCCTGCAGTTGTGGGGTCTGGAAATGGATACATGTATGCTGGTTTAGATCCATTTTAGTTTCACAGGCCAGGGTCAAATGTCAAACAATATTTAGGGGGAAAAAAAGGCAAAAGATTTGCAACCTGATCTAGCCATCTAGCATTTACTAGTTTGGTAGATTGTACCAGTGTAGTCTGGTTTATACATTGCCTTAACTGTCTTTTTACTCTAGCTCTGAGATTGTCAAGGCTTCTAATTTATGAACTCTGAAAAATGGAGCAATCCTATCACTGTGCCCATACTACCCTTATCTTTCTCATAGTTTACTTGTTAAAAGCATTCTTTTTTCTGATGAACCGGTTTTACCTTTAGTTCCCTATTGGTAATAGATTTGTTGATATCCTGTGAGTTTTAGCCACAGATTTCTACTTCCTTCTATTTGGATATTTCCTAACAAAATCTTTCTCCATTCTCTGACATTTTAATTTTTCACAATTTATGCTTGTATACAGCCATTGGTTATTTGTTTTTTAGTTCTACCGCGTCTAACAGCCTAAAGTATTTTATTTGCTAAAGAGGCTGCTCAAGTTTCATATTTTAAAATGCCATTTTCTTTAGTCAGGTCTCTTCAACCTAGAGGGCTTGCAGAAACCTTGTGTGGTTCACCACTCTATATGGCTCCCGAAATAATGCAACTTCAGAAGTATGATGCAAAGGTGAAATTCTCTGCTTTATTCATGGAATCTGTTAACAATCTAATAAATTCATCGTTAACTCTGGGAAGAAAACGCAGGCAGATCTCTGGAGTGTCGGTGCCATTCTCTATCAACTAGTGACTGGGAAAACCCCATATACAGGAACTAACCAAATACAGGTTAATCATCTTAGCTATTTATCTTTCTATGCTTGAACAATGTGCGCCTTTCAAGTCTTTTTGACTGCTTTATTTAGTTTAACTGCTTTCATTCATGTTTCTGCAGCTTCTTCAAAACATTGTGAAATCAACTGAATTGCAGTTTCCTTCAGACATAAAGGATTTAAGTCCTCCCTGCATAGACTTGTGTCGAAAGTTGCTGCGTCGTAACCCAGGTACTACATCCAATATAGCTTATATTCTACATGTTGTGAGGCCTAAACTTCTACATTTTGCTCTATTGCTTTAGAGTTATTGACGGGCCAAATAAGAAGGTCAAGATTTTTGTAATTTTCAGTATCTAATTATTTTCTGCATCATTTTTTCTTTTCAGTGGAGCGATTGACATTTCAAGAATTCTTTAACCACCCATTTCTTTCTCAAAGCCTGCCGGATCAATTATCACGGTAGAACAAATGATGAATTTTGACAATTTTCTTGTCCTTGGATAACAGATACCAAAATGAGATGCAGACTTTCTTTTATCAGGTTAAATAAATAAATTCAACTGTATGTGCAGGAGTCTGAGACCACAAAGAGTGATAGACGGTTTTCCACTTTCTGAAGTCAATTCTGTGAGAACCACGGAAGAAAGTTCTCAAGAATATTGTTTACCTTTCAGTTTAGATGATGATTCCAGTGGTCCTGATGGAAGTCCATCTTTTGTTAAGAGGTCTCCAATGAGACCTACATATGAATTTTCTGTTGATTCAAAATCAAAGAGAAATGAAATTATGAATGAAGTTTCTACACCTTCAAATAGAAACGATTTAACTTCCAACAGGGGCAGCATCACATGTAAACCCGAAATAATGATTTTTAGTCCTGGTGGATTCAAAACTTCAGAAGGAAACCTGAATGAACCTCTTAAATCTCTGGATCCCAAGGACAAAAGGGGGTCAAAAGGTGCTCTTCTTTGTGCATATTCTCATTGTTAAATTTCCTACATATAGGTTCCCAGGCTTGCCCCAGAGATAAAGAGTTCATTATTTTCTTTATGTGGATTGTTACAGTGGTAGATCAAATGGAGTTGGTTGATCAGGATTACGTCCTTGTGTCTAGTCCCCCAGTGGATGTGTCTTCTTCAGCTTCTGTTTCTAAGCTGAGCAGCTTTCCGTCCAAATCTGGCAGTCCCTTGCAACATGCTGGAAGTCCGAGTCCCACTTCAACCGCCCCAATTCCAATTATTGGTGCAGTTGCGGGCAAAGTAGGTCGAATTGATAGCTTTGAAAGTCGCAGCTCTGCTCCTGGGACTTCACAAGGATCTACAGACATGGTGGATGCACTAGAGCAACCATCAACTGACTGCATGACAAGGATTAAATCGTTGCAGCGGTGTGCCTCCACCATTACTGAATTAGTAAATGAAAAGGTAATCAGCAACTAGGAAAAAATGTTTGGAGAGAGTGCATTTTGATATTATCATTTATATGTTAATTATGTCTTGAAAACATGAAGCATGCATGTCCAACTGTGAAAGTGTTGTTAGTACAGCTAGTGTTTTAACGTAAACATCTTCTCTCCGCTAATAATTGTTACTGTTTAAAGGTTGAGGCGGGCAAACAGCTAGAAGCATTTTCAATTCAGCTTGTGATGCTTGCTATATGGAAGCAGGCAGTAGACATCTGTCATACGCAAGCAGCTTCTGCTGTTGAAGGGAGTCCAACACCTGATACTAATAAATTGGGACAGGTGACAAAGGAGCAAGGTAGCCCTGATATTAATGAACTTCTTGATGCTGCAGATCCTCTGGTATCACAGGATATCTGCACTCACATTGAGAGAGCATTTCTTGTTGAAGTTGGGAATGCTGAAGAACTTGCCAAAGTTGTAGAGCCTGGTATGTCATTGCAAGACTTCTCTTCTTTCAATAAATTAAGTAGACATGAGTTCATTTTAACCTGCAATTTCTTGTTCAAGCCTATATAGTTCCATCACCTCGCTGTTCTCACTTAGCCATTGAAGTCATTGTTTTTTGTCCTTTCCACTTTCTTTGCATGAAAAAACCTGGTCATTCTTTTATCTTAAACGGTAAATTTCTGACTCTAGTGTTAAACCCAAAATTTATGGGCTGCTCAGTTGAAAGGGATTTGATCATATTAGGCCTATAGGGAGCAGCAACATCCACACGTTTATCGATTTTAAATAAGTCTGCATCTTGTATGTTTAATTACATGTGTCTTTGGGTTTATTTTGTCAAGAGAACACATCATGGAAAACCATTGATGTTGGTTATGAGATTTGTAGAGATTTTTGCAGCAGTTAGACAATGTCAATATCAAGGCTTTTCTGTCTTGTAACCTAATGATGCTAGTTTCTGTCCCAATATGTTCAGGAAATACAGAAATGCCTGATGCAATGGAGACTATATTTCAATCTGCCCTTGCTCTGGGAAGACGTGGGGCTGTAAGCATTTTCTTCTTCTAATTTTGTTCATTTTGTTGGCTTGTTTATTGGGGATTGGCTAGCTAACTTCAACCACCATTTGAATACACACACACAATGAAGTTCTTCCAGAGTAATAGACGTGTCCAATATCCACCCCCCCCCCCTCCCGCCCTTCTTAAGTGTCATTTCCAATGCAAGACGGGATTACTTCAGGTCTCTATGGCTTTATTTAAGTTGTACCTTGTGTGGACACATTGCTTCAAATTTATTCAGTTTCTTTAGACTGCTTTTTCCAATTTCCTCCTCCTCGATCCAAATAATTTGAATGCCATCTTAAGGAGATACAGGTTTTCCAATCAACATCCCAAAACAAGCTGTCTACGGCAGATTATATACAAGCCTGAAAAGATCATTTTTGAACTTTTTCTGAAATCATCTCATATTTGCTTGGCAGGTTGATGAGTACATGGGTCGTACAGCTAATGCAGCAGTGTTTTATTCAAAAGCTGTACGATTGTTTGTGTTTCTTCTAGTGGAGGCACCTTCTCTTATTTTGAATCCTCCCTTCTCCCTGACAAACTCAGACCGTCATAGGCTTCAGTATTACATTGATGTGCTGAATAACAGACGAAGCATTTCAAGGTCCCAAAGGATGGCTCTTCTGAAGAGCGAGGGTCAGCCATTGCCCCCATGAAAATGTGGGCAGATATTTATTTAATTGTTTGGCGTGGCATGTTATGCTCTACTGTGTACAATTCTTTCTGTACAGTTATTCTTTGAGCGATGAGAGTGACGTTTAATCATTTTGTATGTATGGGCGAACTGTTGAACTGTTGTTCATATAAATCATTTCTTCATTTAAAAAGTAAATGTATATTTGTATATTAATCTTATTCTTCGGGTCATGCGTTTATCTTTGTTAGAACAATTTTGTTTCTTTTTTTTAAATATATTGGGGAATAGAGGAATATAAATCCAATTGAGGATCTATTGTCAATGTTGGAACAAATTTTGAGACAGTCAAAATCAAATTTTGATGTACAAATATTCTTTTTTTTTTTTTTTTGCATTTATATCTAAGCTATGTAATTGACAATGACTGAACATATTTAATAGTATGTTGAATAGGATTTCTAACTGAACTTTCCCGGGAAAAAAAAAAAAATCTGATTGAATGTTACATTTTGAATTTTTGACTAATTTGATCTTGTATCCCATGACCCTGAGCATTGTATCGCATTCATTTTGTGACAAATCTATATATATATATATAAAAAAGCTGAAGAGGAATAGTAACTCATGGCCAAATATATTAATATATGTTAATTTATATTTGTTTTTTTCCCTACAATTTTTACTCCTCGAAAACCCAACATCTCCCCTGTTCTTCTTTATAGAATCCATAGTTGGCTCTTCAAATTTGTCAACCTGTTCAACCCCCATACTCCAAATTCTCTTCGACATCTCTCCGATTAAGCTTCATAGATATTGCATCTTGCGAGGAGTCCCACAACCTTTTCTCCCCAACTTCTATTCTACGGTTTAGAAGTAGTCAATCGAGTGAGGAGACTGAACCACAGTGCCGCTCCGAACCGGTTCAAGACGACGCTCAAGAAGCAGTTAAAGAGAGTTGTCCATGTCCATCAGTTGAAGGGCCGGTGGTAGATTCCATGGGTGTACCAACTTGAAGTGCCGCTTCGATGTCCTCTTTGACAGAGGCATAGAGGCCAGAGAAGGTATCGTCGCCGGAGACAAGAGAACCACACTGTTGTAGTGTGCGTTATATGTAATAGGTCTGAGAGTTTTGCTAGGTAATCGTTCGGCCTTTTAATGTAATTCTTGCAGGGATGTTCTGTTTTCATGAGTTAGGTTTCTCAGTGTGGTGTAATGTTTTATCTGTTCCTCTGATATGTTGGATTTAGGGCTTTATTTTATTTTATTTTTTAGATTTTATGGGAGTACAAATTAGGTAGAGAACTTTTATCTTATTTTATTTTGGTTTAGCTTTTGCATTCTGTCATATATGGAATTGGTCTGAATTCATATGTCGTAGTTTTTCAACTTTTGGTGTTTGATGAACTGAATGAAATTATTGGAAAATTTATTTCAATGGACATTCCATTTTTTTTTTATGTACTATGAGTTTGTTTGTCTTACTGTGAATCAATATCTACTTTTTCAGAATACACATTGAAGCTTACAACATAGATTGAATTAACTTCTTGACTGAGAGCTGCAAAATTTTTCATAACACAGCGGCCATGGCTTGGTTTTTCCTCCATCCATTACCATCTTTTTTCTTCACCCTACTAGCTATACTAACTCCTAGGAATTTGGAAGCATATAGCTTTTATCCCATTTTTTATGGAGCTTTATTCTACAGTGAAGTAAGGTTCTAGATAGTAGTCTTTTGGGTGTCTTCACCTTATTGAATGTGGGTGTTCTTTTATTCCAGATCTTTATGGGGTTAATGTTAGGCCAGTGGTGCCTTTCGGTAGTGCAAGTAGCAGGCCATATGTTGATCCAGCTCTGATTCACCGCTACTTGCCAGCTTCTTTTTGATGTAGTAATTGCTGGCTTTGGATCGTTAAAATTAGCCCTTTTACAATTTCTTTGAATATCAGAGAAAAGAATTAAGGAAATGAATCATAAAGCATGCATGTAGCACTTGAATTATCTTAGTCTCGCGCTGTTGTGATTGTCTTATGGTCATTCTTCTTTCCTAACAAAACTAATTTTATAGCAAAAAGTATCTTTACCTGCCTTGATTATGGCAGTTGAGATTAAGCTTTTTAGTTCTGTAGAGAATCTTTGAACTTGATGTCAATTCATTTGTTTCTTTCTTAAAATTCAACATTCTTAATTTTGGAACTTTTCAGCTTTCATGATAAGAATCAATCTCCTAATTACAGGTCAGGCTTGGTGAGGTTCTGGAAAATGGTCAGGTGGAAACAAAAAGGCTAGGTAAGCACCATGGCTGTGTGCATAAGCTTGCTGTGGAATTGGGGAGCCCTTATATACTATATAGCTGTGCTGAGGATGGTTTAGTTCAACGGGTTGGTAACCTAAGCACCATTTTCACTTGAAAATGCTTTCTCATCATTTCTTCTGCAATATCAGGTCCTTTCTTCTTTTGTAGTATGATCTTCGAAGTGATTCTGCAACAAAGCCTTTCTATTGCTCTGCATTCACAGAAAATAGGTAGTCTTTGCACAGCATAAGGTTGAATGCCATTGTTATAGACCCAAGAAACCCACACTATTTCGCAATTGCAGGGTCTGATGAATATGCGCGCGTATTTTTTTCAAGCAATTATCCGCCAAAATGAATTGAAATATTTAAACATATTGATATTGAACATTTCATATGTTTGAATGATGCATTATGTACTATACTAGAAAAATGATAGCTGATAGCTTTGTTGTCTTAAGGTAATGTTTTGAATTAGCATAAGTAGAACATCATTTGCAGTAATATTTTGATACTTTTGATCATATGATTCTGTGTAAACTAATATTGAAGTGTCTGAAATTATAATTCTTACAAAACTACAATGTCTACCTTTTTGCTTTCCTACAATATATCTTTTGAGTTTTGTTGATACAAAGAGATATATGTTTACACCCATGCATTATCTCCTTATTCAAGTTTATGCTTTGTGATTTTTACATATTTATTGGCAAATTGCTTTCAAATTGCTAGCTGGTCAAGATCAGTTTCTATTTCATATCATCTTGCTTCTTCTTGATTGTAGATTTTCTTCGTGCATTAGAAAAATTGTACTGCTCTATTCCCAACTTCAGTAATGAATAATGTATTTTCTGAGGTTGAATTTAGATGGGGAAGTTGATGAAGAAAGCAAGGAAGTTTGCAAAGAAGAATCTTCAGGCAGTACTGCAAAAGAAGCAAACGGTGGAAAACTAGGTACTGAAAACTTGGGTACAGTTTCTCGAAATTGTGCAGAGCTTTCAAAGGATTCCAGTTCAGAGAATGGTGATGAAATTTCAAAGGAGCTCATTGTGAAAGAGATAGAGTGCGGGATTGGGAGAAATGGATCTAATGGCAAGTGGAAGAGTGTTGCCTATATAGGGGATGAAAGTAAACTTAATACTTCTGCTGGAACAACTAATAAGAATTTTACGTTTTCTAAAGGTTCGGATGATAGTATGGTTGATTTATATTCTTGGAAGTACAATCACAATAATGGTCCAATTGTGTCTTATCTAGGTGACGCTCCAAGTGCCAGCAATGTGAATGATAGAGTTTGAACTTTGTTTAACCAAGTTGTAATAGGAATACAGTGGACATTGTGCTAATTTCATCACAAAAATTTATCCCTCTTTCTATTTTGTAGACATTTCGTTTTGCTTCCTGAAATGCTTTCAAGACTGTGTATAATATGGAGTAGTTTATGATTGCTTTTCTTTAAAAGTCATCAAACTATTGTTTTGTTGATATTCTGTGTTGGGGTTTGCATTTCCACCCAAAATTCCTCAATGCCCACACTTTTCCACTGACCAGACTCACTGCAAGTGTTAGAGTTCTTAACTATCTAGCCATCAAAAGCAACTCGATAGGCAAAGGACTTATGTTTCTTCGTTGGAATTGGATATGATATGGATGTCCATTTTCTTGAATATTTTAATTTTGAAGAGAAAAATTAGATAGACAATTAACTTTCAAAATTAGAAGTGAAAATTTTCAATATCTATGTAGCGTCCAAACCAACCATAAAAAATTCAATCAAATTGAATAAATTTCAAGATGTACTAACTATGTTTGTAAATAAAAAATTCCATAGTGGATCACTATTCAACACAAGAAATGTGAATATCTCTTCACATTAATAAAAATAATAAATCTGAAATCTAATGTCTAAAAATAAAATAAGACTTAACATCAATAATTAAAATTCTAAAACTAATTAAATTTTATCATTGAATAATATAATTAAATAAAATAATACATCTAAATTCTAACAATTTAACTAATCAATATTAAAAAATTATAATTTATAAAATAAAAAATAAATAAATAAATAATTCCGAACAATGTTCGGATCACCTACCTAGTTACCTACGTTTATTTTTAAGGACAATCAAAGTTGACTCATTTTTTCAAAGGGATTTTCACATAAATGTTGTGATGGCTTATATTATACGAAACCCTTGTCGACACGCAGGGGTCAAGCAGCCGCCTTAGTCTATGGCTGCTTGTTTCGCAAGTGGCTTTATTAAATGTGAACTTGGAAGTCTCAATCCGGACAAATAGGCAACTTCCCTGCAAGTAACAAACGTAATTGGTGGTTGGTGCCCTGGAGTGTTGGCCGGAGCGGGGATGGGGTTGATATTAACTTCCAAAATTTTTTAAAAATTATTCACTTAGCAAAAATTATTTATTTAAAAATTATATAAATTTTACTACTTTTTACTTCTAAAAACTATTTAAATTTATAAATATAAAATATATTTTATCATATATCTTCTTATACCGTCAAAAGAAAATATTACAGAAGTCTCCATTTTCTTTGCAGAATTTGGATTGGCGCATCAAGTGAAGATGAAAGCCAAACGAACTCCCCTCTCCCTACCTCGTGAACAAGCAAAAACAAAATGTTTGTAAAAGGCAAATTGAATTGGTATATGATATTGGAATTTTCATATTAATATTCATATTTAAATTTTTTTTTGTGGTATGAGTTTTGTACACACTTTTAAATAATGATGTGAGTTTCTTTATTATTACTATTATTTTTAAAAAGTCATTTAACTCCAAATCCATAGACTAGACCTATTGAATGACAAAGGACTAGAGCTAAGAAGGCTGGCTAAACCGTGCAATTGGACCTATATTAGATGAATTTGACATCAGACGCGGTCACCCCTTCCAAAGTCAGACAAGGATGGAGGTATATAGCAGCCTCATTTCTGCCTCCATAATTCCTTCCATCGTTCCATGATTTTCTTTTCTTTCATTTTTCTCAATTTAGTAATACATATACTAATATGTAATGCAGACAGCCGTTAGCTAAGGGATTCTCTGTGTCTTGAAGAAATATCAGTAGCGATTTGAGAAATGAATTTGAACGTGAGAAATATCGCTGTTGTTTTAGTTATTTTTCTTCTCGTTTATTTCTTCAATCATTCTTCGGCTTCAAAAGATAGTCATTCCCTGGGAAGGGGTGCTGCTATTTCTGTGGAAGATGATTCAGGATTCATCACATCCCCAGACAATTCATTTACATGCGGCTTTTATAGCCTTGGAAAAAATGCGTATTGGTTTGCAATCTGGTTCACAAATTCAAGAGACAAAACTGTTGTTTGGATGGCAAACAGAGACCAGCCGGTGAATGGTCGCGGCTCAGTTGTAAGTCTCAGGCGCAACGGAGTCTTGTTCCTGACTGATTTCGACGGCACAGTCGTATGGGAGACAAATTCTACCAGCACTGATGCTGCTCAAGCAGAGCTTCTTGATTCAGGTAATCTTGTTCTTAGAAATAATCAGGGTGACATTCTCTGGCAGAGCTTTGATTATCCTACAGATACTCTTCTGCCTTCGCAGAGCTTCACCAAGAGTAAAAAGTTGGTGTCTCCATTAAGGAAAGGAAGTTTCCAGTCCGGGTACTTTAATATGTATTATGACAGTAACAACGTTTTGACTTTGATTTATGATGGGCCTCAGATATCAAGTATATACTGGCCTGATCCTGATTTTGACTTCTACCAAAATGGAAGAACAAACTATAATAGTAGCAGAATTGCTGTTCTAGATGATATGGGTAGGTTCTTTTCAAGTGACAGGCTGCAATTTAATGCTACTGATATGGGTTTTGGGATCAAAAGAAGACTGACAATTGACTATGATGGAAATCTCAGAGTCTATAGCTTGAGCAATTCAACAGGTTTGTGGACGATATCATGGCAAGCAATGAACGAACCATGTACTATCCGTGGATTGTGCGGAAGAAATGGAATCTGTATTTACACACCTGATGCTAAGTGCTCGTGTCCTCCTGGATATGTTGTAAATGATCCAAGTGACTGGAATAAAGGTTGCAAGCCTGAGTTCAACCTCACACAGTCCAATTATCAGAAAGTGAAATTTCTGGAGATTCCCCACACAGATTATTATGGTTTTGATCTCAATTTTACCACTTCTATTACCTTGGAAGCTTGCAGGGACATCTGCCTGGGACAGTTCAGTTGCCAGGCATTTAGCTACAGGCTGCTTGGAACCGGACAATGTTATGCAAAGAGTGAACTTTTCAACGGATACAGCTCTCCAGATTTCCCCGGAACAATATATCTAAAAGTTCCTGAAAGTTTGCAAGCATCAGAACCAGTGATGCTTCAAAGCTCCGATGTCGTGTGTGCATCCAGAGGATCGGAAAAATTTGCGAATTCTCCTCCTCTGTATCAAACCCCTCCTAAAAATTTGACATGGGTGTATCTCTACTCATTTTGCTCCGCCTTAGGTGCACTTGAAGTTCTATTTTTTGCATTTGGATGGGGCTTTTTATTCAGGAAAAGTGGTGTTCCAGCTTCAGTTGAGGCGGGATATCAGATGATAGCAAACCACTTCAGAAGATTTAGTTACGATGAGCTTAAGAAGGCCACAAAAAACTTCAAAGAAGAGCTTGGAAGAGGTGGCTCGGGAGCCGTTTACAAGGGTGTGTTAGCAGATGATAGGGTGGTAGCAATAAAGAGACTGGGAGATGTGCTTCGTGCGGAACAAGAATTCTGGGCGGAAACAAGCACTATAGGAAAAATCTACCACATGAATCTAGTAAGAATGTGGGGATATTGTTCAGAAACGAAACACCGTCTCTTGGTTTACGAGTATGTTGAAAACTCATCACTTGACAAGCATCTGTTCTCCTCGAATTTTCTTGGATGGAAAGAGAGATTCGGCGTGGCACTAGGAACAGCCAAAGGACTGGCTTATCTCCACCACGAGTGTCTAGAATGGGTTATCCACTGCGACGTGAAGTCGGAAAATATACTACTAGATGGTAATTTTCAACCCAAGATTGCTGATTTTGGGCTGGCGAAGCTATCTCAAAGAGGTGGACCTGCTGGCTCTGTAATCACCAAGATTCGGGGAACAAAGGGATACATGGCTCCAGAATGGGCCTCGAACCATCCTATTACTGCAAAAGTGGATGTTTACAGCTATGGGGTTGTGATCCTGGAGATAGTGAGAGGAGTTAGGCTTTCAAATTGGGTCCCGGATGACAGGAATGATGTGGAAGAAGCAGCGCTACCACAATTTGTAAGGAAAATTAAGGGGAAAATCCAACAAGAAGACAATTCTTGGGTTGAGAATATAGTGGATCCAAGATTGGACGGGAAGTTCAGTAGGAATCAGGCGGCAACACTGGTAGAGATTGGTCTTTCCTGTGTGGAGGAAGACAGAAACAGGCGGCCAACAATGGCTTCAGTGGTCCTAACTCTACTGCAATGTGAAGAATGAATGGAGTGGTTTGCCATCAATCACGTATAAAATAAAACATTCCAAACACCTGAAAAAAGTGTAAATTGTTATGAATTATTGGAATCTCCATTAATTAGTGGATGCTCCACTAATTATAGATTTATATGAATTATTAGAAGATTTTTATGGATGTCCACCATTTAGTGGAGACACCACTAATTAAGATTAGTGGAAGATGATATATGCCATGATGTAATCTACTAATTAGAGCTCTATAAATAGAGCTATTCTCTAAGCTTGTAATACACCATTATTTTGTGAAAGAAAGATTAGTGAAAGAAAGATTAGAGAAAGAATTGTGAGAGAAAGAAAGAGAGAAGTTTGAAGAGAAATTCTTATTCAAAGAATAGTTAGAGTTTTCTTAGTGTGTAGTGTGTAAATTTTATTCTAACACTACCCTAATTTTATAACACGTTATCAGCACGAATCTCTACCGTTATTAAAGCCAGAAGACAGGTACGCATTTATTGATCTCGCTAAATTCGAATTTGTAGCCCTTGATATTTCTGAAAAAAAAAATTTATATGTCATACAGAAATGCATCTAAATACTAAAAAAAAAATGAGATCCATATGTCATGTGGATAAAAAGAAAAATTTGACCACCTGAAGATGGTCGTACTACCCATTGCACGGTATGAATGGTTGCACCTGAAGTTGCAAGATTGTAAAACCGTGAACTCCGTGATGTATAAAACTACATCTTAGTTAAAAATTTTAACGGAGAAAAAGTTACTGATGAAGTTATATTGGAGAAGACATTCTCCACTTTTCATGTCCTACAGTAACAATATCGAGAAAAAGGGTATTGACAGCTTTAACATGAGTTATTATTAAGAAATCATGAAGCCAGATGAACTGGCTCAACAGCACTCCCAGAAGTGAATGTTGTTGGCTCCAGTAGAAGCCATCGTTATAGTCGTAGTTGTGGCAGTGGTCGTGGTTATGGTCATGGACACATTCGATATTTCCCTTATCACAGAGAAATACTGACCACCTGAAGTGGAACAGAAAAGATAATAAGGGAAAAAGATATTTCCATTAATAATAAGCATCACATCTTTTATTCATATCACTAGTGTTCATTTGAATTTGAGGATACATGCTTATAGTTGCTCTTTTGTAATTGAGCTGACAAATGTAAGATGAAGGTTTGTAATTGTTCTTTTTCAATATTTACATTAGAGGAAGATAAACAATTAGTAATTATGGACTTCAGCTCCTATTTTTCGACATCCTCCTCCTTTTCTTTCCCCTTTGAGCCAGCATCGAGACTAGCAGCAGAATTAACCGTAAAATTACTGCGAAATGAGTCTTGAGATTTTATGATCTCCTTAAGTTTATTATAATTAAACTTCTTATTATATTTGGCCTTGAAGCATGCTTGTCTCAATTTCTGTGTTTGGTCCTCTAACTGCGTATTAGGACTTTCTTCCACCAACTATTTTTCACATTCCAGTATCGCAATAGCTTCTTTCAACTTCTTCTCAGCCATATGTCCTCCTTCTTCTTTATTTTGCATCTCCTGTAAATCGAAGTGATATCATCGGTTATTTACTTATAAATCTTTCATAGTTTCATACTTGCAAATTATAAGTATGTATGAGAGAGAACCTGAATATTCTTGATTATGATCTCCAAGCTCACCAATTTCCTGTGGGGCCATCGACGAATTCCTAACTCCCTACATCTTTTCTTGAGACGGGTTATGCCAATATTCAGTTCTTTGGCTGCGCTCTTGATTGGTAGGTAAAAGTACTGCGAAATTGTTTCTCTTGATAGTGTCTGGGAGTTATTGTCATTCTTCTCTCTCTGCCTCTTAATCATCTTCTTCTCCCCAGGAATTTTGTCTGCAATAATATCTTAAACTTCGATATTATGCATTTCATGAGTACTTACTCCGACTTCGTTGCCAAGACCACTCATTATTTCTCCTAGAAAAAGAAAATAATATCAGTAAAGGTAATACCATTCAAAATCCATGTTTAAATGTATAATAACCTGGAAACATATTTTGGCTTTGTTCAAAATCCATTAGAGAGTAGAAAGGATCATGCACAAGCATATCCTCATTCAAAGGAATAGCATCAAGAGGAACAGTATCAAAAGCGATCTCTTGTAGAGGCGAGATCAACTTGGTCCAAAGCAGTATGTTCAAAATTTCCACTGATTTATATAAAAAACAAACCAAAAGAGAGTTTAATTTCATTATCAAGCATACTAAAAATAAATGGAAGCCCTCAAAGGTATCTCACCTGAAATTAGGAGGAAGCGGTTGGTTTGGAAAGGAAAACATATCAAAATCTTCTGCGTTCGAATTAGGCAGAAGCGGTTGGTTTGGAAAGAAAAATACATCAACATCTGCTGCAGAAACCGAGTCAAAATTTGACCATGTCTCAAATGAATTACAAGTCTCCATATCTGCTTTGTGATTTTTGTTTTTGATGTTTACTAATGACTGATAACTGAGATATATATCGATACATACATATATATATATATATATATATATATATCTGTATGAGGAAGAAGAAGAGGTAGATGGTAGGTAGAGGGTCGGAGGAGAAGAAAAGACAAGAGAGGAAGAGGAAAAGTCGGTACCGGGAAGAGTGAAAAAAAAACGGGAGATATTTTTCTTGACATTTCCTGCTTGTCATCATTTTCTTATATTTCTTTTCTTATTCTCTTGTGAAATCATTATTCTCTAAATTAGGGGGAGAACAGAAACAGTACAAGAAAATCTTGATTGGACAACATCATTAAATTATCTTGATCCGCATACAGGCGCGTGTGAACTTGACATTCAAAAGATAATTTATTTGTAAAGTATTACAAATCAAATGTCAGACGCTTTTTTTTACTCTAGAAGAGTAATAAAATCGCATATGCTAGCTATAAATGCTCTTATTCTAATTGAAGTTCCAGCAGAACAAAAGATTTAACATATAGCTGCTGAGCCAAAAGTATGCCAGAAGCATGGCCGACTTCTTGGTTGTAAAGATAAAAATTCTCGAAAGAAAAGATGATTAAATGATCCAGAAGATCATATTGAAAGACCAAGAGAGAACTGATGACAAAGAACCAGAAGTTGATGAAAGTAACACTGAAATTTCTATTAATTATACCACTTCCGGTAGAAGTTGGAATCGGATAGAAACTGTTATTGATAATATATTTGCATACAATATATCTCTTGATGTTACACAGGATAATGATGATCCCGAACCAATATCGATTGATGAATGTCGGCATAGAAAAGATTGGCTGCAATGGAAAGATGCGATTCAATCGGAGTTAAATGCAACGACAAAACGTGAAGTCTTCGGACCTACGATCCGAACACCGAAGGTGTAAAACCTGTTGGCTACAAATGGATATTTGTGCGAAAGCGCAATGAAAAGAGTGAAATCGTTCGATATAAAGCGCGATTAGTAGCCCAAGGTTTTTCACAAAGACCAGGTATTGACTATGATGAAACTTATTCTCCTGTTGTTGATGTTATTACACTCCGATATCTTATCAGTTTGGCAGTACATGAAAAGATAGATATGCGCCTATTAGATGTTGTCACTGCTTACTTGTATGAAAATTTAGAAAATGATGTTTACATGAAAATCCCCGAAGGATTTCATATGCCTGAAGCATATAAACATTATCCTCGTGAAAATTACTCCATCAAGTTGCAGAAATTATTATATGGCCTGAAGCAATCTGGGCGCATGTGGTTCACACGTCTTAGTGAATATTTATTGAAAGCGGGATTTAAAAATGATCAGGTATGTCCATATGTTTTTATTAAGAAATCTGGTTCTAAATTTGTGATATTAGCTATATATGTTGATGATATTAATCTTATTGGAACTCCTGAAGAGCTCCAAGAAACAATTGATTATTTAAAAAGATAATTCAAAATCAAGGATTTTGGTAAAACCAAATTGTGCCTTGGTTTACAAATTGAACATCTGGAGAGTGGAACATTTATTCATCAATCAACATATACAGCAAAAGTGCTAAAAAGATTTTACATGGACAAAGCACATCCATTGAGTATTCCAATGATCGTCCGATCATTAAATGCGGATAAAGATCCTTTCCGACCTCAAGAAAATGATGAAGAACTCCTTGGTCCTGAAGTACCATATCTCAGTGCAATTGGTGCATTGATGTATCTTGCTAATAATACACGACCTGATATTGCTTTTGCTGTCAATTTATTAGCAAGATTTAGTTCTTCACCAACACGACGACATTGGAATGGAATTAAACAAATCCTTCGATATCTCCAAGGTACAATTAATCTCGGATTATTTTATTCAAATAAAACCAATCCAACATTGATAGGTTATGCAGATGCTGGTTATTTATCTGATCCACATAAAGCACGTTCTCAAACGAGCTATCTATTTACATGTGGAAATACTGCTATATCATGGCGTTCTACGAAACAATCTATAGCAGCTACTTCTTCAAATCATGCGAAATTATAGCCATTCATGAAGCAAGTCGAGAATGTGTATGGCTAAGATCCATGATTCATTATATCCGAGAAAGTTATGAATTATCATCAATCAAAGGTATTCCAACTCCTCTTTATGAAGACAATGCAGCTTGCATAGCTCAATTACGAGGATGATATATTAAAGGAGATCGGACAAAACATATTTCACCAAAATTCTTCTTTACTCATGAACTCCAGAAGAAAGGTGAAATTGATGTGCTACAAATTCGGTCATGTGACAACCTCGCAGATATTTTCACGAAGACTTTACCGATTGCAACATTTGAGAAGTTGAGATATAAAATCGGTATGCGTCGGTTTAAAGATTTAAAGGAATCATCTCATCATGGGGAATAATAAACAGACATATAGAATAGTATACTCTTTTTCCTTCACTAGATTTTTTTTCCCACTGGGTTTTTATCTAGTAAGGTTTTAACGGGGCATATTCTTTATGTAATGGATGGATATCCAAAGGGAAGTGTTATGAATTATTAGAATCTCCATTAATTAGTAGAGGCTCCACTAATTATGGATTTATGTGAATTATTAGAAGATTTTTATGGATGTCCACCATTTAGTGGAGACACCACTAATTAAGATTAGTGGAAGATGATGTATGCCATGATGTAATCCACTAATTAGAGCTCTATAAATAGAGCTATTCTCTAAACTTGTAATACACCATTATTTTGTGAAAGAAAGATTAGTGAAAGAAAGATTAGAGAAAGAATTGTGAGAGAAAGAAAGAGAGAAGTTTGAAGAGAAATTTTTATTCAAAGAATAATTAGAGTTTTCTTAGTGTGTAGTGTGTAGATTTTATTCTAACACTATCCTAATTTTATAACATAAATGTACTTTTGAGTTTTTTTACTTTCTTGCTTCCTTGTCTGGCATATCAATTTGCTCAGTTGTCAAATGTCACTCCATCCAAACTAGCTCAAAAGGTTTTAATTGCCAGTTGCCTTCAAAATGAATGGAAAAACGAACACAAAACAAATTGCCAACGTGCAAGACAATATTTTTACGAAATTAAAGTTTGAGGGTCAAATGAAACATATCACATAACTTACGGACAGAATGTGTAATTTACCCGAAGACTGACTACATATGGTAATACTAAACTAATCAATAAGGACAATTGTGTAAAAAGGATATCCCGTTTCATGTATGCATCTCAACTTTTTATCTGACGTGGAAGGTATATATGTAGTTATTGGTCCATGGTCGAGAAACACAAAACCCTAGCCGCCACCGCACGTACAGATATTTCCCACGTGCAACGGCCTCTCTTGCGCGGCTTCTCTTTTGTTTTTTTTTATCTGGACCGTTAAAACAAAAAACAAAATTTTTTTTAATAGAATGACGTCATTTTAATGGTCATTTAATCGTATGAAATGTTCATGTAATTATGTGAAATGTTTATCTAATTGTGTCAAATATTCATATGAGTTTAAATAACCGTACAAATTATAATACCACAACTTGCGCGCCCCGGATCCAAAGACCAACGGGCTGCCAGTTTTCACATGAAATATTTGAGAGTCGGACAAATTTTCGCCTCTCTCTCCCTCCCACTCTCTCACTCTCTGAGAACATACTCCTGCAGGAAAACTAAAAACGACGTCGAGCTGTTTCATCTTCATCGCCTCACTCTTTACAGCTCTGTCTTCTTCATTTTTTTTTTCAAAACTTTTTTCCTTCTCCTTGAGCTGAAAACAAAATTCTCTTCTTTCATGTGACAACCCGTTTGAGTTTTGCTTTTTTCGGAGTAAATCTCTGTCGGGATGTTGTTTATGCTGATTCGAATGTGATTATGCAGCCAGATTTTTCTTAATTTGTCGACTTTTCTGGGTGTAGTTTATAGAAGAATCCCAAAATCTTGAAAGCTGAAGGGATGGGTTGTTCATCTGGGTTTGGAGCAGCCCATTCCTTGAATTTGCGGAACGAAGTAGTTCTTAGGAGAGCGAGTTTGAATGTGATGTTTTCTGAGGTTCAGAGTTTGAGTAGAGTGAGGAGAAGCTGTCGACATGGATTCCTTTATAAGAAAAAGCAAAGCTTTTTGGTAATGAGCTTGTTGAATCCAGATGGTGAGGCACACTCTGGTGCAAAAGTGAGTATTGTACCTAAGGAAACTAGTAGTGGTTCCGTTGGGAAAGATGCAAACATTCTTGAGAGCAACTATTTAGCAAGAAATGATACTGATAGTGACAATGAAGGTACTAGGGACTTGTTTAGTGGGGATGGTGGAAATGGAAAATTTTCAGGTGGAGGGGGAGGAGGGGGTGGCGATGGTGATGATGGCGGCAATGATGAGGAAGAAAAGGAGTTCGGGCCGTTACTGAAGTTTGAGGAGGTGGTGAGAGAGACTGAGGCTCGTGGGGCAAGTCTTCCTGCTGATATGCTAGAGGCCGCCAAGAGTGTGGGGATTCGGAAAGTGATTCTGTTCAGATATTTGGACCTGCAGGTCATTAGTTTCTCCAAAAAATTTGTTGTTTCTTTAAATGAGCAAACAGGTTGATATACTTAAGTTGTTTATGATTTTATGATTGCAGGGGTCCGCTTGGCCTCTAGGATTCGCAATGAAATCATGTTACATGCTTCGTAACCGGATGTTGGCCGATCCTTCTTTTCTTTTCAAAATTGGAACAGAGGTTTGCAAAGCTAATTTGATGCAATTGTTTATGAACTAATTTTTGGTAGATAAAAAATGTTCTGTGAGTGCTGACTCTTATTGTGCTGTTTCAAGCATCTGAAGATTTAAAAGAGTTCATTTTGCCCCTTGGGTATAGAAAGAGCCCATAGGCAGATATATGGCCTAAACCTTGGGATTCATACCCCCAGGAAATTAAACTAATATATATCCAACCTGACAAAACGACCTGTATTTTCCAATCAGTTAGTTACTCAGTTTTTTCTCTAGAGGTAGGTATTCAGCAATACACCACTCCAATCGTAGCCAACATGGACTTGCAGTCCTGAATTGCTGTTGCAGGGGCCTAAAATTGTGTTTATGGCCAAGAAGCTTCTTGCTCCACCATTTTAGTCATTCCCTTACTCCAATCTTCCCAGAAATCTGTTTATTCAGATGCCTTTATCATCCTTTCAGTAACGGTTCACTATTGTGAAGTGTGAATTGAAGTTGCTAGGTTGCCTATAAGCTGTTTCTGTCTAACACCGAACCCGATAATCTGCTGAAGGGTTTTAGCCTGGCATATGAATACCAGACACTGATATAGTTGTCTTGTATACTTTCGTCTTCCTTTTTTCCTTTAAATCTTCCTTCTTGAGCGGATTCATTTTCATGCCCGATGTCTCTGTTACTTAGACTTGTTATGCCATTATTTTTGTAGATAGTCATTGATTCTTGTTGTGCAACCTTTGCGGAAGTACAAAAGAGAGGCAAGGATTTCTGGGCAGAATTTGAATTGTATGCTGCAGATCTTTTGGTTGGGGTGGTTGTCAATGTAGCTTTAGTTGGTATGCTAGCACCATATGTTAGGATTGGACAACCATCTGCATCACAAGGAGTGTTTGGTCGCCTACAACGAGCTTATGGGGCTCTTCCTAGCAGGTAAAATTTTCCATGCCATGGTGATGAATACTTATATGTTTATCAAATCAGAATTTTTCATTAAGTAATCATTTTGGTTAGATAGGTTGGTAAAACTGTTGTTCATTTTCTTATATTTTAGCTTTAAGTTACATCATTCTTAGGTTCTATTAATTGCCTGATGCAGTGTGTTTGAGGCAGAAAGGCCTGGTTGTAAATTTAGTATAAATCAGAGGATTGCTACTTACTTCTATAAGGTAAGTTTTCCATTAATGTGCAGTGGGCCTTTAATGCTTTTACCCTTTCTATCATCTTATATAACCATTTCTACTTTAACAATGCAATTCTCAGGGTATTCTCTATGGATTAGTGGGATTTGGATGTGGAATAATCGGCCAAGGAATTGCAAATCTTATAATGACTGCAAAGCGGTATGTTTCTATATGGAGATTAACCTTTGTCATGCATGTAACAACTTGGAAGAAATGCCTAATGAAACCTATAGAGTGCGGCATGCTATTTAATGCCTGAACTTAAGTGGTTCTAATACTTCAAGGCTTCTGAGAACTATGTGATTTAGTGATCTAAGAACTAAGTTCTCCCAAGGTCTAATTGCAGTAATAACTGAGTTATGGGTAAGGGTGGCAATGTTGAACACGACACGACACGAAAACGATACGGTTATAGCGGGTTAGAGTTAGGGTTTTGCGGGTTTGGGTCGATATGGGTCAACCCGTTTTAATTTTAAACGTGTTGGGGTCATAAACGGGTTTAATCCGTTTCAACTTGTGAACCCGTTTAACTTTTTTTATACTTTTTGTAATACCTTACAAATTTCACTATAGAAAATTAGATAATTTAATTTTATCATATGAATTAATTGAGCATCAACAAGGAGACATATACTGAGGAGGTTTCACATGCATCAAACATTAATGTCATCTACTGAGGAGGCTTCACATGCATCAAACATTAATGTCAATATTATTTGAAATCAAACATTGATGTCAATGATATTTGAAATTTGCTAGATCTTTAATGTATTAAATAAATTGGACATTTGTTTAGATTTTTAATATTAAGTCTTATGAATTTATTAATATCGCTAAATATTTAGTTAGATGATTTATTGTTTTATTGGCTATTTAAGACTTTATGAGCTGTTTTGTTGGTTGTTTTAATTTTATATGGTTTGATTTGATTTTTTTAAATTTTTTGTATAATGGGTGGACGGGTTGGCGGGTTTAGTAATTATCTATTTAATTTTCGTGTCTAATCGTGTCGTGTCGTATCAACCCATTTATTAATCTTGTTGTGTTCGAATTGGCATGTCGTCTATAATTATCCCAGGTTAACCCGACCCGACCTGCCAACACGAACACAACACGATTGCCACTCCTAGTTATGGGAACCAAAATCTAAATGTCAAATGATTTTACTTGACTAAATTTAGCTGTATTGAATCAAGTAAATAATCTAGCTCTCCTAACTATATCTTAAATTCAATGTAATTTCTTGTAGGACAAATATACGGATTATAAGACTGCCTACACCATAGTGTGTTAGAACTCAGGGATTCATAACCCAACTCCTCCGCTCTCTCCTTAAGAATAGAAGAAAAAAAAGAATGCTTCATTGATCAGGTCAACTTGTGAACTTTGATAACCTTCTTCTAGAAGAAAAAAAGAATGCTTCAGTGATCGGCCAACATGTGAACTTTGGTAACCTTCTTCTATTTTTAAGGACAAGACAATCTTAGCTCAAATTGAATGTCTAATGTATCATTTAATCT
The DNA here is from genome assembly GCA_026120185.1 of Voacanga thouarsii. Taxonomy (NCBI): domain Eukaryota; kingdom Viridiplantae; phylum Streptophyta; class Magnoliopsida; order Gentianales; family Apocynaceae; genus Voacanga; species Voacanga thouarsii. The sequence goes on along the minus strand of JANUWF010001287.1, from coordinate 2,656,215 downwards.
TTGCAATTTGGCCTATACATTAGATATTCAAATGGCATGATTCTTGTTTTTAGCACTACTTTTTATGAGAGAAGGTGATTTCATCAACTTTGGTATGGCCTAAAATAAGAAACCTGCTTGCATTATCTGTTTGATGTGTATGACACTGAGGGAAGGGCACAGGCGGGCATTGAACTAGATGATGACTTCAGACTTCTTTCCCGTAGTTCATTTCTTTTTCTGTTCTGCTATAGTGGTAATTTCAACTATTTATTTGATTGGCATTGGACCTTCCACTGCTCTCTCTCTCTCTCTCTCTGAATAATTAATTCAAGAATTCACATAAGAACTGGCTAGTACCATGCCGGATGAAGTGGATCATTCTCATTCATATGATTTTGGATTTCAGAAACATAAAAAAATCAGAAGACGATATACCCGTTCCACCTCTGGTGAAAAGTGCAGCGCTCTGGGGTATGCATTTCTTAATCTTCCTCCTAGTTCTTGCTGATGAGTTAACCAATATACAGTTTTGGATGGAAAAATGATCTGCTATAGCTTTTCCTGTCTGGTTATTTAATTATCTAATAGCTGTAAGTTTATTTGTATTTTTCTTCAACATTACGGCACATAGATAGGGACCGGCAATGGAATAATGATGAAGCATTTGAATCATAACTTTCAGTTATTAAGCTATACACACTATTCATTTCTTGCCTTCGTTTTTCTGCACAATGCCAAATTATCTAACTCATGGTTACAGTTTTATTAAGTAGTTGAACTGTATAAGAATATTGAGGTGGCTTAAAGCATTGTTTTCAATTATAATATTGAAAATGGGCCTCCGTGGTGAAATCCACCGATGCACTTGTCTGCCTAGAAGCTTAAAGGAAGTCAGCTACTACAAATTGGCTGCACAAATACCAAATTGCTGCTGATGCACAGTCTTCTTGATCTTCTTACATTCTATTTAAGCTAATCTTCTAGCTTCTTTTAGTGAGCAAACTTTATTTAATTTAGCGACTATGCAGTAATGTTTAGGAGCAACGCAATCTTGCATTGTTGTATTTGCAATTTTTTTTTTTTTTTTTTGGTCCCCATCTACTAGGCTAAAACACACATACATTGCTACTTTCTTCATGTACAAACTATAATTCATCTCGCAAGTGGTTTGGGTACTCAACCATGATTTTTGTTTCTCTTCTAGATGGATGTGGATTTCTCTTTTGGCTATGTGTTTCATCAGCAGGGTTCAAGCGCAACTTGTATTTTTGTTCTGGATTGATGCTTTTTAAAGCTTTAACGTGTCATGTTAAAAGTTTATATACATTGTCATCTTTTACCTCTCCAAAAACTTAAATTCATCTTACTATACATATTCAAGTGTCTTGTGTCTTTGTTGTTTATCCACATAATTTGGATTCTTCATGTTTACGTTTACCACTCATCAGGTTTCTATTTTACTCTTTTTACAGGTGTTTTCCTTGCAGTTTCTTCCAATACTCGCTATCAGATTATAAACGGGTTGGAACGCTTGGTGGAAGCTTCTCCTTTGGCGCAGCAGGTTCCACCTGTTGCAATGGCATTTACTGTTGGTGTGCGATTTGCCAACAATGTCTATGGTGGGATGCAGTTTGTGGATTGGGCTAGGTGGAGTGGTGTGCAATAAAGCTCTAGGCGCTCCTTTAGAAATCAAGCTCTGTCTACCAGACTGCTTCGCTAAAGAATAGAATAAACGTATTGTCACGTGATCCTGAACTTCAGATTCACTGTCTGGAGCTGTATTTCAGATGTCTTCTTCTGTATCCTGAACTCTTAAGTATGATTCACGGGACAAGGGAAAAGAGAGTTTTTCTTTTGTTTCCATTTTACAGTTGAACTTAAGCAAATAGAAGTACTAGATTGTTTAGTACCGATTATTGAGTGTTGAAGGGACTTGCTGAATGTTGACCGAATAATTCCTCTTGAAATGAATAGGTTTGTCAATGTTTGTGCCTATGTACACGGACATGGTTGATGACCACCACTTCTGGCCTCGCGGCTGCCTCTGGACCCTCTACTCTTTTCCCCAGCAGTCCTCCCTCCTGTTGCTTAGAATGGTTGAAACATTAGCAGATTGCATGGATTCAATTACACCAGAAGATACATGCGTATTGTGAATCGATACCAAATATGGAATTTTGAGGTGGTTCAAAGGAAAAAGTTAAACCTGTTCCCTAGATTCAAGAGTGAAGGATATTCTTCAAACGATTCCTATGATAGCTTTCCAGTTTCCAGGAAAATATGGCCGGCCGTATTGTCCTTGAAGACCACCCTGCATTTCTTTCAGTCCTTGGGGTTGGGGGTCGATTCTCACTACTCAGCTTTCTGCTTTATGAAAAGAAGAGGATTCCCCATCGGACGAGGCAGGCAGTCAATGGTCATAATAGGAAGCAGCAGCAGCAGCCGCAGCCAAAATAACGCGTAATACAATTATACTAACTAAATACATGAGAAGAGAAGGGCAGTGCTGCATTGCCTCTGTCGTACCCAGCAACAGATTCAGATGGGAACAGCACGAAAAAAGGCAAGAGATGAGCACCAGAGATGGCAGAAACCCATCCGAGTCCAGCTGGCGTCTCCCCTTTCCTAGTCTTCTTTCTTTCCACATGTGTCCTAGATAGCTGTAATCCCTCGACACAGAACAAACCAACCAATAACTGCTTCCGAAATCGGAATCATATCATTGTTCAGTCAATGGTCAAAAACCTGAATCTTTGCTTCAGAGAAAACCCTTCTAAGCTTTCTTGTCTCTTCCGCAGCAGTTGCTCCCACACTCACTCGCACTCGAGTGGATTTCTCTTGTTTTAACTTGCAAGTAACGGATATATATCCTTTCCCGCCTTTTCTCGTAATCCTCTTCTGCTTTATACTTAATTATAAACCTCCTAAGACCCCACAGCTATCATACCACCCAGAAATCCAAGGAAACAATTTTTTCTCTAGGTTCTTCGAAGATGAATGTTCTCTTTTTCTGAATCTCTCCTGCTGCAACTGTCTTTTCTATTGAACCTCCTTTCTTAATCTTCTTGAAGTTGAAAACATACAGGGATTGGAATCATCAAGAAAGAAAGGAAAAAAAAAAAGGAAAAGAAAAAACGCGACAATGACGAAGATCAATGCCCTCCGTCGATTTCTCCTTCCTTGTCTCCACCCAACCGCAACATCTCCGGTCCATCCGTCCACCATCAGCCACACCCCCAAGAAACGCATCAGCACGTCCCTCCGCGATGACATTGACGACCAAATTCGGCAACAGCAAGAAAATCACGGAGAAGAAGACGTCTCTGAGCCCCCCACCCCAGTGGGTACTACGCTATCGGCTCCACCACGCCCCTCCAAAACAATGGTTATAGGCACTGTTTTTGGCCACCGCCGCGGCGGCCACGTATGGTTCTGCGTCCAACACAATCGTCTCAACACCAAGCCCTCCCTCTTCCTTGAGCTTTCCATTCCCACCACTACATTGATCCAAGAAATGAGCTGTGGCCTCGTAAGAATCGCCCTCGAGTTCAAGGACGACTCCGCTGATTCCGAACTGAGTCGCTGCCCTCTCCACTCCGTCCCTGTCTGGACCTTGTTCTGCAACGGCCGAAAACTCGGGTTCGCCCTCCGACGAAAGGCAACTCAGCAGAATCGCCTCATGCTCAAGACCATGCAGTCCATAACGGTCGGAGCAGGCGTGATACCCTCCGGGTTTGGATCAGGATTTGGTTCCGGGTCTGAGGAGCTCATGTACATGAGGGCCAATTATGAGTGCGTCATAGGGAGTGCTGATTCCGAATCCTTTCATCTAATCAACCCGGATGAGGGTCCGGGTCAAGAACTCAGCATTTTCTTGCTCAGAACAAAGTAATGAAATTTGAACTCAAGACGGGGCAAAATTTGGGTCAGTTTTGAGATTTCTTTTGCCGCGGCTGAGAAAAAGAAAAGAAAATAGGGACTCTTCCTGCTCCAGAGAACTTGAAGAGTCAAACTTGGAAAGCAAGCTGATATTTGACAGAACTGTATCTTGTGATATTCTTTTTCTAAAGAATCATTTGAGTTCTTCGGTTTTAGGGCAACTCTAATTGTAAATCGTTATTGGGGGGGGCGGCCTGTCGTGGTAGGTATTGTTTCTGCTAGAAATGACTTCAATACTGGATTATCTTTTATGTCCATCGTATCATCGTTTCTTTACATTGGTGCTGCTCTGCAAACTTGTGGTTTTGGCAATGGAAAAAGTTCATATTTTGTGTTCAAGAAATAGTTGTATAACAGCCCTGCTTTAGAACTTCAGCTGGGTCTTTTCCATGTTTTCCTTTGATTCTTCACAATCTGCACTAGCCCGGCTTTCTCATTCAATCAATAATTCAGATAATCACAATCAATTTAGGTCTCCTTTCTGAAACCATTTTAAAAATTCGCTAGCATAATCTTTTAGATTCGTAGTCCAGTCTATTGTCTAATCTGGTTAGTTACTTTCTTTGATACAATGATTTGATTTCCTGTAATACTGGGCAATGTTCTTGGAATAAAGAGATGCTTTGATAGCTGAATATTCCGCTTTATTAGAACATGATGAAATGAAATTGGAAGATATGCTTAAATAAGATGCAGGTGGCCAATCCACACGTAATAAACAAACTTTAAAACATCACATAAACAACTTATAAACAAATCTCTAAAGCATCTTGCTATAATCATGGAGATTTCAGGGGCCATGGATTAATTTCATGGATGCTTTCCAGCCCAGCTTTAATCCAGGGCTAAAACCACACTGTTAATCTGAAAGTTTTGAATCTTTCTCTTTGATTTGATAATATTACACCGATTGTATGGTGAGACAGTAATTCTAGAGCTCTGTAATTGCTTCAATGCAACAGAGTATCATCTACATGATTTTGCTCAAACTGAAGTAACAACATTGTTGAAAGTCACACTTGCTACCACATGTTGGCTCTATTTCAAGGGTTAATGAGTAATTCAGAAACTTGAAGATGCTGAAGATACAGAATAGAGATTCGAATAATATACAGCAATTTGTCATACACCAATTTCGAGGTTAACTTTCAACGTAAAGTCCCATCTGAAGACTGATGCGTGAACTTGTGGTTCCTCCTAATATAGATATATTTCCAATGTAAGTATTTCCTGGCTGCGCTTCATCATCAAGCTTTTTGACCTGCATATCGGCCGGCCCTTTCTTAGCTCCAACGCCCCACGACTGGTCTGGCTTGAAAAATCTAGCACCACAAAACAAAGAGATTCGAACCTTTCCAGCTTATTTCGGGAATTTTAACTGTCTTTTGTCTAAAACCATTCAAGTCTTATCATCAAGGTCCTGGATCACTTAATAATCAGCAGCAAAATAAGTAGAAAATTTTTCTAAGTCGGCAACTTTATTACTCACAAAAAAAAAAAAAAGAAAAGCCAAACAGCATAAGCTGCCAACTATGTTTGCTAAAATAGCTAGAATTTGTCCAATACCACAGCACTGCTTCAATACAGTAGGCAGGGAAGAGTACTATGTGATTCTATTGTGCGCACTGCTAGTGTAGGACTCAATTGTGAACGAATACATGTGATTGATAAGGCCTGGAAATTTTCTGTCCCGAGCTATAATTAATAGCGCACCATGAACCAACCTTAGAAAACAAAATGAGCCATGAATCTCTTCCAAGGAGAAAATGTCTATTGAAGCAATGGTAATAACGATCCTATCACCCATATATAGCATTTTTCCCATTAGACTACAGAGGACTTCCATTATATGGCACTACTGAAACTAAATGACGTACTAAAAGGTTCCCAAAGAGTTTGGGAGTCACCGTGATAGACGTAAATTTGCTCTCAGTTAGGTGTCAAAGTATCGCCGAAGTGTGAGGTTAAAAGATGCAGGTATAAGGTTCGATCCTTGAAGATATGGATGCATAGGTATGGCAATATGGAGTACCTTTGGTAACAAGTTGGAATTGTTAAAGGGATGAAAATATTAGTAAAAAGGAGAAGAGCTCAATATGCGATTTTTTTGCAGAGGATTCCTCACAAAGTTGATCTTTCGATTTCCCTTTTAGCGAAACGCAGAGGATAAAGTCACTTATTCCTTCTAATAACAGTATGTTTGGTTGAGATAAAAAGTAGGAAGGGAAGTGGAGGGAATGTAAATATGTAATTTTTATTGTTTTGTTAAGAAAAAAAAATAGAAGGGAAGTAAATTAAGATGATAGGTTATTCTCTTCTGTGTTAGAAAAGGGACGCAAATTATCATTTACTTTCTGTTCTATCTCAACTAGGAGCAGAAACACACATAGTCTTGGGGGCTTTGGCCCTCTCCCCCCCTTTTTTTCTAATTGATATTAATTATAGTATATTAACTGTAAGTTACAAAATATTTATATTCTTAACCTCTTCTAATTTTTTTGAAATTCTTACTAATTATAATTTATTAAATTATGAGTTACAAAATATTTGTATATATGTTATACTATCAGGTCATTTCGAAATCTATTAGTGGTTATCTATTCTTTTATACTTACTAAATTTTATACTTCTAATAAATATTAGAAGTATAAAATTTTTTATTGTACTTGTTTGAGATTTTTTTTGTCTTATTCAGCTATTTCCTTTTGATTTTCTTTTATCAACCAATCCACAAATAAATTTTCTGCGCCACCTCCAAATTTTGATTTTTTCAAAATTTTTTTTCTACATCCGCAGACCTGAACTAAACAAAATAGAAATAAATCATATTTATTTTATTTCTAACCAAACATAGTGTAAAGACATTGACGTTAAATTTCACACGAGGCAAAACTTTGCTCAGAAGTTAACAGTCGCACTGAGATTATCCCATATTAATCCAACACCTCAAAACTTGATGCGAATATAGCCATGCCTATTATTAATCATACTGTTATACAACTAACTAGGCAAGTATCTAGCCTCAATCAGCGGAAGATGCAGAAGAAGAATATGGAACTAAAGTCATATATATGAGTGATCATTTAGAGTCATTTCTTGCTGTCACCTCGAATGATAATCTGCGGGATATTTCTTCACCAATTTGCAGGATTTTTTAAATAGTACATTGGAATGGAATCAATTGCTCTGAATGTCACTTCTCGTGGGCAATCAACAAACATGCATGATACTTTTATCAAATTCTTTTATACACGGCATCTTCACTGCAACCTTCAGCTATAGATGATCCTCAGAAGCGAAGAGTCCTTTTCTAATCCTACGAATTTGCGTACAAAACCCTTCGTGTCCTTTACCATGTTGGTGTAAGGAGACTGAAGACGCATCATCGAAACAACTCTGAAGCCTGGTCGCAAAGTTTCTCCAGAGGGGGATTTCTTTGCCCTGAAACGCCTCTGGTCATTAGATGTATAAATAATTAATTATATCTTACAGGATTGCATGGTAAAGATAAAAAATCAAGGTCTATCATGCTAAAGAATTCTGGCAGAAGGCACAGGAATGCATGCTGCTGTAACTGGCAAAACTTCTAATCCCATATTACAGAGAAAATTCAGCTGCTTCTTTGTAGAAGATGGCATCTTTTTTATTTTGAAAGATGTCGATGGTAGGAAACTGTTGTTCTGCTATTTAACCTGAAAGTTCAGCATATTTGATTACCAAACTTTTAACTTTACTTTTTTTTCCCCTTTAAACCACCAAAAGGCAGCTTAATTGTTTTTTGTATAAATAAAATAAATACATATAAAATTATTTGTGAATTATGAGTAAAATTTCACATGAAATCTCTTTGCGTTTTGTTTGATAAGTATTCCCAATTTTGGTGGTGTTTATTTTTGTTTTTTTTTTCCCTTTCTTTACGTGGACTATGATTAAAATTTGATTCCTAACCGTCTTCTACATCATCCACAAAATTAGCATACAAATCCAAAATTAAGATTTCAGTCCAGTTTATAGATTAAGAAAAATTCTAATGTAAATCGAATTCATAATGGATCACTTTAATGAATTATTTTACATATATATAATTCGTTAAAACATGTTATTCACCGTAGATCCAATCCACTTTAGAGATAGATTGGAGCTTCTCGCAATCTTTTTCTTTTTACAAATGACAAAATTGCTTTAAGATTTTTTTTTTTTTCCCCTCGAATTAGGCCAGAGCGATTTTTTACTTCATACGGTACTTCTAGGCTGTAGCTGTAGGACAACTTCCCTCAAAACAGTGCAACTTTTCTCAAGGAAGAAATCTCTATACGATAAATAGAGAAGGGAAATGATTCAACATGCTCAGGACGTCCGAGTTTTGTAGAGGAGTTCCAAGAGAAAGATTCGAAAAATGCAGAAGTACAATAACAGGGATAAGAAAACAGACATGAGATCTTTTACCTTGGAGAGCCGTCACTTTTCTTGTCCTACTTTTAGATTGAACACTGGCGGTGAGGACGAGATAACCTGCATCCCGAGGATTAGATGCAACCAAATGTACTGATCTAAACCTCAGGATGCAGATTACCTGATCCTGACCCCATATTAGCTCTTTTTGTATCTGAGAGGTTGCAGGTTTGATGGAAAGAGAAATATAAATATGGAGAGCATTGGATGATAATTTGCATGAAGAGTTCGACAATGATCATATGGACAGGGGCATCGGAATTTATAGTACTTCAAAAGCCTATCAAACTCTTTTTTAAGATGCGATGAACGTGTCTTGTTATAATAGGGAACTAAAACGACCGATTTTATGGTTGGTTTTAACTTTAATTGGATAGTTGGTGTGGAGTAAAGAGACACATCGCTGCATATAGTATACAGCTATACCATGATGATAAGGTGCTCTCAGGTGGAATCATAGTTGATTCTGTTCGTCCCTAATCAATGGTAAGTTGAGAACTTCCTTTCTTCAGGCAATGATGTTTCTGCCTTGACTGCTTTCTCAACAGGAACAAAGACCAAAGTTTAGCTGGCAATTCGTTTTGTTCTACTACTCAAGATATTGAAGGCAATCATCTTCAGAAAATTTCCAGAAAAGAACAGAATTGGTTCCTTCTTTTTTCTTTATTATTATTATTATTTAACTTTGATAAGGGGAAATGAAAAGAATTGCTTTGGGGCAGCCCTCCGTGTCACAACAATTTTCACACGCTGAAAGAAGAAGAAAGGAAGCATCTAAAGATGAACCCTGCGCCGTGCGTACTGCATACTTCAATTTGTTATTCATCAATAACTGTGAGTTCCATGAGCTGGTCCGCGCATGGGATTCTCCAGCCCAAGCCATCAGTGATGATCAATCAGAATAGGAAAGAAAACGTTGCATAAGAATCTGCTATGTATACATGTTACGCATCAATATATTCTATTCCCCTGTGGTATCAGAATGGCGTGCATTCAAGTCAAGCTCATAAAACTGCGGTAAAGAGTGGAAAGAAGAGCTTGTGGTTTCATTTTCAGTGAAATTTTTATTGAGTTGCTACTTCTTAACCGAGGGAACCTGTCATGTCATGACTACTTGGTGATGGTGAGTTGCCTAAGCAAACATTTATCAATCAATCGTTAGGGTGTAAATAAATAGTAATTAAATTAGGTTAAATTTATAAAAATATAATAAAAAATTATTAAATATGTAGGATTAAGTGAAACTCAGAGTAGGATCAAAGAAAAAAATATAATGTGTTGTGAATATATAATTATTTTTTAAAAATAAAAATTATTTAAATTATTATTATTTTTAATTATAAAAAAAATTAGTTTGAGAATGATTGGTATCGATTCACACCTAAGGATGGCAATTTCTCCGTTTAAATTAGAAACCCGGCTCGACTGGACAGAAAATTCCCCGATTTAAGCGAAGACAAGACTGGGACGAACTTTATTCATTGGCCCACCAACGGAGGATGGGGATTGTATGATCCCCACCCCCGGTCTGAACCGGTCCACAATATTTTATATTATATATATTATAAAATTTATATATATTATATATATACATACCATATGTATATATATATATATATATTATATAAATTATAGGTAGATTATATATATTATAAATGATTATATATGTATATAAAATAAAATAAAATAGAAGAAGAAAAAAAATATTAATTATCAATTTTACTCTTACTAATTTAGTGATATAATTAATACATAAATTATTAAAAACCATCACAAAATTTTTTGAAATAATTAAAATTTTTTAAATAAAAATATATCAAAAGTTAAAAAAAAATTATAAATATTTTTAGATTCAATCAGGCGCTGCATCTCTATTGGGCCAAAACTATAGATTATTTTATTCTTCATGGGTCAAGACCAGGATCCTTACCTTTTTCCGTGACAGAAATAGGCCCGAAATAAAAAAATGAGAGGTGTGCGGGACAGGCCGGGATTTCCAGTTCCCGGCCCGCCCCATTGCCATCCCCATCACACCAAATGTTTCCACGCCAAGCTGACCAATACAATTATACATCTCTCCACGAGTTTACCCGGACCTTGCCTATTCATATGTAATCAACCCATTTATTGCGAGTTACACTCCATTCTCTTTAGGCCCAAGGACCAATGGAAAAACGTCGCTCTATTGTCGTGGCTGCAAAAGGATCAGGATCTTCCATATGCTACTGTATATATATTTCAAAAGTTAAATCTTGATTAGCACCTCCAATTGGACCAATTCCCTCAGAAAAATGTTTTCCATGTCAATTTTCATTCTAGACAAAAGCGCATCTAGAGATCAGTCCACCCGCGTTGCAATTCAACTAATGGTTCTACTGAGATCACATTCACGTCTACTGCACTCTTACAAATTTTGATTATCAACGGCTTCCGAAAACCTTAAAAAGAAAGCATAAATTAAAGCACAAAAAATCAATTTCCCTTTTATTGGAGTACCATACAAAACAATGAAAATACAAATCCGAACCAAGAAACAGCAATGGTTAACCTATGGTGAGATACGAATAAGCTGAGAAAAGAAAACAAAACTTGTGATGATATAATCATCAACAAATAAACGTTTATCTTGGAAACTGGAACCTACATATACTGATACATTCTTTTGTGGTAGGATGCTACCTAATAGCCTATACACTGAAAAATGTTTCATGGCCGCAACTACAAAACTTATAGCCATGGCTCTTTCTTCCAACTAATACAATAAAGACCTTAGCCCTACTTGTATCCTAATCTCATCAATTCCTAATTGTCGAGAAACAGATTAGATGCAGCACTATTGAGTAAGGGAAGAAAACAGCATCGACTATGAATCATTGAAAGGCCCAGGGGATAGAAGCTTCTTCATTGTCTCATACGTCATGAAAGCAATTCCTACACCAGGAACAACCTTGTAGTATTCGGGCAATATCCCTCTATACAACCCACGAAAACCTTCACTGCGGATAATGTGCCTGAATGTCCCAGGCAATCCAGTATTATAAACACGGGCCCGACCTGCAACGCCCTCCAACTGCATTCTTCGCCTCACAAGATCCAGAGGGAATGTTACTGCAAAAATACAAAAAAAGAGAAGGCTTGTTATTATGAATTTGGTTGTGGAATATATTGTCCTATTCCTCCATACAAGACACTGAATCAGTGGGAGAACAATTATGGGAGTAAATTACAGAGACTTCCTCTTGGTTTGACACACACACTGCCAAGAATTAAAGAAAGAAATAAGCAAAATAATATAAAAGAGGTAGGCAATAAGTGGTAACGAAGTATCTGATCCTAACCCTTGTTAAGGAGCAAGGGAGCAAGCCTGACAGGGAGGTCAGTGTAGTTTCAGAAACAACTTATGTCAAACTTCAATTTAAAGGTTATAAAAGATGCAACAGAAAGGGTTCGAGAAGCTGAAGCTAAGCTGAGATAGGACATGATCAAAGGTGGCAATTTGCTTGTCACAGTAAATCCATACACGCAAAAAAAAAGAGCCCAACGTATGGAAAAGTTCCCTAAATGGAGGTTGAGAATATACTTGGCCAACAAAACTGCAAACAGAAAAACTAATGAAACAATAGTAACAAAGAAGTCCTAACAAATTTGCACAGGCAGCAAAAGGCAAAAAGCATGTAAAGCAATATCATAGACAAATAACCCCATCCCCTTTTCACCACAACTTGGTGCGGTGTTGAAGTGGAGGTGGTTCCACAAGGAGTCATGTTGGTAATCCAAACCACTCACCAGTTGAGGATGCAATTCCTGAAAGGCTCCCACAGGCGAGGCTTACAATAACTGTAGAATCCGCAGGCCTGGCAACAAATAACAAAATGTTATATTAAAGACCAATAAGGCAAAAACAGAGTGAACAGAATAACTGAATGCATTTTTCAATGAAAGAACTATGTCCTAACCTTTGAGTGAGCCACAATGAACTCAGGGTCTCATAAACTGAAAAGCTTATTGCTATACTGGGTCCAACACCCTGCATTACGATGAAACTTGTAGCATGAGAGACAGAAACACATTGACAAACAAGTGCCGACAGATGCACCAAATATCAAAGCAGAATGCATACCAACAATGTTGCTCCAAGTCCTTTATACAAACCAAAAAAACCTTCATCTCTGCAAATGGTACTAAGGGCATGCCAGATGCCACGATAATAGATTGTGTTCCTCTAGTAACATCCAAAAAGTCCAAAAATCAGAAAAAGAACTGGATATCATCTACAAGTTAAATAGCAAAGCCAATATATCTTAAAGGCATAGGTACACTACTAAAAAGAGTCATCATTGGTATCCCAAAGCAAAATTATATCTGTTAAAGTAAATGAATATACCTGTGCTGCAAGCCTTGTCCTGACAAGATCCAAAGGGTATGTGGCAGAAGCAGCAGTTATTCCAGCTAATCCACCACCAGTGAAATGCACTAAGACATTTGCAGCTGCATTTCCAGCATGACTATCCAATCCAGAAATGGATTTCAATAACTGCGCAAATATCAGAAAATCAGGAAGATGCACAAGCATTGAGCTGCACCATTGATATATTTTGACTAAATTTTAAGTGATTGATAAGGCTAATATTAGTCTATACTCACACTCTTGTAGCGCTCGTATACATAGAAGTTGACTGAAGAGTAGGGTAGGCGATGAGCAATTGTAACCAGGTTTCCTTTCCAGAAAGCCCGAAAGCCCTCTTCTTTGACAATACGCAAAGCCTCATGCCATATACTAGCCTTGCTCAACACTGCAACATCTGAATGCATACCTTGGACCTTAAAAATTCAGAAAAATAAAACGTTGAAACCAAAAGGAGACAAATAGCTAATGAGTGTTTTGGTATGTGACAAAATATTTCCACCCACACTAACTAAAAAGATCCTGAAATCACCATTGCTTCCGTATAAAGCTCAGAGAAACGCACACTAGCAGAATAATTAATTATTGACCGAAGAATCCGCCAAAAACAGAAATCTTAGCAAGAGATAACAGACAATAAGAAGTTGCTTCAGCGTTTTAAACACCCCCACCCACCCTCCCCCAAAAAAAAAGGAGAAAACACACACACACACACACAACCAACCCACCCAAAAAAAAAAAAAAAAATCATGCAAAATAATTTTGAAAATTTACAAACAGCATTGAGTTTCAAGATCGTTTCAAAAGAACTCTATCAATTTAGTTTGAAAATTCCTTTTTTTTTCCCCACCTACTTACACATTCCTCAACCTCCTTCAAAAACCCGCTTTATGCTCAACAACCCCTACCTAGTTTTCACATAAAGCACAGTTCTTTTTCACTTGCGAAAGCAAAAAGTTCAAATTTGTAAACGCGTTGAACAAAAAATAATGTCCTACAGAAAAGGAACTGAGAAGCCCAAACCTGGAAAAGAATTGTGAGTCGAGCAAGAGGTGCAGTACATGTCTTGCTGAAAGCTCCGGCGACGCCACCAGCGAGGAGCTGAGGCACTGTCCCAATCTGCGATTGCGGGTGCAAAGGCGGTTGCTGCGGCTGGTGTTGATGCTGCGGTAGAAACTTCCTTGCACCGGTATCTACCACACGGTCCACACCGCCATGACCGGACACCCCAACCCTTGCTTCCATCGCTATTATTCCGCCACGAATCTTTTGCTCCAATCGAACTGGAGAATTGTTATTCACGTCCGGGTTTGAGAAATTGAAAGGCAATGTGTTTTGGGATTATTTGATAGTGGATGAGGAATTGGCAGGCATTATTAATGGCGAAGAAGAAGAGAATTGAGATTTTTGAGAGAGAGAGCGAGGAAGAGAAACCCTAGGAAAACCCTGGCTTCCGGCGCTTCCCACGAGTGTAGTCGCAGATGGCTTCTTGCGTACGCCGGTTTTCAATTTTGAAATGGTTTCGGGGACAAATTTAGGAATATTCTTTTGCCTCGTTTTTTCCTTTCTCACAATGGAAGAGGATGCGGAAACTGCCCGTTCGATCATAAAATTTTGAATTTAGAATTTAGAATTTTTTATTTTTAATATTAATATTTTATTATTATAATTCTTAATAAAATTAAAAGATATTATTATATAAAACATTATATATGAACAAAGAGAATTAAGATCAATTGATAATTAATTTCATTACAATTAACAACAAAAAAATTATTAAGTGTTATGAATTATTGGAATCTCCATTAATTAGTGAGGCTCCATTTATGTGAATTATTAGAAGATTTTTATGGATGTCCACCATTTAGTGGAGACACCACTAATTAAGATTAGTGGAAGATGATGTATGCTATGATGTAAGCTCTATAAATAGAGCTATTCTCTAAGCTTGTAATACACCATTATTTTGTGAAAGAAATATTAGAGAAAATTGTGAGAGAAAAGAAAGAAAGAAATTCTTGTGCAAAATAGTTAGAGTTTTATTAGTGTGTAGTGTGAATATTTTATTCTAACACTACCCTAATTTTATAACACGTTATCAGCACGAGTCTCTACCGGTACAAAAGCCAGAAGACTAAGCACGAGTTTCTGCCGTTAACAAAATCAGAAGACAGGTACGCATTTATTGATCTCTATGGCTAATCTCGCTAAACTCGAATTTGTAACCCTTGGTATTTTTGGAAAAAATTATATGTCATGGGTTCTCGATACAGAAATGCATCTAAATGCTGAAGGCCTTAGTGAAACTATTCAAGCAAATAATAGTGCATCTGCACAACACAAGGCTAAAACTTTGATTTTTATTTGTCGTCATCTCGATGAAAATTTGAAAATGAAATATCTTACTGAAAAAAATTCATATGGCCTGTGGGTAAATTTAAAAGAAAGATTTGACCACCTGAAGATGGTCGTACTACCCACTGCACGGTATAAATGGTTGCACCTGAGGTTGCAAGATTTTAAAACCGTGAATGAATATAACTCCGCAATATATAAAATTACATCTCAATTAAAATTATGCGGAGAAAAAGTGACTGATGAAGATATGTTGGAAAAGATATTCTCCACCTTTCATGCCTCAAATATTGTCCTGCAACAACAATATCGAGAAAAGGAGTATACAAAATTTATAGATTTAATTACTGCCATCTTCATTGCAGAAAAGAATAATGAGTTATTATTGAGAAATCATGAAGCCAGACCAACTGGCTCAACAGCACTCCCAGAAGTGAATGCTGTTGGCTCTAGCAGAAGCCATCGTTATTGTCGTGGTCGTGACCATGGTCGTGGCCGTGGTCGTGGTTATGGTCGTAGACACGCTCGATATTTTCCTTATCACAATCATAATCAAACTGTGAGAAATACTAGCCACCTGAAGTGGAACAGAAAAGATCATAAGGGAAAAGAAAAAGAAATTGAAGAAAAGTATGATGATATATGTTATAGATGTGGCATGAAAGGTCATTGGTCACGAAACTGTCGTACGGCTAAGCATTTAGTTGAATTATATCAAGTTTCATGGAAAAATAAAAATGTGGAAGCAAATTTTTCTCAACATCCAATAAATAATGTTGAGGATGATGATATTGATCCTGAAGATCTTAATATTAATATTACCCATATGGATGTTTTGGATTTTTTTTGAACACTCAGACTGTAGGATAGACCATTTAATTGGTGATGGCAGTGTCCACAAGAACTAAAGCATCACCCTGATATTTTTGTATTTTCATTTTCATTCTAATCTAATAATATTTACGTTTGCATATATATATTTGTATTCAGATGGCTGTTGTTAATGATGATGTATGCATTATTGATAGTGGAACTATACACACCATACTAAAAAATGAGAAATATTTTTCTGATCTCAAAATAAGAGAAATAAATATTTATACGATAAACGGTAGTGCAAATGTGATTGAGGGCTCCGGAAGAGCTAGTATATTATTGCCTAAAGGAACAACAATTATTATTGATAAGACACTATTTTTCTCAAAATCCAGAAGAAATTTATTGAGTTTTAAATATATCCGCAGAAATGGGTATCATGTTGAAACAAATGAAGAAAATTGGATTGAGCATCTTTTTATTACTCAAATGCATTTGGGTAAGAAATCTGTATTAGAAAAGCTGTTGTCTTTTTCTACTGACCTATATTTTGTAAAAATACGTGCAATTGAAATTCATCATCTAGTAAACCAAAAGTTTACTGATCCTATTACTTTTAGCATTTGGCATGACCGGTTGGGTCATTCGGGATTTACCATGATGAGAAGAATCATTGAGAATACACATGGTCATCCTTTAAAAAATAAAAGGATATTAACATCAGAAAAATTCGCATGTACTGCATGTTCCCTAGGAAAATTAATTGTTAAACCATCACCAATAAAAGTAGGAGCTGAAAGTCCTACATTTCTCGAACGGATTCACAGAGATATTTGTAGACCTATTGATCCACCACGTGGACCGTTCAAATATTTTATGATCTTAATTGATGCATCATCCCGATGGTCACATGTATGTTTATTATCTACTCGCACCCTGGCGTTTGCGAGATTACTTGCTCAAATAATTAAATTACGAGCACAATTTTCGAACCATCACATTAAAAATATCCGTTTGGATAATGTTGGTGAATTTTCATCACATGTTTTTGATGCATATTGCATGTCAATTGGGATTAATGTTGAACATCCTGTAGCTCATGTTCACACACAAAATGGTCTTGCTGAATCTTTGATTAAACGATTACAATTAATTGCTAGACCATTATTAATGAAAACAAATCTCCCAACATCTGCCTGGGGACATGCTATTCTATATGCTGCAACACTTGTACGTATAAGACTAGCTAGTTATCATAAATTCTCTCATTTGCAATTGGCTTTTGGGTCAGAACCAAATATTACTCATTTAAGAATTCTTGGGTGTGCTGTATATATTCCAATTGCATCAAACCAACGCACAAAGATGGGTCATCAAAGAAGAAAGGGAATATACGTTGGATATGATTCTCCCTCTATTATCAGGTATGTTGAACCCCTGATAGGAGATGTATTCACAGCAAGATTTGCTGATTGTCATTTTGATGAATCATTATTCCCTAAATTAGGGGGAGAACCAAAATAGCATAAAAATGATCTTGCTTGGATAACATCATTAAATTATCTTGATCCGCGCACAAGCGCATGTGAACTGAAGTTCAAAAGATAATTCATTTGCAAAGCATTGCAAAGCAAACGCCAGACGCTTTTGTTGACTCCAAAAGAGTTACAAAATCCCATATTCCAGCTATAAATGCTCCTATTCGAATTGAAGTTCCAGCAGAACAAAATATTATACCTATAGCTGCTGAGTCAAAAACACGCCAGAAGCGT
Source organism: Voacanga thouarsii (assembly GCA_026120185.1). Taxonomy (NCBI): domain Eukaryota; kingdom Viridiplantae; phylum Streptophyta; class Magnoliopsida; order Gentianales; family Apocynaceae; genus Voacanga; species Voacanga thouarsii. The sequence continues at coordinate 2,638,494 of JANUWF010001287.1, read as the reverse complement.
GGCCGACCTCTTGGTTCTAAAGATAAAAATCCTCGAAAGAAAAGAGGATTAAATGATCCAGAAGATCATATTGAAGAAAAGAATGATAAAGACCAAGAGAGAACTGATAACAAAGAACCAGAAGTTGATGAAAGTAACACTGAAATTTCTATCAATTATACCACTTCCGGGTAGAAGTTGGAATCGGATAGAAACTGTTATTGATAATATATTTGCATACAATATATCTCTTGATGTTACACAAGATAAGGATGATCCTGAATCAATATCAGTTAATGAATGTCGGCATAGAAAAGATTGGCTGCAATGGAAAGATGCGATTCAATCGGAGTTAAATGCACTGACAAAACATGAAGTTTTCGGACCTGCAGTCCGAACACCAGAAGGTGTAAAACCTGTTGGTTACAAATGGATATTTGTGCGAAAGCGCAATGAAAAGAGTGAAATCGTTCGATATAAAGCGCGATTAGTAGCCCAAGGGTTTTCACAAAGACCAAGTATTGATTATGATGAAACTTATTCTCCTGTTGTTGATGCTATTACACTCCGATATCTTATCAGTTTGGCAGTACATGAAAAGATAGATATGCGCCTATTAGATGTTGTCACTACTTACTTGTATGGAAATTTAGAAAATGATGTTTACATGAAAATCCCCGAAGGATTTCATATGCCTGAAGCATATAAACATTATCCTCGTGAAAATTACTCCATCAAGTTGCAGAAATCATTATATGGCCTGAAGCAATCTGGGCGCATGTGGTTCACACGTCTTAGTGAATATTTATTGAAAGCGGGATTTAAAAATGACCAGGTATGTCCATGTATTTTTATTAAGAAATCTGGTTCTAAATTTGTGATATTAGCTATATATGTTGATGATATTAATCTTATTGGAACTCCTGAAGAGCTCCAAGAAACAATTGATTATTTAAAAAGGGAATTCGAAATCAATGATTTTGGTAAAACCAAAATTTGCATTGGTTTACAAATTGAACATCTGGAGAGTGGAACATTTATTCATCAATCAACATATACAGCAAAAGTGCTAAAAAGATTTTATATGGACAAAGTACATCCATTGAGTATTCCAATGATCGTCCGATCATTAAATGTGGATAAAAATCCTTTCCGACCTCAAGAAAATGATGAAGAACTCCTTGGTCCTGAAGTACCATATCTCAGTGCAATTGGTGCATTGATGTATCTTGCTAATAATACACGACCTGATATTGCTTTTGCTGTCAATTTATTAGCAAGATTTAGTTGTTCACCAACACGACGACATTGGAATGGAATTAAACAAGTCATTCGATATCTCCAAGGTACAATTGATTTCGGATTATTTTATTCAAATAAAACCAGTCCAACATTGATAGGTTATGCAGATGCTGGTTATTTATCTGATCCACATAAAGCACGTTCTCAAACGGGCTATCTATTTACATGTGGAAATACTGCTATATCATGGCGTTCTACGAAATAATCTATAACAGCTACTTCTTCAAATCATGCTGAAATTATAGTCATTCATGAAGCAAGTCGAGAATGTGTATGGCTAAGATCCATGATTCATTATATCCGAGAAAGTTGTGGATTATCATCAATCAAAGATATTCCAACTCCTCTTTATGAAGATAATGCAGCTTGCATAGCTCAATTACGAGGATGATATATTAAAGGAGATCGGACAAAACATATTTCACCAAAATTCTTCTTTACTCATGAACTTCAGAAAAAATGTGAAATTGATGTGCTACAAATTCGGTCATGTGATAACCTCGCAAATATTTTCACGAAAACTTTACCGACTGCAACATTTGAGAAGTTGAGATATAAAATCGGTATGCGTCGGTTTAAAGATTTAAAGAAATCATCTCATCAGGGGGAGTAATAAACAGACATATAGAATAGTGTACTCTTTTTCCTTAGCTAGATTTTTTTTCCCACTGAGTTTTTATCTAGTAAGGTTTTAACGAGGCATATTCTTTATGCAATGGATGGACATCCAAGGGGTAGTGTTATGAATTATTGGAATCTCCATTAATTAGTGAGGCTCCACTAATTATGGATTTATGTGAATTATTAGAAGATTTTTATGGATGTCCACCATTTAGTGGAGACACCACTAATTAAGATTAGTGGAAGATGGTGTATGCCATGATGTAATCCACTAATTAGAGCTCTATAAACAGAGCTATTCTCTAAGCTTGTAATACACCATTATTTTGTGAAAGAAAGATTAGTGAAAGAAAGATTAGAGAAAATTGTAAGAGAAAAGAAAGAGAGAAATTCCTGTGCAAAATAGTTAGAGTTTTATTAGTGTGTAGTGTGAAGATTTTATTATAACACTACCCTAATTTTATAACATTAAGTATAAATTTTTCAAATTTTAAAAATTAAATAAATTAATTTCGTAAAAAAAAATATATATAAAAACACTGAAATTAAAGACCTGCCTTACATATTTTGACTTAGTATTAATCCTTCTAGTGCAGCATCATTAAAATATATATCTCACGAGGAGTATGAATAAATAGCGTCCTCTCACCTTGTAGAATTACGGGAGGAGAGTACATCAAACTACTAGTTTCAAAAAGCATCCTTTCTTCCAAATTATTTTTTCATCCTCTCTCTCTCCTGTGTATCCCGGACTTACCAAGTGTCTCAATTATCTATATTTATTTATTTTTAAGTAAAAATTTATTATTTAGGTTTATTTACTTAGATTTATTATTTCATTTGTTATTTATTTATAAGAGAAAAAGAATTTATTTGAGATGAGTTTTATAAAAAATTATTAAATATATAAGATTATGTGGGTTCATTGAGAGAGTGTGATGGTTTGTGGGTAGATGACCGGTGTCGAAAATAAAAATTATATAAAATAATAGTATATTTGAATTAAATTGAAATTTTTGTTTGAGATGGGAATGAAAAATTTCTGCTCAAATATAGCCTAAAAGTTTATTAGTTAAGTTTATTATTTATTTATTTGGATTTATTATTTAGGTTTATTTATTTGAGTTTATTATTTTTTATTTAAGTTATTTATTTAGGTTTATTATGTAGATTCCTTAAGTTAGTTTGGTGTTGGAATTTCTACACTAATGTCTCTAGACATGAACCTTATGCACACCTTCAAGTAGCAGCTGCGGGCTTTTATTAACAAAAAAAGATTTATTATTTGTTTATTTATTTAGGTTTAATATTTAGATTTTTTATTTATTTATTTTTCAAATAAAAGTTTATTATTCAAATTATTTAATTTTATTATTTATTTATTTATTCAAATAAATATTTATTTTTTATTTGAAAAAAATATAAGAGATCCCTTGGCGAATCATGGTGAGTGGAGGAGGGATATGGGAGAAAGGATCCTAACTCGTTTCAAAATCTCTCATGAAACCAATGGACAAAAAAAAAGGCATAATTTACCGAAAACTTTTACACTTCAATCTTTATTATAAATAAGATTTATAATAATTTTGTTTATATATATATATATATATATATATATATATATATATATATATGTATGTATGTATGTATTAGAGATCTAAGACAATCTTAGATATTTTGGACAATTGGAGTGAAACATACTGAAGACCAATTATTATGAAGGAAAATCATGGTACAAAATTAATATTTTACAAGAAAATTCTATTCAATTTTACATGTGAAAGAAAATCAGATCATGCTTTTGTAGTGACTTCAATAGTGAGTTATATTACTCTCGTGCGATGCACGAGAGTAATATATTTATTTTTTTATTATAAATACATTATTTAAAATATATATATAGTGATGAAATATATAGATATATACCATAAATTGTATTTATCGAATTAAATACTATATTGCTTCCCCCAACCAAGTAACCAAAAGGAAAAATGAGCTACAATTTATGAATTTAAGGTGAAGGCGTAGCATATTCTACTCCTATGCTATTCCTTACCCACACCAGCTCCAAGTTTGTCCTCAATTTCAGCAGCAAAGTGCGGGTGACAACTAAGATTATTGGTTGTTCCCTTCACCAAATTTCTTCAATCTCATTAAAACGTATACTTGGGGTGCAATTCTCATTAGGAGCGTTTATTTACATTAAATAATAAATTTATAAACATATATAAAGATTAGTGTACTTGGATTGTCATTCTTATAAAATATATTTAGATTTCAATCTTATAAGAATAATTTATTTAAGTTGAATATAATATATATATATATATAATATATATTAATATAGGATTAAAAAGATAATACAATATATTATGAATCAATAAATATTCTCGATAAATAAAAATAATTTAAATTTAAAAATTTTAAATTATAATTAAAATTTTAAATTAAATTAAATTCCAATTCAAATACACTATAAAATTTCGGCAGTATATGTGCTCTCTAAATCCTGCAATCAAGTCATGATTATCCCATTCTTGAACCAGGCTGCGATTGAATTCCAATGGGTTGCAATATTCCAACAATCAGTAGATATTGTCCCTTCATTTCTAAGACATGCATTAGTTATTGGTACAACCGATCTCCTTAGCTGTATGCTTCATCATGTTAAAATTCAATAACACATGGGTAATAGGTGGTTTAACTCCATCAACATTACTTCAAAATCATCATTACGGCATGTAAAGTTAAGCGCTAGACAATTACTTTTAAAAACATATTATAGAACTTCCAATACATCAGCCACAAATACAAAAGTTTCTCTATTTCTTATCAACAATGCATCCTTTTTTTTTTTCTTTTTGGAAATATTGTTATATTTTTTAAGATATCGGCTAAGACGAAAATGTAGCATGGTTCTTATCCATCATAAGTTCTCTTCCTGTGAAATAGAACTACTTATTCTGTCCTAAAAATATTAGATTAAGGATGTGGAAATAAGTTGCTTCTTAAAATTTTAAGACCTCTAAATGCGTCTAAACTTAAGTGGTATTAGATATAATAGCTCCCGTGGATATGTCTTAGAATCGACAAACTCATCTAATTACGGCTTAAAATAAGCTAAAAGGATGGTCTTGAAGCTGATAGTATGGTAATTTCAGTTTCAACTATGCTCATTAAAGCTATAAAAATGATCATGCCCACCAAAAATCTAAAAATTATCACATAATCACTGCATCACTAAGCACAGGAAAAAAAAACCAAAGCTCAACATTATGAGAAGCAATTGTATATTTACAGAGGAAAAATTCTGATTTAAGAAAAAAGTAATTGATTAAAAAAATAGAGAACAGACTCGTCCACACACTGAAAGAGCAGGGAAATAGGTCAACCACCGTCGTGGTCGCGAATGGTGACGTAGCGACTATTAGCAAGACGGCAAGAACTCCAGTTGCAAATCCCAGTAACATTATACGGGTTTCGACAAAATTTTTCCATTTCAATTCTACCGAACATTCGAACCCGCTAAATCAAAATCCAAAGTACACAAAAAAGAAAACTCAATCAAACATAAATTAATCAAAAAGGAACTTACTTGGCCATAAAACTGCAATGGTTGTGTCTAATAACTTGCCAAATGACTTCATCGTACTGCATCTTTGAACCCTAATCATTCTTTCCTTCGTTAATTTTCTTGCCTCTTCCTTGTTTATGTTGAGGGACTTGGGGTTTAGGGTTTTTTTTACTTCTAATACCTGTTTGAACTTACATAAGAATGCAAACCCAATTTTCAGCCAAAAAGGGAAAAAAAACAGCACAAATGCAAAAGAAATACTACAAAATCCCAAATTCTCTATTGAGAGCTTAGGTTAAAAAATAAAACACCTATGCACACCTCTAGTGACAGAAAAATAGCAAAGATAAAGAAATTAACACCCATTAGATTAAACTCACATTAGAACCCAAACCTAATTTTCAGCCAGAAAGAGGGGGAAAAAAAAGATAGATGCCAAATAAATTCATGATGGAATCCCAACCTCTCTATTGTGATAAAGCAGTTACTTAAGCACGCCTCTAGCAAACACAATATAAAAAATGTAATAAATTAACACCCAACTACCGAAGAAAATTTGCTCAACACTTCAAAGATTATGTCCTGCTGCAGCTACCAAATCAACAATTCAACCAAAATAGGTAACGAAAACTCAAGGAAAAAAAGTCAAGATGATATGATGAATGGTCTAACCTTATGCATAGAATCAAGATTGGAGGGACCAAAATATTGAAAGGAAAGAGATCATCTTTGTGAGACCAAATGGCAACAACAGAGGCATGACAACCCTGCGTATGATGATACGATAGATTTAGGATAAGATTTAGTAGCAAGGCATGTCAGTATGTTCTCTGGTTATTCTATCCAAAGCTTATGGTCAATACTACCAGATTTTATACATTAGCAAATGAAACCAAATTTATCACACACAAAAATACACACATAAATTAGCAATTAACCGGAGTATTCAGTGAGAAAAAGCAAAGTCAACATACCAAAAGCAATTAGGCCTATGCCAGGAAGTCTTCACCGAAGATCAGTTCAAGGTAATCTAACAGTTTTTTCTTACCTAATTCCTGTGCATCACTCCCTGTTGAATACTATTCCAATATATAAAATTTGGGGGAAACTTTTTTATCTACTCCAATTTTCACACGTTATTACAGCAAGAGTCATCAAGGAAATATGAAGACTAATTCTATTAGAGCAAAAAGGGGAAAGCGTATAAGAAACCAAGAATATTAAAGCTATATTATCTTTCCCTCAAAGTCACATATAACCTAAATATGTTAAACAACATAAAAGACAGGTTATTTGAAACAATATCACTTACTTGAATTTCAAGAGGATGTCCATGAATACCCATCCTTCTATCAATCATGCAGGAACTGTTAGTGACTAAAAGGGTAGGAAACATATCAAAACCATCCGTTAAACACAAATTGAGGACCAGTTTAATGGCTGTTTGCACATCCACTCTTTCCTGCAATGCATAGCCCCCTATGATCTTTCCATAAGCTCTTAATAAGATTATCCACCATAAGCCTGTCCACATTATCACAAATAATTACCATAACACATATATTCACAAAAATCCTAGATACAGAAAGCCACATGGGTTACAAATAAGTTGACTACGTCTACGAAGATTGTGAAATCTATGTCTACGAAGATTGATAAGATTGCTATCTTACCCGAATCAACCTGTGCAACACACCCTATAGCTAATTCACCAAAATCTGGATCCAAAACATCCTCAAATTCTCCAGTTCTTCCATCAAGAGGCACAGACTGAGCTTTGGAACTTGCTGGCATTAACCCATGTCCAGGGCTATAGCAGTCTACAGTTTTCCCCCCAGCTCTAAGGAGATATATGAAAATATGTGAGTTTTACATCCATGGAACTAAAAACCCAAAATGAGCCAGCACTGACAAAAAACTTCACCAAATAGCAATAAAAAATAGCTATCATCCTTAAGGTTAGGTTATTAGAAGGAAAGCAACAAATCTCATTATCAGAGTCTCCAGATAACTCATTATCAGAAAGTTATCTCCGAATATGAACATAGTATAGCTACAGTAAAAAGGCTAACTTCCAGAGGCAATTAGTGGTGAAACTGAATATGTTTAAACTATGTTACGTCTAAACAGATGAAAGAAATGAAAGAACCATGCAATGATTATTTAAACTGAAGAAACAAACACACTGAAAGCTTGATCACATGCAGGAGATGATAACATTGAAGGATTTGAAAACAAACAGAGAGCATGCACAGTGGAATAAAAATGGATAGGAAAAAAATATAACAGAGTATGGCAGCAACATGGAGGGATTAAAACCATACTTCTTGATGCCTTAAACCTTGAAAATTGTAGAAGAGTTGATTGAAGCACAAAACCAGCTTTCTTCTTCCCGTGGGGTGAAGCTTCGATTGCCAACTTCTTCACCTCCGGTGAATGAATGATAGGCTTTTCAATTCTCAAAATATTCCTCAGCCTAATCTTAGTTGGTGAGCACTGAACTTAGGTTGAGAAGAGAAGAGGATCAGATTCATATATTTCCTCTATTGGTTTTCTTGGCTTGGCTTCTTATATAAACAAGAACAAAACCAAAACCCAGTAGACCAAGAGCCACAAACTCTGTCTCATTCTCGGTTGGCTTTTGATTTTCTCTTGATATGAACCAAAACCAGAAGCCAGAAAACCAAAAGACACACACGAGAGGGAGAGAATTTAATTTTTTTAATTTTCTTTTTCGCACAAAAAGCCAAGAGTCATGAAATAAAAAGTAATTATTTTGATAAAAATAATATTCCCGAGATTTATATTTCAAACACCCGAATATTATTAACAAAATAAATTTTGACTTCTCCCTAAACTCTTCTGAACTGTGTCCGAAAAAATCCTAGGTCCAGGCTATTGGGCTAACAAAATATTTATTATTTTTCTTGAACCCGAAAAGCCCAAAATAATAAATATTAATTATTTTTCTTGGGATTAAATAAATAACACAATAAATAATTAATGTGCCCAAATGAACCAAAAAATAATTAAAGTTTAATTATTTATTTCTTGGAATTAATTAAATAAATAACCCAATAAATAATTAAGTATTAATTATTTTCCTTTAGTTTAAGTCTTGGTTAATTTTTTAATTATTCAAATTGAACCTCGGCCCTAAATAATTAATTAACCAATTAAATCAGGTAATAAATTCCTCTCAATTTATTTTATTCAGTCCAATAATAAATTAGACTTCCTGAATAAAATAAAACCCTCTATAATTGAGACCAGTTCTTCAACCCAAAAATTAATTAGGACTTACGGGCTATTTCGAGGACCAAAAAGACATATCGCTTTGGCTACTAAAATGACCAAAATACCCCTACTATATAAATAGATGTATTTTGCATTTTAAATATTTTTTAATATCACCATAAAGAAATATTGACCCCAAAGACATGCTACTTTAGCAAAGTCTTCGACTTATAGGTGAAATGACTAAAATACCCCTGTACACATCACCGTACATTTAGAGATGAAGAAGTGTACTAACACCCCTCTAAATGACATCTATCATCCTTAGGCTTCTAATCCAATGATCCATGACTACTTAGAGTGTTTCCGCTTTCCAAGGGAGCTATCCTAAAGCAAACATCCAAGTCATGTTTTCCAAAGCCCTGGATATTTAGATCATTCAGACAATCACAAGGGGCGAAATAGTATAGAAACTATATTGTACAAGTCTGTCTTAACTAACTAGTCACACATACATAACATACAAGTATATTGGCCTTACAATAAAACCTCAACTATAGCATATCAAAGTATATGCTTCCAGTTTCGTCAGACCGCCAACTCATACTCAAGTCATAAAGTACTAGTCTACGCTGTAACAGTAGTAGTTTAGGTTTTTACCATATAATACTTTTAGAAACTACTACTACAGGTCATGTTCTACGTATTCGAAATATGCTTATGTCATGAAGTGAGTGGACTACTCACTGGCTACAGGTAAGCCATTTTTCATTTGGAATTCATAACATAATAACCTAAACATGATGAGATTTCCATTCTCATCAATTGGTTAAGAACAAATGTTTATATGTTAAGTAACTCGTGATCCATACCTTACTGTGAAAGACCTCCATTCACATGGATCAGTTATTTAAACATAATGGATATTTTTCAAATGAAATTGTGCACAAATAAAGAGTAAATTCACAAACGATTTCTAAAAAAATAAATTCTTTTATTAAAATGTTCGATATTTACATTAGAAACCCAGTATAGAGGGCATACATCCCAACAAACATAAGGCAAAAAATGTGCTGAAAGCAACTTCAGGATAAAACCGAAAGGCAATATTTTTTCAGTGAATTTCAGAATATATATATATATATATATATATATATATATATATATATATATATATAACTTTTTGACAGAAATTGGATATCAAGTTGGATAGCAAGACAGAAATTCACTGATTCATCACAAACAAAATAATAGAAAAATGAAGAATACCCCAAGATTGAAACAGGCTTAATGGAAACAGATAAGAAGAAAAGAACTTCCTTTTGGGGAAAACCTTAAAACAATTGGCAAGGTTAATTTCACACCGCCAATATAGGGATTTTGGAAATTAAAAACTGCCAATTAAATCGAACACAACCTAATTCCCAAACAGCACAGCAAATTAAAGCGCACCCAACAAAACAAAAACCAACAGCATAGCAAAAGAACAAACCTGAATCCGAAAAAATTTTCTTTCCCGAAGAATCAAGAATGGGTCCTTTTCGTTTTCGTGTAGATCGCTGAAGGAGTCAAGAGCCCTAGAAATTGCTAATAATGGAGGTGATTTTTTGGGTAAAGATGTCATTGCGGGTCAAGATGATGATGTTGCGCAACACAACGGCATCGTTTTGGACGGGGATATGGCGTCATCTCCCTCACCGTGGTCGAATATGTTGCCGGAGCTCTTAGGAGAGATCATACACTGTGTGGAGGCTAGTGAGAATAAGTGGCCAGATTGCCAGAGCGTTGTGTCTTGTGGGGTTCACTGGCTGGAGATTTTTGGAGCTCTGTTACAAAACAGGCGTGTTTCGCTACCGAAGATTTATTTAAGAGCCATTGATGTTTGGTTTCTCTATAATTGAAGAGATTGATGTTTAAGAGTTTTTGACTCCTCAATTCTTTCTTTTTAATGATTTTCTAGGAAGATCAATTGTATTAGTCTATTAGAATTCTTTCTAAATTAAAAAAAAAAATCTCAATTCAAAACAATTATGTGTCAACATAATAAATTGTCAAGAATTATTTCAGGAGTCTTTTGCAGTTGTTATTATATATATATGTATATAGATTTGCAACCTTGGACTCGGCATCTTGGGAGACAAGGACTTAGTTACTTGTAATAACCATATGAAAATAACAAGCCAAATGAAAAAAAAAAAAAAAAATCTGAAACACTGTAGGCCCACTCCCGTGAATCACGTTTTGCAGTCAGCCGGCCCACTGAAGCGCCGGTTCCTGAACTACTTCGAGCAATTGTTACCCTTCGATCCCAATTAAATTGTTTCATATAAGATTTTATATAAAAATAAAAATTATAATAATATAATATGAAAATATATAAATTTCATAATATTTTATATTAATTATAAATATAAAAATATGTTAATTATTTTATAATATTTTTATTTTATAAAAAGTGCCAAGACAATTCAAAATAATAAATAAATTTATTTGTTAAGGAGTACATTTTTTCCCCGCTGACTATCACTATTAAAATTTAATTAGATTACAATTTACTTCCAAGTAAATAAAAATAACATTTTATAAATGAACAATAATTGTTTAACAAATAAAAAATTTTAATTAAATAAAAAACAAGAATATATATAAATAAAAATAATAATTTATGAATGAATGATAATTGTTTTAAAATAAAAATTATTTAGGTTAAAGTTATTTAATTAAATTAAATACAACTTAATATAAGCACATTGCACATATTTTTCCTTACCAATCTCAGCCTTAATTATTGCTTAAGGTCGGTGAACCCATAAGCATAGTGGGAATTAGAAAAGTACTTTAAAGGCCCTTTCACATTGACACAGAAAGAAAACTTTACTGTACAAGCACATTGATTCAACCAATGTTTCCGTGACTTAGAGTTTAAAACAATCATATTCAAATGCGTCCCTCACGAGCCTTTGACGGATAAACTACCATTCAATTAGTGATGGATTTAACTAGCAATCGTAACCCTTTCATTTATAGTCAGAGAGACGTAAATAAAACATATGATCCTCTAACACAAACCACTTCTGAAAGCTCCTGAAAACCAACAAAATTCCAAATTCTGGGTGACCAAACCATTTTTTGGCTTTCAATTCTAATTGTATAATTGGCTTCCTAGCCCACACAACCAGCTTTGATCTTGGCGTTTTTTAATCACATAAACCCAATTGCTTCGGCCTTTTTACATCCCAGGCAGCAACTGGGAAGTCAAAAGATCGTCCCAAAATGATACACAGATGTCACAGAATAAGATTACAGCATCACTGGAAACCAACCCTGACGCTTGTCTTACTAGCTTTGCTACATTGTACACTGCTACTCTAATTTACAATACAACGTCCAAATTAAGAGCATTTCTTCAAGCAAAAAACTCACAAATTTTTGTCGGCACATAGATAAACGTACCCATCTGACAAAATTTTACTCACCTGTGATGAAGGAGGAGGAAATTAATTAGCCCACAACGGGTGAAACTCAGCATTACAAGCAAAATTCATCACATATTCTATACTTTGCAGACTTTCTACTGTAAATTCATTATTTGCCAAAGAAAATTCACTGACGGGAAAACATAGAAACTGATAACCATGGGGAAACCATCACTAGGTAGACCCATCCAGAGAAGCATTGCACCACCAACCACCAAGAAGGATTTCCAAGTTTCTATAGTATCAAGATCAAGCAGTTACAATTTGAATTTGAATCATAAAATAATGTTTTGATCATTCTCAAGGCAGTTAATAATTATCCAATGCTCATCAAAGAATACTGTTACAAAATAACGGGATATCTGAATTGCGGTGTGGACCTTGGAGATGCAAAAAACAAGAATCTCAAGTACTAGAAGAGTATTTAACACAATTCTTTCTTCAAATTTGATCTCCTTATGGCAGAACTCTATTTACTTCTTGGGATGCTTGATAATGTTCAAGATTTGCCCAATTTGGACAGAGCAGCTTCAGGCCCAGGCAGATTAAGTAACCAACAATATTAATAGATTCCTTACCACTACATAACATAACATGGAACCAATAACCAAATTGTGAACATCATCAAACATCCCAATGCTCTATCCCAGCAAGATATTTAGAGAGGCAGGATTGTTCATTAAGTAAAAATGGTTCTAGAGACTAAGAGGTATTCAGATGGTCAGTCCAGAAGGATGCTATAGGCCCTTCTAGTTTGTGTCATTGGCATAATTTCCAGGTTTAAACAGAACAATAGCTCGAAAGTACTTCAGCCCTTGTGAACACAAATAATGAGCTCAATATATATAGGAACAATTACTTAAAATGGTAGATAATATGATGACATATGTATGTACCTTTTAAATCAAGAATAGGGACACCTTTTCATTGGCTTCCAGCTGCTTGGTTTCAAATGGTTGATAAGTTTGCATCTATTCTTGTTCTTCCACTAAGATCTACTCAATTCGAGATTTGATACTAAAATACCTCAAGAAATTATTAACCAACAAAATCATGCAGAAGCTGCCCTCCAATGATCTCCCTTCCAAATTGTCGATTTTGGGCATCAATGCCACCCATGACATATCCATCACCAGTTGCATCCAGACCAAAGCGTCTAGCCGCATTTATTGGGAAGGGATCAGACAAACCAATACCATTATTTTGATGAAGGCCCAATGTTAGAGAAACACCCCCACTTCCACCTGCAGTGCTCACACCAACACTCAAGCAAGGATGACGTGTTGAGTTGTCATAGGGTAAGTTTATAGCCCCCTCATTTCCAGTTGGGATCTCAGTCAAGTCATTTCGAGTTCTTTTTGATGGGAAGTCCTCCACTCTTTGGGAGGAGGTAACCTTTTTTTCACAAGAAACTGGATTACTTGCCCGAGTGGCATTACTTTGCCTCTCAGAATTCAACTCCACTTTTTGAGAACCTTTCTGTGCTTGCCGTGTTTCAAGCATATGTATCTCTTCAACCATAGGCTTCCACAATCTTACTCTAGCGTTGATAAACCAGTTAGAGACCTGATCAAAATATGGAAATTAGACAGCATATCAACAAAATAGAAGAGTTTTTAAATGTAAAAAAAGTCTATATATGTGCAGGTAATGCTCTGCAATGAGTCCACAACCAGACAATCCACTCATTTTTTAAATTATCTTGCTTCCTCTTCTATGCTCTTGTTTTTGCTAAGCCTTTCCAATCATTCTTTTAGTCGCATCTTTAAGGAAGCCAGATATTTTGGCTTTATAAATCTGATTAAAAGAACTGTGGGAGGAAGCTTAAGAATGTTCAACTAGGGAAATACTAGATGTAATTTCCAAGGTCAACAAACCTGATTCCTTGAGAGACCAGTCTGCTTAGCCAACATTAGCTTATCGGTGTCTGTAGGATAACTGCAACAACAACAATAAAAATGCACATATTTAGTAAATAATTGACAATGTGGAACTAAGAAACTCCTATGCATATAGCAAATAGAAAAGGCTGGCAAGCTGCAGATTCTATTTAAAAAGCTTACGGGTGCAGAAAATGTTCAAACAACCATGCCCTAAGAACTGTTACAGCACGCTCTGGAAGTCCTCTTTGGGGTCGCCAGACAGGCTGATGTTCAACAAAACCAACATTCTGAATTTGTCTCTGGCTTTGAATTCCCATTACAGGGTTCTCAAGTCCTGGAGCTGCATCCTTTTCACGGGCAATGTGACCACGTGATTCAGTAATGAATTGCAACTGATCCATAATTGCATTTTTCAAGCATCTGAAATGTCTAGACATGGCTTTCAAAGCCAGGTTTGCAAATGGAGCAGCATTTCTAACTCCTGCAACAGATTCAAACGATGCAACAACTTCCTGCATCTGATGGTAGTATTGCTTGTACCTCTTATATACCTATGTGAAAGAAAACCCACTTTAAGTTCATTCACCCTTAAATGACACTTGGAAGACTTGACAAAAGAGAATTAATCACATTCATAGGGGTCTCCTGAATAACTCTAAGATCAGACACTAAACCCTGCATGCACCTCGATTGGCAATCAAGCTACAATTTTAGAAGCCAGCAAAGAATACAATTATAAAACACAGTGGTAGAAATCACATTACAACAGAGTGTATTATATATCCTTCCCAACAAACAAAGTCATCCTTCGGAAGACAATGATTTGGACTGGTCAAAGTCTACCATATTTTAAATTCTTAGGCACTACAAATGACAAATATCCTGCAAGAGGTTGACTCAATGAACAAAATCCTTTTAACATCTGCATCCAAGAACTAGACTACATTTTTGTCATGAGAAATCCAATGGGGTAGCAAAATCTATCAGCACTATCATGACACCAATCTAATGCCCTAGTTTGCATTATTTGAAAACAAATTGCTATTAAACAAAGACTCCCGCAAACATGCAATCATTCTTTTAAGTATGACATATCTAGAGATTACTAAGTTGAGAATTGCATAGTTGCATCCAAATGGAAAAGAACAATTTCAAGGAAAATAATAACCACCTTTTCAACCACTTATTTAGAAATTCTCAGCATCATTCACATTTTTGAAAGCAAGTTGTGCATGAGTCAAGGTTGCAGTTTCAGAACATGTCAAGACGAAATTGAGCACAAATAACTAATCAAACACAGATAAGCATTTCAAATAAATTGAACAGCAAGCAAACTGTTGTTAACAGTACATCTTGTTTTCTTCATTGAAGAGCATTTTATATATTTCTGAATCTTAACTACATCCATGTAGCAACAAATAATGCATATCACTGGTTTCCAAGCGAGTTGAAACAAACAGAAAGCATAGAAATAAAGAAACCCCCTTTTCTGTGAAGTAGCATGTTTATCAATCTTCACAAATTCTAGACCGTTGCAAGGCGGAAACCAAAAATGAAAAAGAATAAAAAGGAATAGAAAATAAAGACCAAAGAGGCCAAGGGATGGGAGTTGGGTTGGAGCACATTGCCAAATAATCCTCCTAAGGCTTGGAATCTATCATTGGCCACAGTGTATGCTTTTCACCTTTTTTTCCTTTTCTTTTAACAAATAAAACTCTCCTCAAAATAGATTCCTTCATCACTTCGTGCACACAATGTATGCCAAACTGACTGACGTTTCCCGGTTAGAATCTCTAATCAGATTTAGAATACCTCCCAAACATTATCAGACCCTGTGGAACCCGTCTTTGTGCATATATTCCCCTCAATCACCTTTTTCTTAAAAAGAGAGTATTGTGATCTTTAACACGTTGTAGTTGTATGCCTACAAAATAAGCATCTCGACCACAAAAAAACACCATGAAATAAGCGATGAATTACAAAGAATCAACTGTCATTACAGATGGAGGAAATAATATAATACTATAAATAAGTATTGAAAGTACTAGAAGTTGATTGCTTTCATGTCACTCATTCATGCAATACCACAAATTGCATGGATGCTAAAAACTAGAGAATCTGTATCGAATACACATTGGATATAACGTCTACAGTGGATAAAAAGGATAGGGATCGTAAAGAACGATCACCACAGAATTAAAGCATTAACAGAAAAAGAGCTCCATTAATCGACAGAAAACACAGTTTAAAAAGGATATTAATCGAGGAGAAAATGGAACATAACTTTGTTCAAATACACCATCATATCATATAATCATGAATGATTAATTGGTGAAAACTCCTACAGTGAACGACTTTATTACAAAGTGGAAAAGGGTAAATTCTGCATCAAATTAGTAAAGGTACCTCGTCGAGCATTGACATTAACCTCGACTTCTTCCTCCGGTGTTCACCTCCACCAGTGCAGCTTTGTGGATCATCATCAATTCCAGTTCTACTAAAACTTTCCAGTGATGGATCCAACAATACAGAATCAGCTGCCATTTTCTCTGTGTAAATTCCTCTTCCCACATCACAAAGTTCCTCCAACAATTGTTGAGCGGGCCTCAAGAACCTTGACCCTTTTAGAATAGAAGCGTAACCAGTGAAGGGCCCCAAAGGAACCGAGTTTCTTGATAACTCATTTGAAGTAGAAGCATCGCCAGCAATGCCAGGAATAAAACACTCCCCAGTAACCTTTGCACTGTATATCGAGGAATCGTACCTTTGTAAGTTAAGCTCCAGAGGAAGACTAGTGCGTTGGGAGTGATGTGATGACAAGGACAACGACAGCCCTTGACCACACGTACTGTTATTGTTGGACTCATGAGCCACTGACAATGGTTCGGGTCTGTACACCACCACTTCACCACCATGAAAAGACTGATCAAGAAATCTTAGGCCTTGAGGATTGTAAAGAAAAGGGTTGCCGTTAATATCTTGAATCGAGCTAGGGTTTAACTGTATAGACGATTGTGGGTCCATATACAAGTGGTTGGTAGCTGAAGAAGAAGAGGAAGCAGCGATCATGGCTCCCCCAACATAACCCATCAAATTCGCGCCTTCCACTTTAACACCACTGCACGCTGTAATGGGGTTCGAGCCTTGCTTGCAGTTCTCAGAAAGCGAGTTGCTTTGCTGGTGGAGGTTGGCACAGGTAAGCAAATCGGAGGAGATGAGCGACGGATCGTAGATGGATAGCAAACCCCCGCATCCTTGTTGGGTCTGGGACACAACTCTCAACTTATCTCGTCTGCTTTGCTGTGGAACATGGTATGGCTCGAATCCCTCAGCCATGACTACGACTAAACAAAAGAAAGAAGACAGCAACTGTCTTTGTTTATGTAATTACCAAGTAATTATAGAGAGAGAATGAAAGAGAGAAGTGGAAGACGAAAAGGGTGATGTAACTTATAGGAGAGAGAAGGAAATGAACAGGGAAAGAGATGCGGTGATGATTAAATGAAAGGCTATCATGATACAACTATCTTCTGGAGCTGCACAGAGAGATAGAGAGAGAGGGAAAGAGGTCTGGCGCAGGGTTACCTCTATCAGACAAAAAAACTCAAAAAGCAACACACCTCCGACGTTGATCAATTGATATACATACTGTTTCTGTGTGTACTTCTGCGTGTATGTATTCAACCCAGGCTCATCTCATAATATAAGGACGACAGGTAGAGAGAGAGGGAGAGAGAAGAGTTAGCTTCTGCACAGTACACTTCTCGCTTCACAGAGGCACACAAAAACACCCAACGCACACACAAAATCTTTTCTTCTTCACACACACAGTCGCTGTCTTACACTTCTGTGCGTGACCAATGGGGGTTCTGACTGAGCATGGGGATGTGGGAGACCGCCTATTTTCGGTAATAATTGAACCAACTATTTTAAATTATTATTTTTATGGATTTCTTTTTGTCGCTTAGCATTTCTTTCTTTCTTTTTTTTTTTTTCACTGCCAACCACGACGGTAAAAGATTTTGTCTTTTAGGATTAAATAATATAATAAAAGGTTAAATTTCTGTAATTAATCTTTGCGAGAAGAAAGGGTGAAAATGGCGAAGTAATAGAGCAAAGCGTGGGTTAGGGTGCTGGTGCTACACTAATCGGGCCAAAATACTAGGCTTTTTAATTGTGGCCTGTCTCTTCTTCCGAGGTTATTACTTATGATTAAAAACAGAAAAAAAGATAGGCTTTGATGACGTGGGCTTTTGTGTGTTATTGTGAATATCTGACAGCACTAGTTTTTCACGGATCCGGCCTGGAGAAGCGCTCGTGAGCGCTGATTCCTCGTGCTGATGAGGCGCAGATTTTTCTTTCTGTTTTTTTTTCCCTCAGTTGTATGAAATTTAAATTTGATACTTTCTCCCTCGATTTAAAACGAAATTTTATAATATAAAATAAAAATATATAAATTTAATTATATTTTATATTACATTTAAATATATAAAAATAATATATATAGATATATTAATTATTTTATATTAATAAATTATATAGTAATTTTTTTAAAGAAAGTATTAAATTTTTTTAAATAGTCTAATATAGTAAGTATGTTAATTTTATTGAATCATAAGGAGTATAATTTTTCAAAATTTAATTAATTATTTAAAATTAATTAATTAATTAATTATTTTATTAGAAGTATTTAATAATGAATAATATTAAATATTTAATTAATTAACTATATTTGATAATATATTTTTATTATTACTTAATTTGTTAAATTTTAAAAATAAAATAAAAGTTATTTATGTTTAAAATTTGAATATATTAAATACTCATATAATTATTAATATTTGTTTATATTTAATCTAAATTATAATAAAATATAATTAAAATTAATTCAAACTTCAAATTTATATTTTAAATTTCTAAATTTATTTTTCAAAATTTAGTATTTAAATATTATTTTAATTTTATCAAACGAACTTTAATATTTAAACTTAATTAATTTATCATAATTTTATCAACACAAAGAGATATAAGATTCTAAGTCTGTCCAACACTATAAATTAACTAGCCATACCAACCTCATAGTATTCCAACTAATTAATAAGTTGAGACCAATTACTCAAAGTAAAACTTGAAATGACTTACCACTCATGTTTTTTTTTTTGTTAAATAATGATTCAACCCTGTATTTTATCAAAAATAGAAGAGGAAGAGATCCCCTCCTCACTTAATATAGGATTTGAATGGGGGACCGAAGTAATTCCCCCATGATCACATAAAATGGCCGATGAAAGTAGGGATGGGGTAAATAACCAAAATAATTGTGAAATTTTATCCATTTGGTAATTTCATACGCATATACATTCCCGGATCTGGAGACATAAACAAAACTCCAATTATTTCTCTGCGTAAGCATGGACTGCACCACATTTGTGTATCCTTTACCAAGCCATTCCTCAACGGAGTGAATACCATTGATTACCCTTATAACATTTAATGAATCACCTTTTATTATGACCTGAGATATGTCAGCCGCATCAGCGATAATGTAGCATTAAGAGCGGCTAGGGCTTTAACAGCAAAAGTGTTCCAAGAAAAATCTTTCCCCATCCAAACCCATAGAATTTTTCCCTTGTGATCGCGAAAAACACAAGCAGAATTTTTCCCAGTCATGAAAGTGCTAATTCTATTTTATTTATTTTTTAACTTAATTAATAATATTGCTATTTAAAATTTTTAAAATGATAATTTAGAACATACCATTTGAGTGGATTGTATATTACAACATATTTGGCATATTATAATAAAATATATAATATGTGGTGTAGTTTAATGCGATTTAAATTTTTTAAAAAATCATACAAATTTTGTAATTTTAAAAATATTAAAATTGCAATCAAACCAATTTGATTTGGGTTGATGTGTTGTGTTGCAGTTTTGAGTTTTTTGTTAACACTCTTACAGTGGACTAAGTTTAGGATGGAAATATGAAATGTACTCCAAGGCAGTATTTTTAGTGTACTATTAATGTTCTAATTTTAAGTCTAAAACAAGTGCTTGAGCATCATTTTTGCTCAGCCTTTGTTTGATCTTCACCAAGTTTGAGGCCTAACAATAGACATGCCAACTAGTTACTATTGCACATCCTGTTTGTTTAGATTAAGGGATTGGTCGGTAAATTTGTTTACAATAGAATACCAATTTTATTTATTTATTTTGTTAAATCATTGATCGAGAAATCAATAGGAGGAAAATGGATAAGAAGAAGCAATTTAGGAATTGGTATCAATAGTTTACACCAACACACAAAATCTTTCCACAGCTTTACTCGTATGTGTACCATCTCTTGATTTTGTACATTATAGCATTTAGAGCAATTTTACTTGGGAAATAATTTGCCAAAGGTGATACTGCCTACTTTTAGATGACCTTTATAGACGTTTTTTGTTAATTGGCTACTACATTTGACTTTTTCAACCAATAGCTGCTTTTACCATCGAGTTTTGGACATTTATTTTAGCCCCCAAGAGTGGTCTACCTATATATTTGAACAACACTCTTATCTAAAATGATATACTAAAGGTCTTGACTACTCCATTATAGGATGAATCCTAGACGTCAAAAATTTTACTCCACCACAAGATGAATCTTGGACGTCAAAAATAATCCAATGAATAAAACATATATATTGTAGAAAATCTGGAATGATCCATTCTCTTCTTCTCCAGCATCAACCTCCTTTCTTTGGCTTTTGTTCCTCTCCACCACTGACATTCCTTTCTTCACTCCATCACTGGCTTTTCTATACAATTATTTTGCTACTTAATCTAAGATAAGATTTTTTTTTTTTATCTTTTCTATCTTTCTATCATTATGTGATTTTTTTGTTGTACTATTTATCTACGATTATTCATATTGTATATGGAAAGAGATATATATTATTTTTCATTATTATGTTGAGTCTTCTTTTATATTTTTTATTTTTCAGTATATTTTATTAGAATTTTTATTATCCGATTTTAGTCGGTTAAAATTTTCATTTATAATTTTTAGGTATTTAGTTTCTAACAATTGGCGAAGAAATTTTTTATCAACCATTTTCATCTCGACCATTTTTCCCACCTTTTTGTTTTTTCTTAATTGAATAAATAAATAAATAATTATTTAATTATGATATTTTTAATTAATTAAACATTATTTTACCAGTCTATAAGTCGTTAATTAGCGTATTTGCAATGGTTTATCAAAATATTCAGAATCTAGACTTTCACTTGAACAAAAAAAAAAAGGGAAAATTTTGCTTAATTTCACCGTTCATCAACCATGGCCTTTTAGTAGTATTTCAATTTGTAATAGGATACTTGCATAATGGTGTATCGTTTTTGTTTTACTGTCTGTATCCCAAATTTTGTATATCACTCTCACGTAATTGGACTTTTGAGAATGTAAAAAATTGAATTTAAAGCTTTTTACATGTTTTATTAAGGGGGAAAAAACTCCTCTTATCATACTCGTTGGAGATATATATATATATATATATATATATAATATTTATAAAAAGAAAAAGCGAAAATAAAAAATCAGAAGTCAGGAGGGACAGGGTGCATTAGCCACTGAGGGACTGCAGATTATGTCATGCTCACCTGTATCTGTGTCACAGACAGACACGTATAACGTAAATATATCTCGCTTATGTCTGCATAATCTTTTGTTTAAGAAGACAGAAGACGGAGGTCTTTGCCGTCGTTTGTTGCCCGAAAGTCGAGATTGCCAGTACCTGAAATCAGTTTCCTAACTTTTTGAACGCTCAGTTTCTAACCTTCACCGGTAATGGTAAGTTGCCAACTTTTCCGTGTCTCCCTCCCTTCACGTTCAAGAGCCCAAACTCCTTTTTTTTCTTTTAAATTTTTTTTTTATAAAGTTACACTCCTTACTCAACTACTCTTATCTTAAAACCTTATAAAAAATATAAATTTTAAAATATGTAAAATTTAAATTTAAATACGTAATTTTATAATGACACTGTCATTCGTAAATTTATATTTTTTAACTGCATCATATCATATTTCCAGAACCAAACTCCTCTTTTTCTTGCGTGTTAGTACGTGGCACCGGTAGAATAAAACCAGGCCATTCTTCTTCCCCACCAATATTCATACTGTCGCCCGTATGTTTTATAAGAGAGATTGATCCCTCTCTCTCTCTCTCTCTCTCTATCCATATATATATATGTATGGATATGTAAATGGTGTTTGGATGCAAATGAAGATTAGGGCCAGTTTGGATGGAGGAGGGAGGCTTTCGCTTTCGTGTCTGGACCTCGCCTCTGTTCTCTTCTCTGATGCAATGCAACTTTGGGGGAGGCTACTTTTTGAATAGCCAGAGTCTGACAGTGACCCCCGTCCATAGGCATCAAAAGTTAAGTGGCCCCACAAAAAGTCCTGCAAAGCTCCCCTAAGCGCCTATCCTCTAAGTAGGTTTACGCCTTTCCAGGGCAACAATACCCACGTCCGATACAAAACAACTGCAAAAATTTTAAAGGAATTTTCAGCACTGCAACTGGTCAATAAAGATGTTAGACGATTTCAACTGCTGACTCCTCCGCCTGCATCAGCTGTACTGCATAACATATGAACTCTTGGCAGGTAGTAATTCCCTTCCAATCAACTTTTCAAATTTACTGTATTGCTTTTTTTCTTTTTTCCTGGGGTTAAATTATTGGAAGAAAACCAATTTCTATATTCCATAAATATATGCCTTCAATTCGAATAATATTTATACTAGTTATGACATATGCCGATGATGTTAACTGTTGCCGTTGGAATTTGGCCTAATTCTTGAGGGGTTTCAAGAAATTGTGGGCCAAAGTATGGATGGGGTTGGATTGAGATATTGTTAGAAATGGGCTTTCAGCATACTTTGTGAACGTTAAGAGTTTCTATAGGGCCGAACAGCCTTTAGTGGCGGGAACATCTCTTTGGGAGCAACAGGCGAAATTCAACGGCTTCCCAATGAATAAATCTCCATGACTCAACGATTTCCAAGACAGGAGGACTCAACGGCTGAGGCAAGAGGACCCTTGTTGGTGCTTACAAGGACCTAACTCTCATAAGGGAGATGAAAATCTCACACTACAAAATATTATATCATTGAGTATAATCTATTATTTGAGTACCAACTGAACTATGTCTACGAAGGTTAAAATAATTTCTGACACATTTTTAAAAAGTAACATTTAATTAAATAATATCAAATAATGATGACGCTTTTTTATATAAGTGTCATCTTATTCAAAATTATGGGGACGTTTCAAAATTAATTGTCCAATTTTAAAAGAAATTTTTTTGCCGACATTATTTAAAAGCGTCCCTATAAATAACTTTTGACCGTTTAGAATAAAATGTCGCCAAATAAAAAATATCGCGTCATTTTTTAATTCAAGCGTCGGCATGTTATATATTTTTTTCGATATTAATGAAAGTAAGTCATAATATTAAAAAAAGTTTTTGATACTATTTAAAAAAGTAAATTTTAATTAAATAATATCAAATAACGACGACATATTTTTATATAAGTGTCGTTTCATTCAAAATTATAAAGACCCTTTAAAATTAATTGTCCAATTTTAAAAGGATTTTTTTTTGCTAACATTATTTAAAAGTGTCCATATAATAACGATATTCCTATCGTTCAGAATAAAATGTCGCCAAATAAAAAAATATCTCGTCATTTTTTAATTCAAGCATTGGCATGTCATATTTTTTTTTTGATATTAATGAAAATGTGCCGTAATATTAAAATAAAATTTTGATAATATTTTAAAAAGCAAAAATTAATTAAATAATATTAAATAACGATGGCTTTTTTATATAAGTGCCGTCTCATTCAAAATTATAGGGATGTTTTAAAATTAATTGTGCAATTTTAAAAATAATTTTTTTGCCGGCATTATTTACAAGAGTCCCTAGAATAACAATATTCCCGACGATTAGAATAAAATATTGACAAATAAAAAATATCTTGTCATTTTTAATTAAAGTGTTAGTATTTTTTATATTTTTCTCGATATTAATGAAGATGCATTGTAATATTAAAAAAAATTATGACGCTCTTAATTCATAGATCTCGTAACTAATTTTTAAAGATAAAATGTTAATTTTCATTACTTATTTTTTTAATGAAAAAGGTAAATTAATATAATTTCTCTTACTAAGTCATCAATAGAATATTTAGGTACATCAATTTAATTTTTTAAATGTTAACAACCAACATTAATTATAACAAAATACAAATTTGTACGTTTATTATTGTATTTTGTAAGTTAGGTATTTACTAGTTGGCGTCTCCACGCTACGCGTGGAAATTCTACCCGTTGTTTTAAAAAGAAACATTACTATTCATCTATGTCAACCAAAACAAACCAAATATAAACAAAGCAAATCTAATCCTATAGAAACTTCCTGCATACCTACATCAACTACCATTTTCAACTTTTTCCCCATTTTGGCAACTTGGAGCACTGACTTAGCTACAGGTGCATTTCCATTGTTATTAGAAATGTTGATTTTGTCCTGGCTTGATCCATTTGCTACACGTGACCTTTCTGATGGAGCTTTTGTTGACACCTTATTGGTAATGCTTGCTTAAGTCCCAGATGACTTGTTAGAAAGCACATCAATTATATGTGGGCACGGGGACAATATGAAGCCAAAATCAGAACAGAGATGGCAATTGATATATATTCTTTTTCAAGACAAAATGCAAGATTGAACTAAAAGTATAATAATTCCCAAAGTGAACCATTTCCTCTCAAAAATCTGAATTTTCTTACAACAAATTGAAGCATTGTCTAGTGCATCCGACATTGCAGGCCATGATACTGAAGAATTACAAGCAAATGTCAACTCGAATATTGATCCATTAACTTCGTCATCAGAAAGCTCTTGTATCATTATAGATGGATGGTCCTTCATTGCTGCTTGCTCTATCAATTTCATGTGCAGAAACACATCCTTCATTTCGAAACCCGCTTGTGCATAGCTACACAAGATTAGAATAGTGTGAAAAAGAAATCAGAAAGCAAAAGATCAGACAAGGCAAAAAAGGAAACAAGTTCAAGATTTTAACTTATGAACTTAGTGGTAAAGAATTATAATGCATGCGAATGTTGGAGACAAGCTTTTCTGGAAGTTGGCTACCAGGGTAAAGCTGAGATTTAGGAAGACCAAGCCTCAATTATGTGGATTTTAGATTTAAACTAATCTTGTTCTCCTTAGATACAGTAGTGACACCAGAACCTTCCACTGAAGAGGAGTTAAACAGCTCCAGGTAATTGCTTTCTGTCAGTCCCAAGCCACTTTTAGAGATACAGTCAACAGTTATTGAAGAAGCCATCATAGAAATACTTCCTGATCCTTCTCCTTTAATTCCCAGTAGTGGAGGTGACATCAGACTTAATAACTCCAGTTTGCCTTTTAATCTGCTCAAAAGGGTATAAAAGTTGAGTCATAACTTTTATTAGCTAACAACAATCTAACAATAAAAATGCTACTAACTAAACCTTTTGCACTAATGGAGAGGGGATACTACCAATCTAATTATCTGTCATTACCATGCAATAGAAGGAGTAAAGAGAAAAATTCCCTTAGGCAAAAACAAAATATTGTATAACTCAAATTCGCACATCAAGATTATCCAAACACAAAAAAAATGAAATGTAAAAACGAAAAGTAAACCTTAGAAATATAAGATGATATCCCAACTATTCAATCATACAAGTAAGAACAGAAAAAAATTCGAAGAAATTTCACCAGATAAATATAAGAGTTCTTGGCAAGGCTAACATTAGTGGGGTCAGAAGAAGGTATTTCTTCAACAAGACAGACATATGCAAAGCCACCTTCGCCCAACTGCCTTATTATCCTAAATATATTCTCATTAATTCATATGTCTCCTCCACCATTAATGACATCATATAGAGCATTCAATCCCAAAAACAAATAATTTTACGAATTATTTCTTTCCATTTTTTGCTCTGTGTACATGACTGACTAGTGAGTTCCAATTTTTTTACCTTAGAATTAGGTATTCCTTCCTCTACATTTCCAAGCCCTTATGGTGCAACCTATTTCCCAAGCAACTTAGCCTGAAGAAAAACAAAACTTTAGACGATATAACTTCAATTTCACAAGTAGAGGTGGGAGGAAAAAATAAGAGAAAGGAAATGGGTTTAAGCAAAAAAGAGCTACTGAATAATTCATTTTGTATTTAGGAATGAAATTCTCTAGGTTGCAAATATACTCACTTTTGCTAATTGTATGCGTTCAAGGGCATCTTCAAAGAACTGGAGATGCATATCAACTTCAAGAGAGGAATTTATTTGCTCTAATTCTAACTGATAATATCTATATAAATTCAAATATGAAACTCTATAGTATTAGTGCTAAAAATTGTGGTAAGACCTTGTTGTGAACCTTGAAGATTTTCTACACATGCAACATTTTGCTAACTCATAGATGGATATTAAGAACTAAAAGTGTTAAAAGGAAACTCTGTCCTCATCTTAATGGTTGCCTCATGTTGTTGCCTATGGAGTTCCTCAAGCTTTTCCTCCAATGCCTAAGGCCAAATTGTAACAAACATCTCTAAATTGAGTTGAAACCAATTGAAAATCAAAATTATGCCAAAGATAATTTGATAAGCAAAGATAAACTATTTCCTACATCCAATTGCTAGGGGAGATTAAAAAAAAAAAAAAAACCAAGAAACTGAATTTAAATAGTCTGCAGGGTTCTGCTGGGGTAGTAACTACAGCTTAGGTAGCTTTTCTAGACTTTTTAATTCACTTCCAATGACCGTTAACGAATACATAACACACAGATTGTAATCTATAAACATTTATTGTTATAGATAGGATTTAGTACATCCTATAACAATCCATTAGGGAGCAGATGAGAATATATTAGTACAGCAAAAAATATATATATATATATATATATCTTTTTTTATTTTCACTGCTATGATAATAATATATTTATAATATATTCATACTTACTAATGTGCCATGATAATCATTTTCAAACAAACCCACCCCTCCCACCCCACCCCACCCCACCCACCAACAAAAAAAAAAAAAATCCATAGACATATATTATCTGAGATGGAGAGGTGCTAGCAATAATTGCTGTTCAATAAATATTTAACTCCATCTCCAGCCAACTATGCTTCATGGCATGGTTGTGAAAGTGAAATACTTAACCAAATACAAAAAAATTTAACAAGTTCATAGTTAACATGATAAAGGTCAAAATCAAATTGCTCTGCTATAATGTTCATATTCTTATTAAACAATAATTTTTTTCCAGTAATCTCATTAGAAAACACAAGAATTAAGTGGTGAAAATTGGTATACCAACCTGCAAAAGATTAGTGCACATTGCCATTTAAAATGCTAGATAAAGCACTGCAAACAATGAGTTGTATAGTTTTTTGCTAAAAAAACTGCACAATAAATCTAAAAAATGACTTGTAGATAACCATTTTAATACCCTGAAGAAAGAAAAAGCTGATTCCTTGTTTTGTCAGATCATACTTATACCATATCAAGGGAAGTTCTAATGTTAGATAGTGGGTGGCATGAATACCAAAGAATGAGATTTTATCAGGTAGATAAGGAAGCTGATTCGCCTAAAAAAACCAAGTAAAAAGGTTGTGAATCAGTGCCCACTCCTTAAAGTTACCCCAGACATTGACGACCCCACATCCATAGGGCCTTCAGGGACAAGCAAGAGTTAAGCAAAGTCCATAACTACACTTCTTCCAAGCATTCAGCTAGAAAAGAGAACACAAATAGTAAATATATAAACAATAAGACTACTGTCAAGCATGTAGTAACTGTACATAATCTTCTTTTCAATATAGAGAAAAAGAACTCTAAGTAATTGTTCATGTGATATAAAAATAGCCAAGATATACGAAAGGTAGTTTTCTTCCTTTACGTAAGTGTAGCTAACTTGTGAAGTATGTTACGCTCCATATGTTTTGAAGCTAACCCATTCTTCTGTAAATTAGAAACAATTCAATACTCTGTGAAATTATGTCATGGAATTATAAGCATCAGAACAAAGGAACATCCAAATGTTAGCCCTTCACGAAAACTATAGCTATTAATACTATTTCAGTAAATTGGAGACTCACTGTCAAAATCACCAACAAGAAGGAAGTATGCATGCAAACTGTGAACAACCTTAAGACAGTCCACTATTTTTGAAGCTGCAATCAATGCCTGCATGTCATTCACTAACAATAAAAATTCGTACAAGCAAATAGAAGTATCCTACCAATATAAACTCCATCGACAATAACCAAACAGGTCCACTAAACTCATGTTGTTAGATGGGACACATCTTGTGTAGACTCAATATTGGTATTATTGCACAAGCTACGGTGAAATAACATAGTTGTCCAGCATACTTCACGAAGTAGGGATTGTAAAACATCAGTTTTCACAATCATGTGCTTCAAAAGGGAATGCAACCATATGTTGTTTAGTACATCAACTTAAAATCAGGTGAAATTAAAAAAAAATATTTTTTAATTAATTATTTTTTTAAAAAAAATGAAAAGTGGACTTTTCTAACTGGATGATAAATGGTTAGCAAAATTACATAGAATTAAAACAGAAAGTTTGCATAAATTCTATAAAGGATAAGGATAGTCAAAACTCCCAGTACATCAATTGTTCCATGAGTATATATCATGCACTCAAATAGAGTAATAACTACTAAGTTAGCATGAGAGCATTCCAGTGTGTAAAGCTATTTTAATGGTTGAGCAGCATCATCTCTACATGTAAAACCACACATATAAAACTGATATCCTTCTCACATTGTGAAAGAACCATATGCACCATTCATCTACGATTAGAGGTTATATGTCATCAGCAGTGTGAAGGGGGAAGAGAGAGAGAGGGGGGGGGGGAACTGTCTGATAAACTGTCTTCCAAATACTTTTCCAAATTTTGGAGTATCGGGTAAGGTAATCCCTTGAAAAATGTTCACCTTCAGATAAACATTAAGAAATTTTATAAGCTCTACTATATTCCAATACGTCGGCAAGAAACACTTGAAAGTTGGACAGGAAAGTTAAACTATATAAAGGCATATCCATGAAAAAAAACCCCCAACTTCAAGACATAAAGCTCATAAGCTTCTAGAAGGCAATAGAAAGTATCGTGAAGATAAAATGGTGGTCTCTAATACCTCACACTAGTCCACAAGCAAGTCTGGTGGGACGAAAATCGTACTCGACTACTTATCTAGGTACTTCCAATTGCTAACAAGTTAATCTTTAAATTCCTTTTTGCAAGAATTCTAAATAAATTATATACTTTAGTGTAGTTGGTATATTCATATCTGACAAACTAATTCACTCCCCACTAATTGACCATTCAGAATGTCCTTTAACAAATTTATCTGCACCTAAAACTCTTCACATCATGGATTATAACATCTCTGAGTTCTACTTTCTACCAACAGGTATAATAGTTGTTCTCTCTAATTAACTTTTTAAAGAATAACTTCAGTATATTATGCTATCTTTGCATTTCTTTGGATATGGAACATACTTCAATAGGGTCCAGGTGCAATATGTGCTCAAGAAGCGGACGTTTCTCTATATCTGCATTCCAGATTGATTTGGTTTGCAGCAAATTACTGTGCTCATGAGGAAGCACCAAGAAGGCAGGCTGCATAAAAGATAGAATGCAAATGAAATCATGAATAAATCCATGCGTAAAATGATTGGTGAATAGGGCTCATGGTCTAGATGAAGAAATAGCAGTATAAGAAGTCAATGCATCACCAAGCAGAAATACGTTACCTTTGACAATGCAATTACTTCAGTCTGTTGAGTAGATGCTGCAGTACTTGCAAATAGCAGCTTCAAATTGCAAAATTATCTGCAATAGAAAGAGATGTCCTAGAAGCAAAGTACCCATGTTTGCAAACTTGTGGTCGTGATTGAGTAGATGCTGCAGTACCTGCAAATAGCAGCTTTAAATTGCAAAATTATCTGCAATAGATAGAGATGTCCTAGAACCAAAGAACCCATGTTTGCAAACTTGTGGTCGTGATTGTATTTCAAAGATATGTTAAAGTGTCACCAATTATAAATGAATGATATCCATAGGCATTTTAACCAACCAATACAACAAGAACAAGAAGCTATGATATAGTGGAACATGCTCAAGCAAGTTCACATAGAAAAAAGCTAGCTTATAAGTTAAATTTTCAGTATGTAATGACTCATCATAAATCAATTCCTCACCATGACCAAAATAATCATATCGTTTCGACTTATATTTAGGACAATTTTCATCATCAGCATGCACTGAACAAACTTTTGTCTGCAAAAGACACGGAAGATATAGAAACAAAGATGAAGAAAAGTATGCTACAAGTTAAACATACAATAAATCAAGTAAAAAATACCTCTCCATCCCATATGAAGTAAATTCCATCCCCAGGCTTTCCTTCACGAATAACATATTCTCCACTGTCTGCAAAATAAAACACACTGACCCACATGTCGCCCAATGTCTATTTCATTAATAATTCAGTAATCCAATAACCACACATGTTTATCATTCTCTCTTTAACCGCATATACCATGGACTCTGGAAAGAATGAATGATTACAAAATCAGTCAAAGAATTCAAAAAGAACAAAGATTTTGACATCGGAGAAACGAATAACAAAACCCAGTACCGAGATGATTGAAAACACAGCACAAAAAAACCAGGAGGCTAAGTCGTAGTTGAAACAGAAATGCAATAGAAACTATCATAAGTTTTCATGGTAACAACTTGGGCGATTTTTCTGAGAGAAAAGCTTGGAAGCCTTTGTATTAAGGGTACGCAGCCCAGGAACTCGATCACTACAAAAAACGAATGCAAACAGCAAGCCACACATGTTTATCATTCTCTCTTTAACCCTATATGCCATGGACACTGGAAAGAATGAATGATTATAAAATCCATCAAAGAATTCAAAAAGAACAAAAAATTTGACACTGGAGAAATGAACAACAAAACCCAGTACTGAGATGATTGAAAACACAACACAAAAAAACCAGGAGGCTAAGTCGTAGCTGAAACAGAAATGAAATAGAAACTACCATAAGTTTTCATGGTAACAACTTGGGTGATTTTTCTGAGAGAAAAGCTTGGAAGCCTCTGTCGCAAGGGTATGCAGCCCAGGAACTCGATCACTGCAAAAAACGAATGCAAACAGCAAACTTCAAAATTCCTTAGAATTCAGAACTCAACAATAATTTAGGAAAAAATAAGTCAGGAATCTAGGAAAAGAGCAATTCCATTAACCTGATTGAGGATCCATGTTTGGAGCTTTTAGGTAATGGAATGAATCCTGTAGTCAAATGAAGTCAAATGTGCAAGCGTACGGCTTCGGGATTAGAAGGGCTTGTTTGAATAGTAAAGCTACAATTTCTAGTAAATTGTCTCCTGCTGTTGCGAAACTCACTGAGCTTCGGGTTCTGTCACTACTTTTTAATGAACTCAGTGGTGAAATTCCTGTGGAAATTTGGGGAATGGAGAGTCTAGAAGGTCTTGATCTTGAGGGGAAGTCCCGATGGAGGACGAAACCAGAGGAGAAGGGAAGGGGAGTTGAAAAAACTTGGAAGAGGAAGGGCGAGAGACACGAGTGGGCTGGGGATGGGGTAGGAATTTTCACCATTAAAATTATATCCAAACCATTAAAATTAAAATCAAGAGGAAGGAAAAAAAATAAAAATATTATAAAATGACTAAACTAACCATAACGACCAAATGAATTTGAACCATACAAAGAGTAATATAATATTCTTAATAAAATCTTATTCATTCATTACAAAGTTCTAAAATTTAAACCATTAGATTTTAAAATATTTAAAGAAAAAAGAAATTAAAAATTATTAAAATAATATATTAAGACATTTCTATCCCATCTTTACTCGTAGTATACACATTTAGATAAATAATTATGAGCTTGTCTCTTTTAATTGCAAAAAAAAATTTAATTAAAAATTTTTTAGAGGCAAAATTGGTTTATTACTCGTAGCATATATTACTATGTTAACACCCTAACCCTCAATCTCCTTAATTTAATAATAGAAAGAAAAATTTTTGAATATACAATTTAATTAAAATTTTTTTGGCTAATTAGGAATTTTCAAATTAACCAATTTTAGTTCCAAGGAATATAAAAAAAGAAAAAATTACCAAGAACGACGTCGTCTCGTTCTTAGTCTTCCTTTTCAATCTCTGCTATTTCTTTTTCTCTGAGGAGTCCTTCTTCTCTACTTTTTCTCTGCCATTCTTCGTCATTCTCTGCCGTTCTCCTTGTCAATCTATCCAAGGAAAAGCCACTTAATTACTTTCTTTCAGCGACATCTCTTCCCTCAATTCTTTCCAACTTTCCCCTCTCCATTGTACCCACTGAGTTGCAGAGCTGCCGCTGTTGGAGTTTGCAGCCCCACCGTCAAAGTTTGCAGCTACCACTGTCGGAGTTTGCAACCACTGTCAGAGATAGGTTAACATGTCAAGATTCACACTAGTATGAGGTTTTGCTCTCTTCTTCCCTTTCAAATAATATACATATAAATTATAGAAAATACTTCTCCATGAATTGTGTATATTTTGCAAGCTAGGGTTTTCAATTGGGTAAACTTTTTCTTAATTTTTATCTTTGTCGACCCTCGGCTACTATAAATCCAAGAGGGAAAGTGACAAACGGACAAATCACTAGTTTTCTTATTTTTGAGGCAATTGTCCTGTCTTTTTTCCTGCCAATTTTGTATTATCACTTTCAATTCCACATGCTTTACCGTGGTAAATACTGCATCCTTTTTTTCCCTTTTACAAAATAAAAGGATGTAATTATTACTACAAATGAAATAGGATTTTGGTGTTACTTTTTTTAAATTGAATTTATGTGCAAGTAGTCATGGCATGTTTGTTTCATGAGGTTGAAATAGGATTCATGTTTTTTGCTGCCAGATATATTGACCAGTTCTCTAGATGCCTATATGTTGAACACAAGAAGAGTGGGATCGAAGTGCAGTGCCAGGTCTGTAGTCCAGTTCTATTATTGTTTAGTGACTATTTATACTAGTAATTGTAGTCTTCTTTGTTGTAAGCTGGAGATACATCAATCTCAACATAATAAAAATGCTTAGATCAGAAGAATGTTTGTTCAGGAATTATCTGTTTTCTGAACTGGATTATTTTCCCTAGTAACAATTAGGTTCTAGCCCACTGGCCAAGTACCTTAATCTAAACTGTTTCCTTGTTCTTTTTGTGCTGCATCTAAATCTCTTAACTTATTACCAGTTTTGCGTTTTTGCTCTAGGAAGGACTAATTCTTTAGCATATTTGATTGCACCTTACTTCTTCACTGTCATAAATACAGTGCAAGTTCTCACCACCTTAATTTGCTTCATTTCAAAGTGAGACTTGGGGGGGGGGGGGGGATCCGTTCTGTCAAACAAGTAGAATTTCTGTGCAGGAAAATCTTTGAGACCTAATTCTAACACCTTTTGACTACTTTTCTCTGTATTACATTTGATGGTCTATTTACTTTTACTAGTAATAACTTTGTTCAATGTTTTTGAGCTACTGGTTAGTTTCAAGCTAGTGTATGAAATAGCTTAGTTCTACACAAATTCCTATGTAGTTTCTTTAGTTTTTAGCTCTTATTTTGTTAGACTTAGTACTAAGGTGGTGTTCTTAGTAAATCCTGGTGACAGTTGTAATAAGTCCATTTACTAAGAATCATGTTTATGTGCAGAATTTGCAGCTAGTTTGCCCTATGAATAGGTTCTCTTGGTGTTTTCACTTGGTTGATCTCTTTACTGGTTTCTAACTAGCATGATAGACATTGGATGGATTTCACTTTGAACCCTTTATGCTTTGCCTCTTCGGCATTTTTCACTTGAACTTTTGGCTTCCCCTGTTCTGCACTTGATGCTTGACCTTGTTAGAAGTTGATACAGAAGTTGACCATTAACATTCAAAGTACTAATTAGGTCGACAGGAGATCGTGCGATGGAGTGGAGTATCGAAAGTAACAAGATACGACAAGAAGGAAGCCTCATTACATGGTAAACAAGAGTGAGATATAGGTGAAGCGATACATATACAGTGGTGATTCATCTGTTCATATGGATGTATCTGCTTGATCTTGACTGTGATTTTCTGGTCCGTTTTCCATAAACTGAAATTTTTATTGAATAGTAAAGTGAAAGGTTAAAACTTGAAAAGGGCATACTCTTTTATTAAAATTAAAACAATAAAATAGGCACTAACGATCACTAAAGAGACTAAGAGGAAAGCCATAGTTTGTAGCAAATTCCCAATTCCTAAATGACTTCTACATCTTTCCAACTAGTTACCCAGTACATGATATGAAATAATCTTATCCAGTGCATGTGTATCATTGGTAACTAATCTTGAATGCTACAGCTCTTGGTATGGTTGTTTTACCAATTAGTGTATTTTTATATTCATCTTATAGTTTTTTATACTACAAAACTACATCAAGAAGTATGATAATAACATGAAGTTGCAAAAGGCTTCTTTTAACCACTGATGTTCTTCCCACTACTCTAGCAATTGACAACTTTGCCTCTGTGATGTGCTAATCTTTAGTGCCTAGAATACTTTCTTGATCATTGTTAATCAAACTTGTTTGACAGGATTTGCATAGAAAGTCATGCAAGACTCTTTTCCATTTTTTTAGTTTTACTATAAGTTGCCACCTTATGTGGTTGGGGGGGGGGGTTGCTGCTTACTTTTTTATTATGTTAATTTTTTTTTTTAATAAAAGTATTAGTAAAAAACCACATGAGTTTCTGAGGCATATAGATGCCTTTAAATTATATCAATTGCATATATAAAAAATTGTCTTCGCAAACGTGTGGATTTAAGCTAGACATATAATTTGGGTAGCTTTTTGATCTTTGTACATAACTGGCTCCAAGGGAACTGTTGAAAACTTAATATAGTAATACTGACCTATAGATTTTAGCATCAAAATGTTATTTATTTTATTTTTATTGAACTCCTATCATGCTTTCTTTTCTTTAATTGCTTAGCCAAATTTTATTGCGTTATCAAGATCTATTGGGATCACAAGCAGAAGTTTGCATATGTGTAATATGCTTCTATCCCTTTTTGAATATTTGTAATATTTTCCAATGATATCTTTTATATGTAGTAGTTTCCTGACTCTTTAGAAATTTTATATATTTCTATGAAATATTTGGTGTGGAACCTCAAGAAAATATGTTAATTTAATTTTAGTCATTTGAATTTTGCTTCCTATGTAGGATGAACTTTTGGGGTTATTCAACTGTCAATTTCTTTTCACCAATGGCAAGATATTCCATTACTGGTATTCAAAACTGTGGCCTTGGTGGTATAAATGAATTCAAGAAGCACACAAACAGGGAATCGATGTGACAATTTTCAACCTCTTCTGTGCTGTTTTTTGTTTTTTTCATGTCAAATTTGTTCCCATGGCATTGTTTCTTACTCAAATTGAATAGGTGATCATGGATGTCATTTTCAAAACATCATATCAGAAATTGAACAGGAGATCAATGTTTCTTACTTCATATTTTTGGTCATTTTTCCTTTTTAAATGTTTGCCATTATTTTCTTTATTTGATGTGTAGGGCTATTAGATTTTCCATCAACTTGTAGAAATATGAAGATTTTTTTTTTTAGAGTTTGCCAAATGAAATTGAACATTTATATTTAGTTTAATTTATATTGTAATCAGAGATTTGCTAAAATGCTTTTGAGTATGAGTATTTCAATTTTGTTTAATTTATACGATTTATTTAAATAAATATTATTCATTTTGTTTCAAAACTTTGATTGGTTTACAACTTTTATTGTACAATGTAAATAGAAATATTTGTTAGTATAAGATTTAAAATAGGAAAAAAATTTCAAATAATAAAATATAATAATTGTCAACTTTGGGACGCTTAAAAAACGTGAAGCCAAAATTGGGACACTATTTATGTAGTGTGACAAAAAGAGGGATGCATTCATAAGTAAGCGTAGCTATTTCAGGGACGCTTCACAAAATATGATCGTCAAATTTTGGAACACTATGATTGATTGCATGATAAAAAAGGGGGTGGAATTATATTTATGAGTCGCTAATTTTTTGGACATTTATATAATAAAATATTACTAATTTCGAGACGCTATAAACAAAAAATGTAGCTAGAAAAGTAGGGAGAATCAAAATTTTGTGTCATAAAATTTGAGACACTTTTAAAAAATGTCGTTATGGTAACGACATTAGATAATTTAAGCGTAGTAAATTTAGATACGTTTATAAAAAAACGTTGGTAAATTTAAAGACGCTAATAAGAAAATTGTCAGTAAATTTAGAGATGCTTATAAGGGAAGTGTCTGTAAATTTGGAGACACTTATAAGAAAAACGTCGGTAACTTAATTTATCGACGCAAAGTCTTGCGTCGTAAAATTCTTTGGCGACACCACTTCTAGCAACGCATATGGAGACACTTATAATAGCGTCGGTAAATAATTTTACGACACAAATTAGCGTCCCAAAACAAATTTATTAGCATCCTAAATGCTAAGTTTCTTGTAGTGATTTGTCTACTTTGATAATTGAAGAGAGTTGTATTATAATTAGTGGAAAGAGAAAGATTACATGGAGGGATAGAGATGGAAAAAAGTAATAGATTTTTATAAAACTCTATAAAATGATTTAGATTGTGGAAAAAAAAATTCAAATTTAAAATGATTTATATTATGAAAGGATAGTGATATTTTATTTTTTTACTATAAAAAGTCTATTTTGATGTATTTAAAGTTTTGTTTTAATTTAATCATCAAATATTATTACTGTCGAGGTAATATTATATATAAATATCAAAAGATCTTCAGTGTTTTTAAAATTAGAGAGGAGCTTGTCCTTTATTTCCAAAGTAGAATGAGAGTATGAGTACTGAATGTTGGGTTGGGTTATCAATCTTTTGCTGAATTTATTAGTTTATCCATGCTTCGGAATTAGTTTATCCATGCTTAAGTTACATTAATATGGTCCGCTTAAATTGTATGAAACTGTTCATAAGAGTCCATTAACGTAATTGTTTCCAACCAATCATCCATTAATTCCAAGTTTATCGATTTATAGCGTTCAAAATTGCTATCTGAGGGTGAATCCATCACCATTTATTCTTGATGGTGACGAACATCAACAAGGACAACCACTTCGAGAATATTGCTATAAATTACCCCACGATCTCCTCACTAACAAGCACACAACAGAGCAGGAAAAAATTAGTGTAACTACTAGTAGGAAGCAGTAAGCCCTCCCAATTATGGCAAAAAGTCTTGCCTATTTTGCTGCCTTTGCATTGCTGGTTTCTTTCACCACTGTACATGCAGCTGACCCTGAACTCCTTGCTGAATTTACCGTCCCAGATGGCGTTGATGACGCCAAGCTCGACGGGACATACTTTACGTACACAGGCCTTAGAGGGGGTGTACCCGCATCAACTGGTGGGCTAGGACAAAAATCTGTATCTGTCCAGGAGTTCCCGGTTCTTAATGGCATGGGTGTCTCAATGGAGCTCCTTGAATTTGCACCAGGAGCGGTTAATGTGCCTCACACTCACCGGGCCGGTGAGATTTTGTTCGTCGTAGATGGTGCATTGACTGTTGGCACCATCGATGGCAAAGGGAAGTTGTTCAAGAATGTACTGCAGAAAGGAGACGTGTTCGTGTTCCCCAAGGGACTACCTCATTACCAGGCCAACTTCGACAAGAGCAACAAGGCTGTTGTCGTTACCGCATTTGGAAGCGCAAATGCTGGAACTGTTTCTCTTCCTAAGAACTTGTTTGGTTCAAGCATCCCCGACGAAGTACTGTCCAAAGCCTTCAAAATTTCTGCTGACACCCTTCAGCAACTCAGAAATGGGCAGAATTACTAAATGGACAAAATTTCCTAAGACAGAAGGCTATTTGTGCTATATGGTTGATAAGAAAATAATGCCTGAACTTGTACCGAAAGGATATGTCCCGAACATCTATGTAAAGGTTCATGATGGAATATACTATTAAGTAACAAAAAAAAATGATGCACTACTCTTATCCAGTTACATTAATTATCTCAGCAACCAAAATAGTTTCAAGATTTTCATTCTCAGTTTAGACTAAATGAAAAGCCTGACTTGGTTGGTACCACACCGTCCCAAAAAGGAGAGCTCAGATGGCAGGAAGATAAACAAAGAAAATAATGCTGTCTGCCTGTGGCTCAGTTTCAGATTGATCTCGAAGAGGAAAAGGGGAAAGAATGATCTATTGGAAAGGGAGAGAGAAAGGTACCAACCAGAAATGCGTAAACTTCTGGAAAGCATTAATCATAAGCCATTAGTGTACTGAAACAATAAGTACGGTACAATTATTAAAACCAAAAATGCAAGAAGCAGAAGAATTATTGGATGGTTGGTGAAATTATAATATGCTTCCATGGAACGTGGTTACCAGCTACAACTTGAATTTTCTGATGCTAGCTAGAAGAATCGCCTTCTGTAAAAGTGCGAAAGAAACCAATCTCAGCTTCTTTATGAGCCCTGTGTTTTTTTTGGTGCAATAAAGTGATTATTCCAACAAAGCCATAGACAGGTTCTTCTTTTCTGCATTTTGCCTCATAATACAAGGACGATGCTGCTGCTGCTGCCCTTTGATGAACCGGGATTCCCTGATTAAAAAAATAATAATGATAATAGACCCTTCAAAGAATCAAACAGTTCTTCTGCTTTTTCAGCTTTAATGATGTAACGAGAGTTATGGGATATCCTCTGCCTTTACACCAGAAAAAAGTATCAAACAATAAATGAAAATGTTTGGTATGAAGTGCCATAGTTTTAAACAAGTGCAGGTTAACTGGATCCGGTGAACATTACCTGGAGAAGTTTAGACAAGGAAGGAACCAATAACATCGGATTGGAGACGAACTATATAAGAAATTATATAATAAGATAGTGTTATAATTTATACAAAAAAATTTTTGGGGTGAAACATAAATTTTAATTTTATTAAAGAAAATATCAAAATTTAAAAACCTTTTCTAGTTCTGTCTGTGGTTTAGAGATATTACTAGGGCCATGGATCTCATGAACATGAGGCAAATATTTGAGGATAGGTGAAAGGGAAATAGGAGTAAAAATTCAATCTGAAGATCTTTGTCTCAAATGCTTGCAAGCTGCGCAACGAGGGGAAGGCATGATAAGGAGTTCTTGAAAATATAACAAAAATTTCTCAGAATTAATATTGTCCAGATCTTGCTTAATCCATAGAAAAGATTGTGAAATGCATGAAGATTTTTAACCTCAATCACACGTCAATGGAAAACTTTCCAACGGCTAATTTTCTTTTGAAATCCCAATAACTGAGGAAAGTTTCCATTCGAAGGTTCCAGATTTAACATACATGCTTTTCCTCTGACCTTTTTACGTTTGATTGAAAAAAAAGGGAATATAATTGAGATTAATAAAGTTGTATTCCTATTTAAACGTCAATTGCTTATTGACAATAGCAAAGCTTAGTATTGAAGCATCATTTTGTTGTGCTTATTTTCACTTAGATTCCAAGCTTAGTAAAGTCCAATCAAATCATATTCTCTTCAACCTTTTCCAGTTCTTCATTCCGGGAAAAAGGGTATCAATTCTCTGTATTCTGGAGACCGACATGTTGGCCTTCTTTTTCTTGGCCGGAAAAATAAAGAAAAGCTTCCCTTTTGCAAAGGGTGGTAGAGTTAAGCCCCAAAAATTTTCAGGTCCACATCAATTGTTTTTTTAGGTATTCATAATCGATTTACTGCTTTTGCTGAAAGGAGGAACAAAAAACTTTCAAAATAGTATCCTCAACTGCTCGAAACATTAAAATTAGTGTTTAAATACATGCATGTAAGAGGAGATGAGATCAATATATATAAATTTAAATCTAACCGTAATTTAAAATTTTAAAATAGAGAGACCTTTAATAATAGATAATAATAGTATTGTATAGAAAATAAAATAAATCTTCAAAAACTTATGGGGGCAGGCGCATATTTGGGCACCCCATATATATATATATATATATATCTTCTTGAATGATATACGTTGATTGAGCTTGGAAGGACGGACAATGTCGGTGCATCAATATTCGACCCCATTGGGTTTGGCATTAAACAAATGGAAAAGTAGAAAGGTCCCCAGTATTTGATAAAATGATCCAAAAATGGTTGGACGGAATGATCAATCTCACCAGTGCCACAGCTACGGAGCCATATCCAAGGAAGCAAATAAGGATGAATGTTAAAAAAAGTAAAAAGGTAAAAATAAATTTGCCTTAATTTTTTAAGTTAGTTAGTCCAGTTAAATGATCAAATATGGATTCATAAAGAGATAGGAAGACCTTATTGAAAATTTCGAAACTTTTAAGAGATACAATTGCTTAATTTGAATTAAGAGGGATTTAATTTCCAAAAATGCTAATTTTAAAGGATCAAATCAAAATTGATCCTATTTACAGAACGAGACATGTAGAAGGAAAATAAATTGACGTGTAATATATTAACACTTAAAAATAATAATTCAGTAAAAACGAAGCGCAGGCTAGAACTAGATGTAGCCTTTGAATAACGAAAAAATATACAAAAACTTATATATTTCAGGACACTATCTGGACCCACCGAGCAATACTTGGGACGCCTTGGTTAACAGCGAAGACCATATAATACCCTGGCGGCGCCACCCTGCCGTTCGGTGGCGATGTACAACCAATCCTGTACTTTCCTGCACCGTCTGGCAGAGGACTCGTCACTTGGAGCTTTACCACCCTTTGCCCTTGCGAGAAAGAGTGGGTCGAAAACGGTGCACTTGCGAGATTCATCTCCACCACCCCTACCACTGGCAGCTCTGCGGTCACCACTGCTTCAAACACCTCTCCATACCCCACTTTCTCCGGCGAGTCCACTAGAACTGGACGAATATTTGATTTGTCTGCCGACAGATACTCTGGCGAGAAAGCTTCGATCCTCAACTCGGTTGGGAACTCCCTTTTGAAGTTATAGAAATAATGCGGGTTACTCCCGGCGACCAGAATTCTACCGTCTGGCAACAGGTTCGCCGTCGAATGGTACATTCTGGGCACCAAGGCAGGGTTCAAAGTCATGAAACGAAGTCCTAGCGGTTCACCTGGCCTATACAGAACAGGATACAAACATGGGTCTGATGCCATCTCAAACCCTTGCGTCCCCGCTTGTGCCCCATTGATGATGAGCACTTCTCCAGTGGGTAACATCACCATCTCACCCATAATTCTAGCAAAAGGCATGTCCTCCATCTCCCAAACCGAGTCGGGTGAGGTTGCCTCTATCCTCCCGCAGCTTCCATTGGCAGGAGAATCAAAGGTTCTCTGTAAATATGCTCCATATTTCGCTCCGCCACATATCACAACCGTCGCCGAGGAATAATCCCCTGTTAAGGCTAGCATCACTGATGATCCAGCGGATGGATAATTTCGTGGGCCCCCCTCTAACACTGGATAGTTCCTTACTATGACGTTCGCGGTGTGATCATACAGTACCGCCTTGTTATTAGCAAAAACGAAGAGGTGACCATCGGGAAGTAGGTGGACGTACGGGTAAAGATTGTCCATTTGGTTGTCTTCAACTTGCGCGAGAAATGGAAAGGCTATGGCACCATTTTTTCTTGGCGGGTAGAATTCTACAGTTGGAGAAGCTCTGCCACCGATAATGATGACGGAGCCGTCAGGGAGTATCTGGTTTGTGGCGTACCATCTGCCTTGGGAGAGTTGAACATCCTGGAGTTCTTGCCAGTCACAGATTGAAGTGGGTGTTTCAGGACAAGGGGTGAACTTACGGATTTTCTTGACGCCATCGAGGTCACCGCCAGTGTGGAGGAGAGTGCCGTCAGGGAGAAACTGGCCAGAGGAGCACCAAGTGTCAGTGAGGATCATGAGGGGTCGGATAGAGTTGGTGGCAAGGTCAAGGAGGACCGAATGGGCGTAACAGTCTTTCTTCAAGACAGGGTCTTTTGGGTCAGACTGACATCGGTGTTTGGGAAGGAGTTTACGAGAGGGGCCAATGTTGGTGCGGTCCAGAAGAATTACAGTGTTAAAGCGGGTAACGGCTGTATGCATGGATGCAATACCGGCGTTGGGAACCAGAAGTTCCCACGTGCCCGGGAGGTCGGCACATGTACGGCGGATAAGGATGAAGAAGAAGCACAAAAAGGGTAGAAGCTTCCATGGCCAGGGGCAGGGACTCATTTCTCTTGTCTGTTTGGGAGCCAATTATGAGGACAGACTGTCGACTGAGGGGAAACTCGCGCTATGGCAGCGAGAATACAGTGTTTTTAATAGATAATATTCCTCAGAAGTGACGGCGAGAAGGAGCTATGTAGAAAAGGACACAGGGTGAGCCCCTCACTGAAATAATGGGGTTGTAACTACTCACAATAACGTAATAGTGTTGTCTTTTTCTTACACACACCATCTCAAGCGCTTTGAGGCATGTTAGTTGTGGTGCTCCACTTAAATTTGTGCCGTTGATGCTGAAAACGATTTGAAGGTGGCAAGTACACTGCTCGACCAAGTTCTTGGATCTCCCCCTTTACAATGAAAAACCCAAATCAAGAAAACAGTAGGGCACGTCAAGTGAGTCAAAATAGTTCACTTTTTTCCTGCCGGGCTCTATGTAGAGCTGGTTGGGAGTTTGAGGTAGAATTTAATTGAATTAAAATGAGTTTATTTAAATATAATAAAAATAATTAAATATATAAAATTAAATAAAATTTAAAATAAAATTAATAAAAAATATAATATGTTATGAATATATAATAATTTTTAAAAATTAAAATTATTATTATTTTAAATTGAGATAGAAATATAATTTATTTATGTCTTTAGACTATTAATACCTAAATTTGAGTTACTCTTGATCGGATAACTATTGTATATTCTTTCTGTTAAACGAAGACAGAATCACAAATTTATAACTAGGGAGCAAACTACATAAAACCAATACATTATATGATAGTGTATAATAACTTTTGAAAATTTTTAAAAGAGAATGAATAATAAAAATTTAAAAAACATAACTTTTAAAAGAAAATATAAAAATTTGGAGACAACCCCAATCCCACCTTCCTCAGATCTATCCATGCTGTTAAACTCAAAAAAAAAAAAAAAAAAAAATCCCTTCCCCTTTCTTCTTCTTATTCGTTTTTTTTAATGGAACCAATAGGTACCCCACCAAAAAAAAAAAAAATCCATAGTACATAACGTAGATGTACTGAATAATGGTTACAACTGCAAAATAATTGTCCATTCATATCTGATGTTATGTGGACTTAAAGCAACTTTGCTGCTATATGGCTCTCTCTATATATATATATATATAAAAGCTAGTCCAAAACAATTAACCACCTCGATTATACATAACAGCAGGGAGAATAAGGGGAGGTGGGACATCTCCAAAAAAATTACAGACCTTAGCGCACTATGTCAAGTTGTGGGATCCAAAGTTTTCTAGGAATAAAACAAACTTTCCATTGGGGCCGCTTGGGTAAAAACCCCATAGCTTCATCAATGGTAACCTTAGCCTGCCGCTCCAAGTCCCCGGAATGGCCGTTGAGGGTTTGCACGACGCCAAGTGAGTCCCCTTCAGTGATAACTTTGCCTGCTTGTAGGTCATCAGACATTTTAAGAGCATGAAAAGCTGCAATGGCCTCCGCACCATAGACACTGAAAGACACATCAATGCCAGTTCGTGCTCGAACAACAATCCCTTGGTCATTCCTGGTAATGCAAGCATAGGTAACCTCTCTATTCGTAAAGGCAGCGTCAAAATTTGTTTTAAGCCAGCCTTTAGGTGGGATGTCCGATTGGGATTGTAGTGACTAGATTGAAGTCGCACCTTACATCCAGTTTGAGCATTCCAATAGGACAGTGCCACCCTATTAATAGTATAAGGGAAACATTTTCCCAAGCATCCACAGCTTCACCATGTTTCGTTTTATTTCTGAAGTGCCAAATCG
Source organism: Voacanga thouarsii (assembly GCA_026120185.1). Taxonomy (NCBI): domain Eukaryota; kingdom Viridiplantae; phylum Streptophyta; class Magnoliopsida; order Gentianales; family Apocynaceae; genus Voacanga; species Voacanga thouarsii. The sequence continues at coordinate 2,594,271 of JANUWF010001287.1, read as the reverse complement.
TCTCCATAGCAGTGGCAGCAAAATTGAGCATCTCTTCCTTCTCCAATGTAGGAATTGGGAACATATTGTGGGGTTCAAGAAGCAAGTTAATCCAGCGACCAACAGCTCTGTCACCGTCTTTGGATGGCATGGGAGGTAGAGCTATAAACGAACCGAACATTTACGAACAAAAGCTCGTTCGAGCTCGTTCGTATTCGAATAAGGCTCATTCGTTTAATAAACGAACGAACTCGAACATGTTTACGAACATATTCAAACGTTCGTGAACATATTATATATTTTTTAAAATTAATTATATTATATTAATTATTTTATTTATATTTTATAATATTAAGATTTATTCTTAATAAATCTTATATTATAATATTAATATTAATAATATTTATTTAATATTATAATATTTAATTATTATTAATTAAAATTTGAATTATTATTTTTATAAATTTAAAAATATAAAATATAAAATAAACGAACTCGAACAATTCGAACTCGAATGTTAATCGAGTTTTTCGAACTCGAACTTAAACGAACTCGAACATTATCAAACAATAATCGAACGAACTCGAATAGCGTTCGATTATATTCGAACTCGAGCTCAAAAATATAATATTCGGTTCGTTCGTATTCGAATACAGCTCTACTGGGAAGCCGGCGCAGAATACAACCATGCAGCCCAAAATAGGAAGGGCTAGAACTTTGGACCTTTTAGAGAGTTCAATAATATGTATGGTTCAGATGCAAGGCCCTTAAGGTCGTCATGTCTGAGTGAGTCACATAGTTTGGACTGAAAAGTACGTTCACAATTCGACCTTTTGTTTTCTCAATTATACAATTTTATAAACGTTAAAAAATATACAAAACAGTCATAAAATGAGATTGAGAGTCATATAATTCGTGTACGTTCTGATAGTTTGTAAAGTGATTGTATATTAAAAAAATTTAGTAGTATAGTGTTATTTTTATTATATAAAAGTTTATTCATTAAATTATGATTATTATTTATTTGATCGTAAGTGATATTTATTAAATTATATATAATTATGATTATTATTGTAAAATCATAATTATTATTTATATAATTGTAATAATTATTTATTAACTTTAAGACATAAAATTACGCAACAATGAATCACATAAAATTATGGAAAAAAATACCCCAAAAAATTAAAAAACAAACAATGTTGCACAAAATTTAAAGTGAACCAAAATAGTTCCACAAACTGACAAATCCATGACCATCGTGTTTTGCCCAAAACAAATCTCAGCCGTGAAAGGGCCTGTGGCCGTGTTTGCACCGCCCGATACCCGTCTCTTCGCGGGGTTTTTGACCGAATAGGGACGAAAATCAAATCAAAATCCAAATCAAGGGTGAAATAGGAATGGTGGGCTGACAGGGGTACCTCGCATACCGTGAATACGAGGTCTCTCTCGATCTCGCATTCCCTGAATGCAAGATACGCCATTCCCGACAGCCTCGGCATTTCCGACAAAAATTCTGTGGAAAGTGAATTTCGCATTTCAGATTTGCGAGGTCTAAGGACCTCGCAAATCACAAATGCGAAATGGTGGTCTCTTCCGTAGCTTTTTTCCCGTGTCGTCTTCTTCCTCTTTTTTCCGCAGGCTTTTCCCTGTTGTCTTCTTCCTCCTTTTTCTGTTGTGGTTCACGGGATGGCATATGAATGGCAGAAGTCTTCCTCCTTTTTCAGTGATGCTTTGCGGATGAAGAAAAACAACCTTCCAATGATATATATATATATATATATATGCCATGCGCGAGAAGAAAAGCCATTCATTTTCCACTTTCTGCCCAAAAAAAATTTTCACCTCCATCTCCCACTTCCCCTTCTCCCACCCAGTAAGTTGCCGCCGGAACTCCCGTAAGCTGCCGCCGGAAGAAGCCATTGCCACCGAAACGCCACTGCCTCCATCTTCTCCATAACAGGTATTTATTATATCTTCATCTTGGATATTTGCTTTTAGTAGTCCCTGCATGAAGTAGCAGTTTAGAGTAGTCCGGCAGTTTAAAGGACTACAGAAGAGGGCTGGAAATTGAATTTCATGCCATTCTGTGAACCTCCCTTTTACTGGACAAAAAATATATAAAAACACAGTTAAAAGTTGCAGCTTCATTGTGAAACTGAAGAACAAAAGAGGATTGGAGGACTTTATGCATCTGTCTTTTAGCATATGATTATTGAGCACCAACTTAATAGACTTAGCAAGCCTTTTCATAAGAGTGAACCAGTCTGAAGAGACTTCATTCTTTTTGTAAACAACATTCTTTATGGCTTTAAACTCAACTTGGGAAAATGGCCATAACATTTTCATATAGCAAATGTATATACAAGAGTGAAATACCGTAGAAAAACTAAAAAGGCATATAAAACTCTGTAAAGAGCAAAGAAAACATAGTGTACAGGAACTTTATAAAATGGCTTTCCTAAGAATATACTTGAATTCTGTAAATTTGAGAAACCATAATACCCAGTACTTCAAAACCATCATCAAGAATTTTCCTTTGGCAGAAGTAAAAGAACAAAAGTATATATATTTTTTTCCTTATGTATGGAAATAAGGTAATGAAGTAGCAGTTTAGAGGACTGCAGAAGAGGGCTGGAAATTTTCAATCTATAAAGGAAAGTTGAAGACGTTCTATATGACTTTTAATGGATTTTACTGGTTTGCCTTGCTTGTGCTTTCGTTGATCTCAGGACATCAAGCATAAGATAAAATTGCATTTGTTGAATTTCAGTTGAGGAATCTTGATTTTATTACTTGCTGGGTAGAGGCTATATACTGAATAAGAAGTTGCATTTTGTGTAACTTTTCATGTGTTGAATGCTTTTTATTTTGAAAGTGTTTTTTTATTTTACAATTAGGAGAGAATAAAGAATTGATCTTGAGTTCTTGAATAACATGAAATTATTAAATTATAGTTACAATTAAAATTTTATAATATAATTTAGTATATATTAAAGTAAAATTATTGTTTAGTATTTATAATTATTAATTATTATTATTATTATTAAAATTATTATATTTAGGTCATTATTAATTTATTTAGTTAGTACTTGATATTATTTATGATATGTAATAATTAATATTTATTTATTTATTTGTCTATTTATTTAAATATTTAATTACCTAAATAGTTATTTATTTATCTATTTATTTATTTATATTTTTATTTTTATTTTTAGTAAAATTATTATTCATTGTTTATTAAATTTATTGATAAAATTATTATTTATTACTTACTATTATAAATATTTACTAATAACATATTTATTGATCGATTTTGTTAAAGCTATTATTCATTATTAACATTATATATTATTATATATTATTGCTATAATTTATTATTATTTAATAACATTATTATTGTCTTATTAAAGTAAATAATTATTTATTATGTTATTTATTTGTCTATTTATTTAAATATTTAATTACCTAAATAGTTATTTATCTATCTATTTATTTATTTATATATATTTTTAAAATTATTATACATTGTTTATTAATTTTATTGCTAAAAATATTATTTGTTACTTACTATTATAAATATTATAAATATTTACTAATAACATATTTATTGGTCAATTTTATTAAAGCTATGATTTATTGTGTTATGTATTTATTTAATTATCATCTATTTATTTGTCTATTTATTTAAATGTTTAATATTTAATGCCATGTTTGTGCTGATTAATTTGATATTGGTTCATATAATACTTCGAGATCGTGACATACTTTAATTTTTGAATAGAAAATTCCTGCTCTATAGATCTAGACGCAATGTCATTAGAAGAACCTGTAAGACTACGGTTATATTGGGATTGTGAAATTATGCGCACGGCACATGGTCATTTTTTTAATGGTCCCTATCGCAAGGCATTAATTGTTAGAAATCGGGTTAGTTTTGGTGGTCTAATCAACAAAATATGTGCCATTCGAGGTCTAGACACGTCTACTATGAAGTTACAAATCACAATGAGGGAGGACACTGTTACTGGTACTGGGACGAGGTCTACAACCGCTGCTATAACGGATGACGATGATATGAAAAATTTAGGGTATTATGCATCTACCGTGAGAGGACAACCAATTGATCTGCATGTTCACCATGAGATCGTCCATATTCCTAATGCAATAGCTACAGATATTTTAGAGCACAACATCCCACCTCCTGTAAGTGAATCATTCACTGCATTACTTAACTCAACTGTTCCTGTCAACATGCCTAACTTCGACTTAAATTTTCCAACCCCTGTAGTCAACGATCCTCCACATACTTTTCAATTCCTTTTCAATACATCAATTTTAGATGCCCAAGTTGTTGGACCTAGCAATCAATACTTTTCAGCTTCTACTGAATTTGCCATGCCTCAACCTCATGACCACATTCAATCCCTCCAAGCACAGACAAGCCAGCAATTATTTTCAACGGCTGAAATTGGTGTTCCATTAGATATAACCCCAGTTGATGATTGGGTAGCTCGAGAGCCTAGTTGGGTTGGTGCTCCGGAAGCGACTGTGGACGGGTTAAGACCTACGTCAGACATTGATGGGCCCATCGCGGATGAGTCACCAGACGAGGACGGGGGGATGGCAATGACGACGCAGATATTCCCGGTCCTTCTGTATTGCAACAACCTGCTAATAGATCATTTGAACCGATCCGCTTGTACGATCCACCGTATTCAACATATCTTGACCGGTTAGATACTTCGCAAGAGCTGGAAAACGAAGCTGGTGGATTGGTGCCGAGTACGAGGATAGATTTATGGTCGGAATCCAATAATGACTTAAGGGTTGGTATGTGGTTCAGGGATAAGAATGAGTTGCTTTGGGCTGTTCGATCGTGGTCTGTTAGAATGGGTCGTGAGTTTACTGCGGTAGAAAGTAAGAGTTCATATTGGGTTGTTGAGTGTAAAAATTCAACTCCAGAGCATCCATGTTATTGGCGTATCCGTGCACGAAAAAAGAAAGGTTTTGGCTTGTGGCAAATTAGTTGATTGCATGGTGATCACATTTGTCTAGTCCGAACAGTCGACGGGAACCACCGAAACATGAGTGCGAAATTCATAGCGAGGCACATCTTGAATTTGATTCATGATAATCCGGAGATTAAAGTCAGTGAAATAAATAGTCATATTCATAACACATTGCACTTCACCCCGTCATATAGGAAATGATGGAACGCACGCAGGAATGCTATTGAGGAGATCTACGGGGACTGACCATCTTCATTCGCATAGCTACCACGATACATGCAAGCCTTACAAGATGCGAATCCTGGTACCGTCGTGGTGTGGCACTTCTTGCCTATGGATAGTAACGGGGCCAAGACTTTTGGATATGTTTTTTGGGAGTTCGAACCCTGTATTGATGCATTTACTCACATGAAACCGGTGGTCAGCGTTGATGGGACATTTTTGAGGGGTATATACAGGGGAAAACTTTTAACAGTGGTGGGTCAAGATGTCAATAACCATATATTGCCTCTTACATTTGCAGTCGTTGACGAAGAAACTAATGACAGTCGGGGGTGGTTTTTGACCTTGTTAAGAGAACATGTGTTAAAGGATCGCAAAATTTGTTTAATATCTGACAGACACATTGGGATTGTGAATGCAGTTCATCGACTACCCCTCTGGCAAGAGCCAATGGCTGTACATAGATTTTGTCTTAGGCATATTCGGAGTGACTTCAATTCAAAGTTCAAAATGCATGAGTTGAAGAAGTTGATGTACGCAGTCGGGGATCAAAGCAAAAAGCGAAAATTTTTTAGGATTATGGAAGAAATTAATTTGCTAAACCCCCAAGCAAAGGCATGGTTAGATTTGATTCCGAAAGAGCAATGGACGCTTGCTTATGACGGTGGGCATCGGTGTGGTAACATGACAACCAATCTGGCAGAATCTTTCAACAGTGTTGTAAAGGGCATACGTGCACTATCCATCAAAGTAATTGTTGAATCTTCCTTCAAAAAAACAGTCAAGTATTTCAATGACTATAGACAGAAGGCTAATCATGGGCGATATCACTTTCCTTCTAGAATATGGGCCAAATTTGTGAAGAATGAGTAGAAAAGAAGAACACACCGTATATTGGCTTTTAATCGAGATTATGAGATTTTTAATATTGTGTCACTGCATCGTGAGCACGGGAAGGGAAATAACTCGTACGAGGTTGATATTGGGGCTAGGAAGTGCAGCTGTTACAAATGGGAAATTTATGGAATACCTTGTTCGCACGCGTTTGCAGCATGTCAGCAATTAGGGTTGAATCCTGAAGATTTAGTGTCATCAGAAAATACGACACTATCATATAGGATGGCTTATACAGCACAGTTCAGGCCCATTCCACACGAAGATTATTGGCATAATCCTGGCTTTAGTGTGGCCCCGTTTGCTCATCGATTCAAGAATCGTCAAAGGGGTAGATTGCGGACGTCACGTATTCGGAATGAGATGGATGAACGTAATCCTGATTCACCACCTCGTTACGGCGCCTGTCATCGCAGCAGACACAATAGGAGAAATTGCACATACGACGTTGTACAATGAATGCGACATCTATTTAAGTTTTATATTTAGATAGCTAAATCTGTTTAGATACATTGCTTATTTGTAAACTTAATTTTTAATATTTGTTATACAGCTTGCATTAAATTATTTATCTTTACTTTTGTGTTTATTTTTTTGTACTTAATTTGATGTTTGCAAATTATTTATCTTTACGTTTGTGTTTATTTTTAATTTTCCTAAATCAGTTCTATTAATTAGGATAGAATGTATGAGCCTACTTCACATGGAGTGGATCCGGGTCCTATTATACCGAACGTGTTGAGATTGCAACACAAACACAGGTCGTCACATATTTGGGCAGGACAGTTATACAACGACGTTTTAAATGCAAAGTGTAATGATAGCATGTTCTGGGAGGCTCAACCGTTCGATCATCGTATTGAGCAACTCATGGATATTGCCGGTTTTGGTGAATTACGTCGTTTATATTATATGCGTATTGACCATCCACTGATAACAACATTAGTGGAAAGATGGCGTCGGGAGACGCATACGTTTCACTTTGCAGTTGGAGAGGCTACTATCACCTTACAGGACATAGAGGTTCTCTTTGGATTACATGTAGACGGTGATGCTATCTGTACCAGTCGTTTCGTACATTCATCTGTAGAATTGATTGACATGTGCGATGAGCTTCTGGGATTTCGACCTACTCTGACAGAGCTTGACGGATATAGATTGAAGATTATTTCGCTCGAGAGAGGATTAAGCCAGCCACTACCTGCAGATGCGACGCCGGAGATGATAGGGCAGCATACACGGTGCCGTATTATGCAGCTCATCGGAGGCTTTCTATTCTCAGACAAGTCCGGAAACAGAATACATCTGTGCTTTCTTAAACACACTCGTGATTTAGAGGTATCTGGCACCCTTAGTTGAGGAAGTGCAGCGTTGGCTCATCTGTACCGTTGTCTGTGCAATGCTACGTCCTACAGAGCGCATACCATCAGTGGCCCATTGTTGTTGGTTCAGGTATGAAAAGCACATTTTTAAAAAATCTAATTAGTATTATAAATTAATAATAAATATAGTATTTTCTTAAGAATTGGCTGTTCATGTTGAAATAGTTGTGGGCTTGGGAGCGTATCTCTACTATTAGACCGAGCAAAGTTCGTCCGGTTGAGGATGTTGATCCCCATGCCCTAAGAGGATCAGCATGGGAGGGACCGTTAGAGCTTGCACGTACCCCGATACATGTGCTTCTTTCCTATAAGGATCAGTTAGATAGAATGCAACATGATCATGTAAGTCTCACTTCAACCAATTTGCTTTCAACTCTAATTTTAAATTCGTTATTTATTATTGATACTGACAATTTACCTTTATACAGTTTATCTGGCAGCCTTATGATGAGCACATGTTGGCTACCTTACCCCCGTATTGCATTCATGGACGACACATTTGAGCATCTATCACATCCCTAATTTGTTGGGAAACAATAGAAGTGCATCGTCCAGATAGAGTCATGCGGCAATTTGGATTTGTGTAGACTATACCTGCTGCAGTTGACACCGGTGACAATTTGCATGCCCGTGACATGAGAACTACCGGTGCAGGGTGGCCCGAGATAGATTCAATGCATCTCGTGAATTCGGTTAATCGGCATAAAACAGTTCTTCTGGATCAACATAGTTACGGTCAGAATATAATCTCGCCTGACTATGCAGCGTGGTATTGGACTCACACCAGGCGACTGATTGGTAATCCGATTATAACGCAACCTAATCCTTCAGGCTACCAATTGAGCGGTGGGGCGACAGAAGTATTGGTATGTAAATTTTCTTACATAATATTATAAAATATATAATTTACACTAAAATAATTTATTAACATTTCCAAATACATATATAGGCTGATTCAATGCATCGGATATTGTACCTGGGCAATGAAGGCTATCAGAATGCGGATGCTGCGAGTAGACAGGTGTTTGCATCAATAACGGATCTCGCTACGCGTTCGTTGATTGCCGCTGGTGAGGCAAGTCGTCTGAATCGCCCGCCTTATGAGCCAGCTAGACGAAGTTACACTGCTCAACCAATACCTCCGATCCCGCAAGAAGTCAATCGCAGAGTTCCCCTGGTGCGGAGAGGGGGTAGACGGGCACGCAGACGTGCTGTACCTGATATTCCTATGCAGGATCACTACTCACCAGTACACGATTATGAACAAGGTGATCCTGCAGAAGTTGAAGATAGACAAGTTGATTTTATTACTCCACAACACCTAATCTTCGATACTAGATACTTATCTTCAACTGATGATTTTGATGCCGACCCTTCTTCTGGACGGTCTCAGATACGGCACAGACATTCTATAGATATTCCCGGTCCGTCTCACCGTTACGAGCAAGGTATAATACAACCGGAAGAGCCACCTGAAAAACAACAACAACAACCTCAGAGACGAGTTCAACCTCCAAGGAACCGTCGAGGATTTCACTGTGGAACTAGCTTCCATTATTTTATGTGTAATAAATTTTATTATTTGTAATTAAATTTTATTATTTGTAATATTAAAGACAAATATTGATATTGTAATTTTTTAAATGATTTTTTTAGAATTTTAATATTTCACACATTATCTGAAATCAGTTAATTTATAAATTATTTTGATTATGAAATGTAAGGGGATTGTGAAATTTAGATAATTGATATTTAATTAAATAGTTGACACTATAAATTTAGTATATTTAGATAGTTGAGAATTTATATTTTTATAATTTTTTAACGAATAATTAAATATTATAAATTAAACTGCAAAACAAAATTTATAATTTTTTAATGAATACTTAAATATTATAAATTAAAAAAACAAATAAAAATTTATTTCAAAATATGTACATATAAATAAAATTAATTATAGTAAAAATATGTATATTACTTGTAATGAAGGTAGTTTAAATTATTAATTTTTATTTTACATTAAGTTCTTTTACAACAGGAAAAAAGAAATTGAAAAAAAAATAAACATATTGTAAAAAGTGAAAAAAAATTACAAAAAAAAAAAGTAAAAATGCATGCTATTTGCGCAAGTCACGAATGCAAGATAAAAAAAATAAAAATGCATACTTCGCAAATCACATTTGCGAGGTGTATAGAATCTCGCAAATCAAATATATATAAAATTAATTGTAGTAAAAATACAGATATTACTTGTTATGATCATATTTAAATTAATAAAATTTAATTATTAATTATTTAAATTTATTTATACAGGTCTTTATATATTTTGTATTATTTAAAGGTATTATTTTCTTTTACAATAGAGAAAAAAATTACAAAAAAAAAAATATAATGAACGGATGATTATAGTAGAGATTTTAAATACAATAGAAAATAAATAAGAGGAGTAAGTCACAAAAAATGATAAACTAGTTCCAATATATATAAAAAAAAGATATGTTCAGTATATTTAGATAGTTAAAAAATTTAAATTTTATAATTTTTTTAATGAATACTTAAATATTTTAAATTAAAAAAACGAACAAAAATTTATATCAAAATATGTACATATAAATAAAATTAATTATAGTAAAAATATGTATATTACTTGTAATGAAGGTAGTTTAAATTATTAATTTTTTATTTTACATTAAGTCCTTTTACAACAAGAAAATAGAAATTGAAAAAAAAAATAAACATATTTTGTTGTAAAAAGTGAAAAAAAAAGTAAAAATGCATGCAATTTGCGCAAGTCACGAATGCAAGATAAAAAAAATTAAAAAAAAAATCCATACTTTGCAAATCACATTTGCGAGGTATATAAAACCTCGATTTGTGAGTACAGTCATCTCAGATTCGCAAGATCAAAGAAATAAAAAAAAATAAAAATTCATACTTCGCAAATTACATTTGCGAGGTGTACATAATCTCGCAAATATAATTTGCGAGGTACGTCAACCTCGCTCAATTTCCGTGTAAGCCTATCTCGCATTCATGGAATGCGAGATCCCGAAATACCTTGTATTCCATGAATGCGAGGTACCCCCGCTCTGACATTTACCTTGATTTCGCCCCCCTTTTGGATTGTGATTTGATTTTCGCACCAAATCGGTCAAAAACCCTATCTTCGCGACTCTGGCATGCTTGGCTGCTAGTGCCGTTCTGAAGTATTGAAAGCTTAGCATGTCTTTTCTTGTGTGTTTGTTTAAGAAAGTTTTTTTTTTTTTATTTTATGTATTGTATTATTTTTTCAGAGTGAGATTATTTCTTTGTTATTCGGATTTTGTTATTTATATGTATACTTTGTTCTTTTTTTTATGAATGAAAAATATTAACTATAAAAAAAATGTTTTTTCTTGTGTCATGGCAACATATACGAAAATATTTATGTAAATATAATTTTTATACATTAGCTATTTTAAAAAATATATAATATAAAATATCATACATATAGTATAAATTTTTAATGTGGTAATTTTGAAAAAATAAGTTTATCTATATATGTTCCTTATATATACACAAAAATTAAAACTAAATATGTCTCAACAAAGGTCATTGGTATATCCATTAAGTCATCCAGAATGGAGTAGTAACTCATAGCTACACAGTGTGCTGTAATTTCTCATTCCAATTTTCCTAACGGAGACAGCTGGATCTTTCTAGCCTGCTGCGTGAAGGATAGTGAAAGTGATGACTTGACGTGATAACAATGGATAACATAACAGTTGAAATTAAGGGAATGAGAAACTGGTAGCTCTAATTTCTTTCTGTTTGGTGCAGTCGTTTCATGGCATGGAAAGAACATATCTTCGAACTTGAACAAATCTTCATTTGCATTAGAAAATACATAAAGAGGATAATGACATGGGCCATAGAAGAAAACCTTGCTAGAAATTCAACTAGGTGCATCCAAACTACAATTTGACAAGTGGAAGACAGTAAGCTGCCATATTGCCATATTGCCATCTCCTTCTTAATTACAATAAAGACTAGTATATACTGTAATTGTTTATATGGGATAACTGTCTATATATGTAGATTAAGGCATTGTTTCTAATTCATCACCCTGGTAGCAATCTGCAACAGCACCCCTTGTCCTCCTTTGCACATTCTTGTAAGAATATTGCTTTGCAACAAACACATAGATGCCTAAGTTTGCTGTGGTTATGGCTGCCAATAGCCAGTAAAAGTAGTCCAAGCGGCTGCTGTTCAAATCTTTTCCAAACCAACTCTTGCCACCTTTCTCAGTTAAGTGATCAACAATCGTTATTAGAAGACTGCTAAGGAAGTTTGAAGCTCCAAGTACGCTAAGGTATAAGGCAATGCCTAAGCTTCTCATTGAATCTGGCACCTGGTCATAGAAGTATTCCTGCAAGCCCACTAGTGTAAATCCATCTCCTATTCCGATGATGAGGAATTGTGGTGCTAGCCAAAAGACGCTCATTGAAATCGAACCCTCCAATGGATTCTTTTCCACAATGCTGAGTCTTTTTTTCTCGACTAGGGCTGCAACAACCATTGTTGTTACCGAGAAAACCATCCCAATGCCGATCCTCTGGAGAATCTTGATGCCCCTTTCATGTCCTGTCACTCTTCTTAAGATAGGTACCAGGATTTTATCGTATACGGCGACGGAAACTAGCATTCCAATGGCTGAAAGTGCATAGCTTGAGGCTGGTGGGATCTGAAAACCATGGGAGATCTCGCGATTCAATGTTGTGGCTTGTTTAATGAAGAAAGTGGAGCCTTGTGCAAGACATATACCAAATGGCAAAGTCGTGATCCAAATAGGAATCATGTTGATGACGAGCTTTAGTTCCTCCACCCTGGTTACGGTTGAGAGTCTCCAAGGATTCTTCATTTTGTTCTCCACATTTTGATTTCCATCAACAATTGCGGCTTTGTCAAGGAATCTGAAGAACACAAATAAGGTCCAGATTTACCAACGCAAAATGTGATTATTAAAACAGAGGCAGTTGCTAGATATGCCAAGACAGTTGAAATCTTACTTGAGCCTCTCAGTGTGGCACAAAAGCCTTCCCTTTGTCTCTGCTGACTCGGGAACTTCATACAATTCAGTAGGATTTGAAGGATATGGGAGATCCCTCTTGGTAATTGCTGCTACGAGTACCTGTACCATTGGCGTAAAGGGACTTCCTGTTGCCCTTCTGTAGCGGTAAAAGGGTCTCCCGAGACAGAAAATTAGTATAGAAGCAGCCATCACTACTGTAAGAATGATATCTGCCACAGCCCAGCTGATGTGGTCTTGCACGTACACAATCACAGTAACACCTAGTAACAGACCACAACAGAGCCCAAAATTCCACCAATTGAAAAACGACATCTTTTTCCTTCTTTCTTCAGGATGATCATCGTCGAACTGATCAGCTCCGAAGCTCTCTAAAGAGGGCTTGTGTCCTCCAGTTCCAGCGGAGACTAAGTAGATGCCGATGAAAAAAACCACCACATGGACCCTCCTCACCTCATGGCAAATGTCAGTTTCACAGGCTTTCAAGCTGGGGACAACTCCTGACAGAGTTAAGAGAAGTAGACCCTGACATTTACAGAAAGGAAGGAAATGTAAAAACATTTCTTGGTGATATTGATAAGATTGAATAAGAATGGTACAACAAGCAAAACAAGCATGTCCACTATAACTTTTGGATAGTGTTAACGTCCATACTTCCATAATTTTAGCATTGTTATTCTTCTTCTCTATGTCTTCATAATACAGAAAGTTGTTTGTTTGCTAGGGCCAGAGGGGGAGAGGAACAGTAGTGAATGCTTTCAAAAGAGAAAGTTCATTGAACTACTGGAAAAGAGTGCCTTAATTTAGTTAGAATAGCTTAGCATCTTTTGGCAACAAGGAAAGGAACTGAAGAAAATACTGGATTCAAAAGTGAGAGCATACCGAGATGTAAACTACGGATGAGGCAAGAACTGTGGAGAAACGGCCCAGGTAAGCATCAGCTAAGAAACCTCCAAGCAGTGGCATCATAGTGGTCACACCCGACCAATAGTTCACGCTCTTTGCCGCTGTCTTAAGGTCTTGATGGATCACTTTGGTGAGGTATATGATCAAACTTGTTGCTATCCCAAAATAACTCAATCTCTCGCTGAATTCAATTGCTGTCGAAAGATTGTAATACCATGTCAAATAAATAAATGAGAATCTAGAGAACGGCAGCCAGTCGTACTGCACTACTGCACAGGGCATAATTGTCAAATACTACTTCTCTAGACAGCATTGTTCCACCTTTAATTGAATGACAACACCCTCTAGACATTTACCCGGGGAGGGCTGAATCCATGCTTATGCTAGCCAAAGTGAGAGAAAAAATCAGTGTGCTTTTAAAAAATTATAGCTGATGATAATTTTTTATTTAAATTAAAAATTCAATTTGATTCAAAAGAATTTCTCGATTTTTGTAAGGTTAGAATTAAACTTTATTCCTATTCTTCCTGTCCCATTCCAATTAGATATATATATATATATATATATATATATATAATTATATATAGTATATTACATATAAAGAGAATATATTATATATAATAAATTATATTTATACCATTTATAATTATTTTTGGCATAAGTACTGTTTTTTTTATAATCATATTTTTAACATAACTTAATATTAATAATCAATTTTTTTTTATAACATAATTACATAAATTATTTTTTTAACATTTTGGGGTAGTTTGGGATCGGGAATTATGTTGTCCTTGACGGGTTGGGAGTGGACATCCCTATCTATTCCAGTGTCAGGTATGAAAGAAATAGGAGAAGGCCCAGCCCGGCCCGTTGGCATCCTGACTTTGCTGGGCGTAGCTCCAATTTATGAAGAGAAAAAAGATTCTAATTCCTTCTATCTCTCATGAATAGACAAGAATTGCAAATCCTTATTTAACAAGTATTATTCTGATTGATCAGTTTACGGTGCAAAGATACGAAATGTTCCTGGCCTTGCACTTAAAAGAAAGTGGCAAAAAGTTGTTCGACTAAATCATGCATAAGATATGGTTATCTTTAAAATTCACTGTGGAACGGGATTGAAGTTATCTGATTCCTCTGCCTCAATAATTGGGAGTTCCATTATGAACAAAAGCTAAACCTATGTACAAATATTAAATATAGAGGCCTTCATCATAGAGAAACCTTCCACAAAAAGCACACTGAGAAGCATGGCGCTTCCATGTTTAATCAGAATTTCTAAAATCATGGAGCTAAAGGAAAGAAGAACAAAGAAAGTCTAGACAAAACGCTGCAGCAGTGATTTCAAATTTTAATAAGAATATGACTGGTTTTAACTTGTTTAGTTAATGGTACGACTGATAAGAACATTCTGTAACGAGAAAGACCATTCCATTCCTCTCTATCATCGTCGGCTCATGAAAAGAAAAGATGAGGAAAAACAAGATGAAAATTGACTCCCAAGAAGTTGAAAAAAACCCTTACCGATAATAAAGAGAGAGGCTTTCCAGACACCAGTAGAAGCACGGCAGGGAAGTCTTCCTCTATGATCAGCTGAAGAATCATAAACCCATCTCTCCTCGTCAATCTCTACTGACTCTCCTTTCTCTCTTTGCTCCATCCCGAAGTTTTTGTCCATTTTGAACAAAGAACAAAATGCGCTGGAGTTAGCTACACTTAGATTAGATATGGTCGAAACTCGGGGTTGTCTTCTGTTTGTGATGTGCATGCAACTTAAGTTGGCAGCCACCTCTTTATATAGAGGAGGAGTCCAGCTTCAACCCAATGTTGACTTAGTTGACAATTTCCTATGATAAATGAAAACCGAGAATATAGAGAAAGGTGTCTTGTCAATGATAATTGGTGCCGTTATTGGTTTTCAACAGTGAACTGAACACAGGCATATCATCATTAGTAGTCGTGCATAGGTAAGTCAATACATATGGTGACCCGCCATTGCAACAGGTTCACACTGACTCTTTTGGAGCTGTCTGTGTCTTTGGAGATCGGTATTTTGGACTGCAGATTTGGTATTTTCTATGTTCACATATCCGAAAGCTGCTGCTGATCTATTCCTTTGGATCAGCAGGAATCTTTAAGTTTTTTCTTGATGCTCTACGGAACAAATTTGAACGCTTTACACTGTCACTATGCCTGTTTCTTTCTCCAAATCCAAATGCCAATTTTCTGCCTGAGATGAATGAAGTCGTCAGTCATTTTAGTCATATGTTTCACCTTTTGAAGAGATGACATAGATAAAGTTATCGGGTGCGGCTAAATTGTGTTAAGTTTATGACTAATATTCGAGAAATCAAAACTCGAATTCTGATTCCCCTTCTTCGGTATCAAAATTCTAGTTACCAATCATGTCATTTAGCTTGAGAGAAAAATAGCAAAAGCGGAGGAATTGAATCTCGATATTGAATACTTTTAGGGGTGTGTATTTGCTATTAACTACAAAAGTAATTTGTAATGTCCAAATCTTTGTTTGTTGCGCGGAAGGAGAGAGAAAAAGAGAAGGGAAGAAATACATTTTACTTTTACTAATAAAAGTAATAATATTTATTTTATTTTATTTAGTATGAAAGGAAAGAAAGATAAAAAGAGAGAAAATAATTAATTTAATTTATTATTTTATTTTATTAAAAATGAGATCAATGTTGTCATTATTACTTTTACTTTATTTTCTCTCTTCTAAATTTCTCTAATTTGAGAGGGAAAAAAATATTGATATGGAAGGAGAATAGTACCCCTAATTTACTTCTCTTTTACATTTACATCTAACTAAATGAGAAATACTTCCCCTCCTTATTTACTCTCACAAAATAATCTAACCAAATATAACCTAAGAATCATATTATACCTAAACTTTTCATCCACAAACCCTCTAATTTATTAGTGCTGTTAATGGATAGAATATTTGGTTATTATAATTAAATTATAAAACTATTCTTATTAATTCGAAGTATTAGTGATAAATTTATAAGTTAATAAAAACTATATCTCTTATATATAGAAGGTAATTATAAAAATTAATATATATATATATATATATATATATACATTCATATATAAATATCTAAAAATATAAATATATATTCAATTTAATATAAAAAAATAGCAATAACAATATTTCTCAATATTTATTTATTAGTATAGGTTGTTTTCTCATTTGCCCCTCCACTATTCTGAGTGCTCCAAAAGGGTTCCGAAAGCAACAGCAAGTGGCTACTGCCATACATTTGGTTTTTTAAGATTATTTCAAATAGTTTTGGCAAAAACTTGGGGAATGGACCAAAGATGAAAGGTCATACCGATATTTACTTTGTTATACCAAATCAGATAAGGATACCAACTACCAAATACAAGACGACAAAGCCAAATTAGTCAAATGCTATTGCACTCAATTAGTACTACGTAATAGCTCGGCCATTTACCTAGCTAGTAAAGCAAGAATCATAGGTAGGGATCTACTTTTTCTTTGTAGTAGTTCTTACAGTGAAGGAAAGAGAATCAACGAGTGGAAAACAGTTATTCCCACTTATGCGTGTAAATAAATAAAAATTTATTTGAGATGAAATTATTTAATTATAATAAATATATAGAATTAAGTGTGACTCAAAATAAGATTAAAGAAAGAAAATTTAACGTATTATGAGTAGATGGCACGTTTTAGGAAACAAAAATTATTTAAATTTTGGTCTGAGATGAAAAAAAATCCTTCTCACTTACATATTTAAAATTATGAAAAATTAACCTATTTAGTTCATAATGTGTGAAATTTATAATATTTTAATCTTTAATAATTTTTCTGCTATTATGATTCTTAATAAAATTAGAACATGTCAAGCGATATCCAACTCTCTTTTTTTATGTAAATTTTGAGAAAAAAAAATTATTCCCATTACACATAGTTTTCTTTTTAAGTGAAATTTGTTAGTATATATGTCTTCTATACTAGTTTATCTGATGTAATTATCGAATTTATTAATAAAATAATTTATTATCAAAATTTATTTGTAAATTTAGATTTTATTTGTGTACGATTTTCGATTGAAAATGACACATTGTGTTTAAATAAGTGATCCATGTGAATGGTGGTCTTTCACAGTAAGGTATAGATCACAAGTTACTTAACACATAAATGTTTGTTCTTAACCGATTGACAAGAATGAGAATCTCATCATGTATTGGTTATTGTGTTATGAATTCTAAATGGGGAATGACTTACCTGTAGCCTGTGAGTAGTCCACTCACTTTATAGTATGAGTGTATTTCAAATACGTAGACACATGATCTGTAATAGTGGTTTCTAAAAGTACTATTTTAAAAAAATTCAGACTATTACTGTTACAGCGTGGACTAATACTTTACCGCTTTAGTATGAATTGGTAGTCTGATGAAACTAGAAGCATATACTTTGATATACTGTAGTTGAGGTTCTTTCGTAGAGCCGATATACTTATATGTTGAGTATATGTGACTAGTTAATTAATACATATTTGTATAAAATAGTTTCTACGCTATATCGCCCCTTGTGACTGTTCAAATGATTTAATTATTTAGGGTCCTGGAGAACATAACTTGGATGTTTACTTTAAGGTAGCTCACTTGAAAAGTGAAAACATTCAAGGAGTCGTGGATCATTTAACTAGAGGTTTAAGGATGGTAGATGTCTATTAGAGAGGTGTTAGTACACTCTTCCTCTCTAAATGCACGACGATGCGTAGAGTGGTAATTTAGTCATTACACTTATAGGTCAAATATTTTGCTAACGCAACATTGTCCTCAGAATTAATATTTTCTTATGGTGATATTAAGAAATATTTAAAATGCAAAATATAGTTATTTATATAGCACTGGTATTTTGGTCATTTTAATAGCTAATGCGATGTGTCTTTTAGTCCCCGAAATGGCCCTTAAGTCATGAAAGATTTGGGTTAAGGAATTGGTCTTGATAATTATAGATTTAATTTTATTAGTTTAATTTATTATTAGACTAGAATAAAATAAAAGATCCAAATTAAACTAAAATGAAATAAAAAGTTATAGATAGATTATTTATTTTATCTAATTTAATTGATTAATTAATTATTCAGGGCTCAGATTGAATAATTAAAAAATTAATTTGGATATAAACTAGATAAAATGTATGAAATTTTATATTGATTTATTTGAGTTTGTTAATTATTTATTGGGCTGTTTAATAAAGTTCAGAAAATAAATAATTAAGATTTATTATTTATGGGTATTCAAATCTAAGAATAAATAATTTTATCTGGTTCAATGAATAAGACCAATGGTAAAATAAAATTAAAATAATAATTAATTAATTAACTATTAATTTAATTAAATAAATAATAAAAAATAACATGGAATGGATCCTGTGTTGTTTTGCGTGAAAGATAATAGAAAGTATGGATGTTTTATGTTTGCACGCGAATGGATTTTCTCTCGGGGCGTTGATGGAAATGAATGGAAAATGAATTGAAGTGTAGTTTTTGGTTTTACACTTCTGGGTTCATCATTCACAAAGAAATAGAAACCCAACTTCACAAAGAGCTTTGGTGAAGCTTTCACCAAAAGCTTGTTAAAACTTAATCTTTAAGTCTTTACTTGCTGTGCTACGTACACTATTTTGGAAGATCAAAGGCTTCAAGTGAATGAGACGTAATAGACATTTATAAGGACATGATCCAATAGCCTAAAGTATCCTTATATAGAGATCTATACTAGTCCGAAAAGAGCCATTCAATCACAGAGCTAAATTTTTAGTTTTCATAGCATGCTTTCATTTTAATGATTTTTGCCATTTTATACTTTCAATTGGTATCAGAGCCATGGTTTGGCAAATGTAGGAAGCATGTCAGGCTTAACTAAAATAAGAAAATATTTGTTTTGGTTGAAATCTATAATCCTTCGTGTTTACTGGTATGGAAAGTCTTCGCGAGTGGAAGTATATCAATACTGTATTTTAATTGCTTTAATAGACATCATGTAAACCTAGTATTTTTAAGGGCACAGGCGGTTGTTTGAATGAATTTTGATAAAAAAAATGGAAGAAAAAGTGCGTACAGAGATCGCAGAGTTGTTCTAGAGAATGAGGTACTATAGCAGCCAAAAGGAGCCGAGCTAAGCCATCTGAGCCAAGCTGCCTCTGGATGAGAGAGGACCCACTAAGCCGCGGCTCCAAACCATGCACAGTGGCTGCCCAGTGAGAAAGCTTTCTTTTGCGAGGAAATGCAAATTGCAATTCTACAATTGCAACAAATTTCGTTATGCGGTCAACAATTTTAACCGCGCAGTTGGGCGGGCGCGGGTCGGGTCCACCCTATTTGGATCCGATATATGGGTTTTCTCTTGGGTCATGATCCAATGTGGCGGGTGCACTGGACCCAAATAATTTTTTTTTTGTCACCTATTAGGGAAAATTATTTTTATTGCAATAGTTGATATTCTTTGAATATTTTGCATGAAAAATAATAGAAAAAAATTAGAATTAAATAAGATAATTAATTAATTAATGCGTTTAATTCTATTATTTAGACACTTAGGTTAAAAGAATGAAAAAGCATGAAAATGTTTACAGTTTTCTAGCATGCTTATTTCTTTGTGTACCCTATGTGCGCATTTTCTCAAAAACCAAAGTCTTTGAGAATTTTTGACAAAGAAAAATATTTTTCTTAAATCAAATGGTTAATTTTAATTTGAACAAAAATTATTTTTTGGATATTTTCTCAAAGAATTTTAACCTTGACATAGAAAATATTCTGAATTTAGATATTTTTGTAAATTAAAATAGAAAACTATTTTGATTGAATTTTAACAAGAAAAATTATTTTTGTCAAATTAATCTTGAGATCAAGATCTCTTGAAAGTTTTATTGAAAATTTTTGAAATTATTAAGTTTATTAACTTAAAAAAATTAATCCATGAAAAAATTTCTCAAATGATATAAACCTTGACATAGAAATTTTTATGGATTTAGACATTTTATTTTGAGTTAAAAGAAAATTTAATTGAAATTTTTAAAAGACATTTTCCAAGAAAAACCTTTATTTTAAAATTCTAAGTGGGAGAGGGGTTCCAATGGCTCTACGACTTCTATCATGATTCTCATTAGAGATCGTGGGTCCCCTCGCGTCACCCTATGAGTGAACTCGTATAGGATAGGGATAGCATAAGGATCTAGAACTAATGGATGGATATAATTAATAATCTGAGACACGTGCTATGATCGGTTAACCCACATTGGAGGTTAGAGTGCGAGAAATATCCATAGGAAATAAGAAGAAACGGTCATCCCACGATGAAGTTATCTTCTAGATCATTATCTATAAGGAAAATTAATTTGTGGTGATTAATATAATTAGTTTAGAAAACTATTAATCTTCCCAAGAAGTTATGTCAGTTTTTCTAAGAACTAAATTAATTATATTAAAGATAATAGTGATAGAGTTAACTATTATCGGATTTAATATGAGGATAAAGTCAAAAATTATTGAAGGCTTAAAATGGCAAAAAAAATGAAAACGAAGGGATGTTAGGAAAACGAAAATTTTACCTCTATGATGAAGTGACCCTCTTCGGACTGGTGTAGATGTATGTATAAGGATATTCGAGGCTAGTGGCTTACGTCCTTACAAACGCCTATTGCGTCTCATCCACGCGAAGCTTTTGATCTTCCGAAATGGTGCCCGTAGCACAGCCGATGAAGGCTTGAAATTTGAGTTTTGATCAACTTTGTAAAAGTTTTGATGATGAGTTGGGTTTGTTTCTGTGCACAAATTGAATACAGAGGATACTTCTGTTTTCATTTGTTTTTCTTCTCTGTGATTCACACTCAAAAATCACTGACACCAAACAACAACCTCCAATTTCAATTCATCTCACAGGATTCTCCGAAAGAGACTCCACTTGCTTGCAAACAGAAAGCTTCCATGCGAAGTTTTTTGTTATCCTGCACGCGAAACAACACGGGCTCCATCCCGTGTTGTTTTTTTATTTTTTATTTTTTAAATTTAATTAATAATTAATTTAATATTTATTATTGTTATTTATAAATTTTATTTTATCTTGGTCTTATTCATTGAGTCAGATAAATTATTTATTCTTAAGCTTGAACACCCATAAATAATAAATCTCAATTATTTATTTTCTGGACTTTATTAAACAGCCCAATAAATAATAACAAACCCAAATAGACCAAATAAAATTTTATACCTTTATCTAGATCCAGATTAATTTTTTAATTATTCAATCTGAATAATTAATGAACCATTTAAACTAGATAAAATAAATACTCTCTCTCGGACATTTCATTTTATTCTAGTCCAATAATAAATTAGACTAATAAATAAAAACTCATAATTACCAAGACCAATTCCTCAACCCAAATCCTTCATGACTTAAAGGTCATTCCGGGGACCAAAACACACATCGCATTGGCTACTAAAATGACCAAAATACCCCTATTATATAAATAGCTATATTTTACATTTTAAATATTTTCTAATATCATCATAAGAAAATATTGACCCCAAGGACAATGTTGCGTTAGCAAAGTCTTCGACCTACAGGTGTAATGACTAAAATACCCATCTACGCATCGTCGTGCAATTAGAGAGGAATACTGTACTAACACCTCTCTAATAGATATCTACCATCCTTAGACCTCTAGTCCAATGATCCACGACTCCTGGAATGTTTCTACTTTTCAAGGGAGCTACCCTAAAGTAAACATCCAAGTTATATTCTCCAGGGCATTAGATATTTAGATCATCTGAACAGTCACAAGGGGCGATATAGCGTAAAAGTTATCTTGTACAAGTCTATCTTAATTAACTAGTCACATATACTCAACATACAAGTATATCAACTCTACAAAATAACATCAACTACAATATATCAAAGTATATGCTTCTAGTTTCGTCAGACCACCAATTCATACTCAAGCGGTAGAGTATTAATCCACGCTGTAACAGTAATAGTTTGGGTTTTTTAAATAGTACTTTTAGAAACCACTATTACAGGTCCTATTCTACGTATTTGAAATATACTCATGCTATGAAGTGAATGGACTACTCACTGGCTAAAGGTAAGTCATTCTTCATTTAGAATTCATAACACAATAACCTATGCATGATGAGATTCTCATTCTCGTCAATCGGTTAAGAATAAACATTTATGTGTTAAGTAACATGTGATACATATCTTACTATGAAAGACCACCATTCACATGGATCACTTACTTAAACACAATGAGTCATTTCCAAACAATAAATCGTGCACAAATAAAATGTAAATTTACAAATAAATTTTGAGCATGAATTCTTTTATTAATAAATTCGATAATTACATCAGATAATCTAGTCTAAAGGGCATATATTCCAATAATTATTTTGTTTTTTTCCAAATTAAAATTTCTTTTATTTTTGATATTTCAGAATATGGTTAGTGTAGGTTCTTTTAGTCATTTAGCTGTTATTCTCTGTGAGAATAAGCTAACAGGTCAAAATTATATGGATTGGAAAAGGAATTTAGATATAATACTCACTATTGAGAAGTATAAGTATGTCCTCTTTGAAACCTGCCATGTTATCGGGGAAGGTTCTGACGTTGATGAGTGCGAAGCTGAGAAAGCTTGGAAGAAGGCCGACGAAATGACTCGATACTACATGTTGGCCTCCATGTCTAATGTGCTCCAGTCAAAACACGAGTACATGGCTGCTGCTTATGATATTAGCCAATCATTAACCACGATATTTACTGATAAGAGCTGGTCCGCAAAACAGGAAGCTCTTAGGACGATCATAAATACTAAGATAGCTAAGGAAGCATCAGTTAAGGAGTATATACTCAAAATGATTGCTGCTTTCGAGGAAGCAGAAGTCTTAGGGATTATTATTGACCCCGAGAGCCAAGCGGATATGGTTCTCGAATCTACAACATGAACAAGTTAAACATAACTTTAACTGAGTTAATGAAAGAGTTCCAGGTGGCGGAGAAAGTCATGAAGTCACAGTCCAAGGCTATGATTGTTAGGACTTTTTCTTCTAGAATTGGGCCTAAGCTCAAGAAGTTCAAGAAGAAGAAGGAAAATGCACTGGCCTAATCTAAGAACCAACCTAATAAGCCCAAAGGCAAATGCGAGCAGAAGGGACACTAGAAAAATGAGTGTCTAGAACTTCAGGTCAAGAAAAATCCTACAGGTATTGTTCTTTATCTAGAGTCTATTTCAATGGTTGGATCAACTTTCACTTAGATTGTTGATTCTAGTGTCACTGATCATATTTGTAACTCATTGCAGAGGTTTAGGAAGATAAGAAGACTCCAGAAGGGCGAGGATTGACTACGAGTAGAAAATGGAGCACGAGTATGGGGCCCTTGCAGTGTGAGAGTTGGATCTTATTTTTTATTGTAATAAAATAGTTGTATTAAAGAATATTTTATATGTACCCGATTTTAGACAGAATTTGATTTCAGTTGCAAAGCTAATAAATCATGGATATTTTGTTTCTTTCCATTCTGATATTACTATCAGTAGAAATAGAGAAGTTTTATGTATATGGCACATGTATGAAAACTTATTCTTCTTAAATCCTACAAATAATCAAATAAATAACGTTCAATCTGAACTTTTAAGTAAGAAGAAAAAGACCAATATCAATGACTTATATCTTTGGCATCTAAGGTTGGGCCATATTAACTCAACTAGGATTTAGAGGTTAATCCATGATGGGCACTTGGACTCATTAAGATTGAAAAGTTGACCTCAGTGTGAATCTTACCTTATGGGAAAAATGACCAAAAAGCTGATAGAGCTAAAGAGATATTGAGCATTGTTCATACTGATATGTGTGGTCCTTTATCTACTCAAATTAGAGGGGGTTTTGATAGTACTTCATCACTTTCATGGATGATTATACAAGGTTTGGTTATGTCTACCTGATGAGATGCAAGTTTGAATCTTTTGACAAGTTCAAAGAGTTTAAGGCTAAAGTGGAACGTTGGACAGATAAACTAATCAAAACTTTACAATTGGATCATGGTGGAGAATACCTCATTGGTGAGTTTAAGGA
This sequence comes from Voacanga thouarsii, assembly GCA_026120185.1. Lineage (NCBI taxonomy): Eukaryota > Viridiplantae > Streptophyta > Magnoliopsida > Gentianales > Apocynaceae > Voacanga > Voacanga thouarsii. The sequence continues at coordinate 2,569,685 of JANUWF010001287.1, read as the reverse complement.
TTACATGGTACATCATGGAATAGTATCATAACTCTTTGCGTCAGGTACACCCCAGCAGAATAGAGTAGCTGAGAGAAGAAATATGACATTAATAGAAATGGTCGAAACATGATGTCTCATACTACTCTTCCGGTCTCTTTTTGGGGAATGCCTTGGAAATAGTGGCATATATTTTGAACTTGGTACCTTCCAAGTCAGTACCTAAGACATCCTATGAGATGTGGATTGGGCGTAAGCCAAGTCTAAATTATCTCAGAATATGGGGTTATCCAACTTATGTACTGATCAATGGAGAAAAAACTAGAATCAAGGTCAGAATCATGCGACTTTGTTTGGTATTCAAAAAGGACAAAAGTGATGGCAAAACGCAGAACAGGGAGCCATGGACGGATAAAAACAAAGACAAAAAAAAAAAAATTATACGCGAGCCATAAAGGCTATGCGGAAGCGTGAAGATCTTACCTTTGCGTTCCTTAACCCTTCTAGGTTGTAGGAACAGATTGAATGGCTGGAATCGCCTCGCTTTGCACAGTTGAAGGAGCTTCCGGTTGAACACCCGCTAGCCTTCGACTTCGTCTTGTTTGCATTAACGCTTAGCTCTCAAACTCTCGGGATATTCCTCAGCCTAACCTCTAGTCGGTGAACACTATGGTGAAGAGGAAGGGTCTCAATTCTCCTTGGTTCGTTCGCTATTGATTAGCAAAGAACAAGAAAAAAACAAGAAGAAGAAGAAGAGACTTTGAGAGAGAAAAAGAGAGACTCACGTGAGAGTCTTTTCTTAGGAAGGAAAATAATTAGGGTTTTTTTTCTTTTCAAAGGGTTGTTTTGTATTTTGCCAAAATTAGGTCTCTCAATCTCTGATAAACATATCCCCAGGATTTCAAAATATCCGGATGTTATCCTGAGAAACAGTTTGGCCTAACCTTAAACTCCTCTTAACCGTATCTGGAAAAAACCCTAAGGTCCAAGCTATTGGGTCAGATAAATATTTATTATTTTTCTTGGACCCAAAAAGCCCAAAATAATAAATATTAATTATTTATTTTCTGGGCTTACATAAGTAACCCAATAAATAATTAATGAGCCCAAATGAACCATAATAATTAATCTTTAATTATTTATTTCTTGGGCCTACATAAATAACCCAATAAATAATTAAACATTAATTATTTCCCATAGTTTAAGCCCAGGTTAATTTCTTAATTATTCATACTGGACCTAGGCCCTGAATAATTAATTAACAAAATAAACTAGATAATTAATTTCTCTCAACTCCTATTTTATTTATTTATTTTTTATTTTATTCCAGTCCAATAATAAATTAGACTTCTTGAATAAAATAAAATAAAACAAAATAAAATAAAATCCTCTTCAACTGAGACCAATTCCTCATCCTAAAAATAGTTAGGACTTACGGGCTATTCCGAGGACCAAAAAGACACATCGCCTTGGCTGCTAAAATGACCAAAATACCCATGCTATATAAATAGCTGTATTTTGCATTTTAAATATTTCCTAATATCACCATAAGAAAATATTGACCCCAAGGACAATGCTGCATTCGCAAAGTCTCCGACCTACAGGTGAAATGACTAAAATACCCCTCTATACATCGCCGTACATTTAGAGAGGAAGAAGTGTACTAACACCCCTCTAAATGATATCTACCATCCTTAGGCTTCTAGTCCAATGATCCACGACTTCTGGATCAGCTTCCGCTTTCCAAGGGAGCTACCCTAAAGCAAACATCCAAGTCATGTTTCCCGGGCCCCGGCTAATTTAGACCATTCGAACAACCACAATGGGCGATATAGTGCAGAAACTATCTTGTATAAGTCTGTCTTAACTAACTATTCACACATACCCAACATGCAAGTATATTGGCCCTATGATAGAACCTCAACTACAAGAAATCAAAGTATATGCTTCCAGACTTCGCTAGACCACCAACTCATACTCAAGTCGTAGAGTACTAGTCCACGCTGTAGCGGTAGTAGTCTAGGTTTCTACCATATAGTACTTTGAGAAACCACTACTACAGGTCCTGTTCTACGTATTCGAAATACGCTTCTGTCATGAAGTGAGTGGACTACCCACTGGCTAAAGGTAAGCCATTCCCCATTTGGAATTCATAACATAATAACCTAAATATGATGAGGTTCCCAGTCTCATCAATAGGTTAAGAACAAATGTTTATGTGTTAAATAACCCGTGATCCATACCTTACTGTGAAAGACCACCATTCACCTGGATCACTTATTTAAACACAATGGGTCTGTTCCAAACGAAAATCGTGCACAAACAAAAAGTAAATTCACAAACAATTTCTGAAAATAAATTCTTTTATTAAATAATTCGATTTTATATCAGAAACCTAGTCTAAGAGGGCATACAATCCAACAAAAAGGAGGTTACTTTTATCATCTTAAGGATCAGAAAGTACTGGTAAGTACTAATGCTAGATACTTGGAGGATGATCAAAGTACTTCCACTAAAGGTTCAATAAGGTTGGAACTCAAAGAGAAATTATCTTCGAAATCAACTTCTTCAAACCCGATTATGGAACAAGAAGAGGCACAGCCTCAAGAACCTGTACAAACAGAATTTCGTCGTAGTGGGAGGGTATCTAGAATTCCAAAAAGATAGACAGGCAGAGGCTTTCGAATTGGTTTCTGACCATGAAGAATAAGATCCCACTAGATATGAGGAGGCTATTGCTGATGCCGATGCAAATTTATGGCATGAAGTAATGAAAGCCGAGATTGAGTCTATATACTTCAATCAGGTTTGGGATCTTGTAGTTTCACCTGAAGGGATAAAACCCATTCAAGTAGGAGATTGTTGGTATATACTCTTTAAATTAGTTTATTTGATGTAATTATCGAATTTATTAATAAAAGAATTTATTTTTGAAATTTATTTGTGAATTTATATTTTATTTGTGTAAGATTTTCGATTGGAAATGACACATTGTGTTTAAGTAAATGATCCATGTGAATGGTGGTATTTCACAATAAGGTATGGATCACAGGTTACTTAACACATAAATATTTGTTCTTAACCGATTGATAGGAATGACTTACCTTTAGCCAGTAAGTAATCCACTCACTTCATAGTATGGACATATTTCGAAGACATAAAACAGTATCTATAATAGTAGTTTCTAAAAGTACTATTTAAAAGAAACCTAAACTATTACTATTACAGCGTGGACTAATACTCTACCGCTTGAGTATAAGTTGGTGGTCTGACGAAATTAGAAGCATATACTTTGATATACTATAATTGAGGTTCTTTCGTAGAGCCGATATACTTGTATGTTAGGTATATATGACTAGTTCTTGAAGACAGACTTGTATAAGAGAGCTTCTACGTTATATCGCCCCTTGTAACTGTTCAAATGATCTAATTATCTAGGGCCCTGGGAAACGTACATGACTTGGATGTTTACTTTAGGGTGACTCCCTTGGAAAGTGGAAACATTTCAGGAGTCATGGATCATTGAATTAGAGGTTTCAGGATGGTAAATGTCTATTAGAGAGGTGTTAGTACACTCTTCCTTTCTAAATGCATGGCGATGCGTAGAGGGGTATTTTAGTCATTCCACCTGTAGGTCGAATACTTTGCTAACGCAGCATTGTCCTCGGAGTCAATATTTCCTTATGGTGATATTAGAAAATATTTGAAATGCAAAATATAGCTATTTATATAGTAGGGGTATTTTGGTCATTTTAGTAACCAAGACGATGTGTCTTTTAGTCCTCGAAATGGCCTTTAAATTATGAAAGATTTGGGTTAAGGAATTGGTCTTGATAGTTATGGGTTTTATTTTATTAGTCCAATTTATTATTGGACTAGAATAAAATAAAAATTTCGAGAGAGAGTATTTATTTTATCTAATTTAATTGGTTAATTAATTATTCAGGGCCCAAACCCCATATTGAATAATTAGAAAATTAATCTGAATATAAACTAGATAAGAGGTATGGAATTTTATATTGATCTATTTGAGCTTGTTAATTATTTATTGGACTGTTTAATAAAGTTTATAAAATAAATAATTAAAATTTATTATTTATGGGTGTTTAAGCCTAAGAATAAATAATTTTATCTGGCCCAAGGAATAAGACCGAGGGTAAAATAAAATTTTATAAAATAATAATTAATTAATTAATTATTAAATTAAATAAATAAATAAATAAAATAACACGAGATGAATCCCATATTATTTCGCATGAAAGATAATAGAAAGTATAGATACTTTCTATTTGCACGCGAATGGATTATTGAAATGAATGGAAAACGAATTGAAGTGTAGTTTTTGATTTTGCACTTCTGCATTCAATATTCACATAGAAACAGAAACCCAACTTTAGAGAGAGCTTCGATGAAGCTTTCACCAAAAGTTTCGCGTGAATAAGACGCAGTAGACGTTTACAAGGATATGATCTAATATGTTAAAGTATTCTTGTATGGAGATCTACACCAGTGCAAAGAAAGCCATTCAACTACAGAGGTAAATTTTTAATTTTCCTAATATACTTTCATTTTGATGATTTTTACCATTTTAAACCTCCAAAAATAAATATATTATTTAATCATGTACAATTGAAATAACATTTTTTTGTATAAATTTACAACAAAAAAAGAATCGGTACCACTTGACAAGTTATAACTTTATTAAGGATTATAACGATAGAAAAAAATTATTAAGAACTAAAATATTATAAATTTCAAAATTTTGAGACTAACTAAACTAATTTTTCTAAAATTATTGATCATATACATTTATATTTATCTTTGATATATATTGTACAAAAACCAATACAGTTAATTTTTTTTATATATTATCTTCTACTCGAATTAATATTTATTAAACTTTTGAACTCTTTTGTATAATATTAGTGTCTTTTGTAATCTTGAATTCTGATAAGACTTTCTTAAATTTTGATTGAACTGTTTAATTATTGAATAATTTTTTATAGTAAGTATTTTCTCATAGGGAAACCAACGTTGGCAGGCGAAAACCAAGTTCGGGACGTTCCATTAGCTCCCAAAACTGCAATGAAATGTCGAGGATTATTGAAATGATTCGAAAGTGATGGTGTAGGAGGAATTTTCATTGGTAAGCGGGAGCATATATCGCATCCAATTGATCATTTTTAAAATCACGCTCTCCTACAAGTGAATCTGTTCACTGTTTAGATTCTTGAAAGCGGCAACCGAGTGGAATTGGTTCCTCTAAACGAAAAAAAAATCTACTTTATTTACTAAATTGAGATCGAACGCTACCACGAGGCCGCTCGTTGCCCAATTAATGGTTGAGCCATGAGTTCACATATATGGAGATACTAGCCATCAGTATGCCCTTTTCGGAGCCCATTGGTTTGGAGGAACATATTCCCGGATGGCTATTATGAACCAGCACCTCTTCTGGGTTCTGTCAAGGCTCGGAGGCTGCTATACATGTCTACCTACGCCCACCTCTTTGGTCAATTATACTCATAAAAGTAGGATCTGTCTGCTTCTAAGGATCGGATTTATGTAGATTTTGTTCTTCATCATGAATATCATGTTTTTTATTGGGGCTAAATATCATGAATATCATATTGTGGACCAAGAAATTACGTAAAGTAGACTTACTTTTTTGCATATTAAGAAAGGTGATCTTGTGCATTATAATTTAAGTACACTAAGCACTGTATTCGATTATTATACCTTAAAATAATTCTAAGAAATGTGCATCCCTTCATTCAAGAACTCCAATGGTAGGTATGCAAGACTCGAGCTTTACATCTTATCCTAAAAGAAGAAGCAACACTCACACGAAAGTGAATATCTTTTAGATAAAGAGTTGGTTAGAATTTCAAACTAGTTTGATTATAGAAGCCTTTGGGATATGTTAAGTTGAATAATAAATTCCCAAACGATGAGTCCTACAGAAGTGGTTCTGAGTGTAGGATATATAATTAAGCAAAGAACACTAGCTAAAGTCTAATGGCAATTATGTATGTGGCATTAATCAACCAAATTATACACGGTGGGCTTCGAATCATTCTAACCATATATAAAACAAAAAAATATTTTCACCATCATCATGAGCAACGACCTTAATCTAAGTTTAAATTAAAATAGTAACAGGGTGTCTTGGTGCACAATAAGTGGGTTTTGTGGTGCACAAACCAATTGATCGGAGAAAGTTTTGAAGCCCTGTTGCCGGCCATTTGTTCAATTGACAATACGTTGACTTTTTTTTTCAATTTTCAATTACTGGATCAGCCACTACTGCATATATATTGGCCATGTTTTTCTCATTCTCTGCTGTAATTCCCATGGCAGATTCATTGAATAAAATACTGTAAAAGTAGTAGGATTGAGTGAATTAATACCACTCTCGAGACAAGACCAATGCAGGTAATACCCAAATTTCTTGGTGGAATTCCTTTTTATCTTCGAGAATTCGAGTCATAAAGGAAAAACTGAGAAGACTTGATTAGATCTTGTGGTTATCAGAAAACATCAAACGAGACACAAAGAAGGCAATAGATGAAATGACAATTCTATGTATTTAAGCACATTTTGCATATGCTTGCTAGAAAGCTAATTGGTTTCTTTAGATATAAAGAACATATTCCAGACTTCTAAGAAAGAAGAAAGAAGGCAAAGACGTAAAGGAAAATCTTGCCTCCATGGACCCTTACATAAACAGAACCACGTGTTAATTAATCCGATCCCAATCTGCAGTTCTGCTTGACCTGGAAGAACGCAGGGATATAGTGGGTGGGTGAGGATCTTGCTTCCTTTTGGGATCTTCTCCTTTACCAAAAGTACTATGCCACCACATAATGTCCATTGCTTTTATAATAATGCTCGCCTGGACATGAACATTATGGCTATCTAAACAGAGTTTGAATTGAGCTGGAATATGATAAGGCTTAAATTCAACTGTGCTAGTAGCACGATACTTAACCATATCTGATCTAAAAATTTACTCCTCCTGAGAAAGAACAAACACATCAATTGCCTATACTTAAAAGAAAATTTAAGAATTTGTTAAGCAGCTAAGAGTTCGCAGCATGCTTCCCAAACTTCATGCCTTGAAAGTGTATGCTTACAAGGTTTTAACCGCAGTTAGACAAATACAGGACCTGTGAAGAATAAAACAGTCGTCTTTTGAAAGGGAGAATGGATCCTACCCCTTTTGGAAATGGACTGATGACCACATGTGTCTCAACTCTAAGGACTGAACACAGTCCCAGGCGTAGCTTTGACCCTTGCGCAGGTGATTTAGCAATTGTGTGATCAAATATACTATCTAGATGGCCCAGAAAAAGATTTTGTAACATTGCAACCAATTGCTACACAAAGATATGTGGTTAATGAGTTGGAATCATCATCATTTGACTGTATTTCCTAAAGCCGTTCATTTTGCTGCCTCTCCTTTGAGTATCCGACCAGAAGGATGTCCATTCAACACATAATCTAATCTCCACTGTCGGTAGTTCCATTAACAAATGTCCATGACCATCACAAATTCAATTTCCACATCTTTATGAAGAGAGAACATCACCGGCCACAAATGGTAAATGCCACTTGTGATAATTAAGCTTTTTCTCCTTTCCTCCTGGGGTTATACCATAATTAAGCTCAAACTTCTAGAATTCCAAATCAGAAAGTGTATCATGCGCATGATATCAACTAAACTGTACATGCCAACGAGTGTGTTAGCAGCACTAGTATAACAATCAACTTATGACACACCTTATCCTTTCTGTGCACCAAGTTGAATTTGAGACTAGCAATGGACTCTTTACTATTGTTCTTAACCTATTTATTCTCACAACGATGTGCTCGTAGTACTGCATTATTAAGCTAGAGAACATAACTAAAGACATCGCGATGGGGACTGCATAGAAGGAATCTACAGCCAATCGTGTATTTCTGTATTTCTCCAATAATGTAGTGGTATTTTTACTTAATCAAAATTCAGACAACCTAGAGAAACTCTAAAACATCTCATCAACTCTATTTTACCAACATGCCTCGACCAAAGCTATTCATATTTAGGAGATAAAACAGACATATGTGGCAAGAACTTTGAGCCAATATCAAACAATAAGTTGTTTTCATATCTGAGAAGGCTAGTTCACTACCTAAACATTATATCTCATGATCATCATCCAAAAAGAGAAAAACTAGTACCAAAACAAACAAGAGCATGACCCATGAGAAATCCAAGAAACCATTTGTCTTGCTTGGAAAACTAACCCTTTGTGGACCCAGCAGGGAGTAAAGCAACCTACGCACAAGTTGAGAGTTATCGCACTGATGAGAATGCAGAGCATATGTTCTCCATGAGAACATCAAATAATATCTGAAGCACTAATTCTTTTGCCACTACATCATGAAAACTTATGAAGTACAGTTGTCAGATTCGTAAAGTAGGACAATGAGAGGTCAACAATTAACAATGACTGAAAGTCGGGGAAAGGTGCTACATTGATATCAATGGCAACTAATAAGAGTCAATTGAACGCGCTCAGAGATAAGGTTTGACGGTTAGTGTGAAGAACTGAAAAGAAAAGAAACACATAATGCTTCAGCAAATGATTCCTTCAGTGAATTCATATGCAATTCAGGTGGCAAATCTACTAAAGCAGATTGCCTTGTCTCTACTTCAACTTAAAGGAATCCACAGATGAGAAACTCACTTTTCTTTACTTGATAAGATTTCATCAAAATATAGAGCCGGTTCATTTCCTTTCACTAAAGAGTGACAAAGAGCAATTCTCATCAGTGCACAAGGCTCCTCCACAGAATTTCGTGACTACATGCATAGTTTTTCACCATGAAACATAGCTAGCTATCGGTTAAAGTAAGCCTTTTTCACCATGAAATGCAGCTAGCTATCGCTTAAAGTAAACCAGTTTTTCTTCTCTTTCTTTTCTGTTAAGGTTCTGTTTTTTCTTCATTGGGATATTGAGGCCAAGTTGTCTACACGTTCAAGCACACAACTATGCTCCATTGAATGTATTTGTTATTGGGCCTGTTCTCATGTGCTTTTAACTTTGATGAAACTGATGGAGAAAAATGATTACTGAAAAGGTTGTTAGTATGGTAATTTCATTTAAGAAACATTTGTAAGCAAAGGTTTTTTAGAAAAGCCCATCCACTGTTGCTTTCCAGAACCCCCTCCCCACCCCCCCTCTTTTTCTCTGTGGCCTTCTTAATATTAATTAGAAAAGTTGAATCAGACAAGGAACCTAAAAACAAGTTTTAGCTTAAGATTGGCTTATCTAAGCAAAACAAGGAAAGGTCCATTCTTGTGCAGATATATATGCACAAGAATATACGCATGTATTTATGGTACAGCCATCACACATATATGTCTGTACCCACATACACACCCACACACACTAGAAACCTGTTATATACTTGAGCAGCCATTTTCTTTCCCCTCTTTCTTCCTTTGGTGCCTAATTCTCATTCTACCCAACATTAATTACAGAACTCCTTCCTGTTCTTTAGTACTGTCAAGAGGGACAACTAAAAGAGCTAGTAAACTATTTTATACATGGCAAGAGCACTAATTTCAGCCCTTCTCAGAAAAAGATATCAAAATCATTTCGATGATCAGTAGTCAACCTAAAGTTCCATTTGGACTTTCAATGCTGCAATCCCTCATTAGCTGGTAATCGTACCTTTAACAGCCTACCATTACTAATCCAGTACACCAAAAAAAAAAGGAAAGAAAAAAGAAGACAGCCCTTACAAGCAATGACACTAAGTACACAAAGGAATAAGGAATAGGATTTCATGGTTGATTATTTATGTTTCTAATAGGAATAAATAATTTTACAATGCACATTAGATGTATAATATGTAGGTTGAGAGAAAAGAACATCAACAACAAGGACTCGATCAACAATCCGACTGCTTCTTATATGGCTAACATGAATATACAGGTCTACATATTTCCCACATAAGCCATCTGGATTATTGAAAACATTGGTAAGTCAAGAAAAAGATTCACATTGATACTCACTGCAGTAAGCAACCATAAATTGATAAACCAGTTATCAGACATGCACACTAAGCAGCCAAATAAGAAAGAAAGAGGTTAAATACAGAAAACAGAGGGACAGAGGAAAACATGCTGGATAAACGCAGCTCCCAAATTCCAGAGAATGAAGAACACAGGATAACCTTTCCTGAACATCTTTTAACTTAATTCCTCTATGATACAATGATTTGATGTTATTCAATGGATATACAACTTGCAAGTGGGAAATTCTTGCATAGAACGTAGAGACTATATGTATTGAGAAGTTGTACCGGATAACTTTTATTGCATAAAGTACAACCCTTCAATGCATATGGTACACTGAGCCGGGTCCATGCTAAAATTTCCGCTTGCAAGCCAAAACACAACAGCAATAACAAGAATATACATTTGAAAGTTTTGGAATGGGGATGGCAATACCTGACCCTCTACAAGGTTTGAGCTCCAATTGATCGCTGTACCGTGAACAAAAGACTGAAAACTACTTGAATATCTGTTGCAACAAAGGATCCAGTAAACCATATGCAATGCCAGAGTTAACATTCTGCAATATATGAGTTGCACGGCAGCTTTGGGAAACTTTGTCGCCAATGCATTGCAGCTAAAAGCCTAAAATTAGTCCTTGCCAGGGGGATCATTCAAAATAAATAAAGTATCTTCATTGTCTATTCTCAGCTTGAAACCCAAAACTCCCATCTTCTTGCAAATTCAAATCATAGAGAGCCAAGTTTGAAATTTTAGCCTTTCCCATTACATTGTGCCTACTCCCTTTAACAGTATCGTTTGAAGGAAGACTTCTCCCAGCATTAAGCAATCCAATTTCTGTTGAATCTCTTGTATGCCTTTTCTTAGACCTATTCTTTCTAGTATTACACTTCATAATCTTTCTGTCATTGCCCTCGTTAAAAGAATCCATAGAATCTTTTCCAGGAAAAGAATTCAAAGTTTCTTCTCCACTTATCCTATGTGTCACTTCCCCATACTTCTCATCCAACTGATGTCCTTGCACACCTCTTTCCCAATCACCTTCACCCTCAATGGCTGAACCAAAACCTTCACATTCATCGGGCCCATCATTAAATTTCTCAATTTTTTCATATGGCTTGATGCTATGAACAACCCCTTTAGGGAAAAACCTAGCTGAGGGCAGTCCATTATGAGGTTTGAACAATTCGGGTCCATCTCTTTCAGACCACATATCAAACCCACCGGGTCTCTGGAATCGATCTGCTAGAACCTTCAACTGTTCATCAGCGCTCACGGAGAACAACGTGGGAGCTTTCTCCACAACCTCCCACGGCCTCTCGAGCTCCGAAATCGCCGCCTTGAGTTCAGCCCTTTTCCGCATCTCGTAAATTTGACGCTCTCGAGCCAGTCGGGCCTTCAGGAGTTGCTTTGCTTTCTTGGCTTGCATTCTCTTCCACTGCCACTTCGAGACCCCCCCAGGGTAGGTTCTGGGCCCACCGCCCATTCGAATAGTCGTCGTCTGGAAGGTAGATGTTGTGCTATTAAGGGAGACATAGGAGAGTTTGGTAGTAAGGAGTTGAGCTTGATCCTCGCCGGAAATGGCTTTAAGAGATGAAAGGCTTTGTGGGGGTGACGGAATCGAGACAGGTATACGAAGGATTGACATAATCTCGTTTTTTCCTTTCGTCTCTTCTTCGTCCTGCTGGTTGCTGAAACCCGATGATCGATGGAGGTTGAAGACGATCACTGTGGATAAGGCCCACCCTCGACTCTGAGGCTCTGGACTTGTCGAGTGTAATAATCGTGCCTTGATTTTTAAAAACCATTGGGCCATTGTCCCTTTCTTGGGTCTCTTAAGGCTTTAATTTTGGGCATGGACCTTTTTCTGGTTTGGGCCTGAGTTGGCCCATTTATCAGCAAAATGGTCTAACCTTTGAAATGGTATTTAGTGAAAACGGTTAGTATTCCAGACCGGGGGCACAGCTAACAATTTTCATTTACTTAATCACTTTATACATTTGTCATTTTTATAAGAATCTATGCCCTCTTCTCTAATCATCTAATGACAAATATACTAATAACCATATTGGCTATTAGTATTTTGTTTTATATTTTCAATAACATAACTAGTTTACATTATCTTACAAATTACTTTATACTGCAAAAGAAATCAATCCTTTCCATTAAATTTTTCTTTCGACTTGAGTCCCATAGATAATATAAGGAGCTCTCATTTCAAGATTTCAGTTCCTAGACCCAAGTCGAATTACCCACTAAGGGGGAAAACAAATCTTAAATTGAGTTCTAATACAATTTGGGATCTTCCTATAATCGATGATACTTTATTTAGCAAAGTGTTCACCGAGCACCAGTGGTCTAGTGGTAGAATAGTACCCTGCCACGGTACAGACCCGGGTTCGATTCCCGGCTGGTGCATTTGATATTTTTCCCTTTTCTCATGCTATTTTGCCATTTGAGTGCAGACGAATAAATCTTGCTGGTTCTAGTGACGGAAGCCGGGGCGGAAATGAAACTCCTCAGACTGAAAGTAATTCCCCGAACTCTTCATCTGGGCATAGAATAAATTATCTTCAAGCTTAATAGATCTAAAATTTTCGAACATTGGAGGTTTATTTTATTTCTACGTATATAGTGAAGTCATTGATAATCATCTCATGCATTAGAATGGATTAAGTTCTGTACTTGATCGGTTGCTCCCCCTTATGTGTCAATGCTCCAGTGCTTCCATCTTCAAATTGTCCGTGGGCAGAAATATCAAGGCCTCTGAGCACGTGCAGCTGAACAACACCTTGCTCTCTGGTTTTGACTGTTGCAGATTTACGACCTCTGCTGGCATGAAATTGCCAACAAATGGAGCGTCCCTTTACTAAGAAAATGGCCAAATGCAGGGCAACCTGGAAAATGGAAATATCATAATGCAAGAGGGAGTCAGACAGTAAGTGACAGGAGAATGGAAATGCAAATGGGACTTGTGAGCTGTAAATTGTAATACGCATCTTTTGTTTCCCATACTTTGGGCAAAAAAATATAAAATCGATTATAAAATGGCATCTTTGCAGTAGCTTTGTCTGCTGAACTCGAGAAATATTAATAGAAATAAAATATGTTTCCGATTTTCTAAGCAAGTCACCATTCATATGGGTGAAAGAAGCTTCTGCATGCAACAATTGGATTTCATCTATGCTAGCTAGCACCAACAAGACAGAGTATACACATGCGCACTTGCTGTAGTCTGCAATGCATGCTGTTGAGATACCTTATAATCAGGAAACTGCTGTTGTCTTCCTCATCTACCTCAATTATTCTTGCCTAGCCTTCCTGCACTGTCAAATGATTTGGGAATCATATTGGTCTGTGATTGCGTGCTGATTGAGTATGGAATAATCTAAAACATAGGGAATTGATTGGTCTGTGAGATTTTTCACCAACACACTGTGCTGATGTTCTAATACAGCGCTAACCTCCTGTAAATGTTTAATTTCATCGGAATCTAGTCCTGATACATTTGTTTCCCGCATTTGTTTAGACAAAAGCTGTTGTCTTTTCATCTTTTGCAGTTTTGGAGATATCAAGTACAAAAATCGTGCTTAGATTCTGATTTGTTTCCTTAACTTACCACACGGATCATATTTTGCGGTGAATAAGAAAAAATATCACCACATTTGAATTGCATCATCCCTTTGATTTCTCAGATAGGGGCAAAACATTGGACTCCCTCTGAAAGAATGGCCAAATGATGCCAGTATAGATTCTAATTCTCTTAGAGAAAAGTGATTCCAGCTATGTATCATGTATGACTCTGAACCACTTGTAAATCCAAGTACAGTAAGATATCAATTTCCATTGTAATGGTGGTGATGCCTCGAGTTTCTGAAGTGCCTTCACTTAAGGGGATGGTTCCTGTAAGGATGATCTTCTCATTAAATTGGGAGGGTGGGATGGCTACACCTTTCAAACTACTATTATTGTACGGAGGATTCATTGATTTACTCAAACTAGGCCTCCCTCATTAACTCAGTCTGAAGGAGGGGGTCCCTTTTTTTTTTTTTCCCTGATGAATAAGTCCAAGTCTGGAGGGTTCTAAATAAATGCATTGATGTGATTTTGCAAATAAACATAACGGAGATCATGTTCCCTAATTCAAATTCCAGTTGTATTTCGAATACTCTAATGTTTACACGCGTAGTTTCTTTGATTCCCCATCCAGCAGACAATTCAACAGGAAGAAATTCTAAACTATACTGCATACTAAAAATTTTTGCAGAGGAAATTTCCTTCAGACTCTCATAATCCGGGGGATCTTTTCTTGCAGCAGACCCTTGTATATAAGAAGGTAAACCTGCTAACCTGCATTGCCTCAAACATCCATATTTCGGACGAGTATACTTGGAAACTGTCTAACCTTCATTGTCTCAAAGCTTCATCTTCTTCAGCAAGGATAGAGTAGCAAAAATGGTTCGAATTCTTGTTCTTTTCCTGTTGGTAGAAGCTTTTGTGGTTGTTGCCAAAGCTAACAATGTGGCATCTTTAGCTACTCCAGTTGCCTCTATGCCATCAGGCAGTGGAAAGCAAGATGCAGCTGAAGCACCTCAAAATAAAATTCGGAGACTGGGAAAGCACCGGCATGAAGTGACAAGATCCTCTTCTGCGCCATGCTTGAGCCCTTCTGAAGCGCCCTACGTAAACATGCATTATTACTCCGAAGGTGTCAGCTCCTTGAATCAAGAAAATGTGACTAGCCAAGCACAGGACATCAAAATCAAGAAGGAACACCACCATTCAGTTGATAAGTCCGTGGCTGGGGGTGGGGTTATAATTGGTGGTCTGGCCACCACATTTTTGGTTGCAATCGCCTGCTATATTCGAGCAACCAGAAGGAAAATTGCGGAACCCACTTCGCCTACTTCACCTAGTTCCATAGTCAGATAATTAATCCTGTCTTCCTTCATAGGTACACACACAAGGGACGCCAAAGAACAACTTTTTTGCATCTATTGTAAATGAAACGTCATAGGATTTAATGTTGCAAAACCTTATATTATATCGATAATAAAGCACAAATGTTCATCCATTGGCATTGATTGAAAGTGTTGGGCCAAATATGTCCAGCCCATTTGGTGGACAAAAACAAAACAAAATCAAAACCCACAAACTAAATACTAACCTAATAAAATCAAAAGAAGAGACTGACGGCAATTTGGTGCAATTCGTTGAGAGAGAGGCGGCAGTGGCAGAAGAAAAATAGGACTTTCTTCGAGCTTTGATTCTCAATTTAGATGGCCATTCAAAGTCCGATTGTGACGAATTTTGGTTCTACATAATCTTCTCAACAAGATCTACAAATCTAACGGTTTAGATTTCGGTTTTGGTAACATCTTTCTAAATTCAATTCTTATTTAGTTGTAATTTTGGGAGAAGATATTGATATATTATTGGTGTGCCTCTAGTGTTATCTAGAGAAGATTTTGTATTACTCATTATTGTTGATAATGGAAGTTTTTATTGGATTAGGTCCCGTGGTTTTTTCCATCTAGGGTTTTTCACGTTAAAAAATTTTGGTGTCTCGTATTCTTTACTTTGGTGCTTTCTTTTACCTGTTGGCGTTACTTAATTGGTATCTTTGGTTTATTCTTATTTTTTTATTGGCATTTGGGAAATAATTTTGATCTTGGATATAATTGTGATTTGGGTGAAGCTTGGTATTTTGCTCTCTTTCAGTTTATTTCCCAACAAAGTGGTATCAAAGCCCTGGTTGATCAGTTGGCTAATTTGTGCTAATTAAAAATGGATTATTTAGATAGTAAGTGCATGATAAAATTGAATACATCAAACTATTCAGATTGGAAGCCTAGAATGGAAGACTATTTGTATTGTAGAGATTTGTTTGAACCTGTTCTAGAGGATAAAGGTAAATCATCTGATATGAGTGATGAAAAATGGGTTAGCATGCACAGAAAAACAGTGGGTAATACTAGAAAGTGGACTGGTCATAGTATATTTCAACACTTTTCTCAAGAGATTAGAGCTAATGTGTTATGGGAAAAACTTTAATGAATGTTTGAACGGAAAACTGGAATGAATAAATCTTCTTGTTTGAGAAATATTATTCGGTTAAGATACAAAGATGGTGCTGATATAAGTGAGCATTTGAGTACCTTTTAGGGATTGATAAACCAGGCAACTTTATTGAAACTGAATTTGGATGATGAGGTACATGCTTTGCTGTTTTTCAATTCACTACCAGATAACTGGGAAACAATGGTGGTATCCGTTAGCAATTCAGCTCCAAATGGTGTCTTAACCATGGTTATGGCTAAAGAGGTTGTGTTGGATGAGGAGATCAGGAGGAAAGAACAAGGCACTTTTAATGAGTCGCAAGCACTGATTATGCAAAAGAAAGAAAGAAGGGGGAGAAGTAAGAGTAGAAGTTCTTACAATAGGAATGACAGATCCAAGAGCAGACATGAGTCACTGAAAAATATTGAGTGCTATCATTGTAAAAAGAAAGGGCACTACAAGAAGCACTACAGAGTCTTGAAATAAGAATTTGCTGAGAAAAAGGGTAATGGTAAGGTGAGAGACGAAGAAGATACTACAGCAGTAGTGGTAACCGATGATGATATGTTGGTATTTTGTGACGATGGTCATATCAATATTACCAGTCAAGACAGTGATTAGATAATTGATTCAAGTGCATAATATCATGTTACTCCGCATAGACATTTCTTCTCAACCTATACCGAAGGAGACTTTGGCTACGTTAGGATGGGAAACGAAGTTTCTTGCAAAGTTATTGGCAAGGGTGATATTTGTTTAGATACAGATATCGAGTGTCAGTTAGTCTTGAGGAATGCCAGACATGTTCCTAATATTCGTCTTAATCATGTTTCCACTAGAAAGCTTGATGATGAAGGCTACTATAGTTCTCAAGGTGGAGGCAAATGGAAACTCAGCAAAGGGAACCTAATCGTTGCCAGAGGAAGAAAGCAAAATACTCTATACTTGATGCAAGCTACGTTGGGAAAAGAAGAGGTGAATGTAATTCAAGATTCTTCTATTGATCTTTGGCACAGACGACTTGGGCATATGAGTGAGAAGGGAATTCAAACACTTGTTCGCAGGCAATTTCTCTCTAATGTAACAGGTTCTGCTCTTAAATCATGTATTGATTATATTTATGGAAAACAATATAGAGTTGCTTTTTAAAGACTTCCTTCCTCTAGAAAGCTAAATCCATTAGAGTTAGTGCACACTGATGTCTGCTACATGAAAGATAGGTTTCTTAGTGGTGCAGTTTATTTTGTTACTTTTATTGACGATTTTTCTAGAAAAGTTTGATGTACTGCTTTGAAATCTAAAGACCAAGTCTTGGGTGTGTTTAAAGACTTTCATAGTAAGGTCGAAAGGGAGACTGGTAAACAGTTAAAGTGTGTTCGAGCCGATAATGGTGGTGAGTATAGATGACTATTTGAAAGCTACTGTAAGTCTCATGGAATCAGGCTAGAGAAGACAGTACCAAAAATACCACATGAGAATGGAATAGCAGAAATAATGAATAGAACTATCACTGAACGGATCAGATGTATGCTTTCCAATGCCAAGTTGTCAAAATCTTTTTCGGGTGAAGCAATAAGAACTGCAGTTGACCTGATTAATCTTTCTCCTTCAGTTCCTTTGGATGGTGATATTCCAGAGAGAGTATGGACAGGTAAAGAAGTATACTTCAACCACTTGAGAGTCTTTGGTTGTCGTGCATTTGTTCACATTCCCAAAGGTGAGAGATCAAAGCTTGATGTAAAATCTAAACAATGTATTTTCTTAGGATATGCACATGCAGAGTTTGGTTATAGGTTGTATGATCCAATGGAGAAAAAATTGATCAGAAGCAAAGATGTTGTTTTTCTTGAAGATCAAACCATTGAAGATATTGAAAAACATGATAAGCCTAAACCAAAATCAAGATTCTTTGGTGACATTCCTTCTAATTCAGATCCGATTCTTGCACCAGCTAGTTCTGATGTGCCAGTTCCAGAAACAGATGATTCAAATCAAGGGGGAGTTGAGGATGAGCAAGGAGAAAGTATGGATGATAATAATGATGTTGGTGAGATTGAATAAGAAGTACCACAGCCACAGCCACAAGATGAACCTAGGAGATCTATCAGGGAAAGAAGACTCTCCACTAGGTATAATCCTAATGAATATGTATTGTTGACTGATGGAGGAGAGCCAGAATCATATAGTGAAGCTTTAGAGCATGAGAAAAAAGAAGAATGATTGCAAGCTATGCAAGAGGAGATGATATCCTTATAAGAAAATCATACCTATGACTTGGTGAAATTGCCTATAGGCAAGAAAACACTAAAGAATAAGTAGGTCTATAGGTTAAAGACTCAAGAGAATAGCTCACAACCTAAGTACAATGCGAGATTGGTTGTGAAGGGGTTCAGTCAAAAGAAAGGTATAGATTTTAAAGAAATCTTTTCTCTAGTGGTAAAAATGGCATCTATTCAAGTTGTTCTTGGAATTGTGCAAGTTTGAATCTTGAGATTGAGCAACTTGATGTGAAGACAGCCTTTCTACATGGTGACTTAGAAGAGGAAATTTATATGGAGCAACCAGAGGGGTTTAAAGAAAGTGGTAAGGAGAATCTGGTATGTCATCTCAGGAAAAATTTATATGATTTGAAACAGGCACCGAGATAATGGTATAAGAAATTTGACTCATTTATGACAAATCAGAAATACCACAGAACCACATCAGATCATTGTGTATATGTGAAGAACTTCTCAGATAGCGATTTTATTATCCTCTTGTTGTATGTGGATGATATGTTAATTGTTGGTCATGATGCTGTGAAGATTGACAGGTTGAAAAAGGAATTAAGTAAATCTTTTGCAATGAAAGATTTAGGTCCAGTTAAACAAATTTTGGGGATGAAAATCACTTGAGATAGGCAAAATGGAAAGCTCTGGTTATCTCAAGAAAAGTATATTGAGAAAGTACTTGACAGGTTTAACATGAGCAATGCTAAGAAAGCTTCTACTCCACTTGCAAGTCACTTCAAGTTGAACATTGAGCAGTGTCCGAAAAGTGAAAAAGATAAAGAAGACATGAAGAAAGTTCATTATGCTTCAGCAGTTGGTAGTCTGATGTATGCTATGATTTGCACCGGACCAGATATAGCTCATGCGGTTGGAGTAGTTAGTCAATATCTCTCTAATCCTGATAAAGAGTACTAGAATGCAGTTAAGTGGATTCTTAGGTATCTCTAGAGAACTTCCAAATTATGTTTGTGCTTTGGAAATGGCAATATCATACTTAATGGATACTCTGATTCAAATATGGGAGGTGATCTTGATAAGAGAAGATCTACATCTGCTTACTTAATGACTTTTGCAGGGAGAGTAATATCGTGGCAAAGTAAGTTGTAAAAATGTATTACTCTTTCTAGTACAGAAGCAGAGTATATCGCAGCTATTGAAACTTGTAAAGAGATTCTTTGGTTGCAGAGGTTTCTTCAGAAATTGGGCTTGAAATAAGAAAAGTATAATCTTCATTGTGACAGTCAGAGTGCTATTCATCTATGTAAGAATTCTACGTTTCACTCTCGATCCAAACATATTGATGTGAGATATCATTGGATTAGAAAAGTTTTGGATTCCAAGCTGCTAATGCTTGAGAAGTTACACACGGATGATAATGGTTTTGATATGCTGACTAAGGTGTTGCACAGGGAGAAATTCTTTTGGTTGTATTTCCCAAATGAGTTGGAGGGGGAGATTGTTGGGCCAAATATGTCCAGCCCATTTGGTGGACAAAAACAAAATAAAATCAAAGCTCACAAACTAAATACTAACCTAACAAAATCAAAAGAAGAGACTGACGGCAATTTGGTGCAATTCGTTGAGAAAGAGGCGGCAATGGCAAAAGAAAAACGCAGTACTTTCTTCGAGCTTTGATCCTCAATTTGGATGGCTATTCGGAGTCCGATTAAGACGAATTTTGGTTCTACGTGATCCTCTCAACAAGATCTACGAATCTAACGGTTTAGATTTCGGTTTTGGTAACATTATTCCAAACTCAATTCTTGTTTAGTTGTAACTTTAGGAGAAGATATTGATCTATTATTGGTGTGCCTCTAGTGTTTTCTATAGAAGACTTTGTATTACCCATTATTGTTGATAGTGGAAGTTTTTACTGGATTAGGTCTCGTGGTTTTTCCCATCTTGGGTTTTCCACGTTAAAATATCTTGGTATCTCGTATTCTTTACTTTTGTGCTTTCTTTTACCTGTTGGCGTTACTTAATTGGTATCTTTGGTTTATTCCTATTTTTTTATTGGCACTTGGGAAATAGTTTTGATCTTGGATATAATTGTGACTTGGGGTGAAGCCTAGTATTTTGTTCTCTTTCAGTTTATTTCCCAACAGAAAGTGAGGGACTTGTCTTGTGAAGTGAAAGATTCATGAACTATATGGTTTCCTCAGTTGCATCCGATTTCCTGCTTCACGGCAATGAAGCTACTTCTCAAGGTTGGCTCCTTTAGAGCTTATCAAAATGCAAAGCCAGATGCTTGATCAATGCATATAGATGGTCTAAAATACTGCGCGCCATCCACCGCGCATATATTGCTCTTGGCCTCAACTATTGAAGTACTTTCCTGGCCAGCTACGTCGATATCAGCAGCCATGTTCAAATTAATGGAGTTTAGCTTTGACTATGTATACCAGCTTATCCTTCTGTATTGACCAAAAATGCCTTGTGAAAAAAAATCAAGAACTCTTTTTATGTGGAACCATTTCATTTCTAATGTGTAGAAGACGAATCCCCATTCATCCTTTTAAAGTGACCAAAAAGTTTTCAACTTCCTTTGATTTTACCGTAACGCTTAATGAATGGAAGTAAATTTCGATACCCCATAGACATTTAGGGGTAAAAGTCTAAAAGATACTCCTAAATGGGGATTACATATGTTACAACACCTATGTATAAGATCGAATCTATTTGATTTCTAAAAAAGTTTCTTAACTATTAATTTTTCGAGAAATTCTTCATTAGTAGTTGTGAATGATTGATTTTTTTTTTTTTTTTTAGTCTAGATATAAAGCCTGAACGTTAAATATGAATCATAGTTCAAATATTTCTTAATCTATTTCTTATATTTTGTTTTACAAATACTAGTCTCTACCAAAGTACGAAAGTCAAGATCTTTCAGAAAACGAATTCCTATTCAAAGAGTAGATAACCGCATGGATAAGCTCACACTAATTCGTCAATTTGGGATCCCTTCGAGATTTTCCTTGGAAAGTATCGGGAAGGACCAATACGATCTTTATAAGGTTCCTCCTCGAAATGAAATTCAATGGGATCTAGAGAGACTTCGTCCATAGGATGCCAAGTATCTGAATCGATCGAAAGTTTTATTCACTGTGAATTTAAATTCTAGTAAAGGGCAAAAGCAAAAAGAGAAGATTTCTTTTCGACAACTTCTAATCAAGAATATAATTATACAGTATTCTCATTCTTTTAGAGATTGAACTTCCTTCTTGTATCATCAAACTATTGCCCATTAATACAACACCAACTTTATATGGGTAACAAAGATAAAATATGAGCTTGTTTTATAGTAATAGTAATTAATCATTGTTATTTCAAGGTCAATCTATTCACTCGTCTAGTTAATATTTGGGCTCTAGAAGGATTTGGTGTTGCTCATATATTTACAAGAAATGCTTACTTATAAATTTAATCATATTAGAGCTTGCCAGGAAGTACTTGGGACTACGATCATTGGAGGAACAATACCGAATCCTAAGAATGCTCTAGAATCTTTTCGATTACTCGTTCGAGAACTACGATCTTTAACTTTGGAACTGAATATGGCACCAAGGGGATATTAAACGAATGAAATTGGGATATGGATAGAATATAATGAAATAGAGTCAAGAGACATAATTGATTGCGTTGATAGATAGTTACGCCACCCACGTAATTTAGATATTTTGAATACTTGGAATAAAAATAGGATAATACAGTATTATTCTAAGTATAATAGTAAATATTTGTTCAATAAATTAGAATTATTATGAATAATGATAAGTTACCCCTCAAATGACAAAATCACATACGACTTACCTGAACGTATTACTACGGAATTGACTTGAATAACACTGGGTAAATCCTCAACATTTCCCTCTCTTACTAAAACTACATAATTATGAACAATATACTGGATATATAAACAATTGTTATGAATTATTGGAATCTCCATTAATTAGTGGAGGCTCCACTAATTATGGATTTATGTGAATTATTAGAAGATTTTTATAGATGTCCACCATTTAGTGGAGACACCATTAATTGAGATTAGTTGAAGATGATGTATGCCATGATGTATTCCACTAATTAGAGCTCTATAAATAGAGCTATTCTCTAAGCTTGTAATACACCATCATTTTGTGAAAGAAAGATTAGTGAAAGAAAGATTAGAGAAAGAATTGTGAGAGAAAGAAAGAAAGAAGTTTGAAGAGAAATTCTTGTGCAAAGAATAGTTAGAATTTTCTTAGTGTGTAGTGTGTAGATTTTATTCTAACACTATCTTAATTTTATAACACGTTATCAGCATGAGTCTCTACCATTATTAAAGCCAGAAGACAGGTATGCATTTATTGATCTTGCTAAATTCGAATTTGTAGCCCTTGATATTTATGAAAAAAAAAATTTATATGTCATACAAAAATGCATCTAAATGCTAAAAAAAAAGGATATCCATATGTCATGTGGATAAAAAGAAAGATTTGACCACCTGAAGATGGTCGTACTACCCACTGCACGGTATGAATGGTTGCACCTGAAGTTGCAAGATTATAAAACCGTGAACTCCGTGATGTATAAAACTACATCTTAGTTAAAAAATTTACGGAGAAAAAGTTACTGATGAAGTTATATTGGAGAAGACATTCTCCACTTTTCATGTCCTACAGTAACAATATCGAGAAAAATGGTATCCAAAATTGACAGCTTTAACATGAGTTATTATTGAGAAATCATGAAGCCAGATGAACTGGCTCAATAGCACTCCCAGAAGTGAATGTTGTTGGCTCCAGTAGAAGCCATCGTTATAGTCGTAGTTGTGGCAGTGGCCGTGGTTATGGTCATGGACACACTCGATATTTCCCTTATCACAGAGAAATACTGGTCACCTGAAGTGGAACAGAAAAGATAATAAGGGAAAAATATATTTCCATTAATAATAAGCATCACATCTTTTATTCATATCATTAGTGTTCATATGAACTTGATGATACATCCTTATAGTTGCTCTTTTGTAATTGAGCTGACAAATGTAAGATGAAGGTTTGTAATTGTTCTTTTTCAATATTTACATTAGAGGAAGATAAACAATTAGTAATTATGGACTTCAGCTCATCTTTTTCGACATCCTCCTCCTCCTTTTCTTTCCCCTTTGAGCCAGCATCGAGACTAGCAGCAGAATTAGCCGTAAAATTTCTGCGAAATGAGTCTTGAGATTTTATGATCTCCTTAAGTTTATTATAATTAAATTTCTTATTATATTTAGCCTTGAAGCATGCTTGTCTCAATTTCTGTGTTTGGTCCTCTAACTGCGTATTAGGACTTTCTTTCACCAACTGTTTTTCACATTCCAATATCGCAATGGCTTCTTTCAACTTCTTCTCAGCCATATATCCTCCCTCTTCTTTATTTTGCATCTCCTATAAATCGAAGTGATATCATCGGTTATTTACTTATAAATCTTTCATAGTTTCATACTTGAAAATTATAAGTATGTATGAGAGAGAACCTGAACATTCTTGATTATGGTCTCCAAGCTCACCAATTTCCTGTGAGGCCATCGACGAATTCCTAACTCCCTACATCTTTTCTTGAGACGGGTTATGCCAATATTCAGTTCTTTGGCTGCGCTCTTGATTGGTAGGTAAAAGTACTGCGAAATTGTTTCTCTTGATAGTGTTTGGGAGTTATTACCCTTCTTCTCTCTCTGCCTCTTAATCATCTTCTTCTCCCCAGAAATTTTGTCTGCAATAATATCTTGAACTTCGATATTATACATTTCATGAGTACTTACTCCGACTTCGTTGCCAAGACCACTCATTATTTCTCCTAGAAAAAGAAAATAATATCAGTAAAGGTAATACCATTCAAAATCCATGTTTAAATGTATAATAACCTGGAATCATATTCTGGCTTTGTTCAAAATCCATTAGAGAGTAGAAAGGATCATGCACAAGCATATCCTCATTCAAAGGAATAGCATCAAGAGGAACAGTATCAAAAACAGTCTCTTGTAGGGGCAGATCAATTTGGTCCAAAGCAGTATGTTCAAAACTTCTACTGATTTACATAAAAAACAAACCAAAAGAGAGTTTAATTTCATTATCAAGCACACTAAAAACAAATGGAAGCCCTCAAAGGTATCTCACCTGAAATTAGGAGGAAGTGGTTGGTTTGGAAAGGAAAACATATCAAAATCTTCTACGTTCGAATTAGGCAGAAGCGGTTGGTTTGGAAAGAAAAATACATCAACATCTGCTGCAGAAACCGAGTCAAAATTTGACCATGTCTCAAATGAATTACGAGTCTCCATATCTGCTTTGTGATTTTTGTTTTTTATGTTTACTAATGACTGATGACTGAGATATATATCGATACATTTATATATATATATATATATATATATATATATATATATATCGTATGAGGAAGAAGAAGAGGTAGATGGTAGGTAGATAGTCGGAGGAAAAGAAAAGATAAGAGAGGAAGAGGAAAAGTCGGTACCGGGAAGAGTGAAAAAAAAAATGAGATATTTTTCTTGGCATTTCCTGCTTGTCATCATTTTCTTATATTTCTTTTCTTATTCTCTTGTGAAATCATTATTCCCTAAATTAGGGGGAGAACATAAACAGTACAAGAAAGATCGTGATTGGACAACATCATTAAATTATCTTGATCCGCATACAAGCGCGTGTGAACTTGAAGTTCAAAAGATAATTCATTTGTAAAGCATTGCAAATCAAATGACAGACGATTTTGTTGACTCTAGAAGAGTAATAAAATCGCATATGCCAGCTATAAATGCTCCTATTCTAATTGAAGTTCCAATAGAACAAAAGATTTTACATATAGCTGCTGAGCCAAAAGCATGCCAGAAGCATGGCCGACCTCTTGGTTCTAAAGATAAAAATCCTCGAAAGAAGAGATGATTAATGGTCTAGATGATCATATTAAAGCAAAGAATGATAAAGACCAAGAGAAAACTTATGACAAAGAACCAGACATAAATGAAAGTAACACTGAAATTTCTATCCATTATACCACTTCCGGTAGAAGTTGGAATCGGATAGAAACAATTATTGATCATATATTTGCATATAATATCTCTTGATGTTATACAGATAATGATTGATCCTGAACCAATATCAATTGATGAATGTCGGCATAGAAAAGATTGGTCGCAATGGAAAGATGCGATTCAATCGGAGTTAAATGCACTAACAAAACATGAAGTCTTCGGACCGCAGATCCGAACACCGTAAGGTGTAAAACCCGTTGGCTACAAATGGATATTTGTGCGAAAGCGCAATGAAAAGAGTGAAATCGTTCGATATAAAGCGCGATTAGTAGCCCAAGGTTTTTCACAAAGACCAGGTATTGATTATGATGAAACTTATTCTCCCGTTATTGATGCTATTACACTCCGATATCTTATCAGCTTGGCAAGACATGAAAAGATAGATATGCGCCTATTAGATGTTGTCACCGCTTACTTGTATGGAAATTTAGAAAATGATGTTTACATGAAAATCCTCGAAGGATTTCATATGCCTCAAGCATATAAACATTATCCTCGTGAAAATTACTCCATCAAGTTGCGTAAATCATTATATGGCCTCGAAGCAACTGGGCGCATGTGGTTCACACGCCTTAGTGAATATTTATTGAAAGCTGGATTTAAAAATGACCAGGTATGTCCATGTGTTTTTATTAAGAAATCTGGTTCTAAATTTGTGATATTAGCTATATATGTTGATGATATTAATCTTATTGGAACTCCCGAAGAGCTCCAAGAAACAATTGATTATTTAAAAAGAGAATTCAAATCAAGGATTTTGGTAAAACCAAATTTTGCCTTGGTTTACAAATTGAACATCTGGAGAGTGGAACATTTATTCATCAATCAACATATACAACAAAAGTGCTAAAAAGATTTTACATGGACAAAGCACATCCATTGAGTATTCCAATGATCGTCCGATCATTAAATGTGGATAAAGATCCTTTCCGACCTCAAGAAAATGATGAAGAACTCCTTGGTCCTCAAGTACCATATCTCAAAGGCAATTGGTGCATTGATGTATCTTGCTAATAATACACGACTCGATATTGCTTTTGCCGTCAATTTATTAGCAAGATTTAGTTCTTCACCAACACGACGACATTGGAATGGAATTAAACAAGTCCTTCGATATCTCCAAGGTACAATTGATCTCGGATTATTTTATTCAAATAAAACCAATCCAACATTGATAGGTTATGCAGATGTCGGTTATTTATCTGATCCACATAAAGCACGTTCTCAAACGGGCTATCTATTTACATGTGGAAATACTGCTATATCATGGCGTTCTACTGAAACAATCTATAGCAACCTACTTCTTCAAATCATGTCGAAATTATAGCCATTCATGAAGCAAGTCGAGAATGTGTATGGCTAAGATCCATGATTCATTATATCCAAGAAAGTTGTGGATTATCATCAATCAAAGATATTCCAACTCCTCTTTATGAAGACAATGCAGCTTGCATAGCTCAATTACGAGGAGGATATATTAAAGGATATCGGACAAAACATATTTCACCAAAATTCTTCTTTACTCATGAACTCCGTAAGAAATGTGAAATTGATGTGCTACAAATTCGGTCATGTGATAACCTCGCAGATATTTTCACGAAGACTTTACCGATCGCAATATTTGAGAAGTTGAGATATAAAATCAGTATGCGTCGGTTTAAAGATTTAAAGGAATCATCTCATCGTGGGAGTAATAAATAGACATATAGAATAGTGTACTCTTTTTCCTTCACTAGATTTTTTTTCCCACTGGATTTTTATCTAGTAAGGTTTTAACGAGACATATTCTTTATGTATGGATGGACATCCAAGGGGGAGTGTTATGAATTATTGGAATCTCCATTAATTAGTGGAGGCTCTACTAATTACGGATTTATGTGAATTATTAGAAGATTTTTATGGATGTCCACCATTTAGTGGAGACACCATTAATTGAGATTAGTTGAAAATGATGTATGCCATGA
Source organism: Voacanga thouarsii (assembly GCA_026120185.1). Classification (NCBI taxonomy): domain Eukaryota; kingdom Viridiplantae; phylum Streptophyta; class Magnoliopsida; order Gentianales; family Apocynaceae; genus Voacanga; species Voacanga thouarsii. Next base: position 2,542,277 of record JANUWF010001287.1, on the reverse strand, counting down.
TGTATTCCACTAATTAGTGCTTTATAAATAGAGCTATTCTCTAAGCTTGTAATACACTATCATTTTGTGAAAGAAAGATTAGTGAAAGAAAGATTAGAGAAAGAATTGTGAGAGAAAAAAAGAGAGAAGTTTGAAGAGAAATTCTTGTACAAAGAATAGTTAGAATTTTCTTAGTGTGTAGTGCGTAGATTTTATTGTAACACTACTCTAATTTTATAACAACAATGATTTTAAATTCAGAGTATTAATGATAATTTTCAAATCTTGCAAAATGTGATATGATAGGATAAAATGAAAAGACAGAAAAAGCTAATTATATTCTAAAGATAAAAGACAAAAAAGATGTTAAGTTTCAACGTATGACTAGTCTAGATATCATTTGAAAATTAAAATTTTATCCCCAAGAAATAAATAACATTTATAAACAATAGGAAATGATTTTAATATCCCAACAGACACTAGAAAAGCTCATTCAAGTCGGTGCAGAGGTATCGTTTCTCCTCTTCCAAGAGATGATTCCTGCTACATAGGTTGGGGATCACTCTGACAATTACAGAAAGGTTCCTCCCATTGCACAGCAACTGACTATTGATCGAATACGATACAGATAAGATGCCAGTTACAGAACAGTCAGTGATGGGCGTAATTAGGGCCGCGAGGCCTACCTTTCGAAACGCCCACGACAAGGTCGCCTTCGCAATCCATGCATCTTTTCTTGCCTCCGGCTTCGTCCTCCATGCTACCGGCCCACCTGCCTTCACCGACGACGCCCTTTACTCCTCTTCCACAGGTACTGCACAACGCGGAGGTTTATTCTCTTATTTTCTTCCTAAAAAAAGGGAACTTTGGGTGTTTATTGCAATTTTAACTTTGCTTTTATGATTTCGTGGCTGCTGTAGAGGAAGTAGGTATTGAGCACTGGAATGAATTTGATGATAGCTATGGATTCGTTTATTCCAAACCGGAGAAGGGTTCAAAGAAAATTTTGGTCAAGTGTCTAGCAATGAATGACAAACTAATCGTTGACGCTTTGAGGGAAGGTGATTCTGAGCCTGCCCATCTTGAAATTAAGTAAGTTGCTTTGTTGGTAAACATAAGTTCTTGGACTTATATTTTGGAGTTAATTGTTTTGGTATTCCTCTTTAGTGTTAAGGACTATGTGGTAGAGGATGGGGCAAACAATTATACTTCAATGTTCAAGGATTTAGGCAAGCTGGTTGCGGATTCTGATAAAGAAATTTTGAGTAAATATGATGACTCTTCGCGAACGAGTTCATCTAGTCAAAAACCGAGGTATTTCGCATTTTTGTTTGTCTTTACTGTTGCAGTTAATTCTTATTTGGAATTGCTCTTGTTGCCAACGAATTAGTCTCTGAGAACTTGAGTTATATGATATATTGGAATATCTTATATTCATTTGTCTGAACTTTTGCAATTTTCAGTTACCTGTTGTAGCACTTTTTTTGGGGTTCATGCAATTTTCAGCTACGGGTTGTAACAAATTTTTTCTGGGGGTCTATATAAAGTTTCCTCCTTCATTCTTTTCCCCCTTTTTGTATTTTCATTCTTGTGCCCCGTTGCATTGTACATATGACAAGTTGGTTTGCCATCTTCTTTATTTTGCAGTTTGGAAAGCAGAGGTGAACCTCGAAAAGCAGAATCTCAACCTGATGAACCTTACACTTCTAATCCTCCTCTATCAGGGTAATACTTTAGTAGAATTTTGGATCAGTTCACAGGTTTTTGTAAGTGTATGATACTTTGTCTGTACAAAGACAGTTATCAGTGAAACTATTTTTTTTTGCCCCCTCACTGGCACTGAAAATTTTGTCAGGTTCATTTTAAATTTCAACTGCCTGTGACGGTCAGATATCATTATTCAGAACCTTTTGATTATTTAACTTTATTATCGAATTTTCATGTTAAGGAATTGGTACTTGCCAGTCCTTCCAGTTTCTAAGGAAAAAGGAAGTTGTGCCAACCTGTGGTCTCCTTCTGTTTTTTGTGTTTGTAAAGTACGGGCTAGTCAATTACTTTCTATTTTTCTTATCCCTCACTTTATTTTTGGGTGTACTTGTGGTGTCAATGCAGGTTTATTGTTCCTCCTGTTCCTGGTATTGGTGGTGATGACCTTTTTCCCGGGCCTGGTGCTGGTGTATACCCCACAAGGTTTTTTAGCTTCATTTCCGCTCTCTTGAAAAGGGGGAACTGGCTACATATATTTTGTCTGATTGAGCTACATTAGTTAGCAAAATTTATTTATTTTTTTAACACTTCTTCTTGTTTTCTTGAAGGGGTGAGTTTGGTGGCAGTGGCAGTATGCTTGTAGGTTAGTTTGACAAGTGCTATTCTTGAACTAATTGAATCAGATTTCAAATTAATGCTTTATCTAGGATTACAAAATTCATATTTTGGAACAGGACCAAATGATCCACGCTTCTTTGGTGGAGTAGGAAGGGAACCACGTATGCCAGGAGGACTACCTGGGTGAGCTCTTGCGTTATATCATCAGACCTGCAAATGCTGAATGCATAAAGATGTTAAGAGGGGAATTAATTTTGTTTTTTCTGACATTTCCAAATGGATTTATTAATGCAGGGCTGTCCCACCTGGTGCTCGTTTTGATCCTTATGGTCCACCAGGTGTCCCTGGTTTTGAGCCCAACCGCTTTGTCAGGTATGCTGATGCACATGGAATTGTCTTTGATTTAATCAAAGAATTTCAGTGGAACTATGTTACTAAACCAGTTAATAGATTATGAGGAGCACAAAGTAGCTTTCCCTTTTGGTACACAAAATGATAGGATTTCAACTACTATTCTAACTTGAGGAGATAATTGCTACTGCTGTCCATGAGGATCTTTACTCTTCTTTTTAAAGTTCTGGGGGTGGGAATGGGAATGGGGATGGGGATGGCATAGGTTCTTTTACCTGCATCACTTGTTGATTGGAGATATAATGCATGTGGGGTTGTTACTTCAATTTAAAATTTGCTGCAATTGTTATCACATTACTATGAAGTTATGCTTCATCTTGTGGTTTCCTGCATTTTGCTTGGTCAATTACCTTGGTGCCATCTCAGCTATACACATCAAGTGTTTTTTAGGGTGCAATGACTGGATATCTTTCAGTAGGTATGGATTTTTAGCACACCTTTTGGCCAACCTAATCAAATGCCTTAGTTTCATTTTTTATTCCACTAAATTATAGATACTTCTCTCCTACTTCAGTAATGGAATGCCTCTGCGTATTAAAGTATTGCTAGTTCATCTCCTCAAGAAGGAATTTAAGCCACTGGCCTTTATATGGATAAGTTTGAATTAACTGGTATTCTGATCTTTCAGGTTTTTCAATTTCTGTTTCCTAAAATATTTTGCTAATCAAGCTAGGACATCGTTTAAGTTAGTTCTTTTGGATTATTGTAATTATTCAAAGCCACTAATGGACCCTTGTGATGGTTTCACATCCTACTATATCTCATATACAATTTAGAGTGTTATAAACCCTTTTTCTTGACCATTCAGAACAAGATATTTGCATCTGTATTTTGTTCAAATTGTTTCTGCATACTGAAACAAAATCCTCATATCCCAAATGTAGAAGTAGATTGTGATTGGTAGCATGGGTGATTAGTTTGTAGTCCATTTTTCCTCTGAACTTCTTGGGCCTATTGTGTTTTGGAGGTCACAGCCAGGAACCTTGTTTTGAATGGCCTCTGGTTGAGTTAAATGTGCAGGCCAAATAAGGCTTTCCATGGCTATTTACACCTAATGACATCACACTGTACGTCTGTTCTAGTAACTTGATAGACTTCCTCATATTACGGATTTATGCCAGTAATCAGAGAATTGGTGCTTGATAATTAAGTTGGTGTGCTGGAGTAGTTTGCAGATTCGTTTTGTCTGATTTAGCAAATGTTCTTTTTACACACTCCAATTGTACCAGGGATCCAAGGAGGCCAAGACGTGGGACTCATCCAGACTTGGAGCACTTTGGGAATGACTCTGACTTTATATGACCGGCTGGCAGCAATAGTTCGCCTTGTTTTTCTTTGCTGTTGGCCCTTTTCTTTTGTGGCATGTTCACCCTTTATGCATTTGAGGTTTTGGTTTATAGTGTTGTGGCTTACTTTCTAGGAAATTGAAGGGATTTGTCTTTATTTAGACGTGAAGTAGCAATGTGGTTTCTGGGAAGGCTCTAGCAAATGTTGCTATGGCTACATCAGCATAAATGGAGACAGTACTTTGTCTCTATACATGTGTCAATGAAAGTTAAGCGTTTTTGTCCAAATCCGAAGCGCATTAGTATGTTTTTGAGGGCAGAGAGAAGATTTTTTGGCTTGGTAATTCATCAAACACAACACGGGATACGGTTTCGACCTTTGATCTTTCTTATTTTCTTCAGCTCTTCTCGAGTTTCAGGTGTTCTTCTGACATGCAAGGGGAAAGGAGTTAATGGTACCTAACTTGCAGCATGGTCATATCCTCGTAAGAAAAGAAAGAACACAGGAGGGGCAGCCACAAGGCTTAGCTGGCTTTTTCATTTTTTTTCATTTTTATTAATAGTAGAAATATTATATTATAAATTATAAAATATTATATATTTGATTTTTTAAAAATCCCTAATAATAATGATATATTAAATTTTGACTCTCTTTTAATATTTGTTCTGAGGAAGGCAGGGCCACTCTGGCTACTAGCTGGATGGCAGTACGCCCCGTGTGTGTGGGTGAAATAACATAACCTATATAATAGCAGTAGCAAATCTTGATCCTAGCCCTGCATATGGTCTTCTTGTAATCTCATTTGTTTGAGTTGTTAACCGCTTATAATTGACTAGCAAGCACTAAGACTGCAAAGATGGGGCAATTTCTAACTTGACTCGAGTCGTTGGCACAGCTCATTTTCCATGTATTTCATGTGAAAGAATAGTTACTTTTTCGTCTGAATTTTATAAATTATTTAAAAAAGCATATAACAATAAATAAATTATTATTATCTTTGTTAATTAAGTTTAGTGGTAGGAAATCAACTATATAATTTTTTTAAAAAGAGATTTATTCTAAAAAAATAATTGTTTATTTTTAAATATATAATAAAAATATAAATACTTTAATTTCACACAAATAAACATTATTCTACGCGTTTGCGAAGATATGGAATCTTGTGAGACAATGAAAACCATTCCGTATGAAACCTTTGAAACAAATCTTTTGCTACTCCATGCCTATCATAGCAATAATAATAAGAAAAGTTAAAAAAGCAGAAGCTTCCGTGACCGAACCGAACAACCCGCGGAGTCGTGGAGAAAATATGAAATGTGATGGCTCGGCCTCCTCGTTTGTCCTGGCTCTAGAAGCCCAGATTCGTCTCATCTGCTCCATTTCAAATAGAAAAAAGCCATCCTTCTAGAATAAACAACGACTCCCTCCCTTGAAGTTAACTACAAGATGGATCCTTAATCAAATTATAAAATGCTCAAAGATTCCCCCCTAGTACTTTACTCTGTTTCGAGGATTAACAGATTTCTAATAACAGCCCGTGTTAACGAAATCAGTGAAGATTTCAGACAACATGGTTTCTAAAGCTTCTGTTCTCTTTATGCTGCTTTTGGTTGTGGGTTTTGGACGTCCGGAGTCAACTTATAATGGGGAGGCTAGGCTAGTCCCCTTTCTAGCGCAACAAAGTAAGGATCTTCGGCAATCTGTGGTCTCTCCGTCTTAGTTTTGATGCCTTATCAATCTACCAGTTTGTGAACTTACGGAATGATGTAATTTGACAGGATATTCAGGGATTTTTGCAACACTGGGAGTGGTTTGCAAGTGTTGCGATGGTGCTGCAACGGCTGGTGTAGATCAGTGTACAACCTCATGGCTTGGGAATTGCTCAAACATCCAGTGCCTTCCTTGGAAATTCCATTCATGGACTTAATTGTACATGTACAGTATACAAAACTGTCCCTTTTTCCCGTACATAGAATTACCTTAGTAATTCAATTTTCTTTTTCCCTGTTCTCCCCTTCCTTCCATCTATCTTTACTCTGCAACTTTGTTTAAACATCTTGAATTGCGCACTGGGTTCATTAGAAGCTGCAATAGTTCACGTTCATATCTCATCTTTACAAGAGTATATTTCTTTGGATAAATTGATAACTACTTCATGGTTTATGGAGAACAAACTTTTCGGAGCTCTGCCTTATTAATCCGAGAAACAAATTCCATGCGGTTATGTTCCTCAGCAGAGCCAGTTTCTTAGGGAAGCAGATCGTTCGGCTAAAACACTTGGGATGGTAGCCTGACTCTGTTTCTGTCCATGTACTTCCATTCCTTAGGGAAAGCTAAGGAAAGGAGGCGAGCAATGTGAAACTGAACGAGTTCAGGCTTTGAACGAAGGCCAAAAAGCCTTAATGCAGCAATCCTTCAAGCAATTGTGGTCTCTGTTTCCAGTATCATATTGGCGATGAATTCATGAGATGTTAGTGTATGGTTTGGTTTGTTAATTTTTTATATTATTATTAAAATTTTATTATAGTTGTGTTAGTTTTATAATCAGAAATAAAAAGTTTAAAAAATAAAACAAATGGTTAATGCATTTCTATTATCAATAATTTTACATTTGTGTCTTAAAAATCTTGAACTTAATTATCGCCATTGAATTTCTTTCGATCTTTGTTGCTGTGTTATGGTACGTCAAAGATAGTTAAATAGAAGGAGAAAAGAAGCAGATCGATTCAAATTCTTCTCAATGTAGTGTTGTGTTGTTGAAGTATAAGGAAAGCTAGTAAACGCTGTTGTTGAAACAGTAATAGTTCGAATCATCAAGCATATAATAAAGACTAGTAAACATGTTATTGAAGTAGCAATATCTTGAATCAAGCATACAGTCAATAAACTTTATTGAGGAGGATGTATGTTTGCTTCAATACTCTCAAAATATTTTCATATAAATTCCCTCTATCGATCTCCTTTTTTACTAAATAATTCTTTCAGTCTCTTCTCCCTCGTCTTTATATTAGAGTTTGTTCACAAAGATTCTTAATAGATACTACTTTAGAAATTAATTTCCCAATTCAACTCCAATTCATTTGTTCAATCCCATACAAATTTCAGTTAGCTTCTAATCACAAATATGTCAAGATATTCTTTAATATCTTTGAAATTCACTTTCTTAATCTAACTCCAATTCATTTTGCTCAAACATTACTAATTATATAATTATATTATTAGCAATTTCCTTAACAGTTGGTATCATATATCGAGAGGAAATTTTAAGGGCAATGGTTTCCGTTCAATTCAATTCAAGAAGGTGATTTCTTTGCTCCGCCCACCGATTTGTGGGACGGACATTACCGATGAAACATGGGACTGACTGCGAGATCTAATTCGTGTGAACACGAAGACTTTGGGTATGTGCAACAAAAATTGAGAGTGACAACCTAAAGCAAACCAAACCACACACACTGAACTAATTTCACTTTTGGTTTTTTTTTTTTTAAATATCCAAACAATGCAAAATGAAATTATTGGTTTGGTTTTTATTTTCAAAATTGAAACCAAAGAAGCATATGACACATTCACCTCACCTTTAAGTTAGGTGGTAATCTTTAAGCCCAATCCTTGTTGGGACTATAATTTAGGTGGTTCACACCGCATGTATTTTTATTTTTAAATCTAAACGTTTTTGTTGGGGCCATGCTTTAGGTGGAAATTTGGGGTTGGTGTCACGTCCCTTTAGGCCCAATCCTTGTTGGGACTATACTTTAGGTGGTTCCCACGGTGCATATTTTCATTTTTAAATCCAAACGTTTTTGTTGGGGCCATACTTTAGGTAACAATATGGGATTAGTGTCACGTCTCGTACTCGCACAGGAAGATGAGTATGGGTCTGACAGCACTCGTAATCAATTGTTTATTTGTCGTTCTCGTTAAGTTAAAATGAATATATTAAATTGGCAATAACTATTTAGACTCATTTTTATATACCATTCACACATTTTCATTTCAATTCTACGTGAAATTTGAATATTTTTGAAACAGAAACCCGTGATTTGATTTGGAGAATGAATAAAATAAAACTAATTGGAACTATGACCTGCCCGTATGAACACGACATCTTTTTCTTTTCTGAAATATTCTCTAATCTAGAAGAAGAGAAGAATTGCTGTCTAATTGTCAATAAAATGGGCCCTTTCCCAAAGAAGGGCCCATTTGCTGTCTAATTGTCATATACCATTTGCTGTTAACCAAAGAAGGAAGAATCTGGGCAACAATAAATGTATTTCCACATCCAAAAGCAAACTCCCAACTTCAAGTTCACACTTCACGCCCTATCTCAACCAACTTACACCTTGTGGTATAATCGGATTATTATTCTTTTCAATCAAAAACTTTAATTTAATTTAAATAATTTTAATTTTCAAAAACTATCATATATCTATTTAATTTAAATAATTTTAATTTTCAAAAACTATCATATATCTATGTTATATCTCTTTAACTCTACTTAAATCCTAACTTAATCTCATTTTTTATAATTTTTATTATATTAAACAAACTCATTTCAAAATAATTATTTTTTAATAATGTAGCTCTCCTGTCTAATTTTAAAAGCAAAAATTAAATTGTTTTTATGGGGCAAAAAATACTGCAGCCCAACAAGGCTGACCCTATAAACAATAGGTTAATTATTTTCAAAACAGCCCCTCAAGAGGTGTTTTTTTTTCCCCTTTTATTTTTATTACTTTAGATGTTACTACTACGTTTTAACTACTCCCTCCGACTCATTAAAATTGACAGTGGTTGACTTAGCACGATATTTTATGCAAAAGTAAAAATTAAAATATAATAATAATATAATATAATATAATAAAAATAAAAAATGTGAGTCACATAATACTTTATGTCAAATATAAGAATATAAATATAATATATGTGGGGTATATTGATTATTTTATAATAAATTGTATAGTAAACACTTTCCTTTTAAGGAAAGTGTCAAATTTAATAGGATATCTCAAAATAATAAGTAGGTCAATTTTAATGGGACGAAAGGAGTATAATAACTAGATAACATCCTCCCCAGTTTCATAGAGTCATGATAGCTTCCTTAATTTGGGCTCATGCGTTGGTGTTGTATGTCAGGCTACAGGATGGCGGGTTTGGAGTTGGACTTGGACCTGGGAGAAGCCCTGTCAATTGTCAATTGTTGGAAAAGTTTAATTGGGCCACTGCCCATTTAAACAATCCAGGTAGTTATTGGGCTTGAGACCAAACACCAAAAAAATCCTCCTCAAACTTTTACTGGATCCAGACATGAAAAAAAAAATGAAAATACAATACTTCATTCAAATTCTCTCCACGAAAGCAATTGTTTAATTAGTAAACTCTTCCCCCCTTATTCAATGTTAAAAAAAAATCTAAAAAATAATAATAAAATAAAATTTTGACTTTTAAAATTTATTATACAGCTGTGAAGGTATGGATTTTCTATCGGTGATAACTTATATGTTGAGGAAATTGCTTATGTTTTCTTTTATTGGGGTAGAAGTGAAGCCCAAATCCGAAGAGAAAATAAAAATAACAAGAAAAGCCATATGATGGGCCTTCTCTTTTTTCCATTTTTTTTTTAAATGTTATAGCATTACTCCCTCATTTACGAACAATTATTCTTTTCCTTTACCCCCCCCCCCCCACCCCCCAAAAAAAAGGTCTTTACTAGACGTCTACCATTAGATAGATATATTTAATTGGAGGAGTTATATATTTGCAAATGAACCACATAAGTTTAACTCAGATTTGTTTTTAAAGTTTTGTTAAACCTAACTCACATATAGCCGTATTAATCAAACCCATTGAATTGAGATTGCTATTAAATTTGATATTTTTTTCAAAAATATATATAGGGTTGAATTCAAGTTTATTAAAACTCAATCTTATGTTTGAAGTCAATTCAATAGAAACACTTTGAAGCTCGTGTTCAATCCATAGTATTCCAATTAGTATACTAAACTTAAAAGTTTGAATTTGTGTTCAAACTAAAATATCAATATATATATATATATATATATATATATATATATAAATTAAATTTATAAAATTATGATCAAACTTATTCCCAAACTTTGGAGTTTTAATATTTTTCTCTTTAATTTATAACAATATTATATATATGAGTCAAAAAATTACTTAGTTAGTTAAGTATTTATTTATATACAGTCACCACCGTTTATATATTTTCTTTTATCGTGGTAGAAAAGAAATAATTGATAAATACTATATTAATTTATATCATAATTAATCTAAATTTAAATAATTCTTACGAAATAAACTTGACTTAATCTTTTCACTTAGAAGGAGAAGGAAAAAAAAAATGCTTGGAGCGATGAAATGAATTTGGGGTGGATAATTGGATAAGCCAAAAAGAGAGTCAAGAATAGTGGTGACGTGAACCATTTGATGTGAAAAAGAAGAAGATCCCAATTCCCCTCCGGGGATGAGCCGATTATGGAAAATTTTTATATGTATGGTAGATACGTGGATCACATATAATTTTTTAATATATATAATTAAAATAAATCGAATCGAAAATTATATTAATAGTAATAATAGTAGTACTTTCAATTCTCTTGGACCGTGACACTCCATGTGGCCGCACATGGCCAACGAAGAGCACGCGGCGACCCACAACGCCAAGAGCTGCACAATCTGGGCCCTTTTCAATTGTCACCCTCAATCTTTCAAAGCCATTTTACTTTTCAGAGCCCACACCACAGCCAGAAAAAAACTGCCCACATAGGCCCACTTGGCCACATCTTCCCGTTACTTTTCTTATCTAAATTTCTTTCCCTTCTTTAATTTTTTTTTTTCAGTACATTAAAGTCAGCTTTAGTCGTATTCCTTTGTGTAACGCATTAAAATGCTGGATCAAAAGTGAACTACCAGTTTCGAATAATAACCTTTTTGCCTTTGACATTAACTGAGTTTCATTCCTACCTCAATTCCTCTCTCATTTGTCCCACTTGGGTTTGACAGCCAACTTGTGCCAAGTGCTCGAAACAAAAGTAAAATTAATTTTTGTTTTCAAAAAAAATATTATTTTGGACTTTTTAATCGAAAATATTTTTAAATATATTAATTTTTGACTTCATGTTTTATTGACAATATAAGATAATATTGAGGACAGTATAAAAATTTCAAAAGTTACACATTAAATATTTTATTTTAAAACTATTTATGAAATACCATGAGCAAAGATTAGAATTTTCCACTTGTGAACTAACAAAATTGGAAAATGATGGATTTGGAGAATCCATAGGTATTTTAGGACAGAGTTGGTATAAAAAATAATTGAAAATATATGAATATATTTGTTTATGTTGATAGTAAATGTTGTTTACATATTAGTAATTGTATATAAGAGTTGTATTTATTAATCTATTGACATTTTATACAAATGCATTAACTACTTAAGGAACTCTAATATAAAGTATCGACACTAGAGATTAGATAAAAAATAATATAAGTATATAATACATTATAAATAAATAAAATATATAAATTAATAATTAATTAAATTATTATCTTTATTATAAAACCACATAATGACATGACATATAAACTATAATATCATGACTGCATAATGGTGTATTGGCATGGCCTTGAGGGGAAAGCCTTATGTACTAATAAAATTGGGCAAGATTCTTCATATGTACTAATTATATTGAAGGATTTCTATTTTTATATAAAAATACACCACGTACTTATAATTAAATTAGATTGTTAAAATTGAAAAATAATTTTGATAAGATAAAATAATTAATAAAGCGAACTATTTATAGGATAAAAAAGAATAATATGATTGAATTATAATAATTTATATTAGTTTCAAATAACATGGTGTATTTTTATATAAATATGAGAGCTCTTTTAGTGTTATCAAAATTATTAAAACTAATGAAGAGTCATTTCTAACAAAGTTAAAAAATTATTGTTTTTATATAAAATCACACTACATTAACAATAATTTCTCTCAATAATTAAAATTAAAAAATATTTTTACTTAGTGAAATAATTATTAAAATATATTTGTTATAAATAGAAAAATAGAATAATATTATTAAATTATTAAGTATATCAAATAACAAATATTAATACAATTCAAATATGAAAAGATGTCTAATTACATCAACATTGAAAAAGACTCATTCCCGATCTTGACCCACCCAACAAGAAAGTAGAAAGTCCTAATAACTGCCATGTAATACCCTCGAGGGGTGTAGAAGGAGAAATTCTTATATTGATCGGTCCATCATAAATTGAATATTTTGAATATTGTATCACATGTAATAGTTGTTTGAAGTTATTTTTGTTGTCTCAAATTATAAGTCGTTAGGGACTTTTCAAGGAGGTTTTGAAACTGCTTTTACATTTTTATCCTTATTTATTATTTTCTTTCCCTCTTTTTCTCCCTCCTCCCTCCTCTTGTTTCCAAGACATTTAAATAGGGATATTTTAGAAAGAAAAAACATAAAGTCACATTATTTTCAAGAATCTTAATATATGTGAAATTAAGTCAAACAATTTATATTATGGGATGAAGAAAGTATATTTTTAAAAAAGTATAATATTTTAAAGCATCAGTCCACGATGAATTCGATCCACATAATAAAAACTCATTGTTTGGCCCGACAAGATAAAAAGAGATAAGATCAGTACCTCTCTCTCTCACACACACAATCACGGTGAGAGAGAGAGAAAAAAAAAAGGAAAAGAAAAATTGATGGCAGTTACACAAATGGAGTCTGGAGACAAAGTGATCGGTGTGAATGTTATCTGCAATTGGATGGTAGTATTAAATATACACTCAAGGTCCCAAGGTGACAAAGGAGAAGTCAACAAAATTGGGTTCCATGGAAAACGACGTAACCATCCATCAAGATTCAAGAGGCAGCAGTAATAGTCTCAGCCAGAATTGTAGAGAAGAAAGTGAATGCAACTCTCCCTCTCCCCTTGCCGACTCCGGAGCCAAGGAGGGGGGAAGGCTAGTTATTATCCATTTAAGGTAAAATTTTTAGATATATTTGATACACATATATTAAATACTTTAAATATTTATATTCTTTATAAAAATATAAGTGATATAAATATTAAAAATATTCGATAACGCATATAAAATTTTCTCACCACTTAAGTATTCGTGGCAGTTAAAGGTTGGAAGGGCACGTACTGATCCCATATGAAAGAGTGACCATAACACGTGGCATCAATCTGGTAGATTTTTGACAGGTAGGAGAGGAGAAAATAACGCCAGAGTAACCGAAACTGAACAAACAGAAAAAGAAAAAGATTAGATTAGAAAATACCTAAAGAAAAGAAAAGAAAGCCAAGAGATCGTCGGCCAACAAGATCATCTATTATTTCACTTTCACTACCATTCATAGTCCTACAGACAGATAGGGGAGAGGAATATATATATATATATATAACTTGACCTATACATACACTTTAGGGGGAAGAGAGAGAAATCAAGAATTCACAATTGAGAAGGTAATATCAGGCTCTGAGAGGCGACGGTTTCGTTTTGGTTTTTCTCTTCTTCTTTGCTTTGCCTTCCTTTTTTCTTATCTCACATACATCAGCAGGGATCAATCACGTGTCACCATTCATTTCTCTGTTTTCTTAAACTTTCTCCTAGCCTGGGATTCCTTTATTGCCTTTCCTTATCTGAAAGCTCTGAGCTTTCTGTTTGTTTCTGGGGAAACTTATCGCCCGGCCGTTTTTGCTGGGGCTTCTTGACGGTGGGTTTCCTTTATATGTAAGGACTTTCTTGGGGCCTCCAACCAATCTCACTTGTTTCTTGAGGTGCGAAGAAGGGGAAAAAAAGATATACATCGCATATGGAGGACATGGAGGGGAGAAAGCAATCTGGGTCTTCCTCATTTACGGCTGATCTCTTTGGCTCCAAGGACTCCCCTGCTTCATCTTCTACCGGAATTTTCGGCTCCATTTTTGCTCCTCCACCCAAGGTATGACCTTCGATCAACGACGGTCTTTCTAATGGTTTTTCTTCATCGGGTTTCTGGGAAGTTATTTAATCCAATTGTGGTTTTTAATGCAATTAGGTATCTGCATTTCATGGTTTTCCTCTACTACTTATTCTTCGAGTTTTCAGTTCACTTATTTGGATGCGCTGTAGTACAAGCTTTCATGCATTGTCTTCTTTATCCATGTCATTCCGTCCATGCACTGCCATTCTCATTTGAAGCATCCTCTTCTAATTCAGAAGGTGACTAGAAATTTCCAGTTCGCAAATCTTTGAAATTATGCAGTGCTAATTTTTGAGCAGGTAGAAAGTTTTTCTCTTAAAAAGCTCTTGTGATATAGTTAAGGCCGGAAGAAGATATGGGGAAGTGCACTCAATTTGCATTTCTTTAGTCAGTGAAATGAAAACTGAAAAAGACAAAATGTGCAACTTGCTCAAGATGATTTCCGTTGTTGATTAACTTAGCAACTAATTATGATGTGAATCTTCTTTTTCTTGATTCTTTATTGCTTAGGTTTTATGATTGTCTAATGGGAACCACTGATTCCATACTTGTGAAAGACATCATGGATTTTTTATATGCTCTTGCAACGAAAGCTTCTAGCTTATGCACCATGTTTACCTAGCACAAGTTAATGGAGCATTGGGAACTTATTTATGTCCATCATATTCCGTACAATTGAGCTGCGTTTTTTTTTTTTCCCTTGAAGGTTTTGGGACGCGAGTCTGTGCGTTCTGAGACAGTTGAAAAGAAGCAAGATCCTGCTAGTTCGGTCTGGAATACAAAAAATGCCCCTGCAGGTATGCTAACCGTGTTCTTCATTACTTGGGTTGTAATTTTAATATTTTCATCAGCATCGTACCAGGAGCCTATTTATTTGGCTTTCCTAAATCATATGGAATCAATGTCGGCAACTTCAATCCTCCATTAACCCTTCAACTCTTCCTTTTTAATGCATTTGAATCCTTACTCCTCAAGTTGAAGAAGCTGGAGATTTCTATTGAGGTGTTATACCATTAAAAATCCTCGAGGAAGGTCAAAACTCATTTCTTGTTTTGGCACAGTTGACTGTATCCAAATAGAGTGATATTAGAAAACAGTGCTTTGTCACAGGATGTTCCTTTGTGAGCTGCATGATACATTGCATGAAACACGTCAATCCTTTTGAGATCAAGACTTACCCTGGAGTATGCGCTGCAAATCATTCAATTCTCTGGATCTTTCCAGAATTGATGTAGTGTGAAAAATTACAATATTCTGTCTTGCTGACGTTTGTATCTTCTCTATTATGACCGACTCTTTTTTCTTTCACTTTCAGTAGGTGAAAATCATAGTACGCCAACTAGGGACATGGGCTCATATTATTGTGAAGAAAAAGTACAGCCATGCCATCTCAGCTCATCAATATACTATGGGGGTCAAGATGTCTATTCTCATCCTCAGAATACCCAGAGCTCGGTGCACACAACTGTGAGCATCTATCTATCTTAGAGCGCAATTTGTTATGGTCATTGCTCATAAGTATTTTGGCTTTTCTTTTTACTACAATGTGATAAAAGTAATTTAAAATCTGGTTCATCACTTTTCTGGTGGTATTAAATCAGTCATGTGGATTGGTCTTCCCTTCCTTGGATAGCCATTTTGCACAGAAAGATTTGGACTTCCAAAAACAAACTGTTTCTTGGTCTGTTTCTTTAATGATGGTTTTTCAAGGAATATTTTTCCCGTCAATGTTTTCTATCATCCTATCTAGAGGTGTATTTGCTTATTTTTAATTTCAAGCACAAGCTAATACTACTGCTCGCCCTTTTTCTCAGTTCTGTAAAGATAGTGGAGAAGATGATTCAGGCAGTGCTTCAAGAGGGAATTGGTGGCAGGGTATGTTAATATCACGGTTCCCAATTATAAATTGTGCCGCTGCCAAAATTGGCATTGTATTAACATTTGATCTTTTGAATTTCTTGTTTTGCAGGGTCTCTTTATTACTAGCAGCTCCTCAGTCCAGGGTGCATGTACCCATATATACTACTCCTAGGTATGCAAAAATAGATTTCATATGTCGTAGAAGGCTTCGTTAGGCTATGAAGTGTATAAATGCATTCTAGAAATCTCAGTATTAAAAAATATATTTTAAAAAAAAGAAGTAAAGCAGTGAATGCATTTGAGTTCTCACTTAGAGCTACCAAAAGCAATGGTATAAGATACTGCATCAGACATTTTGGATTTCTGTATTTTAGTTGATTTTTTCTTCTCCCCACTTCTCTTTGCAGGGAATTATGACTAGAGTACTATGCAGTATAGAAGACAGATGGTAGAAGCAGTTAGCCAAATACGGCCTTCTTCTTGGCTGTGTCTGCTCATATAAGAATTATTAAATGTAATTGTAGTTGTAAGTTCTATCTACTTGTCTTTTGTTTTGACTTATGGTGTAAAGGCTATGAACTTATTCCTGCTGCGCAAAGTAAATGATGTTTCATCTGGAATCTTTATATTCCTTTCTGTCACTTTAACTGCTTTTGTGGTGTGCGTGTTAGATCGCCTTTTCGGTAGGAGATAAATGCCCCTTGTGGTTTCGCTGCAGCCTGCGTTCTAAGGTTTTTTTTCATACGCATGCGACGAACTGCGCATTGTATGTGCTGTCCAATCTATAACAGTGAAGGTGAAATTAGCGATTAGGAACAGAAAGATAACGGAAGTAGTCTTAGCTGAATCCTGAACCTCTCCTTTCAACTTCAACGGGGTCGGCCTTGTGCCGTTGGTACGTTGTGCTGGATTGGTCTTGATGGCGACACGAACGTGGAAAATCTTCTGGTGACTGTTTTGTCTAATACCAACTGTTTAATCACCCTCGCAGATAGGCACAATTTTTAATCTCGTAACGTGTCCAACACTCGGTATCTGAGATGTCGACTCTGGAAAATTACCCCGCCTGGTTCAAGATTCATGCAGTAGCATTTTCATTTCATACGACGAGGTAATGCTTTCCCCTGTTCATCAGTGGCACCACGAGTCGGGCCCACTGTCCACTGATAACTGATTGAAGAGGGCTTCACCGACCGACTTAATTATGGACCACTACTGCTCTTCCAGTGGGCGCTTCTGTGGAATCATAATAGTAGCTGATGAAGCTGCTGGTGCTTGAAGAAGACTGAACCACTTTAATATATCCAACTATAAAATCTATCCAAACGCTATCCGAATAAAATTCTTTTAAATTCTAAAGATTTCTCAGAAGCTTTTCACTTTTTGCCAGTTTCTCCACACTGATTCATGCATGCTGCTGTTTCTGATTATAGTAGCCTTTAATATACAGTACAAGCTTCGATAGTTGTTTGACAAGTCTTCGCCTCGTACTAAGAAATGCATACCTATGCATACGGTCTTCTCCGGTCATCTGAATCCTGAATAATGCATCTGAGTACTCGGATTTGGCAGGAAAGAGTTTTGGGCTTGATGGGCGGCGACTTCTAAAGGAAGTTAGAAAACAACTGTAAATTGCTGCAGCACCGTATGGTGCACATGGCCAAGTGAAATTGATATTCAATGTCCTTATGATCCAATAACCAATCCTGTCCTTGAGAAATTCCCTTTTTACCGGACCATTTCTGTCTCTTCTCTTCGGTGTAATGGTCAATGGGATATAAATTGGCTTTCGGCGCCCAATATCTGCTCTGTTTTATCTCAATTAAACTTCTTGGTATTTTAATGCCAGCTAAATTTAAGTCCTATATTCTAATTTCTTTTCTGTGGTCCAAGGGTAGTTTATTCGCGGAATCGAAGATAGAGATCAAGCTTTTTAAAGGCAATAATCTTGACAAGTTTAGTTCCTTCTCTGGATCACTGTCCTGTTCTCCTTGCATTTGTTATTTGCTAGTTACTAGTTTTGATCGAGAACGAATTAATAGAGAACGATATGGTAAAGCACGAGCTTAACAAGATCTGGCTTGCAGTATTAGTTAGTTACATTTAAAATCTTCAAGAGCAACACAAAGTTATAGTGATATTAGACAAACAGTCAGTGGTATTTATTTTCTACTGGCAAGCTGACATAGGTGAAATTTCAGATGAGGCTTTGCCTTCATTCTCTTCAATGATCATCTTTTATTCCATCAAGGCAAGGTGTAAGCTGTGAAATAAACCAGAGTCAGGATCAGGGCAAAAACGATGCAGAGAAAGAAACCAAGAAATTAAGCAATACTAGGGAAACTTACGCCCACATTTGTAACCCACGGGACGATCAGCAATGTTGCAGCGCTTGGGGATTGTGATAGCTACCTCCCTCTTGATTCCAGCATTCCCGACAGTGTCAGACAATAAAACTGCGCAGAGGCAGCTGGGATTCTGGCCCATTTTCTTCGCCTGAAGGCAGCAGCTATTAGGAACAGGAGCTTTTTCATCTTGTCCTGCCCTCACACAAGGGATCAAATTTAGGGCCTCTTAATCTGGAGAATTTCTCCCACATGACTCTGCTCCATCAACACTCACAAATCCGGAATTATAGACAATGACAAGGGAGCCTAGTAGACAAAAACACTTCACCGAAGGCTCCATTTCTCAATTACAATGCAGAAACCCTCCACTGGTAGCCCATATTTATACCTGAACATGAACTAAAAAAGGCTCATGCTTGATGGTTCCAAGTCCTAACGGAGAAAGCACTAGATGAAAGACATAATTACTTATTGCAGCACCAAGTCATTACCAGTTTCTTATTCTCTTTTTATTTTGTTTATCTTTGCCTTTGTACCAATCAATCTTGGAACTCAAAAATATCCCGGGTCATCCCATTTCTGGATATCCTACGAGGTGTAAACAACATGGTTGAAAGAAATCATTTAAAATACAAATCCTCACAAAAGTAATCATTTAAAATAAAATTCCTCATCACTCAGCCGCCTCAAGGTTTTTTAATCGTTGGAGAACCATGAAGTGACTGCCTCCTAGGAAACCATTTTCTCTTTTGAGAATGATTTTTAACTACTCTCTAGCACCAACTCCAAACAAGACTGAAGATCTATTCTAAACTGAGTTTTGCCAAGAACAATTTACAGTGCCATGTCCAGTCTCATTGTTAAGGTTTTTAGTATCTCTAATGGCTTTTGCACTCCAAATACGAGAAAAAACAACACAAGTTACACAAGCAACAGAAAGAGAAGGAGAGGTAATTCCAGTTTCAATTTAGTGGCTGAAAGTTGAAAAATAACAAATGGCTGGTTTCTTTTCAAATCAAATTGACTTTAAAAAAAAAAAAAGAAACACAAAACAACGCCGCTGCCGGGGATCGAACCCGGGTCACCCGCGTGACAGGCGGGTATACTCACCACTATACTACAACGACCTTTGTTTCGCTTACCATTCCATTTTTTATTAACGAGAATAAGTGTATGATTCTCTCTAAAGGATGCGAGATCGGAGTTCAATTCTCGGATGAACCCTTTCATTTTATTTCTTATCTTCTCAAGTCTCAACATTTTCCTCCCATTTTTGAGCATGCAGAAAGTCTTCAGGATCAGGCATCTTAAACATATCAAATAGCAATGAACCATCAGTGATGAGAAGAGCTAACAACGGGGGATAATTATATCAGAGTACAAGAAGAAAACTTATGGCAGTTGACTATACAACACTACTTTGAATCTCCCACATGTCGAGCTGGTTTGGAGAGATAAAACTGTTGATGTGCCATAGCAGACACAAGCACCTGTTGCATTCAAACATCTTGATACAAGAATAAATACACTTCTGGAAACAATTCGGACAATGAAACTGGGTTTCCAGGTTCATTCTTCCCCAAGTGAATCATGCATGGGGCTGGCAGCATCTTTTACAAATTCATTGAAGTCGATGGATTGAGGTGCTGAAGATTCTTGATTTATAGTTGAAGATGACTCTGATTTTCTGGTGGTGCTGCTCAAGTCCTTCCCCACTGTATCAATATTCAAATAATCAGTCAAAACCTTCCTCACACCAAACCCACGGAAGGGTCCCTTGTTGCCCTCAAAGATTGCTGATCGTTCAACTTTTGCAGGACTGGTGTGTTTTAATGGTGAGAAGCATGGTGTTGTAAAAGCTGTATTGAATGGAGTAATGGAGACAGGCATGATCAAGACACTGTTGTGAGCTTTGTTGCCAACCTTGGAAACAGATTGATCAGAATGCCTAGTCAAGTCATCCACATAAAGTAGATCATCAATACGAGCAACTATATTGAATGCCAGGCTCTCCAAAACTCTTGAGTAGCTCTCCAAAATGGATTTGCCAACATCCTGAAAAATGGTGAATTTATGCAGGGTTAACAAAAACAAAGCACTTGGAGGAACGATATAATCAGCAAGATTCAAGGAGATAGTCCCATGTCAAGCAATACCGTGTTACACTGAATTTTACTCGTGTCTAAGGTGGTCAGAGATAGACCAGGAAATTGTTGCCTCAAGCAAAGGAGCAGGCTTTCAGCTCTGTCGGCAAGTAGTTCTCTTTTGTCCGCATCAATGACCAAATCCTTGACCATTTCCCATGATGATTTGGAATTCAACCTGTTTGGACTATTTAATTTTGAAGCTCTTCGGCGCCACAAGTAAATCGAGGCCTCTACTCTATTTGCAATCTCAAGAGCTTGATGCTCAGACGACAACTCAAGGCAGTCGAGCAAACATTCAGGCGAAAATTCATCAGAATTGATATATCGATAAATAAGATCACCTAAACTGGCTTTGGCATTCTGCAACCAATGCAAAGGAAATGGATTAACAATCTGCTTCCTTCCCTTTTGTCTCACAAGGATAGAAATTTGTTTCTTTCTACTTTGATACCTTTGGAAGAGCTTCTAAGTATGACTCAGGGACTTCCATATCAGTTAAGGTAATACTATTAATGGCCATAGCAGCTTTGAGGATTTGGTTTGTACAATCACGTCGATGCTGCAACTGCTTTCTTGCATTCTCAGTGAGCCCAGCAGTGGAGACTCTAGGCACTGGCAGCCACCATTTCTCCTCCTGACGAGGTTGGGGTTTCCGGAAAGAGGATGATCCATCTTCTTCTGACGCCACAATACCCTGGTCAACATACCAGAACTCTGTATTCTCGAAACTGTCCAATATTTCCTGCAGGAAGAGTGGTGAAACTTAGAATTATTAAACAACATAGACAATCCCCTGCAAACAAAAGTGTGGGATCTTACAATAAGCATATTATCTAGTTTACGCAGAGCTGGGAGGTTAACGGACAGATCAGATCGTGGTCTGGAAGTCATGACCTGCATCATGAACATATCAACCACAAAAAGTTAATATTTCAAATTCAACAACACACCACGAAAAATATAATACTTAAATTTCATATTTATTCCAAAGATCATTGGAAAATATCTGCCTTTGCCTGTGTCTACCAGTCGCATCCACAATAGGCACTAAAAGGTGTTTACACAATTGTCAAGGAGTCAAATTAGAGGGTAGACTATCAATCAGCAACACAATCTGACACTACATAGAAATGCAATAGTTTGAAATATTTGTACGTTCTCCACGAAGGTAGGTCTCTTTAATTAGGGGGAAAAAAAATAAAACTTACCTCAAGCTTACTTCCGTCTGGAAGTGTCTGCAAACATGGTGTCAACTCCACGATGTAATCACTAACACAAAGAAGCCATTCCATTTCTCTTCGCCACATTATTTTCTTCCGAGGAGGTAACGGTTCTAATCTCCAAATTTGGCCAAAAAGTGTAGCTAATGGAAACGGAAGGGAAAATTAAGGATTTGCTGACTAACCATCACGAAACTGAGATCACACTACGTTAAATTTTCAAACTAAACATTCACTACAAGTGATGAACATACCACAAAGATTAGTAATGGCGTTGGATATAGCAAGTGCGGTAGAAACCCCATTTCCACAACCAGACATATCTTCTCCAAGCAGCAATTTTGCAAACCTCTCTTTCATCTTCTCAATCTCTAAAGAAACAATCACTGCTTAACAAACATAATGTAATCATAAAAATACATACAGGGTGAATTTCGCGGTAGTACCTGTCAGTGATGATCCTTTTTTCTCAAACTTCCTCTTATCCGAATGAGGTTTCTTTACAACTTCAGATACACTGGAACTGGCAAAATGTGGAACTTCATTTTTCTGAATGGGCCAAACCGTTGAGGTGGGCGAAGAGGAGTCCTCGGAACTACTATGTTCATCATTTACAGTAACTTCTGACGCCAAAAAATCAGAGCTTGAACTACTTTCCCCATATTCCCCCCTATTTCCATCCGCAAATCCCTCAATTCTCCGCTCATTCTCACAATTCCCGTCATTTTTGTCCCCTGTTCCTTTGTTATCTAAACCAGAATCCATTTTGTCATCAAATAAGCCAGGTGAAGCGCAATAAATAGAGTTGTTTATTGCAATCCCATTCAAATGAAACCTTTTATTTTCAAACCTATTTGACACTTTAGCTCCTCAAGACAACTTTCTAAGTGATTTTCAAACCCAAAAGCCACAAAAGAAAATGGCTTTAGTTTTCTTGAACTTCTCTGGGTAGCTTCACAAAAGCATTGCGCTTGAACTGTGGCTGGAGTTGTACAGTGACCTCTTTTTCTTCCTGGCTTGAGAGAGCTCTATCCATAAGTTTTCAACTCCCACCATGTCTGGTTCTGCAGGGGTAATAGTGAAAAATAAAAGACAAGGAAAACTAGAATTTTCCATGGTGAAAGTGTCGAATAGAAGAGTGATATAACAATGATTATAGGAAGGCTGCTCTCGAGGATTGAATGAAGCTCATGATTTATGGCGGTAAAATGATAGACAAAGGCTCGCCAGGAAGGGACACCAGTGAGGTTCGGTGGGCTTTAGCCTTGTTCCAATGAGGGGCTCAGACAATGTTGCTTTATTTGGCTTTGCTTAAAACAAGAGCCCTTGACACAATTATCGTATTCATTGTTGCGAAGATATCATTAGAGGGTAAGGGACAAGGGGCTTCTTCTAAGGGACGGAACGATCCTTGTTTTTTTAATCACTATGTTTTTTCACTATTTAAGATCGTGAGAAATATTATTTTAATTAAATTACCCAGATAACAGCTCTTTAGAATTAAGTTCTACTACAATTTTTGTATTTGCATAGGAGGATATGGCTATCCATGCTGAAGGCGAGTTGGGAATTATGTCGAAACCAAATTGAGATTGCCAAATGTAAACTAGACAATTTATATGGAGAAAAACGAGATCTTATGATCATTGTTTGATAGGTGCCAAAGGAATATTCATAATGGTTTACTTGCCATCTCCCCTGTCATGCATATGCTATTCTTGCTTCTTCAGTTAAAGTCGAAGAAAGAAGTATACAAATAGATAAAAACGACATTGATTTTGACAGCTAATAACGAGGTCACGGGTTTCCAAACCATATCCAAAAATCCATGTTTACAAGAATGCCATCCTGCAAAGGTAATTTGAGTGTAGTTGGACATGATTTTGACATCCTTTTGGAGAATATTGTAACAATCACAAATGGTCCATTTGACATCAGCCATAGTACTAATGAAAGCAATGGGAGAAGCAGAGCATTCTTGTTCGAGAACATTAGATGCAGTGATTAGGAGCTACGAATTTGCCAAAGATTTGGTTTAGAAACCAAGATACCAAAAGAGAAAATTGATTCCCTTTCAAAGGTTTTGTATTGTTTCCTGTACCAATTGAGTCCTCTTTGGTGGTAGCCCCCCCCCCCGGGGGTGTTCAAAGTAAAAGTCCAGAGGGGAAATGAAAATGGAAAATATTACAATACCATATGGTTTGTTACTCTGAAAGTTAGTTTAAACTGCCATAGAGGGAAAAACTATTTCATTTTCTCAAAGATGCAAAAATAAAGTAGTATTCTGGTTTCAAAATTTTATTTTTATAAAGTGGTATTCTCTTCTTTCTTTTTTACCCTTTTCCCAAAGGAGAATGAGAAAACATACTTTGCCAAAGGCATATTGGTAATTTAAAATTTTGAAATAATTGATAATCGAAACTTTAGTTTAAATTTAAATTCAAATACAATAAAAGCGTTCAGCATTCTCGGGTTATACCAGTTCGTTCTGGTGGTTGTTGTTTTGCAGTGAAGTGATAATTACGTCTTGGGCCTCCCAAGGCCGCCTTCTGTGTATAAACAAAGATGGCCCATTTTATATTTTAAGAGAAAAATATCAGTACCCAATCGTTGGTTGTGGTTGTGGGACACTTTTGGGTGCGTATGCTTCTGCACGAGATAATAATTTAATTAATTAAAATAAATCTTAATAAATATTTTTTTATTTATAAATAATTCATCTAATTATAAAAATTATATATATATTAAAGAATTATAAAATTATTAAAATATTTATTATACTTTTTAAAGTATTTTTATTATCTTTTTCATCTTATTAATTTAAATTTCATAATTTTTTTAATTACACCACTCTAATAATTTTTTTCACCAATATCACTTTATTAAATTATATTTTTGATTATTTTTATAAGATAACGTGCTTTTATTTTTAGTTAAAATAACTTCAATATAGGTAATTATAATACTAATTAATTGATAGAAAATAGTACTAAGAGTAAAATTGAAAAAAATAATAATTAAATATAACTTACATTTAGAAGGTGAATAGTTATTTTTAGACAAATTTTAAAAAATTAGACAAGTTATTTGTGGACGGAATAAGTAAATAGATGTGAATTCAATTTACTCTAAAATAATTGTCCTTTATTGATTGTACTAGATGTTTGAGATGCATAACTATCTAGAATTACACTACTTTTCCTGATTAGCCATGAAACTGGTGGAATTTATGCTCTCTTATACTAGGTTTCTTATGAAAATATATTTTAATAAAAGAATTTATTTGCAGAAATCGTTTGTGAAATTATTTTCTTTATTTGTGCATAATTTCGTTTGGAAAAGATCTATTGTGTTTAAATAAGTGATTCATGTGAATGGAGGTATCTCACAGTAAGGTATGGATCATGAATTATTTAAACATATAAACATTTGTTCTTAACCGATTAATGAGAATGGGTTAGATTATTATGTTATGCATTCCAAATGGGGAATGACTTACCTTTAGCCAGTGAGTAGTCCACTCACTTCACGACATAAGCGTATTTCGAATACATAGAACACGACCTATAGTGGTGGTTTCTTAAAAGTACTATATGGTAGAAACCTAAACTACTACCGCTACAGCGTGAACTAGTACTCTATGACTTGAGTATGAGTGGTGGTCTGGCGAAACTGGAAGCATATACTTTGATATGTTATAGTTGAGGTTCTATAATAGGGCCAATATACTTGCATGTTGGGTATGTGTGACTAGTTAGTTAAGACAAACTTGTACAATATAGTTTCTATACTATATCGCCCATTGTGATTGTCTAAATGATTTAAATATCTAGGGTCCTAGGAAACATGACTTGAATATTTGCTTTACGGTAACTCTCTTGGAAAGTGGAAACAATTCAAGAAGTCGTGGATCATTGGACTAGAAGTCTAAGGATAGTAGATGTCTTTTAGAGGAGTGTTAGTACACTTCTTCCTCTCTAAATGTACGGCAATGTGTAGAGGGGTATTTTAGTTATTTCACCTGTAGGTCGAAGACTTTGCTAATACAACATTGTCCTTGGGGTCAATATTTCCTTATGGTGATATTATGAAATATTTAAAATGTAAAATATATCTATTTATATAATAGGGGTATTTTGATCATTTTAGTAGCCAAGTCGATGTGTCTTTTTTATCCTCGGAATAGTCCGTAAGTCCTAATTATTTTTGGGTTGAAGAATTGATCTCCGTAGAGAGAGTTATATTTTATTCAGTAAGTCTAATTTATTATTAGACTAGAATAAAATAAATTGAGAGAAATTTATTATCTGGTTTAATTGGTTAATTAATTATTCAGGACCTAAGTCCAATTTGAATAATTAGAAAATTAACCGAGACTTAAATTATAGGAAAATAATTAATACTTAATTATTTATTATGTTATTTAATTAATTAATCTCAATAAATAAATAATTAAAGTTTAATTATTTTTTGTTCATTTGTGCACATTAATTATTTATTGGGTTATTTATTTAATCCCAAGAAAAATAATTAATGTTTATTATTTTGGATTTTTCGGGTCCAAGAAAAATAATAAATATTATTTTGACCCAATAACCTAGACCATAGGATTTTTTCAGACACAGTTCAGAAGAGTTTAGGGTGAAGCCAAAATTTATTTTGTTAAAATATTCAGATATTAAATCTCGAGAATATTATTTTTATCAAAATATTTATTTTTTATTCCATGACTCTTGGCTTTCTGTGTGGAAAAATAAAATAAAAGAAAAAGAAAAAAAATTCTCCCGAGTCTCTTGGCTCTCAGTCTCTCATGTGGCTGTTTGGTTTTCTGGCTTTTGATCTTCTTCACTAGCTTTTGTTTTCTTAACAAAAGATGCTAAGCCTGTGAAAGGATATAGAGAGCTATGAAAGAAAACTGATATTCTTAAAAACCCAAGTCTGTGTTCACCAACGTTTGATTTGGTTGGGTCATATTCTGAGAATTAAAAAGCCAAGTATTGCACCGGAGGTGAAGAATAAAGGTAGACAGTGCACCGGAAGCTTCATTCCACAGGGAAGAAGAGAGTTGTTTCTGTACTTCAACCAACTCTTCTTTGATCTTCAAGGTTTAAGGCTCCAAGATGCATGCTCTCTGGTTTTGTTCAATTCCTTCAGAAACAGCCATCAAGTAGTTGAGTTATGGTTATTTGGGATTTAGGTTGTACTTTGATAATGATTAGATTGAGGTAAATTTATTAAAAATTAATAAAATATTATTAAATGTAGGATAAACATAAGGCTGAATTATTAATGAGGGAGAGAAAAAATATGATGTATTGTGAGTATATAATAGTTTTTGAGAAATAAAAATTATTTAAATTAATATTATTTTAATTTGAATTTAGAAGAATTTCTTCCTAAGTATAATCTTACCTTACACACCTATAATACTACTAAAAAGACAAAAAAAAAAAAGGAAAAAAATTGTACTTGTTATAAAATTAGGGTAGTGTTAGAATAAAATCTTCACACTACACACTAATAAAACTTTAACTATTTTGCACAAGAATTTCTCTCTTTCTTTTCTCTCACAATTTTCTCTAATCTTTCTTTCACTAATCTTTCTTTCACAAAATAATGGTGTGTTACAAGCTTAGAGAATAGCTCTATTTATAGAGCTCTAATTAGTGGATTACATCATGGCATACATCATCTTCCACTAATCTTAATTAGTGGTGTCTCCACTAAATGGTGGACATCCATAAAAATCTTCTAATAATTCACATAAATCCATAATTAGTGGAGCCTCCACTAATTAATAAAGATTCCAATAATTCATAATACTCCCCATTGGATGTCCATCCATTATATAAAGAATATGCCTCATTAAAACCTTACTAGATAAAAACCCAGTGGGAAAAAAAAATCTAGTGAAGGAAAAAGAGTACACTATTCTATATGTCTATTTATTACTCCCCCTGATGAGATGATTCCTTTAAATCTTTAAACCGACGCATACCGATTTTATATCTCAACTTTTCAAATGTTGCAGTCGGTAAAGTCTTCGTGAAAATATCTGCGAGGTTATCACATGACCGAATTTGTAGCACATCAATTTCACATTTCTTCTGGAGTTCATGAGTAAAGAAGAATTTTGGTGAAATATGTTTTGTCCGATCTCCTTTAATATATCCTCCTCGTAATTGAGTTATGCAAGCTGCATTGTCTTCATAAAGAGGAGTTGGTATACCTTTGATTGATGATAATCCACAACTTTCTCGGATATAATGAATCATGGATCTTAGCCATACACATTCTCGACTTGCTTCATGAATGGCTATAATTTCAGCATGATTTGAAGAAGTAGCTGCTATAGATTGTTTCGTAGAACGCCATGATATAACAAGTATTTCCACATGTAAATAGATAGCCCGTTTGAGAACGTGCTTTATGTGGATCGGATAAATAACCAGAGATCTCGCATAACCTATTAATGTTGGACTGGTTTTATTTGAATAAAATAATCCGAGATCAATTGTACCTTGGAGATATCGAATGACTTGTTTAATTCCATTCCAATGTCGTCGTGTCGGTGAAGAACTAAATCTTGCTAATAAATTGACAAAGAAAAGCAATATCGAGTCGTGTATTATTAGCAAGATACATCAATGCACCAATTGCACTCGAGATATGGTACTTCAGGACCAAGGAGTTCTTCATCATTTTCTTGAGGTCTGAAAGGATCTTTATCCACATTTAATGATCGCACGATCATTGGAATACTCAATGGATGTGCTTTGTCCATGTAAAATCTTTTAGCACTTTTGTCGTATATGTTGATTGATGAATAAATGTTCCACTCTCCAAATGTTCAATTTGTAAACCAAGGCAAAATTTGGTTTTACCAAAATTCTTGATTTCGAATTCTCTTTTTAAATAATCAATTGTTTCTTGGAGCTCTTCAGGAGTTCCAATAAGATTAATATCATCAACATATATAGCTAATATCACAAATTTAGAACCGCATTTCTTAATAAAAACGCATGGACATACCTGGTCAGTTTTAAATCTCGCTTTCAATAAATATTCACTAAGACGTGTAAACCACATGCGCTCAGATTGCTTCAGGCCATATAATGATTTCTGCAACTTGATGGAGTAATTTTCACGAGGATAATGATTATATGCTTCGAGCATATGAAATCCTTCGGGATTTTCATGTAAACATCATTTTCTAAATTTCCATACAAGTAAGCAAGTGACAACATCTAATAGGCGCATATCTATCTTTTCATGTACTCGTCAAACCGATAAGATATCGGAGTGTAATAGCATCAACAACAGGAGAATAAGTTTCATCATAATCAATACCTGGTCTTTGTGAAAAACCTTGGGCTACTAATCGCGCTTTATATCGAACGATTTCACTCTTTTCATTACGCTTTCGCACAAATATCTATTTGTAGCCAACGAGTTTTATACCTTCCGGTGTTCGGATCGCAGTCCGAAGACTTCACGTTTTGCCGGTGCATTTAACTCCGATTGAATCGCATCTTTCCATTACGACCAATCTTTTCTATGCCGACATTCATCAATCGATATTGGTTCGGGATCATCATTATCCTGTGTAACATCAAGAGATATATTGTATGCAAATATATTATTAATAACAGCTTTCTATCCGATTCCAACTTCTACCGAAGTGGTATAATTGATAGAAATTTCGGTGTTACTTTCATCAACTTCGGTTCTTTGTCATCGGTTCTCTCTTGGTCTTTATCATTCTTTTCTTCAATATGATCTTCTGGATCATTTAATCCTCTTTTCTTTCGAGGATTTTTATCTTTAGAACCAAGAGGTCGGCCACGCTTCGGCGTGTTTTTGACTCAAGCAACTATAGGTATAATATTTTGTTCTACTGGAACTTCAATTCGAATAGGAGCATTTATAGTCGGAATATGCGATTTTGTAACTCTTCCGGAGTCAACAAAAGCGTCTGGCATTTGATTTGCAATGCTTTGCAAATGAATTATCTTTTGAACTTCAAGTTCACATGCGCTTGTGCGCGGATCAAGATAATTTAATGATGTTGTCCAAGCAAGATCCTTTTTATATCTGTTTTGGTTCTCCCCTAATTTAGGGAATAATGATTCATCAAAATGACAATCAAGCAAATCTTGCTCGTGAATACATCTCCTGTCGTGGGTTCAACATACTCGATAATAGAGGAAGAATCATATCCAACGTATATCCCCTTTCTTCTTTGAGGACCCATCTTTGTACGTTGATTTGGTGCAATTGGAATATATACAAGACACCCAAAAATTCTTAAATGAGCAATATTTGGTTCGACCCAAAAGCCAATTGCAAAGGAGAGAATTTATGATAACTAGCTGGTCTTATACGTACAAGTGTTGCGAAGCATGTAGAATAGCATGTCCCCAGTGCAGATGTTGAGAGATTTGTTTTCATTAATAATGGTCTAGCAATTAATTGTAATCGTTTAATCAAAGATTCAACGAAGACCATTCTGTGTGTGAACATGAGCTACAGGATGTTCAACATTAATCACAATTGACATGCAATATGCATCAAAAGCATGTGATGAAAATTCACCAAGCATTATCCAAACGGATATTTTTAATGTGATGGTTCGGAAATTGTGCTCGTAATTTAATTATTTGAGCAAGTAATCTCGCAAACGCCAGAGTTGCGAGTAGATAATAAACATACATGTGACCATCGGGATGATGCATCAATTAAGACCATAAAATATTTGAACGGTCCACATGGTGGATCAATAGGTCCACAAATATCTCCGTGAATCTGTTTCGAGAAATGTAGGACTTTCGACTCCTACTTTTACCGGTGATGGTTTAACAATTAATTTTCCTAGGGAACATGCAAGTACATGCGAATTTTTCGATGTTAATATCCTTTTATTTTTTAAAGGATGACCATGTGTATTCTCAATGATTCTTCTCATCATGGTAGATCCCGGATGACCCAACCTGGTCATGCCAAATGCTAAAAGTAATAGGATCAGTAAACTTCGGTTTACTAGATGATGAATTTCAATTGTACGTATTTTTACAAAATATAGACCAAGTAGAAAAAGACGGCAATTTTTCTAATACCGATTTCTTACCCAAATGCATTTGAGTAATAAAAAGATGCTCAATCCCATTTTCCTCATTTGTTTCAACATGATACCCATTTCTGCGGATATCTTTAAAACTCAATAAATTTCTTCTGGATTTTGAGGAAAATAGTGCCTTATCAATAATAATTGTTGTTCCTTTAGGTAACAATATACTAACTCTTCCGGAGCCCTCAATTACATTTGCACTACCGTTTATCATATAAATATTTATTTCTCCCATTTTGAGATCAGAAAAATATTTCTCATTTTTTAGTATGGTGTGTGTAGTTCCACTATCAATAATGCATACATCATCATTAATAACAGCCATATGTCTTCTGGCTTTGGTAACGGCAGAAACTCGTGCTTAGTCTTCTGGATTTTGTACCGGTAGAGACTCGTGCTGATAACGTGTTATAAAATTAGGGTAGTGTTAGAATAAAATCTTCACACTACACACTAATAAAACTCTAACTATTTTGCACAAGAATTTCTCTCTTTCTTTTCTCTCACAATTTTCTCTAATCTTTCTTTCACAAAATAATGGTGTGTTACAAGCTTAGAGAATAGCTCTATTTATAGAGCTCTAATTAGTGGATTACATCATGGCATACATCATCTTCCACTAATCTTAATTAGTGGTGTCTCCACTAAATGGTGGACATCCATAAAAATCTTCTAATAATTCACATAAATCCATAATTAGTGGAGCCTCCACTAATTAATAAATATTCCAATAATTCATAATAGTACTGTGATTTTCAATTATCTATACGCTTCACATTCATTTTTTTTTTTACTAATTAAGTAAAATATATTCATAATAAAAATTACACATATAACAAAAGTCATAAGTAACAGGTAAAAACCACACCCCAAACACCAGAGTACAAAGAAATAAAAATAATAATACAAATAAGAAAACAAACACACACCACACCTCCAAATACTAGAATATAAAAAAATAAAAACAATAATACAAATAAAAAACAAATACACAATAACACGTCACAAATCTTCTTATCACCGTCCACAAAGATCAAAGCACAAACTCTATACTCCAGACTTCTAATTTATTAATTTTGTCCCCTATTAATTAAATGATGTTAACACAGCCAAGTTGTGAATTTAATGCTAATTTGGACTTTGGGAGCACGTTGGGCCCATTCTGGGAAATGAAAAGTGTTTCCCCAATTTAAAATCAAACATTCATTTAAAACAATATTAATTTAAATAATTTTTATTATATTCGTAACATATTACTCGCTCCGTTTTTATTTATCTGTTACAGTGTACCCCTTCATACAGTTTAAGAAAAATTAGTTAATCTCTTAAATTCATACAATTTTGTTTATACATTTCAAAAGTATCATTGGATTTAATATTCTTTATAACTATTTTCTTACTTTATTTGTTCAACTCTTTCTAAAGTTATTACATTCTTATTTTTTAAAATTATTTAATATAATAGTATAGCAGTAAAATTAATATTAATAGCACATAAATTTTTTAATATAACAGATAAAAAGGAATATTAAAACTTTTCATTTGTGACAGATAAATAGAGACGAAAAACATATATTTATTTTACCCTATTTAATTCCACCTTAGTCTCCACACATTTAATATTTTATTAGTACATTCAAATAGATTCATCACAATCCTAAAAATTTCTTGAGGAACATGTAATACTTCTAGTGAAGCAAATAAGAATAAAAAACTTCCTGGGTGGGCTAGTAGAAAGAAATTTCGAATCCCTTGAAATACTCCACAGGTGGAAATTTGACCAAATCAAAAGAAATAAAAACTGACATAAGATTCTGAAAGAAATTTCCAGCCCACTAATTTTGAATTTCTCAAATTTCATGTATAAGGTACATACCACGCCTTCCTTGAATTAAACTACAGTAATTTGACTGTGTGAATGAGGGAATCGATAGCTTATGCCTGCATTAAAATTTTCTGGCAAGTCATTATCATATAGATTTGGATTAATCTATCCCTCACAGGCAACTACTTGACTTTGATCCATACAAGTCTTCTATGAAATAATATTACAATCACCGTCAAATTTAGTTAAAGTAAAACACTGTTCAAGAAAACGGAAACCTTGTCGTAAGTAATTTTCGCTATTTTATGTGTTTGGATCTATTTTTTCTTATAACATACTATTTGTCTAACAAGAGTCGCTTCTCAAATACAATCCTATCCACAAAGGAGTCATGACGAGACCTAGAAAGGCGATTATCAAATCTTGGCAGAAGATCCTTATCACAAACCCATTGCACCATTCTGGACCAAGTGTGCTGAGGAGCAGGTATTAACGTTAAATCTTTACTAACTAGTTAACTACTAGTATTAATTTACATTTGAGGCAAAATTAAGTAATCAGTGTGCCTCTGATGTAATTGATGCTTACACTGTGGAAAACAATCGTGGTTGTAGGCGAGGGAGAAGAGAAAGTGAAGGAAGAAGCATGGGAGCTCCTAAAAGTTCTTGAGACTGAACTCGGAGATAAGAAGGTCTTTGTGGATACTTCCTTAATGTTATAGTTGGTCAAAGTATAATTGAAATAACCCTTTAATGAATGGAGGAGCATCTGTAATTTTGGACGCCAAGTTACTCTATATAAGAAGTCAAGTTGTGATGAAATGATTCGGCAGATCTAGTAGTTTACAGTCTCGTTTGGAACAGCGAGACTCAAGTGCTAAGATGGAGGAAGTGAAGTTGTTCGGTTACTGGGCAAGTCCATTCACTCGCAGCGTGGAGATGGCTCTTAAACTTAAGGGCGTCCAATTTGAATACATAGAGGAAGATTTGTCCAACAAGAGCCCTTTACTTCTCGAGTTCAACCCCGTTCATAAGAAAGTCCCCGTGCTCGTGCACAATGGGAAACCGATTGCCGAGTCTCTAGTGATTCTTGAGTACATTGAAGAGACTTGGAGGGCTAATCCATTATTGCCAGAAGATCCTTACGCCAGAGCGATGGCACGTTTTTGGATTAAGTTTATCGACGAGAAGGTGCAATTCATCTCTTTATGCAATTCTGTTTACTGTTTTTCTTCCTATCCGTAAGACTCTTTGTTTTAGTAATGATTTATGGAATCAACTGACAAGTACTCTTTGGGTGTGTTCATCCAGTGTTTGGCTGCACTACGGAGAGCCTGTACAAGCAGAGGCGATGAACAGGAGAGAGCTAAGGAAGAAGCTTCTGGGCTTCTGAAGTTTCTGGAAGATGAAATCCAGGATAAGAAATTCTTTGGAGGAAATACAATTGGGCTGGTCGACATAGTTGGCAATTGCATAGCCTACTTCTGGATTAGAGTCTTCCAAGAATTTACTAGGATGGAGTTGCTGACAAAAGAAAATTTTCCCGGGTTATGGGAATGGGCTGAAATGTTCATCAATTCCAACGCTATCAAGGAATGCCTGCCTCCCAAAGATCAGCTAATTGAGCGCTTTCGGTCTGTCTTGCCATAATCCAGCAGTCCTAAATAGAGTGACAGAGGTTCTGGCTGGTAGAATAGAACCTAGCAACTTATGGATAAATAAAATAAAGCACCAGAGTGAAACAAATTTGCCTTCTTATGTTATGCAATTTCTGGTTCGTCTGTTATCAATAGTGTGTATTTGATTGAGGCTCTCCTACTTCATTCATGTTACCATGTATGTTTAAAAATCCATGGGGATGAAAATTCCTACTGAATTTTGTGCTCTGAATTTGTTACTATTTCCGAATTGTTCAGTGCATATCCAAAGTCAGGCCCTTAGGCCTTATCCAAAGCTGCAAACTTCCACCGCTGCGGGTTTCTCAGCCGGCAAAATTACATCACAATGCTTCTTTAGATCAAGTCGACGAAAGTAAGTATACAAATAGAGAAAAATGACAGATTTTGACCGATAATAACGAGGTCACGGGTTTCCAAAAATCCATGCTTACAAGAAAGCCATCCCGCAAAGGTAATTTGCCTGTAGTTGGACATGATTTTGACCTCCTTTGTAGAATATTGTGACAATCACAAATGGTCCATTAGGCACCATCCATAGTACAAATGAAAGCAATGGGAGAAGCAGAGCATTCTTGTTCAAGAACTATAGAGGCAGTGATTAGGAGCTACAAATTTGCCAAAGATTTGGTTTAGATACGAAGATACCAAAAGAGAAAATTACTTCTCTTTCAAAGGTTTTGATTTGTTTCCTATTCCAATTGATACCTCTTGGCTGTAGCCGGGGTGGTTCAAACCAAAAGTCCAAAGGGGAAAAAAGTTGAAAAGAAAAGCTCCTTCTAACTGCTAATATTGCAGTACCATTTGGCTGTTACTCTGGAAGGTAGTTTGAACTGCCATAGAGGGAAGACGATTTCATTTTCTCAAAGATGCAAAAATAAAGTGGTATTCTGGTTTCAAAGACTATAAATTTTTATAAAGTGGTATTCTCTTCTTTCCTTTTTACCCTTTTCCCAAAGGAGAATGAGAAAACGTCCTTTGCCAAAGGCATATTGTCAATTTAAAATTTTGAAATAATTAATAGTCAAGACTTTAGTTTAAATTT
Source organism: Voacanga thouarsii (assembly GCA_026120185.1). Lineage (NCBI taxonomy): Eukaryota > Viridiplantae > Streptophyta > Magnoliopsida > Gentianales > Apocynaceae > Voacanga > Voacanga thouarsii. The sequence continues at coordinate 2,506,988 of JANUWF010001287.1, read as the reverse complement.
AAGTTCAAATTCACTAAAAGCATTCAGCATTCTCGGGTTGAACCAGTTCGTTCGGATGGTTTTTGTTTCGGAGTGAAGTGAGGATTACGTTCGGTTGGGCCTTCTGTTTATAAACAAAGATAGCCCATTTTATCTTTTTGGAGAAAAATATTACTATATATTTCATATACAAGTAAAAAAGCAGTTTGTGGGACAATTTTGGTTGCCTTAAATTTCAATATAATAGAATAATTTAATTGATTAAAAATAAATCTTAACAGGTAAATAGATGTGAATTCAATTTACTATTTAAATGACTCCTTTATTGATTTGAAACGCATAACTATCTAGAATTACACTGCTTTTCCTGTTAAGCCATGCCATCGCCATCAAGTAGCTGAGTTATACATATTTAGGCTTTACTGTTCCACCCCTGTTGTACTAAGAAGACAAAAAAGGGGGAATTTTTTGCATTGTGATTTTCTACCTATGAACGTTTCAGATACATATATATTTTTTTGTTAAATAATTCATGCATTGAAACAAAAATAGTTATATGGAGGGATCATCAATCTATAGTAATAGAAAACAATCACACTCTAAAATCTTAGGTGGGTACACAATAATAAATAAAAAAAGAAACAAACATACAAAAAAACTCATTACAAGCGTCCTTATCTTCATTCGAAGCATCAGAGGCATAATAGAGCTAGTCTACCTAATCCAGTAGACAACAATTTTGAAGGTTCTGGAAGTATTAATTGTCTAAAAAATTACTTAAGGAAAATATGAAATTTAAAGAATAGACCCAATTTAATGAGTATAAGAGAAACGCCAAAGAAACGGATTTATGGGCGCTGTGCAGGATGCATGCCAAAGAGTATCAAATGGAGATAAAGAAGACTAAAAAGGAAATCTGTGATTTAAGGCCCGAAATAGAGTGAGAGCACAAAAAAGGCAAAAACTTTGGTCAAGATATCTTTTGCACAAAAAAGCGAGACGAAGACTGTTTCAGATTCTTGGTTTATTATTTTTGTCCCCCATAAATTAAATGCCGTTGACCCAACCAACTTGTGGATTTTGGGAGCACATTGGACCCATGCTGGGAAGAGACGGGATAGATTTCTTGAGGAATATGTAATGCATCCAGGGAAGCAAACAAGAATACCTACCTTGAACTAAACCTACCTGCACATTATCAACTTTATATATTAGTAATTTGATTGTGCTAATGAAGGAATCGTTAGCTTATGCCTGCATTAATAATTTCTTGCAAGTCATTATCATATCGATGTGGATTGATCCATTCATCATAGGCGGCTCCTTGTTGATCTGAATCTAGCCTTTTTTTTTCCTAGAAGTCTTCTATGAAATAGTACCATATCATAATCCCCAGTCAAATTTTAAGAAAACACTGTTCAAGGAAACGGAAACCTCTGTTGCTAAGTAATTTCCGGAATATATAGGAAGAGGAGGTGCCAGAAAGGCACCAACCCAATTTGCAGTGCATACTGCATAGTCTCGGAGATGGAAGAAGTGAAGTTGCTCGGCCATGGGCTAAGCCCATTTAGTTGCAGAGTTGAGATTGCTCTGAAACTGAAAGGCATCCAGTATGAATTCATATTGGAAGATGTGTCTAGCAAGAGTACATTGCTTCTCAAGTACAATCCTATTCACAAGAAAATCCCAGTACTCGTGCACAACGGGAATCCCATTGCGGACTCTGTGGCGATTCTTCAATATATTGACGAGACCTGGAAAGGTAATTATCAAATCTTGCCGGAAGATCCATATGACAAAGCCATTGCACGATTCTGGGCCAAGTTTGTCGAGGAGAAGGTATTAATGTTAAATCTTTAATAACTAATTAACTATGAGTACTAATTTACGTTTGAGGCAAAAGTAATGAGTGTATTTGTGATGTAGTTGATGCCTGCGCTGTGGCAAACCCTCACGGTCGTAGGCGAGGGAGAAAAGAAAGTAAAGGAAGAAGCAGGGGAGCTCCTAAAAGTTCTTGAGAATGAACTCGGAGAAAAGAAGTTCTTTGGAGGAGACAGCATTGGATTCTTGGACATCGTTGCAAATTTTTTGGCGTTTTGGTTCCGAGCTATTCAAGAAGCAATGGGAATGGAAGTGTTGAGCCAAGAAAAATTTCCCAAGTTATGGAAATGGGCTGAGGCGTTCGTGGATTGTAACATTGTCAAGGAAACAATTCCATCCAAAGAAGAACTAATTGTCAATTTTCCCCCACCTTACATGGGGAGCGAACTCGTTGCTTATTTTAAATCTCGCTTTGCATCCTCCGGTGCTCCAAAATGAGCTTGCTCAAATCCAAGTAGAAATTGCAAGTCCCTTCAGAGAATAAGCAAATGCATTGGTGCTTTCTTCTTGTCATGTGATTTCAGTCTCACCTCATTTTGTGTTTCGGTGAGGTCTTTCCCTGTCGATATTTTTATCATGTATTCTGCCTGCTAGGCAGGTTGGTAGTACTTTTAATGTTCTCTGTGAAAAACGTATGTTGAAATTATATGCGTACCTATACTCTAATGATGTGGCTCATATTGGATCAAATTTGAGGGTGAAATGAAGCTTAGATTAATCTAGTCAAGTGGTTACATTTCAGCTTTGTTAATATGAAAAATAAACACTCTAATTAGACTGAATTGTTTTGAGTAATTTTACTATAGTCAAGAATAACTTATAAATATATCAATAGTAATATTTCATCTAATGCAAATGGGCACGTACATCACATGCGGATCATCAGAAAAATAGATCTTCCACATAATCTATTTTTAATCTATTTGTATTAGATCAAATATAACTTTTGAAATATTTTTTACTCTTAAACACTATAAAACTACCAGTCTTGTCTATTCCTCAACTCAAGCAGCCCACATAGCAAAGAAACGAATTAGTCTAGGAAAAACGTGCATCTGGTTTCTCACACACACATATATTAAGATTGCTCACGGTATTAGAGAATAATAAAACTGATTCAATAATCAGATCGAAAAAAATTAGAATAAAAAAAATCGTTAACTTTTTATTTTTTTCGAATCAAATTTTCACAAATTTTTTTATATAATATCCGTTCCAAAAATAGTTCTGAATCGTATGAAAATCGTTTCGAATTGTATCAAATTGAAAAACTAAAATTAAAACCGAATATATATAGTCATATAGACATATATATAATATATTATAGATTTTATAGTATATTATATGTATATTATAATATATATATATATATATATATATATATATAATATAGTTTATATGGTATAATATTATATGGTATATATGGATTTATATAGATTATTATAGAAAGTGTCATAGAGATTGTTTTAATTTTATTTTTAAATTTTGTTTTAGATTAAAATTTGAGAATTATTAACATATATTTTTCAAATTTGTGGATAAGAGTATTTTTTGTGAAACTGTTCAAAAATGTCTGAAAATCGAACTGAAACTGTCTTTATTCCATTAAAATCGAAGATTTGAATATCCGTCTTGTCCCGTCCTGAAACTAAAAATACTCATCTTGTCCCTTTTTGAAATTACAGTTCGGAATTGATACTAAAAATATGAAAAAAATTAAAATTTCGGAATGGTACTAGAGATTTCTAAACCCGAACTGTCCCAAATCATAATCATCCCTAATTAATATATATATATATATATATATATATATATATAATTTTGCTAATATATTACATGAAAATAATATCTTAATATTATATCTATTTTTTTATAAAAAGTAAAATACGTAATTATATCATCTCACTAAAATGAAAGATAATTTTATAAAATTATTAATATTAAATAATAAATTATAAAGATCAATTAAAACCTCTTTAAATAATTTTATTTTCTCTTCTAACTCATTCCTGTCTTTCTTAATTACACTATAAATTCATTTAATTATTAAATTACTTTCTTTATTTAACCCTTATCAAACTTATTTGGATTTTTTATTTCTTCTTTGCCAAATGCACCGAAATCAAGGGATGATTTTTCATCTTTGTCAAGGTAATATAAAAATACACTAGTGCTTCTTCTTAGCTTCTCTAGTAAGTGATAAAGTGGTTTTCTTTTCTTTTTCCTTTTTATTAAATCAAATTTCTATTAGAAATCGACATACCATATGAAATGCCTTGAAGATGCACGAAAAAAAAAAAAAAATACTTTTTTTAGATATGGCACAGAACAGATTGTGAGCATTACACCAATCCTTATTGTTGAAAATTTTCATTTTCCTTGTTTCAATTATAATAATAATGGAAATATTCATTTGAGGAAGAGGGATGACACAGGCATGATTGAGTCAATCAAGTAGTAAGTAGAAAGAAATTTATTTGATATGAGAATATAATAAAAAATTATTAAAATTGTGAAGTTAGGTGGAGCCAAGTGAGAGAATATAATGCGTTGTAAAGGAATTTATTTGAGGTGAAAATAGTTGAATATAATAAAAATTATTAAATGTGTGAAGTTAGGTGGGTCAAAGTGAGAGAATATAATATGTTGTGAATGTATGACAGATAAACGAAAATTATTTAAATTAATATTATTATTTTAAATTTGAGTTGGGAAGAACCCTTTCCAATTATACCTGGGAGCATTACTATGCGTCTAGTCGTACCCACGATTAATTACTTAACCGTCGTCCTCACTATAAGCATTTAGACGGTTAGACCCATCGTGATATACCATTCAGATTTATCATCAGAATCTCATGTGGGATCGATGTGTCACTTTCACCCATTTTTGGCACAAGCGATTCCAGGACCAATTAAGCGGCATTGGATTCTACATTTATATTAGAATCCCATGTCTTTTTAGCATAAGCAACCAAACCCAAGACTACTTAGGCGACACGAGATTCTAGAAGTGGATCTCATTGCGAACAATATAGCACTTAATTCCTATAAATATCACGCCCCATATCCACAGGCTTAGAAGCGCAACTATAAACCAACAATACTTACGATCAACTACTTAATCGTCATCCTCGTTAGACCAAAATAAATATCTAAAGTTGATAATTAGTACTTAGACTTATCTTTATATATCATTCATACTCATCATTAGAATCTTACATAGGATTGAGGTATTACTCTTACAACCTAATTTATTTGGAGAAAATAGAAAAGTACAATGAAACTAGAAAGGAAACTTAAGTCAAACTTGTTTGATGATATTATGACTAATTTGCAAATTTTATTATTCTATGTTGTAAATTTACAAAATAACCCTTGAATACAACGGAGGTGGCATAATATTAAATTTGATTGTATTATCTAGTAAGATTGGATACAATGCTAATGTAGTATATTAGCAAACGATATATATATTGTGAGTGTTTGTGACAAATAAATTAAATCAAAAGAAATAATAAGGTTTTAAGTGGGAAGGAATTCTTCTCTTTTCAAACTAAAAATTTTAATTTAAAATAATATTAATTTAAATAAATTTTATTTTCTAAGACTTGTCATAATCACAATACATTTTTTTCTTTCTCTCTAATTTTATTTTAAACCCTACCCAATCCCATACTTTTAATAATTATTTACTATTATATTCAAACAAATTCATTTCAATTAAATTTTTATCTACTTACATCTTTAATTTTTTCTCACATATATTATTAACCAGTTGCATAGCAAGTTGGTGAAATAGCGACGTATGCAGTTAGCACTAAATGGTTTAATGGTTATGAATGGGTCAAGCTATAATAGAAATAACCCTTTAATAATTGAAGGAGCCTCTGTAATCTTGCATGCCAAGCTAACATCTTGGGAAGGAAGAAAAAAAAATGTAAGTTTGCAATTGTGATTTTTAAATTCAAAGAATAAAATGATTTCTGGTTCCTTATCTTGTTATTTTGTGTAGGTTTTAAATTCAAAAACAAAAACAAAAAAAAAACAAAAAAACAAAACAAAATGAAAACAAAGCCTTCGGTTTCTGCCATCAAAGTACATTGAAGCGAGGACTGATGATGGTGGGCCACTCTGGTGGATTATAGTATTAAAAAAAAAAGAAAATTCCAATTTTCTTTTGTGTACTTTGGATCAGGCTCTTGTATTAAAATTAGACTCTACTTATATTTTAATATTAAAATTGAACCATTTTTACGCTTGGTTTGATTGGACTATTTTATAAAAGTAAATAAGGAGAGGAAGTAAATATAGAGATAAATGAGACATTTACCTCGTTTGGTTGGATGTAGATGTGGAGGAAAAGTAAATCAGGAAGAGTACCACTCTCCTTTCATATAAGCATTTCCTCCCCTCCCAATTTGAAGGGCTTGGGAGATAAAAATAAAATGAAAGTAATAATGACAACGTTAATAACATTTTTAACATTAAAAAATTTAATAAAATGAATAATTAAGGATAAAATAGTAAATTAAATTAATTATTCTCTCTATTCTTTCCACTCATTGCCTTTCTATTTTCACTCCAACCAAACAAGATAAGAGTAAATATATTAACTTCCTCTAATAGAAGTAAAATGTGCCAATCCTCCTCCCCTTTCCTCTTTCCCTCCTCTTTGCGAACCAAAACAAGCCTTAAATTTTATTTTAAAGTTGAATCTTAAATATATTTTATTTTAAAATTGGACGTTATTTATGTTTTATTTTAAAATTGGATCATACTTATATTTTGTTTTAAAGTCAGCCACGCTTACGTTTTATTTTAATGTTGTGTCAAACTTTTGTTGTATTTAAGGTTGGACCATATACCTATATTAGCATGCATATAAATAAATGTTAATAAAAAAAATAGTTTCACCTAATCATTTAGTACTACTCAATGTATTTTATTTAAAAGTATATTATATAATTTACTCATTTTTAAGAGAATGTTTGACTTACTTACTGGTTTGGTGTAACTCACTCCATTTAGCATTTTGCATATGTTAGCCAGGAATATGATGAGGATTATGAAGACGCATGGGATTAGATGCACTTATAGACTGGTTGGCTTAGCAAATATTTATTTATTAGTTTGAGTTGGATGCTAATAAGCTTCTTATTTCCTAGCTAAAATTGAATAATACATCTATTGTATTGATGGTTTTATATTTTATTCATAAAATTTTAATATATGACATAAATTATGTTGAGTTATATGTTTTTCTTTGGCTGTAATTAGTTTCAGTTGAAGTTTTTAGATATATATATATATATATATATATATATATATATATTGTGAGAGGCTTGGCATTTCCTCGGTGATGTCGCCATGTGACGTCTCGGGTACAGACTTGGATTCGAGGGGGCATTACATTAATGGTATCAGAGTCAAAGATTATGATTTTCTGCGTAAATACTAAGTGTTATTGTGTAAGTTTATAATATTTACGGGTTTGAGATTCTAAGTATTCATAAAATTATTTTAATAATCTCTAAATGTATTGAAGCAAGTTCGGTTATGGACCTATAGGCATGCCTTTAAGTTTGTTATGTTTGTACATCATACCTGGTAACTAAATAATGAAAGATTATTTTAGATTCATACCTATCTAATTTGGTATAGATACTAAGATGATAAGTTGTTAGTCTCGCATCGATTGAGTAAACAATGTTTGTTCTTTATCTGAATTATTAATACTACAATTAAATTCGAATAAGATGGTACTAATATGATATTGATTCTTAGTCTGTTTCAACTTGAAGATATTTAAAATATTTGTGGAAGTTAAATGGACACATTTTAGGAAGTTGAGAGTTGTAGGAACTTATAAGTTAATGAGATTGTAGTATTAATTTGGATATACTTTGTGATGTCTTATATTCTTTTTTTTTTCTTTTTTTTTGGTGAGGTAGTTGTCACATAACTTATTGGAGCCTAGGTAGTAGAGAAATGAGTAGGTTTGAATTGTTTGAGATGATAAGGTTATTAAATAGAGCCAAGATGTAGTGTTTTTTTTTTAAAACAATTTATGCACGAGAAAAATAGAGTAAAGCTGATAAATTGACTTTCGAGATACTATGTGAAGCAGCAGGACAAGAAAAATGGGTATTATAGCTGTGTTTTATTGCCACTTAAGAATATAATTATCTTATAGTTCAACTAAGGATATCACTAGCTGATTGTGTAATCTTGTATGCGAAACAAAGGGTGGAAAATGGAATGACTAGTGAAAGATCGATGGTGCGTGCAATATATATCCATTTTATGGTCAATAATGAGTATATAGATTTTTGTATGAGAAAAAAGAAGCTTAGGTGGTGGAATGAAAGGAATATATTTTGACTTGGAAGAAATATTATATTGTCAGCAAACAGAGTATAATATTTTAGATAGTAAATCTCGTTGAATAGCTTGGCAGTAAGATGCATAACAATATAAATGATATAAGACAAACAATAGAGGTAGACAACAGTAAAAAGTGTGAGGCATGCAAGCTGTTAAACAAAGAAAATTGTAAACTCATGATGACGTTAGGAAAATAAGGGAAAAGGATGTTAGACATGCAGTGCTCACTGAAATAAAGGAAAAACCCAGGCAAATAAAGAAATATAGAGGAGAAAATAAGAATTTTTACAGAAGGTAGAAATCGTAAATAAGGCTTTGAAACTTTGAGTGACACCTAACTTCCGATCAACTCTCTTCCCAATTGTGTAACTTATGAATAGAACGAGATTTTATACATGGAGAATTCATTGGGAGTGAAAGGTATCCGAGCAATGAGGCGGTGGGTAGAAGATAAACAAAAGTGAGCAAATTAGGAAATAAGGGAAAAGAAAAGAGACTAGAAGAGAGAGATAGTGGAATATAGTTTGTGGTATTTAGTGTGTCAGTAAAGGAAGGTTCAACATTAACGACCTATGGATTGTTAAAATCCTTAGAAATATACATGTGGAAATATAAGTATATCACTATGAATTTTGTTATTAGATTATCAAAGTCAAAGTTAGGTAAAAATACTATCTCAGTGATTGTAAATAGACTAACTAAGTTTACGCATTTTTTGACGATGAAGGTCATAGCAACTATGGATGAGTTAGTGAAGATGTACATGGAGGAAATAATGCAGTTACATGACATACCAATTAGCATTATATCTGATAGGGATTCACAATTTGATTCACAATTCTATTAGAGTTTTAATAAAGCTACGAGGACTACAGTGATTCTTAGTATCGCATGTTACCTACAAACTATTTTGCTGTTCGAACATACCATTCAAACATTAAAAGATATGCTACAGGCATATGTGATGGACTTCAGAGGCAATTGGGTTGACCATCTGACGTTGATAAAATTCTCTTATAATATTAACTACTAAGCAAGTATTGAGAGAGTTCCATATGAGACATTATATGGGAGGAAGTGTAAATTACTAGTGTACTGGGATGATGTAAGTAAAGATATAATTATTAGACTAGAATTGGTACAGATCAATTTGGAGAAGGTGTCATTGATTCATGAGCGAATCAATGCAACTCAAGATAGACCAAAAAAAAAAGTTGGATAGATAGCAAAAGATGACCGCTAGAGTTTAAATTGAGAGAGAAGGTGTATCTTCGGATTTCTCCTACTAAGGGAGTGATGAGGTTTGAAAGGCATGGAAAGTTGAGTCCACAATTTTCAAGTCCTTATAAAATTTCAGAAAGAGTCGGGAATTTACTTAGAGAATAAGCAAATGCATTGGTGCTTTCTTCTTGTCATATGATTTCAGTGTCATCTTATTTTGTGCTTCCGTGAGGTCTTCCACTTTCAATATTACTATCATGTATTCTACCTACTAGGCATGTTGGTAGTATTTTTAGGCTTTACTTAAATAAGAATTAGATTGAGATGAGTTTGTTAAAATTTAATAAAATATTATTAAATGTGAGGTCCAATCATTAATGAGAGAAAGAAAATACGATATGTTGCAAGTATATGACATTTTTCAAAAAATAAAAAATATTTAAATTAATATTATTTTAAACTAGAGGTTTAGTTTGGATTGGGAAGAATTTCTTCCTAAATATAGAAGGCTCTCTATGAAAAACGTATGTTGAAATTACTCCTTCCTTTCACAAATAATTGGCCTAATTTCTTTTTTAGTTTGTCAAAAAATAACTGTCCACTTTCTAAATGTAGGTTGTATTTAATTATTTTTTTTAATTTTACCCTTAGTATAATTTTCTATCAATTAATTAGTATTACAATTATCCATATTAAGGTTTTCTTAACCGTCAATAAAATCACGTAATCCTATAAAAATAGTCAAAAATATAATTTAATGAGGTGACATGGGTGAAAAGAAGACTCTAAAACAAAGAGTGAGAAGAGAGAGACAAGGACATGGGTGAGAAGAGAGAGACATATGTAATTATTAGAGTGATATAATTAAGGAATGGTGGGATTGAAATTAATGAGGTGAGAAAGGTAATAAAAATATTTCAAATGGTATAATGGATATTTTAGTCTTTTTTACTATAAAATTCCACAATTCCTTAATATGTATAGTTTTTACAATTAAACTAATTATTTGTAGACGAAGGAAGTATATGCATACTTATACTCTATTGATATAGCTCATATTGGATCAAATCTGAGGGTGAAAAGAAGCTTAGTTACCCAAAGCTTAGATTAATCTAGTCAAGTGGTTGCATTTCAGCTTCATTAATCTGAAAAATAAACACTCTAATTAGGATAAATTGTTTTGTGTTATAAAATTAGGGTAGTGTTAGAATAAAATCTACACACTTCACACTAAGAAAATTCTAATTATTCTTTGCACAAATATTTCTCTTCAAACTTCTCTCTTTCTTTCTCTCACAATTCTTTCTCTAATCTTTCTTTCACTAATCTTTCTTTCACAAAATGATGGTGTATTACAAGCTTAGAGAATAGCTCTATTTATAGAGCTCTAATTAGTGGAATACATCATGGCATACATCATCTTCAACTAATCTCAATTAATGGTGTCTCCACTAAATGGTGGACATCCATAAAATTCTTCTAATAATTCACATAAATCCATAATTAGTGGAGCCTCCACTAATTAATGGAGATTCCAATAATTCATAACACTCCCCCTTGGATGTCCATCCATACATAAAGAATATGCCTCGTTAAAACCTTACTAGATAAAAACCCAGTGGGAAAAAAATCTAGTGAAGGAAAAAGAGTACACTATTCTATATGTCCATTTATTACTCCCCCTGATGAGATGATTCCTTTAAATCTTTAAACCGACGCATACCGATTTTATATCTCAACTTCTCAAATGTTGCAGTCGGTAAAGTCTTCGTGAAAATATCTGCGAGGTTGTCACATGACCGAATTTGTAGCACATCAATTTCACATTTCTTCTGGAGTTCATGAGTAAAGAAGAATTTTGGTGAAATATGTTTTGTCCGATCTCCTTTAATATATCCTCCTCGTAATTGAGTTATGCAAGCTGCATTGTCTTCATAAAGAGGAGTTGGAATATCTTTGATTGATGATAATCCACAACTTTCTTGAATATAATGAATCATGGATCTTAGCCATATACATTCTCGACTTACTTCATGAATGGCTATAATTTCAGCATGATTTGAAGAAGTAGCTGCTATAGATTGTTTCGTAGAACGCCATGATATAGCAGTATTTTCACATGTAAATAGATAGCCCGTTTGAGAAAACGTGCTTTATGTGGATCAGATAAATAACCAGCATCTGCATAACCTATCAATGTTGGACTGGTTTTATTTGAATAAAATAATCCGAGATCAATTGTACCTTGGAGATATCGAAGGACTTGTTTAATTCCATTCCAATGTCGTCGTGTTGGTGAAGAACTAAATCTTGCTAATAAATTGACAGCAAAAGCAATATCAGGTCTTGTATTATTAGCAAGATACATCAATACACCAATTGCACTGAGATATGGTACTTCAGGACCAAGGAGTTCTTCATCATTTTCTTGAGGTCGGAAAGGATCTTTATCCACATTTAATGATCGGACGATCATTGGAATACTCAATGGATGTGTTTTGTCCATGTAAAATCTTTTTAGCACTTTTGCTGTATATGTTGATTGATGAATAAATGTTCCACTATCCAGATGTTCAATTTGTAAACCAAGGCAAAATTTGGTTTTACCAAAATCCTTGATTTCGAATTCTCTTTTTAAATAATCAATTGTTTCTTGGAGCTTTTCAGGAGTTCCAATAAGATTAATATCATCAACATATATAGCTAATATCACAAATTTAGAACCAAATTTCTTAATAAAAACACATGGACATACCGGTCATTTTTAAATCCCGCTTTCAATAAATATTCACTAAGACGTGTGAACCACATGCGCCCAGATTGCTTCAGGCCATATAATGATTTCTGCAACTTGATGGAGTAATTTTCACGAGGATAATGTTTATATGCTTCAGGCATATGAAATCCTTCGGGGATTTTCATGTAAACATCATTTTCTAAATTTTCATACAAGTAAGCAGTGACAACATCTAATAGGCGCATATCTATCTTTTCATGTACTGTCAAACTGATAAGATATCGGAGTGTAATAGCATCAACAATAGGAGAATAAGTTTCATCATAATCAATACCTGGTCTTTGTGAAAAATCTTGGGCTACTAATCGCGCTTTATATCGAACAATTTCACTCTTTTCATTGCGCTTTCGCACAAATATCCATTTGTAGACAACAGGTTTTACACCTTCTGGTGTTCGGACTGCAGGTCCGAAGACTTCATGTTTTGTCAGTGCATTTAACTCCGATTGAATCGCATCTTTCCATTGCAGCCAATCTTTTCTATGCCGACATTCATCAACTGATATTGGTTCAGGATCATCATTATCCTGTGTAACATCAAGAGATATATTGTATGCAAATATATTATCAATAACAATTTCTATCCGATTCCAACTTCTACCGGAAGTGGTATAATTGATAGAAATTTCAGTGTTACTTTCATCAACTTCTGGTTCTTTGTCATTAGTTCTCTCTTGGTCTTTATCATTCTTTTCTTCAATATGATCTTCTGGATCAGTTAATCATCTTTTCTTTCGAGGATTTTTATCTTTAGAACCAAGAGGTCGGCCACGCTTCTGGCATGTTTTTAACTCAGCAGCTATTGGTATAATATTTTGTTCTGCTGGAACTTCAATTCGAATATGAGCATTTATAGTTGGAATATGCGATTTTGTAACTCTTCTAGAGTCAACAAAAGCGTCTGGCATTTGATTTGCAATGCTTTGCAAATGAATTATCTTTTGAACTTCAAGTTCACATGCGCTTGTGCGCGGATCAAGATAATTTAATGATATTGTCCAAGCAAGATCCTTTTTATGCTATTTTGGTTCTCCCCCTAATTTAGGGAATAATTATTCATCAAAATGACAATCAGCAAATCTTGCTGTGAACACATCTCCTGTCAGGGGTTCAACATACCTGATAATAAAGGGAGAATCATATCCAACGTATATCCCATTTCTTCTTTGAGGACCCATCTTTGTACGTTGGTTTGGTGCAATTGGAATATATATAGCACACCCAAAAATTCTTAAATGAACAATATTTGGTTCTGACCCAAAAGCCAATTGCAAAGGAGAGAATTTATGATAACTAACTGGTCTTATACGTACAAGTGTTGCAGCATGTAGAATAGCATGTCCCCAGGCAGATGTTGGCAGATTTGTTTTCATTAATAATGGTCTAACAATTAATTGTAATCGTTTAATCAAATATTCAACAAGACCATTTTGTGTGTGAACATGAGCTACAGGATGTTCAACATTAATCCTAATTGACATGCAATATGCATCAAAAGCATGTGATGAAAATTCACCAGCATTATCCAAACGGATATTTTTAATATGATGGTCCAGAAATTGTGCTCGTAATTTAATTATTTGAGCAAGTAATCTCGCAAACGCCAGGTTGCGAGTAGATAATAAACATACATGTGACCATCGAGATGATGCATCAATTAAGACCATAAAATATTTGAACGGTCCACATGGTGGATCAATAGGTCCACAAATATCTCCGTGAATACGTTCGAGAAATGCAGGACTTTCAGCTTCTACTTTTACTGCTGATGGTTTGACGATTAATTTTCCTAGGGAACATGCAGTACATGCGAATTTTTCTGATGTTAATATCCTTTTATTTTTTAAATGATGACCATGTGTATTCTCAATGATTCTTCTCACCATGGTAGATCCCGGATGACCCAACCGGTCATGCCAAATGCTAAAAGTAATAGGATCAGTAAACTTCTGGTTTACTAGATGATGAATTTCAATTGTACGTATTTTTACAAAATATAGACCAGTAGAAAAAGACGGCAGTTTTTCTAATACCGATTTCTTACCCAAATGCATTTGAGTAATAAAAAGATGCTCAATCACATTTTCCTCATTTGTTTCAACATGATATCCATTTCTGCGGATATCTTTAAAACTCAATAAATTTCTTCTGGATTTTGAGGAAAATAGTGCCTTATCAATAATAATTGTTGTTCTTTTAGGCAATAATATACTAGCTCTTCCGGAGCCCTCAATTACATTTGCACTACCGTTTATCGTATAAATATTTATTTCTCCCATTTTGAGATCAGAAAAATATTTCTCATTTTTTAGTATGGAGTGTGTAGTTCCACTATCAATAATGCATACATCATCATCAGTCACTTTTTCTCCGCATAATTTTAATTGAGATGTAATTTTATACATTGTGGAGCTATATTCATTTACGATTTTAAAATCTTGCAACCTCAGGTGCAACCATTCATACCGTGCAGTGGGTAGTACGACCATCTTCAGGTGGTCAAATCTTTCTTTTAAATTTACCCACAGGACATATGGATCTTTTTCGGTAAGATATTCCATTTTCAAATTTTCATCGAGATGACGACGAATAAAAATCAAAGCTTTAGCCTTGTGTTGTGCAGATGCACTATTATTTGCTTGAATAGTTTCACTAAGGCCTTCAGCATTTAGATGCATTTCTGCATCGAGAACCCATGACATATAATTTTTTCCAGAAATATCAAGGGTTACAAATTCGAGTTTAGCGAGATTAGCCATAGAGATCAATAAATGCGTACTTGTCTTCTGGCTTTAATAACGGCAGAGACTCGTGCTGTTTTCTGACTTTAATAACGGCAGAGACTCGTGCTGATAACGTGTTATAAAATTAGGGTAGTGTTAGAATAAAATATACACACTACACACTAAGAAAATTCTAACTATTCTTTGCACAAATATTTCTCTTCAAACTTCTCTCTTTCTTTCTCTCACAATTCTTTCTCTAATCTTTCTTTCACTAATCTTTCTTTCACAAAATGATGGTGTATTACAAGCTTAGAGAATAGCTCTATTTATAGAGCTCTAATTAATGGAATACATCATGGCATACATCATTTTCAACTAATCTCAATTAATGGTGTCTCCGCTAAATGGTGGACATCCATAAAAATCTTCTAATAATTCACATAAATCCATAATTAGAGGAACCTCCACTAATTAATGGAGATTCCAATAATTCATAACATTTTGAGTAATTTTATGATCGTCAAGAGTAACTTATAAGCATATCAACAGTACACATTCATTTAATGAAAATGGGCCATTTACGTTACATGTGAGTCAACAGAAAAATAGATCTTCCACATAGTCTATTTTTTTTAGATAGAATATAACTTTCAAAATTTTTTTACTCTTAATCACGATAAAACTATTTGTCATATTTATTCCTAAACTCAAGCAATTCAAGGTCAAATTGGAGTCCAGGAAGCCCATTTCTAGGCCATTATGAGACCATATAGCAAAGAAATGAATTAGGCTAGAAAAAATGGGAAATACTTGCGTGAATTCGATCAATCGTGGATCATAATTTCGAGTGTTGTACGATGTACAGTAAAAGTCACATATTTTTTAAAAAGTACAATATTTTAAAGAACTTGATTGATGTGGATTGGATCCACCAAATATTTCCCAGAAAAAGTGCATATGGTTTCTCTCCCTCTCTCATACACACAGACAAATATACACACATAATTTTACTACGTGAAAATAGTATATTAATATTATATCTATTTTTATAAAAATTAAAATATATAATTATATCATCTCACTAAAGTGAAAATTAATTTTATAAAATTATTAATATTGAGTAATAAATTATAGAGATAAATCAAGATTTCTTTAAATAGTTTTATTTTCTCATCTAATTTGTTCATGTCTTTCTCAATTACAATATAAATTTATTTAACCATTATATTACTTTCTTTATTTAACCCTTATCAAACTTATCTAGATTTATTTCTTCTTTGCCAAATGCACCGAAATCAAGGGATGATTTTTCATCTTTGTCAAGGTAATATAAAAATACACTAGTGCTTCTTCTTAGCTTCTCTAGTAAGTGATAAAGCGGTTTTCTTTTCTTTTTCCTTTTTATTAAATCAAATTTCTATTAGAAATCGACATACCATATGAAATGCCTTGAAGATGCACGAAAAAAAAAAAAAATACTTTTTTTAGATATGGCACAGAACAGATTGTGAGCATTACACCAATTCTTATTGTTGAAAATTTTCATTTTCCTTGTTTCAATTATAATAATAATGGAAATATTCATTTGAGGAAGAGGGATGACACAGGCATGATTGAGTCAATCAAGTAGTAAGTAGAAAGAAATTTATTTGATATGAGAATATAATAAAAAATTATTAAAATTGTGAAGTTAGGTGGAGCCAAGTGAGAGAATATGATGCGTTGTAAAGGAATTTATTTGAGGTGAAAATAGTTGAATATAATAAAAATTATTAAATGTGTGAGGTTAGGTGGGTCAAAGTGAGAGAATATAATATGTTGTGAATGTATGACAGATAAACGAAAATTATTTAAATTAATATTATTATTTTAAATTTGAGTTGGGAAGAACCCTTTCCAATTATACCTGGGAGCATTACTATGCGTCTAGTCGTACCCACGATTAATTACTTAACCGTCGTCCTCACTATAAGCATTTAGACGGTTAGACCCATCGTGATATACCATTCAGATTTATCATCAGAATCTCATGTGGGATCGATGTGTCACTTTCACCCATTTTTGGCACAAGCGATTCCAGGACCAATTAAGCAGCATTGGATTCTACATTTATATTAGAATCCCATGTCTTTTTAGCATAAGCGACCAAACCCAAGACTAATCAGGTGACACGAGATTCTAGAAGTGGATCTCATTGCAAACAATATAGCACTTAATTCCTATAAATATCACGCCCCGTATCCACAGGCTTAGAAGCGCAACTATAAACCAACAATACTCACGATCAACTACTTAATCGTCATCCTCGTTAGACCAAAATAAATATCTAAAGTTGATAATTAGTACTTAGACTTATCTTTATATATCATTCATACTCATCATTAGAATCTTACATAGGATTGAGGTATTACTGTTACAACCTAATTTATTTGGAGAAAATAGAAAAGTACAATGAAACTAGAAAGGAAACTTAAGTCAAACTTGTTTGATGATATTATGACTAATTTGCAAATTTTATTATTCTATGTTGTAAATTTACAAAATAACCCTTGAATACAATGAGGTGGCATAATATTAAATTTGATTATTTAAAGTATAAGTGGATAAGAATTTATTTGAGATGAGTATTAAATATGTGGGATTAGAAGAATGAAAAAAGAGAGTATAACGTGTTGTGAGTAGATGATAAAAAGAGAATATAAAAGTGAAATTTTCGTGTGGAATGAAAATAGAGGGTTATAATCCAAACATGGCCCTAATAAAATTGGGCACAAGGCTCATGTAGTGTGTTAGCAAATGATATACTTTTTTCGTCCATATTTATTTGTCACAATTGAAAAATTTTAGTATTTCTTTTTATCTATCACATTGAAAAAATTTAAGTATCATTAATGTTAATTTTACTGTTATACCCTTATATTAAATAGTTTTGAAAAATAAAAGTGTAATAATTTTAGAAATAGAGTTGAGCAAACAAAGCAAGAAAACAGTTGTGGAGAACATTAAATTCAAGGGTATTTTTAGAATGTATAAACAAAGTTGTATGAATTTAAGAGATTAATTAATTTTTTTTAATTATATAAAATAATTAATTATGATAGATAAATAGAAACATAAAATAATATTTTTTCACGGATATATTATTAACCAGTTGCATAGCGAGTTGGTGAAATAGTGACGTATGCAGTTACCACTAAACGGTTTAATCGTCATGAATTGGTCAAAGTATAATTGAAATAGCCCTTTAATAATTGGAGGAGCCTCTGTAATCTTGCATGCCAAGCTAACATCTTGTGATCTCCATCTATATAAGAAGCCAAGTTGCTAGGAAATGATTCAATAGATCTAGTAGTTTACAGTCTCGTTGGGAACAGTGAGACTGAAGTGCCAAGATGGAGGAAGTGAAGTTGTTCGGTTGCTGGGCAAGTCCATTCAGTCGCAGGGTGGAGATGGCTCTTAAACTTAAGGGCGTCCACTATGAATATATAGAGGAAGATTTGTCCAACAAGAGCCCTTTACTTCTCAAGTATAACCCTGTTCATAAGAAAGTCCCCGTGCTCGTGCACAATGGGAAACCGATTGCCGAGTCTCTGGTGATTCTTGAGTACATTGAAGAGACTTGGAGGGCTAATCCATTATTGCCAGAAGATCCTTACGCCAGAGCCATGGCACGTTTTTGGTTCAAGTTTATCGACGAGAAGGTGCAATTCATCTCTTATCTATGCAATTCTGTTTATTGTTCTTCTTCCTATCCGTAAGATTACTTTTTCTTGGTAATTATTTATGGAATCAATTGACAAGTACTCCTTGGGGATGCTCAATGTTCATTCAGTGTTTGGCTGCAATATGGAAAGCCTGTACAAGCAGAGGCGAGGAACAGGAGAGGGCTAAGGATGAAGCTTCTGGGCATCTGAAATTTCTAGAAGATGAAATCAAGGATAAGAAATTCTTTGGAGGAAATACAATTGGGCTGGTCGACATTGTTGGCAATGGCATAGCCTTCTGGATTAGAGTCTTCCAGGAATTTACTGGAATGGAGTTGCTGACAAAAGAAAAGTTTCCCAGTTTATGTGAATGGTCCGAAATATTTGTCAATTCCAATACTATCAAGGAATGCCTGCCTCCCAAAGATCAGCTAATTGAGCGCTTTCGGTCTTTCTTGCCATAATCCAGCGGTCCTAAATAGAATTACAGGTTCTGGCTGGTAGAACCTAGCTAGCGACTTATGGTTGGATAAAATAAAGCGCCAGAAGGAAACAAATTTGCCTGTGTTATGCAATTTTTGGTTTGTCTGTATTAGTTTATGTAATCGACCACACAGTTTCGTGAAACTCAGACTTGTCTGGTTTGTCTGTTTATTTGTTTGTTATGTAATGCAATTTCTGGTTTGTCTGTTGTCAATAATGTGCGTTTGATTCAACCTCTCTCCTCACTCACTCATGTTACCATGTACGTTCAAAAATCCATGGGGATGAAAATTCCTACTGAATTTTGTGCTCTTAATTTGTTGTTTCCTAATTGTTCACTGCATATGCATATCCATATCCAACGTCTGCCCCTTATCCAAAGCAGCAAACTTCGACCGCTGCGGATTTGTGACCCAGCAGAATTAAATTACAGTGCTTTCAATTTTGCTGGCAGTGGAAACGCAGAATGTGATATATGGAATATCTGGAAAGCACAAGGAAGTTGGATGAGGCACAATCTTGAGAGCTGAGTCATTGACAAGTATATATATATATATATTTGTTTTTTGGAGAAATAACACAATAATTGGCAATTTCTACGTCAACGGACTCTGGTGCGTCTTTGTCTTGTGACTCGTGGAAGCTATCAACCCGAAGAGCTATCTAATAAAGAATCCATTACTCAAAAAGCAAATGTTGAATTAGTCGTTTACTTCGGAACTATGAACTTGGTGGTTCAGTTATCTACTAGGATCATCAATTTATCATGAAAGGCGCAAATAAATCAATAAACCAGGAAACTAATGCAATCTTGAAGTGCAAGAAGTAAGAGTCAAGTGATGAGATGGAAGAGTTGAAGTTATTTGGCTTTTGGGCGATCCCATACAGCACCAGAGCTGAGATTGCTATGAAGCTTAAAGGTGTCCTATTTGCATAAATTGTAAATCCAATTTTCGGTCCTATTTTATCTTTGAGGAGAAAAATATTACTCCATATTTCATACAAGTACCAAAAAGCAGTTTGTGCGGCAATTTTGGTTGAATAATTCAATTAATTACAAATAACTATTATAAGGTAAATAGATATGAAGTTAATTTATTATTTAAATAACTATCTTTTATTGATTATGCTAAATATTTGAAAAGCAAAACTGTCTAGAATTACACTGCTTTTCCTGGTAAGCCATGCCATATCATCAAATATCCGAGTTGTAGTTGTTTGGGATCTATTGTTGCACTTACACACCCACAGTACTAAAAAGACAAAAATGGGGGGAAATTTTCATCGTGATTTTCTAATTTCTACTATATGTACGCCTCATATTCTTGGTTCAATAGTACTCTTTTCGTCCTATAATATAAGTTGTTTGAAACTACTTTTGTTGTACCAAATTATAAGTCGTTGGGGACTTTTCAAGGAGGTTTTGAAATTGCTTTTACATTTTTGTCCTTATTTATTATTCTCTTTCCCTCTCTTTCTCTCCCCTCTTATTTCCAGGACATTTAAATAGGGGTATTTTAGGAAGAAAAAACATAAAGTCACATTGTTTTCAATAATCTTAATATGTGTAAAATTAAATCAAACGACTTATATTTTGGGACGGAGAGAGTATTATTTTTGTCCCGTCTTAATTAAATTTTGTTGACCCAACCAAACTATGAATTCAATGCTAATTTGAATTTCGGGAGCACGTTGGGCCAATTATGGGAAGAGACGTGATAGATTTCTCGAGGAACATGTAATACTTCTAGTGAAGCAAACAAGAATACAAAACTTGAAAACTGGGCTAGCAGAAAGAAATTTCAAATCCCTTGGAATACGCACAGTGGAAATTTGACTAAATCAAATGAAATGAAAAGTGACAAAAGATTCTCAAAGAAATTTCAAGTCCACTAATTTTGAACTGGTCAAATTTCACGTATTAAGCCTTCCTTGAATAAAACTTACAGCAATTTTATATATTACTCTTTCCGCAATACTAAAATGATAGTGATTAATTTAATACGAAATTTTATGTAAAAATAAATATTAAAATATAATAATATAATATAATATATAAAAAAATAATAATAAAAGTAAAAAATATGTAAATCACTCAATACTTTATGTTAAATTTAACTATATAAAAATAATATATATATAATATATTGATTATTTTATAATAAATTATATAGTAAAACCCTTAAAATAGTAAAAATTATCAAAACAAAAATATGTTAGGAAAACGAAAAATTTATTTATGTGATTAAATGGTTCTCTTTGTACTGGTGTAGATGTTTGTATAAGGATATTCGAGGCTAGTGGCTCATGTTCTTACAAACGTCTATTGCGTCTCATTTACGCAAAGTTTTCGATCTTCCGAAATGGTGCCTATAGTACAACCGGTGAAGGTTTGAAATTTGGATTTTGATCAACTTTGAAGGCTTGGTATGAGTTTAGTTTTCTCTGAATTCTTCACAGATGAAGCCTACCTCAGAATTGGTTGGTTTTCTGTGATGCTATTTTGATTGCCAATTGAAAAGCCAGTCCTCCAATCTATGAAGACTCATTTCAATTGATCAAATTAGATGCCCGGGAGAGAAGACATTACGTGTGCAAACAAAAAGTTTCCACTGTTATTTTGCACGTGAAACAATACGATTCTATCCCGTGTTATTTTTTATTTTATTTTAATTAATGGATTAATTAAATTAATAATTAATTAAATTTATTTTTTATTTTTATAAATTTTATTTTACCTTGGTCTTATTCATTGGGCCAGATAAATAATAAGTCCAAATAGATCAAATAAAATTTCATACATTTTATCTAGTTTTAGATTAATTTTCTAATTATTCAATCTGGGCATTGAGCCCTAAATAATTAATTAATCATTTAAATTAGATAAAATAAATACTCTCTCGAACCTTTTATTTTATTTTAATCTAATAATAAATTAGACTAATAAAATAAAAACTCATAATTATCAAGACCAGTTCCTTAACTCAAATCCTTCATAACTTAAGGGTCATCCCAGGAATCAAAAGACACATCGCCTTGGCTACTAAAATAATCAAAATACCACTGTTATATAAATAGCTATATTTTGCATTTTAAATATTTCTTAATATCACCATAAGAAAATATTGACCCCAAGGATAATGCAGCGTTAACAAAGTCTTCGACATATAGGTATAATGACTAAAATACCCCTCTATACATCGACGTACAATTAGAGAGGAAGAGTGTACTAACACCTCTCTAATAGACATTTACTATCCTTAGACCTCTAGTCTAATGATCCACGCCTCTTAAAATGTTTCCACTTTTCAAGGAAGCTACCCTAAAGTAAACATGTAAGTCATGCTCCCTAGGGCCCTGGATAATTAAATTATTTGAACAGTCATAAGGGGCGATATAGCGTAAAAGTTATCTTATACAAATTTATCTTAACTAACTAATCATATATACATAACATACACAAGTACATTGGTTTATGAAAGAACCTCAACTACAGTATATCAAAGTATATACTTCTAATTTCATCATATTACCAACTCATAAAAGCGGTAGAATATTGTTTCACATTGTAGCAGTAATAGTGTGAGTTTCTTTTAAATAGTACTTTTAGAAACCACTATTAAAGGTTCTATTCTACGTATTCGAAATACGCTCATGCTATGAAGTGGGTGGATTACTCACTGGTTAAAGGTAAACCATTCTCCATTTAGAATTCATAACATAATAATCTATACATGGGATTCTCATTCTCATCAATCGGTTGAGAACAAACATTTATGTATTAAGTAACCCGTTATTTATACTTTATTGTGAAATATTACTATTCACATGGATCACTTACTTAAACACATGAGTCCTTTCTAAATAAAAAATCGTACACAAATAAACTGTAAATTCACAAATAAATTTTGAGAATAAATTCTTTTATTAATAAATTCGATAATTATATTAGATAATCTAATTTAGAGGGTATATATTCTAACAAAAACTTTTTTTAAAAAAAAAGTATTTGTTATAAAATTAGGGTAGTGTTAGAATAAAATCTTCACACTACACACTAATAAAACTCTACCTATTTTGCACAAGAATTTCTCTCTTTCTTTTCTTTCACAATTTTATCTAATCTTTCTTTCACTAATCTTTCTTTCACAAAATAATGGTGTGTTACAAGCTTAGAGAATAACTCTATTTATAGAGCTCTAATTAGTGGATTACATCATGGCATACATCATTTTCCACTAATCTTAATTAGTGGTGTCTCCACTAAATGGTGGACATCCATAAAAATCTTCTAATAATTCACATAAATCCATAATTAGTGGAGCCTCCACTAATTAATAAAGATTCCAATAATTCATAATACTCCCCCTTGGATGTCCATCCATTACATAAAGAATATGCCTCGTTAAAACCTTACTAGATAAAAACCCATTGGGAAAAAAATCTAGTGAAGGAAAAAGAGTACACTATTCTATATGTCCATTTATTACTCCCCCTGATGAGATGATTCCTTTAAATCTTTAAACCGACGCATACCGATTTTATATCTCAACTTTTCAAATGTTGCAGTCGGTAAAGTCTTCGTGAAAATATCTGCGAGGTTATCACATGACCGAATTTGTAGCACATCAATTTCACCTTTCTTCTGGAGTTCATGAGTAAAGAAGAATTTTGGTGAAATATGTTTTGTCCGATCTCCTTTAATATATCCTCCTCGTAATTGAGTTATGCAAGCTGCATTGTCTTCATAAAGAGGAGTTGGAATACCTTTGATTGATGATAATCCACAACTTTCTCGGATATAATGAATCATGGATCTTAGCCATACACATTCTCGACTTGCTTCATGAATGGCTATAATTTCAGCATGATTTGAAGAAGTAGCTGCTATAGATTGTTTCGTAGAACGCCATGATATAGCAATATTTCCACATGTAAATAGATAGCCCGTTTGAGAACGTGCTTTATGTGGATCAGATAAATAACCAGCATCTGCATAACCTATCAATGTTGGATTGGTTTTATTTGAATAAAATAATCCGAGATCAATTGTACCTTGGAGATATCGAAGGACTTGTTTAATTCCATTCCAATGTCGTCGTGTTGGTGAAGAACTAAATCTTGCTAATAAATTGACGACAAAAGCAATATCGAGTCGTGTATTATTAGCAAGATACATCAATGCACCAATTGCACTTGAGATATGGTACTTCGAGGACCAAGGAGTTCTTCATCATTTTCTTGAGGTCGGAAAGGATCTTTATCCACATTTAATGATCGGACGATCATTGGAATACTCAATGGATGTGCTTTGTCCATGTAAAATCTTTTTAGCACTTTTCTTTGTATATGTTGATTGATGAATAAATGTTCCACTCTCCAAATGTTCAATTTGTAAACCAAGGCAAAATTTGGTTTTACCAAAATCCTTGATTTCGAATTCTCTTTTTAAATAATCAATTGTTTCTTGGAGCTCTTCGGGAGTTCCAATAAGATTAATATCATCAACATATATAGCTAATATCACAAATTTAGAACAGATTTCTTAATAAAAACGCATGGACATACCTGGTCATTTTTAAATCCCGCTTTCAATAAATATTCACTAAGGCGTGTAAACCACATGCGCCAGATTGCTTCAGGCCATATAATGATTTACGCAACTTGATGGAGTAATTTTCACGAGGATAATGTTTATATGCTTCGGGCATATGAAATCCTTCGGGGATTTTCATGTAAACATCATTTTCTAAATTTCCATACAAGTAAGCGATGACAACATCTAATAGGCGCATATCTATCTTTTCATGTCTTGCTAAGCTGATAAGATATCGGAGTGTAATAGCATCAACAACGGGAGAATAAGTTTCATCATAATCAATACCTGGTCTTTGTGAAAAACCTTGGGCTACTAATCGCGCTTTATATCGAACGATTTCACTCTTTTCATTGCGCTTTCGCACAAATATCCATTTGTAGCCAACGGGTTTTATACCTTACGGTGTTCGGATTGCGGTCCGAAGACTTCACGTTTTGCCGAGTGCATTTAACTCCGATTGAATCGCATCTTTCCATTGCGACCAATCTTTTCTATGTCGACATTCATCAAGCGATATTGGTTCGGGATCATCATTATCTGTGTAACATCAAGAGATATATTGTATGCAAATATATTATCAATAACGGTTTCTATCCGATTCCAACTTCTACTGGAAGTGGTATAATTGATAGAAATTTCGGTGTTACTTTCATCAACTTACGGTTCTTTGTCATCGGTTCTCTCTTGGTCTTTATCATTCTTTTCTTCAATATGATCTTCGGATCATTTAATCCTCTTTTCTTTCGAGGATTTTTATCTTTAGAACCAAGAGGTCGGCCACGCTTACAGCGTGTTTTTGACTCAGTGACTATAGGTATAATATTTTGTTCTGCTTGGAACTTCAATTCGAATAGGAGCATTTATAGGCTTGGAATATGCGATTTTGTAACTCTTACGGAGTCAACAAAAGCGTCGGCATTTGATTTGCAATGCTTTGCAAATGAATTATCTTTTGAACTTCAAGTTCACATGCGCTTGTGCGCGGATCAAGATAATTTAATGATGTTGTCCAAGCAAGATCCTTTTTATCTTTGTTTTGGTTCTCCCCTAATTTAGGGAATAATGATTCATCAAAATGACAATCGACAAATCTTGCTTTGTGAATACATCTCTGTCGGGGGTTCAACATACACGATAATAGAGGGAGAATCATATCCAACGTATATCCCCTTTCTTCTTTGAGGACCCATCTTTGTACGTTGGTTTGGTGCAATTGGAATATATCTGACACACCCAAAAATTCTTAAATGAGCAATATTTGGTTACGACCCAAAAGCCAATTGCAAAGGAGAGAATTTATGATAACTAGTTGGTCTTATACGTACAAGTGTTGCGGCATGTAGAATAGCATGTCCCCGAGCGAGATGTTGGGAGATTTGTTTTCATTAATAATGGTCTAGCAATTAATTGTAATCGTTTAATCAAAGATTGACAAGACCATTACTGTGTGTGAACATGAGCTACATGATGTTCAACATTAATCCCAATTGACATGCAATATGCATCAAAAGCATGTGATGAAAATTCACCGACATTATCCAAACGGATATTTTTAATGTGATGGTCAGGAAATTGTGCTCGTAATTTAATTATTTGAGCAAGTAATCTCATAAACGCCAGGTTGCGAGTAGATAATAAACATACATGTGACCATCGGGATGATGCATCAATTAAGACCATAAAATATTTGAACGGTCCACATGGTGGATCAATAGGTCCACAAATATCTCCGTGAATCCGTTCGAGAAATGTAGGACTTTCGGCTCCTACTTTTCTTGGTGATGGTTTAACAATTAATTTTCCTAGGGAACATACGGTACATGCGAATTTTTACGATGTTAATATCCTTTTATTTTTTAAAGGATGACCATGTGTATTCTCAATGATTCTTCTCATCATGGTAGATCCAGGATGACCCAACCGGTCATGCCAAATGCTAAAAGTAATAGGATCAGTAAACTTACGGTTTACTAGATGATGAATTTCAATTGTACGTATTTTTACAAAATATAGACCGATAGAAAAAGACGGCAGTTTTTCTAATACCGATTTCTTACCCAAATGCATTTGAGTAATAAAAAGATGCTCAATCCCATTTTCCTCATTTGTTTCAACATGATACCCATTTACTGCGGATATCTTTAAAACTCGATAAATTTCTTACGGATTTTGAGGAAAATAGTGCCTTATCAATAATAATTGTTGTTCCTTTAGGCAACAATATACTAGCTCTTCAGGAGCCCTCAATTACATTTGCACTACCGTTTATCGTATAAATATTTATTTCTCCCATTTTGAGATCAGAAAAATATTTCTCATTTTTTAGTATGGTGTGTGTAGTTCCACTATCAATAATGCATACATCATCATTAATAACGACCATCCGAACACAAATATATATATGTAAACGTAAATATTATTAGAATAGAATGAAAATGAAAATACAAAAATATCGGGGTGAGGCTTTAGTTCTTTTGGACACTTGCCATCATCAATTAAATGGTCTATCCTACCAGTGCGGGTGTTCAAAAAAATCCGATACATCCATATGGGTAATATTGATATTAAGATCTTCAAGATCACTATCGTCATCCTCAGCATTATTTATTGGATGTTGAGAAAAATTTGCTTCCACATTTTTATTTTTCAATGAAGCTTGATACAATTCAACTAAATGCTTAGCCGTACGACAGTTTCGTGACCAATGACCTTTCATGCCACATCTATAACATATATCCTCATGCTTTTCTTCAATTTCTTTTTCTTTTCCCTTTTGATCTTTTCTGTTCCACTTTAGGTGGCCAGTATTTCTCACAGTTTGATTATAATTGTGATAAGGGAAATATCGAGCGTGTCTACGACTATAACCACGACCACGGTCACGGCCACGACCATGACCACGACTATAACGATGGCTTCTGCTGGAGCCAACAGCATTCACTTCTGGGAGTGTTGTAGAGCCAGTTGGTCTGGCTTCATGATTTCTCAATAATAACTCATAATTTTTCTCTGCAATGAGGAGGGCAGTAGTTAAATCTGTAAATTTTGTATACCCCTTTTCTCGATATTGTTGCTGCAGGACAATATTCGAGACATGAAAGGTGGAGAATGCCTTCTCCAACATATCTTCATCAGTTACTTTTTCTCCGCATAATTTTAATTGAGATGTAATTTTATACATTGTGGAGCTATATTCATTCACGGTTTTAAAATCTTGTAACCTCAGGTGCAACCATTCATACCGTGCAGTGGGTAGTACGACCATCTTCAGGTGGTCAAATCTTTCTTTTAAATTTACCCACATGCCATATGGATCTTTTTCGGTAAGATATTCCATTTTCAAATTTTCATCGAGATGACGACGAATAAAAATCAAAGCTTTAACCTTGTGTTGTGCAGATGCACTATTATTTGCTTGAATAGTTTCACTAAGGCCTTCAGCATTTAGATGCATTTCTGCATCGAGAATCCATGACATATAATTTTTTCCAGAAATATCAAGGGTTACAAATTCGAGTTTCGCGATGTTAGCCATAGAGATCAATAAATGCGTACCCTGTCTTCTGGCTTTGGTAACGACAGAAACTCGTACTTAGTCTTCTGGTTTTTGTACCGGTAGAGACTCGTGCTGATAACGTGTTATAAAATTAGGGTAGTGTTAGAATAAAATCTCCACACTACACACTAATAAAACTCTAACTATTTTGCACAAGAATTTCTCTCTTTCTTTTCTCTCACAATTTTCTCTAATCTTTCTTTCACTAATCTTTCTTTCACAAAATAATGGTGTGTTACAAGCTTAGAGAATAGCTCTATTTATAGAGCTCTAATTAGTGGATTACATCATGGCATACATCATCTTCCACTAATCTTAATTAGTGGTGTCTCCACTAAATGGTGGACATTCATAAAAATCTTCTAATAATTCACATAAATTCATAATTAGTGGAGCCTCCACTAATTAATAAAGATTCCAATAATTCATAATAGTATTAAATTTTTTTAATAAATTTAAAATAATAAGTAGGTCAATTTTATTGGGACGGAGAGATGATTAATTTGATTGTGTAAATGAAGGAACCGTTATCTTATGCCTGCATTTTCATTAAAATTTTCTTGCATGTCATTGTCATATAGACTTGGATTGATCTATCCATCATAGGCAACCATTGGTGATCTGAATCTAGCCTTTGATCCCTAGAAGTCTTATATGTAACATCGTACTATAATCCCCAATAGTCAAAATAAAACACCGTGCAAGAAAACGAAAACCCCTGTTGGTAAGTAATTTCTGGAATAGAAGAAGGAGGTGCCAGGAAGGTACCAACCCAATTGTCAGTGCATTGTGCCTAGTCTCAGAGATGGAAGAAGTGAAGTTGCTCGG
Organism: Voacanga thouarsii; assembly: GCA_026120185.1. Taxonomy (NCBI): domain Eukaryota; kingdom Viridiplantae; phylum Streptophyta; class Magnoliopsida; order Gentianales; family Apocynaceae; genus Voacanga; species Voacanga thouarsii. Next base: position 2,477,828 of record JANUWF010001287.1, on the reverse strand, counting down.
GAATTGGGGAAGCGCATTTACTTGCAGAGTTGAGATTGCTCTGAAACTGAAAGGCATCCAGTATGAATACATATTTGAAGATTTGTCTAAAAAGAGTCCATTGCTTCTCAAGTACAACCCTACTCACAAGAAAATCCCAGTACTCGTGCACAACGGCAATCCCATTGCGGAGTCTGTGGTGATTCTTCAATATATTGACGAGACCTGGAAAAGTAATTATCAAATCTTGCCTGCTGATCCTTATGACAGAGCCATTGCCCGATTCTGGGCTCAGTTTGTCGAGGAGAAGGTATCAACGTTAAATCTTCAATAACTAGTTAACTATTAGTATTAATTTACATTTGAGGCAAAAGTAATCAGTGTGTTTGTGATGTAGTTGATGCTTGCACTGTGGAAAACCCTCACGGTCGTGGGCGACGGAGAAGAGAGAGTGAAGGAAGAAGCATGGGAGCTTCTAAAAGTTCTTGAGAATGAACTCGGAGAAAAGAAGTTCTTTGGGGGAGACAGCATTGGATTCTTGGACATCGTTGCAAATTTCTTGGCGTTTTGGTTCCGAACTATTCAAGAAGCAATGGGAATGGAAGTGTTGAGCCAAGAGAAATTTCCCAAGTTATGGAAATGGGCTGAGGAGTTCGTGGATTGTGACATTGTCAAGGAAACAATTCCTTCCAAAAAAGAAGTACTTGCCAATTTTCCCCCTCCTTACCTGGGGAGTGAACTCTTTGCTTATTTTAAATCTCGCTTGGCATCCGCCAGTGCTCCAAAATGAGCTTGCCCAAATCAATGTAGAACTTGCAAGTCCCTTTACAGAATAAGCAAATGGAACGGTCCTTTCTTCTTCTCACATGATTTCAGTCCCACCCCACTTTTTGCTTCAGTGAGGTCTTCCCCTTCCGATATTTTTATCATGTATTCTCCCTACTAGGCAGCTTTCTTTGAAAAACGTACGTTAAAATTATATGCTTATTTATACTGTAGTGATGTAGCTCCTATTGGATCAAATCTGACGGCGAAATGAAGCCTAGTTATCCAAAGCTTCGATTAATCTAGTCAAGTGGTTACATTTCAGCTTCATTAATATGAAAAACGAACACTCTAATTAGGCTCAATTGTCCAGTTTATTATTCCACAACTCAGCCTATGTAAGGTAACATTGGAGTCCAGAACCCCATTTCTAGGCCATTATGAGCCCACACCCCACCCTACCAATAAGTGAATCAGACCAGAAAACGTGCATCTGGTCACGCCAAAAAATATACCCTCTGCACATAAATAATTGACCTAATTATAAAAATTATGCATATTAAAAATTTATAAAATTTTATAATAAAAATGATTAAAATATTCACTATATCTTTTGAAGTATTTTTTATTATTTTTTTACCTTATTAATTTGAATCTCACTACTTTTTTAATTACATATTTTTCTCTTCTTACCTATATTTTTTGTCTCTTCCTTCCCACTCTTTATTTTAGAGTCTTCTTTTCACCTATATTACCTCATTAAATTACAATTTTAACTATTCTTATAGGATAACATAATTTTATTGTTGGTTAAAATAATTTTAATATGAGAAATTATACTATTAATTAATTGATAAAAATTATGTTAAAGGTAAAATTAAAAAAAAAAATTAAATACAACTTACATTTAAAAAGTAGATAATTATTTTTTAATAAATAAAAAAAATTTAAAAAATTATTTGTGGACGGAGGGAGTATATACTATAATTATTTAGATGTGACAAATAAATTATTGAAAGGAGTAATAATTTTTCCGTGTATATAATATTAGCCAGATGTATAGTGAGTTGGTGAAATAGTGACGTATTTTAGCATGAGGTTCCCCTAGAATATCACAGTTTAGTCCATCATGAATTGGTAAAATTATAATTGAAATAACCCTTTAATAATTGGAGAAGACTCTGCAGTCTTGTATGCCAAGCTAACATCTTGTAATCTCCGTCTATATAAGCAGCCAAAGTTGCGAGGAAATGATTTAACAGATCTGGTAGTTTACAGTGTCGTAAGGAACACTGAGACTCAAGTGCTAAGATGGAGGAAGTGAAGCTGTTCGGTTGCTGGTCAAGTCCATTCAGTCGCAGAGTGGAGATGGCTCTTAAACTTAAGGGCGTCCAATATGAATACATGGAGGAAGATTTGTCCAACAAGAGCCCTTTACTTCTCAAGTATAATCCTGTTCATAAGAAAATCCCTGTGCTCGTGCACAATGGGAAACCGATTGCCGAGTCTCTGGTGATTCTCGAGTACATTGAAGAGACTTGGAGGGCTAATCCATTATTGCCAGAAGATCCTTACGCCAGAGCCACGGCACGTTTTTGGATCAAGTTTATCGACGAGAAGGTGAAATTCATCTCTTATCTATGCAATTCTGTTTATTGTTTTTCTTCCTACCTATCCGTAAGATACGTTTTTGGTAATGATTTACGGAATCAACTGACAAGTACTCTTCGGGGTGCTCATTCAGTGTTCGGCTACACTATGGAAAGCTTGTACAAGCAGAGGCGAGGAACAGGAGAGAGCTAAGGAAGAAGCTTCTGGGCTTCTGAAGTTTCTAGAAGATGAAATCAAGGATAAGAAATTCTTTGGAGGAAATACAATTGGGCTGGTCGACATTGTTGGCAATGGCATAGCCTTCTGGATTAGAGTCTTCCAAGAATTAACTGGAATGGAGTTGCTGACAAAAGAAAAATTTCCCAGTTTATGGGAATGGTCTGAAATATTTGCCAATTCCAACACTATCAAGGAATGCCTGCCGCCCAAAGATCAGCTAAGTGAGCGCTTTCGGTCTTTCTTGCCATAATCCAGCGGTCCTAAATGGAACCACAGGTTCTGGCTGGTAGAGCCTGGCAACTTATGGTGGAATTAAATAAAGCACCAAAGTGAAGCAAATTTGCCTTCTTATGTTATGCAATTTCTGGTTTGTCTGTTGTCAATAGTATGTATTCGATTGAGGCTCTCCTACTTCATTCATGTTACCATGTATGTTCAAAAATCCATGGGGATGAAAATTTCTACTGAATTTTGTGCTCTTCTTTTGTTGTTTCCTATTTGTTCACTGCATATGCATATCCATATCCAATGTCAGTTCGACCGCTGCGGGTTTGTCACCCAGCAAAATTGAAAGCATGGCAGTATCCATTAACATGGTACAAGAATGCCTTGGGTCCTTAAAAATCTTCACCGAGGAAATGCAGAATGTGATATATGGAATATCTGGAAACCACAAGGAAGTTGGATGAGGCACAATCTTGCGAGATGAATCCATAGTCATTGACAAGTAGATTTTTTTTTGAGAAATAACACAGTAATTGGCAATTTCTATCAACGAACTCTGGTGCGTCTTTGTCATGTGGCTCGTGGAAGTTATCAACGAGAACAGTTATCTAATAAAGAATCCATTAGTCAAAACGCAAATGTTGAATTAGTCGTTTACTTCAGACCTACTATCTTGGTGGTAGGGTGGGAGTCATTTTAATAAATCAACACGAAAGGATCATCAAGTCAGTCATTTTAATAGTAGGATCATCAGTTCATCATGTAAGGAGCTAATAAATCAACAAACCAGGAAACTAATGAAATCTTGAAGTGGAAGAAGTAAGAGTCAAGTGGTAAGATGGAAGAGTTGAAGTTATTTGGTTTTTGGGCGATCCCATAGAGCAACAGAGTTGAGATTGCTCTGAAACTAAAAGGTGTCCCATATGAATTCATTGAGGAAGATCTATCTAATAAGAGTGCTTTGCTTCTCGAGTACAACCCTGTTCACAAGAGCATTCCTGTGCTCGTGCACAAAGGCAATCCAATCGCGGAGTCATGTGTGATTCTCGAATACATCGATGAAACATGGAAAGACACTCCTCTCTTGCCTGAAGATCCTTATCACATAGCCATGGTACGTTTTTTGGATCGATCAATTAATGGATATAATTATTGACTCCAATAATTACGATTAGACTAAGAGTGTAATTACGTTCTTTTAGTGGAGTGAAACGTAATTAATAAATTATTTTTATTGACAAAATAATTTATTAGAGCTTAGTCTAATTGTATCCGGTCAGGTCCCTTTAGTAGCTCCTAATTATGGGATAATAATAAATTATAATTTATTAATGAAAATTGCTGAAAATAAAAAATCGTATTTTAGATGGAATAGGATAAGTGGAAATAGTTGTATTCAACTATACTTTTCTTATTCTATCAGGATTTGTATTATGAGATAGAGTCCAATATACATATTAGGATATAACTCTATTTCAGATATACGAGAAAAAAAATATCGTTGTTGTTCTCTGAGTTTTTTTCTCAATTTTTGTGTGAGTCCACCCTCAACAAGGAGAGAAACATATTACGATTAGCAATTTTTTTATCTAAAGAGATTACATTGAAGAAGGCTTGGGGTCTGGAGCATTATCAGAAGTCCAAAAACTTCAAGAATCGTATTGGTGAAGACGATATCTACAAAGGTATGATCCGTTTTCACATATTCTCAATATTTAGTCTGGTTAACACATAAGCATGTCAATCCTATTAACTAACAATTGGTATTAGAGCCAGGTTTTGATATGTGTTTGTGTGTTAAGATTAAATGTTTTATGAATATATTTAGTTGAGCGGTGTAGGTATAATACATTTATGTTCATGGTGAATAATTTGATTAATTCTGTTCAAAAATAATTTTATGGCCATAATTTTTGATTCGTTGAATATGTATAAGTATTATCGAGTCTTGTAATAAAAGGGTGAATTACGTCTCCATGTTTCCCTTTTGAGTTTTCTTTTAATTTTATTTTTGTGTTAATTAAAAAAAAAAGGAAAAGGGAAATTGTAATTGGCGAATTTGCGATTGTGGGCTTGCCTTGGGCCAGCGGACCAGCGCAGCAGGCAACAAGCCCAGTGCTAGCAGATTGGCCTATCTGTAAGCCTTATGTTCCTTTTAATCAAAAGAAAAAAGAAGAAGTGACTAAGGTGGGATTTGATCTCAAGACCTCAAACTTAGAAATATAGCAACTAACCACTGCACCAACAACAGCCTTGTAATATAAATTTAATTGATATTGTAGAAGATTGAAGAATTGGCTATATTGTTAGCTAATTATTATTTTCAATTATAATTTTATAATTTTATTTTTAAGTCTAGGTTGGCCATAAAATTATTTTTATTTTATAGTTTTTACTATTTAATTTTGATTGAATTATGTATCATTCATGTTAACATGTCATATAGTTTGCATTAACACCGCTCTAGGTACTATTTAGTTATGCATAAATAAATTAATATTTTTATTAATTTATTTAAAAAAAATTGAGTGTGAAATGATTAATTTTAATTAACCTTAGGCCTCTCCTATAAGCCCATTAGTAAAATTGACGTTTGCTTCGTGCCATTTTAAATGGTCTCCCTATAGGAAGGCTACATTTTATTGGTTACTAAATTGGGCATCAAAATTTTAATTATTTTTTTTAAGTTTAATTCATTCATAATTACCCTATATGTGATGTGATTGGATTGGAAACTTTATATTTAAATAATAATAATAATAATAATAATAATAATAATAATAATAATAATAATAATAATAATAATAATAATAAATGAATAAATTTTGAATATAGGGGTTACACTTAAATCAAAGACATTATAAAGACTTCCTATATAATATCCAAATAATGTCTACGATGGCCAAAATATTAATATCACTAAAACTAATATTGCATTTAGATGCAATATATATTATTTTAGTGGGATGATTCAGGCCTAATTATAAGTTATATTGTTATCTCCTATAGAGGTGCATATTATTTTGGGGTTTTAGGTTGTGGATCTTGACTTAACTATAAGTTACATTGTTATCTCCTATAGAGGTACATATTACTATAGAGTTTTAGGTTGTCATTTTTTATAGTAGTTTCTATTACTACTTAAAATATTATCATATTGATCATGCATCATACCATTTTATATTGATTATGCATTATGATATGATAAATGACTCATATGTTTTATTTTATTTAATTTCAGAAAAATGACTTCCAACACTTTATCCCAAGTTTTAACAAAGAACCAACTGGTTGGAGAAAATTTTATTGATTGGAAAAGGAACCTCATAATTGTACTTACTGCTGAGAAGCTCAAATACGTGCTAACTGAACCGTGCCTGCTAAGCCTACTGAACAGTCCACGCGCGAACAAAAGGAAGCTTATGATAAGTGGTTGAGTTCTGATGAGATGGCTTGCTACTACATTTTGGGATCTATCTCAAATGTATTGCAGCAAAAACATGAGAACATGACAACCGTTGCAGATATCATGAGAAGCCTCCAGCAAATGTTTGAGCACAAATGACGTCAGGCCCGTCAAGCAGCAATGAGGCGCATAATGAATATGCGCATGAAACCTGGAACGCCCGTGAGGGATCATATGTTAAAATTGATCGCTCAGTTTAACGTGGCAGATGTCTTAGGGGCTGAAATTAAGCCTGAGACTCGGGTTGATATGGCTCTAGAAACTCTCCCAGAGATGTTTTCACAGTTCAAAGTTAATTATAACATGAACAAGATGGAGATATCTCTTACAGAGTTAATGAAGGAGTTTGAGAGTGCCGAGGCAACCCTAAAAGTGGGAAGTGGCAACGCTCTTGTTCTAACTCATGCTGGATCTTCCTCTTCCAAGCCTAAGGGCAAAGGAGGGAATAAGAGGAAGTAGAATAAAAATAATAAAGGGCCTAAGCAGCAGGTTAAGAAAGCAAGAGTAGATGAAAAGCCCAAAGGCAAATGTTTCCACTGCAAGCAAAAGGGACATTGGAAGTCACAGTGCCCAGATTACTTAGCTAAACGCAAGCAAGGTACTGGTGAGTTATACTACATTGAAACTTGTTTAGTGGTTGATTCTACAAATACTTGGATTGTAGATTCTGGAGCCACTAACCATGTTTGCAATTCATTGCAGGGGTTCCAAGTAACCAGACATCTCAATGAAGGAGAGCATACTCTAAGGGTTGGCACAGGATCAGTGATATCTGCAAGAGCTGTTGGAGATGTTTATCTTTATTTGATAATAAACATTTGGTTTTGAAAGATTGTTATTATGTTCCCGACATTTATCGAAATTTGATTTCGGTTTCTTTGTTATTCAAACAAAAATATTCTGTTAAATTTTATGAATTTTCAGTAGAGATATTTTTGAATAACTCTTTGATATGTCGTGAATATTTAAATAACGATCTGTATGTTTTGAAACCTACCAACAGTTCATTATATCATACTGAAACTAATAAACGCATTAAGTTATCTCCTACTAATGAGACTCTCCTATGGCATCTTAAACTTGGTTATATTAATCTAAATATGATTCAAAAACTTATAAAAGAAGGTCCTTTAAGTGACTTAAAGGTGGAACCTCTTCAAGTTTGCGAATCTTGTTTGGAAGGTCAAATGACCAAAAGATCATTTCCTTCCAAAGGAAATAGAGTAAATGAAGTCTTATAATTAGTGCACTCTGATGTATGTGGACCAATTAGTATCCAAGCTAGAGGTGGGTATGAGTATTTCATTACTTTTACGGATGATTACTCAAGATATGGATATATTTACCTAATGACTCATAAGTCTGATGCCTTAAAAAAATTCAAAGAATTTAAGGTTGAGACTGAGAAGCGGTTAGGAAAGAATATTAAGACATTTCGATCAGATCGAGGTGGAAAATATCTATCCCATGACTTTAGATCTTACTTATCAAAAAATGGGATTTTATCCCAACTAAGTGCACTTGGCACTCCTCAACAAAATTGAGTGGCAGAAAGGAGAAACAGGACCTTGTTAGACATGGTCAGAACAATGCTAGGTTTCTCTACACTCAGTACGTCCTTTTCGGGATATGCTATACAAACTGCGACATATATGTTGAATATGGTTCCATCAAAGTCTATCCCTAAGACTCCATTGGAATTGTGGAATAGGCGGAAGCCTAATTTGACACACATTCGGATTTGGGGCTGTCCTACAGATGTGCTAAATGGAAAAATAGATAAGATGGAATCACGATCAAATTTATATTTGTTTGTTGGGTATCCAAAAGGAACAAGGAGATACTACTTCTATAGTCATCAAGATAAGAAAATATTTGTAAGCACAAATGCAATTTTCTTAGAGGACAAGTACATAGAAGAACGAGGATCTAAGAGTAGGGTTATTTTGAAAGAAACTAAGGGAGATAATCCCAAGTAAATGGTTACTGAAACCCACTCAAGATTCACGCGGAGGATTCATATCTATGCCACTTAACATGCTAGATTCCATTGGGAGAGAAATAGATGTTACACCTTCTATACCCACTGGCTCTTCGGCACATAGAGTGGAAGAACCTCCTACCCCTATTCAAAATCCAGTCGTTGAGGAATCAACAGATCTAGTTCCAGTCAACGAGGAGGAGAAAAGTTTAATCGTCCAAGATCCTCCACAGCTTAGACGTAGTGGGAGAGTCAATCGACGTCCCTCTAGATACTTACTCTATGGAGAAGCTTTTCAAGCGGTCTCTTTTGAGGAATAAGAGGATCCTACCAGGTATAAAGAAGTTGTAGAGGATATAGACGCAGACCATTGGAAGAGTGCAATGGATTCAGAAATGAAATCCATGTACACTAACTCCGTCTGGGAACTTGTGGACCTGCCTAATGGGGTAAAATCTATTGGGTGCAAATGGGTCTACAAAAGAAAGAGAGGAGTAGACGGGAAAGTAGAAACTTTCAAAGCTAGATTGGTTGCTAAGGGTTATACCCAACGAGAAGGAATTGACTATGAGGAAACCTTCTCGCCTATAGCCATGCTAAAGTCTATAAGAATCCTCTTATCCATTGCAGCTCACTTCGACTATGAAGTATGGCAAATGGACGTCAAGACAACTTTCCTTAATGGAAATCTTGACCAATGCATCTACATGGTACATCTAGATGGTTTTATCCAAGAAGGTCAAGAACAAAAAGTTTGTAAGTTGAATAGATCCATATATGGGCTTAAACAAGCGTCTAGATCTTGGAATATCAGATTTGATCAAGCCATTAAAACTTTTGGTTTTAATCAGCATCCTGATGAACCTTGTGTCTATAAGAGAATTATAGATGGTAAGATGATTTTTCTCATACTGTATGTTGATGACATCCTTCTCATTGGAAATGATGTAAGAACAGTAGCATTGGTGAAAAGTTGGTTGGGTAAACAGTTTGATATGAAGGACTTGGGAGAAGCAAGATATGTTCTGGGCATTCAGATCCTTCGGGATAGAAAGAACATAAAGATAGCTTTATCCCAAGCTTCATATATTGACAAAATATTGACTAGATTTTCTATGCAAAATTCCAAGAAATGTCAATTGCCTTTCAGACATGGAATTCAGTTATCTCAGAAGCATAGTCATAAAATTCCTAATAAGGTTGAGTACATGAAACGAGTTCCTTATGCATCAGCTGTAGGAAGTCTCATGTATGCTATGCTTTGTACTCGTCCAGACATTTGTCATGCTGTTGGAATGGTCAGTAGATATCAGTCAAACCTAGGACCAGAACATTGGACAGTAGCCAAGCATATATTCAAGTATCTTCGTAGAACTTGAGGATATATGTTAGTTTACTCAGCTCCAAAATTGGTACCTAGAGGTTACACTGATTCTGATTTTCAAGTTGATAGAAATCTTCACAAGTCCACCTCAGGCTCTGTTTTCACCTTAGGTGGTGGTGCAGTTATGTGGAGAAGTATCAGACAATCTTGTATTGCTAACTCTACAATGGAAGTTGAATATGTGGCAGCTTGTGAAGCAGCTAAAGAGGCGGTATGGTTGAAGAAGTTCTTGATAGAACTTGAAGTGGTTCCTTCTGCATCTCAAACCATTAGTTTATACTGTGACAACAGTGGTGCAGTGGCAAATGCAAAAGAACCACGCAGCCATCAGCGTGGTAAACACATTGAACGTAAATATCACATACTTAGGGAGATTGTTCAACGTGGAGATATAGAAATGAGCAAGATTTTTTCTGCTAAAAATCTTGCTAATCCTTTTACTAAAAGTTTACCTGTAACTGTTTTTTAAAGTCATATAGAAAGTATGGGTGTTTCTGACATGTCCCATTTACTCTATGACAAGTGGGAGGATTTTTGTTAGATATGCCCATCGAGTAAATACAATGTTTGTATTTTTGAAATTAAATAAAGTATGTTTTTATATATTTGTATGTATGAATTATGTATGAGCCTATTTTGTCTACAAATTATTTAGATATAATAAATCAAGTGTTTATTTGTTAAACACAGAAAGACTTGATTTATAATTTAATTCGAAATAAATTATTCGCGATCTAAAATAAATTTGGGCAATTTATTTTGGAAGATCGTCTTAATTTTATTGAAGTCTGTCTTTGACTTTGGTAATAAAATTAAGGATATATTTTGATATATTGGATGGACCATTAATATTTATTTGTGGAATAGACCATACAAATGAAATATTAAAATATTATCGTACATAATACCTTAATCTTGAGCGAACAATTATTTATATTTACTAACTTGAAGTTCCTTGAGTTGCCAAAGAGTGAGATTAACTTAATAATCAATATCTTGGCATCTTGGGAATTAAAGTGAAATAAATATGAAATAATTGTTATGCAATATGGAATCTGTCACCTTTAATAGGTAAGATCATTTCCTCATGAGTTCTTCTAAGAGACAGTTAAATCTGAGCTCAGTAATTCAATGGTGTCTATTGAATTCAATTTGTAAGTGTGACGTGGTCACATGGTACTGTCAAATTGAAGATGAGAATTGAGGATTTGAATGAGGGGCACTGTGGTCATACTGCCTCATTCAAAGTATTATATTGATCGACGGGGGTAATTTGTTGGATCGATCAATTAATGGATATAATTATTGACTTCAGTAATTGCGACTAAACTAAAAGTGCAGTTACGTTCTTTTAGTGGAGTGGAACGTAATTAATAAATTATTTTTATTGACAAAACAATTTATTGGAGCTTAGTCTAATTATATCCGGTCAAGTCCCTCCAGTGGCTCATAATTATGGGATAATAATAAATTATAATTTATTTACAATTTATTAATGAAAATTGCAGGAAATAAAAAATCGTATTTTAGATGGAATAGGATAAGTGGAAATAGTTGTATTCAACTATACTTTTCTTATTCTATCAGGATTTATATTATGAGATAGAGTCCAATATACATATTGGGATATAACTCGATTTTAGAGATACGTGAAAAAAAATATCGTTGTTGTTTTCTGAGTTTTTCCCTCAATTTTTGTGTGAGTCCACCCTCAACAAAGAGAGAAACAAATTACGATTAGCAATTTTTTGGTCCAAGGAGATTACATTAAAGAAAGCTTGGGGGACTGGAGAAGGCCAAAGACTTCAAGAATCGTATTGGTGAAGACGATATCTACAAAGGTATGATTCGTTTTCACGTATTCTCAAGGTTTAATTTGGTTGACACATAAGCATGTCGATTTTATTAACTAACAGTTCATTGATGAGAAGGAATACTCTTCATCTTTTGTGCCTGTTAATTCTTTTCTAGTGTTTAGCTAGACAGGTTTTTCTTTGAAATTCCTTAGCTTCTTCTACCCTCCACAGAACTAGTAGAAATAAAAAGTTATTTTTGTTCAGTGTTTGCCAGCGGTGTGGAAAGCCTTCTGGGCAAAGGACGAGGAAGAAGAGAGGGCCAAGGAAGAGGCTAGTGGTCTTCTAAGGATTCTTGAAAATGAGCTCGAGGGTAAGAAGTTCTTCGGTGGAGCCACTTTTGGACTTGTGGACATTGTTGGCAATTTCTTAGGATATTGGCTGGGAGTCGTCATTCAGGAGGCAATGGAAGTGGAGTTGATGACCAGAATGGAATTTCCCAGATTGTGTGAATGGGCAGAAGATTTTGCTAACTACCGGATCATCAAGGAAAATCTGCCTCCCAGGGACAAATTAGTTGCCCAGTATAAACATGTAACATGTAACTTATCCTCCAGTGCACCCAAATAAACATGTAACTTTGATCCGTTAGCGCTACCACATAAACTCTGCATATATAAACAGCTTATAGCTTACATAAAATGCATCTAGTTCGGTGTATCTTATTCATAGCATATACAGTATGGTATGTTTGAGATCTTTTACAACGTTTTTCAAGCCAAAATAAGAGATTCATAATGCTCTTCATTCGCCTGAGAATTGCTTTCGCTCTGCAATGTCCTCATATTCCAAGGTCTAACACTTGTTCAAGTACCCTGTATTGGTTAATCATGCTCAATCACGTAACTTGAGAAGCAGTTGTAGATTTCTTCGTGTAAATGCCCATCGGAGGTATCAATTTTAGGAGGATGAGAAGGCCAAAATCCTGATAGACCTGTTTTAAACCCCATTATAGACCTGTTTTAAGCTCTGAAAGCCGAATCTAAATGCACCCCTGCAGCAGGAGCCGATTTAGTAGAACATGGACTTGAATTTGAAGGAGTGCTGTCGAATCATTATTCAGTTGAGCTTCAAACCACATACCAGAGTGGTCTAGAGCTACGAAAGTCTGGAGCTACTAAGCCACCTAGGATTTATTTGGAACCTTCAACGTTGGTCAGATTTCCCATTCTTCTACTGAGAGAAATGCAAATGCCAATCAGAGAGCATATAGAGAGTAATGTGATTAAAGTGTGATTTCTAATTTTATATTGTACATTTTACTATTTATAATTTTTTTTTTTTACCAAAAATTCGACTGAGACTCATTATTCGAAGCCCCAAAATCCCTCAAGTGCAAGCCAAAATCTACATAATGTAATTTGGCCAAGAGACCCAAAAGCCAAGCCTCGAAGATGGGTTTTCCCAATCGCCAGTACAGGAAAACTAAGGAAGATGGAAGGTGACTTATTTAGTTAGAATGAGGCCATTTGAAGAGTTCCTACACGGGTTGTCCGCAATGAAGTATTATAAAAAAAGAAGTGCTAATGACCTTAACTTTACAGAAATTTGAACCAATGATACTCCCAATTTTAATGTGCAAACAAGATTAACTGAAAAGCTAATTGCCTGGTCTCAAAACTTCAAGTCATACACCAGCTTGTCACGTTCTCGTATTTTAATACAATTTAACCAAAACAGTCACTTTATGCAATGCCAGAATCGGCCCATGTTCCACGCGGCTGCATATATTATTGTCCAAAGTGCTAAGGCAACCCATATTGGGTTAGAAAACATAGGAAATCAAAGAGAGTTCCATGTGACCTACAAGATCGTACTTCGTACTATGCTCTTTATGCTGCCCATAGAATCTGAGTTTTCAAACATAGGTGAACAAAGAGACAGTTCCATGTGACCTACAAGATAGTACTTCGTACCATACTCTGCCCATGGAATCTGAGTTTTCGTGATAGGACATTATTCAAAGTGTGTACAGAATGTAAATTATGAAACATACGTAAAAATTGTGAATATTTATAAGAGCTCATTCTTTGATTTATGAACTCGTTCTTTGTTATTGTATCAATATATCCTGAATCTCTCATATTTTTTTTTTTTCTTAATAAGATAAGTACTTATAAGAGTGTAATTAAATTAAGATTGAATTAAAATAAATTTATTTAAATATAATAAAAAATTATTAAATATATAATAAAGTGAAACTCAATGTCAAGTTAAGTAAAAAATATATAATAAAATAAAATTTATTTAAAATATTATTATTATAAATTAAAATAAAATTTTAGATAAAAATACCTCCCCAATTACGCCTTTGAGTCATACCCTAGAAATTCACATAAAGCTTGTTTGTAGGACTCATGTCCATTGGAGTCGTAAGGCTACAGTCCCAAGAATGGATCTACTCAGCTGAACAGATGGAAATAGAAAAAGCAGAAAACAAATGAAACCGGCAGTCAAAGTTCTCTTTTTCCTTTCCACCCTTTCTGATAGAGCTCATGACCGGCGGGTAGTGCACTGTGCACTACACACATTATGATGAGCAATGTTTATTGTGAAAAGGAAAGGAAAACTTGAATACATAGGAAACAAAAAAGAACACACCAAATTATTAATGGTTATCAAACGCGGGCCGCTGCTGAAAACCATTCCCGTTTTTTCATTACTGCTCGGTACGAACTTGTGCAGATCAATGCTTCTGAAAATCGGCTTTCTTCACCACGGTCACTGGGCAGGTTGCATGCGTGATCACATAGTTAGTCACGCTTCCTAATATTATCCTGTTTATCATCCTTAATCAGTCCAAGTAAAGAACAGAAATTTTTTTAAATTCAAATTTTTATTTCTCCATAACTGTATCATATACACAATTCTATCATTTTCTCTTTTTTTTTTTACCTCAGGATACATCCAAACAAACTCATCTTATAACCAAATTACTATCTACTTACATTCTGTGAAGAAAATTAACGAATGAATTCAAGGAAAAAAGAAGGGGAAATGTTCAATAATTCAATTACCTTTGAATAGTGCTGAGGCCCCTGCTACCCATCACCAAACAGTCCAACTTTAGGTCTTCAACGGACTCGCAAAGCTTCTCTCTAGCATCTCCCCAGTATAGTTTTGTGATTACAGTTATCTAGTATGTGTGGAAATGCATTGATTTATTAAGCCACGATATCAAATCAAACAAAATTGGTACTAAAGAAAGATCGATGTATGAGAGCAAATAACTAGACATAAACACAAAGGAAAGGAATTTGATTATAGGAAACACAAATAAATTGAAGGAAAGAAATCTGACCTCTTTCTGCCTTGAAGCAGTATCAAGCATGTCGAGAACTTCCATATCTGAACTGACATCATATTTTTTCATCACCTCGGGCTCGCGGAATTCGACCAAAGGAATGAGAGCTACAAACAAGAACAATCCCGGATGAAAAAGCACATTCAAAATCAGATATTACTGCAATTTCATATAATAACAAGAATCAGATCCGAAAACAAAAGGAAAGAAAAGGCGAAAAAAGACCCAAAAAAATTGTGAGGTTTGATCCAAAACCGATAAATAAGATTCATGATGTGATGCGCATACGTGAACCAGATCGGGACCAGAGTTTATTGCGAGACTCATCAAAAGAGTGAGTCTTGATATGGATGATATAGAAGGTGTCACCCTTGTCAGCCAAGTTCTCGATGGCCCATTGCAAAGCCATTTTACTGCTCTTTGAGAAGTCCATAGCAACACCAATCTTCCTGTCCTTGGCCATTATTTTCCCTCTGATTCTACTTGTCTTTTTCTCTGTGATATATAGTTCTTACAAATCTAGGAAGAGTGAAAGCAAGTTCTTGCTTGTGATAACCGAAAGACGAGCTTTTAGATGCGGACACAGAAATGAAGGCCTTTTTCTTTCTGGTTCCTACGCAGAGACTATCCCTCTTTATATAGCTTACACGCGTCTTCCGTCACGTTTTAGATTCCCTTTGTCTGGCTTCATTTGCATTAAAAATTTCTATTTCCTGAATTAATGTGCATTAAAATGTTGCCTCCCCGCCAAAGCAAAAAAGTCTTGCTCAAACGAATCTCTCAAGTTCAAATTTCAATGCTCATCTTGATTTTGTTTTCTAATGATTTTTCTTTTTAAAAAAAAAAGCACCAAATAATCTCAGGATTGGAAAAGCAAAGAGGAAGTTTCCTTTGTCAGTGTCAACATGTGATCCCAGTCCCAATAGTCACTGAGGACAACAGTGAATGGCTTATACACATCCGGTGGCATAAGAAAAGTAGAGAAACCCACCAGAGTCAATTAACATTCGAGTGTCTCGCCTTAAGGAGACGTTTTCTGCCTTTAGTAAAGATGATGACGAAGATAATGGTCTCCAAATTTAAAATCTCACGCCCTGGATTACTTTTCTGCAGCATCTATTGCGTGCCTCATTTACCCATCCCAAATAACAAAAGTCCAACCCTCCTCATCAATTATAGAGCCAAGTAAAGCTCTAATTTCAACAGGCTTTAGTCAAATAAGGAAACTCAAATTTGATTGAGGTCAAGCCAAACAAAATTCAACTAATCTCAACACATAATGAACAAGAACTGTATAATGTAAAAATAAAAAATAAGTTTATAAATAATAATATCATTGAGAGATCACAAATTCAATATCTGTATATATATATATACACGATTTATATTTTTCACAGTCTTATTTAAAAAATAAGAATTAAAATATTATGATGTATGTAAATATATTTTTAAAAAATAAAAATTATTTAAATTAAAATTTTATTTTAGAATACTCACACCGAGACCGGTAGGATGATGTAGCCATATACTTTGGTTGACCCATCTGTAGAAGCCCAACGGCCTTCTACGCAAACACCATCATTTCGACTTGGGCAATTGAATCAAGGGACAATTGTTGTTCTGTAGGCCAAGCGGAAAACATTTCATTTGCCTTTGCACTGGGAGCAAACGACAATTAAAGCCCAAATCTAACCCAGTCACAAACCACGGTTATAGTCCAGTTTTGAAACTGGTGTAATGAGAAAAACACCCGGGCTTCCTATAGCCGAAGATCTTCTCTCTGTAGCCGGGTGAGTGAGTATCGAGTCACCAAGTCTCAAACCCAAAAACACTGTTGTTTCTTTTTGTGATTTGGTCGCGGCGTACTCTCTCTCTTCGCCCCCTCTTGTTTGGTTCACTTCTCACCTCAATTAAATATAAATGAGTACCTTTAGATTACAATTCATTTGAAAAAAAAAAATTGTGAAAGAATTTGATTTTTTTTTTAACATGGGATATATGAGATCAAGAAATGAAAATATAATGTTTTATGGGAAATGACAATTTTTGAAAATTTAAAATCGTTCTCAAGAATTAGAAATAATTTTTTAAATGACCTGAAAAACTTTTTCAAATATAATTCTTACTCAAATAGGTCTAAGTCCTTCATATTAATTACAAAATTAGCAAACCCAAGGACAAAATATCCCACAAAAGGGCCCCCCAAAAAAAATCCCCTTTATAACCCAAACTTTAGTATCTAGGCTGTCATTTATGTTGCAATTCGAACTTGCTCTTGCTTAGATTTTCCCCTTTTTTTTTTTTTGTTCCCAATTGTTGATCCGGAGGAATGAATTCCAATCAAAATAATTTGCCATGTCCTGTTTGCCAGACCAAATTTGGTTTTATTTTCAACCAAAGTCAAAGATAAAACGATGGTCTGGTGGAGTTTGCACATATATTTTAAATGTAAATAATACCAATGTACTTAAATTGTTACGTCTGTATAAAATTTTATTTAAATTATAAAATAAAAATGTAAAGACAAGGAATGTGAATATAATTTTTTTAAAATAGATAACAATCTTGATAAATAAAAATTTTTTAAATTGAATTTTTTAATATAATTAAAAAAATTCAAATAAACTATCATCTAACTGCAACTTAAATTGGATTATCTAAACGATTTTTCACTTATTATTGACCAGCATAGCTTATCAATTTATAAGTATTGTAACAATTGTTTTTTGAGACATCGTTTAATTAATTATGATTCACTTGATACTCGTGCAATAAATAGATAATCGTAAACTCAAATTTTCATTTGACTATTTTCGTAATTAAAATTACATGGAACTAATATGTCAAAATTGTAAGACTAATCGACATATCAGCCCACAGTGGAGTATTATTCCAACTATTATAACAAAATTAGTTTGGTTATTAGGGCAAAGTATGTTGAGCATACTACTTCAGCCTCCACATCAGCAGTTTTAGTCTCCACCACATCAGCAACTTCAGTCTCCACATCAGCAGCCACCAGGACTGCATATGCATTAGCAGGCATGAGGGTAGCAGCTGACAGCTTAGCATCAGAGGATCATGAAGCTAATAACTCACATGGACGATCACACCAAACATGCTTGCCTCACAACATTTAACATGTCACACTTTAGTTGCTCCAATGTATATATATATATATATATATATATATATATATATATATATATATATATATATATATATATATATTCTGTATATAAATGTAACGTGAAAAGGAAGTTTTGTAGGAGTAGTTACAAGTGAATGTATATATATATCATACTCTTGTATTGTTTTTTAGTGATAATGAGAGATAATAAATTGTTTATTCAACCTTTTTCTTTCATTGAGCTTACTGCAAATTAGGATTTATTGCTTTAAAGGTTTCTTCGTGGTATCAGAGCTCTTGTTCCAGGCAATTCTGGGTTTCTGCGTTGTCTTCTGAGATCAGTGCTGATCTTGTCTGCAACAATGGCAAATCCTGCCCCTATAACTGCAGAATATATAGCTCCCAATCCTTATTACATACATCCTAGTGATTGTCCGTCACTCACACTAGTAACACCACCTCTAGATGCACATAATTATCAAACATGGAGTCGATCTATGTGTATAGCGCTTTCCTGCAAACACAAAGAGCAGTTTATAGATTCTTCCATTCCTATACCAGTTCCTGGAGATCGGATGTATGAGGCATGGAAGCAATGCAACAATTTGGTCGTGGCATGGTTAATGAAGTCCTGCACACCAGAGATTGCTCGATCTGTGGTTTATAACCAAACAGCAGCAGGAATGTGGAAAGAGCTGAATGAACGATTCAATCAAGGTGATATGTTAAGGTTGTCAGATCTCTTTGAAGAAATACATAATTTGAGGTAAGGTAGCTCTTCTGTGACATAATATTTTACCAATTTGAAATCTCTACGGGATGAAATGCTTGATTTGAAACCTATTCCTTGCTGTACTTGTATTGAGATTAGCAATGTTAAAAGCTATGTGGAAGGAGATTGTGTTATACGTTTTGTGAAGGGACTTAATGACAATTTTAGTACTCTAAAATCTCAAGTTCTGTTGATGACTCCTTTACCTAGTATCAATCAAGTGTTTTCAATGGCACTTAAGACAGAAAAATGGACAGGAAATGGTAATTCAGAGAATTTTACTCAATCTCTAGATCATCCTATTTTAACTACTGAGAGCAAAGTGAACACTACTTCACCCGTTGGACACATGAGTTTGTAGAATTCTATTGTAGAAGGAACCTCAGGAACATTACCTGTTTCACAAGACAGGAATATGCCATTACATAGAACTCAACAAGGCATACAGTTAGGACAATTTACCAATGTTGTTGGACAATTCAGAAGATTCAATAGAAAACAGTTGCATTGAATATATTGTGGGATGAATGGACATACTATTGAGAAATGTTATAAAAAACATGGTTATCTGGTTGGATATAAGGGAAGGAAAAATGCAGATAGCCAACCAAGAAGCATGGTTAATTATGCAGGCATGTGAGGAATACAGAACAGTGTTCAAACCAACTCAGTTTCAGCAGATAGCTTGTATGGTTTAATAGCTACTCAGTATCAGTAGTTAATGAATTTGTTGCAACACAAGGGGCATGAGACAGGAGTCACAAATTATGATGTAATGGCAAATCAGGCCACTGTCCTTACTGCCAGGTTTCAAGAGAAAGGTATCGATTCTCGATGTAATTCTTGTTCATTACAATGGATTTTGGACTCAGGTGCATCTGACCATATCTGTACATCACTACATCATTTTGACACACATATCTCTGTAGATAACATTTTTGTTACTCTACCTAATGGCCAATCTGTTAAAGTTACTCACAAAGGAACTGTCAAACTTAATACTCATCTGATACATGATGATGTTTTCCTTATCCCAATCTTTCATTTCAATCTTATTTCCATTGCTAAATTGGTTAAACAGCTGAGTTGCAAAGTAATTTTTCAATCTAACTTCTGTCTTATCCAGGACACCTTCAAGCAGAAGATGATTGGATTAGCTAGTCTTCATCATGGAATATACTATCTAGAACCACCTGCAACACCTTCAATTTCTCAGCTTTCCTATTTTTCAACATTTCCTAAAGCTTTGTTATGGCATTATATATTAGGACACGTATCTAATAAAGTGCTTAAATGTGTTGAGGATGCTGCCTCTATTGTAATGACAGCTGAGCATGAGAATTGCAAAATTTGCCCTATGGCCAAACAACAGAGACTTAGCTTTCCTGCTAGTTTCTCTACTTCCAATGAATCCTTTGACTTAGTCCATGTTGACATATGGGGTCCTTACAGATACAATACTGTTTTTGCTCAGAAATATTTCTTAACCATAATTGATGATCATACTAGATTCACATGGACTTTCCTTATGAAATCTAATGCTGAAACACAACAGTTGTTACATGATTTTTATGCCTTTGTTGAAACTCAATTCAACAAGAAAATCAAGGTTATTAGAACAGATAATGGTGTTGAATTCAACAAGCCAGACTTTTATCAACATAGAGGTATCATCCATAAAAAAATCTATCCTTATACTTCTCAACAAAATGGCATAGTTGAAAGAAAACATCAACATCTTCTAAATGTTGGAAGAGCACTGAAATTACAGTCTCATGTTCCCATTGGTCTTTGGGGTTTTTGTGGTCAATATGCCACTTTTCTTATCAATATCACTCCCACACCTCTGTTGAACAATAAAAGTCCTTATGAAATTTTGTATTGCAAGACACCTAGATATGATAAACTCAAGGTGTTTGGTTGCCTTTGTTTTGCTGCAAATTTGGAACCTAACCATTCCAAGTTTGATGTTAGAGGAAAACCTTCAGTTTATTTAGGTATTTCGTCTGTCAGTAAAGGGTTCATTCTTCTTGATCTCAAGTCCAGCAAAATCTTTGTCTCTAGAGATGTAATATTCCATGAGTTTACTTTTCCTTTTAAATGTGAATCTGATCAGTTACATCCTCACTCACCAAATCACTTGACTACAAATGATGCCTTGTACGCAGAAGGATATCCTGACAATTCCACTCTTTCTTTTCCTCCTACTCACACTGAAGAACATTCTGCAGCTTCAGCTTCAGAGAAACCTTCTGCAATCCCAATTCAATCGACTGAGCACTTTTCTATTTCACGGAGATCTACCAGGGAAAAACATAAACCTACATACCTCAGTGACTATATTTGTAATTCCTTACAACATACTACACCACATTCCATTCAATCAGTTCATACACGTCATCATCTTAATCCTGAGTACTAATCCTATGTAATGAACATGACATTGCATAAAGAACCTAACAATTTTCATGAAGCTCTGCAGTCAAGAGAGTGGAAAGAGGCCATGAAGACAGAGATTTTGGCACTTGAATGAAATCAAACTTGGTCTTTAGTTCCACTGCCTGCACATAAGACAACTATTGGCTGCAAATGGGTGTACAAAATCAAGCACAAGGTAGATGGCACTATTGAAAGGTATAAAGCCAGACTAGTGGCAAAAGGCTATACACAATAGGCGGGGATTGATTTTCTTGAAACTTTCTCTCCAGTTGTCTGGATGACTACAATCAGGGTGATTCTAGCTCTGGCAGCTCAAGAAGGATGGTTCCTTCATCAGTTATATGTGAACAATGCTTTCCTACATGGTGATCTGGTTGAAGAAGTCTATATGGACTTACCACTAGGATTTCAAACTTGGCAATCAGGTTTAGTATGCAAACTGGAAAAGCCTTTATATGGTCTCAAACAAGCCAGCAGACAGTGGCATCAGAAGCTCAGCAATTTTCTGCTGAAGCGAGGCTTCAAAAATGCTTATAGTGATCCTAGTATGTTCATCAGAGAGGATTAGGGTAGCTTGACTTTGATGCTAGTTTATGTGGATGACTTGATTTTGGCAGGAAATGATCTAGCTGCAATTGAACAAGTAAAGCAGCAGTTGAGTCAAGAATTCACCATCAAGGATTTAGGAGTTTTGAAGTACTTTCTAGGGATGGAGATAGCCAGATCAAAGGATGGATTTTCACTTTGCCAAAGAAAATACACTCTTGACATGTTGGAGCATCTTGGTTTTCTGGGGAGCAAACCTATCACTACTCCAATGGATTACAAGAGTAAGAACACCATTGTATCTGAACCATTACTCACAAACACAGTTTATAGACAATTAATTGGGAAGCTGCTCTATCTCACAGCTACACAACCTGATATCTGTTATAGTGTCCAACAACTATCACAGTTTTTAGAGAATCCTACCAAGCATCATTTACAAGCAACTCATAGGGCACTGAGATATCTTAAGGCTGCCCCTGGATAGGGATTATTTTTTCCTGCATTTACAGACAAAGTTCTAACAGCTTATAGTGATTCAGATTAGGGAGAATGTAAAGACACAAGAAGATCAGTAACAGGTTTTTGTATATTTCTTGGAGGATCATTGATATCATGGAAATCAAAGAAACAACACACTGTCTCTCTCAGTTCCACAGAAGCATAATACAGGGCCATGAGGCAAGTGACCAGTGAGGTACAATGGTTACAAAAAACACCCCTTTTTTTAGATAATAAAGGAGCATTACATATTATAGAAAACACTAGTTTTCATAAAAGGATTAGGCATTTGGAGATTGACTGCCACTATGTTAGAGAAAAATTTGCAGCAGGTTTGATTAAACCCCTTCCAGTCCGTTCATCATCTCAAATTGCAGACATCTTCACAAAAGCTTTGCCCCCAGCTCAGTTCCATCATAATCTCTTGGCATTGCCTATTATCAATATTTATGCTCCCACTGATGCACGGCTTGGATGGAGAAGGGGTGTTGAGCATACTACTTTAGCCTCCACATCAGCAGCTTCAGTCTCCACCACATCAGCAACTTCAATCTCCACATCAGCAGCCACCAGGATTGCATCTGCATTAGCAGGCACGAGGGTAGCAGCTGACAGCTTAGCATCAGAGGATCATGAAGCTGATGACTCATATGGACGATCACACCAAACATGCTTGCCTCACAACATTTAACATGTCACACTTTAGTTGCTACAATGTATATATATATATATATTATGTATATAAATGTAACGTGAAAATGAAGTTTTGTAGGAGTAGTTACAAGTGAATGTATATATATATCATACTGTTGTATTATTTTTTAGTGATAATGAGAGATAATAAATTTCTGATTCAGCCTTTTTCTTTCATTGAGCTTACTGCAAATTAGGGTTTATTGCTTTAAAGATTTCTTCAAAGTAGCCGACCCAAAAGCCATATTCCCACAACAGATTCAAATTTAGCATTCAACCCCAGCAAATTTGCAAATATCAGAAAATAGGCCCCCACAAAATTCAGCGTGCGTCAAACTAGTTGTAGCAGTGGGAGACAGATGGTCAAACTTGTCTCCAAGGAATCTCACCCCAACTGTAATAACGCACCGTCATTAAGGAAACGACAACGTTCGGAGCCCAAAACCTCTTGCGCTAATCAAGGCGACAGGTCCCCTCCTCTTCTCGCACTTTCCCATACTTGCGCTTTGTCTTCTACTTTTTCTTTTTTTTTAATATTTTTATTTTTACTTTTCTTTTCTTCTTCTTTTCGTTGAGCAACTGATCTCCGTCGTGCTTACAACTTTAACTAATTGGTTCTTTGCTAATTAACCCACGCACCCCCACAGGAGAAGAACTTCCACGCGCCGCTCTCTTGCTTCCATTCAATTCAACTCATTTCAAATTCACAAATCACACAGTTCAGCCAGTTACTTGTCCCTGTAGTGCTGCTTAACTGGGACATACTATTTGAGTGACCATGCAATTCCGGTACTCAAGAAAGCAATCGATACTTACTCCCCAATAATTAATACAAACGGCCCCT
The DNA here is from genome assembly GCA_026120185.1 of Voacanga thouarsii. Taxonomy (NCBI): domain Eukaryota; kingdom Viridiplantae; phylum Streptophyta; class Magnoliopsida; order Gentianales; family Apocynaceae; genus Voacanga; species Voacanga thouarsii. The sequence goes on along the minus strand of JANUWF010001287.1, from coordinate 2,454,116 downwards.
CACCCTAACTTAAAATTATTGTAATTAAGAAGAAATTCTTCTCAATTTAAACAAAAATTTTAATTTAAAATCAATGAGTATTAATGTAAATAATTTTTATTTTTTAAAAATTATTATATACACACAATATATTTTTTTTTTCTTTCTCACATATTATTGATTGAATCGAACATTTAATAATATTTTATTAAATTTGGACCAATTCATATCAATCTAATCTTTATCCAAATACAACCTAAAAGTATGTTGGAATCAAATCTTAGTGTAATCGAAACCATAGATTTGAATTCAATTTTAAATTTGATTGAACTTTCTGATTGGATAAAAAAAATTTTAAACTTAAATTAATTTAAATTTTAGTTAATTAGTTTAAAAGTTCAAGATTATAATCGACTTTTAATATATTTAAAAATATAAAAATATAATGAAAATATTAAATGATAAAATAATATAATATAAAAATATAATCAAACATGTTCGGGCTTTCGAACAAGCACTTAAAATATTTGTAAATCGTATCAATAAATATTCTATCCTAATATTAATTCTTAAATTTACATTTAAATTATAAAATATCTAATTCAAACATAGTTTAAAAAGTTTGATAAAAAATTGATTACGTTTTTAATTTGAATGAGATCATTAATGTCCCAACTTATAAAATTTTATTTATTATTATACATATAAATTGTCAACTCAAGGGTAAAAATTTTACTTTAATCGAATTAAATATTTATTTATAAAAAGTTGAAGCTTCGTTCACTTAAAATAAAAGCGTTAACCCAAGATTTTGTAGTTTTGAAACTTTTGGAGTTGGCCCTTTACCCCACCGTATCAAGATGCTTACCAAACTTTAACAAATAAGGAAGGACGCGTCGGCCCCGGGCACATCACGAATCAGGATTTTATCCATCCCACTTTGACTTGTGAGCAGCTTCAGTTCTATCATGGTGCTGAGTGCATGCATGGGTTGTGGACCTTGCCGAGAAGAAAACGATTCCTCATTGAAATTTCGGACGGAGGTAGGGAAAGGGAAGAGGATCACGTCGATCTCTAAAACTTTTACAATTTCTGTTTTTATCTAAATAAAATTAATTATTTTTATTTTATCTTTTGTTTTTTAGAAAAATAGTCATATATTACTTTAATGTATTTTTTAACATATTCTTCGTCCATAAACAAAGTTTTTAATTCTATTAACATGAAATAGAGCTAGATCCCATCAGATGGAATGGAATAGAACAATGGACAAGCAGCGCAGGTGGATGAGTGGATCCCCTGATTACACAGTACTCAGACCCATCCGTCTTTTAAAAAATCATGCCGAATAATACGGCCGCTGCAGGGGTTGCTTTTTATCTATGGAGGGATGGTTTCGTTAATGAGATTTAAGAATTTCAACGATCGATATTGCCATTAGCTTATGAAGAATGAAGCATTACTGTTGGGCGGTGGGGTAATCATTGACGGATTGGGGTGACTGTACAAGCATTAAGAATCCAGAGGGCTGGTGCTGCTGTTGATGAGATTGATCAGATATTCAAATGTTTAACTGTAAAGCTATATACCCTTTAATCTTGGCCTAAGAGCATCAAGTGATGGCGATAGGGGCTGTGGTTGGAGGTCGATGCAGGGGATGCCATTGAAAATTCCAGCCATGTGATTGAGGGTCCCTACTGAGCCATCCTTTTTAGGTATTAAGCTTTGACTAATTCGAGATAGCACCTGGAGGATATGCCATGCAAGCTCAGCTCTCCTGATCGCCAAAGTATTTTCATTCTTCAGCACAGACGACTTTCATTCCTTTGCCGGCGGCAGCAGCATTTGGATAATTCGCCGTGTGTAGGGCACCAACATCTACGCTGGTCTTCTAGTTTCTAGTGGCATTAAATATCTTCTTGCCTTTCTTCTATTTTGGTATGCAAGATCCGTCAACTTCCACACTAGTACATTATTGTATAAATTGTTTCGTAGTTAGTAACCAAATTTAAGATAAAACAAATTTGTGCTTCCATCCTGTCTAATATTTGATTTGGATAACTTTAATTAACAAAATAGGTGGGATTTCCAAACTAATTTCACCAAACGTAAGAATGAAACCAATTAGCACCAACACTTATCCTATATTTAGTGTACAACAAAGTAGAAAGAGAAGAGAGATGAGAAGCTTTCAAAAAAATGATAAATATAATTTATTTTATTTTATTTTATTTAAATTAAAGATGAGTAATTGATAAATATTATCTCATTGACATTAAGATAAAATTTTTATAATTTATTTATTTTTATCAAATCAGACAAATTATTCATTTACATTCTTATTTCTTTGCATTCCAATTAAACATACAATAAATAATCATGAAGCATTGTTGTGACAATGGAGGGCAAGGGAAACGACCGACATTCTAAGTTCCCCATGGAAATGAGAAATAATCTGGAGAGTGAAACAAAAGCAAGCTTTGAGAGTCACCTCACATCACCTCTCCAATCCAAGTACCTCAATGATAATTTAGAAGGCACTGCCTGTATCCATAATTTATGACTCCTTTCTCGCAATGAAGGACGCCAGACCCACTAAACATCTGGACTCCACTCACGGCTTCGATTATTATAAACACAAAACTAGGTCGTCAAATTATTAGTCTGTCACGTTAGGAATAGTCATCTGACTTTGATGACCAGATTTTTCTTTTTTTCTTTCTCTCTTTTGCTTTATTAGCTGCATCATCAACGCAAACATGATCGTGATCATTCGTTTCAGTGATTTTCTCTTATCTGCAAAGTATTCCCAACTGTCCCGACCGTGAAAGCTAATTGGAGATACAAAATCTTGGAGTGAGGAGAATTATTAGAAGCAGTAAAAGGTGTCCTGAGATTGTAAAATACTTGAGGAGGGTAAACAGTGAAAATACAATACAATCATTTTCTTCAAGAATTGGATAGAAGCATACTCATTGGAGATAGATAATTAGGATCCACTCAGTTTTTTTTTTTTTTTTTAATTGAGAAAGATTGCTAGGATTAATGGGCCTTTGCTGCGTGCTGGTTTTCCGCTTTTAAGGGCTTTATGATTGGAAAAGATGCAAACAAGAAGAGCCATATATTTCAATTATTTAAAATAATTGTTCAATTCGTAAAATATTATTTATTATATTTATAAATTTTAATTTTATTATTTTCTTGACATAACCTACTTAGAAGGTAATAGAATTTGTCAGATGACATTTTGTAATTTGTCCTCATTAAAAGCAAAAACATTTATATGTCGATAGGTTTAAGATGATCCAAACTATACTAAATTAGTATAGGTAATTATGAGTTTCGATTTAATTTTTACGTCTAAACTCGAATGAAGCCAAGCTTTGGCTTAGGTTAGCTTGGCTTGGTTTGAGTGTGAGCCTGATTTGATTGTATCTATTAAATTTTGAATTTTCTAAGTAGATAGATGGATGCCTCATTTTCCATTTTGGTCTTATGAGAAAATGATTTTTTTTAATACGTTGTATTTTGTTCTATAATTTTTTCAAAATCAAAGATTTTAAGAGGCATTAACAAAGCATAGTTTGATAAACTCTTGTAAATACTACTAATATATTAAAATTTTAAGTCTCAACATCTATTAATAATGACTCGTTTTCATTTTTTGTTAAAAAAAAAAAAGAAATGAATAGACATAGTTCAAGTATAATATTTTTAATTTAAAATTAAATCCAACTGGATTCACAAATCCCATCTGACGCTCGACACTCCGTTGATTCATATTTGTTTGCATGTAAATGGATGAGGATGGAAGATCTCGACCATCCTTCTTTATATCAAAGTAGGGACACACTAATGATATGGTAAATCTAATAGTAGTTGGAAGGTGATAAAATTTAATTTCTTTACCAATTTAGGTTAAGGCATGCAGTTGACAAAAGTACGCCGTAGAGATGGAAATTAATTGGCTTAGCTGAAGAATCTTAAATTCAGACATTGAAGTTCAAATGTCAAGGAAGCAGAGGCATCATTTAAATTTTTACCAACGTAACTGTTGTTTGCAATTAATATGCTTACCAGTTTTGGACGAGAGAATAAAGTTTGATCATACTCCTTCGGTCTCTATTTATCTATTATAATTGAAATGTTTTAATATTTCTTTTTATTTGTCACATTAAAAAAATTTAAATACGATTAATATTAATTTTATTACTATATCCTTGTATTAAATAATTTTGAAAAATAAAAGTGTAATAACTTTGAGATAGAGTTAAGCAGACAACATAAAAAAATAGTTATAGAGAACATAAAATCTAATGGTATTTTTGGAATGTATAAATAAAGTTGTATAAATTTAAGATACTAACTAATTTTTCTTAAACTATGTGAAGTACTTAATTGTGACAGATAAATAGAGACGGAGGGAGTAATAAAATATTTATTAAGGGTGTTGAAAATAATATTATAATTTAGATAAAATTCCTATTCTACCCATATAAAAAACGTGATACTTCCTCCGTCCCCTTTTATCTGTCTATTTTAATTAAACTTTTTCTCCCAATTTATATGTCCTATTAGCAAACCAAGACAATATTAATTGCTATTTTTTCACAAATATCATTCTTTAATACAATAAATATTGTGCACTTGTAGTGAAAAATAGAACTAAATTAAATATGCTTACTACATATAAAATTTTAAAATTTGATTATTCCTTAATAAAGAGAGAAATTCTTTGAGGGTAAAATAGAAAATGTTAATTAATTAACCGAAAAATCTTATTTTTCTTAAAACTTGTAAATCGGTTAAAGTGGACTGATAAAAGGGGATAGAGGGAGTAGTTGTTAATAGTTGGTGAAAATTCTCAAGAAGTAAGAAGAAAAAAGAGTTTTGAAAAGTTGTGCAATTGATTTAGAATAAATGAGGATAAAGTGAGAATAAACTAATCATTAATTCTAAAAAAATGTACATGAACAAGTATTTTGAAACAAAACAAAAAAGTTTCATGAACAAATACTTCCTCCATCTTAAAAAGAATGTCAATATAGTAAATGGCACACATATTAAGAAATTGCTAAAACTTATACAATTATAATAGAGAATGACTATTATATCCCTGCATAAAAGTAAACTTTATTAATTAGATTGGGAATACACATACTTAATAAGTCAAATATTTAATGAGTAGTTGAAGAAGTGATAAATTAGGAATATACATAATAAATACATTCCTAATTTATAAAATTTACAAATATTTTGGTATAATAAAAATATAAATTTTTTATATTCTTTTTAAAACGGGGAAGTATTTTGAAATGGAATGAGTACTAATTTGATTCTTATACATTACGGTGAAAGAGCGTAAAATAGAACGGGTCAAATAAATCGTAATTTTTATTTATAATTTAATAATTTATCAAAAGTCTATCAAATACTTACAAATTACCATAATATATCATTTAAATTCAAAAATTAAACATATAACCAACATATAGACTTTATTAAATATAATTAATTTTAATCTGAAATGATTTTAATACTGTCATTGTCAACCTAAGAGGTTATGGGAGCTGCAAATGTCGTCACAAGGGAGTACATTATTTATTTTTAAATTTACATAGTAATGGACGGGTAAATTTAACATAGGTAGCGTGGGGAATAATTTGTGGTTGAGCAGTTAAACTACCGATTCTGCTCTCGAATAATAGAGTAATTAATCTAAAAGATTCGGATTTCGAGAACTGGAAATATTCGGAAATGAACACGGTGCCTTGGGATAAGTATTTTTCAAGAACACAATGATTACGTGGAAGCCCACCAATGATGGGATGGACCCATGAGGAGAAAACCATGAAGAAATACACTGTTTAGAGAGAGTAGTACTCCACTTAGGATGATTATCGAAAATGACTTTATAATTGTAATTGAACTCTCTTTCGGCGCCAAAATTCTTCGAGAGAATTAGTTTACCGGATTGAGAAGCAAAGCCTCCGTGCTTTTGAAAAAAAAAATGTAGTCGAAAGTCTTAAATTGAAAGTGGGATGGAATATTTTCAAAAAGACGATTTGGGTGTCACAATCGGGAAGAGATAAGAAAGTAAAGTAAATGGTTTCATGCCTCCCTCCCTGCACACTCCTACCGCAATCCATGACTTAATGCATACTTGCATTTTAAGCGTGATATTTTTAAATGCCCATATTTGGGAACACTTTCTACTTTCTCAAATTTTATTTTTGGTTTATCCTGATTGGCTAATTTATGCAAGAAGTCTTCTATGGGCTATTCGCAATGAGTCTTGGAAGAGAGATATACATCAGTCGATTAGACATATTAAAAGACAGACAAAAAGACTAAATAAATAAAAAGTTTGTGATATCTAATAGAATTTCTCATGCGGATTCTCGAATGGACTAGAGATTTTAGAGTGATCCATGTTCGTACCCTTCATTTGTTCTTATTTAGATCTCACTAGAGAACCTGCCTGTTCATTTGTTTTGCTAAAGCTGTGTTGCTTTCCATTGCCTCCGCTATAGGCCGGCCTATTAAGCTTGATGACGCTACCGCCCAATTAACGCGACCTATTGTTGCTTGAATTTTGCATTGAACTAGACCTTCTCAAGACCTTGCCCAAACGAATATGAATTGGTGATGGAGATGAAATATTTTTTTCGGCCGGTCACCTACGAGAACCTCCCTTCATACTGCAAGGATTGCAGGCGAATTGGATATTCAACCTTTGAACGTGAATCATCTAAAAAGAATAATGATAAATTACAATGAATGTTTAGTTTTGAATGGCATTGGGTGAAAGTCTATAAAAATTGATTTGAGAGGAGTTTTGTAAAAAATAATTAAATATATGAGATCAAGTAAGATTTAAAAAAAAAGAATACGATATATTGTGAATAGATGACTATTATTAGAAAATAAAAAATATAAATATATTTAAATTAAAGTAAAATTTTAGTTTAAAATAGAATTGAAAAATCGTAAATTTACTTAAAGTCTAAATTCAATTCATTTTTTCAAGTAAAAAAAGGGTCTTTTTTGCAAACCCTTGTTTTTAAGAAGCCTTTTGCTTTCTTTTAAAACAATCTTTTGCAAGAATATAGGTATTAGTTTTTTTTTAAAACAGTGATATAGTTTATTATGTAAATAAACAAAAATGAAAAAAAGAAAAGAAATAGAAATGTTTATATTCATTGGTTTAAATTATTTCTCCTAGTTTATGTGAAACACTCCTACCACCGGAGTAGGGGTCCAGCGATTCAGCCGTCTTTCTTTCTTATACGGGCTAATATGGGTTGGCGATTCTCTCTCCGGTGGAACTCAATAGTGTTCTTTTGTTCTAGCGGGGTCGTTCTTTCCTGCTAATGGTGTGATTGGAAAGAGTTTCATTCAAGTTCAAAATTTTATTTTAATATTAATTAAATAATTTTATTTTTTAAAAATTATTATATATTATTTAAATTTTACATATTCAATAATTTTTATTATATTTAAATAAACTAATCTCAATTTATTTTTTATTCAATTATACTCTTCGCCCGTTAGGCTTGCTATGAGGATGTCCAATATTTACTGTGAATATGTAAAACTGAATATTAAATAATAATAAATTTTAATCCACTATTTTTAAACCCATCATTCTTAAACTTGTCAAAATAAAAATAAAATAAAAAGACACAAAAGGTGAAACATCCTAAAAATAATACGGGAGTGGGTCACCATGCGTCAAGGGCTGCCTTAGTAACTTGGCACGGTTAAGTATGCGCGTGAGCAAATATCTTTAGTGTATATACGGCCTTTTTCTTTTTCTTTCTTCCCTCTACACATCTCGGGGCTGTCTTCCAAAGATATCAGCTCTTGACTTATATGAACAAAAATGGATACTTAACCAAAAAAAAGGTCTGGCAGAGAAAGAAATTAAGAAGAATAGCCTTATATTACCGGCCATAACAGTTGTAAGCACGTCCATTTTCCACTCCTTTATTACTCTATCCAAACTGCAGTCCCTGTGTGGTCTTGTCCCCGTCCGCAGGTGATTGCGTTCCCACTCCTTTCTTATTTTACTATTTGTATAATACACGTACGCCTACGCTCAATTCAATCCACCTCTTTATGTGTCCTCATGTCCACGAGAAAAAGCGCGAAACAAGCGCGCCGTCTAACGCCGGCAATGCCTCAACAATGAAAGCGAAAACGACGTCCCGTAGTTTACGTAGTGGAAAGTGACGGCCGTTATTGTAGACGGAGAGCTAGTTTGACCGGTGCTGATAGGCCACCTTTGCAGCCTTGCAAGACTTGCACAGTAAAACTTTCATTTTCATGATTTCCCCGGCAAGGCGCTCACACACCCTCTCGCACGTCCAGCCCCCACTCCACGCCAACCCAGCCAAAAAAAAAAAAGTTTTTATATATATATATATTATATAAATTAAAAAATATATAATTGAATATTTAGAAAATTAATACGTCCAAATAACTACAATATTAAATTCTATTATATATATATATTTATTTGATATCTATGTATTACATAAATTACTTATATTAAATTATTTTTTAAATTAAATGTCTCTTTATTAACTATTTTTCTTAACCATTAAACTTTATAAATGCCAAAAGGGATGTATTCTGAAATAGAACATTGGAATAGATCACGTGATATTTTGTGTTGGATTATTTTTTAAGGTAAAATTTATTCGTTGTATTTATTTTTTTATTAAATATATCTCTTATCATTGAACTTTAAATATTTTAAAGCGTATGGATTGTGGAATAAAACTTTAAGAATATATAACCTTCATTAGAATTCAATTACTTAAGCTTCAATTATTTGTTACTATAGGAGTATTTCACATCTCTTTATATATATATAAATATATCTCTTATCATTGAACTTTAAATATTTCAAAGCGTATGGATTGTGGAATAAAACTTTGAGAATATATAACCTTCATTAGAATTCAATTACTTAAGCTTCAATTATTTGTTACTATAGGAGTATTTCACATCTCTTTATATATATATAAATATATCTCTTATCATTGAACTTTAAATATTTCAAACCGTATGGATTGTGGAATAAAACTTTGAGAATATATAACCTTCATTAGAATTCAATTACTTAAGCTTCAATTATTTGTTACTATAGGAGTATTTCACATCTCTTTATATATATATATATATATATATATATATATATATATATATATAATATATTATAGAGAGAGGAAGAGAGATTTGGTGAGTGGTTTATCATAAAAAAACAGACTATGATTAGAAATATGGGAATTATTGGAGAGCAATGGCGGCAAATTCTCTACACAGAAGCGACACAAATTCGAAGGCAAAAAGAAATAGAAGTAAGAAGAATATGAAAGCGGGCGTGCGCTTTCAGAAACGTTAGACCGCTACAGCATATGGATTTGGAAAACGACCAAATCCAAATGATTTTAAAAGCTGTAAGTGCAGAGCGAAGACAGATGGGGTTTCTCTCCGAACTGTTTTGCCCGTAGAATATGTGAGTATATGCTACTGTCCTTTTTAAAATGATCTCCCATGGCACTATGGATAAATTAGAGTTCTCGTCGATTAGAATGGAATTTACGCTCAGATTATTCCTTTGTCTGATTAGTGAGTTGCAACATTTCCAATAGATCTTTATGTTTCTTTGTCGAATTAAACATTCCATTCCCATTTTAATGGTTTCATGCCTCCATCGAGACCGGCATGGCTGCTCTTTTTTTCTAAACAGCATCATGCTCTGTCTCGCTGGCTTTAGGTTTTTAAGTGTCCTGTTTGCATATCTTTATCATGTCTAATTCCAACTTTGTCTTGTATCTTTTTAATATTTTTATTATGTAATTGTTTGGTTTTGCATTCAAGAATGGACGTGATTATAAAAATTACAGGACTCGTTATGATAATGAGTTTTAGCAAATTCTTTATTCTTGCTTGGTTTAGTAATGCAATGAGAATCATTCTTTAACTTGTTGTTTGAAAAAAATATATTACTCATAGTTCCGTTCAAAAATAGTATTGAACTTTTTTTATTTATTTACTTTAAATCGTATAAGTTTTGATTAAATATAAATAATTCATATAATTTCAACTTATTCATTACCCAAAAATCCTCCAACTAAACATCTTAGATGGCTAAATTATTAATTTATGAAAGGATAAAATACTCTAATTGCCCTCCAACTTGTTTGGAAGTCTCAATTCCGCCCTCTCCAACTTAAGAAAAAAAAGAAGAAATCATCCCTTAAACTAATTAAAACGTTCATCGGTGACTTTCCCGTCGAATTAAGGTGTTGGGCAATAATGGAGTGCCATCACGTACCATTCTTGTGCTATTTTTTTTTTTAAAGATAAATTTTCAAATGAAAATCTTTAATTTCAATTACAAAGCATTTTTACTTTTCTCAAAGATTGTATTAATGGGTGAATCGTAAAGGAAAACTTTTAATTTCAATTACAAAGCATTTTTACTTTTCCAAAAATTTCTATTACTATGTGCATCTTTAAGGGAAAATTTTTTATTTCAACCCAAAACCCCTCATTTTTTCCCCTAAATATTTTATTAACAAATGAATCGCAAAGGAATTTTTTTGATTTCAACTATAAAACGCTTCTTTTTTCCCCAAATCTTCCATTTTTAATTGACCTAATTTCCAAACATACATGCAATGAGTCGAGAGGTGGGGAATATAGTCGCATGCTTAGAATCTGATAAGAGGAAAGAAAATTCAGTTGGGTGAAAGGGGTCGGAAAACATGACCGTTTTGAATACCCATGTCGGAGATAAGGTCGGCAACGGAGTGAACAGTTCTCAATAGTTTGACACAAATAAGAAAACCTTGCTGTTTTGTGGGCGCAAGAAAATATATATTTTGATATACAAAATATAGTTGGCTTGTAATGAGATGGTTTATTGTTGAAGATGGTGTTGGATTTGAGGAAATTGAGTTTGGGATCAATTGTTTGAGCTATTGATGAGTTTTCTTAATAAGGACGATGTGCACTTTCAGAGGATTTGGGAAAAAAGGAAAAATTTTGATATTGTAATTGAGTGATTAGATTAAATTATCCTTAAAAAGTAACACAAAATGGCATGTAATTAGTCTTTGTTAGCACATAACGTCTCAATTTGGTGCAAGGGTTACAAATAAACGCATTAATTAGTTTAAAGGTTGTTTTGTTTTGTTTTTATTAAGTTGAAGAAAGAAATTAAGACTTCTTGATAGATTTAAAGACAATTAGAGTATTTTACCTTATATAAAATGCTATATTTTAGCTAGCTATATTAACATGATGCACAACATGCCAAAGTGAAAAATTCGTTACTTTTTTAAGGTTATTAAGAACTAGTTACTATTATAGGCTCACTAATTTGATCTTTTAATAACATATTTTGTAAAAAAATATTCTATTCGTCCCATTTTATTTGTTTATTTTAATTGATTCATAAGTTTTAAGAAAAATAAAATTTTTTTAGTTAATTAATCAATGTTTCCTATTTTATCCTAAAAGAATCTCTCTCTTTATTAATAAATAATCAAATTCTAAAGTTTTATATATTATAAACATATTTAATTACTTTTATTTCTCACTATAAGTGTAGAAGTATTCATTTGTATTAAAAAGAAGTATTTGTGAAAAAATAATAATTAATACAATTTTGATTTGTTAATGAAATAGAAAAATAAAAATAAAAATTTTAATTAAAATAAACAGATAAAAAAATGAAAAAAGTATGAAAATTTGAATGTAAAATTCAAGATGCCACTCTAACACAATCAATAAACAACCAAAAATATATATAACAATATAAAAATAAAACATATTTAAGGTTTGCGATAAAACACAATGATAGTAGATGTTTCCGAGACGAGGCAGCATGTCCTACGTCGGATACCTCCTTGGTCTTCCATAAGGGGATGTCTCCACAAATCAACAATTATTGCCAAGTTCTAAGTGATGTTTACCTAATGATATAAGTTACAAAAGAAGAAAAAGAAAAAGCATTTTCCTAAGGTAAAAAAGAAAAAGAAAAAGAAAAGCGGGGAAAGGAAGGAAAAAAAGTTGAAGAATTTAGTAAAATGTTTTTTCTTTTTGGGTAGAAAATTAATAGAATGTTTTTAATTAATGGTATGATATGCATTATAAATTTTATTTTTTAAGAAAATAAGTAATAATTTAAAATTTGTAGATTCAAAAGTACCGAATCCACCGAGGTACACAGAGCTCAGGTAAAAGCAAAGACGCATCAGACAACTTTAAACCGTGGGATTGCCAATGCCATGTCTCTCTGCCAAAAAGAAATCTTCTGCAGACAGATCCTGTCACAGTCCTTACCTGAACACAGACATATGTACTATACCTGCTTCGATGCCCCTCAGACCCCACTCCCTCACCCCCGTCGATGTTGAAATTTTCGACTCCATCCTCCACCAGTACGGCACCACCGCCTCCTCCGTCTCCGGCTGTACCCTACTCACTCCGTTCATTCCTCCGAGCTACCAGGCCAAGTACAAGAGGGCCATTCTAATTTGGGCACCGTGAGAGTGTTATTAGTTGATTTTTTTTTAAATTTTTGCTAAATATTATTTTCTTCATTTTAAAAATTATATCAATTTAATATCTGATACAAAAATTTAAAAATAATTAAGATTTGTATTTTTTCGGTTGGTAATTATACATATATTAAAATAAGTAATTTTTTAATTAATTAAATATTTATTTTTAAAATTTTGATTTATTTTCTCCATTTATTACTAAAAAGTATCCAAATTCTAAATGTTTAATATATTCCAAATTACTTCTTTTTCTTATTATTTAAATGAAATAAATTTATTGAGAAAGAAATTATTTAATATATGTAAGAAATAGAATGTTATTAAATACGAACAAATTCAATATATTAAATCTTAATTTTTTAACAAAACAAATAATTTAAGACAAAAAATAAACTAAAAACAAGATAAATAATTTAGAATAGAAAGAATATAATTATAATAAAACAAAACTATTCGATTAAAAAAATTTATTAATTATTTTTTTCTATATATTTATTAATAATTTATTAAGAATATATATATTTTTATTAAAAATAAATTAAAAATATAAATAATAAATTTATTTTAATTTTTAAAATTCATAAGTAAATATTTTAATATAATAAAAATAAAAAAATTTAACATAATTTTTATGATGAAGAGAATATTAATTGATTTTTTGAAACATAAAAAATAGCGTCTATACGCCAACTGTGACTCTGAGCCGATTACTTACATGCAAAGCATGATCGCCACGTGGCGCAGATGAAGACAAATGTCCCCTTACGCAGGCACCACACTTTAACAAATCAGAAAGGCGCCAACACGTTGTCTTAGGGTTCCGACTTTTCAAGTCAGTCTCTCTCTCTTTTTTTTTTAATTTTTGCCGAGGAGTAAGCTCGTGTATAGCATTACCAGTAATGTATAGCTAAGGAGTAGTAACTTTGTGACTCTAATAATTTGAAATTTACACATTGAAATTACATAATTAGGCTCATGTAATTACACACTGCAAAATTGAATTTTTTGATCAAAGCCTGTGGACCCCACTAGAAGATCACATGCAAGAGGAGTGAGCTCTGTCAGATACGGACCCATCACGACCCACTAAACCCAGTCGCACCCACAACCTCTAAAATCTTTCATCTTACCTGGCTACAACTCTGCAATTTACGCCTTTTCCCATTTGCTGCATTTGCGCGTGTTTTCACTCTCCAATCCCTGCGGCTGGAGTACCCCAGCACTTAGGGTTCCAATCCTACTCTCTTCAATCCTCATTCTCTCCCTCCCTCTCCCCCCACGCGAAAAAAATTTGCTTATAAAACAGGCGCTGGCGTTTTTACTTTCTCTCTCCATGCCCATTCACTCTCTCCGTAGCAGTTTCATTCTGCATTTCTTTGTTTTCTTCCCATTTCCCTCTAGTTTTACTCTCTACTCGGGAGATTTTTTGGTTGGGCCCTTGTGAGTTGAGAGAAGCTCAAGTCGCTGTTATGATTAAACCTTAAAGAAGCCGCAATCCCTCATATCCCAACCCACAATCCTCTTCTTGAAAGCCTTGCCACTTGTGTGTATCTGTCCAAGCACCTCAAACAAAATCTTCAGTCTATTTATAGACCAAGAGAAATCATCTGTAGCTGAAGGTGAGTTGAGTATGGCTAAGAATTCGGACGATTGTGAGTACTGGTTACCCCCACAGTTCTTGACCGACGACGACGACCTCTTTACAGAGTTCAAGAACAACAAACATGATGGCAGAAACGGTCTGAGTTTTGGGGGAGATTATCAGCGTGACTTTTCGTTTGGATTTTCCGGCTTTGGGCCTAACTCGGATCTGAGTTCACCTGTTGATGGCTCGACCGAGACTGAGAGCGACGAAGAGGACTATATCACTGAGTTAACTCGCAAATTCTCTCACTCCACTATCCAAGACTCTGGTTTAGCGTACGAAAATAGAAAGGTACTTTGTAAACCTCCCATTTCTTGCTTATTTTAACTGCTTCCATCTATCTGTGAAACCTCAAGTGACAAAGCGCTTTTCTCATTTTCTTTTTGCCATGCCAGGGATGGAGCTTGTCTCGTTCACCACAATCAACGCTTTGCAGTGCTTTGGGTGCCTGTGACTGCAACCAGGGTTCTAGCCGTGGCAGCCCAAACTGCCCTTCGAGGGTCTCTTCACCTCCGGGGGTGGGCAGGGCTGAAGGGGCATGGGATCTGCTGTATGCTGCTGCAGGGGAGGTTGCCCGTATGAGAATGAGCGAAGCTGGAACCGGGATGCACTCAAAGAATAACGGACCGTTTGGTCCTCCTAGAAAGCCCAGTCCTATCACAGTACCCCCGAGGAGCCCTAGCCCAAATATTGGTTTTCACCCCAACCAGCCCCATCTTTCTTACCAGCATTTGAAAGCCGTACAGGTAAGCTAAACAGTGGAATAAGTTGTTTTACCCTTCCCACTTTGGCATTTCTCACTGTTATTTTGTTTGCTTGAAGTCTGATTTTCTTTGTATGGTTGTAGTTTGAGCAGCTAAAGCAGCAGCAGCTGATGAAGCAGCAAGGGACTTTAGTTTGGGGGCAGGGGAAGTATCAGATGAACAACAATCAGCAAATGCTGCAGAGCCGGGGTAGGATTGGGAAGCCTAACCTCTCAATAACAGCTTGGCCTACTTTAGAACAGGCTCAGCGGCAACAGCTACAGCCGCAGCAGCCTGGCACGGGCATGCGGGCTGTATTCCTTGGAAATCCCGGCTCCAAAAGGGAATGTGCTGGAACTGGCGTTTTCTTGCCTAGAAGATTTGGCACCCCAGCCGAAACTCGCAAGAAGTCAGGTTACTTCTCTCTCTCATCTAAATTATTAGGAAAATTTCTATACCCGCCAAGTGAATGCATCTATGTGATCAAATGCTTTAGGTTGGTTTCAGTTTCAGATTTAGTAATTTGGAGTTAATTGTGATGCATGTGTCATCTGCTGGATAATAACTTCTTTGCCTGCCTTTTCTTTTACTGCCATTCACATGCTACGCATGTTGTGGCTTACGGTTGCCGTAAATTCCCATTGTAATGTGCTCCGAGTAACTGACTTGTTTGACCCAGATCTGTTCTATTTTGTTTTCTTTTGCTTTGTTTTTTGTTGCTTATTGAAAAATGTTCGGGAATTTAACTTGGTCCGTTTGTGCCTGTCCATATTTTGCTTGGTATTACAGGGTGTTCGACGGTTTTGCTGCCAGACAGGGTGGTCCAGGCCCTGAATTTGAACTTGGGGGCGGTGGATTCTCAGGTCCATAACCGATATAATGCAAGTGTGGCTGCTGATTATGGTACTGGAATAGTCATTTTGCAGGGGCACGTTAATGTTTCTGTTTTGCTTCTTTGGTGGGTTTGTGCTGACCCCAGTTTCTGTGTTAACGTGCAGATGTCTCTGCCGCGAAGCAGAGAAATGGTGTGGTGATCCCTCAAGTTCAGCAGAGGCGCAGTGTGAGACCACATACAGTGTTGAGCCCCGAGGTGAGGCTTCCTCAGGAGTGGACTTACTGAGAGGATCCAAATCTCAGTTAATTTGAAGGTTTTAGGAGTAGCGAAAGGAATTTGAAGAGTTTTAGAAGCAAAGGAGAAGTTTGTTTTGTTAGTTTGGGATTTAGGTATTTAGGAGCATTTTAGGTTAGGGAAATACTTAAAAAGGCAGGCTTAAAGAAAAGATGGCGATGATGATCAATTAATAGGTTAGGGTTATTGATGAAATGGTTCTTTTGGCTTAGTGTTAGGAGGAAAAAATAAAAGGCGAGAGTCCAGTTCGGAGGATGGATTGGAAAGAAAGAATGCGACAGCTTTTTTGTTCATGGTGGTCGGCTCTGGGTGCAAGAAAAGTGGTGGATGGCAGTTATCTTTTTTGCTTGTTCTGATGCAATGATAATGATAAATAAAGTTTGTAGTAGTGTTTGCAATTTTCTGTGTTTCTATCTCAAAGGCAAAATATGCCAAGAGGGTTGTGTCATGTTTTGGTAGGAATTACGACCCTCTTGTTGTTTCAGTTTATCTCCGTAGACAATAGTGGCTTTTTGCTGATCTGATGATATAATCTCTTAAAATGGACTTTTGTAGAGAAGATCTGTGTTTGCCCATTCACCCATCAGCAGTTGCATAATTATTATTAGTGAATAATCATAACTTACTCTTCACGTACGCTATACAGCTAGACTATTTTCTTAATAATCTGCAATTGATGTTGTCTCATCACTGTAATACACTTACATTCCTTCACATGCATAGCTACTGCCTGGCATTTTTTAACTCTAGCGGTCGTCCACAAGTGAACAAGCTAGTTCTGCTACTTTCGTAGTCTTTGGGCAGCTGGATTTTTGAGTCAAGTAATGCTTTCGGTGCATCATCGGCTTCGATGGACTAAAATTTTCTTGGAAAGCATGTGTCCAGACTATGCAACTTCCATACAACAATTTTTTAATTTCTGTGAATATGCTATATTTGACTTAGGCTTCGCCTTTTGTCTTGTCCTCCCCTAAAGCACCGCTAAGTTCTTTATTTTAGTACTTAACATTTCACCTGAAGGTTTAACCGATTTGATATAAATACTATAGTAATATTTTACCTTAAGCATAGTGTCTTCTCGAAGCGATTGGGGATTCTAACTCCAACCCAAGTTGGGTTTTGGGTTAGAACGCATTTCTAGTAGAAAACCAAACTCCAACTTGTGAAGGTTCTTTGAGGCTTTCACATTAGTCGAAGGAGTATTTGATTTGATGATTCTAGTTGGGCATAAAGAAGTACCGTAGGGGGAATAATTAACGCAAGTGCCAAAAGGGTCTTCTCATTCTCACGGGAACTGCGACAATCACGCGGTCCGGTACACGCACACCATTTACCAAACCAAATTTGGGTGTTGATTAACGTTATCTGTGGGTCGTGGACGTGACTTCCATGATGTATATATACCTACGAGTATGACTTGGTCCATATTATTGCATTGGGATGACATTTTGTTTCTTTTGGAGTCGCGATTCCGTGACCCCCGAAAGACTTGCACTTTCACTTTGATCAAATATTTATAATTTTTTTAATAAAATAAATACCATATAAATCGCTAATGCGAAGATTTATGAATATAAAGATTTACTACTTAAAATTGAAAAAGTAAATTATAGAAATCGATATTATAATTTTAAAAAATTTATAACAAAAAGTAAATTTAAGAATTTTTTAATACAAATTTAAAATTTTGAGGAACTGCTTCATCTCTGGTTTACTCAATGTCGAAGGTCTTGCTGGCTTGTATTACACTTTTGTCCTTCCGCAACAAAATATGAAATTCACAATCTACTATAGTTATAAGTATTAAGATGTGGGTTCAAGCTGGCCCGGCACTATCTCCTTTTTTCTTTTTTTTTTTTTTCTAATGAAATATTTCGTTAACTTGGACATGGGAACCACAAACCGTATAGACAAAAATGGGGTAGAGTCCAATTTATATCGAACTGAGACAAAGAAAATAATAATAATAATAATAATAATAATAATGAAAGATATACGACTTTATTGTTTAATCAAATACTTCAACAACCTTCCTTTTGTAATTTATCAAAACGATAAATAATCACTATTTCAATTGGGCCTAATTGTAAAAAAGAAAAAAAAAAATCCTGGCTAGGGTTATAACTTATAATCCGGCGGCAAATGAGTGCAGCCCTACTCCCAAGAAAATTTGAAGAAAAAAACAGACGCGCTTCGTTTTTTTATTAAGTTTAGGTCAAACCTTGCTTTTGATTCGGATCGATTTGGGCAAAATTGAAGCTGGGACTGAGCAGTACTTCAAGCTTTCCAGCCAGGTACCGACAGGAGGAAGAAATCCCCGTGGCCAGCTACTTTGTTTGGTTGGTCAAGTTATTACAAACCAGCTGAAAATAATATGGCTGTTGGTTCACCAAACAAACCGGCTATCTCCTGGCCCTGGCCATCTTCAATTGTCTTTCTGCCATTTGCCACCGTCAGGGCATACGACGTAGCTCTCTCTCTCTCTCCTCACAATTGCGATTTACGTCGGTAGAGTATCTTTTTGGGGCTTCCTATTCAAAGTTGCTCACCAACTAACAAACCTGCCTTTTTAAGGTTGTTACGTCCGCTGCCAAGTTGGTGAAATTAAATTATTAATTATTGCTTACGCTCTCTGCATTTTTTACTGTGGCAGAGAATCACTCATACAGTTCTAATTGTATTTTTTTTAATTAAGAATATATCCTTGGTTGTTTCGATAGTAATGCTGCATTAATCTTTACCCACATCGCGCTGACCCTTCCATAAATATAATTCCATTCGAAGTTTCAGTCGCAAATTTCCTTTTTCCTTCTTTTTCTTAATAGTCTACTAGCTCTCAGGTAAGAAAAAAGTCTGAAGGCTTTCGGGGTGGGCCATGGGTGCTTCAATTTGGGCTTTTAGTCCGGCTCCCAGTCTTATGGGCAAACCTGAAATTGGGCTTGCAATGGATGAAGTCATTCTCCTCACCCTATGCAGCCGGCCCAAGATTGTCATCTAATGTTATTTTTGTCGGTTAGCAATTTTTTTTTCCCTGAGGTAGGAGAATTTATGGATTGTGCTTTTCATGCCAGGTAAAATCACTTTAATTTTAAAAAATTATCATATATTCATAATATATAATATTTTATTTCTTTAATTTTATATATTTAATAACTTTTTATTATATTCCTATAAATACATATCAATCTAATTTCTATCTATTTATACCATATCTATTTTTTGAAACTATCACCGGAAGGGAATTCTGAGGCATATGAGAGGAGAAAACCTGAAAGCAAGCAACTTTATTATTGTTTTAACAGTTAGTTTTAGTTTATTGAAGCACTGATTCACCGTTAGTTTGATAGGATCGAGCACTATTTTACAAAATGATTATAAATATTTTGTTCGATAAAGATAATAGGATGTAAATTAAATTAATCACATATCGATAATAAAATAATATTTTTAATTAAAATTTTTGTTTTTTGTTTTAATTTCTTTTCTTGTACTTGTCATATTTAAATTTGGCGTAGATATTTATAAAAAAATTTGATTAAAGATAAATTATTTATTAATTAGATTGATGAATTAATAAAATTTATATTTTTAAATAAAAAGAAAAAAAATATTTTTAATATTTAATTTTAGATTAGGAGAGTGATAATAATAATAACATCTAAACATGGGGAGTTAGCGGAAAAAAAACAGGAGAAATATTACGGAACGGACAGCCCCTTCAACCGGTTGGTCAACTAACAGATCAACAGCTTGGGGCTACTGTCCCTCTCCCAAGCCTCTACTGCTCAAATCACTATCGTTTCCACTGAAACTGTGGCTGTACCGCCAAGCATTATTAAATTTTCATCTCCTAGGGTTTTCCGCTTCCTGCTGCATTTATTCTACCTGATATAAACTCAATCTTGTCAATAATTTTGTAATACCGATTAGATTTTCCAGGAAGAGCTGCTATGGCAGTAGATGAAGATGCTCAGCAAGAATTTAAACCTTCGAAGAGGAAAACCCCTTCTGATCAGGATAAAAGGTCAGTCCTCTTTACCTTTTTCATTTTTCCTTCCGCATCTATCTCCTTGTTTGATTATTCGATCAAAAGAAGTTATCGGACTTGTTGATTGAGTGATTTCGTGTACATAGGAAGTTGAAGATTGTTCCAGGAAGTTTGATGAAAGCTGTGGTTAGGCCTGGAGGTGGGGAATTGACACCTGCTGATGGTGATCAGGTATTTTGTCAATTTGTGTTTTTTTCCAATAAATCAAGGGTGTAATGTAAGTTGCAAAGTCATGAATTGTTGCAGCATCAATTTCTATTAACAGAGTTATTGATAGAAGGATGAAGATTCAGTAACATGTGCACCGAATCATGCAGGTTATTTACCACTGCACCATTCGCACATTGGACGGAGTTGTTGTTCAGTCCACCAGAAGAGAATTTGGAGGTCAGTTTTGTTTCATGCTTCATTTGTAAAAGATTGCTTTCAAAAGGAAAAGCAAGCGAGAACTCTATATGTTATCAAAAGGAAATAAGAAGGCTGAAAGTGAACTACTATGACCTCGGCATTCACTTCACTTTGTTGGTTCACAATTGTTGTAGGACTGCTTCTTGTGCTTGATTGACTTTTGCATTCTTACCATTTTCAGAAACTGGAAAGTAATCCCCTTAACTGTAGTTTTGAATATTCATGGCAGTTAACAAAAACCTACTGGTTACATTTGCCTGAACATTATGCATATTGATTTTACTTTTTATGCAAGAAGCTATTTTCTCTCTGCTCACTGAATATCAAAACATCTCACATGTAAACAGGTAAGGGTACACCAATAAGGCATGTTTTGGGCAAAAGCAAGATGATATTGGGGTTGGTGGAAGGAATCCCGACAATGCCGAAGGGTGAAATTGCTATGGTTATTAGTTCAACCCTTCTACATTTACTCTTGAACAAAGTCTAATGCTTACTGATCTTGAGGAGAAGGACACTATGTTCTTCCATATCTGCACTTAACTATTTTCTCTAGAAGAATTATCTCAAATTGATTTTGACAATTAGTAATGGGTGAATCATCAGTCAGACACACTTAAGCACACAAAGAAAAGGGCTGATGACAGCACAAAAGGACCTACAAAGGAAAAAAGATCAATGGATTTTACACATTTTCTTTTTTTAGTATTTTTGCCATTCAGCATTGAAAGAGAAAGACATGGATTTTCCCATAGGGCTAAGTTACAAGTTGAAACATATTCCTGTAGTAAACCATTTCATCAATTGTGATACTTGATATTTCAACTTGCTTAGTAATCTAATCATGCTTCCAATTCTCCACTTTATCTTGTATTGATATTTCCCTTTTCCTGAGTTGCTTGATTCTTTTGGTCTCACTTGTCATTAGAATGTTACTTGATTCTTTTAAATTATTCTATGCGCTCAAGGAAAGAACTAAGGTTGGGACATCATTTTGTTGCATTCTGCTTCTCTTATTCATATTTCTTGCTAAAATCTTGTCCGTTAACAAATTTCTAATATTTGGCTTTCAGTTCAAGATGAAATCTGAAATGCATTATGGAGAGGAGGATTGTCCTGTTTCAGTTGCCGATGGATTTCCAAAGGATGATGAGCTTCATTTTGAGATCGAGCTGATAGATTTCTCTAAAGTCAAGGCAAGATGCTTGATTAGCAGTAATTCGCTAGTAATTGTCTTTAATAATAGCAAACACTGTCTGGATATACTTTGGCACATTTGAGATTCAGAAAAATATCTAAACTCTTCAATAGCTGTGGGTAGCTAAGTTGGTGGATATTTAGTAATGAAGATATTTGTATACACCTTACATGCTGATAGCTTTAGTACTTATTGGTTTTTAAGTTAATCTAAGACCTTCTTGGCAATAACTAGTTGGTTTTGAGAATCTGGTACAAAAAACATGAGTATGTGTCAATCATCCTTAGTCCATTACTGGGGCAAGCTTTGTGCTCTCTCTGATTAAGGTTTTATTTTTGGTTGATTTTCCTTTCAACGGGTTATTAAACTGTTAGTTTTATTCTTTTCTGTGGTTCTGATTTCATTTCCTTCTTCACGCATACTGAAAGTAGGTATTTTCATAGCAAGAAAAAACTTAAAGTGAGCTGAATGTACTTGTTAATCTGCAGAACAATTTCAACTTTTTGATAAATTATCAAGTAACTTTTCTCACTGCCTATTTCCTGCATTTTGTTATTGTGTTATATTATCCTTTTGGGATTACTACGCCTTGTAATTTTCATTATTTTTTACCTGTGGCTAACATTAGATGTGAAATTTTTTCTGTGTTCAGGTCATCAGCGAAGATTTAGGAGTCTTGAAGAAGGTAAAGTGAACGGGCAGGTGCATGTTTGCGTTCATTCTTTCTTACCTTTATTTCCAGGGTACAAGGGGAAAAATACTGTAAAACATGTCCGCTGAGAGTTTTAATATTATGTTGTTAGGTCAAGTTTCACTGAGTTTGAGCAGAGGACTGAGAAAACGAAGTTGATCAATGTTTGGCTTCTTCCCATTTGCTTGGGCTTTTTTAAGTTTTTGAGAAAAGTCCTTTTGGAGTAAATTGCTTTAGAAATTAATGTAATATTTTCATTTTTAACATCATTGCTAAACAATAGTCAGTTTTGAAAAGCACCATGCAATAGCATTCTTTTTCCAGCTTTTTAAAACTAAAATTAAAGTTGAAAAAGGAATCTAGAACACCTCAAAAGAACTCTTCCCATAAAATGCTGCAAACAGCTTATTTTAAGCAACCAAGAACATATTCATATTCAACCTGCCTTTCTGAAAAGATACTTGAACAAATGGAAATAAAGAAAATGCGATTTTTGGAAAGTAGTTAGTTGGTAAATGTGTTGCTTTTGCTGCCTTTCTACCCTTACTAATCTGTTAAGCAGCCTATTAGGGCCATGTACTGAAATAAGATAGGGGAATGAATATAACTTTTTTGTACAAAAAAAAGGAAAATATTAACGACAGACTTTAAATTATTAGTCTGATGGTGTCTAAGGAAACCTTTTTCGGCAGCATTTAATCATTATTATCTTCATTTCTATTAGCAGGTAATAGAAGAAGGACAGGGTTGGGAATCGCCCAGAGAACCTTATGAAGTTAAAGCTTGGTAGAAACTGATTCTCGCATTACTCTATCCCGCTACTTTGAACCTATGATAGTGATATATGAAATAGATTAATTACTTATATTATTTTTTATGGTTTCCAGGGTTATGGCAAAGTCAGGGGATGGCAAAATTATCCTGGCACATGCTAAGGAACCCCTTTTCTTTACTTTGGGAAAATCAGAGGTCAGTAACCGTATTATTCTGCCTTCCTTTTTTTTTTTCTTTCTTTTTATTGAGATTCATGCTTATGATCTTGACTTTGTTTTCCTACACATTCACCGATTGGATGTCTCTTTTCTGAAAATGTGCATTCCACCAAGTTCTTATGAAGTGAAATTAGGTCTATTACCCTGACTATTACTTTCTGCCCTTGGATCTGGTGCTTCCATTGTATCCTGGACAAAAAGTGAAAATATGTCCTGGAGTGGTGCCATGTTTCCATTGCTGTGTTTTTTCTGTCATTATGACATTTGCAAACATATTCCTAGTTTATTGCTAAATCTTTCTTCAGGTACCTAAAGGTCTCGAAATGGGAATGGGATCCATGTCACGTGGAGAGAAGGCGGTGATCTATGTGACTAGTCAATATATTACTGAATCTCCACTGCTACCTTCTGTAGAAGGTATTGAGGAAGTCCATTTTGAGGTGGAGCTCATCCATTTTTTTCAGGTATACTTTTGCAGGGTGATAGTAGTTCTGCAATATATTTACTTGCATGTCACTGTACATGCAGTTTGGGCAATAAATTCTTTGATTGATGTTTCTTATGGATGATATTTTAATAGTTGAGCTAACTTTTTGTAAGGTATCTGTAATTTTTTAAACAGGAAAACCGTTTTCTTTTTTCTAGATATCATCTTTGTCTTGTCAATGTAAGAACACTTATGTTCATGAATACAAGTTGCTATATATATATTTGAGGAATACCATGTAAGAGTGTTTCTTGTTCCAGCTACCTAGATGCTTGTAACTTTTTGGTTTTCTCCATCTTATAGCATTTTGGGCACTATAATTTCAACTAGATCTCCCTTAATCAATTTCTCCTGGATTCTCCTTTAATGTCTTTTCAAGTTTAGCACAGGTATATGCATGCGTCTTTGTTAATTGTTTATACTGCACACCAGGCTTGAAATGTGTTTGAGATTCCTCAAATTTTGTTGTCCTTGCCCTCTTTTTTACGTAACTGTTGTTCCCTGATTAGGGATGAGGTAACACCTTTGTGTCTTTGCATCTATAGATATTATGAAAATAAACTGGAATATTCTCTTCCATACAAATTTGAAAATTTTCATGTACTGAATTATTTCTGAATTGTAAAGAGCATCCCCCCCCCCCTGAAGGTCAAAAAGTGGCTTTCTAAGATCTTAAAGTTTGATCTAGTTGTTGTTTGCAAGAGCTGTTTTAATGACTAGGTTTTGCATTGACAGGTTCGTGATGTTCTTGGAGATGGACGCCTAATAAAGCGCCGGATTTGTGATGGAAGAGGTGGTTTTTTCCTCTTCCCATAGTGTTAGCATCTGCAACAATATATTTATATGTATGCCTGTTTCTATATTATGTCAGTAATCAGATTCGGTAATTCAACAAGTAACAGAATTTCTATGCACTTCAAAGACATCTAAAATTCTATCGTTCAGGCACTTAGTGCTGTGCCTTTCAGCAAATGATATCACAAAGAATTGTATTATTTTATTTCCATCTTTTAAGTCCACAGTTCGATATTTTCTTACGTTTTTTCCCCCCCTGTTGCCCATTATCAACTATTGTGTACTGATCTAGATAAACTATGCAATGCATGAGTACTTGAAGAATTTCTGAACCATTTTTTAATCTTTTAAAGGAATTTACTATTAGCATCTAATTGTAGCTATGCTGCTAATGCTTCTTGGTTCTGTGGATAATTAGGTGAATTTCCAATGGATTGTCCTCTTCATGATAGCCTACTTCGTGTCCACTACAAGGGCATGCTTCTTAATGATGAAAAAACAGTTTTCTATGATACAAAAGTCGATAATGATGGTCAACCTTTAGAATTCAGATCCGGGGAAGGGCTCGTGAGTCAATTTACTGCATTGAGCACATGTTTAAAATTATGTTTAATCGTTTTGTCATTTCTTCTCTTTATTTTTTATCTCCAGATATGCTTGATGGTTTTTTCGGCTTACCATTTTCTGTGCCTTGTGCGTGGATAAAATATTAACTGTCTCTAATTCCCCTTTCTTAAATTCTGATTTGTAATAACATCAGCTAATTGTTTTTTCAATAGGTGCCTGAAGGGTTTGAAATGTGTGTTCGCTTGATGTTGCCTGGGGAGATATCTCTTGTCACCTGCCCTCCTGATTATGCTTATGACAAGTTTGAAAGGTTATTAGAAAATTAATTTTCACTCATGTGTTATGGGCTAGGAAAAGTGCCTTATTGTTATCAATAACTAAGCATGCAGATTTCCATTAAGTGAAAAAATAAGTGCCACAGCTAAATTACTCCACTATAACCTGGGTCCGGGATGAAAAAACTATGGTTGCCTCTCCATGTTTGAAATGGTGCCATTGTCTAGTAATTCCCAGGTCTCATGGTAGATGGAAATGTGTGTAGTAATTTTTACTCATTTTAGTGTTCTTGCAATAAGTTTATCATAACTGCATCTTTTATATTTACTCATGATTAGACCTGATAATGTCCCTGGAGGTGCTTATGTTCAATGGGAGATTGAGCTTCTTGATTTTGAGATGCCAAAGGTAATTTAACTATATCATGTATTTTATGACTTCTTCGTGTGTTTGTGAAAAAATTTTCAATCCAGCAATCCATGTTTGTCCATTCTGTCTACTTGTTGCACGAGATAGTATTCATTGTGCACTAATAGGATTTTTGCTGCAGGACTGGACTGGTTTTAACTTCAGAGAAATTATGGCTGATGTTGAGAAGATAAAAGGCACGGTATATTTTACAGTTAATTGGACAAATACTGAGTCAACCTATTTTGTGGCCTTTGAACCATTGCATATTTTTATTAAGCTGTAACTAGATGTGTTCTTTTAAGGATTAAGGGTGGCTGTGGGTGCTGTAAAGGTTGCATATATACAAATTATATCAGACAGACTTGTATTTGTTACCACAAGTTTTTCCAAGTGTCATAGCATTTCCTGGTTCAGAATTCTATATATGGCAATACCAATGTTCAAAACTAGTTTTATACACTCAGTAGTATAAAGTTGCCTCAGAGATGCGTACATTCTAGCAAAAGTATGCATCTTCATATGATTTGATATGGTTTTGAGGCTTGTCAAATATTAGAAAAAGTATATTTGGAAACAGGTATGCTTCTTAAGGAAGCCGATCTAGTTTGCTATCTGTGTTTTCAGGGTAACAGGCTTTTCAAAGAAGGAAAGTTTGAACTTGCCAAGGCAAAGTATGAGAAGGCATGCACTCCTTACTTTTCATTGTTAACGATTTATCTTCTTTCTTGATATCTGGGCCAATAACTGTCAAAACGTTAGTAAGAAGAATGTCTTTCGTTGAGTTGAAACATTGATATTCTGATATCTTAGATTCTTTTTTTTTTAATTAATATATATATACATGTCATTCAGTTGGTTTCCCTTAAGAATTTTCTATCCTTTGTTAAAATCAAGCTGATTTTTTTGCCACAAATACAGGATGTGATGATTGATCATGCTTCAATCTGTGTAATATTTTTGTTGCCGTGGCTTGTTTTAACTTCCCAAGGCATTGTGTCCTTAGTGATTGTGATTACCAGAAGCAATCAGATTTTTTTTTTTTTTTTTTTGGTGCAAAGAATAAAGTTGGCATTATTTTAAGCTTCCACGTAAAGAATCTTTCCTTTGAATGTGTCATTTAATTCCTCTTGTACAACACCCCCAATCCTTGGTCTTCCTGATGGAAAGAACGTGAGAAGATTTACAGTCTTCTATGGTCCACGTTTTCTAATATCTGATGAGCTGTTAGTGCACATAAATGATAATGGAGTTACATGCATCCCAGTGTTTATATTCCTCTTACAATCAACTGGTGATTATACCCGACCATGTGGTGTTTTTATTTGCAGGTGCTTCGAGAATTTAACCATGTCAATCCTCAAAATGATGAAGAGGGAAAAGAATTTTCAGATACAAGAGTAAGTGTATTCAATGCACAATCAAAATTTCCTCCTCTTGGTCCTTTTGTAGATCTGCCATTTAGGGTTTGGAGAGAATGATCAAGACATTTTCTACTTCTAGTTATTCTTTTGTATGTTTCAGAATTTTTATTACTTGCTGTAATACGTGATTGTCCTATGGCTGAAGAATTTGCTGCACCTAAATGTGGCTGCATGCTTTTTGAAAATGGGAGAACACAGGAAGTCTATAGAGTCATGCAATAAGGTAATAACTTTTATTCGTCAGTAAATTTCTTTGCTTCCTTTGACTTGCATTTCTCTGCATCAAGCCTTTACATATCTGATGAATTATGCAGGTGTTGGATGCGAATCCTGTTCATGTCAAAGCTTTTTATCGGCGTGGAATGGCCTACATGGCAGCTGGAGATTTTGAGGAAGCAACAGCTGATTTTAATAAGGTAACCTCAGTTTATGTATGTGGTAAGTTAATAGCACTGGGATGCTTAACTGGTTCTGTCTTGCATATCTTCAGATGATGAGCATCGACAAGTCTTCCGAGCCTACTGCAAAAGCGGCTTTTGTTAAACTAAAAAAGGAGGAGCAGGTCAGTTAGACAACCATTGTTTACAATGTTATATTACTTTTCAAAATTCTAATTGTCTAGTTGGATTAATCAGGAAATCCATATGAGGGCCCGTAAACAATTTAAGGGACTCTTTGACAAGAAACCTGGAGAGATTGCAGAAGCTACAATCCATGGAGATGAAATTGCAGGTGAAAACATTGAGAATGATGATGATCAAGATGATTCAGTCGGAGATGAGGAACATATTCGTCAGGAAGCTGCTCCAGTTCCTGTCGGTTTTATGTCACAGTTACTGCCTAGAGCTAGAAGCCTTTTTGCATCTCTTGGTCTCAATAGGTGTAGCATACTGTGAACTGGAAGGCTACAGATTTTAGGAAATTGCATTCTGAGGATCAGTCAGTTGTATGAAACTATATTGCTTGAGATGCTCCAATTGGGTCAACCGGTGGAAAAATATCTTCTTTGGATATAATATTAATCTGAGAGTCGTTTCTACAACTTGCCTATTAAATTGAAACGAATACAATTAAGAACAGTAGAAAAGGGGATCTTTAAAAAGTATTTTGTGCTCGAGAAACGATTCTATTTTCCCCTATCAACGTTCGTTCACATGCCCATATGATTTAAAGTCGATGGAATACCGATTGAAAAAGCAGGAAAAGTGGCATTCTTGTTGGTGTAATTTCACTCGATCCACTTTGGCAGGGCTATTCAAGAAAACCAAAATCCGAATTAACTCGACCGACTCAATTAAGCCCAACTCAAATTTTGATTTTTTAGGTTGGGTTAGGTTAAAAAAATTAAGAACCGATAATTTGATTCGGGTTTTTTAAATTATATAACCCAATCCAGCCCGAACCAATATAATTAATTAAATTTATTTAATTTTAAAAAATATATTAAAAATAAAAAATAAAATCAGACAAACACTAAAATCTAAATATTCTTTTAGACAAAATCACTTCAAGGTCACAGGTCTCTCTCGTTCGGTCGTTTATGTTGTTCTGCTACTGCGCCGCTGATTTGAAATCTCCAACTCCAAGTCCATCATCTTCTTGCTCTACTACGATGTTGTCTATGTAAAGAAACTTTCCTTCAAAATTAATTCAAATCCATCTCCAAAGCTCATCAGTCCTTACTTCCTATTCCTGGTATATAGGATAAATATGTAATTGTATGAGTCATCATTTTTGTTCAAGAAATGTGTTTGACTTGTATTTTTTGTACTTGTCATACAAAAATCGAGTTTTTAAGGGCTATCAATTCAAAATGCCTACAGGGGCATTTTAAAAATTTTCTTGACGGAGAGTATCAAAGTAAGAAGAGGCCTTGAGATCACAGCAAGAACAACTGCTTCAAAGAACATTAAAGTTGAAGTTGACAAGCCATTGGGTTTGACTTTGGGCCTAAAGGCAGGAGGTGATGTGGTCTTAATATCTATCTCGGTAATTTGATCGAGCATTACATTTCTGATTTTGGTGGTAATTAGTTGGGAAATCGTTAATCAGATTGTTTTTGTAATGCTTTGTAGTATTGTTAAGTTTGGAATTTTTACAACTGAAAATGAATTAGTATTAGATGGATGATGATATTCTTGTTGATATTGTTTAATGTTATTTTTTGTCTGTTTATGAGCTTTTACAAAGAGCTCTATTTGGTTTACAGATAGTAAATAAAGTATTGTGATTAATTTGAATCATTCTTTTTTAATTGCGATACTTGACTATATTTATTCATTATAAAATTTTCAAACTCTTCATACACTAAAGTAGCTAAGGCATTTGGAGAAACAGTTCCCGTTGTTGGTGATTGAAATTTGTCTTTCATATCCAGACTGATCATATTAGCAGTCCAAGCAAATGCCTAGGAGGGATTTTCAGTATTCATCATTTTTTGCTACCTTTGCTAATAGACTAATTTGATACTATGTGGTCGTGTACTCATATACTTGATACTTTTCATATTACCTTTTGTTAGTATATCTCAAATATATATTTTATTTATAAAATTAGAAGTATGTTCTAAGTGGGAGATTAAGACCTTACTTAATAAATTATGTACAAACCGGTCAAACCAAACCAAATCAAATTGAACCAACTCAAACCGAACACAATTCAAACCGACGGTTTGAAATTTTAAATAGTTTGATTTAAGTTTAAAATTTTGAAACCGAAATATTTGGATTGGGTTCAAAAATTAAAAAACTCATCCCAACCCAACCCATGAACAGCCCTACACTTTGGTACTTTAGAGGGGAAGTATTTTCACCAGTCTAGAATGGGATATTTAAGGGGCCCCACGATTCCAAGTCCTGCCGATACCTTACCCTAGAGAAACGAAAGTGTGGGGGAGGGGCAAATTATCAACAGCATGGCATTTACGGAACTCTACTTAATTAATCCCTTCCCGCTTTGTTTACAGAAAAAAAAGGAAAATTGTCTTGGAATTTGCAGCATTACATTACTATTCAATGTCTTAATGGAGATTGTTTTACCATACCCAAGTGTGTGCAAGAGCAAGAAGTTGCACGGAGAGAAGCCATATATCATGTGTCCACATAAATTAGATTGAAACATAGAGAAGAACAGATGAACAAAGAGGCACAGAAAGTGAACATCAGCGTGACTTATCAAACTTTGGGACAGGCACGAGAAGCAACCACAAATGAGCGGTACTTGACCAGAAAGCCTCCTACAGTGTGACCAGCCACAGCAACTATGAAGATCCCAAGGTTGAAGGACATGACGGAGAGCATGACCACATAAGCAAGAGCCATGCGGAGGGCATAGACACCGGTATGAGTCAAACTGCTAACTAGAGGGCTCATCCCCGGCTTGAACGGTGGAGAAATTGACAAGACTTCGATCGCAAAAGCTAGAAGGAATACGAAGATTAAGGCCAAGATGTACATGCCAAGACGGTCACCAGGCCATCCCTGAAACAGAACAATCACATCTTTGCCCCAGAAGAAGCTCATGTGCATTACCATGTCCTTCATGTCCATGGAATTACTATCATTGTACATGGAATCAGGCGGAGTCGGCATCGGCATTGACATGGACATTGCTTGGAGTCTTTGGAGAGAACAGGAAATGGAAAGAGCTATCGGAGCAACCTTCCCTAGTGAATGGCATAGTACTATATATATGAAACCTGCTGGAGAGAAACTCAGGTGAGAATTGATAAATAAGGGGATGAGAATGGCGGACAAATTAAGAGAGAAGACGGCAACTTTGGGCTTTGGGAGTTGCTATTAGTTTAAGCACTATTATAATTCTCCATTACCGAGGGTCCGAGGATTTTGTCCGCTTATAATGTTTTGTTCGTTTACCTGTCACGGTCTCGATGAGTTAGTCATGCATTCTGTGGACTAAACGAAAAAGAAATGCAGATATCAGCAAGGCGCATAAAGAACAGCATATGTCCATTTTCATTTTTCAACTCGCCTTAAACAAGGTGAATGTGGCACATCACTGATATCTTATCTTCAGACATCAGCATCTCCAATTTGGAGTTTGGACCTAGCTAGCTGACACGGCACGACGAGTGATCATTGCTTTCACATCATTTTCTATTTTCTTACTTTCTGGCAGTTCTATTATTAGACATTTTTTTTTGCTAGATAATTCTATTATTAGACATAACAGGACGATGAAATTGACAGAATATTATCATGTTTTCAGGAGATGATTTCTATTAATTGATAGCTAGTTATCTAGCTCGTCAAAACTGAACCTCCATGAACATTGCGTTGTACATGTTGCTAAGCCTTCTTTTTATCTTCTTTCAGTCCCGGCCAAACGCTGTGCCATGACCAATAATTATCAACATCCTATGCCGTAAAAGCAAGAAATCTAGTTAACAAGAAGCGACCAAAAGAGAGATAAAAATACAAAAGTACACCAATGCTTCAAAACGACGGCAGAACTCGCACACGGTTCCATATGGTCTTGACAAAGTTCAAAATGTGGAATTTCTCCCTTTTTATTGTCACATTTCTTGCCAAAATAACATCATAGAACTCGTCGTTGGTCCATCTTTCTAACAGCCTGGAAAGTTTGCTGCCGAGGAAACCCATTCAGACATATAATCATAGAAATAGGATAATCCACGATTCGACACGATCAAACTTTTACATCTTGAGAGCCTGAACAGAGTGAAATTTCCATAGCATGTTCAACATGGTATTGATATAGCTTGGAAACGAAATGCCCGATCGTATGGCCTGCGACGGCCACCAAGAAGTATACGAAGTCCGTGGTAATGATGGATACAATAAGCAAGTAGGTCATAAACATCTTAAGCCCGTGCAATCCAGCGTCGTTCAGTAAGCCCTTGAGACAATTTCGTTGCCTGATGGCATGAAAAGAGCAAAACTCAGCCGTGAAGGCGAGCAAGAAAACTAGTAACAGAGAGAAAAAATAGTCGCAGAGGCTTTGGTGATTGGGCCATCCCGGAAAGAATCTCATCATATATGACATCCAGAAGCTTGAATGTGGGGATTCAGCAGCAGAGATCATTGATGCTGAGATAGATGAATGTGAATGAATTTGTAAATCAAGAACGTAGCAGAGATTGTGAAAGAGAGACCCTGCAATGAGATTAAGATGATACAATGAGGAACCGATATTATCAGCAACTTGGTCATGAACTGACATATATAGCAGATTTTGGCTTTGGTAATCACGAATTAACATCATGTTCTGCGAAAAAAGGTCAGCTTAGATGGTCGAAGCTTGTCCTTCAAGGTATCACAGATTGAAACTGTCATTAAAAACAATTTCTTACTTGGACTTGGAAGAACATTGAACATATTGGATGAAACCCAAAAATTCTTATAAATTAAAACCTTTTAGACAATTCTTTAGGATTTAATCAAATTTTCTAATATCCCATAAATGTTAACTTTCGTGAAAATATTGCAATTCATTTGATTAAAAATATTATTGAATATTAATCCTTTGTTTCTTCAATTTTTGTTCCTTTCATGTATAGATGCTTTTTAAAAAGTATATTATTAACTTTTATCAATGATTCTCCCTCAAGAATATGTGAATTGGAAGCAAAGGAGGCTTCATAATTGTTCTAAACATCTTTTTGTGTCGCAATCATGAGAGCACTCACCAGTGAATCAATTCGCAAAATGATTTAAAACTACTTCTACCTTAATCCTTTCTGACAAGTAGAAATTGAGTTATAAATGTTTTATTGTCATAGTTAAAAGAACAAGCCCAAAAGCCCATTAGTCAAAACCCAACAATCTGAGCCCACAGTTCCGGGCCAAATCCTTACGCTTTGACCTTGTACAAACAAAAGACGGACTATTTATTGGAGTCTTTTTTGAAGATCCGACTCCCAAAAAACAAATATCCGACTGCATGACCCACTAATGCAGCAATGAAAACTCCTCCGTTGAAAGACATCACGGCCAGCATCACCAGATATGCAAACCCGGCCCTTATAGCATGGATCCCCATTTGGAAGAAAACAGCAGCCGCCCGATTAGACTCGGGTTTCTGTTTAACAACGTTGATGTTGGAAAAGAACTCGACAAGTATAGCCAAGGAGAAGACGAAGATGATAGCTAACGCATACATACCCGAATTATGTCCGGGCCAACCCGAGAAAAGTACTTGGGTATCCTTGCCCCAGTAGAAAGTCGGGTGACTGAATAAGGACGATGGCTTGAGGGGAATGTGGGTGCTAGCCGCCGGTGGCGGAGGAGGTGAGGCGCTGGTGTTATGGTGCATTGGTAGAACATGGCAGTCCATGCCTGTTCTGTGGCTTTGAATTTGATAATGACATGTCCGAGAGTGGAGGATTTAAGAAGGTTGAGATCACAGGTGGAGAGAAGAAAAAAGGACGGGAATTGGAGATTCTTGTCGGCATACTTGTACGCTTATTTAAGCGAGTGAAACGCACACGTCCTTTTTTTTATATATATATAAATTTTTGTTCACTTTTGCAAGTTGCATTTTCCATTTTCTTGTTTAACGTTGAAAGGAATTTTAAATTGTTAGTCCATAAAAGAAGAGGAAAAAAATAAGGTGAGTGCTGTTACGCACGTTATAGCGTTTGTTAGATGGCATCGGTTTCTTTTACTTGATATGAGGAATGTGCCTATTACTATGTTGCAAGCAATCCTGCGGCACAAAAAGTGACAACGCAAACTCAATCCACTGTGTTAATGGACCACGAAGCAGTATGGCTGTCAACCCAAAACCACATCAAGCCCATTTCAAATAGCAAGCAGCTACCTCCTATCCGGCCCAACAAAAAATAAAATTTTAACATTTTTTTTCTTTTTGAGCAAATAAAAACTTGTCATGATTCAAATTCTGAGGTATAATTTTGTTGCTATTAGATTGCTGTGATGAATGTCAAACCTGTAATGCTTGGTAAATATAAGATTTAAAAGATTCTTTAAATACATTTACATAAAATATGAATCGAATTTATAACTTATAACATAGTGAATTATTCATATTATAAAATAAAATTCTTTTCAAAAAAATATTAAAGTAACATATGACCCCTTCATAATTTCACGCTGATAAATATTAAACTATTTTATTTGTAATTTTTGAGAGGAAACAACCTTCAAATACATGAAACTTATACAATTAATTAAACAAGATAAACTAGGGAGGAAGCTGTCGTTATTTAGTTAGTATTATTTGATACTTATGTCTTTGGTAATATGACAACCATTTTTTTTCTTTTTTTTTTTAAATCCTCCCCGATCTCAAGATACCTAAGAAGGTTTCAAACAGCAATCTCAACTTGTCTAACGTGATGCTTAGCCTGTCTCTTTGGGATTCTAACAGTGAGCACCCCATTCTCCAACGATGACCTCACTTGATCAGCCCTCGCATCCTCAGGTAGCACAAAAGCGGTCAGGAACTTGGCTCTGCTATGTTCAGCATGGTGCCAGGGATCATTTCTATCTTCGTACTCCATACTTCTCTGCCCGCTTATCTTCAGTAGTTTGTCCTCCTCCAACACCACCTTTACATCCTCCCTCCTGATCCCAGGAAGTTCAGCCTTGATGAAATATGCATCTGGACCTTCCTTCCATTCAATTCTAGCAGTGGCCAAGGATTCATTAGCATGGGGATGATGAGGAGGTGCATATGGATGTGGCTGTGGTGCCGCTATCCCACTTTCAAAGTGGTAGTCGGTATAGGGATCCCATGTATCACGAGAGACGGGGTCGTAGGAGGTTCTCCTACGGGTGTTAAAAACTGGCATGATAGACATGGTCTTTGTTCAGTTGTTTGAGGAAACAAGGAGACTACGAAAGACTTCTTGTTAGTTCACCTGAAACCAAAGATGGTGTCTGTACTTATAAGCGGACCAAAGAGTGATGGCTTCTGGATTACAGCAAAGAAAACTCGTATTTTACAAGATTTACAAATGTTTATCCTGCTCAAATTGAAAGAAAGCATCTCCACATTCAACAAGATAAATGTAGGATAAGGAATTTTGATTAGTAGTGGCCTTGGCTCACCTCGTGGACGGTCTCAAGTTTAAGACGCGGGCCATAGATTCCAAAAGAAGTCATTCGCGTTACCTGGCAAATAAAGGTGACAAAGATTGATCTGAAACAATGTAAAATAAAGCAAAATCCACTTATCAGTGGAAGACTTATTACATGATGCGACCGAATTCTAAGTTCCATCCGCTTTGTACCTGATACCAGCGTTTCTCCTCCATGGATGGATGCAAATTAAGTGAACATGGATGCTCCGGTTGATTTGCCCCTTGCCAGTGGAACAAAGCCTTTCTCTCGACCGGATTTGTCTCTGCTGTTTCATTCAGTGTTCGGATTAAAAGAGGGTACTTACCAAAGCTTGAATTAGAGGGTTTACTAAAAAACTTAAAAATTTTCTAAAATCTTCAAATATTTATTAAAGCAACCAAGACATAATTCAGACAGCAATCACAATCCGTATTTTAGGAATCAACAAATAGAAACTTTCATTTAGCAGCAAAATTTTCTTCATCTTTCTTAGGGGATATTTACTGACCTAAATATCTAATTGGACACGATCGGGCCTTGCTTTTGATGCTACTTAAAAACATATACTGTCACAGGACATTCAACTAGCTCTAACCCATTCGTTATCACAATTTCTTTCTACACTTTTTTTTCCCCCCTCGGTATATAAGCATCACTTTTCCATGGGTATCCATATCTCTCATGCTAATTTTTTTCAAAATCAAGTTATAAAACATGGTTAAAGCAGATACTAGTACACATACAGTTTAGCAGAAAATATAACCAGGATTGTCGCCTGAGCTGCCAGGTGAGGGGAAACTTCACTTTGGCATTTGAACTTCAATCCTATTTTCCATTTTAATATTCAATTTCAAACTTCATTTTGCCTCACCATCCTAACTTTCAAATTGGCTGACTTTGCTGTTTGCTTCAAAATTACCATCAACTTCCCACTACTCAACTAATGAAGGGTGTCAAACATGTATAGATAGCATCTAAAGATGTAGTAATAACAACTTTGGAAGCTGGTGGTTTCACAGGAGTGATTGAAGCAAACAGCAGAGGGATTTTTCTTTACCTGGAAGTTTGAGCGGCAACACCATGTGTTTATTTTACTGGCAGAGAAACAACTTGATCATTTGCAGGAAGTTGACTGACTTGATTTTTAGTTTCCTCATTCTGAAATTCTGGATTAGATGTTTCTTGTAAAATAGAAGCACATTCCAACAGGTTCATCAACTTTGTGAGCTATGGTAATGGTGAAATTCCTTCAAGAAGAACCAGGTTGCTGGAACTCTTGGGATTTCTTATTGTCTTGAAAATTCTCTGAAGTCGTATGTCCATCTCCAAAACTTCAGGTTTTTTCCTGTGGAACAACGTTGATGAATTGAGATCAAAATTGATTTCTTAGTTATATCAACACACTGACATCTTTCTTCATTCATACATCTTTCTTCTGATGAAATATTTGTACAGCAGTGAAGGAATTATTTACTCAACATCTCAACCAAAGAATACAGCATCCAAAGTTCTAATGGCATCAGTCAGTCTGAGCACAATAGAAAGTCTACATAGATAAAGAGATTTTTTTTCTTAAATATGTATTGTGTTTTATGTAATTGTATATGATGATTAAGCAATGTATACCTTGCTTCTAATTCCATTGGCTGATTACAGAAAGTGCAAATTGTTGGACATTCTGGATCAAACCACTGTGCTTTTTCGCAGTGTGGACTCGCATTGTAAACATAGGTTTGAATAGTTCGCACCAGCTCTGCATTTGTGCGAATCCAGAATACTTGTTTCTGCAATGCATTTCCAATGAATAAGTGAAATTATCTTATATTATGGTAGAAAAAAGTAAGATGTAAGGAATAAAAATAAAAATTTTCATAAGCTACAGTTGGTCAGGCCAGAATTTGAGAGATTGGATTTAGGTCATCTTTTGCACGTGGTGGAAGAAGAGTGGATAAAATCCGTGTATGCATCATCGCATCAAAAAAGTTAACCAAGATATCTATTGCAATATTTCATTTATCTGATGATTTTCAACATTATCAAAAATTGACAAATCCAATTTCATTTATCATCAGAGTTTGACACCAAAATATTAGTTTAAAACACTCCAATACAAATTTAGCTTCCACAACAGCAGTTTGCAAGCAAAAAGATAAAAAGCAGTCCTTCCATGAAAAGAAGCCATAAAAAGACATTTATAAAGCCTCAAGAGTTACATATAGGCACTGCCAAGAAAGACAAATCGAACAAATACAAGATCCCTCTGTTTCCCAGAATCAATAAATCACTGGTTCAATTAGAAATCAAACTATTATACTAATTTTACAAAAAGTAAAGAAGAATATCTTTACTTTTCTTTTTATAAAATTATTAGTTCAACGAGAGATCATACTATCAATTATTTTAAAGTAAAAAATGATGCAACTTTAATTTCTTTTGTCTTTCATTTTCTGCATACAATCACCCATGTTCACTGAGATTCGCTTAAATTACAATAATCTTGCCTCTAATTTATGAAATCAGACTGACCCCCCTTGTAACCTTCTTTTATTGATGAGAAATGTCTATCAGGATGTGCACTTATTCCTTAATTGCAATAATATCTCTTTCTATGAATTTTAGAAGGGACAATTTTAAGCTATTGAATTACTTTAAGTTTTTAAGGAAGGCCCATGCAAATGATGTGGAAAGTCAGTGAAAACCATTTTGCCCTTATTCATGTGCTCAATGACCATATATTTAAACACATAACCAAACATCTCTGTGTATGTGTGTTTGCGTATGCATACAAATGCATATACATATTGCACAAAAAAGGTAAAAATTCAAAGGACAAACATCATGCAAGAATACAAGAGCAACTACCTTAGTTTGGAAGACGAAACAAGTATGAGTATGAAACTACACTGCAGCTTCTTTAGGTTGACTTCTTGCCCTTTAACCAGGACAGATTCAGAAATTTTATGTTGTAAACAGCCAGTTTAGACCATCTACGGTTGTACAGTTCGAGCAGCATATTCGCCTCTGACAGGAAGAAGACCCCTTTTCGTCATCTCATTTTGTAAGTCAAGAGCTCCATCCACATCACCAAGCTCATAACATTTCCTTATCAGGCAACTAAAAACAACTTCGTCAGGATCGACCCCATTTCCAATCATCTCATCAAGCAAATTTCTTGCTTGTTGCACTTGACCACATTTAGAGAGTCCAGAAATTAAAGAAGTATAAGCACGAAGATCAAGTTTCAGACCAGTTTCACACATCCTTTTCTGCAAACCCAATGCATCATCAATATTGCCGATCTTTAGATATCCATCAATAAGAGAGGTATATGCAGTTTCATCTGGCATTATGCCATTGTCAACCATTTCGTCAAACAACCTTTTAGCAGCTTCCAAGCGCCTATCTTTACAAAGACCATCAATTAGAGCTGTATAAACAAAAACATTAGGTTCCAGACCAACTTGGTGCATTTTATTAAAATAATCAATAGCCTCCTGGACAAACCCTGATTTGCACAAACCATCAATCAACGTACAATAAGTCACAGTTGTAGGCACAACTCCCATTTCCTGCATCTCATCCTTCAAATTCCGTGCTTCGATAGATTTTCCTGCTTTAAAATATGCATCAACAAGTGTTGTGTATATTACATGATTCAGTGTGATGCCAAGTCCCTTCATTTCATCCACTAGGAGCTTGGCTTCTTCCAACTTTCCTTCATTGCATAGGCCCCAGATGATAGTTCCATATAGTAATAAATCTGGTTCAATTTTTGTTGCCTTCATTTGTTTTTGAACATTCATAGCATCGTCCATCCTCCGAGCCTTAATATACCCATGCATTAGAGCAGTATAGACCTTCTTGTTTGGGATTACCTCATCTTTCTGCATTGCCCTGAAAACTTCTTCTGCTTCATCCATCTTCCCTTCTTCACAGAGGCCATCAAGCAATGCAGTATAGGTGACAATGTTCAGTTTGACTCTTGCTTCTAGCATCTCTTTAACTAGTTTTAAAGCATCATCCAGTCTACCCGCTTTGCAATTTGCATCAATTAAAGAAGTATATGTAAATTCATTTGGGGTGAGACCCAATCTCCTCATGTCGAGAAAAAATTTGATAGCCTGATGAAGCATTCCTTCTTTGCAAAAAGCATCAATAAATGTGCTATAAGTAACAACATTAGGTTTCAAACCACTTTTCTTCATCTCATGGAGAAATTCAAATGCTTGTGGCATTTTATCATATTTACAAAAGCAATTAATCAAAGCATTATATGTTATCACATCTGGGAGACATCTTGCATCCTTCATTTCTTGGTATATACAAAACATATCATCCAATTGCCCAATTTTTCCATATCCATCCATAAGAGTGTTATAGGTAATAATATCTGGAGTGACACCCGTCTCCTTCATCCTCATAAACAAGATTTTTGCAGCTTTCAAGTCCCCTTCTTTACAAAAAATATCAATCATAATGTTACATGAATACACTGATAAATCAAATCCTACCCCAATCATATCCTTAAAAACCTTCTCTGCCAAGACCCTATTGCCAACCTTTGAAAGCTTCTGCAGAAGATAATTACAAGAGCGTACTTTGGGAAGAAACCTAAAATGTCTCATCCTTAGAAAGCACTGACTTGCTTCTTCTAGCAATCCTAAGTCAACCAAAACACTAAAGAGAGCATCAAACACTCCATAACCCGGGATGCAAACATTCCTCGTGGACCATAGGACATCAACTATATCAGAACATGGAGACACCTTAACACCACTGTTTATGCTAACTAATTCTTTAAGAATATTACTGGCCTCAATGTACATCTTAGAACAGAACAAGATATGAGCAATAACACAGTAATTTTCAGAAGTATGAAGGAACCCGTTTTGCATTTTTGCCCAATAGAATAACTTTAAAGCTAATTCAGGTTCTTGTTTGAGTTCAACCAGGATTTTGGATGTCCAAACAGGAGCTAAAGCAGAAGTAAACAAGTCCGCTATTCGACTATCCTCCCATCTATCTTCGCTGATTATTTTTACTAGGGATTCCCTATCAAAAAATTCATTTGAACTACTAAAACTGGCATCAGTGGCAAATGGGCATCGAAAAAGGTAGTAAAAACTGGTCACCCAATTCAAGAAGTCTCGTGAAAAAGCACACGGAGGGGGCTGTGGAGTGTCTAGTCCGAAGGTGCTTACGCAATGAGACTTTCTGATCAATTTGAAGCTGCCCAATAGGCCGCGAACAAGAAATAGCATGGCTTGAGCAATCAAACATGTGAAAGCAGCTTTAGTCATTGCCTCCATTGAAGACAATCAGCATTCATTTCTGCGTGAGTATAATAAACATGTACATATAGTTTTCTCTATATGAGCTCTGTATCCGAGCTTGAGGTGGATGGGGTTCAATCAAATAGCGATGATTGGGACGATGGAGAGCTTTAGGGTTTATGAGAGTGAAACTTAATGAACAGAAAATGTGAATTCTGGTGTTTGCCTGTTTGTAACAGCCTAGGTGATTCTCAACTGGAGAATGGGCTTTTGTGAGTGGCAAGGTGTGCCACTGGCTTTAG
Source organism: Voacanga thouarsii (assembly GCA_026120185.1). Classification (NCBI taxonomy): domain Eukaryota; kingdom Viridiplantae; phylum Streptophyta; class Magnoliopsida; order Gentianales; family Apocynaceae; genus Voacanga; species Voacanga thouarsii. Next base: position 2,413,101 of record JANUWF010001287.1, on the reverse strand, counting down.
GCCCAATGCTGATTTGTGTTTTCATGACCACCGAAGAATGAGGCCTTCTTCAACCACTGAGAATGAGGCCTAAAGCCCAAGAACCGTTAACGTCGAAATCTATTGAATCAAAAACTCAAAATAAAAGATTAACGGTGGAAATGATTGCGGGAGGATGCTGGCAACCTCTACAGCATGCCCCTACTTTTCTAGTGGCCACGTAATACGAGTACTCTCAAATTCAGAAGACAAGTTGAAAGGAAGATGGTAGAAGCACCTTGAAACTTCTTGACCCCACTGGGCACTCTGCACTTGATTATAAATATGAGCAGAATCGTCTACATTAACACAAGAGTTGAGGGGGAAAAAACATTTGTAATCGAAGTGGTAGATTGTTTGATTCCCCATTCTTGTTTTCGTGTGATTGTCTTTTGAATCCTTTAAAATGTCTTTGATTCCTCATTTGCTTGGTGATATCTGGCTGCCCTTGGGGTCAAGAACTGATGACACATCCAGTTTTGCTGCTGCACGGGTTGATTGGAAGGAGACCCCTGAGGCCCATGTCTTCAAAGCCGATCTTCCCGGAGTAAAGAAAGAGGAGGTGAAGGTTGAGGTTGAGGATGGAAGAGTTCTTGTGATCAGTGGGGAGAGAGCTGCAGAAAAAGAAGACAAGAGTGACAAGTGGCACAGAGTTGAGAGGTCTTGTGGCAAGTTCCTGAGGAAATTCTGGCTGCCTGAAACTTCCAAATTTGACCAAGTGAAGGCTGTCATGGAGAATGGAGTTCTCACTATTACTGTTCCTAAGCAGGAGATCAAGAAGCCTGAGGTTAAGACTATTGAAATCAGTGGCTGATCCATATTTACACTCTGTTTAACCCATATCATCCATTGGGCTTCATTTTACTGTTATTTTCTTTGAATGAAGTTTCTTCTTGTATGATTTGGTTTGTATCCTCGCAATGTAATTTTCCACCTGTGTTGTGATAAATAAAAGTCATAATAATTTGTGAAAAAGAGGTGATGGTGCTGCCCTGAATTAACTTGTCTTGCTGTTTTTCTAATTTTATTTATAAGAATATTAACCATTCGCACATTTGGATGATTAGGTTCATTTTTATGGCAAGACCTTACCAATCACTCTTGGTGCATGCTCTCTTTCTAAAGAATCTTCTATCCTCTATAAGCTTCTGGAGAATGTGATATGATGTTCCATCGGCACCAATACATGGATTAACCAAATTCTTGATCTTCTTCATCGATTCCATGATGCCTGCTCGTCTTATCATTCATCAGTTCGCTTACGGCTTACTATCGTCCTGCCGTTGATCTGTCCCAAGTGTCTTTTCGATCCAGTGCAATTTGCCACCTGTTGCACTAGCTTACTGTTCACTTGCTGGTCCGCCGTTATGGGCAAACTATCACAGGAAGTGCTCGGGTAATGCCCCCAAAGATAATGGAGTTCCATCCACTATGGGTCAGAAATCCACCAATGGAAGAATGGGCCAAAACTTCTTGTTGCAGTGACCAATCCACAATGCATCCAAGAAGCAGGTCATTTGGAGTACCCGTAGGGTTATTTGTGTCCCAAGTCAAGTCACACCTCATGACCCAAAGAAATGGCTTACCGTCATTAACCACACCAGACCAAAATTCGAGTTTTCAGCCACGAGTCCACTACACTTCCAAAGCTCACATAGATAACCATGGGCTTTGCAGAATCAAGCCCTCTCATGCATTTTCTGTCTTCCAGCAGAAGACTTCTGTTAGACGCCATGGGATCGACCTTGTGGGCTTTTGACAGTGCATGCAATGGCCCAACCATATAATGCTTAGATACTTGGACTACATCTGAGAGATTATGGACCTCTCTGAAGTCCGTGAAAGCATTAACTATGAGGCCGAAGGCTTTGGTCTTTTGATGCTTGATTTACGAAGATTTTGAGGGATGGATCCTCAATTTCTCGCCGACATATGCTTGGAAGATCACATCGTCTCAGAGTGTTCTGGACCTCGGGGATGCAAGTAATCACGCGGTCCACATCTTCAATAACAGGGATTTCACCTTCTTGAATGAGCTTCTGCAGGTGAAAGTGGAACCAAGCGCAAGTAGCATTGGGGGCACGACAAGGGTACTGGAATCGGAAGCTTCACTGTTATACCAATGGCAAAGGTCCAAAGGACATGGTCCTGTTAGGAAATATCTCTCTCGGATAGTAAACGAAAATAAAAAAAATAAAGTAAAGTATAAAAGATTTATATGGTTCGATTTATTTAATTAAATTTATATTTACGGTAAAGATCACAAAATATTTCATTAATATTAGTTAGGAAATTTACACAAGGTACCGTCTAAATTTTATACACTTATTTTACATTCATACGTCTCATGACACTGTATATTACCAGAACAAACTAAAATCTCATAAAAAACTTACCCTACCTATATATAAGTTATATTTGAACAAATTAGGACTCCATAAAAAGTTGACTCCACCTATATATAAGTACCAAGTCCTGACACTTTTAATTAACATAATATGTAGTAAGAGTAATTTCTTAATTCTAAAAAATATAGGATAATAGTAAGATACTAATTCTAAATACATTAAGAATTCTTTTTCAACAAGCTAATTTGTCCTAATCTAATTAAGAATGCAAGATAAATTACAACAATCTCCACTTTGGCTTGCATTCTGCTTCGCCTGCCTCCAGGATATGCAACTATATCAAAGTCACAATCTTCTTTACTCTATTGACCTTCACAATCACTAAAAGTTTATTAGTGCCTAACTACAAACCCGAATCAGCATTATCCCAATAATGCCAATTATTCTTAATTTGACTTAGTCAATAAACATGTAGTTGTCCCTAAGTCCAACACAATCTGCTGACTTATACGAGAAAGCCTCGATCGTTTCTCCCCTTTGCAATATTTCTCCCTCAATTACCATCTGCTCTCTTAAAGTAATATATGCACTCCTCTTTCAGGCCATCGAGGTACTTCCTTATTTACAAATGAATAATGTTGCTCATACTTCTCTAGCTACATTGGGATATTTTAGTAATGTGTAATTTTAGGACTCTACCTCAATTAAAAAATCACAATCATTGGAATCCTACTGGCTTAAGAAAATTAGATTACACACATCTTTAGGATATCTATCACACCACTTAAAGTACGTCCCACTCCAAGAATAATTAATCCCTTGAGACAACATCCAAAATCTAAAATTCACATGAGAAGAAGTATCCATATGGTCGAATATTGTGAGGATATCTTCGCATATGCCAATGTCATCATACTGCCATTGCAAATCCTCATTTTTCATTTTCCAAACGAATACATGATCATTCGTGACAATTGCAACCGTTTGTTATTTCCTCTAATTATGTAACCTATATCTATCTATTTTAAATATACCATCAGATACTTTTAGTCCAAAAATCTATCCAATTCATGCGGGGTGTACAACTATATGAGTAATTTTATCGGTATCTAATAATATCTCTCTAAATATAATCCCGTCAATAAAACATATATTGATCAATATGTCTATCCCAAGAGAAATTAGTGTCTCTCTATTTTCTACCGCCTAAACAATTATTCTCATCAATTTTTCACCATCACAAAACCTCAATACTTTAGAAACCCAAAACGTAGGCTCTGTCTCTTTGATACCACTTATTAGGAAATATCTCAATCAAAATAGTTAATGAGAATAGAAAAATGAACATGAAAAATAAAATAAGATACAAAAGATTTACATGGCTTAACTTATCTAACCAAGCCAACATCCACGACAACAATCACGAAACACTTTATTAACAGTCATCAGGAAATTTACACAATGTATTACCCAAATCCTGTCTTTCACCACTTATACACTCACCTAATTTACATTCGTATGCCCCATAATACTGGATATACTATAACAAATTAGTACCTCCTAGAAAGCCTATGACTCCACCTATGTATAGATACCAAATCATAAGACTCCGAATTAACATGAGTTGTAATAAGAGTAATTTCCTAATTCTAAAATATATAGGACAATTGTAACTTATCTAAATGTATATACTAAATGTGAAGAGGGGAGTGAATTATTTATATTATTTAATTATTTATTAATAACCACGTTAATAATACATAGGACAATAGTAACTTATCTAAATGTATATACTAAATGTGAAGAGGGGAGTGAATTGTCCATATTATTTTTTAAACTATTTTTTCTTTAAAAACCTTTTCAACTTTCCTAAGGAATGATGTAGATTTTAGAATTCTTCCACCTACGCTTTTTAATAGTTGAGATTAATTTGGTCGTCATAGGTAAAATAGTCATTGAACATTATATAATATTATTTTTTAAAAATTATGAAAAATAATTATTCTATTATAATTATTAGGATTATTAAAATTACAATTAGTTATTAATAACTCATGGATAATAGTGCCAACAAAAAAAAAAAAACCCCCAAAGTGATAATGAATCAATATCATGGAGGGCATTTACCCCTTCCTCTTCCTTACTCTTCTATTTTTTTTTTTTTTTTAAGGGCAAACAGATCATGGAAGTTAATGTAGAAAAAAAAATTAGTGAACAGTCTGTTACAATTCCAGTAAATGAATAGTGTAAATTTTAGAATTCTTCAACCTACACTTTTCAATGGTTGAGATTAGTTTGGTTATCATGAGTAAAATGGTTAAGATTATTTTTTTAAAAAGAATTGTGAAAAATAATTATTCTATTATAACTATTAGTATTATTAAAATTACAATTATTTATGCTATTATTGTTGAAATATATACCCTCTAGACTAATTTTATCTGATGTAATTATCGAATTTATTAATAAAAAAATTTATTCTCAAAATTTATTTGTGAATTTACATTTTAGTTGTGTACGATTTTCGTTTGGAAATGACATATTGTGTTTAAATAAATTATCCATGTAAATGGTGGTCTTTTACAGTAAGGTATGGATTACGGGTTACTTAAACACATAAATGTTTATTCTTAACCAATTGATGAGAATGGAAATCTCATCATGTTTAGGTTTTTATGTTATGAATTTCAAATGGGGAATGGCTTACCTTTAGCCGGTGAGTAGTCCACTCACTTTATAGTATGAGCGTATTTCGAATATGTAGAACAGGATCTGTAATAGTAATTTCTAAAAGTACTATTTAGAAGAAATATAGACTATTACTACTACAACGTGGACTAATACTCTACCATTTGAGTATGAGTTGATGGTCTAATGAAACTAAAAGCATATACTTTAATATGTTGTAGTTGAGGTTCTTTCGTAGAGCCGATATACTTGTATATTAGGTATATGTGACTAATTAGTTAAGATAAACTTGTACAAGATAGCTTTTGCGCTATATTGCCCCTTGTGACTGTTCAAAAGATCTAATTATCCAGGGCCCTAGAGAACATGATTTGGATGTTTACTTTAGGATAGCTCCCTTGGAAAGTAAAAATATTTCAGGAGTCGTGGATCATTGGACTAGAGGTCTAAGAATATTAGATGTCTATTAGAGAGGTGTTAGTACACTCCTCATCTCTAAATGCATGGCAATGAGTAGAGGGGCATTTTAGTCATTACACCTGTAGGTTGAAGACTTTTCTAACGAAGCATTATCCTTAAGGTCAATATTTTCTTATGGTAATATTAGAAAATATTTAAAATATAAAATATAGTTATTTATATAGTAGGAATATTTTAGTCATTTTAATAGCTAAGGTGATGAGTCTTTGAAGGCTTAAAGAAAGGGGAAAAGCAAACAAAGCATGCAACGGAAGCAAAAAAATTGCAGAAATTTGAAGAACAAGAAAAATCCCGAATAGAGCCGGCGCCGACGCAAGTCCCGCTCTGTACGGATTGCGAGGTAAAAAAAAACCTAACATTTTATTCTTGTTCTCAAAGTTGGCTGGATCAAAATGTGTGGAATTGGGATAGGTGCGCTGGTAGAAACCTCTGGTGTGATTCCTGTAAGCCTCCTACTTTGTAGGTGAACGCCAATCTCTCGATCTTCCAGTATATGGCATGCCTAATCCCTCTTGGTGAACAACTTACAGACTAAGGAATTTTTTTAGAGAGAGGGAGAGAAAAGAGAGAGGCGTCTGTTTTTTTCCACCCGAGAAGAAGCAGTAAAAAAATAATGTTATTTTCTATTCTCCTGTTTAATCTAAATAAAAATCCTAGATTAAATTGGATTGGCTCATTAGACTCTTAGTTTAGTTTTTTGGATTTAAATTAATTATTCTAATTAGAACCAAATAAATGGCCCAATAAATAAATAACTTTTCAACCCAAATAAACTAGTCCAATTAACAAGCCCATATTAGTTTAGTCTTAGGTAAATTTTTAATTATTCAATTAGGCCAAAGCCTTGAACAATTAATTAACCCACCAAACTAATTTAATTAATTCTATCTCTCTCCATGGACCTTTATTTTATTCTAACCTAATAATCAAATCAGACTAATTAAATAAAATAAATTATATTTAATTTAATTTAAGACCAATTCATTAGCCTGTATTTAATAAGGACTCACGGTTTATACTGGGGACCAAAAGATACACTGCCTTGGCTACTAAAATGAACAAAATACCCTTGCCATATAAATAGTTATATTTTACATTTTAAATATTTTCTAGTATCACCATAAGAAAATATTGACTCTAAGAATAATGCTATGTTAGCAAAGTTTCCAACCTACAGGTGTAATGACTAAAATACCCATCTATACATCGTCGTACATTTAAAGAGGAAGAAATGTACTAACACTTCTCTAAATGACATCTACCATCCTTAGGCTTCTAGTCCAATGATCCACGACATCTTAGATTGTTTCCGCTTTCCAAGGGAGTTACTCTAAAGCAAACATCAAAGTCATGTTTCTCAGGGCCCTGGATATTTAGATCATTCAGACAACCATAAGGGGCGATATAGTATAAAAACTATCTTGTACAAGTCTGTCTTAACTGACTAGTCACACATACCCAATATACAAGTATATTGGTCTTACGATAGAACCTCAACTATAGCATATCAAAGTACATGCTTCCAACTTCGTCAGACCACCAACTCATACTCAAGTCGTAGAGTACTAGTCCACGCTATAACAGTAGTAGTCTAGATTTTTACCATATAGTACTTTTAGAAACCACTACTACAGGTCCTATTTTACGTATTCGAAATACGCTTATGTCATGAAGTGAGTGGACTACTTACTGGCTAAAGGTAAATCATTCCTCATTTGGAATTCACAACATAATAACCTAGACATGATGAGATTCTCATTCTCATCAAACGGTTAAGAACAAACGTTTATGCGTTAAGTAACCCGTGATCCATACCTTATTGTGAAAACCCACCATTCACATGGACCACTTATTTAAACACAATAGGTCATTTTCAAACGAAATTGTGCACAAATTAAAATGTAAATTCACAAACAATTTTTGAGAATAAATTCTTTTATTAAACATTAGCTATTTACATCAGAAACCTAGTTTAAAATGGCATATTTCCCAACAGTCTTTTGGTCCTCGAAATTGCCCTTAAATCCTAACAAATTTGGGTTAAGGAATTGATTTTGATAATTATGAATTTTATTTTATTTTATTTTATTTAAGTAGTCTAATTTATTATTGGATTAGAATAAAATAAAAGACTCGAGAGGGAGTATATATTTTATCTAGCTTAATTGGTTAATTAATTATTCAAATCAGATTGAATAATTAAAAAATTAATCTAGATATAAACTAGATAAAAGACTTGATATTTTATATTGGTCTATTTGGGCTTGTTAATTATTTATTAAGTTGTTTAATGAAGCCCAAAAAATAAATAATTGAGATTTATTATTTATAGGTGTTCAAGTCCAAGAGTAAATAATTTTATATGGCCTAATGAATAAGACCAATGGTAAAATAAAATTTTAAAAAATAATTAATTATTAAATTAATTAAATAAAAAATAAAAATAATACGGGATATCCCGTGTTGTTTTGCATGAAGGATAACAGAAAGCATGGCTGCTTTCTATTTTCATGTTGTTCTCTCTCGGGGAATTGATGAAAGGAAATGGAATCAAGACCAAAGGCAATCTTAAGAAAGCTTCACAGAAGCTAAGTCTGTGAAGAAATTACAAAAGCTAAAAGCATTGCAAACCCAACTTCTTTAAGCTTTCACTGGTAGTGGAAAGGATACTATTTCAGAAACTCAAAAACTTTGCGTGAATGAAACGAAGTCGATATTTACAAGAACGTGATCCAATAGCTTCAAGTATCTTTGTACAAACATCTTCTTCAATACCGAAAAGGTCATTCAATCACAAAGGTAAATTTTTCGTTCGTAAGTATGCTTTCGATTTGATTAATTTTGCCATTTTTGACCTTCAATTGGTATCAGAGCCATGATTTGGCAAATGTAGAAAGCATGTTAGGTTTAACTAAAATAAGACAATATTTGTTTTGGATGTTTTCTGTAAGCCTTTGTGTTTTCTGGTATGGCTAGTTTTACTGTAAGTTTGACAAGTAGAAGCATAGGAATACTGTATTTTAATTGCTTTTATAAATATCGTGTAAGCCTAATATTTTTAAGGGCATAGGTAGTTGCTTGGATGAGTTTTGATCGAAATCGATGAAAAAACGAGTCTAGAGTCGTCTGCAATTCACAGAGAAACTTGGAGAAGAAGGGTTGAGCCATCAAGCCGTGCTGAGCCAAAAATTGTGAGAGGAGCCGTCGAATCGCGACCCCTAGCGAGGAAAGCTTCCTCGTGGAAGCTGGCTTCCGCAAGGAAGCAATTGCAATTGCCGCAGTCAACGATATTAACTGCAGCAGCGGGCGGGCCGGGTCGTGAGCACAAGCCCGGATCGCAGCCCTTAGGTTTTCCCATGGGCCATGATCCAGTATGACGAGTGCACTGGATTCGAAATAATTTTTTTTGTCCCATACCAGGTGAAATTATTTTATTGCAATAGTTAATATTCTTTGAATATTTTGCATGAAAAATAATAATAATAAAGGAAATTTAGGATTAAACGAGATAATTAATTAATTAATGTATTTAATTCTATTATTTGGACACTTAGGTTAAAACTTAAAAGAATAGAAAAGTATGAAAATGTTTACAGTTTTCTAGCATGCTTATTTCTTTTTATACCCTATATGTGTGTTTTCTCAAAGACCAAAGTTTTTGAAAATTTTTAACAAAGAAAAACATTTTTCTTAAATCACATGGTTAATTTTAATTCGAACAAAAATTAATTCTTAGTTATTTTCTCAAAGGATTTTATCCTTGACATAGAAAATATTTTGAATTTAGATATTTTTGTGAATTAAAATAGAAAACTATTTTGATTGAATTTTAACAAGAAAAATTGTTTTTGTCAAATTAAACTTGAGATCAAAATCTCTCTAAAGTTTTATTGGAAATTTTTGAAATTATTAAATTTATTAATTTAAATAAAATTAATCCATGAAAAAATTTCTCAAATGGTATAAACCTCGATATAGACATTTTTATAGGTTTAGATATTTTATTTTTGAGTTAAAAGAAAATTTAATTGAAATTTTCAAAAGCTATTTTCCAAGTAAACCCTTATTTTAAAATATTGAGTGGGAGAGGGGTTTCAACGACCCCACAGCTTCCATCACGATCATCATTAGAGATTGTGAGTCCCTTCGCTTCACTCTGGGAGTGAACTCGTATAGGATGGGGATACCACAAGGATCTAAAACTAATAGATGGTTGTAATTAATAACTCAGGACACGTGCTATGATCGGCCAACCTACATTGGAGGTTATAGTACGAGGAATGTCCATAGAAAATGAGAAGAAACAGTCATCCCACGATGAAGTTATTTTCTAGATCATTACCTAGAAGGGAAATTAATTTATGGTGGTTAATACACTTAACTTAAGAAAACTGTTAATCTTCCCAATAAGTTATGTTAGTTTTTTTAAGAGCTAAATTAATCATATTAAAAGATAATAGTGATCGGGTTAACGATTATCGGATTTAATATGAGGATAAAGTCACAAATTATTTTGTTTTTCACAAATTGAATTTTCTTTTATTTTCAAATTTTCAGAAATAGTTGGTGGAGATTCTTTTAATCATTTGGCCATTATTTTTTGTGAAAATAAATTAATGGGTTCAAATTATGTTGACTAAAAAAGTAACTTGGATATAATACTCACTGTTGAGGAGTATAAGTATGTCATCTTTGACACCTGCCCTCTTATTGGGGGGGGGGGGGGGGGTTCCACCGCTGATAAGCGAAAGGTTGAGAAAGTATGAAAGAAGACCAACGAGATGGCTTGATGCTACATATTAGCCTCCATGTCTAATGTGCTCCAGTCTAAACACGAACACATAGCTACTACGTACGACATTAGCCAATCACTAACCACGATATTTGCATATAAGAGCCGGCCCTCGAGGCAGAAGGCTTTTAGGACGATCATCAACACTAAGATGGCTGAGGGAGCATCAGTCAAAGAGAATATACTCAAGATGATTGCTACTTTCGAGGAAGCAAAAGTCTTAGGAATTGTAATTGACCCGAGAGTTAAGTGGACATGGTTCTCGAATCTCTTCCAGGCCCTTTTACTCAATTCAAGTTAAATTATAACATGAATAAGTTAAACACGAGTTTAACAGAATTAATGAAAGAGTTCCATGTAGTAGAAAAGGTCGTGAAGCCACAGTCCAAGGCTATGATTACTAGGACTTTTTCTTTCCAGAATTGGGCTTAAGCCCAGGAAATTCAAGAAGAATAAGGGAAATGCACCGGCCCAACCCAAGAACAAGCCTAACAAGCCCAAAGGAAAATGCTTCAAGTGCAGGTAGAAGAGACACTGGAAAAAGGAGTGTCCAGAACTTCAGGCCAAGAAAAACCCTACAGGTATTATTCTCTATCTAGAGTCAATTTGAATTGTTCGATCAACTTCCACTTGGATTGTTGATTTTGGTGCCACTGATTATATTTGTAACTTCTTGCATGGGTTTAGGAAGATAAGAAGACTCCAGAAGGGCGAGTACAGACTACGAGTAAGCAATGGAGCACGAGTATGGACCCTTGCAGTGGGAGAGATGGATATTGTTTTTTATTGTAATAAAATAATTATTTTGAAATATATTTTACATGTACCCAATTTTAGACAGAATTCAATTTCAGTTGCAAAGATAATAAATCATGGATATTCCGTTTCTTTCTATTCTAGTGTTACTATCAATAGAAATTGAGAAGTTTTATGTACATGGTATATGTATGGAAACTTATTCTTTTTAAATCCTACGAACAATTAAATAAATAACATTTAATCTGAACTTTTAAGTAAGAAGAGAAAGACTAATGTCAATGATTCATATCTTTGGCATCTAAGGTTGGGTTATATTAACTTAACCAGAATTCAAAGGTTAATCCATGACGGGCCCTTGGACTTATTAAGATTGGAAAGTTGGCTTTAGTATGAATCCTGCCTTATAGGAAAAATGACCAAAATGTCGTTCACCCAAAAGGCCGATAGAACCAAGGAGATATTGAGCCTTGTTCACACTGATGTATGTGGTCCTTTGTCTACACAAGCTAGAGGGGGTTTTAAGTACTCCGTCACTTTCACGAATGATTGTACAAGGTTTGATTATGTCTACCTGATGAAGCGCAAGTCGGACTCTTTTGACAAGTTCAAAGAGTTTAAGGTTGAAGTGGAGTGTCGGACAGGTAAACTAATTAAAACCTTACAATTGGATCGTACTGGAGAGTACCTCCTCGGTGAGTTCAAGGATTACATGGTACATCATGGGATCGTATCCCAACTCTTTGCGCCGGGTACACTCCAGCAAAATGGAGTAGTTGAGAAAAGGAATAGGACATTAATAGAAATAGTTCGAAGTATAATGTCACATGCTACTCTTCCGATCTCTTTTTGGAGATATGTCTTGGAAATAACTGCATATATTCTGAACTTGGTGTCTTCCAAATCAATACCTAGGATGTCCTATGAGATGTGGGTTGAGTGTAAGCCAAGTCCAAATAATCTCAGGATATGGGGCTGTCTAGCTTATGTATTGATCAAGGGAAACAAGTTAGAACCAAGATCAAAATTATACTACTTTGTTAGATATCCAAAAGAGACAAAAGGAGGTTACTTTTATCATTCCAAGGAACAGAAAGTACTGGTAAGTACTAATGCTAGATACTTGGAGGATGATCAAAGTACTTCCACTAAAGGTTCAATAAGGTTGGAACTCGAGGAGAAATTATCTTCGGAATCAACTTCTTTAGACTCGATTATGGAATAAGAAGAGGCACAGCCTCAAGAACCTGTACAAACGGAGCTTCGTCCTAGTAAGAGGGTATCTAAAGTTCCAAAAAGATAGATAGGAGAGGCTTTCGAGCTGGTCTCTGATCATCAGGAATAAGATCCTACTAGATACGAGGAGGCTATTGCTGATATCGATACAAATCTATGGCATAAAGCAATGAAAGCCAAAATTAAATCTATGTACTTCAATCAGGTTTGGGATCTTGTAGCTTCACCTGAAGGGATAAAACCCATTGGGTGTAAGTGGCTATACAAGAGGAAGAAGGGAACAAATGGGAAGGTGAAAATCTTCAAAGCTAGGTTTGTGGCAAAATGGTATACTCAGAAAGAGGGAATCTATTATGATGTCATACTTAAGTCCATCCGTATCCTCCTTACTATTGCATGTCATTTCGACTATGAGTTATGACAAATGGATGTCAATATGACATTTCTTAATGGCCATCTTAACGAAGATATATATATGTCTCAACCGAAAAGTTTTATTACTAAAGGCCAGGAATATATGGTTTGTAAATTTAAGAAGTCCATTTATGAACTTAAGTAGACATATAGAACATGAAACATTCGTTTTGACGAGACCGTAAAGTCTTACGGTTTTATTCAAAACGATGATGAATTATGCGTATACAGAAAATTGGAAGGTATAAATGTGATTTTTTTTATCCTATACGTGGATGACATTCTACTCATTGGGAATGATATAGGAACATTGTTATCTATTAAGGTTTGGCTGTCTAGTCAATTTAATATGAAGGGTTTGGGAGAAGTTAGTTACATTATTGGGATTAAATTTCTTAGAAATAAGAAGTAGAAAATGTTAGGATTATCCTAAACGACAAACATTGACAATATGGTAGCCAAGTTTAGTATGGACTCATGCAAGGGAGCTCTAATCCCTTGCAGACATGAGTTGTCTTTTTGTTTTAAGGACTGTTCTAAGTCTCGAGAGGAAAAAAACAGGATGAGTAGGATTCCCTATGCTTCAACTGTGGGAAGTCTTATGTACGCCATGCTGTGCATTAGGCCAGATATCTGCTTTGCCGTAGGCTTAGTTAACAGATATTAATCAAACCCTGGGGAGGTTCATTGGCAAGTTGAAAAGTATATTCTCAAGTACCTCAATGGTACGAAAGATTATATGCTGGTTTACAAGGTTGACGACTTGATTCTTACTGGATACACAAACTCAGATTTCTAAGCAGAAAAAGATGAGAGAAAATTCACTAGTGAATATGTTGTCACTTTGTCTGGAGGAGCTGTTTCATGGAGGAGGATCAAGCAATCTTCTAGTTCTGACTCAACCATAGAAGTTGAGTATGTGGCAGTTTCAGAAGCAGTTTGGCTTCGAAAGTTTCTTTCAGAACTTAGAATTGTATCACATATGGACGGACCAATTGTGGTGTATTGCGACAACTCTGGAGCAGTTTCGCAATCTAAAGAACCCAGGAACCACAAAAAGGGGAAACACATCTAGAGGAAGTACTACCTGATTCGAGATTTCATTCAGATACGGGAAATCGTGGTGGAATAGATAATCTCGGAAAATAACCTAACAGATCCCTTCACCAAGCCTTTGGCTAAGAGAGTCTTCAAGAGACACTTAGGCATCATAGGGGTGGTCATCTACGGGCTTTCTTAGTCTTACAGTGCAAGTGGGAGATTATTGAAATATATGCCCTCTGGACTAATTTTATCTAATGTAATTATCGAATTTATTAATAAAAGAATTTATTCTCAAAATTTATTTGTGAATTTACATTTTATTTGTGCATGATTTTCATTTGGAAATGACTCATTGTGTTTAAGTAAGTGATCCATGTGAATGGTGGTCTTTCACAGTAAGGTATGGATCACGAGTTACTTAAACACATAAATGTTTATTCTTAACCGATTGATGAAAATGAAAATCTCATCATATTTAGGTTCTTGTGTTATGAATTTCAAATGGGGAATGGCTTACCTTTAGACAGTGGGTAGTTCACTCACTTCATAGCATGAGCGTATTTCAAATACGTAGAACAGGACCTGTAATAGTGGTTTTTAAAATTACAATTTAGAAGAAAATCTAGACTATTACTGCTACAACATGGATTAATACTCTACTGCTTAAGTATGAGTTGGTGGTCTGACAAAGTTAGAAGCATATACTTTGATATGCTGTAGTTGAGGTTCTTTCGTAGAGCCGATATACTTGTATATTAGGTATATGTGACTAATTAGTTAAAACAGACTTGTACAAGATAGTTTATACGCTATATCGCCCATTGTGACTATTCAAATGATTTAATTATCCAGGGTTCTGAGGAACATAACTTGAATATTTACTTTAGGGTAGCTCTCTTGGAAAGTAGAAACATTCCAGGAGTTGTGGATCATTGGATTAGAAGTCTAAGGATAATAGATGTTTATTAAAGAGGTGTTAGTACACTCCTCCTCTCTAAATGCCGACGATGCGTAGAGGGGTATTTTAGTCATTACACTTATAGGTCAAAAACTTTGCTAACGCAGAATTATCCTTGTGATCAATATTTTCTTATGGTAATATTAAAAAATATTTAAAATATAAAATATAACTATTTATATAGTAGAGGTATTTTGGTCATTTTAGTAGCCAAAAGCGATGTGTCCTTTGGTCCCCGGAATTACCTTTAAATCCTGACAGATTTGGGTTAAAGAATTAGTCTTGATAATTATGGGTTTTATTTTATTTTATTTAAGTAATCTAATTTATTATTGGATTAAAATAAAATAAAATGTCTGAGAGATAGTATATATTTTGTTCAACTTAATTGGTTAATTAATAATTCAGGGCCCAAGACCCATATTGAATAATTGAAAAATTAATCTAGATATAAATTAGATAAAATGCTTGATATTTTATATTGATATATTTGGGCTTGTTAATTATTTATTGGGCTGTTTAATGAAGCCTAAAAAATAAATAATTGAAATTTATTATTTATGAGTGTTCAAATCTAATAGTAAATAATTTTATATGGTCCAATGAATAACACCAAGGATAAAATGAAATTTAAAAAAATAATTAATTATTTAATTAAATAAATAAATAAATAAAATAATAAAATAAAAATAACACGGGATGAATCCGGTGTTATTTTACATGAAGGATAACAGAAAGTATTGCTACTTTCTGTTACTTTCTGTTTTCATGCTGTTGGTATCTCTCTTCGGGGAATTGATGAAAGGGAATGGAATCAAGACCAAAGGCAATCTTAAGAAAGCTTCACAAAAGCTAAGTTTATGAAGAAATCACAGAAGCCAAAAGCATTAATGCAAACCCAACTTCTTTAAACTTTCACCGGCAGTGAAAATGACACTATTTTGGAAGCTCAAAAGCTTCGCGTAAATGAGACGGAGTCGATGTTTACAAAAACGTGATCCAATAGTTTCAAATATCCTTGTACAGACATTTTTTTCAGTGCCAAAAAGGTCATTCAATCATAGGGTAAATTTTTCGTTCTGTAAGCATGCTTTCGATTTGATTAATTCTGCCATTTCAACCTTCGATTATAACTATTAATAACCCATGGACACTAATACACAAAAAAAAAAAAAAAACACCCAAAGCAATAATGTATCAATGTCATTGAGAGCCTTTACCCCTTCTCCTTCCTTGCTCTTATAATTTTTTTTTTTAAATTCAAAACAAATCATGGAAGTTAATGTAGAAAAAAAAAATTAGTGAACAGTCTATTACAATTCCAGTAATAGCTTTGTTACTAAAGATCAACAACAGAGAAGATTGATATGGAATAGGAAAATTGAAAATTCTTTCCAACACAAAAATTTTCAGACAAAAGATGAAAACCGTTGCAAAAAGTTTTGTATTATTAGTTTTGTCTAATATATTGCTTGGAATTTGGCTTGTGTTAGTATTTTTTTAAATTTGATCTTATAAATTTTTTTGTATTATACTAGAGCATCCTTATGGAGTAGAAAGAGTTGAGAACTATTACGAAGGACTAAGAATGTACAAAGAAAACTCGGAAAACATATGAATAAAAAAAACACAAATTAGGAAATCTAACTATTCATAAATCCAAATGTATATTCTAAAGGTGAAGAAATGATTGACTTATTTATATTGTTTTTATAAGTAATATTGCTACAATGACATTTCATATCTCAAAATTAAATATATCTCATTGTGCTATTTTGACCTAGTAGAGAAGTAAGGCTTGCATACAAGGTGCTAAAAGACAAGCAGAGGCAATATTTTCAAGATGAAGCAGAGTTTTGTAACAATATGCTTTCAAAGATGTGGAAGCAGCTGCTTCCATGATAAGTGAGAATAATTTGTCGTGAAACACATGCCCCAATATGATTTGTATATATTGATACTAAGTTGTGCCTCTTTGATATTAGATTCTTTTCTCTTTTTTTTTTAGTAAATTATCAGAAGTTTTCTACATATCGTAATCTATGTCAATGAATTCTTAGTGTACGTAGCAAAATTATGAATTCCATATTTAGTGAAAATTCTCATTGAGAATATTTATCTTCTAATGTATTTTCCATTTATTCTTTCTTTCCTTTCTTATCTTTTAGTCAACGAAATTGGAGAGCCAAATGATCAAGAAACAAAACTAATAATCACAATATTAAAAATTCAATATAAAAGAAATTAGTGAAAAAAGAAATATTTGTGCACCGTGACTTTTTGAAGGAAAAATTAGTGACTAACATTTGAAATTTTGAAATTCAAAATCCTACCATGGTCTTCTCAAATTATTTGTCCATTTTTTGTGGATAAATAATTGTGGTTCATAAAATGCTTAATTTGCTGTTTAAAATAATTCTTAAACTTAAGTGAACAAATTCACGTGAATTCTGAATAGAGTGCCGATTCTAATGGCTCGTGTCATAAGATTAATAATAAGGATACATAAGGAACTAGGAAAAGAATGCAAGAGGAAATAAGAAAAATAATCGAGTTGCAAAAGGTATAAGGAAGTTGATGCTAATAGTATCTTGAATGTTAAGGAGGAATATAAGAGAGTTAGTAAATTAGAAAAGATTACCATCATTGACAACAAGAGCCACTTGAGTTAGGAGAATATTAAACAAATAACAATGACAAGCTTGCTGAAGAACCAGATCAATGATAAGGTCAAGTTAGAGTAAGATGAAAAGGAGATCATTGAGACTTCTACAAAGAAGACATTTGCGTAGGTATAAAGTTATAATTATAACTCTTTGTTTTTTGTATTCATTATTCAAAATTTTTGTTGCGTATATGATGAGAAATAATATAGATATAATACGAAATTTTTATTCTTACTTAATTGTGTAATTTTATTAATATAGAAATTTTAATTAATACAACGGACACAATTTTTATGCGTAATATGAAGTTACCAACTAGTTAATTCTAAATACATTAGAAATTCATTTTCAACAAATTACTTTGTGATTAGGAATGCAAGATTAAAACCCAACAACACCATCTGCTATACTACATGTTGGTGGTTGTCGCCGCTGGTCCCCTTCTTCCAGGCTAAGCGACATCACCAATTTCTTGAATTTTGGCTTGCATGCACGAACCGTTGAGGAAAACAAATCCGTGGTTGATAGGCCTGTACGGCCAGCAGTGGCAACTGGGCCGGCCCGCACAGTTTCAGGCCGTGCCGGGCCGGGCCCGAGGACCGGCCCGCCTGGAGGGTGGGCCGGTCTCGGAGAGGGGCGGGCCGGTCCCTGGGCCAGAGGCCCTGGGACCGGACCGGGACCTTGGCCCGTGTGGCCCGCGGGCCGATGCGGGCTGGCCCGTGGCTTATTCCTTTTTTTTTCTCTACTTAACATAATTTTTTAAAATTATAAAAAAACCACCTTGAAGTGGTGGGGGGTTTGGCTTGAATCCCTACCTGTTTTATTAATTAATAAAATAAAGATTATATAAGAGGGGGACTTGATACCTAAACCTCTTAAAAATACTACAATTATTAAAATTTAAAAATATAATAAATATCCTAAAAATAAAATTAAATACATAATATTACTTATCCTAAATTCTTAATTACAAAAATACTAAACTAACTACTTGGTTCACCCTCATTCATCATCTGAGTCATCATCAATAATCCATGAATTAGCCGTCCTATCTTCGGCTGCAAACCAACTACTACAACACATTAACATCTCAAAAGTTTGAGGAGCTAATCGAGATATTCTTTCATCGATTGTTCGAGCGCTCTCACTGAAGAGTAAAGACGCTTTCTGATGACACTGTAGAGACTGGTGGTGTCAAAAGATCACGTGTCATTTTAGATAAAATGGGGTATTGACTTACATGAGCCTTCCACCAACCACAAATATCAAAATGCTGATCTTCATTTTCTACCAAGGGCTGCATCTCGTAACAATCTTCCAAAATATGAAGACTTTCTTGAAGAATTGAAAAAGTATAACACAAAAATAAATTATATTCTAATACTCTTTGTAGAGAAAATGAATAAATTTGAGGATTATGAGAGAAAGATTAATGGAAATAAGAGAGAATTGGAGAGTGTTGATAAGTTTTGGGTTGAGTTGGGGGGTATTTATAGAGTTTTGGAGGTTAGGGACCAAATTACAAAAAAAAATAATAATTCAACTGTTTTAGAGGCTAAATTACCAAAAAAAAAATAAATGACCAAATTAAAAAAAAAAACCAGAGTGAGCCGTTGGGTAACGGCTCTCTCAGGCGGGCCGGCCCGTGGCGGGCTAGGGATTTTACCCCCGGGCCCTAGGACCGACGCACAGTGCTCGATCTGTCGAGCGGGCCGAATCCAACCGGCCCGACCCAGTTGCCATTGCTATGTACTGCTATGTTCCGG
The DNA here is from genome assembly GCA_026120185.1 of Voacanga thouarsii. NCBI lineage: Eukaryota > Viridiplantae > Streptophyta > Magnoliopsida > Gentianales > Apocynaceae > Voacanga > Voacanga thouarsii. The sequence goes on along the minus strand of JANUWF010001287.1, from coordinate 2,393,935 downwards.
TGGCCACGTATTTGTTCATAAATATGATCTGTGTTCGCAAAGGAGATGCTAAATCTGAAATGACAGAGAAGCTTAGCTAATGTTAGCATGACTTTTGTGTATTTTTGTTTTTCTTATAATTATTATATATTTATAATATATTATATTTTAATATTTTTTTAATCTACTTAATTTTATATATTTAATAATTTTATTATATTCTTATAAATTTATCTCAATATAATTCCTGTCCACTTACATTCTAAATCATCAAAGTCATACAATTCTGTCATCATCGTCATCGGGTGGATTAATTATGCCAAATTTGGGACAAAACTGTATCACAAAGTGCAAGATGGAAGGAGTCTGGCTTCATCTGCATGTGTGATAGCAGTGGCATCTGAAGTTCTGGAACTGGGTCCACAGCCAACCATTATGGATCAAGCTTCATTAAGAGATATAATCTCTCATAGATTACTTTAAATTAAAATTTGTGTATGTTCGGATTATGTGAAAAAGGCCAATATGGTAAACTTAGGTCTAAAATACTAGATTTCATGATGCTTACCCATGCATGCTTCGTGGTCAAGCAAAATACATTTCGTCTGTACTTTTTGGTATTTGTACAAAAAGTAATCCACATACCAACTAGTACGCAACTTGCACTCCATTCCTATCTTGTCCACTACACAAAAATTTATCCGGGACCTTTATAAAGGACGAAGATCGCCCACAAAAATTTATCCGGGACCTATATAAAGGACGAAGATCGCCCACATATGGCAACACCTTTGAGCTTTGCGGATACAAGAAAAGTTTAAGGGGGACATGAATAAGGCAGAAGATTGGAATATATAAACAAGAAGCCAAAAATGAAATGCATAAAGAAGATGATAGAAGGATAATGATCATTGATTATATTCCATAACCCACAGGCATGCGAGATTTTCCCCACAACTTTTCCCTTCCAATTGTGTTTGTTTTTAAGGTAAGGCAACTGCGTTTTCTTCGACAGGCCATCCTCACTTTATGACTTGTGGGGTTTTGGTATTTTTAGCGTTCTTACCATCAATGATTTATGAAAGGGAGATAGTTTTTCTCCTTCTTTCCTTTTTTGTCTTGCTTTCGGTCTCATTTCTCTTTCAATGGCAAAGGGGAGAAAAATTCGCGCATACTTACTATAGACTTGCATTGGGAGGAAGACATTGCCACACCTATTCTTAGCCATACTCGTTCAAGAAAATTTGCAGGGCGTGCTTATGGCTCTCCAGATAAGGAGGATAATGACATTTGATCTGCCATTATACTGTGCACTAAAAATGAAGTAAGAGCTTATTTAATAACTTAATTAAATACTTAAAATTATTTATTTATTTTATTAATTATATTTAATAATATATAATTAATTAACTGTATTTCATAATACATTTTTATTATCACTTATTGATTAAGACGTTTTAAAATTTTATTATCAATTTTAAGTAAAATAAAAATTATTTAAATTTAAAGTCTGAATATATTAAATACTTATGTAATTAGTAGTATTTTTTATATTTAATCTAACTCATAAAAAATAAATTATAATTAATTTAGATTCTAAATTCAGATTTTAGAAACAATCTTCAATATTTAGAATTTAATACTCAATTTTATTAAACAAACTCTAAATTACTTGCTTAAAAGAGTTCATTTCATACAAAATTTAGTTATATTTGCCGTTATATTTAGATGTATGATGAAAGAATTTCTCTTTATGTGAAATTTTATAATTTTGATTTTACCTTACTTATTATAAATAGAGAAGGAACTTAAAATAAAAAAAATCTTATACTAACGTTTTATTTCCTTCGTCCCATAATATAAATTGTTAGAGACGATTTTTATCGTACCAAATTATAAGTCGTTAGGGACTTTTCGAGAAGGTTTTAAAACTATTTTTATATTTTTATCCTTATTTATTATTCTATTCTTCTTTCTTTCTCTCTCCTCTCTTCTACTGTTTTTAAGATATTTAAATAGAAATATTTTAAGAAGAAATATATAAAGTTATATTATTTTTAAAAATTTTGATATATATAAAATTAAATCAAATAATTTATATTATAAAAAGTATTAATTAATAGGCATCACAATATAATATCACTGATTGTAGCTCTTTCCGCATGGCAGTATTAGTATAACAATCACAAGTCTAGACCTCAAAAATTGTGCAAATAGCTATCGCAAATTCAACGAAATGTTCTGCAAATGGGAAATTGACAGCCCCAAAAGGTCAACTTGGCAGTGACCCAAAATTTGGGGAATATTGCAAACAGACAAATGGGCAAAACAGTGTGATGTTCGCAATGTGCCAAAAACAGCACCACTTGCAAGTTTCATGTTTCTCTGTCCAATTTTTCCACACCCACAATGTCTAACAATTCACTTGAGCCATCTTTGAAACTTTCCTCCAAAGCTCCTAAAACCACCCATACTTTCCCTCTTCTTTATATAATCTCCAAGAGGTCAAGCAAAATAGGAAAAATTTTATATGAATTGTAGATTCGTAAATCATATATATTAAAAAATTATATTGTATAACTTTTATTATATAAAATATAATATTTTATTATATATGATCCATATAAATCGGATGTATATTAGAATTTTCAAACAAGGTATCATTCATATTTTTATTTATTTGAACTAATATTTAATAGAGTTTAGAAATTTTAATTTCACTTCTACATATTAAATAATAATTTGTTATAAAATTAGGGTAGTGGTAGAATAAAATATTTACACTACACACTAATAAAACTCTAACTATTTTGCACAAGAATTTCTCTCTTTCTTTTCTCTCACAATTTTCTCTAATCTTTCTTTTACTAATATTTCTTTCACAAAATAATGGTGTATTATAAGCTTAGAGAATAGCTCTATTTATAGAGCTCTAATTAGTGAATTACATCATGGCATACATCATCTTCCACTAATCTTAATTAGTGGTGTCTCCACTAAATGGTGGACATCCATAAAAATCTTCTAATAATTCACATAAATCCATAATTAGTGGAGCCTCCACTAATTAATAAATATTCCAATAATTCATAATACTCCCCCTTGGATGTCCATCCATTACATAAAGAATATGCCTCGTTAAAACCTTACTAGATAAAAACCAAGTGGGAAAAAAATCTAGTGAAGGAAAAAGAGTACACTATTCTATATGTCTATTTATTACTCCCCCGATGAGATGATTCCTTTAAATCTTTAAACCGACGCATACCGATTTTATATCTCAACTTTTCAAATGTTGCAGTACTGTAAAGTCTTCGTGAAAATATCTCGCGAGATTATCACATGACCGAATTTGTAGCACATCAATTTCACCTTTCTTCCGGAGTTCATGAGTAAAGAAGAATTTTGGTGAAATATGTTTTGTCCGATCTCCTTTAATATATCCTCCTCGTAATTGAGCTATGCAAGCTGCATTGTCTTCATAAAGAGGAGTTGGAATACCTTTGATTGATGATAATCCACAACTTTCTCTGATATAATGAATCATGGATCTTAGCCATACACATTCTCGACTTGCTTCATGAATGGCTATAATTTCAAGATGATTTGAAGAAGTAGTCGCTATAGATTGTTTCGTAGAACGCCATGATATAGCAGTATTTCCACATGTAAATAGATAGCCCGTTTGAGAACGTGCTTTATGTGGATCGATAAATAACCAAAGATCTCGCGATAACCTATCAATGTTGGACTCGGTTTTATTTGAATAAAATAATCCGAGATCAATTGTACCTTGGAGATATCGAAGGACTTGTTTAATTCCATTCCAATGTCGTCGTGTTGGTGAAGAACTAAATCTTGCTAATAAATTGACAACAAAAGCAATATCGTGTCGTGTATTATTAGCAAGATACATCAATGCACCAATTGCACCGAGATATGGTACTTCAGACCAAGGAGTTCTTCATCATTTTCTTGAGGTCTGAAAGGATCTTTATCCACATTTAATGATCGCACGATCATTGGAATACTCAATGGATGTGCTTTGTCCATGTAAAATCTTTTTAGCACTTTTGTCGTATATGTTGATTGATGAATAAATGTTCCACTCTCCAAATGTTCAATTTGTAAACCAAGGCAAAATTTGGTTTTACCAAAATCCTTGATTTCGAATTCTCTTTTTAAATAATCAATTGTTTCTTGGAGCTCTTCAGAGTTCCAATAAGATTAATATCATCAACATATATAGCTAATATCACAAATTTAGAACCAGATTTCTTAATAAAAACGCATGGACATACCTGGTCATTTTTAAATCCCGCTTTCAATAAATATTCACTAAGACGTGTGAACCACATGCGCCCGCATTGCTTCAGTGCCATATAATGATTTCTCGCAACTTGATGGAGTAATTTTCACGAGGATAATGTTTATATGCTTCGTGCATATGAAATCCTTCGGGATTTTCATGTAAACATCATTTTCTAAATTTCCATACAAGTAAGCAAGTGACAACATCTAATAGGCGCATATCTATCTTTTCATGTACTCGCCAAACCGATAAGATATCTGAGTGTAATAGCATCAACAACAGGAGAATAAGTTTCATCATAATCAATACCTGGTCTTTGTGAAAAACCTCGGGCTACTAATCGCGCTTTATATCGAACGATTTCACTCTTTTCATTGCGCTTTCGCACAAATATCCATTTGTAGCCAACAGGTTTTACACCTTCCGGTGTTCGGACCGCAGTCCGAAGACTTCACGTTTTGTCGCTGCATTTAACTCCGATTGAATCGCATCTTTCCATTGCAGCCAATCTTTTCTATGCCGACATTCATCAACCGATATTGGTTCGTAGATCATCATTATCCCGTGTAACATCAAGAGATATATTGTATGCAAATATATTATCAATAACAGCTTCTATCCGATTCCAACTTCTACCTGAAGTGGTATAATTGATAGAAATTTCAGTGTTACTTTCATCAACTTCTGGTTCTTTGTCATCAGCTCTCTCTTGGTCTTTATCATTCTTTTCTTCAATATGATCTTCTCGGATCATTTAATCCTCTTTTCTTTCGAGGATTTTTATCTTTAGAACCAAGAGGTCGGCCACGCTTCCGGCGTGTTTTTGACTCAACAGCCTATAGGTATAATATTTTGTTCTCACTGGAACTTCAATTCGAATAGGAGCATTTATAGTCGGAATATGCGATTTTGTAACTCTTCCGGAGTCAACAAAAGCGTCTCGGCATTTGATTTGCAATGCTTTGCAAATGAATTATCTTTTGAACTTCAAGTTCACATGCGCTTGTGCGCGGATCAAGATAATTTAATGATGTTGTCCAAGCAAGATCCTTTTTATGTCGTTTTGGTTCTCCCCATAATTTAGGGAATAATGATTCATCAAAATGACAATCAGCAAATCTTGCCGTGAATACATCTCCCGTCGTGGGTTCAACATACCCGATAATAGAGGGAGAATCATATCCAACGTATATCCCCTTTCTTCTTTGAGGACCCATCTTTGTACGTTGGTTTGGTGCAATTGGAATATATACAAGACACCCAAAAATTCTTAAATGAGCAATATTTGGTTCTCGACCCAAAAGCCAATTGCAAATGAGATAATTTATGATAACTAGTTGGTCTTATACGTACAAGTGTTGCAAAGATATAGAATAGCATGTCCCCGTGCAGTATGTTGGGAGATTTATTTTCATTAATAATGGTCTAGCAATTAATTGTAATCGTTTAATCAAAGATTCAAGCAAGACCATTTTGTGTGTGAACATGAGCTACAGGATGTTCAACATTAATCCCAATTGACATGCAATATGCATCAAAAGCATGTAATGAAAATTCACCAAGCATTATCCAAACGGATATTTTTAATGTGATGGTCCGAAAATTGTGCTCGTAATTTAATTATTTGAGCAAGTAATCTCGCAAACGCCAAAGTTGCGAGTAGATAATAAACATACATGTGACCATCGGGATGATGCATCAATTAAGACCATAAAATATTTGAACGGTCCACATGGTGGATCAATAGGTCCACAAATATCTCCGTGAACTGTTTCGAGAAATGTAGGACTTTCAACTCCTACTTTTACCGGTGATGGTTTAACAATTAATTTTCCTAGGGAACATGCAAGACATGCGAATTTTTCCGATGTTAATATCCTTTTATTTTTTAAAGGATGACCATGTGTATTCTCAATGATTCTTCTCATCATGGTAGATCCCGGATGACCCAACCGGTCATACCAAATGCTAAAAGTAATAGGATCAGTAAACTTCTGGTTTACTAGATGATGAATTTCAATTATACGTATTTTTACAAAATATAGACCAATAGAAAAAGACGGCAGTTTTTCTAATACCGATTTCTTACCCAAATGTATTTGAGTAATAAAAAGATGCTCAATCTCATTTTCCTCATTTGTTTCAACATGATACCCATTTCTCACGGATATCTTTAAAACTCAATAAATTTCTTCTGGATTTTGAGGAAAATAGTGCCTTATCAATAATAATTGTTGTTCCTTTAGGCAACAATATACTAGCTCTTCCGGAGCCCTCAATTACATTTGCACTACCGTTTATCGTATAAATATTTATTTCTCCCATTTTGAGATCAGAAAAATATTTCTCATTTTTTAGTATGGTGTATGTAGTTCCACTATCAATAATGCATACATCATCATTAATAACAGCCATCTGAACACAAATATATATATGTAAACGTAAATATTATTAGAATATAATGAAAATGAAAATACAAAAATATAAAGGTGAGGCTTTAGTTCTTCTGGACACTGTCATCACTAATTAAATGGTCTATCCTACCGTCTGGGTGTTCAAAAAAATCCGATACATCCATATGAGTAATATTGATATTAAGATCTTCAGGATCAATATCGTCATCCTCAGCATTATTTATTGGATGTTGAGAAAAATTTGCTTCCACATTTTTATTTTTCAATGAAGCTTGATACAATTCAACTAAATGCTTAGCCGTACGACAGTTTCGTAACCAATGACATTTCATGCCACATCTATAACATATATCCTCATGTTTTTCTTCAATTTCTTTTTCTTTTCCCTTTTGATCTTTTCTGTTCCACTTCGGTGGCCAGTATTTCTCACGATTTGATTATAATTGTGATAAGGGAAATATCGAGCGTGTCTACGACCGTAACCACGACCACGGTCACGGCCACGGCCACGACCACGACTATAACGATGGCTTCTGCTGGAGCCAACAGACATTCACTTCGGAGTCTTTGTAGAGCCGATTGGTCCGGCTTCATGATTTCTCAATAATAACTCATTATTTTTCTCTCGCAATGAGGAGGGAAGTAATTAAATCAGTAAATTTTGTATACCCCTTTTCTCGATATTGTTGTCTGCAGGACAATATTCGAGGCATGAAAGGTGGAGAATGTCTTCTCCAACATATCTTCATCGACTCACTTTTTCTCCACATAATTTTAATTGAGATGTAATTTTATACATTGCGGAGCTATATTCATTCACGGTTTTAAAATCTTGTAACCTCAGGTGCAACCATTCATACCGTGCGATAGAGTAGATACGACCATCTTCGAGTGGTCAAATCTTTCTTTTAAATTTACCCACAGTGCCATATGGATCTTTTTTGGTAAGATATTCCATTTTCAAATTTTCATCGAGATGACGACGAATAAAAATCAAAGCTTTAGCCTTGTGTTGTGCGGATGCACTATTATTTGCTTGAATAGTTTCACTAAGGCCTTTAGCATTTAGATGCATTTCGCATCGAGAACCCATGACATATAATTTTTTCCGTAAATATCAAGGGCTACAAATTCGAGTTTCGCGATGTTAGCCATAGAGATCAATAAATGCGTACCTATCTTCCGGCTTTGGTAACGGTAGAAACTCGTGCTTAGTCTTCCGCTTTTGTACCGGTAGAGACTCGTGTCGATAACGTGTTATAAAATTAGGGTAGTGTTAGAATAAAATCTTCACACTACACACTAATAAAACTCTAACTATTTTGCACAAGAATTTCTCTCTTTCTTTTCTCTCACAATTTTCTCTAATCTTTCTTTCACTAATCTTTCTTTCACAATATAATGGTGTATTACAAGCTTAGAGAATAGCTCTATTTATAGAGCTCTAATTAGTGGATTACATCATGTCATACATCATCTTCCACTAATCTTAATTAGTGGTGTCTCCACTAAATGGTGGACATCCATAAAAATCTTCTAATAATTCACATAAATCCATAATTAGTGGAGCCTCTACTAATTAATAAATATTCCAATAATTCATAATATAATTGAAATTTTTATTAATAATTTAAGAATTAAATACTTGAATCGCCATCAACAAAGTCAGAATTATTAAATTTATTTTTTATCCCTGATATTGTTGTAAATCATCTTTTTCTTTTTTATCCTTAAAAATAATTTATTTGAATATTGTACGACATCATACGAGGTTCTCGTTCTTTGATTTTTTTTCTTGTGATGTCTCGTTCGTAAAATTGCCCCAAATCCTAAAGAGCCCGGCAAGATTCATATATCCAATGAGGAGCCCAAGACACGAAACAAGGGCCCATTGAATTTCGTTTGGCCACTAGACTACAAAAATTCATAAACCAATCACGTGTGGTGAATGGTGTAGTGACATCACGCGCGTGGGTCCCTTGAATTTTGGGCCCCAGAGAACCTCTCGGGATTCGAGACAAGAAATATTGTCCGCCTCTTGGCCCCACTTTTCGCAGTCCTGCATCCTTGATGTGACCGCCAATCTATTGCCACCTCTCTTTTAACCGTCCGATTCAGAACGAAACGCCTCTTTCTCACTCTTCTCCTTTCCCATTCCCTCTCGCAGCTGACAGCACAGACAAGCACTAGGTGTTCCCCCCATCCCCCGCCCTCTGTTTTTCTCTCCTTGTGCAGCTGCTGTTGCAGTGCAAGATTTCGCGGGGTTTTCTTTCTCTTTCATTTATAAGCTTTGCGTATGTTATTCTTCGCCGGCTCTTAAGAAAGCACCTGAGACAATCCCAAGAACGTTTCTTGTTTCTCTGATTCTCTGCAATTCCTTGCTTTGCGTTTCGTGTAAGTACACTTCTTTCTTTCAGCTTCGAGTTTGATTTGTCTTCCCCTTTTTAACCCAGGAGATTATGGGTTTTCACTGATCGCTTCAAAGTTTTACATTGGCTGTGAACAGTGAAGTCAAAGGTCTTTAATTTCTTGAACATTGGAATGTGCCCCGTGAAACTGTATGTGTATCGTCGATGCTTTGGCTCAATTTTTGGAGTTGTTTTGTTTACGAGTCCTGATTTTGTTGGAACTAATTTAATTGGCATTTCTTTCTTGTCGGTTTAAAAAATGCTAGTAATTGTGTTTTTGTTTAATACTCGCGCTTTTATGAGTTTGGATCTGGACGTTTTGGTCATAAAGTAAATCTTTATACTAGTACTAAATTACAATGTATAGCATGTTTATTCGAACGCAGATGTATATCAGCGCTGCCATTTGACTGGGACCCTGATGCCAGGGCTTATTAATCTTGGATGACTGGCGTTGAGGCTCTTGGGCATATTTTTTAGCCGGATTTTACTCAAGATTCCAATTTTTCTGAGGATATGTGCCAAGATTGACTGTTGTTTCTACTTTGCGTTGTGCCTATTATGCACATTTGTTTGTGAAAGCCATATATTCTCAGGTCATTCCAAAATAATAATCTTGAAGCTTTTGGCGTAATAGGGCATTGAAATCTTGTGAGTTTATCTTTAACTGGGTATACGCACACCAGACATTAGTCGAGACATTGTCTGTTGATCAGTCATTGTCTACGTACTTTTAACGGAGTTTTAGTCATTCTCAGGTCTTTATAGAAACAATTTAGCGTTTCAATGGGTGGTCATAGTTGCATTTTGGGGGGAGTCAAATAAGTGCCATCTAATTAGAAATTGTAATGCCTTCTTGGATAATTTCATCTTAGGCATTACTGCTAGTAAATGCAACTATATGTACACACAGATTTGTGAATTTCTGTTTTTATCAGTCTTGATTCTTTTGACTGCTGTCTGGAACCTTAACCGGAGCCCTTTAAGTTCTGATAATCTTCCTATTTTTGTTGTAACAGCTGACGATACTAATGGGATTGGGCATTTTTCTATTGCAGGAAAATCTGGAAACTCTTTGACATATCAAATTAATGAAAAAGAACTTATTCTGTAAACCTATCTCTATAACTTTAAGATTTTTGTGAGGAAACCTAAAACTACTTTGTTGTATGTGTACTCTTCTAAAATAATCCTCCATTTACCCCTTATGATTTCCCATTTGCTCATGCTCTATGAGTTCCGAAGCAGATAGATTGTCGTCTGACTTATGTGACCATGACCTCATGCTGTCTAAGAATGGTTTGAGATGAGTTTTGTAAAAAATTATTAAATATGTAGGGTCCAAAGAGAGAGAATATGTATTGTGAGTAGATGACAGTTATGGAAAAACAAAAACCACATAAAATAATAATATATTTAAATTAAAGTAAAATGTTAGTTTGGGATGAAAAGAGAAAATAGTCTTCCACTTATGGCCTAAATGAAACATTTTTAAATATAAGGAACTTTTGTTAGATGTGATATGACTGTCTCATTTCTTTTCAAGGCTGGTTACTGTCATAAAAATATGTTGTTGTCAACTTCTGTGTTATAATTTTTGTGGGGAATCCATCTTTAACGAATCAGTCCTATATTCACTCAAATGCGCTGATTCTCATTTAGTTTGAAAGAGCATAGCTTTCTATAACACTGGGCTGGAGGAAAGTTCTATGAAGAATTAAGAAAATTAATCTTGCAGGTAACTGATGCAGCAGAATATGTGAAGAGATTTTGAGATACTTGATGCCATGCCCATGTCAGCTGAGTTAAAATCCAGAGATGAGTATGCAGAACCTCTTAGGAACATGGAACATAATCTAAAGCCTAAAAGGAATTCTAGCGGAAGGCAAATTTCAAATGCTGCAAAAGAGAAGTTCCCCTTGTGCCAACCACATCAAAGTACAAAGCTTGAGAAAAAGTGTGAAGTTGTGTATCCATTTGCTCAACCATATGTCAATCAGAGTAGTAGGTTGAGAAAGCAAATAAATGATGAGCATGTAGTCCAACTGAAACCTTCAGGGAGTTTCCAGAAGCAGCAGGGGTCTAAAAGGGAGAGTCAAGATGAGCTTGTTAGGCATATGTCCAATTTGCCTGCCTATCTTCAGCAAGTCGAAAAGCAGAAGAATATTCAAGAAAAGGCTCTGAATTTTGGAGTTCTTGATTGGAAGCGTCTGGAGAAATGGAAGTACAATGAACGCATGCCACCAAGAAGTCAAAGAAAAGCATCATTGAGTGGTAATTCTTTATCTACGGCAAATATGACACCTTCATTGTCAAAAACTTTTCAGAGAAAACAATCCTCAGCTGAGTTGCATCTCAGATCAGCTCATGAAGAGAGATTACCTGATTGTGTCCAACAATTTCCAGGAAAGATTAAACGTATCCAAGAGTCTCAAATTACTTCAGTGAGGACTATTTCAGGGCAGGAAATTGACATCTTTCAGAAGGTGAAGTCTTCTGGTAGGAGTTGTCCTGAGATGGATAAGGTGAAGAGCATTAGGATCAAGGTAGATCTGAAGAGTCCAGCCATGATGCAAAAAGAAATTTTGTCCTCAAGCCAGATTAAACAGACCTTGTCATCTACACTTCCAATTACAGATCAGTGTAAAGAAGAAAGGACAACAAAAGGTGATGAAACCTATCCTTATCCCAAATATGCTGCTGATGAACCAGAGCCAATTGTACTCCTAGTACCGAAACTTCCTCCCAAAAGGAGTTCAGTACAGAATCCTCTGTTAGCAGAAGCCAGAACATCATATAATGTAGATTTGGCTCGGGATAATCAGAAGAGATTTTCTGATTGTCATTCTTCTCAGGACCTTCGTTTGCCAGAACTGTATGATGAAATACTGCATTCTCCTCTGCCTGCTAGCGTATCCATTGCTCCAGGAACGCAGTCAGATGTTTACCCATGCCCACATCAGAATGATTCCCCAATCTCAGCCAGGCTGTCTGAAGTAAAATGTGGTGAAAGAGAAAACTACAGTGATAATTGTTCAGTTTCTCTTGAGACGTCTAAGAGGCTGGATTTGGATACTGCTGAGCAGCCGGCTGTACAAGGCAGGCATTCATCCCCTATTCGAAGGTTTAGTTTTAACTTAGCCAGGTTAAGCAGAAGTTTCAGTTTTAAGGAGAGTTCAACAGTTCCACAATTGAGCTCCAGGTATGAGGTTGCCAAGTCTGGCCCAGTGAGCTCTGACGTCCTGGCTGGTATTGATGACTGTTACATTGACAAGGCATGTGCTGGTGAGAGAAGAAGAACCAGTCCCTTTAGGAGGTTACTAGACCCAATACTGAAGCCCAAGGGAGCTCATTCTGCCCGAAGAGTTCAGCCCTCAGATAAGAGCTCGATTTCTGTGTGTTCAGAGCCCCTCAATACCAGTAAACCAGTGCAGGATCAGACAAATTTGGCATCGACTCTTCAGGCCATTCTCCAGCTCACAATTAAGAATGGACTCCCTTACTTCAAATTTGTGGTTGACAACAGTTCTGACGTACTAGCTGCCGCTGTGAAAAAACTAGCAACATCTGGAAAGTTGGATTGCAGCTTGACTTATTCATTCTACTCTGTACATGAGCTTAAAAAGAAGACGGGGGGCTGGATAAGTCATGGATCTAAAGAAAAAAGTTGTAGTTTTTGTTACAATATTATTGCTGAGATGAAATCCATCTACAGCCTCTCTGATATGCTCAGGGAATCTGTTCTATATACTGTCGATGTCAGAAAGGGAGATAAAGGCCCACCTGAGGTTTTGCCTAACAGGGAAATTGCTTCCATGATTGTTAAGGACCCGGCAGCAAAACTCAATGTTGGAGAGCCAAAAGAGGCAAGTGATTGCAAAGAAGGGTTGCTACAGTGTTCAACGGGTGATATTAGAGCAGGAAAAGAGAACTTCAATAGTACTATAGCCATTCTTCCTGGTGGTGTTCATAGTTCACCAAATGGTGGCACACCTTCATCGTTAATCGATCGATGGAAATCTGGTGGATTGTGTGATTGTGGAGGGTGGGATATTGGTTGCAAACTGAGAGTTCTCACTGACAAGGGCAAAGAAAGCAATTGTTCAACATCAGCCATGAATTCCTCTGCTCTTGAACATATTGATCTTTTCAACCAGGTAAACTATCATGCTTCACTACGGGTAGCCTTCACCCTTATATATCTCTTTTTGAAGTGCATCAAACATTAATTGGTCTAATTTTTCCTCAACAGGACAGAGAAGGCAGAGGCCAGCCAAACTTCAGTTTGATGCCTTTGAAGGATGGATTGTACTCGGTTAAATTCAATGCATCTATTTCTTCATTGGAGGCATTCTCCATGTCCGTCGCTGTTATAACTAGTAGGAAGTTACCTCACATCTTGGACGTGGATTTCCTGCCTGAAGCAAAATTATCTGCCGAAACCACGAAACAAGCTGAAAAGATTAAGAATCCCGACACAATCCCAGTCCAGCTCCATGCAAAATATGTCCCATCTCCGCCACCCTCTCCTGTTGGGAGGATATGAGGAGGCTCCAGAAGGGAATATGTCCCCGCGTCAAGAAAACTTCAGGGTCCCGCACTATATACGACTAAGCTCTGACAAACTTTTAAAGCTGCTATAGCTAAAATCATGTGAATTCTGTAATTTTGTAATAGGTGTTCTATCTGTCATATAGTTACCCGTGATTTCTGGCAATAACGCCATTCACGTAAGAAGAAAAGAATATTAGAAGATGTCCAGATAATTTGGACCGCTTCTATTGGGACACGGAATATTTGTCCTGTTGAAATTAAAGAAGTTGAAGTGTCGAAATGTTGAATTCTTGACTAAAAAGGTGGGAAATCAAAGGCTACCGTTCTTGATATGTAAGCAAAAGTAACGGTGCTCCTGAGCGACCAGTTAGTGTCTTTAATTTGGTTTTTGAGATTGAGCGCTACTGGTTAGCAGTGGCAGACATAGGAAGCAGTTGCGACCTTAATTTGCTGGAAGTAAGCTTACTCCAACACCCTGCTGCAGACTATTACTGGGTGTTTTTCCAAGTTGGGTTGGTGCTTAAGATGTGAGGTTTCTAAGGAGAACTCAGTTGATCTGCGTTGCAGTCTGTGTCTACTGCACCGGAGAAGAAACTACTAGCCTTGAATTTTTCGCTTAGCTGCTAGCCTTTTTAAGACTACCCTTCCCTGTCAAGCCCCTGAAGGGGCTGATGCAAATCAATTCTTAGTCTCAAAAGCGCAGGCGGATTTGGATCTCTATGGTTCAGCCAACCTTGAATAAGCATGAAGGAAGATAAATCAACTGGAAAAGCTAGTCATTTTCACGAAGCACCAATTTAAAATCAGTGAAATGAGAAAAAAGATCGCCGGTCCGGCGAATCTCCTCCCCTCAGTTTTGTCCTACGTTTCTGCTAAGTATTTCATCCGCTATTTCCACGTAGGACCAGCCGAATTAGTAGCAATTCTATCTCCATAGAATCGGGCTCTCCAAAGAAATGGGCGCTACTTGGGAATTGACTTCCCCGGGGGAACTTCCAATATTCCTCCGTTGTTGCTATCATAACCGTATTGTATCAATTCCGTGTTAAGCTTAGCTAAGGCATTCCTTTGCTGTCCTCGGCAAGGAGACTCAGACATCTAAATATCGCCATCTTGATGAAAACCATGTCTCAAGGATAACAACATTGCCCTCCAAATGTAGGTATTGGACAATTACAAATGCATTCCCAGGTTAATTATCATTCCTACAACAAATACCGATGGCCATACATAAACACACGAAAGAAGTAGTATGGGATGCAATGGATGTAACTTTTAATTGTTGCCCCAAAGTTATGCAGTACGAGTAATCTTTTTGGTTGATCAAAATCATAATTCTTTCATAAACTAAGGCATCTATATATGCCTCTGATTGTTTGCACGCCCATTTAGAAGATTTTTTGAAGCAAAAAAGTTAAGCATACAAGTCAAACGAGCTCCAGATAGAGGGCACACCTTTACAGATGGTATTACAAAAGGGAATTTCCATGGCCTATAGTACACTACTTTTCTCAGCATTCTCCAGGTGTAGATCATAAGTCAACATATGAAGCATGATGAGCGCATATATGCCACTGTCCATCAATTTTCTCAAAAACATTAGTGGCAAACTGTCTTCCCCAGCTGCTACCCTTTGTTTTAACCATTTCAATGCATGTAACATAGCCAACATCGCCCCTGACATGGACTTGAACGTCCTTTATCTCAATTTCTAGTGGGAACTCATAGTCGGCCCAAACAAACTCCCAGCTTCCCATCACAAGATCATAGCCTGATATGCCACTTACACCAGGGTGTACAACACACACACTTTCACTCTTTGACCACAAAGCTTGCATGGCAGCCAAATTCCCATATCTAAACGCATCGTAAAAGCGAGCATTTGCAGCTAATACAGAAGCCTTGCTGTCCTCCTGGAGAAATCGTAGGCTATCTCTTATTTTTGCAGCTTTTGCATAGTTCTCCTCTTCGATAGCAATCTCTAATTCCCGCTCCAAGGTCTGCTCATCTAGTATGATGCTTTCTCCACTCAAAGTTCCTTCTGAGTCTTCACTTTTAACTCGGAAAGATTTCAAGAGAGATGACTGAGAAGCATGTTGAAAAGGACCTGCTCTGAATAAATAACATATTAGACCACCTTATAGCTGACATTAGAAAATAAGAATCATTGGACAACCCAAGACCCTAGAAAATGGATAAGAAGCTAGAAAAACTTTGATAGCAACAGCTGTTGCTGTGGTCGTATAAAAGCATTCCCAAGTTTTCTTCTGATATTCAATTCCTGACCTGGCGGAGCAACCAATTTACATACTCAAAAAATCAACTAATCTATGACAGAAAAGAGATGGAAATTAGAGGATCGTAGCAAGAAGCACAAGGAATTGCAATTCTTCAAAAGTTTCATGAATTACAAATAGTACAAATGAGTGAAGCAATGGACACAAAATATAAATTTATCAGGAAATAAGTAAGTGAGGTTGGAGGAATACATCAGTAATATGCTGCAAAAACTAAATTTCAAGATCCATAAGCTGAAGGTTTCCTGAGTCATTAAAAAGATCTCCAACCAAAGAAACCAGAACTTACCAAGGATTCCATTTCGTGAGCGGGGGTAAATGCAGCCAGAAAAATGTCTTCCTATTTGCAACTTGCCATGCAGAGCTGCATTAGTTTGCTTATGAGGAAGTGGGGCAACTTGGGGAGGGATCCCAACATGACGAATACAAGAACAAGGCAGAGAAGTACGCTCTTGAATATTAAATATGCTTCCCTACGCCAGTATAGCCAGTCATTAGAACAATAAACTGCAGAAACATTAGACTGTAACGAATACCATACTGTTTAAACTATATAAAGCCAGTGAAGACTCCATTTTGCAATAGCATTAAATGTAACCTAGAAGTACGCCAATGGAATTACAACGTTAGGCTCCGCTAGCTAAAAATTCCCATGAAACATGTAATACTGGTATATATCCTGAAATCTTGTCAAAGAATGATAAAAAAAAAAACTCGAATATCACTCCTTCGAAAAGGCACACATAACATATTAGGGTTCAATTTGGAAGCTTAAACATTCTCCTTGTTGAGAAATCCTTGCTCACTAGTGGATCAGGGCTTCTTTCTGAATTAAGTAAGCTGATATTGAAAATTGGATTGCTTATTTTCCCATCTCTAGCTCCAGCTTCAGCTCCAAATCCACACAGACAAGCATGAACTACATTTTCAATTTATTAAAAAAACTCTCTTAATTCCTTTATCTTTCTGGGTTTCGGAGGGGCATTATATTTGATGTAATTACGGGGTCAAACAATCCCAGAAATTAACTACACCAAAAGAAGAAACACAGGAATCAAAGTAAAACAAGACAGAAGAACTGCTCACCCTATTGAGAAAACTGGGTCGGTTCATCCTCCGTGGTCTCAAAGACAAAGCACTAAATTGTGATGCTTCCGTTTTTCACTCTTGGAAGGAAAAATCATCAGCTGCATATAGAAATAGAAAGAGAAAAAGAGAACTCAAATTTGACAATGACAAAAACAATTGAAAAAAAAGAAATCAACATTGACATCTTTTACCTGTTCTGAGATAGGAAGATCCGAACGTACAAAGACAGGGTATAAGATATCGATCGATAGAGTCGTCGCCTACGGTGGCTGGGGAAAACTCTATTTGTAATAAATCTACTGTAAATCACATTGGGCTTGCCTTTTCTTGTTGGGCTGAATATTTGCCTCTACTGGCTCAGTCTTATAGGGCTTTCGTGTCTCAGTCTTTCTGTGAAGTGTGAACACCACCTCCTTGTCATGGTGTAGCTGTTTGGGTCATTGCCCGTTGTTAAGAATTAAATGCAATAAGAGGCCAATGAAAGAGCACATCCGTTTTTTGGTCCATTTTCTGGACAGTTTCGGCCGTAATCGTAGTGGTCCTATTAGTTTACATAGACGCTAAAGAACATAATCGAGTAGTTATGGCGTAGGATTGTTCCCATTTAGCTACCATGCGGTTTGGCGTTTCTACGGCAAAAGTGATTCAACTACCAATTCTGCGGTCCTCCCTCCCTATGGTCGTCTCCTTTGTCAAACCTTTTGATTTAAATAGATTCCAACTATAAATAATGTGATAAGTCACAAAAACGTGTAAATAAGAAGATTGATTTGCTCGGTGAATACAATGTTAAATATTTTACTTAATGTTAAGGATTTTTTTCTTTTTGATGTAGGTGATAGAGATGATTCAAGAATGAATCTTTTTCAAGAACGGGCAAATGATAAGCCAACTCACCGTAAGGATCATTCACAAGAAGAGGGAACAATCACTCAACCCATCATTCAAAGATTTTATTACGTGAATGAGTAGGTGTAACCTATTTGATCATGTAAAGTTACAAAATAATTGATCGAAAGAATATTGCAGAGTGTCTCCTTATGGATCTCCTTCAGGACGATCACGAATATTATGATGCTTATTTTATGGCAGGCATAGTCCAGTCATATCAGGACGAGCAGTGTTGCTGTTATTGTTAAAGAACACGAGTATGATAGAAGGGGGACCAATCTTTAAAACCCATAAATGCATTTTGCCAATACTAGCTAATCTATAAGTGTAGTAAATGTGCGACATCTGAGGACTTACTCTTTGTATCTTTCTTGCATTTGAACAACTTTGAATGGGTTTCCTTCCGTCAAAGGAAACAGTTTGATCTTTCTGGATATATCGATGAGCACTGGTCAGTGATCACTGGTGGTTCGTTTAAGAAGTTCATTTATTTTGCAATAATTTCCTCTCTCTCAAGTCCTCAGTAGACAAGTCCAGAGAAGGGGGAGTTAAGGACAGCAATCGGGTGTCTTGTTATCTTTTTTCTCAAGTACTGGAAACGGGCATTTGCCATAGATAGGGAGGTAGAAATGGTGAAACGGAGGAAAGAGATCTTTGGCATTTAGTCTTCGGTTATGTCAGAGGAAAGAAATCATAGAGTGGACTGTCTTTCTTGGGAACATTATTTGTGGGGACTGTTTTTTTGGACATAAGATAAAGGAGAGGAGAGATTTTCCCTGGATGTATGTGGTTACTGAAAATCGACTAGTCATGGAAGCACCGAGCTGTTTTCCTTTTGTATGTATCGTCTGGGAGAATGATCCAACACCAACTAGGAAAAATATAGAAAGATCCACTGCTAGAAAAAAATTATGAATTACTTGTCGAAAAAAATGTAGTGGCGAGTTAATTTAAAGGTTAGTATCCGATTGTTTATAGTTATTATTAATTAAATTATTATTTTATTGAAGTAAACATTTGAAAGATAGAAAAAGAAAGAAATAACAGCTACTATAGCCTATGACATGATAATCTTAGTTTAGAGAAGCTGCCATGGCACGGTGACACCCGAATACAATGAGCAAATATTGAGATTTGGAAGGGGGGAAAATATCAATCCCATGGTCTCTGGTTATTCTTTGTAATTATAAAATTTTATAAGGTTTGTTGCAATTTACCTTAATAAAGTTAGAGTATGATATTGGCAAGACCCCAAAAATGAATGTTGAACTTTTAACATAACCGTCTACTTCATAAATCATTCTTGTAAATTTGCATTAACTAAACTCAATTATTGAGTTTCCAAATAGTAGAAATTAATACAAAACATAAAACTTGTAAAACATAGCAACCCAACTAAACTTCTGAAACATTCAAATATAAATATAACTTAACATAATTGGCTTGTAATTCAACCCTATCATGAAACTAAACGTCCTGCTCAACTTAATCCAGATCTTCTTCAAACAACTCATCT
Organism: Voacanga thouarsii; assembly: GCA_026120185.1. Taxonomy (NCBI): domain Eukaryota; kingdom Viridiplantae; phylum Streptophyta; class Magnoliopsida; order Gentianales; family Apocynaceae; genus Voacanga; species Voacanga thouarsii. Next base: position 2,374,475 of record JANUWF010001287.1, on the reverse strand, counting down.
AACTCATCCTTATTTAATTGAGATCCTACATAATATTAAGAGAAGAATGAGCTCACTAATTCAATAAAGAAATATAGCTTACCTAAGATTGGGTACATTACATATAAAATGTTATAAAATTAGGGTAGTGTTAGAATAAAATCTACACACTACACACTAAGAAAATTCTAACTATTATTTGCACAAGAATTTCTCTTCAAACTTCTCTCTTTCTTTTTCTCACAATTCTTTCTCTAATCTTTCTTTCACAAAAATAATGGTGTATTACAAGCTTAGAGAATAACTCTATTTATAGAGCTCTAATTAGTGAATTACATCATGGCATACATCATCTTCCACTAATCTTAATTAGTGGTATCTCCACTAAATGGTGGACATCCATAAAAATCTTCTCTAATTATTCACATAAATCCATAATTAGTGGAGCCTCCACTAATTAATAGAGATTCCAATAATTCATAACACTCCCTCTTGGATGTCCATCCATTACATAAAGAATATGCCTCGTTAAAACCTTACTAGATAAAAATCCAGTGGGAAAAAAAATCTAGTGAAGGAAAAAGAGTACACTATTCTATATGTCTGTTTATTACTCCCCCTGATGAGATGATTCCTTTAAATCTTTAAATCGACGCATACCGATTTTATATCTCAACTTCTCAAATGTTGCAGTCGGTAAAGTCTTCGTGAACATATCTGCGAGGTTATCACATGACCGAATTTGTAGCACATCAATTTCACCTTTCTTCTGGAGTTCATGAGTAAAGAAGAATTTTGGTGAAATATGTTTTGTCCGATCTCCTTTAATATATCCTCCTCGTAATTGAGCTATGCAAGCTGCATTATCTTCATAAAGAGGAGTTGGAATACCTTTGATTGATGATAATCCACAACTTTCTCGGATAAAATGAATCATGGATCTTAGCCATACACATTCTCGACTTGCTTCATGAATGGCTATAATTTCAGTATGATTTGAAGAAGTAGCTGCTATAGATTGTTTCGTAGAACGCCATGATATAGCAGTATTTCCACATGTAAATAGATAGCCCGTTTGAGAACGTGTTTTATGTGGATCAGATAAATAACCAACATATGCATAACCTATCAATGTTGGACTAGTTTTATTTGAATAAAATAATCCGAGATCAATTGTACCTTGGAGATATCGAATGACTTGTTTAATTCCATTCCAATGTCGTCGTGTTGGTGAAGAACTAAATCTTGCTAATAAATTGACAGCAAAAGCAATATCAGATCGTGTATTATTAGCAATATACATCAATGCACCAATTGCACTGAGATATGGTACTTCAGGACCAAGGAGTTCTTCATCATTTTCTTGAAGTCGGAAAGGATCTTTATCCACATTTAATGATCGGATGATCATTGGAATACTCAATGGATGTGCTTTGTCCATGTAAAATCTTTTTAGCACTTTTGCTGTATATGTTGATTGATGAATAAATGTTCCACTCTCCAAATGTTCAATTTGTAAACCAAGGCAAAATTTGGTTTTACCAAAATTCTTGATTTCGAATTCTCTTTTTAAATAATCAATTGTTTCTTGGAGCTCTTCAAGAGTTCCAATAAGATTAATATCATCAACATATATAGCTAATATCACAAATTTAGAACCAGATTTCTTAATAAAAACGCATGGACATACCTGGTCATTTTAAATCCTGCTTTCAATAAATATTCACTAAGACGTGTGAACCACATGCGCCTGCATTGCTTCAGAGCCATATAATGATTTCTCGCAACTTGATGGAGTAATTTTCACGAGGATAATGTTTATATATTTTAGGCATATGAAATCCTTCGGGATTTTCATGTAAACATCATTTTCTAAATTTCCATACAAGTAAGCAAGTGACAATATCTAATAGGCGCATATCTATCTTTTCATGTACCGCCAAACCGATAAGATATCTGAGTGTAATAGCATCAACAACAGGAGAATAAGTTTCATCATAATCAATACCTGGTCTTTGTGAAAAACCTCGGGTTACTAATCGCGCTTTATATCGAACGATTTCACTCTTTTCATTGCGCTTTCGCACAAATATCCATTTGTAGCCAACAGTGTTTTACACCTTCTCGGTGTTCGGACCGCAGTCCGAAGACTTCACGTTTTGTCGCTGCATTTAACTCCGATTGAATCGCATCTTTCCATTGCAACCAATCTTTTCTATGCCGACATTCATCAATCGATATTGGTTCAGGATCATCATTATCCTGTGTAACATCAAGAGATATATTGTATGCAAATATATTATCAATAATAGTTTCTATCCGATTCCAACTTCTACCGGAAGTGGTATAATTGATAGAAATTTCGATGTTACTTTCATGAACTTCTGGTTCTTTGTCATCGGCTCTCTCTTGGTCTTTATCATTCTTTTCTTCAATATGATCTTCTGGATCATTTAATCCTCTTTTCTTTCGAGGATTTTTATCTTTAGAACCAAGAGGTCGGCCACGCTTCGGCGTGTTTTTGACTCAAGCAGCTATAGGTATAATATTTTGTTCTCACTGGAACTTCAATTCGAATATGAGCATTTATAGCTGGAATATGCGATTTTGTAACTCTTCCGGAGTCAACAAAAGCGCTCGGCATTTGATTTGCAATGCTTTGCAAATGAATTTTCTTTTGAACTTCAAGTTCACATGCGCTTGTGCGCGGATCAAGATAATTTAATGATGTTGTCTAAGCAAGATCCTTTTTATGTCTGTTTTGGTTCTCCCCTAATTTAGGGAATAATGATTCATCAAAATGACAATCAAGCAAATCTTGTCGTGAATACATCTCCTGTCGTGGGTTCAACATACCTGATAATAGAGGGAGAATCATATCCAACGTATATCCCCTTTCTTCTTTGAGGACCCATATTTGTACGTTGGTTTGGTGCAATTGGAATATATACAGCACACCCAAAAATTCTTAAATGAGCAATATTTGGTTCTGACCCAAAAGCCAATTGCAAAAGAGAGAATTTATGATAACTAGCTGGTCTTATACGTACAAGTGTTGCAGCATGTAGAATAGCATGTCCCTAGGCAGATGTTGAGAGATTTGTTTTCATTAATAATGGTCTAGCAATTAATTATAATCGTTTAATCAAAGATTCAGCAAGACCATTTTGTGTGTGAACATGAGCTACAGGATGTTCAACATTAATCCCAATTGATATGCACTATGCATCAAAAGCATGTGATGAAAATTCACCAGCATTATCTAAACGGATATTTTTAATGTGATGGTCAGAAAATTGTGCTCGTAATTTAATTATTTGAGCAAGTAATCTCGCAAACGCCAGGTTGCGAGTAGATAATAAACATACATGTGACCATCGGGATGATGCATCAATTAAGACTATAAAATATTTGAACGGTCCACATGGTGGATCAATAGGTTCACAAATATCTCCGTGAATCCGTTCGAGAAATGTAGGACTTTCAGCTCCTACTTTTACTGGTGATGGTTTAACAATTAATTTTCCTAGGGAACATGCAGTACATGCGAATTTTTTTGATGTTAATATCCTTTTATTTTTTAAAGGATGACCATGTGTATTCTCAATGATTCTTCTCATCATGGTAGATCCCGGATGACCCAACCGATCATGCCAAATGTTAAAAGTAATAGGATCAGTAAACTTCTGGTTTACTAGATGATGAATTTCAATTGTACGTATTTTTACAAAATATAGGCCAATAGAAAAAGATAGCAGTTTTTCTAATACAGATTTCTTACCCAAATGCATTTAAGTAATATAAAGATGCTCAATCTCATTTTCCTCATTTGTTTGAACATGATACCCATTTCTGCGGATATATTTAAAACTCAATAAATTTCTTTTGGATTTTGAGGAAAATAGTGCCTTATCAATAATAATTGTTGTTCCTTTAGACAATAATATACTAGCTCTTCCAGAGTCCTCAATCACACTTGCACTACCGTTTATCGTATAAATATTTATTTCTCCCATTTTGAGATCAGAAAAATATTTCTCATTTTTTAGTATGGTGTGTGTAGTTCCACTATCAATAATGCATACATCATCATTAACAACAGCCATCTGAACACAAATATATATATGCAAACGTAAATATTATTAGAATAGAATGAAAATGAAAATACAAAAATATCAGGGTGAGGCTTTAGTTCTTCTGGACACTGCCATCACCAATTAAATGGTGTATCCTACCGTCTGGGTGTTCAAAAAAATCCGATACATCCATATGGGTAATATTGATATTAAAATCTTCAGGATCAATATCATCATCATCAGCATCATTTATTGGATGTTGAAAAAAATTTACTTTTACATTTTTATTTTTCAATGAAACTTGATACAATTCAACTAAATGCTTAGCCGTACGACAGTTTTATGACCAATGACCTTTCATGCCACATCTATAACATATATCCTCATGTTTTTCTTCAATTTCTTTTTCTTTTCCCTTATGATCTTTTCTGTTCCACTTCAGGTGGCCAGTATTTCTCACAGTTTGATTATGATTGTGATAAGGGAAATATCGAGTGTGTCTACGACCATAACCACGACCACGGTCACGGCCACGGCCACGACCATGACTATAACGATGGCTTCTGCTGGAGCCAACAGCATTCACTTCTGGGAGTGCTGTAGAGCCAGTTGGTCTGGCTTCATGATTTCTCAATAATAACTCATTATTTTTCTCTACAATGAGGAGGGCAGTAATTAAATCTGTAAATTTTGTATATCCCTTTTCTCGATATTGTTGCTGCAGGACAATATTCAAGGCATGAAAGGTGGAGAATGTCTTCTCCAACATATCTTCATCAGTCACTTTTTCTCCGCATAATTTTAATTGAGATGTAATTTTATACATTGCGGAGCTATATTCATTCACGGTTTTAAAATCTTGCAACCTTAGGTGTAACCATTCATACCGTGCAGTGGGTAGTACGACTATCTTCAGGTGGTCAAATCTTTCTTTTAAATTTACCAACAGGACATATGGATCTTTTTCGATAAGATATTCCATTTTCAAATTTTCATCGAGATAACGACGAATAAAAATCAAAGCTTTAGCCTTGTGTTGTGCAGATGCACTATTATTTGCTTAAATAGTTTCACTAAGGCCTTCAGCATTTAGATGCATTTCTGCATCGAGAACCCATGACATATAATTTTTTTCAGAAATATCAAGGGCTACAAATTCGAGTTTAGCGAGATTAGCCATAGAGATCAATAAATGCGTACCTGTCTTCTGGTTTTGGTAATGGCAGAAACTCGTGCTTAGTCTTCTGGCTTTTGTTCCGGTAGAGACTCGTGCTAATAACGTGTTATAAAATTAGGGTAGTGTTAGAATAAAATCAACACACTACACACTAAGAAAATTCTAACTATTCTTTGCACAAGAATTTCTCTTCAAACTTCTCTCTTTCTTTCTCTCACAATTCTTTCTCTAATCTTTTTTTCACTAATCTTTCTTTCACAAAAATAATGGTGTATTACAAGTTTAGAGAATAGCTCTATTTATAGAGCTCTAATTAGTGAATTACATCATGGCATACATCATATTCCACTAATCTGAATTAGTGGTGTCTCCACTAAATGGTGGACATTCATAAAAATCTTCTCTAATTATTCACATAAATCTATAATTAGTGGAGCCTCCACTAATTAATAGAGATTCCAATAATTCATAACATAAAATAGATTTTCAAATTTTAAGATCGTGCAAAACTATTCTCAAAGAAACTTTTCTTTAGTGGTTCATTGGCCTTTTGAAGATCAAATGGATTTGGTACAAAACAACCAGAACAAGTTCTAAATAATAGAAGAGGACCACGTCAACAGGCAAAGAGTAAAACATTTTTTTTTTTAAATCAAGAGAAGGTGGATGAAGGAAACCGGCATCGCCTAGGCTGAAGAAGTCGATGTTGATTGGGTGAACAAGGATCGGGTGACACTGGCCAAAAAGAGGCAGGCTTCGTCGCTTGGTCTCGGGAACAACAAAAACAAGTCAAAACAGAGCATCACAGGCTAAGGTTTGTCATACCAACAACAGGGCTAAGTTCATGCCTTTCAAAAACTTCAAGAAACTGAATAACATAACATATTTTCAGAACAAACATGCATTTTCATATGACAACTTCTTTCATTCATTAAATTTAGAGTATTCGTATCAAATTCCTTTTTAAAGCTAAATCATGCTTGGGGTAAAGATGTGACTAATTGATATCAATTTTCTAATTATTATGTCTCATTGGAGGAGGGTCTTACATTCCCCCAACAAGGGCTAGACAGAAGAGTAAATATTCTATCTCCCTAGCCAAGGGTCAGGACCCAAAAAAGTTTGGGAAGTCTTCACCATAACTACTCACAAGCATTAGACATCTCGTTAACCATAATTCAGTACATGATTTAAAAAAAAAAATCTATATGCTTAGTTCAAAACAATCATATTATTAACATTGAAAACATCTAACACCATACTCAATGCAATTTTATATTCAACATATATAGACTTTTCATGAATTCAAAAGTTGATACAATATTAAAAATCAAGAATAAACAAAACACAGGAAAGCCAAACCCCCTTACCAGAAAATCATGGAAACAAAAGAATTCCTCTTAAAGCCTCCAAGGAATTTCTAATCACTTACAATCCTCAGAATTCGCTAACCAAAATCATAATTAATATAACCTAATTTTCTTTCCTAATTAAAACCCTAAGCAAACCTTCACCCAATCGACTACAATATTTAAGAACTATAAAAGAAAACTATCGAAGAGACAACTATATTGCGTACTCAGCAAGGTTCGAAGTTTTTTATTCCAATCTCTCCACTAACTCTTCTACTACATCGTTCTTTTCCACTTCCTAGGCAATTTCTAAAATGTCAAAGGCGTCACCGTGAGAATACGTGCAACTGATAAACTATCAACACAATAAAAGGATTAACTGATAGCTAATTGCTAACTAACCCCTGACTTACTCTTACTAACAATTAAACCCTTAACCTCATGGGATTTAGGCCCATTAAGATACAAAGCCTATGAAAATAGAAAGAGCCTAATGTAGAAAGGGCTATGGGTTTACATTCCAAATATCACGCTCCGTATTCACAGGTTTAGAAGTGCGACTATGGGTCTAACAGCACTCACAGTCAACTACTTGACCTTTATCCTCGTTAAGCCAAACTAGATATCCTAATTTGACAATAGGTACTTAGATCCATTATTATCAAACTTATTATTAGAATTCCACGTGAGATTAACGTGTTACATTCACTTCCTTTTTAGGCCCAAACGTCCTTATTGGGTCCAAACTTATGGACTAAATTCAAGACCAATAAGGTGGTGTGGCTTACTTCCCATATTGAAGATTAGTTACTTGCTCTTATACCAAATATCACATCCCGTACTCACGTCGCTACGAGAATATGCATAACTATAAACTATTAACATAATAAAAGCCTTAACTAATAGCTAATTGCTAACTAATCATTAACTTACTCTCACTAACAATTGAACCTCTAACCTCATGGGCTTAGGCCTACTATGAAATAAAGCATATGAAAATAGAAAGAGTCTAATGTAGAAATGGTCATGAACTTACATTCCAAATATCACACCTCATGTTCGCGAATTCGAAAACAGACCTATAGGTCTGGTAACACTTACGATCAACTATTTAGCCACTATCCTTATTAGACCAAAATAGATATCTCAAACTAATAATGGATATTTAAACTGATTCGTATATACCATTCAAACGTATCATCAAAATTTCATGTATGATTGGGGTGTTACATTCACCTCCCTTTTAAATCCAAACTTACGGATTAATCAGGACCATTTTAGACCTAAGCTTATGAATCAAATCTTGGACCAACCAAGCACAAATGTCACGCCTTGTGTCTGTGAGTCTAGGAATGCAACTATAGACCTGACCATACACGCGATTAAATACTTAGACTCCATCCTCAATGGACCAAAACGAATATCTCAAATTAACAATAACTACTTAAATTCATCCTTATATACCATTCAAACTTATCATCATAACTTCATGTGAGATTGGGGTGTCACAAAGTCTTCTTCTTCATTCTTGGATCCTCTTTTCTCATCCCTTCTCCCAATTGTATTACTCTTTATAACCAAATTGACAGTGGTTGACTTGGCAGGAGATTTTATGTAAAAGTAAAAGTTAGAATATATTATCTCCATCCCTATTTATCTGTCACAAATGAAAATTTTTTATGTTCTTTTTTATTTGTCACATTGAAAAACTTTAGGTGCCAAATAGTTTTGAAAAATGAGAGTGTAATAACTTTAGAGAGAGAGTTGGGCAAATAAAGTAAGAAAATAGTTGGGGAGAATATTATGCTAGTGTTGTGCCCTAGAGGCAATCACTTGTACGTTGTATATAACACATTTTATTTTATAAAAGACATTGTTTATTTTACAGTTTCTTTAGATTACTTTCATTTGTAGCAAAAACTTTTGTCAAAACCAGAATGCGGCCAGCGCTGGCTTCCAAATTGGCGCCAATTCCGCTCTGTTTTCTAAAAAAAAAATAAGGGGGCACTGCCCCCTTGACCCTCGTCGGTCAGCGAGACCGCCGTTATCGTTGTGTGACGGGACCCAATCACAAATTGTGAAAAACTATTAGGTAAAGATTGTAAAATTAAGTCAACACTTAAGTTATGGTCCATCATGAACCCAAGAGATCCAAGCTTCTCTATTAAGCCCAACATCTTCAGCTCATGAGTGGCCATAGAAGAACCCTCTACCATTTTGCAACAGAATAGTTACTTCGAGATCTCATATCTTTCAGTTCTGGCTTAGGCATCAAACAGCTCTCGAAGATGTAATATAATCGATTGAGCATCCATATGCTCGTGCTATTTTTGCAACTCGGGAGTCATGATGTTAACATAATACATGATGCTGCATCACTATCCTCCTTGTGCCTTTTGGAATTCTCAGATGGTTTTATTGTTGAGGTTTTTCGGGTGACCTAAGAGGCACACATGAAACACTCTCGTTCTTATTCTTCCGCTGCGCCGTATATGATACGCGAGAGATACCCAACAACTTTGTCTCAAAACTAAGTTTGAGAAATGCTATTGGGTCCCGTCACACAACGATAACGGCGGTCCCGCTAGCCGGTCAGCGAGCGGGGGTCAAGGGGGCAGCGCCCCCCCTTTTTTTTTTTTTAGAAAACAGAACAAAATCGGTGCTGGTTTAGAAGCCAGAGCCGGCGCTGGTCGCGTTCTGGTTTTGACAATTTGATTAATTTATATTCGCTACCAATTGATCGGGAAACCTAATAGGTCATACACAAAAAATGAGTATATACTCAAGATGTTATTTGATAACATAGTGGGGTTTATTGCGAGAAAGATAAGTTGATCTGGCCAAATTATAATTGGTTACAATTTATGGGCCAATTTGTAAGTTTGAGAATTTGATGGGTTCCAATTGCAATTAGAGAATTGCAATTGTTTGTTTGGAATTCTCAGATGTGGTTGTTTTTATTGAGCTTTTCGGGTGACTGCAAAGGTCATATGAAATGACTCTAAAAAACATAAAACCAAAGGTCACAAGAAGTCTTATATCTACATGATGTTCTCTTTTCTCTCTCTCGTGTGTGTGTGAATCTCTCCAAGACAACACCAAGACTCTTCTACTTCTTCTTTTTCATTCTTTGGTTTTGCTGAACAAGAAGAACAAGAAAACCCAGCCACCATTGTTGTTTTCTACTAGCACAAAAAATCTTGGTGCTTGAGTATGATCCTCCGTGTGGATTACTGTTAGAGATAATCACTCATTGTGATTATAGTGGCTGGACATACAACTCTCGTGGTGATTCTTCAAGAGAATTGCTGGATCACGCCACAATTATCATACTTGAAGAAGGAAAATTTTGTTTTCCACACAAACAAAGAAAGGTAAAAAGCCGTTATCTTTGTTGTTCTCTTCATATATCTTGTTTTCCACACATATGCGGATCCTGGGATGGTATCTCGTTTTTATTTTTTCGCTGTGCCGTATATGATACACGAGAGATACCTAACATATTAAATTTAAGGGTACTTTTGGAATGTATAAACAAAATTGTATAAATTTAAAAGATTAACTAATTTTTCTTAAATTGTGTGAAGTAGTTAACTGTGACAGATGGAGTAATAATAATATAATATAATAAAAGTATAAAATATATAAATTTTCACAATACTTTATGTCAAATATAAATATACAAAAATAATATATGTGAGATATATTAATTTTTTTATAATATATAATATATTAAAGACTTTACTTTTAAGAAAAATATTACTCCTTTCGTTCCCTTTTATCTATCCATTTTAACTATGATTTCTTTCCTAACTTATCTGTCACATTAGCAAACCAATACTATATTAATTGCTATTTTTTCACAAATATCTCTCTTTAATACAATGAGTATTGTGCACTTGTAGTGAGAAATAGAAGTAAATTAAATCTGCTTACAACACATCAAGCTTTAGAATTTGATTACTCGTTAATAAAGAGAGAGATTTTTTGAAGGTAAAATAGAAATTGTTAGTTAATTAATCAAAAAATTTTATTTTCCTTAAAACTTGTGAATCGGTTAAAATTGATAGATAAAAAGAATAGAGGGAGTATTTTTTTTTTTTTTTTTGTGGACAACTCAAAATAGTAAATAAGTCAATTTGGTGGGATAGAGGGAATATTGTTTTGTGCGGAGGCACTATTGACTAAGGTTGTAAACGGGTCTAATCAGGTTCAGGTAGCTTTGTTCCGGACCCGAACCTAATTAAAGAAAAGCAGGACCGGACCCGACCCTAATACCCGACGGGTGTGGAATGAAGATACCCATACCTGCATATGCGGGTATCGGGTCCGGGTCAGATATACCCGGTCCAAAAAACATGTTTTAAGACAATGTTTCTATATTGAAAATTTAAAACAATTTGGTTCATATTTAAGCTATAAAATGTCAAATAGCCGAAAGCCGGAAGCATCAAATTTAGGCATTTGTGTTCTTTGGTCTTGTTTTCACCTGAGGATCTACCGCCCAAGGCATTCTTATCTAAGACATTACGTGGTGGTTCAAGGCTTCTAAAGGTATTGGATCTCAGAGGTGCACCAATTGAAGTAATTCCTAATGAATTTTTTGAACGTAAATATGGCAAAAACGAAAACGCTGAAGCATGTCACAGAACAAAAATAAAAACAGAGTATCGTAGGAAAGCTATTTACCTCTACGTTTCCTCACTGGTGTAGGGGATGCTGGCGCCTTGGTCTGAACTGCTTCTGGTTTTGAGATCGATTCTTCAGGCTGTTATCCCGCAAGCCGACGACTTCTTTTGGGCATCAACACAACTCCTCTTGTCTTTCGGAATATAACCGCGCCTGAAAGCCTGGTGAAGGCTATGGATGAAGAGGATGATCTTACTTTCTCCGACTAAATGCTATTGAGCATTAATCAAGAAAAACGTGTCTCTGTTCTTGTTTTCCACAGAGAACACACGCACGTACGAGAGAAGAAAAGCCGAAAACCACTTGAGGGAAAAAGAACGTACTCTGTCAAACCTCTATTGTTCCTTTCTGAATCCCAACTATCTTAATAATAGGTAATTATCCGGGCATTCAAAAATCAAACAAAGACAGTAGAATCAGAGAAGCCCTAAGGCCCACGTCATGTTAAGCCATTAAACAAGCCTATGGACCTATGGCCCAATTCATTGGGTTAAACCTTTAATTTAATTTAATTATTCTTGGACTAATACAAGTTCAATAATTAAATTAATTAAATAACTCAAATGGACCAATAAAAACCTCAAGCCTTGGACTAATTCATTGGGTTAAATCTTTAATTCAATTTAATTATTTATGAACTAATACAAGTTTAATAATTAAATTAATTAAATAACTCAAATAGACAAATATATAATTCTCCATTTTTTGACCTTTTATTTTATTCTGACTCAATAAATAAATCAAGCTATTCAAATAAAATAAAATTCATTTAATATAAGACCAATCCGTCAACCCAAACCCATCAGGACTTATGGGTTATTCTGAGGACCAATAGACACATCGCTTTGGCTAGTAAAATGATCAAAATACCCCACTATAAAAATAGTTGTATTTTACATTTTAAATATTTCCTAATATCACCATAAGAAAATATTGACTCCAAAGACAATGGTGCATTAGCAAAGCCTCCGACCTACGGGTGGAATAACTAAAATATCCCTCTACGCATCGTCGTACATTTAAAGAGAAAGAGCGCACTAACACCTCTCTAAAAGACATCTACCATCCTTAGACCTCTAATCCAATGATTCACGACTCCTGGAATATTTTCATTTTCCAATGGAGCTACCCTAAAACAAACATCCAAATCATGTTTCCCAGGGTTTTGGATATTTAAATCATTCGAACAGTCACAAGGGATGATATAGCGCATAAGTTATCTTGTATAAGTCTGTCTTAACTAACTAGTCACATATACTCAACATATAAGTATATCGACTCTACGATAGAACCTCAACTACATATATCAAAGTACATGCTTTCAGTTTTATCAGACCACCAACTTATACTCAAACGATAGAGTATTAGTCCACACCGTAGCAGTATATAGTTTGGGTTTTTTCTAAATAGTACTTTTAGAAACTATTATTACAGATCTTGTTCTACGTATTCGAAATGCAGATCTGGATGCAAGTTGTGCGGCGGCTGCTATGTTAATGTTAGTTAAGATAAGTTTAGTTTCAGACTCAAAAAAAAAACCATAATATAATATATTATATATATAATATAATATGTATTTTATATTTTATATAATATATTATATAAAATATAATTTATTAATCGGATAATCGGGTATGGATAATTTTATATCCGAACCCGATTATATACAGTAAACGGATAAACGATTTTGGGTAAAAATAATTGTACCGACCCGTTATAAGACCTATTAACAGTCCTACTATTGACTGTTTCTGGGGAAGAATTGAAGTTAAAAGTGGTAAATCATTTACTATAAATTCCAAGAAATAAGCTTGAAGGTCTTATTTGAGTTTTAGGAGATCAAGTTATACATTGCATATCTGGATTATTGGATTCAGAGGTGGCCTCGAAAATGGAGTTGCCATTCAGAGGTGACTTGATTTCTGACTTTAGAATTTAGCTTTGAAAACCAGAGAAACGATGTTGAATATTGGATCTGTGCATCAATGTCAACCACCAGCATAGTCGCCGGGGACAACACCTTGGATGTAACCTGTGGCGGCTAGGAATCAAAAGAAAAAAGCACGAACAAAAGACAAGAAAATGAAAAAAAAAAAAAAGGAAACAGAAAATAAGAAAATAAAAACAAAGAAAAAGATAAACCGGGGAAAACAGGAGGTTGCCTTGGGTGATAGGTACGTTTTCAGAAGAAGCGAGGCGGCAAGGAACGACTTTATATTCGATTTTTGTGATGAATATCTTAAATATTTTAAAATTATTGAAAGTTTCACTAATTATGAATTTATGTGAATTATTAAAGAATATTTTTATGGATATCCATCATTTAGTGGAGACACCACTAATAGTGAAAGATGATGTATGCTATGATATAATCCACTAATTATAACTCTATAAATAGAGCTATTCTCTAAGCTTGTAATACACCATTATTTTGTGAAAAAAAATTAGAGAAAATTGTGAGAGAAATAATTAAATTAAATTAAATTAAATAATAATATATATATTTAATATTAATACACTGAATTATAATATTTTCTAATATTTTAGTTGAAGGTTATTTGAATTTATTAAATTTTTTAATTATGTTTTTTTTAAGAACATAACACAAATTTTAATAATAGAAGTAACACACGAGTATCAAATTAGTATTAATAAAAGTAAAACGTGTATTTTTTAACTTTAAAGACTAAGACTATATTTGGATAGAAACTCTCCAATATAAAATTTTACTTTAATTTAAATAATTTTTTTAATAATTATTATATATTCACAATACATTATAATCTTCGGTATAAGTTTTACATATTTAATAATTTGTACCCAAACTCTTTCTAATAGAGTGTTGGATGTCACGGCCCAAAACTATTGAAATAAAAATTGAAGGAAAAAAAAGGAATATTATTGTTGAATGGTAGGCGCGTGCACTTTTCACCGGATCAACGTCAGCTGTGACACCTGAGATCTTCAACTGTCAATTAAAAAATAAAATAAAATTACTTTCTGTTATGAATTATTGGAATCTCCATTAATTAGTGGAGGCTCCACTAATTATGGATTTATGTGAATTATTAGAAGATTTTTATGGATGTCCACCATTTAGTGGAGACACCATTAATTGAGATTAGTTGAAGATGATGTATGTCATGATGTATTTCACTAATTAGAGCTCTATAAATAGAGCTATTCTCTAAGCTTGTAATACACCATCATTTTGTGAAAGAAAGATTAGTGAAAGAAAGATTAGAGAAAGAATTGTGAGAGAAAGAAAGAGAGAAGTTTGAAGAGAAATTCTTGTGCAAAGAATAGTTAGAATTTTCTTAGTGTGTAGTGTGTAGATTTTATTCTAACACTACCCTAATTTTATAACACGTTATCAGCACGAGTCTCTACCGGTACAAAAGCCAGAAGACTAAGCACGAGTTTCTGCCGTTACCAAAACCAGAAGACAGGTACGCATTTATTGATCTCTATGGCTAACATCGCGAAACTCGAATTTGTAGCTCTTGATATTTCTGGAACAAATTATATGTCATGGGTTCTCGATGCGAAATGCATCTAAATGTCGAAGGCCTTAGTGAAACTATTCAAGCAAATAATAGTGCATCTCGCACAACACAAGGCTAAAGCTTTGATTTTTATTCGTCGTCATCTCGATGAAAATTTGAAAATGGAATATCTTACCGAAAAAGATCCATATGGCCTATGGGTAAATTTAAAAGAAAGATTTGACCACCTGAAGATGGTCGTACTACCTACTGCACGGTATGAATGGTTGCACTCGAGGTTGCAAGATTTTAAAACCGTGAATGAATATAGCTCCGCAATGTATAAAATTACATCTCAATTAAAATTATGCGGAGAAAAAGTGATCGATGAAGATATGTTGGAGAAGACATTCTCCACCTTTCATGCCTCGAATATTGTCCTGCGAGCAACAATATCGAGCAAATGGGTATACAAAATTTACAGATTTAATTACTACCCTCCTCATTGCGAGAGAAAAATAATGAGTTATTATTGAGAAATCATGAAGCCGGACCAATCGGCTCTACAAAGACTCCTGCAGTGAATGCTGTTGGCTCCAGCAGAAGCCATCGTTATAGTCGTGGTCGTGGCCGTGACCGTGGCCGTGGTCGTGGTTATGGTCGTAGTCACGCTCGATATTTCCCTTATCACAATTATAATCAAACCGTGAGAAATACTGGCCACCGAAGTGGAGCAGAAAAGATCAAAAGAGAAAAGAAAAAGAAATTGAAGAAAAGCATGAGGATATATGTTATAGATGTGGCATGAAAGGTCATTGGTCACGAAACCGTCGTACGGCTAAGCATTTAGTTGAATTGTATCAAGCTTCATTGAAAAATAAAAATGTGGAAGCAAATTTTTCTCAACATCCAATAAATAATGTCGAGGATGACGATAGTGATCCTGAAGATCTTAATATCAATATTACCCATATGGATGTATCGGATTTTTTTGAACACCCGGACGGTAGGATAGACCATTTAATTGGTGATGGCGAGTGTCCAAAAGAACTAAAGCCTCACCCTGATATTTTTGTATTTTCATCTTCATTCTATTCTAATAATATTTACGTTTACATATATATATTTGTGTTCGGATGGTCGTTATTAATGATGATGTATGCATTATTGATAGTGGAACTACACACACCATACTAAAAAATGAGAAATATTTTTCTGATCTCAAAATGAGAGAAATAAATATTTATACAATAAACGGTAGTGCAAATGTAATTGAGGGCTCCGAAAGAGCTAGTATATTGTTGCCTAAAGGAACAACAATTATTATTGATAAGGCACTATTTTCCTCAAAATCCAGAAGAAATTTATTGAGTTTTAAAGATATCCGCATAAATGGGTATCATGTTGAAACAAATGAGGAAAATGGGATTGAGCATCTTTTTATTACTCAAATGCATTTGGGTAAGAAATCGGTATTAGAAAAACTGCCGTCTTTTTCTACTTGGTCTATATTTTGTAAAAATTCGTACAATTGAAATTCATCATCTAGTAAACCGAAGTTTACTTGATCCTATTACTTTTAGCATTTGGCATGACCGGTTGGGTCATCCGGGATCTACCATGATGAGAAGAATCATTGAGAATACACATGGTCATCCTTTAAAAAATAAAAGGATATTAACATCAGAAAAATTCGCATGTACTGCATGTTCCCTAGGTAAATTAATTGTTAAACCATACCAGTAAAAGTAGGAGCTGAAAGTCCTACATTTCTCGAACGGATTCACGGAGATATTTGTGGACCTATTGATCCACCATGTGGACCGTTCAAATATTTTATGGTCTTAATTGATGCATCATCCCGATGGTCACATGTATGTTTATTATCTACTCGCAACCTGGCGTTTGCGAGATTACTTGCTCAAATAATTAAATTACGAACACAATTTCCGGACCATCACATTAAAAATATCCGTTTGGATAATGCTGGTGAATTTTCATCACATGCTTTTGATGCATATTGCATGTCAATTGGGATTAATGTTGAACATCCTGTAGCTCATGTTCACACACAGAATGGTCTTGCTGAATCTTTGATTAAACGATTACAATTAATTGCTAGACCATTATTAATGAAAACAAATCTCCCAACATCTGCCTGGGGACATGCTATTCTACATGCTTGCAACACTTGTACGTATAAGACCAACTAGTTATCATAAATTCTCTCCTTTGCAATTGGCTTTTGGGTCGAACCAAATATTGCTCATTTAAGAATTTTTGGGTGTCTTGTATATATTCCAATTGCACCAAACCAACGTACAAAGATGGGTCCTCAAAGAAGAAAGGGGATATACGTTGGATATGATTCTCCCTCTATTATCGGGTATGTTGAACCCCCGACGGAGATGTATTCACGACAAGATTTGCTTGATTGTCATTTTGATGAATCATTATTCCCTAAATTAGGGGAGAACCCAAACAGTATAAAAAGGATCTTGATTGGACAACATCATTAAATTATCTTGATCCGCGCACAAGCGCATGTGAACTTGAAGTTCAAAAGATAATTCATTTGCAAAGCATTGCAAATCAAATGCCGGACGCTTTTGTTGACTCCGGAAGAGTTACAAAGTCGCATATTCCGACTATAAATGCTCCTATTCGAATTGAAGTTCTAGCGGAACAAAATATTATACCTATAGCTCATTGAGTCAAAAACACGCTGAAGCGTGGCCGACCTCTTGGTTCTAAAGATAAAAATCCTCGAAAGAAAAGAGGATTAAATGATCCAGAAGATCATATTGAAGAAAAGAATGATAAAGACCAAGAGAGAACTGATGACAAAGAACCGAAGTTGATGAAAGTAACACTGAAATTTCTATCAATTATACCACTTCGGTAGAAGTTGGAATCGGATAGAAAGCTGTTATTGATAATATATTTGCATACAATATATCTCTTGATGTTACACATGATAATGATGATCCTGAACCAATATCGAGTTGATGAATGTCGGCATAGAAAAGATTGGCTGCAATGGAAAGATGCGATTCAATCGGAGTTAAATGAAGCGGCAAAACGTGAAGTCTTCGGACTGCAGTCCGAACACCGAAATGTATAAAACCTGTTGGCTACAAATGGATATTTGTGCGAAAGCGCAATGAAAAAGTGAAATCGTTCGATATAAAGCGCGATTAGTAGCCCAAGGTTTTTCACAAAGACCAGGTATTGATTATGATGAAACTTATTCTCCGTTGTTGATGCTATTACACTCCGATATCTTATCGGTTTGGCGAGTACATGAAAAGATAGATATGCGCCTATTAGATGTTGTCACTGCTTACTTGTATGGAAATTTAGAAAATGATGTTTACATGAAAATCCCTGAAGGATTTCATATGCCTGAAGTATATAAACATTATCCTCGTGAAAATTACTCCATCAAGTTGCAGAAATCATTATATGGCCTGAAGCAATCTGGGCGCATGTGGTTCACACGTCTTAGTGAATATTTATTGAAAGCGGGATTTAAAAATGACCAGGTATGTCCATGCGTTTTTATTAAGAAATCTGGTTCTAAATTTGTGATATTAGCTATATATGTTGATGATATTAATCTTATTGGAACTCTGAAGAGCTCCAAGAAACAATTGATTATTTAAAAAGAGAATTCGAAATCAAGGATTTTGGTAAAACCAAATTTTACCTTGGTTTACAAATTGAACATTTGGAGAGTGGAACATTTATTCATCAATCAACATATACAGCAAAAGTACTAAAAAGATTTTACATGGACAAAGCACATCCATTGAGTATTCCAATGATCGTCCGATCATTAAATGTGGATAAAGATCCTTTCCGACCTCAAGAAAATGATGAAGAACTCATTGGTCCTGAAGTACCATATCTCAGTGCAATTGGTGCATTGATGTATCTTGCTAATAACACACGGCCTGATATTGCTTTCGCTGTCAATTTATTAGAAAGATTTAGTTCTTCACCAACACGACGACATTGGAATGGAATTAAACAAGTCCTTCGATATCTCTAAGGTACAATTGATCTCGGATTATTTTATTCAAATAAAACCAGTCCAACATTGATAGGTTATGCGAGATCGTTGGTTATTTATCTGATCCACATAAAGCACGTTCTCAAACGGGCTATATATTTACATGTGAAAATACTTGCTATATCATGGCGTTCTACGAAACAATCTATAGCGACTACTTCTTCAAATCATGCTTGAAATTATAGCCATTCATGAAGCAAGTCGAGAATGTGTATGGCTAAGATCCATGATTCATTATATCCGAGAAAGTTGTGGATTATCATCAATCAAAGGTATTCCAACTCCGCTTTATGAAGACAATGCAGCTTGCATAGCTCAATTACGAGGATGATATATTAAAGGAGATCGGACAAAACATATTTCACCAAAATTCTTCTTTACTCATGAACTCCAGAAGAAATGTGAAATTGATGTGCTACAAATTCGGTCATGTGACAACCTCGCGAGATATTTTCACGAAGACTTTACCGACTGGCAACATTTGAAAAGTTGAGATATAAAATCGGTATGCGTCGGTTTAAAGATTTAAAGGAATCATCTCATCAGGGGGAGTAATAAACATACATATAGAATAGTGTATTCTTTTTCCTTCACTAGATTTTTTTTTCCCACTGGGTTTTTATCTAGTAAGGTTTTAACGAGGCATATTCTTTATGTATGGATGGACATCCAAGGGGGAGTGTTATGAATTATTGGAATCTCCATTAATTAGTGGAGGCTCCACTAATTATGGATTTATGTGAATTATTAGAAGATTTTTATGGATGTCCACCATTTAGTGGAGACACCATTAATTGAGATTAGTTGAAGATGATGTATGCCATGATGTATTTCACTAATTAGAGCTCTATAAATAGAGTTATTCTCTAAACTTGTAATACACCATCATTTTGTGAAAGAAAGATTAGTGAAAGAAAGATTAGAGAAAGAATTGTGAGAGAAAGAAAGAGAGAAGTTTGAAGAGAAATTCTTGTGCAAAGAATAGTTAGAATTTTCTTAGTGTGTAGTGTGTAGATTTTATTCTAACACTACCCTAATTTTATAACACTTTCCAGTTTTTATGCTTGACATCCCAACGGCCCACGCGCTTCAAAACCAAAATCCAATCCTCTTAATTACAAAGTAAGATTTTATTATAAACTGATTAAAAGTTAAATATAAAATGTAGTAACTCTTTTTTTCAGATTTGAATAAGTAAAAAAATGTTTATTTCATTAAAAATAATATATTTTCCTCTAAATTTTCCTAATTAATATCTTCAAGTAAAAGATGTAAATTTCACTAATTTATAAGTCAAACTATTAGCTTTTCTAATTAACAAAAATGAAGTGTTAATTTACATATAATTAAATAATTTATTGAATTTTTGTATCAAGCCACATAAAATATTTAAAGCCACTCTAAAATGTTTAAAATTACATATTTATCTATAAAAATTAAAAGCTTATAGAAAAGTCTCTTTAAATTTTATTTTTTCCATTTTTTTAATATATAATATTATATTCTAATATATCATTTCATATACCTTACTCTCTCCACTATAAGTTTCTGATTCATCTTTGTTAATAATTAATTAGTTTCCAAGAAATTGATGCTGAAAGAATTATTTTCATTAGCTTATTAGTTTTCAAATAAAAGATGTAAGATTTACCAACCATGCTAATAAAAATAATGATGTATTTATTAAATTATTATATTGAGTCAAAATAAAATATTTAAATATGTATGAAACGAGTAATAATAACTTAGTTTTCGATGAGTTTTTTTTTTCCATTAGTATTATAATATATCTTGTGAAACTAGATATTCATTGTTGAACACATAAAAATAAAAATAAAAATATTTATTTTTGAATGAATGTAGTATTTATCATTTCAAACGTTAAAGGCCTTGTGGATCAAACAACACACTGCTCGTTCTTCTTCTTCTTCTTTTCTTTTCGCTATATAAAATAATTTATTTATAAGAAGGAAATAAATTATACAAAGAAACTATACTGTCCATAGAATTATATTCGAATACGAATGAATCAAACATTACATTTTTCAGTTCGAGTTTGATCGTTATTGAACACTATTCGAATTTGTTTATTTATTATTCGAACTCGAGTTTGTACTAGTATTGTTTGATAATATTCAAATTCGTTTAAGTTTGAATTTGAATTTGAAAAATACGATTAACAATCGAGTTTAAATTATTCGAATTCGTTTTATTTTATTTTTATTTTAAAATTTATAAAAATAATAATTCAAAATTTAATAAAAATAACTAAATATTATGATATTAAATAAATATATAATATAATATAATTCATCTTAATAATAAAATATAAGCTTTATTAAGAATAAATATTAATATTATAAAATATAAATAATATAATTATTTTATAAAAATATAATATATTTGCGAAGATTTAAATATGTTCGCAAATATATTCGAATTCGTTTATTTATTAATCAAATTTAATATTTCATTTGAATTCATAACCAACCTTATTTATACATAAACAAATTGGAATAAGCTTTGTTCGCGTGAATGTTTGATTTGTTTACACTCTAATCGTTACACTATAATAGAAAAAGTATCACATTCCTAATTTTAGGTAAAAAAGTACAAAATATATAAAATAAAATAAACGGTACAATAAAATCTCTTAATAGTCACCAAATCAGCATTCATGAATAATCTTGGTGAGAAACCAATAAAGAAATCAAACTCATCTTTTTGAGCCTTGAGTAGTAACTTGGAAGGCCCTAGACGTATAGACATCTTGAAAATTGCCTAGAAAGAGGAGGAGAAGTTGGTAAAAGGGTCGAAGCAATGTTGGGTAAGCCAACTCCTTAGAGTAACAAAGAAAACATGCCAAGGAGGGGTAGATGTAGATAAGAAAAAGCTAAAAGAGAAGAAGTTGTGCATTCTGGACAAAACAATGGGTAGGATCACAAGGAAGGGTAGATATGGATAACGAAACTAAAAATATATCCCGAAGACCCAATGCCCAGTTAGGTGTTTTGTTTGAAAATCTACAAATTATTCTATCTATTTTAAATTTTGAATGCGCTTTGTTTTTAAATTATTAGTTATTTTGTGAAATTAATAATATATTTATTATTTTAATTATACTATTATTACTTATTATCTTACTTAAATTATAATACTAATTGATTTTTAAATTTTAAAATAACTCTATAAATTTCAATGAGAATAATGTAAATTTAAAAAAAAAATCTATAATTGTTAATTTTTATTTTTAAATTTATATAGTTTGTATAGTAATAATAATTGATTTTAGAATAGAAAAAAAATTGAGAAATGGACCCCAGTACTTCCTTCCCTGGGACTGCTAGTCTTCGGATATCACGTGGCAAGCACAAAGAAAATTGTACCCATTCATCACCAATAACCTAAAGCTGTGTTATAGCCAAATGGTAGGCCCCAAAATCACCAATATCAAATATACGATGCCATATTGTCGCCCTTTGTGGGTCTCTTCTCTTTCCTCGTATTTATCAATCTTCACAAAATCCCCTGATTGAATTTACAATTCCCCCACCTCGCAATCGCTTCCAATTTCAAACCCATTTGACCAATTCTCGCTGTATTTAGAACATCTTTTTAATTGTTTGTAAAGAAATAGCGTTCGAGAATAAATATTTTAAAAACTAATATTGTTATAAAATTAGGGTAGTGTTAGAATAAAATCTTCACACTACACACTAATAAAACTCTAACTATTTTGCACAAGAATTTCTCTCTTTCTTTTCTCTCACAATTTTCTCTAATCTTTCTTTCACTAATCTTTCTTTCACAATATAATGGTGTATTACAAGCTTAGAGAATAGCTCTATTTATAGAGCTCTAATTAGTGGATTACATCATGGCATACATCATCTTCCACTAATCTTAATTAGTGGTGTCTCCACTAAATGGTGGACATTCATAAAAATCTTCTAATAATTCAAATAAATCCATAATTAGTGGAGCCTCCACTAATTAATAAATATTCCAATAATTCATAATACTCCCCCTTGGATGTCCATCCATTACATAAAGAATATGCCTCGTTAAAACCTTACTAGATAAAAACCCAGTGGGAAAAAAAATCTAGTGAAGGAAAAAGAGTACACTATTCTATATGTCCATTTATTACTCCACCTGATGAGATGATTCCTATAAATCTTTAAACCGACGCATACCGATTTTATATCTCAACTTTTCAAATGTTGCAGTCGGTAAAGTCTTCGTGAAAATATCTGCGAGGTTATCACATGACCGAATTTGTAGCACATCAATTTCACCTTTCTTCTGGAGTTCATGAGTAAAGAAGAATTTTGGTGAAATATGTTTTGTCCGATCTCCTTTAATATATCCTCCTCGTAATTGAGCTATGCAAACTGCATTGTCTTCATAAAGAGGAGTTGGAATACCTTTGATTGATGATAATTCACAACTTTCTGGATATAATGAATCATGGATCTTAGCCATACACATTCTCGACTTGCTTCATGAATGGCTATAATTTCAAGATGATTTGAAGAAGTAGTCGCTATAGATTGTTTCGTAGAACGCCATGATATAGCAAGTATTTCCACATGTAAATAGATAGCCCGTTTGAGAACGTGCTTTATGTGGATCGATAAATAACCAAAGATCTCGCATAACCTATCAATGTTGGACTGGTTTTATTTGAATAAAATAATCCGAGATCAATTGTACCTTGGAGATATCGAAGGACTTGTTTAATTCCATTCCAATGTCGTCGTGTTGGTGAAGAACTAAATCTTGCTAATAAATTAACAAATGAAAGCAATATCAGTGCCGTGTGTTATTAGCAAGATACATCAATGCACCAATTGCACTCGAGATATGGTACTTCAGGACCAATGAGTTCTTCATCATTTTCTTGAGGTCTGAAAGGATCTTTATCCACATTTAATGATCGGACGATCATTGGAATACTCAATGGATGTGCTTTGTCCATGTAAAATCTTTTAGCACTTTTGTTGTATATGTTGATTGATGAATAAATGTTCCACTCTCCAAATGTTCAATTTGTAAACCAAGGTAAAATTTGGTTTTACCAAAATCCTTGATTTCGAATTCTCTTTTTAAATAATCAATTGTTTCTTGGAGCTCTTCAGAGTTCCAATAAGATTAATATCATCAACATATATAGCTAATATCACAAATTTAGAACCGATTTCTTAATAAAAACGCATGGACATACCTGGTCATTTTTAAATCCCGCTTTCAATAAATATTCACTAAGACGTGTAAACCACATGCGCCGATTGCTTCGAGCCATATAATGATTTCGCAACTTGATGGAGTAATTTTCACGAGGATAATGTTTATATGCTTCGTGTATATGAAATCCTTCCGGGATTTTCATGTAAACATCATTTTCTAAATTTCCATACAAGTAGCGAAGTGACAACATCTAATAGGCGCATATTTATCTTTTCATGTACTCGCCAAACTGATAAGATATCGGAGTGTAATAGCATCAACAACAGGAGAATAAGTTTCATCATAATCAATACCTGGTCTTTGTGAAAAACCTTGGGTTACTAATCGCGCTTTATATCGAACGATTTCACTCTTTTCATTGCGCTTTCGCAAAAATATCCATTTGTAGCCAACAGGTTTTATACCTTCCGGTGTTCGGACTGCAGTCCGAAGACTTCACGTTTTGCCGCTGCATTTAACTCCGATTGAATCGCATCTTTCCATTGCGACCAATCTTTTCTATGCCGACATTCATCAATCGATATTGGTTCAGGATCATCATTATCCTGTGTAACATCAAGAGATATATTGTATGCAAATATATTATCAATAACAGCTTTCTATCCGATTCCAACTTCTATCGGAAGTGGTATAATTGATAGAAATTTCGATGTTACTTTCATCAACTTCGGTTCTTTGTCATCGGTTCTCTCTTGGTCTTTATCATTCTTTTATTCAATATGATCTTCCGGATCATTTAATCCTCTTTTCTTTCGAGGATTTTTATCTTTAGAACCAAGAGGTCGGCCACGCTTCGGCGTGTTTTTGACTCAGCGAGTTATAGGTATAATATTTTGTTCTGCTGGAACTTCAATTCGAATAGGAGCATTTATAGTTGGAATATGCGATTTTGTAACTCTTCTCGGAGTCAACAAAAGCGTCTGGCATTTGATTTGCAATGCTTTGCAAATGAATTATCTTTTGAACTTCAAGTTCACATGCGCTTGTGCGCGGATCAAGATAATTTAATGATGTTGTCCAATCAAGATCCTTTTTATACTTGTTTGGGTTCTCCCCTAATTTAGGGAATAATGATTCATCAAAATGACAATCGACAAATCTTGTCGTGAATACATCTCCTGTCGAGGGTTCAACATACTCGATAATAGATGGAGAATCATATCCAACGTATATCCCATTTCTTCTTTGAGGACCCATCTTTGTACGTTGGTTTGGTGCAATTGGAATATATACAAGACACCCAAAAATTCTTAAATGAGCAATATTTGGTTCGACCCAAAAGCCAATTGCAAAGGAGAGAATTTATGATAACTAGCTGGTCTTATACGTACAAGTGTTGCAAGCATGTAGAATAGCATGTCCCCAGGCAAATGTTGGGAGATTTGTTTTCATTAATAATGGTCTAGCAATTAATTGTAATCGTTTAATCAAAGATTCAAGAAGACCATTCCGTGTGTGAACATGAGCTACAAGATGTTCAACATTAATCCCAATTGACATGCAATATGCATCAAAAGCATGTGATGAAAATTCACCAAGCATTATCCAAACGGATATTTTTAATGTGATGGTCCGGAAATTGTGCTCGTAATTTAATTATTTGAGCAAGTAATCTCGCAAACGCCAGAGTTGCGAATAGATAATAAACATACATGTGACCATCGGGATGATGCATCAATTAAGACCATAAAATATTTGAACGGTCCACATGGTGGATCAATAGGTCCACAAATATCTCCGTGAATCTGTTCGAGAAATGTAGGACTTTCAGCTCCTACTTTTACCGGTGATGGTTTAACAATTAATTTTCCTAGGGAACATGCAGTACATGCGAATTTTTCCGATGTTAATATCCTTTTATTTTTTAAAGGATGACCATGTGTATTCTCAATGATTCTTCTCATCATGGTAGATCCCGGATGACCCAACCGGTCATGCCAAATGCTAAAAGTAATAGGATCAGTAAACTTCTGGTTTATTAGATGATGAATTTCAATTGTACATATTTTTACAAAATATAGACCAAGTAGAAAAAGACGGCAGCTTTTCTAATACCGATTTCTTACCCAAATGCATTTGAGTAATAAAAAGATGCTCAATCCCATTTTCCTCATTTGTTTCAACATGATACCCATTTCTGCGGATATCTTTAAAACTCAATAAATTTCTTCTGGATTTTGAGGAAAATAGTGCCTTATCAATAATAATTGTTGTTCCTTTAGGCAACAATATACTAGCTCTTTCGGAGCCCTCAATTACATTTGCACTACCGTTTATCGTATAAATATTTATTTCTCCCATTTTGAGATCAGAAAAATATTTCTCATTTTTTAGTATGGTGTGTGTAGTTCCACTATCAATAATGCATACATCATCATTAATAACGACCTATCCGAACACAAATATATATATGTAAACATAAATATTATTAGAATAGAATGAAAATGAAAATACAAAAATATCGGGGTGAGGCTTTAGTTCTTTTGGACACTCGCCATCACCAATTAAATGGTCTATCCTACCGTCCGGGTGTTCAAAAAATCCGATACATCCATATGGGTAATATTGATATTAAGATCTTCGGGATCACTATCGTCATCCTCAACATTATTTATTGGATGTTGAGAAAAATTTGTTTCCACATTTTTATTTTTCAATGAAGCTTGATACAATTCAACTAAATGCTTAGCCGCATCTGACAGCTTTCGTGACCAATGACCTTTCATGCCACATCTATAACATATATCCTCATGCTTTTCTTCAATTTCTTTTTCTTTTCCCTTTTGATCTTTTCTCGTTCCACTTCGGTGGCCAATATTTCTCATAGTTTGATTATAATTGTGATAAGGGAAATATCGAGCGTGTCTACGACCATAACCACGACCACGGTCACGGCCACGGCCACGACCACGACTATAATGATGGCTTCTGCTGGAGCCAACGACATTCACTTCGAGAGTCTTTGTAGAGCCGGTTGGTCCGGCTTCATGATTTCTCAATAATAACTCATTATTTTTCTCTCGCAATGAGGAGGGCGATAATTAAATCAGTAAATTTTGTATACCCCTTTTCTCGATATTGTTGTCTGCAGGACAATATTCGAGACATGAAAGGTGGAGAATGTCTTCTCCAACATATCTTCATCAGTCACTTTTTCTCCGCATAATTTTAATTGAGATGTAATTTTATACATTGCGGAGTTATATTCATTCACGGTTTTAAAATCTTGCAACCTCAGGTGCAACCATTCATACCGTGCAGTAGGTAGTACGACCATCTTCAGGTGGTCAAATCTCTTTTAAATTTACCCATATGCCATATGGATCTTTTTCGGTAAGATATTCCATTTTCAAATTTTCATCGAAATGACGACGAATAAAAATCAAAGCTTTAGCCTTGTATTGTGCAGATGCACTATTATTTGCTTGAATAGTTTCACTAAGGCCTTCGACATTTAGATGCATTTACGCATCGAGAACCCATGACATATAATTTTTTTCGAAATATCAAGGGCTACAAATTCGAGTTTCGCGATGTTAGCCATAGAGATCAATAAATGCGTACTGTCTTCCGGCTTTGGTAACGGCGAAACTCGTGCTTAATCTTCCGACTTTTGTACTAGGTAGAGACTCGTGCTGATAACGTGTTATAAAATTAGGGTAGTGTTAGAATAAAATCTTCACACTACACACTAATAAAACTCTAACTATTTTGCACAAGAATTTCTCTCTTTCTTTTCTCTAATCTTTATTTCACTAATCTTTCTTTCACAATATAATGGTGTATTACAAGCTTAGAGAATAGCTCTATTTATAGAGCTCTAATTAGTGGATTACATCATTGCATACATCATGGCATACATCATCTTCCACTAATCTTAATTAGTGGTGTCTCCACTAAATGGTGGACATCCATAAAAATCTTCTAATAATTCACATAAATCCATAATTAGTGGAGCCTCCACTAATTAATAAATATTCCAATAATTCATAATAAATATCACATTCTTCCTTTCAAAGTCATTTTTAAGTAAAAATAACAATCGATTGATTTAAAAATTATGAACATATATAAAAATAATAATAAGTAAAAAAATATTTTTTAAGATAGTTTTATTTTTAGTATTTTTAAAATTTAAATTTAAATTATATTGAGAAAATTATTTAAAAATAATTTAAAATACTACTTTGTAAAAGTTATACCTAAGATGATACTATTATGCAAGTGTATTTATCGATCGATCTTTTAATCCATAGATTAGTAACTTGTGAAATATATCTTAACAATCTAACTTTAAATAATTTAATACGATTCGATCTCACAATCATTAAGTTATAATGCAAATAGGTATAAGTAGATAAAGATTTATTTAAGTTGGGTTTTATAAAAAAATATTAAATCTATAGCGTCAGGTAAAGTGTAAAAAGAGAGAATATGATATATTGTGAATAAATTATTATATAAAATAATAATATATTTAAATTAAATTTAAAAGGCAAAAATTGTAATCTTTGTCCAAAATACTCTCTTCGTCCCGTAATATAAGTCGTTTGATTTAATTTCACACTTATTAAGATTTCTAAAAATAAAGTGACTTTATGTTTTTTCTTCTTAAAACATCATTATTTAAATGTCTTAGAAATAAGAGAAGAAACGGGGAGTAAGAGAGAGAAATAGAATAATAAATAAGAATACAAATGTAAAAATAACTTTAAAATTTTTTTAAAAAGTCTCCAATAATTTATAATTTATAATAATAAAAAAAAATTTTAACGATTTATATTATGAAACAAATGAGTACGGCTAAGAGACTACAAGTCATTGCGTGAGCCATCCTTAAAAGGTGTAAAAACTAGACTTCAATAGGAACATGCAGAAGGCCAAACAAGGCCGGCATAATTTGGTCATGTGCAATACTAATTTGAATAATCGTCCAAGTCAGCTTGCCCTAAGGCTCAGGGTTCGCCGTCTGCGTCGCGACTTGCCTACCCGTAACGGAAGTTTCGTTTTCCCCAACCACCTCTCCCGTACTTTCTATTCCTTCATCTCGTTGCTTTCCCCACTCGGGGTAACCATTACAGCTCAGGACGAGTCGGCTCAATGGCAATAACGACCGTTGACCGTTGATTGTTGACTTGACTATTGACTATGTATAACCACATTTTATATCATTAATATATATATATATATATATATATATATATACACTTATTTCACGACTATTTTTAAAAAAATTTATTTGCAAAATCATAAATAATATTTTTATAAATTTTAAAATTATATTTATAATTTTAAAACTCATTTTTTTTTATTATTACCTTATTCATAAGTTTCACAACAAAATTAAATGTATAGTAATATAGAGTCAATTCAGAAATTTAAGAATCTTATGTAAAATGTTTTTAGATGTCTTATCTTTATTTTTTTATGATACAAATAATACAAAAGATATTAAATAATAATAATAAATTTAATAAAAATTAATCAACAATATATTTAATAATATAAATAATTTAATATAAATCGAACAAACTAAGATTTTGCCAAATACTCAACGTAACAAAGTGGTGTGCACTAGGGGTGTTCACTCAATTTTTTTATTTTTAAATATGATTTTTAATTTTTTATTAAATCGAATTGAATCAAAATTTTTAAAAAATCAATAAAATTAATCAGAAATAATTTCGATTCGGTTCTATTCAGTTCAATTCTAAATCGAATTTGAATGTCTCATCCAGTAAATCTATTAACCTAATATAAATTTAAATCCACACAAATAAAGTTTAACACAAATTATAATTTAAATATAATATAAATTAAAGTCTAAATATTTAAAGATTTGAGCCAAACATTTTACCTTTAAAATCACAAATTCGTATATCTATAAGTATATACACAGTTTGAAAATGATAATGAAAAACAAATGGAATAGAGTTAAAGAAAAGTTTTTAAAATTAAAGAATTAGGAAAAATTTTAATAAAAAAGCACAATTTTAAAACTTTTTCACATCTCTCTCATCTTTCACAAATGCTTAAAAAAAATGCATCCACTGTTTTGTTTTTTGTTTTTCTTTAAATGCGTTTAAAGTAAGTTTTTATATAAATTGTGAACCTTTTTTATATGATATTTTTTTAAGGTTTAAATTCAAAAAACTCTATGTATTATTATACAATTGATAATTGAATATCTAAATTTTCAAATTTGACAATTAAATACTAAATAATGGAATGTTAAATAAATTTAATATAAATATTTATAGATTTCACTTGTCAGAATTAAATGTTTTTCACGATTATATAAACATTACATAAGATTGATATACGAATTTCATGAACTTTTCTCAATCGTTTGACAGAAACTTAATTAAGATATTTAATTATCAAAACTGAAAGTTTAAATACTCAATTGATAATTATATAAGAGTATAGAGAATTTTTTGAATTTAACATATATTTTTTAAAAATGTATTTGGGCTGCGAACATGTTTCATTAAGAAAGGAAGTAGGGGAGTTTTCTTACATTTGGAACCTTCTACCAGGTCGAGGGCCCTAAGCAATTGTCTTAATCACCCTAACTTACACAATCCGTGTCACATTCAATTTGTTTTCATTTTTTAAAGTATTATTTTATATAAAAGGGTGAACTTTTTTATATGATATTTTTTTAGAACAATTATATGGGTTCCTTAAGAAGGAAGAGAGAGAGAAGGAAAAAAAAAAAAAAAAAACTAATCTTACACTTAGAACCTTCTACCATGTCGAGGGTCCTAAGCGATTTCGCTAATCGCGTTAAGTTTCATAGCATAAGGTACATGTTCAATCGCGTTGCCAAACCTACGCAAGCCGTGTCACATTCAATTTGAAAATAAGGTCCCAAAATGTCAGCAAAGAGATGCTACAATTATTTATTGGTGCATTGCTGATTACGTAATGAAGGGTGCATTTGGATACACAAATCTAATACAATTCAAAATCATTTTAATTTTTAAAAAATATTATTTTATATATTTTTATTTTTTAAGAACGGTTATATACACATACCATATCATATTATATTATTGACTTTACTTTCAATCCCACCTCATATATTTAATACTACATCTGTCCCAACAAAATTAACCTACTTATTATTTTGAATGGTCTCAACAAAAAAATGACACTTTTCTTAAAAAGAAAGTTTTATTATATAATTTATTATAAAATAATCAATATACCCCACAAATATTATTTTTATATATTTAAACTTGACATAAAGTATTATGAGATCTACATATTTCTTATTTTTATTATATTATATTATTATTCTGTTCTAACTTTTATTTTTACATAAAATACCGTGTCAAGTCAATCACTATCAATTTTAATAAGACGAAATGAGTAATTTTTTATTATATTCTTACAAATTCATTTCAATTCACTTACGCTACTTGAGCTGAGTTTGGAAAGAGTTCAAAGCAGTGTTGGCATTAGTACTAAAGTACTATACTGCCCCTAACCAACTTGGACAATATAAAAAATATATATTTTTTCTCGAGTATAAAATTTGTGTTTTTTT
Organism: Voacanga thouarsii; assembly: GCA_026120185.1. Classification (NCBI taxonomy): domain Eukaryota; kingdom Viridiplantae; phylum Streptophyta; class Magnoliopsida; order Gentianales; family Apocynaceae; genus Voacanga; species Voacanga thouarsii. The sequence goes on along the minus strand of JANUWF010001287.1, from coordinate 2,342,837 downwards.
TTTGTTGGAAGAAATTCAAAGAATATTTTCATTTTTCATTTTAAATTATACCTTTTGACAGTTCACATTGTAAATATGATCCCATAGACATTCTAAAAAGTGCATTTCATATCGTGGTAATAAATCAACTCCTTTGCAACATGTTTATAACATATATACAAAATTTTTAACACATTTTGAGATATGAATATTTTATTTTTACTTTATACAATAATTTAAAAGAGTAGTTTACTAAAAATAAGTTATCATGTTATCTTTATTACTTTGAAAGTTAGTATTAAGACCATTAAATTATGGTATTTAGTAGAGTTTATACAATTACACGCAGAAAATTCATTGTGAAATTTTTAAAAAATATTTATTTATTTTTTAAAAATGATAAAAATATTTAAATTTTTAGATAATTAACGTTTACTAACTTTCATATGACGAGTTATTATAGATTATCACAATCAAATTTATCTAATAAAAAAAATTCCATCGCTATCAAAATTTTGTATTGTAAAAAAAAATTAAAAAAATTATATTAAATAGGACTAAGACCTAAACAAAATTTGACCCTGGAGACAAGTTGGCCAAAGGTCTCATATAAAATATTATAAAGTATCTCTAGATGCCCGACGGCTTGCAATCAAATTGAAGATAATCCGCGGTTTGACCGGGCCACATCCTTGGCCTTTGACTTTTAAAACCGTTGTCCAAATAGACCCTTTCAAAGCCTATTACTTTTGAATTTGCCACTTAGAAAGTTCAAAATATTTTAGCGCGATTTTGTTTGGACGCACTTCCATGACCAAAATGACCATTTCTCCTCATCCATCCTTTGTTGAACCTTCTTTTGTAGAGGGAAAAAAAGTTATCATTTGTACGTAGTGGAGGTTCAATAATGAATAATTTAAATTAGTAACAAAGATTATGAATGGACTTATGGTATTAAATATGCTAATAAAAAGTTTTGAATGAAAAAATGACAATAATTGACAAACTAATTTATGATGTTTCATTATCATAGATCAATTAAAAGTGACATTTTCTTTTGTTTCGTATAGTTTTCCTTTTTTTTTTTTTTTGAGAATCACATATGGGTTTTCTCTGGATATTTATGTATTCAAAACTTTTGGACTTAAAATTTAAAAGGGCGTGTCTCTGCATTTTTTAAATTTTTTTATTTTCTTTTCAAAATTGAAAACACTTTTAATTCTTTTGTATTATACTAACAGATTATAATAGTTAGAAGAAATGTATAGCGCTTTTACTACTTCAATTCGGTACTCTCTAAATTAGAATAAAATCATAAAGTAATATTTAACCTAAAATAGTTGCAATTATTATTCAATAATAATTTATCAATCAAATATTAACTCGTAATTAAAATAAAAAGATATTTAATTATTAAAATATTAAAAAAACACCTCCAACATTAGGAGGAGGAAAATAATCAAATTTACAAACAATTTATTATGATTTTATTTATAATTTTTTAAAAGGTATTAAACCATTACTCCATCCGTTCTAAAAAAATTGACCTACTTACTATTTTGATTTTTCTAAAAAATTTGACACTTTCCTTAAAAGAAAATTTTTTATTATACAATTTATTATAAAATAATCAATATATCTCACATATATTATTTTTATATACTTAGATTTGACATAAAGTATTGTGAGATCCACAAATTTTTTATTTTTATTATATTTTATTATATTATATTATTATATTTTAACTTTTATTTTTTATAAAATATCGTGTCAAGTCTATCCTTGTCAATTTTAGTGGGACGAAGGAAATACTATTTAAAACCCGGATGTAGAAAAATGTTAAAAGGGCAGATTTAATCGGGTTCGGCATTATCCTCGGACAAACATACCGTTACCATATCCAAAAAAAAGTGACAGATGGGTAGCAATTTGGAGCACCTGCGGAGGGACAAATGCTACTGCTGAGACATTTAAACCACATCGGTAAAAACGGTTATCGGAGTTAATGAAGGCCACGTGGAGCCCAATGGTTGAGAATCATTCCAGCGTGCTTTGTCTCGTGCTTGGATTTGTTTGTTGCGGATAGATTCGAGGCTTCAACTTTCAAATTTTCAAAAATAAAAATAAAAATAAAAATAAATCGGAGGAAGGGAAGGGTAGATTGGACTTCTGTAACTTCTGTTAACAAACTTCTCGGCCGTCGAGCCATGACCCCCGTGACTTCGCATGCCTCCAAACTTCAAATTAAAAAAAAGAAAAAGAAAAAAAAAGCATATTTTAGTAAAAAAATATTCTTTTACATTTTCAGTCAAAAAATTAAAAAAATATATTTTTTAAATCTCTGACAATTTTATTTCAAATCACATTGATGATTGATTATGTACTATTATTCTTTTTTTTTTCTAAAATACATTTAAGAGGGAAAGTACACATTAAAATTCAAAATATCTATTGTAAAAATAAAAACTTCATTTTTAAATATAGTATTAGTTTTTTAAATACTTTCTTTATATTTTAGTATAGTATCTCAATTCTTTAAAAATTTAAATTGATTATTAAGAAAGTATTAAAATTTATAAAATTATAAAATAAAAATTAATTTACACTTAATTTGATAAAAATTAAAATATTAAATAATTATTTATTTCTCTTATTTTTATCATTGGAAAACAAAAAATTGTATGCAAAATTTTAAAAACAATATAAAATTTAATATTCAAAAGATTAAAACAGTTAAGTTAGTATAGAAAATTGAAAATCAATTATGTAATGATTATATAGATTAATAAATATTTATAAAAATATTAAAATAAAAAGAATAAAACTGATAAAAGAATATAATATATAATATTTTTAAAGAACAAAAAGAATAAGTATAAAATATTCTAACTCAGAATATATCAATGTCATTTTCCAACTTTCAAGTTTATAATGTCTAAGAAGAAAAGCATAGAATAATTGAGGCAATCTTCTTCATGTATAATGTCATGTAATAATTTTTAACGTTTCCAGCAACGATGAGTTGAGCAACACCCACTCGACAAAAACAAATGCAACCCCAATGTGGCAGTTTGGACCGACAACGTGGCAAGCGGCACCCACCGTACGTAAGGCCCCCAGCTAATTTCAATTACAAAATTCCCCCAAAATCTGAATCATAGAAACACCAATTTTACGAAGAAGCGTAGGTTTTGCAAAAACTAATTAATTATATGTAAAATTGTAGTTACTGTCCCTCTGTTTGTGGCTATATCACTTATTACATCCTTAATTTATAAACAAAATATATCTGATCCTTAAATGTTTTCAAAATTCAATCATACTAAATCAGTTAATGAGAATTTTTTTTCATTTTATAAAATATCTGTGCAAATGATATATACCGGTTGTAAAGTTATATACCTTGACCTTGATAAGTTTATTTTTCTTTTAATCATTCTTTTACTATAATAAATCAATTTAAATAAAAACCAAATAAAAATGAACTTGTAATGCGTTGGAATTTTCTAAAAAATTGGGTTAATAGTGACGTGTGGGATCCCTGGAATATCTTGAAAGCGGAGGGACTGAAGCTGCAAAAGTGGTGAATGATTCATCGTTGGGGGGTAATTTGTAAAAGTCGTTTTCCATTTCCGAGGGGTGAATTTTCGTCCACTTTTCGCAAGAAGGAAGAGGGGTCGCGTAGCGGCGATTTTTTCCCCTTAAAGGGAGAGAGTGAGTCTCCAAGAGGCCAAGCCCCCTCGCATTCTCAACTGTCGCTCCGTGTTCAACTCGCGTTTCAGCAGAGACATAGCCACCCGCATACACGTAGGAGACAACTACTCAGAAATATTCATTCACTTCTTCTTAGTCTAGAGATAGAAACAAAGTCACACAGAGACAGCTAAGAAGGAATACACATCCTAGAAAGAAAGAGAGAGAGAGGGAGAGAGGGAAAAGACCAAAACAAATCAGAGAGAAAGAGAGAGAAAAGTCTTCTGTCATCTTTGTTCTAAACTGTGATATTTTGAAACGGCCATTGTGATTTGATTTCCCGGAGTTTTACTGGGTTCCGGTCGATTCGTAGATTTTTTCGCAATTAGGTTTTTTCCCTGAGATCTTAGGCGGTTAAGGGAATCTTCCGGGCGATTCTTGATTTTTGAAGAATCTCCCTATTCCATTGGCTTTTTTGTGTTTCTGAATTTATACAATAATTAAACGTGTTAAATTTTGAGGAGAAGACATGCAGTGCTAATTTGAGGGAAAGGTGGTCTGATGATGAACAGAAACGATGTTGACCGTACACAGAGTTGGTTTATGATGTAATATGGCACTGGTAGTGGCGTTCACATATACAGTTCAAGATGTCCTTTTACATTGGTCGCGAGGCTTCAAAGGTTCGCCTTTTCTCCGCTGCATCCGCACAGCTTTCTTCTTTACATCCGTGATAGGAAATTTTTTTTGAAGAATATTTCTTGGGTTTGATTTTGTTTTCGGGCCTTCTGTTGATTTGGTGTTGATTCTGTTATTTTGTTTCTTCGCGAGAAGCTATGGAAAAGAATTTGTGCGGAGACTTCTACAGAAATCAATCTTCTAGCGGAGAATTGGAAGTATATCCTCGGCGGTTTAATTTTTCAGGTTTGGAAAATCTTCTTTTATCAGCGATCTCTACCTCTCCCTTTCTACTATTCACAGTTTCCAACTATAGCTGGTTTCTTCAGAAGATTGACTTGATTTCTTGATCGGGGTGGGTTCCTTGTCATTTCGTTCTAGGAATCAAGGATCAGTCGAAGACTATATATAGTCGAAGATTGACTATAATTGTTTCATAGTGGATTTGTTTATTTCGGTGGCCTGGTTGGTCAATAATTATCCCTGTTTGGTGACTGATTTCGTTTCCTTTGAAAAATTTTGGTGTTCAGCTTTGGTTAATTTGGAATTCACCCTGCCAGCGTCTTTAGATGAGTCCTTCACATTTAAAGAATGCAAATCATTAGTTAGTATTCTGATTTTGCCATTTTTCACGACAGCTCTGGACACCATGGAGGAAGGTTTCTTGAATTTAATTCAGGAGCAGGCTTTAGTTACTCTATGTGGGAATTCCAATGTTAGAATATGATCTTTGATTGGCCTACATGTTCTTGATTCGACATTACTTTCGCTAGAATTTTATTTTTTAGAGGCAGTAAATTTTCATTTAGCACATTTATTATTTTTGTCTTTTTGGTGTCTCCCTAGCCCCTGGGGCGTGCACTACTTTCTTTTCTTCTTGTTTCTTTCTTAGATGTCTACCTAATATGTTGAAACTTATTTATACTTTCTTCAGTACATCCATGGGCTGGCTGCTCGAGGAGTTCATTACCTACATCGTCCAGGACCTACTCTTCAGGATGTTGGGTTTTCCCTTCTTCCAGTAAGACCTGTTCTACTTCTTTTTCTCTTCACCCGAGATTATAACCTGCATTACTGTGGATTTGCGCTCATCTTCATGCATGCATCTGTCACTATAGGAGCTTGGACAAGATAAAGCTTACATCAGTGAGACCGTCTTCACCTGCATTTTTATGTCTTTTGTCGTGGTGAGTTCTCTCTCTCTGAGATGTAACAATATATGATTTTGTTCAACTTGCGATATTTTTAACTGCTATGCTACATTTGGCTTGAGATTCTGATTGCAATTTTTATATGACCCTCACATACATTGCTTAATATCTGCATAAACTCTGGATGTTCTTCTGCAGTGGACTTTCCATCCTTTCATTTTCAAAAGCAAAAAGATCTACACAGTTCTAATATGGTGCAGGGTCCTTGCATTCTTAGTTGTAAGTACCTTCTCTCGGTACCTTTCATATATTTACTCATTCTTCCTTTCATATGAAACAAATTGCATGAATGTATGTGCATGCTTTTCATAGTATTGTCCGCATATCAGTGTTATAGACATTTAACATGGCTTTGGTAGGGAAGGAAAGAAGAAACTTCAGGGAACAGAATGGAGCAGGATAAACTTTACAGTCTCCTTTCTTCCTTATTTTTCTTTCCCATCTCTTCCTTTCCTCGAGACTAGATTTGACTACATTTCATATGCTAATGGTAATTTGTACCTGGAGAAAGTGACACATCAAGTCTTCATACTTTGACCTAAGATTTTCAAATTTATTTCTCTTAGATGGAGACAGAGGTCTACTGAGTTTTATAAGTGGGGAAAGTCAACAGCTGCTTTTCTACTTTGCCTTTACTGATCAAAGTTCATGACTGAAGTGGTTAATTTATATCAACTCTTCTCTATTCAATTGTCTTCTGCAGGCTTGTCAAATTCTTCGTATCGTTACTTTCTATTCTACTCAGCTTCCTGGTCCAAATTACCATTGCCGTGAGGTAAGATTACATTAAGTAGAGTTGGATTATTCTGTGATGCCATATTATGTTCCTTGTATATTTGGCTTTTAAGTTATGTCTTCTAAACGGTAATATATTTTGTACTTTCTTCATGCAGGGATCAAAGCTTGCCAGGCTTCCACATCCTGATAGTGCTTTAGAAGTCCTATTGATTAACTGTAAGTGGTAGTTTACCTAACATTGTCTTTGCTTAATGTTTCCCGGATTTGGATCCTCCAATAATTCATGTATTTGACGTTTTGTATCTGTAGTTCCTCGAGGGGTGCTTTACGGATGTGGTGATTTGATATTTTCATCTCACATGATCTTCTCACTTGTCTTTGTGCGGACTTATCAAAAATATGGCACAAGGAGGTAAGATATCAGGTTTGCTATGACTGGTGCACTTTCATTCAAATGTCAAAGTATATTCCTATCACCTTCAATTTCAATATTATCTTTCTAAATGTTTTAGAAGGTACAGATAAGTTCAAATAGCTGACTAGCAAACACTTGTAGGGTTCAAGCACTGTCAATTAGGAAAAATATTTTTTATGTGGAATGCATTACTGTATGAGCAAATGGTAGTGGGTGAATTTTTTCATCTTGTTTAGTCATAGAAGGAGCATTACTGTCTACAAAAACAGGTTATATTGTGTAGTCAATTAGAAAAGCAATTAGTCAGTTACATTTGTTTTGTTTAAATGTTTATGTCTTAGCAGAGACATGTCTTGTGCCAAATGCATTTTAGTCTACACTGGTGGTATTTGCAAAATTTTTGCCAAACAAGTGTAATGTGCCCCGCCTGATCATGTCTCAAAATTTTCTCTAAATTGCTTGGAAATTTAAAGTATTTTGGATTGTGATGACTTATTTGCCAGGCCGTCATGTAAGAGAGCAACCTGTACATTTTGTAATGCATATTCGTGGGGTATGTTTTGATGCAAAACCTCCAATGCGCGTTGTTTCAGTTCATCACCATGAAACTAAAGTCAACCTTTAGAGGGCATGAATTAAGATGAGGGAGTGTAGATTTGGCATCTACTTATTTGTTTTGCTCAAGCCATGTGCAAATTGTTCTTGTTCTTCTTCAATCTTGTGTCTTGGAACCTGTGGATGACTTGTTGAAGAATTATTTGAATTTTGGATAATTATAGTACGTTATTTTCTACTTTCCAAGTTTGTGCCTGGATGAAGCTGGTGGTCTGGAATTGATTTTCTAAACTTTCTTTGAAATGCTTTAGGTTTTTGAAGCAATTTGCTTGGCTAACAGTTGTTATCCAAAGCTTGTTGATTGTTGCATCTCGCAAACACTATTCTGTGGATGTCGTTGTGGCATGGTAAAGGATTTTGGTCTTGGCTGTGTGTTTTTCTCTCTTTGAATGCTTGGGTTTTTTTAAACTAATGCCAGTTCCCTCATTTGTGTTTTAGGTATACTGTTAATTTAGTGGTTTTCTTTATTGACAAAAAGTTGCCAGGTACATTTCTGGTTTTCAATAACCTCGGTTTATGCTGGACGTTTAATAGTATTTTTCAGCACTTATTTTCTTTTCGCTCTCTGTAGAACTGCCTGACCGCTCCTCTGCTGCACTGTTGCTGCCTCTTACCAAAGATGGCAAGACTAAAGAAGAGAACCACAAACTTCTGAACGGGAATTCTGGAGATCCAGCTGACTGGGTATGAAGTGAATACATGCTGATTTTCTTTATATTTAAGTTGCCAAGACATTCAATTGACGGTACTTGCTCTCTTCTTACAGAGACCAAGAATCCAGATGAACGGCAAGATAATGGAAGATGGAAATAACGTGCATGTTGATGCAGTGATGAATGGCGGTGGTGTATAGATGATAAGGAACTAGCATCTATTTTTAAACTATGAAGCTGCTATAAGGATTGCAGTGATAGTGTTTAGATTCTTCCGTAGCTCTGCTAAATTGGATTGTACTTTAGAGAATGGAATACGTTTCCTAACGTTTCAAAGAACAATGGGTTCTCCCATGCCTAATGCAATTTTTCATTACATGCAATCTTGTACTATTCTTAACCCTTTTTTTGTGTTGTCCGGTTCTGTTGTTCTAGTTCGGTATTTAATTATCCAGTCCATCCAAGTTTGATGGGGCACTTACTGAATTGATCGGTCTTTGGGAGCAATTTGATGGTCATCCGTCAGCTGTTAATGCAATATATGTTTCTCGTCTGTGGACTTTGACCTCCCGGTTTGGAAGTTCTCCTTTAAATTAGGATACGGCTGGTAGCTGCCACATGCCTTCTTTCCCGTAAGTGGATGGTTCCCCATTTTAATTATATTGTAGCCAACCCCCGATCTGAAGGATTCGTGGTACCAGTTGGCTGAAACAACAGATCACCCATGTGCATTTGCAAGAAAAATGACTGAAGGATACAGGTTTGAATCATTTGAGTTGTGAATAGCTTTTCTTCTTTTTCCCCTCTGATACAGCAGTAGGAAATTGCTTTTCTGTCTAGGTACTCTTCAACTTGTGTCCTCTAAAAGCAATTTTGCCAGACTGGTATGATCAGCTAACTTTTTGCCTTATTGGATCCGAGGCTACTAACTTTGGTATCAAAACCTTATAGGGAGGTTTATGGGGCTATTAGAATTGGTATCAAAGTTTTATGCGGAGAAGGTTCGTGCATTGAAACCATGTTTAGTGTATTTGGAATTAACTTTATAACAGGTATTTGTGGTACTATTGGTGGGGTTTAGCTATTCCATACATTAATATTCCATTTATTCTAAAAATTATGTAAAAAATTTGTATTTTTATTATACTAAAATATTTATTAATTTTATAAATTAAGAATAAATTTATGACTTATATTGTTAATTTATCCCTCTTTCAATTAATAATATATAAATTTTAATAAATTATTAATAAATGTATAGAAAAGAATAATTAATAAATATTTATTTTTATTTAAAAGTATAATAGTTATTTTTATTTAATAATATGTGCAATTTGGCACTCTAGAATATACTTATTTGCAAGCTATGGAGTAATGAGGTGGAGAAACAGCAAGTTTGAAAATTGTATGAGCAGAGAGGAAAAAAAGAATCCCTTGTCTTTTCAAGCAGTCGTATCAATATGGGACCTGGGGAAATAAAACAGTACGCGGGTTATTTGAGCAGAAGTTACAAAACACAGAAGCCCATTCAGTATCTATTTCCTTCTCAATTTCACGCTTTGAAACCACCCCCGAGATTCATTAATATACTCTCCCATCCCATTAAAATTGACCTATTTATTATTTTAAAATATCCCATTAAATTTGACACTTTTCTTAAAAAAAAGTTTTTACTATATAATTTATTATAAAATAATTAATATACCCCACATATATTATATTTATATTCTTAAATTTGACATAAAGTATTATGAGATCCATATATTTTTTATTTTTATTATATTATATTATATTATATTATTATATTCTAATTTTTACTTTTATATAAAATATCGTGCCAAGTCAATCACGATCAATTTTAATGGGACGAAGAGAATACTTGAGACGAAAAGAAAGGACTTGGGGTAGAAAAAGGGATGATTTCTCTTGTTTGGGAGATAAAAAAGAAAGGAAAAGAAGAAAGGAGAGGGAATGAGGAATTTTTTTTCTCTCCGTTTCTTTCTTTCCTCAAGTAGAGAGAAAGAGAGAGAAAATTTTGGCCAAATTTAGATGCAAATAAGTGAAATAACCTTCGAATATTTGTAAATAAGTGAAATAAGGTCAAACAAAAATATTTTCTATGAAGAGGATAAATTTGTAAAGGTGTGGTTGGATATTGAATTAATTGAAATAAATTTGTTTAGATATAATAAAAAATTATTAAATGTATAGGTCAGGGGAAGTTAGAGACGAATTTAGGGAGGGGTGGCGCTCGCCTCCAAAAGTTTTTCAAATTTCATAATTTATCTTGAAAATTTTAAAAATTTAAAAAAGATACTTTAAATTTTATATTTTGCCTCCCAATTTTTTTTTTTACAAATTATAATATTGTTTTTATAAGATTCCTTTTATGCAACTTGTCCCCCAATCCTAAGTCGCTGGTTACGTCCCTGGGTGAGACTCAAAGTAATGTTAAAAAGGCTAAATATTGTGAGGATATTACAATTTTTCATAAATGAAAATATATAAAATGACACTTCTTTTATTTTAAAATATTTGTTTATAATTTTTTTTATTTTGTTTCAAAATAAATATTCATATACATATTTTTAGAATTAGTGATTAGTTTTTTTCTCATTTTATTCCAATTTATTCTAATTCAACTATACAAATTTTCAAAACTCTTTTTTATTTTTGCTTCTTGAGAATTTTTATCAACCAATAGTTGTTGTGTTTTTAATATAGGTAGAATAAGAACTTTATCTAAATTGCAGTATTATTTTCAATATATTTAATCTGTGTGCAAAGTATTTCATGAACAAATATTTTAAAATGGAAGGAGTATTTCATCCGTCCCAAATTATCTGTCTTATTTCTAACTTAATTTTTGTTTCAAATTATCTGTCTCGTTAGGAAATTAATCTTTGAAATTTCAAATTTGCCTCCATTTAATGATACTCTATTTTTTAAATATACTCCATCCATCCTCTTTTATCTGTCCACTTTAACCGATTCACAAGTTTTAAGAAATATAAGGTTTTTCGATTAATTAATTAACATTCCCTATTTTACCCTAAAAGAATCTCTTTCTTTATTAAGGAGTAATCAAATTCCAAAGTTTTATATGTGGTAAGCATATTTAATTTAGTTTCATTTTCTACTACAAGTGCACGATATTTATTGTATTAAAGAAGGGTGTTTGTGAAAAAATAACAATTAATATTGTCTTGATTTACTAATGAGACAGATAAATTGGAACAAAAAATTTAGTTAAAATAAACAGATAAAAAGAGACGGAGGGAGTATTAAATAATTTCTTTCTCAACAAACTGATCTCATTTAAATAATATGTAGGAGAAGTCATTTGGAGTACATCAAAATTTTGAAATTTGAATACTCTTAATAAATAGAGAAATAATAAATTAAATTTTAAGGGCAAAATATTTAATTAATTAAAAAATCTACTTATCTTAATATATGTGTAATCGGTTAAATGAGATAAATAATTTGAAACGAAAAGAGTATTTTCTATGTTTCAAAATAGATATTCATCTAACTTTTTTATTTTGTTTCAAAATAGATATTGTTCATATATTTTTAGAATTAATGATTAATTTATTCACATTTCACCCGTATTTATTCTAAATTAACTACATAACTTCTTAAAACTCTTTTTCCTTTTTGCTTCTTAAGAATTTTTAGTGATTAATAGTTATCGTGTATTTAATATGGATAGAATTAAAATTCTATTTGATTTATTATATTATTTTCAATACTTTTAAAATGTTATATGAATTTTTATTTTGAAACAGATAGTATAATTTTTTTCTGAATTAAAGTAAAATTTTAAATTAAAATGAATTTAGAAAAATCCTGGCCCAATCACACGATCACTCCAACCAAACATCATTGAGCAATCTAAAGGTGGCCGCCTCTGTTTTCTCTTCGTTTTCCTTTTCTTTTCCTTCTTTTCTATTATGCATTGTCCGTTCTTGGAAATGGCCAAATACTCATCTAGTGCTGATGAATTCTTATATGGATCGTGTACTCGTATATCAAATACATTGATGAATTATATTGTATAATTTATGTTGCATGCAGTACAACTTATCAATGCAATTAGTCCATGGACCATGCTAGAATTTTCTTCTAGTGCTTCTTGAAATTTACGAGCAGTTTTTACAAAATTCTCAAGGCCCTTCTTCGTAGACGTCAAAACACGCTTCACAGATCCTAAAGAACTGCGCTGGGGATTCTGTAGACATGCCGTCATGCCGACCAGGCTGATGCAAAGAGAGTCATGGACAGGATTACGCCGTTACATTTACGCTCAAAATATGGCCCGGAAAGCGAAAATGAAAGATGCAGATTCACATATTCTCTGTTGCTAAAGAATGTATATTAGTTACTGAGCCGGGCTTTCTAGGTCGGTCTCAGTCAGCACCGAGCATAATTTGTTGTTTATCGTTTTTGGATATTTGTTGAAACAAAAGTTTGGGTATGGGCTGCTTCTCGTAGTTGTTGGCCATGTGCGCTCTCTCCCATCTGTGGTGTCCTAGCCTAGTGTATCTTTGTTGATCCTCCTGACAGCACATACGGTCCCCAAGCATGATCGATCTAATATTTTGAGATAATTGCATCATACCCCACATGCATCTCCATTTTCCCGGACAAGAAAAGTTGATGTTGGCGCAATTTCAGCTCTCAAAAAGTCATTCAACACTTTTAACAGAGAGAGGCTGAGGGCCTGTTGATGTTTGGTGATGTCTCCGATTGATGTGAGGAGGACTACATTATCATCATGTCTGCATAATGACCACCTCCCTCTTCTGCATGCTTATTCATTTTCTTCTCCTGTAAAAGACTAAAGAGAGAGCGGGTCCTCCCGACACCTGCTGGGGTGCTGTAAATTGTTAGCTTTTTCTTTGCTTTCTTTCTGGCCTTTCCGGTTTCCTTTTGTGTCAACCATTATGGAAGTGACGATCATAATTTCAACAACCTTTGCTCCTATTTTCAGGTCAGCAGTCGAGGGACCATCCTGATGGTTCTTTTCTATATATATATATACGCACACACACACAAAGCCAACTGTCTCTTTACGACTAATTACATAGATAAAGCTTCAAGATAAGCTGTTCAACTGTACAAAAGGAGAATCTAGCTTTGATGCCCGTTCACAGATTATGTATAAATGTACAAATGTTTTAAGGACAAGGAACCTCGGATACGAACATGGTGACTTTGGAGGGGCTGATAAGCTTCAGACTTGCACAAATGATAGTGAGGACGTTAAGGTTCTGAATGACTAATCTTTCAGGAGATTGATTATCTAGGGATTTGTAGAACAAAAACTTCTCTGATAGACTACGAACACCCCAAACAAATTCTATCAGCAGGTTCATTAATGTCTTATTTAATTTATTTTAGAATATCTTAGTATTACACAAATTATAAATAAAATTTATTTATAAACTTTTTAAAAAGAAATTAATTTACCATCATTAGATATTATAAAATTATTTAAAAATTAATTAATATTATAATTTAATTAGATAATATATACTAAAGATATAATTATAAAAAATATAATAAATATATTTTTCTACAAAGATAAGCCCACTCTTTCTTTTTATTTGTCCCAAGTTTTATTTCTGTTTCATTATTCAAGTTAGCATAATGTATCTCTTTATCAATAAATATTCTTAGTTATCAATAAAAAAAATACTAATTGTTATCGTTAAGAATAGGAATTATATCATAACTCATGTTACTAAATTATTTTTAAAACTATAAAAATCTGTTTTTCTTTTTTACTTAAAAAAATAATTACATTAACTATATATATCTTAATTATGAATGATGTATCTTGATGCAAGGTATATAAAAAGTTTTAAAAAATGATAAATGTTTTATAAATAAAAGGGTATAAAATAAATAATTGGTCTTTGAATATCCCAACATACATGATCATGGGTTTTGAGGATCCAAACTCAATGTTCTTGGTTGGAAAATTTATGTGTTGATTATGAATTCGTAAATTACATATACAAACAAATTATATTATACATAATTTATATTGTATGTAATATAAGGTCAATGTACGTGAAAGATTTAAAATTTTGATTTTTAATTTATTAATTTGACAGAATCTAAAAATACAATTCTCCCAGCATTTCTACTATTCAAATCTCCCCCATCAGCATAATCTGCAATTCTTTGAATGAATCAAGGCTCCGAAATTCAACATCTCCACCGCGTAGAAGACCACCATATTTGACACCATAGGAGACCCATAGTTAATTAAAAAATGATTGTTAATTGTAATTCAGAACTCTTCATGTGATAATCTTCGTTAATATATAATCTTTACCTTCAACATATGATTTAGAATAGAAGTCAAGAATAGTGACCAAAACATCTACGGAAAAAAGAACGGAGGGATATGGGCTGCACAGTCAAGAGATGAATTTGACAAAGTTATCTTAAATGAAACATTAACTAAACAAACAAACAAAAACAACTGGCTGTAGGATGGATTCTTCCTAAAGCTAAGGAATTAAGGATCCCAGTTCACCACCAACATAAAACAAAGCCAAGCATGTTTTCTTCAAATTCTCATCTTTGACCCATTAGATGCGACTGCTGATTCAACGTATCTTCTCCTTTATCCATATTTCTTTTTGCCGACCCGCCGAATCCACCGCAGATATGTTTTATTTTGTTTTTTAGTATCAAGCTCAATTCTTTTTCCTTTTTTGTCATTAGTTCCTCTTATCAAGATTCATGAATCAAGACTCGACCTTGTTTTTCTTTTTGAATATCATGAGCAAAATATGAAAGAAAAGGTGTAATTTCAGTAAAATTTTATGGAATAATTCGAATTGGATTCCTTTTGGCCAAACAGCTTGAGAAGAAACCACCTGCATTATGGTAGAAAATTGAAGTAAATTAAGCAAGAAAAGGGAAACAAAGACCGAAAACGGGGGGTAGGAGAAGGGGAAACAGACGATGCGCGTGATAAAGAGCGGAAGCACAAAACAGGAATGATGAGGGAAGTTGAAAGGCAGCATAAAGCAACAAAGCCGAAACGTAAAATACAAAACAAAAGCAAAGGGCAGAGGGAGAGAGATCAAAAAGTTGCCACTCTTTTCTCATGCGACTACTTATTAGTTACATGAAATGAAGAAAAAGAAAAATCATTACAATTCCTCTTCTTCCAGTCCCAATTCCGATACGTCATAGTAGTCTGAGACATTTCATTTTGTTACCTCAATTCGTTTGTTTAAAGAAAATCCTTGGATCCATAAATTCTCATCATCTCTCTCTTTACTGCGAGTGGAACTGTGGAAGTGGCCTCAGGCCAGAGCCATCATATACATTCACTCATTCGCTCTCCTCTCTCTCTCTCTCTCACACACACACACATTTACTGAGCTCCATTTTTCAACGTCTGGTCTGCAAAACATACTATTTGTCTGCAATATTTCGAAAGGCTGATGCTTTTGATGTTTACTTACTGCTATAATACATACTGATTGCATTTTTTTCCCTGTTCAAAGTTTTAGTTTCTTCATAAACAACCAATGGGCGCTCGCTGCTCCAAATTTTCCTTCTGCTGGTGGCATTCTCACCTCAAGTCTTCCGTCCTTCAGTCATCTGATCCTGGTACGTTTTGCAGATAAGTTTGTACAGGTATAGTGTTTTTGCAGTCGTAGGATATCTTAAATGAGAGGTTTTTTCTGGGTTTGCAGAGAATGGGGAGAACAATGAGAAAGATGCATTGCCCACCTTTTGCGAATACAGCTTTGAGGATCTCAGAGTAGCAACTAATGTATTTTCCTCTGAAAACATTGTTTCTGAACACGGGGAGAAAGCCCCCAATGTAGTCTACAGAGGCAGGCTCCTCAATGGTCGCTGGATTGCTGTCAAACGCTTCAACAAGTCTGCTTGGCCTGATTCTCGTCAATTCATGGTTAATATTACAATGCTTCTTCGTCACTGTATTCTTGATGAATTAGTATTCTCTACATTTCTATGTGGACCAAGCCAAATTTATAAGTTTTTGGTCCAAGTTTTGTTTTATTTCCTGATTACAGTAATTCCTGGTTTCTGCTAATAGTTTTAGAAATCTTTGTGCTTTTTGATGACCAAACTTGTTTTTTCTCATATTTAACTGGAACTAATTGCAGTTTCTTTTTGGTTGACTACTTAGGATGAGGCCAGGGCAGTGGGGAATTTGAGGAGCCAGAGATTGGTTAATCTTATAGGATGCTGTTGTGAAGGGGAGGAGAGATTACTGGTGGCAGAATTTATGCCCAATGAGACACTTGCTAAGCATTTATTTCACTGTGAGATCTTGAATCTCGTTGAAATCTCTGAACTCTTTAAAGTACTTAACCTTACCAGCTGGCTGCGTGTCACGCTGGTTTTCCCATTCTTGGTAGAAATAAAAGAAGCTTTTATTCTTTGGGGCTTGATGTCCTGAAATGTATATTTGACTCGGCCTTTTAGGGGGTTTAAAGACAAATGCTGATCAAGAATATACGTTTAAGAACTAATTTGTTGGCTTTTAGAGGGCCCTGAAGTGGAAAGATGTAGCAACACTTTTTCGTCTAAAACACACTAAAGTTGGATGATATGTCAAGTTGTAGTCTTTTTCATATTTAATCAGAATGATCAGTTTCGGAGAACTCAAAACAATTCAGATAATAAGCAGAATCCCCCTCTGAAGTAAACTTTGTACCAAAAAGCTCAATGAGTATCAGATTAAATGGTAGACTTTTTCCCTAGTGATTTTGTGTGGAGAAGTTCTGCTTTTACCATTCACTATAGGAAAATCATTGACATCAATTGTCTTTGAAATGAACTTTTCCTCTGTCTAGGACTACAGTACTGATTTTGGTTACGGGTTGAATTGCCATAGGGGAGAACCAACCTATGAAATGGGCAATGAGGCTGAGGGTGGCTTTATACTTGGCGCAAGCTCTGGAGTACTGCAGTAGTAAGGGAAGGGCATTGTATCATGATCTCAATGCGTACAGAGTTTTATTTGATCAGGTGAAATGAATACCACCTTTATATCACTTATCTGTTTAAATTTTTTATGGAATGTGGCACTTATTTAAAGTAAATATCTACTCTGCAGGATGGTAATCCTAGGCTCTCTTGCTTTGGTCTCATGAAGAATAGTAGAGACGGCAAAAGTTACAGTACAAACTTGGCTTTTACTCCTCCAGAGTATCTAAGAACAGGTTAGAAATGCGTCCTAAAGTTCACCCTATGGCAATAGATGGATCTGAAACCTTGGTGATTTTTCATAGCTTACATTTTGAAGAGGCTTGAAGGATCTGCTATGTTGTTCTAGCTTTGTGTAAATTAGACTGGTTTATTTCTTTGTGTATTTACCACTTGCTGTTATTTTGTTACTTCATTTCCTGTACTAAAAACAATGCGGTTGGAGAATTTTCTTTTCTCCCTCAAATACATAGCACTGTGAATTCTTGTGAGTTTATACTAAAGTTGATGTAACTTATGTAAACGATTGCCAGGAAGAGTGACACCAGAAAGTGTAGTTTACAGCTTTGGGACCATGTTGCTTGACCTTTTGAGTGGCAAACATATTCCACCTAGCCATGTAAGTCATCCTAACTATTTCCTTCTCTTGTTCCAAATGCCAATAATTCTGATGTTTGCTTCAGTTTCCAAGCTTATCATGTGCATCATAATGGACAAACAAAAGTCACAAAACCTAGCATGTTTATCATTGTAGTGCATTATAAGATGAACCTCTGCTTCTTTTATGTTTAAACTGTAATAATCCGCATATCTTGTGTTTACAGCATAAATGGTTCTGCGGTATTATTGGTGAAGAAGATTACACTACGCAAAGCTTTTTTCCTATAGAAAACTCCAAATGTTGTTTATTAAAGTACACCAAACACAGAAGTTGCTACAAACACATTTTTATGCTGGATCTTCTGCATGAGGAAAAGAAATGTTGTTGGCAGCTTTTAAATGTTAATAATTAGCTTGTGTTAGTTAAAAGCCAAATTCTTGTGCACACGGAACATTACCACTTGTGAACAACTAAACCTTCCTGAGATCATGATGCCTCAAATTCGTCTTTCTTTGCTTCCTATTTGTGAGTTCATCACTTCATCCATTTGTTTCTGTTTTCTTTCTTGATGAATATGTTTGGCGCTGGAATTTGAGGTACTGTTGTCTAATTGTCATCTCCCAGGCACTTGATGTAATTCGTGGCAAGAATTTTCTGATGCTGATGGATTCTTGCTTAGAAGGTCATTTTTCTAACGATGATGGAACGGAGTTGGTGCGGTTGGCCACCCGCTGTCTGCAATATGAAGCTCGTGAGAGGCCAAATGCAAAGTCCCTTGTTACTGCTCTTTTATCTCTTCAGAAAGAAGCAGAGGTATGAGCAAATGATTGCTTTGATTTATTTGTATGCATACATCTATAAGTTATTATTACAAAAAACACGTGAAATTTTGGGGAGAAATGTCATTCTTGACAAGTGCAGTGTGTGCCTTACATTTCAATGAAGGAATTTAGATGACTTCAACTTCATGTCATCCAGTAAGAATAGTTGTTATTTCCATATAAACTGCTCTTTCTTCCATATTCCTCTCCTTTGCAATCTCTCCTCTTCCACCCCTTTTCCAATTTTATAACCTAACCTTTAGTTTTCATTCCCCAAGTTAATGATCACTATCCTGTCTAATGATTCATGTGTGCAGGAATAGGATTATTGAAGTTTTATTTACATTTTTGTTTCAGTCTTTCCTTAGTTGAGCGTCAGCCAGTGTATTCTCTAAAATTGTTAATTAATTTTGTGAATATCAAATACATTTTCTAACTTACAAATTAATCAGGTTCCTTCATATGTTCTGTTGGGCATTCCTCATGGAACTGCAAGCCCAGCAGAACCATTGTTGTTGACGCCAATGGGGGAAGCTTGCTTGAGAATGGATCTTACTGCCATCCATGAAATATTGGAAAAGGCTGGATATAAGGATGATGAAGGAATTGCAAACGAGGTTGGTTCCTATCTGTTCTAACTTTTATTTTGTTTTTCAATGAGTGTCCTTGACTAAAAAGTTCTCTGGTAAAATCTAGTCTAGTTTAAAAATACCAATTACTTGAGACTGTCTATTGGTCCATGGTCCTGGCATTATTTTCTTCTTCTCATGTTTAGTATGGAATTTGAAGGATCAAATGAAAACCATGTTATGAAATCTTTAACTTTAGGTTGCATACACAATTTTTTTCTGCATTCTAAGTACTCTTTCACACAATGGACGTATGTTTCTTGATATTCTGATCCCAATTCAGCTTAAGAATCGAAATGAGAGAAAGCTCCCCAATCTAACAATTTTGGATAATAATTCTTTTAATGATATCCTCAGGATTTAACCAAAAAAAAAAAAAAAAGGAAGATCAATGAAATATTACAGAACCAAAAAAACGCGAATCAATCTTTGTCTTGGATTCTTGATCTGCAACTAGATTTACCCGACAGAACCTATCTATTCTGCTGTTTATTTTCTTCTTTCTTTTCCCTTGCTTCTTGAAATGCAATGCATTTATTTCATAACTTCCTTGTAGATTTTGCTGCCGTGTGCCTTGAGAAAATATTTTGATACTATCACCAGGAAATTTACCAAATATCTTCCTTTTTGTCATTCAGCCAATAGGCTAATTATCTCTTTGGATTCATCCCTGCAGCTTTCTTTTCAGATGTGGACAAATCAAATGCAGGAAACATTGAATTCTAAGAAGCAAGGGGATGCTGCATTTCGAGCAAAAGATTTCACAACTGCCATTGATTGCTATACACAGGTGTCTCTTTTGGCTAAATTCCCATATGAATCTGCTTATTCATTCTTTTAGTAGCTTCTGGATAATCCCAGTATCCAGGCAACCATAATTTGCATTTGCATTTGACGTATGAAATTCATTTGGATATGTCGATTCACTTAAAAAAAAAAGGGAAAAACACGTTTTATAGAAGCAATTATTGGTTTAGTGTATTGCTGTTTAGACAGTTTTTTACTATGATTTAGCAGAACTTTTACTGGATAGCTGGAATTTTAGACAGTTAATGTATTCTTGCATGTTGTTCTTGGATGATTTCAAGATTTGCACGTGTTCTCCCAGAGGACCAGAACACCTAAAAATTGAAGTGTTGTGTTTATGTAGTTCATAGATGGTGGAACCATGGTATCGCCGACAGTATACGCCAGACGCTGCTTGGCTTATCTGATGAGTGAAATGCCACAAGAAGCTCTAGGAGATGCAATGCAAGCACATGCAGTTTCACCCGAGTGGCCAACTGCCTTCTACCTTCAGGCAACCGCCCTCTTGAGCCTGGGGATGGATAATGATGCTCAAGAAGCACTTCAAGATGCCACAAAATTTGAAGCCAAAAAGAACAAGAACTGAATGTGTATAGCTTTCCAATTGTCTACCTAGTTCATTTTTCTTTTCCCTTTTTGGAATCTCTTGTATCTATCTATAGTCTGGCTTCCTTTTGGATTTTTTTTTTAAAGAAATATTCTGAAAAGTAATTGATTGATGGTTTTCATATTTGGTGTTCGTTATTTCTGAAATGGACAACCTTCTAAATGCCAAGACTATTTACTGCTAGAAAGGCTTTGTTGATTTTCAAATATAACATAGATAATTGGTTATTTTGTATTGCTTCATATCCAAAGATAAAAACTATCAATGTGATTCTAAAGATAGAGGTTTTACTCACATAATTTTAGAATTTTTCTTTCATTAAATAAGAGGAGAGAAGAAGAGGAGCAAATTTAAAGGACTGAGGGTTAAATTAGACCTTAATTTCACCTTTTTAAACGTTTTTCTTTTAATATCCCAAAAGGTTTTTCTATTTTAGATACATTTCATTTTGGAAAAAGGAAATTTTAAAAAATTAGTTCATAACAAGGAACTCAGCCTTTGAAATTTGTTCAAGAATGATTAGAGGGCCTTAATGTAACTCCCCCCTGACAACAAGAGGTTCAATCAAGCTCTGATTCCTTTCTAGTAAAATTCTATATTTTTTTTAATACATAAGTATTTCTTATTTAAAAAAAAAAAAGAAGAAGAAAAACCTTACAAGATTATGGAAATGGGTCGCTAAAATTTCAAAATAAAATGCAAAGGTTGCTGCTGCTCATTTCATTATGAAGGCACATGCACATCTATTAAAATGGCTGATCTGGCACTGGCGGACCCACTTTTTAATCTTGTGGCCCACTAAAAATATTGCTGATCCTCGTATTTGACACAATACGCTTGCCCTAAAGCTCTATTTGCTCGCGTCCGGCCGCTGCCCGCCGCTCTCTGTCTTGTCTTGGTTCAACTCCGTCGACGGTCTATTCCCACTTAGAGTTCTGAGAGCTTTTAGATTTTGGTGAATTCTTCAATACCAAGGTTGCCCAATTTCACACATCGTCGGAGCTCTCTTTCACTCTCACTTTTGAGATCTAATGGCAGCTAACAGGCCCCCATCCGTGTTGGAAAAAGAACAGGTGCTGCTTTCATGCTTATTAGAGTCTAGGAATGGTTATTTATGTTTTTGGGCAGGTGGGCTGGCCTCTTTTTCTTCTGCCGTCCTAATTTAATGATTTCGCAATTCAATTTTGAACAGATTTTTGGGATGGCTGAGAAGGAGATGGAGTATCGGGTGGAATTGTTCAACAAGTAAGCCTATAAGACACTCTACTCTCACTGCATTCGAGTCCGGTTGCATCGTGGAAATTTGTTTCCTCTCGTTATGGTCATTTGCAAATACACCCAGCCGTTGGATTCTTTTTGTATCTAACTGAAATTAAGATATGAAGCAGGAAGATAATTTGTTTTTGTTCTTCTAAAGTTATGTTTTTTATGATGCCTTGGATTCAGATATGCTCAATTTTCTGACAGTGTACTCTTGTTTGTAATTTTTGTTTCAGGCTTACACATACTTGTTTTAGTAAGTGTGTTGAAAACAGGTATACTAACAGTCTTCGTTAGACAATTCTGATTGCTGATTGTTTCGAAATGCATTCCGATTACTTACTCCTTTGATGAGCATATATTTAACGAGATGCCAATAAATATTTTCCTTTTTGCAGGTACAAGGAATCTGAGTTGAACATGGGGGAAAACAGTTGTATTGACCGTTGTGTTTCAAAATATTGGCAGGTAAATGGACACAGCAACACAAATGTGCCTTCTTTTTAAATACTGTGTTTGCAATCACATATGCTTACATAAGTTTAGTGGTTACATAAATGACCAATTAAGTATCTTACATTTCTCTGTAATAATCTGCTACGAAGTTGTTTCCTTTGTATGAACAATGATAGCTGAAATGATTAAAAAGACTTTGCTCGGTATGGTTTTTAACAAATTTATTTGGTGAGCCATTGTGATCCAGTTAAAACGAGGTGAAGGAGACCAGGGTTTTGTGTACTTCAGCTTATTTGTGTCCTTGTATCTCCCTGCTTTTTGAGATTTTGCGCTCATATGAAGGTGTTAGATAAGTGTGTTTTTCACTTATAACAGTAGGAATTTAATCAATTTTTGGGTGAGTATGTAGGATAACTATGTGGTGCTACTATAATTTCTGGAATGATGGAAAAACTTAACTTCCAGATTAATTTGATCCTTTCAGTCTCCAACATGCGAGAATGATTCAGTTTTTGGTTATAGTTGGAAGATACGAACATATCTTTACCATATTGCAAAGTCCATAATGGATTCTTTTGGTAAATGGAGCTTCCATACAAGCCTTGGTGTCCTGCGATTCGTGTAATATGCAAAGATGAACTGAATGTAGATTGGCTAACATATTCAGTAAGCAAAGTAAAATTCCTCCTGTTATGTTCCAATTATTGGCCCAAGCTTGAAAAGAGACCAGAATATTTCTGACTATTTTCATGCCTAAGAACATCAGGACTGAAATATACAGAATTAGCGGCTCTCCTTCCAAATTTTGAATTAGACCCCCAGCTGGTTTGCCCAATCCCAGTTGCATGTTTGCCAACATTTAAGTTTTGCCAGCTATTAGTCTTTGAACTTAAAAATCTAGTCACTAAGTAACTTCCGACTACTTTATCTTCAATGTGAAACTTGTTATGTTAGCTAATCTTTTTCTTTTCTCTGGGTACTTTTCAGGTTACCAATTTAGTCGGACAACTCCTTGGTAACAATCAAGGTCCAATGTGAAAGGCTTTTTCCCTGCCAGAGAATGGTTCATTGCTATAATATACCAGATTGTTCCAATTTTTGTTGGTTGGTTGCAATTTTTAGAACATTGCGATTCTCATTTTGTGTATCTGTTCCTGTTAGTCTTATTCCTTTTCCGGGACACTTTTCATGGGTAATAATTACTTAATCGCCCTAACATGTTCTATGAATTAATCATTAATTCCCACCATAGTTGATGCTTCGGCACACTTTTTTGGTTGATATGGTGTAACCTTTTGCTAGAAATGGCAAGAATCAAAAGCTTCCAAACATGTAATTGTGCTTCCTGCATTGTCAGTTCTACCTCTATGATATTTGTTATTATGTCCTTGTGCTTTATGACAAATGTGTTGCTTGGAAGCATGCCAGATGATCAACTACATTTTACATCCAGAGAACGATTTTGACCTAGCCTGATTCTCTGACTTGAAAAGAAGATATAAGAATGCCAGGTGGTATGTTCTAGTGCGGTTTTAGTTAAATGTTTTCTCTTCATGCTGGTGGACCACTCAGGTCATAAACTTACAAGCATGAGAAGAAAAGGACAAACAGAACTGCTGAAAGCAGATTTGCATTATTGGTCATGTCTGTCCTCTTGATTAAAGGGAATTTTACAGAGTGCATGATACACTATGGGGAAAAAGGCGTTGGTTGGCTGCCCTGAATTCTACAGAGTAGATGGTGTGATAATTCCTATTTTCATCATTTATGCATTTTCTTTTTGCCTAGGGGAAGGACGGGCATCATTCTATTTACGACTCCCGAAGCTGAGCAAATAAATGAGTGTTTTCACTCATGATTCTATCACTGGCATTTCCTTACATCCTACTGCTCTGTAGAACCCCAACCGATGGTTGTGATCAATTTGAAAGTGAACAGACAAACAAAAGGAGGATATAATCACACCGTTCTGTCAATTGTAATCACACAATCAACAGATTTATGAGTCCTCACGTCGTACCAGCATTCAATGTCCAAACATTTAAACACCGATGCGTTTCTAGATGTATAACGCCTTAAAATCTATGTCAGCAAAGCAGGTTATGAAGCTCTCTGTTTCTTTACCTTGTTATAACTGCTGGGACAAATCCTTCATATCAGCCACCCGGAACTTGAACTCGGCGGCAGGAAGACTTAGGAGTGAACGTTAAAATGAAACAGCCAAGATAAGACAAAAGCAAATACCATACAAGCGAGGAGGAAATTTATGAAACGACCATCAAGGCAACCTCGTCGAGTGTCTGAAGTCGATTCCCCTTGTTCTGAGGCTGTAGCTGTACTTGCTGCCGCGCCATTGCTGTCGTTTGATTGCTGTGCCGACTCAATATCATTTGGCCCAACAACATTCCGTGCAATTGAATTACAAATTTCGCAAGTCCTGAAAATGGTGGATAATCTATAAGAAATTGACCAGGAAAATTGCAAGTTAAAAAGTACTCTTTTCGTTTCAAAATACTTATTCATGAAACTTTTTACACGCAGATTAAGAGTGTTGCAAAAAAATATAATAATTTAGATAAAATTTCTATTCTACCCATATTAAAAACACTATAGTTATTGATTAGCGAAAATTCTCAATAAACAAGAAGAAAGAAGAGTTTTAGAAGGTTCTACAGTTGACTTGAAATAAATAGGGGTACAATAATAAAAAATTAATCATTAATTCTAGAAATATGTACATAAACAAGTATTTTGAAACAAAATAAAAAAGTTTTATAAATAAATATTTTGAAACGAAGGGAGTAATAGCTAAAACAAATTACATGAAGAAAAGATAATTGATTAACACTATGAGAGAGAGATAGGGAGTGAACTCATTACCAAAAAAATATACTCAAAAAGGGAACCAATTGTAGTACCCGTAAATCAGGCTTCTATCAGTGGACTACGCTAGCAAGCTGCTCTACTGCAAGCCTATAACCGCAGCTTGTTAGCAAGAAAGCAGAAAGGAAGTCACCAGTATGGGCCGATAAGGGCATGCTTGAAGAATAGTAAAAAAAAAAAAATTTGCATTTTCCGACTATTCGCAATTCAATAGGCCAGTCAAAGGTGACCGATATGGTTAACTGAATATTGAGTGGCATCAATACAAGTCAAAGGCCTTTCCAAGAGAACAGCAGTACTGAAATTCATACGTGTAGACAGTTCTGCATAAATTGCATTGTTTGTGGTGCTCATTCACTCACTTTTTATGGTTGCATAAAAGGATTTCAGTTTAATAGTTCGTGCAGCATAGTTTACTGATCCATTTGTTCATTCAGATGACCTAATACTAGACAACTTGGGTGGAGAAGGCTCATAAGTAGCTCAGAATCTCTCAAACGGATGATCTTTGCAACCAACAGCAGGGAAAAGCTAACTACAAATTTGAATAGGCATTCAACCACAAAATTACCCTTAACACCTCAACAAAGAAGAAAAAAAAAATAAATAAATTGCAAGGGAAAATTAAGGCACCAATGCACGAGAGAAAAAAAACAGTAGCTTTTACCATAGGGAGGCCATGGCGATATTTAAATATATCAAAGGCTAGAAAGATCTACGGTTTAATTACTATCTTGTTTCCAGTAAAGGTATGCTGCAATTTCCTTCCATAGCTTGTTAGGAAATACCTGTTTTATACAGCACCTAACATTGCTTCTGAGGAAATAATTAAGAATAAACGGTAGAATGCCATGGCTTTTGGGAGATGGACATGAGTAATGAATTCTATCTTATTTAAAACAGAAAAGATTAAATACAAAGGCATAGACCACTGGTAAAACAAACATTTAGAAATTAAAGGATGGCCTAAAGTCATGATTCTATGATTGGGAGGGAAGCATATTTAAAATGGATCTTCGCTTTGAAATGCAATATGCTGGGTGTCCACCAGTTTATCACGGATAAAAACTAGTCACAAATATATTTCTGCTTTAGAAACCACTACCCCATGCACATGGTACCAGAATGACAAGAGACATTGCCTCTTAGAAAGTCATACAACGATTGATAATCTAGTATTTCTTTGAGGGAAAAAATGGCAACGAGAAAAACATTTTGTACCGTAGCCTGTATATGATAAATATGCATTATGAATAGGTTTTGCAAATGCCATTCATGAGATGCATTTGGTTTCACCCTAGATCACAAATGAGATTTGCAATTACACAGAAGGGCACACAGTGCCCAGGTTGAGAAGAGTCAAAAAGAGTAACTGGTAAACTGACAGCCAAATGAAACAAAATTCACCAGCCACACATATAAAAACCTCTATCACTGTGCACAAGAATTACAAGTAAGGTGGAATCTGGATACAAGAAATGCAGAACAGCAACTAATAGTTTTCTGTAACAAGCAAAAAACAAACGAATGCATCAATAGGGTCAAATCTCTACTTTGATAAAGGGAAGAGATCTCAAATAGAAGATAGAAGCAAAACTCCAGATGGGACAGAATAGAAAGGAATCTTGATGTAATTAGAAATATGAGGTATTCTTACACCTGCTTTACTCTTTTGCTTTTCTTTTCTTTCTTTCATCTTTAATTAACTTTTCCTCCCACTAACTACGTTTCAGTATCCACAGCCCCCCAGAGCAAACCAAACTTCTACGTTACACTAAAAAATACTTTAGTTTTCTGAGAAAGCTGCAAGTGATTATTAGCAGAAATCTTCAAGCAACAACAAAAGCAATCACGCCAATAATTCGATTCCAATGAGAAGAAATCTCAGAAATACAAAACTAACCAAAAGCAATTACCCACATCAACTGGATCACTCGAACGATTGTGAAACAGAAGTATAATCGAATTAAACTCGGTTCTTTTTTTAAAAAACAAAAACTTACAACAACTTATGAAAAACATTAAAAAAAAAAAAAGAGTGCGGTCTTGGTTTACTTACTTATTTCCTTTGATCTTGAACCAGGTCTCTGCACAATGCTTGTGTGCAGCAGCCAAATCATCCTTGCAAGAGCAACCTAATTCAATTGGAATCCCATATTCAGGGCCACTGCTCACTAAACTCAGATGACAAATTCTGCAATCTTTCTCTTGCTTCGCCGAATATACCTTAGTTTGGCCAATACCATTTTCTACATCCGCCGAACAGTCAGAATCGGGCACCGAAAATACAATTTGAGAATCCATGGTCTCGTCCATAATTTCATCATCATAAGACACATCACCATCAGCTGTTGAATAAAACTGCGAGTAACAAGAACCCTCTTCGGCATCCGAGAAACAAACGCTGCTGTCATCATCAGTTATGGCGCCGCCACCACCAGCGTAGCCACATTCTAAATCCACCACCTGTGATATCTCTACAGTCGCCATCACGATGACCCAGAAAGAAAAGCACTCAACTTGCGGCCTAAACGAAGCATTAACGTCTCAAAATTGAAGCCAAAGAGTCCCCCGACACTTGAAATTGCCAAGCTTTGATTTCCGTACTTACGTTATAACAGCAAATACGAGAATTTGAATAGTATAGGTGATTGATGGATTAGGTGGCCCGTTTTAACTCCCCATTTCTGTCATTCGCCGAAAATCATTGGAAGAGAGAGAGAGAAAAAGAAAGAGAGGAGCATTGATTGGAAATTTACTGAAAAGCGAGGGAAACCGCAGAGAAAACAAAGAGTTGTGAGGAGGAAAAGTACAAGAAAGAAGCTGCTCAAAGATACGGGGAATACCTTGGGACGACTGAGTTGAAGGAGTACGTGAGTAGTTGAATAGGAGCCGTTGGATGAGAGAAAAATGATCGAAGTCATATACAGTGGATTATTGAAATGGAGGTATGAGTCATGCAATGACCAGCTTTATTTAATTAAACGAATTAGGTGATTATAGGATAAGCCACCCATGCATGCATTTGCTTTTAATGTTTTCGAATGATTGATTGATTGGTTAATGCCAATGTTTTCTTTAGGCCGATTGCAATTCTACCTAAACAATATTTTATTTTATTTTAAAATAATAATAATTTTTATTTTTTAAAAATTATCATATAATCACGACACATTATATTTCTTTTTTATTTTACATTTACTTCATATATTTAATAATTTTTTCTCTCTTCAATCCACTTTCTATCCAAATATAATTTTGTGATAACTTTGCTTTATAATGTTATTACAAATTTTTTTTAAAAAAAAGTTTGATATTATGTCTAAAACACATATGTTTGTTCACAAAAAAGATTTGTGAAAAAATAAAACAAATACTTTTCTCAAAAAATATTTACTTTTATCTTTTTGTTTTGATACGAAGAGAAAAGAGGAGAGAGTTGAGAAGAAATTATATTATTTCTTAATTCTTCATCATCTCTTTTATTTAATTTTTAAAATAAAAAATAAAGTCATATGTATTATTTGGAAGGAAGAGAAATGTGTATAAAAAATTATTTCAAATAACATTTCAACAAACATTCTATCAAATAATTTAAATAATATCATTACATTTTTTATTTAATATTCCTTCTCTTTTCCTTCCATATTTCACCCCAACAAACGTAATATTAATTTTCTTTTACTTGTAATAATATTATCTATAATTCCATCTTTATTATATATGTAGAACAAAAATAAATATCACTATAATAATAGATCACGAGGCATAAAGGAATTATGGAGTCTAGTGGGCGTTCAACCAATTCGTTAAATGTATAGCTGCTATCGCTATCATCATGAGGATAGCCCTCTCATTAATAACAATTCATGTCCCCAAAGCCTTAATAATTTTTGCAAAGAGAAGAAACATGTGACAAAATTAGAATGTTGAGTTTCATAGTTTATGATATAAGTGGATAATAATTTATTTAAATTGAATTTATAAAAAAATTAAAATATATAAGATTAAATAATTTTTTAAAAAAATATATAATATATTGTAAATAGATAATAATATATTTAAATTAAAAATTACTTTTTAAATATAATCTCGGTCTAGGCTCTTGGATTTGTGATGGGATGATGACAGGGGAGGGGAGAGAGAGAAAGGGAGGGGAGGAAGGGTTTGCTATGGGGTATACTGCCAGTTTTGAGGAGTTTCTGGGAATATCAATCAATCGCTTGTTCTTGGTATCTGAAGGGAGAAGAAAAGGAAAAAGAAGGAGACGGCCGGCTGAGGGCTTAGGGCCCAGCCAGTATCGAGTCGTTGCTCCACGTAGCGTCGAATGCACGAAACGTTAATTCCAGGCCATGGTCACGGGAGGTTTGACCCGTGGTTGTCCACTGGCGAGGGGCCTCCTGCAAACATTGACGTGTGTTTAACTGTCCCTATTGCCTTTGCGTGTCCAGTTCAACAGATTATATGACGAGTTTTATAAAAAATTGATAAATATATAAAGTAAATTTTTAGAATCAAAATGGAATTTAAAGGAAAAAATATATTTTTTCGTTTAAATAAAATTAATTTATTTATTATTTTAAAAATTTTAATATTTTTTTAAAAAAATTATATAATTAATATATTCTACATATATTATTTATATATATTTAAATTTAATATAAAATATTATAAAATATATAAATTTTTTATTTTTATTATAATATATTATACTTTATTATTATTATTATATTTTAATTTTTACTTTTATATAAAATCTCGTATTAAATTAATCACTATCAATTTTAATAAAACGAAAAGAATAATATATTACGAATAAATAATATTTTTTAAAAAATAAAAAAAAAATAATATATTTAAATTTAAAATATTTTAATCAACTTAAAAGCCGAAATCACCCGGCTCCAATTTCACTTCTTTTAATAGTGAGTGCTGAAGTTCCAAATTCACTTCTTTTAGTAGGGAGTGCTGAAGTAACACTTCCGCCCAAACCCAATGGCTCAGTATCAAACTGCTATACTAAAAATAGAGATAGTGGATAAAACAAAAAAAATGGTGACTCCTAATCCTCGATAGGTCATAGATCTCAATTTTTGCTACCTAGAATTAGATCGTACCTAATTTAGTAGACAGTTCAATTAACGTATGTAATTCAGTAGGGTGAAACGTCCACGAAGCTCAATCCGAAGCTGCCTCCAAACCACCCTCCCATCATGGACCAATTTTGGATTTGACACACACTATACTAACTATCAAATCACGAGGTGGGTTGTTTGTTCCCATTCCTCCTATCGCAACAATTCCAGTATGAGGGGGATTTCAGAGATGTAAACGTCTCTTGCAACGGAACATTGTCCAATCCCATATTTAGCAAGGATCTGTTCACAATTCAAGCTGCAGAAACCCAATGGCCTCCTAAATTCCTGAGAGATCGATTACAGTTGCTGAAGACCAATTAGGACAATGCATCATTCCCTGTTTATATGCTGGAAGATATTAACCAAGAGTGTATGACCATGCACCCATAAAGAACACCAAATAAGTGAAGCGAAAAGAGAAAAACAGAGAAGAAAATAAGGTCATCTTACTCAAGACTAACACACTCGATAACAGAATCTAAGCTACAGATCTATGGTAACCATAGGTAATTCCACAAGGTTTTCCACTTTTTATCTCATCCCACCTAAACGTTAAATGCCAGGGGTGGAAAGAAAATATGCAACAAACTAAATTTTCTATCTTACATTGCGTTAAAGGATGGAAATTCATATTTCAAATCCATGCTGCCATGTCCAAACAATGGTTTCTCCAGCATCCTGGATTAACCAACAGCTTATCTTCTCTCCCATTGCCCAATAATGGTGAACCCACAAGAAGTAAATCACTCCCACCACATGTCATTCCAAAACAGAATTTAATTGCTAACTTTCCTTCCATGGATGTTGCTATTGCTATTATGAGTTTCCAAGCCGGATTAGGGATGAAAATTTTGTTACTCATTTGGCGGACTTTTTTTCTCACATGCTGCCTTTGATCTTTCACTACGGCATATCTGTATCATCGACACAATCAAGTCTGGCTTCCAACATTAGCATTTATTGGTATAGGTTGCTTGCTTAAAGGGTTTGACAGGGCATCAGAAAACATGGCCACTAAATTGCTGTTGCCACCTTCAAATTGTAAGCCATCATTCCTTCTAGTCTCTTCTGGATATCCCATTTGCAAATGAGAGCTGGTAAATGCTATCCTGTTAGCTGCTTTGTCCATTGTTTTGACGCTGCTGCTTTCCAGTCCACTTCTGCGCCAAGCAACATTACTGATATCAGCAGCTAATGTAGCTAATTCGTGGCTTGGGAAGGACAGAGGCTCTGCATAATCAACAAATTCAGGCCCCAACAAAGAACTATGAAGGTTTCCCCCATCAGGACTCACACAGCAACCATGTCCACACTGATGAGGTATCAGTCGGTCACTATATGTTCCTTGGAGTAATTTGTTGACCCCAGCCTCTGATTTTGGCACTTGATCCAATGGTCCTTGAAAGGACGCCGCCCTTGCAAATGGTAATGAAGTTTCCACGACATCCAGAGGACTATACACACTGAAAGCACTAATGCGAGCTCTAGGACGGAATAAAGTAGGAGGGTCTTTTGTTTCGGGATTGCATTGAATTTCAGTGTGAGTCTTATCCCCTGTTTGAGTCTTACCCTCATAGCAATCATCATCTATGTTTTCTTTGGAGGTGATATCTTTTCCTTCCAAGGACTTTAGGGAGTTGACATCTCCACACGACAGAGTTTCATCAGATGATGCTTTTGATTTTTCTGCGCTAACATCTTCCATGATGTTGCTGGATTCAAGTTTAAACTTGCCGGGTTCAATGCAACGGCGCCTTAGGGTAGAATTCCAGTGGTTCTTAATTGCATTATCTGTTCTCCCAGGCAAAAGCCGTGCAATTGATGCCCATTTATTTCCATGGATGGCATGGGCCTGAAGAATAATGCGGTCTTCTTCATCTGTAATGTCGAAGGTTTTATCAGTGTCATTACCAAGGGAAATTTTAAGTATGCTTCCATCTTGGAGGAAAAAATGACAAGGATTAACAAACTGGGTGACAGCATATGACTTGCATATTAGAAAACAGTTTCAGATAACAATATGCACACAAGGTATTGGCAGGAAACTGCCTTGAGAAAACAAAAACCTAAGGTGACCAAAGTTGCCACCTAGATATCTTCCAGACAGCATTTTTGCACTACAATCTAGGACTCTCAAATTGATGCCTATCAGTAGGATCAGCCAATTCAGTTCTCAAGTTAAGTAGAGATGAATACAACTCATACATGATAGCACGTGGAATGTATATGATCGTATATCCTAATAACAAGACTGATGCAATTCATACTTAATGGCAAAAATGCCCATTGAGGTTACATCTTCAGAAACCAACCTGCAATTTAGTCACTAAATCCATTGATAAGTTCTTCCTTCCTAAATCACCACTCACAAACCCTTCTGCAGGGCCTTTCCATGATAAGGAAGAAAAAAGCCGCATGGACATGCACATGCCCTTCAAAATAAACACTGGGAATTTTCCCAATATGTGTCAGCTTTCCTTTGAATCCCATTCAAGACTGTTGAAGTTCATTTTCTAATGTTTGTATAGTTAAGAGCCTTACCCAGGCATCAAGATCAGTTTAGAATAGGGAAAAAAAAATTATTACATTTCACATCAGTTTAGCAACAAAGCCACAATGTTATTTTTTTACACCAGATATTTCTGAGCACACGTGCAATCTGAGCTCACATTGAACTTGAACAAGCAGCCGCAAGGACCTCAACTCCATGAAGAATTTACTCTGCATTTATTGCACGAGGTCTCACTTGATTAACCCAAAAAAGAAAAATCAAAGGCAGAAAATTGGTGGTAAAAGAAAACTCTATCTGTACCACCCAAGGTATCATTTGAGTGAATAAAACTGACTGGTGAATCTCTTATCTCTAGTAAAAATTTCTAAGCAAAAAGCCATTAATCTAGGAAAACCACAGGCTTTCTACCCATAGGATCAATATCCAGAATTGTTCTATTTGAAGATGATCAAACCAATAGAATAGTGACCATTAGAATGATGTAATTCAATTCAACAGAATTAACATAATTAAATTCCTTTTACACGTTTTGAAGAATCTGGATGAATGATGTTAGAATTTATTGACATACCATCAATGATCAGTCAGTTTTTTTTTTTTTTTTTGTGGGGGTGTGGGGGGGGGGGGGTTGGCGCTAGCGAAGCTATCTGCTAGTTTCCATTAAAATATTGGGGTATGCAAATTCCTTGTATAACAAGACTAAAGACCTTTGCTAGAAAAAACGCAATGTTCTTTGCAATCTTAGAAAATTCTTCGCTATTTCCACCTTTAAATGACATCCTTAGTTCTGATTGTCCCCTAAATAACATGGAGAATGACTATGTTAAATTGATGCATTCATTATTAAACCACAGCCAGACATCGATTTGAAGTTTAAGAATGGAGCTCTACATACCGTTCCACTTACCGACACATGAGTTCCCCATTAGCGTTAATTGATTGATGAGATATCCAAATATGGCAGACATAGCGGTCCAAATTTATGCAATGGTATAAATTCCACAGGCAATTATGACCTTGAAAAAAAAAGGCAAAAGAATTTAAAATAGCAATAAAGAGCAAAATTGGAGAATTTACCGCTGAAGGGCTTGCGCTTGACGGCTGGGTCGAGCTGATTGCACCAGCGGAGGCGACAAGACTTGCCCGATCTTCCGGGAATACCCCGAGCGATCAGGCTCCAATTCCTCGCCCCAAAATTGCTGACAAGTCGGCTCAGTATGGCGTCCTCCTCGGGCGACCACGGCCCTTTGACTCGGTCGAGTGACTTCTTACCGACTTGACTACTGCTGCTGCTACTGCCGCCGCCGCTACCGCTTGCATCTCCAAGCACCAAGGCGTCATCCTCGTCGTCGTCACCTCCCACGGCATCTGCAACGGCTGCAGCGGCCTCGCCATCGTCGGCGATTACTCCTTGCTTTCCGGTGTCCTTTTCACCCTCCATTTTTTTTTTTGGGCCTGGTGATGAGTTTTTATGTATTATTTTTAAATACTTTTAAAATTTATTCCAGTTGTATAATTACCCGCCCAACCGCAAAAGTGTTTTGTTGCGAGGTAGGCGGTCGAATGCGTAGGACAATTATATAGGGCAAAGTGTGTCGGGGCATATGCTTTCTTCCGACTTCTCGGTATGACCCGGATGTCTTCTGCCCAAATACAACATCTTGTCCACATTATTTCTCGATAAATATAGTTAGTCTTTATTATTTACTAAGTTGATATTTGTACGTTGCACGAAATAATTTCAATAATTTTTTTATTCTTTTAATTTTATAGTACAACAATTGTATAATCGTATACAATTGAATGCTACTGTATTTTATTTTCTTTTTTTAACAATAGAATATTGAAGAAGTAAAATCTTGTAATCTTCTTTTTTGAAATTTAAAACTTTATAGGTGGTACTTTTAAAGTTTGTAAACCTTTTTCATTCTTATGATTTTACAATTGTTCTACAAAAATGTTTATTCATCATTCTCCCCTATATATAAATTTCCTAAGCTTGATCTAAAACAGAGTGAATATTTCACTTCCAACTGTTAAAATAAAGTTTTACAAAATTTATTTGGTTCATCAAATTCCAATTAAATGGTTTGAACAATTCAATAAGTCAACTTCCCCAAGAATGAACAAAAACACCATCAAGCAAGCTAGCCAAACATCAAATTCCCTGTCCTCACAAAGAATAACCTCCCAACAAAAGAAATTAAATGCCAGCCTCTTGCACAAAATTGTTAATTTTATCTGCATGTACAATTTTTCAAAAAAATCCATGCTCAGAAGGCTGTAGCAAGCATCATTCAGAATTTTGACTAATAGAAACTCTAAAGAATGTTAGCTAGAATAACCTAATGGAATTCAGGTAACAGAAAGACCATATATCATAGCTATATAATCTGCTTATTTATTGGAAGATGAAATAAGAAGACTGTTTAATTTTCCAGAAACTGTAAATACATGTTACTGAAGTAATTATTTTACTACCTTTTAATGCTATCCCAAGCACAAAATGCAGAACTATTTCCAAATAAATTTGAAAAGCTATTTACAATATTGCAAGAGGTCGAAGCTGCAAAAGTATGAAATCATGACAGGAGCTACAACATGGAGTTGCTGATGCCAATATTTAGCAGATAAAGTAAAAAATCTTTCAAACTGTATTATCTGATACGAATCACCCAAGAGCAGATGGAAAAAATTTGGACAGTGCAGACTTGAGTGGCCAAGGATTCAATGATTGTGAATTTGAGGGTCTGCAGTGCTTGGGTGACCAGAATTATGGGTTGAAGGAGCTTCCTAGTTGTGGAATGGGAAACGAGGTGCCTTCTGTGAATGCAAACCCAGCAAAGAAGTCCATCGTTTTCTTTTTAACTTAGTAACCTACAACAACTACCATAGCATAGATGGATTTTGAATATATATATTTCACACATAATAGAAGTAGGATTGCTAAAAGCTGATGTAGTGATATTGCATTGAATATTTTAGGTGACTTTTGGATAGATCATATTATAATTTAATGCAATATGAGGTTTATTTGGACAATTTACTTTCTTTTGTAGTTGTTTGATTTTTCTAGGGATTTGAACTTAAAAATACACAAGTTACAGGGTTGAAGAAGCAAATTTCGAAAGCTCTCATTAGGAGAGTTCAATCAGGCGCCAAATTCATCAATCAGGGACCGAATTGAACTCTCCAACGGATTCCAACGAAGATAAAAGTCGAAAAGAGCAAATTTTGGAGGGCGAAGTAATTAGGGACGGCTTTTGTTGAATTTCTTTTGACATTAGCTTTAGGCATTATCATCTTAGAGTATTCTGGTTGTAGTTTTGAGAGGGTTTTCCAGTGTTGGACACATATTGGGGGCTACTCGTGGACAAATTTGGAAATTGTATTAGGATACTGTAATATTTTCTCATACCTTCTCTTTTAATTTGTTCTTGAATTTCTCTCCAATTATGAATTAATTTCTTATTCTAAGGCCATGATGTAGCTAGTATTGATTATTATATTATCTTGTAATTCCGTTATTTGAAGGGTCTTACTAAGTCTTTGCCTGATTATTGTACTCAAAGCAATTGAATGCCTGATCACCATTCAGATTGATTTATCATTAACTAGAAAAATTCGAAAGATAACTTAGTTAATTAGGATAATTAATCAGACCATAAATTACATGTGAAATAGAAATATATTTGCATAGTTTGTGTGATCATTATAATGTCATGTTCTTGAATGCGTTCATTTGAATTGAATTCAATATAGAAATATAGTTGGATTATTTGGAAGAATAGAATTAATATACCATGAAAAAGGATATTGGTTAATTCTGGACATTGATTAACTGATAAGGTACACTCTAGAATAATGGGCCACGTTAATAATATAGGAGTTAAGCTAGTAAAATCATGTACCTTAGATCATCTCATTACAATCTTTATCTAGGAAGAAGCGCTAATTTAATTATTTCAATTTAATTCTCAACATAACAATCATTGGAATCTTTGTTTTCTTTTAATTCAAGTTAAAATTAATTTCATTAAAAGGAATTTTAATTTCTAATCTCTGTGGGACGATCTTGTTACTATAAACGAGATTTAGTACACTTGCTAATGCTCTGAATTGGTTATCAAGTTTTTGGCATCATTGTCGGTGATTAGTAAATTAAAATTTTCTTCTTTTGATTTTGACTCTGATTTGATTTTGTTTTTGCTTTATTCTCTCAAGTGTGCGTAGTCTAGATAAATTTTAAGTGGTGCATGTCTAGAAATCGTACTGCAAATTTAATACCCTTTGATCCTGGAATTGAGCATACTTGCA
This sequence comes from Voacanga thouarsii, assembly GCA_026120185.1. Taxonomy (NCBI): domain Eukaryota; kingdom Viridiplantae; phylum Streptophyta; class Magnoliopsida; order Gentianales; family Apocynaceae; genus Voacanga; species Voacanga thouarsii. The sequence continues at coordinate 2,305,830 of JANUWF010001287.1, read as the reverse complement.
GGAGAAACTGAGCTAACCAGAGGGTTGAAGTAATGGCATATAACGGAGGAAATCAAGCACAAAATGGTGAGCCAGATAATCAGTTACAACCATTGGCTCCCTTGGGAGTCAATAACTAAGCCCATCCTCGATTAAGGGATTTACAGATGCCCACTATTGCTACCAATCCATCATGTATTCGGCTAGATAATGCTGCAAGGAATTATGAGTTGAAAAACTTTCATTTTCATCTACTTCCAGCGTTTAATGAATTGGGGGCTGAGGATGCTTTGGGGTTTCTACAAGAATTCTACAGTACGGTACAAACATTTCCCTTGAACAACCTGTCCGAAGAGGAATTGAGGCTAAGATATTTCCCATATTGTTTAAAGGGCGATGCTAGACAATGGCTGCTAGATTTACCTGAAGGATCCATAAGCACGTGGGATGAAGTCTACGAGACATTCATGTTCAAATATTATCCGTCTCAAAAGACTATGGATTATAGAAATAGGATTAGTTCCTTCACGCAAAGAGAATGAGAGGCATTCCACGAAGTATGGGATTGGTTGAAATTGTTATTGACCTAGTGTCCTCACCGTGGTTTCTCTCTTTTGTTGATCACTCAATTTTTCTATGAAGGACTAACTCATATGAGTCAAACTTTAATAGATACTGCTGCAGGTGGGTATCCAGAGATAAAAATGCTCAAGAGCTGCAAAGCATCTATGAGAATTTAGTAAGAAATTCTCAACAAAAAGTAGTGAGAGGTAGAAGAGCTGCAATTCATGAAATCCATACTCAACCTAACATTGCTTCAAAGTTAGCAAAGCTAACTTACCAAGTTAGCTTGTTGATGACTTGAGAAGGGAGTAGCACTAAAGAGGTATGTGCACTTTATGGAATGCACGGACATACTATTAATTTCTGTATGAATGCAGGTAGCCACCCGTTTATGCTAGAGGAAGCAAATTATATGAGAACTCATCGACAAGGACCATCCCAACGGAATGACCCATTTTCGAACACATATAATTCGGGATGGAGGAACCATCCAAACTTTGCCTAGAGAGATCAGAATACGCAAATGCAAGGACCACCTCCTGGATTCTAGTAGAATAGCATACCATTTCAATAGACACAAGCGCAACCTCCACAACATTCACCTCCGACTCTAGAAAAGACCACAGTTTGAGGAGGCTATCGTGCAATATCTGTCAAAGCTAGATGCAAAGATTGACCAAGTGGATAAGACCAACCAAGCTTCTATTCATAATTTGGAAGTTCAAATGGGTCAATTTGCAGATGCAATGAATGAGAAAGCTCAAGGAAAATTGCCTAGTGACACAGAGAAAAATCCTATAGAACAACTCTATGCCATGACTCTTTGTAGTGGAAAACAATTTCAAGAAGTGGAGAAGAAGAAAGAAGAGTCAAAGGAAAGTAAGACAGGGGAATCAATGATCATATCAAAGAAGGATGAATTTAAAGAGGAAGACTCTAAATCTTATACACCTCTTAAAACTTATGTTCCTCCAATTCCATTTCTTCAAAGACTAAAAAACCAAAATGTAGAAAAATAATTCTATAAGTTTCTTGAAATTTTTAAGATATTGCATATTAACATTTCTTTTGTAGAAACATTGGAGCAGATGCCAAAGTATACCAAGTTCTTGAAGGACGTCCTAACTCACAAGCGTAAGCTCGAAGATCATAGAACCGTAATGCTAACTAAAGAATGTTCTGCTATTCTACAAAGGAAGTTGCCCCAGAAGATGAAAGATCCAAGGAGTTTTACTATTCCTTGTAATATTGGGCAATTGTAATTTAATAAGACATTGTGTGATTTAGGTGCAAGTATAAATTTAATACATTGATTTATCTTCAAGAAACTAGGTCTTGATGAGGTCAAACCAACTAATATGGTTTTGCAACTAGCAGATAGAAATATAATTTATCCGTGGGGTATAATTGAAGATGTATTAGTGAAAGTAGATAAGTTTATATTTTCTACTGACTTTGTTGTTGTAGATATGGAAGAAGATAGAGAAATACCTCTTATCTTAGGAAGACCCTTCCTAGCTACAGGTCGAACCTTGATAGACATTCAACAGGGTAAGGTCATCCTTAGAGTTCATGAGAAAGAAGTTACTTTTGATGTTTATAAGGCTACAAAATATCCTACAGAAAGTGATTCTTCTTATTCCATTGATTCTATTTCTCCTACAATTCAGGAAAGAGTAAAAAAACCACCTCTAATGATCTTTTGGAGTTATATTTGCAGGAAAGTAGTAAGGAAGTAGAGACGAAGGAAGCAATGAAACAATGTGTCATGTACCTAGATGCAAAACCTTCTGATCCTTCCTACAAAGGGCATAAATATGAAGAGTTAGAGAAACTTTACATGGAAGCCTATGAGAATGCCCGTCTCTATAAAGAAAGAACTAAACGACATCATGATAAAGAACACTATTTTGGTGAAGATTTTGATTGTGATAAATGTTCCCTTCATGCATATAAACCGGCACTGGATTCCATGTGTATGCCCAAGTTGACACAGACAGAGAATTTCCAGCGCCTGATTCATTTGAATTAGGCTCGGGATTGCCGTCGTGCATTCGAACTGGTTTGGGTCAACTAATTTCTTCATCCCAAGGGCGGACAGAAAATTTTCAACACCAGATTAATCTTAATCCTATGGTGGAATGAGCTCGGACCCAAAAAAAAAAAAAAAAACATCAGGCGCTGGTTTTCAATCTGTCGTTTCCTCACCACTGGCACTGTAACTAGCAATTTGCCGTCCTTCGATGCCATCGTTTCTTTATTCTCCAGTGACTCTGATGATCCGGAGGCCTGTAGCCCTCTTCCTGATGTGTCCTTGCTACCAAGGAAGTTGGTTTCTTCTATCCTTCTGTCCACTTTTGTTGCTATCATTAAGGATACTGCTAGCTTTAAGTGTGGGAAAGGCATTACATGTTTCATGTTTTATTTCTTTGGGGTGAAATTTTTCTTTTTTAAGCTCTTCTTGGTGCATGTCTCTCGTTTGTGTTGATAAATCATTTGTTCTATACTTTTTATAATTTATGCATGACTCTTTTTGCACACCATGGACTTTTGTAGTGTATGCAAATGCTTTACATTATTTTCAAGTCTGATTGTTTTGAAAACTCTCCCGTTGATGCTTCTAAAACTGACTTTAATACCTCTCAAGGCGAAATAAAAAGGCATTCATGATTTTGCTTAGAAACGACGGTCACAGGCCTTCGTTGGACAGTTTGAGCCTTTCAAGTTTACCTTATGAATTATCCCTAGCACTATTTTTGTGCCTAAATATATTTAATTCTTTCATAAACTAGTGAATATATTGAACTAGTATTTCCTTGTGAGGGTTTGATTCATATTTCAATTCTTTTATTGCTCCATGGGATAAGGGTACAGGTTTGTGAAAGAACATTACAACTTTAAATAGAAAGATGTTGAGGAAATATTAAGATTGGTTTACACTGTTATTTTATGTTGGGTTGTTAGCCTTGGTTTGCCTTGAGTGCTATCATCTTTGGGGCCATATTTAGTGCTATGTAGGCAATTAGAATTGGAAATGTACTGCCACCATGGACCTTGTGTATCTTGGGTGACCTTGTGTATTTTGTGTAAATGTTGGGGGAAAAAACAAAAACAAACAAACAACATTTCATTGAAAAAAAAGAGAGAAGAGAAAAGAAAACACAAGACGAAGAGCACAGTTGTTGGTCTAGGCTAGTTGTAAGGTCATCATGGGAATGAATTTTCACAATATTAAGGGTTGTGCAACAAGTGTAATAGTGAGAATACAAAGAATGCTTAGCATACATGTTGATTATGGTATGAGGATTTGGGAATTAAATGTTGGTATGTACTGGGGCAAGCGAAGGATTAGATTTTTTGCTATGTTTTGTTATCATTTTTTTCTTGCAAGCTTTATTCTCTTTGTATATCGTTATCTTATATCTTTCGATTGTTATCCAATTCCCTAATTTTACATTACAAGCGCTAAAGTCTTACCTGATTTAAGTGGAATCATGATATACCTCAATTAGTGGAGAGAGAGTATGAAAAGTAAGCCTATGGAATGTATATTTTATTTAAACTCGACTCTTTAAATGATTTGAGAACATTGTTAAGTAATTGTTTTGCACTACTGGGTCCTACTTCACTAACACAAGTCTTGCATTCGTTATGAGGAGTACTTGAGCATATGTTTTTATTGGCATGAACAGGAGAAGTATTTAAGATATGATCTTGAAACCCATGTGTGTAAACATTTTGATTTAAACCTGATTTTGCTTGGGGACAAGCAAACATCTAAGTGTGGGGGAGTTTGATGTAGTGATATTGCATTGAATATTTTGGGTGACTTTTTGATAGACCATGTTACAATTTAATGTAATATGAGGTTTATTTGGACAATTTACTCTATTTTGTGGTTATTTGATTTTTCTAGGGATTTGAACGAAAAAACACACAAGTTGCAAGGTTGAAGAAGCAAATTTTAAAAGATCTCATTAGAATAGTTTAATCAGGTGCCGGATTCATCAATTAGGGGCCGACTTGAACTCTTCAACGGATTCCAACGAAGATAAAAGCTGAAAAGAGCAAATTTTGGAAGCGAAGCAATTAGGGGTGGCTTTTGTTCAATTTCATTTGACATTAGCTTTAGGTATTATCTTCCTAAGGTATTTTGGTTGTAATTTTGAGAGGGTCTTCGAGTGTTGGACACATATTGGGGGCTACTCGTGGACAAATTTGGAGATTGTATTAGGATACTGTGATATTTTCTCATACATTCTCTTTTAATTTGTTCTTGAATTTCTCTTCAATTATGCATTAATTTTTTTTTCTAAGGCCATGATGTGGCTAGTATTGATTATTATATTATCTTGTAATTCCGTTATTTGAAGGGTGTTACTAAGTCTTTGTCTGATTATTGTACTCAAAGCAATTGAATGCCTAATCACCATTCAGATTGATTTATCATTAACTAGAAAAATTCGAAAGGTAACTTAGTTAATTAGGATAGGTAATCAGACCACAAATTACATGTGAAATAGAAATATATTTGCATAGTTTGTGTGATCATTATAATGTCATGTTCTTGAATGCGTTCTTTTGAATTGAATTCAACATAGAAATATAGTTGGGTTATTTGGAGGAATAGAATTAATATACCTTGAAAAAAGATATTGGTTAATTCTGGACATTAATTAACTGATAATGTATACTCTACAATAATGAGTCACGTTAGTAATATAAGAGTTAATCTAGTGAAATCATGTGTCTTAGATCATCTCATTACAATCTTTATTCAGGAAGAAGTGTTAGTTTAATTATTTCAATTTAATTCTCAACACAACAATCATTGGAATCTTTATTTTCTTTTAATTCAAATTAGAACTAATTTCATTAGTAGGAGTTTTAATTTCTAATCTCTGTGGGGACGACTTTATTACTATAAATGAGATCTAGTATACTTGTTAGTGCTCCGAATTGGTTATCAGAAGCCACATATGAACACCTTCAAATTTGTAGTTACTTACCAAAAAGAGTTGAAATTAGCTCAATTTACAAATTTACAAATCTCAGAGTTTTTAAGCAGCTTTATTCTTTATTAGCAAAAAAAATCCTTAAAAACATAATCAAAACAACTTTGAAACTAAATATTACAATGCCAAAAGGCATTCAAAATTGAAGCCAATAAAAGATAGCAAAACTTACGATTTAGCACGATAAGACACCACAGGTCACTTAAATTGAGAAGTCACATACGCATCATCGCTAGACCTCTTCATCTGTCCATTATTACCTCTTTAAATTCTCAAAAACACATACTTTTTTTTTATTCACTCCAATTAAAAGAATTAATCAAAATTTTCTATAACATCAAAATTCAAACACAAAAATTAGATTAGAAACAAATGCAGACTCACTCATTCAACACATAGATCTAACAAACCACGTCCAAAACTCAATTATTAAACATAATTAACCATAATCCACACCTTTGCTTAATTTGTCGTCCAAAACTCGTTCAAAGTATCATCAAATCCTCCAAATTTCCATAACAAAAAAAAAAAAAAAATCAAGCAAATGCTTAATTTGCATTAATTGAAATTCACGAAAAGCATAATCACGTTTTCATCAGCAAAAACGATGCTTCAACAAAAACATCAAATTTACATGGAGATCTTCACCAAGTCTTCTTAAGAACAGTAATTGCTATACCTTAAGCTCTCTCTATCTCCCCCTCCCTCTGTGTTTGTATATATGTATGTATTGCCATAGTATGAGCAAAAGAATTTGTATAGATTTTGCAAAGGGGGAAAAAAATCACATATTACAACACACCCCATAAAGCATCAATAGCAGTAAATCATTAAAATTCCAAACTTTGATCAGTCAAAGCCCTTTTAACATCAGTAACAACATCAAAGACACATCTTTTGTTCAGTCTAAGCTCACAATCAAATGCACACATTTGTTCACCTCCACCGTCTTCATCACTGGTTCCAAAATTTTCACATGCACACATTTTTCGTAATGTTATTCCAAAATAATTAAAATAAAATTTCATCCTAAATTTGTTATATTATCTTTGTAAATTTTATTTAATAGTAAAAGATTTAGAGAGGGTTTTTAAGTCTTTTAGGCAATGACATTACTGTTTGTTCAGCAAATGCAGAGATAAAAGAAAAGGAGCACCCGAGGCGGATGACGAAATGATGCCATAAATATTCAGCTTTGCCTATGCGGCCTTTGCACTCTGCCCATTCAAGGGCCAACCCCTCCGAGGCCAAATCTATAAGAGGATTAGATAAATATTATGCAAAGTCTACCTATTGTTAACCTTTTGCTACAATATACTCAGCGTCCAACCACCGATAGAAGAAAAATAAAGAAGAAAATTCACATGCTATTTTATTTGGACTAAGACTGGTAAATAAATATAGCTAACAAATCAAAGAGACAAAAATCAGCAAAAACCCATTCCAGATTTCCAATACAAAAACTCAATCTAAACTTCAGTACTCATCTTATGCTACTACAATCTGAGTAGCAATTCACACGTTTCTAAACTGCTTCTGATTTCAAGAACTCGACATAAAGTTAAATTAAGGTAGAGATTAAGGGAAAAGAAAGTAAATTATGAAGGAGAGGAAGTTCTACCCATTCCCCGGGACACAATGATCTATAATACTTTGCAAACTTTTGACATTCAGGATCGCCATGGCCCTTTACAGCTATGCATCTACATTAACCAAAAGTAAATCAATCAATGATCAATAATGGATTGAAGGTTGGGCAGAAGAGAAAGTTAGTTTCCCGGAGATAGTTTTGGGGAAGGAAGACCTATGATACTCGATGTAACGGGTGTGGCAACGGCGTGTTTGGTTGGCAGTCGGGAAACGAATATCTGCTGGTGCTGTGTATTTTCAATGCTTTTCTCTTGGCATGCTTATCTTTCTCTTTTATATAGATTTTGAATTACTTGTTTCCTTAACTGTTTGGTAATCTAGTTCTTCTTGCTTGGAAGGTTTCATGTCATCTTCCGCAGGAGAAAGGCTTTCCTCTACTTCATCCATGTTATTACCTTCTTCAACAACACCAGCAAATGAGTTTAGATCTTCGGACTTGTTTGCAAGAGCTTTTACCTATCAAGGCAAAAGAAAAGCATTGTAAAACATAATTTATTGCTCAAATCCAATAAATAAACAGCATAGTTGAACAGTTAATAGAAGGAGAACAAAAGAAAGCACATCCAAGATACCATATTTCCTACCAGTGAAAGCAATAAATGATGGTACACTAACAGAAACAATGTGCAATAATTGCCATAATCTAATGCACATGCATATGTCCAGAAGTGACATCATTTGAACATAAGGGAGAAGCAACAAAATGCTCAAATGTTCATCTTAGAATTACATCAATTAAAGTAGAGTTCAATCAATATAGTCCTCTTTTCCAGTTTGGTCTGAGATAGTTTGTCCATCTCAGTCTGCAAACCTTTCCACACCTCAAAAGCCCTGCAATCTGTAAATACATTCAATAACAAAAAATTAAAAAAAAAAACTACCAAACATGTACCAAAACAATCAATGTTTTTTCTTCAATTTCCCACCAAAACCATAGCTACATTATCAAGATTCAAGTCCTCTTATTCATGATAAATTATCTCTCCATTTGTTATCTTCTCCCAATCTCTACCACTTGGTGATAGAATTTCTACATCTTAAATATCAATCGTAAACCATTTGTCTTATTGTACTTCTACAACTAAAATTGTTTTCCATATTGACACTATTATTCTAAAACATAGTGTCAAAAACATTTTTCCAAAACATGAAACAAACAAAAGGTTACCTCCTTATACAAATAATCTCGATCACTCCCCTCCTATGGATAATGTTGCAGGATCATTTCCCCAAATAATTTTGCACTAGAGGTGGTTAGACCATACACTTCCACATGGGTAAAACAATCTATATGTGGGAGTCTTAGAGATAATATAATGTCAACATCACTTCTCTAAAAGCAGGAAAGGAAAATAAATATTCACCAACATTGTTGACCATAAATATTTAAGAAATGCTTAAATGATTTATACACGTGACCATCACCTTGAAATCTAGTCTGCAAGAATAAAGTCCATTGGATGGAAGAATGTTAATAGTAAAGACATAGAATGCAACATTATACAAAGGCACAAAACTTTCACCATAATTTTATTTACAAAATTAATTGCTTCTTCAAATTCAACTGGGCTTCTTTGCAGTAGATGGTTCATTCTCAGGTGGGAGGGTAATTTCATATCCCTTCACCTAAAAGGTTGAAACCCAAGTAACACATTAAACAGAAGAAACATTGAGCAAGTATCTTATGAGTCCAAGTAGCACATTAAACAGAAGAAACATTTAGCCTACCAAAACATTAAACATCAAATAAATCCACTAAAAACTTCTATTAATCCCCAAATATATTTCATCAAAAAGAGCAAAGTATACTCACTTCTAAGGTGTCTTTCTTTGGGTGGACATTGAACATGATTCGTAGCTTTAACAATTTTCATATAGAAGAAGAAAATTGTAAAACATAAATTTATTGCTCAGATCTAAGAAATAAACAACATAGCTGAATAGTTAATGGAAGGAGAACAAAAGAAAGCACATCCAAGATACCATATTTCCTACCAGTGAAAGCAATAAATGATGGTACGCTAACAGAAATAATGTGCAATAATTGCCATAATTTGATGCACATGCATATGTCCAGAAGTGACATCATTTGAACATAAGTGAGAAGCAACAAAATGCTCAAATGTGCATCTTAAAATTACGTCAATTGCCATCAACATAGTCCTCTTTTCATAATTAGATAACAGTCCTCTTTTCCAGTTTGGTCTGAGATAGTTTGTCCATCTTAGTCTGCAAACCTTTCCACACCTCAAAAGCCCTACAATCTGTAAATACACTCAATAACAAAAAAAAAAAAAAAAAACTACCAAACATGTACCAAAACAATCAATGTTTTTTCTTCAATTTCCCACCAAAACCATAGCTACACTCTCAAGATTCAAGTCCTCTAATTCATGATAAATTATCTTTCCATTTGTTATCTTCTCCCAAACTCTACCACTTGGTGATAGAATTTTTACAACCATTTGCTTTATTGTACTTCTACAACTAAAACTGTTTTCCATATTGACACTATTATCCTAAAATATAGTGTCAAGAACATTTCTCCAAAACGTGAAACATAAAAACTGTCAAAAGAAAAAACAAATAAATAAAGAAATATCCAGGAATTTCAATATTCAAATTAGTTCCACTTTAGTTCATAAATAGACAGAGATATGCCTATCTAAAAGCAATTGGGTACCTAAGTTGGTGACATCTCAATATAGTAAAGAAGGTTTTATATTTTTATTCATGAAGGGACTAACAATAACTTTGGACTCGCAACAGTGTTCATCTTTAAGATGTGAGCGGAGGGAGGAATATCAAAATCTTCATAACAATACGGGCAGGGAAAACCGGGTTAGACGTCCTCTTAAACCTTGAAATCATCAATATTTAATCGATCTGAAAATTACCAAATATCTCATGGCGCACATAAAGGTAAACCAACATCAAACGCAATCAAAAAGCAATCAGAAGGAAAACAAAGAGTAAAAGAAGTAAGTAGAAACTTACGAATTGTGAGCTTTGATAGTGGCTGCTTTGGTTGTGATGCTGCAAATTAAATTGGCGCTTTGCAGTGGTGAGGCCAGAGGTCCAGAAATCAAAGCCATGGAAAGTCATCAGAAGGAAAACAAAGAGTAAAAGAAGTAAACAGAAACTTACGATTTGCGAGCTTTTATAGTGGCTGCTATGGTTGTGATGGTGGTGGTGCTGCAAATTAAATTGGCGCTTTGCAGCGGCGAGATGAGAGGTCGAGAAATCAAAGTCCATGAAGAGCGAGAAAAAAGAGGGAAAGAATGGGGTTTGATGCCATGCATTTGTGTGCTTCATCTCAATCCATCTAAATTCAATGAGATAACATTATCTCAATCCATCTAATTCATTGAATTTATTTTAGATAGAATTGAAAGGACATTTTCGTTCTATAGTCCCTAGTGTGAAGTAAGTAGCCGGTTAGTGAAAGGTTCAATGAAGGAATGAATTCTTGGATCAAGAGAGAGGCATTGCCATTTTTACACCCCCCCCCCCCCCCCCCCAAAAAAATCCATTTCAATTCAAAACAATCATGTGTCAACATAACAAGTTGCCAGATATCGCAATAGCAGCCTTCTGTAGCTACTTATATATATATATATATATATATATATATATATATATATATATATTTACCTTTTTAAATCTTTCATAAATTTTCATATAAGTTATTTGGTCATTTCGACAAGTCAACTCCACCATGACTTTTTAAAGGAGTAAATTTACGATTTTACTATACACCCACTTAAACAAAAAAATAAATAAATTTGTGAGTTTAGTTCTTAAACTTTTTTATTTTGACACGACTGGTCCTTATTCTTTTTTTTTTTAACTTTATAGACCCTCTATTGTTTTTTTTTGGCACACTGGGTCCTTCCGACTACTTTTAAAGTTAAAATATTAGAATATTAGAATATTTAATTAATTAAGTGTACTTGACAAATATTGCAAATCCTATTATACTCATCTAATTATTAGTGTACTGAAATCCTATTATAAATTTTAAATGAATTTAATGTTACTTTTAAGTTTGAAATTTAAATATATTAAATACTCATCTAATTATTAATATTTTTTATATTTAATCTAAATTATAATACTCCCTCCGTCCCATTAAAATTGGTAGTGGTTGACTTGGCATGATATTTTATGCAAAAGTAAAAATTAGAATATAATAATAATAATAATATAATATAATAAAAATAAAAATATGTGGGTCCCATAATATTTTATGTCAAATCTAAGAATATAAATATAATATATGTGGGGTATATTGATTATTTTATAATAAATTGTATAGTAAAAACTTTCCTTTTAAGGAATGTGTCAAATTTAATGGGACATCCCAAAATAGTAAGTATGTCAATTTTAATGGGACGGAGGGAGTAAAATATAATGTAAAAATAAACTATAATTAATTCATACTTCAAATTCAAATCTCAAATTTCAAAATTAAACCTTTAAATTTAAATTTTCAAAATTCATTACTTAAATACTCATATTTCAATCTTTAAATTTTAACTTTATCAAATGAACCTTAATTCAGAATTTATTTATAGTGAAGTTTGAATACCAAACTTCAAGTATTGAATTTTAAAATATAATATAAATATTTTATTAATTATAATTTATTTTTACACTGTATTTTGTTATAATATAGATTAAATACAAAAATAATAATTAGAAAGCATATAATGTATTTAAATTTCAAATTTAAATAATTTTTTCTACTAAAAATTTACAATACGATTAGTACATGTTAATTAATTAAGTAATAATAAGAATATATTATCAAATGTATTAAGTAAAATGAAAGTTATTAAAGTTTAAATTATATCTAATTATTGTTATTATTTTATATTTTATCTAAATTTTATAAAATATAATTTAAAAATGAATTATATATTTAATTTGATTTTCAAATTCGATCTTTAAATTTCAAATTCAAATTTTACCTTAATAGTATACTTCAATTAAATTTATAATATAATTTTATAAAACATATAAGCATGATTTTAAATTTTATAAAAAATTTTTTGGAGTTAAAAGGCAATATTGTGAGATACTTAATAACTTAAAATTAATTAATTAAATACCCATTTTATTAAGTGTATTTGATAAAGAATAATGTTAAGTACTTAATTAATTAAAGTACGTTTGATAACAAATTTTTATTATTATTTAATTGGTCAAAATGACCTAATATGTCAAAGAAAAAAGATATAGGACTTATAAGGTTAAAAAAAAAGAGTAGGGACCAATCATGCTAAAATTAAAAAGTTCAGGGACTAGACTCCATATTTTATCTTATTTTTCTAGGTGAGTATACATTAAAATGATAAATTTGTCATTCCTTAAATAGTCAATACCAGAGTTGACTCATCGATTTGTCAGAATTGAGTCGGAATAATTAAATAATTTGTACAAAATTTATGAAAAATTTAAAAAGTTAAAAATAAAGAATAATGATCAATCATGCCAAAATAAAAATGTTTATGGACGAAACCTACCGATTTATTTTATTCCTCCCTTTGTTTTGTTTTGCCGTTTTTTTTTTCCTTTCCGTTTCTGAGGGGTTTTTTTTTTTTTTTTGTGCGAGACTAATGGTGGAGTAATGTCGTAACCCATGATGGTACAAAAAAAAAAAAAAAAAAAATTGAGTCCCAATTTTTTTGACTTTTTTAATTTTAAAATAGTAATGTAATTATTCCATCACTTTTAAAATCAGTATATGACTATTTTTTTTTTATTTGATCGTGAAGTTGGTTGCTGAGATTAAAAATAAATAAAAAATATATTGAGAACTAAAAGTTTTGAAAAAGAAAAGAGATTCATATATCCACGAATAATGTGTAGATGAATTTTGTAAATTTATCTAAAATTTAATGCTTACAGTATAAAAGGAGAGAGGAAAAGAATCTTTTGCAGACAATACTTTTTCCCCCTCGTTTATTTATGGTAAACAACGTCAAAGCAGAAGACTAGGAAGATGAAAATAATACACTATTCCTTTTCTTTTTTAGTTCTTTTAGCATAAAATATATTTACATCCTTTATTTTGATAGATACTTTTTGTATTTTTATGGGAATTATTTTGAAATGAGTTTGTTTAAATATAATAAAAAATTATTAAATATATAAAGTTAATGTGTGACACAAATAAAGTTAAAATTAAAAATATGATGTGTTATAAGGATATGTAATTTTATACTATAGGTTGACTTTTGCGTGTGGGAAGTCAAAACTCAAAACATTATTGAAGAAACAAGTTATTTCCTGTTGATTGGTCATGCAAAGGGTGAGGTGATATATGGGCAGGCAAAGGGAGCTAAATGATTTGGTCTTTCACATTGTCCAGCCAGATTTTATTGTGGTGGATATACTTGGATAGTAATTATTTTAATATTTAATTTGTTTCATTATAATACAAAATTATAAAATATGTTAAATTAAAGGGAATTTAAATGAATTAATTAAAAAAATATAATTTATTATGAGTATAATATAATTTCATTCCATATGTACTTTTGCATGTGAATAGTCAACTGAAAACATTATTGAAGAAACAAGTTATTGCCTGTTGATTAGTCAACAAAGGGTGAGGTGGCATATGGGAAGGCAAAGGGTGCTGAATAATTTGGTCTTTCACATCGTCCAGCCAGATTTTATAGGAAATTCTTATATGCATTTACTGTGTATCGATATATTAGATAGTTGTATTATATATAAATAAATTATATATAATATTTAGTGTATAATTTTTTATAGATAATATAATATTTTAATGCATTCGATGCATGTATATCGAATATATATAAAAATTTTTCTGATTTTATTGTGGTGAATATACTTGGATAGTAATATTTTAATATTAATTTGTTTAAATATAATAAAAATTATAAAATATGTTAAATTAAGATGAATTTAAATGAATTAATTAAAAATATAATTTATTATGACTATATAAAATTTATTTAAATTATAATTATTTTAAATTAATTTGACGTTTTGGATGGGGTTCTTCCAATCCAATTAGACATATTTTAGTGGTCAACGTTTCGGTTGGTTATGAATTCATGGAGTTTTTTGTTTCCCTCATTTTTTTAATATTATTTTTCTCGTTTTAAAATATTTATTCATAAAATTTTTTTATACTACAAATTAAGGGTATTAAAAATAATATTATAGTTTAGAAAAAATTTATATTCTACTTATATTAAAAATATGATAGTTATTGATTAGTAAAATTTTTAAAAAGTAAAAAAAAAATTAAAAAATTGTATAATTAATTTAGAATAAAATATACATATAAATAAATATTTTGAAATAAAATACAAAAATTTTATAAACAAATTTGAAACGAAGGAGTAATAATAAATGAGCTATAAATGCAGTGATTGATATTGACATTCCTTAATTAATTCTTAACTTTCCTCGAGGAGCTAATAAAGGTGTCCATTTGGTCGCATATCCGGTGTTTGTTTTGTTTGTTGAATTGAGTTGTTAGATTAAAAAAAAAAAAGAAAAGTAATGAAACATCTTATTCTTTAAAAAGACATAAAATCAGTTGCCTATATCAATCTGTACTAGTTGATCCCACAATCAAGAATAAAGATGCCGTAGGAATGTGCACGATATATCTTCTGGCAAGACATAAAAGTCTTCCCATGATGTTTTTCACAAAGAAATTCGAGTTTGAGATATGACCTCTTTAAAGCCTTAAATTCTCATACCTTAGTCACTTGACTTATATCCCTGGACAACATCTTGTTCTTGTTTGATATTCAAGAAGAGGAGATAACGTAGAAATATTTATTCAATTTATTATTTTATATTTTTCTCTTTTAACTACTCATTTCAATTAAATTTACTTGTCACTTTTGAAGAATTTGCATAAATGAATAAAACTTTTAAGTATAATAGACTAAAATAATTAAGTGGAAAATTATTTATTTCTAATGAAAAATGAGAAAAATAATTAATATCAAATTTTAATAGCATAATAACAATCGTAAATTTACAAAAAATACAACAAATCTTTATTATGACACATAATTTGGATTAAAAATTCAAATATAACCAATCAATTTAGTAGGAGTAAGTAATTTTTTAAGCTAAAAAATAAGATCGACTTTGTCATTAATGCTTTATATCTTCCCAAAAAAATGCTCTCTCGTGAGGGACTTGTTTTTTTTTTTTTAATTTTTTTCTATCCTAATCAAACGACATAAACAGGTTATTTATACTTTCTTCCCGCACTTCAACATTTTGCACCAACCAAATTAAATTTGGGGCTTTGGAATTTCCCATTCAATCTGTGAACAAATGGCCCAATTGTATTGATCCAGCCATCCTCTTTTACTTGGAGTACACAACATTAGAATATCCCCCAACCAAAGAAGAAGAAAAAAAAAAAAAAGGTTATGTGATGGCAGGTTCGTCTTTTGAATTAAAAATGGATGTGATATGAGCCTCCATTTTCAAGACAGTAGCTTCTTAACAACTACTCCCTCCTTCAGCCCACCAACCGCCACCGCCACCGCCACTCACCAATTAAAACAAAAATAAATTCCAAAATTTTGACAACTCCATTTAATCAAATTAATTAATTAAGTTTCTCCCCATTTGTCTTATGAAGAATATCAATTGATTATAATCTTAAGTTTTCTGGTTACTAAACTAGTCTCCAACCATACCAACATAAAACTAAGTATATAACAAAGGTTATATTTGGAAAAAAAATTCTTTCCAATATAATTTAAAATTTTAATTTAAATAAATTTTATTTTTTAAAAATTATTATATACTCACAACACATCGTATTTTCTCTCCCTTATTAATGATTAGACATTATATTTAATAATATTTTATTAAATTTAAACAAACTCGTCTTAATTCATTCCTTACCACATTGATGATTAAGCCAAAGTATTGCCACATTGGTTAGACAATCTATAGATCAACCACCTTAAATATTTAAGCAAAATAGGTATAAACTCTTTATTTGCCTTTATTTTTTTTAATAAAAAATTTATGACTATGGTTCATTTTGAATCTTCCAAATTGCTATCCAAAGGAATGAGATAAATTAGATTCTTTATACCAGTGTTGACTGAGAATCATCAACAGAATTACGGGTAGAAGTTGGTGCCTACTTCTAAAAAATTTATATTTTTCTTTAAAAAATTACAAAATTTTTAAAAAGGATTATATATATTATAAGCAAAGATCCTAACCATTACCATCCCATAATTATGAAAAACATGTTTATAGGCTTAGTAGTGGTCTACCAGTATAACATTTTTCAAGCTTTTTTCTTACACTTCATCATAAGCTAGCTAGGATCTTTTGGGTTCCATGTTTTATTGCTGCCAAGTTCCAAATATTTGACTCAGGTTGTAATATAATGATTAATGGACATTTATCATTGGACCTGGTCTCTGTATATCCTACGTATACACGCATCGAGGACTCTGGTTTTTCCATATGAAATAATAGTCAGAAGGGAGTGGTTGGTTATAATGCGGTGATTTCTTTCTCCATGCAGAATTTAAAGCGTTCATCAAAAGGAAAAAATGGCCACGATTTGGTGCAGTCAGTTATCATCTGGAAGAAGCGATTGACCAGCAGCTAACCCTATCAAGCTAAACCTCCCCGTGAAGAACAAGATAACACAAATGTTAGTACACGGCTTATTAATTGACTAGAAGATGAACAAATGAGAAGTTCGTGTATAATTGGAACGGGAGAAACAACTTAGATGAGAGGGTAGAAAAAAGTGATTCATGGATGGCAACATTTGTACAAGTCAGAGGGGAGAAAAAGAGGACGTGGCCAAGTTCAAGGACATTAGTTAATGATCTAAAATACAAGCAATCTGAATATAGTTGAACAGCTAATTTTGGAATATAGTAGTTTCTAATTCTGAAAGTTGTCTCTCTCTTCAAAAATAATTGCAATTGGAATGAGAGAAGATCCGGCAATGGGATGAGACTGAGTCTTGAAAGTTGAATCAAATTAGCAAAATTAAATTGCATATGTACTTAACTAATCTGTGGTAGCTCACTTGAAATACTATTATGTAATGTTCTTGAGGGTGAAGAAGGTGGAATTGGTCGATTGTCATTTGTTAGAGAAACCTGTTCCCATTAGAACTCAGAAACTCACGTTCAAATTAACTTTCCAACTTCCTTGTCTTTGAAATGGAAAGAATGGCATTAGTATTGGACCCATTGATCTGAACTCTGTTTAATTTCAGTGTTCAAAAACATAAGTAGTACTATTACCTGCAGAAATTGGTAATAACAAATCTCTGAAATTTGCAGCTGCAAGTTTTAAAGGTAGCTAGCTTGATTAGATGAAGTAATTAAAGCTCTATCTACCCAGCAACAATTAATAAACATCATACTATATATCTTGTCCATGCAAACATATTCAGAACCTTGGATTCTTCAATAGTTTATGAAAATCAGAAGGAATATAGACAGAAACTATCTTAAGAATAAGGTTGGTTATTTTTTCCGCCAACAGAAACTATCTTAATTAATATATGTGTACATATATATTAAGAAATCAAAGGCAGCTGCATATATATATTTATGACTTGTAGAAAAATGAGTTTACCTACTCTCCACATAAGAAAGAAAATGAGACATTCCAGTGGTAGAAGCGATTAGCAAGTGTCAACAATCCCGAATTTGTTTCTTAGAACAACAAAAAAATTCCATTGGTTGAAGTCGTTATAATTTAAGTGATTCTTTGATGGCCAACCCAAGCTGTTAGATAACGAAGCGTCTGCTGACTTATATTGTTTGCCAATTGTCAAATCCTTCTTTGGTGATTTGATCTATTCTATCACGCATCGTGGGAAAGAGTTGCTTTGTCCGACGTCTCAAGCTCAGCTGGGAAGTATTCTATATATAGGGCCAAAACAAAAGCAGGATAGAACATTACGGAACAGCGTCTTCTATTCCTTTCGCATCTTCTTGTGAAAAAGCAAGCCTTCTTGGCTTTTTCATATATCCTCATCCGGTTTGGTTTAGCTTCAAGATATGGCACATCCTCAGTTACTGCTTTTCTGTGGTTTGGTTCTTCTAGCTTCGTCATTTGCTTCTGCCGAAATTGTAGAGCACTCGTTTCATGTAATTTCTCTTACCACCTTCTCCCTTCCATTACTTTATCGAGAAGTTTCAAACCATTTTGTTTGTGTAGAATGAGAAAAGCGTAAAAACAATATTGCACTTCTCTGCATGTTGATTCTTTGATTCGAGATTTCATAATACTTATCCAGGCAGCTTAGGCATGCTTTCATGTTGACCACTACTGCACATGTTGGTTGCATAATTTATACAAAAAACTTAAATATTTGTAATTTTACACGCAGGTGAAAAATCTTGCCGTTACGCGATTATGTCAAAGACGAGTTATCACTGCAGTGAATGGAAGTTCACCAGGTCCTACCCTCAGTGTGAGGGAGAGTGATACTGTTGTTATCCATGTGTTTAACGAGTCACCCTATAACATCACTATTCATTGGTAAGTTAATTAATTCTTGAAATATTAATTAGAATATTGACAAAGCTTTTTGTTATTATTAGTCTCTTACATGCACTCTTCCATATCCTACTTGGCCGCTGTCGCAATATTCTTGATTATATGTTCAGTTAGACTTTTCTACAAAACGCCATTGGAAAGTACATCATACTCTAGTTTTGGATTTTCCAGGCACAACAACGACTTTGTCGTTTAAAAGTTGTTTTCAATATCCCAATTCTTTCTTGGAGACCAGGTTAATATAGCAATATTTTATCCAAGAAATTACCATGGTTATAAACCAAGCTCTCTACTGTCATCCATTTAATCACTGATTAAGTAATTGGTGACATCTCTAATGCTAATATTAATTAATTTGTACAGGCACGGAATATTTCAAAAATTAAGTGGATGGGCAGATGGACCTGATTACGTGACTCAGTGCCCCATACTTCCTGGAAATAGCTACACATATAAATTTACCGTAACCGGACAAGAAGGAACCCTCTGGTGGCATGCTCATGTTTCATGGCTCCGTGCTACTGTTTATGGGGCACTCATTATTCGTCCGAGAGCAGGACGTTCATATCCCTTCCCTAAACCACACAGGGAGTTTCCCATCGTCTTAGGTGAGCAAAGTGCCCACCAACCACTCTGATCGCATCTTATATATTTTGTAATCTGCCGCGTTGGAGTTTGCTCTCAAAATTAATCATGCCAATTATTTATGCTTAGGAAATAGGATAATATATTAGGAATAATAAAATCTTCTTAAGCAATAATTATAATTGAATTTACAGCTTAATTAGCATGTTGGACTGGATCAAAATGATCTCTCACATTTTCTTTAACCTGTTAAAATGCAATTGCAGGAGAATGGTGGAATGCAAATGTTGTTGACGTCGAGAACGAGGCGCTAGTCTCCGGCGGTGCACCAAACATTTCTGACGCTTTCACCATTAATGGCAAGCCCGGCGATCTCTATCCCTGCGCAGCCAACCGTGAGTATCTTGCAAGATAGTGTTCAGTCTTCCCTTTACATTAAAATCAAACATTCATGTTATGATTGACTTTTGTATCGTATCATAGCTCATCTATCAGAAACACACAGAATAAGAGTGGTACATGGAAGGACATATCTCCTGCGAATTATCAACGCTGCACTCAATAACCAACTCTTCTTCAAGATAGCAAATCATAAGATGACAGTTGTGGCTGTAGATGCTTCTTACACTAATCCTTACGTCACCGATGTGGTCGTTGTTGCCCCTGGTCAAACCACCGATGTCCTCTTGACCGCCGATCAACCACCAGCATTATACTACATGGCAGCAAATGCCTACGCTAGTGCAGCTGGTGTACCGTTCGATAACACGACGACGACGGGAATCGTTGAGTACCAGCACGCCACGTCATCCACCCCAAAGATGCCGGTCCTTCCCGCTTTTAACGACACTCCGACAGCCCACAAATTCTATAGTAATCTAACCGGACTAGTTGCCGGGCGGTTTTGGAGCCCTGTTCCTGAAAATGTGGATGAGCACATGTTCATCACTGTTGGGTTGGGCCTGATGCCTTGTGGAGGACCAGGCAATGCAAGCTGCGGAGGCCCACTTGGGCAGCGATTAGATGCAAGCATGAACAATGCATCTTTCCAATTGCCCAACACGATTTCAATATTGCAGGCATTCTTTTACAACATCGGTGGAGTTTACACCGCTGACTTTCCCGACCAGCCACCACTGAAGTTTGATTACACAAATACAAACAACGCCCTTAATCAGTCAATCATAATGACTACAAAGTCTACCAAAGTTAAGAGGCTCAAGTTTAATTCGACGGTGGAGATTGTATTTCAAAACACGGCCTTAGTAGGATTGGAAAACCACCCGATACACTTGCACGGGTACAATTTCTATGTATTGGCTCAAGGTTTTGGCAATTACAACCCTGAAGAGGATAGCAAAAAGTTTAACTGTGTGAATCCACAAGAACGTAATACCATTGCTGTGCCGGTGGGAGGATGGGCCGTTGTAAGGTTCCAAGCAAACAATCCAGGTAACCCTTTATTACATCTTTACTATTCTTTTGTTTTTCATCTCCCATATACATTGATAAGTTGTTTTGGCTGCCACAGGTGCATGGGTTATGCATTGTCACTTGGATGTCCACTTGCCTTGGGGTTTGGCCACTGCTTTGCTGGTTGAGAACGGCCCAACACCGTCAACAACGTTACCGCCTCCTCCACCGGATTTTCCCAAATGTTAATGGCGGTTGATAAAGCAGTCAATGGCTTTTGGTTTTGGTGCTTTTCTTAAACATATTGTCAATTATTTTTCAGAAGGATTCTTTGTTTGTAAACTAGGACAAATATTTTTTTCCCCCTTAAATGTTCAAACTGGATTCATTGTTATTAATTCTCAAATTTTCTACTGGAATAAATTTTCTCTGTATTACTTTTTGATCATTGTACTTGTGGAACAACTATGCTTCTCAATAATTCAATTTGTTACACAAACCCCTTTAAGTGGAATGAATCCTTTACTTTTCTGATTTCTTTTTATTAGCAAATAATGTTGTTTCGTTATTTTATACTTGGTTGGATCTTTTAACATCATGTCAGAGTTTATAATTAAAATAAGAGGGTATAATCAAAATAGGTGGGGGAAGAGGGGCAAGAAAACAAAATCCTAGAAGCCAGAGTTGAGAATGAAATATGAATTTCCAAATATAAAGAATTCGATCTGCAAGTTGCAATGTCATTCTGCATTGACTTGTTCGTATGCTGTAAAAAGATTCTCTGCTCCAGCACATCAAAACTAAACTAATCCAAATGCCATTTGAGTTAAACAAATAATTCTGGGGCCAATAACATACCTGCCCACATAAAACTTTAGGGCATAGTCTAATAATCAGAATGTTTAACCTCATATATTTCTCAGTTTCGTTGGTCCCACCACAACACAGCTCATGTGTTCCAAATATTCTAATATGATGTACATTCAAACGGTTCTACCGAACCAATCTTATCAACAGAAAAGGCGGCCATCAAAGTATTAATCATTAGCTTTCCAATTCAATTTTATTAGATATTCTTTCTTTCTGAAGGAAGATGGTCTTAGAGAGCTATCTGGATAGCTTGCATTCTGCAGTCATGTATCAATGTGTAGTTGACTACTGTATGGATGAAGCTGTTCCAACTAACAGTTTAATAGTGAAGTTTTATCTACTGGTTGTTCCGTTGGAAATCTCAGTTCAGGTAGCATTAATTTCATCTGAGTCTCTATCAATCAATGTCGGTGGTTTAGAAAACCTAAGAGGGGTTGAAATAGTTAAATATCGAAAGTTTAATCCAGGAAGCAACTGATACGACGGCAGAAGTATTTGATATTCCTGTAATGGCCAGCAAAATTCTTTGCTGCTTTTGTAATGTTAAAAGTTAAAAATGGATAATATTGTGCTTAATCAATTCTGAAGATCATAATTTGTTGCTTCTAGAGAGAATAAAACAACAGACCTATACTGGGATTAGAATCCCAGAGTCTTCTTCTTTTTTCCCTTTTGACTCTATTTAATTCTTAGAAAGAAAAAATTGGAAACATAACAGAGATACTCCACTGTTTATAACTCAGTAAACAGGCATAAAGTCCTCTATTGCATCAGAGAAAGAGAAGGAACTGGGCATTTGAGCAACAGCATCAATCAAAGAGTCAAATATTGCCAAAATGCATGGGATAAAAACTTTGTTCGTTGATCGCTGAGGTTTTAGCTACTAGTTACTTTCAAGGAGCAACTAATAAAGCTTCTTAATTGAACTGACCTTCAGCACTGAAATTGAACTCATATGGAATTGCTTAGCCTATCTTCAGCCAGAAAGTATTATATATACAGGGCAAACCAAAAGCAAGATAGAGAACACAACTGCATCTTTTTTTGCCCTTTTGCCATATCCTCATCATCTGATTTGGTTTGTCCTCAACATGGCCCGTCGTGGGTTACTGCTGTTTTGTGCTTTGCTTCTTCTACCTTTCTTCATCTGCTTCTGACAAAATTGTAGAGCACACATTTCATGTAATTTCCCTTAAGCCACCTTCTCCATTACTTTACTTCACGCAGCAGTTTCAAACCAGTTATGTGTCTGTTGAATCAGATAGAAACGTGGTCCTGCTGGCAAAATATCTAAGCAAATTGAACTTTTGCATGTTGATTTCAGAATGCAAAGCTAGACAGCTTAGGGACGTTTTCATGCTGAGCATCGTTGCACGTTGGTTGTATGGTCTATGAAATCTTGAATATTGGATATTTGGAAGATTCTTTGTGGAGGTTGAGAACGGCCCAACACCGTCAGCAAAGCTACGCCGCCTTCACTGGATTTTCCCAAATGTTAATGGGGGTTGACAGAGAATTCCGGTGGCAATTGTTTTTGCTGTTGGTGCTCGCTTTATTCATGAATGGTGTCCATTATTATTTTTATTTTTCTTTACTACAGTCGTTCATAGAGATTTTCCATAACTAATTCATAATCCTTCAAGCGCAATAAATTTTTTCTCTAATGTCTTTTGATCATTATACCCGTTGAACAATTGTATTTCTTATTTATTTGTTACACTAACCTTTCTAAGTGAAATGAATCCTTCTCTCTGGCCATGCTTTTGTATTAGCAATGTTGACTCATAATAATGGCTTCTAAGCATTCTGGATAGCCGCTAGCATTATATATAATTTATTGCATGGATGGAATTGTTCCTACCAACAGGAAACAGCTTAACATATTTCATCTGCCTCTATGAAGATCCGGCGGTTTTGGAAAACCAGAGAGGACGACTGAGAAAAAGGCAAAAAATACTCCTCTTTTCATCGTTTAATTAGTCAAATGTTATTAATAGGTAATAAACCTTTGTTCATTGATCACCAAGGGCTTAACTACTAGTAATTACTTTCAAGGAGCAGGTAATTAAGCTTTCTTAATCAACTTGAGCAGTTAAACATCACGCCTGTTAGCATAGATATATAATTGAATTCATAGGGTTTTTTTATTCTGTCAAGAAATCTTTGGACTCTGTACTACTCTAGTAACAGCAATTGTTAATTTCATGTAGGTCCTCTGATAAGGGAAGACTTAAGACTCGCGCCTTGTTGCCTAGCTTTCCACCCTGGGCTCCAGCCACGGCCATGCACGTCATGAAAATGAACTACAACTATCTAGTCCAAACAGGGAATGAGACCGCCGAAAAGCACGTTCTAACCTTAGCTAATTAACCTCTGAACAAGTCAAGTCACCGTCTGGATATATATATATATATATATATAATCGTAGATTGTTGTCACCTGGCAAGTTGTAACTTTTCCTTCCTAAGGAAAAGCAAAATTTTAACTTAGACATTGGGACCGATCAAAATGTAAGAAAATTTCATAGATATCGATCTTCAGATTTTAAATTAATCCCACCGTCAGAGTGGGAATGTCGTCCCGTGTAACCTATGACCAAGTAAATGAATCGAAATTTTATCAAATATATTTGGGTTCGATTCGATAATAGTTCAGTTCGAATTCGAATTCGAATTCGAATATAAATATTATATTTAGTCTTGAATTTTAAATAAATCGAATTTGAATATCTAAATATTAAGTTCAAAGATTTGTGTGCACGTTTGATTAATTAATTAATTAATTAATATATAATTTATATTGTTTATAATATATTATATCATAAATTATTTATTTAAATTTGAGTTCGAGTTTAAACTCTAATTTGAGTTTATGATAATCGAACTTTGAATCAAATTCGAACTCAAATTCGAATCCTGTGTAAAAATAATAAAGCTCGACTCGCTTATTTTACGGTTCAGCTTGATTTTATTGAGTACACCCCTAGTGGCCATATTGTAGTCCAACAAATTTCTATCCAACCTTTCGGAGTAAGGTTTTTAAATTGCCATATACGTAGTATTTGGTTTTCCAAAAAAGAGTGAGAACTAAACTAAAAGAAAATTGGAAATTAGCAACAGCCAATCTGTTGCTAAATGGAGTTTAGCGATAGATACTATCTGTAACAAAAATATACCTCGCAAACAGCGAGCGAGAGAATATCTGTCAATAACAATGACAATTTTGTGACGGATTTCTGATAGTAAAAATTTGCGATGGATTTACGACAGTTATTTAATTAAATTAATGGTGTTATATTAATTTGTAACGGTCTCCAAATTTAGAATGTTTTAAAAATTTTTAATTAATCAAACGGGCTAGACCAGATTGGGCACCAATAATTGCTGCATTTTTTTGTGGTGGAGCATATGCTCCTACACTAAGGTATGGTTGTTTTTGTGTTTATTCTCATATTATATTAATTATATAATATATCCAAATCGTCATTAATTTGTTACTAATTACAAAATTTGTCTCTAATCAATTAGTGACGACCTTTAATCCATTAGCAATGGCTAATTAATAAATTCAAAAATAAATTTATTTTTCAGGATTTATCGATTAGCAATGGTTATGATCTATCACGAATTAACGATGAATTAGTGATTACCTTTGTAATTATTCATTAATCTTAAATAATTATAAAATTCATCACTAATTAGCGACAAATTAAAAGCCATCGCAATATTTCGTCACTAATTATCAATTTTCTGGTAGTGCTAATCTCCCGTGCTTGCACCAGTAGGGGTCTACTAGTATAAATTAGCGCAGCTTTGGAAATGGAAGCCTTCCAGGGCCAACCATTCGTGTAAGCGAGGGCGATAGGATAGCCTCCATGTCCATGTTTACAATGACTCACCATATAATGAAACTATTCACGGGTATTTATGTCCTTTCCGTCTAGGATTGTGCATTTGATTTACGGTTTAAAATTTTGATTTTTTTTTTCAAATTTTCATTTCTTTTATCACAATCGAACTGAACCGAGCATCCAAAAAAATCAAAATAATCGAACTGAAATTATTTTAATTTTGTTTAAATCAAAATTTAAATAGGCCATTAAAGATCCAATAGTTTTGAGACTGGCCCAATATACATTTAAATCTATGATTCCTATATAAGCAAGCAAAGTCTAACTTTTATTAAAATCCAAATCTAATATAAAGCCCAAATATTTTTAATTGGCCCAATACATATATCCAATCCAAGTGGGTGAGTCAGTGACCACTACACTGACCACCTGCATGGCTACATCTAATACTTATTCCATTGCACTTAAATAGGCTAAAGCATTGGCATCAAGAGAACAACATTCTATAGAGTTTTTGTTTAGAGTTCAGACAATTTAAAGCACTAATACAAACTCAAATTCAAATCTAAATCTCCTCTAACAAAGAATTTAAGTCCATACAAGTATATAACAAGCAAGCAAAGTTCAACTTCCATTAAAACCCAAATCTAATGTAAATAAAAATCAAAACACATGATAAATCATTTATATTATATCCAATCCAATCCAACCAATAGCCTGCACCCTGATTTATCCAACTCAACAGCCATACAGTCATGATCAGTCATAATACAGTTATACTTATATCTAATCCAACCAACCAACCAACCAACCAACAGCCTACTCATATCTATACCATTATATAATACAGTCATATAATCACTCAACTCAACAATCTGTACCCTAATTTATCCAACATTCAACACTCTTTAAGATATCATCACCAATCAACATTCATTTCAAAGTTTAGAATTTTTAAACAATTTAAAGCATTATTACAAACTCAAATTCAATTCCAACTCCAATCTAACATACAATTTAAGACTAACTAAAACTCAAATATTTTAAAGATTTATAGGCCAATACACATCTATCCAATCCAAATTCCAATAGGACCAATACTATTACATAAGCAAGCATCAAGATAGCATAAATCATAAGGGAAAAAAAAATACTTTCCAGCAACAACTCTAAATCTCCAACTTCACAGTTCACAGCAGAAGATTTCCCCAGAAGACTGTAGAAGATAGCAAACACATCATAATATGATTTTGAGGTAAAAGAAGAGCAAAACAAGAGAAATAGCAAAAGCCAAACATGTAGAGGCAAATAGAAATAGTAGAGCCACAATTAATTCACAAGAGGCAAAACAAGATAAAAGAAAACATCTCATAATCTTCTTTTGACCAAACACATCTAAGAGAAATATCAAATAGCAACAGCAGGTACTGCTTTTAACCAACCAACACAACACAACACCCATGTGCAATCGAATAGCAACAGTATGTACATCATGTACTGCTTTTAACCAAACAAAGCAACAACAAAACGAGGTACTGCTTGGGTGTTCGCATTATAACAATCACCACTAAACAGAGCAACATCAAAATAGAAAACTAGGTACTGCTTGAGACAATGAAAACAAAGTATACACAAATACACAAGTAAACTTTTTCATACCATACCATATCATATCACAACAATTTGCATTTCTTCACATGTATTTTTCTTTTTGATCACCATAAGAAAATAGCTAAAAAGGTAAGTTTGAGAAGATGTACCACTTTGTCTACTTGGAGGGGTACCAGACTAACAGTTTAACCCTGCAAAATGAAAAGAATAAATTAAAACATTTAGAATTTTAGATCACATATTTGTAGCATAATTGAAGTTCCTAAGAGATAAATTTATCTAAAAAATCTGATATTTAGGCTTAACTTTAAAGAAAAATAGCTTACTTGAATTCTCAATGGCTTAAATTTTCTTCAAAGACAAAAAATGGTTAATTCATGACCACTTTTTGCAAATTCTATAAAAAGAAATTAAAGAAAAATTTAGAAATCATATTAAGATATAAATAAATATATATTTATAAGCATTAAAAAGCTAAAATAAAACATGAAAAATAGATTACCATTATCCATTTTTTCTAGAATATCAATGTCTTCTTCAATATTAACATGTTTTGCTTCATTGCGCAACCAATCTTTGGCACACATAAGACATTGCATCATTCTTGGAGTCAAAGAATTTCTAAATATGTCAAGAACATGACCTCCCATACTAAAAGCTGACTCGGATGCAACTGTAGAAACTGGAGCAGCCAATATATCACGAGCCATTTGAGCAACTATAAGAAATCTTGGAGTATTAAGCTTCCACCACTTCAGGATATCAAATTCATCTTCATCTTTTTCTCTTTCTTTCCCAAGAAACTTATCCAATTCATTTTTTGTATCAACCCCTCCACCCTCATTAAGAAACATATCATACTCACGCCTAGTGTCTACTTCTAAATTTCGCCTTTTTATTGATGGCTTAACTGAAACTTGTGAATGTTGACTTGAAATTGAACTAGAAGATCCACTTGGTAATGGTAGTGGTGAGCTATAACATATTTCAGAGCCATTCAACCTCTTGTATTCCTCAAATAGCTTATAAATAACTTCCTTCACCTTATCCACAAAATCAATATTATCTGGATACATCTTTTGAATCACCCATCCAACATAATGCAATTTAAATCGGGGATCAAGAATAACTACGTAAAACATAATAAAATTCAATTTTTTACGATTCCCCCAATACTTATTGTATTTATTTCTCATTCTCTTTGCCATTTCACTTAACTTACCATCATCACTAAATTCCCATGTGAAAACCCTTAGAAGGAGGTGAATAAGGTTTTTAGCAAACGAATGTAGATTTAAAACTTTTGGTTCCTTAAAAATTCGAACTTAACTGCAGAAGAGCTTCACGACTTTATAGGTGCTTTGCTCTTTGGAATCACCCATCCAACATAATGCAATTTAAATCAGGGATCAAGAATAAATGCATAAAACATAATAAATTTTATTTTTTCACGATTCTCCCAATGCTTATTGTATTTATTTCTCATTCTCTTTGCAATTTCACTTAACTCACCATCATCACTGAATTCCCATGTGAAAAACTTTAGAAGGGGTGAATAAGGTTTTTGAAAAACGAATGCAGATTTAAAACTTTTGGTTCCTTAAAAATTTGAACTTAAATGTAGAAGAGCTTTGCGACTTTATAGGTGCTTTACGATTTCAAGAGTGCAGGCAGAGGTCTTTTAACTCAGCACACAATAATAGGAAAATGTCATCAAATGAAGATGGACAGTTTAGATATCAAGGACAAATTTAAGTAATAATGCAGAGGTCATAAATGAGTCATTGATTTTAGAAGAAAAGATGCAACATTTAAGATTTGAAGATAATGAAAAATGTAACAAAGGATTTTAACAGAATAGCACAAGAGAATACTCAAGAATTTATAATGGTTCGATCCTTAAACGATCTACATCTACTATCTAAAGTTCTCACTTAAGGATTTCAACACAATCACTAAAGTTTTTTTTTCCAAATTAATGGTAGTAGACTACACCAATCTTGCACAAAAGGATCACTACACTTGGTTTTATACCCACCACTACAAACACATAATTAAGGCTCACCCCAATTGAGTTTTACACCACAACCTTGATACATTCACAAAACAAAGCTCACCCCAACATGGTTTACACCACAACCTTAATACACAATAAATCAAGGTTCACCTCAATTGGGTTTTACCTTCTCAACTTTGATACAAGTTAGAATGAAGGAAAACTTACAGAAATAGCTCACAAGTTTGAACAGATATGAATAGATGAGCACCAACACCTTTTACCTTTTAAAACAATTTGATTTTACTTTGAAGTATAATGAAAAGGGAGATTTTTATTTTCTAAAGTGTAAGTGTGTTTCTAAGAAAGATAACACAAAAATCTAGCAAAAAATCGTGTTTTGAAAACTTTTATAGAAGCAAAAAGGTAAGACAACAACAACTAGTAATAGCTAGTTTCTTGCTGTCAGATTTTTCAGAGTTTTGGACTTCAGAATCGGACGAGGGTGCATCTAAAAGGTGAGTCCAAAATGGCACTTTTTTAGGCATAAACATTTTGACACTATTCTAGAGTTTTGGATGAAGATTTTAGATGTAAAGTCCATCCAAACTACTCAATCCAAACATCTAAAAGTTTATTCTTTTGAAATCATTTTATTTATGTGATTCAAGGTAGAAATAAATTAAATCATAAGGTAAAGAGAGATAGGAATTTTACAAGTAATACCTTAACAACGATTCCTAATCTAAAGTTCTTTTACAAGGACTTCTTGGTATGCAATCTCTTAAGCTTATCTTCTTCTTAATCACTCATTCTTGGATTCCATTGCTCAAGAGTTGCTTAACAATCTTAATTGCACGCCTTGGAAGAATTGAGGTCAAACATGTCCTATCACAAATAGATCGCGCAAGTTAATCCTCAACAATGTTTGTCATAAGTCAAAATACATGAGAATGCCCTTAGGGCTAACACTATGTATTCAATAATTTAACTACATCACTAAGTTCATGAAGCACTTGATTTGAAGTCACATATAATGAGCTAGAAATCCGCAATGTAAGTTCATAAAAGTGAATCAAAAATTTCACAAAATATAAAATATTACTCCAATCTTCCTCACTAGACAGCCCACAATGATCAACTAGTAGGTCAAATTTAAAATATAGATCTAAATTCAAATCTTTTAAAAACTTTTGCAAGACTCAAAGCTGTATCTAACATTAAATAAGTCGAGTTCTATCTAGTGGGAATATCCAAGCATAATAACCTCTTGATTTCTATCTTTTCCATTTCAACACACTCTTTAAACTTTTTCAACCCATTGGGTAACTGCCTTATATATCTAATAGCTACTTGAACACGACTAATGAAATGAGAAATCTCTTTCAAACCATCACTCACAATAAGATTTATTATGTGTGTTATACAACTTACATGGAGATACTTACCCCCAAGCAAATTAGTACTCCAATTAGTACTCGCATTATCAACAGTAATTGAAAAAATATTTTCAATCTCCTAATCAAGCAAGTATTTTTCCACCCCTTTTCCAATCGCTTCACATTTATGACTGTCTATTAGACAAAAATTTAGAATCTTTTTATATAATACCCAATCATTATCTCTGAAATAAGCAGTGAGATACATTTAATTAATTTGTTATTCAGAAGTCTATGAGTCAGTAGTAAAGACAAATTCTCTTAGATGAATGTCTAAAGAAACTCTTCAATTTTATTTTTTCTTCCAAATATATATCATAACAATCCTTTATAATGGTAGTTCTAGAAGTAATTTGAAAAGATGGACAAGCAACAGACATAAAATGTCTAAATCCTTCTTTTTAAACAAATGAAAATGGCTGCTTATCCACAATAATCATATATGCACATGTTTTTCTAGTATTATTTTGATTAAACCTCCAAGTAATAATTAAACCTCCTTTACCACTATGTGTAAATGAGTGAGAGTGTGGTTGTTGTTTTATTTGGGTTTCATGAGGTTCATTGTTGTATGGGATTTTCAAACAGCTCTTCATGTGATTTTTCAATGAAGTGGTACCATTTATGGAAGGATTAGTAGCATAAGAAAGACTGCAATAATTACACCATGCTTTTTTCTCAATCCTCAATTGTATATTTGGTAAAATGGGACCATACAATTGATTGAGGCATCATTTCCTTTCTTTTCTTGGAATGTTGTTGGTTATTATTTGAAGTGTTAGATCCTACACGACTTGGTGGGTCATCTTGTGAATTGCTCTTTGTGTTTATAGGAGTATTGTCTGCTTGATCTGACATCCTATAAAATAAAGAACACTGGTCTTTGTTTAATTAGGCAAATTAACAAGTCTTTGTCAAATTTATCGTGCTTTTTCAGAGTAGAACATGGGCTAAAAATGGCTAGTCTAACCAAAAGCATGAAAAGTGATGTTGAAAATTAAGCTATTTGAGAAGAATGTAGCATCTGACTGCCCAAGATATGTTCATGAATTATGAAATCTCTGAGATGCTTTATACCATGCTACTACTAAGTACTGCCAGTCTACGAAGTATACTACACTATGACTGTAACTAATAAATAAATTCAAGAGGCCAAGGCCGCACTAAGAGGACAAACAACAATTCAGATGCCAAGGCCACACTTAGAAAAAAATAAATTCAAATCCTATGAAAATGATGAATGAGAGATTCTGAATAAATAAAAGGAAAAGAAGATGGAAAACAGGATGAGAAACGAATAACATACAGATAGAGTTCATCTTCATCTGAGCACAGAAGTTCATAACAATAGTTTTTACAGATAAGTTATCATAACAACAATATGTTGGCTTTATACAGATAGTTTGACTAAGAATGTCCCGACAAATTAATAGATATCACTATAAAAGCACATAACAATATTTTTTTCCTATGAGAATGCCCACACCACAACAGCAAATTCACAATAATCTAAGAAATTTTCAACTAAAACCTAAAATTATAGAGAAGAAATAGAGAAGAAAGTGAGCAATAGTTAGAGATTTAGATATGTGAGGAAATTCAAACCTTTCTTTCCTCACGAAGGTAGCAGCAAGCTAGCAGTAGCAGGCAACGCCACAACGGTTGACTTCTTTAATGACAGTAGCGGGTCAGTGGCAGCAAATTGCAAAGCTAGACAACGGACACCTCTGAGGCTTTGACCTCATAGACTCAGATTTGGGAAGCGACACAACACAACAACTAACTCACAGACTCTCAGAGAAGAGGGAGAGGAGGAGAAGCTGAGGAGAAAGATGAGTGGAGGAGGAGGAGGCAGCTATTGGGTGTCGAGTCTGTTGACTGACAGGGTAAGATTGAGTGAAGGGTAGCAGAGGAGAGGGAGAGGAGGAGGAGCCGAGAAGGAGAAAGATGAGCAGAGGAGGAGGAGGCAGCCGTCGGTGGTGAGTGTCGGCAAGTGTTAACGGGCTAAAAAGATAGAGAAGGAGGAGGAGGAGAAGATGGTTGTCGGCGGCGAGTGAGTAGGTAGGGTTTCCAATTTCCTAAGTGGGATTCGGGACTCGGGAGTAGTAGTAGGAGAGGAGTGTAAGTGTAACTGTGTAATGAGTGATGTTTTTTTATTATATTATTAAAAAAATAACATATTTATTAATTATATTTCGATTTTTCGATTCAATTGAATTTTAATTCAATGGAATCGAAAGCCGAACCAATATTTTCCATATAAAATAGAACCAAACTGAACCAAACCTAACTTTATGAAACCTGAACTAAATTATGAAGTTTGGTTCAGTAATTGAGGTTTACCCGAATATTGCACACCCCTATTTCTGGCAACATATAACTACAAACATCCATTTGTTTAATAGACGGTACAGGTTAGCAATTAGAATATGAAGCTTCGTTGTTATTCATTAATTCAAATTATGATAAGTTAATAATACAATTAATTAGACTAATTTTTATTATGTAATAAATTCTAATTTGGATTCACATTATTTGCGATATTTAGTCATATACGATATATTCTTAGTTTTAAATTAAAGAAAAATTTGTCGATAAAATGTAGATTCTTTTTTTAGTGGAACTTGGTTACAAATAATATTTCAAATTAAATTTGTTCAAGTAGCAGCTGGTACACATTAATCCCTTGATTATCAAAAGTTATATCTTTTACTAGTTAATTGAAAATTACAATACGTTATCTTAGTCACTAGGAGAAAAAGAAATTGTAATATGACGCATCCAATGACTCTTCATGATGCATGCATGCAGGCACGGGATTCTCCAGATTATGAGTTGTTAGGCTAATGGACCTAAATATGTGACTCAGTGCCTAATACAATTAGGGCATCGATACACCTATAGGTTTAAAATTGAAAAATAGGAAGGGACTTTTTGGTAGCATGCATGCGTTTCATGGCTTCGAGCAACAGTTTATGGTGCGCTCATCATTCACCCTAGAGCCGGGCATGCATACCCTTTCCCTAAATCCTATAGAGAGTTCTCAATCATCTTAGGTACTACTATTTTTTGTTTTTTAATCAGAATGTTCCTTGTTAGGGTATGAAAGAATAACTTAGTCTCAACTACTGGAGCAGGTCTTGTCCTAAGCGAAATGTAATGCATCGTTATTAAGGCAAGGTGCATTTGTTAAATATATCAGGACTTAGCTTCAACAGTTGGAGTAAGTTTATTCCTTCCTTTTCCAAAATGGGCCATTCTAATCAAAATGCCTCTATTTCCCTTCCCCTTCCTAGATCCTGTTCTTTTTTTCATTTCTAATTATTCAACAGCAAATTAATTCTCTTGATGAAAACATGATCGCTGGGGAGTGGTGCAACACCAATACTCTTGATGTCGCAAATAAAGCAATACACACTGGTAGCGGGCCTAATATATCTGATGCTTTCACTATTAATGTTAAGCCTAGTGACCTCTACCCTCACTCCTCAGGTTGTAAATAAATATTTGCACAATAGTTCCCATTACTTGTTCTTTTTTTCGTTTCGAAAGAAGGGAAATACTTTGGTGGACTTGGTCCATTGTAGACCACTGTTTTAAAGTGTTGTACCTTTTTAGAAGTATATAACTTTCACTGCACATAGTACAACACTCGAAGCAGTGGTCCACGGTGGACCGGGTCCACCTAAGTATTTCCCTCAAAAGATACCCAGAGCAAATGGAAATTTGTTGGCAAGCTTTTATCAAATTTTAACTCCCTAATATTTCTTAGGTACATATGGGCTAAAAGATAGATGAGAAAAGACTTATCTTCTTCGAATCATTAACTCTGCAGTAAAAAATCAATTATTCTTCAAAATAGCCAATCACAAAATGACAGTAGTTGCTGTAGATGCTTCGTATACAAATCCATACGTTACGAAAATGGTAGTGTTATACCCCGGTTAGACCACTGATCACATCCTCTTAACCTCTGATCAACCACTGACCCCATATTATATGGCTACACATTCGTATGTTAGTTCACAAATTTTGTTTGACAACACTACGGCCACCGAAATTATCACCTATCATGGTGTCCGGAGGAAAGAGAAGGTAGTGTTGTCAAACAAATCATCGCCTACCCTCACTCCTCAGGTTGCCCGTCAACTTTGGCTTCTAAAAGAGGAGGAAGAAGACAAAATAGAATGAAGACGACGAACCACATCAACCGATTTCTGAAAAAGGGGTCACGTGAGGGACAAAAAAAGTAGAACCTCGCATCTGTGGAACACGAGGATTACAGAACCTCGCGTCTGAGGCAGTTTTGATAAAAATGGGTCAAAATCCATTAACTTGAAGGGGGAGGGCATAGACGGGTTGCGTCTGCAAAACATGAGGTACCATTGTACCTCGCATTTCGCGCACGCAAAATTCCGTCTGTCATCCGATCGACCAGCTTTTCAATGCTAGAATACCTTTACCCAAAGCTATTCAATGCTGGAATACTCAAATCTTTTGTTTCAAAAACCAAAAAATCCAAATGCACTCCACTCGTAGGGAATATCTATATGCAAGCCTACAACTGCAACATTAGAACTTATTTTAACCCATATAAAAACCAAGGTACAACTGCATAATCATTTGAATTCACATATAAAATTCCCAAAACTAACAGGCCTAGTTTTCACAAACAATTACATTCTACTCACTTGAGGAATTATCCATTAAAAGGAATCACGTTCTAATTTATTTGGATACTAAATTAGTACAAACCAGAAAACCCAAAGACTTACATTATCATCAGAATCACTCGACAAATGCTCACTAGCCAAGCTCTCTGGAGGACCGGTAATCTTTGTAGTGGCTGACCATATAGTGGGTCGCTGTGGCTAAGTGACGGTGGTACTTGCAGAGGAGACCTTGCCCACCATTCGAGCCTCAAGCTTTACAATTTTTGTGGGCAAAGACTAGGCAAAGGTTTGTGAGGGTGAAAATTAAAATCAACACTGAAAAGTATCAATTCCTCTAAAATGGGAAAGGTTTCCAGTCAACTTTGGCTTCTGAAAGAGGAGGAAAACGACGAATCACATCAATCGGTTTCAGAAAAGGGGTCATGTGGGGGGCAGAAAAAGTAGAACCTCGCGTCTGTGGAACGCGAGGATTATAGAACCTCGCGTCTCATAGACGGGAGGTAGTCCTTTTAACCAACAAAAGCTGGTCAGATGGCAAGGGGATTTGACCAAAATGGGTCCAAACCCTTTTTGACCACCAAAACCGAGGCTACCTAAAGGAGGTGGGCATAGACGGGGTATCTCGCGTCTACGAAATGCGAGGTACCCTTGTACCTTGCATTTCGCACAAGCGAAATTCCGTCTGTCATCTGACTGACCAGCTTTTCAATGTTGGAATACACTTACCCAAAGCTATTCAATGCTAGAATACTCAAATATTTTGTTTTAAAAACTAAAAAATCCAAGTGCACTCCACTCGTAGGGAATATCCATAAGCAAGTTCGCAACTGCAATATTAGAATTTGTTTTAACCCATATAAAAACCAAGGTACAACTACATAATCATCTGAATTCACATATAAAATTTCCAAAACTAACAAGCCTAGTTTTCACAAACTATTACATTCTACTCACTTGAGGAATTATCCATTAAAAGGAATCACGTTCTAATTTATTTGGATACTGAATTAGTACAAACCATAAAACCCAAAGACTCACATCATTGTCAGAATCGCTCGATAAATGCTCACTAGCCAAGCTTTCTGGAGGACCAGCAATCTTTGTAGTGGCTGACCATGTAGTGGGCTGCTGTGGCTGAATGACAGTGGCACTTGCAAAGGAGACCTTGCCCACCATTCGAGCCTCAAGCTTTGTAATTTTTGTGGGCAAAGATTAGGCAAAGATTTATGGGAGTGAAAATTAATGCCAACACTGAAAAGTATCCATTCCTCTAAAAGGAGGAAGGTTTCTTGTCAACTTTGGCTTCTGAAAGAGGAGGAAGAAAACAAAATAGGGTGAAGACGACGAATCATATCACCCGACTTCTGAAAAAAGGGGTCACGTGGGGGGCAGAAAAAGGAAAACCTCGCGTCTGTGCAACACGAGGATTATAGAACCTCACATCTCATAGACGCGAGGCAGTCCTTTTGTCCGGCAAAAGCTGGATGGATGGCAGACATATTCTTCGCGTCTAGGAAACGCGAGGTACAAGAAAACCTCGCGTCTCGCAAACGCGAGGTACTCCGTGTCTAACATTCTCTCCCGTTTCAACTCGATTTTGGCGGTCAAAATGAGTTTTGACCCAATTTGGTCAAATCTCCATCAACTTCACCCCCCAAAATGCCAGTTTTACCAAACTACTATAACACACCAACGGCACATAAGTTCTACAATAATCTAACCAGACCTATAAGTAGGAGTGTTCAATTGGTTTTTGGTTTGGTTTTCAATTTTAAATTTTGATTTTTTTCAATTTTTATTTTTGTTTTCCAAAATCGAACCGAATCAAAATTTAAAGAAAATTGACAGAATCGAATCGAAATAATTTTAATTCGGTTCGATTTGATTTTAAACTGAATTTGAATGCCTCTTTAGTAGATCCATTAACCTAATATAAATTTAAACCTAAACAAGTAAATTTTAATATAAATTACAATTCAAATCTAATATAAAATGTAATATAAATTAAAGTCCAATCATTTTAAAGATTTAGGCTAAACATTTTAGTAGAAAGTTATGATTACGGATGTAAATTGCAAAGATGAAGATTTTAAACTCAATTACTAATGACTTTATTTTGGACAAAACCAAACCAAACTGAATCAAAATAGTCGAAATCGAATAGAATTTTTTTTTAAATTATAATTTATAAAAATAAATAATTAATTAATGAACAATATTTTAATATTAATTATATTTTTTAAAATTTAAAAATATAATTCAATTTTTTAGTTTTTTATTTTAAAAAATTAAAAATCAAATTAAATTTTTATGTAAACTCTAAAATCGAACCGAATTTCATTAAAATCGAACTGAAAATCAAAATTAAGACTTGTTCAGTTCGATTTTTCGATTTAAATCGAATAATGAACACCCATGCGTATAAGTGAACGTTTTTGGAATCCAGTCCCAATCGAGATGGACGAGTGTCTGTTTGTCACCGTTGGGATGGGCTTCGTCTCCAGCAATGGTAATGGGTGGGGTTACAACTCAAATGGGCTGGGATTGGCCGCAAGCATGAATAATGAATCGTTTCAGCTTCCAACCAAGTTGTCGGTATTACAAGCATCTTCCCACAATGTGAAGGACATTTACACGACTGATTTCCCACACCAACCGCCATTGGAGTTTGACTAGTTGGCGTCTCCACGCTATGCGTGGAGATTGCTCGTCGTGTTAAAAAAATATGCATTGAACATATATATTTGTAATGTTTGTTTTATTAACAAAATGTTATATATATTTTGCTTATTCTTGAAATATCTTTAATTGTATAATGACTAATTATTCCGTGTTTAGCATTGAAAATAAATGCAAGATTCAGAAAAAATCTCATATGTCATGTAAGTGTGCTATGAATTACATCATTTCCGTGCTATGAATTATATCTTTTCCTTGCGAATTGCGTGGTTCAATTCCAAACGTGAATTTTGAATATGTTTATATTATATTTGTTTACCATGAGACTTGGGTATGATTGAAAACATGACAACACTTTCTTGAATCATTTGTCAAATTGTGATTCTCTACTTATATCTTCGTTTGTTTCTTGGATTTTTCAGCATCTTGCGTGGTTTTCTCTTTCCATACTTCTGAAGATTCTAGCTTATCTGTCACCTTCTTGAGATCATTCTGAAGTTGAGGGATTTGAAATTCCACTTTGATAGCTCTATTTGATTGCTTCTTCTACAGCTGCAAAAAATGAAGGCGGGAGTGATAAATTTGAAAAGGAAAAAGCATATTAAAATATGAAGCAGTTTATGGTGGCCAAGAAATCAAAATATAGGTCTATTGAGAGAAGATTTAAGCAAAATGAAAAACTTCGCAAGCTACCCACTCCTATATCCAATAGATTAAGTGGCAAATTAAATCTGCAAATGGCAACATACATGCATATACAGTGGCATAGATCTAGTTTATGCAAAAATACATTACTATTTTAGATGAAAAAGTGGTACCCATGTTTATTTTGGGACTAAATATCTTACTGCACTTAAAAAAAAAGAAGACAAGGAACACAAAGAAGGGTAGAGATATGAAAGAACTAATTCTACTTAGTTCCTATAGTGTAATATTCATTAGAACCCCCTAATTCTGAATGTTCTACTAAATTAGCACAAAACTTTGAATAGCTAAAAATTAAGGCATTAGCAGAAAAATAATTTTTTTTCACTCAAAATACTTGAAATTTGTTGTAAAATATTAAAGACCAAGTCAAAGAAAACTAACATACAGTTTGTGACTCTTAACATGATAATAGATAAAGCTGAATCTAGTTTAAACCAAAAACTCACTCTAAGAATGGCCCAAGAGCTCAACAATTCTATAATGGTTCCTACTTCCAATAAATCTAGAAATAAAAGTGAAAGAATAAAAAAAAGAAAAGAATTGAGTATGAATATTAAATACTTACCACAAAGATGTTTCATCAAACTTTTCTTCATCCTACAAGTCTAAACATCATTAAGTGGAGCCACATTGCATTGATAAGTTGATAACACAATCAATGAGAGGTTCTCCAACTATCCATTCAAGAAGCCTTGGCTGTAACATTGAATCAATCACAGACTATAAGCCTCCAATGCAAAAGAAGTAACAAATCAAGAAATGATTCCTAAGACATTCTTGAATGCATTATGCATGGCAACAGCATTCTCTCTGTTGCGAGGGGAACCAGCCCTAATGACCTCCATAAGAACTGGCATTGGCTGCAACCTTTCCTTCTGGATGGCTTGCAAGTATGGCCAATATTGCAAGTGCTTCGTTAACTATTCCACCACCAGGATCCTTGAGCAACCTTATTAATGGAGGTACAATTCATGTCCTTATGCCCCTCACCTTGTTTCGTGGATAAATTGAAAGGTTAAAAATGGCAGTAGCTGCATCCTTCTTCCCTCTTGGCGTTCCCTGACAAAGTAAATCAATAAGAGCCGGAATGGCACCAGCTGCTCCTATTGCTACCTTGTTCTCATCAACGATTGATAAACTAAAAAGGGTTGCTACCACATTTTCTCTTGCTTCCATGCTGCCGTATTTTAACACATCCACAATATCAAGGATGGCACCAGTATTTACAATAGCTCTGTTGTTAGCCTCATTAATGGAAAGATTGAGAAGTGCTGTAATAGAATGTTCCTGGGTTTAAGAATCTGGTGAGGATAGAATGAATACAAGCAGAGAGATTGCTCCAGCCTCTGCAATAGAGACTCTGTTGTCTACATTTCTTTTTGCCAGCAAACGAAGCTCACCAGCAGCTGCCTTTTGCTCTTTAGGATTGCCATTTGCAAGTTTCTACAGCAAAGCATCAATAGCAGCTCAATACCATCTTTTACCATAGATCAATAAGGCTCTTTAAAATGTAATTAGGAGTTAAGGCTGTGTGTAAAGAGTCTGCTGAGTCTTGGGACATGTTTTATATCCTGCACCCAGCCATTTTTGTTTGCAAGACCTTTCACAAGTCTGCAAAAGAAGAAAACAACCTATAAACGTACAACTTCGATGCTAAAAATAGAAAATAATTGAACTGTCAAATGTAACTCTAGGGTTTAATCTGTCCAGTAAATACAATTACAGGATCTTTCATTAACTCAAGGGAAATTGGACAACGGAAATCATCTGGGATAACGGGGGATCTGTGCTTCACAATGCACTTGTCATCTTCAGGCACTTCAACCTCAGGATTTCCCACTATGACAGAATATTTCAACTTTTTAAGGAGGAATGACATGGACTCAAAGCACTCCTCAGGAACTCCACCATATGCAATAACCATATCATGAATGGTAAGTGGAAGATTCCCTAAATCTTCATGAAGTGGAAGTTGGACAAGATAGTGGGGAAGAGAAAATGGTGTGAAGATGTTGAAACTGAAGATTTGGAAGCCTAATTAAGGTTATAGGATAGGTTGAATATTCTCTTTGCATATATGATAGAAAAAATAGGAACACCATATCTAACACAAGTACTAAGATATAAATTATGTACAACATTCCTCTTTATTTAATGATACCATTAGCAATGACATAGGAGGCAAATAAGTTAATAAAAAACATTGAGGAAGTCCTCCCTGCTCCAAAAAAAGAAAAGAAAAGAAAAGAAAAGAATCAAATGCTAATTTTACTTGTTAGGTTTCTCAAATCTTATGACACTTCTTAACATTCAATAATTTCCTAAAATTAGACTATAGATACATGTTAACAAATTTCAATAAGGATAAAAAGCAATATTTATCTTTTTACATTTTAATAGACTAATAAAAAAAAATAGTTACAATCTACCAAAAACTGCTCTTTAGCTCTTTTTCTTTGTAAAAAAATATTATGTGCATACCATTTTACTACTACTTATTGAAAACTTCAATTAATTTTGTATTAGCCACGTTCTCATAAATTTGATGTGGTTGCAGCAGCAACATTTTTATGGCATTATTAAAAGGTTTCCCATTTTGTTGTTACCACAACTGGCCTCAGTAAAATCCGCTACTCTTTCTGGATCTAAATTGGCCTTTGCATTTCTCAATTAAAGACTTTATACTGCTGCAACAATGGCACTTTAGGACTATTGTTGCCAAGAGCAGAGTTTTTTAGCTTCAGCATACCAAATTTTCAATGAACTTTTGCACCACTTTCACCTTTCAGATGGACAAATCAAGAACATGGTTAGAATTACTGTGATGATATAGAGTGAAAAAAACCCTATTTGAGTCACATAATCTTTCTTTTTTTGAGGGTTTGGAAGGGAAAGGATAACCAGTATAGAAAAATATTAAAGAAATGGTCATAAAAATACCTGCATCCTTCTCTATAATTTGACACATTCTTCTGCAGAAATGCCATCCAATTGAATTAATTTTGTCATCAATAGTTCAACTAAATTCAAGAGAGCTGTCTCCATTACTTTCTTGCCACCATGAATATCTAATTCAACAGCTGCAACATGCCCAGATAAGAATAAATTTTGTACATGTGTGGCAACAATCTATAGGAAGAACATAGGATTTTAAGAAGAGGGGAAAAAAATTGTCACCTGTTTTGCAAGCTTATCAACTTCAAATCTAATTGTTACTATGTCCTTTGATGCCTTCATCTTTACAGTTTTTTACGATTCAAGACATTGTCTTTCTCTGCTCAGTTCATCCTCAATCAACACCTATTTTGATCCATTTTTCACAGAGTAATGTCGAGAAAAACCTTGGAATCTCTTTCTTTGTCCTTTTATATTAACTTCTATCTTGGGGATGTAATCCAATTGGTCCTACTAGCATTTTCTTCAATTCACCTGTAATTCAAATGTAAATTCCATAAAGAAACTTATCTAAAAACGCTACACAGACAAAAATATGAAGAAAACAAATAGAATGTATCTTGATTCTTGGCTAGGGGCTTCTTGTTGGCTTTGCAATGAAAATAAATGAATATACATGCACTGGTTACATGGGTTTTCCTGATTATGCAATCAACATTTATACTCGAATGGAATAATTGCTCCAAGCCTTAGATTAAAACTCCCCCATTAAACATCTGCCCATCAATACAATTGAAGACAGTGCAAATAGAAGAAAATTACATAGTTCTAGAGCCAAACCACACCATTCTACCTCCCACTTTGCCTAACCAAATCCACTTATAGTTTGCAGTCACTATTCAGCAACAACAACTGCTCAAATTATGTCTCTCTTGACTCCAAAAATTTTCATAAATCTATGAGGTAAGGCTACTTAATATATTCCAATCAACTCCTGGAGATTAATTACACTAAAAGCAGGAAAAAGGAAAAAAAGGAAAAGAAAACACCAACTCCAGTTTTTT
This sequence comes from Voacanga thouarsii, assembly GCA_026120185.1. NCBI lineage: Eukaryota > Viridiplantae > Streptophyta > Magnoliopsida > Gentianales > Apocynaceae > Voacanga > Voacanga thouarsii. The sequence continues at coordinate 2,263,268 of JANUWF010001287.1, read as the reverse complement.
ACACGGTTAAAAAAAAAGAAGAGCTTTTTTCACTATTAACTCCCAAAGCGATCATTAAATTCAATTGATGCAGGAAAATATGGTAACTACCAAGGACACAAACAACAAAGAAACCTCTCCAATTGATAATATCTTAGAAATGTTATATGCTTTTTGAAAGCATTTTGCTTAGTTCCATTGTAACTCTATCGACCTGGTTAACCAATTGTTGCAATAAGAACTTCCACAAGGGTAATGACAAATCAAAGTTTGATATTGTGCCAGTACACCCCAAAGTAACCAAATCATAAGGTCACCTAAGCAAAGAAGGATGATTACGGACATTGTTATATTAAACCCAAAACAAAATACACAACTTCTTCAACCCACCACATTTGGAAGAGTTCAACCAGTCTATTAGGAGATAACAATGTAGAATCAACATCACATGATATAATTGGCAAACAGAAACAAAACAAATAAACATTTACTAATAATAATACTTAAGATAAACAAATACCTAAAGTAAAAGTGCTAATTATCTTTGCAGTAACTCTTTCTAGACAAAGGATATCCTATATTGCTAATTATCGTTTGTCTGCACAAAGGATGTCAATCTCAGTGCATTGATTTGTCACTAACATGGGGGGAAATAGAATTGGAGTCAGCAGGAGACTAAGCATATGACAAACGAAAGGTTTATTAAAGTGCAAAGAGCATGGAAACTTACAACAAGATCAGGGGCATCATCTTGCTTGCACATGACCCATGGGACACCAGTGCCTAGATCCACAGCCATTTTGGCAGCCCATTGTGTATAAGCTCGACTAGATGCACCTAATTCGTATTCCATAGGTCTATACTCATTCTCAATCTACCAAATTTATTTCAGACAAAGGAAAGACATCCTCTGTTAGCATCCATCTTTTATCACACCTCAAAAATAGCATATAAAGAATTGTTTGCTGTCCGTTTACTGAAGGGAAGACCAATGATGCAAGGTAACGAGTACCTGTGATAGGATTATTGGACCACCCTGAGATTCATAAAACCTTTCTGCTTTCATCATATTTACAATCTTGGTTCTGAACTTTTGCATTGCAGCCTTCATTTACAGCATTGTAGACACCAAAAATAATAAGCAAGAATCCAATCGCATAAACACAACACGCTTAAAACTTTCTTGGGAGTTGTGTAAGCAACAAAGTAAACTGGATAACCTTGAAAGGACCATTATCCATCCTAAAACTGATGCCCAGGAACATATTTTAACCAAACTGGAAAGCCCCTGAAATTCAAACAAGAAGAGTATTAAGACCAGAAATACCATCACAAAATTTACAGCATTTCTCTTCATCAAAGTTGCATTTTGTCTAGACATTACTTGAAGTTCCATTTAGCGCAAGCATAAGGACTAATCCTCAGGTGAACATAAAGCCCTGCATCCTTCACCAGTTTAATAAACTTGACCAGATCATATCTCCCCTCAAAATAATACTGAGGAAGTAAAAGGAAATGCTTTAGCATATTTGGAATCAATGAAAGCATCCACTATTGTCTAGAACTCCTTATTTCCAGTTTGTACTGGTATGTTCCTATGCAAAAAGTTATCTCCAACTTGAAATACCTCTTTGAGAATATAGACACATAATTTCTACAATTAACATAATTCACCTCAGTATAACCAACAGTTGGTGCAAAGATATAATTCAAAATTTTCTAAAATCTGATCCATGTAAAAAATTTATGCTAGAATGCTTATGGAGCCAAAAATTTCTAAAATGTGACCTAGATGTTGCTAGAAATGGTTGCAAGATCTGAACTCTTTATCCAACCCAGACTAAAGAGAGATCATTGCTCCTGATGCATTCCCATGTAAATAAAGTTTCTATGTCTAGTCAATTCATATTTTGCACAAAGGATGTCAATCTCAGTGCATCGATTTGTCACTACCATAGGGGTTTTATCAACTTATGTGCAATGAATATAAAAAATGAGAAAATAATAGAAAATATTTAAACTGATGTACCATCAATAGTCAAGCAAATCGGTAGAGTAATTCATGACATAGAAGAAAACAATAAAATGGACCGCTAACATAAAATGGACAAAAAATAGAGAAAACAGAGATAATTCATGACATGAAATGGACTCACGATTGGGAGAAAACTTTGCTTGACTTCATAGTTCATACACCCAGTGTAAACACGTGGCTTATCCAAATTGACTAGCAAGCACAGTTCCAAGAATAGCTGCAAAAATAAAAAGTAATACTTCAAGGAAAGTAGCAGCTATATTTCTCAAAGTTAAGTATTTGAGTAATTCTTCCTACAATTTAAAGAAGCATGGCATGCAATTAATAAAAGATCTTTTTCTTTAGATCAAGCTGTTTCATCACATATAACCAAAAGTATCAAATAACTAAGATTTCAAAAATAAATAAATAAATATAAAGATAAAAAAAGAAGGAAATATTGTACTCCTTTTGATAATAAAAATTCAATGTCTTGTGAGTCCATCACAAAAATTGTCGTCATCACTGCTATCCCAGCAAGCACCAAACCATTCACAACTATGAAAAAAATCAAATACTATATCAATAAGAGAGCTATAGACAATAGAAAAGTGATAAACAAAATATTTCCCCTACCAACCTCCTTCCATTCAACCACAAACAAACCATTAAAAAACTTAAGAGCAAAGTACTCTTAAAAAGATAAATAAGCAAAACTCAGAAATTCCAATTAACTAAAACAAATACAACTAAGCCATCTATAATGAATTGTCTATCATTAGGAAAGCAGGAATGATAAACTTAAATAGTATGACTGCTATAATATGAGCTCTGGTATCATATTATACGTTCTTGAGCAAATTTGAAAAAAAAGGGGCATAAGCAATAAGAAAATTTACCTGGGTACTGCATAAAAACCCATGAAGAATAGAAGTGTTTAGCCATGAAAGGAATCTATGGATAACCATCTGTGTCATTGAGACCTCTCATCCAGTGAGAAACTTCTCTATTCAACCTTTCTATGCCATACAAAACTGCAAATCCATCCATATCCGTTACATCCCTTTACAATAAATACTACACATTTTGCAATGCAAACAAACAATTACAGTATTTAACTTAACTTTGAGAAATATCTGAAATTTTTGGTTGAAATCTTGAGAAATTTCAGATATAAAGCTGATTGAATTTGCTCGTGTTTTTTATATTTACCAATTTTGGTGCTCGAAAGTCACGAACAGAAATACCATCATTAGGACAAATTTAGCATTATCAAAAATCTCAATTGGATCATACCCAGTAGTTGCTTTACTTTATTGCTCTACAATTGCCCAATGAAATGCTAATTAATATCATCAGGAAGCTGCAATTTTACAGCATTCAAGCGTTAAAGAATTTGACTTTCTTAATGATTTACACAAAAATTAACCAAGTGAATCCTCAATTAGAAAATGAATGCTGTATATCAACTTAACAGATAGGAGTAAGGCTACTCGAGGAGCTTTTTCAATGATTTCTTGGACATAATTTTTGCTAAAGCAACGGTGACCAGTATCATAGACTTGGTTGGTATAAGATATGGGCTTAGTCTTGCCCACTGCTACCACCCTCACATCTTCACCACGGCGGCTAGCCTGTTTTGCTGCCCGCTGGACACGATGGAGCACCGCCCTGAGAGCGGTTGCAGCTACACTTTCCACAGCTGGAGCAACCATTTACAGAATTATACAAGCCCTTTCTGCTTTTTCTATGCTTGCCCCTCTACAGGTCTACTCTTCTTAAGAAAACGAAGATGAGCTTGAGTCGGTTGTGACTAAAAAAGATACAATGTTGTGTTTGGCAATCCCAGTTCGCCAACGCGTTGCTGTGTATACGGAGATTGGCCATCGGTGAGCCTCTTCGTGAGGTATCAAAGGGATTTAGGTTGGGGATATCCATTTGTCACAAGCTCGTTCTTGAGGTTTGTTTTGCAATGAGGAATGTGTTGATGCCCTAGTTCTTACAATGGCCATTTATGAAAGAAAACGTTTTTCTTTGAAGAGACAAGGGGACAACAGAGGTGGAGAGAAACGAAGGATGGGAAATTCAGAAACGTAAGAAAGGGAAGACAGAGAGGTAAACGATGGGGACCAAATTTTCATCAAATCTGAGCCACATATACCAAATTTAAACATATCTCAACCATTAAAATTCATAGTGATATTGAAGGAATGAATAAAAAATATTATAAAATGACTAAAATATCCATGACGACCAAATGAATCTAAACCTTATAAAAAGTAATTTGAAGTTATTGATGAAATCTCACCCATTCAATGTGAGATAATATTATTTAGACCATTAAATTTTAAAAATCTTAAAGGAAAAATAAATTAAAAATTAGATAAATATTATTTTATGACTATTCTATCCCTTCTTCACTCTTAGTATACACATTTAGATTACACAAATGCAAGCAACAGCATGATGGAGGCATTAATAATGACTACCAAGTCAACCAAGGTGAAGAAGGTTAAGTTCAACTCTACCATCGAGGTGGTACTGCAGAACACAGCTCGGATCGGCATCGAGAATCATCCTATACATTTGCATGGACACAACTCCGAAGTGTTGGCTCAAGGATTTGGAAATTACAATCCTTCAACGGATAAAAACAAGTTCAATCTCATCAACCCTCGGAAGCACAACACCATCCTGCTGGAGGCTGGGCAGTCATTAGATTTCAGGCAAACAATCCAGGTGATTATGCTTAAAAAGTGTTTCTTTTTCTGGTGGATCTTTATACTACTACGTTGAAGTTACTTATAGAAGGCTCACGATTTTCTTTTCTTTTCCGGGTATATGGTTAATGCACTGTCATCTGGAAGTGCATTTAATTTATCGTGGGGATTGGCCACTACTTCCCAAATTGAGAATGGGTCAAGTAGGCTGCCTCGTCCTCCCCAAGATCTACCCAAATGCTGAAAATCATATTTTGGTTTAGAGTTTGTTTTCCCCTCATTAATTTGTTAGTAACCGAGTTCACTTTTGGTTGAATTGTTTTGTCACACCATGCATGTAAAAGATGGAGGCCCCTCTATCCCTTTACCTAGGTCAACCTAGGGTTAGATTCACATTATATCAAAAGCAAATATTACTCCCTTCATTGAAAATGTAGACATTTCTATTTTGAATTACTCTAAAATAAATATAGTATAAAATAAATTTCTCCTTAATTTAAAGGTCATGATTTTTAAAAACACATGGAGCCTGCCAATGATCTCTCCTGCACTTGTATAAATATTTCCTCAGACATCCAATTTTATATCAATAACATATTATGGATATGATGTGTTTAGTTCATGCTCATAATTCAAGCGATAAATATGGAAAAATTAACATTATTGGGTTGAACCACAGTCTCAATTCATACATGTTCAGCCCATTTTGTGCTTCGGAGGCGCAGCTATTAAATTGATTACAACGAGATGGCTTTCACTTCCTCCTTAAATTTAATAAATAAATAAAAAAGCCTTTGCTTAATTTGTTTTCGGAAGAAATTACCTTCGCCTTGTTAACGATGGTAACAAATTTAAATATATTTAGAGAGAGAGAGAGAGAGACTTAAAACAAGATGATATCCGAAAGTAGCCTTAGCACTTGGCCAAATGGGTCAACAAAGTAAACCAAGAATTACAATAAAATAAAAAAAAATCAAAAAATCTTATAAATAAGAAAATTTAATTATTAAAAAAATACAGATAGAGTGCACGTATATTTTCTTTGTGATGAAATGCATTTTTTTTTAAAGAAAAGAGGAGAAAAATGCCCGTTTAATTATTTAAAATTTCTGGTTTGAGCCTCTTTTTTTTTCCCCCTTTTATTGGGCTTCAATTTTTTTTTTTGAACACTGAACTAATACTTCTGGGTTGTTTATTTTTCGCCTTTGGTAAAGTTGTGCACGCAGGGCCTAAAAGCCAACTTCTAACATAATAAAATTCAATGGTATCAAATGAAGAAAATGTCAACAGGTGGAAGAAAAATAAATGTGTTATAAATTCCAACAAGAAAATAAAGAAAGAAACGATTTACGAAATGGTGAAATTCGAATTATTTATTGGCATTAAATAGAATGCGAATACATCAATATAAATACAAATATTTCTATTGGCAAACCAATCACAACCCAAATCCATGAACCAACAAAAAGTCCCTTCTCTCTCTCTCTCTCTCTCCCCAAAAAATAGAACTAGTCCTGCTAATAATTCCCAATTCCTCGCACCCATAATATATTTACTTCTCAGTAAATTAAATTGAAAGGAAAAAAAATGCGGCCAACTCTCAAAGGAATATTTAGAAAGAAGGGGCTGGTGCATCAGCAACCAAATGAAGAGTTTCACTGGCCACGGGGCCTGCTGCAGCACCGTTGCTCATGAGCTCGATCATGGCCCGGCGAGGGTTGCTCCTTTGCTTCTCGCAGAGACTGGGCAAATATACTCCTGCACATTTCAAAACAATTCATTTAGTATTATTACAACGTCATTGATTCCATCAAAAACTCTGATCATAAGAAAAAAGGAGCTGCGAATGAAAAGAACTATTGCCACGTATCCGGTTTCGAAAAAGATATAGCAATACTTTGATTAAGCTTCAAGAAATTTGTTCGCAAGAAAGGGATAATAACTAGTTCTTCTTCTACAAGTTTAAAAGGGTCACAATACTTGCTCCTTTTTTCTGTTTTCCTTTGGAATTAAAAAAAAGGGCATCATTGTGTTAAAACCCTGCCATTACATACCCAAAAAGAGTGAAGGAGAATGTCAAATTTGCACAAATACCATATTTATGAGCTTATTAATTAGTTATATTTGGAAATAAATTATGGTATTAAAGATTTCACTTGGTCATATGAATGAATTTAATTAAATAGCTATTAGAATCTTGAGATATGATATGAGTCATAATAATATAATGGCCATAACCGCATTGATATTTATATTTTATTTGTAAATTTTATTTTTGGTAATTATATAATGAAGATTTTTTTTTTTAATATATTGCCATAATTTGATATTTGGCAAGTACTCAAAAATGGCAAATAAAGATAATTTAAACACGCCCACGCCAAGTGTTGGACAAATTTAGGAGAGACATAGTCAAAGGAAAAATAAAATTAAAACAATGAAAAATCTATAGTCAATTTGTATTGTTCTAGAATTGTCAAATATTGCGCGTTTGGTAAAAGTCACGGCGAAAAAAATCTAAGAGAACGATGATGGGAAGTGTCTCACCGTCAAGAAATCAGAACCAATAGAAAAATAAAAATAAAAAAATCAATTTTACTATTCAGAATATTTCTTTTTTTGTGGAAACATTAACGAATATCGGAAGTAGCTTGCAAGATTTCCTTACCTTCTCCGGCAGCCAAATTGAAGTAGAGATCGATAATGTTAGGGCAGTTCTGGTAGCAGACAGGAGAGCAAAGCTTGGCGGCGAATTGTGGCTCAAAGAAAGCATCGGATGAAATTCCAACGGTGTTCCTATCAACGCCACAAGCACTCACGCATTCGTCGCTCTCAATGTGCTCGGCCATTCTCTCCACTACAACATCCGATGTCCTGCACTGGTACTCCACCTTTCCATCTTTGCCTTGGAAGTTCTCCAACAAACACCTCTTCCCAGATGATGAAATTGAAAAGGAGCAAATATTGGTGGGCAGTTCCTCACATATAATCTCCGCTGAAACCAAAACAGACCCCTTATATCAATCTCCAATTAATTAAACTATATATATGCCCATCACTGAAACAAATAGACATGTTAAAAGGGTTCGTGCATGCATGCGTAGTTGCATGACATATGAGAAGATAAAACATACCGAGAGTTCCTTGGAGGAAGAGAGAGCAAGCAAAGAAGAGAACCAATGAGATTTTCGTTGAAGAAGCCATGATTGTTTTTGTGTTTTGATGGGTGTCGCGGGAGATTTCTTGAAAGGAAATTATGGAACAATGGATTTGTGGGAGGGAGTCAATGAAGGGGACGTCGACGGTGTGTTTATAGGGTAGCAGAGGAGAAAGCTTGTGTATTTATAATAAATGAGAGAGCAAGAAGCTTATGATGGAACCCGGCTCTGATACCATATGCCTTGCATTAGCTCTTGCATCACATCCGCAAAATTTGACGCGTTCATGAGAAATTAGGGAGCCATGGGTTGGAGGTTTGCACACATGTGGACGATTTGGAGCACGAGAGGTAGGAGCCGTTGAATATGTGGAGCCCACGTCATTGCTTAATGCAAAATATTTCCAATAAATTATATATTATACTTTAACGGTCAATAAATAAATAAACAAATACGTTAGATTTTTATTGTATTTGACGTGGTAATGGTTTCGGCCTTTGACGACCAACAGGTAGCTAGAAGACGTGTTAGGATGTCTGCGTGCATGTATTATTATTATTATTGAAGTTTCCAATTTAGCAATGCAATGGAACCTTCCACCGCCATCTCATATCGTATCCTATGGCAGGTAACTAATGAACTCAAAGCGATGGTACTTTTTCTTGGCTTGGCTCTAAAGCATCCTAATAAAGTACGAGTGCTAGAATTTTCCGGCTATGAAGTAATTCCAAAGGTAGATAGATTCAAGGAACCAAATGCCAATGATAGATTGCTCTGCAACCGGGAAATGAATTTGGACTACAAGGAATTTGTGCGTTGCAGTTAAAGGATCAAGTATAATATAACTTATAATTGAGAAACAATTAGCACTAGAATTATTAAATTAATTTTTTGTATCAGTGTGTTTTAGAATCATATGTTAATTTAGATAAATTAAAATATATATAGAAATTAATTAATGTACCGTATCTGTGGACAATCTTCTTAAAATCTAATTTAGATATGATAATTATTACATTTTCTAATTATAATTTATTTAAAGTAATTGTACAAATTAACAGATCAATTCAAATTCAAGCAAATCAGATTAGAATATTTAAGATTATTGTAAAAATATTGGTTGACGTGCAGATTTCATTCATTCATTCAACAACAACAACAATAATAATAATAATTCCCTACAGGTATGGTATTTATTTTTCCTTTTTTTTTATGTTTCAATAGGACGTGGTGCATAATATATTTTTTTTAATTAGGATTTGGAACTGTTAAAGTATTTTGATATTATTTTTTAACATAAGTTAGTAAAACTAAATTTTCTAATTGAAGGGGAAAAAAGAAAAATATTTAAAATTATATAATAAAAATAATCGTATACTAATTACATCTTGATTGATTTGATAGTTTGAGGATTGATGTGTTAATTTGTGCAATTACCGCAAATAAATTTTAATTATAATGTACAATAATTATTGTATCTAAATTTAATTTTAAAAAGATTATATAAATATGATACATGGATTAATTAATATATATATATATATATCTTAATTTATCAAAATTAACATATAGTTACCTACACATTAAAAATGTCCTTAAAAAAAATCCTTGTGTCTAATCAAATAGAAGTGCTCTGTCACATTCATTATTTGATTGATAATATATAATTCTGAAGTAAAAATAATAAAACTTTAACTTAGAAAATTAATTTCTCCATATAGGAACGGGGGATTTCTTGTTTTCTTTTTCTTTTTTTTTTTTCCCTCCTCCTCTCTACATTTTAAGCGAATTGATTGAAGCCGTAGATGGAGGAGAGTTTTAATAATCAACTGAAATCTGAATACCAAACCCTCGAATGAATGCTCGGAGAAGTCAATGGTTGAGGTTCATGTCGGAACGTCGTCCTTCGAGAAGCATTCTGCTTGACACGCGTCAACGGGTTAATGGTGCAAGTTCATAAAGAAAGCCACCTATAATTTCCGTTTGGAGCTGCTCTTGACCGCCGACCGGACTTTATGATCGAAAACCGAAGCTTACCCGTTAGTTCCAATTCCATCGCTACATTACCTTGTGTTTTTCTAAGTTGGTTAGGTTTCAACAACAAAACGACACGAAAAAATATTTTTATTTCTTTTTTTAAATTTCCAGAGGACGTATTTTCAATTAATCAACACGTTCAAATTAACTTGCCAAATTTAGTCATGAAGCTTTGGTCTGCCTGCCCTCGGCAGTACTTCGATGACCCTAAGGAAAAAATTAAAAGAATTTATTTGATTATAATTAATAGTTTAATTTGTTTTTAGTGCGTGAGATTCCAAGAGAAGATTATGGTTTTCGTGTTTAGATGGCGTTTACCCAGTCAATGTGTGTCGTCTTTGTCTGCATCGGCTATAAATGTTTCTCCATTTATAATTTTATTGATCAAGGAATGGGAATACACATTGTACTACCTACCATGTTTGTGTTATTTACTATGAGAAAGTGTGAAATAGGAAGACTCGAAGATGTTGCATACCATCATCATGCATAATTTATTATCGGGTAAAAATTTATACTTTTAGAATATATTTACTCTTAAATAATTAAATTCATAATTTTACCTTCCGTCTATCGAAATGAAAATCTTTGCCCTCTCGTTCAAATTCACTAATAACACTAAGGTCTTTTGAGTGAAATTGAAGGGAAGATGGAGAAGAGCATATAATTTAAAAGGAATTCATAAAAAAGGATAAAATGATTAGGATATCTCCAAAAGTCCAAATGAGATGCACATCTAATGCTCCTTTAGAAGTTTAGGGGAGTGAAAAAAAATCTTGTAAGTGAAAAGAAGAGGGGGGGGGGAAATGTGGGATAATTTCTTTTTATTTTAAAAGCTGATTTTATATAATTAACCCTAGAATATTTGGACCTTTTTCTCATTGAGATATTAAATGCAACGCAAATTTGTCATTTGAAACTTTCTACTTGTGGTTATGGTAGTTATATATATATCCATTCCTCTCTATAATTGCATAGGAACAATTCGACCCTTTAAAATAATAAAAAAATTACTCTAATTCTCTTCCTTTCTTCCTTCTTAAAACTCCAAATATAAGAGATTAACCCACCTTGCTTCAAACTAACCATTTCTTTTTCACTTCAAATCATCCTCCCAAAGCTGCCCTTATCGTCATCCATTAGTCATACACAGTCCATTTGCACAGTAGGGCAAAGAATTGTGTTTTGGAAATGGAGGGTAAAAGTATGAATTTAAAAACTTGAAAGGCAAAAGTTGAACTTTTCTAAAGTTCAAAGGTAATTGAAATTATTTACTCAACTAACATATCCGTTTCTTGAACAATTCCTTTGGCATTGGTAACTATTAGGTTGTTAGCTGTAAGTAGGAAGTTTTCTGGCTGTCATGAAACATGATTTCTTTTTCATTATTACTATAATAATTTAATTCGAGTACTTGACTTGATAAGTATTAACTAGATAAAAATATTTATATACGTATAAATACATTAACTTTAAATAAAAAAAAACCTCCGACATCACATAATAATATTCTTTTATTAAAAAAAAACCTGTCTTCTGGTCTTCTTCCCTCAATCATCATTTTATTGCAATCACTAAAATTGCAGAGAATGCTCAAGACGGACCTCCCACAGTAAAAAAAATTTTATCGTTGGATCTTGATTTGAGTTGCGTTCCTTATTAGACCCGGCTGGAAGCTAAGGGTGAATTGAATTTCCTCTGGGAACAAAAAGGAAGATATAAATTATAATCGAAGGATGCAGTTGGGGAAAAAGGACATATAAAAAAGTTTTAAACAGTTCGTGAAATCCTACATTTTAGCTTTGATTTTCTAACGACTTAAGCTTCTGAATTACATAAAATTGCAGTCAAAATTATAACTGAAATCTGGCAAGACAATGACATGAACGATGACTTCGGTGTCTGACTCTTGCTTGGCTTGATTTACCGTGTCCAATGGAGGCAACATTTCCGTCAAGTTGGGAAAAATATGGTAGTTGTCATAGTCCCATCCCTTATTTCAGCCTAATATTTATTTTTTACATTGCCATATAAATATTTTAGATGATATATATTCTTTTTAAAATCTTATTTTATATAATTAATCGTAGAATATTTAGACACATTTACATCGAGATATCCAATATAAACAAATTTATCATTTAAAAATTTTTTACTTATCACTATATATTATAATCATCTATCCGTTTCTCTTCAATTATCTATCTATGTCCAAAATTGCACGGAGACATCTCAACCTTTTCGAATGATGGAGGATCACTCCAGTGTTTTCTCACAAACATGAGAGCTTAATCCATCTTGTTCCTAAACTAATCATTTCTTTTCTCTTCAAATTATCCTCCCAAAGCAACCCATATTCGTCACAATGGCCGATAGGGCAAGGACATTGTGTTTTGAAGATGGAGGGCAAAAGTATGAGTTTAAAAACTCGAAGGGCAAAAGATGAACTATTAAAGAGCTTAAAAGTCATTGAAAGTCTTTACCATCATAAGCTGTTATTTTAGTCACATTCTTGAATAATTCCTCTAGCGTTGGTAACTATTAGTTCTAAGTAGCTGTCATGAAAAATGGTTTCTTTTTCATTATTATTTTTGACGATTTCAGGTATGTCCAAAACAACAATGTTTTGTAAAGTTGATGCCTGCTTGTCTTCTTCCCTCTATCGTCATTTCTTTCAAGCACTAAAATGTGATTTTTTTTTTTTTTAGTTTTAAAAAAGACTTTTTAAAATATAATACTATTTATTTTTGTATAGAATTTATCCCTCTAATTATAAATTTTTAGCTTCGTCCTGAGGCAGTAGTTGGGGAAAAATGATATAAAAAAGTTTTAGACAGTTCAAGAAATCCTACCTTTTAACTTTGACTTTCTAAGGACTTAAGCTTCTGAATTTACATATAATTGTAGTCAAATTTATAACTGAAATCTGGCAATTGACGGAGTCGCATGAAATGGAAGGCAACATTTCTGTCAAGTTGCATTACTATGGGAGAAAAACGGGTAGTTGTTATAATCCCATCTGTTATTTCACCATAATATGTATTTTTATAATTTTGTATATTATATAAATTAAATTCAAAATTTATCATATATGGTTACTATTTATTACTCTAATAATAACTATGGTATTAATATTTGATGGGTCAATATTTTTTTAAGCATGTATATTGTTTAATTTTATTGGAGTGTCTGATACATGCTTACAATAAATATATTTTCACTCTAAACTTTCATGATTAATCTTTTTTATTTAAGAGATATAAGTTGAACTATCCAATAACTTCTGTAACTAGACTGTTTAATTAAGGATGTAAGTGGAAAGTAATTAAATTAAGATAAATTTATAAAAATATAATAAAAAATTATTAAATATGTATAGTTAAGAGGCTCAAGGTAGAGTTGAAGAGAGAGAATATGATGTAGTGTGAGTATACGATAATTTTTAAAAAATAAAAAATAAAAAATAACAATTCTTTTAAATTAAAATAATTTTACATTGAATTATAAATGAATATCCAAATAAAGAAAAAGTAATAATTTACATTATAACTAAATTTTCTGCAAAAGCTTTGTATATTTAGACTAAGTAGTATACTCTATTCTACACTGAGAAAGCAATAGTATTTATACACTGTGTTTAACAATTGCTCTTGGACTTTTTAAAGAAGCCCAAGATGAGAAAGAATTGGACAGTACCGTAAGTTGCTAGGTTTTACTTTGAACCAGAGGCCTCAAATGAATTGGGCCTAATTGATAAGCAAGAACCCAATCACCAGTGGGTCCATTGATGGTCATTCCAGTCACAGAGTATGAACCAATCATCCACACAAGCCAGAGTGGGCAAGGGATAAAGTGGGACCCCTGATAACAGAAGTCGTTAACAGCCTTACATTCTTTCCGCTGGCTGCCAATGCAATCTGAGGCCAACAGGCAATACCTTCCGCCCAGAATCAATCTCTATAATCTTCAAAATGCAGAAACTCAAGAATGAATCATAATCTCGGCGTCACAAACAATCATCACCAGAAAGGAACCCATTATTAGATTACAACGCCATGGCTGGAATCACCGCCGCAGCACAGCATATCCTCTCTAGCTCTCACTCGGTCTCTCGTCTTTCTCCATGTCAAGCGTGCGTTTTGGACGCCAAGTTGCTCCTGTCATGCCCCTCCAACTTCATTAGGAAGCGGCAGGTGGCTAAAGGCGGAGTACGGTGCATGGCAGTGGAGACTACTAAAGAAAGTACGACCAAGAAAACCGGGTATGAGATTCAGACCTTAACTACTTGGCTATTGAAGCAGGAAAAAGCTGGTGTTATTGATGCTGAGCTTACCATAGTGATTTCAAGCATTTCAATGGCATGCAAGCAGATTGCTTCCCTGGTTCAGAGAGCTAGCATTTCCAACCTTACTGGAGTTCAGGGTGCTGTCAATGTTCAGGGAGAAGATCAGAAGAAGCTCGACGTTGTTTCCAACGAGGTTTGAACGCTAAATCTTTCGTGTACTCAAGTATTACATTGCTAATTAATTGAACATTCAAGAATCTACAGTCAAGATCCCAGAGGGCCAATATTAGATTCAGAAATCAGTAATTTCTGTACTTCCAACTCCAACATATATTATTCCTCGTTTCAGAATTGTTCAAGGGATGTTTGAATATGAATATAATCAAACTCTGCAGTAGCATTTAATTGCCAATAAGAACAGGGCATCCGGGAGAACCTGATAATTATTCTTTTTTTATTGCTTGAATTGATTGTTGAGCTTGATTATCACTGAGGACGTGTAAACGGGTACCACTAACAGGTGTTTTCTACTTGCCTGAGATCAAGCGGAAGGACGGGGATCATTGCATCAGAAGAGGAGGACGTTCCTGTGGCTGTGGAGGAGAGTTACTCCGGCAACTACATTGTTGTATTTGATCCACTTGATGGATCGTCCAATATTGATGCTGCTGTATCCACAGGATCAATCTTTGGAATTTACAGCCCAAATGATGAGTGTCTTGCTGATATTGGCGATGACGCCACGGTATGTAATTGGCTCAAGCTTTCCTCCCTTTCATTTATTGATTCCACACACCATAGACAATTTGATCATGACATCTCAATACCAAGACACAATTAGTGGAATAAATGAAAATGAAATATAGAAGCTTTTGACAATTCCACTAATGAAATGCAGCTAGACACAGTGGAGCAGAGGTGCGTTGTGAACGTTTGCCAGCCAGGAAGTAACCTTCTTGCTGCAGGCTATTGCATGTACTCAAGCTCTGTGATCTTTGTACTCACCGTAGGAAATGGTGTGTTTGCATTCACATTGGATCCAATGTACGGAGAATTTGTACTCACTCAACAAAATATCCAAATACCAAAGGCCGGGAAGATCTATGCTTTTAACGAGGGGAACTACCAGTTGTGGGATGATAAGCTGAAGAAGTACATTGATGACCTCAAGGACCCCGGTCCGAGTGGCAAGCCCTACTCGGCCCGTTACATTGGCAGTTTGGTTGGTGACTTCCATAGGACACTGTTATATGGTGGCATTTATGGGTATCCCAGGGACAAGAAGAGCAAGAATGGCAAGCTGAGGCTTCTGTATGAGTGTGCTCCGATGAGCTTCATTGTTGAACAAGCAGGTGGCAAAGGCTCAGATGGACACCAGAGGATTCTTGATATTCAACCAATTGAGGTAAGTAATTCCGATTTTCTTACGGAATCTTCTTCTTTTTCCAGCTACCTTGAGACCTATACTGTTGTTTACTCTTCTTGATTTCCTCTACTTTATCATTTTGTTTTGCAGATACATCAACGAGTTCCTCTGTACATTGGAAGTAAGGAGGAAGTAGAGAAATTAGAGAAGTACCTAGCATGATGACAATGTAGTGATAAAATAAGATCAGTTTTTCTTAAATATAAATGCTCCTAGGCAATCCTCAAGTTCTTATTTTTCTTGTAATTCAGGAAATACATGAAGGCCAAGGGGAAATTGTCAACTTTTTGTTCTCATACAAAGAAGGTAAGATGTTGATTTTTATCAAAACTTAAAATATTTTAAAAGATTTCGAACAATTTAATTTTGTATAATCAATTTTAAACAAGAAATGAGAAAATAGTAACAATTCAATAGCTAACTCATTTTTATCTAATATTTCTATATAGGTCACAGTCCGATGTATAATTAGTAAATCTAAATTATGCCATTATTTTTGCACAAAATATATAACCTATAAGAATGGATACAAAGTGCATTAATATATTTTTTTTAAAAAAAAGAAATTCTTGTACACAACATCAGAGTTGTTGCAAGGCCAGGATAAAATTGTTGTTTGGAAGTTTGATTTGTTCGAGGAGTTTGGGAAAAAAAAATTTGTTTGGTTTGGAAAAAAGGTGGGAGTGTTGGCAAATGTTATAAGGATCTACGATTCTGGAATGCTAAAAGGCTATATAATTTGTCAGTCAGAAACAGAGTGTTCAATGACATAAAATACCATTAAGGAAAACTTCACATTCATAAATCAGCCTATGTTACATTTGCTAACCGTTTCTCTTGATAAAATAACAGCAAAACGATAAACCTTTCCCGAAACATCGTATTCTACCTCATAAGTAATAAACCTGATCCCAAGCCTCCTACTGACTTGTGCGTTTTTTAACTCTAAAAAATCCTCAAAAGGACAGCATCCTCCAGGCTTCATGTCTCATTGAATATATAGCGGCCGCCCCAACTAAATGGGTCTATGTCCTGAGACAAACACAAACCAACCTATGGGGTGAAGCCGTAGCGCGTGTTACTCTGCAAAGCCTGTTTTGGCTTCACGATAACGAATCGTGTTCGCACAATTGTCAAAAACTGGAAAGATAAGCCTGGCCTCTTCGTTGTCATTGAGATAGGGAGAGAAAGGAATGGCCGAAATGATACCAACTGCGTCTTGGAACATTCGGTCTTTGGGCTCTCCATCTCTTCCTTGTCGTCTCTCTCCTTTCCCTGTCTGCTCATCACAAAACAGGAGACACAACAGTATTACAGGAAGTTTCGGTCAAAGAATCCGCTGCGAAGCTGTAGGATTAGAAGCTCAAGCGACCCCAGCAGAGACCAAAAGAAAGAAAAACAGATACGAGATTGAGAACTTAACCACATGGCTTTTGAAACAAGAACAATCCGGTAATATAGATGCTGAGCTCACTATTGTCCTCTCGAGCATATCACTAGCTTGTAAACAGATTGCCTCCCTGCTTCAAAGGTCAAGCATTATCAACCTCACTGGAGCCCAGGGAACCATTAACATCCAGGGGGAAGATCAGAAAAAGCTCGACGTTATATCCAACGAGGTTGGTTCATTAGTTTTACCTAAGGGCTATATGTCTTTCATTAACACTCTTGGAAAATTCATGTCTTCCCTTTACAAAACTTGCATTCGGCAAAAAGGTTGATCTGGAAGTTGGTTTCCCTTTATTCTTGATTCAATTTTCCTCTTTACAAAGTAATGGTTGTGCCCAAGTCTGGATTCTGAGATAGCTACTTCAATTGCATTATGCAGTTATTCTGCAACTGCCTTAGATCCACTGGGAGAACTGGCATTATTGCATCAGAGGAAGAGGACACACCAGTAGCAGTAGAGGAAACGAACTCTGGAAACTATATTGTTGTGTTTGACCCCATTGACGGATCTTCCAACATTGACATAGCTTTAACCACTGGATCCATCTTTGGCATATACGGGCCAGAGAAACAATGCCTTATTGATACAGATAATGATTTAGAGGTAAAACAGCCAGATTTGCTATAACGATCCCAAGTCTTGCTTTTTCCCTTCCCCATAGATATCCCATTAGAGCATTTTTTTTGTTCTTTTCCCCGCAACTAAAAGCCCTCATCTCACACGTACTTACATATACCAACATCCCTAAGCTATTGATTCCGCAACTGATGTCGTTCAATGTTTTCTGAGCGGCAGCTGGACGAAGCAAAACAGAAGTGCATAGTAAGCGTTTGCCAGCCGGGTAGCAATTTACTGGCAGCAGGGTATTGCTTGTATTCAAGTTCAGTGGTCTTCACATTATCAATAGGGAAAGGGGTTTTTGCATTCACTCTAGATCCAGCATATGGAGAATTTGTTTTGACACATGAAGATATCAAGATACCAACGTCCGGCAGGATCTACTCCTTTAACGAAGGAAATTATGACTTATGGGATGACAATCTGAAGAAATACCTTGACCACATAAGGAAACCTGGTCCAAACGGTAAACCGTATTCTGCCCGTTACATTGGTTGCTTTGTCGGTGAAATCCACCGAATGTTGTTATATGGTGGAATTTATGGGAACCCGAAGAACAAGAACATGAAAAGCGGAAATTTGAGGCTTTTGTATGAATGTGCACCAATGAGCCATTTAGTGGAACAGGCTAGAGGAAAAGCCACAGATGGTATCCAGAGAATACTTGATATCAAGCCTGACAGGGTAAAACCTTTTGCTCCTTAAATGAAATGAACAGGCATAGGCTAGAGATTACCTCTTGAAATGACACTTAAAAAGACTCACCCCATGCCACATTCTAGACTTTGCCTAATGTGATACACAACAAAATCTATGAATTTAACTAAGCAATTCTCTTTTGGCAGATTCATCAACGCACTCCAATCTTTATTGGAAGCCCCTATGAGGTCGACAAACTGGAGAAATACTTGGCTTCAGAGCAGGAAGTCTAGATGTACCAACCTTGCTCTTTCACATAATTCCACTTCATTTCAGCAGTTTACAGTAAGGATTGCATAAGTCATTACATCAAGCATACAGCATTATCTAAACCAAAAAGGATAAAACGTTTCCCACCAGCCCTCATGATTGCTTGTAACTTATCAATTTTTCAAAATAGATAAAGAACATGATCTTAAATATTGACCATTAGTTCCAGTTTAGTAAGAACATTGAACAATGCAAAAGAATATGTCACGAGTGCTGTACTGGTATCATGTCAGCATAAAAATTCATCTGCTATACCAATCCAGTCAGTCTTCAGCTGGCAAAATTTCTTGATCCAAAAGGCTCCTTTGACTTTTAACTGCCATAAAAAGATCCTGTCACGCTTTTGTGCCTTCATTAAAATCTAAAAACCGAGCAAAAGAATTTACCTGGGCTCAAAATCTTGATACATTTAGTTACAGCTCTAAGTGTTTTTACAGAATCTGAACCTAACATTCAAAAATATAAAACTCAGGATTCATTCAAAATAATGAGAAAGAATGGAATTGCATAAGAGAGCACTTATACTACCTGATAAATTCATGTCCTTATCTGAAAGAATTTCTGTCACAGTTGACGAGACTTGAGACATAAATTGGTTAGCACCTATATTTACACTTCCAGATTTTCCTGGTGACCTGCATAAATATTATGATTCACAAAAAAGAATTAAAACTTAGTAGCAGTCCCTTTAAAGCACACAATAGAGAGATTACGTTCAAAGGAATGAAACTTACCACGAAGTAGAGTCTGGAGAAGAACCTATACCTTGTTGACAAGAGTAACTAATTCCCTCACCACCATCAAGATCAAAATCAACTAACAGTTCAGAAAAGTTAATATCTCCTAAAGCATCGAAATGAGCCAAATCCAAGTCCAGAATGTCAGCCTCCTTGACAGATTCAGATGGTGAAATCTCATTACAATATGGTTCCTCTGAAGTAGTAGTTTGAGTTTCATGGGCATCAAAATTTAGCCTTCCTTTGACATGATCTCTCTTGCTAGGCCTTGTTAAGTTTGTCTTAAGCGGAGAGGACGTAGAAATATGTTGATTGATTGAGTAGTAGGCTATCTGCTTCGCAGGGCTTACTTGGATGGTCTCCGAGGAGATTATAGTGCAGTTAGTTGAAGTGAATTTCTGAGGCACATCTTTAACAGAATTCACCGTTGAACCAATTTCCAATGGAGAAGCAGACTTGTCAGCCTGGGAAGAGGATGCTAGGGGGGGTGTTTCAGGTCCAGAGGAATTAGTTGGTGGGGATTGAGCAGCCTGATTGAACAAGCACTTTACAACATGTGAATTTTGAACAGCATTATATCCTTCAACTGCTGACTCACCAGATGCATTAGCATGAGAAATTAATTTAGCTGCAGTATGCTTCTGAGGAATTTCTTGATTATCCTCTCCATTGCAAAGTTTTGAACATATGCTAGTATCTGCAAGAGAGAAGAAAAAAAATCAGTAAATTTCTATTTTAAGGTGCAAAATGCTTTAAAAAGACTAACTTTAGCAAGAATTACCTTTGAGTGGCAGTTCCTTGGTGGTTGAACTTCTACGGGTTCTCTTGGTAATAGGAGGAGCACCTGCCACATCTTTGGAGCCCTTTCTCTTTGAATCTTTATGACTGGTTATTGGACTAGAAATACTTGTCAGATACAATGGCTCCGATGTGGATATCACTGCTGGGGTAGTTTTGACAGAATAACCTGATAAAGGAACCATATGTGAGGTCACTGGTGAACAAGTTATCAATTGCTAAAACAGATGTTGTGGCTGCTTGATATTGCAAGCGCAAATGACAATGACTTCTTAAGAGGCCATCTTTTTTTTTTTTTTCATTTGCAGTCAATAGAAGAATTTTCAACATTGCACAGACATAAGAAATGGCTATCCCGAATTATGAACCCTTCCCTAATTCTGGGAATACAATCCTTTGTTACAATAATTTCTAAATAGTCTGGGTAGGGGACAGACAGATGCCCCTTCTAAAATAAGGATCTCCATTTCAACTCCCACTTCTTGATATGTACGCCAGGACACTTCCTGGTGTACATTTCCTGCTGACAGATAGGTGAACAATTGGCTTCGGCAACATATATTTACTAAATCAGTATGTAACATATGGAAGAAAAACAATGTTCAATTACTAGATTCACCCCAGGTTTATCAAGTCACAGAAAATGTGTAGCCATTCTAGATCTGGACTGTAACTATAGCTTTGGCATGGGTGATTCTTCACCCATAAGTCCTAATTCTTATCCTAATCTTTCCAATCTTTGCGAAAGAAATAAAAAACACAGCCTCAGTATGACAAAACAGATCAAATTGCAGAACGCAAACACCAGAGATGCTGACAAAGAATATTCAGAACAACAGAATACTTTGTAAACAGCCAATTTTACAATTTGTGCAGCAGACTTTTATTAACAAACGCTGGGTCACACTACTACATAATCAATTGAAATTCAAAATCTATGAGAAAAAAAAATTAAAAACAAATCCTATGGTACCTGCCGGGGACCCAATGGGCAGCTCAACTGTGGGAACACTAATACCCGATTTGGGCACTGCAGATGCGACGTTAGGCGCCGGCAGTTGCCGAGGAGGAGGAGGAGGCGGCGGGGTAACCACATGAGCACTAGCGTTGAAAGCATTCATTACATCTTGCATGCCCCTTAGCAGATTGTGGACCCGGAACTTCTCTTGCTCTAGGCGGCACCGTTCTTGATCCAGGAACACTTTTTGTTCCTTCAATCGTATGTATTCGTCTAACATTGCACTCAAACTCAGTAAACTCTTTGGAGCCTAAAGCAAATCCCAAAACAAAATTAAAGATAAATCGTGCCACAAAAAAAAAAAAAAAAATCAAAGCTCGCAAACATAAAAGCAGAAGAAAAAGCTAACCTCCTGAACAGGGGACCTGGAGATGAGATTGGAAGCTTCGCATCTGAAAGTGGAGCGGGTTTGGGCATAGTTGTTGTCGGAAAGGTAACGATCGACGATGAATGCGATCTGGACTGGGGTTACCTTCCCTTTCCCGAGATTTTCTACTTTTCTTGATTTACTAGTTTTACCTGTGCTACAACTTTGCTTCGCCATGGCTTTCCCTCCTAATTCTGTTCTCACGAAAAGCTTTGGAGAAGCAGAATGAGAGACTGGCTTCTCAGGGGAAGATGGAACAGGAAATGAGAGAGAAATGAGGGAATACAGAGATGAAGGGGAAAGACGCGGGAGAATTCAAAAATTTTGGAGTGACAATTGGGTCTGGACCAATATCTCCCCGCCCCTACTAATACTACACTTTACGCGGCTAATGTTTTTGGGGACTCCCTCCCATCCATCCCGCCTCTCGGCCTTTGGCCCTTTAGTACATTATTATACATTGGCGCTAAACTTTGAGTTTCGTGTCAGATAGTTGAAAACTATTTTTAAAAGTAAAAAAGTTTTTTAGTTCATACGTCATTAATCTCTTAATTAGAGGGAGGTAATAATTTATATAAAATTAAATATTGTGTAAAATTTTTTTATCATATCAAATGAAATATTCAGTTTGGAATGGATACGGGTGACTTATTATATACAGGTAATATATTTTAAATTTGATTATATCTTTTAATAGTAAAAAATAAAATTATATTATATACACTAATTAAAAAATAAGAACTTTTAATATTTATCACCACTTAATAAGGATTGTAAATAATAAAATGTAGTTTGATGGATGACGTTAATTTTTAACGGTCGTCTATCATATTTATGCCTCTTAAAATTGGAGGTTCAATGAATCGAGTGCTTTTTTTTATTTATTTTAACAATTAAATGTCTAATTATTAAAAAATCTTTATGATTAGTTTTTAATTTGACCCTTGAAGATATATAGAAATCTAAATAAAAATGGTATATACTAAGTTTGCGATTTAATAAAAATATTTTTTAAAAAAAAACAATAGATATAAGGCTATCAGTGGATTGCAATTTTACTCAAACTAAAAATTTATTCTAATTTAAAATAATTTTCTCTCCTCGATAGCTGTTATATATTTAAAACATATTATATACTATCTCTTTTAACTCCACTTATACCCCACATTCACTTCACATATTTAATAATTTTTTATTATATTCAAACAAATTCATCTCAATCTAATTTTTATTCAAATATACCCTAAGTTCACGATTCAATCTTTAAAGGCCTGAGATCGCCGAGTATTGGAAGACCCAGCAACCTTTAACGTTGACAAGGACGCCGATCTCTCCAAGTGGGGAAGGTATGTTAGATCACTGAGTTTAACCCAAAGGCATGCGGGGTGGTGCCTGGACCACTCATGAGTTAGACCATGCCAACCAGCAAGCAAACCTAAAGGACGGGGAGATTTTATTGAAAATTGGTGTCAAGATGAGATGATGGAATCGTGAAGGATTAGGGTGTGAGATAAGTTATGGGGCAAGAACCAAGGCTTAGGTAAGGTTCTCGAACTTAACAAAATACTGAACCAAGACATGGTAGGTAGACTTAGCTATGCATGCGTGGCCCAGACAGACATGATATGAGCATAGGCCCGAGTTGTGTTGCAGACCTGCGGACTGGTTCATGACTAATGGGCTTGGTTCTCCGGTTTGGTCCTCAAACAGGAGACAAAGTCTAAGTGATAGATGGAGTCTTATCCAATACTAAGTCCAAGATGTTATCCCAAGGGATAGGGATGAGGTGGGTTGATCTAATTGTGGAGATATTCCAAAGACATGTAGTTGAGTTCAAGTCAGAATCTATTTCCTAATGGCTTGAGGACTACTCCAAGAAAACTCTATAAATAGCCTAGGCATTCATTTATAATCACATCATCTCATAATGAGCATTTGTATAGAAAGAATGCATAAGAGACTAGACAAAATTTGGGAGGAAATCTAGTACAAGCCAGAAGTTGAAAGAAAAAAAGAAAATGAGAAGATGGGAGAAAGATAGAAAATAAATGAAATGAGAGGAGAGAAGACCAATAATCAGTTATAGTGTTTCATTAAATATAAAAAGAAAAGAAACGAAAAATGCCACGTTTGGAGGAAAGAATAGAAAGAATACTATTTGAGTTTACATTTTTTATCCACTAATTTAATGTAACAATATTAAATATTATATTTATTAATGATATATTAATCCGTTTACTAAAGATTCATTAAATGGAATTTTTTCTCCTTTTATTTCCGTCCATTTTTGAAACAGAAACGAGGTTGAAATTTTTATACGAAATTTAATTTCTTTTTCTTTTTTGTTTATAAAAAACTAATTGAGACGCTTAAAATTTAAACCATTTTCCTTTCATTTTTCTCCATTTCCCTCAATCCAACAAGTTATAAAAATAACTAAGTTTGACTTATTAACTCATTCCATCCCACCATGTTAAAGACTTTCTGACAAAGCAAATAAGGATGTGTTTGAATTAAGGGATAGTTTGCGAGTTACTATTTGGGGTGAAAAGAAATGATTTGGGTAAAAGAGGAGCCACCTTCCTCTGTTTGCGAGTTTTTGAAAGAAATAGAAGAAAAGATTTCCAAATTGGAAAACCATGAATGCTCAAGGGAAGGGAAGTTGGTGTTTTGTGAAATTACAAGCATATCATTCTTCTTTCCCTTCTTCTCAAATTAGGGTTTACTAGTTGTTGCGCTACCGCCATCACTTCTAGGCTTTACCATTGCCACCAACATCACTGTTTAGATTTGGTCAATAGATAACTTGATCAAGGTCTGTGAGAAGAGATAGAGAATTAATAGGTTGAAGATGAAGTAATTAGTGAAATTTTGTGTTTGATTTTGGCAGAAAATTAGAAACTTTGTGATTGAGATTCAAAGGAGAAAGTAGTGTAGATATTTGCAATGGTGATGGTGATTGTGACAGTGACGGTGGTTGTGGTGGAGTGATGAAACTTACAAAATTAGACATTCAGATGAAATAGACGACAGTGGAGGGATGTGAAGACGGTGGAATGTGCTACAGTTGAAAAAGTTAAGGTTATTTTTGAAAAATTACTTCTTTAATGGCCTTTCTCTAATTTTCTCTTCAAACTAAAACAAAAAAAACATCTTATCTCTTTAAACTTCCATATAACACTAAACATAAATCACTTCCCTTTCTTTTCTTTTCTTTTCTTTCATAACTTAATATTTCTCTTATTTTCTTTTCTCTCGTAAACTTACAAACTAGCCCTAAGACAAAGAAGGGAAGAGGAAATGAGAATAGTTAAAAAGGAAAAGATAATAGAGGAGGATAAATAAAATGACTGAATATTTATGGTAGTTAATTAAAAGCAGTTGAGATATATTAATTTTATTTCCCTTTGCTTTTGTCAATGTTTATAGCACATTTGGATTGGGAGAAACAGAGGGAGAGGAGAAGGGCAGGAATAGAGAATTTGGGTTTTATATGTTTGTATTCATTAAAAAAAAAAAAGAGAAAGGAATAGGAAGAGAATGAAGATATTAGATTTAGTATAAAAAGTTATAACCTCATTTTTTATTTAAAAGTTTGCAGAAACAGTGAGAAATAAAATTTCATTCAATGAAAGGAAATACTCCCTCCACTCATTTTTATTTGTCCATTTTAATGAAGATTTTTGTCTCAATTTATCCGTCCTATTAACAAATCAAGACTATATTAATTATTATTTTTCCACACATATCCATCTTTAATGCAATGAATATTGTGCAGTTGTAGTGGGAAATAGAAGTAAATTAAATATACTCACAACACATAAAATTTTAGAATTTAATTACTCCTTAATAAAGAGAGAGATTCTTTAAGGGTAAAATAGAAAATGTTAATTAATTAAACGAAAAATCTTATTTTCTTAAAACTTGTTGTTAAAAATGGCAATTTTCAGAGTTAATAACTTTTAACTCGTGATTAGTTAATCTAAAACAATTAAAGAGAGTTGTTCTTGATATGTTAGAGATTGTTTTGATTATGGTAGAAGTCATTTTCATGGTGGGAATTCATAATTAAATGTCATTAAAATTGAGTATTTAACAATTTGGAAACATGAGTCCCACATGGAAAAAATTGAAGAGTGTAAGTGTGGAAGCCTTTATATACTAAAAGGCTTTTCTATAGACTTGATAAAAAAGCTCAAGGTATTGGGGATGCCACGTGTGTGCGCCACCCAGCCTGGGCTTGGGCTTGGCCTATGTTTTCATGGTCCTCTCTTTTTATTTGGCCTAATTAATTCTAATTGAAAAGGAAAAGGAAATATTAAAATTGATTAGAACTAGGGTCTCCTAATTCGAATTGATTTTAGTTTTTCCCTAGAGGCGATATTAAAAGAAAAAGAAATAGAATTGCCGCTGAGATTGTTTTTTTTTTTTTCCGGGTTTTGCTTTATTGAGAGAAACATCGCTTCTTCGGTTCTCCCTATCACGATCCATAGAATTGAGGAGATTTTCGAGGTGATTGCAGTTGGTGTGCGTCGACGGCGATCTGAGGCCGTCTTATCCTATAAGGAGAGTCGATGTATCAATCGCACTAGAGTTTGACGAATAACTTTTTGAAGGCAAACCAACATTGAACTGGTGATTAGTCAGCATTTCTGTCTATTGCATCGCAGCTTATCCAGATGAGAGCTGGCACCGAGTACGTTTTGACAGAACCGCGAGCAAGTCTCTCAGGTCCATTATTGACTTATCTATTAATTTTGAATTATGTCTAGTTACTTTATATTTAGACTGTTTGGCCTTGTCGACTTTGTTGATATTTGATAATTGCATTTGTTAGAGCCCTGATCGGATGTAGACGGTGCTTGTTCAATTCAATATATTGTGTCTAATACTTATGAATCGGTTAAAATAGAGAAGATAAAAGAGGACAGAGAGAATAGATGTTTGAACAAGGCTATGGTTTCACCGACAAGGCAACCAATGTAACGGCCAGAATATGGTTTACCGTTTGGACCAGGTTTCCTTAGGTAGCCAAGGTATTTCTTCAAATTGTCATCCCATAAGTCATAATTTCCCTCTTTAAAGCAAATCTGGCAATTTTACCTGTAAATCATTATCTGTATCAATAAGGCATTGTTTCTTTAGCCCGTATATGCCAAAGATGGATCCAGTGGTTAAAGCTATGTCAATGTTGGAAGATCCGTCAATGGGGTCAAACACGACTATATAGTTTCCAGAGTTCGTTTCCTCTACTGCTATGGGTGTGTCCTTTTCCTCTTATGCAATAATGCCAGTCCTCCCAGTGGATCTTAGGCAGTTGTAGAATAACTACATAATGTAATTGAAGTAGCTATCTCAGAATCCAGATTTGGGCACAACCCTTACTTTGTAAAGAGGAAAAATGAATCAAGAATAAAGGGAAACCAAATTCCAGACCAACCTTTTTACCGAATGCACATTTTGTAAAGGGAAGACATGAATGTTACGAGAGTGTTAATGAAAGACATTTTAGCTCTTAGGTAAAACAAATGAACCAGCCACGTCAAGCTTTTTCTGTTCTTCCCCCTGGATGTTAATGGTTCCTTGGGCTCCAGTGAGGTTGATAATGCTTGGCATTTGAAGCCGGGAGGCAATCTGTTTACAAGCTAGTGATATGCTCAAGAGGACAATAGTGAGCTCAGCATCTATATGACTGGATTGTTCTTGTTTCAAAAGCCATGTAGTTAAAGAAGAAATTCAGAACTAGAAGTCTTTTGCTATTGTTTTATTACTCAATTGTTTTTTCTTACTTTCACGAAACAATGGACTACAATATATAATACTGCTCATCAAGCCTAGAGCCGTAAATATTGCAGCTAAACTAGGAGAATATCAAAGATACAAGAAATAATATAATTGGAGATATGAGAAGTTTCCTATATCAAAATGAACTACCCTTTATGTAGGAAGTTATTGCTCCTAAGTTTCCTTGACACCAACCACATCCCTTGACTAGATATCAATAATCTCATAAGCACAATCTTCCTTATTTCTTCAAAATCGTATGACAAAATCTTATGAATGAGATACTCCTTATTACTCCAGCTCATGAGTCAACGTTGTCAATACCCTCCCACAAATTGTACGGGGACTAAAAACACAATTTGGGCCTAAAGTGAGATAATGTAGCCTCGGGAACAGACTTAGTGAAGATTTCAGCAACCTGATGAGTCGAAGGGATATGCTTAGTGACAAGTAACCCACGAGCAACACGTTCACGTACAAAATGATAGTCCAGTTCAATATGTTTACTTCGAGCATGGAACACGGGATTGATAGTCATGTAGAGTGCATTGATATTATCACAATAAAAGAGTTGGTGTAGAAGGAAGAGAGACACGAAGATCACTGAGAAGATAAATAAGCCAGGTAAGCTCAGCTGCCGTATTAGCCATGGCACAATGCTCGGCTTCGGTACTGGAATGAGAAATAGAATGCTGTTTCTTTGCACACCAGGAAATAAGATTGGAGCCAAGAAAAACACAATAGCCGGTAGTTGACCGGAGTGTGAGAGGACAGCCCTCCCAGTCAGCATCGAAAAAAGTAGAGAAGGCAAGTGTAGTGTTGGAGAAAATAGTTAAGCCCATAGAGAGGGTTCCTTTAAGATACCGAAGAACGCAGTGAACCAATTTGAGGTGAGCAGTTGTAGGAGCATGCATGAACTGTGAGACATAGTTGACACTGTAGGAGAGATCAGGACGCGTCAAGGTGAGATATTGCAATGCACCAACAAGGCCACGATAGTGACTAGGATCGTCAAGAGGAGGAGCAAATTCCAGAGGGTGGAGCTTGACATCCAACGGAGTAGACATAGGCTTACAGTCGAGCATTTGAGAGCGCTCAAGAATTGAGAGAGCATAGTGAGTCTGCGAGAGATGAAGACCATCAGCTGTAGGTAAAATTACAACTCCAAGGAAATGATGAATAGGACCGAGATCCTTCATTGAAAATTCATGGCTTAATGTTTGAACAAAGGAGGTGACCAGTGCTGATGAAGATCCTGTGAGAAGCATGTCATCAACATATAGAAGTAAAACAAGAACACCTTGACCTGAGTGACGGATAAAGAGAGAAGGATCAGCAAGACTACAAAAAAATCCACAAGAAAGGAGAAATGTACTGAGCCTATCAAACCAGGCACGAGGCGCCTGTTTAAGTCCATAAAGAGCACGCTGAAGTTTACAAACATGAGTCGGAAATTGAGAGTCAGTCATACCTGGAGGTTGTTCCATATATATATATCTTCAATAATGTGACCATGTAGGAATGCATTTTTTACGTCCAATTGACGAATAGGCCAATGTTGTACAAGAGCAACAGTTAAAATTAAACGAATTGTACCTGAACGAATACCAGGGGAGAAAGTCTCCGTATAATCAAGCCCATGGATCTGATGATACCCTTTAGCAACTAAGCGGGCGTTAAGGCGATCTAATGTTCCATCAGGTTTAAGTTTTTGGAACCAATTACATGCATGTCAGGAGTTTGAGGTGCTAACCACCAGGTCTGATTTTGATGAAGTGCAGTGAGTTCTTCAATCATGGCATTTTTCCTTCCTAAATGAGACATGGCGGATTTTACCGTTGTTGGTTCTCGTGGTACAGGCGGTGGAACATCAATAGCTAATGCATACTTAGGATTGGGCTTAATGATTCCACGTTGAGAGCGAGTAGTCATAGAATGTGTGCCAGGTGCAGAGCAGGTTTGCGGAGGATTGTCACCATCAAGGAGGGCAGCTTCAGGTGCAGTATCCATAGTAGAAATTGGTGGTATATGGGCAGATGAGGAAGCAGCGGAGTCTGAGACACTTATCTTAGAATTATTGGGCAAAGTAGGCTGCATTGTATCAATAGAAGTGGAAGGAGTCACAGGTGTTGGTAGTGGAAAATGAGAATGCGGATGTGAGCAAGACTCTGGTGCAGTGGTACCGGAATCATCAGAAACACAAGAAGGCAGCCAAGAATAAAAAATGTGATTCACATGAGCACCTGACAAAGTAGAATTGGAAGATTTAAATGGGAAAACAGTTTCATCAAAGGCAACATGTCGTGAAAACATTTGTATCCTTTGTACTTCTCACTGTAACCTACAAAAACACAGAGAACAGGTTTTGGATCAAACTTGTTGGTTTTGGTATCCCATGTGTATGGGAAACATTTGGATCCAAACACACGAAGAGATTTATAATCTGGATGTCTCCCATGCAGCATGAAGTATGGAGTATCAAAATTGAGAGACGATGACGGTAACCGATTAAGTAGAAACACATCGGTAGAAAAAGCTTCTAACCATAGGTGTAAAGGTGCATGGCTATGGAATAACATTGTCATACCCAATTCTCATATAATACGATGCCTACGCTCAACCATACCTATTTGTTCAGGAGTGTATGGGCATGAAATCTGATGAACAATGCATGTAGCAAGAAAGTGGGATGATAGGCGAGAATTAACAAATTCTCCACCACCATCAGAATGAAACACTTTTATTTTTTTATTAAACTGGCGCTTAACATATTGTTCAAAAGCTAGAAAAGCAATAAAGAAATCAAATTTGTTACGTAAAGGAATAATCCAAGTATATTTGGTGAAATCATCAACTAAACATGCATAAAAACGAAACTTGCTAATAGAAGAAACTGGAGCAAGACCCCAGAGATCACAATGTATCTTATCAAAAGCATTTAAATTAGAGTGTTTAGATAAACTAAAAGGTCGTTTGCTTAATTTCCCTAACTGGCAGCTATCACATAAATGATCTGCTCTCGATAGACCGATAACTTCAATCAATCCTTTATTCTTTAACAACTGAACTGTAGAATATTGTGGATGGCCTAAGCGGTGATGCCATACATCTGTTGTACCTGATTTAAATCGGTACGAGAAATACGCTTTAGGCTCATCTGACAAAACATATAGATTACCTTTCCGTCGGCCGATTAGGAGTGGACGACTTATGTTCCATTCCTTTACACAAAAATTAAGATTAGAAAATTCACAATTAACAGGAAATTGAGATGTTAGTTGGCTTACATAAAGTAAATTTTTCTTCAAGTTAGGTACAAAAAGAACATCGCGAAGAGGTAACATGTTATTTTGTTGTTTGATAAAAGAGTTTCCAATACCTGTTATTGGTAAAGAAGACCCATCCCCAATAACAATGGAATCTGTGCCATTATAGCTATTAAGATGTGTTAACATACCTTGCTGTCCAGTCATATGATTGGAAGCCCCAGTATCGGAAGTCCACTCTGTGTCAACAACAGAAGTATCCAATGTAAGCGCTGCTAATGCTTGTGGTAGCTCATGGTTCTGATTTGTCTTTTTCAGTAACCACCAACAAATTTTGGCGATATGACCTGATTTGTCACATAATTGACAAATGGAGTCCCGATACAATTCCCTTTTAGCAGCAGTCATTCGACGCTCTCCAGGTGGTGGTGGTCTACGTTGTTGCTGATTAGAGGCGCCTAAGTATCTTTGTGTTTGATCACGAGACTGTTGTGTGTGAAATCCTCGATCTGTAGATGTGAAGCTGCTGGTTTGATTTTGAGATAGAGGGCGTGTCTATTTTTGTTGTTGCCCATAGAAGGCCAACTGTGGAGTGAGATGGGAGAGCGCAATATCAGATTAATTTGAAAACCAGTGCCGACGATGATCAAGATTCTGTAGTTGTGAGATCAACTCCTGATAGGTTGGCCTTGGAGGTTTTAACATCGTCGTGGTGAAAGTTTCATACTGAGGACCAAGACCTGTAAGGAGACAAAACAAAATTTCTTGGTCAGAAATAGGTTTTCCAATCGCTGCAAGATTATCACAAAGTCCTTTGAAAACTCGAATATGTTCTACAATGGTTATGTGTTCATCCTTGCGCAAATATGTGAGTTGTTGTCGAAGTGTAAACTCTTGCTCTTGAGAGTCTTGTGCATATGCTTCTTTGAGTGCTTCCCATACTGCAGATGCAGCGTCTATGCCAATGATGAGACCAAGAGCTTCTTCGGAGAGAGTCCCAATGATCCAACCCCTAAGAAGCCGATCCGATTTGCGCTAGTCAACAAATGCTTTTGTTAACGTGATTGAGGTGCTTTCATTGTTTGTGGTATTTGATTCTATTGTGGTAAATTTTTCTGGAATAGGAGTATCTTTGGTAAGATGATGAATGAGGTCTTGGCTTTCTGCTAGGCTTAATACTTGTTCTCTCCATAATGGGTAATTGGATGGAGTGAGTTTTAGGGTAACGAAGTTACCAACGTTTAACGATAAAGAGGTCATGGTGGAAGAAACAGAGATCGATGCTCTGATACCAAGAAGAAATTCAGAACTGGAAATCTCTTGCTATTGTTTTATTACTCAATTGTTTTTTCTTACTTTCACGAAACAATGGACTACAATATATAATACTGCTTATCAAGCCTAGAGTCGTAAATATTGCAGCTAAACTAGGAGAATATCAAAGATACAAGAAATAATATAATTGGAGATATGAGAAGTTTCCTATATCAAAATGAACTACCCTTTCTGTAGGAAGTTATTGCTCCTAAATTTCCTTGACACCAACCACATCCCTTGACTAGATATCAATAATCTCATGAGCACAATCTTCCTTATTTCTCCAAAATCGTATGACAAAATCCTATGAATGAGATACTCCTTATTACTCCAGCTCACGAGTCAACGTTGCCAATCGTTAAGTTCTCAATCTCGCATCTGTTTTTCATTTTTTTGGTCTCTTCTGGTGCCGCTTGTGCTTCTAATCCTACTGCTTCACAGCGGATTCTTTGATAGCAAAAAACGCACAATTCAGGAAAAGGCTTGGGATCAGGCTTATTACTTACTAGTGGGCGGTTTTGCACTACGTGCAAATATTTTGTCCGGTAATTAAATAATTTTATAAAAACTTAAAATTTAATAAATTCTATAAATATGTATTAATTACACCAAGTATATTTATAAATTTTTAATATACAACTCTTGTCATGATATGTAGGCGAACAAATAAAATTCTTCCTAAGAAACTTCTCTCAATTCCTTTTGCACTTCTATGGATTAAATTCTTTTAATTTTTCTATAGAAAAATGCTATTTTGCTTGTCATATAGGTTGTGAAAATAGGGCATGAATGTTAAATAGTAATATAGATATTATTTGAGTTGTATAAAAATATAAGACATGCAAAAGCTTCTTACCAGACAAATAAGAAAAATATTGGAAGTGAATGAGAGATTTGAAATGTTACATGAATTTTGGCTCATTTAGATTATTCTTGTATTAAAAACTTAGAATATAAAGATAAAATGAGGAATTTAAAGCTGAAAAGGATAACATATATAAAAGAATATATTAAATGGTAATGTTATAAAATTTTTAGAGAACAAAAAGTAAATTTTAAAAAGATATTTCTAAAAAAAATTAATTTTGTAAAGACAAACATGAAAATTTAAAATTTTTTCGAGAGTGGTCTGTCATTGTTGAAAACTTACCAAAAAGAAATGGAAACTCAAGTTCAAATAATCTTTACCATAGAGATTGATTACGAAATTTCCATTGACTTTGCCAATCTAAAGTAAATTGTTTTTACAATTATTCTCACATCATCTGCTATATATACTATTAAGCACGAGTCAAACAAGTTGTTATCCAATAACAATATGGACATTTGCTAATGAAACTATTCTTATGATCCAAAAGTATAACATCACATCCTGTTTTGGTAAAAAAAAAAAAAGCTCACAAGCCATGACCATAGCTAGAATGCAATCTCATAGGAAGCTTTTTGGGTATTTTCTTGAAACTCTTGCATTGCATCCCAAAGCAGTCATTTTCTCCAAAATAAAATGAATCTTTGTCGTGACTCATCTTTTGGCAACGTTTCTCCTGGCTTTCTATATATACTAAAATTATAACATATGAAATTGTTTGTCTATTCAAATCTTTAGTATTATTAATATTAATATTTAACGTATAAAAAAATAATTGTAGTATATTAATAACATATTAATTATTTATTTTTAATAGCTACAAAACGTAAATATATTAACCTTTTCTACTCCCCTCACTATTCGTTATTATTAAGAAAGTAATAATTTTATAATTGATATTTATAATTAACAACATTTATAATATTCATAATTTAAAATTAAAATATGATAAAATATCTAAATTATCCATAACGACTAAACAAATTTTTTAAGTGTTAAAAATGTAAGATAAGTATGCTAATAAGATCAAGATCATTGATAATGAAATACATACCATTTTATTAGAATTATGTCGTTGATTATTACAATTAGAGAAGAAAAAAAAGTTAAAAAATTTTATAATGTTATGAATTATTGGAATCTCCATTAATTAGTGGAGGCTCCACTAATTATGGATTTATGTGAATTATTAGAAGATTTTTATGGATGTCCACCATTTAGTGGAGACACCATTAATTGAAGATGATGTATGCCATGATGTATTTCACTAATTAGAGCTCTATAAATAGAGCTATTCTCTAAGCTTGTAATACACCATCATTTTGTGAAAGAAAGATTAGTGAAAGAAAGATTAGAGAAAGAATTGTGAGAGAAAGAAAGAGAGAAGTTTGAAGAGAAATTCTTGTGCAAAGAATAGTTAGAATTTTCTTAGTGTGTAGTGTGTAGATTTTATTCTAACACTACCCTAATTTTATAACACGTTATCAGCACGAGTCTCTGCCGTTATGAAAGCCAGAAGACAGGTACGCATTTATTGATCTCGCTAAATTCGAATTTGTAACCCTTGATATTTCTGAAATAAAAATTTATGTTATACAAAAATGCATCTAAATGCTAAAAAAAGAAGATCCATATGTCATGTGGATAAAAAGAAAGATTTGACCACCCGAAGATGGTCGTACTACCCATCGCACGGTATGAATGGTTGCACCTGAAGTTGCAAGATTGTAAAACCGTGAACTCCGTGATGTATAAAACTACATCTTAGTTAAAAATTTTACGGAGAAAAAGTTATTGATGAAGTTATATTGGAGAAGACATTCTCCACTTTTCATGTCCTACAGTAATAATATCGAGAAAAATGGTATCCCAAATTGATAAATTTAACATGAGTTATTATTGAGAAATCATGAAGCCGGATGAATCGGCTCAACAAAGACTCTGAAGTGAATGTTGTTGGCTCCAGCAGAAGCCATCGTTATAGTCGTAGTTGTGGCAGATGGCCGTGGTTATGGTCATGGACACACTCGATATTTCCCTTATCATAGAGAAATACGGCCACCTGAAGTGGAACAGAAAAGATAATAAGGGAAAAAGATATTTCCATTAATAATAAGCATCATATCTTTTATTCATATCACTAATGTTCATATGAACTTGAGGATACATGCTTATAGTTGCTCTTTTGTAATTGAGTCGACAAATGTAAGATGAAGGTTTGTAATTGTTCTTTTTCAATATTTACATTAGAGGAAACTAAACAATTAGTAATTATGGACTTCAACTCCTCTTTTTCGACATCCTCCTCCTTTTCTTTCCCCTTTGAGCCAGCATCGAGACTAGCAGCAGAATTAGCCGTAAAATTACTGCGAAATGAGTCTTGAGATTTTATGATCTCCTTAAGTTTATTATATTTCTTATTATATTTGGCCTTGAAGCATGCTTGTCTCAATTTCTGTGTTTGGTCCTCTAACTGCGTATTAGGACTTTCTTCTACCAACTGTTTTTCACATTCCAGTATCGCAATGGCTTCTTTTAATTTCTTCTCAGCCATATGTCCTCCTTCTTCTTTATTTTGCATATCCTGTAAATTGAAGTGATAACATCGGTTATTTACTTATAAATCTTTCATAGTTTCATACTTGCAAATTATAAGTATGTATGAGAGAGAACCTGAACATTCTTAATTATGGTCTCCAAGCTCACCAACTTCCTGTGAGGCCATCGACGAATTCCTAACTCCCTACATCTTTTCTTGAGACAAAGTTATGCCAATATTCAATTCTTTGGTCGCGCTCTTGATTGGTAGGTAAAAGTATCTGCGAAATTGTTTCTCTTGATAGTGTCTCGGGAGTTATTGCCCTTCTTCTCTCTCTCGCCTCTTAATCATCTTCTTCTCCCCAGGAATTTTGTCTGCAATAATATCTTGAACTTCGATATTATGCATTTCATGAGTACTTACTTCGACTTCGTTGCCAAGACCACTCATTATTTCTCCTAAAAAAAAAAGAAAATAATATCAGTAAAGGTAATACCATTCAAAATCCATGTTTAAATGTATAATAACCTGGAAACATATTCTGGCTTTGTTCAAAATCCATTAGAGAGTAGAAAGGATCATGCACAAGCATATCCTCATTCAAAGGAATAGCATCAAGAGGAACGAGTATCAAAAGCGAGTCTCTTGTAAGGGCGAGATCAACTTGGTCCAAAGCGGTATGTTCAAAACTTCCATCGATTTACATAAAAAACAAACCAAAAGAGAGTTTAATTTCATTATCAAGCACACTAAAAACCAATGGAAGCCATCAAAGGTATCTCACCTGAAATTAGGAGGAAGCGGTTGGTTTGGAAAGGAAAACATATCAAAATCTTCTGTGTTCGAATTAGGCAGAAGCGGTTGGTTTGGAAATGAAAATACATCAACATCTGCTGCAAAAACTAAGTCAAAATTTGACCATGTCTCAAATGAATTACGAGTCTCCATATCTGCTTTGTGATTTTTGTTTTTGATGTTTACTAATGACTGATAACTGATATATATATCGATACACACACATATATATATATATATATATATATCTGTATGAGGAAGAAGAAGAGGTAGATGGTAGGTAGAGGGTCGGAGGAGAAGAAAAGACAAGAGAGGAAGATGAAAAGTCGGTACCGGGAAGAGTGAAAAAAAATAAATAGATATTTTTCTTGACATTTCCTGCTTGTCATCATTTTCTTATATTTATTTTCTTATTCTCTTATGAAATCATTATTCCCTAAATTAAGGGGAGAACAGAAACAGTACAAGAAAGATCGTGATTGGACAACATCATTAAATTATCTTGATTCGCATACAAGTACATGTGAACTTGAAGTTCAAAAGATAATTCATTTGTAAAGCATTGCAAACCAAATGCCAGACGCTTTTGTTGACTCTAGAAGAGTAACAAAATCGCATATGCCAGCTATAAATGCTTCTATTCGAATTGAAGTTCCAGCAGAACAAAATATTATACCTATAGCTGCTGAGTCAAAAACACGCCAGAAGCGTGGCCGACCTCTTGGTTCTAAAGATAAAAATCCTCGAAAGAAAAGAGGATTAAATGATCCAGAAGATCATATTGAAGAAAAGAATGATAAAGACCAAGAGAGAACTGATGACAAAGAACCAGAAGTTGATGAAAGTAACACTGAAATTTCTATCAATTATACCACTTCCGGTAGAAGTTGGAATCGGATAGAAACTGTTATTGATGATATATTTGCATACAATATATCTCTTGATGTTACACAGGATAATGATGATCCCGAACCAATATCGATTGATGAATGTCGGCATAGAAAAGATTGGCTGCAATGGAAAGATGCGATTCAATCGGAGTTAAATGCATTGACAAAACGTGAAGTCTTCGGACCTGCAGTCCGAATACCAGAAGGTGTAAAACCTGTTGGCTACAAATGGATATTTGTGCGAAAGCGCAATGAAAATAGTGAAATCGTTCGATATAAAGCGCGATTAGTAGCCCAATGTTTTTCACAAAGACCAGGTATTGATTATGATGAAACTTATTCTCCTGTTGTTGATGCTATTACACTCCGATATCTTATCAGTTTGGCAGTACATGAAAAGATAGATATGCGCCTATTAGATGTTGTCACTGCTTACTTGTATGGAAATTTAGAAAATGATGTTTACATGAAAATCCTCGAAGGATTTCATATGCCTGAAGCATATAAACATTATCCTCGTGAAAATTACTCCATCAAGTTGCATAAATCATTATATGGCCTGAAGCAATCTGGGCGCATGTGGTTCACACGTCTTAGTGAATATTTATTGAAAGCGGGATTTAAAAATGACCAGGTATGTCCATGCGTTTTTATTAAGAAATCTGGTTCTAAATTTGTGATATTAGCTATATATGTTGATGATATTAATCTTATTGGAACTCCTGAAGAGCTCCAAGAAACAATTGATTATTTAAAAAGAGAATTCGAAATCAAGGATTTTGGTAAAACCAAATTTTGCCTTGGTTTACAAATTGAACATTTGGAGAGTGGAATATTTATTCATCAATCAACATATACAGACAAAAGTGCTAAAAAGATTTTACATGGACAAAGCACATCCATTGAGTATTCCAATGATCGTCCGATCATTAAATGTGGATAAAGATCCTTTCCGACCTCAAGAAAATGATGAAGAACTCCTTGGTCCTGAAGTACCATATCTCGAGTGCAATTGGTGCATTGATGTATCTTGCTAATAACACACGGCCCGATATTGCTTTCATTGTCAATTTATTAGCAAGATTTAGTTCTTCACCAACACGACGACATTGGAATGGAATTAAACAAGTCCTTCGATATCTCCAAGGTACAATTGATCTCGGATTATTTTATTCAAATAAAACCAGTCCAACATTGATAGGTTATGCGAGATGTCTGGTTATTTATCCGATCCACATAAAGCACGTTCTCAAACGGGCTATCTATTTACATGTGGAAATACTCGCTATATCATGGCGTTCTACGAAACAATCTATAGCGACTACTTCTTCAAATCATGCTCGAAATTATAGCCATTCATGAAGCAAGTCGAGAATGTGTATGGCTAAGATCCATGATTCATTATATCCGAGAAAGTTGTGGATTATCATCAATCAAAGGTATTCCAACTCCTCTTTATGAAGACAATGCAGCTTGCATAGCTCAATTACGAGGCGGATATATTAAAGGAGATCGGACAAAACATATTTCACCAAAATTCTTCTTTACTCATGAACTCCAGAAGAATGGTGAAATTGATGTGCTACAAATTCGGTCATGTGATAACCTCGCAGATATTTTCACGAAGACTTTACCGACGGCAACATTTGAAAAGTTGAGATATAAAATCGGTATGCGTCGGTTTAAAGATTTAAAGGAACCATCTCATCAGGGGGAGTAATAAACATATATATAGAATAATGTACTCTTTTTCCTTCACTAGATTTTTTTTCCCACTGGGTTTTTATCTAGTAAGGTTTTAACGAGGCATATTCTTTATGTATGGATGGACATCCAAGGGGGAGTGTTATGAATTATTGGAATCTCCATTAATTAGTGGAGGCTCCACTAATTATGGATTTATGTGAATTATTAGAAGATTTTTATGGATGTCCACCATTTAGTGGAGACACCATTAATTGAAGATGATGTATGCCATGATGTATTTCACTAATTAGAGCTCTATAAATAGAGCTATTCTCTAAGCTTGTAATACACCATCATTTTGTGAAAGAAAGATTAGTGAAAGAAAGATTAGAGAAAGAATTGTGAGAGAAAGAAAGAGAGAAGTTTGAAGAGAAATTCTTGTGCAAAGAATAGTTAGAATTTTCTTAGTGTGTAGTGTGTAGATTTTATTCTAACACTACCCTAATTTTATAACATATAATAATATTTTATGATATTTCTATGCTTTTTTTTTTAGTACATAAATTTAGATGAGGTAGAATATGATGTCTCAAGAAGGGTTTCTTGTTTTGCGAAAATTCTGTAAAATAGTGTTGTTTTTATATGGAATTACGACAGTGAGGCAGACTTTTTCTCATTTTCACTTAACGAAAATGCGATCATGTAAAATAAGGTCGCATTATAAAAATGCAACCTCATTTGCAGTTTGATTTTCGTGGAGATTTCATAAAATAGTGTTGTTTTGATATGAAATTACGACAGTGGAATGGACTTTTGCGGAATTCCTTTTATAGCGTTGTCGTGTTTCGAAAATGCGACCATATAAAATAAGATCGCATTCTATTCACAGTTTAATTTTCACTTAACGAAAATCCGCGAGCATATGAATTTTGGTACCTTATTTTACCAAAATTCATATGCTCGCGGATTTTCGTTAAGTGATAGAATGCGACCTTATTTTATATTGTCATATTTTCAAAATACGACCACACTACAAACGAAATTTTGGAAACCTTCGTCTCACTATCATAATTTCATATAAAAATAATACTATTTTACGGAATCTCCGCCCGTTTTGCTGCTATGATATCAAGAGAAATGGTTAGCAAATGTAACATAGGCTAGCTTTATGAATGTGAAGTTTTCCTTCTTGTATTTTATGTCATTGAACACTCTGTTTCTGGCTGACAAATGATTTAGCCTTTTAGCATTCCGGAATCGTAGATCCTTATAACATCTGCCACCACTCCCACCTTTTTTCCAAACCAAACACATTTTTTTTCTCTCCCAAACTCCTCGAAAAAAATCAAACTTCCAAACAACAATTTTATCCTGGCCTTGCAACAACTCTGATGTTGTGTATAAGAATTTCTTATATATATATATGCACTTTGTATCCATTCTTATAGGTTATATATATTATATATTTTGTGCAAAAATAATCGTATCATTTAGATTTACTAATTATGTATCGCACGGTGACCTATATAAAAATATTAAATAAAAATAAATTAGCTATTAAATTGCCTCTA
Source organism: Voacanga thouarsii (assembly GCA_026120185.1). NCBI lineage: Eukaryota > Viridiplantae > Streptophyta > Magnoliopsida > Gentianales > Apocynaceae > Voacanga > Voacanga thouarsii. Next base: position 2,222,976 of record JANUWF010001287.1, on the reverse strand, counting down.
GTTTTTCATTTCTTATTTAAAATTGATTGTACAAAAGATAAATTGTTCGAAACTTTTAAAATATTTTAAGTTTTAATAAAAATCAACATCTTACCTTCTTTGTATGAGAACAAAAAATTGACAATTCCCCCTTGGCCTTCATGTATTTCCTGAATTACAAGAAAAATAAGAACTTGAGGATTGCCTAGGAGCATTTACATTTAAGAAAAACTAATTTTCTGTGGGTCGAGAAAATTTGTAACCGTTATCTTAAATGTGCACTGGATTAAGTCTGTCTCGTAACCTTAGTCGACAAAGAACTACAAAAATGTGAACCAATTTAAGCAAATCCTGATTAATCGGCAAACCCAAAAGACCAATAAGAAAAGCTAATCTTATTTTATCACTACAATGCCATCATGCTAGGTACTTCTCTAATTTCTTTACTTCCTCCTTACTACAGAGGAACTCGTTGATATATCTGCAAAAGACGATGATAAAGTATAAGAAATCAAGAGGAGTAAACAACAGTATAGGTCTCAAGGTAGCTGGAAAAGAAGAAGATTCAGTAAGAAAATCAGAATTACTTACCTCCATTGGTTGAATATCAAGAATCCTCTGGTGTCCATCTGAGCCTATGCCACCTGCTTGTTCAACAACGAAGCTCATCGGAGCACACTCATACAAATGCCTCAAGTTCAAACATCTATTTCCTTTCATTAAAATTAAACCGGACATTTTTAATTAAATTTAATCCATCTATTTCTTTTCGTTTATGTTCAAATAATTAAATTCAAACATACATGAGGTCAAAAATCGTAAATATAACTTAAATTCATTTAACTTTTTCTTAATTTTTTTAGAAGGAGAGGGGAGAGAGGAGAGACAACAAGTGGGGAAAGATTTCATTTCTCACTATCCAAATAGGCCCTTAGACAAAAATTAAATCAGATATTTTTTTAGAAGGAGGAGAGGGAAGATAAGGAACGGAGAATAGGATATGAAAAAGGATGAAGCGTAATTCAATATCAAATTTAAAACGTAAGTCATGAGTAATAATTTTTATATCATTATGATAAGTTATTAATAGGACAAGTTTATATATATATAAAATATATATATATATATATATATATTTTGTATATTTTGTTGTTAATATGTAAGCATAAGTGGTTGGAAGAAGTTATTAGCTTAATTTTGGTCAATTGTAAGGATCAAATTGACAGCTCGGTATATGTGAATTATTGATCGAGATATTGTCATATTTGCAAGGGTCCAATTAAAATTAGCCATCTTAAAAAAAAAAAAAAACTAGGCACTTAATTATCAAAATTTAAAAAATCAGTGCCTAATTGATACTCCAACTTGAGTCGAGTATATAAAAATAGTTTTAAATTTATAAAAAAAGAATTTTAAATTAATTAAAATTCTAACAAATATATATGAGGCCAAATAGCGTAGTTTTTTTTTTTTTTTTTGGAGTGAATTACATGTTAAAAGAAAATATTTTATGACACAGATCTCATTGGTATCCATTTTATTGTAACCGTAGGAAAAAAAAAAACAGTGATTTGCTTTTCAAAAACCAAACCCAATATACAGACCACAACCAGAATAAAAGCGCATGCGGGCTGGGCTGAACAATTTCTGGGAGCCCATTTAATTTTTTGCTGCGCAATTGGCACATCCTCATTATTCCACAGGAAGGGGAAAGAATTGCAGCTCATCCCTTAGAGCAAAGGATAAGCTGAGGAAGACAAAGATGATGGTAGAGTTGAAGCACGGGCTCCTGACATGGAGTCCTAACGATCCTCTGTTTCGATTTCCACCTATACGTTTAACCAAAGCACTCATACTTCAAAAGCCTGGTTTCAAAATATCTGCAACTCTAGAGTCAGTGAATGAAAGGCAACTGACGGCAAGAGAGAGAAGGAAGCTGAAAAACGAGAGGAGGGAGAGCAATTCGGCTTACAGTTGGAGAGAAGAGGTGGAAGAGAGGCTCATAAAGAAACCCAAGAAGCGTTACGCCTCTTGGACCGAAGAGCTCAACATTGATAACCTCGCTTTGTTGGGTCCTCAATGGTGGGTCGTCAGGGTCTCCAGAGTTAGAGGCCAAGACACTGCTGAACGGCTGGCCCGAACTATGGCCCGAAACTTTCCTTCTTTGGATTTCCAGGTAGTGTAACTTGCATTTCTTCTGCTGTTTTTGTTTTATGGATTTTCATGCGAAATTAAGTACCCTTTATAATGAAGCTTTAGGCGATGAATGCTGGTAGGTTATATAGGATTATGGTTGCAAGGTGCCTGCTTTATGCTAAGAGTAGATGGCTAGAAGCCTAGAAGCTATTTCTATATGCTTTCAATTGGAGAATATGGTAATTTTATTGCTGAGACTGGTAGTTTAGAAAATACAGTTCTGATGTCAGGCATTGTTGTTTGTATGAGTGAACACGTAACTTTCCATATATACTTTGTGAATAACATCACCGGTGTTAATTAGCTCTGTCCCTGTTCATTTCAAGTCGGCTGTTGAAATTTTTGCATTTTGCTTTGACTTTGTTAAAATGCATAAATCTTTAGAAAGGAGGAGCAATGTGTAATCACTATGTGACATTTGGACTACATTATCTAAACCAGGTGTTGTGTATACTCGTTGACACTACAAAAATTCACAGGTTTATGTTCCATCTGTCCAAGTCAAAAGGAAACTAAAGAATGGATCGATCTCAGTCAAACCAAAACCCCTCTTCCCAGGATGTGTGTTTTTGAGATGTGTACTGAACAAGGAAATACATGACTTTATAAGAGAATGTGACGGTGTTGGGGGCTTTGTTGGATCCAAGGTTGGAAATACGTAAGCATTTGCTGCTGTTCCTAGTTACTCTACTGCTTGGTCATTGATCAAAGCTGTGTGCTTTTATAATTAATCAAACACATTCCCCTAATATTATATAAAACTGTGAGCCCTCTCTCAAATCTAATCTGCAAGTCTTAAGCATTGTATTCTTTAGAAACCAGGAACTGCATGGAACTAATGAGGCAGTAGAAAAGAAGCTATGTCAAGAATGTTTCTTGGTGGGAAACTATATTAGGATTCTTGTAAAAGTGCATGAGAATAAAATCCAATTGGATCATTTAATTATTGAATCAAGTATTCATATTTAGGGATTTTTTGCTTGTCAATTAAACCTACCAAGTTATGTGGATGGGTCTACTCTATTAACATGATACTAAGGAAAACCCTTATCAGAGCTGAAATATGTTCTCTGAATGATTCTAGAACAAATTATGTACTGTATTAGTGAACGGAAAGATGATTCATATTTGTGTTTTCATTTATAGGAGTTGGTTTTCTCAACATGTCCTCCTATTCATTTATGTCCCAGGGTTAATAAGCCGCCCGTCATTATTGTCTATGTTAAGGTTAATCTGTGCAGGTGTTTCTGAATTGTATTAATTCCACTCCCGGATTATTTTAAGGAAGGCTTGTTTCTCTTGATATGCAGTAGGCGTCAAATTAACAAGCCCAGGCCTGTAGATGTGGACGATATGGAAGCAATATTCAAGCAAGCAAAGGAGGAACAAGAAAAAGCAGACCAAAGTTTCTTGGAAGAGCATCTAGGAGATGGATCTTTAAATTCTGAGAAGCTACATTTAAACTCTCCTTTAGCTTCTGTTGTTGGAGAGGAATCTACTGTACTTGTGAAGTCTGGAGGGAAATCCAGAAAAGCTACAAAGCCTCCTCTAGTCCTCCCATCTCCTGGTTCAGCTGTTAAAGTTGTGTCTGGGGCCTTTGCTGGTTTCTCAGGTGTTCTGAAGAAGCTCAATAAAAAGACAGGATTGGTATGGCACTTTCTTTGGCTTAAAAAGCTAGCTTGCTGAAGTATGTCTTCAATAATATTGGTATAGGATAGTACTTAGGGTAACAGGTTGTGCATCTCAGGTGATTTGTTTAAAAACTGTAGGAGAACTTTTAGCTATTTCTTTACGCCAATGATGCATGGAAAAAGAAAGTCCTTGATTCTTAACAGATACTCTATACTCTTTGTTACTTTTTATCCTCCATCAATAATTGGATGCAGATTTTAAGGGCAGAAAATGGCTTTCTTGCAGGTGACTGTTGGTTTTACATTGTTTGGAAAGGAGACTTTAGCAGACTTGGATCTGAAAGAAATTACAACTGAGATTGATTAAATTATGCAGTTCTTTCCTATGCTGAGGCCGGGAGCACTGGAAACATGGCAGTTAAACTTCAGTTGCACTTGCCTAAAGTGCGGCCTGATCATGTTACATCAAATAAGAAAATTACTTAACGAGAACCCTATTCAGACTATTTTGATAGCAGCATGAGGTGAGAACTCATACTATGTAGTGGCTTAGCCTCCAAAGTTTAGCAAAAAACAAGTGCCATGCATCCTCCAATAAAAGGATGTGTGGCCACATGTTAGCTATATGTTATAGCCTGGATAAAATTAGTTACAGCAGATGAGGTTCACTGTATGAACCAAATTGATGAGTGAATACTGAGATTATTATTACTCCATGAAATTCTTGATGTTTATATTTATACATATTGGTAGTTGTTGAATTCCTAATCATTTTTGTCTTGTCAAAATTTTGTGTTCCTTCTTTCTTTGGCATGTTTTCTGATGAATCAAGGAGAACAGAATTCTATACCAGATAGTATTTGGGTTTGGGGAATTTGCAGGTGTCAGGTTTCTCTTCGTAAGAATGGCCTCAGTAGATAGTCAGAAGTCAGCTTACCGGACATCATGACGTGGGTCACCCTACTGGTTTTGAGGCATAGAGCATACATAGGAAAGAGAAATGTAACAAATGAAAATGTGATGGGGATTGAACTTTAGAGAGGCAGAGTCTCGTGCGTGGCTAAGATCTGGAACTTAAGCACTTCCTTTGCTGAACAAAGGTCGATGATGGGGTGTCAAATGATTTGAAAAATGCAAAATGACTCTTACATTACGCATGAGGTGTGGTAACCACATGATAACCTCTGCGTGATACGCGAACTTGTAATGACACGATGCACCAAAAGATCATAAATGTGGCTTATGCATTCATACAAAAATCAGATCTTTACATAACCGTTTCCCACCCCCTTGGTCTGCTGCCTCTTCACCATTTCCTATTGCATACATAACCAGTGGAAGATCCTGTTCAAAGTTGCATTAACAAGAGATTTGGGTTCACTCCCGCTTGACTGTAGAATATTGCACATACTAGATATATGTGAGACCCTTTTCAAGCCGTTTTCCTGACCTACTTTGTCATTCTCAGAAGGCGGGAAAACACTCAGAAACCATAGCCATGGACGTTGCAGAGCTTATCTGGAATTCCTCGTAACACGAAGAACATATGAGCATCAACCCCTTATCTTTCTCCCTGTGTCCCATATTTTGTTGGAGCAAAAGAGTGGGAGTGCCAAGAACATTGCATTAGATATCACCAAAGACTAATTGGTTTGATAATAATGACTTATAGTTAGTTGTAAATAAAGTTAGGTAGATGACAGAGACATTGCATTATTTATCATGTGAGGCATGGATATGTGGAGCAATTATAACGGGGTCACCAGCAATAAATGCAAAGGAATTGTTTGGAAAAGGGTAATCTTTTGAAAAGCTTTTTCAGAAAGGAGAAACACTTGGAAAAATGGAAAGGCAAACTCCTGTAAATGATAGAACAGCAAAAAGAAAAGGTCACATGCTTGATTCCCAGATCACAAGACTGCTTTTATTTCTCCATCAATCTAGAGAGTCTAGAACCCGGGACCAAACACCCTCGCCCAGATTTCTTGGATTACGGAGGGAGTACCGAAGGCAAATCTTTCCCATTTGAACATCGAGGTTTCACGATCGAATATAATATAAATTCGGAATGTGCATCAATGGTAAGTATTCGAGAAAGAATTACGAATTCAACTCTAAAAATAGTCAAACTCACGATGTGATTAGTCCACTACAGACATATCATCTCAATCCTTGCCATCTGATTTGTGTCTAGTGATGTCACGCCCCCCCCCCTATTTCTTTATTACTACGTGTGGAGAATAGTTTTTCTCTGTCGTCTCTTGTGGACTGCTTCGTTGTGCTAATATTATCGATTCTACCGTCCTATGCCATCAAATCTTCCCGTTTTGGGCCACCACACGAATTTTCAAATTAATGCCTTCACACAAACCTCGTCATGTTTGTTCTACCCATTTAATGCCTGCTATTATTTTATAGCATAACACAGTTGTAGTAGTAGCAGTGTACAATCATGGCCTTTGCATTAAGAAACGCAAAGAGAAGATTAATCTTCTAACTAGTGCGATATACCTTTGTCCAACTTATCATTGTGATTGGTGAATAAAAGGAATGGACAAATTCCTAAAAATAAAAATCAAATAACCATCCATCAATTACTCCCCAGAATAATGGTTCTTGAAAAGGTCATATGTTACTCCCCAGAATATATTCACTTGTCAAGATATCTCCGGAGAACACCTAGTAAGTAATTAAGGGCTCCAGGAAACAATGCAATTCCATGACCATGGCAAAGAAGGAACTAGGGCATTGCAATTGTCGCTCTTCATTCTCTGAACATATGGCGAAGAGGGAGCAGTGAAATTGTACTTGTTCACGAGAATACTCAATCGCAATGGCCAAGTCCATCTGTCATGACGCGGTATAGCTGCAAAATGGCACGGGGAAAAGGCCATGATTCTGATTCTAAAGACTGAAGCTGATCATTTTCTACCACCATTTCGCTATCAGAATGGGACTTGAGTCGAGTACCCACACAAACGCAAGAAAGACACAGAATACTTCTGCAATCTCCCTCTGAAATCTCTGAAACCCTTTTTCCATTAGGCAAATATGATAAAAGAGTGACGGACCCAAGCAAAAGGTTGGCTAAATTTGAACAGTCACAGACACAAAATGAGTCGTCCTATTCCAACTCCAAACAGAAGGTCCACAAGCCCACCATATTTCGCTCTCCATCTCTGTCCACCACATTTTGAACCAAAACCCCATCTTTGTTTTATATAAAAACCCAACCGCGAATCATGACAACGTCTATATTTCTTGTACTTATTTCTGTACAAACTATCTAAAATTCTAACTTATAAAGTTGTGGTTTTGGTTATTGACATGGTAATAATAAGTCCTTCCATATTGTCATTTGGAGTTCAAATTTATTTATTTTGAATTCAAATCTCATTTGAAATATGAATTTATTACATAAAATTTATTTAATACAACTTATTTTTTATACAATTTATGACTACCGTATAAAATTAAAATTTATTCAGAGTGCACTAATTTGTAAGTTATAATACAAGAGTGATGTTTATTCCGAATGCACTTTTAAATAATAGTTATGAGTTTTTTGGTAGATTTAAAAAAAAAAAATTACAAAACCGTGCCCGGGTTTGAAGAGTTGCAGAAGACCGTTGGGATCGGTCTAACATTAAATCGATTTCTTTAAAAAATATTGAAATAAATTTTATAATTTTTGGAGAATAAATTAAATTATATAATTTAATAAATTATTTTAATGTGTTAGATTGATAGTTATAAATTAAAAATAATTATTTTTAATTATGAATTTAAATATTTATGTCTTTATAGACTTAAATTACACTATATTATTAATTAATTTTTTTAAAAAAAATAATTATATTTTTAATTTTTAAATAATAATATTACTAATTTAATAATATTTTTAAAAAAATTAAATTATTAAATCGTAAATTAATAATAATCGATCCAGTTATGAAAATATTGGAGGCAAGAGAGGCACAATACACCAACGGATGGGTGCATGTATTGTCGCGTGGGCAACGAAGAATGGGTGAATTTCTGTGTTTCTGAGCAGCTAGCGACATTGGAGTCCTAAAGAAGAATCTTTTCTTTTTCTGTCCCAGGTTTTGCTTTTTAATTTATTAACACTAAGGTTACTTCAGATTATATTAATAAAAGATTAAGTAGTATTAGTATTAGATTTAGATGTCATGTACCCAACAAAAAAGTACCTTAAAATATTTGGAACTGAGAAAACCTCTCTCTCTCTCTTTCTCTCTTTCTCTCTCTCATGGCAATCTCTGCATGCGATCTCGCGGCTATCCTAGAGACAGCTGTACTGCAGTAAGTACAGTGTGGGGAATTAGTATTTGCACGAGACCCCTATAGTTTTCACTATATACTACTCTACCACTAAGAAGGTAATAACTCGAATTTTGAAAGTGTAAAAATCTATTCTATAATAGTTTTGTAAAATTTAGACAATCTTTTTCAATCACTCAGATAAAAAATCATATACAAATTACTAACATAAAATACTATATACTACTTTCGCAATCTTGTGCCTGTTTCAAAAGATTCTTAGATACAAATAGAAGAAAAACGTAAAATTTGTAAATTACAGGACTTTATTTTAAATTTGTAAGAGTATAAGGACGTGATCCTAAAGAATCTTAACACTGTTGTATTTATTTTCCCTCGGTCAGCAACCACTAGAGAAAGTGAAATCAAAGTCTCTGCAGAAACAAGAGTTGGTAAAACGTATTTAATATTCCGCAACCTCCCCACAGTCCCCCACACAGCACTGCAAGCTCCCTCCCCGCACCACCGTCCCTTTCCTTTTCCCGATTTTCCTAGGCTTTTTTTCACTGGTTCTATCTCTTCACTGCTGCAACTGCTGGTAAGAGTATTAAACTATATCTCCACATTTTTCTACATGGGCTTATCGAAGAAACCCTGGTGAATTCACAGACTTGAGACAAAAATCTGACTCGCCGCAAACCCAGATCAAGATTAATGGCCTCGCTTTCAACTTCCAGGTACTCTGTAGCTCTTTGTTTCCTTGTTCTATATTTTCAGACTCTAAATGCAAGCTCAAATTCAAACTCGTCATTCGATTTCGAGAATTTTGTTGGCGGTTGGAATATTGAGTCTCATTTGGCTTTGTACGGTGATGCTAAGCTTGTTAATGGTGATACTTCTGTACAAATATCTGGTTCAGTTGTTCCAAGCGCTGGGAGGTTGGTCTCTAAAAATCCCATTAAGCTTGTTGAAGGGGGGAACCTAAGAAAGTTGGTCTCTTTTGCGACAACCTTTGTGTTTTCTTTGTCAGATGGAAAGGGGGATGGTTTAGCTTTTATGATGGTTCCAAATGGGTATCCTATGAATGAATTTGATGGGGGTTCATTTGGGCTGTTGGTTGGGAGAAAACTCAAGTTTATTGCCGTGGAATTTGACACGTCTAGAGATGAGGACTCCGGCGATGCCAGTGATAATCATGTTGGGATTGATGTTGAAAGTCTTGTATCCGTTAAAGTAGGAAACGTTTCATCCATTAACTTGCTTCTTTACAGTGGTGAGAAATTGCAAACTTGGATTGATTACGAAGCAAGTTCCAAGAGATTAGAAGTGAGATTGACTAAATCAGGTGAGAGTAGACCCGTTGATCCTTTAATATCCTGCTCTGTTGACTTGTCACGGGTCTGGGGTGCAAATGAAGTGTTTGTTGGGTTAAGTTCATCAAGTGGGAATTCATCGCAGAAATGTCATGTGCATTCATGGAGCCTGAAGCTCAGGCCTGTGCCTTATTGGATGCATTCGGAGCCACTGGATCCTGATACAATCATAGAGAAGAAAAAGGAGCTCAATGTTCATGAGAAAAGTGATTGTGCTTTGAGAATCCTCGCAGCTCTGATTTTTGGCACTGGTTGTGGAGCGCTGGGAGCATTTGTTGTGTTGTTTATATGGACTATTGTGGGGAATAAGCGTCCAGTGGTGCCAGAAGATTTTACCGCGCAGCCTGTGGAGTTTCAGTACAAGAACGCCAAAGTTGTAGATAAATCCATCGAAGATGGTAAGAATTAAGAAGTGTGTGCATCCCAGTTTCATTTAGGACTTTAGTTTGGGTGCTTTTTCTGTAAATTCTCTCCATTTTTGTTCTTGTAAGTTTGTTATCGGTGCAACCGGAGCTGTAATTTACTGATCCATCAACTGAATGTAGTTTGCAAGCTATTGCCTAATGTTGTGATCATGAAAATACAGCTTCAGATTTGGTAAATAGAATTTTGTCTTTTAGAAACCGACTTCTGGTTCTAGGTTTATAATCTGTTCACCGACTTTCACGGGTGTCACTCGCACTTTTGTTTGTATCCTTGGTTTAGGGCTCTTTCTGATAAACAATTAAAATGCTAGCCACTCTCGATAATTGCTCTGTGGTTCTTTGCTTTGACAAACCTGACATCAGATTTGCTGTTTTCAGATGTTATAATCTTCCTGTTTTTCAATGATATAAATGGCAGATAAGGAGAAATTTTTACATGGACTAAATACATTTTGACGAATTGTACCGTATAATTTATATTACACGCAGTACAATTTACCAATACAGTTAATCCATGGACCTAGAATTTTCCGCAGAGAAGATCTTAAGTCTTAAGTGGCTTCTGCGTTTCATTGCACTGTTTTGCTCTTACCTACTTTTACCAAAGTCTGATTGGCTTACTTTATGGACAAATTGGTCGCTTTTGCTTGGGACAACTTCACAGCTGATTAATCCAAAGTGGAAAGAAAAGGTTAAAGCTAGGTATGCATTAATGATTAAACTCGCGCACTAATAAACATGGTATGAAGATTAAAGAGGTAATAGACCCAACTAATCTTCCGACCAATAAAGTTCAATACTCCTACTCACAGAACATGAAAAAGGGGTGGCATCATTAGTTCTGGTTTCTCATTGCACACCTACACCACTGAATATTCTACAAATAGAAAATGTGTTTTAGAGAATAAAGTTTAATATCACGACGACCAATTTCCAGTAAATGAAACTTCAACAAAAAACCTTGAATACAAGCCAAAACATCAGTTTCATTGCAAGAAAAATTATTAAAAATACTAATAGGGCTTAATAACATATGGGACTTACATCCAGTGGATTCTTATCCTACTTCTTATCCTACTGCTACACATTCATAAGAAAAGGATCCATCTTGGGGATCTGAAAGGCAGAGGAAAATGCTTCTCTGCAACATTCCAAGCAAAGAACCGCTATAGCCTGGTTGCAGTTCAAGAAAAAGGCTGACAGAATGAGACCCGTAATGCTGCCACAATCTCACTGTCAGGATCTTCCTACATGAGTAAGCTCATTTTCCCTCTCAGTGCATCACTAGCTTATGGCTATGCAGGATGACACTGGGACAAGGACTACATGAGCAACAATATTGTTGAAAGGAGATAATATCTAAGAATCTAACTACTCAGTCACTCATTACAGTAAAACATGACCATATTATTATTCCAGCAACCAAATGCAGTATATTAGGAAGCCTTAGTGCAACATAAGGATCAGAATAGTCAAATAGGATCCAAGCAACGACCAAAGGATCAATCAAGTTCGAAGCCTTCACTTAATCTGCCATTTTCCAAATAATAATCATTCTACAATCAAGTGATTAAACGCCTGTCACATCCTTTAACTCATGGGAAGGCCGGAAATCCATAGCAAAATATCAAAACATACAAAAACATACCAAAACATAAAAACAAAGCATTCCCACCCAAAGAAAAGAAAATGTAACAAAAAGGAATAAGTCCTTTCAATGAAAGTAATAAGATGAGTTATTTTCTGGGGCAAATATCAACTGGATCTCAGAAGCTACAAGCGTCTTTCACACCATTTTCAGATAGATAACGGAGTTAAACATTAACATCATTGATCCAGGACGTACACTATTGGGACAAATCCACCAGCATTCCTCAAAAGAAACAATATTTTCCCAAGCCTCAATGTATGGAATCTAATATAGAAAACTACTAACAGACTCAATGAAATGAACAGGTCCAGAGTTGTAAAAGATCCGAAAGCTGTAATGCCAACAAAACTAGAAGCTAGAAAGCACTCGCATATTAAGAAAAACAAAGCAAATCAATATCTCGAAGGATCTCAGAATCTTTGGGTTCTCATCAATCCCAGTAGAGAATTCCAGATGATAGCGCGTTTTCTAACATCATTGATCCAAGATTTGCTTTTTCTTTATTATTGTTCTTGTTGTTTACGGGTAGGACGAAGGAGAAACACAGTAAAAATAAATAAAAAATCATAGTTCTATCGGGTAATGCAAATGCAAAACTGCAGTGCAGAAGACAAAGGGAGGATCGAAAGCATCTCAGATAAATCCCCATGGTTTTCTTCACGTACAATCATAGTGCAAGGATAACAAATGTTGGAGCTCATCACTGATGCTAATCCTCAGGTATTAAGATCTATAGAAATAAAAAAATATTCTCAGAAACCGCCTACAAAAAAAAAAAAAACATAGTGGACCTCAGGAAGGAAATTGAATCTTCAACTTCATTTGGAAGATTGCAGATAGATAACGCAGTTTCTTCTTTATTACATCATCGGTCCAGCTATGCGGGAAAAAAAAATCAAAATTTGAGATTGGAAAATGAAAATTAGTCATTTGAAGAAGAACAGGTTGTAATTGATGTATTAGCAAGCGATGATATCCACAAAGCCAACAGCTTTAGTGCAGAGGCAAAGGACTCTAACGATGGAGGATCAAATGAAGCTCCATATTAGTGTCTGCGAGGAAGGGAGGACCGGGAGAATTTGCCTGTAAAATAAAAGACATGAAACCCTAGTTGAAGAACCAGCAGACGACACCGTTTCTTTCCGTACTCGGTACAAATGAAAATGGAAAAACTATATCGTCGACAGCAGGGTTCGAACCTGCGCGGGCGAAGCCCAACAGATTTCAAGTCTGTCTCCTTAACCACTCGGACATATCGACTTGGTTGCTCATCTCTTCATAATAAAAAATTTTCATATGATAAAAATAAAGTTCTTACGCATGGACGGCCCAGAAAGAGAAACGTGGCACTATAAGCTCCTCTCCGCTCCCCCCCAGATGTCCGTCACTCGTTACCTTGTTAATGATTTTTTTTGGCAAGCGTTTTCATGCCCAAAGGTCACTAATTGGTTGAATTTTCTTACATCATCGACCATTGGTTGCATTGTCATCCAAGAATTCCACTCAATTCTGATTCAGCTACCTTAACTCCTGCCCCAAGTTATTGTCCCCGTTTAGTCTTCCAGGAAGAATCCAGAGTCCACGTTCGTGTCCATCCAGCTCCGGCCTTCTGCACGCCTATAAATCACGGTTCATATATTACTAATCTCATCTCATCAAAAACCCTCCGAGTTTTAGCCAATTCATGTTTTGAAATTCGTCAAAAATGGGGTTGATTCTTGGAAGAATCTCTGTCGAGACGCCCAAATTCGAGGTTATTAAATCAACGGCGGATTACGAAATACGCAAGTACTTGCCATCTGTAATTGCAGAGGTTACTTATGATCCGGCGCAATTCAAAGGCGACAAAGATGGTGGGTTCATGGTGCTAGCCAACTACATAGGTGCACTGGGTAATCCCCAAAATGAAAAGCCTGAGAAAATTGCCATGACGGCTCCGGTGATCACCAAATCGTCTGAAAAGATAGCCATGACTGCACCGGTGGTGACAAAGAGCGGCGCAGAGGGAGAGAATAAGATGGTGACCATGCAGTTCATTCTGCCATCGAACTACACCAAAGCAGCTGAGGCACCAAAGCCTTTGGATGGAAGGGTGGTGATAAGGGAGGAAGGAGAGAGGAATTTCGGGGTGGTGAGGTTCAGTGGCTTGACAAGTGACAATGTGGTGAAAGGGAAGGTGGAGAAATTGAAGAAAAGCTTGGAGAGAGATGGATACAAGATAATCGGTGACTATGAATTGGCAAGGTATAATCCGCCATGGACACTGCCTCCATTAAGGACAAACGAAGTTATGATTCCCATAGAATAAGGTTTTCACGTGATTGTTGCCGTGATACGGAGTTCATGTCATGGACTTGTTTCCTCAGCCTTTTATCTTTTTTGTATTGGACCTATTTGTTTTCCATTGAACTCATGCTATAAAACTTAGATACCATGGAGCTTTGTTAATTTTCCCATTTTTATCATGATAAATGCTCAATTTTCTTATTTATTCCTTTCTCTCCTATCCAATCATAGTTAGGAGAAAGGGGGTTTGGTTGATATAGTTAAGTTTTGATTTTAAATTTAAATATTTATAATATGTTTGGTAGGAGTGGAAAGAAGGATAAATAGAGGAGATTATGTAAATTTGAATGGATAATTTACATGATTTGATTAAAATAGAAAGATGAGAAGATAAGTAAATTAAGAGTGAGAGCCCGTCAAGAAAATAAATTTGAAATGATTGAGACGTAAATTAAAATTATATTTATTTTTTATTTTAACTAAATAGAATAAAAATAAATTGTATTTACTCTTTATAATAGAAGTAAAATCTTTTTTTTATTATTTTTCAAAAAGTATTACATATTTACAATATATTATATATTTTTTTTTAATTTTACTTTGATTTTACATTAATTCTATATATTTTTACTATATTTAACTCACAAATAATAAAGAAGAAGGGAAGGAAAACTTTTATTTCCATTAAGGATTATAAATATTTGCTGATATAGTAGAAAAGAAGTAGATGACAAATACTATATTAGTTTATATTTCAATATGTGTAAACATAGACGGGCTATTGTTCACGTAGAGAGAGAGCCCAATCTTAAGTTATTTTCTCACCATATTTATTTATTAACTAAATAATATAAATTATTTTTTACGTTTAAATTTATATTCCTTTTACTTAATAATTTTTTATTATATTTAAATAAATTTATTTTAAAATAATTTATATTCACTTACATCATATTGAGAATATTAGATTTTGAAATTTAAAAAATTAAATTAATTATAATTTATTTTTATTATATTTTATTATAACTTAACTTAAATTAAATCATAATCAACTAAAAATTAAAATATTTTAATTAAAAATAATAATAATTTTTTATAATTAATTATTTTTAAAATATTTAACTATGGTTAATTATTAGGAGAAATTTTTATCATGTTATAAAATTTGGGTAGTATTAGAATAAAATGTACACACTACACACTAAGAAGATAGTGTTAGAATAAATTTTACACACTACACGCTAAGAAAACTCTAGCTATTCTTTACCCGATAATTTCTTCAAACTTCTCTCTTTCTTTTCTCTCACAATTCTTTTTACAAAATGATGGTGCATTTCAAGTTTAGAGAATAACTCTATTTATAGAGCTCTTAATTAGTGGAATATATCATCTTTCACTAATCTTAATTAGTGGTGTCTCCACTAAATAGTGGACATTCATAAAAATCCATAATTAGTGGAGCTTTCACTAATTCCCTAATAATTCATATAAATCCATAATTAATAGAGCTTCCACTAATTCCATTCACAATATATTCATAATACTCCCCCTTGGATGTCCATCCATTACATAAAGAATATGCCTCGTTAAAACCTTACTAGATAAAAATTCAGTGGGAAAAAAATATAGTGAAGGAAAAATAGTACACTATTCTATATGTCTGTTTATTACTCCCCCTGATGAGATGATTCATTTAAATATTTGAACCGACGCATACCAATTTTATATCTCAATTTCTCAAATGTTGCAGTCGGTAAAGTCTTCGTGAAAATTTCTGCGAGGTTGTCACATGACCGAATTTGTAGCACATCAATTTCACCTTTCTTCTAGAGTTCATGAGTAAAGAAGAATTTTGGTGAAATATATTTTGTCCGATCTCCTTTAATATATCCTCCTCGTAATTGAATTATGCAAGCTGCATTGTCCTCATAAAGAGGAGTTGGAATATCTCTGAAAGATGATAATCCACAACTTTCTCGGATATAATGAATCATTGATCGTAACCATATACATTCTCTACTTGCTTCATGAATGGCTATAATTTCAACATGATTTGAAGAAGTGGCTGTTATAGATTGTTTTATAGAATGCCATGATATAGTAGTATTTTCATATGTAAATAGATAACCCGTTTGAGAACGTACTTTATGTGGATCAGATAAATAACCAGCATTTGCATAACCTATCAATGTTGGGTTGGTTTTATTTGAATAAAATAATTCGAGATCAATTGTACCTTGGAGATATCAAATGACTTGTTTAATTCCATTCCAATGTCGTCGTGTTAGTGAAGAACTAAATCTTACTAATAAATTGACAGCAAAAGCAATATCAGGTCGTGTATTATTAGTAAGATACATCAATGCACCAATTGCACTGAGATATAGTACTTCAGGACCAAGGAGTTTTTCATCATCTTCTTGAGGTCGAAAATGATCTTTATTTACATTTAATGACCGGATGATCATTGGAATACTCAATGGATGTGCTTTGTCCATGTAAAATCTTTTTAGAACGTTTGTTGTATATGTTGATTGATGAATAAATGTTCCACTTTTTAGATGCTCAATTTGTAAACCAACGCAAAATTTGGTTTTACCAAAATCCTTAATTTCGAATTTTCTTTTTAAATAATCAATTATTTCTTGGAGCTATTCAAGAGTTCTAATAAAATTAATATCATCAACATATATAACTAATATCACAAATTTAGAATCAGATTTCTTAATAAAAACACATGGATATACCTGATTATTTTTAAATCCCGCTTTCAATAAATATTCACTAAGACGATTGAACTACATGCGCCCAGATTGCTTCAGGCCATATAATGATTTCTGCAACTTGATGGAGTAATTTTCATGAGGATAATGTTTATATGCTTTAGGCATATGAAATCCTTCGGAGATTTTCATGTAAGTATCATTTTCTAAATTTCCATACAAGTAAACAGTGACAACATCTAATAGGCGCATATCTATCTTTTCATGTACTGCCAAATTGATAAGATATCGGAGTGTAATAGCATCAACAACAGGAGAATAAGTTTCATCATAATCAATACCTAGTCTTTGTGAAAAACCTTAGGTTACTAACCGTGCTTTATATCGTATGATTTTATTATTTTCATTGTATTTTCTCACAAATATCCATTTGTAAACAACAAGTTTTACACCTTCTGGTGTTTGAATTGCAGGTCCGAAGACTTCACGTTGTGTCAATGCATTTAACTCCGATTGAATCGCATATTTCCATTGTAGCCAATCTTTTCTATGCCGACATTCATCAACTGATATTGGTTCAGGATCATCATTATCCTGTATAACATCAAGAGATATATTATATGCAAACATATTATCAATAATTGTTTCTATCCGATTCCAACTTCTACCGAAAGTGGTATAATTGATATAAATTTTAGTATTACTTTCATCAACTTCTAATTCTTTGTCATCAATTTTCTCTTGGTCTTTATCATTTTTTTCTTCAATATGATCATCTGGATCACTTACTCCTTTTTTCCTTCGAGGATTTTTATCTTTAGAACTAAGAGGTCAGCCACGCTTCTGGCGTGCTTTTGACTTAGCAGCTATAGGTATAATATTTTGTTCTAGCTGAAACTTCAATTCGAATAGGAGCATTTATAGCTGGAATATGCGATTTTGTAACTCTCCTGGAGTCAACAAAAGCGTCTGGCATTTGATTTGCAATACTTTGCAAATGAATTATCTTTTGAACTTCAAGTTCACATGCGCTTATGCGCAGATCAAGATAATTTAATGATGTTATCCAAGCAAAATCTTTCTTATACTATTTATGTTCTCCCCCTAATTTAGGGAATAATGATTCATCAAAATGACAATCAGCAAATCTTAATGTGAATACATCTTCTGTCAGGGGTTCAACATACCTGATAATAGAAGGAGAATCATATCCAACGTATATCCCCTTTCTTCTTTGAGGACCCATCTTTGTACGTTGGTTTGGTGCAATTGGAACATATACAATACACCCAAAAATTCTTAAATGAGAAATATTTGGTTTTGAACCAAAAGCCAATTGCAAATGAGAGAATTTATGATAACTAGTTGGTCTTATACGTATAAGTGCTGCAGCATGTGAAATAGGATGTCTCCAGACAGAAGTTGGGAGATTTATTTTCATTAATAATGGTCTAGTAATTAATTATAATCTTTTAATAAAAGATTCAGCAAGACCATTTGTGTATGAATATGAGCGACGGGATGTTCAACATTAATCCCAATGACATGCAATACACATTAAAAGCATGTGATGAAAATTCACCAACATTATCTAAACGGATATTTTTAATGTGATTGTCAGGAAATTGTTTTCGTAATTTAATTATTTGAGCAAGTAATCTCGCAAACGCCAGGTTGCGAATAGATAATAAACACACATGTGACCATTGGGATGATGCATTAATTAATACCATAAAATATTTGAATGGTCCACATGGTGGATCAATAGGTCCACAAATGTCTCCGTAAATCCGTTCAAAAAATGTAGGACTTTCAACTCCTACTTTTACTGGTGATGGTCTAACAATTAATTTTTTTAGGGAACATGCAACACATGAGAATTTTTCAGATGTTAATATCTTTTTATTTTTCAATTGATGACCATGTGTATTCTCAATTATTCTTTTTATCATGGTAGATCCCAGATGACCCAACCGGTCATGTCAAATGCTAAAAGTAATAGGATCAGTAAATTTCGGTTTACGAGATGATGGATTTCAATTGTACGTATTTTTGCAAAATATAGACTAGTAGAAAAAGATGGCAGTTTTTCTAATATAGATTTTTTACCCAAATTAATTTGAGTAATATAAAGATGTTCAATACCATTTTTCTCATTTGTTTCAATATGATACCCATTTTTGCAGATATCTTTAAAACTCAATAAATTTCTTTTGGATTTTAAGAAAAATAGTGCCTTATTAATAGTAATTATTGTTCATTCAGACAACAATATACTAACTCTTTCGGAGTCTTCAATCACATTTGTATTACCATTTATTGTATAAATATTTATTTTGCCAATTTTGAGATTAGAAAAATATTTCTCATTTTTTAGTATGGTGTGTGTAGTTCCACTATCAATAATACATACATCATCATTAACAACAGCCATCTGAACAATATATATATATATATATATATATATATATGAAAACGTAAATATGTTGGGAATATGCCCTCTTAGACTAGTTTTTTGATGAAAATATCGAATGTGTTAATAAAAGAATTTATTTGTCGAAAATCGTTTGTGAAATAATTTTCTTTATTTGTGTACAATTTCGTTTGGAATAGACCCATTGTATTTGAATAAGTGATCCATGTGAATGGAGGTTTTTCATAATAATGTATGGATCATGGGTTATTTAAACACATAAACAGCTGTTCTTAATCTACTGATGAGAATGAGAATCTCATTATATTTAAGTTATTATGTTATGAATTCCAAATGGGGAATGGCTTACCTTTAGCCAGTGAGTAGGCCACTCACTTCATGACATAAGCGTATTTCGAATACATAGAATATGACCTATAGTAGTGGTTTCTAAAAAGTACTATATGGTAGAAATCTAGACTATTACCGCGACAGCATGTACTAGTACTCTATGACTTGAGTATGAGTTGGTGGTCTGGCGAAGCTGGAAGCATATGCTTTGATATACTATAGTTGAGGTTCTATCGGAGGGCCAATATACTTGTATATTGGGTATGTGTGACTAGTTAGTTAAGACAGACTTGTACAAGATAGTTTCTACACTTTATCGCCCCTTGTGGTTGTCCGGATGATCTAAATATCCAAAGCCCTAGGAAACGTGACTTGGATGGTTGCTTTAAGGTCGCTCCATTGGAAAGCGAAAATACTCCAGGAAGTCGTGGATCATTGGACTAGAGACCTAAGGATGGTAGATGTCTTTAGAGAGGTGTTAGTACACTTCTTCCTCTCTAAATGTACGGCGATGTGTAGAGGGGTATTTTAGTCATTTTCACTTGTAGGTCGAAAACTCTGCTAATGCAGCATTGTCCTTGGGGTCAATATTTCCTTATGGTGCTATTAGGAAATATTTAAAATGCAAAATACATCTATTTATATAATATGGGTATTTTGGTCATTTTAGTAGCCAAGACGATGTATCTTTTTGGTCCTCGGAATAGCCTGTAAGTCCTAATTAATTTTTGGGTTGAGAAAATGATCTCAGTTGAGAGAGTTTTATTTTATTTGGGAAGTCTAATTTATTATTGGATTAGAATAAAATAAATGAAGAGAAATTTATTTTCTGGTTTAATTGGTTAATTAATTATTCAGAACTTGGGTCCAGTTTGAATAATTAAAAAAATTAATCGGGACTTAAACTAGAAGAAAATAATTATTACTTAATTATTTATTGGGTTATTTATTTAATTAAATCCCAAGAAATAAATAATTAAAGTTTAATTATTTTTTGGTTCATTTGGGTTCATTAATTATTTATTGGGTTATTTATTTAATCCAAAGAAAAATAATTAATGTTTATTATTTTGAATTTTTCGAATCCAAGAAAAATAATAAATATTATTTTGGCCCAATAGCCTGGACCATGGAATTTTTCTGAACCTAGTTTAGAAGAGTTTAGGTTGAAGCCGAAATTTATTTTGTAAATAATATTCGTGTATTAAATCCTGATAATATTATTTTTATCAAAATAATTATTTTTGGTTCCATGACTCTTGGCTTTCTGTGTAGAAAAATAAAATAAAAGAAAAGGAAAAAATAATTAAAAAATTTTTCTTGAGTCTTTTGGCTTTTGGTTTCCTTCTCTGGCTTTTGTTTTTACATATGAAGCCAAGCCAGAAGAGTTAACCGTGAAAAATGTCTCTTGGCTCTCTCTCTCTCTCATCACACTGTTTGTTTTCCTGGCTTTTGGTTTTCTTCACTATTTTTGGCTATAACTAAAGAAACCATGCCTGGGAAATGGATGGTTGGTGAAGGAGAAAAGAAAACTGAGATAGTTCATTTCTTCTCACCCGAATGTGTGCTCACCGACCGAAAAATTAGGCTGGGTCATATTCTGTGAATTAGAAAGCTTTGCATTTATTTTCATCGGAGGAAGAATTCAAGGAAGCTGCACTGAAAGTTCATCGCATGGATGATGAAGAAAGCTGTTTTTGAGCTTCAAGCAATTCTTCAACGTTCTTCAAAGTTTTAAAGCTCCAACATGTATGTTTTTATCCTACCATGCTGCCATACTCTGATATATATGTTCATGATTCTCCATTTTCGTCCACTGAAGCATGCTCTGTAAATTTTCAAATTCCTTCACGTGGTATCAGAGCCATAAATTTGATTGACTTAGGGAACATGTTTGTTAATAAAAATGGAGAAGAACATTGTTTGGAGCTTAAATATGTAATCTTTCGCTTGAAATGGTATGGGACATGGCATCTGTAAATTTTCACAGAACATTTTGTGAATTTTGATTTTAGAGTTTGGATCGTGTAAACCCAATTTAAATGGGTATAGGCGATTGTGGTTTTGTTTTGGATGAGATTTTGTGATGAAAAATGTCCAAAGAAGCCATTGGAAGAAACCCAGGAGCCATTTACGCAGACAGAGCACAGAAAAACGTTTCTGGAGAAGATGATTACTATTGTTAAGTCGCCGAGCCAAGCCACGCCTTGAAGCCGAGCCGCTACCATTTTGTGAGCGAAGTCGTCCGGCTTTCTGCCTTGGAGCCGAGTCGATTTTGATGAAATTGAGCTATTGCAATTGCTGATTTGCATGCGCGTGAGGGTTTCCGGTTCAGAGCGTGAGTCAACTACAGAGAGGAACCGGGCGAGCACGTGGGTCAGCGGGGCTCCAGGAGGGTGAAGGCGTGGATCTCTCAGACGCGAGTCTTTGGGCCGATTCGCGGGTCAACAGCAGAGAGCATCTGGCGCGGGTCGCGGCGCGGGCGAAGTCCACGGGTCGCGGCTGAGAGTGTTCCGATGCGGCTGGTTGACCTCGGCCGCGGTGGACTACATGCCAAATGGGCCCAGATCCTGTGCGACTGGTGCAGTGGACCGCCAGTCAATTCTTTTTTTTATATTTTTTAATTTGGGTCCCATATCAGGCGAAATTAATATTTTTGCAATAGTTTATATTCTTGGAATATATTTGCATGAAAAATATTAGTAAAGGATTTTAGGATTAAACAAGATCATTAATTAATTAATTAATGTGTTTAATTCTATTATTTGGGCACATAGGTTTAAAAATAGAAAAGCATGAAAACGTTTACTGTTTTCTAGTATACTATTTATTTTGTGTACCTATGTGTGCGGTTTCTCAATTACCAAAGTCTTTGGGAATATTTATGCAAGGAAAACATTTTTCTTTAAAAATTAAATGGTTATTTTAACTTGAACAGAAATTAATCCTTGGATATTTTCTCAAAGGATTTAATCCTTGGCATAGAAAATATATTGGATTTAGATATTTTTATAAGTTAAAATAGAAAGCCATTTTATTTTATTTTGCACAAGAAAAATTGTTTTGTTAAATAAAATTGAGACCAAAGTCTCAGAAAAGTTTTAGTTGGAAAATTTTTGAAATTATTAAGTTTTAACTTAAATAAAATTAGTCCATGGAAAAATCTCTCAAAGGATATAATTCTTTGACATAGAAATTTTGATGGACTTAGATATTTTATTTTTAAGTTAAGGAGAACTTAATGGAAATTTCAAAAGAATATTTTTCCAGAAAACTTTATTTTAAAAGACTAAGTGGGAAAGGGATTCCAACGGCTTCCATCACGGTCCTCATTAGAGATTGTAGATCCCCTCGCGTCACTCTGGGAGTGAACCTGTATAGGATCGGGATACCACAAGGATCTAGATCTAATGGAAGGATGTAATTAATGACCCATGACACGTACTATAATCGGCCAGCCCACGTTGGAGGTTATAGTGCGAGGAATGTCCATAGGAAATAGAGAGGAAACGGCGGCCATCCCACGATGGAGTTATCCTCTAGATCATTACCTATAAGGGAAATTGATTTGTGGTGGTTATTACACTTAGCTTAGGAAACTGTTAATCTTCCAAAGAAGCTATGTCAGTTTTCCTAAGAGCCAAATTAATTTCTGTACACAACTTTATTTTCACAAACTAAATCATTTCTTTTATTTTTTCGTTTTTTCGGAAATGGTGGGAGGTTCTTTTAGTCTTTTGGCCGTTATTCTCCGTGAGAATAAGTTAACAGGACCAAACTATGTGGATTGGAAGATGAACCTGGACATAATACTCACAGCCATGGAGTATAAGTATGTCTTTTTTCGAGACCTACCCGTAATCGGGATGATTCCACCGACAATAGAGCGAGAGGCTGTGAAGGCACGTAAGAAGGATAATGAAATGGCACGTTGCTATATACTAGTCTCCATGTCTAATGTACTCCAATCTAAATACGAGCATATAGCTTTTGCGTATGACATTAGTCATTCATTAGCTACTATGTTCGCAGATAAGAGCCGGCCCGTAAGGCAGGAGGTTCTTTGAACTATAATAAACTCTAAGATGGCTGATGAAGCATCAGCCAGGGAGCATATGCTCAAGATGATTGCTATTTTCGAGGAGGTAGAAATCTTAGGGGCTATCAGTGACCCCGAGAGCCAAGTGGACATGGTTCTCAAATCTCTACTAGATTCCTTTACCCAATTCAAACTAAATTACAATATGAGTTTGACTAAGTTGATGAAGGAACTTCAGATGGCAGAGAAGGTCATGAAGCCACATTCAATGGCCATGATTGTTAAGGTTTCTTCCTCAAGAACTGGATCTAAGCCTAGAAAGTTCAAAAGGAAGAAGGGAAACGCAGTAGCCCAGCCCAAGACCTAGCCCAAAGACAAAGCAAAGGGCAAGTGCTTCATATATGGGAATAAGGGACACTGGAAAAAGAAATGTCCAGATCTTCAATCTAAGAAAACCCCCACATGTAATGTTCTCTATCTAGAGTCTATATCAATGGTTGGATCAACTTCCACTTGAATTGTTGATTCAGGAGCCACTGATCATATCTGTAACTCCTTCCAGGGGTTTAGAAAGATAAGAAGACTCAAGAAGGGTGAACATGGATTACGTGTGGAAATGGAGCACAAGTCTAGGCCCTTGCAGTAGGAGAGCTGGATCTTGTTTTGATTGTAATAATAAAGTGGTTTTAATAGATATTTTATATATACCTAGTTTTTGTCAGAATTTGATTTTAGTTGCAAAACTTATAAATCAAGAATATTCTGAATATTTCTATTCTGGTATTTCTATCAGTAGAAATGGAGAAATGTTATGTACTGGGCACATGTATGGAAATCTATTCTATTTAAATCCTATTAACAATCAATCAAACAACGCTCAATTTGAACCTTTAACTAAGAAGAGAAAGACCAATATCAATGACTCATATCTTTGGCATCTGTGGTTGGGTCACATCAACTCAACCAGGATTCAAGGCTAATCCATGATGGGCCTTTGGGCACATTGAGATTGAAAAATTGGCCTCGGTGTGAATCTAGCCTAATGGGAAAGATGACCAAAAGGTCTTTTATCCCTAAGGAGGATAGAGCTAAGAAGGTACTGAGTCTTGTTCACACTGATGTGTGTAGTCCCATGTCTACATCAGCTAGAGGAGGTTTTTAAGTTCTTCAGTACTTTCACGGATGATTGTACAAGATTTGGTTACGTTTATCTGATGAGACGCGAGTCTGACTCTTTTGACAAATTCAAGGAGTTCAAGGTTGAAGTGGAGTGTCGGACAGGTACATTAATCAAAACCTTACGATTGGATCGTGGTGGAGAGTACCTCCTAGGTGAATTCAAGGATTACATGGTACATCATAGGATAGTATCCCAATTCTCTGTACCGGGGACACCCCAGCAGAACAGAGTAGCTGAGATAAGGAATAGAATATTGATAGAAATGGTCAGAAGCATGATGTCTCATGCTACTCTTGCAGTATCTTTTTGGAGATATGCCCTGGAAACAGCGGTATACATTCTGAACTTAGTGCTTTCTATGTCAGTACCTAGAACTCTCTATGAGATATGGACTGGGCGTAAGCCAAAGTCTGAATCATCTCAAGATATGGGGTTGTCCAGCTTATGTACTAATCAAAATGAGATAAATTGGTACCAAGATCAGAATTATACTATTTTGTTGGGTGTCCAAAAGGAACAAAGGGTGGTTACTTTTATCATTCAAAGGAGCAGAAGGTACTAGTTTGTACTAATGCTAAATACTTAAAGGATGATCAAAGTACTTCCACAAAAGGTTCAAGTAGGTTGGAATTCGAGGAGAAGTTATCTTCGGAAGCAACTTCTTCTGACTCGATTGTGGAACAAGAAGAGGCACAGCCTCAAAAGCCTGTACACATGGTGCCTTGTCACAGTGGGAGAGTGTCTAGAGTTCCAGATAGATGGAATAGAAAAGCTTTTGAGCTGGTCTCTAACCATCAGGAACAAGACCCCACTAGATACAAGGAGGCAATTGCTGATGCCAATGTAAATCTATGGCATAAAGCAATGAAAGCCGAGATTGAGTCTATGTACTTCAATCAGGGTTGGGATTTTGTAACTTCACCTGAAGAGATAAAACCCATTGGGTGTAAGTAGGTGTACAAGAAGAAAATGGGACTGGATGGGAAGGTGGAAACCTTCATAGCTACGCTTGGTAAAAGGGTATACTCAGAAAGAAGGGATCGATTATGAAAAAACCTTTTCCCTAGTAGCCATGCGTAAATCCATCCGTATCCTCCTTACCATCGCATATCACTATACCTACGAGATATGGCAATTGAATGTCAAGACGGCATTTTTTGAATGGCCATCTTAGCGAAGACATCTATATGTCCCAATCGGAAGGTTTTATTGTTGAAGGCCAAGAACATATGGTTTGCAGGCTTAAGAAGTCCATTTATGGATTTAAGCAAGCATCGGGTGCATAGAACATTCGTTTTGATGAAGACTGTGAAGTCTTATGGTTTTATTCAAAATGAGGATGAACCATGCGTGTACAAGAATCTTGAGGGGTTTAATGTGGTTTTTCTTGTCTTGTATGTAGATGACGTTCTACTAATTGGAAATGATGTAGGGTCATTGTCATCTACAGAGGTTTGGCTATCTAGTCAATTCAGTATGAAGGACTTGAGATAAGCCAGCTACATTATCGAATTAGACTTCTTAGAAATAGGAAGTAAAGAATGTTAGGATTATCCCAAATCGCATACATTGACAAGATGTTGGCCAAGTACAGCATGAACTCATGCAAGGGAGCTCTAACCCTTGCAGATATGGGTTGTCTCTTTCTTCAAGAGACTGTCTTTAGTCTCAAGAAGAAAAGGACAGAATGAGTAGGATTCCCTACGCTTCGACTGTGGGAAGTCTCATGTACGCCATGCTGTGTGCTATGCCAGATATCTACTTTGCCTAGGCTTAGTTAGTAGATGTCAGTCAAACCTTGGGGAGGTTAGTTGGCATGCTGTAAAGCACATTCTCAAGTACCTCAAAGGGACCTTGGAACCACAAGGAGGGGAAGCATATAGTGAGGTAGTAACACCTGGACTGGGATTTCATCTAGAGACGAGATGTGGTGGTGGTACAGATTGCCTCTAAGAACAATCTAGTAGATTCATTCACCAAGCCTTTGGCTGAGAGTCTTCAAGAGACACTTAGACGCCATTGGGGTGGGCACCTAAGGACTTACCTAGTCTTAAAGTGCAAGTGGGAGATTGTTGGGAATATGCCCTCTTAGACTAGTTTTCTGATGAAAATATCAAATGTGTTAATAAAAGAATTTATTTGTCGGAAATCGTTTGTGAAATAATTTTCTTTATTTGTGTACAATTTCGTTTGGAACAGACCCATTGTATTTGAATAAGTGATCCATGTGAATGGAGGTCTTTCATAATAAGGTATGGATCATGGGTTATTTAAACACATAAACAGTTGTTCTTAACCGATTGATGAGAATAAGAATCTCATCATGTTTAAGTTATTATGTTATGAATTCCAAATGGGGAATGGCTTACCTTTAGCCAGTGAGTAGGCCACTCACTTCATGACATAAGTGTATTTCGAATACGTAGAACATGACCTGTAGTAGTGGTTTCTAAAAAGTACTATATGGTAGAAACCTAGACTATTACCACTACAGCGTGGACTAGTACTCTATGACTTGAGTATGAGTTGGTGGTCTGGCGAAGCTGAAAGCATATGCTTTGATATACTATAGTTGAGGTTCTATCGGAGGGCCAATATACTTGTATGTTGGGTATGTATGACTAGTTAGTTAAGACATACTTGTACAAGATAGTTTCTACACTATATCGCCCTTGTGGTTGTCCAGATGATCTAAATATCCAGGGCCCTGGGAAACGTGACTTGGATGTTTGCTTTAGGGTCGCTCCATTGGAAAGCATAAATACTCCAGGAAGTCGTGGATCATTGGATTAGAGGCCTAAGGATGGTAGATGTCTTTAGAGAGGTATTAGTACACTTCTTCCTTTCTAAATGTACGGCGATGTGTAGAGGGGTATTTTAGTCATTTTCACTTGTAGGTCGAAGACTCTACTAATGCAACATTGTCCTTGGGGTCAATATTTTCTTATGGTGATATTAAGAAATATTTAAAATGCAAAATACATCTATTTATATAATAGGGGTATTTTGGTCATTTTAGTAGCCAAGGCGATGTGTCTTTTTGGTCCTTGAAATAGCCTGTAAGTCCTAATTAATTTTTGGGTTGAGAAAATGATCTCAGTTGAGAGAGTTTTATTTTATTTGGGAAGTCTAATTTATTATTGGATTGGAATAAAATAAATGGAGAGAAATTTATTTTCTGATTTAATTGGTTAATTAATTATTCAGGACCTGAGTCCAGTTTGAATAATTAAAAAAATTAATCGGGACTTAAACTAGAAGAAAATAATTATTATTTAATTATTTATTGGGTTATTTATTTAATTAAATCCCAAGAAATAAATAATTAAAGTTTAATTATTTTTGGGTTCATTTGTGTTTATTAATTATTTATTGTGTTATTTATTTAATCCAAAGGAAAATAATTAATGTTTATTATTTTGAATTTTTCGGATCCAAGAAAAATAATAAATATTATTTTGGCCCAATAGCCTGGACCATGGAATTTTTTTGAACATAGTTTAGAAGAGTTTAGGTTGAAATCGAAATTTATTTTGTAAATAATATTCGTGTATTAAATCTCGTGAATATTATTTTTATCAAAATAATTATTTTTGGTTTTATGACTTTTGACTTTCTGTGTGGAAAAATAAAATAAAAGAAAAGGAAAAAATAATTAAAAAAATTTTCCCGAGTCTTTTGGCTTTTGGTTTCCTTCTCTGACTTTTGTTTTTACATATGAAACCAAGCCAGAAGAGTTAACCGTGAAAAATGTCTCTTGGCTTTCTCTCTCTCTCATGCTTGTTTGTTTTCTTGGCTTTTGGTTTTCTTCACTATTTTTTGCTATAACTGAAGAAACCATGCCTGGGAAATGGATGGTTGGTGAAGGAAAAGAAAATTGAGATAGTTCATTTCTTCTCACCCGAATGTGTGCTCACCGACTGAAAAATTAGATTGGGTCATATTCTGTGAACCAGAAAGCTTTGCATTTATTTTCACCGGAGGAAGAATTCAAGGAAGCTGCACTGGAAGTTCATTGCACGGATGATGAAGAAAGCTGTTTTTGAGCTTCAAGCAATTCTTTAACGTTCTTCAAAGTTTTAAAGCTACAACAGGTATGTTTTTATCCTACCATGCTGCCATACTCTGATATATATATGTTCATGATTCTCCATTTTCGTCCACTAAAGCATACTCTGTAAATTTTCAAATTCCTTCAAAATATTATTAGAATATAATGAAAAGTCAAACATATCAGGGTGGGGCATTAGTTCTTCTGGACACTGCCATCACCAATTAAATGCTCTATCCTACCGTCGGGGTGTTCAAAAAAATCTGATACATCCATATGGGTAATATGGATATTAAGATTTTCAGGATCAATATCATCATCCTCAACATCATTCACTGGATGTTGAGAAAAATTTGCTTCAACATTTTTATTGTTTTTTTTCAGTGAAACTTAATATAATTCTACTAAATGCTTGGCCGTACGACAGTTACGTGACAAATGACCTTTCATGCCACATCTATAACATGTATCCTCATACTTTTCTTCCATTTCTTTTTCTTTTTCCTTATTATCTTTTCTGTTCCACTTCAGGTGGCCAATGTTTCTCACAACTTGATTATGACTGTGATAAGAGAAATATCGAGCGTGTCCACGACCATAACCACGACTACGGCTACAACCACGATTATAACGATGGCTTCTGTTGGAGCCAACAACATTCACTTCTGGGAGTGCTGTTGAGCCAGTTGGTCTGGCTTCATAATTTCTCAATAATAACTCATTATTTTTCTCTACAATTAAGAGGGTAGTAATTAAATTTGTAAACTTTGTATACCTTTTTTTCTCGATATTGTTGCTGCAAGACAATATTCGAAGCTGAAAGGTGGAGAATATTTTTTCCAGCATATCTTCATCGATAACTTTGTCTCCGTATTATTTTAATTGAGAGGTAATTTTATACATCATGGAGCTATATTCATTCACGATTTTTAAATCTTGCAACTTCAGGTGCAACCATTCATACCGTGTAGTGAGTAATACGACCATCTTCAGGTGGTCAAATCTTTCTTTTAAATTTATCTACAGGACATATAGATCTTTTTCGGTAAGATATTCTATTTTCAAAATTTTGTTGATATGACGACGGATAAAAATCAAAGCTTTGGCCTTTTGTTGTTCAGATGCACTATTATTTTCTTGAATAGTTTCACTAAGACCTTCAACATTTAGATGCATTTTTGCTTCGAGAACCCATGACATATAATTTTTTCCAGAAATATCAAATGCTACAAATTTGAGTTTAGTAAGGTTAGCCATATGGATCAATAAATGCGTACTTGTCTTCTGGCTTGTATAACGGTAGAGACTCGTGCTTTAGTCTTCTAGCTTTTGTAACGGCAAATACTCGTGATAAAATTTGGGTAGTATTAGAATAAAATCTACACACTACACACTAAGAAGGTAGAAGGTAGTGTTAGAATAAAATTTACACACTACACACTAAGAAAACTCTAACTATTCTTTACACAAGAATTTCTTTAAACTTCTCTTTTTCTTTTCTCTTACAATTCTTTTTACAAAATGATGGTGCATTTCAAGTTTAGAGAATAACTCTATTTATAGAGCTCTTAATTAGTGGAATACATCATCTTCCACTAATCTTAATTAGTAGTGTCTCCACTAAATGGTGAACATCCATAAAAATTCATAATTAGTGAAATTTTCACTAATTAATGGAGCTTCTACTAATTCCCTAATAATTCACATAAATCCATAATTAGTAGAGTTTTCACTAATTCCATTCACAATATATTCATAACATATCATCTTTTTTTAGTGTTATTATTTATAAAAATACAAAAGTTATATATATATATATATATATATATATAATATAGATTTAGAGAGAAAAGGAAATGATATTGAGGTTTAAGAAAAGAAAAACAAAGAAATAGGAAATGATGCAGCATATACCCGGAGGGAAATATTATTAAAAAAAAAAAATCTAGTCATGTGTAAGTAATTATGGCCTATCAGTATTTTGATAACGTAGGGTGGGACCCGATCCGTGTCCAAATAACAGCCATAACCCGACAAGGAGTCGAATTCAAAACCCATTGCAGTTTCAGAGACAAAATGGATAAACCCTAACATCAGGCCATGGCAACAGTTCATCTTCATCCTCTTTCTCTTCCCCAACACTCTCACTCACTAGCCCTAAATTCACTGACCCACTTGAGAATCACCGCCATTGGATTTAGTTCCATTCCCAAGCCCAGAACTTGTCACCCTCTCAAGTCCTCCGGCAATGACTCCACCGTCACAGAGCCCTCGAAGTCCTCTCGTCGGGGGCGCAAAAAGTCGCCCTCAACCGACATTTCTTCTCCTAAGACATCCACAGCTACGAAAAGGACAAAACGCCCGAGGAAGTCCAAACCGGATAATGATGTTATCAATGAATTAAACTTTCAAAATGATCCGTCAGTAAATGTTGAGGAGCTTGATAATTATGATGATGGTATTGATTTTCCATACGAGAGCCCGCCTTTAATATGCTGTTTCGGGGCAGCTCAAAAGGAGTTTGTGCCCACGGTGAGAGTATCAACGAATCAGATGCACCCTGATATTTATTCACAGTGGAAAATGCTGCAGTGGAGTCCGCCGGAGTTCGCTAGGGCACCTGGTGGTCCGCCTTCTAACGTGGCCATTTCCCATGTCAGGCTTGGCGGGAGGGCCGCATTCATGGGGAAAGTTGGGGGCGATGATTTTGGTCAAGAAATGGTTTTACTCATGAATAACGAGAAGGTGCAGACGAGGTCAGTGAAATTGGACGGCAGTGTCAGGACTGCCTGTGCTTATATGAAAATTAAGTTTGACGATGGCAAAATGAGGGCAGAGAAGTTGAAAGAATCTGCCGAGGATTCGTTGCTTAGCTCGGAGTTGAATCTTGCTGTGCTCAGAGAGGTAAAAATATAGAAGAAAAAGAAATAGACAAGAAGTTTCTGTTATCCGGACCTTTTCCTTCTTGGATTATTTTGGAGATATTGATTTGATAATGAATCCGGGATGTGAAATGCTTAATTTATGCAGAAAATTTCCATTTATCAAGTATTTTTTCCAGTAGCCTCGACTCCAGATTGCCCGTTCACACCTTGCCTAATTGAAACTTTGTTTTCTATATTGAAAATCATTCATTTTCGCAATTAGCTGTTCTTGGGGGGTTGCCAATAGGCTATTTCAGTGACACTGGGTTTATGCCATAGGCTTATATTTCTATTTCTGGGAGTAGCAGTGTGCTTGGTTGGGGTGTAAAAGGTAGAAAAAGTAGGGAGGATGTAAATGGGTAATTTATATCGTTTGGTTAAGAAGAAAATATGGAGGGGAAATAAAATAGGAGGAAGAGAGTTCTCCCTCTATGTTAGCAAATTTGGAACGTAAATCAAAATAATATTTATCATTTACTTCTTTTTCATTCCAATCAAACAGACCACAAGTAAATTATATTTATTCCCTCTAATGGAAGGAAAAGTTCCTTTCCCCTCCTCTTCTCCTTCCCCTTCTCCTTCCGTCTCTTCCTTTGGGAACCAAATATAGGGTTAAGTACAGGAATTGATACAGCATTAAAAGGAAAAAAAAAACGGATATATAACACATAGTGGGAATGTTTTTCCGGAACTCATCATACCTATTTAAGATGTTGAAGAACTAAATGGAGAAGGCAATAAAGAGAAAAGGAAGTATGAATTCTCAAATGAAATTTGTTGAACTAATCTTGCAAAAGTTCTAGGCACGGTTATCTACTTAGTATTATTATTCAAAATTTGGTCTTGTAGGTGAATCTTCAAGTTAAAATCTAATTCTAATAGGTTATGTCCTATCTGTATAAATCTGCGGTAGAGAAAAAACTCCATTTAGTGTATACGCGTGGATCTATTGTGACACAAATGTTATTATTAAATAAAGCTGTTCTTGTTTTGGCTATTGAAGTCTCCTTTGTGCCTCTACAAGCTTCTCAGATATGCAGAAGATTATTAGTGCACATGCTAAATCATTCAATAGAGACATGATTTTGCAACAATAACATTTTCCTATTATTTCCCTTTTTAGTGTGTTTATGAAGTTGTGCAAAAAACATCCTTCCTTCTCTTCCAGTTATTACTACCTTTTATTGATTCTGTACTAGGATCTTTAGATTTATCAAGATGGTATAGGCAACGGATATGCTAGTAACTACAAGAAATGAGTTCATTAACTAATAATTGTTTTTCTTTTATTTCCTTACAGGCTAGGATATTCCATTTTAACTCTGAAGTTTTAACAACTCCTTCCATGCATTCTGCTCTTTTCAGAGCAATTTCATGGTCTAAAAAGTTTGGATCTCTTATTTTCTTTGATCCCAATCTGCCTTTGCCATTATGGGAATCACGTGATGAGACTAGAGAAATGCTCAAGAAAGCCTGGCAAGCAGCAGACATTATTGAGGTTTCGAAGCAAGAGCTAGAATTCCTTTTGGATGAAGAATATCACGAGAGGAGAAGAACTTATACGCCTCAGTACTACTGTGAGAATATTGAGCAAACCAAAAGGAGGAGAGATTACTATCATTATACTCGTGAAGAAATATCCCCTCTTTGGCACAATGGGTTGAAGTTTTTGTTTGTAACAGATGGAACACTTCGGATTCATTATTATGCTCCTTCTTTCGATGGAGTGGTGGTTGGGACTGAGGATGTGCTCATAACACCATTCACTTGTGACAGAACAGGTTCTGGAGACGCTGTTGTAGCTGCAATTATGAGAAAGTTGACAACTGAACCTAAGATGTTCGAAAATCAAGATATTTTGGAAAGGCAGCTCCGCTTTGCTATTGCTGCTGGCATTATATCACAGTGGACCATTGGTGCTGTGCGGGGCTTTCCCACTGAAAGTGCTTCTCAAAATCTGAAAGAACAGGTCTATGTGCCATCAATGTGGTAATCTTAAACAGAACTCCAATGTCAAACAACAACACTCCAGTTTTTACTCATCAGCCCTTCTGCAGTTTATTGGGATTTCAGAAGGTGGAATGGAAGACGGCTCCATGTTTCTCATGGTTCCATCTTTAGGGACAGCACCTGATTGAATCTCAAACGGTAGTTTGGCTTTAGTTGTTTTCCTTGTTGATAAAATAGACCTTTGGCTGCTAGATACAAATTCAAGATAAATTGTATATGGTATCCTGGTTGTAACTGATTACCCTTATATACATGTGTTTTTTCTTTCTGTTTTTTGTTTCGAGTGGCCTTTGTTTATGCAGTTTCTGAGAGGCTTGAGTTTGTTTAGAGAACTGGTGTCTGAATTTCACAAATAAGCAGAAAATGTACTACGACCTGCCCTAGGAATGTCACAGTCCATGTGCGCCTTGGCTTCCTGCTCTGCTGTTTTTCTCTGAAATGATTCATTGTTACTTCATTTCTCTAAATAAGAACGATTAGAAATCAGCAGCAGAATAGGTACATTTGGTGGTCTACGAGTGGTATACAGTTATGCGAAACTTTTCCATTATTCTACAGGATAACAAAATTTCCGGTCTATGCATAAAATTCCTTACTCTACATCCACATTTCGCTTTTCAGCACTCTGATTAGAATTCAGGCGGTTGCAAAAACTCAAATCACTTGTAAGGTAAAATAACAAATGGGGGTAACTGATAAATGCATTCACAGTACAGTGCAGCGTAAGAGGCGCTAATGCCAAACCAAGAAGCGAATAACAATCAATTGAGGCTAATATCAAAACAAAGAAAGAATAACCAATAAAGAATGTCTAACTTCATCGTTCATAAACGGGGAAAAAAATGTCTAACTCCGGATTTACAACTAAAATGTGTCTACTTCCCGTATGGAATCTTCTTCTCTGCATTTTGTACACAAAAAAACTGGATCTGGAAATGCAAAATCACTTAAACCTTTAGATGGTTCTGCTCGTAACTGTCCTCTTTCAAGGGCTGCATTAGTACATTGAGAAGCAGTAGTAAGGACTCCATTTAAGAGTTGCTTCACAGAGAAAAACATTTCTTAGCCGACATCTAATGTCTTGAGAACAGCAATTTTCTTTCCTGCAATTAGCTGTATTAGTCACCATTTGAGCAGTGTATCTTCCCCGAATGCTATACCACAGCCGAAGTCCGTGTCACTAATTTGCAAAAGAAACCTATCTTTCTGAAGCAACTCTAACACCCTATCTTTGGTTGTATTGTTGGCCACTTATTTGCGCCAGAGATCTACGGCAAACACAACCAGGAAAAGGATTAGCATAGAAGTTCTCCTCTAATCTTGGAAGTTCTCCGGATTCTCTAAGATTTGGGCCTCCAAGTCTGCTGGCATGCAATGCCTTGACCTTAGAGGTGAACTCTTCCCAAGATATTGCACCCTTATCCAAGGAATCTATCAATCTAACAAAACTGAACCTGTAACGAAATTGAAAGTAAAGCACCATTAGCTAAGAAGAAACTTTTTAACAGAGTATTGTATATGGCTGGTACAAAAACGAACCTGTCAGGGTTTATTGTTTTCCGGAATCCTTTAAATTTCCTGTGCCCCTGTACTGCCTTTGCCATGTTCCCGTCATATGTGTAAACAAAGACATCGCTTTCAAGAGCTAAAATGTAATCTAAGGAAGCAAGACGGTTCTGATAATTCTTGAATTTGTCCAACTCTTCTTCTGTTGCAAGAGTAGAGTGAGTGAATATATTTGGGTACTCTGACCGCAATGTATCCATACTATTATTTCCATAAATTTCTCCTGCAACTATGTATATTCTTGTAGTTGAAGGGTAGCCCATGGCCTTTAAGAAGAGAGCTGCCTCCCTTGGAGACATGGGGCAACCACCCTGGAGTCGCTTCGCTATACTGTCTATCTCTTTTTCTTTCCAGTGCTTAACGCTGTACCTCATCATCTCAAGCTCCTTAGCCTCTCTTGCGGTCAGGTTGTTAGTACATCCAGTGAATGCAAGCATGTCCTTCTCATACCTGCATTTAATATCAACAAGCTAAGTAACTTGAAGCTAAAGAATTTTGGAATTCATTATTTATCTGTAGTATCAAATGGTTACCTTAAGTGCAGTGCAAGATATGGTTCACCATCGCTCTTAAGCCTATCAATCAATTTCCTCCCCAGCTCCTCAATCTCTGGAGTGTATCTAAGAGCTTCATAGTTTGCACGACAGCGAAGTCTTTGAATAGAGGGTGCAAGGGCATTGTTAGATAGGCGTGAATCCGTGTGGGTAAAATTGATGACCTTATGCTTCTTCAACAAAGAGAGAATTTCTCTTCTGTAGTAACTCGCCTGCAAAAGATCTAAAAATTAAGTTCCACAGCCAGTAGAGTATAATTCTTTATATATATATATATGCTAATTGCTGTTTCTGGACCTTTGACCAAGATACAGGTGCTTTTGAATAGGGATTTAGTGCTGCATATTCAGGTGGCAAAGAGTCAACTATCTCAACATCATCTCTCAATACTTCAATAAAGTGCTTCCAATCAAAAATATCTTTAAAGTCGCTGCAAGAACAGAAGAACAATGAGGGAAGCTCACATTGGAAAAGACTCTAGAATTATCAACATATACAAAAGATTTAGTACCTAGGATCTGTCCAAAAGGATTCGTGATCAAGAGAAGGAAGAACCAGAGTGGCATTCATAATTTTTGCTATTGCAACCATGTCACAGATCTGCAGTGTATCAACATGGATCCTTAGCCCAAAAAAAAAGAAAAAAAAAAAAGTTTTTCTAAATGAAACAGAGAAATGACAAATCTAAGATGGATAAAATTAAGATTAACTAACTCACTCCTGTTCTCATTTGATTTAATCCACCATTAGCATGAGCTAGGATATAGCCATTTGTTTGGGATCCTGTCCCTGAGAGGAAAGAAGTAAGGGAACACTCCAGTATAAATCAAAGATACTCAGCAATGTAATAAGGGTAGCCGGACGTACTTGCTCGGTTCTTTGGTCGGGCAATGCATTGGAAGTAATTATCGCTATTGGGTTTCATCCATATTTCTGGGACCTGTCACAAGAATCTATACCCAGTCACACATGTAGGAATCGAAGTACAATTTCAGAAGATAGGGAGGAAAAGAAAATATCAGCGTGCTTATTGGCAATTCCAAACAAATATTCCAAAATAAGTGCAAAAGTTGCAATGTGGAAATGTTCCACCAGAAAACCAGCATATAGTACCCAACATATAATAGAGAAGAAATGTGGAAATTTTTGCCAACTATACTGCAGCAACCTTATGAAGGTGAAGAAAACCCAGCAAATTTTAGGTGAAGGGAAGAAAAAGAACTTGAACTGCAACTTAGAATATTTATTTTGGCACTAATCCAAAATCCTACTTCATAAAAACAATTCTTTTGTCTTCCTTTTTGGTTGGTAAAAGTGAAAAATGCAATTAACAAATAATAGAAACCATAACGAGAAACTAATGATCAAAAAGCGACCTTTACAGTGAATTGGTCAAAGGCAGCTATCCTATTCATTGCTTGGTTTGTTGCCACCCACAATTTCTCGAGTCAAAAAAGAACAGAACGTTCACAAAGAATACAACTCTACCACCGCTGGAAGATTCTAATCTTATTCCAATTCTACGTCTAACCCGTCGGGAAAAGACATCTGCAGCCTACCAACCTCACTAAATTCCTAATCTTGAAGGTGGACTCTTCCAACTAGTGGCAAATTCTCCAGTATTTGTATACGAGGAAATTTAATCCGGCTGGATAATCAGAAAACGAAGAGAATTGAAAGAATGAATTTTAACCTAACAAAATTTTATGTGGAAGGAAAAAAAAAATTCCTGAAAAGGATGAGAATCAATACAATTATTAAAAGAAATAGAACATGCTTTAAAGTATCGAATTTTGTTCCAGACTTACGGGAAACTCCGTCATTTGCCTCTTCCATACACGGTCGGTGTCCGCCATAACATTCTGAGCTTTGTTCCAATCATTTTTTACATTCTGAATAGTAATAAATAAACCATTGCGTTCGTTCGCCGGATTCCCTAAAACTTCTAATTGACCCCCACTGCTCATTAATGAAAACTTCAAAAACACAGATACCACCACCAACATCATGAGCAATCCGAATAACGCACGCCCCATATTCTTCCTTGATGTCAAAGAATGCAAAACATCTGAAAATTTCAAAAAGACTTCTTCGACACCAAAAACCCAGCTTTCCGGTACCCTTTGACGTACCAAAAAGTAACGTATCATCGGGTGGTGCGCGGAAAGACGATGACGATGCCCACCATCATTATAATTACATTGTTCGTCATCGTCATCACAGTCATTAATGGTTTGGTTGTCGAATCCAATCTGTACATGATCTAAAGACTTAATATTGTCGGAGGAGTAGAAGTCCGCCATTGAATCGGTAATGCGGCGGCGGTGGTGGGTAGTAGGGACGCCAACAGAACCGGGACTTCCACTCCCGGCATTGTTGGTGTTGGTGGCGCCTCCGGTTGTCATATCCGAAATGAAACCCAATAAAAATAGAAATAGTATCCCAGTTTCAGTGAAACAGGTAAGTCCAAGAAAGAGACGGAGAAAATCTTGGGAACAGAGAGATAGATAGCAGCGGCTATGGACGTTTTCCTTATTGTGAACCGTTGCTTTGTAGTATTTGTGTGTCTCTGTTATATATGGTTGCTAATGAAAGGGGTGTCTGTTACCTTTGTTTGTTATGTCTCTTTCTCTCTCTCTCCCTGCATAGAACTCCTCTACAGTTCTGCCTCCTCTCCCTATGATATGATAAGAGGGATTCAAGATTCTTTCTCTCTCTATATAAGAGTTGTATCTATCGGAAGGTTAGGGGAAATTCCGAAGGATGTCAAAGAGACTCTCCTCCGTCCTATTATTGGTTGCTGCATAGGCCATGTGAAAAAGATTTTCTTGGCAAAATTTACTTTCCAAAATTCGCTGGCCTTTTTTCTTTTAGTTTTTTATGTTATATTCTAATACTATTTCATAATAAAAATTTAGAATCACTTGAAGTGACGGATCTACCCTTCGGAGAAGAAAATTTGTGTCGAGCAGAGACCGTAGCATGCAAGATAAAGTATTTCCACCTCGTGTTTGAATTTATGTTGTTAATATTTTTTGAGGAATTGTCATTATTGATTGAAACACGTAAGTATTCGATCATTCGATATTATAGTGACGGCATTCATTTTGTTTCTCTTGAATCTTAATTACTATGAATTTTGATTTTGGAAAGAATTTGAAATTTATCAATTACCTTACCTAAATTTGAATTTGACATTCTTAACCCCCCCCCCAAAAAAAAAAAAAGGGAAAAGTTTTTAAAATAGAAATAGAACAAATCTTGGGAACTATTTTAAATTTGAAATGCTTTCCAAAACAAAAGAAATAAAAAAAAAAATCTTGAAATTTACCAAGTTTGAATTTGGTAGTTGAATATACTAGCATGATAGAATCTTTGGTTTTAATGTTAGAATTAGAAATAAAGCTAATGGATTTAAATGACCACTGATTATTAATCCATTAAAATTGATGGAGCCTGCTAATTCCTCTATTCCTTAATATCGGTCTTTTTTAGAAAATTCACATAAATTGTCCTTCTTTTAATTTGATGAAAATTAATGTATTACTTCTCCATTTTTCTTTCTTTTTTTTTTTTCTCTCTCCTTTGGTAGACAATATCAAAGACAGTAGCAAAACAATTGAATATATACCATATAATGGCTGAATAGATTAATAAATAAAAAGGTAAATTTGGGGAAAAAGAAGTTACCCTTTATAATTTGAGACTAAAAAAAATCTTTAAAAATGACAGATACTTCATCCGTTTCCTTTTATCTGTTCATTTTAATTAAAATTTTTGTCTCAATTTATTTATTCCAATAGCAAATCACGACTATATTAATTGCTATTTTTTCACAAATATTTCTATTTAATACAATAGGTATTTTGCACATGTAGTAGGAAATGTAAGTAAATTAAATATGCTTACAACATATAAAACTTTAAAATTTAATTATTCCTTAATAAAGAGAGAGATTTTTTTAGGCTAAAATAGGAAATGTTAATTAATTTATCGAAAATTTTTATTTTTTTAAATTTGTGAATCGATTAAAATAGATAAATAAAAAAAGAAAGAGAAAGTATTACCCTCTCTATCTCATAATATAGGTCGTTAGAGACTACTTTTACTGTCCCAAATTATAAGTCGTTGAAGACTTTTCAATAAGGTTTTAAAGTTATTTTTATATT
Organism: Voacanga thouarsii; assembly: GCA_026120185.1. Taxonomy (NCBI): domain Eukaryota; kingdom Viridiplantae; phylum Streptophyta; class Magnoliopsida; order Gentianales; family Apocynaceae; genus Voacanga; species Voacanga thouarsii. Next base: position 2,183,174 of record JANUWF010001287.1, on the reverse strand, counting down.
TTTATCCTTATTTATTATTCTCTTTCCCTATCATCTCTTCTCTTGTTTTCAAGACATTTAGGTTGGAGTGTTTTAAAAAAATTAAAAAAATTATTTTATTTTTAAAAATTTTAATATACGTAAAATTAAGTCAAATTTTTATATTAGGGGACGAAAGGAGTATGCAATAGAGATACTAGTAATTAACTTAAACACTACTATGTCACTCCTATCAAGATATCAGCGGGCATTTCATTTTGGGATTTGTAGTTTTCTTAATTAGAAAACCAGGAATATTCAATTTACATTAATGGCCGACACGTGTAACGTAATGTAATGTACCCCTTATTAAGTAATCTACACCCCCGTCCCCCCTTCCCCGAAAAGCAATGAATTCTTCTGTCAATACAATACGTACACACGAGGGAACCCATTCAATTATTGGCCCTCTCTTTTCCGAAATAAAGGGAATTAAATTAACCAAAATGAGTACTTATGTATGCAGTGTTTGGGACCGTTAATGTGAATTTGGATTAATGATGATTTTTTTTAAGAAGGATTAATGATGAAATTAATTCGTAAAAGTGGAATCGAACGGTTCATCTTTTTGCTAATGGTTATGGTGTGGGAATGGTGGGTTGGGTCGAACCGTTAGAAGGCCCAATAAAAAAAGGATTATTATTGAATTAGTGTTGCAAGTGAATAATGATGTCTTCTTTAGCATTGCAAAATGGGTAGCATTACACTTCTCTTAGAAAGGCACTTTACATCTTACTAAATATAAATGTGAAAAGTCGTATTGAAATCTATTAAATATGCGATAGTCATATGTCACGTTTTATATTTGTAAGTTTGAGAATGTAATTATAAGTATGACAATAATTATTACAGTTAAACTATTCAGTCGTCTTATTCGTTAAATCAAAATAAATATTCAAATTAATAATATGTATTTAAATCTATGTTATATAGTATTCACATCTATTGGGAATTGAATTGTCATCTTCAATCCTCTAATTAGGCACAATCATCTTCCTTGAAATCAAACTTAAAGACCAAACCTAGAATCAACTCAAAATCAAACAGGAGACATGAAATTCTAGAGGTACTTCTTACTGCTTATGGTATAAAACTTAATTCTCATATGGAGGATTAATTACCCACCCTAATACTAATAGCATGTCCCATGCCTACACTCCAATCTTACGTAAAATTGAGATAAAAAGTGTAAACAGTATATAAAGATGAACTTGAACATCCCTTATTATTTGAGATATCAATTTTAATTTAATGAGTACGTCAACTAGCAATTAACCTTAGGTACTGTTAAATTTATAATTGCATTTCTTAACTGCAGGCACGAGTGTGACAATATATCATTTTTTAAAATTTATTTCATTAAAATATACGCATAATATGAATTTTTAAATTAATTTATTTGTGCTCATAAATATCTTTAGCTAATTAATTAAAGATCCCTTATTACTTCCTCCGTTACATCTGTCACTCTTTGAGATTTTTTTCAAGTATTATATTTATTTTTCATTTTTAATTACATTCTTATCACCTAATATTACACATAATAAAGATTAGATGATAAAATGAATATTTCAAAATATTTGTTTATGAATTTTTTTGTTTTGTTTCAAAATATTTATTTATGTACATATTTATAGAACTAATGATTAGTTTTTTTTATTATATTCTTATTTATTCCAAATCAACTACACAACATTCAAAAACTCTTTTTTTTTCTTATTTCTTAAAAATTTTTACTAATAAATAATTATCTTATTTTTAATATGAATAAAATATAAATTTTATTTAAATTTTATTATTATTTTTAATACATTTAATTTATATATTAAAAAATTATAAATAAATATTTTAAAATAGAAATAGTACAACTTTAAATAACTTATTGTCGTGATTGGAAGAGCAATAATGGGAGGTCGGAAGTCAATCGTCCAAAGCGTGTAAGAACTAAGACGGTCGGCACCACTATCTGCCCCTCTTCCTTCTCATTGCGAGGGCTTCCCATGACTTATGAGGATGCGAGGGGCAAGGGAAGAAGACACCCATGCGCCGGTGAGCGTCCAGAGCCACGCATCTTTAACCCCGTCGCCAAACCATACGCCTTTGTCGTCACTTCCGGCTCATGCCTGCAACCATCTATATTATGACAACTATATATATATATATATATATATATATATATATTTGTTAAATATTTTTTTCGTTTTAAAATATTTATTTATAAAATTTTTTTACATAAATTAAAAATATTAAAAAATTATATAATAATTTAGATAAATTTTTTATTCTATTTATATTAAAAATATTATAATTATTAGTTAGTGAAAATTTTTAAGAAATAAGAAAGAAAAAAGAGTTTTAAAAAGTTGTATAATTGGTTTAGAATAAATAGAAGTATAATAAGAAGAAATTAATTATTAATTTTAAAAATATATACATAAATGAGTATTTTAAAATAAAATAAAAAAATTTATAAATAAATATTTTAAAAAGAAAAAAATATATGACAATTATATATAAATATATAATTAAATTGATAAAAATATTTATTATTAAATTAATATATCAAATGCGACTCTATTTTATTTTTTATTTCTGATAATATAAAACATGTCCATAAAATTTTTTAATTTTATTAAAAAATTAAACTTTTACTGTATTTTAATGGTTTTCTTAACCAAATTTACTGTATTTTTTTTAAAAAAAATGTTTACGTTTTGTAGTTCACTTGGGATGTAACATTTGTCATGTGTTTCCTTTGACCTCATCGACTACTAAGAAAATGGCAGCTGAAAGTTTGGGCCCTATATTTTATCATTTCTTTGCTGCTGCATTCAACAAAAAAGCTGAAGGAGACGCGGAGAATCTGAAAAAGTAGTCTCGGGCACAACGTGTCTGTGTGAAAGCTCAAAACAAAGATAAAACCAAACAAACCCATCACGACTGTCCCTACACGCAGTTTCAAATACGGAACTAATACGTTGTAAAAATATTTATTTATAAATTAAAAATAATAATAAATCCACCCCAACCACCAGACCCCGCTCCCCACGAGCCTCTTGCCCTTGAAGAAGGTTACCAACCCTTACAAGAAGATGGGGATAGAGGAACTATTTAATCGACTGAACATCAATAGAAGTACGTAATTCTATATTAAAAATACAATACAATAGTTGTTAGTTGATACAAATTTTTAAAAAATTAGAAGAAAAAGAATTTTAAAAAATTATATAATTAATTTAAAATAAATAAAGATAAAATAAAAAATATTAATTGTTTTATTATTAATACTATTTTTATTTTATAATATAAGTCGTTTTATATTTATATACAAGAATTAAGACTTCATATATTTTAAATAATTTTAAAATTAAACTTTTAAAAATACTAATAATTAAGTCTTTGTCTACTTTAATAATTAGAAATAATTGAATCATAATTAGTAAAAAGAGAAAGATTGTAGGAAGGGTTAAAGTTGAAAAAAATAATAAAATTTTATAAAACTTTGTAAAGCGATTTATATTGTAAAAAAACTTTTCAAATCTAAAATGACTTATACTCCATTCATTTCAAAATACTTGTTCATGAAACCTTTTGCACACATATTAAAGGTATTAAAAACAATACAATAATTTAGATAAAGTTCATATCCTACCCATATTAAAAACCCTATAGCTATTGGTTAGTGAAAATTCCCAAAAAGCAAAAAGAAAGAAGAGTTTTGGAAAGTTGTATAGTTGGCTTGGAATAAATAGGGATACAATAGGAAAAAACTAATCATTAGTTCTAGAAATATGTACATGAACAAGTATTTTGAAACAAAACAAAAAAGTTTCATGAATAAGTATTTTGAAACAGAGAAAGTATTATAAAACGGAATTAGTATCTACAGTATTTTGGAATGGAGAGAATAATATTAAAATGTCGAGATGATTTCCATCAATTCAATCTTTCATTTATTTCAAATCCAACAAATTAAATTTTCAATAAATGATCTTTTTACAAGCAGTAGAATTAAAACTGAATCTTAATTAATTAAAAGCATACTTTCTTAGTGAAAATATAGCCAATTTGTTGTTATCAAACCAAGAGTAATAACGCCATGCATATCTATATTATTAATTGAGTAGATATAAATTCAGGTTTAGAGATGATGAACTCCCATTCACATTGCGCTTTAGCATGTTGTTTATACTCAATAAATATGCCATTAATATTAACAATTCGGTTACACAGTAGATTATATCTTATTAGTATGTTTGATTGGAATGAAAAAGAAGAAGCAAAGTGAAAGGGATTATATCGTTTGGTTAAGAAAGAAAGATGGAGGAGAAGTAAATTAGAGAAATCTCTCTCTACGCTAGTAAAATAGTCCAAATTTAAATAGATTAAGATATAAATCATCATTTACTTCACTTCTACCCTAATTAAATAAATGAAAGTAAATTTCATCCCACTTAAACAAAACGAAAATAAATTATATTTATTCCTAAAAGTAAAAGTTTTTCTCCCTTTTCTCTTCCTCTGCTTCTTATTTTTTTAAAACTAAATACATTGTAAAACAAAAAAGTGAGTAAAATACGAAAAATATAACATAAATAGACACACCTATATCGTCTCAATATCAAGTTTGTCTTCGCCATCTTCGACCTTTGTAGGCGAAAATAGTTCAAATTACCTTAAACAATAATGTAAAAGCTTATAGGTGCATCAACGGCTTTAACATTAACAAAGTTCAGGTTACTCCATAGCAATACTCTTGCCCCGGATGTCAGCTGGAAAATTTGCCTTTCTCCACGAGGGGGGATGGTACCCTTCCATTCTCCTTAGAGCTCCCATCATTAGAAGTATCTTTAATTAGTTCTTGGTATCATATATCAGATTTATAAACGTAATTTTTTCATTTATTAAGAAAAAGATTAAAAGTACAATTTACCCAGTAGATTAGTTTGTGGCCACAACTAAGAATCCCCTGCAAAGATGGCTTTTGAGGAAAACATGTACTATATTCTTTGAGATTATATGATACAGCATCGTTGTGGGCTAAACTTTGTTGTACCAGCAAATCCTATATTGATACGTTGGGAGCTCCATCTGTCTTTCGATCATTACCCAAATGCCGTTGCCAACAATTATAAAGTTTAGTTGATTGGATTCTAAGTGTGTAAGTGAATAATAATTAGTTTGAGATAAATTTTATAAAAAAATATTAAATATGTAGAGTTAAGTGAAAATAAAAAGAAAAAATATGATGCGCTGTGAATAAATAAGATAGAATTGAAAATTTTGTATTTAAATATAGTTTGGTCTAATGACAAATTAGATAGTTATATTATTATTTAAATAATAATATTTGACGAGACATATATTTTTGTAAAAAATAAATTATATGCACTCACAAAGTTTAATTAAAGCAATAAGAAAGTTGACTGCACCATACAAGCCTAAGGATGAGAGAACAAATTAAAGGCCAGAAGAAACATTCAAAATTCAATGCGGAAAACACCCCTCGTACTTACGGCACCGCAACTCAAAATGGCAATCTCTAACCATATATTGGATGTTCTCTCTAATTCCCCCAGGCAAGATGGGAACCATCCTCCCAAAAATTTCTGAAAATAAAGGGATGGACCGTGTTAAGCCCACCTCCAAATACTTCTTTTGTGGAGAAATCCTGTCCAGTATCCAAGAATTTGCCTTATTTGGCATCAGCTATTCAGAAGGTTGAGAAGGAAAAGCAAAAAAGTTTGCTGTTGGTAATGAATATTAGCGTTACTACGGCTGATTCCAGCACTTGAAATTTGATCACGAAAGTCACATGTCGATCTTTTTTTAGGTGAAGAACAGTCGTAATTGATGTTGGACTGGAAATAGATGCAGCCGCGCTTAACTGGTGAGATCATATCGTTGCAATCATGGGATTCTTCCTTTCTTTGGTTCGCTTTTCGTTTTCAGAAGAATACTCGAAAATATTTTATTAAAAAGAGGACGGCAAATGGTTGGATTTAGTATGGCATTGGGGTCCTCAAGAATGAGATGAACTGAATTGAGGCAAGGCACTAAGATGACTCAGAGACAACGTCAGGTCACATAGAATCATTTGGAGTCAACTCCTTAGTGTTGTCGAAGAGGAAGGAATATCCAAAGAAAATCTTGCAAGTGTCTATCAACAACTGTGGGAATAAACAAATCCTCTCTGCAAACCCCACTGGCAGAATCCTCTTTCTCTGCCTTTTTTTTTAATGGACTGTGGTGTAGTAGGCAGCACTGAGGACGAATGCATACGTACCAGCAATTGATGGGTGTGAATATACTAAGTAATAGAGCAGTAAAAGCCATCGCCAACTGTGTCGAACAATGTAAGCTCAGCAGATCGGCGGAAGTGTCGCCGCACAAATGATTGATTGCAATTTAGACATGCTCAGCAATAGAAAAAAACTTAATCTTGATGCGAGGAGGAACCCAGTAATTATAATTTATAGGCGCACAACATTTCTCCTTCTCACGTGTATCTTCTTTATACTGCTATGGTAGATCCATGGAAATGTATATTCTATGGACCTAAATCCAAAGTTCAGCAGAACACTTTTGAACAATCCACAGATACGACAGACAAATTAGTTAGGATATACTTGCATTTGTTAGTTGTTGATGGATGTGGGTTTTTCCTTTCGAAGTTTTCTAAGGAATGAAAAGATGAGGCAAAAGATTCATAGTGCATGCTAAAAATTGAAAAAACAAACAAAATAAGTTGGAATATATTCAAGCTCATAATATAAAATATATAAGGTGAAAACTTTGATCAAAGTAATGCAGATCCTTGGAAAGGGAAGTTCAAACTAGACTCATTTAACCGGGAAAAGAATATAACTCTGCCATTCTTTCATTTACTCGACACAAATACAATGCTTGTATTGCAGTTTGCTTTATTAGCTTTCTACTTTACAAAATACGAAAAGAAAAGAAACGCATTTGTTCTCTCACAATCACTTGAAAAACCAATCTCAAGGCAAACAAACGAGTTGAAGTAAAAACTGCAAAGCTATAATTTCAACCACTCCAAGCATGGGCATAAGCCCCAACAAAACCTCGAGGGATAGTCCTTTAAATAAACCTCTCTACCATTTCCAATAATATAGAAACTGAAGGAACGATTGTGATGAGCCATTGTCACACGAGTCACCGGGATAACAGAGATGATATGCCTCTCACATATAACTCTTGCAGCAGGAGGTATTGAAGCCCTCTCTGCAATTACTTCAGAAGAGAACTTGTTTAGGAATACTGAATCTGCAAAAAAGGCAGGAGTACATTGATACGCTTGGGTGTTGCATAACTGTATCCCCTTTGCTCTGTGGAAGACGTCATCTGGAACTGAAGCTGCTCCACTTGTTGTACTTACTTTTCGAGTTGAAAATGTCTTCCTGAAAAGCCAACAACATAGTATTACGGATCTAAAAGATACAAATCATTATCAACCTCTAGGTAAATGTTGATCACATGAAGGTACTCAACACAATCCATTTTGAGATGCGGAAACTGGAAGATTAATTTTGCCCGAGAAACAAATCAGCAATAGCCACTGTTGCTGCATCATCATACAATAAGAAACAGAAGGAACTCCATATATACTTGAGGAACTCAAAAATTGACAACTATCGTGCAGCTATGCCTAGCATGCACTGAACAAAAAGCTCAGACTTCCAGCTAACAAAATTGTCCCATAAGACTTGTTGTTAGCATTTCTAGGAATGACGTGCATGTTGCAAAATAAATCAAGAACTACAGCAGCCCTTAAATTTCCACATCCAGAAATACTAAGTCAATGGTTGACTTGAACACTGATGAAATTATTTCAAAAGAGGGTGCATAATTGTCTCTCTAATAAATTAAGCTGCAAAAACCAGAGGATCATGCCAGGCTAAGTGAACATTATGAACCAAAAAATGCAAAGATTTTTATATCATCATTTAGAACACGATAGATGTACTCTCACTTCTAGTCGCTAAATGTTTTAAACATTTGAACCAAGATCTCTTTTCCACTTTCCTTCTTTCTATTTCCATAAGCATGCTTACAGCTAGAGTTGTTAGTCTGTGCCAATCATCAGGTCTTCTGTTACCTAGAAATATTAAAGGTGTGTTATTGCTTTTAACCCTTTTAAAGCTGTTGAAAGAGGATAATTACTGAAAGAAGGCTGTTTCAAAATAAAAAATTGTATCTTCATTTTAGAAATTTCAATAAACAAAGTCTGTTAATTTAAAAAAAAAAAAACTGGAAATAGCTTTTGAGTTTTCTTGAAGCTGAAATTAGAAAGAGAAAGGTGACTATAAACACCTTATTACCCTAAAGTCGTAAACTTTCAGAATACATACCATTTAATGATAGCAACTTTGTGCGTCAGAAGGGAACCACTACCATGACACTTCTCGCATTTAATAAGCCCGCGAGATCCACAAGTGGAGCAAGGAACCTCTCCCTTACCATTACAGTTGCGGCATCTGTAAAGAAACTCATCAATAAAATAGATCACTCACTTCCAATCATAAACCAAAAAGAATCAAGAAGAAACTTTGAAAACAAACATAAACATTAACCGACAACCTAATCAAACAGTCAAGCAGGATCCAAAGCTTATATAAAATATTACCAACAAAAAGCATTTTTCAGATAAGAGAATGCACGGGGCTGAGACAAAGGCAAATTTCTAAAACAAAAGTGAAGTTGCAGGTCGAAATTACAGCCTTACATTGTGTCAGATCCATCTGTATGAGCAATTAGACCCCTCCCGTAACAGGTAGAACAATGCATCATCTGATTCTCTTTGTAAAATCCTGGTTCTTGATCAGCATTGCACGTCTGGCACACAATATTTCCCCGTCCAGTGCAATCTGCAGAGACATTGAGATAATGAATTTAGGTTGGTTGAACTCCAAGGATCATCATTTCACAATGTAGCACATTATAAGCTAGGACACATATAATGGAACAGATGCATTTAGGAAGGATGATTATCACTTGACCATGAAGATGTGTGTATGATAACTATTGACCCTCAAAAACAACATTTGAATTGCCATTACCTGAGCATTTGTCAATAGCTTCAGAATGAGGAACTCTTGTTCGTGATTCCTTATAAGGTACAAATAAAACAGGAAATTCAGACCTTAGATCCAATTCCCATATTCCCAGTTCAGGTCCTGTCTCCTTTCCATCAATTTTGCCACCAAGGTATGGCTCCCACTCAATTATTGTCTCCCTCTCCTCTGTAAAGGTTTCTAAAGTTCCAACATAGACATTGCAGTCCTCCACCGAATGAATTTTCCAGGTCTTAGCTGGACGGCGTCCCCAGCAGCAATGATGGCGAACATGATCTAGAAGTAATTCCCTGATCTCCACCTCATCCAATACTCTCCTGTACATGTAATTCAAAATTAAGTTGTTGTGCATAAACAAAGAAAAATTTCATGCTCGGTATTGACACCTTTTGGAGAGGGATAGAAGAATGTTAGTGTTTCAAGTAACCCATAAACAACCAGAAATGAAGGCATATCGAGAGTGAACAATAAGAATACCTATCTGACTGGATTTATTTATTTTTTTCTTTTAATGAAGATATTCTTGTCCTTCTAGGAGAAAGCAGTGGAAACTTCATCACTCTCTAATCTAAGTTAATTTCAGATTCCACTAGGACCAAGCTAGCATTTGGCTTTTCATAATGCATCTAGGACAAGATATGTAGCCAGCATCCTCTTGTGCCATTCAAATTTGTACTCAAAATCAATAAACTTATCCAATTTCTATTCGTTCTATGTCCCATCTTTGTATAGATTCTTTCATATAATAAATGACTGCACATTTTTAACAACACGACATGATCCAAGGATAGTATAATCCACTGACCTCCTAACATCACTACTATGTCCCACTGAATCTCCATAGAATCCTGCCTGCCCCTGGTAAACAATGTCTTGAGCTGCAACAACGAAATAATTCAATTCCATCAATACTTCATTAGCGCAAATATGCAAAAATGCATGGACTCAGATTTCTAAAGTGTTAAAAGAAAACATTAATCACTAATCTCGATCACAAGCAGATTTCAAAAAATAACCAGGCGTAGATATAGAGGAGCATCAAGCAGAGAAATGCTTCTGAATTGCCCATGGCAGCTGCACAATTAGGGCATTAAGCAAGAAGCACAGATCGGTCTAATTTCATTTCTGGGTCAAAACTTTCGCAACTACATATAAAAAAAATCCATTTTCTTTCTAAAAGTCCATGATCATTTTCAAAAAAACGTGCTTTCACGCCAAACGAGGCAATTAACTTTGCAAGAAATCAAATGATTGATGGAGCTACCGTAAGGTTGGGGCTGAGGGGGGCCGACCAAAGCGGCGTGGAGAGAGGGAGGGTAGGTATCAGACTGAGCAATAGTAGCAGCCGACCGAATTTCATCGACACTGACTTCACTTCCGGCCAAGAAAGCTGTCGGAGTTACAGAACCCGTCCTGCCCACGTACTCGTACGAAGTCAATTTCTCACTCCCTCGTTCTCCTGATTCACTTTTCCCTATACACAAAAAATTAATCCGACGGTATGAGAAACATACTTCCCAACAGAAAATAAATCGATATTAACGAATAAAAAAGAAAAAGCAAGACGGCTTCTTTATCGGCGATCACCTGCTGCTGATAGCAAAGGCTGCTCCATCTTGGCTTTCTTGGTCACTATGGAAGGAGACAGGAAAAGGTTTCAAATTTATTATTTGGTGAATCCCAGTGAATCATCATTTATAAATGCGCAGAAATCCGCCATTGAAGCCATCAATTCCTAATGTTTGGCTTTACCCCCTCTCCTTAATCGACAAGGAAAAGCGAAATGTACAACATTAATCTTCCACTAGTGTACTGGGGTCTACAGTCCTATCATTACGAGTCATCTGGTTCAGTTGACACTTCACGACGAAGGAAATCGATTTTATATTTTTTTAATAAATATCTTGATCCCTAAAGATAATTTTTTAATTTAATTTTAAAAAAATATATAATTATATTAATTAATTATTTTATTCAATTTAATCTTTATAAATATAAAAAATATATTAAATTAATTTTTACTAAAAAATTTTAATTAAGACAATTATATCTTTTTGAAAACAACTTAATCCTTAAATAAAAAACTTGTAATTTGCAAATGTTGTTGGATTGGGCCAATAATATAGTTGTTGACATATTGTGAACTCCTCCAAGTCGGCCGTGGGAGACAAGTTTCTAGCTCTTTTTTAATAAGGCCCAAATAAATATTGGGCCTTTACATTAGGCCTACTTAAACCTTGCCGCGTCACCTTAGTTCTTATACCCGGTCTCAAATCAGGGGTTTTTTCTTTCTCTTCTGTCGCCGACGGAATCTGCACTCTCTCTCGGCAATTGGCATAGAAGCAAAGCACAAGGATGGTGAAGGGCCGCCAAGGCGAACGCGTCAGGTCTCTCGCATTCGGACATAATCAAGAGATTTTACTCGTTACTGTGTGAGCTTTGAGGTGTTTATTCGATAGTATGTTGTTTGTCATTGCAGACTGTATGTAAAGGGATCAATCCTTGGGTACAATAGGTCGAAGTCGAACCAATACCCAAACACTTCTCTTATTCAAATCGAAGGAGTGAACAGTAAGGAGGAAGTGGCATGGTACTTGGGGAAGCGCATGGCTTACATATACAAGGCTAAGATTAAGAAGAATGGTTCTCACTACCGCTGCATTTGGGGCAAGGTCGCTCGGCCTCATGGAAACAGCGGAGTCGTTCGCGCCAAGTTCAAGTCAAATCTTCCTCCTAAATCTATGGTAAGATTTCTTAAACTTTATGTTTTTTTGATCAAATGTGTTTCAGATCGCTACTAGAAATATACTCTTGCTCATAGATTGCCGAGGTTTATTTGGGTTCATTTTTTGTTGAATTCCAGGGATCTAGAGTTAGAGTGTTCATGTACCCCAGCAACACTTAAGGTGAGCTGAATTTTCCTTCCCGCTTATGCCTTGTATCTTGTTGTGATAATTTGTTTGATTTAAGTTGAAATCCCATTTTTACTGATTAGAATTCAAGTGAATGAGGAATGTTGTCATATATACTTCTGGGTTGTTTTAAGCAGATATCATATAGGTTGTTTCTGGAGTTTGGAAGTCTTTTTGTATCTGCGTCTGCAATGCTATTAGAAGTAGCTTAATGAAATGGACGTGCTTATGAGAGAGGGGAGAAATTGTGGTAATGATGGAAGCACAGCATTTAAGTATTCTATTCCTAGAGGTTGGATATTAGGAGCTATGGAGCAAGATTGACTATTTTATATTTTCATGCTGTTTGTATGTACTAGTGTCTAGAAGGCAAGGAAGTTTTTGATATTTCCTTTGGTCTTGATTTTTGTGTTTAAACTAGCCTTTCTGCACTTTTTGAACAGTTTCTTCAAAATCAAGTTAAAAATTGAATTCAATCTTCTCTTTATTATGCTGAAATTTTGGCAGAGGCCTGGCTAGGTTTGCTGATTGTACAAGTTCCTGTTCTCAGAAAATCAAATTTGATGTATAATGGAAGTTCTGCTCTATAGGATTGTTCAATTAGGAATTTTGTATGCGTTAGTAGGATTGCTGTCTGAAACTAGCAATCAAAACTGGGGGTGAAATAAAAAAGGCTAGTTTAATATGTCAGCTGTTGGAAGCAATTGTATGTCATTGGTATTGCTGGATTATGGTTTGATAGGGGTTTGTTTACAAGATGACTGAATAACATTCCCTATCAACAGGTTCAGGATCTCTATCCCATTTATACTAACATTTTGTATTGGAAGTTCCGAATATGATAGTCACTAGAATTAGCCATGAACTAGTCCACTGTACTGCCTGGGGCGTACCAACTGTTTATTTTTACCACATTGGTCATCTGCTCCAATCTTTTTTTAAAAAAAAAATAATAATTAACTTTGGTTCAACTGCCTTTCTTGTCCTCTTCTTTTACTAATCAAGAGTTCTTCCCTGTTGCAGCGTTCTGGACGGCTAGCTTTTGTAGATTCTGGACTTGGGAGCAGTAGGTGAAGTCCATATTTTGAAGTTTTCCCATTATTTTTGAGTTATTCTGAAAGTTATGTTTGGAATGTTGTTTGTTCTAACCGAAGATGAAGATTTGTGGGGTTTATCGAGGTGTCTTCTGGCAAGTAGCATATTCTTCGGGTTTTGTTTTTGGTTTAATTTAGATAGAACACAGTCAGCGTCAACAAAAAACACCGCACTTAACTTTTAACATACAGAATTTCATCATGCAATTTCTGATTTATATTGACCCAATGAGTAACCAAGTTTGGTTTCTTGTTTATGAATTTTGATGATGCATAGGGTAATAAATAAAGTTAGGCTAGTTTGGCTACAAATCTTTTAAAGACTTGGAAATTTATGTTCTGGAAAATCATTTGCGTTGTAGAAACGAATTCAAAAAAAAAAAAAAGGAAATTAAAGGTTTAAATTGATAATTTGATTGAAGTTTTTACTGTGAGGTGCGAGGTGCATTTTGTTCCTTCCAGCAGTGGGTCTGACTCTGAGCATAGACATTACTTTTTGCAGAACGCTAACTTTTGGAGGCGGTGGTTTTTTTCTGTCTTTGGTTGGGTGGGTGTTCTATGAATTTCCTTTATGAAATTTTGATTTATTTGAAAAAGAATTCTCATGTCTCAACTGTGGGCAATAGCACTCAGTGTCTTTATTTAATTTTGCAGAATTTTGGAGAAATCTTGCGAATAATTCATGACAAATAGCGATTCTTCAGTGTTATTATTTAGATTTTATTTGAATAAAGATTGGATAAGGTTGTTAAAATTTAATAAAATATTAATTAAAAGTAAAATTTAATCATTAATAAGAGAGAGAAAATGTAATGTATTATGAATATATTATAATTTTTTAAAAATAAAAATTAATTAAATTAATATTATTTTAAATCAGAGTTTTGGTTTGGATAGGAATAATTATTTTCCATTTACAACCTTTAAGGTTTGCTTGATAAAATTGAAATCTAAAGACTTGATAAAATAGACGGTATATCTGAATATTTAAGTATTGAATTTTGAAAATGGAAGTTTGAAGAATTAAAAATTTAAAGTTAATTTTAAATTAATTATAATTTAGATTAAATATAAAAGAATATTAATAATTAAAGGAATATTAAAAAATTTAAAAATTAAGTAATTTTTAATTTATTTAAAATATATAATTTTAGTACATCTTAATTAGTTAAGTGATAATAAAAATTTATTATTAAATATATTTAATTAATTAAATATTTAATATTAATTGTTATTAATAAGTATTTAATTTATTAATTTATTCAATTTTAAGTGTTGAATTGAGTTAGTTGTGTTTGGATAATATTTTTATTTTTATTTTAAATTAAAATTTTAATTTTTTAAAAAATTATTATATACTTATATTCTTGCTCATTCTTTTACTTTATATTTAATAACTTAATTCAATACTAAGTACATTTGATAACGGTTAATATTAAGTGGTATTTGATAATAATTAAGACGTATTGAAATTGTTATCCTTTAATCGATTAAGATGTATTGAAATCTTATTATAAATTTTAAATGAATTGAAAGAAATGTTAAATATTTATTTAATTATTAATATTTTATATTTAATTTAAATTATAATAAAATATAATGTGAAAATAGATTATAATTAATTTAGATTTTAGATTCAGTCTTTAACTTTTAATTTTTATAATTCAATATTTAAATATGTTCAATACTCATGTAATTATTAATTTTTATATAAACATAAATTGTAATTAATTTAAAATTTAAAATTTAGTATTTAAATTTTTAAATTTCAATTTTGTCAAAAGAGCTGGATAGAATTAACTTTACTTACATCCTAAGGAATGGAGGGAAAATCATTCTTTACTTACACCCTAAGAAATGGAGGAAAGTCATTCTTTTTGTGGGTACGACTGCTATATATAGCTCTGTAATTTGAACCAAGCATTCCCACTTAATGATTCTTCACTTTTGATCCTATTCGCTTGTTCATTTTTTACTTTTGATCGCTAACAATGGCCACAGTCACCGATCAAGATAAACCCCGGGTTTCCCTGAAACTTCTTGTAGATGAAAAGAGAAACCGAGTGTATCTTGCAGAGGCTAGTATGGATTTCGTCGATATACTCTTCGGCTTTCTCACTTTGCCGATCGGGAAAATAATTCGAATCATCGGAAACCAGGAGATTCACAGTGGGATAATGGGTGGCATGCACAACTTGTACAAAAGCGTCGAAGGCCTCCACGAAGATAACTTTTCTACAAAATCGTACAAGTCCGACCTGCTAAACCCTAGAAATCCATGGGAAGAGATTTGCATGAACTTGAAAGTAAATATTGATGACTCCAACCTGCATAGAACTGATGAAGAATGTCGGAGTGTGTTTCTCAAGGGAGGAATGTTCTTTGTAACTGATGATTTGCAAGTGAGATTGAATTCCCCGAGCTCTCTTGTTCAACATCTTAGCAATCTCGGCATCACTGACCTGACTCGAGTGACGGAGATGTCCGTAGAAGCTGGAGTAGAGGAGGTAATACTACCATGATTGATTCCTTTTTCTAATTTGTAATACAGTATTTTGTTTGGAATGAACAATAAACACAAAGAAGTTGCAAAATGCTGGATATTTTTAAAGAGACAAAAGGCAAAAAGGGGGAGGAAAAAAAAAAAAAGAGGTGTTTAAAGATTGATCAAAATCCTGGGGGAAAAAAATTGATTAGGATGACAAAGGAGACAATTTTCTTCCGATTAGGTAAATTCATATTGATCCCTGGGCCTAGACATCAAGATACTTGGGTTATTTTGTTATAGATAGGTAACTTTTACTAGTGGTTATGAGGAACCTGAATCTTCTTAATTTCAATCTGGGTCTAATGTCCTAAAATCTGGGGAAAGGTAAGGAAAGGAAGCCAGCCTCTTGAGTCCAGGAAGTGCATAAAAGATGTTATTTTTATAATATTCCTCAATGCTTGTAGTCTTCACTAGTATGTATCTTTCTCAAATTCATGCTTACTGTCTAATTTCTAGATTTCAAGTTTGCTCAAATGTTTGCTGATCTCAAAGTCTCCCTTGACTGATGTGTTTCTGGTCAAGAAAGGGAAATCTATGAACCCCATAACGCCTGAGCCAAGAAATCTAGCTCCATCTAGCTGTGGAGCTAACAGTGGAACCTGTACCTCTCAATTGAGCCTGAAGTTAGTGTTGGGGAAGTCTACAAATAGGGTGTTATGTGCTGAAGTCAGCGATGATTTTGCTAATTTTCTGTTTAGCTTCCTCACCATCCCTCTTGGATCAGTGGTGAAGCTTCTCCGTGGCCAATCTGGACTTGAATGCATAGACAACCTACATAAAAGTGTGGAGAACTTGGACTCCAAATGGTTCTGTCTAGGAAAGGACACCTTACTAAAGGCTGGTGTTGCCATCCGATATGACTGCTGGACTCGGCCGCTAAAAATTCAGCAAACAATGTTCCATTGGGCATCCACGGAGACCCGTCCTTCTATAACAGAACTCTCTGGCAGGTTTATGAAGACACCTTCCTTGTTTTTAGCGTTGGACAATTTGGTACTGCGAGATTTGTCTTCTACGTCGGGCATTGCCTTCCTCAAAGAGCTTAATATACCTATCTGTGACATGGAAGAGCGAACGGTTTCTGTTGGCAACGCAGAGGTAAATTTTCTTTCTTCTGACGTGAACTTCATTATCCAGGTCAAGAGGGGTCATGTATTGATATCTTAATGAAAATCCATTATAATTTTATCTTGTCGTATTCAAGTTCTTCCTTAATACCAGTTCCCATTGCAGGCATTGGGCATTCTGAAGGCTTCTTTGACATCCTCTTCAGCTTTGACGAATGGCCTAAACTCTCTCTTGAAGAAGCATAAACAAGAGGAGTAGCAATGTTTTGGTAATTGGTATGATTTTAAGTAGCAATGTTTGGTAGTTGGTATGATTTTAAGCTGACTTTTTCACTTGTTACTAAAAAATCTTTTTGTCCATATTCTGTTTTTGAGATGTGGCCTTTGACCTCTAGATCCGCAAATCACCAGGCAATGGGCAGGTCACTCTTTTCTGTGGAAAAATTGATTGCGCATATGCTATTTTACTTGTGGTGGAGATAACAAGTAATCAAGTACTTTCTCCTTGTTTTGCAAGGGTTGCATATAATATGCAGCTGTTATTTTAGTACTTTGCTTTTAGCAGATAAATAATATATACAATCTTTTCTAATCTTTCCAATCTTCCTTCTTTTACTATGAAAGCCTTATTCCCTGGGAAAGCTCATTGCTGCGTTAAAGCTCATTGCTGCGTTACTTCAAAAGAAATGGCTCGAACTCGTCTTAATAAACAAACAGAAGCCCGTCAAATTCAGCTATAAATAACTATCCAACCGGATCATGACTACTCTTAGTATCTTCATCGTTCAGTTTGCATTTTGTCATGGCTTCCAAGTTCATTCTCGTGCTACTGTGTTCTCTTTTCAGCTTCATCTATTCCCATGCAGCCAAAACTTCTTTCCCGCCGAAGGCCCTTATTCTCCCTATCATCAAGGGCATTTCCAGTCTCCAATATGTTACCCACATTAACCAAAGGACCCCCCTTGTCCCTGTAGAACTAAATGTTGATCTAGGCGGTGGCACATTGTGTGAGAAGGACAATGTGAGCTCATCCTTTAGACGTGTCAACTGCCGATCTGCGCATTGTGCCCTTGCAAAGCCTATCTCATGCGGAAACAGCTGCTTTGGTCATCCCTGTCCCATGTTATACCTTCCCTAAAAACCCTCCAACTCTTAACTGGCTATGGCGGTGGTGAGGCTGCTGAAGATGTTCTCTCAATCCGATCTATCGCAGGCTAGCTTGCTTCGGTGCCACGGTTCGTCTTCACTTGTGTGCCCACACGGCTTCTAGATGGTCTAGCTAATGGAATTCAAGGAATTGCAGGGTTGGGAAGAAGCGGTGTTGCTTCACCAACTCAATTAGCTCAAGCTTTCAGCTTCCCCGGAAAATTCGCCCTTTGTTTAAGCGCTTCCCCAAAATCTAGCGGGGTCATACTCTTTGGTGATGCTCCTTATATTATGCTTCCTATCGTTGACATCTCCAAGTCTCTCATGTACACTACAATACTCACAAATGCAGTAGGTGCTCGAAATGATGGTGGTGGACCTTCATCGGAGTACTTCATTGGGTTGAAATCCATCAAAATCAATGGTAAAACAGTGCCAATAAGCTCAACATTGTTATCCATCGACGAATTAGGAAATGCCGAAACTAAAATCAGTAACGTCAACCCTTGCACCGTATTAGTGAGCTCAATTTACAGGGCCGTGATTGAGGCGTTCGTCAAAGAACTTCCTAATGCTAGCAGAGTGCATCCGTTCCTCCATTTGGGGCTTGCTTCAACTCAAAACTGATACCCAGCACACGAGTCGGACCAGCCATGCCTAACATTGATCTTATTCTGCAGAGCCAAAGTGTATATTGGAGGATTTTTTGTGCAAACTCGATGGTGGAAGTTCGTAAAGACATCTCATGTCTTGCTTTTGTGGAAACAGACCTTAGTGCTCTGATCGCAACATCAATTGTGATTGGTGGGCATCAAATTGAGGACAATTTTCCGGAGTTTGATCAAGGCTAGGATTCAGCTCTTCGCTCTTGTTCCGCCAAAAGACCTGTGCCAACTACACTGCTACATCGCATGCTTAAAATGGACTCAATAAGGTTAAAATGTACCTTTCTCTATTTGTTTCAATTTGAACCCCTTGATCCTGAATTTTCATTTTAAAGTTGCATTCTATTTGAGATAAGACAACCGGAGAATGCGCAGTTGCTGATGATGTTCGATTGGTCGAAGACCAATACCATAATTCTTACTCTACCTTGCTGAAAGTACCAACTTTTGGTAAGAATTTTTAGTCCTTTTTAGGTTATAATCAAGGTAATGTTTCAATTGTAAAAATTTCTTTTCTAAGTATGCTGTGATATGTTCAAGAGTGGCAACTCATCCTGTTCCTTTTAGTAGTACAAAAATCTTTTTGCCCCAAATGGGCTCTTCCTCTTCTTGCCGAATGTATTAACATATAAAATATCATTTTGATTTTTTTGCGATAAAATCAAATTAATTATCTAATTTATGATTCTAGATATTAATTGATAAATCATTCTTTACCCCTAACCACAATTTTGAGTTGAAAGAGTATCAACTCAGCCCCATTAAATGCAAGCAAAAGAAATCAACAAACGACACTGTTTTAAGCCCAAAATAAAAGGGGGAAAAAAAATCTATTGTCAAATGAAAAAGGTTGTCAACGTGCCGTATGAAACAATAAAGTAACCAGTAATGCAAATCATGATTTCTGCCCAAAGAAGATGGGTGTCGGTCGTCCTCCTGTCTCAGTCCCACCTCCACCCTGGACCCTTTATCACAACAACAACTACTACTAGGAAGTTAGTGAGAGAGTTTTTCAATTCCAAATATCATTTGCCAATTCCCATCCCTAACATTACTCTCTTATCTCGTAATCTAGTACTCACACATGAAATTTACTGGTAGTAGGTTGTATAGTGTGTTCGTAAATTCAAGGACCACCAGTGCTAGGCGTGAGCCCTCTTCTTCTCCTGTGTCTTTTCCATTCCTCTCTGCAAAAATTGTGGAGTAAGGTTCTCATATTACGTTTGAAAGTAAGCCCTTGTAGTTAAGAGAAGCTAATGAAGGGTAATAGTCACAGTCGGGGCCAGTGGTTCACAGCTGGGCTTGTGTCGGCGTGGTATGCTTCCAACATTGGGGTTCTACTTCTCAACAAGTACTTGCTAAGCAACTATGGCTTCAAGTACCCAATATTTCTCACATTGTGCCACATGACAGCATGCTCTCTTTTGAGTTACATGGCAATCGTGTGGTTCAGGACGGAGCCTTTGCAGACTATACGTTCTCGCCGTCAGTTCATAAAGATTGCGGCTTTGAGCCTAATATTTTGTGGCTCTGTTGTCTGTGGAAATGTGTCCTTGCGGTACCTTCCGGTGTCTTTCACTCAGGCTGTTGGCTCTACGACACCGTTTTTCACAGCGCTGTTCGCCTTTCTGATGACCTGGAAGAGGGAGTCGTGTCTTACATACGTCACTCTTGTTCCTGTGGTTGCTGGAGTCGTCATTGCCAGTGGGGTAAAGACCCAAACTTTGTGTGATTTTCGCTCTAATTTTTATTGTTGTTATATTTAGGGGGCTGTTTTTATGATTTGATCCAGAGCTGTCTAACTTTCACTTGCTTTGTTCTAGTTAGCTATAACTTGAGTAATCCCTTGTCAATCTTTGCTTGTAACACATATTGCCCGTCAACTATTCACTGCATAGTTTCATTACAGAATGTCATATCATCTTCATCCTAATAGTTTTTATCATTTTGTTTGTTTCTGATCAATCTTGTAAGATGTTAATTTGCACTTGGACAGAATAGCATGAACTTGTGTTCTCATTCATTTCCAGTGTGTCTCTGCAGGGTGAACCCAGTTTCCATCTATTTGGGTTTATAATGTGCATCGGTGCTACAGCAGCAAGGGCATTGAAAACCGTTCTTGGAGGGATTTTGCTATCATCAGAAGCGTACTGGTCCTTTCTTTTTATTTTTTCATATAAACTGAAACCTTCAGAGATTTGCTTCAATTTATTTCCATTCTCAGGGAAAAGTTGAGCTCCATGAACCTTCTGCTCTACATGGCCCCCGTTGCTGTTCTTTTTCTACTTCCTGCAACTCTTTTGATGGAACAGAACGTGATTGCAATTGCGATTGCTTTGGCAAAAAGCGATATCAAAGTAATCTGGTATCTGCTTCTGAATTCAGCCCTTGCATATCTTGTCAACTTGACCAATTTCTTGGTCACCAAACACACCAGTCCTTTAACTCTCCAGGTATATTCTCATTAATGTCTACCACCTAACCATGTTTTCCCTATGTTTACTTGCTGATCCTGGGTTGTGCTCTACTTATAAATGATTCCAAGAAGAAACACAGGACTTAAATTTGTTGATGTGGAATTTAGTTTTTGAAGTTTTCACTGCACGGTTGTATCTTCTTCAAATTGTTGGTGGAACTTCCAATGATCAGACTGCCATTTGTAGTGTGGGTGTGGCACACCTTGAATAATATGACTACTGCACCTTCTACATGGCCTGAAACATTCTACTTTTATTACTCACGCGTGTAAGAGTTGAGATATTGTTTTAATGATGGTGTACTATGTTTTGCTCAAGTTAAAAGGAGATCAGCTAGTGTCATCATTAGGGAAGGATTCTCTTCAGACCTCTACGCTTGTCCAGGCAATGCACTAAATCGGGTCATGTGAAGCATATGAAACCAGACCCTTCAGATTTCTGCATTTCAAATTCTTCAGAACTAGGAATCCATCACCAAGGCACTGTAACTGACACTCATTTTGGGAACAGAACCATTACTCTGAAATCTCACCCTAATGCAGCTTCCAGGGTCACCAGGAGGAAAACAAGTTGTGACAATGATCATGTTGTCAGCATTTCTATTGGTGTCAAGGGCACTGCCATTGGAAATTTGTCACAGAATAATTGCATGCCACCTCCTTCGTGGTCTTCATTCCATAAACAGTAATACATCTCCTCTACCCAAAAAAGTGCCCCCCCCCCCCCCAAAAAAAAAAAAAAAAATCCCCAAAGCATCACCACCATGAAGTACTGCTACCAGACTCACTGCAGCTCTCACCACTAAAATGGTAACCAGAACCACCAGATTTTTCTTGCACCACCATAATATATACCACCATGATTATTTATGTTAGTACTCGCTGTGTGTGAACAGGAGATGACATCCCTGTTAATGCAAAATATCTCTTGAAATGAAATTGAGGTAGTTCATACATTTCATTATTGGTTGTGAAACTTCTGAGGACTAATAAACTGTCAAAAAGAGGAATAAGATGCAACAATCAGGTAAAGTTTGTAACAGGGCCAACTTTTTCACTTTATATTCTAGCTTTGAATGTGGTTATTCGTATGTTTTTTTGCCTGATTTGGCACATTATCAATCCATGTAAATGACCATGTAGCATTGGTCTGGAGAGCATTCTTTCTCATTAATATCTGTAGCAAATAGTGATTGGAATGGTGTTCACCTTTGCTTATAGCTAGCAGCATTAAAGTCTTTTGTTGTTCTTCAGCAGTGAGTTCTTCTCAATATCTGTTATAGATTTCGTTTGTTGCTGGCTTCCCAAGAAAATCTTCTGCATATCCTGCCTGTGGATAAATGGTGTATTGGTGTTCCTGTTACATACTTTAAAGGTTATCGCTCACTTTAGTGGTCTTTTTTCATCTTTGAACCCATCAGTAATATGCTCTTTTCTGACTGTGGTGAAGTAGTTTAGAGAAAGTTGCCTTTTTAATCATGGGATTGGTATATCTCCTTGGAGGAGGAAGTCTATATAATGGTAGGATTTTGTGTTTTGGTTCTGCCCAGATCATAAAGTCAATATTCAAAATTGACAAATCTTCAAGACTTCTTTCTGAAGGCAACATTAGCAAGAGGTTTGATAGATTTTTTGGGCGCTTGTCTTAAATGATAGCCATTCCTAGTTTGGTATGACAAAGAGAGTTCGTCATACATATGAGCATAGATATAGGTACCGTTGTATGTGATCATGTTAACTAATTAGATGGGTTCAGGTTGAAGTATTTATGTGCCTCGCTTTGTGCCACTAAATATGCTTCCTAGCAAACAGGGCTGGAGGATAAATCAGTTGACTTAGATGGCCCTTTTTGACTTCTGTAAGTGGTTTGCCTGTACAATCAGAACCTAAAGAATTCTAGCCTGAATGTATTTATTGTAAGCTTGTATCTTCCTTTTCTTTTTATTTTTAGTTTTTTGGAGGTTTAGATTTTTTGCTTGAGTTATGGGTGGAAAGCTCCGAATACTAGAAGAGGGAAGAAGCTTCTATATGTATGCCAAGTGACTTCCCTAACCTCTGTAAAACTGCTTGTAAAGGGGGGGGGGGGGTGGGGGGGACTGTGGCCCATTATATTGAATATGTATTTCTTGCTTCACTGGACCTGTTGTGATATTCTGATAATTTGTCCTTGTACTCAATTCTTGATTCATTTTCTTTTTGTTTTTCTCAGTGAAAGTTGAAATTCTTCTAAAGTTCCCTGCTGTAAATTCACCTTGAAATGTTGCCAATCTTTTCAGGTCTTGGGAAATGCAAAGGGTGCCATTGCTGTGGTCATCTCAATATTGATATTCAGAAATCCTGTATCAGTTACGGGTATGCTGGGGTACGCACTCACCGTCATTGGAGTGTTTCTGTACCGTGAAGCCCAGAGCAAGAGCAAATAACGAAATTCTTGGTTCGTTATTCTTGTTTGAATGCTTATGCACACCGTCAGACTCAGAAGAAACAGTCTAATGCATTCCAATTGTTGATTACTCGTGGCTGGAAAATTATTCCTATGGATCACACACTACTTTTTCTTTTTGCTGGAGGAATCTCAAGAAGGAATCGAAAAGCTTTTCTCCTTGGATCCTCAAATGACACGGCCAATCTTTGTAGGGCATCCTTGGTTTCTGCCTGTTCAGATAATGCTGCGTTTCGCTTAATTTGTTATTCAGATTCATAGGTGAGCATATTTGCTCGACCTGGAAACTGTGCAATTTGTTTATTAGCCATACGATGGTTTATGTTTAATTGTTTATATTTCTGTAGAGATGTAGAAGATCAATCACACATGTATCTAGACACTTCATATTGTTGATGCCTCCTTAATTCCTTGTCTTGGCTATCCTTTACTGGCTTTGAGAGTTTTTTCGTTTTATCGCTCTGTCAGACTTGCAGGGGACAAGGGTCTCTTCTTACAGGCCGGAACATAATGTCTGCCATACGCCCTTGCTCCCTCCCAAGGATGAAGAAAGAAAATGTCCCGAGTAAAAGATAAGAGCAAATAAAGGAAAGAACTATGGAGTTCATGGTCCACATTCTTCCTTTGAGGAAATCGCTTCTGCATCCATCTTCCCATGTTCCCATATAACATCCTTTCAAAGGTGGTGCTGCCTTAGCTGCTTAAATCACTAGTTGCATCATCATTCTTTTGGATATATGTCTCAAAATCAAATCTATCCTTTGTCTAAAGCATTGACATTTCTTGATTCGCTCGAAAATATGAACCCCATGTGTTTTAGTATTCCTACAAAAGAAAGGAATGGTGCCGCAAGCTTTGTGAATGATCCAATCAAGATGACCCTATTCCAGCGAAGAATGGATGATGATCCATTAATTTAATACTCCTCATTTTCAACTTGTAACATTATTATTGCCTTTGCCTTTGTATTTTGCCAGTAGCACACTTGCACTAATGTGTATGTCACCTCTGCAAAATACTTGCTTGAACTAATGGTGAAAAACTCTGCCATGGAAATTTCTTTGATATCAATAAGAATAATTATAAACCTTATAAAAAACGATCTTTTCTTCTTAATTTATAATAATTCACGTATTTTTTTTCTTGTAATAACATATTTAAAAAAAAAAACATAAAACACTCCGAAAATAGAAAGGAAAAGTGGACCATGGAAGCAGTACCGGGAGGGAGACCGGCAGTGGCACAACATGGAACCAAATATAGCGAATAAAAGGCTCGATCGCCATTTGCGAAACCCATTGATTCGCTGCTCTTTTCTGCACTCTTTCCGAGATTCCCGAGAACGGAACCCTGCCGGGGACTGCCCAAGCCCCACCACCCTTTTCTCCAACTATACGCACAACCGCCCATTCTATCTTCTACCCTAAAGAGTGGTATTTGATTTGCAGAGAAGATTGAGCATAAGAATTCTCTTCTTCTTCTTCTTCTACGTTGCTCAGACAAGTAGTTGCTAGTTTCAGGGATCAAACCTTAGCTTCAATTTTCTGTTGGTCTTTCTGGTCCAAATGGTGGCGGATCAAGGGAAGTCAAAATCCGACATTTCACTGACCGGAACATTTGCTAGCAGCGCTTTCGCAGCATGCTTCGCCGAGGTGCTTTTCCTTTTATCTACTGCTTCCTTAATTTCGTTCACGGTTGGTGATTTTGTTTTCTCGTTTGTTGTAGTTAATTGTAGCTACCTGCTAGCAGACGGGCACCCTTGTATTTCTGTGCTATGTAGTTCGTGTGTTAGATTTTGTTCTAATTTATGAAAATTCTTGCCCATCTATACCGCAGCAGTTGTAGGTACTTCAGTAAATGTTTGATCGGATGTACTCACACCACAAAGACACTTTTGTTTTCAACTTGCTCATGATATTCCTCAATAAGAATCATGCCAAGGTTGTACCTTTCCAGTGTTTCCTGGCTCATTTGTTGATTCCGTCACCTCCTTGAAGACTTGTGTTTTCTCTTGTGCCTAAATTTCCGTAAAATCTTGATTGCGCGAGCACCTTTTTTGACCTGCTTCGGTCTTCAAGGCCAGATCCAGTGAGTTATCTTCAAAATTTAAATCCTGGCGCATAAATATATTCCCATCTCAAGAGGCTTTGCTATCTTCTACTATTGTGATTGTTTTTTGTTCCTTATGAAGGAAATCAAAATGTGGTACTTGGTTTGGCTCTTCTGAAAGCTGAATGTAGTTAGTCTCATTTTAGTTTTTATGATCATATCTGGAAATGGTATTCCTATGAATTTAAATTACTTATTAATTTTTGTTTAGGATTTTCCCCCCTTTCTTACATTCAAACTGATTTGTCCAAATGGATGCACTTCTATTTGATCATGCAGGTGTGTACTCTCCCCTTGGACACTGCTAAGGTTAGGCTTCAGCTTCAGAAGAAAGCCATTGAAGGGGATGGAGTTGCTTTGCCTAAATACAGGGGCCTGTTGGGCACAGTTGGCACCATCGCTAGGGAGGAAGGTATGGCTGCTCTGTGGAAGGGAGTTGTGCCGGGACTGCATCGTCAATGTCTGTTTGGAGGTTTGAGGATCGGGATGTATGAACCTGTATGTTTTATACATATCTACCATCGAGTTCATTATTTTTTCCTTTTTTATCAACTGAGCTCTTGATCTTTAGGAGTTATTTCTTGACCGCATAGGTTAAAAACTTCTATGTGGGCAAGGATCATGTTGGAGATGTGCCTTTATCAAAGAAAATTCTTGCTGCACTCACCACTGGTGAGGAAAATCTTATGGTTTACTTGGTAAAGAGGGTGGCGGGGTGGGGAAAGGAGTTTCTTTACTCAAGTCCCTTAATGAGTAAAACAGTTTTAAGGCCCATATGGAACGATCTCATCCAAGTACATGTTGGATTTTGAGAGTTGACACGTGCATAATAATTTTCTCCTAATCTTCTGCTTTCTGATGCTCACTATGATTGTGTACGAAATAGGTGCTTTGGGAATAACAGTTGCAAATCCCACTGATCTTGTCAAAGTACGACTCCAAGCCGAAGGTAAATTGCCCCCTGGGGTTCCAAGACGTTATTCTGGGGCATTAGATGCTTATTCTAAAATTGTCAGACAGGTAAATTTCTGATTCTTCCCCAGTTCCACTCCTCCTTTTCTTGAAACTCCCAGAACATAATTTGTTTATTATAAACCCTGTTGTCCAAAATTTAGGAAGGGTTTACCGCTTTGTGGACTGGAATTGGGCCCAATATTGCACGAAATGCTATAATAAATGCTGCTGAATTAGCCAGTTATGACCAAGTGAAGCAGGTTAATCACAATTATAGTATTCATGATATTGTTGCCAGCATTTTTTTTTTTTAGTTCTATATTATATCGCATTTTATTTGCTTTCTTTTCTATATTTCACATTTCCGTCTTTTATTTATGTGCAGACAATTCTAAAGATCCCTGGATTCACGGATAATGTTGTGACTCATCTTTTAGCTGGTTTAGGAGCTGGGTTTTTTGCAGTCTGTATAGGATCCCCGGTTGATGTGGTATTTACTTCTACTTAGTTCTTTGATGTTAGGTTTTGCTACAGATAGTTTTTACTATATTGGATAGACCCCATACTCCAATATCATTTTCTTTACTTCATTTCCTGCCAGTTAATAGTAGAATACTGCAAATGATGAAGGTAATTTGCAAGATTTTCTTGAATCCATAATTTTATTCAGCTCATTTCCTGCCAGTTAATAGTAGAATACTGCAAATGATGAAGGTAATTTGCAAGATTTTCTTGAATCCATAATTTTATTCAGCCGTTACCATTTAAAGCAAACTACATGGTGAAATTGATGTACTCAAAGTACCTTTCTGACTTGCTTCTATGGTTGCGTTGTTTTTGTGATACATACACAACGAGGCTCTTAAGTAAATTTAATGGCACACTGTGCAGGTTAAGTCTAGAATGATGGGAGATTCAGCATATAAGAGTACACTTGATTGTTTTGTCAAGACTTTGAAGAATGATGTGAGTTGATTTCTTCTTCTCACCCATTTTAAGGCTGCTTTTTAGGGGTTGCTAAAGATAGTTTCTTTTCTTTCTTTTTTGCTTCTGGCCCCCCTCTCTCTCTCTCTCTCAGCGTGGTGCTCGGGCAAGATTTATCATGTGAAATAATTTATCAATGTCACATCTATGGCGGAGGACCTGTTTTAGGACTTGTTATTGCTGCCCAATTGCCCATTTTTACTAATGTTTGTGATTACCCTTTGTTTTGCAATGTGTTTTACTGGATCTGGCAGCTGCCATTTTGGCAAAACAAATTGTAAATAACTCCGGGCAACATTTAGTTGGATAAGCCCACACAACAAACGTTAAATATGAATGTTAACATGTATTCCCGTAGAGAAATTTTGTTAGAGAAAGCTTATCTTTATTATAAATCTAAGTTGTCACGGTATTTCCTTTTCTTGTTTTTACTTTTGTATTTTGATTAAGTTTATTCTTCATGCTCAGTGTTTGATATTTGTTATGTCCCCACCATGGTTTTGAGTTGTGCTTTGCTTTTGTGACAACTTGCTTCAGGGACCTCTTGCTTTCTATAAAGGGTTTATCCCAAATTTTGGACGGCTAGGATCATGGAATGTGATCATGTTTCTAACATTGGAGCAGGTAATGCTTCAGGCTAGACACCTCCTGTTCCCTAGTGTTTTTAATGCAAGTTTTCATTTGTTACTTTGGTAACATCTGTATCAAAAGATTAAAGATTCCATGTTCCCCATTTCTTCTTCTCCCCAGCTGAAGAAAAGTTGAACAAGAAACAAAGAACTAAAAACACAGAAGAAAAGCATGGGCTCAGTATTTTCTGACCTCTCTGTTTTTTTTTTTTTTTTGGCAGGCTAAGAAGTTCGTTAGAAATTTAGAGTCATCTTGACTTGAAAGAGACTGATAGGCCAATCCAAAACTATTAATACATTGCATATGGAGACAGCCTCTTCTGCAACCATTTGGAACTGTGGATTTGAGTAAAATAAAGCAAACCTCAATGATTTGTTGTTAAATCTCAGATTTTGGCAATACAAAATAATAGTGAGGGGAATCATTTGCGGATATTTAATGTAAGGGCTCTGTATTAGAATGGTTCTGGACCAAAATTCAGTAGTTCCTATGTGGTTCCCCGAGTACATTGTTTTCTAACTCCCCATATTTAGAGATTTTAAGCAAGTTTCTTTTTCCCATTTCATATAAGATACAGTACTATCAAGCTCCAGACTTGAACATTTTTGGAGTCTCTTTGATGTAAATGCCTGAGGCAGCTGGGATCATAGACACTCTCCTTGAATGGTTACACTTGTCCTGAGTGTATCAGTGTTCCAAGGGAGGCCATTGAATAACACAACTTCAGTGTGTTCTTGTTTTCATGATTAATGATTTATTCTGAGATTTTCTATGTTGTTTTATGAACTAGGACATCTTTGGTTGATCAGTCAATATACTTCTTTGGAAAGAAAAAAAAAATATTTTGAGGCACGCCCAAAAAGAAGCCAAGAGAACTTCATATCATATGTTAGCCACTAGTCTTGTAGTATTGCAAAGAAAGGGTAGTTGATTGTTAAAAGTAATATTGACCATGTATATTTATGAATTAATGATTTTTTTCGTTTAGAACTTTTACGTGTTAATCTGCTTCTATCCGTCCTTTTTTTTAAATCTTTTTTTGAATTTACTAATTTTGTCTTGAAAGAAACAAATATATTCAAGTCTAAAAAAATTATTTAAAAATAATATAGCTTCCATATAATTAATAGCTTAATTTTTAATGCAGTATTCTCTCTTCACTCCCTCAAATATATTAATCTATTTTCTCTTTCTCCCATGAAACCTTGGTTGATTGTAAATCTTTTGTCATAATATTTAGTAGTAATTATCATTTTATTTCTATTATTTTGATTTTAGTCTAGCAATTAAATACTTTACTTATAATTTAAGAGGTCAATTTAAAGATAGGAAAAAAAAAAAACTATCACCTTATCTCTTTATATAATTTTGTTATGGGTAGTAATTTTCTCAAACTAACAGATATAAACCCCTCTAAAAAAAATTAACATATACAAACCACAGAAGACATCCCTATTCTTTAATAATAATAATAATAATAATAATAATAAGCGCAAAATGATGAATCTTAGCATTAACCTAGAGTAATATCTGGGCCAATGAGATTGGGTCGTTTTCTAGATAAGGTTTAATTGGGCCAATTTGAGCCCAATAAGCAGATCCACTTTTCCCAAGTGCAATTTTTCTGCTCGAGAAGCGGTGTAAGCATAATGGAGAAAATGAACTGCGCTTTAATATCACTGACTAATCTTCCATCTTCATCCTTGGGAAGGGTTTCTCTTAACCAAGGGCTAATACTAATACAATTGCAGAAATTTGAACAACAGTTCAAGGTTAAGAAGCCCTCTTCTTCTCGGTGAGTTGTTATGTTTTTGTCTGTATATATGCTCTTATAATTGATGCCGTCAGAAATCTTCTAGCGACTGATTTTGAGCCTTTTAGTCGGATTAAATTTGGTGGCTTAGGATACTGTTGGCGCCTTGCTTATTGAATCAAGTAATTTGCGCTTTTAATTTGCATTGGGGTTTTGATTTGAATCTTCTGACGGGTTTTGTTGATGGAGGATTTTGGTGAAATCAATTTTTCTTTTTCTTTTTTTCTTGGGTTTATGGATTTCTGAGTTTTTTGCTCTGTCCTTCGTGTCTGTGAAATTAGTTAAATGGCCGTTTCATACTTGTATCTTTGTTGTGAGTTATGGGCCATGCTTGTTGTAAAACTAGTATGCGTGATTGAAATGCATAACATTTGGCTCTGCCAACTTCATCAGATTAAAAAGGGCTACCCCCGTTCGCCAAGCGCTCCCCGCCTTGCGGGGTAGGGGGAGGGAACCGGTATGTACGCAGCCTTCCCCTGACATTTTGCCAAGAGGTTGCTTCCACAGGGTTCGAACCCTTGACCTTTGGTCACCAAAGGAACAACTTAACCGTTGCACCAAGGCCCGCCCTCTCTGCCAACTTCATCAGATGATTATATTAATTCCTAACTTGGAAATTTCTGACAAAATTAATTTGTTGAATGTTGTGTAATTTTGGGTTTTGGCCGTTCTAAGAGTTTCTGGGATTTTTCAAGATTTTAGACTTCTGAAGTAGTACTTTATTCTTGCGTGTTAGTATTTTATATTTTTAGTTCCTGCCCACATCATCTTGTGATTGGCTGCCTAGCGAGCAGCTGGAGTTCATTCTTGACATTTGTACCTTTTTCATTCTCTGAGGCAGTTGATACCAGCAATTTTTATGAGGAAGTATTGTCTCGTGTGCTGTTAAATTATGTTTTGTGACTTTTTGATTTGTTCATGGTCTGGACCTGATCAAACAAAAAAGTAGATACATTTGTGCGAGCATTTTCCTTGTTTATTTGGTTTTGCATTTTAGAGTAATAGTTTTGGGTTCCATTGATTCCATCATTACCTGGTATGTTACTGTGGGGCATTTGGTGAACCACCATATCTATCTGAGGCAGTAAATTTTGATCATGGTGGATCTCAGGATTCAATTGAATTTGGTCTTTAAATGATTTGAACTGTATTTCAACTTAAAATTTTGAATAAGTTTCATTGAAAAAATCCTGTGATTGGGTCTCTTATTTATTATGTGGGATTAGGGTCTCTGTTTCAATATGTAAATAGCATTCTTTGAGGACCTTAATTAGGTTATTTGGATATATACTGATTAGTTTAAATATTTGAATTCCTATTTCATACCTTGCTTTTGAACTTCTCTTGCGGCTTCACCTGCCAGTTTAATGCTTTTTCCTCTCTGTTTTGCATAACTCTTTTCAAATTGTATACCTTACCTTTTTCATTAAATTCTATTTTTTCAGCAAGTTGTCTTTCATGTATTAACTTGTATTTTTGCTTCTGAAACTTTATCAAATGACTACTTGGACTCTACAGGGAGAGGAAAGAGTTGAATTTTGCATTTGAATTGAAGACTTAGGAACTGTGAAGATGCTTCAGATCCGGCTTAGCAAGCCACCCAATGAAGGTGGAGCCACAAAGCCCTTGCCTGCAGACACTGTTACAGTTGCTTGCCCTGATCACCTTGTCTTAGCTGATCTTCCTGTAGCAAAGAGTCTTGGTTCACCCACTGCCAATGCCCTTGTTAAGATTGTTGGTCGTAGGTCCCGTCGCCAACTTGGTGAAAGAGTTCACTTTTGTGTTCATTGTGACTTGCCCATAGCAATATATGGTCGTCTGGTAAGTGTTGATTGCATATAACTAAATTTTTCCAGGCCGACTCTTCAGTCTGTTTCCTAAATTTCTTATATGTTTTTCCTGAGTTTTGGCATGCTTGTGTGCAGAAAGCATTTATGGCATTATTAGTCATGCTAGTGTTGAAGCCCAGTTTTGGTGGTTATTATCAACTCATCATGTGTTCATTGTCTTGGTGGATTCACAATTGCTCCTTTGTGCACGTATAATCACCACAAAAAAAAAAAAAAGTTTATTTTATATTTGTGCATTAGTTAGAACATATTGCAGAAATGGGAGCATAATGGCCTCATTGGGTTTTTTTACTGCATCACCACCTGTCATTTTGTGCCATTATTGCTGTCCATAAGTACAATAAATGTCTCATGGAGCATATTTTCTGGTTCTCAACAAATCCATTGACATGTTTTTGTTCTTGCAGAACCCTTGTGAGCATGTCTTTTGTCTTGATTGTGCAAGGAGTGATTCTCTCTGTTTCCTGTAAGTTATATACTCAATTCATTTCTTGCTGTCCGATTGGAAAAACTAAATTGGAAAAAAAAAATAAAGACTTACTCTTATTGTATTATGTTCATTCCATAAAAGTAGTGTTTGTATATCCTCAAGAGTCAAATGCAGATTCTTATGAATTCTGCTATCAGCTTTTAGCCTTTTAGAAAACAATGATGTTTAACTACTTAATATAACCAAAGGGAACTTAAATTTTGTCATGGTGCACAGTTGCGATGAACGCATTCAGAAGATTCAGACAATCAAAATGATGGAAGGACTCTTCATCTGTGCGGCACCTCACTGTCTCAAGTCTTTCCTGAAGAAGTCTGATTTTGAATCTCATATTCATGAGAATCATGCTGACCTTCTTCCTCCCAATGCAGAGAAGGATGGAAATGATTCAGAAGCTGTTAGTGCAAGAAAACCTGCAGCTTCGGACTCCACAGTTCAAGCCCCCCTAAGACTGACCTTTTCTCTTGGTTCAAATTCCCAGGTTCATGATCGAGAAGTTCACCGTCTGCAATCTAGAGACCAACCACCTCCTAGGCCTGTCGTGCAGGCAAAAGGAATGCCAACATTTTCTGGGCCAATTCAGAACCATTCACTGGAGCAACAACCTGACTATAATGTACCCCCAGGCTTTGATAGGGTTGGTCCCCAAAACCGCTTTGCTCAGCAGACATTTGATTCGCAGAATGGAATTCATCAAGAATCGGGTCA
This sequence comes from Voacanga thouarsii, assembly GCA_026120185.1. NCBI lineage: Eukaryota > Viridiplantae > Streptophyta > Magnoliopsida > Gentianales > Apocynaceae > Voacanga > Voacanga thouarsii. The sequence continues at coordinate 2,150,172 of JANUWF010001287.1, read as the reverse complement.
GATTCCAGAGAAGCAGCAAGGACTTGTGCCTGATTCTCCTTTTCCAGATTATCCCATGCAGCCCAATCAAGCACCAAATTTTGCATTGCCAGTTAATCAAAATCCAGTTTTAGCTCCCCCTCAATTTGGTTATCCTCCTTTTTTACCTGATGGTGCCCAGGCATTTTATGGTGCTCCGTATGAGATGGCAAGGCCAGAATCAACTCCAGAAATCGGACCAGAACAGGGATCCCTGTTGGGCTTTCCACCAGGTCCTGCAGGAGCAGTGAATTTTGGAGAAAGCTATTCTCGACCATGGAGCATGGGTCCTGCCGTTGGATCCTTTGATCCTTCTGCAGCCCAAGGGACAGTGGAGGGGTTCATGAGTGCATCTGATCCTCAAAGTCGGGCTACCTCTTTCCAGGGAGATTATGGTCGGAATCCAGGGATTTTACCTTCAAATCTGCCACTGGCTTCTCCAGCTAACAAAGGAATGGAAAGTGTGCAAGGTGGTAACTCTATGGACTCTCGGGATGGCAAGGGTATATTAGCACCACAACCTATGCCTCTTCCACCACCACCTCCTTTCCCTCCACATTTGTCACAGGTTAAACGGGGCAAGTTCTACACAAATGAGACAAACAATGATGGACAAAGCTTTGGTTGGCAAAATGAAAAAAGGGGTAGTTTTGGAAGTAGCCGGGACTAGTAATTCTCCTGTTTGTCTCTTATACGAGTATCCCGGATATTTGGTAGCCAGGAGTTTGCAGTGTACTTGATCAGTTTGAACAATAGTGCCTTGGTTTATGTTTGCAAGTTCTGGCCAATTCTTTTTCTTATGTTCTATTTCTTGTATGTTCGTGCTTCATTAAGAATCCTTTCAGGATGTCGAAGAATTCCTTCTCACTTTGCAGGAAAGCCTGCAGTTGTAGAGAAATCGATGACCAGGATTGGGTGTGCGCATGTTTTTGCGTGTGAGTGTGTGTGTGTGGTGGGGGGATGGGACATTTGATTGATGGCGACAATTATTTGGTTGCTCGTGTACCCACTTTTTTGTTGTTGTGGCAAGAATTGCCTGATAAAATTAGTCATGTACAAGTATTTCTCTAATTGGATTACATAGCCATATAAATTGCACAAAAATATTGATGGAAGATGAGGTACAAGCTCGACTGGTCCTTCAGTGTTTTCTACAGAAGAAGCAGATGAAAAGAGACCAAAAAATTGCATCTTCCAACCGCTGATCCTAGTGAAAATTCTTCTTACTTTAATGCTTTCACTAAGAAACTTGTAATGACAGAGAAGGGAATAAAAAGGAAGAAAATTGGAGCAAGCCAGAGGACGGATTATCGGCTTAGCTTCTTCTTTTCTAAAATCCAACTTTGGACCCTGCTGCTGCACTCTCTGTCAAATTTGCCATAAAACATCTTCAATTTCTTGTAACTTATCAAGGCATATCCATCTATATAATCCTCATACTTCTCATAAAGTGCAGGAACTGTAAGAACAATAACTAGGCCTGTCATTGAAAAAGAAAAACATTGAATCAATAAGCATGCCATGAGAGCTGAACACTATTATTTTCTTCTAAGAAGAAAATAAAGAAAAGATTATGAGATTTCAGATTCACATGCAAAACTAATCTTGCATCACAGCCCATTGAAATGAAGAAACAGGATTATGACTTACCGATGTAGCCTAATGAAAGGAAATCGGTCATGCCACCAATAACAGATGTTAGCAGCAGGCATGCAGCCACCTTAATGAACATTGTCGAGTCCTTCCCCAATGCTATATCTTCAGACACGGAAAGCAACATATTTACGTGATTTCGAATTAAAGCAGCTGCATCATTCACCATTTCTTCTGACATGTGAAAATGTGGTAGAGGTGGAGGGGGCCTATTTTGAGAAATTCATAGAACAATTAAACGAAGCATCTGATGCAACATTCCTCTACAATGCCAGCTTGAACAATAAAAACCTTTACCATTGCCCTTTAATACAGAAGGTTTTCAGATAGTAAAGATTGAACAGCACAAAATCATTATTCGGCATGTTTAATAGTGCTACAAACATGCTGTTTAATTCATCTCCTAAACACACATTCTGTTATTAACAGAAGTTCTGTGGGGTAGGAAGTTGTTAAAAATTTAGAGCTATCTGTCTGTCACAATCCTAGATTGAAAAAGAAGAGAAGTTTGACTAGCATATGGACTTAATGGGTAATTGGCTAATCCACTTGGTGCCAATTGGTTTTGTGATGGTAACCCCATTAAGTTCATAACATCCTTGCAAAGCTGACAGAGTTGTAAATCAGTTACAGAACATTAAATTATTATATCAAAGTCTACCTTAGAGCCATTTTTTTGTAAGGCAGATGGGAAAATCAATCGCACAGTGAACTTTATTGCCTACTCCATGTGGTTCTCCACTGCTTTATCTCTAGTTTATCTTATGGTTAATACATTAAAAAAGATAGATTTGTTGATCACAGTTGTTTTTGCATCTAAGTGCAGCTCTCTTTTGGAGCAGGAAAAAGGATAAGTATGACTGCAAACTAGAAGATTGACAAGGAGGATAGAATGTGAATTGTGAAAAAGGACTATTTTTTGGGCCTTAGATATTTACTTGTAAAGACTTCTAAAGTGAAATTAACCAAAAAAGGAAACTTGTAAGGTAAAACTTGTAGTTAATCAACAAAAATTCCTTCCTACTATTTAAATATGCTAGTTAAAGTTTCTGCCTCATTAAGCAATGACAGAGACAGCACAAAACCTGAATTCTCTTTAAGGTTGTTAAATCTCTTCTGGGGGATTGCAATCTAGCAAACACATTGGTGAGCTGAAACCACACAAGGATCTGTCGATCACTCAAGGAGTATTATCAACACAACATGGCACTAGCTAGAAACCTTGACATTAGAATGGTGTAACACATGTAGAGAGATGGAGCCGATAGAATATTTTAAGTCCTTTTCTGGTGTAATATGCTCTAGTGTTGGGAAATCAAATCTGAAAAAGCACCATGGTAACAGATTAAAGCGACAGACATGCTCAATAAATGCTTTTTGTTCGCTCAACAAGACAACGAGATGCACTAAACCTCAGTTGAAATTAAGAATCCATCCTTCTATGATGTTTATAGCGTACACCATCCTAAACTTTGCTGTTCTGTTTTATTCATAAGAACCAAAAGATCACCTCTATAATTTTGACAAATTACCTGTTAAGGATGGCAGCTGATTTCGCCCATAAAAAAAGAATTGAGAACAGCAGCAAGAGAACACTTGAAACTAATGATAACACTGTATAGCCAGATCTCTCAAACACCACCCAAGCAGCCAACGTTACCACTAATATTCCAACCGTCAGGTTCTTATTTCTCCACAAGATCACATCTGCAACTGCAAAAGAAAGGCACAGAACAAATTACTTGTTTGCACATGGAAAAAACTCATCCTGGATCAGTTGAATCGAACAATCGTTAGAAATCATTTGCAAATATCTTGTCCGGTTCGATGTAGCCTTATCCCAACTGTATTAGGTACTCAAACTGGCACTATAGGATGCAGTAATTATAAGAATCAGATTTAGGAGCATCGGTGGATGATTCCTCCAGATACATAGACATAGAGTATGTGTTCCGAAAAGCATATACTTTCATAATACATACAACTTTCTCTTGGTGATCCAAAACCAAAAAAAATCCATAATCAGAAGAATGATTTAGTAAAATCCAATTGGATTCACTTACCAAACCCGGCACCAAGGATTTGATGAACATTTCTCTGCCTGTTAAATAATCGATCTGATGAACCCATTTCAGGAAAAGGGACAACAAAGAACCCCAGGAAGTCAAATGTGGTCCAGCAACCGGAAAAATCAAGTGAACCACAATATGATCGGGAGAAATTCCTCTATAATGAATCAGCTATCATCTTGCTTTGTAGAGTTCTTATCCAACAATTTTTCTAGCCTTTATGCAGTAGTACGGCTACTCTTACAAGCGGATGAATGTTGAAAAGGTGAAAGGTTAGTGGTCGTCAGGTTCCAGCCTAAAAGCTTGAAAAAACACTCATGGCTTTCTTTTCTCCTCTTTTTATTCAACCCAAAGAAACAAGACTCTGTATACACTGTCCGCATAAAGGTGACGGGTGGGGTCCGGGGGAAAGGAGAAAAGGTTGGAAATGGAACCCGCTGGGGGCGGTTAGAGGGCGATCGGGTGAATCGAAGATAACGACATTCCTCTTGACAAGACTGACCGCCTCTCGACAGCTACCCATGTCATGTGGGCTGCTCGCCTCTGTTACCTCTGTTATTATTTTTAAGATTCTTTCTACGATTACGGTTTGGACTTTGGTTTTGGCGATGGTAAAATCTTCTGCAATAGTTGACATTTGACAAACCGCAGAGCCTAAAGAAAAGAAAAGGGTTTCTCTTTTGGTCTAAAACCAGAAGAGCGCATCGTCTTTTGCCGTATTTTAGGTCCAGCGCTTGAACAAATTTGACGTTCTAAACGCCTGCTCGCTGTCAAGTGGGAACGCACCTAGCCTCAGAGGACAAGTTCTTCTTTGATTGTTACGTTTATTTGCTGTTTCAGCTCATGCATTTCCTTCTAGTTTAATTCGGTAAATCTTTTCATTCCTGTCACCTAGTATCCTATCTTCCACCATGACAAGAAGGATGCATGATTTTGAAGCCACGATATGTGGGAGTTGCTACCCTTGTACAATGCATGATTTGAGCAGTTTCTTGATTAGTTTGTTCCTTACCAGAAGGGAAGCAACCCTGAACTGTCAACAGAGAAAAACAAGCTCAGTAGCATTCTCGAGTATCCAGAATGGCCCCAAAATACACTACAGAAAGACTTGGTGCCAAGCTATATCCGCTATCCAAGAGAAATGCCTTGGTCAATTATTTCATTATTACACCACTGAGAGTTCTCAAAAACCAATCAACACGCAGTGATGTACATCTCAAATTATGCCCCCAGAAAAACAATAATCATATTTGAAGGCAGACAATTATGAGAATTTGGATCTTTTACACATCTATCTCCTGAAATCAACATTCAACAACAATATTCACTCAGACGATTCCACTACCACTGTATTCTCATTTTCAACTTTTGAAATGCCAGCTTCAATGTTGACTGCTGTTGATGCAGAATCCACCGAGCTGGCATTCTCATTTTCATCTTTTGAAATTCCAGTTTCAATGTTGACAGCTGTTGATGCAGAATCGACCAAGCTGGCAGCTATTGCAGCTTTCAAATCTTCATCATCTTCATCTCTTGATATTTCTCCTCCACCATACTGCAGATAGGGATCAGAAAGGCCTTGAGTCTGAGTCATTCCAGAATCTCTTCCCTGCACAGAGTTGCAGGACTTCGTAATTCTCTCTGCATCTTCTGGTGACAGCCACTGACCATACCCATTTGAAGCTTCAGAGGATGCAATGAGGCACTCAAAATTACCTCTTACAAGGAAAATGCTCCAACCTGAACCTTTTAGAGAGCTCAGATAAGCAGAAAGGTAAAATTTAGATAGGTGCTCTGGTGCTGGATATAGACTGTCAAAATTATACCATTCTCCATTCACTTTCCTGATACAGAACCAATGATTCTGCAAATGACAAATAAAAGCATTTTCCAACTCTGGGTCAATCCGTGCAGGCTCGGCAACTGGGTTGTCTAGACGAATAATTTGCAAATTCCACACCTCCAAAGCCTTTTCTAGAACCTGCAACAACAATTACACATTCTAATCAAACAAGGAGTTATGGGATTGCAGGGAAAATTGAAGGTAAATGAACATGCAAGCAAATTGTTGCCATCGGGCACATACACATACTGCAGTCATATATCACCCTCCCAATTACTCTTAGAATCATTTTGCAGATATGAATTTGAAAATCCAAAGATGGGTAAAACATTAAGAAATTTTAAAGTTAGGATAGTTGGGATTGCTATGGAGCATGTTAGAGAGGCAGATGACAAATGTGAGCGTATAAGATTCAAGAATAATGATTTCATAATTAAAAGAATTCATCCAAGTCAAACAAAGGGCAAGAAAGAAACATACAAAGACCAGCCTCAAGAACTCTTGCTTTTCAACCTCAATAAATGCCACATCACAATACAGCAATTTAGACCTTTTAGTCGACATCCAATAAGATAAAAGACAAATTATAGATCATCTTAAGTTTTTCTAGATGCTGAAACATGAAGCTGCACATATCAGGATGTAGAACCATAAAACACTTATAATGCTCCTATATAGCAAACATACAGAATTCTCTATGTCTAAGGCAAAATCACAGCTATAATGGTTAAAATGTGAAAAACATGCACCTTGGAAGTACAAAGAACAGGGAGAGAGATTTTATCCTAAAGTGAAACAGATTGACTTAACCCACAGGCTTTAGATCAAAATGCATGCAGCTCATATAGCAGAAAAAGGCCCAAAAAAGATGTGGTTGTTTGGAAAATTTCTGCACTACCATAATTAGTGGTTTTTTACCCTGTTTGGCCCAGTTTTTCAGATCTACACCACTGACAGAACCAACTCAAATCTGCAAGCTGTCACACCAACCTCTTCTCCCCCAACCCTAAACAACTATACCAAAAAAATTCTTAGCGATGGTGGGATTGACGATAGGGATAAAATCTCACAGCCTTAAGAGTATCCTCATTGCACAGTAGTCGGACCTTGTTGGATGTTCTTGGTGGTGATGGATGCAGCTATGGTATCCGGGGGAGGAATTGCAGAACCCTATTTGAAGATCGAAGGGGTTTCTATCATTGGGGGGTACAGAGTGATAGCTTTGTTGTGGATTTATGCGGGAGAAGATAAGAATCCAGGAATTTTTCTCTGTGGTTGCCAGAGATGGAGGTCAATGTTCTGAGAGGGAAGAAAGTTTAAAGACAATTAGACAAAGGGATTTTGTTTCACATATAATGCATTCTGTTTTAATATAGGACGCATCCAGTCAGTGCATTGTACTATATCAATTACGCATTCAATAAATACGTCCTTAATTTGTCTTTTCAGGTAATTTTCCAAGTACTTTCCAAGGGTAGAAAGTAAAAGGGATGAAACACTTATACAACGTGCTCTCATTTTTCCGGAACATTTAATGAATGCGTCGAGACCTCTTTGGCAAGCCAAACATGGTAAAAACCCTTAGTTTTTTATTTAACAGATAAAGGGCCTACTGCATGAGGTTCCAAACAAGAAAAGGAATGCTAGGAACCCAATAACTAAACAAATAAATAAGAAACAACAGCAAACAATTAACCAGACTAACTAGTAGGAATTTAAATAATCAGAATTATGAGCTTTTTGTCGAATTTAGAGATGATCTGCATTTCTTTTGAGATACCCAATAGTACAGGCAATCAACAGTGCAAGTAGTACCCCATGACCAAACATTTACCCACTACTAAATACCACAAAAACTTTAAGCGAGATACTTAATTTGGCGTGAGAAAGGTTATATAAAATCATGATATGCAAACCCTTTAACTATCTAATCATGTTTCAACAACAATTACAAATAGACCATCATCGAATTTCACAAATAAGCATAAACTCCATTCTGAACGTCGTATGCACAAATCCACTCAGAATTGGTTTTGAAGCATAGGATAAAGAAGACCATCCCCACAAGCTTATAAGTATCAAGAAGCCAGTTAATTGGTCTCAGAACCTCAACATCGGCGTACCATACCAGAAAAAATTTCAGCATGTCCCATGCGTCTTACATTCCTATTGGGTACCGATTCTAACTATATGCACATCCATCCATTATCTGGAAATATAACTAAACACAAAATCCTCCAACTATCCAGGAAAAAAGATTTAACAAAAACAGAACCAAGGCTACGAAATAAACCTCGTCAAGCTAGTTTGATAGAGAAAAAAAATTCACATTCATTCGCCGAAAAATACAAAAAATTCAGTCTTGCAAAGGTTTACGAGGTTTGATGACTATATATATATATATATATTTAATAATGACGATAAACAGATGTTGACGAAGTGGAAAGCAACCTGGATGCTGAAATCGCCGTCAAGGGAGACATTGTGGGATTCATTGGGGCCGGAGAGAAAATCGCCACCGGCTTGGAGCATCATCTGTCTCTCCCTGCGATCGAGATCGGAGGCTAGAGCCGCGAAGTCGAACTCCGAGAAGTATGGGCCCTGCAACACAGTGTTTACGCAGTGTACAGCGCAAAGCTTCGACTCTTGTACCTCGTGGTACAGCATCCCTCCGTTGCTTGCGCCTTCCATTCCCACTATTTCTCTCCTCTCCACTCTCGTGTAAATGATAAACAGAACGGCAGGGTTTTTAACCCATTAGTTAGGGGGAGAAAGGACAAAAGGCAAAAAAAAAAAAAAAAAAAAAAAAACAGCAATATTATCAGTAAGACCCCCTGCATCTTTACTCCAAGTTTCATTTTCACCCCTGAATATTAATTTTGCATCGCTTAACCCCTTATACTAAAGACCTGTTTATTAACTTAATTAAATATATTTAATAATAAATAATATTTAATTATTTTAATACGTTTAATAATAAATTATTTTGATTTAATTAATTATAATATATTAAAATCTTATTATAAATTTCAATCATATAGCGATGAGGTTATCCGTTATCCAAATGGCATCTAAAGCCTAACAGTGCCAACTAGCCAATTTCTTTTCCAATGCAATTATTTTTTAATAGCAAACTGACTTATTATGATATGGTATAATTTTAATGCAATATTGAGTTTCTATTTCTAATCATTATTTTTAGAGGAATTTGCCATTGAAATTGCTCATGTTTACACCATTTCACCTTGGATTTACATGTTGAGACCAAAGGAGGTTAGATTGATCCAAACACATATATTAGATGAATATTATGTCTTCTCTCCCATTTGAGTTAGTTCATTTCCTTTTCCAAACTATGACAAGAAAAAATTCCCATATGTAATAAATGTTTATGATATACTAGAAATCTGAGTTAGAGTTTATTTGATTGATTCAGACAAACTAAGCTTATTTAAACGTAAATTTAAATAATATTAAATATTTATACCCTAAAATATAATATAAAATAATATAAAAATAAATCATAATTAATTCAATTTTCAAATTTAAATTTTAAATTTTAGAATTCAATATTCAAACCTTAATTTTTACAATCAAATATTTAAATATTCAAACTTCAATTTTTAAATTTCACCTGTATCAAATAAACCTAATATCAAATGCAACAAAAGCTTATAGAAATATATTTTTATTTTTTTTTAATTCTGGACGTAGTAGCAGTCTTAAAAATTGACTAAAAAAATGAGAAGTGGATGAAGGGTCCAAACTGATGTTGGGTAAGAAACGAATACACTGAAACAAGAACTTGATAAATAAATAAATAAAAATTCATACTAATGGATGTCGGATCTTAATCAAGAAAATTAAAGAAGAAAATTTTTGTGGTTTAGGAACAAAACAAGAGGTGAGATCACCAAAAAAATAATAATAAAGAAAGAAGAGAGCTTTGGCTAAAATCTGAGTTCTGACAGACGTCATAACTCAAATCATTGGCCAGACAGAGAAAGAAGAAAGAAAATGATGCCAAATGTCAAATGATGCTCTCGTAGTAGGAGATATTTGTCGCATATGAGAGATATAGTTAAGCTTTATGTTTTAATAAAAATTAAGATGGTTAAAATATATCTCTTGATTTGATAATGGATACATAATAAAAGTTTAATCAGATAGAAATTAGATGAAAATAAATTTATTTAAATATAATAAAAAATTATTAAATATATGAATTTCAAGTGACACTATATAATAAAGATGAGTATAATTATGTAGGCTCAAGTGGATAAGATTTTAGGGAGAAGTACATGAAAAGGGAAGTGAATGCGGTTTTGAGATCTCTAATGCTAGCTCCTTTGTAGTCTAGTGATAAAGGCTTAGGGTATCATTAATTATCAAATTTGCTATTTCATTTAAAGCAGGCTTTATTGCCCTAAGTTGTCAATCTAAGTCAGTCAGAGTTTGCGTTGGATTAAATTTGTTGAGGCAAGGTTTTCTTGTATTGCTTGGTTGGTTTGCAGGGGAAGGTTTTATACCATGGACAGGTGAAAAGCCTAAAATTTAGTGAATCAAAAGTCTTGTGTTGTCAATATGAGAACTAATTAGATTACTATAGATGTAATTATGATATAATATATTGATTGCTTTTACCTGATATAATATATTTATTACGATTAAGTGTAACATAATTTCAAATTGATAAATTTTTATGTTTTAGATTATTTCTTCATTAGCTCATCTTCAATATAGTGTTGGGGTAAAAGAATTTCCTCAATTTCATAGGAAAAGTTCAAGAGCCAAATTGTGAATTTAGAAAGTTCGTGGGGTTTAAAAAAGGAAGAAGAATGATAAGGGAGTTGGTCTTAGCAATCATGCATGCCCAAGAGAAGAACGTAGGCTTTCCCACGTCGCAAACAGAGTCATTTTTCATTACAAATATTCATTTATAGCATGACATATTTCAGTGGATTGGCAATATATATATATATGTTCTTTTTTTTTGGAGGGGGGGGTGTTTATTGCATGCAGATTTCTATAGGGGCGATATCTTTCTAAAAGTTAAAACTTTTTATCTGAAAATCAGATTCATATAATAGGAGAAAATTTTCTCATTTATTAACTGGAAAGATGTACGCCATGATAGAATTATTCAGAGGGGTTGCTGACGAACAGTTCCTAGTCTGCTCACAAAACACAGAAAACAATACTAGTGTAACAGAACTGATAATTTGATCATCACCTTACACAATGGTGCCAAAACTAAGAACAAAAGTTGAGGATTGAAGGCCCACTGGTACATCAATGTCGTGTCCAGAGAAGAGAAGATCACCAAGGGACATTCAAATTTTATACATCAGAAAGAGCATCTAATCAACAGAACTTTTAGTATTTCTTGGCGATGTCGGAGAGTGAAGAGTATGTTCCCAAGATTGCACTCAAAATGCCCAGTGCAACAATTGATATACTGGCGACCACCTGAACATGATAAATCGAAATGATACTTATAAGACACTGCCTATGGTAACTATCAATTCTTGTTAAAGAGAAATTCATATCCAGTAGTAGTATATATTTTCTAGGGAAGCGAGTAATGTCTTAAATACAAGACACTGAAAGCAAGAAAGACAAGGATTTCTTCTCAAAGCTTGTGCTTGTGAATGGGAAAACCTGGATTCTACTCATTGTAATCTGTTCCAATGCCACAATAGAGTTATTTGGCAGGTCTTACCTGTACTTTAGTTGCCGTTTTCCCCAGAATTTTCAAGAAACATAAAGCTGGCATTATGACGGCCTGAAACAGAAAAAATGCATCAGCTTAAACTATATAAGCGTAAAACTAAAACTTCAACTAAGGTTAAAGACCAAAAAAAGGACGTAGTATTCCAAAATACGAGATGGCATCAGAGAATGTTCCTAATTTACATAACAATCGTAATCGGTGCATGGTGCGATTTATTACCAAACCCCTATAATGTATGTTCCATGCATCCAAATATTTTACAAAATGAATTGGATACTCAAAACTGGAGAAGATGCAAACATACCACAAGGATGCTAAGCAGAGATCCAATCAAAGACATCACTAGGCCTGCACCAAAAGAAACAAATTTCATTCATCCTGGAACAACGTTTTGCTTGTAAATTTACAAAGTAATTACAGGCAAATATAAAAACTAGAGCCACCAAATGCAACAAAAGAAAACATGACAATAAAGGAGGGAGGAGGAGTTGCCACACTTTTTTAGTCTTCATGCAAATAACTATGTGAATTGCGGTCCACATTGCCAATACATGCCCTAGCTCCATGAAGGCACTAGTCAAAGCTTATAGGTCAAAACTTTCACCTCCAGCTCTAATGATTAAAAATCAGGAATTTAGGCTGTCCATTCAATTAAGAATTGGATGCTCATTCTATATTTTTGTTGAAAAGCTATGGGTGGTAACTGCTGGCAAAAGTCAATGATAGAGAGCGCAATTGATTAGATTCATTCTTCTTCACCAGGAATTGATCTACTGATTTAATCTTCTTGGTAAGCATAATAGCTGAGATATAAAGATGTATTATACAAGAAAAGGAGTCAGGTTAACAAGAAAAAACACTCAAGCAATACTAAAAGCATAAGAAATCAAATGAAATAATTATCAGCGGGAAAACATTACAAGTACTGGTAAGTATATGAAACTTCATTCCATAAAGAAGATGAAGACTGTATCACGTACCAAAAAATGGAAGAAGAAATGCAACACACACAGTAGAAACAACAAGTGCTGTCCTCAGAAGAATAAAACCCCAGAAACCATTAGAAATTCTTCCAGGCAGCAGCTCCTCTATACTTCGGGCCATTGGATTCATCAGCAAGGCATATGTACATAGGCTTAAGGAAACAAATGCTGTTGATGAAAAATAAGAAATCTACTTTACTTCATAAAGTCAAAAAAGATTGCAGAAGGATATTTTGTGAATGGGTTTATAACCTGTAAAAATCACAGATACATATAAATATCTATCCATAATTTCTCAGTTTCTTAGAAAATAAACAAGCCAAAGGCAGAGAAGTACATACTGTTGTCCACAGTGCAACTTTAGATGTGACTAAGTCAGGTGGCATGGTTAGAGTTATCTGAGACAGCGTGCTTTGACCAAATATGAGGAACCCCAGGATTGCAACACCACCACAAATTATTGTGCATAAAAAAAAGCTGACAAACATGGAAGTCTCACGGTCAGAGAAAATAAACATGTTAAATGCATAATGCTTACAACACACAACAAAAGATTCTTACCTTAAAACAAGTGCCTTGTTAAATTGTGTTTTATCGGCCATTGACTGATAAATATTTGGAAACACGGAATGACCAGAATAGCAAAAGCCATAAACACCAATAGCAAAGGGAATGCCACTCCAATTAATCACTTTTCCAGTATGATGAAATCCCATACCATCGGCAGTTCCAAGTAAAATTATGCAAACAGCAATAACTGCAGTTGCAATAACTCCTCCAGCTGAAATAATAAAAATAGAATATGATTCAAATAAAATGCTGAGAAGGAAACTAAAATTTTTCATATCCTCCCATGCATGTTGATGTAGTTGATATCAGTAACTGAAGACCTGAAAGATATGATATAACTCGAAGGTCCCTTAGCCAAACGGTTGGGAGAACTATAAGTGCAGTGAGAATCCCAAACAAGTGAGTGGAATCCAGCTGAAAGCCGGCCCAATCAAAGGAAGCTCCAGGGAATAGCCTGGTAAGGTTGTCTCCCTCCAAAATGATGAACTCCACACAGTATGACTGCACTCGTGCACACAAAATGAGGTGAATAATTTTGGAAGAAAAGTGAATAACAGAACTTGAATAATTGAAACCCCAGTTCACTTACATACAACTCCGTGTACAAAACAATCTGCATCAAAGGTGCAAGAGCAAACTATTGTCAAAAGAGATTTTCTAATAGGAACAAACAAGAATCAAGTTAATCTCTTGACCAATTCAACTTCATGAGAGCCATGACTGGTTAATCATGCATACATCTGTTCCTCTGTTCTTATGTCAAGAACATTCAAGATGGACCAGATAAAAATGCAATCAGAAATAACTTACTGTTTATGCAGGAGTTCTTTGAAGGAAGAAAATTTATAAACCAGATGCTTATAAAATTAATTCCAAGTGCTTCTTAGAAACTTTCATAGCATACAAGGATTTTATTAGTTTCAAAAGATACATTAGTTCTGTCACTGCATACAGGTCAACTTACTGATATGATGAGGCAACCATATCTTCCAAATGCTGCTTCTCCTATATCTGGGTATGTTAAGATGCCTGCTCTACTCTCAAAACAACATCTCATCAGAGAAGCTGTATAACAACATGTAACAGCAAAAAATACTAGCACCACTAAGCTAGCCCATCCTGCTTCTTTCACGGTATAAGGTGTCGAAAGAAGTCCAACTCCAGCCATTACATTCACCCCTATACAACATTAGCAGCAGAACAATAATGAGATGGCAACAAACCAAAACAAGACTTTTGTGAAAGTGGAAAAATGCAAAGCAAACTTTCCGACAGACATATCCCCTGAAAAACAATGAATTATGACATACGAATTTCCAATCATGGTAGACATAATCAATCTTCCATCTATTATTCTTTTGGTTCCTTTTTCCTCCCTTACGTAACATCCATGAAATTATTACTGAATGTCTTGGGACAAACCGTTGAATGAGTTTCTTACCATTGAATATTGTTTGCGTTAAGCTACACCCGTGGCCGATAGGAAGTTCTCCAGTAAGTTGCTCGTGAACAGAAGCCTTTTCTGACCATGAAGACTGCGTAAAGGAGACTCTGCCAAGGTCACTTTTCTGGGGAACAATATCATTTTCAGAGAGGAAGCTTGTCTTCAAATCAGAGTCCGAGATAATGCTTGCTCTGTGTCTCAGAATCCCCACTTGTGGAGAGGCAGAGATTGTATAAGAATCAATCGTCTCCCTGTAAGAACAGATTATAAAGCCACTCAAACCAACAAAAAAGGGGTTTTAATCAAACACTGGTTTTACCCTTCCATTTCCTGCCAACTGCAAAGAAACGGGAAGAGAAAGCTCTATGCTATTCTTTGGCAGTTAGGATGTGATATGACTCAGAGCTAAGAGGAGATTTTTCTTCTCTTTATAGGAATATATCATCTTTAAATTATTGATTTCATTAATTTGTTCGAAGGGGAACTCTTCCCATTAGAACTGATAAAGACGGTTCTTCAAAATCAATTTTGGTCTCTTGATTTTAAAGCTTCAGCATGCTTACAAATTTATTCAAAAGAAGTACATAAATACAAAACATCTTACTTGAAACTCTGAGGCCACTGTTGAGAGGAGAAAGGTAAAGAAGAAGGTGAACTCTGAGCCTCTACATCAGAGACTTCTTCATCGCTGGTGCCATTTTCCTCCCTTTCCCTCCCTTCAACATCATTATCATGCTCATCACAATCATTCTCCAAGAAGTATTCTGATGACTCTTCAAGTTCAGCCTTCACTGCCATGTTACTTCCTGTAAACTAGTCGGCAAATTCAAGAAATTCCTACCCAGCTAATGGGTGTCTTGCGCATATAAATGTCGAATTCATGGCGGCACATGGCAGCTGAATAGAGACACAAATAGCAGCAGTTCTTGGTGGTTCTAGACAGAGTACTGAGATTGAAAAGTTTGTTTGTGTCGAAAAAATTATATAGGACTCTGCTTGAAAAGTAACAGCGTGTGAAATAGCTCTGCGCCGTGTGTCCAGTATTGGCCACCACACAGTCGGCGAAGTAAGAAAATTCTTGACTCGACGCCAATCCCAGTAGCCATAGTTTCTCTTTACTACGGCAATGTCCTTATCAAGCTTATCTGCTAATACGAGCCACTCATCAAAATGAGGACTAGTTATGCAAGAGCCCGTGAGCTTAAAAGTTTTAGTGTCCAGTAAAAACTTCAAGGTGATCAGATTTGACGTCTTCCGGAGATAGAAAGCGAATGAGATAGTACGGGGGAGTTCGACAACGGTTCACTTGGTGATTTGAGAAAATGAATGGACAGGCGTCAAATAGATCTCTGTGCACCCATTTTGGCGGCATACGAATGAAAATTTTTTAATTTAATTTTTTAAATAATTATATTTATTCAAAAATATTTATAATATATTATATTTATATTTACTTTATATATTTTATAATTTTTATTATATTTAAATAAATTCAACTCAAAACAATTATAAAATATAGTATAAAGAATAAATATACATTCATACCCGACATAACTATAAGGGTAGTTCCCACCTCAATGACAGATTCATTTCTCATTACAAATATTTATTTATAGCATTCCATATTTCAATGGATTAGCATAAAATTTTTCCTTGCATGTAGATTCCTATAAGAAACCATATCTTTCTAAAATATAGCTTCTCATCTGAAGATCATATTCATGCAATAAGAAAAAGATTTTTCATTTCTTAAATGGAAAGATGAGTGGCCATGAAAGACTTACTAAGTGGAGTACCCAAGAAGAGTTTGGAGTCTCCACAATCTCACATTCGAAATTTATATTTACGAATATATCAAACTAACTGAACAATTAATGGGCAAGTATTGGCCTCGTTAGAATCTTATATTTAAATTTGTATTTATAAATATATCATATCAACTAAACAATCAGTGCGCAAGCATTGACCTAACTCCACCAAAGAGCAAATATATCTCTTAAAAGTTTACAGCACCAATGAAAATTCGAACTCGTGACCTCGACATGCCAAACTATATAAGAGCAAGCTCAGAGTAACTTGATCACCACCCTCAATGGCAGAACAGTTTGTAGTCTGCACGGAGAAAACAGAAAAAAAATATTAGTGTAGCAGAACTGATAATTTGATCATACCTCACAACGGTGCCAAAACTAAGAACAAAACTGAGGATTGTAGGCACCACCGGTACAACAATTTCGTGTCCAGAAGCTTACTAAGGGACATTCAAATTTTATACATCAGAAAGAGCATCCAATCAACAGAAATTTTAGTATTTCTTGACGATGTGCGAGAGTGAAGAGTACATTCTCAAGCCTGCACTTAAAAGGCCCCGTGCAACAACTGACATACTGGCAAGTGGCAACCATATGAACATGAGAAATCAAAATGATACTTATAAGGCACTGCCTACCTATGGTAACTTTGAGTTCTTATTAACAAGAAATTCATATCAAGTAGTATATATTTTCTGGAGGAAGTGAGCAATTTTTGAAATATAAGACACTGAAAGCAAGAGAGACAAGGATTTCTTCTCAAAGCTTATTCTGGTGAATGGTAAAATCTGGATTCTATTCATAGTAAATTGTTGCAATGCCTTAATAAAGCAATTTAGCAGGTCTTACCTGTACGTTAGTTGCCCTTTTCTCACAATTTTCAGGAAACATAGGGCTGGCATTTTAACTGCCAACTATATAAGCATAAAACTAAAATACAACTTCAACTCTTGCTTTCAAGCTAAGGGGCAAAAAAGAATGTAGTATTCCAAAATACACAATTGCATCAAAGAATGTTCATAATCTTGGGGGGTCTTTGTCTACATGATCATCTTAATTGGTGAACAGCCCAATTTATTACCAAATTAAAAGCTCTCAGATTGTTCGAGTATGAAGTATATAGTCAAACTCAAAAGATCCGAGGCTTTGTTTGTTTCTTCCCCTACATGTCTGTTAAGTGCATCCAAAGATTTTACAAAACAAATTGGATACGGTAGAAACTGGAGAAGATGCAAACGTACCACAAGGATGCTAAGGAGAGAACCAATTAAAGACATCACAAGACCGGCACCAAGAGGAACAAATTTCATTCATCCTGGAACAACATATTGCCAGTAAATTTCCACAGTAATTGTAGGCAAATATAAAACCTAAAGCTACCAAAAGCGACAGAAGAAAACATGACAATAAAGGAGGGAGGAAAAGCGGCACCACTTATTTAGCCTTCATGCATATAACAATGTGATTTGCTTGGTTCACATCACCAAAACATGCCCAAGCTCCATGAAGGCACTAACCAAATCTTATAGATCAAAACTTTCTCCTCTAGCTCCAGTGATTAAATATCAGGAATTTAGGCTGTCCATTCAAATATGAATTGGGACCTTATTATATATATTGGAAAGGATATGATTGGTAACTGCTGGCAAGATTTGAGTAATTCAGGTTAAGAGGCTGCAGAAGTCAATGATAGAGAGTTCAACTGATTAGACTCATTCTTCTTCACCTGGAATGGATCTATTGGCTTAATCTTCTTCATAAGCAGAATAGCTGAGTTATAAAGATGTATTATACAAGAAAAGGAGTTAGGTTTACAAGAAACAACACTCAGTTAATACTAAAAGCATAAGAAATCAAATGAAATAATTAACAGCAGGAAAACATTACAAGTTCTGGTAAGTATATGAAACTTCAGTTCAAACCACAAAGAAGAGGAAGACTATATCACATACCAAAAAATGGAAGAAGAAATGCAGCTTCTCCAATATCTGAGTATGTTGATGCCTTTTCTACTCTCAAAACAACATCTCATAAGAGTAGCTGTATAACATCTAACAGCAAAAGTACTAGCACTACTAAGCTAGCCATCCTGCTTCTTTCATGGTATAACATGTAGAAAGAAGTCCAACTCCAGCCATTACATTCACCCCTATACAACATTAGCAGCAGAACAATAATAAGATGGCAACAAACCAAAACCAGAATTTTGTGGAAGTGGAAAAAATGCAAAGCAGCGAACTTTTCCACCAGAAATATCCACTGAAGAATAATAACTTATGACACAGTAATCTCCAATCACGGTAAACATAATAATAGTAAATTCCTCCCTTTCATAACATCCATGCAATTGTTATTGGATGTCTTGGGAGAAACAGTGGAATGGGTTTCTTAACATTGAATATTGTCTGCGTTAAGCTACACCCATGGCCAACAGAAAGTTCTCCAGTAAGTTGCTCGTGCTCAGACGCCTTTTCGGACCATGAAGACTGCATAAAGGAGATTCTACCAACGTCATTTTTCTGGTCATTTTCAGAGAGCAAGCATGCCCTCACATCAGAGTCCAAGATAATTTTGCTGTTAAATTCAGGGGGAATAGCTAATAACGTTTGATCTGATCTGCGCTTCTGAATTCCCAGCTGTGGTGATGAAGCGATCGTATACGAGTCAATTGTGTCCCTGTAACAACAAATTATAAAGCTCCTTACACCAACAAAAAGGGTTTTGATCATACACTGGCGTTACTATTCCATTTCCTGCAAATTGCTAAGAAAAGGGAATAGAAAGCTCCATGCTACTCCTGGCGATTAGGATGTGATATCATAACTCAAAGCTAGGAGGGTTTTTTTCCTTTTTTAACAAAAGGAAAATAAGACCTTTAAATTATTGATTTCATTAATTTGTTGGAAGCAAACTCTTCCCATGTAGAGGGTGAAGTCTGAGCCTCCATACTGCAGCCCAATTCATCGCTGGTGCCATCTTCCACCCTTTTCCTCCCTTCAATATCATTATCATTCTCCTAGAAGTATTTTGATGACTCTTCAAGTTCAGCCTTCACAACCATGTTACTTAGGAGGCAAATTCAAGATGAAGGCTGAACGGATTAGATTAGGAGGCAACCATCAATGGCGGTGGAAGGATGAAGGCTTTGCAAATTAGCATTGAGAGTGAGTCAAGGCAAGAGAAAACATATCGACAATTTGAGGGAATTTACATTCAATAAGTTAAAAACTTTAACTCAGTAAGGATAGAATTGTCAACTGAGCAAACATTGCTCCTTTCCGAGGAAATTGCTCTGAAAAAATCGCTAGCCATATTGCATGTCATTAGAATGAATGGTTTTCCTTTCAAAGGATGGTTATTTTCTTTGAAATAAACTGTTATAAAACCTGATAATGAACTACGAATCCACTACATTATCTTGTTTGAACAGCATATGTGTTCACAAAAGAAGCTGACAACGATTTTCTGTAGAATTTATTGTCAAAAAACGATGCACTTCTGCCCGCCTGCAAATCACAGCACAGCACATACAGAAAGACTACCAACAAACAGACTAGAAAGTTGATGAAGCCCGGCACCTAAATGACTGGATATACAAGTTCTCACAGCTTCAGAGGGCCAAAAACCATAAGATATTTAAGAAATAACTGCTCTGGGGGCTTCAGATGAGCAACTATCATAAATCAACAAGAGATCAATTATCAGAATTCCAACTGATTTAGTACTTCTCCATAAGTTCCAAGAATGCGCTATGGATCCCAACGATTGCACAGACAATTCCAAATGCAACAATGGTACCGCTCAGCACAATCTGAATGGGCAAAAATATTTCTAATCAGGTAAATTACTAGAAGAAAGAAATGAGAAATGGTGTATATGTCCATGTACTAAACCAGAACAATGGAATGATGCATAACCTGTACTCTGAAATTTCACTGTAGCATTTTATGAAATGACGTAAAACGATCATAAAGAGTTATCAACCAATTTGGCAAAGTACTTGTAGTTGCAGATAGACTCATTATGCTATGCTAGACCTTGTTTTATTAGCTACACTGCAACCCACAACTACGTGTTTTGCTTAGAAGAACCTGTAAATCTACCATTTAAAAAATGAGGTAAAGATGGTAAGTAGCTATCTAAATTGATCTCAACTAGGATTGTCCTATTACTGAATACATGACTCAAAACCTTCAAATCTAAGCTTATCTTGAAGTTATTGCATGCTTTATTCTTCATCTACAATGGAAATCTAAAACAAGAATTTGTTTCATTTGACATTATTTATTGTAATGCGACTCCCTTAAACTTAGAGAAAGGAAAGAAAATGAAAGATATTCATACCCATAAAAATAGCCAAGTAACACTTGGATAAACGCATAATTACCTGTGTTGTGGATGCCTTGTGTCTCAATATTCTCAAATAGCAGAAAGCTGGCATTATCACTGCCTGGAATAATGCATGGTTAGCACATATGAGCACATCTTGTCCTTAGAAATGCCTTAAACATTTCAAAATAACAAAAGAGTGTGAAAGTCAAGGGCCTCTCCTTCCCCTCCCTAACCATGATAAAGTGGTCGAGTGAGCAGAAAGAACTAAAGATATAATTAACATTCTTTTGGATCTTTAAGAAGCCCTATTTTGCAGAATACATGCAATAATGTAAACCATGTCAATGCCACTCCAAAGAAAACTAGTAATAAACAAAATTTTGTTTTGACCAGTGACACCAATAGATGATAGCTTTTTAGCCTTTTTTCTAATTCTTTTTACTGTTAATGTCAATCAGGTAACCAAGGACAGAAGAAGAAATCTGAAGTGGGGGCAAGCAAAAGGGAGACAAACATTAGAGGACATATTGCAAAAATTGAAAAGTTTTGAGGGGAAAGTTAATATTTATGAGAACTTCCATGAAAATCTGTTGGAATCCCTTAGTATCTCAACAGGTAAAATGGCACCTGGCAACACTTCATCTAGGCATAATATCCAGGAGGTTGAACACCATGGACGTCTCAGAGGCTATGGCAATGGCTTTTTCCCATTCTTTCTTCAATGGTTAAATGCACAATAGGATCAGTTAACCAGCCAGCTTAATCATGTTTTTAAGTGATTGTAGGAGAAGGAGAATTTTCACCAAGAAAGAATATATTGATTATGTGCTTCACAACTAACGTCCACAATCAAGCTCCAAGGGCATATTGTACTCACCATAAATACGCTGAAAAGAGATCCAACTAGAGACATCACAAGGCCTGAAACAAAAGGAAGATGTGCATTAGTTCATGTTGTTCTGCATCAATAAGCAAAAGCATCCTCTTTGGCAATTTAGAAAACAGATTCTCAAAAGTTTTCTGTAAATCTTGCATCCACAATCCCATGTACCAAGCTTTTTTTAAACAACAAGACCAGAGAATCTAAAAACTACATCAATAGCTTATTTCAGTAGTCCATTAACTCTATTAACAGAAGCAACACTGGATTGACATCACTCTATCCATCACTGCCAGGCAAATTAGGCTAGATGTTTTAGGAGGTACTTTTACTAGTAGATTTTGCCAGAAATGTGCAGATGGAGCATAATAAAATCTTCAAAATTAACTTTCCTATAGAAAGTGCGGCCTACATGAGAATATGCCGAGGATGATCAGACATATTGCATTTTAAATCAAACTAAAGACGATGAATAAGAAAACAACAATGCTTACCAAAGAAAGGAAGAAGAAATGCAACACAGACAGTAGATATGACTAGTGCTGTCCTCAGAAGAATGAAGAACCAGAAATTAGTAGACAAGGTAGCTGGAACCAGTTCTTCTATACTTCTGGCCAATGGGTTCAGCAACAGTGCAAATGTAAGCAAACATTAAGGAATTTAATGAGGGAATATCCAGTACCATAACATAAAATAAATACTATCATATCGTAGAAACTTTCATCAAAGGATATTTCGTGAGTGGGTTAACAACCTGCATACAGCACAACGAAAAAGTTAGTATTGCTCTATGGCTAGCTAAAGAACAGAAAATACAAACTTTGTATTGGAGCAGGTTTACATTTCACATTTTGATACTCACAGTTGTCCACAATGCAATTTTAGAATCAATTGCATGTGATGGCATATTCAAAGTAATTTGTGACTCAGTGCTTTCTCCAAACATAAGAAATCCCAGGACTGCAGCACCACCATATAACAGAACGCACAAAATAAAACTGCACAACAATTAAAGTTATGCTAATAACAAAATCAAATGAAAGCATTCACCAGATTAGAACAGTAGGCACATCGAAAACAGCAGAGGTGAAATTTTTATTTACCATATCACTACTGCTTTTGTAAATTTGGTTTTATCAGCCATTGATTGGTAGATATTAGGGAAAACAGAGTGCCCTGAATAGCAGAATCCAGAGACACCAATGGCAAAAGGAATGCCACTCCATTTTACCAGAGGACCACTATGATGAAATCCAATTCCATCCACTGTACCAAGAAGAAATAGGCAAAAGACTACCAGAACTGTTGAAATGACCCCTCCAGCTGCAAAAGACTAATAAGGCTCAAAAATGATGCATGAAAGGCAAAAAGGAAAAAAAAAAAAAAAGAAAATTTGTGTGCGTGTGTGTACTCTCTCTCTCTCTCTCTCTCTCTCTTAAAAATAGCAACATTTTAAGACGAAGCAGCTGGATATTCCAAATACCTGAAAGATAAGAGATCAAGCGCAAATCTTTGAGCCAAACAGTAGGTAGAACAACAAGAGCAGTAACAATTCCAAATAAATGCATGGAATCCAGATTAAAGCCAGGCAAAGAAATGGATGCTCCAGGAAATAGTCGGGTAAGATTACTCCCTTCTAGCGTGATAAATTCCACACAAGTTGTCTGCACTCCATGCGAAATGTATAGATATCCAAGTGAGACCTTAGGTTACATATGCAATCTAGAATCAGGGAAATATGTGCTTCACTTACATATAGTTCTGCATACAAAATGATCTGTACCAAAATCCAAGGGAATGTCCATGTCAGCAAAAACAAACTCAAACTGAGACTGCCAACTAAATTGTAGATAATGAACATTCAAGTTCATTTGTCTTAAAAGAGACAAGCAGTGAAGGTTTGATATTCCACACTTACAGATATAAAAATGCGTCCAAATTTCCCAAATGCTGCCTCTCCCATATCTGGAAAGGTTAAGATGCCTTCTTTGCTCTCAAAGCAATGCCTCATAAGGGTGGCAGTATAACAACAGACAAAGGCAAAGAGTACAAGCACTCCCAAACCCGCCCAGCCACCTTCTCTGATAGTATATGGAGTAGAAAGAATTCCAACTCCAGCCATTACATTTATTCCTGTTCCATTGCAACACAATCCATTAAGCTCTGGCATCTGTCAAGTTCTTTCAGTTATTCTCAATAATATTAAAATAAAATAAAATAACCACAAATTAAAGTACTAATTCTCATGATAAATTTTTGTGAACAGACATTTCCTTGCTCTCTCATCCTCACGGCGATAGCTCTATGTTGGATTTCTAACTTTTAGAAAACTGTATTCAAGTTTTTAAAGCTTCTTGATACATGAAAACATCAGTAAGTTAACCCTCCTGGAAAATTTTAGCATGTTAAATAAAATTCACCCTTAATCTCGCTTGGTCTCCCCTCTTAAGAATCTTCTATTTCTTCATGCATCCCTTTCCCGCACTCATTCAGTATCTTTGTCCAAACACATAAAATGGCCTCTCCTTTGAGAAAGAAAACGGAATGAGAGAATCAGATTTTATTCAAAACTGCATTGCCCCATACACGGGAAATCTCTTTCTACGTTACCCAGCAAGCAATTAGAGAATCCAAAGAGGTGAGAAAAACTTGAAAAAGACAACATATATCTTATCTAATGAGTCAAAGACATCTCTGACCATTGAATATAGTTTGGAGTAAACTACATCCATGACCTATAGGCAGTTCTCCAGTCAGCTGCCTATGAAATGAAGTATTTTCCAGCCAACCAGACTGCATTCTTGACCTCCTGCCCACATCTTCTTTCTGTAATATGCTTCTTTGGTCAGATAGCAATGGTGTCTTCTTACTGAAATCCAGGTTATTTTGTCCATGAAGGCTAGTGTCACAACTTAAATAAGCAACACTAGATAGACGTTTAAGGGTGGATCCAAAACCTGGTGATGCAGCAATGGATAAAATATCTGTTGTTTCTCTGCAACAGGACAGAAAAATCAATCAGAAGCAAGAGATTCACCAATACTCAGAACATAACAAATATAGGGTCTATTTCATCTATTATTCTTCCAAAAATGCTTTGCACCGTTGCCCAAATGCTCAGCATTTGTATGCAGCACCGATATCGAGCCCAAATTCTTTTAGGAGAAATACTCTCCTAGCTGAAATCCTATTAATAAAGTAAACGAGTTAACTAAGAATTAGCAATTATACCAGTGATTGTAGATGATTGTCATTATTTACTGGCATGGTATCTAATCTAAATGCAAATGCAAGCTGCAAGTCAGCAAAGAAGTATTTTAACAAATACTGCCATTACACAGACATCCAGAATTTTGCAAGTGAAGAAAGACAGAATCGTTCGATAACAGTATGCAATGAATAACTATTCTCTTTGAACCCGACGTGAAAAATTGTTCAGGGCAGGCAAAATCATCAGCTACTCATGTGAAGAAATGCATGACAATGTTGGACATGGAACAGAAGATCTTAAAAGGTACAAAACCTAATTCCCTCATTTTCAATCTCATTCTTAAAAGGGAAAACGGAACTCCTATGAAGACTCGGTTAAACATTTAAGTTTTACCAATAAATAGAATTGTAAGAGTACCTGAAACTCTGAGGCCATTGCTGAGAATTAGTGAAAGAAGAAGAGGAAGAACTACCATCATTATCAATATCATTATTACCATCTTCATCATCATCAGAAACAAAATTCCCCTCCAAGTCGCCATCGTCTCCAAATAAAAAGTGCGTATCTTTCTCTTTATCTTTCTGCACCATTTCCACTCTCAAAACTCCTGTAAATTTCTTCACCCAAAAAAACAAAACGAAGCAAAACCTCGGACCAGACCCTCTATCTCGTGGCAAGTGTTTCTTGTATGTGACTGAGGATAAAGGAGATTTTTGAGGGGGTGCCGATTTTTGGTGGCTATAAATGGAAGAATTGTTCAGACACTGACAAGAAGAGGGAAAGAACTGAGCAGTGAAATGTGGCTAAAAATAGAAGAATGATTACAAGAAAGAAACGAAGAGGGAGAGGGAGGAAATTGAGAATGGAGATAGAGATGTTACGTTGAGTACCCGAATAGGCGGCTGACAAACATGCAAGAATTGAGCCAAAAGAATATCGCTGTTCAAATCTCAATGCCGAGACTGGACAGCATTAACCAGCTCTCCCTCGCAGCACAGGCACTCATGCCCGGATATGGGGTAGTGCAAGCAGTTTTATGATCTAGATTAAAATATATAAAAAATTAATTATATATATAATTATTAAAATAATATTATTTTAAATATTTATATAATTTTATAAAATTACATAAATTTATTTAAATTAACGTACAAATTTCATGCCCCAATCTCACGTAACCTATTATCACATCCTTGGTGACTCCAAGTATTCTAAGATCCAATCTACAGTGATTGTTTAATTTTTTAATTTATCATTTGACTAATTTAATTATTTCTTTTAATGTTATTTTAAAATTTTTATTAACAAATTATATAATAGCTAATAGTTTTTAAATTTAATAATTATTAAATAATTAAATTATCAAACTTTATTTTCCATATTTGATGACTCATTAATTACCAACTCTCGCCGTCTTTTCCTTGTTTTTGGCTCCATTAGGTTAGGACAGCTGAGTCCTTTCCTTTTCTTCTTTTCTTTAATAAACAATCCTCCTTCCTTATTCCGTTCCACATCATAACCAAAAATCGCAATTACAGACAATTTCGACCTTACTTGATTTAGAAGGACAAATTCTGCCGGTAGGAAGAAATAGACTTATTTGCTTGGTACTATTATTAGTATAATATGAATTCAGAATCGTAAATAATTATTATAATTATATAAATATTACTTACGATTAAATAAATAATAATCACTATTTATTAAATAATACTATTTTATTAAAAATTAATGCACAATCACTTTATTATTAATAATTGTTTATTATTTAAATTTTAACAATCAAATTTCCGAAATTAGGCCTCTCCATCCGCATATCATATAAGAGTACCGATTAAATGTGATAAGATCAAAAAATGCCAACAAAACAAACACAATACTCTGAACGAGGGCAATTTGAATAACAGAGAATGATAGGACGGTGACGCCTCTTCGATGCTGACAATGGAGACCAGACAAAGTCACGACGAAGATTGCGTGGTTCGTCCTGACTGTCTTTGTGTCCTTTTCTGTCAGCGCAGCATGGCACTTCTACTGAGGAGGGAGGATGAGAATGGACACTAATTATTTTTAATATTATTATTGTTGGATAATATAAATTATTTTAGATTTATATGTGGAAATTAAAATTTCATAAATTTTAAATAATTTTAAAATTAATTTTTTAAAAATATTTTTAATTACTCTTTCCCTCCGTTCATAAATAATTGATTTAATTGTAAAAATTACGTAAATTAAAAAATTATAAAATTTTATAATTAAAATGATTAAAATATCTATTATATTGTCACGTCCCAAAATCAAGGATGACATGATAACACTCCAAAAAGAAATATCGAACCCTTACCTATCATAAATAACCAAAACATAACATTCTAATAATACTTAAAGGATGTTCGTATATCGTTTCTAAATTCAAAACAAAACATATATAAAATTGAACAAAAATGAAAAATAATTAATCACTCTAAATCCTCTTCAAACCATTCTTCCAACCCATCATTATCTAACTGAGAACCTGCAAAATATTAAATAATGAGTGAGTTCATTAGCTCATTAAGGAAATCTGGCCTATCCGGGATTGAGCATGCTACATGTACATATAGATTTACAAAATCAAAAGAGTTTATAAATTTAACGTACAACAAAACTCATGTGGTCTTAAAATATCTCCCTAGTGGGTTGGTCGCACCATGTAAAGATCTCGGAGTATCACAAAAAAAAAAAAAAGAGGAAAAGAGGAATAATGAATCTCTTAACCTTACTCATTACTTAATCAAAAGAGGCATATCTGGCACATAAATACCGAACTGGTGTGGTTTATTCAGTAAAAATAATGTGATCGAAACAAGCGAGATAATCATCGCTTCAACAAAGGAACACCGGTGCCAGAGGCAAAAAGAGTGTACCCGGTGTCGGGTGTATTCTGAAATGCACAGGCGCGATTTTCAGAACACCCAAAATCCAACTTATAACTTTTTAGACCAAATACGTAGTTTTTACCACCCACTTTAATAATGAAAAATATCGTTTGTGCACAAAAAATCATGTATACATACTTAAACATGCTTAAAGCTTAATTCACAAATATGATTCATGCTTGGAGATTTGATTTGGCTTAATTGATCAGTCTTCCAATACAGAAAAACCCAATTTCCTTACCTACTGAATTCAACCTCTTGGAACCCCCTAAAGCTTCCACTCAAGCCCCCAAACACTTATTCACCTTCAATTAAAACCCAAACAAAACAATTAATCCTCCAATCAAATTTTTCCAATTTAGAATCCTAATACTCTAACTTCAATTCAAACACAATTTATCTCAATCCTAGGTTACAAACACCATAAAACACAAGGGGAAAGTTAATTTACCAAGAGTTGATGCCAAAGACTCAAGTCCCTTTCCCAATTCTCCCTTATCTTCACTATTCTCCTCTTCTGGAATAGCTTCAGAAACAACGTAACCGTTCAGAACATATCTGAGCCTATAATGAAAAAGTACTAAAAGCCCCCTAACTAAATAATTGCACTTAGCCCCTCAACTTAAAATACATAACTGTTTTAACCTTATGGACCCTAATCCACTAATTAAAATAAATTAAAAAAAATCACAGCCCAATAAGTCCATGAAAAAAAGAAGTCGGTGGGCTCACATATACCCTTTAGAGTATTTTTATTATCTTTTTCATCTCATTAATTTGAATCTCAACACTCATTTAATTACATTACTCTAATAATTACATATGTCTCTCTCTTCTCACTTATGTCATTTGTCTAGTCTTATTTTCACACATATCACCTTATTAAGTTACACTTTGGACTATTTTTATAGGATAACGTGATTTTATTATTAGTTAAAATAACTTCAGTATGAGTAATTATAATACTAATTAATTGATAAAAAAAATTGTGCTAAGGGTAAAATTTAAAAAAAAATAATTAAACACAACATATATTTAGAAAGTAAACAGTTATTTTTTGACAAACTAAAAAAGAAATTAGACCAATTATTTATGGACGAATTGAGTAAATCTTTATCTACTTTAATAATTATAATTAGTAGAAAAAGAGAGATTATAGGGAAGGGCAAAATATGTCAACCACCCCTGAACTTTCACAAATTTTAATTTCCACCATCGAACTTTAAAATACTTGATTTTAACCCTCGAATTTTTAAAACACATAAAAAATAACTCTTTCAACAATAAAAGCTCAAGTACAATACAAAAGCACTATATTTTAGCTCACATTCTCCTATTTTTATTTCTAAAATATTATTTTTCAACTTTAATATCACTTTTTTCTCTTTGAATTAGCTCTTTCATTAATTAAAACTATTAAGTGCTCACGGAAGTTCATCACGTGACTTCCACATTACCTATTTTATAGGTATTTTCATTTACTCAACTCTCACAATGTGGTGTTATCCTTCTAATTCTTATAAAATAATTTATATATATGACAAGAAAAGACCATCTGCGATTTGCGCGTCTCTCACTTCTCTTTTTAGATTTTATTTTTTTTTTTGATAATTCACTTCTACTTTCAAATTTATTCTTCCATCCTATAGAGATGCCAAGAAAATTAATATTCATCAAGACTAAATTGATTTTTTTTCTTCATCTTTACGTCTTAGTTTTATTTATTAAAGGGTAAAATATGTTATTTTTGTTATATGGTTAGATTCGAAAAAGTGTGAAATAGTAATTTCAAAATTATTGAGTCGCATAAAAGGTTTGAAGTTATTTCTTAAAATTATTGTTGATAAATGAAGAAATTCGAAGAGAAGAGAGCGAAATTAAAGTTGAAGAATAATATTTTAAAAATTAAAAATAGGGAAATGAGAGCTAAAATATGGTGATTTTGTATTGTACATGAGCTTTTATTGTTGAAATGGCTATTTTTAGGTGTTTTAAAAATTCGAGGGCTAAAATCACACATTTTAAAGTTTGAGGGTGAAAATCAAAATTTATGAAAGTTTAAGGGTGGTTGATATATTTTGCCCTATAGGGAATGATAGAAATAAAATAATAATAATTTTTTATAAAATTTTATAAACTGGCATATATTATGAAAAAAAAATTTCAAATCTAAAATAACTTTTATTATGAAACAGATGTGATATATATATATATATATATATATATATATATAATGGAAATGAGTTTCAAGTTTCAATTTGTGTCAATGATGTTGGAAGGATTGATTATTTTTGTATTAATATACAATATATTTTTGTATTTCTTAATTTAACCATAGCAAAAGAGATATCTTTCAGGAAAAAAAAAATCATTTTAATCGAAATTCATATGAACAGATGTGAACCTAAACACATTGTTAAATTTGCTTTTAAAAAGAAAAAGACCTTGTATTCCCATAGCAGAATGCTCCTTCTAGACTAGGTTACTAATAACTTCTCTCTCTCACTCTCTCTCTCTCTCTATATATATATATTATGTACTTTAAATTTTTATATTTTTGTATAGGAGGTACAATCTACACAAACTTTTTAGTAAAGTTTCCCTCTCTCATTGATGTAATATGCAATGGAAGATTGGGTTGCTGTAAAAACTTCTTTTAAGTAATGGGCCAAACTGGCCCATCTCTTAAAAACAAATAGGTAGAAGGCCTGATACTACAATTTGGATCTGTAACTTTTGAGCTAATATTCACAATTTCTATAGCCACAAACCAGTGAGCAATTTGCAGGAGATCTTTTGAAAAATATTTAGTGCCCATTTTTACTCACTCTCCATCATCTTTCTTTGACTAAGCTTATAATGTATTTCCCTGGTGTTTTTTTTTTTTTTAATTATGAAGCATGGCTCATGATCTAACTCACATTGGGCCCAGCGTTGAAAATGACATTAGAAGTCAATCACGGTCGAAAAAAAAAACTAATATCGTATTCTTTTATAATTTTTATGATAAAATTAATAGACTTCATACATTTTTTGTTTGATATATTCAATATTATTAAAGTGATTTTTACAAATTTGATAAGGGAGAAGAACCAAAATTGTGGAGTATATAGATGGAAAAAAAAAGGACAAAAAGAGAGAGAACATAAGAAAGAGAAAAAAAAGGTCAATTGAAACATGAAAATATAACTAAATTGATTCTAATTAATCTTCGAGACAGAGTGGAAGAAGAGTGGAGATTCTCGAACCTAAAAAAGATTTGAAAAAAATTATTAAGAAATTATATGAGAATAATAGCAAGAATGACTTATCTAGCAACTTTACCATTATCGCATCAAAAACCTTTCAAGCTAGGTTACTAAAAATAGTCCAAGCATATGATATAATATTTCTTTCCTGAAGATCTCTTTAATTTTACACATTTTTCTGTATAATTTCAAATTTCATGGTACCAAGATATTTAGCAGAAATGCCGACTCCCTTTCCTAGCTAGTTACTGATTGAGTTCCATAAACATGCCTTCCTTAGCCGTTAATATACTCTTCGTACGAATCCCTCATTTGTAATGCTTTATTTATGTTCCAAGATCAACTAAAAAGCAATCAGAAATGGTGCTTGCTATTCAAGACTTCATATTCTCTCCCCTTCTGCCAAGCTTCATAAACCAGCATGGATCTCTTAAGAGCCTTCACTTTTGCGTGTGTGCCATAGTCTCTTCATCATTCTGTTGCTTTCTCCTTCCAAAATGGGCCAAGCCTTCCAGAAATTAGGTTCTCTCCCTCTCTCTGGATAAATTTTCTTCCTGTAATTCTGCTTGCTGTCTTTTGCACGGTTGGAATTCGCCGCTAAAGTTACTTATTTTCATGCAGGAAGCGATGAGAGGAAGGAGAAGGAAATCGGACCTGTGTTGGAAAAATGCTATGATGAAAAGCACATTGCAAACGCCAAGACCTTGGCTGAATTCTACCACGGAGTGTGCTCCACAGTCGAGTATTTCAACTCTCAAAACTCCTCCATTTATTATTCTCAATGCAAGTTGCTTAAAGATCAAAATCAATTTCAATTTGTTTTTTCTTTTAATGGATTCTTCATTGAGATTTCAGTTTGTGAATACATATATGTATGAACTAATGCTATTTTATGCCTGTCTTGGCAGAGAACTTAACAAAAAGCTTGGTAGCACACAGTTTCGCGTGCCCAAGAAAGAGACACTGGAGCGTGCATACGAAGTAATGAATTTTTTGTTGACTCTCGTGGAAATTAAAATGTACCAACATGTAATCAAGTAATAGTTGAAAACCAAGTAGGAAACTAATCCTCTTCATTCTCTAAATGGATCGTATACTATTAACAATCCTGCAGGTATGGGAACTTAAAGATAATCCAATAGAAGCTTCGTTTTTAGGCATAAAGCTGCTTCTAGATATGGTACTAAGATCTATGCTCAATTAAAGGCTTTGTAACGTTAGATTCTTGAACAATTCGAAACCTTATTTTAGCACAAGAAAATCTGCTGTGATTGCATGGCACATATATTGATTTATTAAAAAGCATCAAACTTTAAATTGGGTATTCGTGCTTTGAATTTCAGAAGCATCACCCAGAAGAAGGAAAGGAATTGACAAAGGAAGAATTCCGGACGATATTGCTGGATGTGATTATGGAAACAGGAGTAACTGGTACTGGTGCAAAAGATACACTGATGTACATTTTTGGTGTTCCGGTAACTGCACTATTTTTCAAGCAACGCTTAATGCCAAGAACAATACCTAATGAAATCTTCATCCCAGGGCTCACTTCTGCTACTGTTTTTCTTCTTGCAAAACTTAACAAGATATGATTTCAGAGTTCAGACAACTGAATTTCTTGCCTTGATGTATCTGGATCTCTCTCTCTTTCCACTTGTAATCAAATTGTGTTTGTTGGTAAAGGATCTCAAACTGTATTCTTATATTGGTTGTTACATGAATGGAGTTCCTTTAATTTGTGTTTCCCTCTAGCTCTGTTAATCATTGTTCCACAGATGACACATTTTATATACCAATTTTGAATCAATTAAGGATATTGGAGACCTTTGAGGCCAACTTCAGAATCTTACTCAAGAGTCAGAAAGAAAAAAGAATATGGATGAATGAGATAATTACTTTTTATTGAAGAGGAAAAACTAGGCTGGTAAATGGGCAAGCGTAGATTAGGACCTTGGTATGGGTCTAAAGTGTACCTTCATAGATGGCTTACTGAACATCCATGTCTCCTTAATCCATTTTGAAACTGTATCCCCACCTACAAAGAAAGCCAAAGTTTAAACAGTGATTATTGTAAAGAAAAAAAGAGAGGTGATGGTGCAATGAAGCATTTCCTTTTGTTCGGTATATAATATTGGCACCTCTCCCAGAATCCGCCACTGGTTCCAAATGTCAAAGGGCCTCAAACTCTTTAGCTGTTCTCACGGTTGACAGAAGCTGAACTAGTCTTCCTTCTGGACCACAAACGTATGAGGGAGATCCCAAAATGGGAAAACAAATGCCCAATTTTGGACCAACATTTGCAAGATTTTTTCATATTTTTGCTGTCAAATATCAATTATCCATAGATAATTCTGTGTCCCACCAAGTTTTCCTTCATTTATTAGGGAAATTTTGATGATCATTTTCTAAACATAGTCCAACTAGATTTCCTCTGTTACATGTTGACCTTTGCATTCTCTACAGATGTCATTTGTTCCTCACTTCTCCATGATCATAGGGTCTTTGTGGATTTGCTGTCTCACCCAACAAAACCTGAAATCTAAAAGAAAATGTTGCCCAAATATGGCAAACATTTGGAACATTGGTGGTTTGTGTTGCTCACATCCTTCCGTTCCACATTCTTCACACACGAGGAGAGAGGGAAAAAGTAAGAGAGAGGGGGGAGAAGAAAGAGAGTTCCAATCTCTAAATGTGGTTTGAATGTCAATCAAGATCGATTTTTTTTCTCATTTTTTCTCATCTGGGATCGTAGGATTTTCCATGAAAGACAGAATCTTTGATATGCATTGGTTTCTGAAACGAAGAAAATATTGAAACCAATGCAGATAGTGTGTAAGCAATATTGTCAAATAGATAGATAATCCTGTGGCATCATGAAGGCTTGGGAAGCTACAGTGCGGAAAACACAGGCCGTTGCAAAGAAGAGAGCGAACACGATTTTTGGGACACCATTTGCAGCAGCAACCCCACAAGTCGAAGAAGACATTGAAGAACAAGACGTTGAAGAACATCCCAGTGGAGAGGTGTATCATTCAGAGAGATTTCTCCCCAATGGCGACTATTATCAAGGCTATTGGTCGGACAATTTTCCTCACGGACATGGAAAATATTGGTGGACCGATGGATGCATGTATGTAGGAGAATGGTTTAGAGGCAAAACTATGGGTAAAGGTATTTTCAGTTGGCCTTCTGGGGCTATGTATGAAGGTCATTTTAAGAGTGGTTTCATGGATGGTGAAGGTACATATTCGAGTTCTAATGGGGATGCATACAAGGGTTCTTGGATGATGAATTTTAAGCACGGTCGGGGCACGAAAGAATATGGCAATGGAGATTGCTATGAGGGAGAATGGTGTCGTGGATTGCAGGAAGGTAATGGAAAATATCAATGGAATAATGGAAATTATTACGTTGGTGAATGGAAAAATGGAACCATTTGTGGGAAAGGAAAATTGTGTTGGACTAATGGCAATGTGTATGAAGGGAATTGGGAAGATGGATTGCCCAAGGGAAATGGAACATTCAGATGGGCTGATGGAAGCCTTTATGTGGGGAATTGGAGCAAAGATCCTAACGAAAGGAATGGGACTTATTATCCGGCAGGGTCATTGGAGGACAGTCTTGAATGGGATCCTCAAGAGGTGTATAACAATGATTTGAAGGACTGTAAGGTATGTCCAAACGAAAAAGTTTCCATTTTACCGTCAAATAAGAAGTTGGCTGTTTGGAGGTCTTCCAAGGGTGTTGATTCCAGCGTTAGGCCGAGGAGGATGTCGGTTGATGGCCGACTAGATGGAGGTCTAGAAAGGGAATTTGCTAGAATGCACATACCTGATGGTGCGGGACCTTCAACAAGTGCTGTTGCTTCTGATAGGAATGCAATCGATGATGCTCTCGCAGGTCTACAGATTGAAGATGCAACTGCAAGAGGGAGCCCACTTAGGATACCAAAGGTTGTAAAGAAACAAGGAGAGACAATCTCCAAAGGGCATAAAAATTACGATTTAATGCTCAATTTGCAATTAGGAATCAGGTACATTGTGCACTTTCTTTGGTTTCTCATCTCTTTCCCAAAATTTGATCATCCTGCCCTCAGGTTTTGTTTTCGAATTTTCTCCTTTTCTGATACTTTCTTTGACTAGATAAACGTTCTTCCTGATCTTCTACGCACGCACCATAAAAGAGCTCTGCATTCATGAGTTTGAAAAGTAATAGCAGCACATGAAAGGAGTAAATTCAGAAAACTCAAATACAACACTTGATATTGACACTGCAAAAGCATTAGCTCTGCTTGGCCTATGTGCTTCAAACCCCTCCAAATTTTTATAAGAAACATGTCTTTTTACATCATTTTGATAATCAAAACAAGAATGTTAGATGTTATGACAGCAGAAGCAGTAGAAAATAGCTTGAGCCACGACTCAATTACCATCTCTAACAACATTGGATTGCTTACTTGAATAGATAGGAAAAACAATGCTACTAGATTACTGGCTAGTATAAATTTTCAAGCTAATTGAAAGTGCAACTCCTGAGCAGGTAGCAATGCAACTTGAGGTCTTACTGTCTTTTCTACGTTTGATTTGCTAAAAGTTCTGATCTTTCTTCTTCATGTGAATTGGTGACACAGGCATTCTGTAGGAAAACCTGGACCCCCTCCATCACTTGATCTGAAACCATCAGCTTTTGACCCTAAGGAAAAGTACTGGACAAGATTTCCACCAGAGGGTTCCAAAAGCACTCCACCACATCAGTCCAGCGAATTTAAGTGGAAGGACTACTGCCCAAAAGTTTTCAGGTGAGTCCTTCCCCAGAGCTTATTCCAAGTCTTGCCCCAATTGCTCTTTCACTGTCATCAATGAGATGTTCTTCGCAAAGCACATAAGTTGGAACTAACCATCATAGCAATTCAGGACTCTACGGATGCTATTCAAGGTAGATCCAGCTGATTACATGCTGTCAATCTGCGGGAATGATGCCCTCCGGGAACTCTGTTCGCCTGGAAAAAGTGGAAGCTTCTTTTACTTGACAAACGATGATCGATACATGATAAAGACAATGAAGAAGGCAGAAGTAAAAGTGAGATCCCTCGTTTCTTTCAAAATCTGTTTTCCAGAAATCAATTTTCAGCTAGCAGAGTCCTCATTTTGCATTTCTTGTTTAGGTGCTTTTGAGGATGTTAAATGCCTACTATAATCATGTGCGAGCATTTGAGAACACTCTTGTCACCAAGTACTACGGTCTTCACTGCGTGAAGTTAACTGGACCTGCACAAAAGAAGGTACAAAGACAGCAGCAGAATCAATGTACACTTAAAAGTGTTAAAGAAATGCTTAACGTGATGAGTGATTTAGGTACGCTTCATCATCATGGGGAACCTCTTCTGCTCCGACTATGTGATTCACAAGCGATATGACCTGAAAGGGTCTACTTTTGGCCGTATAACAGACAAGCCAGAGTCAGAGATTGATGCAAATACAACGCTTAAGGACCTAGATCTCAACTTCCTTTTCCGACTGCAGAAGAACTGGTTTCAAGAGTTTCGAAGGTGAATCTTATTTTTCCATGTTTTGTTTTTATCTATTAACTTCACATCTGCTTGGGCACCTTACCCTAATCGGGTTATCGAGTTTTCATAGTTCCAACTAACTAGCAACCAGAACATAGTCTACAAAAACAAGAAAGTGACCTTTTTTTGTCGTCCTCTCTCATGATGCATCTCTTTACCTTTTACTTAAGAAATAACCTCTTTATTCTGCAGACAAGTAGATAGAGACTGTGAGTTTCTCGAGCAGGAGAGAATAATGGACTACAGTCTTTTGGTTGGTCTTCATTTTAGAGAAGCAACAAATGGCGGCGAGCAACCACCTTCTGGTTGCCAAACGCCTACAGGTAAACTTTCATTTCTGCTTCTTCAAGAAATGCAAAGGACATCTCTTTTAGTTTCTTCGTTTCATCTGTTATAGATTATCGAGCAAATTATCAGGAATTCTTGTTTGTGATAAGATCCATAGTTGTCTCAAGAATCGTTTATCATCAATGGTTTCTGTTATGTTCAATCTTTTGGTTTGCTGAGGCTTTCTCATGGTTTAGGATACATCATTCTGAGAATAGCTAAAAGAACACTTTTCTTCATCCAGCAGGAAATGGTGCTTCAGACGAATCAGTTCCCCGTCTTTCTAGAGCAGATATGGATCAATTGCTTCTGGATCCTGCAGGGTAAGCAAGTCTCCAATTCCTATCTTAATAACCTAGTAATATAGTAACGAAGGAAAACTCTCATTAGGCAATCATATTGCATTGAAGACTTCCAAGAAGTTCATGGTGATTTCACTCATGTTTACAACGTTTCATTTTCACAGGTGGGCTAGTATCAGTTTAGGCGTAAACATGCCCGCAAGAGTTGAAAGAAGTGAGAGGAAGAATGATACTGAAATTCAGTTAGTAGGAGAGCCAACGGGAGAATACTACGATGTAGTGATGTTCTTTGGCATCATTGACATACTTCAAGACTATGATATCACTAAAAAACTTGAGCATGCATACAAATCCATCCAATATGATCCAAACTCAATATCAGCTGTTGATCCAAGACAATACTCCAGGCGATTTCGCGATTACATATTTAAAGTCTTTGCGGAAGACACTTGAAGGATCACATATTGCAAGGCTCCAATTTCTTCTTTCTGCCTCAGGAACAACAATTCGTTGAGATGCCACAGATGGAGCTTGCCACTTTTCATGCAAGACAAGCCCGCCAAGGACTCCGCGTTGTTTGGAAACAAGTTTTCTGGAGGATCACTGGTGTCAGCATGGCCGAGGCTTTGAAGAAAATTCTTGTTTATTCTTTTCATTCTTTTTACATTTATCACTGTATTCTTTCATTCTTTATACATAAGCCACACACAGTAGATATGGATACAGAAAATAGCATACAGAGTCGTAGAAAAAGTTGTCACTTTAAAAAAGCATTACCATCAGAAATTGGTTGGTGATGATTCGTTCATTTTGCGAGTTTTTTTCAGTTTCTTAGATGATGACACACTCGAGCCTGGAGGATTATGTAGTTGCCGGATTAGTGTACAAGCAATATGGAAAGCATATTAATCCATCCATGGTTTTAATCTTTTACGTTTTCTTATCCTTACCTTCATGCAAAAAGTCTGATCGCCCTTGCGAGATGGAAATTTTCATGCAACAAGTGTACTAAAATGGAGTAGCAGACGCTGCCCTCACCAAGAATGAATGCCATTTCTTCTTACATATGATATGGTCCTCTCATTTGCTCAGAAGCAAGTCAATTTGGCTTTGGTATTTTTTTTTCCAACCCCCCACCCCCCCAAATATAAGCAACCAGTTGGGTGGGCGCCCTGGGATGCTTCCGCCTCAAATTGTAGGTCATTTATCACGATGAAAATTTGCGACTAAGAATTTGAAGTCATACTTATCAACGAACCAAGTGCTCTAAATTCCAACAGGACTTTTTATACTCGAGTTTTCACGCATTAGCACTCATTCTGGTTCGCTAAAAGAAAGCCGTAAACTTGCACGAATTCACCAGAGAGGACACCACTTTTTTACAGAGTAAATGGCAATGACCTATCAACCACCCTTCAGATTTTCCAGTCTTGCCAAAAACTGATATTAGTAGATCAAAAGCATTTAAACATTAGTAATTTCTTTTTAAAAAAAATTGGTGTTATGTTACCATGCCACGCAGTCATACTCTGGATTTTTATTTCCTCACATGGCCGACTTGAGATGGTATACTTTTTAGTGAACAGAATACAGGAACTGAGGGAGATATAAAACTCGAGAATATTGTGGGAACCAAAGACCATACACCAGCCAAAGCTAATTCCATAACTCAAAAAGAATGACGAAACGCATCATTCTCAAAAAGCAGATGTATAAAAGCTGCATCATTATCATAAACCTCTTAGTCCAAACATCAAAACGTAAAATCCAAATGTTGCAACATAATACTAATATATATTATCAATCCTCTAGAATACTAACTGCGTTCATGATCGCTTATTTATTTCCAAACAACATCCATAAGGAAACTTCAATCACAATGGAACCATCTTCCATAGTTTTTTGTGATAATTCCACTTGAGAACTTCTAGGCAGAAGCGAGAACTGCCAAGAAACTTACCTTCTTTGAACCAATGGGAACTGCTCATTAAGGGATGTCGGAACGAAACTACTAGTATGACTCTGATAAAATACCTCTCATGAGCCAGGTAAATTTGCTAGTATTTCTCTTATTCCTTCCAGCTGTCCACAAAATCAATATCCCGAAGACACACCACCCCCCAACCCATGCAAGAAGACGAGGCCACTTTAACATCAGAAAATTCCCAATTGCTGCACTACTGATGTCATAATCTTCATTCATCCAGCCTGGAAAGCTCGGCACAAGCTGTTCAAAGACAAATTGACAAGTGAATTCTAAATAATCTCAGGTTATCTGAGATACCATAAGCATATCATATCAAAGCATGCAGTCACACACAACGAAAGAGACACACCGACCAAGCATCACATAAGCATGAGAAACAACGTGCCTGTTCAACAGCAGGTGCCTGCTACACTCCAAGACCATCCATGCCCCAAGAAAAAATTAATAACATTGGCCACACTGCAAATGCGATGGCTGAACTTGCAGCTCCAAGCATTGGATATTTGCCGCTGTAAACTGTTCACAACCTTCATACATGATTCAAAAACCAAAAAATGATCAGTAAAATTATACCATTTATAACACAACTCAAACGTAAAGAAGAGCTGTTATATCAGTAAAAAGACTTTAGAAAGCTGAATTCATCTTACCATCTACGCTTCATAATCTCTCACTCGAAGAAACCACCTTCCCAAAGAGACTGTCCCTGATACTGCTGCGGCAGCACAATAGATTGTTGATTCCCTGTATGAAGTTGCTGCTGTTGCTCCTGGAAGAGCTTCATTTGTTCAGAGAACTGGTAACCTTGCCAACCTTTCTGGTTTTCCATTGCAGATTGCAAAGTTGATACCTGTTTCCCAGGAAAAGGAAAGCTCACCATTCCTATTGAGCTATTGCTCTTGTTAGCAGTATGGTACATCTGTCCTGAATGATTAACAGTATTACTAAACCCAGCACTTCTATTGACCGCAGGCAAGTGATAACCATCAAGCCAGCTATAATCATCCATTGGGGAAATCACAGTATTTTCATTCTTCAAGGGCATAGTAGACAGTGACTCATCCACACTTTTGGAAGGAACAGAACCAAAGCCAGGTGGAGGACCTAAATGCCTAAGTGGTCGACTCACTGGATTTTTCTTTAAACCTCCAGATGCAACCGATGAGGGCTTCACAGAGAGGCTATCAGCCCCAATGGACATGATCGAATCGAACTTTGAAGGTACCATATTTTCCACTTTCTGAACAGGATAATTGCCACCATTCGCAAAATTGACATGCTGTGGGAGGGCAGCTGAAATTGCTGGCTGCACAACTCCCAAATAATTTTGTGGGTCAGATTTAAAAGCAAGACCATTTTCTATCATATTCAAATTAGCCAGCCCATTAACAAGAGTTCCTTGCTCTCCTGGCCACATTGAGGTACTTGGGTGCACTGATTGCAGATAGTGGGGATTAGCGTTAACAGCAGATGTTGGGGGCTTCGAAGCTGCACTCAAGCCATTCTGCAGAAGAAAACCTTCGAGTCCAGCAGAAAGAGAACCAATCCCATTCCCTAAATCAACTTTGGCAGCGTTAACACCAGTGAGAAGAACCTCAGAAGAAGCTGGATTTGAAACTATTCCATCCATGTGCTTTTCAATCATAGATGGCTTGAAGACAATCACTTCATCCTCTTCCTCAGCTTCCATAAAAAGTTGTGGCTTTTGATGTGAGACTCCAGGAGTCATTTGACCAGTAGCCGGACGGCCTTCCTCCACAGCAGTCAATTCTGGATGTTCCAGACAACCACCAAGTAAATAATCATCAGTAATTTCAGGCTCAACACCAAGAACAAATTTCTTCAACTTCATGTCAAAATAGATTCCCTCTTCCCCAACCTTTACCACATTTGCAAGAGCCTTTCCAGCAGCTATAATCCTTTGGATACGAGCCTTTTTCTCCTTGCTGCCATCGCTTCCAAAGGAATGCTTCCTTGAAAAATCAAGGATAATCTGCGCCGGCAGAAGAGGATGAAATCCTCTCAACTCAAAGTCCTCAGACAGAGCAAGGCGATTGGCAGTCTCACCTTCATCGTAACGGCTCATATTAACAAAACAAGTTTCATCTTCATCGTCATCAACAAACTTAGATCCATTTGCCAGGAGCTTGTTCAAGAAAGTGATACAATGGTTCCAAAAGAACGATCTTGCATTTGCCTGTTTCTCCTCTAGTTCACTGCCAACTGCAACATCTTGATGAGAAGCCAGCCATTCAACGAAAACCATGATGCCAGGCAATAGATAGCTTCCAGCAGGATCATTTAACTGGCTGCAGCGCTCAAGAATGTGGCCCATAAACTCAAAAACAGCAGCATACGCATTCTGAAGCAGAACTGAGCGTTGCAGTATTTCAGCATATGACTGATTCTCAGTTTCCCTATTCACATTGTGAATAGTGAAAATAAGAATGGCAATCAACCTGACAACAGCCAGACTACAATCTGCAGCATCAGAACCAAAATTGTAATCCTCATCTGGCCCAGATGAGAGAAGCTCTAGAAAATCACTTCTAACCACGGAGAAGACTTCACCAAATGTTTCCAAACTGGTTCAAGATGAAAAAACAAAAAACAAATCATATAATTATTAGAATGTTACGATATTTAGAAAATAATAGTCATCACGCATGAGTCTAATACCTTGTGCGGGTAAAGAGAATGCCATTTAGTCGAACAAATCGCGTACTGAACGCTTTGAAGACTTCAGATACACTGGATGTTTTTTCCTTAACTACAATTGCTTCTTGCCGGGTATCTTTCGGTGGAAGCCTTGCATCACCTTTAACCCTTCCTTTTCCAGTAGGACGCACAGATGCAGTTTTGACAGAGGAAGTCTTAATATCCCCAAAGAGTTGGGTATAACTCTGACGGTTCTGGCAGGGGAAAAAATTTTTGTGTTGGTAATCAATAACGAGAAAATTAGAGCAACTAATATCCTAATACCTGTTTCTTTCATAGCAAAAGAAAGTGAATACAGGTGCAACAATAAATAAAATCCAAAAAGCACTGTATTTATGTTCACCAGACAAGTTGAAGATACCTTTTACTTGTTTGGAAGCAACATATGGATATAGATGTAATTCTAACAAACCAAAAACAAAAGAAACAGACAACCCACTTCATTGTAGCTAAATGTATATCTAGATATTGCTAAATGATTTCGCAAAATTCAAGAAGCAAATCATGCAAACTTCCCCAAGTATCCTCACTTAGTATTAGAGAAGGTGAAGAGAAGAGAAAACACAAGACTAGAGTTACAAACTAATTCTGAAATCATCAATTGCATGTCACCAGTTTTTGACGAGTGCACCAACCAGCAGTAACGCCACGTGCAAACATATACACACACACAGAAGATTATTAATTCAGCTTGCAGAGACCAGAAATATTCATATTTCTTGCAAGTAAAATTGCTAAACACCAAATGCTAAAATCAAAACAAAAGAACAGCTCCTCAGATCTATTTAATCCTATTAAATAAAAGCATAAATCAAATTCAGTAACTCACCTTCTCAAATGCAATGATCAAGTTATCCCGGGCTGTAGTAAATGGACTATCTACAGCCAGGCTCCGAAAATACCGATAAATGGCTACAAGTTCATCGCCAGAGTAGGATGCCAGTATAGCAAGCTGAAAGGCATTATCCCACAGAACAGATTAAGAAAAGAACCAAAGAGTGGGGGGGGGGTTGAATGCCTGTTAAGTAATTCACTGAACATTCAAGTTATTGCCACAAACAATGGACATGTGTGAGGGCAGGGTGGGGGGGAACCTGGTGATGCGGATTGCCACTTGAGGGCCAAAGAGAAGCAGCTTGCATATAATAACTTGATGCCGCTGCAAAATCCCGAGCCTTAGAATCACCTTCCCCATACAATCCTTTGTAACGAGCAAGGTCCCCCAAGTATATCAAACAACGATGGCAGGATATCAAGCCTTTCTTCACCTCGGTAGATTTGCTCCCATCTTTAGACACAGGAATCTGACTCTCCGTATCATCGGAGAAGTAACCCAAAGGCAGGCCATATTTTGCTCTAATCTTCAACATCAAATCATGATAAAACCCAGTTGCCTCTGAAAGAAAGGTTTTAAACTGAGTACGGATCTTTGTAACTCGATCAGGTCCTCCTCGTGTTGGACCTTTCCCATTCTGTGATGGACTTGATCCAGCTGCAGCTGCAGCTGCATTGAAATGTGCACGCAATTCCTCAATTCTTCTGTAATGCAATTGCCATAAGGCATATTCTATTTCATGTTGTTCAGAAAAGGCATGATCTTCCAGGACAATAGCTTCAAAGTTCTCTCGCATTTGTTGCCATGCATTTGGATCAGAGGGAATTCTGGCTTGGGCTGCCTTCCGACGCCTATTCTCCAACTCAACATTCTATGATAGAAGATGAACATCAAATTTAACTTTTCAATAACGAAAGAATAAGGGCTACAATTTGCAAAAAACTTAATAGCTTCGACTCCTTAATCAGGAAGATATGGACTTGTAAAATCTATGGGCAAGCAAAGTTCATTATCAAGCTACATTTTAAAGGATTAATGATGCAGGTCCACAAGTAGTGATATCCTCAACTAAAAGTTTATGTCTAAAGCATATAAAAGAACCATGTTACTCTAAGCAACCATACATCAGTTGACAACGACAACAACAAAAAGGAAAAAAATACTACCTTGTTAAAGAGACGTTGGACACGTTCCCTCGATAGATTATCCGAATTGTTATCCATCAAAATTGTCATTATCCATCAAACAAGTGTTATAAATATCAACTCCAAAATCTGCAACCTGAGTAGCAACATACAACATCTATCTGGAATTTAACCTGCAGCACACCAACCCCATGACATGAAGAATGTGAAAGGAAAATTCCTTAGCATAAGACTTTCCAAATGTAAAGGGTAAAAGACACCACTTGGACAATTCTTGGCTCAACATAGGATAATTAATCAAATAAGGTGAACCCCAAAGAAATCATGATTAAAAGTTCTAGCATCTTGGTGCCAATCACACTGAACCATCCATCCAACCACAAACCAATGACAAAATACCAAGGATACCATTTTCCCAGTAATGAAACTAGCTTAAGAAACTCACATGGCAAACTGCAAACTAGTAGAAGCCATGGAAAGAAACTGTACAAATGTGACATGAAAGCCTAATACGTCTACTGAATAAACACGGCCAAACACTCATTAAATAT
This sequence comes from Voacanga thouarsii, assembly GCA_026120185.1. Lineage (NCBI taxonomy): Eukaryota > Viridiplantae > Streptophyta > Magnoliopsida > Gentianales > Apocynaceae > Voacanga > Voacanga thouarsii. The sequence goes on along the minus strand of JANUWF010001287.1, from coordinate 2,106,021 downwards.
ACAGCAACCGCTGTCTGTTTCTTCACCACTCGAGGGATATTACACTAAACACCAAAGTCTTGATTGATTGGAAGAAGAGGAAGAAATAAAAGAAAAAAGCAGTCAAGAGGCCACAAAATAGGCAGTAAAATTTTCACCCAAGCAAGCTACGCAGTTCAATCACATAAAACAATATCTGCTCATAAGGACAACTAAAAGGAACCATTATCTAATACTCCAGGTGAAAACCTTCCCCCTATATCAGTGCCACCAAATTTGTCACTACCCAAATATATTAACCTAAGCAAAGCCATAAAATTCACCAAAATAGACACAGAAAAAGAATCCCCAAATATATTAACCTCAAGCAAAGCCAAAAAATTCGTATTCACACATTAAAACATCTTTTACCTTTTAAAAATAAATAAATAAAACTTCATATCTACTTCATAGTCGTTTCAATAAATATCTCCTTCCAAATTCATGCAACGCGTCCCAAAATATGAAATATCTAAACTGCAAATATAAAAATAAAAATAACGCAGGGTGTATTTTAAGTCATTGCTAAAACATCCATGATTATTACCTGAAAATTCATATATTCTTTTTAATTTTTCCAGATGTTTGGGATTTAAAGCCCAAAATTTTCACCTTCCAAATCGTTGTGATTTTGATCTCAAATTTTAGACGGAGTTGACTTATTTAAGAAAAATCAACAAAACCCCCAAAAACATCGAGGAAGAAATCAATAAAATCCAAGTAAACCCAGCACGAAAAACATAATAAATCTATCATCCAAATTAGAAAACCCCGAAGACTTACCCTAATTCATGGAGCAGATCCTAGCAGATCCCTTCCCAAATGTTATGATACTCGCCTCGATTTTAACCGAATTATATTCCCACAGGAGAGCGGTTGCAGATAGGAGATGGATTAGGGTTTGGAAATTTGGGGCTAAAATTCTAAGTTGAAAAGCAGAAGAAGATGAAGGGAGAAAGAGTAGAGAGAGAATGGAGAAGAAAGAGAGGAAAAGACTTTTGTTTTTACGCGAAAATCATCGGTACTTCGGTAGGTGTGTTTTCTCCCAGCCGTGGTCTAGGCGGCTACGACTCGTAAGACCCAGCCCGAACCGAACCGACCCGGTCCAGCTTCCTTAGCTACTCTCGAGTCTCGACACTTGGACTACTATAGATGTAATCAATTCGGATTTATATTCCTTTTAATTTTGCCAGAGATGGATAAAGTCTGCAATTTTGATTATGGATGTTTGTATAAATAATCAATTTTATAATAATCTTTATCAATAACGGAACCCCTCTTATAAATTTTAATAAAAATATTATCATAATATCCGAAATTAAATGTCAACCTTTATATTTTAAAATATTTTTAGATGAAATTTTATATTTCTAAAATAAATATTTTTTTTATGACCTGAGTTGGATTGAATGCAAAGCAATGAGAGGAGATGAAATGAGATAAATAATTATTTATGGTGTTTGTTTATATATAGGGAGAAAATAAATAAAAGTATTTTGAAATATAAATAAAAGGAAAATAAAGAAAATGACCGTGTTTTGAATTTAAAAAGTTATAATATTAAACCTTTTATTTATGTAATATTTTATATCGTTTACTACAAAATCATTATATAAGGTTTTCATTTCCTCTATTTCAATTCACTTGCAGGCGGATAAGACATTAAAATTTTTAAATTAGATCTAATCCCTTTATTCTCATCTCATTCCTTTCTTTTTATTTACCCCTTAAAAAAATAAAAATTAACTTAAATACTTAAAAGTCAAACCTTCTATTTTCTCTCTTATATTCTCTCCATTCGTTTACCTCAATCCAAATAGGCGATTAAACTTACCCTGCTGACTTCGTCCATAGATGAGATATAAACTCATCAAACTACAATTTTTTTTAAAGGAAAATTATGCAATCGAACTATTCATATATAATTATTTATATTATTTATATATTCTTTATATTTTTTATATCCTTAATAAATTTTATGTAATTTAAAATACCATTTCATCACTCTAAACAATCATTTTCGATGAAGATTGACACATATCCGATGAACATTCTCACAATTCTGCCTTTAATAACATGCTAATTCTCACTAAAAATTCTTGTTAGAGAGATGAAAGGACATTTTAAAGTATATAGAATTTGTTGAATATATAAAAAAATACAAAAAAGATAAACAATATAAATTATGAAACATATATCGTTTGATAATATTTTTTACGATTTTCTCCTTTCTTTATTAATAAAAATAATATAATAACTTACTCATAATTAAATAATATCCTAAATTTCTATATCACATCAAAATAGAATACTCAAAAATATTAATTTCAATAATTATCAATTAGGATTTGAACATGAATATTGTGTTTATTCAAGAAAATTAAATTGAGTTAATATTTTTTATAATTGTTGTATTTTATTGTTTCTATAATTATTAGTTGTGCATACCTAATTGTTTTTTTCATAATAGTAATAGTGTAACGGAAATCAGTTATTGACCTAAAGATTTAATACCATTTTTACTTGTATAGGTCTAGGTCTCGAGCATTACTCAAGATAAATCATTTTTTATTTTTTTATAATTTAAGTGATATATATATATATATATATATATGTGTGTGTGTGTGTGTATATCTTGTGTTAATTAAAATTTATAAATTCTCACTAAACACCTTATAATTTGGTACAAAACTTTAACGGGTAAAATTCTTTATCAAATAAAAATTACGTTCTTTAATATAATTCTAAAAATTCAAAATAAATTTGTTCGCAATGTTTTATGTTATCCTATAAACAAATATTATTAATTATTAAAATAATTCAAAATTATATTTCTGACTAAAAGACAGGACTTATTCCAATTTTTTTTTAGGGCGATAGTTTCGAAAAAACAAATTCTTCTCTTTTATTTCATCTAGGGAAAAATACATAAGGTAAAAACAGTATTCTATTTAGATCTTTGAAAGAATTAAACTCTCGTCGAATAATAAAAAGACATGTCTCCTTACCTTTTAAATTATTGAATGATAAAAAAAAAAAATTGATTAGTCTTGTGAAATTCTACTTCATAAGCTATAAGAAGGTGTTTAGTCTTTTGAAATTCCACTCCCACAGTAGAAACCTTGTAGAGGAAGTCTATGCCATGGGATAACACCACAATGATCTAAACGAGTTACACACACATATATATATACATAAAGATTTGATGAAATGGTATCTCTGTATAACAGACGGTGGTTACAATTTTATAACACTGCATGGAGAACTACAAGTTTTAGCACAACAGGGTGAGGAAAGGTATAAAAGATCCTTGGAATGCACAAGTCATTATACTCTTTTTATTTTAAAATAGATATTCATCATTTTTATTTATTTAAAATAAATGTTCATGATTTTTTTTTTAATTTCAACATAAATGTTCATGCACATATTTATAAAATTAGTGATTAGTTTATTCATATTTTACATTTATTTATTCTAAATCAACCCCATAACTTCCCAACGCTCATTTTTTTTTCTTGTTTCTTGAGATTTTCACTAACTAATAATATCTCCGTTTTATAATATAAGTTGTTTTGAATTTAAATTTTGTTTTCACAATATAAATCGTTTTATAAAGTTTTATAAAAATTTATTACGTTTTTTCCAACTCTGCCCCTCCCTACAATCTCTCTATTTTCACTAACTAATAATATCTCCGTTTTATAATATAAGTTGTTTTGAATTTAAAATTTTTTTTCACAATATAAATCGTTTTATAAAGTTTTATAAAAATTTATTACGTTTTTTCCAACTCTGCCCCTCCCTACAATCTCTCTATTTTCACTAATTATGACTCAGCTCTCTCCAATTACCAAAATAGATAAAGACTTAATTAGAGGTATTTTTAAAATTTTAATTTTAAAATTATTTGGAATTTAAGACCTTTAATTCTTGTGCATAAGTCTAAAATGACTTATATTGTAAAACGCATGTAGTAGTTATTATGTATTTAATAGGGATAAAATATGAATTTTATTTGAATTGTAATATTTTCTCTATTTCAAAATACTTATTCACCAACTCTTTGCACAAAGATTAAGGGTGTTGAAAATAATATTATAATTTAAATAAATTTTATATTCTACTCATATTAAAAATACGACAACTATTAATTGATAAAAATCCTCAAAAAGCAAAAAGAAAAAAGAGTTTTAAAAAGTTGTATAGTTAACTTAGAATAAATAAGGATAAAATTGAAAGAAACTAATACTATTAATTATAGAAATATGTACATGAACATCTATTTTGAAACAAAATAAAAAAAAAATTATGAACAAATATTTTAAAATAATAAGTATTATTTAACGTCCTTAAAATGTGTGTAAAGACTTTTATGAACATTTATTTTGAAATGAGAGAAATACATATTTTCATAAAATCTCTCTCTCACAAGTATACCCACTTTCTTTCTTCATAATAATAATAATAATAATTATGTTATGAATTATTGGAATCTCCATTAATTAGTGGAGGCTCCACTAATTATGGATTTATGTGAATTATTAGAAGATTTTTATGGATGTCCACCATTTAGTGGAGACACCATTAATTGAGATTAGTTGAAGATGATGTATGCCATGATGTATTTTACTAATTAGAGCTCTATAAATAGAGTTATTCTCTAAGCTTGTAATACACCATCATTTTGTGAAAGAAAGATTAGTGAAAGAAAGATTAGAGAAAGAATTGTGAGAGAAAGAAAGAGAGAAGTTTGAAGAGAAATTCTTGTGCAAAGAATAGTTAGAATTTTCTTAGTGTGTAGTGTGTAGATTTTATTCTAACACTACCCTAATTTTATAACACGTTATCAGCACGAGTCTCTGCCGTTATTAAAGCCAGAAGACAGGTACGCATTTATTGATCTCGCTAAATTCGAATTTGTAGCCCTTGATATTTCTGAAAAAAAAATTTATATGTCATACAAAAATGCATCTAAATGCTAAAAAAAAGAAGATCCATATGTCATGTGGATAAAAAGAAATATTTGACCACCTGAAGATGGTCGTACTACCCACTGCACGGTATGAATGGTTGCACCTGAAGTTGCAAGATTGTAAAACCGTGAACTCCGTGATGTATAAAACTACATCTTAGTTAAAAATTTTGCGGAGAAAAAGTTACTGATGAAGTTATATTGGAGAAGACATTCTCCACTTTTCATACCTCGAATATTGTCCTGCAGTAACAATATCGAGAAAAATGGTATCCCAAATTGACAAATTTAACATGAGTTATTATTGAGAAATCATGAAGCCAGATGAACTGGCTCAACAACACTCCCAGAAGTGAATGTTGTTGGCTCCAGCAGAAGCCATCGTTATAGTCGTAGTTGTGGCAGTGGCCGTGGTTATGGTCATGGACACACTCGATATTTCCCTTATCACAGAGAAATACTGGCCACCTGAAGTGGAACAGAAAAGATAATAAGGGAAAAAGATATTTCCATTAATAATAAGCATCACATCTTTTATTCATAGCACTATTGTTCATATGAACTTGATGATACATGCTTATAGTTGCTCTTTTGTAATTGAGCTGACAAATGTAAGATGAAGGTTTGTAATTGTTCTTTTTCAATATTTACATTAGAGGACGACAAACAATTAGTAATTATGGACTTCGAGCTCCTCTTTTTCGACATCCTCCTCCTTTTCTTTCCCTTTTGAGCCGAGCATCGAGACTAGCGGCGAAGTAGCAGTAAAATTACTCGCGAAATGAGTCTTGAGATTTTATGATCTCCTTAAGTTTATTATATTTCTTATTATATTTGGCCTTGAAGCATGCTTGTCTCAATTTCTGTGTTTGGTCCTCTAACTGCGTATTAGGACTTTCTTCCACCAACTTGTTTTTCACATTCCAAGTATCGCAATGGCTTCTTGTAATTTCTTCTCGACCATATGTCCTCCTTCTTCTTTATTTTGCATATCCTGTAAATCGAAGTGATATCATCGGTTATTTACTTATAAATCTTTCATAGTTTCATACTTACACATTATAAGTATGTATGAGAGAGAACTCGAACATTCTTGATTATGGTCTCCAAGCTCACCAATTTCTCGTGAGGCCATCGACGAATTCCTAACTCCCTACATCTTTTCTTGAGACGGGTTATGCCAATATTCAGTTTTTTGGCTGCGCTCATGATTGGTAGGTAAAAGTATTGCGAAATTGTTTCTCTTGATAGTGTTTGAGAGTTATTGCCCTTCTTCTCTCTGTGCCTCTTAATCATCTTCTTCTCCCCAGGAATTTTGTCTGCAATAATATCTTGAACTTCGATATTATGCATTTCATGAGTACTTACTCCGACTTCGCTGCCAAGACCACTCATTATTTCTCCTAGAAAAAGAAAATAATATCAGTAAAGGTAATACCATTCAAAATCCATGTTTAAATGTATAAGAATCTGGAAACATATTTTGGCTTTGTTCAAAATCCATTAGAGAGTAGAAAGGATCATGCACAAGCATATCCTCATTCAAAGGAATAGCATCAAGAAGAACAGTATCAAAAGCAGTCTCTTGTAGGGGCAGATCAACTTGGTCCAAAGCGGTATGTTCAAAACTTCCACTGATTTACATCAAAAACAAACCAAAAGAGAGTTTAATTTCATTATCAAGCATACTAAAAATAAATGAAAGCCCTCAAAGGTATCTCACCTGAAATTAGGAGGAAGTGGTTGGTTTGAAAAGGAAAACATATCACAATCTTCTGCGTTCGAATTAGGCAGAAGCGGTTGGTTTGGAAAGGAAAACATATCAAAATCTTCTGTGTTTGAATTAGGCAGAAGCGGTTGGTTTGGAAAGAAAAATACATCAACATCTCGTCGCGTGAAACCGAGTCAAAATTTGACCATGTCTCAAATGAATTACGAGTCTCCATATCTGCTTTGTGATTTTTGTTTTTTATGTTTACTAATAACTGATAACTGAGATATATATCGATACATATATATATATATATATATATATCTGTATGAAGAAGAAGAAGAGGTAGATGGTAGGTAGAGGGTCGGAGGAGAAGAAAAGACAAGAGAGGAAGATGAAAAGTCGGTACCGGGAAGAGTGAAAAAAAAATAGATATTTTTCTTGGCATTTCCTGCTTGTCATCATTTTCTTATATTTATTTTCTTATTCTCTTATGAAATCATTATTCCCTAAATTAAGGGGAGAACAGAAACAGTACAAGAAAGATCGTGATTGGACAACATCATTAAATTATCTTGATCCGCATACAAGCGCATGTGAACTTGAAGTTCAAAAGATAATTCATTTGTAAAGCATTGCAAATCAAATGCCAGACGCTTTTGTTGACTCTAGAAGAGTAACAAAATCGCATATGCCAGCTATAAATGCTCCTATTCGAATTGAAGTTCCAGTGAGAACAAAATATTATACCTATAGTTGCTGAGCCAAAAGCATGCCAGAAGCATGGCCGACCTCTTGGTTCTAAAGATAAAAATCCTCGAAAGAAAAGAGGATTAAATGATCCAGAAGATCATATTGAAGAAAAGAATGATAAAGACCAAGAGAGAACTGATGACAAAGAACCAGAAGTTGATGAAAGTAACACTGAAATTTCTATCAATTATACCACTTCTGGTAGAAGTTGGAATCGGATAGAAACTGTTATTGATGATATATTTGCATACAATATATCTCTTGATGTTACACAGGATAATGATGATCCTGAACCAATATCAGTTGATGAATGTCGGCATAGAAAAGATTGGCTGCAATGGAAAGATGCGATTCAATCGGAGTTAAATGCACTGACAAAACGTGAAGTCTTCGGACCTGCAGTCCGAATACCAGAAGGTGTAAAACCTGTTGGCTACAAATGGATATTTGTGCGAAAGCGCAATGAAAAGAGTGAAATCGTTCGATATAAAGCGCGATTAGTAGCCCAAGGTTTTTCACAAAGACCAGGTATTGATTATGATGAAACTTATTCTCCTGTTGTTGATGCTATTACACTCCGATATCTTATCAGTTTGGCAGTACATGAAAAGATAGATATGCACCTATTAGATGTTGTCACTGCTTACTTGTATGGAAATTTAGAAAATGATGTTTACATGAAAATCCCCGAAGGATTTCATATGCCTGAAGCATATAAACATTATCCTCGTGAAAATTACTCCATCAAGTTGCAGAAATCATTATATGGCCTGAAGCAATCTGGGCGCATGTGGTTCACACGTCTTAGTGAATATTTATTGAAAGTGTGATTTAAAAATGACCAGGTATGTCCATGCGTTTTTATTAAGAAATCTGGTTCTAAATTTGTGATATTAGCTATATATGTTGATGATATTAATCTTATTGGAACTCCTGAAGAGCTCCAAGAAACAATTGATTATTTAAAAAGAGAATTCGAAATCAAGGATTTTGGTAAAACCAAATTTTGCCTTGGTTTACAAATTGAACATTTGGAGAGTGGAACATTTATTCATCAATCAACATATACATCAAAAGTGCTAAAAAGATTTTACATGGACAAAGCACATCCATTGAGTATTCCAATGATCGTCCGATAATTAAATGTGGATAAAGATCCTTTCCGACCTCAAGAAAATGATGAAGAACTCCTTGGTCCTGAAGTACCATATCTCAGTGCAATTGGTGCATTGATGTATCTTGCTAATAACACACGGCCTGATATTGCTTTCGCTGTCAATTTATTAGCAAGATTTAGTTCTTCACCAACACGACGACATTGGAATGGAATTAAACAAGTCCTTCGATATCTCCAAGGTACAATTGATCTCAGATTATTTTATTCAAATAAAACCAGCCCAACATTGATTGGTTATGCAGATGCTGGTTATTTATCTGATCCACATAAAGCACGTTCTCAAACGGGCTATCTATTTACATGTGGAAATACTGCTATATCATGGCAGCTACTTCTTCAAATCATGCTGAAATTATAGCCATTCATGAAGCAAGTCGAGAATGTGTATGGCTAAGATCCATGATTCATTATATCCGAGAAAGTTGTGGATTATCATCAATCAAATGTATTACAACTCCTCTTTATGAAGACAATGCAACTTGCATAGCTCAATTACGAGGAGGATATATTAAAGGAGATCGGACAAAACATATTTCACCAAAATTCTTCTTTACTCATGAACTCCAGAAGAAAGGTGAAATTGATGTGCTACAAATTCGGTCATGTGACAACCTCGCAGATATTTTCACGAAGACTTTACCGACTTGCAACATTTGAGAAGTTGAGATATAAAATCGGTAGCGTCGGTTTAAAGATTTAAAGGAATCAACTCATCAGGGGGAGTAATAAATGGACATATAGAATAGTGTACTCTTTTTCCTTCACTATATTTTTTTTCCCACTGGGTTTTTATCTAGTAAGGTTTTAACGAGGCATATTCTTTATGTATGGATGGACATCCAAGGGGGAGTGTTATGAATTATTGGAATCTCCATTAATTAGTGGAGGCTCCACTAATTATGGATTTATGTGAATTATTAGAAGATTTTTATGGATATCCACCATTTAGTGGAGACACCATTAATTGAGATTAGTTGAAGATGATGTATGCCATGATGTATTTCACTAATTAGAGCTCTATAAATAGAGCTATTCTCTAAGCTTGTAATACACCATCATTTTGTGAAAGAAATATTAGTGAAAGAAAGATTAGAGAAAGAATTGTGAGAGAAAGAAAGAGAGAAGTTTGAAGAGAAATTCTTGTGCAAAGAATAGTTAGAATTTTCTTAGTGTGTAGTGTGTAGATTTTATTCTAACACTACCCTAATTTTATAACAAATTATTATTATTATTATTATTATCAAAAGTCTTCCTGAGAGAAACCGCTATTGAATTCCGCGAGATGTATGCATGATTTGCCCAGGCTTCCAACGGGGGACCGTGAGATTTCCCCTTGAACTCTAACGTGAAACACCTCAGGATCCTTAGTTTATATTAACATCCTTCATTTCAATCTTAACCATGTAAAATTACATTTATACCATTAAGAATCCAATAAAATTTTGGAACTCCATCATCCAAATTGGCACAAAAAAACAAAAAATTAAAACATATTTCATTGAATTTTCTACGGAAACTTTTAGGAATTTTGTCGCAAAATATTACGTATCCTTTTTTTAAATTTTTTTAACAGATGCAAAAAACAATAATAGTCACTATTGTTAAAACCTCATATGAATAATCCATGAAATCGTGTGTAAGATTCTAAAGGCTCTCTTCATTCTCTTCTTTCTCCCTCCAAAACTTATCTTCTTCCCGCGCCTGCATGGTTTCGGCCAAATCAATCAGAGCTATAATCTTATCCAAAGTTCCTTCCTTTTTTATGTTTGTTGTGCTCTCACTTTTTTTTCCCCATAAATTATAAATTCTCTATTAATTTTGTTTATCAAAATTTAAAACTCTTTAACTTGATTTATTTATTGATCTTCTTATATCGAAATTAGTTACTTCATTTTATCGGAGTTAGTTTGATGCCTAAACCTTTTTTTGGGTCATATCTCTATTTTTCATTTTTTTTCTTATGTAATTTTCAATATTACGTCTAGAGTCTTTCGAATTACTATACAATAAATAAATTAGGTAAATTTAGACATCTCATACCAATAATGTTCGAGATTGGAAATAAAAAAGTCAAGAGAAAGATTACTGTATATTTATTTTGTTTTTTATTTATAATATTTTAACCACTTAAAATTTGGGATGTGATAATACAATGAATTTACTAGTCTATACGTATAATTTGTTATTGTATTGTATATGAATGATCTTATTTAGGAAACAAAATAAAATAAAATGGCCATGCAGTGAGTATTAACGGAAAGAGAGGAAGAATAGCACAATAATTGATATGACTTGCATTGTTTACAAATGTTGTAAGTGAAAACAGACTCTACATTAAAAAAGGAAGAATAGCACAATACTTTTCCCGTCTCATAATATAAGTTGTTTGAAACTATTTTTGCTCTCTAAAATTATAAGTCATTAGGAACTTTTCAATAATATTTTGAAGCTGCTTTTACATTTTTGTCTTTATTTATTATTCTCTTTCCCTCTCTTTCTCTCTCATCTCTCCTCTTATTTTCAAGACATTTAAATAGGGGTATTTTAGGAAGAAAAAATATAAAGTCACCTTATTTTTTAAAATCTTAATGTGTATGAAATTAAATCAAACGACTTATATTATGGGACGGAGTAATTGATATGACTTGCATTGTTTACAAATATTGTAAGTGAGAACAGACTCTACATCGTATTATCACAGTGAAACTTAAAATGTTCATATTTAAAAACGTCATATCACGCCCCGTGTCGCGGATCTAGAAGTATGACTATGAGTTTGGCAACACTCACGATCAACTATTTGGCCACCGTCTTCGCTAGACTAAAATGGATATCTCAAATTGATAATGATTACTTAAATTCATTCTTATATACTATACAAACTTTTCATCCCAATCTCATGTGAGATTAAAGTATCACACGCCACCAATGCGAAACTCCGCAGACCAACAATGTTCCTCCTCACCACTTTGCAGTAAGCTCCATCTCCCCTGCATTCTCCCATCTCAGCCCATAGAAGGCAGTAAAAACCGAGCTTGCGACAACGACGTACAAGTAATGATTCGCATTTGAACTGAAACGTTGGTTGAATATGCTTTGTCTACAAAAATTGCACCGCCCAGCATTGGAAGTGAAGTTTACCCGAATAGCATTTGCAGGCAATTTCATTCTTGTGCTTCGGTATAAGGATTTAGTTATCGATCGCCCTTGCTTACTATATAAAAATAAAGAAAATAAGAAAAAAAATTATTAGGCCAATCTATTTTTTTTTAATAGATTATAAGTTTTAAAATTCTATTATTTGTAACAAAGAAGACTTCTTAATAAATAAATAAAGTTATAATTTTATAAAGATTGTAATTCACAAAAATTAATAGTACTTTAAAATTTTCGCCAAAAATAGAAGCGGCAAAAAGAAGGGTAGTTGAGATTGACTTCCCCACAGTGGATTATCAACTTTTGATAAGAAACTTTTAGGTAGATTGATATTCTTTGTAAAGTTGTTATCCTTTTAAAAATCATCTTACCATTTGTGATTTTTAGCTTTTTTGTAAATCACAAATTTTATACTCTTTTCGTCCATTAATATAAATTATCAGATTTAATTTTACATATATTAAGATTCTTAAAAATAAAATGACTTTATATTTTTTCTTCTTAAAATATCTTTATTTAAATGTTTTGAAAATAAGAAAAGAGATGAGGGAGAAAAAAAAGAGAAATAGAATAATAAATAAAGAAAAAAATATAAAAATAATTTTAAAATCTTTTTGAAAAGTCTCCAATGATTTATATTTGATATTGTAAAAATAATTTATAACGATTTATATATATATATATATATATATATATATATATATATTATAAATGTTTACAACTCTTAGTTCCTTACCTAAGTCTTTTCTCCTCGAATAAGACTAGAAAGCCGAGGTTGCATCACTAATTCCCCTTATTAGAAATCAGTGTATTTAAAAATAATAATAAATAATAAAAACCAGGTTGCCCATGGAACGTGCATAGTTTTCTAGCCTTTTGTTTGTCCCCTCCGACGGCCCGTAGTATTTTTTATTCAAAGGCAAAGGCCCGTAATGAATGCTTTTGGGACCAAAAAGAATTGATTTATGGATCAACTAGCATAATTAGATTTTTCTTTTTAAGGTTTTGAGAATTTAAAAAAAAAATCTTAAACTATTTATAAAAAAATATTATTCATTCGGGACATATCGCTCTTTTTTGTTGGACCCATCTTTATTTTTGTAAAATACAAAATTATTGTGACTTATTGGTGAATTAATGGAAGCTTTACTAATTTTATTAGTAGATATGTATATCTACTATTAAGAGTTAGTGGAGACACCACTAATGCATATTAGTGAAAGATAATGAATTTTACTAATAAGAACTCTATAAATAGAGCTCTTCTCCAAGTTTTAGATATACAAATGGTGAGAGAATTGTTAGAGAAAATTGTGAGAGAAAAGAAAGAAAGAAGTTTGAATAAATTCTTGTGCAAATAATAGTTAGAGATCTATTGTGTATAGATTTTATTATAACACTTCCAAAATTTCATAACACGTTATCAGCACGAGTCTCTGCCATTATAAAAATCAAAAGACTAAAGTACGAGTCTCTACTGTTATAAAAGCTAAAAGACAGATACTCATTTATTGATCTCTATAGTTAACCTTACTAAACTCGAATTTATAACCCTTGATATTTTTTGAAAGAATTATATGTCATGGGTTCTCGATGTATAAATGTATCTAAATGCTGAAGGCCTTAGTGAAGCTATTCAATAAAAAAATAGTGTATTTGCATAACAAAATATCAAAATTTTTATTTTTATCCGTCGTCATCTTGAAGAAAATTTGAAAATATAATATATTATCGAAAAAGATCCATATATCCAATGGGTAAATTTAAAAGAAAGATTTGACTATCTGAAGATGGTCGTACTATCAACTGCACGATATGCATGGTTGCATATGAGGTTGCAAGATTTTAAAATCGTAAATGAATATAGCTCCAATATGTATAAAATTATATCTCAATTAAAATTATGCAGAGAAAAAATTACTGATAAAGATATGCTGAATAAGACATTCTCCACCTTTCATGCCTCAAATGTTGTCCTGCAGCAACAATGTCGAGAAAAAGCGTATACAAAAATTACTGATTTAATTACTACCCTCTTTATTGCAGAGAAAAATAATAAGTTATTATTGAAAAATTATGAAGCCAGACTACATGGCTCAATAACACTCCCAGAAGTGATTGTTGTTGGCTTCAGTAGAAGCCATAGTCGTAGGCTTGTGGTCGTAGTCGTGGCCGTGTTGTGGTTATGACCGTGGACACGCTCGATATTTTTCTTATTGCGGTAATAATCAAGTTGTGAGAAATACTGACCACTTGGAGTGGAAAAGAAAAGATAATAAGGGAAAAGAAAAAAAATAGAAAAAAATTATGAAGATAAGTGTTATAAATGTAGCATGAAATGTCATTAGTCACGTAACTGTCGTATGGTCAAGCATTTAGTGGAATTATATCAAACTTCACTAAAATAGAAAAATAAAAATATAGAAGCAAATTTTTCTCAACTTCCAGTGAATCAGGTTGACGATGATGATATTGATTTAGAAGATCTTAATATCAATATTATCCATATGGATATATCTGATTTTTTCAAACACCCAAACGGTAGAATAGACCATTTAATTGGTGATGGCAGTGTTCAGAAGAATTAATGTCTCACCCTGATATTTTTAAATTTTTATTATATTTTAATAATATTTATGTTTGTATATACATATTTTTGTTCAGATAGTTGTTGTTAATGATGATGTATGTATTATTGATAGTGAAACTACACACACCATACTAAAAAATGAGAAATATTTTTCTTATCTCACAATGAGAGAAATAAATATTTATACGATAAATGGTAATACAAATTTGATTAAAGTCTCCGGAAGAGCTAGCATATTGTTACCTGAAGGAACAATAATTAATTTTGATAAAGCATTATTTTTCTCAAAATCTAGAAGAAACTTATTGAGTTTTAAAGATATCCGCATAAATGGGTATCATGTTGAAACAAATGAGGAAAATAGTATTGAACATCTTTATATTACTCAAATTAATTTGGGTAAAAAATCTGTATTAGAAAAACTATCGTCTTTTTTTACTGGTCTATATTTTGTAAAAATATGTATTAGTGAAATTCATCATCTGGTAAATTAGAAGTTTACTGATTCTACTACTTTTAGCATTTGGCATGACCGGTTGGATCATTCGAGATATACCATGATGAGTAGAATAATTGAGAATACACATGATCATCCCTTAAAAAATAAAAATATATTGACATTAGAAAAATTCTCATGTACTACATGTTCCCAAGAAAAATTAATTATTAAATCATCACCAGTAAAAGTAGGAGTTGAAAATTCTACATTTCTTGAACGGATTCATGGAGACATTTGTGGACCTATTCATCCACCATGTGGACCGTTCAGATATTTTATGATCTTAATTGATGCATTATCCCGATGGTCACATGTGTGTTTATTATCTATCTACTCGCAACCTGACGTTTGCGATATTACTTGCTCGAATAATTAAATTACGAGTATAATTTTTTAACCATCAAATTAAAAATATTTGTTTGGATAATACTGGTGAATTTTCATCACATACTTTAGATGTATATTGCATGTCAATTAAAATTAATGTTGAACATCATGTAACTCATGTTCATACACAAAATGGTCTTACTGAATCTTTTATTAAAAGATTCAAATTAATTACTAGATCAGTAATAATGAAAACAAATCTCCCAACATCTACTTGGGGACATACTGTTTTACATGTTGTAGCACTTGTACGTATAAGGCTAACTAGTTATCATAAATTCTCTATTTTGCAATTGACTTTTGGTTCAAAATCAAATATTGTCCATTTAAGAATTTTTTAGTGTACTGTATATATTCCAATGAACAAAACCAAAGTACAAAGATAGGTCCTCAAAGAAGAAAATGGATATACGTTAGATATGATTCTTCCTCTATTATCATGTATGTTGAACCCCTGACAGGAGATGTATTTGCAGCAAGATTTACTGATTGTTATTTTGATGAATCATTATTCCCTAAATTAAGGGGATAACATAAACAGTATAAGAAAGATCTTACTTAGACAATATCATTAAATTATCTTGATTCGTGCATAAGCGCTTGCAAATTTGAAATTCAAAAGATAATTCATTCGTAAAGCATTGCAAATCAAATGCCAGACGCTTTTGTTGACTCCAAAAGAGTAACAAAATCGCATATTCCAACTATAAATACTCCTATTCAAATTGAAGTTCCAGTAGAATAAAATATTATATCTATAGTCGTTGAGTCAAAAGCACGCCAGAAGTGTGACCAACCTCTTGGTTCTAAAGATAAAAATCTTCGAAAGAAAAGATGATTAAATGATCCAAATGATCATATTGAAGAAAAGAATGATAAAGACCAACAGAGAATTGATGACAAAGAACTAAAAGTCGATGAAAGTAACGCTGAAATTTGTATCAATTATACCATTTCTAGTAAAAGTTGGAATCGGATAGAAATAGTTATTGATAATATATTTGTATACAATATATCTCTTGATGTTATACAAGATAATGATGATCCTGAACCAATATCAGTTGATGAATGTCGGTATAGAAAAGATTGACTACAATGAAAAGATGCGATTCAATTGGAGTTAAATGCACTTACAAAATGTGAAGTCTTCGGACCTGCAGTCCGAACATCGAAAGGTGTAAAATCTCTTAGTTACAAATAGATATTTGTGTAAAAACGCAATAAAAATAATGAAATCGCACGATATAAAGCACAATTAGTAGTGCAAAGTTTTTTACGAAGACCAAGTATTGATTATGATGAAACTTATTCTCCTATTATTAATACTATTACACTCCAATATTTTATCAATTTCACAATACATGAAAAGATAGATATGTGCCTATTAGATGTTGTTACTGCTTATTTGTATGAAAATTTAGAAAATGATATTTACATGAAAATCTCCGAAGAATTTCGCATGCCCGAAACATATAAATATTATCCTCGTGAAAATTACTCCATCAAGTTGTGTAAATCATTATATGGCCTGAAGTAATTTGGACGCATGTGGTTCAATCGTCTTAGTAAATATTTATTGAAAGTGGGATTTAAAAATGACCAGGTATGTCCATGTGTTTTTAGTAAGAAATCTGATTCTAAATTTGTGATATTAGCTATATATATTAATGATATTAATCTTATTAGAACTAGGACTGTTCAATCGGTCAACAGTTCAGTTTTCGATTTTTTAAATCGGTTTTATTCAGTTTTTATTTTTTTTCTGTTCAACCGAATCGAACTGAACATTTCTTAAAATCAGAACAACCGAACCGAAAATCTTTCGATTCGATTCGATTTGGTCTATAACCGAAAATCAAAATGCTGGCCCAATTAAACAAAGCCCAACATTGCCTGAAGTCACCAGGCTTGTAAGTGGTGGTAGAAGGATAGTATGTATGTTCTGTGGGTGTAGATATCCAAAAGCATTATGGTAACCCACATTGCCTGAAACATATAAACAAACAAAAAAATACCTTCAAGAAAATAATAGGGAAATTGCAGAAGAAGAATTGACCTGAAGTAGACTTACAGGGAAAAGGTTGATTCTACTGATCTAAAGTAGTAATTTGAATTTCTTGTCCAACATGAAGAAGGGGGAAGAACCGAAGGTCCCCAGAATACTTCAGGACCAAACATCCTATGTCCAGAATCAATTTTATACAGCAAAAGATACATGTCATCGCATTGCAAGAATTTTGTTCCATGTTGCACCAATATCAACAAAGAAATCTAATTTTCATGGAATTCTATAATAGCAGGAAACCAATGGAAGCCTCCCACCTCCCTCTGCCCTACCCTGCCCCTCCCCCACAAAACCACCACCGCATACCACCTAAAATGTCTAAACGAGTATCAAAGTTAAGAGCGGCTACCTGTTCAGAGTATTCAACACCACTGGCACTAGCTCACCGATGCATTATCGAGTCGGGACTTTCCGACAGTGATGGTCCGATGGAGGTTTGAATGTATGATACCTTCTGGATTCTGACAGTGAGGAATGAGGATTGAGGAAGGAGAGCGAAAGGGAGTTGGGACTTTCCGGCAGTGATGGTCCAATGGAGGTTGGAAAGCGAAAGGGAGTATCAACTTTTCGGCAGTAAGAATTGAAGAAGGAAAGCGAAAGGGAATGGAGTAGGGAGGCAGGAGGAGTCGGGAGTGAAAGAGGGAGTTAGGGTTTGGTTTCAATTGATTTCACAAAATTTTCTTTCCATTTTTAGTTTTAATTTATTAAAAAATAAATTTTTTTTTTTTTAAAAAATCATACTTCGATTTTTCGGTTTGATTGAATTTTAATTAAACTGAACCGAAAATCGAACCAAAATAATTTTTTTTTTCTTGAACCGAACCGAACCGTATCTATAAAAAATCGAACCGAACTCATCTATTCGGTTCGGTTCGGTTTTGAACATCCCTAATTAGAACTCCAAAAGAATTTCAAGAAATAATTGATTATTTAAACAGAGAATTCGAAATCAAGAATTTTGGTAAAATTAAATTTTGTCTTAATTTACAAATTGAATATCTGACAAGTAGAACATTTATTCATCAATCAACATATATAACAAAAGTTTTAAAAAGATTTTATATGGACAAAACACATCCATTGAGCATTCCAATGATCGTCCGGTCATAAGATATGAATAAAAATCATTTCCGACCTCAAGAAGATGATGAGAACTCTTTGGTTCTGAAATATCATATTTCAGTGCAATTAGTGCATCGATATATCTTGCTAATAATACACAATTTGATATTACATTTGCTGTCAACTTATTAGTAATATTTAGTTCTTCACTAATACGACGACGTTGGAATATAATTAAACAAGTCATTCGATATCTCTAAGGTATAATTGATCTCGAATTATTTTATTCAAATAAAATCAACCCAACATTGATAGGTTATGCAGATGTTGGTTATTTATCTGATCCACATAAAGCATGTTCTCAAACAGGCTATCTATTTACATGTGAAAATACTGCTATATCATAACGTTCTACAAAACAATCTATAACAGTTACTTCTTTAAATCATACTAAAATTATAGTCATTCATTAAGCAAGTTGAGAATGTGTATAGTTAAGATCAATGATTCATTATATTCGAGAAAGTTGTGGATTATCATCTATAAGAGATATTCCAACTTCTTTTTATGAAGATAATGTAGATTGCATAACTTAATTACGAGGAAGATATATTAAAGGAGATCAGACAAAACATATTTTACCAAAATTTTTCTTTACTCATGAATTCTAGAAGAAATGTGAAATTAATGTATTACAAATTCGGTCATGTGACAATCTCGTAAATTTTTTCACGAAGACTTTACCGACTGCAATATTTAAGAAGTTGAGATATAAAATCGGTATGTATCGGTTCAAAATTTTAAATGAATCATCTCAGTAGGGGGGAGTAATAAGCAAATATATAGAATAGTGTATTCTTTTTTCTTTACTATATTTTTTTTTTCACTGAATTTTTATCTAGTAAGGTTTTAACGATGCATGTTTTTTATTTAATGGACATCAAAGAGGGAATGTTGTGAATTATTAGTGAATTAGTGGAAACTCCACTAATTTCATTAGTGGATATGAATGTCCACTGTTAAGAGTTGGTGGAGACACTACTAATGCATATTAGTGAAAGATGATGAATTCCACTAATAAAAGCTCTATAAATAAAGTTATTCTCCAAACTTGAGATATACCAATTGTGAGAAAAAAAAAGAGAAAAGTTTGAAGAAATTATTGTGTAAATAATAGTTAGAAATCTATTGCGTGTAAATTTTATTCTAACATTGCCAAAATTTCATAACAAAAATTACTACTTTAAAAATAAAAGTAAAAACATAAACTTAATCCAAATATAAAGTTGTTAAGTCCAGTACCACTAAATCAATATGGAAAAAACGGAGAGATTGAAGGAACTTTTAAAAATATTGATGGAACTCAATTCAAATTAATCATATATGTTGTCTGCATAATAACATAACAATTAAATATACACAATTTAGATAATTATAAATTAAATATTAACATCTATACCTTTTCGTGTATCATTTCAAATCATGTGTGACATTATCGATAAAGTTTTTTATAATATTCTTATTATAGTACATATTTTAAAATTTGTTAACAATTAAAAGTATCTAATTATTGTATTAGCTAAATTACTAGAATCTCATATTTTTATTCTTCTTCCTCAACATAAATTTTTTTCATCTGCAATTCATTCATTACCGATAAAAAAAAATCAATTTATTATTTTTTTTGAATCTGTAAAAATTAAAATTTTTGTTATCTCTAATCTCACCAATAGCTCCTATATATAATGACACCAAAAAATTGTATAATTAATCTACTATCTATAATGACATCTATTAAATCGCAATTCACAACATAATCTGTCCAAGTATCATGGTTCATTTAAATAAGGGGGAATGATGGCCAAAGTACAAACGAAGTATCATTGGTAGATATCAAGAATTAAGAGGCTTCAAGATGAATATTAAGCTTTCAAATCAATTAGCCAGAAAATAGTCAAAAGATAGGTGTCAAAAGGAGGACAAAAAATAGCTCAAAGTAAGCACAATTACATTTAGAAGAACAAGGAACTTTGGAAGTCAATTTAGGACTCAAAAAGGCTTAAATAAGAAGTGGATTCAAATAGAAGACTAATGAATGACTAAGGAGATCAAATGAGATGAGATTGATCGAGTTTTGAAGTGCAATTTGCAGAACTCTCATAATACAACTCCGATGCATAGTCGTGTAACTTCCTGAATAAAATATAATGTTTTGTTTTGAATTTATTTTCAAACTTTTTATATTATACGCAAATTGTAATGTATTTTAAGGCCAATTTGACTTGTTTTTAGACATATTTTTACTAGTTTAGGTTATGGATTTTATATATGCCTTATTATAACAAAACTTTTGATCATTAGACATTTTGATATTCAAGAAACTACTTGAGGGAGTTGTGAGTGTAATTCTTCTTGAGTTTTTCTAAATCAATCAAAATTTCTCTTAGAATTTAGTCCCATCTAAGAATCAAAATTTCTAATCTTCCTTAGATAGATCAATTATCTTTCTAAAATGGGTCTTGAATTCTAACTCATTTAAGGTTCTTTTAGATGATCAAATTGGTTGTCTAAATATTGTTATTCAATTTATTCTTGATCCTTCTTGAGTTAGGAGTGCTTGAATATTGATTTAGTTAGCTTACTCTAATAGATTTTTAGATTTTAAGTGATTTAGTTTACCTAGAGTTTTAATCGTTGAATTGGATTTTGTTTAAACAATTACTGATTTAAATATTATTTATATTTTTAAAATTTATATTTATTCGAGTCACGATTTTTTTAAGAAAGAACTATCGTGCACGTATCACATTGATTTTTAGCAAAGCGAAAATATATTGTAAAATTTCATCCAAATTATTTGTCACCATCTCGTTTGCATGAATTTGCCCATTTTCTCAGCTTACTTTATTGATTAATCAAGGCAAAAAAACATTAATTTAAGGGTGGACTAAGTTATGTATGGGCGGCCTAATCCTCCAACAGGCCCCACTTTGATTTCATCATTGGTTACATTTTTTTTTCCTATTGCGCTAATAGAATAGCGGTAGTGATCCTTCAACACTTCAACCAATGGCTGCTCAACGCGTAGCGAAACACCAAGAGAAATTCCACCTTAATCATCCAAATCCAAAATGACTAAATCAGTAAATCTACGACAACTCGTCATCAACTACCGGCTATTGCCAGTCACTTGACGTTGGATTTGTGAAGAGCGTTTGATGGAACCTGCAATTGGCAGTCAGTCAACGGGAAAGTTGGGAGACATCTAATCGAGGAATCAAAACCCGTATAAAGTAGAATCTCACATGTTACCATCAGGGCAAAGGACACCATTGTTATTAAAGCAATTCACGATTCAATCCATCTACGACGTGGCTGAAATTAATATATATATATATATATATATATATATATTATAAAGTTACATTACATTACATTTTTATGTTTTGTTCGTTCTCTTATATAATATTTTAAATTAAAAAATAAAATTAAATATATCTTTTATTATTTTTAATCATTTTTTTATCTTAACTTTTCAAATCATTGAGAAAAATATATTATCGTAAAAAAATTATAAAACTCTGTTAATATTTTTCATCGATTTTATATTCACGTTGCCCAAAGTAGTACCAAGTTTATTTTTATTAATTTATTATTGTTATTTGCATTTGATTTGAATTGATAAATCCACATACATTATTTAAAATCTAAAATGTTAATTTAAATAAATTTAATTTATTAATAATTATATACTCATAATATATTATATTTTTAAATTTAATTATATATTAATTTTATATCTTTTATAAATTTGATTATATTTAAATAAAATTATTATGATCAATTTCATAGCAAAAGCATGGGAAAATATTACTGGTCAAGAGAAAATATTTAAGTGAATTCGATTTACGATGGACTATTACCACTTTCTAAAATAATATAATATTTTAAAACGATAACTCCTCATAAATCACGTTCACCCAAATATTTCTCCTAATGAAAAGCCAAAGACCATTGATTTCCACACAATGGGTACGAAATCGTCTACATCGTCCCCCGGACACACGTCTGTAGATGCCTATCCCCTTTCAACCTCTCGTTCTACCTCCACTCTTAATCAAGCTATCAAACAAAATTTTCCTGTCTTTAAAAGATATCAGTGGCCAGGAGAGATTTCTTTTTTTTTTAAGGAAAAAAGTCATGTACCATTTTATAAAATTCACTAACTAACTATTATACAAAGAAATATAGAAAAATAAAAGTTTGATGGTCTCTATTTTTTTTCTTTTCCCTAATAATTCAAGATTTTTATCCTTTTATAAATTATATATTCAATTAAAATTAAAGCATCAAATTATATAGTTGAATATTGGCATCTTATATTAATAGTAAACAAACTAATTTTTGAAGCATACGCTAAATGTAATTTTATTGATATCATAAGTAATAAAAATAAAAGAAATTATAAAATTTTTAGTATCATAATTAATAATAAGAAATAAAAGATGTACTTAAAAAAAAGGAAGAAATAAAAGACAAAAAAAATCATGGATCTTTTAATATTTTGCCTACTCTATCATGTTATAGATATGCAATGTTATTAGTATAATAAATAAGATATTACATAATATATTAGAAAATGATAAACATAATATAAATAATGATGAAATAACAATTGAATTAATCAATTATTTATTTGATAAAGTTAAAATTTAATATTAAAATTTAAATATTAAATTATATAATTTAAAGATTAAACACTTGATTTTAAAATTTGATATATGAACTTTTAAAAAGGGAAAGGGGAAGACAAAGAATAGGAAATGAGATAAGAAAAAAGATTGAGACGTAATTTAAAACTTATGTATCAAGTAATAACTCTATTACTATTAGGATAACAAGTTGTTACTGATTCAATATATGAATTTGAAGATTAAATTATTTATATATATATATATATATATATATATCAAGTTTAATATATATATATATGAAATTTTGATATGTTGAATTTTATATGTGAATTTAAATAAATTTTATTTAATTTAAAATTTATAAAAAATTTAATAAATCTTAATAAGATAAATAATAATAACATATAATTAATTATTTAATAAATTAAATAATTTTGCTAGAAATTCGACACACATAAAAATCCAAGAAAAACCGAACCCCGGCCCTTGGCCGGGACATTCGGACACACGGGGAAAGAGAAGAGAGCAGACGTCAGTCTCAGCAGTCGCTTACTATCCCAGAAGAGTCAGTAGCAGACGTCCCCATTGTCATCAGCAAAGCCGAAACTGAACGTCTCTCAACACATTTGAGGCTCCCAGTCTCTCGTCTTTTATCTCCACATCCTCTCCGCTCTCCGCACATTCCCCTGCTGTCACTCCACCATCACTAACCCCCCACCCGGTGTCCCCTCTCCTTCCCTTCTGACTCGTTACGCTAGTAAAAACTAGGAAGAGTGCTGGGAGAGACGGGAGATGTCTGTAAACACGGTGGCCGGACAGGTCCCGCAACTTCTCTACTCAAATGGGCAGTTGGCTTCGAGAGACTTGGTGTTTCTTGATTTTCTTGGGTTGTGTAGCAAGCGAACTCGCCGGAGAGTTGGGATTGCTTCGTCTAACCGGCTGACACGTGGTGCTGTGTTACGAAAGAATTGGTCTTCGTTGTCTATTAGAGCTGTTCTTGATCTTGAACGCATTGGCACTGGTTCTAAGTCGTCTTCCGATGATATAAAGCCTCAGGTTTGTTGCAATTCTTTCTATTCTTTTATTTGTTTTTGTTGTTTTTTTTGGTAGTTTTCCAATAGCGTTTCTTGAAATACAAAGGTGAATGAATGTTCTTCTACTTGTCATATTATAGGTTTATGTATTTGCAGTTTTATAATTTGATAATTCAAGATGTTGTTTCCAACGACTACTCCATGCTGTTCTGATGCCATGCTAGATTTTTTTCATTTTGAATCTGTATTAGTTGCAGTCATCAATCACGACACACTATTTCTGGTAGATATCAGTTGACTGTTTTTAGTATGAGAAGCTCCATGTTGACACTTGGTAAACACTATCGTGCTGATTATTTCTGTGATCTTCTTATTTTCTGGGCCTAGTCACTTATTTTTTCTGGAAGTTCTTCATATGTGATTTGTTCTCCTAGAAATTTCGTACAAAGATTGTAATTAGATGCCATCTTAATTACAAACTATAAAAGTCAGGGTTTATTTAATATGAAGTTCAAACATTCTGAATTTTGATTTTTATGCACAATGCTTATGTGTGTTTGATTTGTTTTCTTTTGTGCAGGTTGCAAACTTGGAAGATATAATATCTGAAAGAGGAGCTTGTGGAGTTGGATTTATTGCGAATTTGGAAAATAAAGCATCGCATGCAATTCTTAAAGATGCTCTTACTGCCCTTGGTTGTATGGAACATCGTGGGGGTTGTGGGGCAGATAATGATTCCGGTGATGGTTCTGGAGTGATGACATCTATTCCTTGGGACCTTTTTAATGATTGGGCTGCCAAGTCTGGGATTGCTGCCTTTGATAAATTACACACTGGTGTTGGAATGATATTTTTCCCCCAAGATGAAGAGCTAATGAAAGAAGCAAAAACAAGTAAGTCTCAATACAGCTTTGAATTGAATTATTGGAATGTCAATTAGTATGAAAAATATCAAGTTTAAGATGAGATTATGGGGAATGTTGCATTGTCTGTAATGGATGTTGCAGAAGCACTCTTGAATCTTGATGTGCTGGTGTGTGATTCATCAGCTTGCACTGAACAGATATTTTTTTCCCTTCAAGTAACTAGATTCTCCTCTGGGATGCTTACACATTGATCTTCTTGGACGACTGGGGCATTTATTGCGGATAATAAAAATTTCAGGCAAAAAGAAAAAAAAAAAAAGAAAAAGGTACAAGAGAACTATATCTCTGCTATGGTGTATGACGGGTTTAGAAGTGCTTTTCCTTCTTTTGATTGCGGCAAGATTTTAGCATTGGATCTCAATACATGGTAGTCATTCCCACAAAGAGTAGTTAATGACATCCAAAATTGCATAGATAGTATATGCATCAGAGGTCTAGAGCAAGCTGAATTTACGATCTTATATATATGTTGTTTTTCCTGTTGATCAATACTGACTGATATACGAACAAGTTGCTCTGCTTGACACTTACTTATGTTATCATTTAGTGAAAACAACAGTAAAGCTTTTCTTGATCTGTCATTTAAATGAGCCTTGATGACTCTAGAACAATGCCCCCCCCCCCCCCCCCCCCAACCATACAGTCACAGAGATACAGGAAAGCAAATGAGAATTCAAAAACAAAGCAAACTAAAAAATTTTCAGGAGTTGCTTTCCAACACCTTCGTATATCTGTTTAAACTGCTTTACCTTTTACACTTCCCCTGTTGTATTAAATGTTTCATTGTAACAACATTAATCTCCTTACAACAGTTTTGGGATATTTCTCTTCTTTTCTCCGTAACATTGGTCTTTTTCCCTTTTTCCTTTTCTGAAATTGAAGTGGCAGTAGTGGCCTCAGAAATTTGAAGTTGGAGGAGGTTCAGAACACATGGTTTATTTATATATTTATTTTTTGAGGGGTGGGTTTATGTGTTTATCTGTGTCTGTGGAGGGAAAGCTAGATCTTCTGAAGTTATTTTAAAAAATTCTACTTCCCAGTGGGTAAAGGAAAAATTTTAAGAAACTTTTTTCTGCAAGTGCTGACCCATCTCCTTTTGTTTCTGCTTTGAATTGGGGGCTGGCCTTGGCTTGTTAAACATGTTATGCACTAACTATTGGTCGACCTATTTACTTGTTTGAAAATGCATTATTTACTATTTTAGCTTAAAAAAAAGAATGCTTTTTTTTTTGTTGGGGGGGGGGGGGTATTGGACTACAATAATGACATGTATGCTTAGATCACTGAGGAGATGATGGCTTTGGGTGTACCTTGTCTGCAGAAAGCTTGCTGTTGGCATTTTTGCTTATAACTAAGCATGAGGGTGTTTGATCGCAAATTTTGTATGGGTTACTTTGGGTGCAACATCTATAATTTGAATCTTATCATGTGTATAGATGCTAAAAGGATGTTACATCTTAACTTATTTCTGTCAATAGTTGGTTAAATGATGGGGAGAAGAAGAGGAAAGAAATCTTCTCTATTTTGATTGTGATGTTTATCTTTGCAGCAATTGTAAATATCTTTAAAGAAGAAGGTCTTGAAGTGCTTGGTTGGAGGCCCGTTCCTGTAGATGCTTCCGTTGTTGGTTTTTATGCCAGAAAAACTGTGCCCACCATAGAACAGGTCTTCGTTAGGATTGTCAAAGAAGAAAATGTTGATGACATTGAAAGAGAACTATACATATGTCGGAAATTGATTGAAAGAGCGGCCAACTCTGAAACATGGGGGAGTGAGCTGTACTTCTGCTCATTGTCCAACCAAACCATAGTTTACAAGGGAATGCTACGATCGGAAGTTCTTGGCAGATTTTATTTGGACCTTCAAAATGATCTCTATGAATCCCCATTTGCTATTTACCACAGGAGATACAGCACAAATACCAGCCCTAGATGGCCTCTGGCCCAACCCATGAGGTTTCTTGGCCATAATGGAGAGATCAACACTATACAGGTCTAACACTCTTTGAGCAATGTGCCCCCCTAGCATTTTTCTGCTATCCATTTTCCATGATGTTTATTGATCTTGATTTATTTCTTTTTGGAACGCTAAAAACTTTATGCAGGGAAATTTGAATTGGATGCAATCTAGGGAAGCCTCCCTGAAGTCTCCCGTTTGGCGTGGCCGGGAAAATGAAATTCGCCCTTTTGGGAATCCAAAGGCATCGGATTCTGCTAATCTTGACAGTGCAGCAGAAGTATGGAGTCTGCTTCTACACTCAAATGGTTTACTTGTTTTTAACATTCAATATAGTGTCTTTGGTGAATCAAATATGTTGACTAATTAAAGAGAAGAACTGGACCAACTGAGAGAGGATCAAGCAGTTGTTTTAAAGTGTCCTTGTTAATGTTAGTTTGTGAATGAAAAAGCATAATTAAAGTTAATGCATAGTTGATCCTTGGTGCATGGAATTAATACACTATTGACTGAATTTTATTTAGGTGTATTTTGTTATTTTGTGTTTAATAGCTATTTCATACATGTTGCTTGTACTGTTATTGGATTTTCATTTATAGACTTATTCATGACTATGATAGATTGCACAACTTTTTTATTTTTTTAATTATTTTTTGTTTTTGATATGCAGCTATTGATAAGAAGTGGTCGTACTCCTGAGGAAGCTTTGATGATTCTGGTCCCAGAGGCTTATAAGAACCATCCAACACTATCAATAAAATACCCTGAGGTATTTAGAAGAGGAAATTTACGACTGAAAATTTACATATTTAGTGTTGGCCACTAGATCTCCTGGACTGGAGCCTAGGGAACTTCAGTCTCAAGTTCCTGTTAATTTGAATCAGTGTTTTCTCTCTTTAGGTTGTTGATTTTTATGATTATTACAAGGGACAAATGGAAGCCTGGGACGGACCTGCCTTACTATTATTCAGGTTAACTTAAAACACAAACTTTTGATGTCCTTTATCCAGTTAGTTACTATGTCAGTGACTTGTGCATTTATAATCTCAAAGTTGAATTTGTAGAAGCCTGGCATTTGTCATCCAAAGATCTAGTGATTTCGTACAAAAACTTTTGGTGGTATATCTTGTTGGAAAGTTAGCAGCAAGTTAGTGGCCAATTAACCATGCATGGTGCATGTGTAGAAAGCTTAGCAAAAGTTTGGTCTAATGTATTTGTACTGAAACCTGGTAGAATATTCAAAACTTTTACTAGCTATATACTTTTTACCATGATGTCACAGAGTCTTTAAAAAATAAGCCTACATAAAATATCAGTGTATGGGAAATCTCTTGGTTTCTCAAGTTTCTCTAGTGTTAGCAAATACAATATGGCATTTATAACATGACTGTTCTTATAGCTTCACTAAGTTGCTGTCTGCATTAGATAGAAATCTGGATAATAACATGTCCAGATCATAAAAGGACAAAATTTTGCTGCATTTTGTGTTTGGAATGCTTCCTGTTGTTCCATGTGTGTCCATTAAAATAGGGATGCGTCTCCATGTGGGCAGCATAAAATACCTTATTATTTTTGTCTGCTGATTACCAGTAATATAAGCCATTCCTAAAGTAATGTAAGTTATCTAGTCAGCAATTATTATTTAGTATTGGTTGAAATATTATGTAGGAGTTGCTAATTTGTAAAATAGAGCCTTCTGTTGGCTTTCAGTAAAAGGTTTGCCACTTCTTTTGATTTGCTCTACTTTAATGTATAAAAACTTATAGTTCAAAGGGCTGCCTTGCAAACGATATCCTATTAGGTTGTTGGAGATCAAATTATCAAACCCTGCTCAACAAGTCTCATTTGAGTTCTCTGGAACAAATTTTACTGTCACAGTCAGAGGAATTGCAAACTAGTTTTCTCTGACACTTGTGAGTATGTACATAAATGTATGAATTGCAAACTAGAATTGCAAATCCTAAGTGCACCATTACATGATAGTTTGCGTGCATGCTGTAAGAATCTTGTCTAGATTATCACTCTCTATTAGTTTATGTTTTCTTGTATTGCTATGTTCATTTTCTTTCTGACATTGTGTGTCACAGTGATGGAAAAACTGTCGGAGCTACCCTTGATCGTAACGGACTACGCCCTGCAAGATATTGGCGGACAAAAGACAACATTGTCTATGTTGCATCTGAGGTTTGTTTTATAAATTTTTTGAAAATACATGATAAACAAGGTGCACGCTATTTGAAGTAGTGGAGTTCTGGAATTGCTTCTGAAATCTTATTGAAGCTTTAACCGAATATTTGTAGGTGATGTAGTGGCAACTTATTGGAACTCATATTTCTTCACTGATTGTGCTGCACACAACTTGCATTAAAGTCGCAGATCTTATTGAGCAATAACTGAATCCCAGAAACCAATTCCCTCGATCATTTCTTTCCCTAACAAATACAGTGTGTTAAACTTTGGTTATACATATGGTGCTTTGAATTTCCTCCTCTGTTAGAATTCTAACCAATCCCTTTCTTTTAATATTTCTCTCCTCATTCTACAAATGAAAGAGACCAAGAATTCTTCCCCAATCTTCCCATCCAATGAACTGTTAGGGAGAAAGATTACCACACAAATGAACATTGATCCAAAATTTGTCAAGGATGCTGAAGAAAATTCTATATATGAAAGTTGAAACATTTGAAAGTAACCATACCTTTCTATGGTTAAAATGTTTTCATAAAAAAACAAACTTATGTTTAGATGTTGCAAAATGCTGACTACATAAATGAATCCTTATTTTAGTTTATTACTTTATTTTATTTTAGTTGAGAATTTTCTGTCAGCTCATGACTAGTCTTGCTTTCTTTTCCATCTTTTCTGCAAGGCTTTGGGCTCCTGCACTTCAATGCATGTCCATTCTGATCTTAACTTCAGTTATAATTGCATATCATGATCTCTTTTACTTTAATTTAGGTTGGTGTTTTGCCAATGGATGAGTCAAAAGTCACAATGAAAGGGCGGTTAGGTCCTGGAATGATGATAGCCGTTGATCTAACAAGTGGTCAGGTTTGTAGAAGGAATCTTCGAAATTTTCTGTTGTTTTAACAAAGGTCGGCAGTACTACTATTCAAGTGCTGAAGTACGTGCACAGTTTTTGCAGATTAATCTCTGTTGTCTTTGATGTTGTATACTGCTTGCACCGTCTGCAAATTTATCTAAAAGCTCCTTTGCCTACTAGCTCTTAGCTGAGGAAGGTATAGTTTAGAAAGCTTAGAAAACTGAGGATGGTATACTTTTAGCCAAATATTCATTGCAACATAGGACCTACTTATATTTTTCTGTTGGTTGAACGCAATAATGAGAACAGTGAGAGTTCATATCTGTTTGAAGAAACTCTTTAAACTGGTCTGGTTGAGAATAACTGATAGTTATGCTCTGGCCTACAGCTGTTGCTATTATGTGCATTGAGTTATAACCTAAGAGTAGAACAAATCTTATCTGAGTCATAACCTGGGACCAGACGAACTCTTATATGGGGCTGGTAGTTTCTTACAGAATTCCCGCATCATGAGGAATAGCAAGGCAAGCCAAAGAACCCCGTCGACTCGTTAGCCTTTAACCTCTTTTAGCATTTGTTTGTCGTGAAAAATAAGAGAAGGAATACATTTTCCTGTAAAAACTGTCCTTGCTGTTAGTGGCATGAGGGCGATGCCCCTACTACCAATTCACAATTCCTTATCTGAAACTATCTAGATATTTGGAACTTGATTTTTATTATGAAACCATTAATTTTTTTTTTTTAATATTCAGTACTCGCTGCTTTTATCTTTTGTGCAAGGTTTTGACGATGTTTTTGGACATACTTTACTGATGTCGATGATGTGAACAGGTTTTTGAGAACACTGAAGTTAAAAAATGCGTAGCATTTTCAAATCCTTATGGAAAGTGGGTAAATGAAAATTTACGGTCATTGAAGCCTGTAAACTTCCTTTCTACAACAGTCATGGATAATGAAGCAATATTAAGACGCCAGCAGTAAGCCTCTGAAACATCTGATCATCTCAAATTTCTTATTGCCTTTGAGATGTTTTGAACACGCTACTGTTCTTGTATTAGAAGGGTTTATGCCTCTTAGCTTTTCTTCCCACTTCGATTACATACATCTTGCCTCTTATTTTGTCTTTTTGGCCATATCAAAAGGGTGGGATGCCCACATTTATTGTTGGTTGTTAGTCAGTGAAACTTAAATGTTAGAGCTGTCGAATTTCCTGACATTGAGTGCCTTTTCTCCACCATGTCAGTCTAGCACTTATGGGTCGGGTAATTCTCTGAAAATAAGTTGCTCATGTGTAGAATATTTTATGAGAAATATGTTCAAAATCTGTGCATTTGTTTCAGGAGTTGGTGCACAAATAGATGGTAGCGTAAGGTTCTAAGTAGATTGCAACTTCCCAATCCCATTCCAAACCAAAATTTCACTTTGATTCAAATATATTATTATTTTAAAATATTTTCGTTTCTTGAAAACTGTTATCTACTCACAATACATCATATTCTATCTCTTTAGACCCTACCTGATTGCACATATTTAATAATTTTTTACAAAACTCATCTCAAATCAATTCTTATCCACTTACAAAAATTATTCTTCTTATGACTTTCCATTTCAAATACCTTTGGATATCTCAAGTTTGAACTATCATAAATAATCATGATTTCCACATTTCGAAGGCTGCTTCTAAACTCTTCTTGTTACTTTGCTTCTTGAATAAAATGGAGCAGAAATTATCTTAAGTCAGGGCATTGTTGTCTTAGACAATTTATTGCGTAAATTATTAGATAAGCTACTAGGCTGACATACTAAACTTTTTTTGTTTATTTACAGACCTTTGAGGACAGGGTTAATGATTTTCATGTGTTTCCTATTTCTTTATCACTTTTGGGAAAATATGAATAAATGCTTAACATCCTTTTTGAGTATTTGTTTGCATTCTTTCTGGTGGACATGGAGAAAGCTTTTGGATTATCTATATAAGGATGGACTATTTGTTCTATTGCTAAAAAAAAAAAAAGGGTTGCATGATGAATCCTTTGTAATTCTCAGAGAAGAGTATACTTGTTGAACCCACATACGCAGACACACATCTAGTTTTACTGAAATTGAATAGAATCAATTTTTTTATGAAGTTGGAGGAAATACATGTTGCTGGGTACATTGTCAATTTGGTCATCCAAATAAAAGAGAACTTATTGACCAATTCCACATTGACAAATGGCTTAACTTTAAAGGATTGTTTGTTTTTCTTATCTGGAAAGGGACTTTACAATATTCATGTTTTGGGGTCCTAATTGATGTTCCTCTTTGCTCAAGGGCATTTGGGTATTCGAGTGAGGATGTCCAAATGGTTATTGAATCTATGGCTGCACAAGGAAAGGAGCCCACTTTTTGTATGGGAGATGATATACCTCTGGCAGCATTGTCTCGTAAGCCACACATGCTATTTGATTACTTCAAGCAACGATTTGCTCAGGTTAGCAAAGCCTCTACAGAATGTTCTGGATAATCTTACCCTCATATCATGTTTTCAAAAAGCAGAATTTCTTTGTACCCCGCTAACTAACAAATCTGCATGGGTTTATGTGTTTCTGTCAGTGTTGTTGAATGTTGAATCATTTTTCATACTTCCTCTGTTTCAAAATGAATGAATTTATTTTAGTACACAAAAATTTAGAAGAGCATTTGACCCTTTTGTAACATCCCAAAAAGAAACTGAAGATATTCGATTGGAAAGGAGGAATTGTCTGATACAGATTCAGCATTTTTGTTCATGTGTGCCCTCGTGTTGAATTTATTTGCTATTGATGCAGTGAAGTAATGTTTTTGCTTAGTCTTTGGTCTTATACTTTGCTCATTATGTCTGGTTCTCAGGTTACTAATCCAGCTATTGATCCTCTTAGAGAAGGACTAGTTATGTCTCTTGAAGTCAATCTTGGCAAGCGAGGCAATATACTTGAAGTTGGACCTGAAAATGCCTCGCAGGTTTGTTGTCATTATTTCCTCTTTCCAAAATTCTCGACTCTTTTCTACTTTTTGTTTCTCGTCCTCATATGGTGATATCGTGTCTTTTTGGTTTTATGTTTTCATCACTGCTGTTGCCTGTGGTGCTTTACATATTATACTATCAACCAGGTGATTTTGTCCAGTCCAGTACTCAATGAAGGAGAGCTTGACTCCTTGCTCAAAGATCCAATCTTGAAGCCTCAAGTCTTACGAGCCTTTTTTGACATAAGAAAAGGGGTTGAAGGTTCCTTAAAGAAGACTCTAAACAAGCTCTGTGAAGCAGCTGATGAAGCTGTTAGAAATGGATCCCAGTTGCTCATTCTCTCTGACAGATCTGATGAGCCGGTATATGTGCTAGTTTTGTTTGTTATTAGCTTTGTTATTGGCTGTGTGCATTATGCTATATTTTAGATGAGATGGCTAAAGTTTCCAAGTACTGTCCTTTCTTGTGGCTCATTTTCTCCAATACTTCTGCATACAAAACCCTATAAAAGAGGCAGAAGAAAAAACAGACTATTGGGTCATGCTCCGCAATTATAGTCCTTTATTATTATTATTTTATTTTTTTTCCTGTTTTTTGCTGCACTTCTTTTTGTCTTTTTGGTAAATGCAAGTTCATTACCCCCCCAACCCCCATGTTATTCACATTGGTTTTTTGCCTTTGTTAGAATACCATCTTTGTGGCCCATTTACTTTCCAGACTATGAGGCTTGGTTATCTAATGTTTAATTTGTGTTTTCCAATCTATCTACTTGTTATCAGGAACCGACACAGCCGGCGATCCCAATACTTCTTGCTGTAGGCGCTGTTCACCAGCATCTGATTCAGAATGGTCTACGAATTTCAGCTTCTATTGTTGCTGATACTGCTCAGTGCTTCAGTACTCACCATTTTGCTTGTTTAATTGGATATGGTGCAAGGTTATTTCTGTCTTCCATGATTCCTCTCTCTGTTTTCTTCTTTTGGATTATGGGTAAAACATTTTACAGAATGTTCTCTTGTGGATGTATTTCACTGAAACTGCATAGCGTAATAATCCTGCAGGCAGAATTTGCTTGCTGCTGTCATTCTTTTGATTCTACTATATTGCTTCAGTTTCATTTTTTCTGGTATCTTATATTATAATTTTGTGCATTCAAATTTCAATATTGTTGTATAGTGCTGTGTGCCCATATTTGGCACTGGAGACAAGCCGGCAATGGCGCTTGAGCACTAAAACTGTGAACCTGATGAGGAATGGGAAAATGCCTACAGTTACAATTGAACAGGCTCAAAAGAACTATTGCAAGGTCTGTATTCTATTGGACAAAAGCCTACTTGTTTTGGTTCTGCATGATTTATTCTCATCAGTTATGTCTGCTGAAATCTTGTATAGTAAATGAAGATATTTGTTTGATTATCTTCGTTTTCGCAGGAAAGTTCAACTTTCAATCACTAATGTCTTGTTCTCTGTTCCTCTAATGCCAATCATGTATTATGGGTTTTTCTTGTGCTTTGAAATGGTTGTGTATAAGATCTCAAGATCCTATCTTGAATCATTTATTGATGTTGTCTTATCTTGGTTCCCCTTGTACATTGAGATGCCTGCTGAACCCATCCTGCAAGCATGCATGAGAATACTTGGTTGTGCTGGGTTGGGATTATCCATTCTACAAAGTTCCATATTCTGGTTCAATCTCAAGTGGCTTTTAATCCAGTTAAAGATTATATAAGTTCATTTTAACCAAACTAATAGCACATTTTCTGCATATCTGAACTGCTTTAAGTCCCTAACAACAAAAAAGGGTGCTTAATTTTGGCAAAGCATAGTTGCTCTCCCTTAGCTTACATTTTTATCAATTTTCTTTTGTTAAGTGCCCCACTTGTTAGTTAACAGAAGACCAGGATTACTTCACGTTTGGCATGGTGTGATGGATGCAAATGTTCCTGAAGTCTTGTGCATGGTTGGGTTGACATTACGTGCAATGTAAGCTGGAGTTTGTGGATGTGCGTAAGGATATATATTGGTGTATGTTCAGGCAGTACTAAGATCAGGGTGCAAGAATTTAAAATATGGGTTGTGACATAAATTTTACGTTGTCACAAATACAATTGCAAATATAAGTCTTCTATATGATTTTGTATTTTTGTTTTCCAACATTACATGACTGTTTTTTTCTTTATCCCATTATTTAGTTCTAAAATCAAGATTTTAAAACCAACAACCAAAGGCGGGGTAAAAGGGAAAATTTTAAGCACTTCTTTTGTGCCAAAGGCTTTTTTGGTGTTGTGCCATGCATTTCTAGTTGACTTTTATTGTATTCTCAAGCAGAAAACTGTTTCTGTTTTTTGTTTCAGGCAGTTAAATCTGGTCTTCTAAAAATTCTTTCCAAAATGGGCATCTCATTGCTTTCAAGGTAGTTGCCTTTTGCTTTACTATTGCTCACCCCTTTGTTTATCCTAGTGCTCAACCCTATGCCTATGCCTTGTGTTACCACTTCTTCAGTGGGGTACTAAATTTTTATCTTATTTTTATTTTTGTGGTTTTGTTTCTTTTGTTGAATATCCTCCTTACAAGTTTCCTGGTTTCAGTTATTGCGGTGCTCAGATATTTGAAATTTATGGACTGGGAAAAGAAGTTGTTGACATTGCATTTTGTGGGAGTAACTCAAGTATTGGAGGATTAACCCTGGATGAGGTAATTTAAACTGTAATATTTTAAAGAAAAGGTTTCTACCAAATTCCATTCATTTATGTATAACTTTATTGGTGTGAAATGGGCAAAATTTTGGTTTATTTTTGCATGCTTTAATGGATAGCCCAGCCAAAGGGAAAATAACGTTTGTGATCCAACTATTGTCCCTCAAACACAAGGGTCATATTTTTTTCCCAGAAATGGGAATGAACACAAGGCTTAAATTCCATATGACTTTGGAGGTTGACAAAATCTAATTAATCATAACAGTAATATCTGTTTACATTGTTTTTGCACTTGGATACTTATTTTTCACTTAAGACATAGCTAATCTTTGACTGCAAGTTGTCATTGAATTTAACAATTCTTTGTGGTTTTTTAAACACGTTATCTTTTGATATAAGATATGGCTTCTAGCAGTTGTTGTATGCAGTATTCCTGCAAACAAAAACATTAACTTGATAATATAGGATTGACCACCAAGCTACTAAAGAGGATCTGAACTGTACCTAGATTTCTAACTCACAAGCTGTACTTGCAAAAGATTATCTTGAATGCTTCTCTTTATGGTACAGTAAATCTAATGATGAGGATTCTTGCGCTTTAACTATTATGTTTTCATCATCACTGCTGTAACACTAACAGGTATATATAACATATATATATATATATATATATATATATATATATATATATATATATATAATGTCTTCTTTTCCTGCAGTTAGCAAGGGAGAGTTTATCATTCTGGGTAAAGGCTTTCTCTGAGGATACAGCTAAAAGACTTGAAAATTTTGGATTTATACAATTCAGACCAGGAGGTATCTCATCTTCTTGCACATGTTTATATTTCCAAATCAATTGTATTTGGTAAAGTTTCTTGTAAGCTGTGCAAATGCGATTGATAATTTCTTTAGGGTGCTAACTAAATTTATCTATGCAACTGGATAATAGTACATGTAAAGTTTCAAAGCCAAAAGAATTCCTGGCATTCTATTGTCGAAATGTTACTTTTTTCTGTGTGTCAAGAAATTACTAAAACGTTTCTTTCTCATTATAGGGGAGTATCATGGCAATAACCCGGAGATGTCAAAATTGCTCCACAAAGCTGTCCGACAAAAAAGTGAAAGTGCATATTCTGTGTATCAGCAGCATTTAGCTACCCGACCTGTGAATGTGAGTTGCCAAGGAAACATTTTGCTTTTTCCATGACTATGTTTTCTAAAACTTTGCAACTTCATTCCTTGCTTGCCCAATCCAATTGGCACAATAAGGGTATACACGTATGTGAAACTGATAAACTAATGGAATTTACTACAATTTTATTTGCCTTGATTTAGGGATGAGATATGGCTATTATAGACTATTAAAACAATTAATAATTGACTGACAAACACTATTGTCTTTATTCCATATATCTCAAGGTATTTATACAAGATACCTAGACCTATTTAAGGTAAGCCAACTATACATTACAAATATAGAAACAATTACAGGAAATAATTACAGTTATAATTCCTAAATATGTGCAGCTATATATGCTAAGTCTCCCCCTCAAGTTGGTGCATAGATATCACACATGCCCAACTTGGACAATGATGCATAAAATGGTCCACTAGTAACAACATGAGTCATTATGTCAGCCAGTAGCTTTGCACTCTTAATGTACGGAACCTCTATCATACCAGAATCCAGATTATCCTTGATATAATTCCTGTCAAGTTCAATGTGCTTAGTTAGATCATTTTGAACTGGATTGTTAGCGATCTCAATAGCTGCTGTGTTATCACAATACAGTACCATAGGTTTCTTTGGACCAAACCCGAGTTCTGTCAAGAGAATTTTTAACCAAGCAAGCTCTGTGGTTGCATGATGAAGAGCCCTGTATTCAGCTTCTGCACTAGATAATGACACTACCTTCTGTTTCTTACTCCTCCAAGTCACCAAATTACCTCCAACAAATGACACATAGCCTGAAGTAGACTTTCTATCTAACTTAGAGCCAGCAAAGTCAGAGTCTGTGTAACCAACAATATCCAAGTGCCCATGTTTGGAGAACATACTACCTTTACCTGGAGAGGACTTCAGATAAGCCAAAATACGATTCACTGCATTCATGTGTCTATCACTTGGATTGTGCATAAACTGACTGACAACACTAACTGCATATGATAGATCAGGCCTAGTATACAACAACAAACTAAGCCTTAATCCCAAGTAACTTGGGGTCGGCTACATGAACCAACGTCAGGCAATGTGTGGTCATCCACATGAATCCTCCCTCGCCACTTTCTTCTATCGAACGTCATACTTTCATCCAAATCTAACAAAGATATATCTCTCTTAATTACCTCTATCCATATCTCAAGGTATTTATACAAGATACCTAGACCTATTTAAGGTAAGCCAACTATACATTACAAATATAGAAACAATTATAGGAAATAATTACAGCTATAATTCCTAAATATGTGCAGCTATATATGCTAAGTAAAACAATTGGCGAATATTCAAAGTAATGTTCTGAGTGTTAAAATTGCTACAGGTTCTCCGAGATCTTCTTGAGTTCAAAAGTGACCAATCCCCCATCCCAGTAGGAAGGGTTGAGCCTGCTTCTTCTATTGTGCAGCGCTTTTGTACAGGTGGAATGTCACTTGGAGCTATTTCTAGGGAAACTCATGAGGCAATTGCAATTGCAATGAATAGAATAGGTGGAAAATCAAATTCAGGAGAAGGTGGTGAGGTAATCTTTTCAGTTTTGTTTCATGATCTATTAACTGGCTTTTTCAATTTATTTTTTTATTATTGGTAGTTAATTCCACCATTGTTTAGGATCCAATTCGCTGGAAGCCACTGACTGATGTTGTCGATGGTTATTCTCCAACACTCCCACACCTCAAAGGTCTTCAAAATGGGGATACTGCTACAAGTGCCATCAAACAGGTTAAATATCTATAATCAAGCTTCGACCACTGTTTGTCTCTTCATTACCATTTTTTTTTTTTTTAATGAGGAAGAGCTCTATGTGACTCTTTTTTTTTTCCCGCAATTTGCAGGTTGCTTCTGGTCGTTTTGGTGTCACACCAACTTTTTTAGCGAACGCTGATCAATTGGAAATTAAAATTGCACAAGGTGCAAAACCTGGTGAAGGTGGCCAATTGCCTGGAAAAAAAGTTAGTGCTTACATAGCACGACTAAGGAATTCAAAACCTGGAGTTCCTCTTATTTCTCCCCCTCCACACCATGATATCTATTCTATTGAAGATCTAGCTCAGTTGATTTTTGACCTTCATCAGGTATATAGCCATAGGACAGATAATACGTTATCTATTTATTCATATTTTCTGAATTGTGAGTAAAATGTATGTCTAGTGCCGTAGTGGTCAAAATTTTCATCATTCTAATAAATGAACAGGTCAACCCCAAGGCAAAAGTATCTGTAAAGCTTGTAGCAGAAGCTGGCATTGGCACAGTGGCTTCTGGGGTTGCAAAGGGTAATGCTGATATTATACAGGTATCAACAAGCAGCCTCCTGTCTTTCTGCTTGTCAAATGATATTCTGCATCCATTTTTCTTTGTCGTTTTACCTGATTTTGCTGAATTCTTTTAAGATTCAGAATAGATATCTTGGAGTTAACATTAACTTGACCTCTGATTTTAATTGAAAAAGGATCATATTTACACTGAATCATTAAATAACTTGATCCATATGTCTGTGATTCATTTTGTGCCTAGAAAAGCAAGATTACTAGCAGCATGTGCCTGTTGAAGTGTAAACTACTTCTCCAACTTCACAAACATTTATTTTTTCCAGTTCTATTGGGCATATAAATTAACATAACTCCAAGTGTTTAGCACAGCAACCACTGCAGCCCTAAGGCAGAAAAGAAAAGGCTACAACAGTGTATCTGGAGCTAAGAATTTTGGTTAATATGTAAATTCTGATTGAATTTCTTGACGAAGTCCTCTTCTGGTCTGTCATATTCCTCAGTATCTGATATTTGAAGTTCAGATAGGTTAAACTTATATCTGGAAACCTTTATGAGGTTGGTGACAGTTGTCACTTGAGTATCTATTGTCAACTTTGTTATTTTTCCCTACCCTAATGTTATAATTTAAATAGGCTTATTTTGATGGGGAAAATTGTTTTGTATTTCTGCTTCTCTTTATTCAGTTTGGAAAAAGTTCTGAGGTCAATCTTTGCTATTATATTTTCTTAAGTTTTTGTAATTCAAACTGGTTTCTTTGATGACAGCATCTCCCTCTTTCCTGTTTATTTATTTATCTGAATTTTTCGCTTTTTAGATATCAGGACATGATGGAGGAACTGGAGCCAGCCCTATAAGTTCCATTAAGCATGCAGGTGGTCCTTGGGAACTTGGACTAACTGAAACACACCAGGTTTGCATAATAACTCCTGGGCTGAATAGAAAATGATATTCCTCCTTTTCCATGAAGAGGATTTTATATTGCCCTTCTGTTTCTTTTGTCATTTTCCCCCCTCTCCCTGCAGACGCTTATTGAAAATGGGCTCAGAGAAAGGGTCATCCTCAGAGTTGATGGTGGCTTCAAAAGCGGAATGGATGTTCTAATGGCTGCAGCAATGGGTGCTGATGAGTATGGATTTGGTTCTGTTGCAATGATTGCCACCGGTTGTGTCATGGCTCGTATCTGTCACACAAATAATTGTCCAGTTGGTGTTGCCAGTCAGGTAAACATATTTGTGTGATGCATAAATTTTTTCTCTCTGATTTCTGGTATTGATTCTCATGACCATAATATTTCTCAAAGTTTGAATCCAATTTTCTTTAGAGAGAAGAATTAAGAGCTCGTTTTCCTGGTGTGCCTGGTGATCTTGTTAACTACTTCTTATATGTTGCAGAGGAGGTAAGTTTTGCCCTTGTGTTCTTAGTGATTAACTTACTATTTCACCAAAATTCTTAGTAGCATTCCTACTTTGGCATGGCTTTACAGTTTCCTGATTATCTTTTGGCAGGTAAGAGGCATGATGGCGCAACTGGGTTATGATAAGCTGGACGATGTTATTGGGCGCACAGATCTGTTGAGACCCCGAGATATATCATTGATGAAGACTCAACATCTTGATCTTAGTTATATTCTTTCAGTATGGCTCCAAAAATTACCATTTTTGCTGATGGTTTGGCAATACTTTTTA
Source organism: Voacanga thouarsii (assembly GCA_026120185.1). NCBI lineage: Eukaryota > Viridiplantae > Streptophyta > Magnoliopsida > Gentianales > Apocynaceae > Voacanga > Voacanga thouarsii. The sequence continues at coordinate 2,065,122 of JANUWF010001287.1, read as the reverse complement.
GTGCTTTTGTCATGATGGTTTTGTTTCCCATTTCTAGAGTGTTGGTTTACCAAAGTGGAGCAGCACTGAGATCAGGAACCAGGAGGTTCACAGCAATGGTCCTGTTCTGGATGATACATTGCTGTCAGATCCAGAGGTACAATCATATTGTATATATGATTATTTTTCAACCACTAGAGCTTATAAGCTTTTTTTGTTATATTAGGTGTTTATGTCTCCCTTTTTACATACTGTAGTCATTTACTTTGATTCATACTTCCAAATGAGTAATGTTATTGCGGATTGAATTCATATATTTCTGAGAGCATTTTTTGTGCTGCTGAATTTTCATTTAGAGAGGAATCTGTCTATGCAAGCATTTGATCAACTTTCTTGTTCCTACATTTTTCAAGTACATAATTTAATATATATTGTACTCATGAAAAATTTCGGTTTTCTGAAAGTTGCTATTTTGTTGATATGCCTTTTTTCCCCCTGTTTTTTGTGTAGATTTGTTTCCTGACACCTATATATTCTTTTCACTTGTACAGATATCAGATGCAATTGAGAATGAAAAGTTGGTAAACAAAACTGTACCAATCTACAATGTGGACCGTGCTGTTTGTGGCCGTATTGCAGGTGTAGTTGCAAAGAAGTATGGGGATGCTGGGTTTGCCGGGCAGCTCAATATCACGTAATGCCTGCTTAATAAGATAGATATTCTGCAATATTTCATTTAGACTTACTCTCAGATCAATTTTTTAATTATGAAGTTCTGATGCAGATTCATGGGGAGTGCTGGGCAGTCATTTGCTTGTTTTCTCACCCCTGGAATGAACATCCGGCTTGTAGGGGAAGCAAATGACTACGTGGGAAAGGTTTGTTGACCAATTATTGCCTATCAATATGATTTGCCAAGCTTGAAATGTCACCGACTGTGTATTATGATAAGAGGAATTAGCGCCTTAAGGCTAAGCAGTTTTTAATTCTTTCTTATTTTTGTTTTTAAATTCAAAGTACCAATTTGATTTTACTCAGGTGGCTCATCAGTTTTTCCACTTATGTCTCCAGTTGATATTTAGTTATTGCATATTACTCACTACTACCTTTCATCAATATTATAAAGCTTATATTTATCATGAAGATATCTGATTCTTTAAAGAAAGAAAGGTTTATTAACAAGCTCCCAAATAGGTTATGGCCATCACTCTTGTGCTTATGTAGCATTTACTTTACATCCACTTCAGGGTATGGCTGGTGGTGAATTGGTTGTGACTCCAGTTGACAATACTGGATTTTTTCCTGAGGATGCCACAATAGTGGGAAATACCTGCTTGTATGGCGCTACAGGTGGTCAAGTCTTTGTTCGAGGAAAAGCTGGGGAGCGTTTTGCAGTGAGAAACTCACTTGCTGAAGCAGTTGTAGAAGGCACTGGGGATCATTGTTGTGAATACATGACCGGGGGTTGTGTGGTGGTGCTTGGAAAGTAAGAGCCTTCTGTTTCTAATATTTTATTTGCTTGGTAACATATTATTTACTTACTCTTGACCCTAACAAAATTATTGGATCTTACTTGCAATAGGGTGGGTAGAAATGTAGCAGCTGGAATGACTGGAGGTTTGGCCTACATTCTAGATGAGGATGATACTCTTATTCCCAAGGTTTGTGATAGCAAACTTCATTACCAACGTGACTGTGCTTGTAGTCTCTTTGCTTTTGGATAATTAGTGTCTGGGCCACTTAGTGTTATAATGTCATTCCCCTCGCTCATATTTTCCTTGTGAATTGATTTTTGATTATGGAGGCACCTAGTATTGCTAAGCAGTCATAGTTGTTTTGCTTATGAGTTATGAAGAACTAGTATCTGGCCACTTCAACATGCTTCTTCCACTTATCTTCCCCTCATATCTTCCACTTAAATGTCAAAAGCTTATATAACGGGAAACATTATCCCTTTTGTGCATCTTTCAATTGTGTTTCTTCATTGCTAATCGACTTGTTAGACCTTCCATTCTGCCACTCATGGACACCTCACTTCCGCACCACCAATTGTACAACTTGACTCGCAATTCAGCCTTTGATGCCTTCCAGAAAGTCCTCAACAGTTGCCAACAAAATACACTTGTGATCACGAAAACATAATTAAGTGCTGAAAGTGAAATAGTGAAATAAGAGAGGTATAAATAAAAAAAATGGAGAAGTTTCAAGGCCTGGTCATATGGTTTTGCCCTTTGGCGAAAAAGCGGAACTTTTGAAGTTCTCTCTGGTGGCTTTGACTACTTTCTTGCCCTTGCCCCTTAATTGATATTTCTTCTCATAGGTGCTTCATTGTAATTGTTTTTGGCTCCTGGGTGAATGTGAAATTGTAATAGGTGAACAAGGAAATTGTGAAGATCCAGAGAGTTGTTGCTCCAGTTGGCCAGATGCAGCTTAAGAGTCTCATTGAGGCCCATGCTGTAAGTTGAAATGATTTAAATGCATGGATGTGCACAATTACACCTTGCACAGAGTATAAGCTACAAATTTGGATTCTTGAATGAATTGGTGTTTAACATGTCCGTTATGCAAGTATCTATGTATATGTATTACTAAATACAGCCATCTTTTTATGCGCCTACTTCTGTTCAGGAGAAAACCGGAAGCAGCAAAGGCGCTGCCATTCTGAAAGAGTGGGACAAATATTTGCCACTCTTTTGGCAGCTGGTTCCACCTAGCGAAGAGGACACCCCGGAGGCTTGTGCTGAGTATGAGCAAACAGCTGCCAGTCAAGTGACTTTACAGTCTGCGTAGAAGACATCCCTGTACAGCTCATGATCAACTATTTCTTCGGCAGCTGCAGCCATAGTCCCTTTAAAGGTAGAATTGTATACAAGATTTGTTCTGCAAACGAGATTCCCAAAGATGAAAGATTGTGCAAAGGAAGATCATCATCGCATAAAAAGGCAGACGCCACGATCTTTATCAAACAATGGATCTTCTAACAATGCTTGGATCAGTGGGTGTACAGTGATGGCGGGTATACTCCAGATTCTAGATGCTGATTTTTCAGAATCTTCAGTGGAGTTTATGTTCTTTTAACAGATGTTCATCACTTGAAATCTTCCAATCTTAAAGCATGAAATGTAAATATTACATGGAAAGCTTCCTTCCTCTCATCTTTCCATCTTTCATCTCTAGTAATCTGAGAGTCTTCTACATCAAGTACAATAAGTTGTAAATGTAATCGACATGAAATATACATCACAATTTTCCATTACCCTGATTATTCAGATTCTGTAAACAAAGATTTGCTATTTGGTATTGTAGTCTTCATATGCTATTGACAATGTATGTCCCATTTCCGTTATTATGTAATCTATCCCTATAATAGATGGTAAAAGAGTTACTTGGGCAACAAGTAAATGAATATATTATCACAATTTGAATACTTTTATAGGTTGAATGCTTATTTTTGCTCATGAGTTATGAGTAAGGCATTAAATCCTTAGGCTATTACTTGAACAGGCAAATCTAAGTTAGGATAAAGGATTCTTTTGAAGATGTACAAAAATAGCTTAATTATTAATGTCCCAAATCGTTTTATTTGAGAAAAAGTAAAATCTGCTTACCAATATGGCAAATATTCTTTACACAACCTTATAGGATTGCCCTTCCGTCATCTTGAGTTCAGTTCTTTGTTCAGTTCTAAAAGAAGAGAGATGCTATTATATGTTTCTTCTGCAAAACAAAATCGGGTTTGATATTTTATCAAAGTTTTGAAAATCGGATCGGTCATCGAACCGGTAAAGCAACATGTTTAATGGTTCATAAGTTTGATTGAGTCTGAATCGGAATGTAATTAAATATATTTTTTAAATATTATTTATTATTATATATATCAAAAAAATAAAAATAAATAAACAATATAAAAAGATATCTCTTAAAACTAATAGATTTTAAATAAAAACAACTTAGTTATTTGTCAAAAAGGTCTAAAATATAAAAATAAATTTATTTTTTTTAAAAAAAATTAAATTGACCAATTTGACCGGTTTATATTTGATCGGTTTGACTAGTTCTTAACCAATTTTTTTGTTGCCGAATTATAACATAGAATCGGATCGGATCGGTGATTGATTTTCGATTCGATCGATTAAACCAGCTAGTCCAATCCGACTTTCAGAACTATATATTTTATTAATGCGTTTGTCTTTTGTGACACTACGGTTCAAACTAGTTATTGGCACGTGGTAGGGCTATAGACTGTATACGAATATGCAAGTGTATAATATTTTCTTGAATTATTTATCGATCATTTAGTTAGATACAGCTAATTGACCTAGAAATCATTCTTTTTTGGGGGTTAAATAATAATAATAATAATAATAATAATAATAATAATAATAATAATAATAATAATAATAATAATAATAATAATAATAATAATAATAATAAAAAGTCAAGACTATTATATTCATAATAATTCTCATATATATCTTTCACTATAACAAGGGAAAAAAATTGAGAAAATGAAATTTTCTCATAATAAGGATAAAAATTATATATATATATATAAGGAGTCGCAGACGGTTGTTGATGTGGTAGCGTCATTGTTGACACTAGGCAGACTACAAAGAACAGAAGCCATCCATACTTCTGCCCAAAAGTGTTTTCTCTCATTGGATCCTAGAGAATTTGGGTTTGATAGTTTACTGAACAAAGTGAAGGAGATCATGGAAAGCTATGAGATTTGAAGGCTTCCCAAGCTGCCAAAGGTGTTATCTAAGTGCTAGATTTATGCTTTCTTTTACTATGACAAATTACAAACTATGACAGACTGGATTTAAATATTAGTTAGACTTACATGCCTAATTGAAAGGCAATTTTTTGCCCCCTTTTACTGACCTTTTTGGTTGTTTCGCTGGATGTATATGATGTTTTGAGGACCACATATAGCATTTTTATCTTGCCTCTTACTTTTATTGTTATTTTGTGAGACACTATTATCTATTCACTGATTTCATGTATTTTGTCACTATATGACCTACATTATTCCTGTATCTCAACAATATTTATATTTTTGGTTGTATAACAGGGTACCCAAGATTTTGCAAGAGAATGATGTCAATTCAAGAGAAAGCATTTACAATCATAGATGAAGTTTTTAAGAGGCATGGTGCCACAGCCCTTGATACTCTTGCCTTTGAGTTGAGGGAGACTCTTATGAGTAAATATGGAGAGGACTCAAACTCTTAGCAGAGATGAAGTATGTTATTCGTTTTCTATTCATTAGTCTGAGTTGAAGTCAGCTCTCTTAACATTTTTCTTGCTTTATTGTTTATTTTGTTGAATAATTGGTTAATAGTTGGAAAAGGCTGCGGCGGAAGATATGGAGACTTTCAATGAAGAATGGGAGGCTGTTCTTGATGTGTATGCTACTTTTACTTTAGAGCTATACTTTCCAGTAGTTTTTCAGGGATAGTGTTTAGAAGTTGGCCATTTTTCAGTTTGGACATTGCATCACTTCACTGGACAATATTAATTTTGTTTATTTGCATTCTTTTGAGAATACGAGCATGGGTGTAGTTTTGAGTTTATGCACTTTGGTCTTTCTATTTGCCATCAATGCCAACAAAGCAGTTGAAAAATGTTACTGTTGGTTAGACATTAATATTGCATATGGTTTACACTTCTTGTGGTAAAAAGGCAAAATCATTCGCTCACACAGAATTTTTATATCCCGAGCCTTAATAGGATATGAGGCCTTAAATTACGATGACTTAACAATTTTCAGACAGAAAGAACAGTGGCAGATGCCTACAATAATGACCCAGCCCCCACTGTTGGGTGAGATTCAATTGCGTGTAGGGAGGTCATGGGGCCTGATTCAAGGATACAACTTGCTTGTTAGCAGGCAAGGTTACGACATCTACACTGTTTATTTAAAATCCAGTACTAAATAACTTGTCTATTTGATCTTCGAAGTGCCAGACTATAATTGTTTTGGAGCCACACTTTAAGATTTTATATTTCTTTGTAGATTAATATTCCCATACATTTGTATTCTTCCATAAAGTTAAATGTGTGCCAGAAACAACACTATGCTTGGGACAGATGGAGTAGCAAACCAATGGATTATATGGGTACAATATTATCAAGATGATTAGCTTTTAGTAAAAATTAAAGTTTTTATAGATAATGATTCTTTATGGAATTAAAAACAATAATCGTGGTGGAGGCCTTTATGGGATATCAAAACTCTATTTTGTGATCGAACCATACAATCATTTAAATTTTTTCATCAAAACTCTATTTTCACAAATTATATAAAATAATATATTACAACATTGAATTTAGATGAATGTTATATATATAATAATAAAAATGTGTAGATTATCTGAATTTATTAGATTCTGATAAAAATTATCTAAATTTATTAAATTGTTATAGCACACAAATTTAACAATTTGTATAAAATTTATCGAATGTCACCCTTGAATCACACATTCTACCATCCCTATATTCTTATAAAATAGCAATTTAAAAGATTATTAGCTATTACCGGTTTGAAAAATCAAATGAGGAGGAAATGAAAAACTAAGAAGGATCCAAAACAGGTTAGGATAGAAATAAAGCTTTTGCGACGAAAGAAGATCATAAGCTAATATAAGAAAGTTGGTAATAAAACCTTGTTGAAAAATGCTTAAAAAAATTATTGTAGTTTATTAACAAAGAGCAAAGTTCATTGAAAAAAAAAATGAAAAGGCAAATATATAAAGAACGATTTACAATATCATCTAACATAGAGTTATTTATAACAATTAAAACTTCAATCTACTGTTAAAATAAATTATTCCTTTCATCCTAATTAAATTGACAATGACAAATTTGACACCTAATTTTATGTAAAAATAAATGTTAAAATATAATAATAATAGAGTATAATATAATACTCCATCCGTCTCCTTTTAATTGTTCATTTTAATTAAAATTTTTATCTCGTTAATAGATCAAGATAATATTAATTATTATTTTTCACAAATATTTATTTTAATAAATTGAATATTGTGTACTTGTAGTGAGAAATAAAAATAAATTAAATATACTTACAACATATAAAATTTTAGTATTTGATTATTCCTTAATAAAGAGAGATTCTTTGAAGGTAAAATAGAAAATATTAATTAATTAACTGAAAATTTTTATTTTTTTTTAAATTTGTGAATCGATTAAAATAGACGGATAAAAAAAACGGAAGGAATAAAATAAAACTAAAAATTTTATTAATATCACAATACTTTATATTTAATTTAAATATATATGAAATATAATAATTATTTTATAACATATAATATATTTAAAAAATATTTTATAAAAAATATAAAAATTTTTGAAATAATTAAAGATAATAAATAAGTTAATTTAATTAGAACAAAAGAAGTAGGACACAAATTCATTCCCAATAATCATAGCAAAACAACTGCGCACTTCTTTAAAAGCAAACTTCCTTTTTGAAGTCAATCAATGCTATAGAGAAAATAGAGTCGGCTTGTTAAGATTACAAAACCAACACCTCACTCACTCAGTGTGCCCTTAAAAAGATAAGAATTTAAGACTTTTCTATCTTACATAATAAAATCAATTCAAATTAATTTATTTAATACTCATTCTGTCTCATAATATAAATTATTTGACTTAATTTCATACGTATTAAGATTTTTAAAAATAATGTCACTTTATATTTTTTCTTCTTAAAATATCCCTATTTAAATGTCTTAAAAACAAGAGGAGATAGGAGAGAAAGAGAAAGAAAGAGAATAATAAATAAGGATAAAAATGTAAAAATAGTTTCAAAATCTCTTTGAAAAAGTTCCCAACGACTTATAATTTAAGACAAAAATAGTTTCAAACGATTTATATTATGAGATAGAAGGAGTAAAATGAGACATAATTCCAATGAAGAATTTATTATTTACAGCCTATATATATATAGGAGAACGGATCTTCACGTGCTAGGATCGATAGAGCTCGAGTGGAAATACACGGCTCGAAGCGCAGGATTTTGCAGGCTTTGCCGTACGTGTGGAAGCTAGCGGAGATCCAGGCATTATACAGTCAAAACACTCGCTAAACCGCACGTCCTCGTATGATATTAATTCTCAAAACCACCTAGTAAAGCTGGATTTCCATGTCCAAATACAGACTAGTTCATGAATCTCCATAGCCCACAGCAACTCCTACCCTCTCTACTCTTCCTACTTTTTCTGTTTCTTTTCTCTTTCTCTTTCTCTTTCCCTTACCAAACAAACAATTCATAACACGTTTCCCACGCGTCGCCATCATGGGAACTGCTCATGTTTTGCCACCAGGTATTACCCAATTGTCTTTCCTCGTGTACTCCGTCCAGCCCAAAGACCTCTCAAGAACTTGGTATGCGTCCCCGATGAAGATTTTGAAAATTTTCTTCTTCATCGGCTGCATCCAGGTCTGCAATCTGCATGCTATGTCATTCGGGTTATAACGATTTTTGACCCGTCTGACTGACAAGTTTTGCCTAAACATTTCTTGCAAACGTTAAACCTAGATGGGCTTACAGCCCTAGTCCCACATACATGACGCGACCCGGCGTGGTTCTCTATGTCCAAAGACGTGGAGTCCCGAATCCACCGTAGCATTACCAGTCTGCCGAGAGCCAGTCTGATTTCGCCAACTGTTGGACGGAAGCACTGCAAAGGTTCGCTGTCTATAGATAGGTAAAGACCTGCGTAAGCCTAGCAGAACCGCTAGTAAAGGCTGCCTTACGCGTTGTTTGTGCTGTTCAAATTTGGCCGTACTTCTCTCTACTTGTCATCTCAACCTTCTGTCAAAGCAGAGAGAATGGGTGGTGGTACTTGGTAGTAATTGAAGACAGAAAAATGTGGTGGCGGGAGTACTTGAAGAGCCAAGGTCTGTGACTTTACAGTTGAGGCGCAGTAAATGAAAATTAATAGGAGTAAACATCATCAGATTCAGAATTAACCTCTGAATTTATGACCGAGTCATATAGAAAACCAACCACTGGTTAGCTTAGATTTATCCCCAAGGCTTTTCTAGAACTACAAAATCTGAGGTAAATAGATGTGTAACAACACGGCTCGTCGTAAATTGATACTAATGCATGTCTTGCTTAAAGGAAGAATCTAATTTTGTAGTCACACTGCCGCAATGTAGATTAGATCACGGAATACGCCATTAAGAGGAAGAAGAATTTTATCTCACTTACCTCTATCAAATCTAGCTAGACTTTCAGTGATATAACGTAAGTTGATAGAAACTATACATTCAGCGAAGATAGACACAAGAGAAGGAAACAAAACAGCGGCACGTACATTGCACTTGGATCAACCGATTCCACTCGAAAAACTAGTAGCAAAAACCACTAAGGAGCTTCAAGTTCATCGTACACGGCTCTTTTTAGAACAAGAAAACTAATTACCCAAACTACAATCTGTTATCTGCATTAAGCGCCATTGACGAATCAATGGCCTTCATGACAGCTTTTACAAAGAAAAGAGCATTAGGATCAGAACCCGTTTTACACAGAACCTAAAGGTACATTTGGTGCTTGAGACGGCGAAAATGCCAATAGAACCAGGAGGGCCATGATCAAAACTGGGACGAAAAGAAGCATGAGGGGCGGCGGAGGAAGCGGTGGCAGGACGAGCGGCAACACCAAAAGTGAAAATGTCAACACAACCATGATAGCTATGGCCCTGAAACTAAAGTATCGGAACATGAAATCCTTGTACAAATTTCGATCGTTATTTACCTCTACTTTAAGACTTCGATTACTCCTATACATCATCATCTTCCTCCATGCAAACCTTGACTTGTTGATTTTTATGGCGGTGCACACGGGTCCGGTCAGACTTCAACGAAGGGCCATAGGAAGGAGAAGGTGGGTGGTGTGGCTGCTGAATGAGGAGAAGTAAAAGAAGCGGAGGGGAGGGGAGGAGAGGAGAGAAAGGGAAGAGTGGGCAGCGGCCTGAGGGGAAGAGGACGTGACTTGGGAGAAACGGAGTAGAAAGAGTTTGTAACGGGTGGCTTAGAACAAGCCGACACGTCACCTGACCAACCGAAAACGTAGTACCGAAGGAGCGACTCGATTCATCGTACCTAAGGGGTGTTTCGGTAAATGTAGTTAAGGCGACAATGAATATAACTTTTTCTTTGCCCACCACAACCGGCTACTTGTTGATTTTATTCATTCTCTGTCCTACTTGACTTGATGTATGGGTAGGTGTATTTGAATTGTATTTTTATTTTAAAAAAATTATCACATAATTATAATATATTTTATTTATTTTTTTTAGTCTCATCTTAAATCTTATGTAACTCTACGTAACACATTATAATTTTAAAAATTTAACTTAAACGAATTGTGATCTAAAATTAATATATTGATTATTTTGAGTAATTTTTTTATTATATCCAAATTTTTATATTTTCTTTTTCAATAATTTACAAAATTACTATACACTTTTATCATAAAAGAAAAGTGTAAGATTTGGAGAGTGATTAGCTTGTTCAATTGAAGGAAAGGAAAGAAGGGAAAGCGAAAATTTTGATCTTAGAATTTCAAAGATGTGATTGAATCCTTGATTTTATATTACATCACCAATAAATTTAATATAGAGAATGGAGAAAGGGAAGAATAACTGCATTCGAATATTGAATTTAGAATCTCTCTATTTGATAAAGGGTATTTGGATTGAGAGAAAAGAAAAGAAAGGAAGATGAGTAAAAGAGAGGAAATGAGATAAATAATTATTTATGATATTTGGTTAGACATAAAGAGAGAAAAAAAAAAGAAAAATTATATATATCGTTAATTTGGTGAAGGGAAGAAAAGGAAAAGGAAAAGAAAAAAAAATGATACTATTTAAATTTATATTTTTGTCTATTAATTTGATGTAATAATATTAAATATATTTTAGTCCATTTACTAAATATTCATTAGATGAGATTACCTCTCCATTTCTATCCAATGGAGAAGAGGTTGAAATTTTTATATTAAATTTAATTCTTTTCCTTTCTTTTTCTTTATAATTAAGAAAAACTTAAAACTCAAATCCTCCATTTCCTTCCGTTTCCCTCAATAATCCAAACAGAATTTTAAGTGACCGACTTGTTTCTTTTATAATCACTGCATTTGAGCTGGTCCTTTTATTTAACTTAAGAGTTTTTTTTTTTTTTTTTTTTTGGTGTGGGGGATACCTTTTTAATTGATTAGCAAATGCAGGAGAATTATAAAGTTCTTCATATTCGACAATGGATATACATGGTTTTGCCAGACGGTACATGTGTTTTGGATACGAGTTCTTGTTTTTATTTATTTATTTTGTAATGTTCATCAAAATTAAATTGACAAATTGATAGCTATGAACAGCCAATGATACTGAATTACAAGAATTGATCAGGTAGAAGAGAAAAATAAGTACTACTATATTCCTTGCATGCAAAGAAAACAGATACAAGGGTTCTTGAAAAGTCTTGCAAAACTTATTTATACATCTAAAAAAGGCCAGTGATGCTCAAGTTGATGGTAGAGTAAGAGAAAGGGTTGAATATGTCTCGGATTTGGTCTTTTATTTGGCATAATAACGTTAAAAACGACCATCAAACAATGAAAAAAGTGTGGAAAATTGTAGAGTGCATAGGGATTTCGTGAAAGTAAAATTTCCTCGCTCATATATGGTCATGGGTGGACTGGAAATAGGAGATGCGAGAATTGACAAATCACCGAGTAGTTGAGTTTTACCAATTCTAGGTGGAATTTTCTTTCATCCCCTCTCGTCCTGCCCCCCCTGCATTTCTACTGTGCTTGATATGAACTTACTTTACATCAATTTAGCGTGTTTTATTGAAATGGAAAAGAATCCAGAAAAATTTATTCAAAAAAATAAAAAGCCAGATTCCTGACCACAATTTTTTTCGTCACAGACATGATACAGCTCACGTTTTATACAGAGTTGAAGAAGATAAACAAGGACAGCAACGTACCATTTCAAGTCATTATTCATTGCCATTGATGAGGTGCTTTCTGAGTCTTTCAAAGGTTGATAGTCAGCAAGATATAAAGTAGCATTGATCGCTAGGAGCCAAAACCGAAATGTCTTGCTTATGGACATAAGCTTTTGTGCATCCGGTCGACTTCATCCTGATAGAGAATGATGGGACAAAGATATTGTATGAAGTTGATCTGAAAACGTAAGACAGCGAAAGGGCAAAGCATGATTAATGTATGACTCGAAGATCTTACTGCCATCCAAACCAACAACGATGGGTTTTTGGATAATGGTTGCAAAGAATTTTGAACATATAAATCCAAATTACTAGGAATTAGTTAAGAACGCATATTAAGTATATCTTCAAATTTGTTGTAAAAGAAAAGATAATTAAAACTGTTATTTCTACTCATGTATTAATATTTATCTTATACTGATTTTAAACGTTACAAGTCCATCCAATATTAATAATTCGCGTCTCTATTAATATGGTTTCCAAAATTTAACTATCGACGTTCTTTGTGAAAATTTAAAATTTTGTTACTTTAAGGGTAAATCTATATCGTTATTATATTTAAATTAAGAGTCACTTAGATCTATTTTAAGGGATTGATTTGAGATGAATTTTATAAAAAATTATTAAATATATGAGGCTAAATAGATTTAAAAAGAGAGTGTGATGAGTTGGGAGTAGATGATAATTTTTAAAGAATAAAAATATAAAATAATAATATATTTGAATTAATATAAAATTTTAATTTAGAATAAAAATGATAAATTTTTATGTAAATATAATCTAAATTTCCTCTTTAATGATGAGTTTAACTTTTGCTCAATTAACTAAACTCAAAAACAGAAAGTAGCTTTACAAAGAAAACATGAAACATTGCAGTTGTATGATCATAAGAAAAAATGTCGGGATCAGATCTCATTGACAATCAACAACCAAACTTTGAAAAGAAATATATTTCTTTACAAAATCCAATATTTATGCTCATTCATCCTGGAACCTTGTCTAGGTTCAGATGTTATGTTTTTTTGATGGGACAACATTTATGATAAAATATGCAGACATTGACATGGCTTTTGACTGCTGGGGCATTTCCATTCATCCTAGGGCTAAAAATCACAAAGTTTACTTACAGTCGTTTTCTGATGCTATTAATGGCCGGGACGAGAATTAGGTACAGTAATTCTTCTGTAGTCAGTGTCATCTCACTTTTCCACCCACTAACAAACCACCAAATAATCTGTTCAACTTTATTTTCTAGATGAGGCCAAAAATCACCGGACAATGCAACGAAAATATCCATGCATGAGGTAAGCAATCTGTATGCATGAATCTAACATATTAGTGATTACATCAAGAGTCAGTTCTCTAGAGGGAAACAAAAGCCAGCGCTGAGAAGATATGTGTTGATATGATCTTGTTTAAAGATTTGTGTTTTACGTACTCCCAAGACATATCGAAATAGGAAGGTAATTCATCAACAGTGTGCATGGCAATCATTTGATGAACACTCCTATTTCTCGACTTTCCTGCGTGGTTTCTACCCAATAATTTGCTGCAACCCAGCTGGAGAGAATATCAGAAAGAAATAGTAAAAGACATAAAAATGTTTGCATGATGTTTACAGGCAGAATTTAGGTGGTTCAATTTGAGAAATGAGAAAACAAGAATTTCCTGGTCTTAGAGAAGAATGTTCCATATTTGACAAAGCAATGAGAAAGAAGAAGTTCTTGGCCCCTTGGTTTCGAATTCGAGTCTAAAACCTGTTGTAGGCTTTGGCTGAAATAGTCAGCTAGTGGCAATAAACAATATACAAGTATCTTGTTTATATTTAAACACTTGTCTAGTTGTGTTGCCAATAAAAGAATCCATGGACCAAAGCAGACAGAAAGAGAATTGCTGATTTATTTCCACTTGAATGCGGTGCTGGATTGTGCATGCACCGGAGCAGAAAGTCATGAGAGTAATCATATTTTCAGCGGAATGAAGGAGCACCTATGAGTTTTATGCAACAATAGCTATTGGCGTGTTAGTTGGATGCAATTATATTATTTGCCCACTTGGCTTAAGGCTCAATTTTCGTACGTAGACAATAAGGGTTCAAATTCTGTTCACTCCTTTATTATTTCCCTAGGAAAAAAGGTACTAGTACTGCTTAGAAGGAAGAGTTAATGGAAAGGGTAGCCATCCTTGCCATCTCATATTAGTGAAAGCAATGGTCATCCAGAAGATGATCCCAAGAAACTGGAAACTTCTCAACGATATTTTCAAAAGGAAAATGACCCCACTTGAAAGGTGCCAGAAGGCCTCTCCCCTTGGTATGCAGCACAGCAGCAGGAGCTGAAAATCTAGCGTAACCGTGACCATTCATTCCCTTGGGAGAACTTTCATGGCAGTCAACGACAAAGAAACAAGTGCATAATTGAATTGTCCTTGATGATGCACGTATATACAGATGACTTCTATCGGGGTCAGAGAATATGATCTCTTACTAGTGCGGGGCAGCAGAGCTGCTAGGATACTGTTCTCCCCACGACTTATGGTAGTTAATTGTGGCTAAGGGTAGCGGAGAGTGGCCATTGTCACAATGTTACTTTAAGCTCACCGTACAATATGTATAATTATTATGGTCAAATATTGAGCCATTATCGGATCATTTTAAAGTAACCGAGAAGGGAGTGAGATTTTGAACTTTAGCACGAAATCCGATTATGAAATTATGCACTGTAATCAAGCTTTAGTTTTGAGAGAAGGGAAAAGGGGAAAAGGCATAGACCAACTAAAGACAAAAACCACAAGCTAGCTTGGTCTGGTATAATTTATTCCCAGTAAAGCTGGAAGCGTTCCAATACTGTGTGTTTGATGTTTGATCCTGTAGGGTTTCTTATGACTAATTGTCTTGTTCTTTCCCTACTTGATTTTTTCTGATCTTCTATTGCGTCTGTCAAAGCAAACTTATCAGAGAGGCTTCATTTTTTAGTGGCTGCACCATTCATTCATTTGAAAGCCTTAAGATATGGGGGATGACTTCTTTGGATACGATTCAATGCACATTCTCAAGGTACATTTTTTGGACAATGGTTCTACCCAAATCCAGTCCTTTTCGTTCCCCTTTTGGTGTTTGAAAATCACTCCATCAGTGCCTTTGCTAACCATAATTATTGGCTTAGCTTATAATTAAAGATAAATTTCGATGTGATGTCACACTATTATTTAAATTGTACAACTTTATCCTTTTATTATTGACATAAGTAAATAACGATTGGATTGAAATAAGTTTGAGTGAATATAATAAAAAAATTATTAAATATATGGAGTTAGATGAAATTCAAGATGAGTTACTAAAATATAATATGATGAGTTATCACTATACGATAATTTTAGAAAAACAAAATTTATTTAAACTATTTATTATTTTAAATAAAATTAAAGTTTTGGATTGGAAATGAATTCTTCCCAATTACACCGCGAGAAAGACTTGTAATTTACTATAAGAATTTAACGTCCCGATTAATAAAAAATAAATATTTTAATATAATTATTTAATTATATCATTGTCATTTAATAATACACATAAATTATAAATTAAATTTTTATCTTTTAAAGATATTATCATATAAACATTTATTATCAATCTGTATATATAAACATATAAAGCATTATGATCCCAATATCCTAAACTCTTTCTTGGCTAAAACATCTTTTTCATTAGTTGATATATATCTTTATTATTTTCTAGACAAGACTCCACTCTAATATTAAAAATACTTAAAATCTTTTAAATTTTTACTAATATCAAAATTTCATTATGTAATAATAATACAAAGGGTTAAGATTGAAATATGATTTTTATTAAATTAGTTAGTTATCAAAGTAAAATTTTTATGAATAAAAAAATAATTTAATTAAATTTCAATTATTTATATTATTATTATGTAACGTATTTTAATATTATTTAAAAATTACAAAATTTTCAATATTTTTTAAAAACTGGATAGAAACTATTTCCCCGTTTTCTCGTCCAAGGGGACGATCTACTGTAGTGAAACAGCAAAGTTTCCCGAGTAGAGTAATCATCAATTTTAGCGTGGCATCTTCCTGCAAATGCATTGAATAGAATCCGTGTGCACAGAACAGCTGATAAAGACTTAAGAGCAAGTGATCGATGAACAAATTTACAATGATTTGCATATTCCATACATTGAACATTGAAGATTCTGAACTCTGTCAAAGGACAGTTCGTTTTATGGCTAGCATGTTACGAAAAGCAAATAAGAAAAGAAAGAACCCTGAGTACAAAATGAAAGGACAATGTGGACCTTCCGCCTCAGCCCAGTTGGTCGTGTGTGAAATCCTTATGACCTTTCAGGTTTTGAGATAGAATCTAATCAGAAATATTTATTGGCATTTTGAATTTGTCGATCACTACGTCCTCATCAGGGCACAAAACTTTCCCTATTTTTTTAAATAGTGACGGCAATTTTCTCCCGACTCACAAAGGATAATGTCCAGGAATCCATCTGTGCAACCAAGCATACAGAGTTGGAATAGTTCTACTATTTGAGTTTGCTCTTTTCATGCAAGGAAATAATTAAACGCATAGAATCAAACCTTAACCTGAATCGAGGTTTCACTTTCTTGGACATATGATAAGTTTAGGAGTATTGTGAAGAAGGAAGAAAATGTTTTTGATACATGTGGGACTAGAGTATGAAAATGTATGTGTGTACTGCTGAGCATGTCGGAATATTTGAGAGCAGACCAAGTTCTCCTCGAAAACCCTCTGTGATTCATTGCTTGTCCAAAATTAAGTAGTTGACATCAACATCAGGAGAGCTCGATATTGTATGAAGGGAAAATGAATTTAGCAGTTTATGTTCAAAAGAAAAAGTGAATTTGAAAGTTAAATGATAAAAGTGAAACAGAGATTAATAAGTAAATGAAGAAATTAAAAGGTGAATTTGAACAAAATATAAGTAAATGAAGAAATTGGAAAAAAAAATGATAAGAGTGAAACAGAAATTCTCAAGTAAACGAAGAAAAAGAAATGATAAATGAAGAAATTAAAAAGTGTATTTAAACAAAATATAGTAAATGAAGAAATTGGGGGAAAAAAATGATAAAAGTGAAACATAAATTATTAAGTAAACGAAGGAAAAAAAATAATAAATGTAAAACAGAAATTAATAAAGAAGATGACAATGGCCCATGCAGGTCTCGAACCTGCGACCTTCGCGTTATTAGCACGACGCTCTAACCAACTGAGCTAATAGGCCATACATTTGTAGATTTAAAACAGTAGAATTATGGAATAGTGGTTCGTTAAGTTGGCCTCTTTTCCGAGGAAAAAGAATATAATTAGACAATAGTTTAAATTATTATTTTAGTTGCACTGGTATTTCCAGAGGAGAAAGAAATATGTCTCATCGTTTCTTGTGAGCCGAAATCATTCCTTTTATTTATTTTTTCTTTAAACTATAGAAACAAATTAAAAGAGTAGAACTTAAAACAGTATAAAAATAAATATATTCGAAATATTATTTTATTTTTTTTCTAGATGAAGTATATATTATTTAAGTTAATTTCAGATGTCTGCCGCAAACGAAGTCTACAATAAACTCTTAAAAATACTTTCCTTATATCCTCTAATCGAGAAGGGTCTTGATTTTTGGAAATAAAGAGGATGAATTCTGATATTTCAAGAATCCGTCCTCATTAATTATACCAAGAACATTCATTATATCACCTTACCAAAAAGGGGGGGAAAAGAGAGAGAGAGAGAGGAAATACTATTATTCACGTTTTCCCGTATAGAATCTGTGATCTAGACTGGGCATTTGCATTCAAGTTCAGTAGGACAGGAATGAAGAAGAAAGGGGGGACAAGGAAATGTGCTGGAAGGTTTAAGATTCTGGGAAATGTGTTTAAGGTTGTTGGTTGGTGTTGGTTGGGGCTTGAATTGGGCAAGTAAGGTTGGTGCTTTTTTTAGTATGAGGAGAAGTTTGAAGGTTGAAATCTTTGTTGTTTTGTTACTACAAACTCATGCACCATGTTTCAGAAATGGGATAGGATATGCATGTAAAAGGGGTTGCTTCGTGGGCTCTCATGCGCAAGTTCAGTGTATTTTCCTTCGGCCGAAAACTCAACTCACATGACATTTGAAGAAATGAAAACCCTGTGACCCGCCAATGGAAGTGACATTACCAAACCCATCTCACATTTAAAAAAATCTCAATCCACTTAACACCCCTATCTTAGATTTAAGTGAATAAATAAAAAGATATAATATAATATATTATAAATAAATAAAAAATATAATAAAAATAAAATTTAAATTTAAAATGAGATTAAAAAATCTTTGTACAAAAATCAAACTCTCAATTAAATTAAATAAAAGACCAATCGAATCGATTTGCATTCATTGACCGGTCCCAAATAGGTTGGATTCTCGTCCACCCCTATAAACGAGTCTATGAAGATACTTGGGGCCACCTAATCTTGTTGGGCTGCCGTAATGTTAAAAATTAACAGTAGGCAGTCGTAGCTAGAAAGGTCTCCAAGCTTAGCGGAGCACTCCGCTAGGATTGGGTGAACTTCGCCCTATACCATACATTAGCTTTTGATCACACTAGCAATTCTGGAAACGGCTTAAGGAAATCTTCTCAAGTCACATATGGGCTGCTTCATTCACAGGTCCAATATAGGATTTTTTTTTAAATATTTTTTATTTTTATAATTCTGTCTGTGAATTTTATAGACTTAGTTTATAATACTTATTATCAATCTCAAATTCAGATAACGAAAAAAAATTGTAATAAGACACTTGTGACAATTAATGAAAAATATAGTCACAACTTTAATGTTAACCAATCTTCTAATTTTGTATTACTTTATGTAATTAACCTCAAATTATTTAAATCAAGTCTTAATTTGTTATTATATTTTTATTTTTGCGCAAAGAATATTTAGCATCACAGCCCACAAAACTGTTGCTTACTT
This sequence comes from Voacanga thouarsii, assembly GCA_026120185.1. Taxonomy (NCBI): domain Eukaryota; kingdom Viridiplantae; phylum Streptophyta; class Magnoliopsida; order Gentianales; family Apocynaceae; genus Voacanga; species Voacanga thouarsii. Next base: position 2,046,108 of record JANUWF010001287.1, on the reverse strand, counting down.
TTTTTGTTGAAGTTCTAATGATCAACTGTAAAAAGGCTTACCAAAATCTTCTACGAGAACATTAGAGCCAAAATTTAAACGCAATGGTTCTTCTTGCTTTTCGCATAGTAAGTTTGAGAGCTTCTCCTTCAACCCTTCCAGGTCCATAATTACTTGAGTTCCTTGAACCAGGAGATGCAAGTTATAGAAAACCCTCTCTTGAAGAGATCCGAAACTAGATGAGTCTTGTAAAGCAAACCCATCCTGCTCCAGACTCGAAAGAACTTGAGCAAATGATCCCTTGTTAGGTTTCATGGTGGATATCTGAATCATTATTTCCTTATCACTGAGTCGAGTTGCCAAAACAACTGATGAAGAGCCAAGAGCCTTGTCTTTTCTTTGTTTTTCCAGGTGACATGATGAATCTTGTAGCTCTGCAATCTTCTTCAGAAGACCTTCCTTTTTCTGTTGCAGTGATTCCAATTCCTTTTGCAGTTCCGGTATGTATTTTAACACACGGGAAACTGTAGCCGGAATACTTAATTTCATCTGTAAAATTAAACCGTTGTTGGATAATCAAGTACTAATTAATAATGCTACTGAAACTGTGGTATTCCACTCACTGTATAACAAGAAGGAAGTTGAAATTCTTACCATTTGATCCGCCTGTGGAAGCAGCGAACGAAGAGAAGAATACAAGCCATTAATTCTTTTACGACGATTGCGTTCCGTGGCGTTGTGATTAAGCTTCTTGATCGTCTTGTCTTCACCATTCGCAGGTGAGAAGCCGGTGAACTCCTCGTATCCAACTCCTTGCTGATCAAACGAGGGAGAATGAAGAAGTGAGTCTGAGGTTTCTGTTTCTCCAAGGATGCTCATGTTCTGTCCATGTATCGTCAAATCCTCCAAAGGCCAGCCAAAAACTGGCGGCAATATTCCAAGAATTTCTGTTTCCAGTGAGAATGCGCACATTGGGACGACTCCTTTAGAAAACAAAATGCGTTGAGCCTACAATACTAGAGAGAGTGTGTATATATAAATACCGAGCTCTATGCAGGCTTAAAATAAACTGCTTAGAAAAATATTTCGTGTAGGGAGGAAACGGAATTAATATTGGTTTCATGAAAGGGAATTTGGAGTGTATCTTGAAAATGAATTTAAGGGGAAAAAAAAATGTATCCATTATAAGAGGAAATGGAATAGTCCTTCACCAATAATTACTAGCTGAGAGTTATGTCGCAATTTTTCTAGTTTATTAATCTTTTACCTTTAAAAATGGAGATTTGAATACTGATATCTGAGGAGAAGAGTGATGCCACTCTCTATGTCATTCGAGGCTCTAACACATCACACTCCACCGCCCACACAGGCACGGGCATGTGAGAGGAAGAGATGATAGGGAGCAGCAGAAGCAGGAAATTGCGTGTGTTTCGTGTGGTTTTGCATGGCATGCACGAGGCAGGAATAGGTTTTTTTGGTATATAGCTCGAGGGGTCTGTTGCTCTGCGTGTGGAATCGTATTTTTATGCCCATAATTAACAACTTCCATTTGTCCATTATCCATCTCCCTCGTCTCTCCATCAAATATGTCTCTATGGTGTATGCATGTTACTTTAGGAAGCCAATGGTCCTTTTCTGAGGTTATTAAAGAAAGAATGATGACATTTCCTTACAAAGATATAAGAAAGAAGGAAAAGCTGACTTAGACTTCCTTTGTTTTTTTCTTTTTTGGAACATTAGGCATTGGTTGGAAAACACTGCCACTTTCCTCCATAAAATATTCAACGTAAAAACTAATTGTAGTATATATTTATTTATTAAAAATACTACACTAATAAATAGATCATTATTTGAAACTAGCTCAATTTTCCGGTAGAGTTTGTGTAATATATTAACTCAATCTGAAAAGTACCATTAAACCTAAGAGATAATATCGATTTAAAGTACAAATAGAGAAATTTTTTTCTCAATTTTCAAATTTGTATTTTTTTCAATTTTGATAGTTGGAAGTAGGTGTAAATTTACAACCATTTTTAATTTGATATTACCGCAACCATTTTTAATTTTTCCTTACAGAAAACGGTTCTTCTTATCTTAAACTATGGAAAGAAAAATTAGACCAAAAAGTATACCTAAAGACAGAAACTTTACCCTACTGGTACGCTGAGTTCACTCCCAGCTAGTGATCCAAAATCTTTGTCTTTGACGAAATCCCTGGCTAGTGCCATCGCTTGGTGAAAGAAGTCTAACCACTAACTGATTTTTTTCAGAGATCTGTAGTCTTGGCAGGGACTATTTAATATGAAAAGGAATGTAAAGAGATGCAAGACTTTAATTCAACCTTCGTCGGTTTACATATATTATCTAATAGGGAGTGAAATTTGAAGAGATTAAGAGTTTGAGTTGGAGATAAAGTTGTTATCAATTAATGTGTAGTGCATGTGAAGTTCATGTATTTTCAAAATGTTACGTGACAATGTAGGATAATGTCAGGTGAGTCTTCTACAATTATTTATATATATATATATATATATTGGATTAAAAGAATGAGAGAAAATTCGGACTAGGAGGAAGGCCAGCAGCCCACTTCCCTGGTATGGGCCAATTGAAGAGACACTTGTTTCCTTTAGCAGGCTCACGTCCTCCGGAGTTTCAATTCTATGAGCCCTGGATCTCCCCCATTGGTGCTTGGACCAACCCCACAATTGTGATCTATTTCAAGATTCTCATACTCATAACTTTCTTTTCTTTGTTTTAAAAAATATTGACGACTCTTTATTTCCATTTAGATTGGCTTTAAAAAAAATAACACTTTTCCCGGGTTTAATATATAAATTGCTTTGAAAATTCGTATGAGTTTTTTTTTTTTCCTCAAAAAATTTGCACAAAAAAGGAAAAAAAAAAAAGAAAAATGTTATAAAATTAGGGTAGTGTTAGAATAAAATCTACACACTACACACTAAGAAAATTCTAACTATTCTTTGCACAAGAATTTCTCTTCAAACTTCTCTCTTTCTTTCTCTCACAATTCTTTCTCTAATCTTTCTTTCACTAATCTTTCTTTCACAAAATAATGGTGTATTACAAGCTTAGAGAATAGCTCTATTTATAGAGCTCTAATTAGTGGATTATATCATGGCATACATCATCTTCCACTAATCTTAATTAGTGGTGTCTCCACTAAATGGTGGACATCCATAAAAATCTTCTATAATAATTCACATAAATCCATAATTAGTGGAGCCTCCACTAATTAATAAAGATTCCAATAATTCATAACACTCCCCCTTGGATGTTCATCCATTACATAAAGAATATGCCTCGTTAAAACCTTACTAGATAAAAACCCGGTGGGAAAAAAAATCTAGTGAAGGAAAAAGAGTACACGATTCTATATGTCTATTTATTGCTCTCCCTGATGAGATGATTCCTTTAAATCTTTAAACCGACGCATACCGATTTTATATCTCAACTTTTCAAATGTTGCAGTCGGTAAAGTCTTCGTGAAAATATCTGCGAGGTTATCACATGACTGAATTTGTAGCACATCAATTTCACCTTTCTTCTGGAGTTCATGAGTAAAGAAGAATTTTGGTAGAATATGTTTTGTCCGATCTCCTTTAATATATCCTCCTCGTAATTGAGCTATGCAAGTTGCATTGTCTTCATAAAGAGGAGTTGGAATACATTTGATTGATGATAATCCACAACTTTCTCGGATATAATGAATCATGGGTCTTAGTCATACACATTCTCAACTTGCTTCATGAATGTCTATAATTTCAGCATGATTTGAAGAAGTAGCTTGGAGATATCGAATGACTTGTTTAATTCCATTCCAATGTCGTCGTGTTGGTGAAGAACTAAATCTTGTTAATAAATTGACAGCAAAAGCAATATCAGGTCTTGTATTATTAGCAAGATACATCAATGCACCAATTGCACTGAGATATGGTACTTCAGGACCAATGAATTCTTCATCATTTTCTTGAGGTCGGAAAGGATCTTTATCCACATTTAATGATCGGACGATCATTGGAATACTCAATGGATGTGCTTTGTCCATATAAAATCTTTTTAGCACTTTTGTTGTATATGTTGATTGATGAATAAATGTTCCACTCTCCAGATGTTCAATTTGTAAACCAAGGCAAAATTTGGTTTTACCAAAATCCTTAATTTCGAATTCTCTTTTTAAATAATCAATTGTTTCTTGGAGCTCTTCAGGAGTTCCAATAAGATTAATATCATCAACATATATAGCTAATATCACAAATTTAGAACCAGATTTCTTAATAAAAACACATTGACATACCTGGTCATTTTTAAATCCCGCTTTCAATAAATATTCACTAAGACGTGTGAACCACATGCGCCCAGATTGCTTCAGTGCCATATAATGATTTCTCAACTGGATGGAGTAATTTTCACGAGGATAATGTTTATATACTTCGTGCATATGAAATCCTTCTGGGATTTTCATGTAAACATCATTTTCTAAATTTCCATACAAGTAAGCAAGTGACAACATCTAATAGGCGCATATCTATCTTTTCATGTATCGCCAAACCGATAATATATCTGAGTGTAATAGCATCAACAACAAGAGAATAAGTTTCATCATAATCAATAATCGATCTTTGTGAAAAACCTTGGGCTACTAATCGCGCTTTATATCGAACGATTTCACTCTTTTCATTGCGCTTTCGCACAAATATCTATTTGTAGCCAACAGTGTTTTACACCTTTCGGTGTTCGGATCTGCAGTCCGAAGACTTCACGTTTTGTCGTTGCATTTAACTCCGATTGAATCGCATCTTTCCATTGCGACCAATCTTTTCTATGCCAACATTCATCAATTGATATTGGTTCGGGATCATCATTATCCCGTGTAACATCAAGAGATATATTGTATGCAAATATATTATCAATAACAGCTTTCTATCCGATTCCAACTTCTACCTAAGTGGTATAATTGATAGAAATTTCAGTGTTAGTTTCATCAACTTCGGTTCTTTGTCATCGGTTCTCTCTTGGTCTTTATCATTCTTTTCTTCAATATGATCTTCGGATCATTTAATCCTCTTTTCTTTCGAGGATTTTTATCTTTAGAACCAAGAGGTCGGCCACGTTTCTGGCGTGTTTTTGACTCAGCAGCTATATGTATAATATTTTGTTCTGCTGGAACTTCAATTCGAATAGGAGCATTTATAGATGGAATATGCGATTTTGTAACTTTTCTGGAGTCAACAAAAGCGTCTGGCATTTGATTTGCAATGCTTTGCAAATGAATTATCTTTTGAACTTCAAGTTCACATGCGCTTGTGCGCGGATCAAGATAATTTAATGATGTTGTCAAAGCAAGATCCTTTTTATGCTGTTTTGGTTCTCCCCATAATTTAGGGAATAATGATTCATCAAAATGACAATCAGCAAATCTTGCTATGAATATATCTCCTGTCAGGGGTTCAACATATCTGATAATAAAGGGAGAATCATATCCAACGTATATCCCCTTTCTTCTTTGAGGATTCATCTTTGTACGTTGGTTTGATGCAATTGGAATATATACAGCACACCCAAAAATTCTTAAATGAGCAATATTTAGTTCTGACCCAAAAGCCAATTGCAAAGGAGAGAATTTATGATAACTAGCTGATCTTATACGTACAAGTGTTGCAGCATGTAGAATAGCATGTCCCTAGGCAGATGTTGGGAGATTTGTTTTCATTAATAATGGTCTAGCAATTAATTGTAATCGTTTAATCAAAGATTTAGCAAGACCATTTTGTGTGTGAACATGAGCTACAGGATGTTCAACATTAATCCCAATTGACATGCAATATGCATCAAAAGCATGTGATGAAAATTCACCAGCATTATCCAAACGGATATTTTTAATGTGATGGTCCGGAAATTGTGCTCGTAATTTAATTATTTGAGCAAGTAATCTCGCAAACGCCAAGTTGCGAGTAGATAATAAACATACATGTGACCATCGGGATGATGCATCAATTAAGACCATAAAATATTTGAACGGTCCACATGGTGGATCAATATGTCCACAAATATCTCCGTAAATCCGTTCGAGAAATGTAGGACTTTCAGCTCCTACTTTTACTGGTGATGATTTAACAATTAATTTTCCTAGGGAACATGCAGTACATGCGAATTTTTCTGATGTTAATATCCTTTTATTTTTTAAAGGATGACCATGTGTATTCTCAATGATTCTTCTCATCATGGTAGATCCCGGATGACCCAACCTGGTCATGCCAAATGCTAAAAGTAATAGGATCAGTAAACTTCTGGTTTACTCGATGATGAATTTCAATTGTACGTATTTTTACAAAATATAGACCAGTAGAAAAAGACGGCAGTTTTTCTAATACCGATTTCTTACCCAAATGCATTTGAGTAATAAAAAGATACTCAATCCCATTTTCCTCATTTGTTTCAACATGATACCCATTTCTGCGGATATCTTTAAAACTCAATAAATTTCTTTTGGATTTTGAGGAAAATAGTGTCTTATCAATAATAATTGTTGTTCCTTTAGGCAACAATATACTAGCTCTTCCGGAGCCCTCAATTACATTTGCACTACCGTTTATTGTATAAATATTTATTTCTTCCATTTTGAGATCAGAAAAATATTTCTCATTTTTTAGTAGGGTGTGTGTAGTTCAACTATCAATAATGCATACATCATCATTAACAACAACCATCTGTCTTCTGGCTTTGGTAACGGCAGAAACTCGTGCTTAGTCTTCTGGCTTTTGTACCGGTAGAGACTCGTGCTGATAACGTGTTATAAAATTAGGGTAGTGTTAGAATAAAATCTACACACTACACATTAAGAAAATTCTAACTATTCTTTGCACAAGAATTTCTCTTCAAACTTCTCTCTTTTTTTCTCTCACAATTCTTTCTCTAATATTGCTTTTACTAATCTTTCTTTCACAAAATAATGGTGTATTACAAGTTTAGAGAATAGCTCTATTTATAGAGCTCTAATTAGTGAATTACATCATGGCATACATCATCTTCCACTAATCTTAATTAGTGGTGTCTCCACTAAATGGTGGACATCCATAACAATCTTCTATAATAATTCATATAAATCCATAATTAGTGGAGCCTCTACTAATTAATAAAGATTCCAATAATTCATAACAAAAAAGAAATTTTGGTGAGTTGTCTTCCTCGTGTGACGTGGCACATTTTAAATGGATCACTACAACAAAAGCAGTGTCGCGGGTCCCGCTAGAGAGCAACCAAAAACCGACCCAAAATAAACACAGCCTGCAGCCGACGACGATTTACGCGAAGGAACAAATGGCGACAGCAATGGCGAGCGGTGGTGCCGGTGGCGGAAAGGTGTCGTTTAAGGTCACGCTCACCTCCGATCCGAAGCTTCCCTTTAAAGTGTATTTCCTAAGCTCGGTTTTCTCCTGCATCTCTCTCTTTTCCCTTTGCAGTTATTTTGCATCGGAAGCTCTCTTTTTAAAAATTTCTTGTTTTCTTTTTTGTTCTGTTTGATTAATTTTCAGATTTAGTGTTCCGGAAGCCGCTCCATTCACTGCCGTGCTCAAATTCGCGGCTGAGGAATTCAAAGTCCCACCTCAAACCAGTGCTATAATTACCAACGGTACTTGCTCTTTGTGTTTGCATTTTCTGCATCTGCATGTTTTTGTTTCGTTCGGATTATCAGTTTTTTATGAAATTAGAATACTTCTGAGCATGCAGCAAAAGATGCTAAGAGTCTAAGACGATAGATAGGATTCTTTCACCATGGATAATCTTGAATTTGTATTCGTATTGTTGGATAAACTATGATGATTCATACTAAGCGAATAAATACCCGTATCGAATAGCTGAATTCTGATGGGAAATAAGAGCAGTGGAGATGTAACTTCCTATGAGAATCTCAAAAATGATTCTTTAAGAAATGGTGAATATTAATAATACTTTATATGTGACTGTTCAACTACTGCAACAAAGGCAGGAACACGGAGGTTGAGCTTACTTAGAAAGTAGACCTTCAAATGTCATGTATTGCGGTGTGGCTGCATGAGAGTATTGATTCTTCTGATGGGTAGGTGCAAATCTTGGGCTTCAATTGATGCATAAGGTTGACTGTCACTTGCTTGGCATCTTTACTTGGTCATCATGAATTCCTAGATTATATTTGTTAGCTGTTTTTTTCTTGCTAAAGTAATTAGTTCTTTTGAATTTCATGGTGAGTTATATTATCTGTTAGAGATTAGCAGAAAAGCAGTCAAGAATTCTTAAAAAAGATTTGTGCATGTTCTGAAAATTCAGTAGGATGACAAAAAGTGAAACTAAGGACAAAAATGGAACCCTAAAAGGCTTGGATGAAATATGTTGTTGGGAGTTGATTCTAGTCTCAGGGTTTTAGTTCATCAGGTATTCCTTTTCTACTATGAGATGTAGTTGCTTTTCTTGGGTTATACTTGGAGTTGCTTTAGTATCAAAGTCCTTTGTGCAGAGTGGTGATTGACATGAATTTTCCCGTTTGAGAACCAATCTTTGACATCAAGAACCAATCATTGGCAAATGTGCATACTACCACATCTTTCATTTATTTATTTATTTATTTTACTTGTCATGTTTTCAAGTCAACTCTTTGGTAATTGGCTATGCATTACTTTCTAATTGTGTTAACCAGTTACTTCTTTCACACAGATGGTGTGGGAATCAATCCTCAACAAAGTGCAGGTAATTCTGGCATTCTCTGTCTATTTGTTTGCTGAATGAATTTTTCTCATTATTGGGCTTTCAGATTTATGTCTTCTTTTTTGCTTTTTGGGTAAGATATACCTGTACATGGTTGTCTGCTCTTGAGGGGTTATTTGGTTTTTTATGATCCATTTCTGTTATTGGTGTTAAAAGGTCAGCATCTGGTTAATCCTCAAATTGTCCTGTTAGGTGCATTAAAGGACTGATTTGAAGTTTATTTGTCTACAAAATCTTAGTTGTCCCCTCACCCCAGCTCTGCTGTTTAATATTTTACCTTCTAAGTTTAACCTTGGGATGCAAAATGGTCAAAGGTATTGCTCAAGATTGAGCAGAGCATGTGTTTTTACCCAAATAATTCTTAGTATGCTCTGTTGGGGCTGTCATAATTTGGATTTTTCATGTCGATGTCTGTGAACCAGTCTCTTCTTTTTTGCCTTTTCTATGCATAAACAGCCACATAATAAAGAGAAGAGAGTTGCATTTGCACTTCCACATTTTGGCGATGTGCTGTCAAATGAAAACATGTTGGCCAATCTCTTAACAAGTGTGCTGATTGCCCTACACTTCAACAATTATAACAAGTTTAGGACTTGAACTGGGAAGTCACTAGTTTTACTCGGTTGAGTAGTCCTAACATCTCACGGAATGTTACATAAGAAACTGAGAATCAAGTATTGTGTGGAACTAGCTATCTTTGTAATGGATTATTTTACATCTTGTTGAGCGGATACCCATTTTGTCTTGTATCCATGAACAAAAACTTGATATAAAAAGTGAGAATTGAGAACTAATCATCTGATCCACCAGGATTTTTGTAATTTTTTTCAACTTCTTTGGGTATGAGTTTTTCTCATTTTGCTGAAATAAATGGCAGGTAGTTCTTGATTAAATTTATTATATGATTAGTCCTTTTAGCAGGTGAATATCAGGAAATTGAGCTTTTTGGATGAATAGGGAAGAGGGCGAAAAGAGGAAGAATTGGTAGAAACTATTGTAAATAAAAAATAGAGATTGTGATATAATGATTGAATATAAATCTGCTTTAGTTGTTAAATGTACTTGTCAATAACTTGTATGTATTTTCTCTTTTCTTTTGCAGGCAATGTCTTTCTTAAACATGGTTCAGAACTGCGCCTAATACCTCGCGACAGAGTTGGTGCTCCTGGTCTGTTACTGTAATGTAATTTGGAGGATAACTTTCTACTCAGCTTTGAAAAAATAAATTTCCCATCCTTCGGTTGTAATACTTAGATTCTGACCTATAAACAAAGGCTGGGCTCTCAAATCCAGATTACTTAGGATCTTTAATTTCTATACAGGGGACTACCTAATGGAAGAATGTAGTCAAATTTACAGTTACTGGAGAGAACCAAGAAAGAGAAAACACTAGTGGATGATGTATTCTTTGATGCTTCCTGTCTTGCCATTCAGGAGGTAGTCAGGCATGAATTTTTTTTCTCTTTTTTTCCCCGGGACTGTAGGCCTGCTTCGATTCTGCAGTACTTTTGCCGTACGTGTGGACGTGTTCTTCAGGGGTTATGGTATCTGATTTTTCCAAGGAGACACGACACCCGGCTTTATAAATGTGGTTTACAAAGCTGAAAGCTCTGCAAGGTATCCGGACTTGCAAGAAAATTAAAAGAAAAAAACTTTTTGCCTCCTGTTTATTGCAAGCTAAGCAAGCTTGCAAACCGAACCAAGGAAAGCATCAATGATTTTTCACAACAGATTCTCCCCAACATTTTAACAGTAAGTTTCCACCGCAAAGAGCAGATTTTTTAGCAATAATAAATAAAACTGCGGCAATCAAGGTTTACGCAGCGAAAGATCAAGATAAACAAAATTGGAAGCCGAAAAGGAATTAGCATTGTTGCGGTGCAACAAAGCCTTCCCCAACACAAAGATCAACTCTTCTGCTCCGTTAATGTCATTGACCGCACTCAAGCACCAATGTAATCAGCTCATTCTTTTGATCTTCTTGTCATTACCTGCGAACCCTCAGGACTTGCAAAGGCGAAGGGAAAGGGTCCAAACCAAAAGGAAAGCATGAGCACAGAGTCAGCCGATAGTTCACCACTGCCCTTGCCCTCTTCCTCTTCCTCCTCCCCTTCCTCTTCTGCCTCTGCCTCTGCCTCTGCCTCTGCCTGCCCCTTTGACTTCCTCCTCTCCAATTGCCACTGCCCTGAAAACCTGTTCTATCTGGCTTCAGCTTCAATGACTGGATTCCCCTTTTCTTATGAGCCATTGTCTCCCTGTCTTCATCATCTTCCTTGTATTTTGCAGAGCTTCTTGTAATAAAGGAAATTTCACGTGATCCACCAAGACCAACCTTAACATTTTCAGCACTGGTAGCTTGCTCTGCATTTCTCAAAGCTGCCACCCTTTCTCCTAACGAAAGAGAATCCTCATTTGCTAGTGATACACTATTCCAGAAGGCTTCTGCGTGGCGCTCATCTTTCACTTCGTACAACCTAAAGATTTCAAAATTTAGAAAAAGAATACAATTCAAGCAGATCAAGTAACTTTCTTTATATACTCTAGCAGTTCAAAATCCTCCAAGGCACAACAGAAAATTGGCCATGATTTATTTATAGATCAATCATTAAGATTGAAAAGTATGTTTCCATCTTTGACATTTAAAGTACATGTATTGGAACCACAGCATGAGCTGTATGATGAAAACAGATGTTGAACTTCTTTAAGCTATAAAAGTATAGACAAATTGAGTAGACATGGTTATCTCACCTTGGCACTCGTGACCTCTTTCCAGATGAGCTCTTGTTATCTGCATGCTCATCATCTTCTGATACATCTGTGTCACTCGAGTCATCTTCCATTGCAGGCTCAAAATGCTCCTCCACCAAAGAGGGTTGCTTCGTGGAAGCTGACATTGGGTGCAAAGCTAGATAGTCTTGGGAAAATTCATCAATCTCGAACTCCTGTAAGAAATGTAAGAGAAACAAAATTAACAAAAAGGATTATACCAGCAATTCAAGAGTTGAACTACCATAATTAACTCTAACTTGTACTTAATAATTCAAAACATATAATGTTACTACTGACTACCAAGAATTATTTAACAAGAAAATAATGATTCCAGGCTTCCAGCTTCTCTTCTTTTCCTTACAAATTCACTATTTTTTGCCACCTTTTATTCGCCGGGGAGAGATCTTCATGCTGACGGGAAGAAGGATCTCAGGTAAGAGCTCTTATTACCTTATTTTCAAACATTGCTGCAAACCTTTCATCTTTCATGATCTCAGTGGTGAGTCCCTTCTTCTTCTTAGATTTTTTGTTAGTATCAGTACCCTCAACTTCCCTCTTCTCATTCTCAGCAACTTCATTTTCATGAAGTTGAGCTGCCAGACGCCGATTGACTTTCGGCAACTTTGTTTTAATCTGCAGAAAAGACACAGGAAAGAAGAGTGATGATACAGAACAGAGGCTCAGATACTAGTTTATGATACAATGCAAGGCAGATCCCAATAATTTCCCATCCAATAATGTGACCCTAACTTGTTATTGGCCATAATTACTGGGAGCTGTATATAATTTTCTCAAGCATCAACTATTCATGTGTATGTGTGGGCACACATACTATTCAAAAGCCAAGAGCACGACTAATCACATCAAATCGTCATAACTAGATCCCAATACAAATTCCTATAACAAGCCAAATAAAATACTGGGATCAGGAGAATAGCTTTGGCATAATAATTAAGCTATAAAAAGGATTTGATAAGTCCAAAAGAATTTACCAACCCAAGTAGAAAATATCAAGAGCTGCTTGGTTCAATGGCAAAAACTGCTGCTCTATTTATTTTGCACACTTATTACAGAATAAAGAGTTTTAACTGAAATAAAAACTCATCTAAATGGGATTATGTATATAAGTAAACCAAACATGAAATCAAATCCAAACTTTGACTACTCTAAGCTAGCAAATTAGCTAAAGAAAATAACCACCACCAAATATATATATATATATATATATATATATATATATATATATATATATATAATATTAATTCTCTCTACCATGATGCCCTACACTTTGTCATGTTTTTCCAAATGCAAAGCAGGTCAAACTTAATGACCAACTAACATAATAAAGTTCTGTACATGGAACTGACCGTAATTCTAGAGGCACGTTCGGCTTCCATCTTTAACTGCTTCCGCTGTTCTATGTAAGATTCATATGCAAATGGATTCGCCAAAGCTTCTGCCTGCAGAAAAATTGCAAGAACCAAAAATCAAGGTGCAAGTTCATTAGATTCAGATATATTAACCTGATGCTAAATCTCTCCAATAGATTAGATCCCCTCTTTTTCTTGTCATTTCTTCTATAATCATAATCTGAACATTTCACGTGAATCCCCCCACCCCATTTTCCCCCCTTCCTTCTTTAAGTAATGGAACTAAGCTTTCCTCCAGAGGCCAGAAATAGAGATTATCACATGATCTCACAAGGGTGAGAAAGGGTGACGAACACTAGAAATAGAGATTATCACATGATCTGGTAAAATAATCTCATCTATTACCTTTTTATACAGCCTATAATCAATAAAGAACCCATGCATGTATGCTCTTAGGAGATTTGTTCCGATCAAATTTGTCAAATTCAACTTCACAAGGTCTTCCTTAGTCAAAAATTTGAAATCATCATATATAGTGGTTTCCGCATTCTCCTCCAGCTCTTCCTGTGATGATAAGCACAAAATCAGGAACTACATTATAACTCCACTATTTTAGTCAAATCACGAGAACTTCATATCCATACCGTCAAGTTTTCTAGGTACGAGCACCACTTTGGAGCAGGTCCAAGGGCAGGAATAAAATAAGAAGGAATTTGACTGCTATCCAAGGCCAACAACATTAATCCACTTCCATTGAAAACACATACATCATTGATTCTCCCAGCTGTAGGTTCAATGCTTGTCATCCCTTCTCCCTGAAAGAGTCAACACAACAACTTAAGATGCTAGAATTGTACAAATTCTAAACATTACTAGAATAAACTTCAAAAAGGACATATTTACAGTCAGCAAATCCTACTTCTACACTCTGCCATGTGTGTGAAGCCAAGGTTACTTGTGACAACATCACTCAAAAGACAACCACAGGATCCTAGTCAGTTCTTTGCTCAGAAATAAAAAACATGATAACAACAAACACTACTTTCTAAAGCACCAAAATTGAGTCTTTCTTTACTCCTATAGTCATTTGCAATGAAATATTCATAAAACTGGCATACTGCTCAATCAATGCAGAAAGAAGTTTGATATGCCCCTATAACTAATGTAGAATTTTATTCTCTAGCTACCTGCAATAAGGCACACCAATTAAACCTCCATCTCATCCACCTAGGTCCACTTCCAAAACACTATCCAACAATCAAAACTTTCCAGTAAATTTGCTTGGAACATTTCCTACATTCTTCTAGAGATACACAAGTCCAGGACCATAGCCTCTAGGACCCCTTCTGTCAGTCCAACGACACTTTTAGTTTCAGATTAACTGCCATTACCAACAGGCCACTTCATTTGTGTCTCCAAGAAGAAGCAAAAGACAAGGTTACAACGTTAAAGCAGTTATTTCCCTTTTGTTTCCTTAATCATCCTTAAACATCAAAAGTCATTAGAGACTCTATGGAACAGGCATTTTTTGAACAACAATGAATTGATGGGACTCTATCTAGGGTGACACTCTTGTCTCTTCTATTCTTTCTATTATACTTTTCTGTAAATCAATAATCAAAAAATATCCGCATGCAGGAATTTGATCAAAGCAGTAAAATATATATTCCTAAGTAGAATTATACACTTTACAACCTAACTAAATCTCCCGAATTAAGTACACTTTACGGTTAAGGACTTGAAATTCTGCAAGGAACAAACAATTAGGCCTATTCAAAAGACATGGAGAAAGGTAAAAAATTCCATACTGTAACAGGGTCCCAGATCCTGACGATGTGTTTATCAGCTGTAATTAACTTTGGTCTGTCAGAATTCAGAGTTTTATGCCACTTAATGCTCAATATTGGGCTGCCATACCTACAAAATAAAAAAGAATTACAATAACAAACATAAAATAAAATAAAAATTTGCATTAAGGGGCACCGATTCAATGTCTGATCACAATTGTAGGCCAACTCACATGTGATCCTTTACTTTATAAGGTTTTGAAGAGCGCAAATCAAAAAGCAAAACCTGCAAATCCCATAGCAAAATGTGAGCTCCAGATGTATATGATGATCATGGTGAGCAATTAGAAAACTGCCCCTTTTTTTTTTTAATCCTCCCAACTTCGCAGGAAGTCCACACCCCACGCAACCCCACCCCCTCCAATCACCCAACCCCCACGCACACACTAAAAAAAAAGGGAGCTAGTGAAGTGAACAATCAGTCAAGACCAGCAGCATAGCATGTGTGTCAGAGATTCCAGTAGCCAGATGACCAGAAGATCTAGAATGGAAGAATATGCACAACAAATTCCAGCAGTCTCCTTATAAGATTCAGATCTGAAGGACATACAATTATTTGCCAATGAAACAAACCTCCTGTCTCCTGGCATCTAAAGTTCCAACCTACAAATTCAATGCAGTGTCAAGTTTTCTATCTACCGATAAAGACTGCCTTTTCAAATCATCTACTCCCCACTCATCTAGGATGAACAATCTAGCTTTAAGAAATTAGGCCTCCATATTATACAGCATACACTCTAACAACAAAGGCCAAGGATTCCCATCCATGTCATTGAACATCTTAACTCTAGCTAGTTCACAACAAATACATTAAATGGGAGGAAAGGAGCTGCTTGAGGGGAGGGAATGATGGAACTAACTGCATTAGCTTTGATTTCTGAGACACATTTTGGAGGCTTAGCCTAATATGCTAGTGGCCAAAAGTTGACTGCATGTAGAAAGGTAGAATGCTACTGCACTAGACCATATTTGGGTGCAGGAATGCCAACTACAAAAGCTAACATTGCTAAATCATAGACAAACTTCTAATATACTAGATGCTATTATTTACAATCAGAATTTCCATGATTTAAGCAGATGCAACGAATCACTAAAATTTTCAGAAATTGACTTTCTAAAGGGCGAGTAAGGAACAAGCAGGATAAAGTACAAGAGGAAATAAGCTAAACCAGAAGACAGCCATTTCAAGGAGGTTTAAAGTTCCTCCTTCCATATTATCCATACAAGACCAAACAAACAAACACCACCCAAACCAGTAATATTAACTACATTGTATTCAAAAACTGATTTTTCTCCCATTAAGCTTTAGTACATTATGCATTTTAGTCAAAAAAGTTTTGAAGGTGTAACCATATTCGATCAGAGCTTTAACTATAAAATATATCAACCAAGAGGCTATTAAAAACACTTCAAAGAATCAAAGAAAACTACACTCATTACAACTAACTTATTGCATTTGTAATTTAATAAGAAAATATCTATAGCCAAACCTAACGCAGTATGCTTACCTTTCCACCGCTACTTCCAACACACATATTGTAACCTCCGTCACCATCAAATTCTATAGCAGTAACCTTCAAAAATTAAAATGAAAATTACTACAGGGCATATTCAATCAAAATAAAATCGACAAGGTAATTATAGCAAACTCATCATTTTATCTATCATTACTAAAAACCGAAACAAGTTTTTTTGCAACTGACCAAATTACATGCACATAGAAACATCCAAATGGCCAAAAGAGATCCCCTTCCCCCAACCCACCCCTATTTGGTGGTGTGGAGGATGGAGCAGCTGCCACAAATAACAAGCTGCCCTCTCTTTTCTTTTTCTTGGCACAGGAATATAGAAAATTTGTTTGAAACTCGGAGATAGCTGGGGTAACAGACACAGTAATGGTCACTAGTCACAAAGGCAACAGAGAATCTACGCAACTTAGAGATTTCTCTCATAAAAAAAGAGTCTTGTTATATAATTCTAATTCTAATTTAGTCAGCTAAACATGTTACAATCCTCATAATGAAATTTCTGTTTCTCATTCCTACGTATGATTCCAAGTATCTATTGCTTCGTTCTGTTTTATGTAGTTACAGAGCCCAGGTTATCTATGCCTTAATCATATTAAGACAGATAACTATACATGTGATTATTAGTCTATCTACAGATAAACATTCAATTTGTCCCTACATATAGCAGAAAGTGCATATTTTGGTGTTATGTGTATGTACGCTTCTTTTGCCTGTATGATACAACCATATTCTGATAAATCAGATAAGGGTAAATCTTCACTTGGCTAATTCAAAGAAGATGAGCATGCAAGAATATAATGGCAGTCCAGTATCATTCATTACATGATTTCAAATAACAAACGAACTACCTCGTCATCATCACCAACTGATGCAACAGCATTTATCCGGCCGGCTGACGATTTTGCTCTCATATCAAAGCATTCTATGGCACCATCCTCCCCACCACAAGCAACTAAACCATGTACCTTGCTGAAATGCATAATCAAACATAATTAGACAAAGCAAACCAAGAAAATCTAGAAGCATTAACATCCCACTGTCACCCTTGTTCTGTTTTTGGGGACTTGGACAGAGAAGAAGGCAAAGATTAGAGTTAACCCACCTTCTGGAGACAACATTTAGTGCTGGAGATTGTGTATTTAAAGAGGAAAGAAACTGTCCCTGTGTAATAAAAAATCAATTTAAAACCTGAAAATTTTCTTCTTAAGCAAGTAATTTAAGAAATAAAACTTGGAGATATAAAAAAATAACAAGGAAACAGTAAACATACATACAATATGAAACAATATAAGTTGAATTTTATTTGACCCGGAGTTTGGATCTTGCCAGGTGATTAGAAGAGATTATATAAGTAGTACTTGCTCTGTCCACAAATAATTGGCCTAATTTCTTTTTTAGTTTGTCCAAAAATAACTGTTTACTTTCTAAATGTAGGTTGTATTTAATTATTTTTTTTCCAATTTTACCCTTAACACAATTTTCTATCAATTAATTAGTATTACAATTACCCATACTGAAGTTATTTTAACCAACAATGAAATCACATTATCCTATAAAAATAGTCAAAAGTGTAATTTAATGAGGTGATATGGGTGAAAAGAAAACTTTAAAACAAAGGGTAGGAAGAGAGAGACAAAGGACATAGGTGAGAAGAGAGAGACATATGTAATTATTAGAGTGATGTAATTAAAGAAGTGGTGGGATTCAAATTAATGAGGTGAGAAAGATAATAAAAATACTCCAAATGGTATAATGGACATTTTAATCATTTTTACTATAGAATTCTACAATTCCTTAATATGCATAGTTTTTACAATTAGGTCAGTTATTTGTAGACGGAGGGAGAAATTGCTAATGGCCCATAAATACTTGATACAAGATACTTTTAGCATTTTGCATATAATTTTCTTTTCATTTAACATGACAACTTATATCTAGGGCAGAGCTATCTAGATGGGTGAAGTGTAAGTCCTATAATATGGCAGTCAACCCTCAAGCTGAGACCTTCTGTCAGCTGTGATATCATTTAAATTACCACCATCATATAATCAGTCATGCTGTTAGAGAGGATAGTTTTCTATAGCAGGCTAATGACTACTCGAGATTATTGCATGTACTTTTTATTGAGCAATGCCTAAAGCCTTGGCAAGATATTAGAACTCTTCAATTGTTGGAAAAGTAAAGTCAAAGGCAAGACAGTAGGGGCTTCGTATTTAGCACATCTTCCCTTTGGGAATCAGTAAAAATTTTGCTCATCCTTTCTAAGGAGAGAAATGATTTCTCAAAAGAAAGATTTCTGGTCATAAGCATTGAATATTTTGTACCACATAATGTGTCTCTTAAGCAACATGCTTATTCCACACAAATATTGGCCTATATCATCCATTCCTCACTGTTGAAAGAAGAAGCATGAAATGCAAACAAAAATCTTCATTATATGTGAATCACATTTGTCTATTTCTGATCCCATGGAAGTCTAGACACAATAATTGTTAGTTAATCACACCTGTGCAGCAGCTGCAAGGAAATTGTATACATCGGATATTGATGGCCATGGAATATATTGCATAAGGAAGATCAAAACAGTCGGCCAGTTTCAATTGCTGGAAATAGAAAGGAATCAACACGAGTGAGGTAGGTGGTACATTAGAACTTTGGTTCTTTTATGGAATTTGTGGAGGCAAATTGGACCAGGACATTTGAACTTAAGGAGACTTCAGAATTGAAAATAAGACGACATTATTTTGGAGGGGAAAGAATTCATAGAGAGTCTTTGTTGGGGAAATTTAGGGGGTTTTTATATCTTTCATAAAGAAGGGGAAAAAAAAGTCAAATAAAAAGCTTTTGAAAAGAAAAAAGGCCAAGTATTGGGCACTCAATTTTGCAAAATGCATTAGATTGGATTCTCCTAGCACAAACATTTATTCCACAGAGATGTGGCTTAGATCCAGTTAATTGTTAAGCAGGGAAAAGGTGCACAAATATATGTAATGATAAAAAACTTTCCAGGTGCTTCGTTGGTTAATCATCAACCTATCCTATGAGCTTCAAGATCTTATGCACAAAAATGTAAGTTGATAATATTATTCAGTGTGTATCTTCAACCAATGCTTCAACAGTCAATAGATCACAATAAAGTGAAAATGAGAGTCAGGCCCAATCAGAAAATACATTTATTATAAAACAAAGATGAAGAAGAATCATACAAATACTTCAGATCATTAAGAGGCTAAAAACTAATGCACCTGTTCTAAATTTATTCTATATAGATCAGGAGACGAGGCTGCACAAATCAAGTCACAGGACCAGAAATCATATGCCATATCTCTTCCCATTCTGTTTCAAAAAAATACAGATAATATCAAATAACAGTGATAACATATAAGAGGAAATCCAACTAGGCCAGAACAGGAAAAAAGGAGAACAACAAGGAACAAGCTTCAGCTTCAATAAGCTCCAGCAATTGAAGCTGGAAAATAACTTGGAAAAGAGTTAAGCCAATCATGAGACCAAGCTTATGAGTTGATTTAGACATGGCTTTTTCTTAATGCATTCTAAATCTTGAGCCCTGCCATTCCTTCATTCTGGAAAAGAGCAGTTTGTAAGATTAAGTTCCCAACCAAAACAAAGACTTTTGTGTCGACAATGATTACAAAGGTTAGTACTAATGATCTGTTATGGGTGAGGCAGACTCATAAAGCTCTTAAACTGTATACACACAGGATGAAAGTTTATTGTGGGCAAGTTTTCCCCTTGCAAATAGCACAAAACTTCCCCTTACTCTCTTATATAAGGTGCAAGACCTTATGAAAAAAGTAGGGAAAGGTTTCAAGTCTAATATTTATAACATAATTACATGTGACTTGCAATGTGAATGGCATGACAGATAGTTACTTTTAACATGGAGGTCCACCAGGTTTTAGATGACCTTCACTATATAAAACATTCAATTTCCTTTCCAAGAACAGAGGTGCGTGTAAGGAACATTAACTGTGTCACAAATTTAATTTTGGAACAAATATCAGCAATCCTGAGCAACTTTGAATGCCTATTTTGCTTTAACTTTATTCAACTAGATCAGAAATTCAGCATCTTGATTCTAAGTATGTAGCTCCTGAAATTCTTAATTGGCTTATATTAAACTTGGACACATTTCACATCCTAAAGCATTAAACATTCATTTTTCAGTATTTTAGATCAGATGAACGGTTTAGGAAGAATAGAGACAAAAACCGTCAAGACTGAACAGAGTAGCATAAGAAGTTGGGGGAAAAAAAACCTTGGAATTCGCAGACTGTAATGACTGCCGTATTTGGCATGGAGGCAAACAGAACGATCTGCACAAAGAAATGCTATCTTTGAATAGTCATCACTCAACACCTGATGGAAAAGAAAATTGAACAGGAGTTACATAATATGATTGGACAATATAAAAGGAGAAAATCTTTATTTTCTCAAATACCAAGGCACAAGATCGGTTTCTGTATCTAGCACACAGGAGTTCTCAATATATTTCTCAGTAAGAAAAGTATGCTAAACATACACATATTTCATAGGTATGAGTAAAAGAATTCAGATAAGAAAATGAAATGATCAAGGAGAAAGATAACAAAGCAAACCATTATCATTTATGTTACAAGGATAATTCTCTTAGCAAAAAGAAAATAATTATCAAATTTCTATCACCTAGATTTTTTGTATGATCAAATAATTATCAAATTTGGATGCTAACACATATGGCATATGAATGATTTTTACTTCAGTTTAAATAGAAAGGACACATCGCAAAATAATGTAAAAGCTTGAGTGAACACCTTTCAACAGCACATTATAAATGGATAAAATAAAGCTATATGGCAGATGACTGAACTTGCATTCCGCAGTATATGATAACATCCTCCTATTAAACCAGAAATTGAATATCTATTAGGTTTGACAACTATCTGAATTAGTTAGGCATCTACTGTCTGTTGTAAGCCGAAGTATCGAAAGTATCACTTATAAAACAGCAAGACTAAGAAATATGCAAGAAACAGGAAGTACCTCAAAATTTATAATCTCTGACACCAAATGTCGTTCAAACTTGAGGGACAGCTCTCGTAACTCATATACTTTGACTTGTGGTGGATATATACCTGAAATTCAAGATTGGACTTTACACCCACTAAACCTCGCAAATGTCATAATAGCTCCACCCCTCAGAACTGATCCCCAGCTACCCACAAAACCCAAGGTTTACTAGAAATGAAAAGTCCCGAACAAATATTAATGAACAACTTCTTCAACACGAAAGAATTAGTAACATTCACCTGAAGCAATAAGATATTCTCCATCTGACGTAGCCTTAATTCTACTCGTTGCAGTTTCAAACCTCAAGTCCTGGACCAAGTCCACCCTTTGCATATAATCTGCTTCCTCGGTATTTGGGAAAAATCATTAGTAAGGTAGTCATGAAGAATGAAGGAAGTTTGTGAAGTCGATAATAAACAATTCCGAAGCCTATAAATTCAGTCCAATTTCTATTCTCAACAAGATCGCAGCATCATTTATATCGGAATATCACTGAATTAAGACAATAGAATTCTCCCTAGGCAGATTTTTAGCACTTCAAATTCCTCTTCTCCCCCGCCCCCCGCCCTTTCTTTTGCATTTCATAACGGGAAAAAAAAATTCTGGATAGGAATTAGCTTTCAACATGAGAAATTCACGACACGCGTGGATAACTAAGTTAAAACCACTTAGCACACATTATAACTTACTAAGATTAATGATTAAAGGCTCAAAATCAAGTAAAACTATTTTACAGTTTTTAAGACAAACCATTTTAACACTAACAGAAGAATTGGACTTTACAATTAGGGTTTAAAAAGGGTTTTAGCATCTTACTTTTTCCAAAAGGAAAAAAAGAGAAAAATCATGAGAAGGTTCTTAGTAACACAAAAAAAAAAAAAAAAAAGATGAAGAAAAATGTGCATTCTTTATAGCGCGCAACCTTTGTCTTTCCGGAGGGCTCTGAGTTTTTTGGGATTGAGCCAAGTGGCCAACGACCGATGTTGGCCGGTGACTGTATACATCTTTACTCCATTTATCGACGTCGACTTCAAATTCCCACCTTGATACGCCATTGTTACAAGGTTTTTTGACAGAATTCAGACCAGTATGAGAAAATATGTTCAGCTGTCTCTTCGCGCCAGTTGTGTGTGCGTGTGCGTGTGCGTGTGCGTGTGGTGCGGAAGAATACGAATGAGAAGGCGGAGAGGAGCCGTTGGGCTTCAACCGTGGACGCCGCTTTTGAGTAGGGTACAAGCAGGACCGGGTTGAGCTCTGTGCTTTGAACCGACTTCTTAAACTGAAATTATAGTTTGGGCCCTAAACTTTGGGGAATCATTCCGATTTAACCCCTTGAGCTTTTTTAGTGGGTAAGACATGCTAATTTGTCATTAATTTTTAGATGACTTATGTATTAAATTAATCTAAAATATCTTTTTAACTAACTAATAAGTAGGGTTATAATATTACATCTTACTTTGTTGATAATATTTCTTATTAATTAATAAATTTATTTTAAGAAAAATTATCAAATAGTAGATGATCAGTTCTATTAATATTTTAATATAGTTAAAAAAAGATAATAAAAGAAGAATGTTAGATAAACTAGAATAGTGAAATTATTGTATTTAAAAGATTTTTCCTACAATTAACTTATTTTGTTTTTCTTTTAATTCTAAATCCTATTTTAACATAAAATTTCTTTAATTAGTACATATTTAAAAGTTAATGATAAAATCATGAGAATTTCAAGCCCTTAGAATAAATTTTATTTTTCTACCTTTTTTTTTTATATGTTTATATGCATTGTTGCTAATCTAGAAAATTTCATTTTTAGCAGTTAAAAAAAAGTTCTGGTAATTCATAAGTAGGCTAATATATTTTGGCCATATAATTTTTTATTCCACTATCAATTCAAGTGCAATTGAATATAAAAAATTTTATTGTGACCCAAGTGATATAATATAATTATATATAATTCATCATTTTTTTTCATTTATTAATTTTATATTAACTTGTATTTTTCCTATTACTACTGTGAAAATTCTATTAATATGATATAACAATTTGATATTACATTGAGCAAACTATTTTGATAACCTTCCAACTATTGCGAAATTTAATTTTACCCTCAAACTAAAAAAAGAATGAAACGGTTCCTCAAATTTTTTAATTGTCAAGATCTTACCATTCCATTAGTTGATTGATGGTCAACCATTCAATCCCTTAAAAGATGATGAGTGGAATTATCTCTTTACTATTCATCTTATTCTTTTCAAATTTAACAACGACCAAAACATAGAACATTGGGAAGAAGAAAACTGAGACCAATGGGATGGGAGGGTGCCTCTTACAAGGAAACAACGCCATTTGATGATGACTTATATTCTCAATTTATTGAATCAAAACCTCTACAAAATGCAAAATACCACACACCAATTTGAAGCAATTGTAGATATACTGTTAGAACTATGATTTAAGCCAATAATAACCAATTCTTGGAGATTTACAGAATTCTTAGTAATAGCAATTAGACCCACATCACCAATCCTATTCGACCTCCACCCATCAATGAGAAGTTTCCTCATAAACTTACAATGTCCAGCCACCCTCAAAAAAGATTTGTACAATTCAATGCCTTTACCAAATGTAAAATCTCCAATTTGGGGCATTTTTAGATTGTTGTGAGCCAATAGCCACACACCAGAATTCTTCTAAATAAGAGAGTTGGACTAATAAAGTCTGACAAAAGATTGTTGTCAAGAGCAAATATTTGGAGGTGGAACAATTTTTCTAAGCGGGCAAGAATGTGTTCCTGTGAATGCATTACCAAAAAGGTCCAAACAACAGAGGTTGGCCATATTTTCGAGCTCCGAGATAATGTTTATGGTGAACGAGTTGGAACCGAGAGTGAGAGTTTGAAACCGAGTCAACTTATCGAGTTGTATGGATAACTTTCTTGTAATTAAATCCTAGGTCCAAGACCTTGAGCTTGTGAAGTGCACCAATCTGTTGTGGGATTTCTCCATAAAGAAAGTTTGATGACAGGTCAAGCACAAGAAGATTTCTCTTTCCAAGATTTGCTATTTTCCATCTAAAATAGCTCCAGAGCCAAAGAACAAAATCTCAAACACAGCCAGATAGGCCCCGTTGATAGAGAAAATCATAAGATGGAGCGGCAGAGAAATCACAGAGATAAAAAAAATTAATAAATTAAATATAAGATTTGAGAAGAAGACAATGAATGAATAGTAAAATGTCAATTTTACCTTTTATTTTTTAACGTATGGGAGGTTGATCGTCGTTCAACTGACGAAAAAATAAGATTTGGATGATTAAAAAATTCGACAAACTGTTTTTCGCTTTTTTAGTTTTAGGGCAAAAGTTAAATTTCACAATAGTTGGAGGGTTATCATAATAGTTTACCCTATTATATTATATTTTTAAAAATTTATAGTTATTATAGAAAGCAATAAGAATTATATTTGATTAAATTGCTAAAGATTCATTCAAATTTTCATTTTGATAGATGCAAGAGTGAGGAATTAATGCGGTCACTACATCGGTGACCAATGTAGTTCAAATCTATCATATTTTTATGTAATTCAAAGTTAATTGTTATATTTTTATAAACTATAGAGGTTATTCTCCAAAACTATTATTCTTAGGGATGAAAGTGAAAAATAACAAATTCGAGGGGTAAAAAATGTGGACAAACAATTTGCTTAAAACCCAAGGAAAACCCTATCGGTTCCGCAGAATGGTTTTTTCTGATCTTCCCCGGCAAACCCACAGATTCTGATCCAAGCGGATTCCTTGTGAATATTTCAGAGGGCTCGAAGAAATGGTGAGGCATTACAAGATGAAAGGGCAGAAGAAGAGAAAGAAGAGAGATGAGAAGTACGATAAGGATGAAGAAGAAGAACAAGTTGAAAAATCTCGCCCAGTGGAGGAAGAAGAGGAAAAAGAGGAGAATTCAAGTCCTAAGAAGAAGATATGCAAAGAGGATGCCGAAAAAGCAGAGGAATTAGCAAACGAACTTCCTAGTCTTCCTATTATTGTCCCATCTGATCAGAACAATCCCAACAAACCAGGAGTTATTTTTGTTCTTGAAAGGGCATCTTTGGAGGTTGCCAAAGTCGGGAAGGTTTGTTTTTGTGGAGTGAAAAGTTTAACTTTAAACATTTTGTGAGTTTTACGAGCTAACCAGGGAACTTTTGTTAAATTGTTCTTTTGAACTCAGAATTACCAACTTCTGAATTCTGATAAGCATGCGAATTTTCTGAGGAGGAATGGTCTGAACCCTGCTGATTCTCGGCCTGACATTGTTCATCAGGTTTGTATATATATTTTTTAAGAAAATATATTGAAAGCCCACTACTAATTGCTCTGAATATAGTGTGTTCGTGTGTATATTTTGGTATTTGTTGCCATAAATATGTTCAAACTGCACATCCATTGCAAGTTCTGTTCTTCAATGTGCCCAAAACCCCTTTCTTGCATAGGAGGAGAAGACGATCTCTTTTGGTTGGTGGTGTGGCAAATGTTCATGTTACTTGGATGTGATGGATAATCAGGCTTGCCTCTTGTCCAGTTTTTGATGAAATCACATTCTGACCATAGTATAGAATAGGAGAGAAAATCAAACCCTTAGAGTACTCTCGTGAAAAAAATAGTAAAAGTAAAGTTTGAAGAAAAGGGGGAAAGACTTTATTCAGGGTACTCATTTTGGATATAAGTTTAATTACAACCTTTCATGCAGGATTGCAAATTCATATGGTCAATGTTATGAAATCCTTTGCTAGCTGTTGCTCTATGGTTTTGGTGCTTGTATTTGTGGGTTTTGAAATGGATATTCAGTCTAAAACTATGTTTTGTTTGGATGAGAAATGCTTGGAGAAGAATTAATAGGTAAGATAGGAAAAGATAATCCTTGTCAACTTGGGAGGAAGTGGTAGAGTACAGAGGTCTTGGACTTGTCCCCCAAAAGGAAAATGAATGTCTGTGGTGCTTTTGAAACCCATGAGCTTGGAATAGTTGGGGGAGGCTATGAACTTGTAAAACAGTCCATTATTCTTGAGAATTTTTTCTACAATCTTCTGGCTAGAGCAAAAAAATATAGGATCTGGAATGGAATTAGTTAAAATTTTCTCTGCTGATCACCCTTCTAAGTTGTCACCAGAGTGAGGGTCTAAAACATTTCCATTCTCTTACCATTGCAATACATTAAAGGGAAATAAATTATCTGATCCCTGCCTTGTCAAATATGATCTAAGCGTGCTCTGTAGCCTTGATAAAGAGTAGCGCTAGCACAGGCTACAATGTACATGTGCTCCTTTGTTACTGGAACAATTTATTGAGAGAGTGAATAAAAAATAAATTCTCTTGTACTACTCATGATGTGCTATGCTATTTGTCCAGGCAATCCTAGCAATTTTGGACAGTCCACTAAACAAGGCTGGGCGATTGAAAGCTTTGTATGTGAAGACAGAGAAAGGTGTACTTTTGGAAATTAAACCTCATGTTCGTATCCCGAGAACATTTGAGCGGTTCTGTGGTATAATGTGTAAGTTCAATTAGTGTTCCATTGAGATCTGCTTTTTCACTTCAATATCTCAATTTTCCCGTGGTATGGCTACATTGCATTTCGTTGGTCCATTCCTCTTATTTACATGTTTCTTAATATTTTTTTTTAACTTCTGCAGTGCAGCTGTTACAAAAGCTGAGCATAACTGCTGTTGGCAAGCGTGAGAAACTTTTGCGTGTTATCCAGAATCCTGTAACACAGTATTTACCTATCAACTCTCGTAAAATAGGTAGCAAAATTTTCCTTTTCTGTGTGGATCCCTTCTGTGCTAATGAATTCTCAAGACATATTTCAACCTGTTTTTGAACCCAGGATTCTCACATAGTTCAGAAAAATTGGTTAATATGCAAGATTATGTTGCTGCTGTTAGCAAGGACGCGAACCTTGTTTTTGTGGTATGCTTATAACCTAATATATTCAATACATTTTCCATTTGATTGGTGTGTTTATTATTCTTGATGTTGAACTTTTTCAGGTTGGTGCAATGGCTCATGGAAAAATTGAGCCAGAGTTTGTTGATGAGTTTCTATCAGGTAAGCTGTTTCTTGATTTCTTGTGTTTGTTAAATGTTGTGGTCCTACTTCCAAAGTGTAGGTGGTGGGTTCATGGTTTCATAGATGATCACTGCTCTACTTTTGATGGCATAGGTGCCATGTGGTGACATTATTAAATTATCCAAAATAGCCTTCTAGGTCCTTGATTGTGTGACTCATGCATAAAAATTTCTTCAGACTTAGATACAGAGTTCATTTGTGGACCATATCAATACATAATTGTCAAATCCAGGGTAGCACGATATGCTTTAGGGGAACCAAACTGAGATAAATGAAAAACAGTTGGACCAAACTGAGATAAATAGAAAATTTTGTAGGGGCCAACACGAGATTCTCCCGACAAAAGTAGGCATTCTATGATGTAAATGGCTAGGACCAAATGAAGATAATGTGGTGCATTACATGTTCTTAGCTGCAGTGTCGCAAGTTGTTTAGAAGTTAGAAATACAGTTTAATGATAACTTCCTACCTTGGGAGCAATTCTAACTAAATTCAGTTTGAATGGTCAACGTAGAAAAATTCAATGTATATGTGGAACTGATGTCTGTACAAGATTTTACTATTTCTTTGATTGCTTTGTAGTACCTATCTTGTTTAGGAAATTATCACCATGCTTCTCTTTATCTTCTAAGTTTTCTATTTTACCCATCTTACTCCTGGTCATATCTTGCAGTTTCAGACTATCCACTTAGTGCTGCATGCTGTATATCAAGGATCTGTAATGCTGTGGAGCAGAAGTGGAAAATTTTATGAACCTTCACGCCTTTGTCTTCTTTTAATCCAACCAAAGAGGATATGCTACAGGCCTTCTTGAATGTTTTGTTATTTACCAGCCATTATTTAAAAATGAAAGCACTTGTCATTTAAAAAAAAAAAGGTTTTGTTCTTCCTTTTTGCTTCTAGTCAATCTTGTGCCAAGACATTTTTGGATTCTTGGGAAGATTAGAATTTAACACTGTAGCTTACAAGGGTTCATGTGGATTGAGATTTTGTAATCCCATTTTAAATCAAAATTTTACTTTAATTTAAATATATTATTATTTTATAAAATTTTTATTTGTAAAAAATTATTATATATTCATAATATATTATATTTTTTTTATATTTCATTTGACTTTATATATTTAATAATTTTTTATAAAAATCATATCAAATCAATTTTTATTTACGGAAAGAGCCTTGGTTGCTGCATTAGGGTAAGGTCCCAATTTTGTATTATCCAAGAAAAAGAAGAAAAACATGATAGGGGTAAATATTCAGGGAAGGAGGCTTAGGGGCCCAGTGTGGTTCCACCTATTGTGGTGTGTTAAACCAATGTCAAATCCCACCCAACCTGGATTCGTCTCGGACGCCGTGTTGCTCTTTTATATTTTTATTACTTACTTTGACAATACTAGTTTAATAAGTCTGCTCTTCGAAAAGGTTTCTTCAAATTTCTTTTTTCTTTTTTTTTTTCATGAGAACTCGCAATTGTCAACGTATTAATGTAAACTTATAGAATAATTCATAAATTATTCGAAGTTAAGTTATAGTAATTAACCTCTATGTAATAGGTTCATATTTTATAAAAATTTTGAAATAAAAAAAAATGAAGAAACTTCATTTATCTTTCAATTCAATAGTAATTTTTCATTGCCTATTGGTGAATAAGAAATTTTGCAAATTTTGCTTGACTATTCTTGTTCATTACTTCAAGTACAAGATAATTACTTTCTATGTTCCTATTTATCTGTCACAAATAAAAATTTTTGGTGTTCTTTTTTATTTGTCATATTGAAAAAATTTAGGTATCATTAATGTTAATTTTATTATTATATCCTTGTATTAAATAGTTTTGAAAAATGAGAGTATAATAATTTTAGAGGGAGAGTTGAACAAATAAAGTAAGAATATAATTGTAGAGAATATTAAATCTAATAGTACTTTTAGAATATATAAACAAAGTTGTATAAATTTAAGAAATTAACTAATTTTTCTTAAACTGTTTGAAGTAATTAATTGTGACAGATAAATACAGACGGAGTTAGTATTAATTTTCAAGGTATGAAAACAATGATTTACCTGATTTCTTCATAAGTAGATTCCTAATATGATCAGTGAATTCAGTGGGAAACCGAATCATCACTATTAAGAAAGGAAAAGTCATGAGCTACTGCTTGATCACAGAAGTTTCAAGGTCATCTTTCTTTTAGTCAGCTTCTGCGTGCTAAAGTGGAAAATTTCTTGATGTTGTTTCTTCTCTGATTATAATACATTAATCAAGTCAAAGAGCAGCTTGATTCTTGAAATGGATCTTTTACTAAAGATCCCCCCAAAAAAATTTAAAACAATAATAATAATAATAAAGTGATAGGATAGAAAGGAAGAAGAAATGTCAAGGAGTATACCTTATAAATGGATTGTTAATATTCTCTCCCTTTACCTTTGATTTGTTCTTGAGATTTTCTCTTTTGCCCAGTGTACTTGGTAATTATGGTCATGAAGGTCTACGGCAGCGTACGTTCACCGCCAACGTTGAGAGTTTTTGCTTGCCTTGTTGAGAAAGAGCTGGAGGCTGAGCTTGTTGTTATTAATCTTTCAGTAGCTGAACATAAAAATGAGCCTGTCATCTCTATCAACGTAAGCTTGCATAGCAGAAATGAACTTTTATGTTCTTCTGAATTTAGACCTTGAAATGTCTGGTACTTCAATAGCTTTCGTTTATCTTGTGTTCCTCGGAACTAACATGTTCCTTTTGCAATCTGTGCAGCCATTTGGTCAAGTACCAGCCTTTGAAGATGGAGACTTGAAGCTGTTTGGTAAAACTGCAATCTTGGCTCGTGTTACTAAATAAACTAAACACATAGACACAGACACACAGTTACTTGTGTTGCCAGTATTGCATCTCTTTCTTATAAAATATTTGAGTTCCTACACATATGGCACCACTCGCTCAATATTAATCATTTTTGTCGGGCAGGATATAAGATACCAATCTAGCTGAATTAGACTTCTTCAATCTAACGCATTAAGCTAGATTTATGTGGTTAAAAAGGCCATGTTTCAGACAACAAAGTAGGAGCACCAGTAATCTATTTGTTTGGGACATGTATTGCAGAATCTAGGGCAGTTAACCAATACATTGCAGAAGCTTACAACCACAAGGGTAACCAGCTGATATTTGAGGATCCCAAAAAGATGGCCTTTGTACATGCGTGGATTCAGGTGGAAGCCTTAAAGTTTGATCCACCAGCAGCTAGACTTGCTTGGGAGCTTGCCATAAAGCCAATGCTTGGCATAGAAGCTGCTCCTGCTGATGATCCCATAGTGGAAGACTGCTTACAGAAGCTGGATAAGGTTCTTGATATTTATGAAGCAAGATTGACACAATCAAAATATTTGGCCGGGGATAGTTTCACCCTTGCAGATCTGCATCATATCCCCTGTATACACTTCTTGGTCAAAACTAGTGCTACCAAGGTTTTTGATTCCCACCCTCATGTAAGAGCATGGTGTGATGATATCTTGGCACGGCCAAGGCCAGCTTGGTCTAAGGTTGTTGCATTGCGGGAAAAAGTACTAGCTACGATACATTAGTAACCACGGTTTCTGGGCGGATTGTGCTGCTTCTTCCCGGTTAAATCGTTTTCATATAATAATGATTTGGCTAAAATATGTTGGAGAGAACAGAGTGTTCCCTAGTGTTTTGAGTTTTGATTCGAGTCTTTACTTAATTTGCTTTGCTTTGCAGTTTCTAAGCTCAATGTAGGAAAGTCTTATTTAAGTCTTTAATTAATGCTCTTTTTTTATATTTTAAAATTTGCATTATTTCTCTTATTTTATTACGCAAAAGCAAGAATATCGTGGCAAAACTAAATAATAAGAAATGGAAGAAGTAACAAAGATGATAATAAAGGCGTGAGAAAAAAAAAATTACGTAAATATACAGTAGTTCTTAGTAAGAGGAGGAAGTTATAGATCACAAAAGTTACAAAAACTTTGTACAGCACAAAACCTAAAGCAAGGGACGAAAAGAAATTTTAACTTAATTGACACAACTCGATAAAAATTCTCATATTCCATGGACGGTTTAACCTAAACCCGTATCCCTAACTCCTCAAATAATTTCCTATAAGAAACAAACATGAAAGCATTTGTGTGCTGCTTTTACATGCATATCCTCCCTTATTGAAACTTGTTCCTCAATCTCTAAGGGCCGATTTGGATAGACTGATTTGGAGAGAAAAGAAGGGATTTGTGAGGATGGGAGAATCATTTTTCTCATTCGGGAGTCTATATGAAGAGAAGAGAAAGATAGGAATAAAAGAAATTGCACTTCTTTTTTCTTTCTCTATATATGTGGAAAGAAATAGAAGGATGAATAAAAATTAATATAATAGGAGTGTGAAATGATTAAATAACTCTTAAATATTTTATTTTTATTAAATATTTTTGTTCTAAAAATTATGTCAAAATTTTTTATTTTTGTTATATTAAAATATTTGTTAATTTTATAAATTAAAAATAAATTTATTTTTTATATTAATAAATAATTTGTAAGTAAAGATAGAAGAAATGAAACACTAGAGAATAGATAATTAATGAAGGTATAAAAGAGAATAATTAATAAATATTTATTTTTATTTAGAGTATAATAAGTCTTTTCTATTGTCATTATATAAGTTTTAGATATGGTTTTTGAAATAGAGCAACTAAAAGTTAAGTTAAACAAGATACTAACCTTGTTATTTATGGCAAGCTAATCTCAGCCCCAACCTTGTCTGCTGTGTGCATCTTCTTCATACAAAACAAGAAACCATTCGATTGTATTTCAATTTAGCATGGAGGCAACGTTGCCTATCTGCAACCTACCTGAAGATTTGATGGTAAATATATTCTTGAGGCTGCCGGTGAAGTCCATTTTGCGATTTAAAGCCGTTTGCAAGTCATGGTATGCGTTCCTGACTAGTTCTACTTTCACAAGTTTGTACCTTCACCAACCCATCATCGCTAATAAACTTCTCAATGTCTCCTACAAGAATTCGTATAGTTTTATCCCTAAAGTCTCTTTGTTATTTCTGAATGATAATGATTTTATGGCTTTTGATGTTCCTCTACCGTTTCCGATTAATCCCAATGATGAGGTTATGGTTGAGGATTCATGTAATGGTCTGGTTTGTTTGACTGTGAATTCCCAATCAAAGTTTATTCTGTGGAATCCCATGACGAGAAAATACAGATTTGTAGAGCTTCCTTCTTGTGGGTTCGTTGAAGATCGTTTGGCTTCTATTGGGCTGGGTTTTGTTCCGAGTTTTAACGATTATAAGATTGTAAGGATACCATTTCATCATGGAAAACCTACTGGGTCGTGGGTCTATACTTTAAGTTCGGATTCGTGGAAAAAGTTGGAAGTTGTGTTTCCATTTGTGCCTTTGAGATGTCGGCAGCCAACTTCTGTTTGTGGGCGTATGCATTGGATTACTCTTGAGGATATGGGGGTTATGCGCATTGCTGGGTTTGAATTGAGTAATGACTTCTTACAAGTTATGAAAGTGCCAGATTCTCGTGGTTTCCACACTGGACTTAATAGGAAACTATTAATTATAAAGGGTTGTCTATCAATGGTTGTGTTTCCTGAGTTTGAAGTAATGAGTAGCAGCTTTGAAATATGGATGATGACTGAATATGGTATTCAAGAATCTTGGACCAAACTCTTCACCATTGGAACTTCGCCTGAGGCTGTAGGACAACCTTTGGCATCTCTGCAAGATGGAAAGCTTGTGTTTCAATATAAGAGGGGAAATTCTGAGCAACTGCTGTTATATGATCATTTCACCAAAAGAATCAAGTACCTGCCTGACACTAGATCCTTTATGTTTCAAGTTTTTAATTATGTAGAGAGCCTAGAATCTGTAGGAAAGGGCAGGAGATGAGCTGAATATTTCCTTCGGCATTTCTGATCCATGAAAAAGGTAATCTTCTATCTTATCCTTGGATATTGATTCTACAAAATCACTGAATTTAGTTCAGCTTATCCACTGTTCAGATACAATAGGTGCTTGTAATTGGAAGGGTGCATTTTGCTGAATGCACAAGAGCTGCACTTGGAGATGACTATGGCTCAATATCCATTGTGCATAGTTCACATGGTCATTGTTGGTTTCTTCTGGATTCTTCATATCTTGGCAAAAAGATTGGTTCATGTTAAATCAAATGGCATTAGTTAAATAGAAGTTTTCAAGAATTCTAATTCACGTGTATGACCATAACAAATGAGACCCAAGGTGATTTTATACTTAAAAAGGGTATTTGGAGGAGATGAAAAATCGAAGAAACACCGTCAGGCTTTTTGGTTCCATCCATTTTTACCTGCACGTTAATGTGAGTGACTTTGTGTGTGTGCGTGCACGTATGTCAATGTGTGTGCATTCTGTTATTCTGCATTCTGGTGGGTAATTGACTACGCATTGGCTGCAGAAGAGATGGATTTAACTCTTCTAGGATTTTTATGGTCAAGTTGGAAAGTGAGACCAGCTTGAGCTATTGTGGTGGTATATACTCTAAATAAGGAGAATAATGTGTATGCCACAATTTGTATGTGTGCAGAAACATTTTTCTTCAATACTGCTATTATGTAACTATATGTCTACAAAAGAGAGTACATATACTTGGTCCTGTTTATAAACAGGGGTTTGCTGATTCTGAACTGCACCTGGAATGATTGGGAAGAAATGTACAT
The DNA here is from genome assembly GCA_026120185.1 of Voacanga thouarsii. Lineage (NCBI taxonomy): Eukaryota > Viridiplantae > Streptophyta > Magnoliopsida > Gentianales > Apocynaceae > Voacanga > Voacanga thouarsii. Next base: position 2,011,946 of record JANUWF010001287.1, on the reverse strand, counting down.
TAGCAGGAGAATTAGACAAAAGATTTACCCGTTTGTTTCCACAACCACCTCCTCAGAACTATAAAATATGGCTTTTAGTTATATATATCTTAACACAGCTGTAAAAGTGAAATTGGAATGTTGCATATTTTGTGTATTACTTTGAACAATTTTTAGCTGAATAAGTCAAGCACATCAAACTTAGTGTATACTGGTAAATGTTATCTTTCCTTATTAGAGGGTACATCCCTCTATGGTTAACTAACTTTGTTCCTTGCTGATAATGATTCTTGTGACAATCTCAAGATTTTGTCAGACATAAATAAGGCAAACTATAACCTACTTTACTCCATGAATATGATAAGCACAGGAAATAGGATTGCTTCCCCCCCGCCCCCCCAGTTGAACTTTGGGGATTATGTAACTTTTTTTGCATCTTTTTATACTAGGTCCTTTCAGGCTTCATATGTGAATTGAGCATAAAGATGATTCTAGGAATTTGTCAACAGGTGAAGAGGGTTCTTGTAGACAGGGTGCCAAGGAAGGTTATACGAAAAGTCAAGAGTGCTGTTGATCAAAGATCTGAACTAAAGTCAGAAAGCTCCAGCAACTTCATGGACAAAAGGCAGGGAGCAAAAGGAGAGAACTCTATCAGAGGGAATCCAACTACCATATTGACCTTCCTTGGCTCTTGTCATGAATGGTTGTCTTCCTCAAACATTGGTAACCAGAGCATTGAAGAAAAAGCTGCTGTTCTATGCATTTGAAATTCGTACATCATAGATGCCTAATTTTAGACATTAGTTGGTCGCTTTCTGGTCAGGTGCGTAGCTTTACAAGTACCATTTGTGTGTATATATATATATATATATATATATATATATGAACTACTTATGGGACTCTATGCTCTCTGATCAACATTTATGGGACTATGAACTTATCTCTAATCTGTTTCCACCTAGGGATGGCAATGGGGTCGAGCTGGGCCGGGGACTAGAAATCCCCACCCTACCCCCGCATATGCCCCCGTATCTTCATCCCCGCCACGAAAAAAGGCGGGGATCCCCGCCCCCGACCTGTCGGGGACAAAACAATCCACGGTCCGGGCCCAACAGGGAAGCAGGGAAGTGGGGGCCCAGAAATAATTATAAAGATTTAAAAAAATTTTTTTTGCCTCTAATATATTTTTATTCAAAATTTTTTATTTATATAGAAATTTTCTGTGGTGGTTTTCAATAATTCACGTATTTATCATATCACTAGATTAGTAAGAGTAAAATTAATAATTGATAATTTTTTTCTTTTTTTTCTCTTCTTTTCTATTTTATTTTATTTTATATTTATATATATAAAATCTACCTATAATTTATATAATGTGTGTGTGTATTATATATTGGTATGTATACATAATATATATAAATAGATTATATAAATATAAATATATATATATATATATATATATATATATGTAAAGCGGGCCGGACGGGCAAGGCCAAGGGTGGGGATCATGCGATCCCTGGCCCCGATTGGCGGGCTGAGGAATGAAGCTCGCCCCCGGCTCGTCCCCTGCTTAAATCGGGGAATTCCCGGCCGAACTGGGCCTCCGGTTTAAGCGGAAAAATTGCCATCCCTATTTCCACCATCTATTGCTTGGGAGATTATGAAAATTTCTATTCTCCAGATTGGAGAACCTGACTCTCCAAGTCAGAGAGATTTTCTGTTAAATCTACTTACAGAAAATTATTCATTAGTTGAGGCACAATCTTAACCCCTCCTTCTCACAAATGACCTTGTTATCAACTACTCCTCCTCTCCCCTACACTCTGTGGTCTTCCGTCTATATAATCGTCACAAGCATTTTTTATGGCGTGTTGTTTCTCAGTTATTGCCTACGAAGTCTAGGTTGACCCGGGTCCTGAACTTAATAGACCAATCTTGCTGCATCTGTCAGTCTGCTACAGAAAGTTTGGAGCATCTCTTTCTTCTCTGTCCCTTTATTAAATGTCTATGATGGCATTCTAAATGACATTTTAGAATAGACAAATTTTCAACTTGGAAAGTGGAAGACTGGATAAATGAGCTGCTGAATTTGGATACCTCATCCCCTTTCCCAAGTGATACTAAACGAGAATTTCTTAACCATGTTGTGGTGTTGATGGAACATGTGTGGCGATATAGAAATTAATTGCGTACAGGGGAGGATTCTCAACACTGGGATGTGCTCTCTACTCATATTGGTAGGACATTGAAGGTCTATTGGGAAGCTAGTCTTACTCGACACTGGAAGAGGTGAACCTTCAATCTACCCCGGTCTTGATAGGCTCCTCCTTCCCCCAATGTCAAAGTTAATTTTGACATTGCTTTTCAAGATGGAATTGTGATCTCCGCCTGTGTTTTTCGTGACCATATGGGACAACTTCTTTGGGTTTGGACTGGGAAAGATTTTGCTGGTGATGTTTTTGCTACTGAAGTTCTTTCCGCCCTTAATGCTGCTTTGATTGCTGATGTGGTCGACATATCTAAAGTCATCTTTGAAGGCGACTCTCTTAATGTCATAAGGGTAATTGTTGGTTTTTACTCGGCAGAAGAATCTCTTGGAAAAGATCCACAGATGCTGTAAAGTCTATACTCAGAGATAGAGACCATTGGACATATGTTTATGTCTCCCGCTCTAGGAATGTATATGCTCATGAAATTGCTAAATGGGCTAAACTTCACAATCATTTTGGTTATTTACCCCATCCCTCCTTCCTCCTACCATTTTATGTGATCATGGGGGAGGCTCTTCGGTCTCCCAATCTAGTCTTATATTGTGTGAGGAGGCGATTGCTTCTTCTTCTACTTCTTCTGAAATACAAAGTTAAATCTTTATCTAGTAAAAAAAAATAAAATTACTTGTTTCTGTATATACTACGTGACTGGTGATGTAAATATAATATAATATACAATTTACACAAAAATGTCAAAAATATTTCACCATAAAAGATGTATCTTCTTTTTGCCTGCCTATTTCTTAACTAGCATAACTACCAACAGGTAATGTTCCTATCCCCTTGTTTACTGTATCAATTGCAATCGGTTATCATGTTTTTAGTTAACAAACTTCAAGAATTATTTGTTTCCTCACAGAGGTCTATGAGTTTGGTTAATGTTTATTAAAAGGACAAAATATAACAGTTACTTTTAAACTTTCTTAAATTTTGATTTTTATCTTTAAATTTTAAAATATATTATTTTATCTATCGAATATTTGAAACATTTAAAAAATAACTATTCTAATAATAAAAGTCTAAATACTATATAAACATATAATATTTTAGTCTCGATTCTCTTATTTTTTACTTTTAAAATATTGTTCTTTAATTTTAATCTTACCATCTTCTCGTCAAATTTCTTCATATTATCAACGATAATTTTGATATCTAAGTTTACGTCTTTTATGTGGCTCAATAATTTCAAAGTTACTTTTTCGTATATATTTGAATTTAACTATACAATAAAAATCATAAATTTCACATTTTAATAAACAAAATTCAGATAAAAAGATGAGAAAAAAAAAGAAAGAAACTAAATTTAATTATTGATAGATACATAGATTTGAAAAGAGAAGTAAGAGACGTGTAAGTTACATGAGTTTTCCTGTCATATACAAAAATTATTTTATAAGAATTAGAGAAAAATTTATACGACACTATGAGGGTTTTGAATGGACAAAAATACATATAAAACGGGTCATGTTAGACCATGTAATGAATTTTTATGACCATTTAACAATTTTAATTGTTTGAAGGGTTATTTTTTTTAGATGCTTCAAATGTTTTAGGGTTAAAAGTACACATTTTAAAGTTTAATTATAAAAATTAAAATTTAAAAAAGTTTAAAAGTAATTGAATATTTTATCTTTATTAAATTATCGTAAACTTATTTTTAAGGCAATGTATATGCAAAAATTTTAATATGGATCCGATTCATATAGATTGTATGTATTGAAATATTATATTTCATGCAATAAAAAATTATAATGTAGAACTTCTTATGTCATTATGTGTCATAAAAATTTCATCAAATTTGAAGTTGACATATACAAAGAAATAGACCTTTTTTTTTATAGTTAATATGATTTTATTCATAACGAAAGACATATTATACATATGGATATCATGTAACAGAAAAATAACCTCATCTTGGGGAAAATAGTATAATACATAACATAAAAATAAACACACAAAAAATCTCTTATTGACTACTTTCCCAACATCCACGAACATCTACGACCTGAGTAAACCAAATCCACCTAGATCTGTGAACAGCAATGTAGAAGACTTTGGGCGTATCAGCGGTCTTGAAAATTGCCTAAGACATAGGTGAGAAGTGGGGAAGGGCCCAAACCAATTGTTGGGTAAATGAAGAACAACAAACACAAGGAAAAGAACAAACACAAATAGGAATACAAAGAACACAGGCCGGAGAGAAGTAGGGTTGAAGAAAGAAAGTCAAAGAAATTTTTTTTGAGGTTTGATGTCAAAAAAGAAGAAAAATAAACATAAATAAAAAGAAAGAATGGATCTTTGACCAAGATCCGACTCCGGCAGAGAGCACAAAGATGAAAACTAGAGGGGGAAGGTTGATAGACCTACGACCTGATGATCATATTCATACATATATGCAGTTGCATTTTCTTCTTTTAATGCATAGATAAGTTAACGTCATATCAGTTTATATATTTCAAATTAAAGAATAAATGAATTTATATTTACGAGAAATTTTAAATTTTGTATTTGAAAAACCCATGATTGGGGAAAATCCATCAGAACAACTATTAAAATAATGAAAAAAAATAATTCCTAAATCCTCAAACTTTATCTCAAGGACTAAATCGAGATTCCTTGAATACTTTAAGGGCTTCCAAACAATTTTGACGAAATATTAACAATGAACAGAGGGTTCCGGTTGGATTCCTTTCGGTTTCGAATTCAATTTGATTTCTTCTGGTTTCTTTGCAGATAATTGCTTAATCTTGAGTTAGTTATGGTGATTGAGATGTTACGGCTGTAGCGTTCCCACAAATTAGACTGAAAAGGGGGGAAATTGAGAAGAAAAAATGGATGATGGAGGTGGTTCAAGCGACGTTATCAAAAGACGGCTGCCATCATGGATGTCGGGTGTCGCCGCCGCTGACAAAGAGAGATTTGGCGTCACGAATAACAATAACAACAATCTTGATATCGATGACGGATGCAGACGCAGAGAGGACGAGGGAAGAGTCCAAAAACGTGGTGGTAGGAGGCCGAAATCAAAAGCAGCGCAGAAAAAAAGGGATAATTGTTCTGATGACTTGGAGCTGGAAGAAGTAGAAGAGGCTTCGTCAGAAGATCCAGTGGGAAAACGTGGAGAAAGAAAGCGAACAAAAAGAAAACTTAATTTGGATGCTGAAGTCGCTCCCAAGAATAAAAAGCAAAAGGGGAAGGCCAAGAGAAAATTTCGGAACGAAAGCAGTGAGGATGCTATTACTGGAGATTGCTCGGAGAATGACGAGGATGAGAACTTGACAGTGGATGACTTGATGATCTTCGCAAAAGAGGTAGTAGCATTTTGCACTTTTCTCTTTTTCCATCATTAGTTTGTTTAATATCTTGTCTTTTGATCCTGTGGCGTTGTTCTGTAACTGCATAGAGCTAACTTTGCCATATTTGAAAGTTTTGAGACAGAATTGCTAATTTGATTCGTTTGGCTAGTAAAGATGCCTCGAAGCAAGAGGGAAGAACAGAAGATTATGTGGGTTCTTGTGTTTCTTTGCAGTGGGTCCAGGGGGATATTGGTGCTCAAGATGTAGAGTCAATAAAGGAAGATGTTTCGGCTGAGAATCAATTTGGAGATACAGTTCGGTCAGGGAACTCCAGTGATGTACTAGAGAACAAGAGATCGTCTGAAGGACAAGAAATGGGCTCTTCTGGTTTTACAACTGGAAATGTGGATGTGACAAGTGAAGGTTCTGGTTGTAAGCCGAGTATGTCTGGAAATCCTACTCAAGACATGTTGGATTTGTTTTTGGGTCCTTTGCTCAAGAAGACTCAGGAGAAAGAGAAGAAAGTTGATTTATCTACAGACGAGATCGATCTCAACTACGACATGAAAAGGCAAAACACGAGTTCTGCGCTCGGGGAAAAACAACCAACTGTTGCAGTTGCAAAGAAGAAGAGCAGTCTAAGAGATAGGGTGGCCATGTTTCTGGATTAAATTTGCCTTCCTGTTGTTAGAAATACTTCCCAGCAACCAGGGTTCTCTTCAAGTATTGAAATGGAATTTTAACAATGTTGATGTTAATTAGCATATCTTTCACTTCTTCCAGCGTCTTTAGCCATGAGGGGTGATGGCAGTCTGGCCCTTCACTTTTTATCGAAATTAGGAACAATTCTGGCTAGTCATGCAAACGACATAAATAATTCTGCCCTTCGTACATAATGGAATTATACATTGCATCTTTCATTGATTTTTCAATGGCTAGGTGAGGGAAAAGCACAAAAGTCTTGTATGGCAATAATCCGATCGAGTTCACATTTTCTTGCCATCCATAACTTAGTCGGCTGCTTGGGGGTGTGTGTTTCAATTTATATTTAAGCAGTTGTATCTGTGGACGATTTTTTCAATCAGCCCAAATACCTGCAGATTGCATCCATGCCCTCGTGAAGTTGGCCCACAGGTTATGACAAATTGATGTCGTTCTCTTCGCGCAGCATGAACGTGGGTAACACTCGAAGTTTTCTGGGCGTTTCTAAGATCATTGTTCAGCTTGCTTGGGAACGCCAGTAACGTCCACGGGCCCCTCCACACTCTTAAGAAAGGGAAACTATCAAAGGGAACAAAAATAACAAAATACTACTAGCAAGTGTTGAAGAAGAACATGGGAAGGAGAAAGAAAAGAAAATGTGATTTAAATATGACATTGGAATAACACTCTGCTATGAACCATAACCTCGTCATTTCAAAGGTAAGGGGTCAAGTGGGATGGGGAAATCTAGAATTCTAAGCAGAGAACCACTGTGGTAAAACCTGTGAGGTAGAATTCTGCCATTATGAGCTGCATAGTTCAATCATCTGCTATATACTTCCATCATCCTCCTGAGTAGGAACCGTCATTACCCAGACAATGACACATGGTATGAGCTACTCTGTTAAAGATGTAGAGATGCAAATTCATTTTATTGATCCAGAAATTTCCTGCTGCTCTCGTATTAATAGCAAATCATGGACAGCCTACGAAAGATGAACAAATTCTAGTCATGCACATAAAGACACTTTTGTAATCCCAGTTAAAAAGCAGTAAAAGTGCCAAAAGAAATTACCAATTCAAATATGCTCCTAAAACGGAGCTTCTACAAAATTCGAAAAACTCCTAGATCTTCTTTCATATATTCAATTCATGCTCTGCCTTTGGCAGAAGAGGTGGATCATCATCAAGCATGTCTTGCAGTTCCACCATGCAACTGACTTGACCGCACATTGGCCTCATCCTGATTTAAGAGTGAAATGCGGGAAGTAATTAATACCATTTAATTAAAAAATTGATCACGCACAATGACTTAAGACTTGTTTGGTAATTCAATTAAGCACTTAAAATTAACTAATTAATATTTATTTCATTAAATGTATTTAATAACGAATAATTTTAAGTACGTTTGATAATAAATTTTTGCTATAACTTAATTGATTAAGACATACCGAAATCCTATTATATATTTTAAGTGAAGTAAAAGTTATATTCATCTGATTATTAATATTTTTATATTTAATTTAAATTGTAATAAAATATAGTGTAAAAATAAATTATAATTAATTCAAACTTCATATTTCAGAATTTAATCTTGAGATTTCAAAATTCAATACTTAAATATTCAAACTTTAGTTTTATCAAGCGAACCCTTAAAATAAAACAGGCCATTAATTAGACTCACCTGTAAACTATAAGTGAAGTTTGGTGGTCGAAAATCAAGATGCCCCTGCATAAGTAGATACACGGATTAGAAAACCTAAGCAGCATGTACAGAATAAAGTATGAAAAAGTACAATACACTACCAGCGCAGGTATGCTTTGCTGAGTTGTAAAAAAACCATCATGATTGGGTGCTATAGAACTCAATTGTCCCTACAACCCATCCAAAAACTGCATAATCACTTTTCAGTATCCTTCTACCACAAACATTACAAACAAATGCATGCTTTCTGATCGGCAAGTGTTTCACAACTTCACAAGACTTGGTATAGCGCAACAGAAGTACAAAGATGACAACAGTATGACACTACCACATACCAGTCCTTGCATGCTTTGTTGATTAACATAGTAGCCCTCATGAGGTGGCTCCATCAAATTTAACTGAATCTGGAATTAAACACATGCAAATTGAATTAGCTTGAGAGTACACTGTCCCTGATCAAACACATCTGTCAAAATTTTATCTTTAAGTGGAACATTAAATTGAAGCTATCATATACTTAAAGGTTATAGAATTCTCACCAGTCCCTGTACATTCTGTTGTGTCCCATAATAGCCACTGAGTGTCATTCCATCTGAGCTAAGATTCTCCTATGGGTTCAAAATAATAATTCACCAAACTATTATCATCTAGAGGAAGGAAAATAGCATGGGCATATATGATTCCTTGTTCTAATAACTAAAAAGGTCGCATAAGAACAAACCATTGGCTGCAAGCTGCCCTGAACCTTGACAATTGCAGCTTCGGATTCTGGTTGCACCTGAAACAAATATATGTTTTTCAACACTGTGCTAATGAAGAGAAAATGTGATAAACTTAGCCAAATATACTAATCACATTATAAACCTTTCTTTTCTTGTTTGCACCCTTCTTTTTACTTGATTTAGTCGAATGAATACCCTGATTGTCCTCGTCCACATCACGGAGGCCAATAGGGTTGCTGCTACATTCTGCAGCACTTCTATTGTTAACATCTACACAGTTCTGCAGGCCTTCAACTAGTGCACGAAAAGCAATATTGTAACTCTCCTCAGACAAAGAACCTTCTTCACCTAGCTCAATGGCACGCCTACATATGTCATTGTATCTTTGCACCCTAGTTTGATTTCTTTCTGTTCCCTCCACAACTGCTTGCCTATTCTTCGCATCTTTTGTCCACCTCTTGAGGATGTACTGAGATGGGATGCTCGATAGACCACACATTTGCAGAACAATCATAGCATGCCTACAAAGAAAACCCTTGGATTCAAACATAAGGCATGAACAGGAAACCTCTGATGTCTCTTCATTCCACATCACAATGAAATTTTCACCTTTTTCACAGTCATCTACCCTGAAAGTTACATCTTTTCCACCTTCACTTTCCTTCTTAGGATGACATCCAACTACGCCCAAAACCTCTGTTTGAAATTTCTTGAATATTGCATGTGTGTAAATCGTAGACATTTGTTTCTCCCAAGGTGAAGGGGACTTCAGGGCTGGCTGTTTGTGCCATGTATCAAAATCCGCTATGGCTTCCTCTTCATACCTATTCTGAAGAATTGTTCCATATTGTCTAACAAACTCTTTTAAACTGATTTTTTTATGTATATATTTGTCGAAGAAAGATGTTACGCTATCAGATCGTTGATTTGTTGACAATCCAGCCAAAAATGCATCCTTTGTGAAAGCTGGAATCCATTTCTTACGGTCCTCATACAAAGAATGAATCCATTCATTTTCTTGTAGCTCAAATCTTCCGACCATCTTCCACCATCTCATATCAAAATCCTCATCCCTTGGTGACTTAAAAATACACTTGTGAAATTTACAAACAAAACTCTCATGCTGCTTAATTACATGGGCAAGGGTCTCAGAGACTTTCTCTAATATGTGCCACAGAGCATGACAATGACGTGAAAATGGGAAGACTTCTCCAACAGCAGCCTTTAGTGATTTTTCTTGGTCAGTGATTATCACTTTAGGAGCTTGTCCACCCATTGCTCTAAGCCATGTTTTCATTAGCCAAACAAAGGTTGATCTAGTGTCATCAGCCAGTAATGCACATCCAAGCAACATGGGCTGAAAATGATGATTCACCCCAACAAATGGAGCAAATGGCATTTTCTCATTACTTTTAATATAGCTGGTGTCAAGAAGAATGACGTCATTGAAACTATTATAGTCTTTCCTGCTCTTTGCATCAACCCAAAACAAGTTTCTCAAACGCTGATCTTCACTCAAATCTATTGCATAAAAGAAGTAAGGGTTCTCTCTTTGAATGTGCATGAAATATTCGAGCATTACCTGTGCATCTCCCTCCTCTAATGTCAAGCACCGTCCTCCCACAGACTCATGGTTCAAGCTATACTGAAGGAAGTCAATATCAGGACTTCCACTGGATTGTCTAGACATATCAACATACATTTTCCTTGTACGCTCACTAACAGCATGAAGAATGTCAATGTTATTCTTTTCTGCTAATTTCACATTTCTATGTATCCTAAAATGATAGGCAAGTGCTGGCAAAAGCTCATGATTGTGCTCCTTTATGAATTCATGAACGTACCATTTGCCATCCTTCTTTCTCTTAACATGCATGCTGGCCTTGCAGTCTGTCTTCTTCACACTTGGACGCCTACTACTGGCACCATCTGATTCTGGTGCGACTCCATATCTAGAACATGCAAATTTAGCATCAATGAATTCTTTTGATTTTTTTGAGCGACGGCTATTCTTGATTGAGGTAGTGAACCCCATAGACTTGGCATATTCCTGATAAAATGAGTATGCTGCCTCGTGAGATTCAAATTCAATGCCATCATGAGGCTGAAAATCTGTATCCCTATTGATTCCTACTATATCCCCTTGAGGGGAAAGAGCAATCCTTGCGTCCCTGTCACATGCTTGGTCCACAACATCAACCATATTCCCTATCATTGCAACAGCACTTTGCACGTTTGCTCCACCATCCACCATGCTTGTAGCCACATCTCACTGGTCCACTTGCTAATCCCTTTCTCAAAATAGGCCTGAGGAATTATTGTCCCAAGATCTGCCAATATATGAAATAAATAATCCACAAAAAACATCAGAATATTTGGGTAAAAACCAATGATTTGTTTTGTATCTGCAACATAACAAATAAAAATAAAATAAGTGTCATTATATTGCTGAAGTTCCAATAAACAAAAGCAACAACTTTTTTTTTTTTTTTAATGCAACTTGTACCTTTTAACTTACCCATTCAATAACAACAGTACTAACACTCCCTCTCCCCGCCCTAACACCCAAAAAAAAAAAAAAAAAGATTTACTGTGATCACACTTGTTTATGATGGTGGGCTTTTGGTTATTCAATCTTGAACGTCACTGAAGAAAAAGTATGTCACTGCAATTTCTGATATAAGTTACTCAACGCTCCAGGAAACAACAATAGCCAAGCATTTATTTTTTCTTTAAAAAAAAAAAAGTCGCCATGTAGAGTGCTTCCTGAAAGCAATCATTGATCAACGAGTTCAAATTTGGTCTCTATCGCACAAATTTGAAACCATGATCAAACTGCAACTTTCACACATACCTTATCTTAACACAATATACCAAAGGCAAGGTCTGGTTCAAACTCTCCCTACTAAGAAGTGGTATAAACCAAAATCACATGATAGCATCCAAAAACAAGCATTAGGTAACGAAACCCTAGAGTTCACTAATCTCACCTAGACAAGGAAACGTGCCTAGCTTGAATGGTGACCGCAAACAGTCCCTCTTGAAGGCAACTTCACCGTGCCGTACCTAGCAAGATTGCGAGCAGAAATGTTCAACAGAAGCTCCCGAAGGAAGTGGTGGGGGAAGTGTATTTCGTCTGCCGCTTGACGGCTTGAGTCCGCCGTTTGGAAATTGCAAACCAAAGACAAAGATGGAGCGAGACCGAGATGGGGTGAATTTGTTTCTTTTTGGGATGCAGACATAGGCCTGTGAAGAACATACACACACACACACATATATATATATATATATATATATATATATATAGATTATATAGCTTTTTTTTATTAGGTAGGAAAATGAAAAATATCTGTCTCGGAGCCAAAGGCTCTTATCGAATAATAGTAGTTATATAGAAATTTGATCTGAGTGTATAATTAGCATTTAAGTAGATAAAAATTTATTTAAAATAAATTAATTAAATATAATAAAAAAATTATTAAATATATAAAATTTAAATAAGATTAGAAAAAATATGATATATTATGAATATATGAGAATTATTGAAAATAAAATTTTAATTTTAAATTAAAATTTAATTTTAAATTAAATAGATTTTGTACCTAAATATAATTTTATATTAAAATTTATATAAAATATATTATACGTGTTACATGTTTTAAAATATAAAATTTTAAATTACTTATATACAAATATTAAGATTATACTTAGATAATAATTAGATTAAGATAAATTTGTTAAAATTTAATAAAATATTATGAGGTAAATGTGGACTCGTTCATTAATAAGAGAGATAAAACATGATGTATTTATAAGTATATAATATCTTTTGAAAAATAAAATTTATTTAAATTAATATTATTTTAAATTACAATTTTAGTTTAAATTTGAAAGATTTTGTTCCCACGTAAAGCCTAAATATATAAATATTTTAATGATTATTTTGGCTAATTATTTACTAAAGTTACTAATCTCAATCTGTTATGAATTATTGGAATCTTCATTAATTAGTGGATGCTCCACTAATTATGGATTTATGTGAATTATTAGAAGATTTTTATGGATGTCTACCATTTAGTGGAGACACCATTAATTGAGATTAGTTGAAGATGATGTATGACATGATGTATTCCACTAATTAGAGCTCTATAAATAGAGTTATTCTCTAAGCTTGTAATATACCATCATTTTGTGAAAGAAATATTAGTGAAAGAAAGATTAGAGAAAGAATTGCGAGAGAAAGAAAGAGAGAAGTTTGAAGATAAATTTTTGTACAAAGAATAGTTAGAATTTTCTTAGTGTGTAGTGTGTAGATTTTATTCTAACACTACCCTAATTTTATAACACGTTATCAGCACGAGACTCTACCGAAGTACTGAAGGTTATAATCACGGTGGTACTATTGAAGTGTTCTTGAACAAAAGAGGAAGGTAAGTACTTTTTCTATTTGATTTTGTATCCACATGACAAATCTTACCAAACTCGAGTTCGTAACTCTTGATATTTCTGGAAAAAATTATATGTCATGGGTTCTCGATGCAGAAATGCATCTAAATGCTGAAGGCCTTAGTGAAACTATTTAAGCAAATAATAGTGCATCTGCACAACACAAGACTAAAGTTTTGATTTTTATTCGTCGTCATCTCGATGAAAATTTGAAAATGGAATATCTTACCGAAAGAGATCCATATGTCATGTGGATAAAAAGAAAGATTTGACCACCTGAAGATGGTCGTACTACCCACTGCACGGTATGAATGGTTGCACCTAAAGTTGCAAGATTGTAAAACCGTGAACTCCGTGATGTATAAAACTACATCTTAGTTAAAAATTTTGCGGAGAAAAAGTTACTAATGAAGTTATATTGGAGAAGACATTCTCCACTTTTCATACCTCGAATATTGTCCTGCAATAACAATATCGAGAAAAATGGTATCCCAAATTGACAAATTTAACATGAGTTATTATTGAGAAATCATGAAGTCAGATGAACTGGCTCAACAGCACTCCCAGAAGTGAATGCTGTTGGCTTCAGCAGAAGCCATCGTTATAGTCGTAGTTGTGGCAGTGGCCGTGGTTATGGTCATGGACACACTCGATATTTCCCTTATCATAGAGAAATACTGGCCACCTGACGTGGAACAGAAAAGATAATAAGGGAAAAAGATATTTCTATTAATAATAAGCATAACATCTTTTATTCATATCACTAGTGTTCATATGAACTTGAGGATACATGCTTATAATTGCTCTTTTGTAATTGAGCATTTGATTGGTGATGAAAGTGTTCAAAATAATTAAAAGTTTACTTTTATATTTTATATTTTTGGCATTGTAATAGTACTTATCGTTTAAGATTTTTATTGTTTGAGTATTTACATTTATAAATGTTTTGTTATGCCCAAATGGCTATTATTCAAGCTACTAGGATACACAAATGGCATTGAAGATATATGCCTAATTGATAGTGGTACAACACACACCATATTGAAAGATAAAAAATATTTCTCTTACTGCGAGATGGGAGAAACAAATGTTAATACTATAGGTGGTAGTGTAAAGTTGATTGAAGGCTCTGGAATAGCTAATATTGTATTACCCGGAGGAACAAATGTTGTTATTCCTAAAGCGTTATTTTCTTCAAAATCTCGAAGAAATTTATTAAGCTTTAAAGATATTCGCCGAAATGGATATCACATTGAAACAATGGAAGAAAATAGTTTTGAGTATCTCTGTATTACTTAAATAATGTCGGGTAAGAAATCTTTATTAGAAAAGCTACCATCTCTTTCTTCTGGCCTATATAGCACAAAAATCCATGCAATTGAAATGCATCATTCAGTAAATCAGAAATTTACTGATCCTATTACATTTATCATTTGGCATGACCGTTTGGGTCATCCAAGAACTATTATGATGCGAAGAATAATTGAAAATACGCATGGTCATCCTTTGAAAAGTCAAAGGATTTTGACATCTGATAAATTTTCATGTGCTGTATGTTCTCAAGGGAAATTGATTATTAAACCATCTCCAACAAAAGTTGAGTTTGAGTCTCTAGTATTTTTAGAAAGAATTCATGGTGATATATGTGGACCAATTAATCCACCATGTGGGCAATTCAGATACTTTATGATTTTAATTGATGCATCGACTCGATGGTCGCATGTTAGTTTATTATCAACTCGCAAACTGGCGTTCGCGAGATTGCTTGCCCAAATAATTCGCTTAAGAGCGCAATTTCCAGATTATCCGATCAAAAGGATCCGTCTAGATAATGTTGGAGAATATTCTTCCCAAGCTTTTGATGCTTATTGCCTGTCAATTGGCATTACTATTGAACATCCAGTAGCTCATGTTCATACTCAGAATGGTTTAGCTGAATCATTCATTAAACGGTTACAATTAATTGCTAGACCGTTATTAATGAGAACAAATCTCCCGACAACTGCTTGGGGACATGCTATTTTGCATCTCTGCGAGCACTTGTACGCCTAAGGCCAACAAGTTATCACAAATTTTCTCCCTTACAATTGGCTTTTGGTTCAGAGCCAAATATAGCTCATTTAATAATTTTTGGGTGTGCTGTATATGTTCCAATTACACCAAACCAACGTACAAAGATGGGTCCTCAAAGAAAAAAGGGGATATACGTTGGATATGATTCTCCCTCTATTATCGGGTATGTTGAACCCACGACGGGAGATGTATTCACAGCAAGATTTGCTGATTGTCATTTTAATGAATCATTATTCCCTAAATTAGGGAGAGAATCAAAACAGCATAAAAAGGATCTTACTTGGACAACATCATTAAATTATCTTGATCCGCGCACAAGCGCATGTGAACTTGAAGTTCAAAAGATAATTCATTTGGCATTGCAAATCAAATGCCAGACGCTTTTGTTGACTCCAGAAGAATTACAAAATCGCATATTCCAGCTATAAATGCTTCTATTCGAATTGAAGTTCCAGCAGAACAAAATATTATACCTATAGCTGCTGAGTCAAAAACACGCCAGAAGCGTGGCCGACCTCTTGGTTCTAAAAATAAAAATCCTCGAAAGAAAAGAGGATTAAATGATCCAAAAGATCATATTGAAGAAAAGAGTGATAAAGACCAAGAGAGAATTGATGACAAAGAACCAGAAGTTGATGAAAGTAACACTGAAATTTCTATCAATTATACCACTTTCGGTAGAAGTTGGAATCGGATAGAAACTGTTATTGATAATATATTTGCATACAATATATCTCTTGATGTTACACAGGATAATGATGATCCTGAACCAATATCAGTTGATGAATGTCGGCATAGAAAAGATTGGTTGCAATGGAAAGATGCGATTCAATCGGAGTTAAATGCACTGACAAAACGTGAAGTCTTCGGACCTGCAATCCGAATACCAGAAGGTGTAAAACCTGTTGGCTACAAATGGATATTTGTGCGAAAGCGCAATGAAAAGAGTGAAATCGTTCGATATAAAGCGCGATTAGTAGCCCAAGGTTTTTCACAAAGACCAGGTATTGATTATGATGAAACTTATTCTCCTGTTGTTGATGCTATTACACTTCGATATCTTATCAGTTTGACAGTACATGAAAAGATAGATATGCGCCTATTAGATATTGTCACTGCTTACTTGTATGGAAATTTAGAAAATGATATTTACATGAAAATCCCTGAAGGATTTCATATGCCTGAAGTATATAAACATTATCCTCGTGAAAATTACTCCATCAAGTTGCAGAAATCATTATATGGCCTGAAGCAATCTGGGCGCATGTGGTTCACACGTCTTAGTGAATATTTATTGAAAGCGGGATTTAAAAATGATCAGGTATGTCCATGTGTTTTTATTAATAAATCTGGTTCTAAATTTGTGATATTAGCTATATATGTTGATGATATTAATCTTATTGGAACTCCTGAAGAGCTCCAAGAAACAATTGATTATTTAAAAAGAGAATTTGAAATCAAGGATTTTGGTAAAACCAAATTTTGCCTTGGTTTACAAATTGAACATCTGCAGAGTGGAACATTTATTCATCAATCAACATATACAGTAAAAGTGCTAAAAAGATTTTACATGGACAAAGCACATCCATTGAGTATTCCAATGATCGTCCGATCATTAAATATGGATAAAGATCCTTTCCGATCTCAAGAAAATGGTGAAGAACTCCTTGGTCCTAAAGTACCATATCTCAGTGCAATTGGTGCATTGATGTATCTTGCTAATAATACACGACCTGATATTGCTTTTGCTGTCAATTTATTAGCAAGATTTAGTTATTCACCAACACGACGACATTGGAATGGAATTAAACAAGTCCTTCAATATCTCCAAGGTACAATTGATCTCGAATTATTTTATTCAAATAAAACCAGTCCAACATTGATAGGTTATGCAAATGCTGGTTATTTATCTGATCCACATAAAGCACGTTCTCAAACGGGCTATCTATTTACATGTGGAAATACTGCTATATCATGGCGTTCTACGAAACAATCTATAACAGCTACTTCTTCAAATCATGCTGAAATTATAGCCATTCATGAAGCAAGTCGAGAATGTGTATGGCTAAGATCCATGATTCATTATATTCGAGAAAGTTGTGGATTATCATCAATCAAAGATATTCCAACTCCTCTTTATGAAGATAATGCAGCTTGCATAACTCAATTACGAGGAGGATATATTAAAGGAGATCGGACAAAACATATTTCAACAAAATTATTCTTTACTCATGAACTTCAGAAGAAAGGTGAAATTGATGTGCTACAAATTCGGTCATGTGATAACCTCGCAGATATTTTCACGAAGACTTTACCGACTGCAACATTTGAGAAGTTGAGATATAAATCGGTATGCATCGGTTTAAAGATTTAAAGGAATCATCTCATCAGGGGAAGTAATAAACAGACATATAGAATAGTGTACTCTTTTTCCTTCACTAAATTTTTTTTCCCATTGGGTTTTTATCTAGTAAGGTTTTAACGAGGCATATTCTTTATGTATAGATGGACATCCAAGGGGGAGTGTTATGAATTATTGGAATCTCCATTAATTAGTGGATGCTTCACTAATTATGGATTTATGTGAATTATTAGAAGATTTTTATGGATGTCCACCATTTAGTGGAGACATCATTAATTGAGATTAGTTGAAGATGATGTATGCCATGATGTATTCCACTAATTAGAGCTATATAAATAGAGCTATTCTCTAAACTTGTAATACACCATCATTTTGTGAAAGAAAGATTAGTGAAAGAAAGATTAGAGAAAGAATTGTGAGAGAAAGAAAGAGAGAAGTTTGAAGAGAAATTTTTGTGCAAAGAATAGTTAGAATTTTCTTAATGTGTAGTGTGTAGATTTTATTCTAACACTACCCTAATTTTATAACACAATCATACCTATTTTATAATTTTTCACAAAAAATGATTGTAAACAACAAAACTACTTAAACTTTTGAAAAATGAAAATAAGAAAAGACAGCATTTATTGAATTATAAAAGAAAGAGCTCAAAAAATCTATTTCTTCCGTTTCAAAATATTATTTTATTTTATTTTAAAATAAATATTCATATATTTTTTATAACTAATAATTACTTTCCTTTTATTTTATCTTAATTTATTTTAAGTCGGCTATATAATTTTTAAATTTTTTTTATTATTTCTTGAGAATTTTTACCAACCAATAACTGTTGTATTTTTAATATAAATAGAATAAAAATTTTATCTAAATTATTATATTATTTTCAAAATTATTAATTTATGTATAAAAGATTTTATAAATAAATATTTTAAAACGAATATAGTAATATTTAAAAGAAAATATGAGTGACTTATTTAATTTACTAAGATATTTTTAAATATAAATTCTTAAAATTAATAATTTTTGGGATAAGTAATTAAATATGATTACATAAAATGTTTATTTTGAATTGAATACTAGATTAATGGAAAAGGTTAGTGATAATGCCAGGACATTTTTCCTCCTGTCAGAATAATTTTATTGTAAATATCTATTATACCATTCAATTAATCTAAGATCATTTTAATTTTATCATGTTCTATCTAGACTTTTGTCCCTTGATTCTCACGCCATTTTGGGTCATCTCCTTAGCCTTCTTCCTCTTTCTCCCTAACCAACTGCTTCACTATTTTTTTTTTTTTCCTTTTTCTTTCCCCCTAATTCTATCCCCAAAAACCCCTACTACCCCTTGCCCCTGTCGGCACTCTCTCCCACCCTCCCTCTTCCAAATCCATCTCTTCCGCTCTTCTTCCTTCCCGCTATCATAGTCACTTATGGTGCCAACAATGGCCTTGGCGGTTCAAGAGTTATGGGATTGAGTAAAGTTGATGTCTTTTACCGTACTGATATGTTAGTCTGTTGTGCCGATTAAAAGATCAGCCGCCGTTGACGGAATTGAGATGAAAAATCCTAAAACCTTAAAATGAGCGAGAGCTGCAGAGGCCTTCACGCTTATTCCGACAAAATCAACGGCGAATCGCTGGCAGAACAGAGGATAAAGCAGAGAAGCTCTGCTTCGAAGTCATATGAAGATGAAGAAAAATGTTTCTACTCTTTCTATTGCTTTGAGACGATGTGTTTTTTGTAATCAAAAAGCAGCTCCAGGTTTTTGTTCCCAATCTTTTCTTGTTTCTGCCTATATTCATTCTGCTATAGATGATTATAAGGCTACAAAAGAGAGATTGGGATCTGGGTTTGCTAATAATATACGTAATCTTGAAGATGCTCTTAGCTTATACAATGAAATGGTGCTCATGAGGCCTCTGCCCTCTGTTATTGACTTCACCAAATTGCTTGGTCGTCTTGTTAAAATCAAACAGTATTCGGTCGTTATTTCCCTTTTCAAAGATATGTGCTTTAACAAAGTTCCGCTAGATGGATACCCTATGACCATTGCCATTGACTGTTTTTGCCTCATCAGTCAGACAAATTCTGGGTTTTCTGTACTGGGTAGCTTCTTTAAGAGCGGATATACCCCTAATGCGACCACTTTTGGCACCCTACTCAAAGGGCTCTTTCGAGAAGGTAGGATTCCCGAGGCACAAGTACTTTTCAAGAAGATAATACGTGAAAAACTGTGCGAAGCTGATGTTGTTATGTATGGGACTGTAATAGATGGGCTTTGCAAAGTGGGAAACACTACCAGAGCTGTTGAGTTGCTAAGAGCCATGGAAAGAGAAGGAAGCTGCAGGCCTAATACAGTTCTCTATAACACTATAATTGATAGTCTCTGCAAGGACAAAATGGTTAATCAAGCTCTTGCCCTTTTTTCCAGGATGACTGAGAAGGCCATCCGTCCAGATGTTGTCACTTACAATTGTTTGATTCATGGTCTCTGTAAGCTAGGCAAGAGGAAAGAGGCTGAAAAGCTATTCACTGAGATGGTGCAATTCAATATTTATCCTGATGTTTTCACATATAATATATTAATTGATGACCTGTGTAAGGAAGGAAAGATAAAAGATGCAAAGGTTGTGCTCCGTAACATGACTCAAGGAGGTGTAATTCCTGATACAGTCACATATAATGCTCTAATAGGTGGGTACTGTTTGCGGGGCCAAGTAGAGAGCGCTCGGAAAGTTTTTGATAGGATGATTTCTGGAGGCCTTGCTCCCAATATTTTGAGCTACAATATTTTGATTGAGGAATATGGCAAGAAGCGAAAAATAGATGAGGCCATGCATCTCTTCCAAGAGATAAAACATAAAGGTTTAACTGCTGATGCTAGTACTTATAATGCTTTCTTGCATGGTTTGTTTTATGTTGGTAAGTGTGTCACTGCAAGAAGATTATTTAGTGAAATGCAAGCTGCTGGTAAAACTCCAAACTTTCATACTCACTGCATCGTGCTGAATGGATTGTGTAAGAATGGACATATTGAGGAAGCATCGTTGTTGCTATCTATGATGGAAAATGAAGGAGTAGAGCTCCATATTGAGTTTTATAATATCGTCATAGATGGATTTTGTAGAATTGGGAATCTTGATCTTGCCCGAAACCTTTTTAACCGTCTCACTGTTGAACGATTATATCCTGATGTAGTAACGTTTACCACAATGGTTACCGGCTTTTGTCAAGGAGGTTTTCTAAAGGAAGCCAAAGAGTTGCTTGTGAGCATGGAAGAGAAAGGTTGTTTCCCTGATTCAGTTGCATACAATGTTATTGTTCAGGGTTGTCTTAAGAAAGGTGAATATACCGATGCAGCAACGTATCTTGAGGAAATGGATCGGAGGGGGTTCTGTCCGGATTCTTCTACCTTTTCAACCATTTTAAATTCACTCCAAGCAACCGACAATGTTTCTGATCCTCTTCTTCTTAATGTCATTCAGAAGTTTAATCCCAACTGGAAGTCAGAGAAGTCTTAAGTGGTAGATAAAATGGATAACTCCATTAGTTGCAACCTTTTGCAATTGCTGGTCTCCCTATGATAATGTGGTCCTGCAACACTATTATGTGACGGTGCAATAAAGTTGAAGTTAATGTTTGCATGATATTGCATTCTGAAATTTTCTCTTTGGCAATTGCAGAACCTGTTAAACTGAGCTACCAAGAAGCACATTCTGTGAATTGAAGCAATGCTGTTTGATAGCCATTTCAGGATATGCTTATTGCAAGAAGATTCAGGCTATTGTTTTAGCTCCACCATCAGTGTCTTTGTGGAGGTTTCTACCTTTCTTTCCTATTTGTAATTTTATACTCCTTGCTTGTGCTACACATGGATGATCCCTTTTTTATATGCTTCCCTAGACTGTTATTAATATGTATTTTGCTGTTTCGACTATACATAATATTGCTATTTATGTACACAACAACCTTTAGCTCTATAATTTTTACTTCCAATACAAACTGCCAGCCATTTCAGGAGGTTTAAAAATGTTTTTGCCTTTTTTTTTTTTAAATATTGATAATCATAGAACCATTTATTTGCAATCACTGTATGAATATTCAAAATGTGATGGCAGATTGATTTCTAGATCCATTAAGTTAGCTGAACTGTGGTAGAAGTTTTGAAAATATTGGGGGTTCTGTCATAGGAGCAAAATATTATATTTTGGTCTGAGAGATACAGATTACAACTGCTATTATGCATTTTGAGTTGGAAATTACAAATTGTGGTCTTTATAGTCCATGCAGTTCTTCATTTCGGGGAGAGTTCTTTCATCTTTTTGCCTAGCCTTGCTTAGAATCTTTAGGTAACATTAATTTTGAGATGTTATGATGAAAACTGATGCAGGAAAAAGCTGCTTTAGAAATTATTTCATGTAAGGTTTACTTGTAATTGTTTATACAAAATGTTTTCTGACGGTTCTGTCAAGCTAGTACTCGAGACTTCTTAGCTCTTAAATTTTGGAGCTAATACTATAACCATTTTGTATCAGCCCTTAGGGATGAAAATATGATTCATTCTTAGGGTTTGCTAAATTAGCCTCTAGGTGTCTATTGGTTTACCCCTTTAAAAGTCAACGCTTTAATATAAACCAAAGGCAGTTTTCTTCTTCTTGTTCCTCCCCCTACATGAAAGACTACATATGAAGTTGTCTCATAGAAAAGAAAGAGGAGAAATTTTTTTATGCTACTTGCATATGGCTAAATAGTCTCTTTCTGCTTTGTTTGGTTCTCTCTCTCGTCTGTTGTACGACAGTTGAATTTAGAGTGCATCTGTCTGTGAACAGCTTAGCATTGTCTAAAGTTGCACTTCCAGACTTCTATCAAGACAAACCCTACCTAAACGTGTTTATATCTTTAGTGTCACTATAATTTGATTTGTTCATGAATTGTGAGCCACAGCTCTAGCTAAGACTAGGTTTTCTTGCAAAAAGGAATTCATGTGTGTTTTTTCTTCTCCTGTTTTGTGCAGTGTGTAATATTTGCCTACCTTTTTTTTACTTTTGTTTCTTTGTTTCTTTCCTCCCCCTTGCTTTACATGATGTCATGAGTTGTTGATTGAATTTCAGATACTCATGCATTTGTCTTAGTTCTGTCTCTAATGTCAATATATGCAGGAAACTCATTTTCCTTCCGCTTCCACACAGTTGGGAAAGGAATAGAAGTTGAAGTGTAGCTTGAAGTTTTTTACTTCATGGATGTACACCAAGGAGGTCTACTGAATTTGCCTCATATATATATCACGTTCGAAAATTGGAAGGAGTCTACTTGCCTTACTCGGTAGAATAGGATGCTGTCAACTTCATTTGTCGGTGTTTCCAAGAGCATTTTTTTGCAGTTTTCTTCAAATTGTAGATTCTGAGATAACAGAATGAAGGACTGTGTCCAAGAGAGTATTTTGGCGCAGCAAAACTAGGAGAAGCCATGTAGCTCACTGATATTACTATAAATGACATATGAGTGACGGAGATGTCCCTCTGTAGAACACATGCGTGTTTTTCCCTTCATAAGAAGATGGAGAGTGCAGATCTTGTTCCTCTTGCTCAGGAAAGGAAGCTAGTTGGTATGATTGCTTTGGATTCCTTACCCAACCCAACCCTTATAGGGGATAGAACACAGCGGCACCCTTAGTATCACCTCTGAAAATCCCAGCCCCTTTCATATGATGGGGGTTGCCAGTGTATTGGGTGCTGCTTTGCTGTGCTCTATTCATGGTGCTACTGATGGTTTGCAGCTTATGACATTCCTTTTTGCTGATGTAAGTGAGGGTTATTTGTAGAAAGTTGCCTTTATAGATGGTGGTACATTTTATACCAGTTGAGTATGCCTGGTATCTGGTGCCCAGACGAAGCACTCTGCATGTAGAACCCATGATACGTGTTTGCATTTGGCCATAAAAACATCAATATAACAACTTCAGAAGAGGGCTATGATTTGTAAAAGACAATCAGGCTATCTTGTATATTGGAAGCTTTGGGAATCAGTGTATCTTTACAGGAGTTGAGGTTCAATTTCTATGTAATTTGATGTATTATTCTGTATTATTCGTTTTAAATGTTTCATTTCAAATGAAATCTATGATGCCATTCAGAGTCACGGTATTATTTACTTATTCTGCACTTTCTTCGCTTTGAGGCCATTCATCATCTCCAGTAGCAAAGCAGAAACAGGCATTTGCTCCTAGTATTTGTATACTCCAGCCCACTTACAATCTGCCTCAGGGCATTCCATGTCTTACAAAGAGAGCTTTAAATTTGGGTTTGCTAATGGTATTAATAAGCTTGAAAGCCTCTGCCATCTGAGGTTCACTTTAAGCGGTTGCTCCTTCGGCAGATTTGATTGAAGCAGTGTTCGGCTGTTATTTCTCTTTGGTGTTGGTAGAATTCACGAGACTCAACAATTGTTCAAGAAGATAGTTAGGGAAAAGCTGTGCAAACCCAATACTATAATATATGGGACTATAACTAATGGGTTTCCCATAAAAATTTGTTAGTTAGCATTCTCGGAAGTTCTGTTCTGGGCTTCTGTCAAGCTACGTAAACAGTTCAGTTCTGGGTTTTCCCATACATTTTTCTCTAATATCAAGTTATTTCTCGAGACGGTTGGATTGATACTATAAAAAAGTTTATAAAAATATATAAACATAATTTTAAAATTTATAAATAATTTATAAGTTCAAAGATTAGCATTGTCATTACTTAGAGTGAACAAAACTTTTAGTTTAACTAATAAATTTATTTGTAATTAGTATATTTTTTCTTCAAAATAAGTCTTAGAACAGTTTTTCTTTTTCTTTTTTTTTTAAATAAAGTTTCAGTACAAAGGGTTGACAATCTGCAGATGATAAAAAGGCACAAATTTTATTAGGATGAAAAGTACAGACAAATCATTTACATCAGTCTGGAGGTGAATAACTGAATTTATACAAAATCTTGAAAACTAAAACTAGATGTGTATTTACAAAAAGTGCGCTGCTGCAGCTTCCGTTGATTACCGAGGTGCTACATATTCTACAAGATAAACATGCCATTATATCTCCTCTTCCATTTCCATTGGCATACAATCTTTTCCCCTCCATGGTGCCTGCCAAAGTTAAAAATTATGACCTCATTAGTTGCTGAAAGAGAAACAACACCAACACCAACCCCCTCCCAAAAAACCAACGACACACACCCCAAACCAAAAAAAAAAAGAAAGCCATACAACTCGCATAAAGTACAGAACCTATAGGTTGCAACCAAAACTTTTTAATTTGAACAAAAATATGTCCAAAAGACAAAAGAAACCCTTGCTTATTACTCTATCCGTTTTATATTATTTGTCATTTAACATTTGTATTTTTTTTTATAATATTTGGCTCTTTACATATTTCTATACGTCAATGATTAATGTTTTCCAATAGATGACATATATTATATTCACAAAATATATTAAATATGTAGGGTAGATGGGTCTATAGAGAGAATATAATATTTGGCTCTTTACATATTGAGCCAGTCTGTGATATATTTAGCTTGGAAGCAATTCTAGAATCAGAAACCAAAATTGAATTGAATTAATTAATGCACCATTCTGCGACATGTTGGAACAATAAACAACACAAACTTAGTACCTGTGATCAATCAGCATTCAGCAATCTCCGTCCACCATTCACAGATTCCAAGCTCTCAATGTAGTTGAAGGATTGAAAGGAAAAAGCCTCAAGTTTATTACAGTACGTTCTTCTTTTGGTGAAAGGATTGTAGAACATAACCCTTTTGGACGAACCAGCATCGTATCTAAAGATGAGTTCTCCGTCTTTCCAATATCCTATAGGCCGCGCTATTGTTGGCAATGCTTCAAGTTTAAACGAATTGGACCAAGACCTTTGAACACCATATTCAGCCATCATCCATATCTCCATAAGTTTGCGGTGAGATGTAGAGAAAACAGCTACAGAAAGACATCCCTTGATTACAACTAACTGCCTAGTGATCTCAAAATTGGAACCATGCTTGTCAGGAACATCCATAAAATGTGTGACCTCCTCAGCAACATCAAATGCAGCAATGAGATTCCCAGAGACATGTCTATTTGTCAGCCAGTGCAAACATCCATTCAAAAAGACTGGTGGCATAACTTGAAAAATAAACTTTTGCAAATCTACATCAAACTTTTTCCAAGAATCTGAACTCAATGTGTAAATCCACAACACCCCATTAGTGCAGCTCGGTTTTATATAACAGGATATTCTCACAATTTTGTAGTCATTTGTAGCTTCAACGTAACCCAGTCCGGAAAAGGTTAAAGCTCTGCCAAATGAGTTACAATCAGGTAGCCCTAAAAACCGAAACTTTTTGGTTGCTGGGTTCCACAGAATAAGATTTGTGTGGTTTTCAGTGCTTAAACACACCAAACCATTCCGGGAATCCAAAATTTGCATTTGATCGTCGGGTTTAAACGGGAATGGTGGGGGAATTTTGGAACACGAAATATCATCACAAACAGCATCGTTAGTGCTGGACTTTTGTGTCAGCAAAGAGAATTCACTATCATCATCATGAAAATGGTCACTCAATACGAGGAGACTATGAGAGGTAACGGGCCGGCGGAGATGCAATTGAATGAAATATGGACTACTGATGAAAGCATACCATGGTTTGCAGACAGCCTTGAATCGCAACAACGATTTGATAGGAAGTTTCAAGAGAATACTTTCGATTGCATCTCCAGGTAAATCGCAATTCGGCAACATCGCTTCAACCCTTCAGCTGATTTCCTGTGTGAAATTTTGAGGGTTGGCAATATGAAGACAATTTGATCCTTGGAGGCTATTGAATTGGGGATCGGCGATCGGTGCGCGGTGCGGTGGACTTTGTCTGTAAGTGAGAGCATAAGACAAACAAATTAGGTAGCCTTTCGTTGGCGGGTTAGCCACTAGTTTTTCTTCGTTTTCCCGGACGAGATTGAATTGATGACAAGCCCATGGAAATCATTTTCTTCCTTGTATTTGAATATTTCATTTTAATTAATTTGGTTTAAAACCTTAGGCAAATTATGTAATACATCCGTTTCTATTTAATTATTTAATTATTATGAATTATTGAAATCTTTATTAATTAGTGGAGGCTCCACTAATTATGGATTTATGTGAATTATTAGAAGATTTTTATGGATGTCCACCATTTAGTGGAGACACCATTAATTAAGATTAGTGGAAGATGATGTAATACACTAATTAGAGCTCTATAAATAGAGCTATTCTCTAAGCTTGTAACACACCATTATTTTGTGAAAGAAAGATTAGAGAAAATTGTGAGAGAAAAGAAAGAGAGAAATTCTTGTGCAAAATAGTTAGAGTTTTATTAGTGTGTAGTGTGAAGATTTTATTCTAACACTACCCTAATTTTATAACACGTTATCAAGCACGAGTCTTTACCGTACAAAAGCCGTAAGACTAAGCACGAGTTTCGCTGCTACTAAAGCCGAAGACAAGTACGCATTTATTGATCTCTATGGCTAACATCGCGAAACTCGAATTTGTAACCCTTGATATTTTCGGAAAAAATTATATGTCATGGGTTCTCGATGCGTAAATGCATCTAAATGTCGAAGGCCTTAGTGAAACTATTCAAGCAAATAATAGTGCATCTCGCACAACACAAGGCTAAAGCTTTGATTTTTATTCGTCGTCATCTCGATGAAAATTTGAAAATGGAATATCTTACCGAAAAAGATCTATATGGCCTCGTGGGTAAATTTAAAAGAAAGATTTGACCACTCGAAGATGGTCAGTATTACCTCATCGCACGGTATGAATGGTTGCACTCGAGGTTGCAAGATTTTAAAACCGTGAATGAATATAGCTCCGCAATGTATAAAATTACATCTCAATTAAAATTATACGAGAGAAAAAGTGATCGATGAAGATATGTTGGAGAAGACATTCTCCACCTTTCATGCCTCGAATATTGTCCCGCAAGCAACAATATCGAGAAAAGGGTATACAAAATTTACAGATTTAATTACTACCCTCCTCATTGCAGAGAAAAATAATGAGTTATTATTGAGAAATCATGAAGCTGGACCAATCGGCTCTACAACACTCCCGAAGTGAATGCTCGTTGGCTCCAGCAGAAGCCATCGTTATAGTCGTGGTCGTGGCCGTGGCCGTGACCGTGGTCGTGGTTATGGTCGTAGACACGCTCGATATTTCCCTTATCACAATTATAATCAAATCGTGAGAAATACCGCCACCGAAGTGGAACAGAAAAGATCAAAAGGGAAAAGAAAAAGAAATTGAAGAAAAGCATGAGGATATATGTTATAGATGTGGCATGAAAGGTCATTGGTCACGAAACTGTCGTACGGCTAAGTATTTAGTTGAATTGTATCAAGCTTCATTGAAAAATAAAAATGTGGAAGCAAATTTTTCTCAACATCCAATAAATAATACTGAGGATGACGATATTTATCCTGAAGATCTTAATATCAATATTACCCATATGGATGTATCGGATTTTTTTGAACACCCGGATCGGTAGGATAGACCATTTAATTGGTGATGGCAGTGTCCGAAAGAACTAAAGCCTCACCTCGATATTTTTGTATTTTCATTTTCATTCTATTCTAATAATATTTACGTTTACATATATATATTTGTGTTCAGATGGCTGTTATTAATGATGATGTATGCATTATTGATAGTGAAACTACGCACACCATACTAAAAAATGAGAAATATTTTTCTGATCTCAAAATGGGAGAAATAAATATTTATACGATAAACGGTAGTGCAAATGTAATTGAGGGCTCCGGAAGAGCTAGTATATTGTTGCCTAAAGGAATAACAATTATTATTGATAAGGCACTATTTTCCTCAAAATCCAGAAAAAATTTATTGAGTTTTAAAGATATCCGCAGAAATGGGTATCATGTTGAAACAAATGAGGAAAATGAGATTGAGCATCTTTTTATTACTCAAATACATTTGGGTAAGAAATCGGTATTAGAAAAACTGCCGTCTTTTTCTACTGGTCTATATTTTGTAAAAATACGTACAATTGAAATTCATCATCTAGTAAACTAGAAGTTTACTGATCCTATTACTTTTAGCATTTGGCATGACCGGTTGGGTCATCCGGGATCTACCATGATGAGAAGAATCATTGAGAATACACATGGTCATCCTTTAAAAAATAAAAGGATATTAACATCGGAAAAATTCGCATGTATCTGCATGTTCCTTAGGAAAATTAATTGTTAAACCATCACCGGTAAAAGTAGGAGCTGAAAGTCCTACATTTCTCGAACAGATTCACGAAGATATTTGTGGACCTATTGATCCACCATGTGGACCGTTCAAATATTTTATGGTCTTAATTGATGCATCATCCCGATGGTCACATGTATGTTTATTATCTACTCGCAACTCTGGCGTTTGCGAGATTACTTGCTCAAATAATTAAATTACGAGCACAATTTCCGGACCATCACATTAAAAATATCCGTTTGGATAATCGTTGGTGAATTTTCATCACATGCTTTTGATGCATATTGCATGTCAATTGGGATTAATGTTAAACATCCTGTAGCTCATGTTCACACACAAAATGGTCTTGCTTGAATCTTTGATTAAACGATTACAATTAATTGCTAGACCATTATTAATGAAAACAAATCTCCCAACATCTCGCTGGGGACATGCTATTCTACATGCTCGCAACACTTGTACGTATAAGACCGACTAGTTATCATAAATTCTCTCATTTGCAATTGGCTTTTGGGTCGAACCAAATATTTCTCATTTAAGAATTTTTGGGTGTGCTGTATATATTCCAATTGCACCAAACCAATGTACAAAGATGGGTCCTCAAAGAAGAAAGAGGATATACGTTTGATATGATTCTCCCTCTATTATCAGGTATGTTGATGTTGAACCCCTGACAGGAGATGTATTCACAGCAAGATTTGCTGATTGTCATTTTGATGAATCATTATTCCCTAAATTAGGGGAGAACCAAAACAAGTATAAAAAGGATCTTGCTTGGACAACATCATTAAATTATCTTGATCCGCACACAAGCGCATGTGAACTTGAAGTTCAAAAGATAATTCATTTGCAAAGCATTGCAAATCAAATGCCAGACGCTTTTGTTGACTCCAGAAGAGTTACAAAATCGCATATTCCAACTATAAATGCTCCTATTTGAATTGAAGTTCCAGCAGAACAAAATATTATACCTATAGTCGATGAGTCAAAAACACGCCGAAGCGTGGCCGACCTCTTGGTTCTAAAGATAAAAATCCTCGAAAGAAAAGAGGATTAAATGATCCGGAAGATCATATTGAAGAAAAGAATGATAAAGACCAAGAGAGAACTGATGACAAAGAACTGAAGTTGATGAAAGTAACACTGAAATTTTTATCAATTATACCACTTCCGGTAGAAGTTGGAATCGGATAGAAACTGTTATTGATAATATATTTGCATACAATATATCTCTTGATGTTACACAGGATAATGATGATCCCGAACCAATATCGATTGATGAATGTCGGCATAGAAAAGATTGGCTGCAATGGAAAGATGCGATTCAATCGGAGTTAAATGCACCGGCAAAACGTGAAGTCTTCGGACTGCAGTCCGAACACCGGAAGGTGTAAAACCCGTTGGCTACAAATGGATATTTGTGCGAAAGCGCAATGAAAAGAGTGAAATCGTTCGATATAAAGCGCGATTAGTAGCCCAAGGTTTTTCACAAAGATCGGTATTGACTATGATGAAACTTATTCTCTCGTTGTTGATGCTATTACACTCCGATATCTTATCGGTTTGGCAAGACATGAAAAGATAGATATGCGCCTATTAGATGTTGTCACTACTTACTTGTATGGAAATTTAGAAAATGATGTTTACATGAAAATCCTCGAATGATTTCATATGCCCGAAGCATATAAACATTATCCTCGTGAAAATTACTCCATCAAGTTGCGTAAATCATTATATGGCCTGAAGCAATCTGGCGCATGTGGTTCACACGTCTTAGTGAATATTTATTGAAAGCAGGATTTAAAAATGACCAGGTATGTCCATGTGTTTTTATTAAGAAATCTTGTTCTAAATTTGTGATATTAGTTATATATGTTGATGATATTAATCTTATTGGAACTCTCGAATGTACTCCAAGAAACAATTGATTATTTAAAAAGAGAATTCGAAATCAAGGATTTTGGTAAAACCAAATTTTGCCTTGGTTTACAAATTGAATATTTGGAGAGTGGAACATTTATTCATCAATCAACATATACAAAGAAAAGTGCTAAAAAGATTTTACATGGACAAAGCACATCCATTGAGTATTCCAATGATCGTCCGATCATTAAATGTGGATAAAGATCCTTTCCGACCTCAAGAAAATGATGAAGAACTCCTTGGTCCTCAAGTACCATATCTCAAGTGCAATTGGTGCATTGATGTATCTTGCTAATAATACACGACCTGATATTGTTTTTGCTGTCAATTTATTAGCAAGATTTAGTTATTCACCAACACGACGACATTGGAATGGAATTAAACAAGTCCTTCGATATCTCCAAGGTACAATTGATCTCGGATTATTTTATTCAAATAAAACCAGTCCAACATTGATAGGTTATGCAGATGCTGGTTATTTATCTGATCTACATAAAGCACGTTCTCAAACAGGCTATCTATTTACATGTGGAAATACTGCTATATCATGGCATTCTACGAAACAATCTATAGCAGCTACTTCTTCAAATCATGCTGAAATTATAGCCATTCATGAAGCAAATCGAGAATGTGTATGGCTAAGATCCATGATTCATTATATCCGAGAAAGTTGCGGATTATCATCAATCAAAGGTATTCCAACTCCTCTTTATGAAGACAATGCAGCTTGCATAACTCAATTACGAGGAGGATATATTAAAGGAGATCGGACAAAACATATTTCACCAAAATTCTTCTTTACTCATGAACTCCGTAAGAAATGTGAAATTGATGTGCTACAAATTCGGTCATGTGATAACCTCGTGAGATATTTTCACGAAGACTTTACCGATCGCAACATTTGAAAAGGTGAGATATAAAATCGAGTATGCGTCGGTTTAAAGATTTAAAGGAATATCTCATCGGGGGAGTAATAAATGGACATATAGAATAGTGTACTCTTTTTCCTTCACTAGATTTTTTTCCCACTGGGTTTTTATCTAGTAAGGTTTTAACGAGGCATATTCTTTATGTAATGGATGGACATCCAAGGGAGAGTATTATGAATTATTGGAATCTTTATTAATTAGTGGAGGCTCCACTAATTATGGATTTATGTGAATTATTAGAAGATTTTTATGGATGTCCACCATTTAGTGGAGACACCACTAATTAAGATTAGTGGAAGATGATGTATGCCATGATGTAATCCACTAATTAGAGCTCTATAAATAGAGCTATTCTCTAAGCTTGTAACACACCATTATTTTGTGAAAGAAAGATTAGAGAAAATTGTGAGAGAAAAGAAAGAGAGAAATTCTTGTGCAAAATAGTTAGAGTTTTATTAGTGTGTAGTGTGAAGATTTTATTCTAACACTACCCTAATTTTATAACATTCATATAATATTAAAAAAATAATTAATCTCTTAAATTCATACAATTTTATTTATACATTTTAAAAGTAGCTTTAGATTTAATATTCTTCACAATTATTTTATTACTTTATTTGTTCAATTCTCTAAAATTATTACATTTTTATTTTTTAAAATTATTTAATACAAGAATATAATAGAAAAATTAATATTAATGATATTTAATTTTTTTTATGTGACAGATAAATATAAATATTAAAAATTTTTAATTGTAACATAAATAAAGATAGAGAAAGTAATTATAAGTAAATTATAGTCTCATCTAGTAACAGGGTAAGTGATGATAATACCCAACGCTGTCACAAGAGGAAATGGCTGCGTGATGGCCAATTCTGTCTACGTCTAGACAAAGTTAATCGTGTACGCAATTCAAATATTTAATCTGCGATTTAATTTTTAATATAAAAATATGTATATATTTTTAATAATTTTAAAATTTTTTGAATTTGAACTCAATTTTAAATTTTTTAATTAATCAAACCTCAAATTGTACTTAAACTTTATATTTTTATAGAATTGAATTTGAATTCAAAGTTGATCTATAAATATTAAATTTAACTTGGTTATTTTAATATTTGACTCCACTCAAATATATTCTTACAAGATAAATTATTTTATTCTAATAAATACTATATTTATATGAAATTATTTTTACTCTAGTAAACAATATATTTACATGATACAATTATTTTTATTTCCCATAAATTTTTTTTTTTTGGGGGGGTTGGGGGGAGGGGTAAGTTTTATATATGAATTTGTAATATTTAAACCTAATTTTGCAACGTTTAGTATGAAAATTGTTCAATTTTGAGATGAATAAATAACACTATCCCAAATCCAACATTAATATTTAAATTGTATTTGAATAAAGATTGAATTGAGATAAATTTATTAAAATTTAATAAAATATTATTAAATATAAAATAAATATAAAACTTAATCATTAATGATAAAAAAAATATAATTTATTATAAATATATGACAACAATCGAAAAACAAAAATAAATGAGATTTGCATAGAATATGTTATTTGGCAGCATGGAACTGTTAACAGACATCACACGAGGCCCCTAAGTTCAAACAGCAAACCAAACAGAAGACAGAAAATTTCCAGAAAGCCAAAACCTAAGTGGAAAAAGATTTGAGGAGAAATTTTGCATTCCTCTACCATAACATTTACTAGGCCAACTGGACATGGACTCTCAGGAAGAAACATAACTAATGTCCTACCTGCACTCTAACTGAAAGTTTCGCCCTAACTTGTAAAAGTGGGTCATCCATCCTAAATTTGGAATTTCTTTGTATTCCATTTTTAGCCTAAAACATTCTATGATACAAAGCAATAAGTTTCTTTACTGCGCCTTTACAGCAGCAAGCTGTTTCTTGAGGTTCAGGACTTCAATCCCGTATGAAGCTAACTGATCCTTCAACTTTGAAGAAGCTGCTTCATATTTCCTGTTCATGAGATCCATCTCATCCAGACCATCCTTGTATCTATCTCGAAATGTATCCAATTTTATTTGTGTATACCTAAGTCTCATTCTGAGCTTTGCCTTCTCCTTATTGGCAACAAGTTGACTCTGCTAACACACATTTAGAAGAGAAGGGCTTTATGATCTTGCACGAAAACAAAGTTGAATAAAGCACAACAAACTGGACATGATTAAAAGCAAAAGACCACAAGCCTTTTTCAGCAATATGCTTGAGGTTTCAGGTGACTAGCCAAATGGTCTTAACATACATGAAAAGTTTTATTTTCTAATGGTCTAAAAATGCATATACGCAAAACCAAATTATGCCTATGCCACCAAACTCATATCACACCGGTGGGCATCCAACATTGATTAAATAAAAGCATAACCAGATTATAAATCTATAAAAAGAACGAAGCCATATGCTGGTTTTGTTTCAACTAATCTGGACTCCAGTCATCAAAGTTTGGACATGACGTGCAGCAAGATCCTTTAAAGTTCAGTACTTCAAAGTTCAAACCTCATGTTTTGACAGGAAGAATACACAGAAAAATGTAATTCTTATTCTCAAAACAACAAACAAAAAATATGGGAAGGAAGTATTAGCAAACGTACTATTCATACTCCGAATATTTTGCCATTTTAAATTTACTGTTGCATGCTGTACTGCAAGTTTAGTGCAGAACTAGATAGTATTTGTACCTGCATTTCCTTTAGTGGGACAGGTCTGGCTTTTACCTCTCCAGATTGAGTTAACAGATCTTCTCTCCATTTCTTAAGATTAGCCAACTCCATTTGAAGGTTTTCCAGTTCGTGACAAGTGCTTTGATGCTCCGAACAAAGTATTTCCAATTGGGAATTTAATTTCTGTTGAAGAACTAATTATTTCTTCAGTGGCAACTAAGAGATTCTCATAACAAGATAAAGGCAGTAGAAATACCTCTCGAGTCCTTTTACCATGGTCATCACAAACTCTTAGATCTTCTCTGAGCTGATTAATCTCCAGTAATTTCTCCGCACTGGATCACAAACAGAAAGATTAGCAAGTTCATTAGAAGAGGTCTCCTAATGTCACAACAGATTTCTATAGCATGCAGTATGCATTATTAAGTTACATTTGTGCCAAAACAAAAATAATTATAAAAGAATTAACTGAAAAACATCTATAATCTCATCCATGCTTAAAATTTGGATTAGAGATAACATGATTCAACATGGGACAGCCCAACTTGATTGTTCAAATATATTACAAACCTGCATTTCATCTCCAATTCCAAATTTTGCTCTGAATTTGTCAATCGGTCTTCAAGGACCTTGCATTCCTTTCTATAAAACTCCAGCTCCTTCTTGACCTGATGGTATAAGGTAATCATCAAAATCAGAAAGACAACCTTCCCAACCATAGCCATAGTTGTTGACTTCAGGTGAACATGTTATGTAACAATGCTTATATCAACCAAATGACAAAGTTGAGTCCAAAATAGAGCTTTGAATAAAATATTCCAAGTCAAATATCTGGGAGATGTCCTATGCACTCCCTATGCAGCAGCTTATATTTTTGGAGATAACCACAAAAATCCCGGTTTGCATGTTTCATTTTCAACTTCCAAGGCTACAACACTGCAGAATTGTGGAAGAAAAAGTCATGATTTAATTTCTACCATAACTATAATACCCTTCCCATGAGAATGCTCAATGACAAACAGAAGAAATTCATCCTGAAATCCCAATAAAATCTATTTTTTAAATCATGTAATTTGTATAGCAACAGATGTACTTAGACTAGTAAACCATATAAAGGTGAATTAAAAATACTCCATGAAGTTTAATCTAAGTCCTCTCAGTCATGCAGAAACTAATGGATGAACAATTTGAATTTTAAATTTTACGGTTACCTCTGACATTTCTTTCAGTAAAATTGTAACCTCAGTATTATATGATTTTGCTTTTTCTTCAATGGCTTCAACTGAAGCCTTCTCCTTTGCAGACCATATGGCCTTTTCCTCTTCCATTAGCAAAAGTGCATCAGTGAGTTGCTGCAATTAAATGTGGAAAACATAAGCCAATGACAAAGAGATGCAAGAACCTTACAACATGTGGTTTCCTAAATAAGACACTAAAGCCAATACCATTGCCAGCTCATCCTTTTCTTCTACCACCATATTAATGGAGCTTTCTATATTCTGATTGTGAGATCTACATTCCTCGAGGCTTGATTTCTGGTATAGTACAAAATGAAGTGTAAGAAATCTATAAAAACCATTTACCATGAATTCCGAGATAAGATACTGTCAAGTTGACCAATCAGATGCTTACGAGGCCTGAAACTTCTTCCTTCAGTGTAGCCAGTTCCACATTTGACATGTTTAACTCTTCTGACAAAGAATGTAACTCGCAGGACAAACTTTCTGCCTGTGAAATGGCTTCATCCTTTTCCCTGTGTGCAACTGTTAATTCCTCCTCCAAAGAAGCTATAGTCATCTCCATCTCAAATGCGAGCACTTCCAGCCTCTTATACTCATCCTTAGCAGCAGAATAGTCAAATAAGAGAGTACACAAGGTATGGCCAAAGAAGCTTTACGGATAACATTGAGTGGGAGACAGTGGCGGAGCCCGGACCGGAAAATAGTGGGGCACTATTTTCTTTTTATATATACATATATAAGAAAATATGTGGTTCGACATAGTACTTTTTGCCCAATAATTAATATTTTTTACCAACTAAGATGGGTACTTTTGTATATTTATACTTTTCAGCATATAAAATAAAAAAATAACTATAAAAATGTAGAATATCAATTATTAAAAAAAATTAGCATATATAAAAAAATAAAATGAATAAGGATTATCTTTTATTTAAAACAATTACATTTTATAATTATTACATGATCGGAATTCTGTTTTATTTTGAACAATTTTGTGCATCGCTCTATGTTTGAAAAGAAAATTGTTGATCATGAGAATTTTTTTTTTCCCTTTTGGGAAATTATTGATATCTTGATGAAAAGAAATAAAAAGGCAATTTAAATGGTGAAATTTTCTTAAAAAGGGAAAGAAAAAAATAAAGTTCCACATTTTTTATTCGTAATTTAGATGGTAAAATTTGTCCATATGCTATCTCATATACTTTGAGCTGTAGTAGGATTTATTTTTGCATTTTTTACTAAAAAAATAAAAAGATTTGTATTTTTTTTAATAAAGAAAAAGAAACTTTGAAAGGACTAAAACTGCTTCCTAGGACTGTCAAAAGAAAATTATAACAAAAAATGGTAAAATTATAAAAAATAAAAAATGGTATTGTAAGGTCACACTTAAATGAGGAATGGGTGCACAAATTATATAAATAATATATATCTTTTTTTAAAAAAAAGAATATACGTATATAACACAGATTTTTCCCATCCAAAGTGGGGTCCTGTGCCCACACTGGGCTGCATGTGGCTCCTCCACTGGTGGGAAACCAGACAATCTAACTTGTAAACACTTGAGCACATTCCTAACATAAAAGGAACTTCAAATAATGGCATAAAAAGGAAATCAAGACCTATGCAGTTGCAGTCTATTGAGTAGCATGGCAAACACAAAGGACACAGAACTAGAGAGCGTACTTTAATCCAATCTGAATAGTGATTCCAACATTACCTGATCAATGGCAATGGCAGGACTCCGTCGTTTTGATTCAAACACATTAGAGCTCCTTTCAACAGCAGAATCTTGCCTTTTTCCAACAACTGAATCACGCTTGCTAATATCACGCTCAAGAATTGCCTTCTGACTCCGCAGGAATTTATTTTCCCTCTCTGCACATGCCTTTTCCCCCTATAAATTGAAAGATGTACAGCGTAGTATGAGACATAGATTGAATAAGATGAAAATTTCTAAAAAAAAGACAGATCATTTCAGACCTCAAGTTTTGTCTTCTCTTGCATGGAATTCTTTAGCTTTGATTCTGTGTCTCTCAACTTAGTCTTTGTTTTCTCCAATTCTTTTCTCAAAGTTTCTTTTTCCCTAGCTAAGGAACAAGATGATAAGCATGATATTTCCTTTTCAAGAGCTTGAATATGAGAAAGGAATTTTGACTTTTCCACTTCATATTCTTTGGAGAACTCCTGGTGAAGAAAGATATGGTTGAGTCACGTAGGACATATGCTAGTTAAACTTAAAAAACTGTAGAAGTTACTTACTGATAGTGCATTTGCAGAAGTTTGAACATTAGAATTTAACTCCTGGATCTGATTTTGGAGCTCTAAGGATTGATTGAGCAGAAAATTCTATTCCAAGAAGTAACATTGAGAACCTTAACAATGGTTGAAATTCAAATTTTCAAGAACTTTGTACATAGACAAGAAAGCACCTTCTCACCCTCAAGACCAGTGACCTTACGCTCCAAGCACAAGTTTAACTTCTCGTAATTGCTAATTACTGATTTTACTTCCACAGATGTTTGGAGAGCGAAAGATCTAAAATCCTGCAGTTACAGCAGTGTAGACATGGATTAAAAATAAGCAACCAATAGTATTAGCTACTCATAATCGGTGCCACAATATTTCTAAGACATGCAGAAAGGATTTTCCATATTTATGGCTCCAAAGTTATAGAACTCACAGCAATTGCAACTGCTAGAGTGGAAAAATAGTTAAAAACTTCACCCATATCTGAAGTGGCAAACTTAACCAGGTTCCTCGAATTCTCAACTTCCAACATCAACCCTTGGATTTCCATCAACAGCTTGACGAAGGAATCAAAATTTCCTTCCTAAGAAGTTAGTTAGATTCAGAAGCATGTAACAAGGAATAACAACATCAATCACTTCTATTCACACCCATCATGACCCCAAAAATAAATAAATAAATACATATAAACTTACACTTGCATTGACCTCTCTCACATTTGGAATTGAATGGAGTTGCTCACGAGCTACTTTCACCTCCTCTTGAGCATCCACAAATGCTGCATAAAGCTAATAAAAAAATCCAATAACATACTGCAATATTACACTTGGTCAGTGCAGAAGAAACAAATTTCCCATGACCTCATATCTCACAATAAATGGCCCTAGTTCACTATGCTTCATCATGAATCACACAACTGAAAACCTGAAGCAAAAGAATTTTAAGCCTGATTACCTCTTCATACTTCTCCCTGGCTGATAACGTCTGCTCAGTTGCCAATTCAACAATGCTATCCAGATTTCGCTGGCTTGAGGACTTCTCCATCTCTAACATTGTGATCTGCACATGAAAGGATGGACACAGAGCAACCAAAGCAGCAAATTCAGAGTTCATGTAGAACCAGGGCAATGTAACAAAAAAAGTGATAACAAGATCACTAACAAGGTGAACCTTATCTTGCAGCTGCTTGATTATGAGAATAGCCTCCGACTCTTTTAGTTGTTGATTTGCATTTCCATGAGCTTTATCTCCTTTTAGTTCAGCAAAATTGCCCTTATATTTCCCATCCTGAGATAGACCAGCCACAGCAAGCCTCCTTCTTAAGTAGTCAAGCTGTATCTCACTCATGGTTCTCTGGAAAAGGAGAATAAATTTATTATCAAGCTTTGTCATGATAATAACTTCATATGGAACCCATAAAAGAGGTAGAACAAACCTCAGTTTCAAATTTTAAAAATAAATCCTCATATTCTGCTTCTATCTGTGCTAATTCACTGTTCTGCAAAATAAACAAATAGTAAGAGAGAAAACCTCCAATTGTAAAACAAGGTGAGAATGGAGATGAACGTATAAGAACCATTACCGAGCTTTTCTTTCTGGGTGCTTCTTTTCTCCTGCTGGTAACATGCAATAAAGCACTAGGTTTAGGGAGTGCAGCATCTTGCTTCAAAGTACTTTTACTAGCTTCTTCTTCCTTGAAAGGGTCAGCCATGCTTGCTTCATTTAGTAGTTCTTCAAAAGGAAGCAACGGTCCCACGTCACTTGCTGTTCTTCCAGGTTTTACCACAGAAGCCTTCTCTTTTACAGCAGAGTATAACTAAACCACCACAGAGGAAATACTAGTTAACAGTTATCACGACCATCAAATAGCACAATTGAATCCTTCCAACAAGACCAAAATATTGCGATGGCATTCACTGAAATTCTAAAGCAAATTATGTTTTGCCTTTCCTGCTGCAAAAAAATAACATGCTTGAGCAGCACAGTTGCGGTGTGAGAATTATAGGTGCATATTTACTAAAATATCCCTCTTTTACCATAGTATTGCTATGTTTCATGCATCAACAAGAAGTCAAGGGTCTTCATCTCAACTGTCTGGCAGCCAATTATGGAGACACTAGGATAGGCCCATTTTTGCAGTCACCCTCACTCCTTTGCAGCACCATTGCCAGGGATACTCTTCATTAAAATAAAACACGAATGCAAACTAACAGGTAATGTCAAGTATATAGAATTTCCTTCCCCGTTTACAAAAGCGACTTATAGATACATGCAACTGCAGAAGTGAAAATGGATAAATGAAAGTAGGCATCTTCGAGAAACTCTAAGTCAAGAGCACAGCATAATATAGTACATGTATGTTATACAACATATTGCATGTAGATATTTGGATTTGTTTTTTTAACTTTATTTAGGGTACCACGTAGACATAAATGTATGTTAAAGACAAATTTCATAGATTTCCTTTGTAATCATTTGATGTGTGTATTCGCCTGTTCTGTGTGTGTATTTAAAATCACCAATCATGGTAGCAGCCTTGAAGGACCAACTTGTCAGGTCAAGAAAAAAGGTAGCATTCAGCAACTCTAGTGGAAGTGTTACCCAGTGCATTGAACCATGTAAAGGATAAAATTTAACCAGTTTTGGCAGTTTTTCTTCCTAAAATAAGAACAAAATCAGCACCACATTGACCACTCCAAGAATTTGTCCCAAGTGAAGGCAAAAAGGTGTATGGTAACCTTGGTCAGCACATCTACAGCTCCTTGAGGTCAGCTAGTTACATGACTATGATAATATTTAGACTTTCTTTTCTTCAAATTATACAAGCTTTTCTTCCTTCATAGAATTAATAGATTCAATTTTGAGGAGGTCATCTGAACAGCATAAAATTAGCTTCTGATTTGGATAAGAAAGATTTATTCATCAGGTGAGTTTGAAAAGAAACAGACATGGAATCCTCATGCATAGAGTGAATTTTGTTTCTAACTTGTTTGACTAAGGTCTCTATGTGTAGATGGGATATATAACTGTTTGTTACCCATGATAGGTGTACTACACTTCAGAAAACCATTCACTATCCCAAGATCAGTAAATAAATTTCAAATCCATTAGTAGTTAAAAAACCCAACAATTACCTCACTCAAAGTCTCTTTAGAAAGATTGCCAGGGCACCAGGTATCACGTCTTTTCTCCTATGAGCAAAAACATAATCAAGAATCAAAAACACCAAAAGAAAAGAAGATAACAAGAAAACAAAAGAAAAAGAAATGTTCCTCTATCAATTGCACAGCTTGTATCTGAATCCAAAACTATCTTAGAAAATCTAAAGGCAAAACTTCAAAAAGCACAGGAAAAGTGTGCACACGGGATTCTCTCTCGCTCAGTACACCTTTAGTTGTCCCACAACATGATTATGTAATGTGCATTAACAGAGTACATATAAAAAACTCAAAAGAAATGAGCAAGGAGATTGGCAATATCATGTTGAGCGTCATAGAGTGATCCATATAATGGTACTCACAGCTGTATCCCCTAGCCTTGACCTAAATCTAAAAGCATAGAATGAAAGGATATTGTTAACGTACAAAACCCAAACTATTTTATCCAAAAGGAACAATAACCCTTAAACACCCAAGGTCATGCTTTCATTAAGCATTAAACAAATCAAACAAGTATTTCAACAGAGCTCTGCAAATCCAACTATTTCAAGGAAAAGAAAAGGAAAGTATTTTTCTGCTTCAGAAACCCTAGCTTGATATATTGTGGAAACTTCTAAATTCAAATGCTTTAGAGGAAAAGAAAAATACTTTTGACAATTACTTTGGCAATTTTAAGGCCACCAAAGGGAAATGGATACCTCAGGCTAGGCTGCATTTCAAACCTCATGCCATGCATGATATTAAATCAGCTGCATACCCACTCAATCACGTACCTTCTTATAGAAATCATGACTCTCATTTCTATTAGAACACAAAACCATAGTACTCAGATTTTCAATTTTCTTGGCCTGTTCCTGCAACCTCTTCTCACGTTCAGCCTGAGCTTTCTTCTCCTCCTCCAACTCCAGAGCTATTCTTTCCCTCTCTAATTCAGCCTGTGGTGAATTTTGTGATCAAGAAATTCAACCTTGTTGCTTAGGAAACAAACTGCATAGTGATCATTAGAAACCTTTAACAAAGCATTCCGAAGATTGAGAATTTCCTCTTCAAGATGCTCTGAATGCGAGCCCTTTAAGTAAAGTAAACCAAAGTCAGATGAACTCTTCAACATAATCAACAAAAATGAAACCACAGACTTCATTGTGTGTTTTTCTAAAATATGTCAAACCAGCAATTTGGCACGAAGCTCCTCTATCTCTTTCTTTTGACGCTTTAACAAAGCAGCATCTGTTAAAATCTGGCATTAAAATGTGCACTGGGTTAAAAGCCAAATGAGGATAAACACCCCCCCCAAAAAAAAAAAAAAAACAATGAAGAGAAATAACGGATAAAGTTTTTCAAAAAGTAAAAATAATCAAATGCAAGAATGTAGGGAACACTTCATAAGACATTTTTCTAAGGCAATTGCAACAAGAATATATGTAGAAACACAGGGGAATGTTGATCAACTTACTTCATTCACATGGACACAGTTTGTAACGCGCAAAGCTCTACTTGCAAATTGAAGACTACTTTTAGTCTCATCAGCATGAATCTGTATTCAACTTATCACAAATTAAGGGAACATAAAAAAATTCACACAGAAAACAAGAATGAGCTCAGGAAGCCAAAAAGAGAAGAAACTAGACATGAAGGCAGAAGTATTAGCTACTCAAATGCAAATGCATTCCACATATTATATCCATTATGGCCTCGAGACAATTAACAAATTTCAGCAGCAGATAGTGCATATGGTTTATAACTTCAAATATCATGATAAAGGTTAAAATATTCAAGTTCAAACTACAAAAGAAATCAAGAATACCACATACCTATACTTACTGCAAAGTAAGATTTTCTATTGGCTCAAAGTCGAAGCAAAAAGCCCAGTTCTATTTAAATTTACTTTAAAGCAATGGCAACACATAATTGTGTTTAAAGAAGCAAGGTAAAGGATACCATTATCAATCTTTTAGAAAATATTAAAGCAATGCCAGCATCGCTAAAAAGTTTCTGGTGTACATTAGATAATAAAACCTAAGTAGAAAATAGTGGGTAGTGTAACCACCTGGGCAAGTGTAATATTGCATATGATTGCGGTATTTGCATTTCCACCCAATGCTGGTTGTAGAATACGTGTGAGTTTGCTGTCTCGATATGGAACATGGCCACTGCAGGAATATAAACATCTATCAAGAACTTGCATGAGAACTCCAAGAAGCATGGTTCAAAACTGACCACATGCATACCCTTGACTCTCAACACCTTCACTTAGTTTCTTAATCACAGTTCCTAGTGTCATCAGGCTTTTATTTATATGCGAGCCTTCTTTCAGACGAACACCCTCTGCTCCAGTCTTTGCAGCACGTTCTGAACCAGCCAAGTCCACCAAGTTCTGAGTAACAACTCGTAAACAGAAGTACAGGGAGAAAGTAGTTATCAATCAGAAAGAATACAGAATATATGTGATATGTAAAATAAACCGAATAGGAGCAGTTACTAAAGATGATCTTCAGTGAACGGAGAAAAGGAAAAGGAAGATTCCCAACCACATACCAGAACAGATACACGGACTGCATCACATGAATTTTCTGCATCAGCTTCCTCAGTTTTCTCCCTACTCTCAATTATCTATGTTCAAAATTATTAGGTTCAAGTTAAGCATACTCAGGTTGCAGAAGAATAAAGCAAAAAAGTGAACATACCATGCGGAATATTGTATGCGATCTACTACTATACAAATTCATATTTGTCTCTCCAATATGACGATGACCTGTAAAAGCAAATGAAGGAAAAGAAAATAAAGTGTTATCCTCAACTTAAAACCTAAACAGCTAGCAACTAAAATGAGGATACAAGTGTCCCAAATTTCCACCCAGGCCCCCCTTTTCTCCATGCTTCTGATAAAGAGAGGACGAAAGAACACACCAAATGAAAAGATTAAATCAATACATAACAAGACTTTAAGAAATCATGTAGATACATGCTAAAAATGAAGAACTTGGAAAAGATTTTCTGCTGCTCAGTACTTATTAACCAAATCATGAACAAATTTTTTTGAAAAGACTACAAAATTAGGCCACGTGAAGATCACTGGAAGTTATGACGGATTCCTTTTCTCCCGCGGCTAGCCTAGATGTCAAACTCCAAAACACTTGAAGGAAGAAGAGGAAAAAGATAGGAAATAGGGAATATAGTGGAGGGAAACAAAGTAAAGTAATAGAAGGACTTACATTCTCCAAATTCCATAAGCCCCAAGACTTGATCAGGAGAGGCAACAATTTCTTCTCTTAAACCAGCAACAAATATTCCTCGCTTCATATTAAAAAACGATTAAAGAATGCCACAGGATA
Source organism: Voacanga thouarsii (assembly GCA_026120185.1). NCBI lineage: Eukaryota > Viridiplantae > Streptophyta > Magnoliopsida > Gentianales > Apocynaceae > Voacanga > Voacanga thouarsii. The sequence continues at coordinate 1,967,566 of JANUWF010001287.1, read as the reverse complement.
TTTTAGGAGCATGTAGTTGTCACATGAGCATGAGGCATTATAAATAAGTACCTCAATGCTCTCATGAATTTGCAGCTTTCGGTGCTCTGGAGCTAATAGATCATTTATCTCTTCATTATAGATCTCCATATAGGACATACGCAAAAGAAACTCTCGATACACTTCCTAAAATTTAAATGAAATACATGTAAAATATTTTATCACGCAGAATGCACGTCTATCTATCTTCTAGTCATATTAGATTGGATACATTTAAAAAAAAAGAAAAAAAAAGAGCTCTTTTATTTCGACAAATAAAAGCCTAAAACAAACAAAAGAAGAGTTTAACGGCCCCTGAACTGCTTGAAGATTAACTGCTACCTCTTGTATTATGTTAAACAAATCGTGCACAGCAAGAGGGATGACTCCAGGCTCGGAAGCTGATCCTCGCATAGTATGCGTTTTTCCACTACTTGTTTGCCCATATGCAAAAACAGTCCCTTAAGAAAGTATGTTGACAAACACAAATAAGATTCATACAGAGGAGGGAGAATCAGAAATTAAAGTCTGAGTTCTAAAACCTACTGCAATTCGATACCCTGTAAACACCACTGATTATGATGTTCTACACATTAGACTGAACATTGCAAAAGTTAAATGACTCAAGCAGTTCTGGACTAACAAGACATGAAATTTTTTCCTTTCTTTTTCCAGGATCTCAATATTGGATTTTTGGCACCTTATGAGACTGAGCAAGAAAATTAGTTTTACATGAGGATTACAAAGTATTCTGGTACTTAGCTGATTACGCAGACAAGACAACAAAAACTAATACAGAAACAGAAATATACCATTGAATCCACGAACTGCAGCGGCGACTATATCATTCGTCCTAGCACTGTAAACCTCCATGGTTTTGCATTCCTCCCCAAATATTCGATCTAAAACCCCAAGTATTGCACAGGAAGTAAGAAATTTCTCCAGAAAATCAGTAAGAGAATCTAAAACTGAGTTATCCAAAGTGCATATGCATTTCAGAAAAAATCTAAATCACGCATACCGAAGTCGAATTTGGAAGGCTGGTTACAGACATAAATGGAATTTTCAGAAATTCGCCAAGGGCTACTCTTCGCGTCCTCCGAAGAGAGGGGCCTAGCTCTTACTGATACGTGAATTCTCTCCATGCTTGCCGGCCTTTAAGCAGCCGCTCGCCCGGAGACGACACCGTGGGAAGGCCGGGAGCGGGTGCGGCGAAGTTCGATTTCAGGAGAGAGTGTTTCCCGCCTCCGAGCGCTTTCTTATGGCGCGTTTGGCTGACCATTGTGTTTTCAAATTATGCTCAATTGCATTTTACTCTTTTTTTTTTTTTCCTTTTGAAAATAAGAGGGCAATTATGGCAAATTCGAAATTTCCATAAATAATATTCCTTTTATTCTAATCTCTTTTGTCCATTTTTTCTCTAAGTCTTCAAATCTTTTATCCATTTATCATCTATTAATAAAATCCCACCACTTATTTTTAAATATTTTTATGAATTATAAACTAAAATTTGAACCTTTTTATGTTCAAATTCAAGCATTTAACCACTTATAACAATTCTTTGATATATTGTAATTGAGGATTGGAAGTGTATGTATGTATCTGATTCTAATAACAATATTCACATTATTCAAAAAATAAGAAGAAACAAAAAAGAAAGTTCTATAAAAATAAAAAAGAGAATGAGAGAGAATAGAGTACAGAATGCTCCGCAGTCAACGAAAAGATGAATATTATCTCTTTCCATCCAACAACAAAAAGATAAAATACATTTAAATTTAAAAGACGAAAGTAGGAGGTAGTCAGATTCTACAACATAAACTTGGATATGCGACAAAAACCATCTAAGCATGGCATGGCATACATTTGGGTTGTCATAAAACAACCAAGAAAACATCCCGCAACAGGTTTCCTTTGTGTTCTATGTTTATTCTGCACTGCTTCTAGAAATTCTATATCTCTAACCTCTTTCACACATATTAACAAGGGAGAGTATATACAAATGAGCAAGAGGAGATAGAGGGGATGAGCAATCCTTGGACGCAAGGCAATCATCTTCATTCAAACTTGAATTCCTATCCTCTGCGCAACCTGCAACGGGAATGCAGTTGTCTCACCATCAATAACAATGTCTCCACAAAGTCCCAAGCAAAACGCATTCCAGAAAAAGGCACCGTTTGGTCATATTGCAAATGCAAGCAGTGTGTTTTCACGGAGACAAGATAAACTTCAAAAACAATATTCTCGTACTTTATGATTGGGTTGCTTAACTAATCAAGAAGATTAACGAACATGCTGGAGACAAGTTGAAAGTCAAAGAAAGCCCATAAAAACACAAGGCATGCAAAAATTTTAAGCCACCTAAGACCTGGAAATACAACAGGTAATGATTTGGCTATAGTTATGTAAAATTATGTGTTCTTTTGAGCGTTGGATCAGAAACACTATTAACAGCACCGTGGATATTATTTGACCATAAGATTTCCTAGTCCTCTACCTGTTCTTTGATAATCTTTTATCAGCATGCCACAGTTCCACTGGACTTGGATAACGAGTCAATAGCCCGCTGTCCCTCTAAGCATGTGTATGTATCTAAGTTTTCGTATGCCAAAGTAGAAATTATATGTCCTTAATGGAATTGGATAACATAGGGGCTCCAAAAGTTGTGAATTTTCTTTTTACTATCAAGGTGAATATAACGGTAATTGCTACTTAAAGCTGTAAAAGGACTCCTGTGACTCCCCCGAGCAAATTCTGAAGTAATTCAAGTTCTTTTCTTGGGTGTTCCTAACACCTTTCCACCAGGAACTTGTGTAAAAGGAAGTACAGAAGCTCATTTTTCAAGGAAAATTTTGGAAATGCATGTCCTTAGCAAGTAGTTACTCCTATCTTGCATTATCTTAAGTAAACGCTCAGATACTAACATTAGCATTTACCTATAACCAGAAACTGGGAGTTAACCACATCTTTACACATGAAGCAACTGAAAATTAAAGGATGCTATCTAAATTTAGGTTTATCCACAAGGAGATTTTTCCTGGACTAGATTTTCATTGACCGGCAACAGCTTACCAAACATGCAGTTCAAAAACAGAACATCAAAGAGAAACCCAAATACCTCTTTGAAGGAATTAACGTCACTTCCCCAAAGCCAGGCATCACAGCCTGCATCTCTGGCACCCCATATGTCATTCCTACGATCATCCCCCACATGAACTGCATCCTCAGGTTGCACTCCCAAGAAATCACAAGCTTTCAGAAAAATGGTAGGATTCGGTTTCTCTGCTTCAACCTGTTCTCAGGAAAGAAAAATTTCAGTGTGTGCAGTTAGGACAAACCACTAGGTAAAAAGATAAGACAATGTTAAAAGATCAATTAGCATCACATACTTCAGCAGAGACTGCAACAGCATCAAACCAATGATCACAATTCAGAGCCCTCAGCAATGGTCTTAACCGAGTGTCAAAGTTTGACACAACAGCTATCTTTACACCTGCTTTACGAAGTGCCTGGAATACTTTTTCGGCATTGGGATCACAGAGGTGCCAAGCCTAAAGAAAGACACAAATGAGAGCCGAGTCTTAAGCTTATTTAATGATCCATAAGCAGAAATTACAGATTTAATTTCAGCTTTAAGCTCTGTGTGGTTTAAAGAGATATACTCATAATTCACTTCCAGAAATAAAAGAGCTGGTGAATTTACAGGCCTTCAACTAAGCTAACCTTATCAGTTGTATAGTAATTATATAGCTCCTCAAAATACTGAGAATCAGAGCATCCAGTAGAAGAACTGACTATGTATTGCCAAAATGGTCTCCCATCATTCACATATCTGCATCCGGAAAATTTCATATTCAGAGATGACTCAATAAACTGTCTAGCAAAACAAAACAATGACATCTGCAGTTCTTCTTTTGTAGTTTCTAAAAATAAAACTTATGACTTTGGAAATAAGTTTCTTAGCAACAAGAGTGGTTCCAACATAATTATTTCATTTATTATCTCTTAACTCGTTCAGAAGAACTATGATGTTTATCATAGCTGTTTTACAAAATTCCACTAAAATTTGCTGGTCACTATTCTAACCTCAGCATAAAAGACCTTAACTAACAAATCAAACCAAATAACTTGCAGTACGATGCACTCACAGCTCGAGCCACCAAATGTTTGGACTTCATTAGGAATTACTTAAAACATTCAATGGTGAAAGGAAGCAAGTTACCTGAGACGAGATCTACCCCACGGCTGCTCATACGCTCTTCTATATCTTTTCAATATCTCAGCCTCGGAATACTCTACTCCGTATTTCTCTCCGATTTCCCTGTAAATCTGCGGCAGCAAACAACAGAACTACACTCAGAATAAATACATACAGCACAGTGAAAAAAGTTTAAAAACTCGAGCAACAATAGTAGGAAAGAAACAGAACAAACAAAGCATGGAGAGCTGAAGCAAAAGAAATAGCAAGTGGTCTTCAATTTGGAGATTGAAAGAGGAGATCAAAACACAATCAATCAGCAGACAACATGGAATTTTGCTTCTTGTAGGGGAATTTCAAATGATTAGGAAGACCATAGCAAAACACCACATTCAGGTAAACAAACTTTGTTTTTTCACCTTTTTCAAGTACAGAATAAAAATATACTAACAATTCTCAAGCACCACAATCAAACCAACAACCTCCTCCTTCACCAAGAATCAGAAAGCAGACCCGAAATTGGTACATAAAGAACGGATGTGCATCATTTGTGGTTTAAGTAATTAGCTTTAAACCAGTTAGAAAAAATGAAAAATTCTTCGAATGATACTTTGGCAATAATAGATGGAGCCCAGGAAATGCAAAAATAAAACAGACAAAAAGAATCAGCATTCTTGAAATGTTGCAAAATTTTTCCGCAGACCCAGAACTTGATGTCATCCAGAGGCAAAGATTGACATGCAAACACAAAAGATTCCATGCACAAAACTAGAAAACAAACCTGAGCCATGGGTTGTGAAGGCACAACAAGAGTGCCAACAGCGTCAACTAGGAGAGCCTTATGAGTAAGCCCACCATAAAGCGCCCTTCTATAATCTTCATACTCCTTAACCAGCCCAAACAACCTCGACCCGTTCAACGTATCCATCGAAGACGACGCGGTATCCATGGGAACCTCCACCGTGGCAGCTGCAGTAGCGGAGTTGGAGAAAAATTTCGAAAACAACAACCCAGATGATTCTCCATGAACCCGATTAGCATGCCCCGAAACAGACCCAAATGCTAAATTCTGCGCTTTGGTAGGAGAAAGTGCTCTGAGTATCAGTGATCTTGCTATCCTTCCCTTGGTCGCCATTGTTATCTTCAGTTCGGGATCTTCTTCTTCTTCATTTCCTGCTTCCCAGTATACAATTCAGACTCAATTAAGATGGTCCAGTGTGTAATATATATTTATATTTATTTTCTTCAAGACTTTCTTTTATATATATAAAATCTTTTAAGGTTTGTGTTTTCTTCTGGCACTCTGTTATAGAGTGGAGTGGGGGCTGTTTTGTTTCTTGTCTATATGTGCAGGCGGTGATACTTGGCAATCGGCAAGGAAAGAGGAAGGAGGCTTCTTTAGCTAATAGCCCATGGAATAGCAAGTTTATTGCTGTTATGCCATTTATTTTTTTCCCCCCTTTTTTTCCTTCCAATATTAGGGGTAAAGTAGTGTAAGGGAACAGAGAGACAGCAGGCCATGTGATTTTCCTTTGGAAGGAATTAATTATAAGGACTAAGGCTTTAAATATTTATTGAGAAAAAAAATAGTACTCCAAGTATTTCTTTTCGAAAGTATTAAATTCCTTATCCAGAATTTATTGAAGGATTTTATTTTTCTTCTTTTAATATGTAATATAAGGGAGGAGATGTAAATTTAATTTTTAAATTTTTTTCGTTTTATGATAGATAATTCTAATCAATTGAGATATGCAATATAGAAAAATTGAGCTTCTCCATAGAATGTATAAAAGCACAAAATAGAACTATTTGATTAGTACAATTTTATTTTTTTTTTAAGTAACTCCTTTTTGGTTTCCAATTTGGTAATGAGATAATCTCATTTTGACTAAAAAAATTATTTTAATTAATTAAATTAGCATACTTAGATAGTAATTCAATTAAGAAAATTTGATTTGAGTTGAGAAATTATTGAAATTTTGGGGAAAGAATTCATGTGAAGTTAAGGAGTAAAAATATAATGTTTCTTTTAAAAATATATAAATGTTAGAGTTTTTTTTTTTAATTTGTGCTATTTACATAGAGTGTAAGTGGATAAAAATTATATTGAAAAAATTATATAAATTAAATTATTACCTTAGTACACCCTATTATTTTATACAAAATTAAGACTTATCCTAAACGAAATATTGCATTACATTAGGCTAAGTTTGGTTCAAGTGAAAGTGGAAAAAAAAATGGAGAGGCAAAGTAAAATAGGAGGTAAATGAGCGATTTACCCCATTTGGTTAGAGTAATTAAAGGATTAGAAGTATATGTAGAAGGTAATTGGATCCCTTTGACGTCAGACTTTTGTTTCCTTCCGAATCAGGCGGATTGGGATGTAAATTGCAGTTAAAAGATATTTTTATCTTAGGACTCTTCTCTTATTACAATTGTGAGTATAATAGTAATTTGATGATTTTTTTTCTCCATATTTTCCTTACAACAAAATAAAGAGAAGTAAATCATATTTACTTCCTTTACATTCCAACCAAATAAGATGAAAGTAAATATATTTACTTTTCATAATGAAAGTAAAATGTGCCACTTTTCCTCCCATTTCCCCTCCCTCTTTCCTTCGCGAACCAAACTTAGCCTTAGTCATAGATTATTATTCTAAAACAATAGTTTATTTAAATATAAAAATATATTAATTTTAAGGGTCATATATATGACACATGCATTTTGGTCACTTCGAAAAAAGTCAGTAATACTTGCTTTGGAAAACTTAAAAATATATTTGGGTATAAATTGTTTTGAAATAAATTTATTTAAATATAATAAAAAATTATTAAATATGTAAGATCAAGGTGGAATTAAAATAAAGTAATATATATATAATTAATGTGCTATAAGTAAATATAATTTGTCAAGAGTAAAATTATTTAAATTAAAATAAAATTTTAAATTGAACATAACTATTGTGTAGTTAAACTCTTAGTGGCCATTCCTCGATCTTAATTTCATTTGACGATAAATAATTTTATCGATCAAAATTATTATTTTGCAATGACAGTGCATATTTTGATATTAAGGAAATGATTTTTTTTCTTTTTATTATATATAAAAATATATTATATATGTTTCATAATGCAAGTCATTTTATATTTATACATAGGAATCAAGGGTCTTAAATTCCAGATAATTTTAAAACTTAACATCTAAAAATATTAAAATATGCACTAATTAAGTTTTTATCTATTTTGATAATTAGAGATAGTTGGGTTATAATTAGTGAAAATAGAGAAATTGTAGGGAGGGATAGAGTTGGAAAAAAAATAAAACTTCATAAAATAATTTATATTACGAAAAAATTTATCAGATCTAAAACGACTTATATTGTAAAACGGAAATAATAGTTTCCAAAATGTATATAACAATCTTGATAACAAACACTAAACACTTCTTGCAATTTCAATTTGTTTTATTATTTATCGAGTTGAAATAACTTCTTTATTTAGTGAATAAAAGAAGCTCCTAAAACGAAGAAGTTGCATCGCTTAAGCTCATTAACGGTTTTGTTTTTCCAAATAAGTCCTCACGAGTCATAATTTATATTCCCCTTATAATAGCTTGAAAATCCTCAAAACAGGATTAGTGGGCTATTTAAGTAAGTATATTTGCATTTTCATATTAATTGCTAATACTTTCGTTTTACAATATAAGTCATTTTAGACTCATGCACAAGAATTAAGGATTCTAAATTCTAGATAATTTTAATACTAAATTTTAAAAAACACTCATAATTAAGTTTTTGTCTATTTTTGATAATAAAAAAGAGTTGGGTCATAGTTAGTAGAAATAAAGAGATTGTAGAAAGGGTAAAATAAAAAAAATAAAAAAATACTTATAAAATTTTGTAAAACGATCTATATTGTGAAAAAAAATAAATTTAAAACGACTTATATTATAAAACAGCAGTAGTAAAAATTTACTTTAATTTAAAATAATAATTTTAATAAATTTTAATTATTATAAATTACTCCCTCGGTCCCCTTTTATCTATCAATTTTAACTAAAATATTTGTCCCAATTTATATGTCCCATTAGCAAATTAAGATAATATTAATTGTTATTTTTTTTACAAATACCCTTCTTTAATACAATAAATATTGTGTATTTGTAATGAAAAATATAAATAAATTAAATATGCTTACCACACATAAAATTTTGAAATTTGATTACTCCTTAATAAAGAGATAAATTCTTTGAGGATAAAATAGAAAATGTTAATTAATTAATCAAAAAAATTTTTTTTTAAAACGTGCGAATCGGTTAAAATGGACCGATAAAAGAGAACAAAATAAGTATTATATACTCACAATACATTATATTATCTATTTAAGTCTTACACTAATTTTACATATTTAATAATTTTTATTATATTTAAATAATATCATATCAATCCGATCACTATCTACTTATATTATAATTATTTAAGTTTAAATTTAAATTTTAAAATTTTAAAATATTATATGTTTATTTAATTATAATTGTTCATATTATTAATCCAGGTAACACATAGCTCTATAATGAATTGAAAATATTTTATAATAAGAAGAAGTATTTTGCCTTTTTTTTTTTTAATGATAAGATTTGAATTTAAATTCGAAAGCAGTAGTACTTATAAAATATTGAACAGTTAGAGGAAATAAAATATTCCAAGTTTCGAAAGAAACGAGGCTATCGACGTGGCGCAGGAAAGGATCCTAGTCGGCCTTCGGTTTGAAGCCACATCGATGATGAATGCATCCAAAGGCATACGAAGGTGGTAGTCCACATCACATCAAATAAGTGGGCCCGACACTTCAGAAATGGGTCCATGCCCTTTTTTTTGTGCGAAACATTAACGACTCAAATTAAAATCATAAGAATTTAACGTTAAAAAATAATTATGTATAAAATAATTTTTTTAATACAATAATATTATTTTTATTTATATAATTATATATAATATTCATATGCAAGTTCTGCTCATCAACTTGCGTGGCCCCAAATCTATCCCGGATTCCATTCCCAACCTACCGGTCTGTGTCTTTGCTTGCCCTCTTCCAATCATTCCGTTGAGCCAAACGACACCCGTATCCTCGGGTATCTATTATTGATTTTTATTTTATTTTTTAATTATATAATATTAGAAGGTACCCATGATTGTTTGGATTGCTAATCATTTAGTTCGAAACATTTCAATCATTGTTTCAGTCTCCTTCCAGATATTCTAGAGTAATTTGATTTTTCTTTTGGACATTCCACTACCTGAAAATCTTTAATTATCGAATAATTTATATAATATTAGAAAGTACCACATGATTGTTTGGATTATTAATATGTATTTGATAAAGATTAGATGGAGATGAATTTATTAAAATTTAATAAAATATTATTAAATGCGAGGTAAATGTGAAGTTCAATTATTAATGAAAAAGAAAAAATATGATGTGTTATGAATATATAATAATTTATAAAAAATAAAAATGATTTAATTAGTTAAGATTTTAAATTAATTTAGATAATATTTAAAAAATTATACATTTCAATATATTAATATTAAATAAATATTTTTTATTAGTAAATTTAATTAATTAAAATTTTAAATGAATTCAAATATAATCTTTAATTTTCTTTTAAAAAAAATCATTTGGACATATGTCACCTTAAGATACTTTCACGTATCGTAGCAATAGTCTTACTTTACGACTTTTACACGTAAAGTTGTTAATTGAAACATCTTTGAGAAACGTAAAGATAAACTTTTAAAATTGTAATTTTTCTCGTAAACTCAACTATTCACTTTGAATATACTAATTGTAGGTTATTTTTAACATTAACTCTATAAAATTTTTTAATTATATATTTAACTTAAAAAAAATTAAAATGATCACATATCACCACCAGATATAGTCAAGTGTCATCACTCGAGACTTTTCTTTCGATTTATATATATATTACTTTAATTCAATTATAATATTATTTTATTTAATTATTTACTTACAATACATCATACTTTTCTTTTTTAAATTTTACTTGATCCCATATATTTAGTAATTTTTTTACAAAATTTAACACAAATAAATCGTTATCCATTTACACTTTAAATTGCAATATTAATGGCATTGCAAAACGGAAGACCATTTCAACCCAAGAAATGGTCAATGCTTTTGATGACAAGTTTATATAAGAGATTACAGGCCATAGATTCTCATTCATGAACAGAGGTTAGTCAACTTTTCTTTTTTTGAGTATTGGACAATCGTTGCTCTCAATCAAAAGTTTTATTTTAATTTAAAATAATTTTTATTTTTCAATAATTATCATATACTCATGACACATCATATTCTTCTATTTTTTTACATCAAAACTAATTATACTAAATTATTATTTTTTTAATTTATATTTATTCCCCAGGCCAAACATTCCTCTGAATTACGAGCTCATGGTCAAATCATTATTTTTTTTAAAAGCAAAATTTATTAATATCAATAGATCAAAGCACAATTAATCAGTGTGAATTGTAAAATATAAATAAAAAACACAAAGCATCCTAAATAATAAGTTTATATATAGACCCACCCAACAATCATTAGTAAGCATTTTTACTTAAAAAAAACAAAAAAACAAAGAAAGAAAGGAGGAGTAGGGAACTGGAAAGGGAAAGGCCCGTTTGGAAGCTCCTCAGAAACCATAAATGTATATTGCAAGTTATTGGAGCCACGGAATCAAAATTGAGGCTGAGAATGAAGGAAGAAGTATAAATCAAAGACACTCTTGTCAAGAATGCATGGCCGGAAACAGTTCTCTCAACTTGTGGAAGAAGCGCAGCACTCACACACTTGGTCACAAAATGACTGAGCCCTACTCACTGGGACCGGGTCTGGGATTGGGATTGAAGCTCTGAATGAATGCGGGGATGGAACTAGAAATTTGAGTCCGGGAAGATAAATTATATTAAAAAGATAATATTATAGTTTTTGTAAAATTTGTAAGATAGATAAAATTTTAATTTTTTTAAAAAAATAAATTTTAAAATTTTTAAAAATTTTGAAGGTCAGGGATAAATCCGCCCCTTAATGGTATTGGAATGCAAACACAGCTTAATGAACTCTACTACTTTTTCAATCTTCTATCATTCTTTTGGAATTTTCAAAGACAATAATTAAATTATTGAATTAATAAGACAAATGTTTTTCTAAGTCTAATTTAGTTTTTATTTTTTTATTTTTTTATTAAAATATATACAAATATTTTAAAAATATAAGAATAAAGATTAAATTCTTAGTTTAGTACTTTAAAGACGATGTTCATGAGCATGAATGTTATCCACTGTCTAAATGGACACTCTTTTGTTAAGGGATGGACACTATGACAAACCATAGGAAAGATTGAAAATTTATTACAAAAATTTTGTAGTAGAGATACTCACAATCCCTCTTCTCATCTTTGGTCTATTGTGATAGGGTTATATAAATAAATAAATATATATATATATATATATATATATATATATATATCAAATTCATTCATTATTATTTAAATATATCTTTGTTATGAATTATTGGAATCTCCATTAATTAGTGGAGGCTCCACTAATTATGGATTATGTGAATTATTAGAAGATTTTTATAGATGTCCACCATTTAGTGGAGACACCATTAATTGAAGATGATGTATGCCATGATGTATTTCACTAATTAGAGCTCTATAAATAGAGCTATTCTCTAAGCTTGTAATACACCATTATTTTGTGAAAGAAAGATTAGTGAAAGAAAGATTAGAGAAAATTGTGAGAGAAAAGAAAGAGAAAAATTCTTGTGCAAAGAATAGTTAGAATTTTCTTAGTGTGTAGTATGTAGATTTTATTCTAATACTACCCTAATTTTATAACACGTTATCGACACGAGTCTCTACAGTTAGTAAAGCAAGAAGACAGTGACGCATTTATTGATCTCGCTAAATTCGAATTTGTAGCCCTTGATATTTTTGAAAAAAAAAAATTATATGTCATACAGAAATGCATCTAAATGCTAAAAAAAAGGAGATCCATATGTCATGTGGATAAAAAAAAAGATTTGACTACCTGAAGATGGTCGTACTACCCACTGCACGGTATGAATGGTTGCACCTGAAGTTGCAAGATTGTAAAATCGTGAACTCCGTGATGTATAAAACTACATCTTAGTTAAAAATTTTATGAAGAAAAAGTTACTGATGAAGTTATATTGGAGAAGACATTCTCCACTTTTCATGTCCTACGATAACAATATCGAGAAAAAGGGTATCCAAAATTGACGAACTTTAACATGAGTTATTATTGAGAAATCATGAAGCCGGATGAAGCGGCTCAACAAGCACTCCTGAAGTGAATGTCTGTTGGCTCCAGTAAGCTCATCGTTATAGTCGTAGTTGTGGCGGTGGCGTGGTTATGGTCATGGACACACTCGATATTTCCCTTATCACGAGAGAAATACTTGGGCACTGAAGTGGAATAGAAAAGATAATAAGGGAAAAAGATATTTCCATTAATAATAAGCATCACATCTTTTATTCATAGCACTAGTGTTCATATGAACTTAATGATACATGCTTATAGTTGCTCTTTTGTAATTGAGTCGACAAATGTAAGATGAAGGTTTGTAATTGTTCTTTTTCAATATTTACATTAGAGGACGACAAACAATTAGTAATTATGGACTTCAACTCCTCTTTTTCGACATCCTCCTCCTTTTCTTTCCCTTTTGAGCCAGACATCGAGACTAGCAGCGAAGTAGCAGTAAAATTATCTGCGAAATGAGTCTTGAGATTTTATGATCTCCTTAAGTTTATTATATTTCTTATTATATTTGGCCTTGAAACATGCTTGTCTCAATTTCGTGTTTGGTCCTCTAACCGCATATTAGGACTTTCTTCCACCAACTGTTTTTCACATTCCGATATCGCAATGGCTTCTTGTAATTTCTTCTCGACCATATGTCCTCCTTCTTCTTTATTTTGCATATCCTGTAAATCGAAGTGATATCATCGGTTATTTACTTATAAATCTTTCATAGTTTCATACTTACAAATTATAAGTATGTATGAGAGAGAACACGAACATTCTTGATTATGGTATCCAAGCTCACCAATTTCCTGTGAGGCCATCGACGAATTCCTAACTCCCTACATCTTTTCTTGAGACGGGTTATGCCAATATTCGGTTCTTTGGCTGCGCTTTTGATTGGTAGGTAAAAATATCTGCGAAATTGTTTCTCTTGATAGTGTCCGGGAGTTATTGCCCTTCTTCTCTTTCTCGCCTCTTAATCATCTTCTTCTCCCCAGGAATTTTATCTGCAATAATATCTTGAACTTCGATATTATGCATTTCATGAGTACTTACTCCGACTTCGTTGCCAAGACCACTCATTATTTCTCCTAGAAAAAGAAAATAATATCGATAAAGGTAATACCATTCAAAATCCATGTTTAAATGTATAATAACCTGGAATCATATTACGGCTTTGTTCAAAATCCATTAGAGAGTAGAAAGGATCATGCACAAGCATATCCTCATTCAAAGGAATAGCATCAAGAAGAACGAGTATCAAAAGCGAGTCTCTTGTAGAGGCGAGATCAACTTGGTCCAAAGCGGTATGTTCAAAACTTCCACTGATTTACATCAAAAACAAACCAAAAGAGAGTTTAATTTCATTATCAAGCACACTAAAAACAAATGGAAGCCATCAAAGGTATCTCACCCGAAATTAGGAGGAAGTGGTTGGTTTGGAAAGGAAAATATATCAAAATCTTCAGCGTTCGAATTAGACAGAAGCGGTTGGTTTGAAAAGGAAAACATATCAAAATCTTCTGCGTTCGAATTAGGCGAAGCGGTTGGTTTGGAAAGGAAAACATATCAAAATCTTCTGTGTTCGAATTAGGCAAAAGCGGTTGGTTTGGAAATGAAAATACATCAACATCTCGCTGCAGAAACTAAGTCAAAATTTGACCATGTCTCAAATGAATTACAAGTCTCCATATCTGCTTTGTGATTTTTGTTTTTGATGTTTACTAATGATCGATAATCGAGATATATATCGATATATATATATATATATATATATATATATATATCTGTATGAAGCAGAAGAAGAGGTAGATGGTAGGTAGAGGGTCGGAGGAGAAGAAAAGACAAGAGAGGAAGATGAAAAATCGGTACCGGGAAGAGTGAAAAAAAAAATATAGATATTTTTCTGGGCATTTCCTGCTTGTCATCATTTTCTTATATTTATTTTCTTATTCTCTTATGAAATCATTATTCCCTAAATTAAGGGGAGAACAGAAACAGTACAAGAAAGATCGTGATTGGACAACATCATTAAATTATCTTGATCCGCATACAAGCGCATGTGAACTTGAAGTTCAAAAGATAATTCATTTGTAAAGCATTGCAAATCAAATGCCAGATGCTTTTGTTGACTCTAGAAGAGTAACAAAATCGCATATGCCGACTATAAATGCTCCTATTCGAATTGAAGTTCCAGTGAGAACAAAATATTATACCTATAGTCGCTGAGCCAAAAGCATGCCGAAGCATGGCCGACCTCTTGGTTCTAAAGATAAAAATCCTCGAAAGAAAAGAGGATTAAATGATCCAGAAGATCATATTGAAGAAAAGAATGATAAAGACCAAGAGAGAACTGATGACAAAGAACCGAAGTTGATGAAAGTAACACTGAAATTTCTATCAATTATACCACTTACGGTAGAAGTTGGAATCGGATAGAAGCTGTTATTGATGATATATTTGCATACAATATATCTCTTGATGTTACACAGGATAATGATGATCCTGAACCAATATCGATTGATGAATGTCGGCATAGAAAAGATTGGCTGCAATGGAAAGATGCGATTCAATCGGAGTTAAATGCACTAGCAAAACGTGAAGTCTTCGGACTGCGAGTCCGAACACCAAAAGGTATAAAACCTGTTGGCTACAAATGGATATTTGTGCGAAAGCGCAATGAAAAGAGTGAAATCGTTCGATATAAAGCGCGATTAGTAGCCCAAGGTTTTTCACAAAGACCAGGTATTGATTATGATGAAACTTATTCTCCTGTTGTTGATGCTATTACACTCCGATATCTTATCGGTTTGGCGGTACATGAAAAGATAGATATGCGCCTATTAGATGTTGTCACTTGCTTACTTGTATGGAAATTTAGAAAATGATGTTTACATGAAAATCCCCGAAGGATTTCATATGCACGAAGCATATAAACATTATCCTCGTGAAAATTACTCCATCAAGTTGCAGAAATCATTATATGGCCTGAAGCAATCTGGGCGCATGTGATTCACACGTCTTAGTGAATATTTATTGAAAGCGGGATTTAAAAATGACCAGGTATGTCCATGCGTTTTTATTAAGAAATGCTGGTTTTAAATTTGTGATATTAGCTATATATGTTGATGATATTAATCTTATTGGAACTCTGAAGAGCTCCAAGAAACAATTGATTATTTAAAAAGAGAATTCGAAATCAAGGATTTTGGTAAAACCAAATTTTGCCTTGGTTTACAAATTGAACATTTGGAGAGTGGAACATTTATTCATCAATCAACATATACAACAAAAGTGCTAAAAGATTTTACATGGACAAAGCACATCCATTGAGTATTCCAATGATCGTCCGATCATTAAATGTGGATAAAGATCCTTTCCGACCTCAAGAAAATGATGAAGAACTCCTTGGTCCTGAAGTACCATATCCCGAGTGCAATTGGTGCATTGATGTATCTTGCTAATAACACACGGCACTGATATTGCTTTCATTGTCAATTTATTAGCAAGATTTAGTTCTTCACCAACACGACGACATTGGAATGGAATTAAACAAGTCCTTCGATATCTCCAAGCGACTACTTCTTCAAATCATGCTTGAAATTATAGCCATTCATGAAGCAAGTCGAGAATGTGTATGGCTAAGATCCATGATTCATTATATCCGAGAAAGTTGTGGATTATCATCAATCAAAGGTATTCCAACTCCTCTTTATGAAGACAATGCAGCTTGCATAGCTCAATTACGAGGAGGATATATTAAAGGAGATCGGACAAAACATATTTCACCAAAATTCTTCTTTACTCATGAACTCCGGAAGAAATGTGAAATTGATGTGCTACAAATTCGGTCATGTGACAACCTCGCGAGATATTTTCACGAAGACTTTACCGACGGCAACATTTGAAAAGTTGAGATATAAAATCGGTATGCGTCGGTTTAAAGATTTAAAGGAATCATCTCATCGGGGGAGTAATAAACATACATATAGAATAGTGTACTCTTTTTCCTTCACTAGATTTTTTTCCCACTCGGGTTTTTATCTAGTAAGGTTTTAACGAGGCATATTCTTTATGTATGGATGGACATCCAAGGGGGAGTGTTATGAATTATTGGAATCTCCATTAATTAGTGGAGGCTCCACTAATTATGGATTTATGTGAATTATTAGAAGATTTTTATGGATGTCCACCATTTAGTGGAGACACCATTAATTGAAGATGATGTATGCCATGATGTATTTCACTAATTAGAGCTCTATAAATAGAGCTATTCTCTAAGCTTATAATACACCATTATTTTGTGAAAGAAAGATTAGTGAAAGAAAGATTAGAGAAAATTGTGAGAGAAAAGAAAGAGAAAAATTCTTGTGCAAAGAATAGTTAGAATTTTCTTAGTGTGTAGTATGTAGATTTTATTCTAATACTACCCTAATTTTATAACAATCTTATCTTTTATTTTTTATAACTAAAGACTTTATGTGAACGAGCAGACTTCTAATTTATATGAAGGAGTCATTTGAATCAATAATAGATTTTTTTTTTTATTCTACTTCCTACAATTTTCTTTATAGTTCTATATTTTACATTTTTTTAAAAAACTTATCAAACTTTATTTTATGATTATTTTAGTTGAATCAAATTTACTATAATATTTGAAATTGACCAAGTTGTAATCAAATGACTCAATAGTCCAATAACATGGAAAATGAAGACCTAATTGGATATGGTAGATGAGGAGATGAGAAGTTGCCGCTTACACATCACTTGGTGAATGGATCAAAACCACATGTCATTCATTGTTCCAAATGTCAATTACGTATACCTTTTTTTTTGTTTCCTATATTGGCTGAACATTTCATGCTTTAGTTTTTCCTATATTTGAATTCCAACAAGATAATTAAGGTATCGCATATATATAAAATCTAGTTAAAATATTTAAAAAAGATAAAAAATACGTTACTAAATCAACAGATAAATACATAAAATTTTGATTTCGTTCTATCATTGAGTTTGTAATTTATAAAGATATCAATTACTAATTTTAGCACTAGTCTATGTAACAAAAAAAGCTAAGACATTTGATCTCCTCCATTCCTTTTCCCTTTCTCCCAACAAAAAGAAAATCATTGCTATCTAACTTAGCTTTTTCTGAGATATCTTTAGTTTGACAGCAAAAGGCATTTTTACAGATCCTATCCACAAATTCCCATTGTGTTCATCTACCTCACTAGCATACTTCCATTTCCCTCCTTCTTTGTCCTCTAGTATCTCCAAAACATCGCCATTTTCATTCAACTTGAGTGCCAATCCGTGCCCAAAAGAATCAGCCAAATATGAATAAGCCCTTGTAATCTCAAAAGGAAGTTGGCTGAGACCGTTTCTCATCCATGCATACGAGAGAATCCATTTCAAAAGCTTTCCTCTTCTTGAGTTTATTGCCACCCAAAATTCCCCTTTCTGGTTCCTCTTGATATTATCTGGAAACCCTGGAAGTTCTTGAATGACCTCGACTGCTCCTACCTTGGAGGGTTCAAGCCAAAACTTGAGTATTCTGCAACTTGTAGTCTCTGCTACGAGAATAAAATCACCATTTTTGCTCAGTGCAACTCCATTTGGAAACATGAGGTTCTTCAGAAGGACTTCAACTTCGTTGGTTTTGGGATCATATTTCAATAGTCTGCCTGAGTTGTCACTGCTAACTATAACAGAAACATAACTCCTGAGACAAAAAATTTGCATGGATTATCAGGAGAAATAATAAGCTTTACTAATACCTAATATATACATATATATGCCATTTTCCATTTAATGCTGCCAACTTTAAGTTCTGATTATGTCAAAAATGACCATTTCTTGGGATTTATTCTTCATGCATGAACACACGACGAAATATGAAGAGCAACGTAGAATTAGGAATTAAATCTATAACCTCACAAGTACACCGCTATCTATAAATTCATCATTTTCATTACGACATATGCGGGAAGCACACTGACCTCTTTTTGATGGGGGGATAAGCGTGGTGATGACTCAACAGGGATACAGAATCTATCCTTTTATAGTGGTATCATGCAACATTCATACACACCAATACTTTACTAACAAAATGAAGAATCCCAACTATATATCTATGTCAACTTTATGCCCATACACCATGCTTTTTCAGAAACTTTATCAAAGAAACTCATTCCTCGATCTTATAATCATATAGCGTTACTTTGTTTTCATCAATTACTTCATTAAAAAAATAAAATAACAAACGGGATGAGGTGGTTGAGCTCCAAAGAGTTAGCGGATGTTTCTCTCTTCCCGAGGATGGTTGTTCATTTACTGCTTCCTATTGATTGTCCAATCTTAATGCCATCACCATCGAGCACGTGAATTGTGAAGATTGGATAAATACAGTGACGGGGAATTCTTGATATGAAGCATGGCAGTTTGGGGACCCTTATCCAAATCTCGTCAGCCTCTGGACTTGGCCGGCCTGGATGGACTCGATATGTCCCTCCGTTATTTTAAGCAAAACTTGACCCAACAAGTAGTTTTTCTTCTAGCCTCTTCAGATACTAGATAACCTTTCAGAACTGACACACGGATGAATTATATTAAATTCATTTTTGAAAGAATCTTCACCACTCTGCCTTTTTTTAAAAAAAAAAGTTATTTATACATACTTATTAACCAACTATCACATTAAAAATTTAAATATTATATGCATTAATAGTATGTTTAGTTAGAGTAAAAATAAGGAGAAAAAGAAAAAATATATAAATTTAGAAAGAAATAGATAACGTTTAGTTGTGAAGAAAAGATAAAGTAAAAGTAATTTAAGAAAGAAAGCTATTCTCTTCCATGTAAAAAAAAATAACTCATCATAATTTAAATAGATTGTGACCTAAATCAATATAATATTTATCATTCACTTTCTTTCTATCTCAACCAAATAAAATATAAATAAATTATATAAGTAAAAGTTCTTCTCTCTCTCCTCTTTATGAACCAAACATAGGGTAATATTTTATCTTTAAAAAATGCACAAGTTTTTAATAGATACATTTCATAAAACCAGGTCTATCTAATTTTCTTTGAAAAATTCTTAATTATATATACATATATATATATATATATATATATATTTCTAATTAGTTAGTGAAATTGTATTTAAAGAATAAATTTATACTAAAATTTCAACTTCTTAAGTTATGAGTTGAAAAATAGCAAAAATTTCCCCTTAAACTACGTACTCTATATTCAATAATTAAATTATCATTTACCCTGCCAAATTTATGAACCGTATCTTCCACTTTACAAATGCGGGATCGAAAATTTTGTCGTTTTGGGCCACAGTTGTTTATGGAGCCCAATATGGTGTACAACTGTGACCCCCTATCAACGGCCCAACAAAACAAAGAAAGTCCATTTTGCGTTGAAGGTGCAAGCATGCATTTATCAAGGGAAAGGCATAGTACCTTCTTTTATATCTTGTGCTGCTGTCTGTGAAATACACAACCCCACTACGTTGATCAATGTCCAAAGAATTGGTGAACCCCAGAGGAATTCCTTGGGCTTCCTTTACCCGTTGCATTGCCAACCCACCAGCAGAGCCCACAGCAAGCAGGCCCATATATGCATCCGCTATGTAAAGGTCGCCACTCTTCTCGTCGAAACATAGGCCCAGGGGCCGCCCACAAACGTCCTCTGTACGAGCATGATCGTGACCACCTTCGCAACCATTCCTGTTTACAAAGAAACCGCCAGTCCGTAATTAGTTATATACCAGTTTTTTTTTTTTTTAATTTTTCAAGGTTTGATACCCGTTTCTCTTATATCTAAATAATACTCTTTCCGTCTTCTTTTATTTATCCATTTTAATCGATTTATAAATTTTAAAAAAATAAATTTTTTTTATTAATTAATTAATATTTCATATCTTACCTTCAAAGAATCTCTCTATTTATTAAGAAATAATTAAATTCTAAAATTTTATATGTGATAAATATATTTAATTTACTTCTATTTTTCACTACAAGTGTATAATACTTATTGTATTAAAAATGGGTATTTGTGAAAAAATAATAATTAATATCGCATTGATTTGCTAATGGAACAAATAAATTAAAACAAATATCTTAGTTAAAATGAATAGATAAAAAGAAATTGAGGGAATATGCAATATATTATGCCCCTGGCATAGCTCTACAGCTTAGTCTTTTTGCGATATACTTGCTCTGTTAACAGATAATTATTGAGACATATATCACGATTTACTTATTAAATTTAAATTGAAAGATTAGTTGACAAATTTGCTCACAATGGAACGTCATCTCCATCTACAGTATACTATATTTCATTTTCATAAACTATGAATTATGTACTTCTGATATTAATAATGTATATTTCGGAGAAAGGAGTGGCCAATTTTTTCTTAAGAAATTAAAATTTTTTAAAAAGTCTTGTTAAATTTTATCTTTCATCCTCTAAATTTTTTTTAAAACATTTTTTAACATATCTTTTTATATAATTTGTCCTTTTCAATCTCAAATTTTGAGTTCCAGTAACTGAGTATATTCATATAAAAAATATCTTATAATATTAATGAGTAATATTTAAATACACATAAAATGTAGATGTTATATATTGTCTTTATATTATGTTATGTATTGAGTAAATAGTGCTCTCTCCATCCCTTTTTATTTATTCATTTTAACAAAAAATTTTGTCTTAATTTATTTGTTTCATTAGCAAATCAGGACTATATTAGTTGCTATTTTTTTATAAATATCCCTCTTTAATACAATGAGTATTGTACACTTGTGGTGAAAAATATAAGTAAATTAAATATATTTATAATATATAAAATTTTAATATTTGATTACTCCTTAATAAATATAAAAATTTTTTGAGGATAAAATAAAAAATATTGATTAATTAATAAAAAAAAATTATTTTTAAAAAAATTGATGAATAAGTTAAAATGGACAATAAAAGAGCACGGAGGGAGTAAAATATGATCTGCCTCAACAAGTTCTAACAACCGTTCTCGTCTTATACCCAAGAAACTCAAAGGCCAATGGTTGAGTACTCCATGAAGACCAACGAGAGGCGGAAGACAAAAGCCATCCCAGCTCAATCCAGGCTATCCACCTTCCCAACTCACGGTATTACTTAAAAGTCAAATCATTGATTTTAACCCCAAATAATATGGTACGTTATGGGATGATCACCATGAATGCATATGTCCAAACGCAGCGGTTTGGCTGGATTCACAACTTAACACCAATAAAGAAGTACGACAAATGTGATTATAGAATCCTATGCTCATGTTCTGTTTCGACGAGTTGTGAACTGTAAGGTATCAAGAATCAAACTTTCCATGTTGTGTTTGATATATGACAACTTTTACAACGTTAAATGCAGTAAAGAAAGTGAGAATTTTCTTGTTATCTTGTTGGAATTATGATGATAGAACTCAGGAATTCTTACCTCTGGAGAGAAGTCACAGCAAAATTCATCCACCGGCTCTCATTTCCCTGCCATTTGATTATCCGGCCATCGGAGACACCGGTATATGGACCACCGCCACCATTACCATCCCCGTCCTTGAAAGCAAAGCTCTCAGGTCCAACTGCACCTCCTCCTATTGGAATCACTTCTAGATGCTGCTGATTCTGTTTGTCATGATTTGATGACCAAGTTTCTGGTTGAGAGAGAATCTTCATGCGATCATGAACGGAGATAATTGTAGCTATGACAAGTACTAGTGAGGCTGCCAGAAAAAGCTTAAAGCTCATGGCTTGCAGGGGGGAGAGATATGGTGTATATACAGAAAGAGAAGGCGTTGTGTGTATATATTGCCAAATCCAAACCAGAAGGTGGATATAATAGATAGGCCTTTTCTTCTTTTTTTTTGGTGGTAAAAAGGTGGATTGCGATACTTAACCTGCCATCTTGGCATGCTAATATGCTATAGAGAAATAGTAACATGTAAAGTCGGCAGGAGCTCCACTTAACTTTCTCCTTGGGAAGATTTTGTTTCTATATTGGAAGACATTTTACTTTGCCTTACTTATACTATTTTCTCCATTTTAAAATATTTATTTATAATTTTTTATTTTATTTTAAAATATTTATTTATGTATATATTTTTATAATTAATAATTAGTTTCTTCTCATTTTACTCTAATTTATTTTAAGTTAATTGCATAACTTTTCAAAACTCTTTTTTCTTTTTACTTTTTAAGAATTTTCACTAACAAATTAATATAGATAGAATAAGAATTTTATCTAAATTGTAATATTATTTTCAATACCCTTAATCTTTGTATAAAGAATTTTATGAATAAGTATTTTGAAACGGAAGGAGTATCATATTATGCACTGCCCCCAATACTCCTATTTTGGATGAGATTCTGTAAAAGATGTCGCATGATGTGCAACTCAGAATTAAGAATCAAACTCATGATTTTACAGAGGTAATGTCATCTATAGATTCATCTTTTGCTGGGGCATCATATGCACCGAAAGCCTATGTAAGTCTATTCTTGGTCATATTTAATGCAGCTTGATTTTAAAAATCTAGCAAAGAGTCATTTTTTTCAAATACATTCATTTATTTCAATATTTTAGGTGGAATATTTATGAGTAGAATTCTATCACGTCTCAAATATTAGTGATGAAATGAAAGCTAAATATAACTGATGCAATTAATGAAATAAAAGTTGAATATAAATGACACCATTAATATTGTAATCACAACATTAAAGTATTACATATTTTGTAAAGATGGAAGCACATCAAAGGGCTTTGAAAAGTTGAAGAAGATTGATGAGATAGATGGAGGTCTTGCTAAGAAAAAGAGTAAAATCAAATAATTGAGGCCACCTTCATCTTGACAGGAAAACACTGCATATGGATGTAAAATGACAAAAATATATTGCTATAACAACAGTCCTTAGCAGCCCCACCCCCGACTCCCCACACTATGTAAACTGGGGAAATACGGAGTGGCAGAGGGCCCTTCTCATAAAGAACACCACAAAAAGGAGGTTCAACCCACATAACATATTTTTGGCACCAGATTCTATTGGCTGTATCACATTGGTGGTACATAGCTCTCGGGATGGGGATAGGAGTACGTATGCTTGTCTTGTTTTGGTTTAGTTTCCTTCATCATGTACTATAAGCAGCAGTGCTCCATGCTGAGAGAACCATCACGAGTACCTATGGTTTCTATGGATGAACCAAGCAGACCTCAGAAGCAAGAAAGTCAAACGAATATTATGTCAAATGCGTTTCTTATTTTTCCACCTTACATACAAGAAATGTTCGTTTTGAGCATAGTACAGATTGTTTTCGCTAGTCTTCGCAATCTTACGTAGTTGATAGGAGCCACCTCCCCATTTGATGTATTAAAACAAAATTTCAAGAAAAAACTCAGGATTAGACGCAAGGAGTAGAAGACATCCTTGTTGCAGCTGACACCAATATGACCAAAGACTTATTAGTTGATTCGAGTCGAAAAAGAACAATTTCAGGGTGCAAACACCGGCTGAGAGTGCTTGGAACAAATTCGGGCTGCGGTAGAGTTTATTGTTGTCATTCAGTCTATTATTTTCAGCTGATATACGCTGGTGGAGGAATAGTTCGTCAAATATTCTTTGCTGCCAAGTTGGGAAAGTTTCACAGGATGCTGAATGAATGCTTACCATATACTCGAGCAATTACCGTTTCCATGTGTGCTTGTTAAGTGGAGAGGGGAGCAAAAATACACCAAGCTTGAGGCAAGGGGTGTTGATGACAGGATCGAGGCTATTTTCTGCTTTTCTCCTTGCTTCTCCAGAAAAAATTGAGCAAAGTTACGAGCTAGCTACCAGATTAAGATTTGTGATCTAAAATATCTTGTCCCTGTTAGGGTCGAGAATTAAGCATTAGATAGGATCCTTTATTGGAACAAGGAACTAAAGCATTCCACAACCAGTCCCAAAATGCTACTAAAACCTGGAGTCCATTCAACCAAATATCTGAATTTCCTTGGACTTTTTGTACACATGAGAGGGTGGTGGGGGCTGGGAATTCAGAATAGAGGAGAGCAAAGACCAAATTTAACTGCTTCCTTTAGACAAATTATAGATTCCCAAAAATGGCATCAGAACGGAAGCAACCCATAGTTTCCCATTTCTCTCCTCTGCTTCACTCATAAACTTCAATGTCTTTCCTTCAACATCTTCTAAGACTTCCAAAACTTTTCCTTCCTCACTTAGCTTTATTGCAGTTGCATAATCTGACCCTCCAACCAAAAAATAGTGTAGGTGCTTGAAGCTTAGAGGAAGCTTTAGCAATGTCTTTCCTAACCAGGGATTAGAAATGGCCCATTTAGAAAGAATTCCAAACTTTGAATGCAATGCCACCCAAAACTCCCCTTTTGAGTTTCTTCTAATATTGTCTGGAAATCCTGGTAGTTCAGCAAAGATATCATGCTTTCCAGCATCAGGGCCTTGAAGCCAGAATCGCATAATTCTACCAGTAGTGGTTTCAGCCACAAGGACAAAGGAATGGTCTTTGCTCAGGGCCACACCATTTGCAAAAGCAAGGCCCCGCAGTAAAACGGTTACTTCTTTGCTTGATTTTTCATATTTCATCAGCCTGCCTGTCTTGTCTCCACTTAAAACTGATGCTATGAATTGTCTGAGTAAAAGAACAAAAAATTTCAGAGGGAAAATTTGCATTGACTTAGGATGTTATGCAAACAAGTTACTTCCTTTGCAGCAAGTACTTAGAATTGTCCATAAATCCCTTTGCATTTGATTGGTTACCAACGTTCTCAAGTAATGCATGAGGAGGACGATGAGGCCTAAGTTGATGACTACCAGAATACAGGTTTCTCAGCTACAACTCTCTCCACTGATTTATGTAGCAAGAAAGCATTGCATCTGTGATTTACTGAATTCTGTATTGGGTAGTCTTTAATCGTGGTGGTGATGAATACGTACAATACCTCAGTTTTATTTTTACTCCACTTTTTATAAGCTTATAATCAAAACTTCTTCAAATTTTTGTTCTTTGTCAGAAATTGACTCTAATAGAGGCAAGATTTGTTAGGGCATTACCTTCGGTAGAAGGCTGTGCTCGTGTCTGTGAAGTAAATCACATCTTCATGTTCATCAATGTCCAAGTCATTGGTGAAGCGCAAAGCAGCACCTTCAACTTCAGTCACTAGTGGTGTAGCCAAACCTCCAGTTGGTCCCACCACTCGGAGGCCTAAATAGGCATCAGCAATATAGAGGTCTCCATTCTTCTGGTCAAAACGAAGTCCTAATGGCCTTCCACATATGTGCTCCAGATGTGGTGCAAAAGGGTGAACACAATCCTTCCTTCAGCATGAAATATCAAGTTTGTATGATGAGCAGCAATGAGATTTAGAGAAATACATGAATTGAACATTGAAAGAATAACTGAAGACTAAAGACTTCTACATGAGCATCCGACACAGTCCAAGATTTGATAATTAATAACTGTTTTAAACTCTTTCCTTTTTCTTTGGATTCAATACAACAAATCATTTTAGCAGGCGAACCCAGTAGGAGAGTTCAGCTAAAGAGATTCTTGTGTAACTTGGCTTTGGCTACATTAACATATGCATATTCCATCTTGAAAGAGTAGCTTCAAATGAAGCATAATATCATCAATAGCCACTCAAACAACATATAAACAGAATCGAAAAAGGTAGAACTGTAAAAAATTCACTAAGGATTGAGTTTCATGTCGCCTACACCTGTACAGCCAAACGGATATTAAGAAGACAAAACGCATACAGAAGAGGAGGAAAAGAAACGAAGAAAGCAAAAAGCAAAGACAAACGCGAGGGATGCCTTACCTTTGAGAAGTGGTGACTGCAAAGTCAACCCAACCCTTTTCATGTCCTTGCCATTTAAGAATCCGACCATCAGCCACACCAGTGTACGGACCTTCTCCATTGGGGTCAAAAGCAAGACTTTCCGGCCCAACTGCACCGGCAAGCGAAATTATTTCAGCCTTGTGTAGCTGGTCATGTGACCCTGGTAAGATAGATGGTTTCAATACACTTCTTGCGCTGAAAGCCAATATCACAGAAAGGATTGCTGCAGTCAAGATAAGCTTTGAGTTCATGGTTTTCTGAAGCTTCAAGAAGATAGTACAAGTAGCACTCAACAGAATCGACCAGCCAGTTGTTGAATGACAAACCCAGGAA
The DNA here is from genome assembly GCA_026120185.1 of Voacanga thouarsii. NCBI lineage: Eukaryota > Viridiplantae > Streptophyta > Magnoliopsida > Gentianales > Apocynaceae > Voacanga > Voacanga thouarsii. The sequence continues at coordinate 1,940,764 of JANUWF010001287.1, read as the reverse complement.
CCAAAATCAAGATTTAAAGCGGAAAACAGTGACTGACAACTAACTGAGAGTGCTGTCCGTTTCCACCCACATCACAGGAAAAGGAAATAACTTGGAAGTTTGCTTGTATGGAAGACTTTATTCATTTCGTTAGTACTATTAAATTTTTGGGTTTTCTTTCTTTTCTTCGCCTTTTCTCCTCTTGCTGGGAGGGTTCCACTCTTTCTGTGTATGTCTGCGTGAGGTGTCGAATAATCACTCGCTCAAAAATGGGTCCAAACGGCCATCAGAATTTATGTGAAGTTTTGTCCAAAAGTCCACTGTTACTGTGAACAAATTCTAGCAGTATCTGCCCGAAACTAATACAGCAAATAGACACGCCGGAACAGGCCTCAAACCATTTCCCGGCGCCTTCCAAATATGCAACTGGATTCCGTCACCGCTATGAAGATTTTGCTCGCACGGGCGAATGTCTAACAGCCATTTGGTGATTGCAGATTCAAGAAACATATGAACATGCAGAGGCATTCTGTCCTTTAATCCCTTGACACCAAAAAACAGAAAATTTCTTGATTTAAACCTTAGATTCTTTGGCTTCTGAGGCAATTGCCGGTTAAATAATATGATTTAAAAAAAAAAAAAAAGAATACAACGTAGTTCATGAATATTGGAGTTCCTTAAAAAAATTTTACCCACTTTTAGCCAAAAAAAAAAAAAAAAAATCAGAAAAACAACTAAAATTGAAGCATGCAGATGCCTTCTCAAGAGTCTACAGCGGGCCTCATAGAAGTAAAGGTTGGGTTGGACTGGTCAGCTATTAAATGTAGTTAGGAGCCCAGGTGTCAGGCTGAAAACGGTGGGGCCTCCAAAAGGACATGTCCTTCCGGAGACGTAAGTTTGTTTGTCCAATTATGGATTAGAAGTGGACCATTATAGTTTGGACTGCTATTCTTTGGGAGGCCCAAATCTGTAAGTGGGCTGATCAGTAACACATTGAACTTCTGGGTTTGAAAGGCTTTTGTTATCTGATTTTGGGTTATATGTTTTGTTTACAGGAACTTTGCAAGCATAAAACGTTTCAAGTAGATTAATAGGTAAAGTTGAAGCTTCAAATGTAGTGCCATAAAGAGTAATCTTAATTACGACTTAATTTTCTATATATTACGGTATATTCGGTTACGTGGAAGGAGGAAAAAAAATAATAAAAGGACATATATATATATATATATATATATGGAGATAAATAGGTTATTTATATCAGCCGATTAAGAAAGAAAGATAGGAGAAAAGTAAATTAGAAAAGAAAGCTCTTCCTAATTGATTTCATTTGCTTTTGGATAGAAACTAAGCTAAACAGTTTTAATTAAACTTAATCTCTCCATTTCTTTCTATTTCCTTTTATTCTCCTTCATAAAAATTAATCCAAATACTTAAATTTATTTCCTTTCTTTTTTAAATCATTCAATCTAAATATACTTTAAAAGTTTTTAATACATGTGATCCAGAAAAATCAAAGTTTATATAAGTATTTTTCTTTCTTCATATATGTGATTATAGTAGTGTAAGAATACAATGAAAAAGGAAACATAAAGAAAGTAAAGGAAGAATGCTTTTGGTGGACATATTTCATAATTCATAGGCAAGATTATACATTTTTGGTAGACAAAAAGTGGTACCCCAATGGAACTTCTTTGGGACAACACCACATGTCCCAACAACTATTCTTAAGGGCACAGTGGTTGTATTGGACTGGGGTAACATATACAACCAAAATATTCTCTAAAGATACAATCACAGAAGACAGCTTCCTTTGTTTCTTACTAAGCATTGTTCTTATCAAATGTTACCATAATATTCTTTTTAGCTCATCTGGTTTTTTAAATAAAGCATCAAGAAAGAAACATTAAGCAGCAGTTCACAAGCTGGCAAAAAGATTTGCATGTAATGGCCAGGAAGAATGAGAGAGTAATGATATTTAAGAATATTTGCTCGGTTAGTAGAACTTTTCTTATTAATATTTCTGATTTAATACTTATTCGTTACAATCTCATTCAAAATTATAAATTCTTAGAAAGAAAAAAGCGAAAATACGTGTGATTCGTGAACTCTCAATCCCACCTCCCCTAGAAAACACAGGAAGAAAATTGGCCTTCACCTATTCTTGTGTATCTTTGCCCCTTTTTTATTATTTAAATTTTGTTTTAAAACGGGAAGGAAGGAAGACAAAGAGTAAGGAAGATAAGAGAAACGACGAGACATAATTCAGTATCAAATTCGAAACTTATATTTTGAGCAATAACTTTCGTACTATTAAGACAAATTATTAGCTATCCAAAATCACAAGAAGAAAACTCGCCTTCATCGTATCTTTACCCTTAAAAGACAAAAAACACATCATGAACACAGATTGTATATTCATGGTGTTAACTAACTATACATAAGAGAAAAGGAACATAACAAACTGGAATTTGGTGGATGTTGATTAACTCTGAAATGCAAAATACGTATTTTCTAAAATTTTCTTTCCAAAATTAGAAAGATATATTAAGATAAGGCAGTTGATGTCAGTATCAAACAACAAGTAGTACCATACAAGGTAGCAGGCCAGGCAGATTATAAGGATAACCGTTTTGCAGTTGTAGGCTTCAAGAAATGGACACTTCTTCTCCTTCTCCCAAGTGTATGTGTATATACATGAACCCCACCACGGAGAGAGGGTGGGGAGGGGGAAGCCTTTTTCCCCCATATCTTTATGTAAAAGCAGTACTGCTGACCCATAATAGCCGGCAAGAATCATGATTTTGAAAACTCCCAGCCAAGGGAAGAATCCCTTTGTTTTTAAGACCAAATCCTTCCTTGGAATGAGAGAGATATAAGGGACCATCCCAATTTAAATCAGACCCATATTTTTCCAACAGATTGTTACTATGCCTCTGCATGCTTGCTTGACCTTGACTACCTTCATCATCATTCATTTCTCTCTCTTCTACTTCTTCCACTTCTTTTACTCTAGTTAAAGTAATTCAAAGTTTAATTACATTCGATTTTTTCAAAACACTATTGTAATTTAATCGCATTCTTCACTTTTCCTATCTTTTCTAATCACGTTAAATATATATATATATATATATATATATATATATTCGGATTTTATTTAATTACAATCGTTTTTCTTCGAAGATTAAGGAAAAGAGAATTGTACTTTGGTCAGCAATATTCTGGTCATTCACCATAAAGTAAGATCAACTAGGATATGCTGGATTAACTGATTTAACTAAATTGTCTCAGAGACACAATAAAAAGGTTGTAATCGACAACTATAAAAGAAGAGGCTTTGCTTCTTTTGTATCTAAAAAGATAGTGGCTGAAAATAGATAAATGCATGTTCTCTTTTATTTTACTTTCTCTCTTTTCCAGTTGAAATGATGATAGACATGCTCTTTGGCCACCAAAAGACACAGTCGTCTCTCATATCAGTTCACACATTTATATTATTCCTCTTAGAAAGTGACAAGAAACAAAGCAGAGAAAATTATGGAGCTTCTCATATGTACACTTTCAAGATTGCATTAAATTAGCTACTCTTGAATCAAGAATATTCTAATTCAAAAATATTTGTTTATGATCCGGATAATATTTGTATAAAGATTTTAAGAATAAATTTATTATACGTTAAATCATCGTTTTATATACAAATCAAACAAAACTGATTTTTTTTTTATGGAAAGAGGACAAGGGAAATTGATTATCAACGACGAATCCTATAATACAAATTAAAAATTAATCGTGAAAATTCGAATTTTGACAAATTAAATTTTATTTATTTATTTCTTTGAAAAATATCAAATCCTAGGGAGAAAAAAACACCACCTTTTTTGTGTACTTACTAAGAATAGTAAATACATACTCTTGTTAGACCTTTGGTGAGTTTCAAAGAAAAGGCAAAAATGGGGTTGGAATTATGAGCCATTGTTAAAATTTTAAAATATATGTATTCCCACATTAATTTTTTGTAGCTTGCATGATTTGTCCATTATAGGCTTCCATGACCTAACCAGTGGATTTAATTAATCAAAGAAATATAATTACAGACTTTTTCCATGATTTGTATGATCTCAAGGAAGATATTATACTAGTAAAGTAGTAGTAGTCATCTTAATTAAGCAAAGATTATTTCTTATTATGTATTGTGCTTTGTGCATTGTATCTATTCACTTAGGAAGTTAAAATACTTGGTACTTCTATATAAATTATACCTTGATTGTTGCAAGTTGCACTCCTTCACTAGCCTAGGATTCCATCCCCCCCCCCCCAATTGTTTTGGTCTGCACTAACCAAGGATTATTATACTAATAACAAATGTATTAATAACAGGCCAACAACTTTTGGATGTACAAACAACCACAAAGGACAGATGAAAGTTTGAGGGTAAAAATAAAGTTAAATCTTTTATTATATTTTACTTTTTTCATACCGTAAGGAATTTGTAGATCGAATTAACGAATAAGAAATATATTTAATTAATTGAGTTTCTATTTTAATATAAATTAAAGTTCCTTTTAACGTTGTAAAATGAAAAAAAAATCCTATTACACTTTATTCGAATTTAAATATTCCGTTTTATATTAAAATTTAATATAAATTGAGATATTCAAAACGAGGGTATTTATTTTGGATTATTTCAAAGTTTTCACTTACCCACAAGCGATGGTTAGTACTTTGGAAGTCGATTTTTCCTAAGTTTGTTTTTGTAACAAATTTGGTTACCTAGAAAAAACAACATTAAACAATTTCCATAGTTAGTTAGTTTAGTACTAAAATCTAAAAGCAGATCTTCAAAGTACAACCGTATCAATTAAAAGAATTACTCATTTTGGAAAGTTCAATGCATCAGGAACTTCCTAATCATAATTTAATCACAGCTTAATCAGTTTCACCTCTCACCACAACGTTATTAGTTTCACTTCTATATTTTTAATTATTGTCATATATTTATAAATATTTTTTGAGAATCGTTAAATAAGCCTCCATCTGTTTACCTAATCCCATTATTATTTAATAATTACCCAATGTGGACACTAATAATTATGATTAGTTTAAAATAAAAATTATTTCTAATATAAAATATTTTTAAAAAATTACGGGTTAAATAATAAACTGTAATTAATAATATAAATTCACTCTTTTTAATTTGAGCATATAATTATATAACGAAAATTTTTTATGATCATTCTAAAAAAGAGACAGAGAATCAATATATTAGTCAAACATTTTAATGTATATATATGTTTGTGTGTGTGTGTGTGTGTGTGTCGGTTGTATCGAGTCCCTTAATTTTGTTCTTGAAAATTCTTGGTGGCACCCACCAATATATGCTTGAAATTGACATTCTAATACTGGGGGACTAGAGAGAAAGAGATTATTATATGTGTGCCAATTTTATTGGTTAACCAGAGTCAAATATTAAAATATTTATATTGCTTATTATCCAATTATGGACGACTTGTTTTTTAAAATTGGATTATGCTTTGATTCCCCAAACGAAGTCTTAATGATTTAATTATCTAGTAATTAAACTGCCCATGCAATTTGCATACGCTTAAAATATGTGCTGACTTAGGCCCCGTTGCTGAATGACAGAATGTCAAATCTCCCCTTCTTTGACATTTTTATTCTTTTCCATTTGCAATTTGACCTATCCATTAATTATAAATAATTCGAAACCTACCACACCTTACAATGAGGATGTTCCAACGCCCATGTTAAGGCCTTGGGGGTAATACACCCCAAGGTTGGTAGAGAAGGTGTATTCATACACATACGGAGTAATGTAATTGACAAAAGAAGAAAAAAATTAATTATGAATTATAATTTAGACGTAAATTATTTATTTTATTTGAGTACGATTAGATTTTTATGATTATGAATCGGGTTTAGAACTCATATATTTAGGAATAGTCGAACGAAGTTCAAATACCTGAATTATTAAAAGAGAAAACTGTATCGCTTATATTTTAAATCAAATTGAAAAAAATTTTAAAAAATTAGTAAATAATAAAACCATTTATAAAGATCTATTTTTTTTAAATCCAATACTTTTATGTTTTGAATTTTGGCATTGCTTTGTTTGTACCCTAATTTGGATTCAAGGAAGACAATGGATGAACCCTTGTCTTGTATATTGTTTTTTTTAATAAAAATATCTATAGTTTTTATCAGAAAATTTGAGAGGAGTAATTCTTTTATGACTTAGATTTACGCGGACTAACTATTTTAAAACATTATATTTTTTAAAAAATATATAATTTTTACTACATATAATATAATCCTCAAAGTAATTAATCTATAATAAATCGAGTTCAGTCTAGAATTTTCGATCTGGAAGAATGAAAAAGGGGAAGGTTTGAGCAAAATATGGACACCGGGGACCAGTTCCCAGCAAATCCTGGACTATATTGCTTAGGGGGACCACAACGGGAGCCATATACACGTTTGCTTGACAAACCATGTGCAACCGTGGTGCCCTGTTTAATCTTTTCTTCAAGGACCCCACCTCTTGCACTTTTCATAATTCTACCCTACCCATGCCCTTTTTTTCCTGGCGTATTCTAGGTTTCTTTAGTAATTTAATTAAATATTTAGATATTTAATAATAAATAATATTAATTAATTAAATATATTTTAAAATTTATTTAAATTTAAAATTTAAATATATTAAATATTCGTTTAATTATTAATATTATTTTATATTTAATTTAAATTATAATAAAAAATTATAATTAATTTAAATTTCAAATTTCATAATTTATTCTTTACACTTCAATTTTTAAAATTGAATAATTAAATATTCATATTTTAATTTTATTAAACGATATATATATTAATGATATAATCTTTTCAACAATTAAACTGATACTCGTAATTTATAGATTATTATATATTTATAATAGTCTTAGTAATTAAAATACTGTGTCCATTCAAATAAAATTTGTAATATTAATTTTTTTTATCGTTTCATGATAAGTGACTTATTTATATTAATCTACTTAATTTTAAAAATGATATTCCTTTTTTCGGTGAAATATTTTCACGAGATAGCTACTATTAAATTTTTATACCCAAGAATTCTAATTCTAATATATCTGTAAAAAGATGCTCCTAATAATTTTATTTGAGTGGAAATGAATATACTTTAGCAGGTCCAGTTTCGTGTACAATACCAGAAGTAAAAACAACAAATTATAGCCAAGCATAAAGATTGAAAGTATTTCCTTGTCGTTTCACCTTTCGTATTATATTCGCATAATATATACCAAATAAAATCTTTTGACTCGTTTCGTCTTCGTTTCATATGTAGAAAATGACATGCATGGCATAGACAAGACTCAAAGAGCCATAAATCCGAATAATTTTTAGCTCGATTATTTTTTTTTGTATATATATATATATTACGATATTTAAATTTTAATTATCGAAAAATTATTTAATGACTCTTTAGTATTATCATACATGAATTATTATCTTGTTTAACAAGTGCTTAAATTCACTACGAACATATTGGAAAAATTTTATGTGGTGCGATTAATCAACCTGCAATACTAGAATATTTCAAGAAGAAAACTCAAAGCACCAACTATATATATATATATAGTGGCAAAGAGTCTTGGGTGGTGTGATGCCCGTCTTGCCTTTGAGTTGGAATGTGGGGGTTCGACTCTTATGGGAGGCGAATCCCTTCTAGCAATAAGAGGTATACAGGCAGCTTGAGGTGCACTGGCCATTGAGGCATATCCCTCGATTTACATCTTCCACACAATTCTAGGGGCGGGGCGATGGGGCCCTTAAGGGTTGGGGTCAATCCTTTTATATATATATATATATATGTATTGTACAGGTAGGGTCAAAAAGTGATGATGAAATTTGGAAACTGAAGCATGTAAAGCTGCATGCAGTGGGGTAGAGAGCAAAAAATGCTGGAATCTAACTGTTGCATGGGGCTGATTCTCTTGTCTTGGACATTGAAGGGACGTAGTAATAGAGGGAGAGGTCCACTAAACCATTTTATTAGGACAACAACCGAGACCCTAAAACTGTCTGATCTCAAAGCTTTCTATATGTGATATGTCTATTCACAAGTGACTAGAAAGGGACTACTATTTTTTTTTTTCTGAAATTTTTCATGACAAAATAAATGAAAATTCAAAATCATATACTAGTATTTTGTTTCCCACCAAACAATTAGATCATACTTTCAATTATTTGATTATTAAGATTGAATCGTAAAATAGAAGAAAGTCACTGATTTATTTTTATATAAAAATATCTCACATTAATTCTAAACGGGTAAAAGATTTTCATGCTATAGATTGTAGTAAAAAATGGACAAAACTTAAAGTTGTATTAATGAAGTTGGCAAGAGAGATTTGTCAAGTTTGGTGCAATTGATTATCTTGGCCACATTTGAATCCTCAATAAAGACTTCAACTAGTGGATCAAATGCGTGCGTTTGCCCCAAAAAGCATATCAATTAGGTAGTAAAGCTTAATCGTTTCCACAGTGATTGCACATAAGAGGATTTGGCTTCAAACACATTCCAACCACACTCTTCTAATCCCATTCAAAATCATATCCTATCTATAATCAATACATTAGGTAGAGTCATACAACAATTTTGGCTAAACAAAATTGCTGCCTCCTTAGGTTGACCTCTGCATCAAAATGGAAAACTTACATTCTTAAGTAATTCAATGAACTTTGTTTCTTTTTTTTTTTTAAATACATTAAGAGACGAGAATATAAATAAAATTTATAACGTATTACATAACTTAACTATCATCTTATTTATTGAATCAACCAACTATTGTAACGTTTAGCTTTTTTTTTTTTATTATTACTAATTAGGTAAATTCAGCCATAATTACCCTATCAAGAGAACCCAAGTTATCTAAGTGGCATAAAATGTTCCTTTTACGCAATAAGATAAAGGATTCATTGGGATTATGCCCAATTTGTTCATTGTTCCATTAGTACACTAATAAAACAGGTGTTAGTTCCATTAAACTATTATTATAAATCACTTATTATTAATTTAAAATACTTTCTCGTAAACTAACGATTTTTATACTTTTAGTAAAGTTCAAATTCGAACATTTAACATAAAAGCTAGCGATTTATAACGTATTATTTCCGTTTCACAATATAAATTATTTTGGATTTGAATTTTTTTTATAATATAAGTCGTTTTATAAAATTTTATAAACATTTGTTATTTTTTTTCTAATTCTACCTCTTTTTACAATCTCTATTTTTTCACTAATTATGACTCAATTTTCTCCAATTATCAAAGTAAATAAAGACTTAATTTAAAAATATTTTTAAAAATTTAGTTTTAAAATTATGTAAAATTTAAGACTTTTAATTCTTATACATAAATATAAAACGACTTATATTGTAAAATAATAATAATAATGTACTATGGTACTGAGAAGGGAAAAAAAAGAATTCACCATCCTCAAAGAATTTTTGTGGTAATAAAGTTTGGAGGTGGAAATTAATTGCCTGGGCATGGGGGGAGTGGGTATGTGAGGAGGAGGTGGAGCTGATATATCCTGCAACGCGGCCGTCATGTCGTGCAGATCCTTACACGGCTCTCTGAGATGCAAGTCATATGATATCAGCAGTGTGGATTAAGTGTGACAGGTTGTACGAGATATTATGGTCTGTCGGGAATCTTTGCTAGCAACAACGACAATGGCTTCCGGTTACCTGTGATTTTTGGTGCCATTTTTCTCAAGCACATAAATTTTTATATTATATCGATTTCTCTTTTTTTATTTTCCAAACAAAAAATGTAAGAAATAAGAAAACCAAATAGAATCAGTAACACTCAATTTGCAGATGGGAGAAAAGAAAGTGTAATGAAAAAATAATTGTTGGATTTCATATATAAGGCATTGTTTCGATGTCTTTGATTTGATCTCATAATATAAATAAATAGTATTTTGATTTTTTCCAACGGTAAAAAATTCTTACATAATGAATTACATTTGAGGAATTAAAAAGTGTTATTTCAAGGTTTTTTTTTTTAAATTAAGCGAAAAAATCTTTTAATGCTTCATATGTTTTTCATCTACTAAATGAAGAAGTTATAAAGCGACCAAAGGATTTACTATCAGGTATAACTATTTACGTTATTCTAATAAAACTATTTGTATATAATCTATGTCAAATAATATAAAATAAAATATTTAATATTTTTATTCAAATTTGAATTTTTTTTAAAAAAAAATCTATCTCATTTTTTTGAGACAATGACATAAAGTAGGAAGCACGAAATAGGGTAAACTTTGATGCGGTATTTGTCATATCATTCTTTTCCTTTCAATGGAGGGAAGCATACAGTAATAGAACTAATCTCTTTTATCACATACATAATAAATTTACCATATTTATGGTTATTTATGGTATCGCGTATAATATTTGCCATGCCAAGTATAGAAATAATTGTATAGCTTAAGTCATTGTTCAATTTGTAAAACCAAAGTTACAAAAATTGAATTACAATCAAAATATTAATTACTTTTTAATGAAATTATCTCGTATAAAATATTATTTAAATTATAGGACTACATTTGATTTGTTATTTAAAATATGAGATATTAAATAGTCGAAGAATTAGAAATCCAAAACAGTGAAAATTTTGGAATATTAAACAATGATTAATTACCAATATTTTTGGTCAAATTTTGTGACTCTTTTTCCATTCTTTCTTTGAGTATGTGAGGTTGAAATGAGAGGACTTAATCTTGAAGTTATTTAGTCTTTCCGATGGCAAGATCTTTGAGGGACCCTTAGATTTACGTTCTTTTCTGAAATCTTTTACGAGATCAATATTTTCTTCTTTATGGGTCAACGACGTTGTCTTCTTTCTGCTCTACAAAGTAATCAAGTTGGACAAATATGAAAAAGAAGCTAACTTTCACACAATCAGAGACTAAACTCGTGTTCAAGATCACGCGTTATCAGTACAATATATTTATGGAGTCAAAAATCTGTGGCCATGTGTCGATGACTAATTCTAGATTATGTGTACGTTTTTTTCCTTGATTATTATTGCATCGATCTCTTTTGGCATCATGACTAGTGAGAAAGCTCAAGATCTCCTTGCGACATGGTAAAAAGTCGTAACGATTTCGATTAGGAAAAAAATGTTGCTTATGTTATTGTTATTTTAATCATTGCTACGAATGAAATTAGAAACTCGGATAAAAAGAATACGTTAAAAAATATTTTATAATTTTTATAATTTTTTTTCAGTTATAACAGATAAATAGGGAAGGAGGAAAAAATAAATTTTTATAAAACAATCTATATTGTGAAAAAAAAATTCAAATCTAAAACGACTTATATTGTGAAATGGAGATTGTAATTCATTTAGTTATAAATATTTTTTTATTATGTAATAAATTTTAAACACGTATAAAATATTGTGATCAGTAATAGTTTGTAGACATTCGTATCAATGATTGTTGCGTACAACCTCCTGTTGTAAGCATAAACTATTTTGGAGCAGAAGTAATTAAAGGACAATCAAAACATGTCTAACCACTCTGATTTATTTAAAATCAAAGCAAAAAGAAGGAATATAAATAGAATTCAATATGCCTAGTTTCATATACTAATAAATATTCGTATCGATTAAACTGTTAAACTACTCCAAAAGACAGGGAAAGATTCATAAATAGTGCTTTTTCTTAGTATGAGTAGTAATTGTATAGAATATGAATTAATGGGCATTTATAACTTATACCTGAGGTGAGGATCTAAAAGGTTGCATAGTAAACAGGAATTTAAGACAACTTAAAACCCAGTAAATGAATAATTAATTAATTACAGTTACAGTAAACAAATTTCGGGAGTATAAAAAATAAAATCAGAGAAAATATGATTTTATTAAATTATCATCTTATTTTCATTTTATTAATTAGATATATTAGAATTCACGAGTTAATGGAACTTGTATTTTTTTTTTACAAAATGTTCAATTATCAAAGTTTTAAAGAAAAATATATTTTATTTTAAAAATATTTTAAAATAAAATTGTAAATATTTAAATTTTAAATAAAATAACAAAAGATTAAAAAGAAGGAAAAAAAAAAAAAACTAGGCAGTGAATGAATGAATGTGACATCCATATAGGTAGAGCATGGGATGGGGTACACATCGAATGGCCATGGGAAGCAAATCTTGAAAGGGAATCAAATGAAATTGCCCTCTCTTTGCACCACTCCCCACCTGCTCAAGATATGGTAAGCGCACATGATTTCACACCAAGAAAAAGGCACCATTGCTGACATCACCTGTATCTCTTGAGAGGATTTTGCTAGGCCCCACACTCTCCACCCCAGCACCTTCTCTCAGTCCCCCTATACTTTCTCCTCTCATTATATCATATCTTTGCAAATAAAATACCCATTCCTCAAGAATCAACTCGCTAATATGTATGCCCATGTTCTAGACTTTGTTTTTCCATTTATTCATTTCCTCTTTTCTTTTATTTTTTGTAAATTCTGTTTTAAGCCTCTGCATTGCTTGCCTTGTAATTCAAAATCAACTTAGAAAAAATATTTTTGGGAGATCTTTGGAAGAAATCTGGTCAGATCTTGCTTTGTGGGTTGTGGATTTTGGTGGGTCTTATTTCAATACATAGCTCCTCTTCTCCTCCATCCCCTTCTATTCCTCACCTCTTACAAAACCAGATTCCAAACTAGCCCACCAAAAGAGAAACCTACTTTTTTCCTTTCTTTCTTCTTCTACACCTCCAATTTCCTTCATTTGTATTGGTATTAATTGGATATTGGATTTTGAAGTGCAATGGTCATGGCAGCTGCAGACTCCCAATTTCATGTTTTAGCTGTTGATGATAGCCTTATAGACAGAAAACTGATTGAGAGACTCCTCAGGACTTCTTCATATGAAGGTAAGGATGAAAAGAGATGAATATCAGCTTTGGGCTTTCTTTTTCTTTTGGAGATTTTTATTGCTCTGCCTCCTTCATTTTGATCTGAAGTTTCTGCATTTACTGCTAGCAGTTACAACAGTGGATTCCGGTAGCAAGGCTTTAGAATTTCTGGGTTTGCATAAAGATGACCCGAGCAATCCAAATCAACCCTCTGTTTCTCCTAATAACCATCAGGTAAATCATTCTTTCTTCCTTTTCGGATTCTGGGATTGTCAGCTTTACTGATTTTGTAATAATTTAGGAAATAAAATTATGACGGGAAAAGTAGTTACTTTCCTTTATTGGTAGTCTAAATTTTTGCTCTGTTTACCTGTTTTTTTCAGGAAGTGGAAGTAAATCTTGTTATTACAGATTATTGTATGCCTGGGATGACAGGCTATGATTTGCTCAAGAAAATTAAGGTATGGTGTCCTGAAGCCATCTGGCCTTTTATTCCTTCTGTCTTCCTTTCTCTTAGCTATATTATGCTATTTATTTCTTTCATATCTTTCCCACTTTTACATCATTTTCCTTTCCTGGAAAATATGCCTCTGCCTCTTGCCAAAATTTTCCTAACCAAATTGTCTAGAGCATTATGGATTGAGGGTGATCTGTGCAATGTTGCCCATATCTGTCCTTTTCATCCCCTGCATTTGAGATCAATGAGAATTTGCTCCCCCCTTCAAATTTCCTTCTCTCATCTGTTCTGAACAATCAATAGGTATAGGAAGGGTCTGCGCAGATTGTAGATTGCAATCCTTGTATATTGTTATGCTTTGTGTTTGGTCCTAAGAACCCTTGATTTTGGTTCTGAATACCAGGAGTTTTAATAAATGAATGCAATGCCTTCCTTTCACAGGAATCTTCATCTCTGAGAAACATACCTGTGGTGATAATGTCATCCGAGAATGTTCCGTCAAGAATCAGCAGGTAAAAGGGACTTTTGTGTTATTGTTTTAGGCAGTGAATGGTTACCTTAGCTTGATTCTTTTCTGGGGAAAATGATCCGCCAGGATGAAATAATCTTATGTTCCATTTACAGATGTTTGGAAGAAGGGGCAGAAGAATTTTTTCTCAAGCCAGTGAGATTAGCAGATGTCGATAAGCTTAGACCCCATATGATGAAAAACAAATGTAAAAATCAAGACAAGTCTGAAAAAGAAGGGGAACAAGAAATGCAAGATTCAACAGAAACTTCATCACCCGAAACAACAACAATATCATCACCATCATCATCATCATCAGAAAAATCAAATTTTGAATCCCAACCGCAGCCACAGCAGCAGCAGCAACAACAACAACAAACACAACCCAACAACAATAACAAGAGGAAATCTGTAGAAGAAGGTCTGTCACCAGAAAGAACACGGCCCAGATACAATGGTCTCACAGTGATGTCTAATTAAGGCCAAATCATCTTATTTCTTGATCTTTAAATCTAATATAATGACACTTTTCTTTTCTTTTTTTTTTTTGGGGGGGAGGGGGGCGGTGGTTCTAAGTTAGTGACAGAAATGGTTTATACCAGATGCAGCGATATGTAGAGGGAAACAAGATTTGAAAAGACAGAAATATCCATCGAGAAGACATGTACACATTTCGTATGAAAACAGAAAATCTCAATCCAATTTTTTTTTACTGAATTGAGCAGAGAAAAAGAACCCACACCCCCCCTCCAAAAAAAAAAAAAAGGCGATCTTTAAATGTAAAATTTTATGGCTAACTGTCGGAACATATAATCGATTAAGGTTGGAGTCGGAGACATGCATTAAGCACATACAGCGATTGGCTGTCCTTGGTCTTGACGAGTCCAATGGTCTGTCAGGGTTCCTGATTTGCATGTTCATGAAATTGGCGTCATTTAAGAGCAGAGTTGTCCTCTTTTTATCCGATTTAGTGGGTGACGAAAGGTTCGAGGGGTGAAATTTTGACTCTTTAATCTTTCTTTTGTTTTTTTTTTCTTTTTTAATGCTACCTTTCAAGGCTACTAATCATAAATTTCTAAACTCTTTTCAAAATAATACTAGTAGTCATTCCTTCTAAATTATTCTGTCTTATTTTTAATTTAATTTTTATCATAAATTATTTATCTTATTAAAAAATTAAGATTTAATGTATAAAATTTATCTTTATTTAATAATATTTATTTTTCAACAAGTTGATTTCATTTAAATAATAAGGGAGAGAAGTAATTTGGAGTACATTAAAATTTTAGAATTTGAATATTTTTTAATAAATAGAAAGAATAAATTAAAATTTAAAGTTAAAAATAAAAATTAATGTTTAATTAATTAAAAATTTTATTTATTTTAATATTCACGTAATCGATTAAATAAAATAGATAATTTGAAATAAATGATTTTTTTTTACATAAAACGATTTTAATTATAAAACATTTAAAATTTTATTTTTTATTTTAAATATATCAAAATATTAATTTTCAAATATTATATTTATTTTTTTAAAATTTAAATATAATGACAATTCAAATACTAATATGTCCTAACTATTGAGACAAGGCAACTTTTGTGTGACAATGACACAGCAACTGTTGTTTGACAATCAATAGGCACTTCACGAAATTTGAGCTCTAAAGTTGATGAAAGAAAGGGAAAATAAAAAGAATTTAAATATAAGTAGTTATTTTTTAAAAATTTTGTATATACATTTAAAAGTAGAAGACTTGAGAAGCAAAAAAAAAAAAAAAAAAAGAAGAAGAATTGAGAAAAATATTAGTTCCCCTAAAGAAGTTTCGATAGTTAGAACGATGGAAAAGGATTTCTAGAGATGGATATGGTGATTAATATCCCATCCCATGTAATAATTTTAAATTTTTTTTTTTTTTAGACAAGGAGGATGAGAATATAAATTTAACATATGATATACAATTTGGTTATGAGTGTTTTCTTTAAGCCTTTTTTTTTTTAATTTCCCCCTTTAAATTAGTATCTTTTTATTATTATAACTAATATGAAATGATAATCATTTTTTTACCAAGAAATAAATCTTTTATATAGCTGGGACAAGATTTAAATTGAACGAAGTATCCATATATTGGTCGGTGTAATTTTTTTTTTTTTTTTCATGAAATATCGTTTTACATGGGCTTGGTTCCTTGGGGTAGGAGTATCGGACTCAATGGACGAAGCTGTTAAAAATGGTCCATCCATAGACGGAGGAGATGAAATGGGCTCTTAGTGGCCCAAAAATAAAGCCCTTCTAGTCTCATAATTGAAGCCCATTTTTTGGTTTGGCTCTATTATTTGGATATGTTCCACCCCACAAATAAAATTGCTAAAGTATTAAAGTAGCTTTGCACGCCCATCACTTTCTCTCTCTACAATAATAACAGAAAAAATTATCTCCCTAAATTCTCTCGAACCAAAAGCTTAGAGACATCCGCTAATCCAATTCTTCAGGTAAATTGAAGAAAATCTTTAGTTCATAAATTTATTTACTCATTTTTAATTTACGTTGGAAAATGATTTGAGTTTATGTGGGCATGTATCTGTCTGCGGATATGATTACGTATGCATGCCTCATTTTTATATCAGTTCTGGTTGTGATTTTGGTGTTTTGTCTCACGAGTATTTAGGCTTGAAGGATACTTTTTTTTCCCCCCTTTTTCTTTCTTTCTATATGATGGTGGGAATTTATTTGATTACCTGTCTGTTGCGATCCTGGCAAGGGGTTTTGATTTTGTGGGGGTTTTGAAATTGAATTTTCATTCATAGAGTGGCGTTACCTGTATCGTGATTGCCTTAGTAATCTTAGAATCTTAGTTTTAATAGATAAGCCGGCGGTGCTTGATTCCTGAGTTAATTAACTAGTTAGATTCTTTATCAATGAAAGTTTCCCTCTTGCCTGCTGAACCCCAAACACTTCAATTATCATATGATGAGGCGGTGGTGCTCAATTTTTGGTTCTGTTGGTCAATGAAATCTTCCTCCCTGCTGCTTTTGTTGCGGTGGTGGTGCTCAATCAATAGTTATTTTCCTTGATCAACTAAAATTTTGTCCCCGCCGCTTTTACTAGAAACTTAATTGCACTGAGATAAGCTGGCAATGCTAAAAAAGTTATTTTTGTTGATGACTAAATTTATTTCCGCAGCTTTTGCTAGAGGCTTAATTGTTATGGGATAAGATGACAGCGATTTGGTTTATTTAGTTGCAGTGATATAGTGACTGCTTTTTGCTAGAGAATTACCGCTGCTTGCTGTGGCGGCGGTATTCAATCAATATTTATTTTTCTTGATCAACTTAAAATTTTGTCCCCGCCACTTTTACTAGAGACTTAATTGCAAAATGAGATAAGCTGGCAATGCTAAAATAGTTAGTTTTATTGATGAACTGAATTTACTCTCGCAGCTATTTCTAGAGAATTAATTGTAATGGGATAAGATGATGGTGCTCTTGTTGAGTTAATTGCAGTGAGGTAATGACTTCTTTTTGCTAGAGAATTAATTGCGGTGCGATAAGCTCAAGGGGCTCAAATAGTTGTTGTTGGTTTTTTTTTTTTTTTTTGTGGGGGTGGGGGGTGGATGTAGTTGTGTTGAGATAAGCAGATGGTGGCTCAATTAGGTAGTTTTATTGATCAATTAAAATTTCCCCACTTGCCACATCGGTTTCAAAACCCACAAACTCTTAAATAGTTAAAATGCATATTTAACTTCTTTTACATTTCTGTTATTCCATTTTTAAGGTTAAGTGGATGTTTTGCTTGCTTATGTGTTTATCAAATGATTCTATTCTATTCCATTCAAACTTCCGTTTGAAAGATGAAGTTTGTTAGAACCAAGAAGTGGGCACAGAACTTGACCCTGTTGTAGTTGCTGAAACTAAGAAGTGGAGAAAAAGAGAGAATAAATAACTAAGAAAAAAGGGAAAAATAAGGGTTAAGACATGGGCTTTATATCTTCTTGCCTAGTGTAAAAGTTGCAGTAATGAGCCAAAAGGTGAATGGAAAGATTGAATGAAAAAAAATACGAAAGTCTCAGGCATTTTAGGGCTGGGGCCAAGAAACTTGAAAGTTTTGAAGAATAAATGAAGTTTTCTTAACTTTTGTAGGGTTCGAGATCATTAATCATAAAAAGATTGCCATCAACATTGCAAACTGGGACCTCTACTTGGTTTATTGGAAATACTTTGGTCTATTACTTCAAAAATTAAGAATGAAAGATGGTGCCAATTCCCTTTGCTTTGAATGTCGAAGTGTCATGGAAGCTTGTAGAGTGTGACTTACATAAGCAAATCCTGAAGTTATAAAGTACTTGTAACAGTTTTGTTGCTTACATTGATTTGTTATCACTCAATCCTGCCTCCCTTTAGCTTGTTTCTTATTCTTCAATTTACTTGATTAGGTGTAAAATTTACTTGAAGAATAGGTTGTGCACATTCCTTATCTAGGTTTTCTCAAGGGAGGTTAAAGCAAAAATTTGCTTGCTGCATGCATGAAAAGTGGTCACCATTAAGATCTTGTGTCTGTCAAGCTGGAAAGTTGAACAATGTCCACTGGAGAAGTTAGAAAGGTCTCCCGACAAGATATACAGTTGGTAAGCTCTCAAGGTTTTATTTTTTCTTTTGTTTATCTCTTATATGGTCTTTTGGATCCTATCCTGGTGGACAGAAATCATTGAACCCCCACCTTCAAACCAACTTAACAAAGACCGGAAATATGGAAAGCTGAAGCTATGTTCTTTTCTTTAGTGTGGGTTTTTTGGGTATCTAATTGTAATCCATCTGGAAGTACACAATGCAACTTTGTTTTGGGTTTAAGGTCTTCTTGGGGTGATACAAGGCGAATGGAAGGAATTATTCCTAAATAGCGAACATTGAATTAAGAGATTTTCAAAATTTTTTATTTGTAGATACAAATCATTTAGGAAACTTCCTTTTCAGTTGCCTAGAAAATTAAGTTGTGAGGAGACTAATCTATAGATTTAGACACTCTAAGATGCCTTTATTTGGGGCCAATTTATGTCCGTATACATTTTTTTTTGGGATATGTGCCTACTCCTTAGCCATGTTGATTACCACCTCTTATAAAACTTCTTTTGAGAGTATAAATGGGTTTCCAATCAATCTAGCATGAATTGCTTAATTTAGGTCTCTCCTTAGAAAAGATGACCTTTTAATGTAAAATGGAATATTATAACCAAAAGGCATCAATGTAGAATTTCTTTGTTTCAACCATCATTCTAGCTCTTAGGATACTTGATTAATAAAGCAAATCAAATTTGAGATTTATGCAAGAAGGAACAATAAAAAGAATGTATAATTATACCATATATACAAAATTATATTTTTATACATCCGACTTCCTTGAAGACATGTTCGCAGGTAATCTGACCACTTTATTCATTTCCTTTGTGGTTGTGTGGATTTTGGTTGAAGCATTTCCTTAACACACTTTTCGTGCTTGAAAATGTTTTTGGACTCTTTGGAAGCACTTCAAATTGCAAGCTACACTTTTGATCACGCCATTGTATGTATATACCAACTGGATAGAATTCCAGTTGGCATTTGTGATGCTTAAGTTTAGAAGTCAAAGGCTTTTTATCTTACTTGTCTCTTCCCACTGTCAGGTGCAAAATCTTATAGAAAGATGTCTTCAGCTCTACATGAGCCAGAAGGAAGTTGTAAGCACTCTTCTGCATCAGGCTAAGATTGAACCTGGTTTTACTGAACTAGGTAATATACATCTTCCCGTTGGATAAGTAACTTGATTTGGCTTGTGCTACTTGCTAACTAATCTGCAGGTAGTTTCTCCCACCTTCACTTTAGGTTTCAAGAAATAAGAGATAAATATGTAGATAAATTCCTTTTTATTGATATTAAATGAATCATGTTAAACTTCTTCTGTTGACAAATGGTCTGATGCTAAATGCGTATATCTATAAAGATATGGTGTAGGTTTTTCATACTTGAATACCAATGTAAAACTTTCCTGCTTCTTGGCTCACTCCAGCAAAACTTTGAAAAGATCATGAATATGTTCTAATTTTCTATTATTCCATCTCTCACCATCAGAAGGAAGGTAATGAGTATTTTATCAGAAACAAGTTACCCGTTTGTGGGGCTGCCTTTGTTACTCTTAATCGCCTTCTAGTTTAACTGTGTTTTGAGATTCTGTAGACTCAGGACCTTGGAAAGTTGGTTGTCATTTACTGTTCTTTCAAGGAATTCTGATGAAAAATTCCTGTTTCCAAGATGTAAAGAATTTACTGGCCGTGCTTCTTTTTGGTTGATTCTGGGCATTTACTTGTATATTTACATGTTTTTTGTTGTGTGTGTGTGACACGCACATGCTCTCTCTCACTCTTTCTCTGTCTCTCTCTGTGATAGGAGCTACTCACTCCGTTCAGATTTGAATGTTCCATTTCAAGTTGGATTTGAATAGAAACGTGGACATTCAAATCCAGATGGAGAGAGTATTCTTTAGAATTTCCAAACATGCAAAACCACTGAAGTCTGATATTATTACTGGATTTTTTTGGGTTTTGCTTGTCTTGGTGCTAAGAAGAAATCTTTGAGCTTCTAATTTATCCAATGTCATGAGCTTGCATTCACCATTTTTACTTTATGCAACCAACTTTACAAAACCATAGTTGTTTGGAACTTTTTCTCTGAGGTAATCTTTATTTTGGAGGTTGTGAATTTTGCAAATGAAGTGCCTTCTATTCGTATTTTGGGGAATTGAAAAGTCATCTCATGATTACATGCATAGTGTTTTGTTGTCACTTGTATGGGCTTACTGAAAGAATTCTGAAAAATCTTGCACTTCCATTTGGGAGCTCATGTTTGATGGTATCATTGTACCATAATTATTTATTCACTCTATTGCTTTTTGCAGTGTTTTCCCCCTTCTTGGCGTTCTGTTGGATCTTTGCTGGTGTCTTAACGGTTTTCTAGGTTTCTCATTTAAAATTCTCATTGTGAATACTCTAGTACTTTCCTGGAGTCAAACTTGGAAAATGTGTTCATTTAGTTTGACATATCTTTTAGCATTAATAAGCTCTTGGGCAGAAAATGCTGATTTCAAAGCTTGAGTGGACCCTTCTGGTGACTTAGGTTCAACAAGGCAATGGATAAAATTGGTTTTGCATAAGATGATAAAAGTTCTTTGGTAATTTAGATCACTTATCATTCCTTTTATGGCCCTCTCAATTTGAATGCTATGCTATTTCAAGCAATGGAATGATGAAGAGCATTTGGCAAGTCAAAGAAGACCAGATTGTAATTGTAAAGTCTTTAAAAAGGAGAAAATTATGCAGCATTTCAATTGCAATGGTTTTCTGTTTCATAAAATAGTAACTGAAACAACTGTTACAATTTGATTGTCTTTTCAATCAAGAACCTTACTCCATCTGTAAAGAGTAAATGCATTATGAAACATACAGTGCTTAACAGTCTTCCACAATTTCCTTAGTATGATAAAACTGTTGTACTTATGTGGCTGTAAATTTGATCTTCAATTTTCCAATTCAGTGTGCTACCCTTCCCCCCACCCCCCTCCTTTTTTGGTTTCTTTTGATTCATCCACTTCCTGAATATAACACATAGACTGTCTCCCAGTGTGGCAAAAGCTTGAGGAAGAAAATCAGGAATTTTTTAGGGCATATCATTTGAGGTTGGTTGTGAAGGACCAAATAATAAAATTTAATCAATTGCTGGAACAACAGGCCGAGCTCATGCATCAAATATGTCCTACCGGAATTTCTTCGATTCCTTTGTCTAATGGATCACAGATTTCATCAAGTAAGAGTACTTTCTTCTTGGGTATCTTGTTATGAATTTTGACTTGTATTAGTACATGATTATCCAAGGAGGAATTCCAAAGTTATTTTGCCGTGGGTATTTTTATTTTTCGCTGTATCAGAAGCAATTCTTTGAAGGGATGTAACTTTTTGCCCCATTCAATGTTGTTAGTCTTACCAGGATGAATCCTCTTATTAGTCCTTCAATCCCTAACCGAATATCTTCTCAATATTCCAGTTAAACTTTGGATTGTTTGATTGAATAGCTCTATTTGATTAACTATATTCTTGATTTTTCTTTAAATTATTTCTGTAATGTCTTCACTTTTGATTAAGTTCCCGCATAAATAATTTTCTCCTAGGAATGTATGATTCTCTTGAGTTCTTCCTCCTTAAAACTAATTAAATAGAGGAAATTTGGAACAAAAAAGGGGATAATATGTCTGAATTTAAAAAAAAAAAGAAAAAAGAAGACACTCAATTGATGTGGCACAGAAACCTTACCCCAGAAGTGCAAGGTGGTGGGTGTTTGGATTTATTACTTTGTTGGCAACCTTTGCCCTAAACATGGCATATCACACCCCCCTGGTTTAGAAATACACAACTCAAGGAACACAATCTGTCTTTCAGGTTAGGGTAATCATGGCAGAACATCAAAGGATGTAAGGCATTTATGGTTTGTCAACAAATAAGATTCTATTTGCAATACTCAGAATTTCCAGAAAGTATTGGATATGCTGTGTTAGAATCTAACCACTTAATTGGCAATGCCCTTCTTTCCTGTTCAGAATTTTGCTTCTTCATTCCTCTGTTTGAAGAAGAACTGGATTTTGTTTGAATTCCAAGCTAAATTTGAATGGCGTTATGTATCATAAAGATAAAATCTGTTCTTTTGTTTTTTCTATTTTTGCAATTCCTAGTGGAGGAGTGGAGCTGCTTCCAAGTGGGTTATGCATGTGGACTTAATATTGAATTATAGATAATGTTTGGTATTTTACCCTATTTGTGTTTCCTAAGCTTGCTTTTCATGTTCTGTACTTACGTGTGATATATTCAGGCTCTCCATCTTCATAGATCTTTGAGATTTTTTCAACTTACTAGCATAGTTTGCTCTCCTATTAGCTTGTGCCTTCTGCTGATATGTTTTCTTCATGATCCAGTGTTTTGTTCTATAAGTTTCCCGCATTTTGTTCTTCATCTGTGTTTCTTCCTGCCTTGTGTTATGATTTTCTATATATTGTTTCCCTAACAAGTTGACTAGTAATTATCATTTAATGTTAATATCAGTCATAATATTAATCAGTACTACATTTTGATAGTGCACCACAATGTTGTGTGCCGTCCCCCAGAGCACACTGGTGTCCCTATAAAGGCGGAAACAATGCACCAAGATATTTGTGCAAATTTACCAGCTTACAACAATGGTGGGTCCTCACTGCAACCCTGTATGCAAAACACCATTGATATGTCTTCACATGCTAGAAGGATTGATACAGCACCAAACATGCTATTGGCTCAGAATTCAAATGTGGGAATGATGCCAGGAATCAATGGTGGGATCCTCAAACCTGAAACTGGCTATGCCGGCAATACTTCTTTCATGTTCAACGCTGATGGCACCGTCTTAGATACTCGAGCTACAATTAGGGATGCAACTGTTTCATCATTCAGTAGCGTGGAGTCCAACTCTCAACCGTTGAATGAGGCGATTTTGGATGCAGATACTTCTTCGTTTGGATTCTTAGGCCAGATACCTCGAAACTTTAGTCTGTCAGACTTGACAGCAGATTTCTCTAGTAGCTCTGGTTTGCTTGCTCTCTCTCTCTCTCTCCCACTCTCTCACACATGCACAAACACACAGAGTCCACTTGTGCATGCTTGTGTGCTCTGAATCCGTATGCTGGATGGATATGATTGTCCTTGTTGCTGCAATGAGTTTATTCATTTTCACTCCCCTTGGTTAAATGTGTTGTCATTTTGTAAATGAGAGGTTTTAAATAACACACTCATAAATCCACATCTGGATATCAGCTGGCAAGGGTGGGGAGTTGGATATCCCCTGTTGTAGAGATCAGTATTTATTTTAATGTTGTCATGTGTAGATTTTTACTCTTGAAAGTTCTACTCCTTTCAGATATACTTGAGAGCTACTCCAGGTCACCCTTCCTAGCAGCAGATCCTGACAACTTCCTGGATCCCCATGTAAGGGGAGAACATCAAGGTGAGTTTTGGGGATTTTGAATTAGCACTGTGAAATCCAGGTTAAAAACTGATATATGTCCTGCCTGTCAACAGACATTAAGAGGCTAGACACTATATCAGAAGGCTTCAGTTATGAAGGTTTTGGCAGTGATTGATTGAATATTGTGCAGGGTATTGAATTCTCTCCTGTAACCTGCTGCTCCATAACTTGAAAGTTTACATGATATGATTTTTTTTTTTTTTGGGTGGTCTGTAGACATTCATGTTTTACGTGCTTGGCATTTTATTTTCAGACTGAATTATTACTCGAATTTTTATCATTGACTGCTGAGATATATTTGATGCTCAAGAGTTGCTTTGGATCCGTCTAAAATATAATTTCTTCTGTGTTGCCCAGGTGCCCCATAGAACAGAAGTTTTGTACATAGTTTCCTTGAAGCGAAGACATTTCAGAATTTTGAAGTAGGTATTGGTGTGTGCTGAATCAGCAATGTGCTGAATTGTGCAGCTGATGAGGCCTTTGATTCTAGGAAGTACTGTAAACATATAAGCAAGGTGGTTTTAATAGGTGTTTTGCATGTCTTTGTCCTAAATTAGGATGTGTTAGAAATCTAACAACAGTGCTTCAGTACAGGATTGGTAAAGCCCTTGATAGGATAATGATTCATTGGCATAGAGATAAGCTTTGATTGTAGTGAAAAATTGGAAATAAACAAAAATGGAGGAGCGAAATTCTACTCTTCCTGATAAGAATGGCGGTAGAGGTTGACGGTGTGCAGCTGACTTCTTAGTTAATTATTTGTGAAAATTAGCAACATTTTTATCTTCTCTTTTTAGTTGAATTTATTTGTCTTGGTCAAAGCATTATGATCAAGTTATATATTGGTAACTTTTGTGATGCAGCTATAGGCCAGATTACTCTTTCTCTGGTTTTTTTTTTTTTTTTTTTTTTTTTTTTTGTGTGTGTCCCAATTTTGTTTAGCACCTGATTGTGGCACCTGGTTACTAGAATACCTTATTCTCATCTCCTAGGAAAATAATCATTGGCAGCAAGGGGGGGCTGATGGTTCATTTGATCAAGAGACTGTTTGAAGGGGAAACAGGAAATGATATATAAGACGGGATGAAGGAATACAAGCAACGACGGATGAATAAAGGCCGAGAAAGATACGAAGGAATCGAAGGCTTTGATATGGTGTGAGAGAAGAGGACACTGGCTAATTGTGATTATGTGGGATGCTCCCTTTTTCTTCTTCTTACTCTTGCCTCAATTTGGTACAGTTTATAGGATTATACATAGGAGCAAAGGATTAATTGGACACAACAATTTACCTGGTTAAATCAATAACATAATCCAGTCCGGCCTCGTTAAATGCACTGGGGCGAAGGGGGCAGGAATTATTTCTCTACCGGAAATTATTTTTTCACGTTTAGACTCACTTTAGTATGAATAAAAAGATAAATTGTCGTAACAAGTAATGAATAAATAAGAATTAATATTATTTCAATTATCATTACAAAAATAATTAATGTCTTTTGACATTAAAATATACATGAACCCCCCCACTTGATGGGGGCGGGGATCTTGAGCGTCAACTTCCCGCCTACCACCGTGATGGAGATGGACCATCCCTATCCCAAGCATAATATGGTCACATCACTATGTGAGAGTTTTGCCCAAGCAAATCTTTCGTTACTTTTATTGTTATTTAAAGTAAAATTGTCAAGTACCTCAATCAGGTGTACTTGCTCATGATACACAATACATTGTATATCAGGGCTGAATTCAAGTTTTAGTTCGGAACAAGAATGGTATATATATTTCAACTGGACAGTTATCTTAAACATTCCGCGTCAAATGCAATTGATAATAAGTAAAACAACAACTGAACTCCCAACCCAAAAAAAAAAAAAAAAAAAAACGAAAACAAAAAACAGGGTTTCTAAAGAACTTTGTGTCTTTGAAAGAAACCTGGCAGGAGTTGGTAGCTAGGGAGGACTAGATGACAGCCCATGTTGTAATAATGTATCAGTCATGCAGGTCCAGTCCTAAGTGCATTGTCTAGATCAGCAATCAAATCGTTTACATCTTCAATCCCAACAGAAATACGCACAAGGTCCTCTGTTAGACCCCTAGCCTCACGAACAGCTGCAGGTATGCTTGCATGGGACATAAAGCAAGGCAAGCTGATAAGGGACTTGACGCTTCCTGTAAATTTGACACAATGCAATGTGTTAGATAATGTGAATCAAGTGTGTGTCTTATCCTGCTAATATAAATACAATCACTGCAAAGAACCGGCCAAATGCTAGTAATCAAATGGAACGGCAATCAACTTCAAAACAACGTAAGAGTGATAATCCCTCATACTTCAAATCAAAATTTTGAGATTGAATTACCAAAACTGACAGTAATGCTGAAGTACTTGGTGGTCTCTGCTATGTGCTTAGATAGCGCCAGGGACCCTGTTAGGAAACTGAGAACAGAACCTGCACCCCTGGCCTATAAGGGGTAGGATACAAGAAAAAATTTTCAGACAGGAAGTAGTAGCGGTAAAAGAAACCTTGTGCATTGTGTTTTAGATATGTGAAAAGTAATTTTTTTCTATGGCAGCACCTGAGAGTAGTGCAATTCGCGTCCAGGGTGACCTTGAAGACCAGCATAGTTGACCTTCTTCACGCGTGGATGGGAGGAGAGGAACTCTGCTATTTTCTGTGCATTATCCTGCCAGAATGCAAAGTAATGCTCAATTTACACATGGCCGGAAAATGTAGCCATCAGAGAGATATGCCATCTAAAATCAAACTGAAATACCGTTGTCTGAAAATCTCTGTCTTCCGCACTAAGAAATGACGAGAAGAAAATGGCCAGAGTGAAATTCAATTTTTTATGGCAGTAGAAAAGAGTAAATCTCTAGGGGGATTGGGGAAGAGAAAAGGAATATATGTCAGTATGCTATATCACGCGATCACACTATCACCCTTGGTAAACTAACTTGTGAACAATAAAATGAGCAGACAAAATTTTCATGAAATATCAAGTTCCAATCTAAATGATTTAACCACAACTCTAGCAGGCACAATACATTGAGCTAGAACATGTCTCCTGCAGTCCTTTACATGAAAAAGATTGTTGACTCAACTATAAATGATATCAGAAACTTTTATACAACACATATATGTTGCATATCCAGTATAGGATGCAGAAATGACATCAGGAAGACAAGAAAATATCTGTCAGTAGAATAATATATTGAGCACTGAACATTATTTAGATTTGATCATGACCCCCAGAAAGCATATGATTTCACAAATGAAACTCAAACAACAAACTAATCACCAAATGAGGAGGCAATGACATACGTATAACAGACTAAATGCCAAAACAGTTCATCACTACTGCTATAAAGCTATTGAATATCACCTGTTGCTTCTCAACACGCAAGGCCATGGTCTTTATGCCTCTTAAACAAAGCCAACAGTCAAATGGAGCTAATCCTGAGCCTTCTGCATTCTGTAAAAAATATAGATCCCTTGCCAAGCTGGAGCACAACCACAAATGCGCATGTTTCATTTTAGCAATTGACAAGAAAAAGAGAAAGTAATACATCAAACCTACATACACAAATGTTATTTAAGCTCATTCAAGAGAAGGTGAGACCAAACAATTGAACCCTGTTACTTTTTCAAAAGTAGCAACAAATTCCTGACTCTCTTTAGGATGTGATATATAGGGTATTACTGGAGGTCGAATCTACTAATTTCCATTACCAGAGTCAAGTAATGAATATGTCATACTGCTAGCAAAAGGGAAAACTTTTGGAAGCTAGAACCTTAAGTTCATTGTCTCCTAGAGTGTTTTCCAGCCCAAATTGTGGATAAATTGAATCGATAAATATTAAGCTTGCAGCATAAAACAAGAAGTACAGCAAAACACACAATTTCAATGAGCATACATATTTTAGTAGCTGGTACAAATTTTTATCTGCTAAAGTAATAATATGAAAAGATCCCAGAACAAGAAATAATTTTTCTAATGCTCATAAATGAGAACCTTTCTCCTCTAATTGCAAGAACACCCGCCATCAGATCACTATGACCTGCTATAAATTTAGTAGCAGAGTGCATCACAATATCTGAGAAAGCAATAGACAATTTGGTCAGCATTCTAAGCAATGAAACTTACTTTTCAGATTCAACAAATAGCTTTTAGTACCTGCTCCAAGCTCCAAAGGTTGAGATAAGACGGGGGACATGATGCTGTTATCCACCAATACAAGAGCTCCATGAGCATGAGCCATTTCAGCTACTTTCTGAAATGCAAATCAGAGGACCAAAGGAATCGGAAAAAAACAGTATGCTATGGGTTAGCGCATAACAGTCAACATGCAACTGTTTACATTAGAATTGAAGGGGGAAAAAAAAAGGTAAATCAGGACTCAAAAACAAATATGACCAACATGAATGTCAGATATTTGTTGACGGGGATTAGTTGGGCTTTCCAGCCAGACAAGTTTTGTCCTGGGGCCTATGGCTGAGGCAACCTCATCCAAATTTGTTGTATCCACTCGCCTGCACACCTCAAATAACCAAAATGAGTTTACTCAATTTGCAGTAAATCAGCTTATTCGAATAAATGAGATACTAACTTAACCACAATTCCTCTATTTGGGATTACTTGTGACAACAATCGATCAGAGCCACCGTACAAATCATCTCCAGCTACAATCTCCTCACCTGTTATTAGAAAAACCAATAGAATTTGTTCCAATCTTGCTTCCAATAACCAGTTAAAGCAATACAGTTTGTAACACATATGTATGTGCCTATATAAGAAATCATTACTGTTTAGAAACATGGAGATAAGACAAATTCCCAAAAGTAATTGAATTTAACTGACAAGCAAACATGATGTGGTCTTGTTAGTAATGGGAAATGATGTAGGTATAACTTTCTTGGCTAAGACACCAAGTTATGCATGTGGACAAAAAGGCAAGATGAAAAGTACCAGTTCCCACAAGATGAGTTACGGCTGACAAAGCAGCCATTCCACTGGTAAAGCATAACGCACGATCTGCTTTATCAAGCTTTGCCAAGAGTCTGAGTACCAAGAAAGTAACAGTAAAAGATAACTGTAGACATCTACATTAGCTACATTAACAACATAAGTCATGAAAAAGAGGCAAATAACCTTTCTAACACGTCTCGCGTTGGATTCCCGCTTCTTGTATAATCATAAGGGCCGTTCTCTGTAGCTGAAGGCTTCAAAAATGGACATATTAGATAATGCAAGTTCACATATTAGTTGCAAAGATTATATGTGTAATAAGGCATTGAAGTATGTCTCAAAAGATGCAACTTCCAAAACATTCAGGAATATTGCTTGGAAATACTGGAAGACAGGACTGAATAGTGCAGACAATTTCTAGGATATACTGCAGGAGAAAAGAGACAGAGAAAGTAGACAAAGAAAGGGAGAACAAGATTTAAACATGCATTAGTACGTAGAGAAAGTAAAATCAGATACATAAATCAGATACATATCTGCATAATAACGTATTAATAAAAGCTGACGCATATACACAAAGATATATGATGATGCATATCAATAGGAAGATAGGCATGATGTGCAAGTGTAGGAGACAGGAAGGCCAGGTATAAACAGTTGTAACCATGGTTTAAGAAGAAGCTCTTTCTGATTCACAAAGCAGGATAGAGTAAAGAAATATAGGCACTTGATTATTTTCAAGAGCGTAAGAATAAAGCAGAAACAAGAATGCATCAGTGGCTTCACAACCACATAAAATGATTCACACCAAGTAAATGAGACAGATCAAAATCTTAAATCAAACACTCTATATGAATACCTGCTTGAACGTTGCTGTCTGATACAGAGGCGTACTTAGCGCCTCATAAGGATCAAACTCATTAGCAAAGTTCATCAATATTGTTGAGACACTTGGCTCCCTTCCTTTAAAGTCCACAGCTGCCATAGATTAATAGATGATATTGACACTTAAAATTAATACAGAAGCCAAACAATTAAAAGTGCTATCAAACAGAGAACTATGCAAACCATCTAAATATTCAGCAACACCATCAACCAACGTTGACGCACTCACAGCCATGCCCTTGTCTCTCATACAATTTAATTCAGATCCGTTCAAACTCAATGAATTACTTCCCCTCCCAAACATTGAAGTTTTGCAGCCAATACTCAATGGCAGATTTCTAGCCACTGAACCCTGAAAAACAACAGAATGTCAATCAGAATCATATTTAAGACCCTTTTACTGCAGGAAAACATTAGAGAAAGATGAGAGTGAAGGTTAAGGAAAAGAAGAAAAAGGAGAAATTTTTGTTTCAGAGAAAGGAGAAAAAACATAACTTCATAAACTTACTCAAATGACAAACTATCTTTTATATTCATTGAGATCTTGCAGTCCAAAATTGAGCCCAAGAAGGGTCTAATTTTCGAGAAAACAATGATTAAGTTCCTCGTTTAGTACTATATTGCTTCTCTGCCCAGATGCAACAAAGAAACAACTACCCCTTTAAGGTAAGGGAGGCTGTTTATCTAAGCAATGAAGTTCAAACGTTGCCCATTAATTGGTCTAATCTCTGAATTGGATTCCTACAACAAAATCCCTTCTTTGCCAACTCTTCCTAAGTTCCAAAGCTCCATTTCCTGATAAAGTTCATTCCTTTTGCACACTTCCTAAGTTCCTATCCTTCAATTTAACCAGACTCCTCTGCTCCGAACTTTATCCTTATTCTTTCTATCAATCAAATCTATTTCCCAAATCACTATGTTTTCGTTTTGGGCCACCATTTTTGTCCCAAAAAGAATTTTATGCTCATCACACACGCAAATATTTGGATGACACTGTGCAAGTGTGCGCAGAGGGAAAATACATGCTAGCAAAGTTATCGTCAAGAAAACTTACGTTCTCATTTGGCTCAAAGGAAAGAGAGCCGGAAAGTGATCGGAGCGACAAAGAAGAAGAGGTGGAACACGCATAGGCCATTCGTAGTTCCCCTTTTAATGTTCAATTTGGACTGCTGCAACTGCAACAAAGTGCTTATGCTTAAACCACTCGCCAAAGACAGCAGAGAGTCGAGTCAAAGTAACTATTTAAAGGTGGGAAGAAAAAGTTACCAATTCATACTCAAACTTTAATTTAAAATATTACACTAATTTAAATAATTTTCGTATTTATGAAACTCTCTTTTTATCCTATTTTACTTTAGATTAATTCTATATATTTATTATATTTAAATAAATTTATTTTAATCTAATTTTTATTTAATTATATTTTAAATCAACATTCTCGACTGAAGGTTTTTTTATTATTTTTTAATGTGAATTTATTTACTATAACATATTAATATCTCTTTTACTTTAACTTTTTTTGAAGCATATTAAAAGTATATTTAAATAGTAATTATTTTAAAATAATTTTTTTAAAATATAATAAAAATTTTAAAATATATAAAGATAAGACAGAATTCATATGAGTTAAAAAAAGAATATAATAAACGATAAATATATATTTTTTTAAAATTTAATTAAAAAATTAGATTCGTCTGAACTTCAATCCATTTATACCCTAATACATATCTTACAATAAAAAGTTTTATTTAAAAACATTTGAGCAAATCTATCGGTTGTACGTAATGGTTTAGCTGTTGTACTCAGCCGATACACATCCCATCAATTATGTATACTTGGAACTAATAATATAAAAGAACTCATTTCCATGCTATGAATAACATGCCCTTTCATGGACAGATACAGATGGCCTTTTGGTAATGGAACAAAAAATTGGCAGAATTACTGTGGCGAGGTTCTCTTTTAGTGCCTTTTCTATTTCACATTTCTTTCAGATTTCACTGTGTTTGTGATTGTGCCTAGCCATTTTAAATAATCCATTAGCATTGCAAAGATTTCAGAAATCAATAGACGTTGGAATCTTGTTATATTTGCAAGTGGCCGAAGGATTAGAGAGTGCCAAGTCTAATGCGTATAAGCAAACACCTTGGACAAAAGCAAGCCACTTGGACGGAGGAAATATTTGGTTATTCTCTTTCACTGCTCAGAGAAATGACGCTCCAGGTCGTGGGTGGGGAGTATGTCCAGGTAGTAATGGGGGAGTCTATTTATCAAAGCAAATGTAAGTGTCAATCATCATTCTTGATACCTTGGAGCATTTACATTGTTCATATACAAAGCCAATGCACAAAAATAAACAGTGTGGATAGAAACAGGAGGCAGTTCATAGGATAGAACTTGCCATGGGATTTAAACAAATGAACTGCTACAAACATCCTTCACTTCAGTCATGATTCTTGCTGCTAACTACCCAAGAATGAAACTGGGAGCCCAACTGGATACTTATTCCTTATCTACCTGCAGAAATCATAAGTTTTGTAGTTCTTTGATTGAGAAAGTACATTTACAGTTGTGGCAAAACTAAAAACGACCTATTCTCATTAGGTGTGCCCTATTAGATTTATTCAAAAAGATAATTACATCCGTGAGTAACATGCCAATAAGGTGCATATCAGCTGACAAACTAGACAATTTTGTTTACTGCATGAAAGGAGAGAAGCAAATACCTTCTCTTAGACCTGGTATTTCTTCTTGTTGAGGTCTGATTATCAATGTTTTGATTTTTTATGCTGCCTTTTTTAAGCCTGGATTTAGTGGTACCTGCAACAGCAACATTCTATGATTACAAATGCTTAGGGATTCACAGGTATAGAGATACTAGAGCTCTCACCACCTCTTCTATTGGCCGAAGGAGATTGAATTTCGTCCTCATCCAGTTCCTCCTCTGTCACCTCACTGGAAAGACGAGAGTTTGTGTTTGCCTCAACGTATTTGGCTCTTGAATGGGAAAATTCAGTCGTTCTTTCAGTCAACGAGTCAGAAGCT
This sequence comes from Voacanga thouarsii, assembly GCA_026120185.1. Taxonomy (NCBI): domain Eukaryota; kingdom Viridiplantae; phylum Streptophyta; class Magnoliopsida; order Gentianales; family Apocynaceae; genus Voacanga; species Voacanga thouarsii. Next base: position 1,907,890 of record JANUWF010001287.1, on the reverse strand, counting down.
TCACTATCTGTTCCCTCTTCAGAAAATAGTAACCGAGTAAAATATTAGCAATCAGAAACCAAAAGCATGAAAATACATAAAATACTTTAAGACAATAAACCTGTGGCCACACTGAAGAGTAGCAACTGGTATTTGACAGTTCTCAAACAGGATCAAATTGCCAGAAGGAGAAAAACCAAAAAACAAAAAGTTAAAGAAAGTGGTTTCCCTCTCTAATTTCAAAAGTCAATTCGTGCCAAGGCCTATAGATTGCCAAAGGAGATTCTAGTGCAGAATTATATAGTTTCAACTCTCTTTTGTGAATACTTGATTAATTCATATATTGACTGTGCACTTTATGTCAGCTGGTAATTACAATTGAGTAGGTTAGAGCTGCCTTTTGCTTGATTATCAAGTCGCAGATTAACCATAGAAAAAACAAGGTCAGTGAAGAACCAAACTTAGAACCTTAGTGACCTGATTAAAAATTACTCTCTCCGTCCTAAAAAGATGTCAAAATTTTTTATTTTTGTTGTACCAAAATACTTGTCAATTTTACAAATCAGAAATACATTTATTACGTATATTCCTAATTTACCTCTCCTTCAACTATTCAATAAATATTTGACTCATTAAATATGTGTATTCTCAATCTAATTAATAAAAGTTTACTTTTATTCAGGGATATAATAGTCATTTTCTATTATAATTATATAAATTTTAGCAATTCCTTAACCTGTGTGTCATTTACTAGATTGACATCCTTTTTGGAACGAAGGGAGTATCTATATAGCCATGAAAATAACTGGCTACTGCTGTCTCTAAGATCAACAGAGAAATCATGACCAGACTCCCAAAAAATTAGGGAGCAAAACAGAAAAAAAAACATAAGAAAGGAAGTGGATCTTCAGTCCAGAAGCTTACCCTCAGTAATTTCAGACTCCCCACTTTCATCTGCCTTCTTTGCTACTACACCATTCCCCAAGCTTTCAATTTTCTCTCTATGGGCTTGGGCATTTTTTGCAGTGAGTTCTTGATCCTTCTTTTCAATGTGCAACTTATTAATCTTTTCCTCAAACTCCTCGATGCATGATTTTAGTTCTGGTTTGGCAAACTTCTTTCCCTGAATGAAGGGAAAAAGAAATTGTTGTTAAAAGCATTACAATTTGATTGCCCAAGGTGACAGAAGAAAAATAGATAATTAAATAAACCAACAGAGACAGAAGAAAGAAAATAACAAGGGAGCTATTTCAAACTTGATGACACAAAAATAATGCATCATATGCATACCTTGCTGATTATGTTTCTAAAATGATCCATCACAGATTCCTTGGATAAGACGTGTTCATACATCTTAAATGACTCCATCAACTTTCTCATGCTCTTCTCAGTAAATGTCAGCTGAGAGAGGCAGTAGGAAATGTATTCCCATTGCTTCAGTTCTGTCAGAGAAGTCCATTGTCATTGTATTAGTATGGAAAAACAAAGGAAAATAAAATGAAACAATATGGACTGCTATACTCAGATACTTTTGCAATTACAAATGCATGATATCAGTGTTAACAAAGGAGATATATGAAAAAGGACCCCAGGGGGGGGGGAAGAGAGATTTAGAGGATTGATTAATGCAATCTTCACATAGAAAACAAATAAAATGTTGACCCTTGACTAATCAAGTAAAATCTAAGTCTCTATATAATCTTCCGATAGCTTGATATGAGATGGTTGAAAATGAAAGATGGATCCAACAGGCATACCTGTAACCCCACAAAATCTGTGGCAAAGCTTCTCAACAAGAGATTCCATTTGTTTGTCCTAAACGACAATTTAAAGAGGTGTCAAAAAGATCCAAAAATTAAAGACTGCCCCTAGGAGTCTAGAACTATGCAACTTTGAACCAAAGATACCTTCTTAATTGAACCAATCAGAAACTGCATGATGTTGCAGAATGCTTGACCTGACAAGTTCTGGCTGGACAATTTACCAAGGATATCTGGAAGTAGATTATATATAGGATTTGTCCCTGCAACAGAAACCAAGTATTTGACTTCTCTGCCAAACAACATAGCTGAGACACGAAATGGCCCTCTTGAAGAGTCAGAAAATTACCTTTCTTAGATAGCTCATGAAAGAAAAGTTTGACAAGATTTGATATCCTTTCATCTTCATCTTCAAGGCAGATGGCCATCTCATTTATATAGCCTTTCACCTACAAGGTAATAGTCATGATCAAGGTCTGCATACTAATATTGATGAAAACTTTAAGAATATGTGGTAACTTATAATAAATCTCAAACCTTCATCATGTCATTCAAAATAAGGTGAGAAAGAACCAATACTGCATTCTTCCTGACAGAGAGTGATGGATCTCTTAACCGCGCATACATCTTCTCTGTCCATGGTTCTAATAGATTAGGGAAGCGTACAGCCAAGTCTCCCAGAGCAATAGTGCAATTTGAGCGAACAGTTTCTGCTGGTGAACTCTCCACGACAGTGAAGAGAAGCTGGAGATTTTTTTCACTGGGAACCCAAATAACTGAAAATTTACATCTTGTTTCCTTCAACAAAATCAAAAGATGCAAGTGCTAAAACATAAAATAAGGATTACCAGAAGTCTGCATCAATTATCATAAATCGACATAAAGCAAGCATCCCAGAAGCCTGCAGTTCAGGATGCTACAAAAGATAAAGAAACCATGTCAGTTTGATAGACAAATTTTGGCTGCTGAAAACTTGCAAGGGTAACAAAAGCTAAAGAGAAAGCAGAGGTCGTAAAAGCAAGACTAAATGTTTGCACCAGCAAATTAAGTTGAAACAAATAGAAAATGTTCCTGACAACAGTAAGAAAGCATATAATCTCCAGGTGGAAAGTCAAACTTAAATTTTATTTTGAAAATATCCAAAGACTTCCTGGACAATTGTGCGTACATATATAAATTCAATACGTTCCTGTTTACTAAATTTAACGACAACTGCATTGCTTGCACCATGCAATGAAATAAAGCAATCACCTTTTGCATCAAACTAAAATTTCTACATAGTTTTGACAGGAACGATGCACAATGTCCAATCAAGTTCTTTTCAGCAGAACTAGCAGAAACAATCTCTTTCTCTGCTTTATCAGAGAGTGTATCAAGCATTGCATCATCAGATGCTGCGAGACCTAACTCTGCATTGATACTGTTATCCTGGAAGAAAGCAATGAACCAAATAATGCTCCATATTAGATTAGCATTTCCAATTGCAATCACTGTTTTCCAGCTAAAGAAAACAACAATACCTTAACCTTTTGAGCTTCAGCATTTGAATCTGGAACTTGTGAATTTTGTCCCTCAGAAACCATTTTGTCTCGCTTTGCTTTCTCTTTCTGAATCTTCCTTACACAAGATTCAATGTAAACTAATTGGTTCATGGCGACATGAGTAACAAGAAATAGAAATCTACTGAGTTTTGTCACTTGAACCATGGTAAGGAAATTGGAGTTGCCACTGCTCGTATTATTTTGCAACTCATCTCCTCTGCAGCAGTCGAACACAGAATTGAGAGATTTCTTAACCAGATCAGCAGCAATTATCTCAGGAGTTGGATGAATGGCATAGATAGTAGCTATTGCTCGGTCAGCGGTAGCATACCATATTTGTTCTGGAAGCGAAAAACCAGTAATTAAACTATCTAAAATACCAAAAACCCGACTGCCATTGGTGGACAACAATTTTTTCTTGTCCTCTTCAGACAACCTCTGAAGTGAAATGCATGCTGTCCTAGCAAGTAAAGGTTCCACTTTCGCCCATCGACCAAATCCTATATCAATAATATCCTGTAAGTGAGCGCTGAGAACTCCAGTAGATGATTTTGCTGCCATACACAAGATGGATAAAGCACCACGACTTTGCTCGGCAGTGGTTCCATTGATATTGAAGCAAAAGAAATCCCATAATGCACATAACTGAACAAACAAATACAGCAGTTTAACAGAAATACAGAAAGAAAAATCAGAAATTCATCCAAAGAAAATGGTTGCAATTGATGAGATTCTGATATGACAATCTGGTTCTATCAGAATTTGGCATTCAAGTCATAAACCGGCAAGTCATGCAAAGGTCAGGTTAGAAGTCAGGGATAAGAAAAAAACAGAAAAATTGAAGTCTTACATTATCGTTGATGAAGTCCTTTGTGCATTACTCATGAAATATACTAAATATTATACAAATAAAGGTTCCAAAGCTCCGTCCATATAGGAGTTTGTTCACATTCAGAGAAACATTCTTTATTGATATTTGTAACCAAGATGAAGACAATATTAATATGAAGTCATGAAGCAGCATTTTCTTATGGACAATTGTCCAACAGATACAATTCACTTTCCCATATAAGTTAACCATAAAAGATACTATGAATCCTTTAAAACAATTGATTTTGATGACGAAAATGCTTTAGAAGCATCAGATTATGATTCTGAAAGTGGCAAGCCTTAAATGGTAATTAGGTTCTTATTGAACCACGCTGTGCAAGTTAACATCGATGAAAAATGCAAGTGTTCAGGACAAACATCAAAAGAAAAGTTTAGGTCTTAGGAAGTGACAGTGTGCAAAATGAAAACATGATTAATTCAAACTGCTGCAACCAGGCTCAAGTGAGATGGCTATTTTCTAGCTGATTTTCCAGGACACTTCTATTTTCTCATAGTCATATGAAGAATGAATGTCGTGACAATGAAGTATTTCTGAAAGTTCTTATCTTCCAAGGAAATATCACCCAAATAACTCATGGTTTTGTGAAAAAATGGTAGTACCAAAATGGGAGGCAATGATCACAATTACAATGATGAAGATATAGTGCAGAACCACATTCCTTATGTCAGATATGGTATCCAAGAACAAGGGCTAGCCCCGGTGCACCAAGCGCTCCCCACCTTGTGGGAGTAGGGGGAGGGAACCGGATATGTACACAGCCTTCCCCTGACATTTTTGCCAAGAGACTATTTCCACGGTGATTCGAACCCGTGACCTTTCGTAACCAAATGAACATGACAAAGAAATCATACCATACTGGCAGTTAGATCTCCTTTGGAAACTAAGGCTCCAATTATGAATTCTAATGCTGCAAGATCTCCAATATTTGATTCTACAGCAAGAGTCAGAAGATTTTTTGCAGTTTCAACAGCATTTTTCCTCAAATAAATAGTGATAAAAGCACTTTCAACAGCTTCATAAATCGACTTGTCCTGGGAAAATACCTACAAAAATTTAGGACATATAGATTAACGTTATCATCAAACATTAACAAATCAAATCCGTAATTATACAGAAGGAAAATGTGTTTGAATCCTAGCATGTGAGGATGATAAAGCATTACCAAAGGCAACATCTTCCGAAGGCATGCTTCTGAGCCATCAATCTGGAATTGCCTGCATCTCATTAGCAACAGGATTGTATTTTCCACATCAGTGGCAGAAGATGAGGCCATTAATTGGACAAGGATGGGAATAGTGGCGGACACACACTTGGAAAACCTCAAGCCTGCCTCTAGTGATGCAACTAAAGTCCTGGTTTGCTCCAAATTGCCAATATCTGGCACAGAATTATCCTTCTGACCAGTTTCATCTTCTGCTTGTGCCAAACAGCTATCAGGCAAACTGTCATCATGATCTTTGGGCACCTCTACAATGCCTTCGTCATGGACCTCACCATCACCGTTGGAGATCTCACTATCAGAAGATAAGCCATCCAAAACACTCTCTGATGTAGACTTTGGCTCAAGCTCATTTAGTCGCTTCTTATATTGCTCCAAGGTTGCTTCAAAAGAAGTTGCTCGTAGTTGTGGACCAAAAGGGTTATGCTGCAACATGGTGATAAGCAAATGAAGAGCAGATTTTCGGACGATTGCACTCTTATCTTCCAACCTACCAGCAGCTACTGCTGCAACATCATTCCATAAACCAACTGAAACAGAGTGCTCTTCACATAATTCTGCCCAAACCTGAAGTACACGACTTCTAGTATAGGCTGAGACGTCTCTACAACGCTCTAACAAGATTTCCAACATGGCCTGCTTAGTTCGAAGGCGAATAGATTTCGAACTCACTTCACCTTCAACATCATTAAAGGCCTTTGCAACCAGCTTTCCTAACACGCCAACAAGAGCATTCCTTATTTTGTAGGACTCTCCACCAAAGTGTGGAACCAACAACCCAATATTGGTTGAAATCAATTTTGGCAATTGATCAGTGATCTCTACAAGAAAGCGTCCAATATTTTCAGCCCCAACCGTGTCCTTCACATAGTCTTTGGGATTTGTTCTTCCAATCTCCCTAATGAGGGAAGTGGCAAGACTTCCATCGGAATATTTCTTCTCAGCCCCAGCAACCGCACTGGCCAAGTGTGTAACAACAAAATCATATTTGTGAACCAAGTGCAATATTGAAGCACATGATTGAGCAAGGTAATGGTATTTGGTTGCACATGCTCCAATTATACGACATAAAGCATCCTTGGTGTCTGTGTCCTTCAGAAGAGCTGCATTCTCAAACATTAAGAAAGCATTTCTACAGAAACACATGAATCGGCAAAGCAAATGATCATTAGTATGAAAACAAGAAGAACATACATTCAAATTTAATTGGATAAAAAGATTGTTAAGCTTACTTTACAATGAAAGATAGGTAATTTTCATCGGGGTCTGATGACCCAAAGAGCAACGAGAGGTTGATTTCTAATGAGTTAGCAATCAAAGTCAGTATTCTCCCCCTTTGGGACTCCCAATTCCATGAATGTAAAGGTAATTTCTTCCGACCACTAGCTGCCACCTAAAACAAAGAACTTTATTTAGCACAGTTATAAGTAAAGCACCCAATAGCATTGAATTTAACAGGACAGGTCTACACTGCTCTGCAATTACTAGAACTTCCTACGGCCGGATATTACCGTGTTCAGATGTAGACCACCGCAATATAGTTAAACAAGACAAAGAATTTCTTGCAATTATGAGAAGTGAATATAGCAATTACAACACAAAATACCACTCGGACACAGAGAGTGAGGTAGAGAGAAGTTTGTATTACTTTGGTGGTGGTACTGGCAGCAGAAGCAGATCGGGCTTCCTCAATAAGTACAATATGGACAAGAAAGAAAGTGTATATCTTAAATGCATTTCGATGTGATGCCATCCGGTCCCCAAAAATTGCATCACCGTTGTCAGCTTCGTCCTCAGCGTCACCGTCGCTTCCATTTTCATTTTTCTCACTTCGACTTAAAGAATTTCGCGACAGCAAATCCACATTAGGAAGCAAAACGCTAAGATTAGACCTCAGAGTCTCCACCAAATTCAACTTGCAGGCTGGGGTAAGACTAGCAAAACCCTTTACCGACGAGTAAACTCTGTCGAAAATGTCTTGCTCCTCGATGCAGAATAGCTCTTTGTCCGATAAATCGAAGGTAACCCCTGCTTTTACTCAATTTTTTTGGGAAATTTGCAGAAAAAGCTACAATCATAATTTGAATTTTGAGTTTGAGAAGAAAAGGAAAGTATACAAAAATTAAATTCTAAGGGAAAAAAGAGTAACTGACCTTTAACAAATTCTTCAAGTTCCGAGGCCCGCACAGAGGAGAGGGGAATAGGGTTTTGAACAGAGAGACAATTGTAGTTACTGGAGTCTTCTTCTTCCAGTGAGCGAAGTGACTGGGGGAAGATGAAAGGTGGTGCCATTTTTCCAGAGAGAGAGAATTCTGAATTTTGAAATGAAACCCAGATTTGAGGGCGGGAACATGAATGAATGTTAGATCTAATTGCGTCATCTCGGGTCGGTTAACTCTAAACGGGTCGGATTTTCTATTTATTGCATTACGCTTTTTTTCCCCCCTGGGTGTTGATTGCGGAGTGGCGATTCAAACTGACAAAAGTTTCTCTAGCAAATGATGAAATCAACTGAGAGGGGTATTTGCTAGCTGCAAGTTGGTCATGAGGAGAAGAGTTCTCGCTGTTCTGGTTGCCAAGAGCCGATTATGTATTTTAAATTGCAAAGTAGGTACTCCTGTTCTGTCCCCAGAAAACCCATCTCTGATTTTATCATCAGAATTTCATTCTGCTCCAAAGGTTGAATCTTGGAATGGGAGAAACAAATCTTGGTTTTGTACCAACGATGTCCAGAGTCTGGAAGATGCTTTGAGACTATATAAGCAGATGATTCTAACGAGGCCTCTGCCTTCTGTTATTCAATTTACCCAATTGCTTGGTCGTCTTGTTAAAATGGAACAGTACTTAGCTGCTGTTTCTCTTTTCAGGAATATGTGCTTGTTGGGTGTTTCAGTTGATGTATATACGATGACTATTGTTATTAATTGTTTTTGCCTCATGAATCGGCTCAATTTGGCGTTTTCTATACTGGGAGCCTTCTTCAAGCGCGGTTTTCTGCCCAATGTGACCACCTTTACTACTTTGCTCAAAGGTCTTTTCCAAGAAGATAGGATAAGAGAGGCACAAGAACTGTTCAGGAAGATAATACGTGAAAAACTATGTGAACCTAATGAGATCATGTACGGTACTGTAATTGATGGCCTGTGCAAGATAGGGAATACTAGTACAGCCATTGATTTGCTTAGAGTCATGGAAAGAGAGAAATGTAAATGTAAACCTGATAGTATAGTGTATAACACTATCATTGACGGGTTGTGCAAGGATAAACTAGTAGATGAAGCTTTGGCCCTTTTACACAAGATGATTGAAAAGGGGCTTTCCCCAACTGTTGTCACTTATAATTCCTTGATTTGTGGTCTCTGTAATTTAGGAAAATGGAAAGAGGCTAAAAATATATTTAGTGAGAGGATGGTTTCTAATATTGCTCCCAATTTAATTACTTTTAGTATATTGGTTGATGCTCTATGCAAGGAAGGAAGGGTAGATAACGCAGAAGGTATACTTCAAGTCATGATTAAGCGAGGTGTCAACCCTGATATAATAACATACACAGCATTGATTAATGGATATTGTTTGCAGGGCCAAATGTCTGAAGCAAGCAAAGTTTTTGATTCCATGATTGCTGCGGGATTGGCTCCCTGTGTCCTCTGCTATAGTATTTTGATTAATGGATATTGCAAGAAGATGAAAATGGATGAGGCCCTCCATCTCATTCAAGAGATGCCCCTCAAAGGTTTGCAGCCTGCAACTAGTACATATAATGCTATCCTACAGGGTTTGTTCAGGATGGATAAGTGTTGCACTGCAAAAGAAGTTTTTAATGAGATGCAAGCTGCAGGCCTATGTCCTAATTTCCACACGCACTGTATCCTTTTGGATGGCTTGTGTAAGAGTGGACATGATGAAGAAGCATTATATTTATTACATACAGTTGAAAGCACGAAATCTGACATTCATTTAGGTTTCTACAGTATCATAATTGCCAGGTTATGCAAAGCAAATAAACTTCATTTAGCACGTGGCTTTTTCAGTGGACTTCCCCTCAAAGGATTGCATCCTAATGCTGTGACATACAATGCAATGATTAGCGGATTTTGTCAGGAGGGGTTACTAACAGAAGCTAAGGAACTTTTTGTCAAAATGGAAGAGCGTGGTTGTCGTCCAGATACTATAACATATAGCGTACTGATCCAGGGATTTCTTAGGTGGGGAAAATACAATGATGCCTCAATACATATTGAGAAAATGGCCAGAAGAGGCTTCTCCCCTGATTCATATACTGTTTCTGCCTTACTAGATCTGCTAGCTGCACAAGAGAAAAATCCTGCATTTTTTAATATGCTTCAGATCTTCGTTCCAGATGATAAGCAACCATTGTAAAAATTTATGGAGAAATCGCATCATATTAGTATCGATAAGATTTCTGGATCCCTGGTGCCTGTTCGCATGCAGATAAACTGTACCTGAAGCTGGCTTCTATCCATGAGGATCTCGGAAGCAGAATACCTTTTATTTTTGGGTTCGAATGCCGATCTCTTTGATCATACATTTTTCTGCACCTAAGGGAGAAATCTTATTCCTGCAACAGTTACAGAAATTTTACTCTTGGTCCGGGACCGAGGAGAGTCTTGTCATACTCAGGAATTGAAAAGGTAAGTTTTTCCAGTGTCAACCTCATTAAAGTCTGCTTGCTGCAGTATATTCATGATTAACCGAGAATTTAGGTATTCAATTCCCACTTTTCACCCTTTCACCCTTTCCTTCTGTTATATGTGTGATGGTATGCCTTTGATGTCCTTATCTGGTGCTTCTTTAATTTATATAGTTTATTTCTCTTTTCAAGTTCAAAGTATTAAGCACTAGAAGTTAATGGAATCTTTGATTGTGCTGAATACGCTGCTTTAGTATGACTTGTTTATGGGTATGAAAAAGTGAATCCTATATACTGTTGCCTCGTTGTAGTGTTCATATGCCAACTCCCCGGATGAATTAGTTTGTTCTGTCAAAATTCTTGTACATTGGAGTGATTAAATAGTTATCCTTGTTGTTCAGGCTGTAATATTTGCTTTGTGTATGCAGAAAATATTGCCTCCTCGTTTCATGGGTGTAAGATGTTTTAAATTGGTGATGCTCAGCAGCATTAGGGGAAGAGTAGCTGGAGGAGTTGAAATTATGGCCTCAATGGGGACTTCTTACTGAGGTAGCTGAATACTGACGTCAAACTCTGACCTTGCTGTACCATCCTCTACATTATTATACTCCATGTTTAAAAGCGTGCTTCTCTACAAGTGAACTGAATATTCCATAAAAAGAACGCATATTTCTCTTAACAACATTGTAATGGGAAAAACTGATGATCTTTTTATTTGCTCAATATTTCTCTGAACAACATTGTAATGTGAAACTTGTTTTAATGCACTATTGCAGTAAGTATTTCTGTATTTAGAATATGTGAAAGTAACAAATCTTGGACCGATGTGAAGTTATGCAATTGCCTTACAGGGTGTACAAGAAACTTCATGGAATTTTTGCCAGACCTCAACTTAGCAGACCGGCCAAAGTCATTTTTCTTGCATCTCATTTTGCATCAATAATCCACAGCTGTAGTATGAGGAGTTTGCTTATGTTTTGGAGATGTGGCTTCCAGAGATTGATTGGAGGTTCCAAGTTGACGAAGTTAAAGCCAAGGCTGTATCTGAGACATTGGACAGTATTTTAGCAATCCTTCTGACTTTGATTGGCATTTACTGGGCAAGAACAGCCATTTTGCTCAAATGGTGCAATCCAATTCAAGTGGATGGATGCAAATATTGCAGTTTCTTGTTTGATCTGATCAGGCATGCGATGCAGATTAATGATCTTACTTACATTTCTTGTCAACCAAGCAAATGCTTTATGCAAATCTGTCAAAAGTTGTAGAAAAAAATTTGGCCTAGCCATCTCCAATTTCACATTTCTAGTCTTTTGCTGCACTGTGTTTCTGTGCATATGCTCGCTTGCTCACTTGGGCACGCTGCAAATCTAAGCATTTCTGTGGCTGCATTGGAGGTTAGCATTTCTTGGAGAGGAAGTTTCAATACTGTGGAAAAATGGTTTCTCGATAATTAAAGCTCTTAACCTTAGCATTTTGTGATTGCAGTATTGAAGCTGGCCATCCCTTGCATTGTAGGTTCTTGAAAATTGATTCAGATCAATTCTGTTATTCACTAGTCGAGTTTCATTTTGCATGGAAAAAGATTGTGAATGTTTGAAACTTGAGGCAGTATCCTTCCTTTTTCTCGTATAAAATCCTTTTAACCTTCATATTGGATAATTTTTTACAATGAATAAGGTTAACATTTTCCATTTTTTTTTCCCCTTGAGTGTGTGTGTTTTTTTATTTTTAAATTCCATATTATATCATTGTACTCAAAGAAAATAGTGAATATTTTAATATATCACCTTATCATGATAAGTCTAGCATGTTTTGGAAATTTTACATACTCTATTTTTTAAATAAAAAATAAATAATGTGAACTTATATTGAAGAATGTGTTTATTTAAAAAATAATTAAAAATATTAACATTATATTTGGTTAGAGGTAAAAAGAAAAGAAAAATATAAATTTAGAAAATGATTCATATCGTTTAATTAAGTAAAAATACATTTATTCACACATAGTGAAAGTGAAAGTTCCTTTCTTATATGAGAACAAAGGAGTATTAATTTGCATAATCCCTTGTTCTCAAGAAAATCTCGTAATTTCATATTTTTCTCCCTATTCACTTGACAACAAAACGACGTCGCAGTTTCTTCAGATTCAGTTCATTCTCCTTCTCAGGTTCTTTCCACCATTTGGCTAGTGCTCATGATCAGAGCTGTAATTTTGAATTTCGTGCGACTAACTTTTCGACATTATTGGGGCATATTATTTTGTTTTTCTTATAGCTTGAGTATAAAGAAATTCAAGAATGCTGTAGTTTGCTGCATAGCTGCAGCCTGCTGGTGATGGTAGCCTTTTTAAAGAAGAATCGCTGATGAAGCATTTGCGTAGGATCAGTTGTTCATGTGTACATCACTCTCCGCCGGCCATTTTCTTAGAAACTTCCAGCATTTTGGTGTTTGCAACGCTTATAAATACCACCGGTATAGCAAGATCATTGCCAATGGTTGGCATTCCCTTCGAGAATCCAAATGCACAAAAGATGTTCGACGAATTAACCGGCGGATAAATAAATCCTCAAATTTGGTAAAGAAGGTATATGTTGAGCCGGAAGTTTACATGAGGGACACCATCACTAAAATATCCAATGTACTGAGGTATTCGACGTGGGATTCTGCTCAAGAACAGTTAGAGAAGCTCCCCATAAAATGGGATTCTTTCACTGTTAACCAAGTTCTCAAGACCCATCCCCCCATGGAAAAGTCCTGGTTGTTTTTCAATTGGGCTTCCAGGCTCAAGGATTTTAAGCATGACCAGTTTACTTACACTACCATGTTGGATATTTTCGGGGAAGCCAGGAGGATTTCATCGATGAAGTATGTATTTCAGCAAATGCAAGACAAAGGGATAAAGATAGATGCAGTTACTTATACCTCACTTATGCATTGGCTATCTAATGATGGTGATATTGAAGGAGCTATTAGTTTATGGATGGAGATGAGAGCTAAAGGCTTCCGTCCTACAGTAGTGTCTTATACTGCATACATGAAAATTTTGTTTCATCACAGCAGAGTGAAGGAGGCTACTGAAGTGTACAAGGAGATGCTTAAAATGGGCTGTTCACCCAATTGCCACACATACACGGTGTTAATGGATCATCTTGCTGGTTCTGGTGGGATTTCATTCCACACTAGCTTCCAGCTTTTCTCTTTGTTTAATTTCTTTTTCTGTTCCTTGTTCTGGTCCTTGTACCGGGGGTAATTGATTCCTTTGTAATTAATTTCAGGAAAGTTTAGAGAAGTTATAGAGATCTTCAGCAAAATGCAGGTGGCAGGGGTAGAACCTGATAAAGCTGCATGTAACATTTTGGTTGAAAAGTGCTGTAGAGCAGGCGGAATAGAAGTAATGCTGAAAGTTCTTGAATACATGAGGGAAAAGTTCCTTGTCCTTCGTCATCCTGTATATCAGAAAGCTCTTGAAACTTTGAGAAATGCTGGAGTGGACGATGCACTTCTCAGACAAGTTAATCGTCATCTGTCTGAAGAGAAATTTAACAACAATTTCAACACATTTATTGACAATAGCATGTGTGTTGTAGGTCATGGACTTGTTTTGCACTTGATGAATAAGCAAAGTCTTGTTGCCATTGATTGCTTACTAAAAGACTTGATGGGCAAGATTATAAAATTAGATTCTGGACTAATTTCAATGATCATTGAAAAGAACTGTTCTCGTTGCAGGCAGGCTGGGGCTGTGTTGGCTTTTGAATACAGTGCAAAACTGGGCATAGATGTTGATAGAACTGCATATCTTGCTTTATTAGGTCTATTTCTACGAACAAATTCATTTCCAAAGGTTGTAGATATTGTTCGTGAAATGGCCAGGACAGGATTATCTCTTGGAACCTACCAAAGTGCTCTACTTGTTTATCGACTAGGTGGCACTAGAGATCTTGTTTCTGCTGTAGAAGTATTTAACTTGTTGCCTGTTGAAGAGAAGAATACCGCTACATATACTGCTCTAATAGCTGCTTACTTCCTTTCTGGAGATTCTGACAAGGGGTTGGAAACATTTAAAACCATGAGAAAGCAAGGAATAAATGTTGTGTTAGGGACATACCATGTTCTCTTAACTGGTCTTGAAAAGGCTGGCAGAGTACATGAGTGGGAAATTTACATGAAGGAGAAGAAAAATATGCAGAGTAGAAGCTGTTCTAAGAATGACTTGATGGAGGAAAAGATATGTGATCTTCTATTTTCTGGTGATCTTATGTTACAGCAATTTTAAATGCTGTTGCAACATTCCATCATATACAGAATCCCCCCCCCCTCCACACACACACACATTTTACTTATGGTATGATCACTTGGCCTCATTTGGAGCCATCTGATGAAAAGGGAAGAGAATTTTAAAGGGATATGGAGTCAGCACAAATATGAAGTGATGGTTTGGAAGAGAGAGAGAGAGAAGTTTAGGACGAAGACTATATCTCTACAGTTTCCACTGCTCAAAGCTTAATATGTCTAAAATGCAAGCGGGTATTTGTGCACTTCACTTTACTAATCCAAACTCATTAGCTTTTGATTCTGTTGCTTTGATAATGCTCTGCTCTGAAGGTTACCTCTAACCTCTGTTGGGATTTGAGTAAAGTTTTGCATTTTTTTCCCACTTGTTGCTAAATAGTAAAGTTTTGCATTTAATTTCGCATGTCATCATCTAGTCAATATGGAAGACAACACAAAAGTTGGTGCCATATCCTTTTCTAAGCCATTTGGTGACCAAACTCTGGTACTACATTATTGCTGGACATGGCCGCTGGGGTCATCTTAGCTGCTGCTGCATTCCTGTTTTACAAGTATTCGTCATTCATCAACTCAAAGGCACTTCAAAATTCACCCCGTGTAAATTTAGGGATTTGACAACAAAAACAGGCAGGTATTTTGGGGGGTTTGTTATCTTGTTATTTGTGGTGCTTCAATCACCACTAATAGGATACAGTCAAAGTCCATGTATGCAAGAGCTGAAATTTCCCTTGAGTACTTGAGTAAGTGAAGGACAGGGAAGCGCTGGCAAATGAATGGGGGTTCAAGAGAGACTAAGAAGAAATGGAAGAACATGAACAAATGTTTCTGCAAAAATATATTGTCATCATGTACAAATATGGTAATATGATGTTCAGAAAGTAGTTATATGACATGTTCCTTTTGATGTATAAGATTTATTTTTACCTTTCCAATAAAATGTACCACTTTCTTGCACAAGATTTGTGTGACATTCTTGGCATGCCTTGGATTTGGAAAATGCTTGTAAAGTTTCCATTAGAGGATAATTTGATTGTTCACCAAACTAACTAAACTGGTATTCAAGGTTTTATCTTTTATTTTTTCATCTCGTTGTTGATTCATTTCAACACTGAGGTCATATTTGCGTTTCTTGTTTAAAATAACCAATATGATATATTCTACAAAAACAAATGATACTTTAATCAATACTTACTTAATTAAAGTATAAAAAAATTATAACAAAAATAGTTATATCTTATGATTATATGAAATTTTCAATTCTTATCTCAAGATTTTTTTTCTTAAAATTTTTTTATGAACAATTTGAAGGCAGTTTTAGTTGATTAGTAACAACGGTATTTAAAGAATAGTATTAAACTTAATTTATTTTAAAAATAAATAAAAAAGAGAAAAGATAGTCAAACCACTAAGGAGGTTTGATCCATGTTTCTTTCGATTTTGAGGGGTTATTCCGTATTTTGGACAAACTTTAAGTAGATAAATGTAATTATCCCCTTGAAAAAGACAAAATCTTCCCCGAAGTATTAATAATAACAATTATTAAAATATAATATTTGTTATGAATTATTGGAATCTCCATTAATTAGTGGAGGCTTCACTAATTATGGATTTATGTGAATTATTAGAATATTTTTATGGATGTCCACCATTTAGTGGAGACATCACTAATTGAGATTAGTTGAAGATGATATATGCCATGATGTATTCCACTAATTAGAGCTCTATAAATAGAGTTATGCTCTAAGCTTGTAATACACCATTATTTTGTGAAAGAAAGATTAGAGAAAGAATTGTGAGAGAAAGAAAGAGAGAAGTTTGAAGAGAAATTCTTATGCAAAGAATAGTTAGAATTTTCTTAGTGTATAGTGTGTAGATTTTATTCTAACACTACCCTAATTTTATAACACGTTATCAGCACGAGTCTCTACCGGTACAAAAGTCAGAAGACTAAGCACTAGTTTCTGCCGTTAATAAAACCAGAAGACAGGTACGCATTTATTGATCTCTATGGCTAATCTCGCTAAACTCGAATTTGTAGCCCTTGATATTTCTGGAAAAAATTATATGTCATGGGTTCTCGATGCAGAAATGCATCTAAATGCTGAAAGCCTTAGTGAAACTATTTAAGCAAATAATAGTGCATCTGCACAACACAGGGTTAAAGCTTTGATTTTTATTCGTCGTCATCTCGATGAAAATTTGAAAATGGAATATCTTACCGAAAAATATCCATATGTCCTGTGGGTAAATTTAAAAGAAAGATTTGACCACCTGAAGATGGTCGTACTACCCACTGCACGGTATGAATGGTTGCACCCGAGGTTGCAAGATTTTAAAACCGTGAATGAATATAGCTCCGCAATGTATAAAATTACATCTCAATTAAAATTATGCGGAGAAAAAGTGACTGATGAAGATATGTTGGAGAAGACATTCTCCACCTTTCATGCCTCAAATATTGTCCTGCAGCAACAATATCGAGAAAAATAGTATACAAAATTTACAGATTTAATTATTGCCCTCCTCATTGCAGAGAAGAATAATGAGTTATTATTGAGAAATCATGAAGCCAGACCAACTGGCTCAACAGCACTCCCAGAAGTGAATGCTGTTGGCTCTAGCAGAAGCCATCGTTATAGTCGTGGTCGTGGCCGTGGTCTTGGTTATGGTCGTAGACACGCTCGATATTTCCTTTATCACAATCATAATCAAACTGTGAGAAATACTGGCCACCTGAAGTGGAACAGAAAAGATCATAAGGGAAAAGAAAAAGAAATTGAAGAAAAGCATGAGGATATATGTTATAAATGTGGCATGAAAGGTCATTGGTCACGAAACTGTCGTACGGCTAAGCATTTAGTTGAATTGTATTAAGCTTTATTGAAAAATAAAAATGTGGAAGTAAATTTTTCTCAACATCCAATAAATAATGCTGAGGATGATGATGTTGATCCTGAAGATCTTAATATCAATATTACCCATATGGATGTATCGGATTTTTTTGAACACCCAGACGGTAGGATAGACCATTTAATTGGTGATGGCAGTGTCCAGAAGAACTAAAGCCTCACCCTGATATTTTTGTATTTTTATTTTCATTCTATTCTAATAATATTTACGTTTGCATATATATATTTGTGTTCAGATGGCTGTTGTTAATGATGATGTATGCATTATTGATAGTGGAACTACACACACATACTAAAAAATGAGAAATATTTTTCTGATCTCAAAATGGGAGAAATAAATATTTATACGATAAACGGTAGTGCAAATGTAATTGAGAGCTCCAGAAGAGCTAGTATATTGGTGCCTAAAGGAACAACAATTATTATTGATAAGGCACTATTTTCCTCAAAATCCAGAAAAAAATTATTGAGTTTTAAAGATATCCGCAGAAATGGGTATCATGTTGAAACAAATGAGGAAAATGGGATTGAGCATCTTTTTATTACTCAAATGCATTTGGGTAAGAAATCTGTATTAGAAAAATTGCCGTATTTTTCTACTGGCCTATATTTTGTAAAAATACGTACAATTGAAATTCATCATCTAGTAAATCAGAAGTTTACTGATCCTATTACTTTTAGCATTTGGCATAACCGGTTGGGTCATCCGGGATCTACCATGATGAGAAGAATCATTGGGAATACACATGGTCATCCTTTAAAAAATAAAAGGATATTAACATCAGAAAAATTCGCATGTACTGCATGTTCCCTAGAAAAATTAATTGTTAAACCATCACCAGTAAAAGTAGGAGCTGAAAGTCCTACATTTCTCGAACGGATTCACAGAGATATTTGTGGACCTATTGATCCACCATGTGGACCGTTCAAATATTTTATGGTCTTAATTGATGCATTATCTCGATGATCACATGTATGTTTATTATCTACTCGCAACCTAGCGTTTGCGAGATTACTTGCTCAAATAATTAAATTACGAGCACAATTTCCTGACCATCACATTAAAAATATCCGTTTGGATAATGCTGGTGAATTTTCATCACATGCTTTTGATGCATATTGCATGTCAATTGGGATTAATGTTGAACATCCTGTAGCTCATGTTCACACACAAAATGGTCTTGCTGAATCTTTGATTAAACGATTACAATTAATTGCTAGACTATTATTAATGAAAACAAATCTCCCAACATCTGCCTGGGGACATGCTATTCTACATGCTCGCAACACTTGTACGTATAAGACCAGCTAGTTATCATAAATTCTCTCCTTTGCAATTGGCTTTTGGGTCGAACCAAATATTGCTCATTTAAGAATTTTTGGGTGTCTTGTATATATTCCAATTGCACCAAACCAACGTACAAAGATGGGTCCTCAAAGAAGAAAGGGGATATACGTTGGATATGATTCTCTCTCTATTATCGGGTATGTTGAACCCCGACGGAGATGTATTCACAGCAAGATTTGCTGATTGTCATTTTGATGAATCATTATTCCCTAAATTAGGGGGAGAACCAAAACAGCATAAAAATGATCTTGTTTGGACAACATCATTAAATTATCTTAATCCGCGCACAAGCGCATGTGAACTTGAAGTTCAAAAGATAATTCATTTGCAAAGCATTGTAAATCAAATGCCAGACGCTTTTGTTGACTCCAGAAGAGTTACAAAATCGCATATTCCAGCTATAAATACTCCTATTCGAATTGAAGTTCCAGTAGAACAAAATATTATACCTATAGTCGTTGAGTAAAAAACACGCCGTAAGCGTGGCCGACCTCTTAGTTCTAAAGATAAAAATCCTCGAAAAAAAGAGGATTAAATGATCCGAAGATCATATTGAAGAAAAGAATGATAAAGACCAAGAGAGAACTGATGACAAAGAACCAGAAGTTGATGAAAGTAACACTGAAATTTCTATCAATTATACAACTTCCGGTAGAAGTTGGAATCGGATAGAAACTGTTATTGATAATATATTTGTATACAATATATCTCTTGATATTACACAGGATAATGATGATCCTGAACCAATATCAGTTGATGAATGTCGGCATAGAAAAGATTGGCTGCAATGGAAAGATGCAATTCAATCGGAGTTAAATGCACTGACAAAACGTGAAGTCTTCGGACCTGCAGTCCGAACACCAGAAAGTGTAAAACCTGTTGACTACAAATGAATATTTGTGCGAAAGCACAATAAAAAGAGTGAAATCGTTCAATATAAAGCGCGATTAGTAGCCCAAGGTTTTTCACAAAGACCAGGTATTGATTATGATGAAACTTATTCTCCTGTTGTTGATGCTATTACACTCCGATATCTTATCAATTTGGCAGTACATGAAAAGATAGATATGCGTCTATTAGATTTCACTGCTTACTTGTATGAAAATTTAGAAAATGATGTTTACATGAAAATCCCCGAAGGATTTCATATGCCTGAAGCATATAAACATTATCCTTATGAAAATTAATCTATCAAGTTACAGAAATCATTATATGGCCTGAAGCAATCTGGGCACATGTGGTTCACACGTCTTAGTGAATATTTATTGAAAGCGGGATTTAAAAATGACCAGGTATGTCCATGTGTTTTTATTAAGAAATCTGGTTCTAAATTTGTGATATTAGCTATCTATGTTGATGATATTAATCTTATTGGAACTCCTGAAGAGCTCCAAGAAACAATTGATTATCTAAAAAGAGAATTCGAAATTAAGGATTTTGGTAAAACCAAATTTTACCTTGGTTTACAAATTGAACATTTGGAGAGTGGAACATTTATTCATCAATCAATATATACAGCAAAAGTACTAAAAAGATTTTACATGGACAAAGCACATCCATTGAGTATTCCAATGATCGTCCGATCATTAAATGTGGATAAAGATCCTTTCCAACCTCAAGAAAATGATGAAAAACTCCTTGGTCCTGAAGTACCATATCTCAATGCAATTTGTGCATTGATGTATCTTGCTAATAATACACGACCTGATATTGCTTTTGCTGTCAATTTATTAGCAAGATTTAGTTCTTCACCAACACGACGACATTGGAATGGAATTAAACAAGTCCTTCGATATCTCCAAGGTACAATTGATCTCGGATTATTTTATTCAAATAAAACCAGTCCAATATTGATAGGTTATGTAGATGCTGGTTATTTATCTGATCCACATAAAGCACGTTATCAAACGGGCTATCTATTTACATGTGGAAATACTGCTATATCATAGCGTTCTACGAAACAATCTATAGCAGCTACTTCTTCAAATCATGCTGAAATTATAGTCATTCATGAAGCAAGTCGAGAATGTGTATGGCTAAGATCCATGATTCATTATATTCGAAAAAGTTGTGGATTATCATCAATCAAAGATATTCCAACTCCTCTTTATGAAGACAATGCAACTTATATAGCTCAATTACGAGGAGGATATATTAAAGGAGATCGGACAAAACATATTTCACCAAAATTCTTCTTTACCCATGAACTCCAGAAGAAATGTGAAATTGATGTGCTACAATTTCGGTCATGTGATAACCTCGCAGATATTTTCACGAAGACTTTACCGACTGCAACATTTGAGAAGTTGAGATATAAAATCGGTATGCGTCGGTTTAAAGATTTAAATGAATCATCTCATCAGGGGGAGTAATAAACAGACATATAGAATAGTGTACTCTTTTTCCTTCACTAGATTTTTTTTCCACTGGATTTTTATCTAGTAAGGTTTTAACGAGGCATATTCTTTATGTATGGATGGACATCCAAGGGGGAGTGTTATAAATTATTGGAATCTCCATTAATTAGTGGAGGCTCCACTAATTATGGATTTATGTGAATTATTAGAAGATTTTTATGGATGTCCACCATTTAGTGGAGACACCACTAATTGAGATTAGTTGAAGATGATGTATGCCATGATGTATTCCACTAATTCGAGCTCTATAAATAGAGCTATTCTCTAAGCTTGTAATACACCATCATTTTGTGAAAGAAAGATTAGTGAAAGAAAGATTAGAGAAAGAATTGTGAGAGAAAGAAAGAGAGAAGTTTGAAGAGAAATTCTTGTGCAAAGAATAGTTAGAATTTTCTTAGTGTGTAGTGTGTAGATTTTATTCTAACACTACCCTAATTTTATAATAGTATTTTATTTGTTTTACAATATTTATCTATAAATTATTTTATTTTATTTTAAAATAAATATTTATGTATATTTTTTTAAATTAATAATTAATTTATTTCTATTTTATCCTATTTATTATAAGTTAACTGCATAATTTTTTAAAATTCTTTTTTCTTTTTATTTCTTAAAAATTTTTACTAATCAATAATTATCATATTTTTTATATAAATAAAATAAATTTTTTATTTAAATTATAATATTATTTTTTATACTGTAAAAATATTTATAAATAAGTATTTTAAAAGTAATAAATAATAAAATTTTAATAATTAAAAGAAAAAAAAGGAAGTGCACTGAACTGGACTTCTAAAAGTGGAATTTCATGGGCCGAGTCCACTTATTTATAGCTAATTTCTCAAATATTTGCCGATCGCCACGCACCCACCTGTGCCCGGTATCAACATCGCTTCTCAGACCACCTCCGCCTGCTCCACCCATCCCGGCGTTTTCTCATCGTCATTCATTCCGACATCAACGTCGGCGTGAGGCCGCTGCCGGCATTAGTGCTATACCGCGGGTACTTTTTCTTACCTTTGACAAACTAGTGATGGAGTATCTCATCCATCTAATTATTGAATTCTCAGCCTATTTCGGGCTGGAGAATGTTATAGAGCTGAAATAAGTATGCAATTATTGATAGCTGTGCAAAACTGTTTCCACCTTTTGAATTAAAAAAACTTTTAAAGTAAATTCAGGTCATTTTAAGCTTATTTTCTTCTGCTTCATTTCTAAATTGCTTTTTG
Source organism: Voacanga thouarsii (assembly GCA_026120185.1). NCBI lineage: Eukaryota > Viridiplantae > Streptophyta > Magnoliopsida > Gentianales > Apocynaceae > Voacanga > Voacanga thouarsii. The sequence goes on along the minus strand of JANUWF010001287.1, from coordinate 1,885,649 downwards.
TTTTGCTGTTCCTTTTTACCTTATCTCTGTTATTATTTTAATTATTTTCATTCTTTGTTCATGAACTCAAGTTTTAAAACATAAGGAAATTTTATTAGTGATATAATTATTTTGTGGCCTTTAAGGGATTTAGTTGTAGTAAATGATACAATTCCTGAATTTGGTTTTCTCACGTATGAGCCTCGGAAGAATAGTGTGCAGGTGGCATTGCCAAAGATCATCTATCAATATTTCTCTGTTATTTTATTTTTTTTATTGATGTTCTGGGCACCTTGCTTAATTACGAAATTCTTCAACTTTGTTCTACCTTTTGACTTTGTACTGAAATAATTTACATGATACTGGGGAAAGTTGAAAAAATTTTCATCTGATGGTTTTCCTCTGAAGGATCAGTTGATGATTTTCATGTATAGGAGCAGTATATGTGATATGTCTATATTGTCCTCTCTCTCTCTCTCTCTCTCTCTCTCTCTCTCTCTCTCTCTCTCTCTCTCTCTCTCTCTCTCTTTGTAGTTTCGCTTAGATGACTTAGAATGCAGTGAATGTAATAGAAAATATTTGAGCTAATTTTTGGGTGAGACAAGCCTTGTAAATTAAGTGTTTGCAAAGAAGTTCTCCGTCTTGTTTGAAGCTCTATGTATTCATGCTAATCTCATTTTGCTTCAGTGGTACGTTGTACACCTAATCCTTTCAATTTATACACTAGTCCAGTCCTTTCTTTGCCTTAATTGTTGATACCAAGTTTTGCTTCACTTGAAGTACAATTCAGCACAAAGGGAGAAAAAAAGTAAAACCGTTATTATAAGAAGAGCTGCACAAGCAAGTCAAGCAATGATCCCATGGAGTTCAGAGCAAGAAGACTCTAACAGTAATGAAATGAATAGTCTGATGACTACAGGCATGCTTGTGACAACTCCTCCAATGACAATGAATAAAAGAGTATAGCACAGTAGTGAAGTCTCAAAAGGAGTTTGTAAACTAAAGCAAAAAGGCAGAAGCCAAGGAGTGAACCCAACAAAATCTTTCCCTTCATTCTCTTTTCAGACTCATTTTTGTGCACAGACAACAAATGCAGTCAAATAGAAATGCTGCAGTATAATCATGTCTACATAATAATTAGAAGTACAAATGCAATTTTATTGATTTGTTATCATGATCTAAAAGGAAGGTTCTCATTTGTTTTAGGTTTTGATTATTTTTGGAAAGAAAAAGAAGAGGCAATACAATTTGGGAGATGAGCAAGGGCAGGCCACCTGAGCCTCTTGATTTCTTCATATGGACTGTGGAGGTAATTGCTTAAATTTCTGCATGGGTACAGTACTTGATTTCTTCTGCTAAGATATTTGCTTAAGTGTCCCCGATAGTAAACATTTCTGTTGGCAGACGGGTTTCAGTGTATGAGAAAAGCTTAAGTAGAAGGAACTATTATTCTTCATCTGGGAATTTAACTGGCGACTTCATAAAATTTTTAGCTTGACTTTCCAAATTAAACAGCCATTTTGGCAAAACTAGTGCATCAGACAGCAAGACAATACATGGTTCCGTTTGTCCTGATGGCAATCCTTGCAAAACAACTAAAAACGATCAATATCTACCACCAAAAGAAAAAGGATGAGATCATTAATCTTATGTTTGAATTCCTTTCTTATTTAGGATGTTGGTTTATGGTTGGAAGAGATAAATCTCGGAAACTACCGTGAAATTTTTAAAGAAAATGGTGTGAATGGAGAATATTTGGAGGGGATGTCTATGTTTACTACCGAACAGATACTTCGGTTCATAAGAAGGTGCCACATGAAATGGGGGGATTTCATAACATTATGCAAGGAGCTGAGGCGAATAAAAGGTATCTCTCTCTTGTGTGACTATGTATTAATGGGGTATAATCTTAATTAATTTTAATCGGTACATGCATTTTATTTTCTCTTGGGATACTTTCTAGTTGGCTGTTGCTTCTCAAAATCTGTGCTTTTCAAAATCTTTTACTATTGGGTATCATTGACTCTCATTTTGTTTCTAGATAAGAAATTTCATGCCTTACTTCGAGTCTATACCTCTGTACTGCTACATTGTTGTCAGCTATTACTGAATCTCCATGGGTATTGAACTTTTAAATTTCCTTAGTTGACTGAAGCTCTGTATACAGTATGCATTATTTAGTGTCAGGACGATAGCAGTTGCTTTATATTACTGAATGTTGCTGCTAAAAGGTAACAAGAATATGCATCTTAAAAAGGAGGGGGGAGGGTCAGTTGTGCTGTCAAGTTGATGTATTTCGTCGAAATCATTCCCAATTATATCCTATGGCTCCATGAACATTGTGAGTGCAAGATACCTTAGAAGATCTCCTCTCCTGTTAAACCTACTATCTGGTCTTGTAGACATGTTATAGTTTCAAGAATATGGATGTAAAAGGAGGCTATTGAATTTTCAATAGTTTGATGCAACTAAATATACTAACAAAATGTTTCAAAATTCTATACAACTTGATTGGTAAAAATGATTCCGTCTCTGGGTTCTTCCTTTACCTGGTTTGTGTTTATGGGTTTGTATATAATATACTCAGATTCTTTTTCATGGCAACAGAGCTTTACAATCATGACATTTTGTTGTCCAATCAATGTTTATTGTCTTATGCTGTTTTTCCTTTTGATTTAAAGAATGGGAGAGAAAGTGTTATTCTTGTTATGTTTTTTCTTTTTTTAACTCTCTATGTTAGATATTAAAGTTAGACAACATTTTATCTAGTTTCCTTTGTATAATTTTTTCCCCCCCAACCTCCTTTGTGCTATATTTCTGTATTTTCAGTTGCCTGCTTGAAAGGAGAGCAGAAGGTTCGTCGGCCATGGTGGGCCCCATCATGCTTTTCAGTAGTCTTTGCCAAGGTGGCAAAGAGGAACCAGCAGTCAAGAGTGGTTTCTCTAAAATTAGAGCCATGACGTAGACTTTGTAAGTTTGTATGTACTTCATTTTAAATTTGTTAGAGGAGATCAGGAAAGTATGAAAAAAACGCTGTTTTCCTATTGTCACAGTGCTACCATAGGTTCTTCTTGGAGAACTTTCTGTTCTCTTCCAACCTTTTTCATAAATATTTTGTAGTTTGCTTTGTTGTTCCAAGTTTCTGCAAAAAAGGATATATATTGTAAAATGATCACAGGATATAATACTCATGTAAAATACAGTTGTTTTTTGTACTGAAACCTGTCAGAAAATTAATCGTTTCATCCTTAACACATGACAAATCATGTGAATTTGACTATATAATTTCAATGTTATTGTCATTCTGGCTTTAGTTTCTTGTTGGTTCTGATGTACAGATCAGTGCCGGGTAAATTCATTGTTGCTTTGTGAGTTGGATTTATTTGCCATCTACAGTTGGCTTGTTTTGTATTTGTGGACTGAAGTTGTTTAGTCTAGGGTCTTGGCCAAGTGATGGTGTCAAATCATATACATGTATGATGCAAAGACTTGACATCAGGCAAAAGAAGTTTGGCTCTTATCTATTATTCACCAGGATTTACCTTTAGACCTATTTTAAATTATTCATTTTCTGGAGTTTAAAAAATTAAATGGAGCAGCAGGAAAAATTTACCATTAAGAATTGGCATGGCCCCTGACGAGGCGCAAATTATGTCCGCAGCTTGTGAATTGTGATAGAGATCATTGGCGTGCATGAGCAGGCAATTTTCATTGAAAGTGAAAACGCCAACCAGTAGAGTTGTTTTCACTGTGGCTTTGTTGTATGTTACTGGTAACAAGGATCATCAGGGAGCCTTTATCAAAACATATTACGATGGAGGGTTTTAACTGAAGTTGTTTCAGACCTTTTGACAGGGCAGATGAACTAGCTGTGATGCAAGAGTTAAATTGTTTTTTCCCTTAACTTTTTCTTCTTGGTGCTATGGCTGTGTTTAAGAACTTGAATGCAATGTTCATGTGAAATAAAACGTGTAAAATATCCAAATATGAGTAAAGTGTTATTGGCCGGAGGCCACAAGTGTCTAATATCAAATCATATTGATATGTCTGGAAATAATAAATGAAAACATGGTGGGTACTCAATCATTTTGTGTTATTTAGCAATTATTGTTTGCAAAGATCCAATCAAGACGGGTTCTTTATATTCAACTGCACCAAAGAAAAGAGGATGTACAAGGGAATCATACTACGTCTTTTTGAGAACCATCCAGTTCACCACGATGATGCAGACGGCACGGGAGGTCACAAGGTTTGATTGGGCTGTGGTAGGAGAGGATGCTCTTTAGAAGTGTGAAGGAGGAAGGATAAGGGAGGGAACATAAGTGATGATGTAGCCTATTTCTCTCATTCGGTTGAGAAAAGGAGAGGGAAGGAGAGGGGAAGTCCTTTCACATCAAGAAGTTATCTCCTCTAAAATTTAAGGGAAAAAAAATACTCCATCCGTTTTACTAAAATTGATTTACTTATTATTTTGAACGGTCCCATTAAATTTGACACTTTTCTTAAAAAGAAAGTTTTTACTATATAATTTATTATAAAATAATCAATATACTCCACATATATTATATTTATATTTTTAGATTTGATATAAAGTATTGTGGGACACACATATTTTTTATTTTTATTATATTATATTATTATTATATTATAACTTTTACTTTTGTATTAAATATCATGCTAAATCAATCACGGTTAATTTTAGTGAGACAGAGGGAGTGTCATTTATTTTTTTTATTTCAATTAAATTTGCTTTTTATAGTAAAAATAAAAATATCATTTTCCTTTATTCCTTTTGTGAATCAAAATATGTATTAGTTGAGGATGTTATTATATTATTATTATAAATTATTATGAAGAATTTTGTACGGATTATAATACAAATTTATTAAATTTAAAGTCAATGTTCTATCAATTGGTATATTAAATACTTTATATAGTATGTTTGATAATCAAGGTTTGTATAAAAAAATGAAATATGTTTAATGACAAAAATAAATTTATTTGTGTGCATATAAATTTAATCTAAATATTTCATTTGTATATAAAGTAGGAAAATAAAAAATTTGCAAAATCTACACCCTAACGTTTCATTTGGCAACAGAGAAATAAGACTCACAAAATTTTAGCTAAAGGTTTTGTGGCTCTAATAATTTACCAATCAACTCGTTATTAATTAAAAAAGAGGATAATTAATTATTATATTATAGTATAATACTACATGTAAAAGGGCAAAGGCTATCTATCGAGTCATTGATGGCACTATACACGAAAATTTGCTCGATCGGCTAACCGATCAAACCCTCCCGCTCTCGCTGCTTCTTCTCCCTTGGTTCGGCGTCGGCGTTGCTTCCACTCTTACCGCCGAGGAAACTGTGGCACCCCCCACCGTCCTTCTCATACTCTGCTACGCATTCCGATATCAACGTTGGCTTCAGTCATCGACGGTATTGTTGTTTTCCCCCTTTTCTTTGCCTAGTATTCACTGATTGAGTGTTTGATATTTCCAGTAACTGAATTCTTCAGAAATTATCCAAATAGGGATTGAGGGAAATTATAAAGCAGGAGAAATTATTCAATTATTGGTGATCATCGGAAATCTTTTATGGTTGTTTTTAGTATTATCGTCTTGTTCTTTTTGGGTCTGCCTTTTTACCTAACCTTTGTTGGTTTTTGTATCTTTGCTCGTAAACCTGGTTATGTCAAGTGGCTCCTTTTTCACTCTCTTGCTTAGTTCAGTGTCTCAGTTAAGAGTTCCTCAACTTACTTCGTCGTTACATGTCTCTTAGGTTTCAGTCCAAAGGCTTCGAACTGTTTATTTTCAGAAGTTTCCTTTCTTCATTATTATTTGGTTTCAGGGAATCTTTCTTGTGGTTGTACTGTTGAACCAATAATATAACCATCTTCTGGTATTTAAATTTTTGTTTCTGGTCAATTGCTACAATCATTAGGCATGTCGAGCCTGGGTCAAATACCTGCCTTCTGGGTTTGTACTATTATGGTGAATGCTACTAGTATTACCTTTTTTCTTTGTCATTTTGACTGATAAGCCTGGGAAGAATTAGGTTGCGGGTGATATTTTCCAATTTCCTACTATCATCTATTAATATCCTGGGTCTTGCTTCTTAACTGTTTCACCAAAGTTGACCTCCCTACCCTTTTACCATTGACGTTTTGAAGTTCCTTATCTAGTTCTGTACTTCTTAGACTTTCTATGCGCTATCACTTTGTAAAAGGAAATGGTCTTGCATGTGTAATTTTACAGGGATATGTACAGTACCAGAAAAGTATGTTTTCCATCAAAATACCTATAGGACGGAGAATGTGTTATAGAAATGAAATAATTTTGTTCTTTTTATCTTGTAGATTGGCATACTGATTTGGACAATGAGGAGTTTTCCAGGAAAGTACTAGAAAACTTGAGCTACTTTGCAGGTGAATTTGTCCTATACATCATGTATTGTCTAAAATCTTCTTCTCTATCTCTATGGGGAGGTCTAGTTGTATTCGTGTTGGCTAATTTTGAATTGAATGTGGAATCAGTCATTAATGTACAAGTCCGGATGCGAGGTTTGAACATTAAGTATGAATCATAGTTCAAATATTTCTTCAATCGGGAGGCCCCCAATTCCATAGAGCTATAATCAATTAGATTGCAGCTGAGCATGAAAAAGAAAGAATGAAACAAATCACAATAACCATTATATAAGTTAAGAAGAGCAAGTAAGTTTACAAACCAATGTTTTGTGGAATTGAACATAGAAAAACTGCCTAGCAATGACGAAGCAAGTGGGCCTAAATGTAGTAGTCAAGATTCATGAACGCATAAGCTAAAGTGTAAAGCCAGAATTCACAAGGCAAACCCATGCCCTTTGACTTATGTCTATGCATGGAAACGCACCCATAATATACAGAGTCAAAAAAGATATTGCAGCTTAATCAGAGGTGCATAATTTGGAAATTCAGAATTGTTTGATTGATTTATTATTTATTTTATATTGTGATCCAAAGGAGGTGTCTCATTTCAGTTTAGGTTCTGATTGTTCTGGAAAGGAAAAGAGGGAGGGGATACGCTTTCTGAGATGAGCAAAGGCAGGCCACCAGAGCCTCTGGATTTCTTCATATGGACTGTTGAGGTATATTTGCTTAAAATTTTCTGTGGGTAAATTTCCTTTGTTTTCTTTTGGATTTGGTGATTTGTAGATCTTGGGTACTTTTTCAATATGAGAAAGGGTTTCAGGTGGTGATTGGTAACTTATTGACTAGAGAGAGATTATCAGTAATTGGGTTCACTGTTTATGGTAGATGGGTTATGATTCTTAGAAATAAATCAAGTACAGGAGTTGATACAAGAAATTCAAACTCATTTTCATCTTATGTCACCTGATTTTGTATGGAATTCTTGGGTTTAGTCGGTTGAGGTATTCTGACAAAGGGGGCTTTTTTTTTGGGGGGGGGGAGGGGAGTACTTCCAAAACAAAAAACATATCTATATAAAATAAAAACTACAAAGATCGATAATTTTCTGCTTTGATATATTTGTCATTTAGGATGTTGGTTTGTGGTTAGAAGAGATAAATCTTGGCAGCTACCGCCAAATTTTTAAAGAAAATGGTGTGAATGGAGAGTATTTGGAAGGGATGTCTATGTTTACAACTGAACAGATACTTCGGTTCATAAGAAGGTGCCACATGAAATGGGGGGACTTCATCACATTATGCAAGGAGCTGAGGCGAATAAAAGGTATCTCTTTATTCTCTTGCGCATATTCTAGGTGGTATAATTTTAATCGTTGTATGAATTTTGTTATCTGCCTAATGTTTTCTAATTATCTGCAACTTCCCAAAATCTGTATTTTTTGATAACCATTTACTATTTGCTGGCAATGTTGCCCAGTTGTTTTTAGATGTTGAACTATTTACTTTCATTTTATTGTATGTGCTGGACTACTGTTGAATTTCATTGGTAATTAAACTTCTGAGCTTCTTTTAGTTGACTAAAGTACTATATCCGCCATAATAGACTGAATATTGGACAAGATTGCATTACAAGTAGTCTGCTTGTTGCAATAAGTAATTGTAATTCGAGTTTACTCAAGAACTAAATAAAAGCATGGGTGATTTCAACTGTCAATGTATTTCATACACTTAAAGAAGGGGGGAGGAAGGGGGGGGGGGGACACTGATGTATTTTATAGGCTCTTTTGACCTTGAAGTTCTATATAACAACGTCAGCATGCTGAGTGGTATTACAGTTAGATATCTCATCTCCCCCATTGATTTTCTCTACTATGGCCTTGCTTGGAAACCAGATTGGGTGAACATATTGGAATGTGGATTTTTTTATGGTACTGAATATGCAGTGTGTTTTTGTGGCCTCTGGAACCTTTAACTGGAAATGGGTTTTCCTCTGTCATTGAGAGACTTCAATTAGGGTTGATGTATAGGTTGGTGGTAGATAATGAAATCAAATTCTTGTGCATTGCAACTAAGGTGTACTAGAGTTACATTCATTGCCCAATCAACCAAGCTACTCGCTCTCTCTTTCTTCCCTTTTTTCATATAATTATAATTTTTAACTTAATCATTCGACAAAGTGATAATGTTCTTATGCTTTCAAGCATCATTATCAATGTATTTACTTTTCCGGTGAGAGTGAGTTAGCGCTTCTATTCTATTTCTCAATTGCCTTTTTACCTCTGTTCAGTGGCTTGCTTGAAAGGAGAGCAGAAAGTTCGTCGACCATGGTGGGCACCGTCATGCTTTTCAGTAGTCTTTGTGAAGGTGGCAAAGAGGAACAGGCAATCACGAGTGGTTTCTCTAAAGTTGGAGCCGTGAAATACACTTCATACACTTCACTTGTTTGTATTTCACGCATGAACTTTTGTTTTTGGTTAGATGAAACCAGGAAAGTAAAGAAAAACTGTCGTTTTGCTGTATTATTATTCTTTTTTGTTTTTTTGGTTATTTGGTTGCTGTTGCCACAGGTTATTCTTTGGAGAACCTTCTGTTGTGGCTAAGAATACTAATATAGTTTCGTATTTCGTTTTCATTGTCACAGAGTTTGTATAGTATTGATGAGAAGGAATTGTAGCTATGTAATATCCAGCTGTTATTTTATCGAAACCTCATAGAAATGAAGAAGTGCTCATCCTTGATGATTCTGAAGCATCTATCTGAGTTCAACCAAGCGAATGCATTATGCCAAAATGCCCTATTTATGGACAAACTATATTAGCAACACCCTGTTGAACATCGGATTTCTGCTTAGTCGTTGTCTTGTTCGTTAGCTGGTCATTCGCGGATTGTGAATTAAGTAGTAATTTCAGTGTTTTCCTGGGCCGCTTCTCTAGTACTATGGGTGTCGGCATAACTGTCCCCAAAATTTATGGGTGTGGTGTAATATGATCAATTTGTAAAGGATCTTGATGCAATTTCACAATCAAGCAATGATACAGATAAATAAAGAAACTAAAAATCGAAAAAAAGGTTTGAGTATCCAATCAATTGCAATTCCAAAATTCATCTCCATTAACATTCTGCAAGAATTGTCAGCGAAATGCTAAAATCTACTCTCTCATTGGACTTGTCATCCACTCTGAAATCATTCTTCGAATGCCAAAGTATAACTTCTCTCTCTTCCAAATTTAACTTCAAGTATATATTTCTATTTTAATTTGTTTTAAAATAAATTTACATTTTACTAAATAAATATATTTTATATTTAAATATTTACAAATAATACATCCATTACAAAAATATATACAATAAAGTAATAGACTAACTAATACTCCCTCCGTCCTATTAAAATTGACCAGTGGTTGACTTAGCACGATATTTTATACAAAAGTAAAAATTAAAATATAATAATAATATAATATTATATTATATAATAAAAATAAAAAATATGTGGGTCATATAATACTTTATGTCAAATCTAATAATATAAATATAATATATGTGGAGTATATTGATTATTTTATAATAAATTGTATAGTAAAAACTTTCCTTTTAAGGAAAGTGTCAAATTTAATGGGACATCCCAAAATAGTAAGTAGGTCAATTTAAATGAAACGGAAGGAGTAGTATGTTTAGAGGAAAAAGTGAGGGATATAAATCTGGGCATAAATATGTGATTTACGTCGTTTGGTTTTAAAAAATTGAGAAAAAATAAATTAGAAAAGAGAGGATTTTCCCTCCATGCCAAAAAATAACTCGTTTAGATTTGAATAAATTGAGACGTAAATTAAATAATATTTGATATTTACTTTACTCTCATCCCAACTAAACAAAATAGAAGAAAATTATATTTACTTTCCTTAATAGAAGTAAAAGTCTCCTCCAATATAACAAAGATATGATTTAAATTCACATCATAATCATTTGATATTTTTAAATAACAACTTAACATTAAAGGTATAAGGGGATAATAATTTGTTTAAGATGAGTTTTATAACAAATTATTAATTATATGAGGTAAGTAGAGTTCAAAGAGAGTATTATGTGTTGTAATTAGAAAATAATTTTTTAAAAATAAAAAATATATAAAAAATAATATATTTGAATTAAAGTGAAATTTTACTCTCTTCATCCTAAATTATCTATTTCTAGTTTAGTTTCTGTCATAAATTATTTGTTTCATTTGGAAATTAAGATTTAACATTTCAAATTTGTTCTTATTTAAGCTATATTTGGTTGGACTATTTTGTGAAAGTAAACGAGGAGGGGAAGAGGTAAGTTGTACATTTACCTTGAAGGTAATGTACGGCAAAAATAAACATAGAAGCAAGCATAATATCAAAACAGAGGTAGCAGAAGTTTTAAAAATTATAATACCTCTGCATTTAAATGACCTTGTTGGTAGAGAAAAAGATATCTGAACCACTTCTTACTGAATGCTTGAAATCACTAGTTCTCTCAAAGGCACATTCGGTTGCACTCTTGCAAGCCGTCTGCTTCTTCTCATTCACGCAAAGTTTTTGAACTTCCGAAATATGACCAGTGCCTTAACAATTGTCGGTGAAAGCTACCATCGGATCAAAGAATGACCTTCGTTCTTTTGTTTTAATGCCAGAGAGAGCCCAAGAACGTAAAACAAAAAACAAACGCTTTTTGTTATCCTTTCACGCCAAATAATACGGAATACATCTATTATTATTATTTTTTATTTTATTTTACCCTTAATCTCATTATTAGGTCAGATAAAATTATTTAATCTTGGATTTATAAATAATAAGCCTCAATTATTTATTTTTTGAGTTTTATAAAACAGCCTAATAAATAATTAATAAGTTCAAATAGATCGATATAAAATATCAGACATTTTATTTAATTTATACCTATGTTAATTTTCTAATTATTCAATTTGGGCCTTAGGCCCTGAATAATTAATTAACCAATTAAATTAGATAAAATACATACTCTCGTTTGAGCCTTTTGTTTTATTCTAATTCAAAAATAATTCAGACTACTTAAATAAAATAAAACGCATAATTATCAATACCAATTCCATAACTCAATTCTGTCAGGACTTAAGCGCTATTTTGGGAACCAAAAGACATATCGTCTTTGCTACTAAAAAGACCAAAATACCCATACTATATAAATAACTATATTTTACATTTTAAATATTTTTTAATATCACTATAAGGAAATATTAACCTTAAAGACAATGCTGCGTTAGCAAAGTCTCCATTCTACAGGTGTAATGACTAAAATACCCCTCTACACATCGCCGTACATTTAGAGATGAAGAGTGTACTAACACCTCTTTAAAAAACATCTACCATCCTTAGACATCTAATCTAATGATCCACGACTTCTGGAATGTTTCTACTTTTCAAGAGAGTTACCCTAAAATAAACATTCAAGTCATGTTCTCCAAGACTCTGAATATTTAGATCATTCAAACAGTCACAAGAGGCGATATAGCGCAAAAGTTATCTTGTACAAGTCTGTCTTAACTAACTAGTCACATATACCCAACACACAAGTATACCGACTATACGAAAGAACCTCAATTACAATATATTAAAGTACACGCTTCCAGTTTCATCAGACAACCAACTCATACTCAAGCGGTAGAGTATTAGTCCATATTGTAACAGTAATAGTATGAATTTTATCTAAATAGTACTTTTAAAAATCACTATTACAGGTCTTATTATATATATTCGAAATATGCTTATACTATGAAGTGAGCAGACTACTTACTGGCTAAAGATAAGTCATTCCCCATTTGAAATTTATAACACAATAACCTAAATATTATGAGATTTTCATTATCATTAATTAGTTAAGAACAAACGTTTATGTGTTAAGTAATCCGTGATTTATACCTTACTGTGAAAGATTATCACTTACTTAAACACAATAGGTCTTATCCAAACGTAAATCGTGCACAAATAAAATGTAAATCCATAAACAAATTTTGAGAATAAATTCTTTTATTAATAAAATTAATAATTACATCAAAAAATTAATTTAGAAGACACACATTTCAACATACCTTGTTTGGTTAGATATAGACATGGAAGGAAAGTAAATCAGGAATGAGTACCACCCCCTTTACACATCGGTATACTCTCTCCTCCCAATTTGGAGGGATTAGAAAAGAGAAAATAGAGTAGATTTATAATGACAATATTAATTATATTTTTAACATTAAAATTTTTAATAAAATAAATAATTAGAGATAAAATAATAAATTAAATTAATTATTTTTTCACTTCTTACCTCCCCTCCCACTTCTTCTTTCCTTCGTACTAAACAAAATGAAGTAAATGTTAGTTATTCTATTAAATGAGACCGATAATTTAGAGTATAATTTAGAGTAAGAGGAATAATTTGGAATGGGATTGGAAAATCCCAATCTAAATTGAGCCAAAATATCCAATTTGGAATTTAGAGAAATAGGAATCAATCATTAAGAGTATATAAAAAATCAATTAATACACAACATGTATTCACCCCTCCATCGCACCGCTAATTTCTTTGCGAGTCAATTGTGACAATTTGGACGATGATACAATAAGCCAATTCTCCTTATTCCTTTTGCAGAACCACTCTTGCGATCTTGCTGTCTCTCACCTATATATACTGAGGCTTGAAGGAGTTTCTACCGATGTAAAGCTGCTACAGGCTCTGCTTGGAGTCTTTGCACTGGAAAATTTTGGTGGGTTTTCTTTGTCTCTTCAGGTAATCAGTGGGAATTCGGATGGAAATTGATATGATCGCGGGGTTTCTTTGAATCAGAGAAAAAGCTATCGAATTTTAGAGAATTTTCCAACCCAAGAAATCTTGAATCCATATAGAAGCGGGTTCGGTTTTCTTTGACTATTGTAGTTTGACAAGTTTTCAACTTGAGATGGAAAATTGAAGTTGTGGGGGTTCTCGAGGATCTTCTTCAGGGGAAAGCTTTGGATTTTTGGCTTTTCCAATTGATTCTTGAATCAGTGTGAGAAGTTAAAATTGGAGGGGAAAACGAGGGACTAGAGCTATGGCGGTGCCATGGAGTACGACGCTGTGGATTGCAAAGATGATATGGTTGGCACTTAGTGGTTGGGTAGTTTCTTGCTTGTCTGTCGCTGACGAGATTGCTGGCTCTCTCAGAACTGGGGATATTGGTTCTTTCCATGTTGGCTGATCCCAAGGATCCGGTTTGTTCTAACAATGCGTTCATAAGTTGTAATTGTGGATGAATTTGAATCTAATACAATTGGTGATAGCGAACTTTTCATCATTAAGTTTTGGGTTAGTCGTGGAACAATGTCAGTTGGCTTGATTCTCTTTTCTCTTGCTTGCGAAGTTGATTGTGTATTTATGTAAAGTTAACATATGTTTGATCTACAGTAATTGAACTTTGCCCTTTTGACAAGCGTAATGTGTTGCGGTTCATTATTGGTGCTTCAATTTGGTTCTTCTTAGTATAGATATGACTTTGCTTAATGCTTCCTTTTTTCATTGCAAAATTCAATTTTCTTGTTGGACGCTTGCCTAGTTGCAGTTATAATGCTAGGAGTCTACCCTTTGAAATATTCCACACTGTATACCTCATAGTTTCGCTTATTTGCAGCTGAAACAGTATTCGGGGTGCTAATTTCTGAATTGCTTCAAATTATGCTTTCCTTTCCACAATCTTCTTCTCATTTCAACTGTAACTTTTGTGAGGTGTGCTTTATTCCTATAAACTAAAGTCTCATAGAAGCTAACTTTGTGGTCTTTCATGCTGAGGCTCCAGTATGTTTTGAACTCATGGATTTCTCATATCTGTAGACTCAAGCCTCTCTTCTTGCTTTACATTGTAATTGTCCTCCTCTTTTTAATAGGAGGTAGAATACCAACTTTAGAGTTGGATCACAAACTGTTTGTCCTTTATGCCTCAAGACGGAAGGCATATTTGGTTCTAGCTTTACCTTGGGGAAGGAATAAGAAAATTAAAGGCTTATGAGCTAGTGAATTCCAGAAAGTCTTTTTTCGTTATGGGGATTTCCACAACATTCTAACTGCAGGTGGGAGATCTATGTTGAAGGCTGGTGAGATATTCTGCAATTTGTTGAGAGTAACATGTGTCTTGACTCATATTGGAGGAATAAAGAACTATGATAGAAGGTTGCGGTCGTAGTTGTTCTTATGTTGAAGAGGAAAAAGTGTCCTGGATTTTGATTATTTGAGCAATCTGATGCGAAATGTGCTTGTAGGTAATCTTGAAATGTGTATTTGTTAATCCAAGAGTTGAAGTGGATTTGAGAATTTCTTTATCATGGGGAGATTAAAGTGAGTGATGAGCCTGAATAGAGACTCCTGTAGATCAGGACGGAAGGAAATGAGAAAGTCAATATTGGAGTAAGTTGGAGATTTAAAAGGAAAAGATGATGCAAATGCAATGACAGCAACATGAGATCTGATTGCTTCTTTGTGGCTGATTGGAAAGAGAAGTAGGTTGTTTAACTTTTGCTAATAAGGCTGCTTGCTTTGTTTGGGTGTGGGGGTACTTGTCAATATGGCTCTGTCAACCGATGGTATTGGAGGATGTTTGGGAAAATATATGCACCTGTGTTGCTCTGTCATCCTTAGTGATAGTGCTATTAGTGTGTTTATTCAAGTAAGCAAGTGAAAATATGATGCTTGAATAAATAGATTAAGCTCTCCTCTCTTACTCTCTAATGACATCCTCCCCTTTTTAGCATATGCTCAGTGGAGTAGATGCTTTTCTTATATTATAAACTAAGAGTAGGTTCAGTGAAAGAAGGTGCAGTTTACAACAGAGTAATAAAAAGGCTAGAGTAAGACTCCTGTGACTCTTACCCTACTTGATTTCTTTTATCTAAGTGAAATGGCCCTTCTCATATTGTCATGCAAAAGTTCAGCATTTCATGAATACTGTTGCCGCTTGCCAGTACCAATAATTTCATCTGATTTTGGGGATTATGTTTACTAATATGAACTTGGTTAAATCTTATCTCGATGCTTCTGTGGGATAATTTCAACTTTTAGGTGCTTCTATCCTCGGCAATTTCTGTAGGTGAGCAATCTCTACATTGGATGCTAGGGAGTAGACACTCCACCATGTTCGGTGGACCATGTTCTGGTTGTTCTAATGCTAATTCAGTGATCGTCTAAAAATGCAGCTAGGACTCGTCCCTCTTGTTTGCAATGGCACATTTGGTAGCCCGTCTATGAATTGTAATATTTGTTTAAGACCTTCACTTGCTTTTCTGTCAGGCACCTTGTGAAGTCTTCACATAAAGGAAAATGAGAGGTGGACTGCTGTTTTACATCTAATGAAATCCGCTCTTAGATTGTTGATATAGACTATTTTGTCTCTGTTAGAAGATGGCATGTATTTAAACATTCTGTGGTAACGTGATTACATTATTATTTCTTAAATGCTAATTCCTGTGACAAAAAGGGAAAAGGGTAGCCCTTGTTGCTTTACTGCTGGATTAGGCCAAGTGGGAAAATTTCTGGGCCGATAGTGTAAAATGCTGCCAACTTCAAATCCAAAACTGTACTTTTAGATGCCACAAAATGTTCATGTCTTTCGTAAAGGGGTAGGGCGTGTATACACATGTACAAAATTAGAATGATCCAGCTAAAAGAACTCAAACTAGGTCCTGTCACAATGGATGGGATGGGCCTTGGAGGCTTGAAGGTCCCCTGACAGTGCCAACTCCTTTGATGAGAGCTATTATCGACAAATTGGGAATGCCTTTCAAAGACACATATGACGTCCACATCGTAATTGCGTGGAGAATAATGGTAAACAAACCAACCACACACTTGATGGCAGACGTCACAACTGAAACTTGAGAGTAGGGGTTGGTTGGTAGTGTTGTGTTCGAATTTACAGAAAACGTGTTAATTTAAGATAATTATACACGATATATTAATTCGAATATGATACGATTAATAAATGTATCGTATTGTGTTAATTTATTTATTTTCGTATCGTATTCGTGTTATAAAACAAATTGATATAATATGACACGATTAGACATAAGAAATAAATAGATAATTACTAAACTTGTCAATTTATCCACTTATTACCTACAAAATTTAAAAAAAATTAAATTAAACCATATAAAATTAAAAAAATAAATAAAACAACTCATAAAGTTTTAAATAACTATAAAATAATAATCCATCCAACTAAATATTTAGAGAATGATTAATTAAGAATAATTCATTTGTCATATATCAAGCAAATAGTCATATTAATATCATTTATTTTCCTTAAGACGTCTCATATTATTAAACAAAATAGACACATAAACAATTCAATTAATTCATATAATAAAATTTAATTCATGTAAAAAATTAAATTATCTAATTTTTTATAGTGAAATTTGTAAGGTATTAAAAAAAGTATTAAATATAAATATTAAAAAAAATTAAACGGGTTAAACCTATTTATGACCCAAACACGTTTAAAGTTAAGCGAGTCGACCTATTTTGATTTGAACTTGCGAAACTCCACTCCTAACCTATTATAATCGTATTGTATTCAATATTATCACCCCTAATATAGTTTCACATGTTTTAATTTGACAATTGCATGTTTTAATTTGACAATTGGAGCCCATGCCATTACAATGTTAGATACGGGATAAAATTACAAAATACAAGCTCAATTGTCATTTGTCAATTTTAATTGTTCAAATAACTATTTGTCGATAATACAAAATTTATTTTGTACACGGCGGGGCTTCGATTTTTCTCTTAATGAGAATTCTAGGCATAGGTTTATATGGTTCTAATGAACCAAGATTAAATTTTGAAACATAAGCTAATCAATTGTATCCTATGGATTTTTTATTGCTTTTGTTGTCAAATCACCGATTATATCCCTACATACCCCTACATACTTGGTTACCAAATACTCACGGAAAAGCACACTGGAATCTTATTAAAAATGGGAGCGTATAATCGTCTAAACTTCTAGTCAATTTTTTCCAATTCCTTTTTTTTTTTAAGTTAACCCAATTGAAAATGTAAATCTAAAGTCAAAACTCTCTCTCTCTCTCTCTATATATTTTCTTCCATCCCACTTCCCTTCCTACTTCATCTCTCACTCATATCAAACAAGAATGCCATAACAAGTACTTCCCTGGAGTGAGGTATTTGTACCATTGGAATGAAGCTTTTCAATTTATTTGAGGGACAAAAACAATTTTCGCCATCTGTTGTTGCTGATTGCCCTTGCCTCATTAACTTCAATTCATCTCATTCATAAAATAAAATATAAATAGATAAATAAATAAACACAAAAAAAAAAGAAGACAAAATCAAAAAACAAAAGCCGAGAGGCATCAGAAGAATGCCGGAGTTGCTAACTAATTATGTAAAAAAAGGTGATGCAAATGTCTTGAACAAAAGATGTTATCGTGAAATTAGCATTAGGTCGCAACTTCATCAAAGCAAGTAAACTTTGATTGTCGCAATTGGAAGCTGTTCCTGGAAGAGGGGTAAAATAGCCCGAAAATGATGAAAGACAAACTGTTCTCTCATTTCCTCATTTCAGGGATGAACTAAAAACAATAATTCATTTCCGCTTCTTTGATTTTGGAGGCTTCTCAGCAATTTCACCATCATCATCTGAAGAGATCTCCTCTGCTTCATCAGGAACATCATTTGGCGCGTTATGTTTTGTTATATAGTCTTTAAATATGCTCATGCTCTTCTCCTTCATTGCAGACAATTGCTCAGAAAGGGTTCCTTTATTTGCATCAACAGAGAATGTTTCTGATCCAAGTTGAAATGTGGCCGTAACAAATGGAACAGAGGGTTCTAAATCGTTTATTTGGTCTTCCATTTTACTCTTAATATCCCTGTACCAATCAACAACTACTCAGCTAAGCCACTGTTCCAACAAAAATTTTCAAGATTAATATGTACGTAACTTCCAATGTTATCACCAGCCTGAACTAGTTTTTTCTACTCCTGGCAGATGCCTATGTGAAACCAGGCCATTACAACATACATCAACAAGATCAAGGCTGATTCAACATTCCAATTAGGAAGTCCCTAAAACCATAAGCTAATTAAATCAATTCCTTAGCTATGAGTTGCTTTAGACCTCTTTAGCCAACTGACAGATAAAAGAGTTATATATTCTGGAATGACAAGAAACTATTTTATGTTTAGAAGCAAGCCCGGCTGACAAAAAGTAATCCAACATCTGTTTATGCAGCACAGCAATAAACGAACCAAACAAACTTAGTGCAGAACAAGAACCAAACGAACTTCAATAAGTTATGAAGTTTTCAATCAATAGTAATGTGATATACTAAACTAATGCAGATAATAATTATCGGTTACGGTTCCTCTATTTTACTAATTCTACATTTTATGTTTGATTCTGGAAATAAAATAACAAAACAGGATTATTATTATTATTTTTTTAAATTGCTAGTTTCTTTCCTTCTTCCCCAACATTTGAAAGATACTCAAAATTCTTGCCAGAAGAATGCCAGATTAACAATAGAAAACCAATTTAACAATAGAATAACAGATCTCATATAATAAATCTCAATTGAACCATCAAACCTCTTTGAAACTAGAGCTACATTCCCTTGAGGAAGCTTAATATACATACAAGGTTTTAAGAAAGGGAAAAACAATATATCATAAGATACACCATCAGCCAATAATTCAAATTGATTATGCTACTTGTTACGCCAGTTGGTCCAAACAAAAGCTTTTCAAATGTTTCACACAGGAGAGGGTTTCCCTTTTCTAATCAAACTAAGTCACATACTCAACATCCGTAAGTATAACTAGCTAAAAGCATTAAAAACATAAACAATAAAAGCAGAAATCAAATCTCTCCGTCAATCCACAAAGAATATCTCAAAAACCCAGATTTCAATCAGTTCTTTGGTATAATATATCTAAAATAATCAAAACACACAAGTAATCCAACATAAACCCCCCACTGTTTATATCAAAGTGCTCAATGAAAGTCCTACTATTCCATATACATTCACAGAAAAATAACAATTGCCATGCCTCACATAAAAGAGAGAGGGGAAAAAAATAGCGAACCATTTGGAGAAAACTATGCAATGGGAGTCTAAAAAAGTAGGTCAGAGATGAAAATTAGTCTCCGCAAATGCAACTACTGTGCAAAAAGTCAATAGAAACTCAGACCTTCCACCCTGAGCAAGATTTTTCCTTTTTCCCTTGTTTCCCCAGGAAAAAAAAAATCGCTCTTACTTCCGATCAGACACATAAACCCATCGCATACATCAACACAATTATCTACGAAATCTCCCAAAAAACTACATACCTACACAACATCTTATTCAAACAAGATACCCACATAAAAAAATGCCTCTAAAAATTCACTTCATAGTTAAAGCTAGCTCTACTCATCCTCGCGAAACATAAACTAGAAAAGAGAACAATGAAGACGAGAAAAAAACCGTTAACTTCACCTTTACCAGGGCGAACTTTCGCCTGAATATGGGGAATTGCTTCAGCTGATAATGGGGAAAAAGGAAATTTGCGACTTCAAAACAAAAGGAAGAACAGAGCGCTGAAGGTGTAGGCGCAAGGGCACCGTTGGGAGTTCCTGGCTGAGGTTCAACATATGATGGAAGGGTGAAGAGGGTGACTGGGGGAGGGACTGTTGGGATGGCCCGACCCGAATGCTCAATCTCCCTGGGCAGCTCTGAGCAAATAAAGACCAAAAGGGTTCCAGTAAATTGGAACTCAGATCAACTTTGAAACAAATTTAGATATTTGGATTAATTTTTATAGAAGGTAAGGAAAAGAAATGGAAAAAATGTAACAAATATTTAGATTAATTTTTATAGAGGGTAAGGAAAAGAAATGGAAAAAATATATATAGTGTTATAAAATTTGGGTAGTATTACAATAAAATCTACGCACTACACACTAATAAGATATTATTAAAATAAAAGTTACACATTACACGTTAAGAAAACTCTAATTATTCTTTACATAATAATTTCTTCAAACTTCTATTTCTTTTCTCTCACAATTTTTACAATTTTTTTACAAAATGATGGTGTATTTCAAGTTTAGAGAATAGCTCCATTTATAGAGCTCTTAATTAGTGGAATACATCATCTTCCACTAATCTTAACTAGTGGTGTCTCCACTAAATAGTGGACATTCATAAAAATCCATAATTAGTGGAGCTTTCACTAATTAGTGGAACTTTCACTAATATATTCATAACACTCCCCCTTAGATGTCCATCCATTACATAAAGAATATGCCTCGTTAAAACCTTACTAGATAAAAATTCAGTGGGAAAAAAATCTAGTGAAGGAAAAAGAGTACACTATTCTATATATCTGTTTATTACTTTCCTTGATGAAATGATTCCTTTAAATCTTTGAACCGACGCATATCAATTTTATATATCAACTTCTTAAACGTTGCAGTCGTTAAAGTCCTTGTGAAAATATTTGCGAGGTTGTCACATGACCAAATTTGTAGCACATCAATTTCACCTTTTTTCTGGAGTTCATGGGTAAAGAAGAATTTTGGTAAAATATGTTTTGTCCGATCTCCTTTAATATATCCTCCTCGTAATTGAGTTATGCGAGCTACATTGTCTTCATAAAGATGAATTGGAATATCTCTAATAGATGATAATCCACAACTTTCTCAGATATCATGAATTATGGATCGTAATCATACACATTCTCTACTTTCTTAATAAATGACTATACTTTTAACATGATTTGAAGAAGTAGCTGCTTGGAGATATCGAAGACTTGTGTAATTCTATTCCAATGTCGTTGTGTTGGTGAAGAACTAAATATTGCTAATAAATTGACAGCAAAGGCAATATCAGGTCATGTGTTGTTAGCAAGATACATCAATGCACCAATTGCACTGAAATATGGTATTTCAGGACTAAGGAGTTCTTCATCATCTTCTTGAGATCGAAAATGATCTTTATTCACATCTAAAAATCGGACAATCATTGGAATACTCAATGGATGTGCTTTATCCATGTAAAATCTTTCTAGAACTTTTGCTATATATGTTGATTGATGAAACTTGTCAAATGTTCAATTTGTACACCAAGGCAAAATGTAATTTTACTAACATCCTTGATGTCGAATAATCAATTATTTCTTAAAGCTCTTCAAGAGTTCCAATAAGATTAATATTATCAACATATATCACAAATTTAGAACCAAATTTCTTAATAAAAATACATGGACATACCTGGTCATTTTTAAATCCCGTTTTTAATAAATATTCACTAAGACGATTGAACCACATGCACTCAAATTACTTCAGGCCATATAATGATTTCTGCAACTTGATGGAGTAATTTTCATGAAGATAATGTTTATATACTTTGGGCATGCGAAATCCTTCAGGAATTTTCATGTAAACATCATTTTCTAAATTTCCATACAAGTAAGCAGTGACAACATTTAATAGGTGCATATCTATCTTTTCATGTATTGCCAAACTGATAAGATATCGGAGTGTAATAGCATCAACAACAGGAGAATAAGTTTCATCATAATCCATACCTAATCTTTGTGAAAAACCTTTGGCTAGTAACCGTACTTTATATCATACGATTTCATTATTTTTATTGCGCTTTCACACAAATATCCATTTGTAGTCAACAGGTTTTACACCTTTCGGTGTTTGGACTGTAGGTCCGAAGACTTCACGTTGTGTCAGTGCATTTAATTCCGATTGAATCGCATCTTTCCATTGTAGCCAATTTTTTTTATGCCGACATTCATCAACTGATATTGATTCAGGATCATTATTATTTTGTATAACATCAAGAGATATATTATATGCAAACATATTATCAATTATTATTTCTATCCGGATTCCAACTTCTACCGGAAGTAGTATAATTGATAGAAGTTTTTTTTCATCAATTCTTTCTTGGTTTTTATTATTCTTTTCTAATATGATCATCTGAATCATTTCACCATCTCTTCTTTCGAGAATTTTTATCTTTAGAACTAAGAGATCAGTCATGCTTCTGGCATGCTTTTAGCTCAGCAGCTATAGGTATAATCTTTTGTTCTGCTGGAACTTTAATTTGAATATGAGCATTTATAGTTGGAATATGCGATTTTGTTATTCTTTTGGAGTCAACAAAAGCGTCTGGCATTTGATTTGCAATGCTTTACAAATGAATTATCTTTTGAACTTCAAGTTCACACGCGCTTGTACGCGTATCAAAATAATTTAATGATGTTGTTCAATCAAGATATTTCTTATACTGTTTCTATTCTCCCCCTAATTTAGGGAATAATGATTTCACAAGAGAATAAGGGAAAAGAAAAAAGAAATGTAAGAACATGATGACAAGTAGGAAATGCCAAAAAATCTATTATAAAAATCTCTTTTTTTTCACTCTTTCGGTACCACCTTTTCCCATTCCTCCGTATCTTTTCTTCTCCTCCGTCCTTCGTCCCTCCACCTATCGTCTATCTCTTCTTCTTCCTCGTCCATATATATATATATATATATATATATATATATGTATCGATATATATCTCAGTCATCAGTCATTAGTAAATATAAAAAAAATAAAAAATCTCAAAGCAGAGATATATATATATATATATATATATATATGTATCGATATATATCTCAGTCATCAGTTATTAGTAAATATCAAAAAAAAAAATCTCAAAGCATATATATATATATATATGTATGTATCGATATATATCTTAGTCATCAGTCATTAGTAAATATAAAAAAAAATAAAAAATCTCAAAGCAGATATATATATATATATATGTATGTATCGATATATATCTTAGTCATCAGTCATTAGTAAATATCAAAAAAATAAAAAATCTCAAAGCAGATATGGAGACTCGTAATTCATTTGAGACATTGTCAAATTTTGACTTGATTTCTAACGCAGAAGATTTTGATATATTTTCTTTTCCAAACCAACCGCTTTCGCCTAATGTCAAGTCTAACGCAGAAGATTTTGATGTATTTTCCTTTCCAAGCCAACCGCTTCCGCCTAATTTTCCAAGCCAACCGCTTTCGCCTAATTTCATGTGAGATACCTTTGAGGGCTTCCTTTTTTTTTAGTGTGCTTAATAATGAAATAATGAAATTAAACTCCCTTTTGGTTTATTGTGATGTAAATCAATGGTAGTTCTGGACATGCTGCTTTGAATTTTCAATTTGATCTACCCATTCAAGAGACTGCTTTTGATGCTGTTTCTCTGAATGAGGATATGATTGTGTATAATCCTTTCTACTTCCTTATAGATTTTGAATAAAGCCAGAATATGGTTCCAGATTATCATACATTCAAACATAGATTTTGCATGGTATTACCTTTACTGATATTGTTTTTCCTTTTCTAGGAGAAATAATGAGTGGTCTTGGCAATGAATTCGGAGTGAGGACCCATAAAATGCATAATATCGAAGTTCAAGATATTATTGCAGACGAAATTCCTATGAAGAAGAAGATGATTAGGAGGTGGAGAGAGAAGAAGGGCAATAGCTCCAAAACACTATCAAAAGAAACCATTTCGCAGTACTTTTACCTACCAACCAAGAGCGCGGCCAAAGAGTTGAATATTGGCTTAACCCCTCTCAAGAATAGATGTAGGGAGTTGGGAATTCGTCGGTGGCCTAACAGGAAGTTGATGAACTTGGAGACCTTAATCAAGAATGTTCAGGTTCTCTCTCACACACACTTGTAATTTGCAAGTATAAAACTATGAAAGATTTATAAGTAAATAATGACTGGAATGAATGTATCTCCACCGATAATATTACTTCGATTTACAGGAGTGAGATGAAGACGAAGGAGGACATATGGCTGAGAAGAAGTTAAGAAAAGCCATTGAGATATTGGAACGTGAGAAGAAGTTGGTGGAAGAAAGTCCTAATACGCAGTTGAAGGACTAAACACAGAAATTGAGACAAGTATGTTTCAAGGCCAAATATAATAAGAAACTTAAGGAGATGAGAAAATTCCAAGACTCATTGTGCAGTAGCTTCACGACTAATTCTGCTGCTAGTCTAGATGCTGGCCCAAGGGAGAAGGAAGAGGAGGAGGATACCGAAGAAGAAGAACTGAAGTCTATAATTGCTGCCTGTTTGTCTTCCTCTAATGCAAACATGGAAAAAGAACAACTACAAACATTCATCCTCAATTTGTCAATTCTATTGAAAAAGAGCAACTACAAGCATATATCCTCAAGTTCACGTGAATACAAGTAAGATGAATGAAGGAAATGCAAGTGAACACAAGACTTATGATCAAGAGGAGATAGATTTTTTTTCTAAACTATTAGTAGTAATATAGTAGATATTGACATCTGAATGTAACATCTCAAAGATGTGATACTTATTATTAATGGAAATATCCTTTTCTCTTATTATATTTTCTGTTCCATTTCAGGTGACTAGTATTTCTCTGTGCTAAGGGAAATATCGAGTGTGTCCATGACCATAACCACGGTTACTGCCACAACTACGACTATAACGATGGCTTCTGTTGGAGCCAACAACATTCACTTCTAGGAGTGCTGTTGAGTCAGTTGGTCTGGTTTCATGATTTATCAATCATAACTTATTATTATTCTTTGCAATGAGGAGGGCAATAAGTAAATCTGTGTATACCATTTTTCTCGATATTGTTGCTGTAGGACAATATTCGAGGCATGAAAGGTGGAGAATGTCTTCTCCAATATATATTTTTTTCTTTCTCCACATAATTTTAATTGAGATGTAATTTTATACATTGCGGAGCTATATTCATTCACGGTTTTAAAATCTTGCAACTTCAGGTGCAATCATTTATACCGTGCACTTGATAGTACGACCATCTTCAGGTAGTCAAATCATTTTTTTCAGTATTTAAATGCATTTCTATATCGAGAACCCATGACATATAATTTTTTCCAGAAATATCAAGGGTTACAAATTCGAGTTTAGTAAGGTTAGCCATAGGGATCAATAAATGCGTACCTGTCTCCTGACTTTGATAACGGCAGAGACTCATGCTGATAACGTGTTATAAAATTTGGATAGTGTTGGAATAAAATCTACATACTACACACTAAGAAAGTAGTGTTAGAATAAAAGTTACACACTACACACTAAGAAAACTCTAACTATTCTTTACACAAGAATTTCTTCAAACTTTTCTCTTTCTTTTCTCTCACAATTTTCACAATTCTTTTACAAAATGATGGTGTATTTCAAGCTTAGAGAATAACTCTATTTATAGAGCTCTTAATTAGTGGAATACATCAGCTTCCACTAATTTTAATTAGTAGTGTCTCCACTAAATGGTGGACATCTATAAAAATCTATAATTAGTGAAGCTTCCGCTAATATATTCATAACATATAGAAGAATTAGGTTCAGTTAAAAATATTTGACTTAGGTAAATAAGAAAATTAACTTTATTGAATATCTTTTATTAACTAAAATATCACTTAATCATATAAAAAAAATAGGCCCTTTTATTTCAAGTAATTCTTAAATGGATCATAAACCATAGACTGGTAGACCAAGTGCATTAGTGAGTTGTACTGTACAATTTGTATTATATGCGGTGCAAATCACTAATGCACTTGGTTCATGAACCAGTGGTCTATGTTAGAATTTTTCTTTTATTTCTATCAATGATCTGTGATAAATAGTGGATCCTCTCTTTTCCTTTTCCCTCATTTCCTTTCCTTCTAAATACTCTCCTCCTCTCAATCCAAACATGAGCCTTAGCTGAGATGGATGCTCATGGCTGAAGTAGCAGTTATCTACTTATCCTCCACCTTCAACCTAGCCTTTCAATCCTAAAAATGTTGTCCCTAACTAATTTCAAGCATTAAGGAACTGAGTTAAAAATGTTGTCCCTAACGAAAATTTCAAGTATCAACTAGCTGAGTTGGCTTGTTGTGGAGTGAAAAATCCGCCACCGAATTATAACATTTCTTCTTTTGAGAGTTTTGAGCTTGACCTAGTTTGCAAAGACATTGAACAAACCAAGTCAATAATTTTGGACACCGAGGCATAGGCAAAAGATATTGCATAAGCCAAGTCAATAACATTGGACACCAAAGCACAAGTAAAAGATACTGTTGCCAGAATATCTTGTGTTTTATTCAATCATTTATGTACTTGAGTACTTGTATGGTACATTGCATCGATGGTACTATTTGATAAACACGATCAGTAGGTGCATCGTGCATAAGCATTACTCGGATTCAATTTGTTAATAAACTTATACACTTGGCTATTGATATTGTTCGGGTGAATAGGTGTAGACAACTTATGCAAGTCAATTCATAGAATAACCATTAGATTATTGCTAAAAGACTGCTTCTCTGGGGGCTGATTCGAATGGAGGCACAAAGGGCACCCCAACTCCAATGTCAACTTCATCTTTTCATAATTGAGCTGTACACCCAAATCCTAATAGTTGACAAACTTTACTATAACTATTGCTCACTTCATTGTTTCAATGGCATAACCTTCTTCAGAAACAAATATTTATCTCATTTTTCTGCTTTTGCCATCGGAAAAAACATGGCAGAGCAAATACTCTTCAGTTTAGCTGAAAAAATTGTGTTCAAGTTGGGATCATATGCTCTAAAACATATCACATTGGCATGGGGGGCTGGAAGGGAGCTACAAAAGTTGGAAACCACAATGTGCATTGTGAGAAATGTACTTTTGGATGCCGAGGAAAAGCAGGAGTTGAACCGTGCTGTGAAAGAAT
This sequence comes from Voacanga thouarsii, assembly GCA_026120185.1. Lineage (NCBI taxonomy): Eukaryota > Viridiplantae > Streptophyta > Magnoliopsida > Gentianales > Apocynaceae > Voacanga > Voacanga thouarsii. The sequence goes on along the minus strand of JANUWF010001287.1, from coordinate 1,858,443 downwards.
GGCTGCCAAGACTTAAAGATATTCTTTACGAAGCTGATGACCTGGTGGATGAATTTTCAACTAAGATTTTGAGAAGGGAAGTAGAAATAGATGGCAGCAAGAGGAAAGAGGTAAATAACTTCTTCTCTAGCTCAAACCAATTAAATTTTTTAATGGGATTGGTCGTAGAGTGAAGGACATTAGGCTGTGATTAGAGGAGGTTTTGGCAAACATGAAACAGTTTAAGTTTGTTGTTCAAGCTGTTGAAACAAAGCCTCCCCCAAGAGGAAAGGATGAAACTTATTCTTTTGTGCGTAGTTCGGAAGTGGTGGGGAGAAAAGTTGATGCAGATTATGTAATTGAAACACTGTTGGAATCTAGAGAGCAAGATATGATTTCTGTACTTCCCATAGTTGGACTGGGGGGTTTAGGAAAGACCAAACTTGCCCAATTAGTGTATAGTGATGAAAGGATTGCTAGTCATTTCCAGCATCATATTGGGTTAGTGTATCAGATGACTTTGAGCTGAAAAGGATTATAGTAAAAGTTCTGCAAGCTCTACTGAATGGGAATAACAATTGTGACCACTTAGGACTTGAACCATTGCAAGGACTACTGCGAAAGAAATTGAGTAGTCGGAAGTTTTTTCTTGTATTAGATGATGTGTGGAATGAGGATTGAGTTGAGTGGATTAAATTAAGAGATTTATTGACAGTTGGAAGTGAAGAAAGTAGAGTTCTTGTCACCACAAGAAGTAAAACAGTAGCATCAATTATAGGAACATTTCCATCATATGATCTTAAAAGTCTTTCAGATGATGATTGTTTGACTGTTTTTAACAAATGGGCATTTAATGATGGAGATGAGATAAGACACCAGAACCTAGTCAACATTGGAAAAGATATAGTGAAAAAATGCCATGGAGTCCCTCTAGCAGCTAAGACGTTAGGCGGCCTCCTGTATATGAAAACTAAAGAGCGAGAATGGTTATCGGTGAGGGACAATGAACTGTGGGCAACTGTACAGAAGGAAAATGATATTATGCCCGTGTTAAAGCTTAGTTATGATCAACTGCCATCTTATTTGAAGCAATGTTTTGCCTATTGCTCATTGTTTAGAAAGGACAAAGAGATTGACAAATGGCAGTTGATATATTTGTGGATGGCACAAGGATTCATTAGGCCATCTGATGAAAATGAAGAATTGGAGGATATTGGTGAGCGCTATATTAATGAACTGGTGAAAAGATCGTTTCTTGAAGAAAAAAGTCGAGGTCCAAATCGAGAATCTTATATAATGCATGATCTTATTCATGACCTTTCATAATTCATCGCAGGCTATGAGTGCTTGAAGATGGATTCCTCTGTGAAGGCAATTCCTGAAAGATTACGACATGTATCATTTGATTTATCCTCACATGATCCCAAACCTTTGTTCAAATCAAAGAGGTTGCATACCATTTTAGTCTTTAATAGCGAGAAGTTTAACCAGGGATACCCTGAACTATGCCAAGCAGTGACCTCAAGTTGCAAATACTTGCGTGTGCTATGACTGAGTGGTAACGTAGTTGAAATACCAAGTTCCATTGGTAACCTGAAACATTTGAGGTCTCTCCTTAATGATACTGCATGTGGAATGACAATCCCTAAAACCATTAGAAAGCTTGTGAACTTGTAATATCTGCATCTTCGGATTAGATGGTTTCCTGAGCTTGAGATCTGGATGTTGGAATTCCCTAAAAGTATTGTTAAACTTGTGAACTTGAGATACTTATCTTTGTACTCTACTTATTTAGCTTGCTTACCACTGGAAATATGTACATTGTTTTCACTTCAGAGACTCAGAATCTCAATGGCTTTGCAATTACGGTCTCTTTCTGAAGGAATTAGATTCCTTAGTTGCCTACGGTACTTGGAGATAAGAGGATGTCCACTTCTGGTTAAACTGCCCAACAACATGAGATATCTCACTGTGAAGAAAATAGTAATGCAGAGAATAGCAAAATCAGCAATGAGCATAATGCTTCCTCTTATTTCATTGAAGAAGAACTGATACATCAATGTTATATATACATCTGAAATTGGATCTCAATTAAACTATCAACTAAATCTAATAAAATCTAAAGTACATCTTGCAAAATAATTAACAGCTGTTAACAGCTTTTAAACATTCTGCATTGGCGCCAAGACAAAGCTTTAACCAGGATCAAAACAAAATTCTGTTGATGACTTGACATATGGTATCTGGAAACAACATCTGCAATAGCTGACTTGGCAGCATCCTTCTGTACTGCAGCAACTGACTTGGCAGCAGACTCAGCAACATCCTTTTGAGTCTGCTTCTTATCTTTGAGCCTTTGATGCTTAACTTCAACAGCCCCCCTCAAGCTGGATGCAAAAAGAACTCCTAATGGGATAATAGAAAAGAAAAAGGACCAGGAGCTAAAGCCTTTATAAAAATGTTAGCTAACTGCTGAGCAGATGACACTGGTAAAGGCTTAATGTAACCAGCTTGATACTGATCTCGAACAAAATGATAATCCAGCTCTATGTGCTTAGTCATTTCATGAAACACAGGATTTTCAACCAAATATATGACACTTCTATTGTCACAAAACAAAGGAACAGGTAAAGCACAAGGAAAACCAAGTTCATGAAAGAAATAGATAAGCCACTGCAGTTCACAAACAGACTGAGCTAAAGCCTTATATTCTGCTTTTGCAGAACTTCTAGCAACTACTGATTGCTTCTTGGATTTTCAGGACACAAGAGCAGAACCAAAATAAATGCAATAACCAGCCCAATCTGAATCAACATAAACTTGCAAGGCAAATGAATTATCAGCTGAAAAATATAATCCAAAATCAATAGTACCCTTTAGATATCTAAGAAATCTATAAACAACTTGCATATAAAAGACTGTTGGAGCTGTGAGGAATTGACTGAATTGCTGAATTGCAAAAGCAATATCTAGACGACTATTAGTCAAGTATAACAATTTTCCAACTAAACTTCTATAAAGTGAAATATCAGAAAACAATTCTGAATCTCCAGTAGCCAATTTAACTTTACTGTCTAAAGGAGTAGACACTAGTTTACATCCAATGTATCCATGTGTTTGAAGCATATCCAAAATATACTTCTGCTGAGATGAAACAATGCCACTTGAATCTCTATGGATTTCAAAACCAAGAAAATAGTGAAGATCTCCCAGATCTTTGATTTGAAACTGATGATGCAACTGAATATTAACTTCAGTAATATCATCAAAGTGAGGGCTCAAAACAAGAATGTCATCAACATACACCAAGATAGCAATAAACAAGTCAGTGGTCCTCTTAACAAACAGACTATTGTCACTTTTTGACTGACAAAAACCAAGTGAAATCAAGTAGGCAGTAATTTTAGCATTTCACTGTCTACTAGCCTGTTTTAGACCATATAATGACTTGTCAAGTTTACAAACCAAAGAGCTATCTGCAGTGACAAATCCTGGAGGTAAATCCATATAAACTTCTTCAAGCAAATCACCATGCAAAAGGCATTATTCATATCTAATTGATGAATGTGCCATTTAGATTTTGCAGCAAGAGCTAACATCAACTTAATAGTTGTAATCTTCACCACTGGAGAAAATGTGTCCAGAAAATCAATTCCCTCTTGTTGTGTGTAACCTTTGGCAACAAGTCTTGCCTTATACCTATCAACTGATCCATCAGCCTTATATTTGATTCGATACACCCATTTACAACCAACAGTTTGCTTTCCAGCAGGTAAAGGAACTAAATGCCATGTTTTGTTTTCCTCTAAAGCAGTAATCTCAGACCTCATTGCTTAATACCATTCTTTGAATTTCACAGCCTCAAAGTAATGCTTAGGTTCAAAATGTTTGTTTACATTGCATAGAAAGGCTGAGGATGCAATGGAAGGAGGAATAGAATATGGTGTAGTGATTTTGTGTACTTTAGAGCAAACATAATCAGATAAATGAGTAGGTGTAATGATAGTTCTAGTGGATCTTCTAAGAGGAACTTTAGAATTAGAGGTGCAAGGTAAATGTGAATCTTGCTGAGAAGAAATGTGAGGCATTTGAACAGATGTAGCATAAGGTAATGGTAACACAGGTTTGCTCAAAGTTGAACTAGATGAAGTAGGTTGATGAGCAAATGGGAAGTAAAATTCTATAAAGTATACATTTTTGGACAGATAGATCTCTAGTAACAGAAAACCTTTTGTGGCAGAGGAATAACCTAGAAAAACACATGGTTTGCTTCTAGAATCAAATTTACCTTTGTGCGGCAATTGGACACAGGCATAGGCCAAACTACCAAAAAACCTTAAGACTGCTATAATTTAGAGACTTCTGATTCAGTCTTTCAAATGGAGTTTGTTGATTTAACACAGGAGTAGGAGTAAGATTTATAAGATGTACAACATGTTGAACACAATAACCCCAATAGGCAAGAGGAATTTGAGATTGAAACCTAAGTGCTCTAGCAATATTAAGAATGTGTTGACGCTTTCTTTCTACAATTCCATTTTACTCAGGAGTATAGAGACATGATGTTTGATGAACAATGCCATTTAAATGATAAAAATCAGTAATTTGAAATTCAAGACCATTATCAGATCTTAAGGTTTTAACTTTCTTGTGAAATTGAGTATTAACATAAGCAATAAAATGTTGAATCAAAGGTCTAACTTCAGATTTTTGTTTCAGCAAAAACACCCAAGTAAATATGCTAAAATCATCAACTATAGTAAAAAAGTATCTGTGACCATGAATGGTACTAGTGTTAAAAGGTCCCCAAATGTCTATATGAATCAAGTCAAAAACATATTCTAAAGTGCCTTGATGTAAAGAAAAAGAAGATTTGTGTTGCTTTGCTAATGGACAAATTAGACAAAAAGTATCAACAACAGGTAGAACAATGGAGGGATCAATCTTTTTCACTTCAGCTAATTGTTTTGCAGACAAATGACCTAGCCTAAAATGCCATAACAGTGTCTTATTATAGAATTTACCCCTGGAGATATCATAGACTGAATTCACAAGAGATGAATGCTAGTGTGAATCGAGATGAAAAAGGCCTCCAGATAGACTAGTTAATCCAATCATCCGACCATGATGTGGATCCTGAATAAAACAAGAATTATCTCTGAAGGTTATAATACATTTTAGTTGTTGAAGTAGTCTACTAATAGATATCAGATTGAAAGAGAATTTAGGAATGAATAGGACTTGATCTAAAACCATAGAAGAACTCAATTGTACTGTGCCTCTGTGTGAAACATGAACTATATCTCCATTTGGTAACTTTATGGACACATTTTGTGCAGAATGATAATCAGTGAAAGAATCTAAACAAGAGCAAATATGGTCTATTGCCCTTGAATCCAAAATCCAATCTGAAGAGTAGGTACCTGTATGAAACCCCAGTCAAGACCAACCTTAGAGTAAGGGGGTTGGGATGCATATCATGCCTTATTTCACGATTTAATCTATTTTTATATGATATTTTTTTTCATGTGCTTTGGATTTGAGTTTTATTGCCTTGAAGCCTTGTTGGTGAGTATTGAGTGAGAATGGCAAAATGGTAATTTTTTTTGCATGAGGTGAAAATAGGAAGATAGCTTGAGGATTAAATAGGAATTAATTTTCAAGTTTCGGGCTCAAAACTTAATATTTAACTTTACCTATTAACAAAATAAATACACACGTGTACAACTTAAAATTCTCAAACGTAATGCATTGCACCTTTTTGGGTTTCCTCCTCTGCTTCTTTTTTATGTAAAGTAAAGACACGTGCATTAGTCTTCTTTTGAGTGTCAACTCATTTTCTTCAGTTGGCTTTGGCTAAATTTGCTGCTTATTTTTTGGACAATCACGCACTTTATGACCGGACTTCCTACAACCGAAACATACACCTATTTTCCATTGGCATTCTCCATCATGGTAACACTTGCAATTGTCACATAATTTACTTTGTATCCCCATAGTAGTATTAGTGTTGAAGCTCATTGGTGCTTGTCTTTTTCCTCGTTGTCCTTCCTCCCGAGGAGCCACAAGTCGAGTTTGCGAAAAGTAATCCGTATTTTGTCTTTTAACACCTCGTTTTGCATCTCCTCTTCTAATTTCCATCTCGCTTGATATTAAGGCTTTGTTGGTAAGCATCCTCGTAGTTAGTAGATTGTACTGTAGACATCCTAGCTCGAATTCGTACTTGTAACCCATTCACAAATCATAATGTCTTGAGTTCAAAATCTGCAATTATTGAAGGCACATACTGTTCCAATGAGTTAAATCGACTTGTGTACTCAATTACCGCCATACTATCTTTTTGCACCAAGTCGAAAAATTGATTTTGTCTCTCCAATTGCAAAGTGTCAGGAAAGTAATGATTCAAGAATGCCTTCCTAAATACATCTCACGAAATTGGTTGTCCATCGCTTGAGTAGATAGGTTGTGCTCCTTTTCACCATTTTTGTGCATTTCCTACGAGAAAAGGAAGAATGACCTTTGACTTTACTTTACTCAGTACTTCTAGAATCTCGAAGTTTCTCTCTATTTCTTCTAACCATTTTTCAGCCTTCCCCGAATCAGCGCCTCCGTCAAACGTTGGCATGTTGGCTTTCTTTAAATGCTCATAATGGGATCTTGTTTCAGTTGAATTCCTTCAGAGCCGCTATTCTTGGGCTTGAAACATGCGTTGCTGCTCTTGCTGAATTTGTTGTTGTCCTTGTATTACTTGAGCAATCGCCATTAATGTCGTAGCAATGTCTGGATTCCTTGTAGGAGGAGCCATCCCTTGAGGTAGAGGTGCATTTAACGGTCCACTTTTGTTTCGTCCTCTTGCAGGTGCTTTCGTCCCCATGTAGTTAGAGATACATTCAAATCGTTTGTCCTGTGAGAATCTTTATCGGATGTCTCATCTTATCTTTTACTAGCTTCTTCCTTTCTTCCCACCATTGTTCACCTACATGGTAAAATTATTCCTTTTAACTCAGGCCCCCAAATCAAAACCTAATTCATACTTATATCTCAAAACTCATAAATTAATATCATAATTTATTGTATCAATACTCATAATTCAAATAATATAAGATGGATTCATATCTAACTATTCCTACATCCCAATAAGATCAAAACCTATTACTCTGATACCATTAAATATCACGCCCTGCGCTCGCAGGACGTGGCACGCCATACCATCAGAGTCGTAACCCAATAATACGAAGCCTTATATCAAAATTTAAATAACCAAATATATTTTCTTCCAAAATGACAACTAAATAATTTCATATTTAAATCTTCCACAAAGAAATTATATCAAAACCCATAAAACTAATTCTTACACTTGTCTCAATGAGTACAAAAAATCAATGGTAGAACTTAGAATAAATAAGATAATATAAGTTACTAAACAAAATCCTAAAATTCGACTTCGTACTATACGTTCAACACAGACTTTGTAGAAAGGGTTTTCGCACCACTGATCATCATTAAAATCTGAAAGGAAGAAATATTGAAGGGTGAGCCAACCACATGCTCAGTAAGTAGTAATGAATCACTTCTCCCAAATAAAGTTTATTATATGCATGTACATAATATACATACATGCACACTATATTAACAATCGCATTTATAAATAATAATAATAACAATAACAACAACAACAACAACTATTATCAAATATTTAATTTTAAATTATTCTTATAATATACTAAGAAGAATATAAACTTTTGTTTAAAAAACTCAATAAATCTCAAATTAATTTCAATAGATATAAGTTTTAAACATTTAAATATACTAATTAATTTCTTTTGCTCCAAAACTCAAACCAATTAATTTAACAAAATTAATATAAGTATACTTAGCAATTTCGTAAAAGCATGCAAAGATATCTTGGGTTACAAACCAAACCTCTTATACCTAATTAAATCACAAGATTTCAAATTATCCTCAATTCACAAAAATGTCAACCACTTAAAATACATCCAAGTAATTTTTATTATTTACTTTTAAAATTCAAATCAAATAAATACAATAAAATCCATAATATATATATATATATATATATATGTGTGTGTGTGTGTGTGTGTTATATATATAAAAAAAATCAGACTAAATGTAGCAACCCACTAAGCAAACAAAGATGCCCAACACGTGACACCCACCACTGACGTCAAAATCTTTTTTTCTTTTTTTTTAACCCAAAAATATTTTCCTCTCTTCCTTGATAATCCATTCATCAAACCAAAAATACATCCTTAAAAAAAAAAAAAAGTAGAAAATCTTCTCTTTTTTTTTCCTTTCCTTTTTTCTTAATAGAGAAAATACAAGAACTTAAGAAATAGTGCCTCCATACAATACAACAATAAACAACCATGAATACAAAATATATTGAAACATTCGTTCATACCAAATTCATACAATCATTACTTTCTTCTAACTGAATTAACTTATTCAGTTAGAAAAAATCTAAAAAGGTTTAACCCGACCTTAACGGTTCAAAAAGATTAAAATTTCGTCTTGCATTAATTCTAAAAAGACGAATTCAATCTTAACATTATTCCAAAAATGTTTAGCCCACCTTTGAGGCATCATATTCAAATAAACATAAACAGATTCATCATGTACCAAATTCATCAAATATATTCATATGGAACCATGTATCTATATAATACAAATACTGAAATGCATATCATACATTAATCAATCATTAAAACTTATATTTTGAAAAAATATCATACTTTATTCGTGATTTTTTAACAAAAAAATAACATTTTATTCCCATACAAGAAAATCGAAGAGATTCATTCCTACTTATCTCTTAATATCGACGTTTGAAAACTATAACAACATACGGTGTTTTTTCCTTCAAATCCTAGTTGAACTCTTTCCCTTCTTCTGTGTCTGTTGACGGCTATTGGAAAACAACGATGTTTTCCATAGATTTTTCTATTTAATAAATCGCAGGATTTCCCTAACTTTTAAATAATTTTAATCAAGTCCATACTTATTTAAAATATTAACTAAATAGAATTCTAATTCTCATTGTGTTAGGATTCAACATTTAATAAATTCTAAAATATCACCATAAATAAAAGATTTTCTAAAAATGCTGAGTTTTACACTACTCTCATAAGATTTCCTGAATCTGAGGTTGAATCTCTGAACTAATAAAGAGAATGGAAGGAGCATACCACTCCACAGTTGGAATTGGTGATCAGAAGCAGATAGAAACTTATGACTGAGTAAATAATCAATGCAAATCCCATTTCTTCAATATTGATTTCCTTGTTTGGTTTGCTAAATCATTTCGGACTTTCCTCAGAACAACCTAGGTAATTAGAAAGCCCCCAAAATAAGGGAGTTGTTCTTGTACTTTTCACTTTGTAGTTGGCTTTTCCTTTCCCATTTATTCTCGCAAGACTTGAGCTGCCAATGGCAAATTAGAAGAAACGAAAGAATGAAGACACGAGACACATGAAGCCCAGCGGGAAAAACATGAGTTTTCCAGTTTTATACCCGAGGCATCAACTTGGCAAATGGGACTTTCCCCGCCTTCTCCAGCCATGCGTACAGACCACTTTAACAGTGAAGAAACTGTCTTCCTCAAACGTGTTTTTGTTACACTTGGAGGATCATAGTCAAACTGAAAGCCAGTTCCATTTGCATTGTCCACCAAAAACAAATAGAGAGGTCAAAATGGCAATTCTTGTTTGTAATCACCAAGGAAGGGAATGTATCCAACGCTTCCATGGTTACCACCACAGCGTCCGGTGTTTATGCTTCTGCTTTTATTTTGTTTCCTGCCGTTATCTTTGATGCCTAAACAATTTTTTGGTTAGCTTTCTTAATTTCTGAAGCCGGAATCTGAAGACATGCCTTCAAATTTTGGTCTTACAATGAAAGAACGGTTATATGAAAGCGGGCGATCGATGTTACAACCATTCTTCACAAACATGTATTTCATTGCCTGTTCGAATCTACAGAAACTCATCTTCACTTTTACAGAAGATGTAAACTTGTCATAAATGGGAATTCTTGTTTCTTCAGGACCATAAATGGGAATTCCTCTTTCTTCAGGGCCTTTTTTTTTTTAACTTCCCCCTCTCTTAAATGGCTGAATTTTTTTAGCGAGAGCAGTTGAGTGCTGTAAGAGTATCAGTAATGAGGTATTCTGTGATGCGACGGTGAGCGGCCTCTGTAAAATGATTACCGTCCCATTGAATATATTGTGCTGGATTGGGACAAACGGGAACTCCCGTTGAACCACATGGCCGGTTTATGTCAAAGTTATAAAGCCCTCCAATCCCACAGCAAGCTTGTAATGGCGATGTTGAGCCGAAACCTACACCGTGTACAAGCAAACAACAAACTCATAGACCCAGTAAACCCTCTTACAATTACTTGTATATTTCTTCAAAGTTTTCCATCAAATTAAATGAATCATAAGGGTTGCAAGACCTTCTTACCAAGAACTGGTCCATTTTTAAAAATGAATTCAGAAGCATTGTAATAGTCAGCATAGAGTATGATCGCCTGAGGAAATTCAGCCCTGATAGAAGCCAAAGCTTGTTGGAGAAGATTGTTGTAGTATATTGAAAGATTATTCAAACTGCTCAAGCACCCGAGATCATCCTTGTCACCGTCCGGGATTGTATTCAAATTGAAGGGGAAGCAGCCATGGGGAAAGGTTCCCGGAATGATAAATTTTGTTCCACCTAACCGAATTATCTCCTGCAAAGCCCACTTCCTAACTGTAATATTCTTTGTATCTATTACACATGATGGCATACACTATTTGTAATGTGGCATAATTAACTTAAATGAGAATCACAGTTATAGATGTTACTCTTGTGGCATTGGCAATGGCTTCAGGTATGAACGGCACGTAATCCTGGATCTCTTGAATGGTTTTGTTCTGGAAAATTGCGTAGTCGATATCATTGCTTGCAATATCACCAATGATAAAAAGAGCATTCTTGAGCTTATTTGAACATTCTGGCAATGAAAATGTTAACAAGATATGTCATCTGGAATCAAATTGATCCAGCTAGGAATCAGTGTTTGCAAAAGGCTGATTACCAGTTGGCGTAGAACAAATGGAACCAAGGTATGTTCGAAACCAATTCAGCTGACCGCTTAGGGTAGTAACGAAATTTGGGACCTGAACACCCCTCGCTGCAAGGAAAGAAATATCCAGGGCCGTAGCTCCGCCAACAGCAAAATTGACACCATTTTTGAAGGAACCATTCTGTTGTAGATAAGGATTAAGCAATGGAAGGCCAAGACCCTTAGCTGCAATATTCAAGATTGAATATTATACAATGTCAGTGCAAGAAAATATATAAGAGCATATATAACACTGGCACCCCATGTTTTAGGCAAGAATCTCTCCTATAAATATAAATATAAAGATATGATTTTGAATTTCCATTTTTGCATGAACTAAATAAATTCTTTGCAAATCACAAATCAAACATATATACAAATGAGACCATTTTCTGGAAAAGAAAAGAAAGAGAACAGAAAATTGTATTGACTCAAATTAATTACTACCAATGAAGTCTGGTATTAAGCGACCATCAGACCATCGGCCAGTAGGCGTTCCCGGAAAACTTGCTCCATACGGGAGACTGGCAGCAGGAAGCGTTGGGCCTACAGGCTGTACACGGATCAAATTGCCGGTGTCGGATGTTGAATCACCTATCTGATATATAGAATCAACAGGGCATAATCCTTGGGTTGTCCCAGTAGTAAGAACAAAGAGAGAAAAAATCAAATGACAAAGCCATGCAAAACCCATGTTTGGCTTATCGATCTTTCTTGAATTCAATCAGATTTCAATATGTACGATGAGGGAGACTAGGGGCTGTAGGGAAGCGCCTCCTCACGCCTTCCGGCCGGATGTTACTGTGTATAGATGGGGCTAAAGAATTTCCACTTCCTCTCAATTGAATTTATGCCAGTAAAATCTCAAGGAATCTTCCTTGCATTTTTCTTTTTTTTTTAAGCCATGTAAGAATTTTGACGTGCCATTTTTCCCGGTCAATTAATTCGTATGCAAATATCCTACAGATCATTCTTGGTCCGTTATGGACGCAATTTGTCTCGTATGCCCACACTTCTCCTGGGGATGACTCCATAAATAGCTCAATGTCATTTAGGAGAACAGTCTTTCGTTTTAAAATATTTATTTATAATTTATTTATTTTATTTTAAAATAGATGTTTATGTACATATTTTTAAAATTAATAATTAATTTTTTTCATTTTATTCTTATTTATTTTAAGTCAATTATATAATTTTTCAAAACTCTTTTTTTTATTACTTTTTAAGAATTTTCACCAACCAATAGCTATGGTAATTTTAATATAAGTAGAATAAATACTTTATCTAAATTGTAGTATTATTTTTCAACACCCTTAATAGCTGTCGTGCTTCATGAACAAATATTTGAAACGGATGGAGTACTACCATATTATATTATATACTCACTCCATTCCAAATTATCAGTCGCATTTTTAATTTAGTTGTTGTCCTAAATTATCTGTCTCATTAGGAAATTAAGATTTAACATTTCAAATTTATCGTATTTAATAACACTCTATTTCTCAAACATTTTAAATAATTTCTTTCCCAACAAACTGATCTCATTTAAATAACAGGAGAAAGAGGCAATTTGGAGTACATTAAATTTTTTAAATTTGAATATAAATGAAAGTAAATATTTAATTAATTAAAAATTTTACTTATCTTAAAATCTGCGTAATCGATTAAATGAGACAAATAATTTAAAAATGGAGAGAGTATTGTTTTTGGTAAATACCTTGGAGAAGGGACAATTGCATCAAAGTCAAACTTCTTTCTAGTAACAATTAATTTACTAAGTTTTGAGTGTTGGTCGTGTTGGGTATCTCAGGCTCGTATCATATACGGCGCAACAGAAAATAAATGAGATACCATCCCAAGACCCGTATATGTGTGGAAAACAAGACAAAAATAGATCAAAGGTAACAACTTTTTACCTTTCTTTGATCGTCCGAAGAATAAAAATTTCTTCTTCAAGTCGAGGCGCGATCTAGCAATCCTCTTGTGCAAACTTCACGAGAGTTGAACGTCTAACCACTAAAATCACCGTGTGTGATTATCTCTAACAGTAATCCATACAGAGGATACACTTAAGCACGAAGTTTTCTGTGCTAGCAGAAACACTAAGTGGCGGCTAGGGTTGTTACACAAGAACAATTGAGAGAGAGAAAAGAGAGAAGGATTCCGTGTGTTGGGTTTTGGTGTCACGCTTTAGCTGGGATTTTGTGTGTTTCATCTATATGTTACACAAAAATCCCTTACCAAAACTGAGAATTCTAATCCTATTAGAATTCCCCAATTGTAATTGGAAAATCGAGTTCTCACAATTACAATTTAGACCATAAATTATAACTAATTATAATTTATCCATAACAACTTCTCTTTCTCTCATTAACCCCACTATATTATCAAATAATATCTTGAGTATATAATCCTCTATTGTGTGTGACCTATTAGGTTTTCCAGTTAATTGGTAGAGAATATGAATTAATCTAAACGTCTTTGAGATTAATAATCCATAATTAATTAGAATTAATCCTAGTAATTCTAATCAGAATTGCTTTATTAATTCATCAATTAATAAACTCATATTCCCAAATCATGAGCGATATCTAGCAACACATCATGACCAACTAAGAGTCCAGGAAGTCAAGTGGATTGACGTGAACCCTTCAATAACAAACTACAATGCAATTAACTCCTTTCACCATACAATATCTCATTCGGTTTGGAGTACGAAATTAGTGTCAACTCCTTCTAGAATTAATTCTGACCCGAATACAATAGTACTTGTACTAGGAACCCACTACTCTAGATATGTATCAATTGGAACTATTTCCAATACACATATGCCTTGGCCAAGGACTTCTCGAGTAGTAATTCCTACAAGTGGCCGTGAAATATTCGCTCATACTATTAGGAGTGGTGAATCTTTTATTGACCATCTTAACTACTTTCGTTTACCTCACAATGTACCCAATATTCAATCCATAGGCGGCCCTCGATCAAGCTCCAGAGATTAGAATCAAAGCACAATGCTCAGCAAACAAAGTACCTTGGAGATTTCAAGTCTAAGGATACTTGCACGCTTGCTATATTGAGATTATATCACTAGCACTAAATAGTTATCTATGTGATTATCTCATAGCTATGTCATCCAATGAACTTGTTTCATTAACAAGCATCCATATGTTAACTTTGAGTATCTCAATACTCACGGATATGAAAACCATCGCCTGATCAAATCAGGAAGTCTAACACATGCTAGTCTTAACGCATTAATGATGTCCTGTCTCATTAATACTATGACTAGGGACTATTTAAGTACTAACAGTATACAGTGTAGTAGGAATCTCATATCATGATCTCCTTAACACAGTGTTGTACTAGGGACTTTATTGAACAGTTATATTACTTAAAAGTAAATAAAAGAAACTGTAAGATAAATAATGCTTTTATTAAAATAAAATGTGTCATATGCAATGTACAAGTGATTGCCTCAAGGACACAACACTAACAGGTCGAAATGACAAGTATTGGATCTTTTCATATTATCGTTTCAAATTCAAACCTCCCCTAAAATATGAGTCTATGATATTTCGTGAATAAATGACAATTATCAAGAAATGGGAATCATTTGCATTAATTTTTTTTTTCTAATTAAGTTTAGAAGTTTTTTTCAACTCAATTGCAATTCAAGTTCACTAAAAGTTGACAAAAAGTTATCAATAAAATATTAAGGGGATTGATCACAGCTGCAATATTAAAGGAATTGACAGAGAACAGAGCATGCATACGGTGAGTGAAAATGGAGAAAATAAACATTAAACAGAGCATGGCAGCAGTATGGAGGCTTGAAAAACATATCTCTTGGAGCATTAAACCTTGAAGATTGAAGAAGAATGGTTTGAACTTGAAGAAACAGCTTCCTTCTCCTCCGTGAGATGAAGCTTCCGGTGCACTGTCCACATTTCTTTTTCACCTCCGGTGTAATGAATGTCAAGCTTTTCAATTCTCAGAATATTCCACAGCCTAATCCATTGTTGGTGAGCACAAAAAAGGACAGAGAAGATGATCCGTTTTTCTCCCGCAGCTTTTGGTTTTTTTTTCACCTCATGGCTTCTTCAGTTCACAGAATACAAAAGCCAGTTAAGAAGACCAAAAGCCAGAAAACCAACAGTCACATGAGAGGCCGAGAGCCAAGAGAAAATTTTTCTCTTTTCTTTTATTTTATTTTTCCATACAGAAAGCCAAAAGTCATGAAACTAAAAATAATTATTTTGATAAAAATAATATTCCCGAAATTTAATATCCGAATATTATTAACAAAATAAATTTTGGCTTCACCTTAAACTCTTTTGAACTGTGTCTGGAAAAATCCTATGGTCTAGGTTATTGGGCCAAAATAATATTTATTATTTTTCTTGGACCCGAAAAGCCCAAAATAATAAACATTAATTATTTTCTTTAAGATTAAATAAATAACCCAATAAATAATTAATGAACCCAAATGAATAAAAAATAATTAAACTTTAATTATTTATTTTTGGGATTAAATAAATAACCCAATAAATAATTAAGTATTAATTATTTTCCTCTAGTTCAAATCCCGGTTAATTTTTTAATTATTCAAATTGGACCTAGGCCCTGAATAATTAATTAACCAATTAAACTAGATAATAAATTTCTCTCCATTTATTTTATTCCAGTCTAATAATAAATTAGACTTCGTGAATAAAATAAAACTCTCTCAATTAAGATCATTTTCTCAACCCAAAAAATTAATTAGGACTTACGGGCTATTTTGATGACCAAAAAGACACATCGCATTGGCTACTAAAATGACCAAAATACCCCTACTATATAAATAGATATATTTTGCATTTTAAATATTTCCTAATGTCACCATAAGGAAATATTGACCCCAAGGACAATGCTGCATCAGCAAAGTCTTCGACCTACAGGTAAAATGACTAAAATACCCCTCTACACATCGCCGTACATTTAGAGAGGAAGAAGTGTACTAACACCCCTCTAAATGACATTTACCATCCTTAAACTTCTTGTCCAATGATCCACGATTTCTTGGAGTGTTTTCGCTTTCTAAGGGAGCTACCCTAAAGTAAACACCCAAGTCATATTTCCCAAGGCCCTGAATATTTAGATCATTCGGACAATAACAAGGGGCGATATAGTATAGAAATTATCTTGTACAAGTCTGTCTTAACTAACTAGTTACACATACCCAACATGTAAGTATATTGGCCCTACTATAGAACCTCAATTATAGCATATCAAAGTATATGCTTCCAACTTCATCAGACCACCAATTCATACTCAAGTCATAGAGTACTAGTCCACACTGTAGTGGTAGTAGTCTAGGTTTCTACAATATAGTACTTTTAGAAACCACTACTACAGGTCCTATTTTACGTATTCAAAATACGCTTATGTCATAAAGTGAGTGAACTACTCATTGACTAAAGGTAAGTCATTCCCCATTTGGAATTCATAACATAATAACCTAGACATGATGAGATTCTCATTCTCATCAATCGGTTAAGAACAAATGTTTATGTGTTTAAATAACCCATGATTCATACCTTACTGTGAAATACCTCCATTCACATGGATCACTTATTTAAACACAATGAGTCTTTTCCAAATGAAATTGTGCACAAAAAAGAAAATTAATTCACAAACGATTTCCGAAAATAAATTTTTTTATTAAAAATATTCGATATTTATATTAGAAACCTAGTCTAAGAAGGTATATTCTCAACAATCTCCCACTTGCACTCTAAGACTAGGTAAGTCCGTAGGTGTCCACCCCAATGGTGTCTAAGTGTCTTATGAAGACCCTCTCAGCCAAAAGCTTGGTGAGTGGATCTGCTAGATTGTTATCTGAGGCAATCTGTTCCACCACGACTTCTCGTCTCTAGATAAAATCCCGGACCAGGTGGTACTACCTCACTATATGCTTCCCCTCCTTGTGGTTCCAAGATTCCTTTGAGGTATTTAATAATATGCTTTACAACTTGCCAATGAACCTCCCCAGGGTTTGACTAATATTTGATAACTAAGCCTACAATAAAGTAGATATCTGGCCTAATACACAGCATGGCGTACATGAGACTTCCCACAACTGAAGCGTAGGGAATCCTACTCATTCAGTCATTTTCTTCTTGAGACTTAGGATAGTCCCTTGAAGAAAGTGACAATGTCTGCAAGGAATCAGAGTTCCCTTGCATGAGTCCATGCTGTACCTGGCTAACATCTTGTCAATGTATGTGACTTGGGATAATCCTAACATTCTCTACTTCCTATTTCTAAGAAATCTAATCCCGAGAATGTAGCTGGCTTCTCCCAAGTCCTTCATACTGAACTGACTAGATAGCCAAACCTTTGTAGATGATAATGACCCCACATCATTTCTAATGAGTAGAATGTCATCCACATACAAGACAAGAAAAACCACATTAAACTCCTCAAGTTTCTTGTACATGCACGGTTCATCCTCGTTTTGAATAAAACCGTAAGACTTCACAGTCTCATCAAAACGAATGTTCCATGCTCTCGATGCTTGCTTAAGTCCATAAATGTGTTGGATTGTATACCCTCTTAGACTAGATTTCTGATGTAAAATTGAATATTTTAATAAAAGAATTTATTTTCAGAATTTTTTTGTGAATTTACTTTTTGTTTGTGTATAATTTTTGTTTGAAACAGACTCATTATGTTTAAATAAGTGGTCCATGTGAATGGTGGTCTTTTACAGTAAGGTATGGATCACGGGTTATTTAATACATAAACATTTGTTCTTAACCTATTAATGAGACTGGGAATCTCATCATATTTAGGTTATTATGTTATGAATTTCAAATGGGGAATGGCTTACCTTTAGCCAGTGAGTAGTCCACTCACTTCATGACATAAGCGTATTTTGAATACGTAGGACATGACCTGTAGTAGTGGTTTCTAAAAGTACTATATGATAGAAACCTAGACTACTACTGCTACAACGTGGACTAGTACTCTACGACTTGAGTATGAGTTGGTAGTGTGGCGAAGCTGGAAGCATATAATTTGATTTGCTATAGTTGAGGTTCTATCGTAGGGCTAATATACTTGCATATTGGGTATGTGTGACTAGTTAGTTAAAACAGACTTATACAAGATAGTTTCTGCACTATATCGCCCCTTGTGGTTAGAGCCCTGGGAAACATGACTTGGATGTTTGCTTTAGGGTAGCTCCCTTGGAAAGCGGAAACACTCCAGGAAGTCGTGGATCATTGGACTAGAAGCCTAAGGATGGTAGATGTCATTTAGAGGGGTGTTAGTACACTTCTTCCTCTCTAAATGTACGGCAATGTGTAAAGGGGTATTTTAGTCATTTCACCTGTAGGTCGAAGACTTTGCTAATGCAACATTGTCCTTGGGGTCAATATTTTTTTATGGTGATATTAGGAAATATTTAAAATGTAAAATACAGCTGTTTATATGGAAGGGGTATTTTGATCATTTTAGCAGCCAAGGCGATGTGTCTTTTTGGTCCTCGGAATAACTCGTAAGTCCTAACTAATTTTGGGTTGAGGAATTGGTCTCAATTGAAGAGGATTTTATTTTATTTTATTTTATTCAGAAAGTCTAATTTATTATTGGATTGGAATAAAATAAATAAATAAATTAAAATAGGAGTTGAGAGAAATTTAATTATCTAGTTTAATTGGTTAATTAATTATTCAGGGCCTAGGTCCAGTATGAATAATTAAGAAATTAACCTGGGTTTAAACTATGAGAAATAATTAATGTTTAGTTATTTATTGGGTTATTTATATAGGCCCAAGAAATAAATAATTAAAGATTAATTGTTATGGTTCATTTGGGCTCATTAATTATTTATTGGGTTATTTATATAAGCCCATGAAATAAATAATTAATGTTTATTATTTTGGGCCTTTTGGGTCCAAGAAAATAATAAAATTTATTTTGGCCTAATAGCTTGGACCGTAAGGTTTTTTCCAAATACGGTTAAGAAGAGTTTAGGGTTAAGCCAAACTTATTCTCAGGATAACATCCGGGTGTTTTGAAATATGAAATCCCGGGGATATGTTTATTAGATAATGAGAGACCTATTTTTGGCTAACCAATAAACAAGTCTCTGGTAGAGGAAAACCCTAATCTCCCTAACCCACAAGCCTCACGCAGCTTTCTCTCTCTCTCAGACGTCTCACTCCTCTGTGTCTTCTTCTTGTTTCTTTGCTAATCAATAGCAAGAGAACCAAGGAGAATTGAGTCCGTTTCTCTTCACCATTAAGGCTTGCGGTTTTTTTCCTTCTCTGCTTTTTCCCGCCAGTGCATGCTCTCTGTTTTTTGTCCCTTCAAATGGACTTCTTAAGCTTGCAAACCATATGTTCTTGACCTTCAGCAATAAAGCCTTTCGGTTGGGACATATAGATGTCTTCACTAAGATGGCCATTCAAAAATGTCGTCTTGACATCCATTTATCATATCTCGTAGTCATAGTGACATGCGATGGCAAGAAGGATACGGATGGATTTAAGCATGGCCGCAGGAGAAAAGGTTTCCTCATAATCGATCCCTTTTTTTTCTGAGTATACCCTTTTTACCACAAGCCTAACTTTGAAGGTTTCTACCTTCCCATCTGCTCCCCTCTTTCTCTTGTACACCCACTTACACCCAATGGGTTTTATCCTTTTAGGTGAAGCTACAAGATCTCAAAACTGATTGAAGTACATGGACTCAATTTCGGCTTTCATTACTCCATGCCATAGATTTGCATCGGCATTAGCAATAGCCTCATCGTATCTAGTGGGGTCTTGTTCCTAACGGTCAGAGACCAGCTCAAAAGCTTCTCCATACCATCTATCCGGAACCCTAGACACTCTCCCACTATGACAAAGCACCATTTGTACAGGCTATTGAAGCTGTACCTCTTCATGTTCTACAATCGGGTCAAAAAAAGTTGCTTCCGAAAATAACTTTTCCTTGAGTTCCAACCTAGTTAAACCTTTCGTGGAAGTACTTTGATCATTCTCTAAGTATCTAGCATTGGTACTAACCAGTACTTTCTGCTCCTTAGGATGATAAAAGTAACAACCCTTTGTTCCTTTTTTATACCCAACAAAATAGCATAATTCTGATTTTAGTTCCAACTTGTCTCCCCTTAATTAGTACATAAGCTGGACAACCCCATATCCTGTGATGATTCAGACTTGGCTTACGTCCAGTCCACATCTCATAGGGAGTCTTAGGTACTAACTTGGAAGGCACCAAGTTCAGAATGTATGCCGCTGTTTCCAGGGCATATCCCTAAAAAGATACTAGAAAAGTAGCATGAGACATCATGCTTCTGACCATTTCTATCAATGTCCTGTTTCTTCTCTCAGCCACTCCGTTCTGTTGGGGTGTCCCCGGCGCAGAGAGTTGGGATACTATTTCAAGATATACCATGTAGTCCTTGAATTCACCTAGGAGGTACTCTCCACCACGATCCGATCATAAGGTCTTGATTAAATTACCTGTCTGATGCTCCACTTCAGCCTTAAACTCCTTGATTTTATCAAAAAGAGTCAGACTTGCGTCTCATCAGGTAAATATAACCAAACCTTGTACAATCATCCGTGAAAGTGATGAAGTACTCAAAACCTCCTCTAGCTGGTATAGACAATGGACCACACACATCAGTGTGAACAAGACTCAGTACCTCCTTGGCTTTATCCGCCTTTGGGATAAAAGACCTTTTGGTCATCTTTTCCATCAGGCAGGATTCACACCAAGGTCAATTTTCCAATCTCAATGTGCCTAAAGGCCCATCATGGATTAGCCTCTAAATCCGGGTTGAGTTGATGTGACCCAACCTCAGATGCCAAAGATATGAGTCATTGACATTGGTCTTTCTCTTCTTAGTTAAAGGTTCAGATTAAGCGTTATTTGATTGATGATTAATATAGTTTAAATAGAATAGATTTCCATACATGTGCCCAGTACATAATATTTCTCCATCTTTACTGATAGAAATATCAGAATGGAAAGATACAGAATATCCTTGATTTATTAGTTTCGCAACTGAAATCAAATTCTGACGAAAACTAGGTACATATAAAATATCTATTAAAACCACTTTTTTATTACAATAAAAAATAAGATCCAGCTTTCCCACTATAAGGGCCCAGACTTGTGCTCCATTGCCCACGCGTAATCCATGTTAGCCCTTCTTGAGTCTTCTTATCTTTCTAAACCCCTGCAAGGAGTTACAGATATGATCAGTGGCTCCTGAATCAACAATCCAAGTGGAAGTTGATCCAACCATTGATATAGACTCTAGATAGAAAACATTACCTGTGGAGTTTTTCTTGGCTTGAAGATCTGGATACTCCTTTTTCTAGTGTTCCTTCTTACCACATTTGAAGCACATGCCCTTTGGTTTGTCTTTGGGTTGGGTCTTGGGTTGGCTGCTGCATTTCCCTTCTTCCTTTTGAACTTTCTGAGCTTGGACTCAGTTTTTGAGGAAGAAGCTTTAACAATCATGACATTCTCTACCATCTGGAGTTCCCTCATCAACTCAGTCAAACTTATGTTTAATTCGTTCATATTGTAGTTTAATTTGAACTGAGTAAAGGAATCCGGTAGAGACTCGAGAACTATATCCACATGGCTCTCGGGGTCAATGATAACCCCTAAGATTTCTGCCTCCTCAAAAGCAGCAATCATCTTGAGCATATGCTCCCTAATTGATGCTCCATCAGCTATCTTAGTGTTTATTATAATTTGAAGAGCCTCCTGCCTTGTGAGCCGGCTCTTATCCGCAAACATAGTGACCAATGAATGACTAATGTCATATGTAGAAGCCATGTGCTCGTGTTTAGATTGAAGCGCATTAGACATGGATGCTAGCATATACCAACGTGCCATTTCATTAGCCTTCTTACATGCCTCCTCAGCCTCTCGCTCTTCGTCGGTAGAACCTTCTCCAATTTCAGGACAGGTCTCATAAAGGACATACTTATACTCCTCGACTGTGAGTATTATGTCCAGATTCCTCTTCCAATCCACATAATTTGGTCCCGTCAACTTATTCTCACGGAGAATAATGGCCAAAGAACTAAAAGAACTTTCCACCATTTCTGAAAAATCGAAAAATAAAAGAAATGATTTAGTTTGTGAAAATAAATTTGTGCACCGAAAATAATTTAGCTCTTAGGAAAACTGACATAGCTTCTTTGGAAGATTAACAGTTCCCTAAGCTAAATGTATCAATCACCACAAATTAATTTCCCTTCTAGGTAATGATCTAGAGGATAACTCCATCGTGGGATGGCCGTTTCCTCTCATTTTTTATGGACATTCCTCGCACTATAACATCCAACGTGGGCTGGCCGATTATAGTACGTGTCCCAGGTTATTAATTACATCATTCCATTAGATCTAAATCCTTGTGGTATCCCCATCCTATACGGGTTTACTCCCAGGGTGATGTGAGGGGACCCACGATCTCTAATGAGGATCGTGATGGAAGTCGTGGGACCGTTAGAATCCCTCTTCCACTTAATCTTTTAAAATAAAAATTTTCTGGAAAAATATCCTTTTGAAATTTCCATTAAGATTTTCCTTAACTCAAAAATAAAATATACAAGTCTATCAAAATCTCTATGTCAATGATTATATCATTTGAGAGATTTTTCCATGGACTAATTTTATTTAAGTTAAAACTTAACGATTTCAAAAAAAATTTCAATTAAAACTTTCTCGAGACTTTGGTCTCAATTTTATTTAACAAAACAATTTTTCTTGTGCAAAATAAAATAAAATGGCTTTCTATTTTAACTTACAAAAATGTCTAAATCCAATATATTTTCTATGTCAAGGATTATATCCTTTGAGAAAATATCAAAGGATTAATTTTTGTTCAAGTTAAAATAACCATTTAATTTTTTTTAAAGGAAAATGTTTTCCTTGTATAAATATTCTCAAAGACTTTGGTCATTGAGAAACCACGCACATAGGTACACAAAATAAATAGCATGCCAGAAAATAGTAAACGTTTTCATATTTTTCTATTTTAAACCTAAGTGCTCAAATAATAGAATTAAATACATTAATGAATTAATGAATTAATTATCTTGTTTAATCCTAAAATCCTTTACTAGTATTTTTCATGCAAATATATTCCAAGAATATAAACTATTACAAAAATATTAACTTTGCCTGGTATAAGACCCAAAACGAAAAAGAAAAAAAATAAAAAATTTGACTGACGGTCCACGTGCACTGGATGCATCGAATCCGCACCCATTTGGCATGTAATCTACCGCGGCCGCGGTGCACCAACTGCACCGGATCATCAGCTGCCTCAACCCGCCAAGCTGACCCGTCCACTCGAGAACCCGCGCCCACGCCTGCTTCCTCTTTGCGCTCGACCCGTGCGTCCGCTCGGTTTTCCGCTCCACGACCCGCGCTTCAACTGCAATTCAAATGGAATTGCAAATTTGAATGGTTCGATTTCTTTAAAATTGGCTCGGCTCCAAGGCAGAAAGCCGGATGGCTCCTCTCACAAAACAGCAACGGCTCGGCTTCAAGGTGCGGCTTGGCTCGGCGGCTTATGAATAGTATCTTTCTTCTCCGAGAGTTTTCTTCTGCATTTCTTCACGCATTGTTTCCTTTGGCTTCTTTGGATACTTTTCATTACAAAAACTCTTCCAAACCAAAACACAACCGCCTATACCCTCTCAAAAATGGGTTTACACGATCAAATCCACTAAACCAAAAATTTACAGAAGGCTCTGCGAAGCTTACAGAAAGCACATCTCATACCATAAATAGTGAAGAATCACATGTTTAAGCTCCAAACGATGTTCTTCTCCATTTTTATTAACTAACATGCTCCCTAAGTCAATCAAATTCATGCCATGATACCACTTGAAGGAATTGACAGAGAACAGAGCATGCATACAGTGAATGAAAATGGAGAAAATAAACATTAAACAGAGCATGACAGTAGCATGGAGGCTTGAAAAACAAACCTCTCGGAGCCTTAAACCTTGAAGATTGAAGAATAATGGTTTGAACCTGAAGAAACAGCTTCTTTCTCCTCCATGAGATGAAGCTTCCGGTGCACTGTCCACATTTCTTTTTCACCTCCAGTGTAATGAATGCCAAGCTTCTCAGTTCTCAGAATATTCTACAGCCTAATCTATTGTTGGTGAGCACAGAAAAGGATAGAGAAGATGATCCGTTTTTCTCCCACCACTCTTTGGTTTTTTTTCACCTCATGGCTTCTTCAGTTCACAGAATACAAAAGCCAGTGAAGAAGACCAAAAGCCAGAAAACCAACAGTCACACGAGAGGCCGAGAGCCAAGAGAAATTTTTTTTCTCTTTTCTTTTATTTTATTTTTCCACACAGAAAGCTAAAAGTCATGAAACCAAAAATAATTATTTTGATAAAAATAATATTTCTGAAATTTAATATCCGAATATTATTAACAAAATAAATTTTGGATTCACCTTAAACTCTTTTGAACTGTATCCGAAAAAATCCTATGGTCTAGGCTATTGAGCCAAAATAATATTTATTATTTTTCTTGGACCCGAAAAGTCCAAAATAATAAACATTAATTATTTTCTTTGAGATTAAATAAATAATCCAATAAATAATTAATGAACCCAAATGAATAAAAAATAATTAAACTTTAATTATTTATTTCTTGGGATTAAATAAATAACCCAATAAATAATTAAATATTAATTATTTTCCTCTAGTTCAAGTCCCGGTTAATTTTCTAATTATTCAAATTGGACTTAGGCCCTGAATAATTAATTAACCAATTAAACCAGATAATAAATTTCTCTCCATTTATTTTATTTCAGTCTAATAATAAATTTGTTGGATTGTATACCCTCTTAGACTAGGTTTCTGATGTAAAATCAAATATTTTAATAAAATAATTTATTTTCAGAATTTGTTTGTGAATTTACTTTTTTGTTTGTGCACAATTTTCGTTTGGAACAGACCCATCGTGTTTAAATAAGTGATCCACGTGAATGGTGGTTTTTCACAGTAAGGTATGGATCACGGGTTATTTAACACATAAACATTTGTTCTTAACCTATTGATGAGACTGGGAACCTCATCATGTTTAGGTTATTATGTTATGAATTCCAAATGGGGAATGGCTTACCTTTAGCCAGTGAGTAGTCCACTCACTTCATGACATAAGTGTATTTTGAATACGTAGGACATGACCTGTAGTAGTGGTTTCTAAAAGTACTATATGATAAAAACCTAGACTACTACTGCTACAGCGTGGACTAGTACTCTACGACTTGAGTATGAGTTGGTAGTCTGGCGAAGCTGGAAGCATATACTTTGATTTGCTATAGTTGAGGTTCTATCGTAGGGCCAATATACTTACATATTGGGTATGTGTGACTAGTTAGTTAAAACAGATTTATACAAGATAGTTTCTGCACTATATCGCCCCTTGTGGTTGTCCGGATGGTCTAAAATGTCCAGAGCCCTGGGAAACATGCCTTGGATGTTTGCTTTAGGGTAGCTCCCTTGGAAAGCGGAAACACTCCAGGAAGTCGTGGATTATTGGACTAGAAGCCTAAGGATGGTAGATGTCATTTAGAGGGGTGTTAGTACACTTCTTCCTCTCTAAATGTACGGCAATGTGTAGAATGGTATTTTAGTCATTTCACCTGTAGGTCGAAGACTTTGCTAATGCAACATTGTCCTTGGGGTCAATATTTTCTTATGGTGATATTAGGAAATATTTAAAATGCAAAATACAGCTGTTTATATGGCAGGGGTATTTTGATCATTTTAGTAGCCAAGGCGATGTGTCTTTTTGGTCCTCGGAATAGCCCGTAAGTCCTAACTAATTTTGGGTTGAGGAATTAGTCTCAATTGAAGAGGATTTTATTTTATTTTATTTTATTCAGAAAGTCTAATTTATTATTGGATTGGAATAAAATAAATAAATAAATTAAAATAGGAGTTGAGAGAAATTTATTTATCTAGTTTAATTGGTTAATTAATTATTCAGGGCCTAGGTCCAGTATAAATAATTAAGAAATTAACCTGGGCTTAAACTAGGGAAAATAATTAATGTTTAGTTATTTATTAGGTTATTTATATAGGCCAAAGAAATAAATAATTAAAGATTAATTGTTATGGATCATTTGGGCTCATTAATTATTTATTGGGTTGTTTATATAAGCCCAGGAAATAAATAATCAATGTTTATTATTTTGGGCTTTTTGGGTCCAAGAAAAATAATAAATATTATTCTGGCCCAATAGCTTGGACCTTAGGATTTTTTCCAGATACGGTTAAGAAGAGTTTAGGGTTAGGCAAAACTTATTCTCAGGATAACATCCGGGTGTTTTGAAATCTCGGGGATATGTTTATCAGATAATGAGAGACTCAGTTTTTTGGCTAACTAATAAACAAGTATCTGGGAAAAGAAAACCCTAATCCTCCTAAGCAAAAGAAAGACTCACGTCTCCTCTCTCTCTACTCTCTCACGTCTCCATCTTCTGGTTTTCTCCTTAGGACTTTGCTAACCAATAGCAAGAGAACCAAGGAGATTTGAGACCATTCTTTTTCTCTGTTGTGTTCACCGACTAGAGTATAGGCAGAGGAATATTTCGAGAGTTGGAAAGTTTGGCGTTAATGCAAACAAGGCGAAGTAGAAGGCTAGCGGGTGTTCAACCGGAAGCTTCTTCAAGTGGGCAAAGCGAGGCGATTCCAATCGTTCAATCCGCTCTTACTCAACCTAGAAGGGTTAACGAGCACAAATGTATGATCTTCACGCTTCCGTATAGCCTTTAAGGCTTGGTTTTGTTTTTCTCTGTGAAATTTTTAACGTATAGTGCATGCTCTCTGTTTTCGGTTCCCTCAAAATTAGACTTCCTGAATAAAATAAAACTCTTTCAACTGAGATCATTTTCTCAACCCAAAAAATTAATTAGGACTTACGGGCTATTTCGAGGTCCAAAAAGACACATCGCCTTGGCTACTAAAATGACCAAAATACTCCTACTATATAAATAGATGTATTTTGCATTTTAAATATTTTCTAATATCACCATAAGGAAATATTGACCCCAAGGACAATGTTGCATCAGCAAAGTCTTCGACCTATAGGTAAAATAACTAAAATACCCCTCTACACATCGCCATACATTTAGAGAGGAAGAAGTGTACTAACACCCATCTAAATGACATCTACCATCCTTAGGCTTCTTGTCTAATGATCCACGACTTCTTGGAGTGTTTCCACTTTCCAAGTGAGCTACCCTAAAACAAACATCCAAGTTATGTTTTCCAGGGCCCTGGATATTTAGATCATTCGGACAACCACAAGGGATGATATAGTGTTGAAACTATTTTGTACAAGTCTGTCTTAACTAACTAGTTACACATACCCAACATGCAAGTATATTGGCCCTACTATAGAACCTCAACTATAGCATATCAAAGTATATATGCTTCCAGCTTCGTTAGACCACCAACTCATACTCAAATCATAGAGTACTAGTCCACGTTGTAGCGGTAGTAGTCTAGGTTTCTATCATCTAGTACTTTTAGAAACCACTACTACAGGTCATGTCCTACGTATTCGAAATACGCTTATGTCATGAAGTGAGTGGACTACTCACTGGCTAAAGGTAAGCCATTCCCCATTTGGAATTCATAACATAATAACCTAAACATGATGAGATTCCCAGTCTCATCAATAGGTTAAGAATAAATGTTTATGTGTTAAATAACCCATGATCCATACCTTACTGTGAAAGACCACCATTCACATGAACCACTTATTTAAATACAATGGGTCTGTTCCAAACGAAAATTGTACACAAAAAAGAAAATTAATTCACAAATGATTTTCGCAAATAAATTCTTTTATTAAAAATATTCGATATTTATATCAGAAATCTAATCTAAGATGGCATATTCCCAACAAATATCATTTCCAATGCAGAATTTCAATACTTCGTTCTGCAAGAAGGCCGGCTATAAGCAAGAATATTTTCCACTATACATTAACATAGAAGGCTATAATAACCAAGAAAGGTTCCTGACATATATTTAATTAATGCTTTTTTTTTCCTCGCTCCTATATAACTTGTGCAGCCATGCAAAATTTGTAACACCATACCTTTTTACTTTCGGTTGGCTATTATCTGTAATGGGATGAGAATTTATATCAATGGTTAGAACAAAAGTTGATCGGTGTATTGAGACGAATACTTTGGTGAAATAAAATTTTGTCGGGACCTAAATGTAATTATTGAATTTGTTCTACTCATACCCTAAATTTTTGGAAGGCTATTAAGATTAAAAAAATAAGAATTTTAGGGTACTCTAGAAAGATAAATTGATCAGTGCAATGTGACGCATGTTTTGGTGCGAATTGTGCTACTCAGGGTATCGGGGGCATTTTTATCATTTTGACCGTACTCATGACTTTGACCATGAATTTGACCAAGTAGAGAGGAAATTGAATAATTTAATGTTACCAATGAATTCAGTGGAATTTTTGGAGATGAATAGTGAAATAAAATATTTTTCCGTTATGGACTCGATTTTAGTCATTTCTGAAGAAAATAGAGAATTGTGGTTAAAAATGAACGTGTGGCATTGTGTGAATGGTGGATGAAAGCAAGTGTTAAACTACCATTGGGGGAGTAAATTAGTTGTGGGATTATTAAATTACAAAAGCTTATTGAATAAGCTTAAAAATTATCTATTTAAATTAAATCCACCAATATATATATATATATATATATATATATATATATATTATTACTACTCTATTATTATAGAATATATAGATAGCATTATTATTATTATTATTATTATTATTATTATTATTATTATTATTATTATTATTATTATTATTATTATTAAATTAGTTGTGGGATTATTAAATTACAAAAGCTTATTGAATAAGCTTAAAAATTATCCATTTAAATTAAATCCACCAATATATATATATATATATATATATATTATTACTACTCTATTATTATAGAATATATAGATAGCATTATTATTATTATTATTATTATTATTATTATTATTATTATTATTATTATTATTATTATTATTATTATTATTATTATTATTATTATTATTATTATTATTATTATATAAAGCTTCCTATATAAGCTTTTACACAAGCTTATTACACAAGTTTCCTACAATGCTTCTCAAATAAGCTTTTCCTTTTATAATTTTACAAAGCTTCCTATGTAAGTTTTCATATAAGCTTCTTACATAAGCTTTTACTTTCTACAAAGCTTCCTTCATAAGTTTTCATACAAGCTTCTTAGATAAGCTTTTACAAAGCTTCCACCATAAGCTTTCTTCTTAGCTTCCTATGCAAGCCTTCTAACGCCTATAAATAGGGGAGAAGGGAGGAGAACAAGACTTGGAGCAAGAAGAGAGAGAGAAGGACGAAAATGAGAGGGAGAAATAGGGGGAGAGAAGGAAATGAAGGAAAAGAAAGGGAAAGAGAAGAGAAAGGAAAAAGAAAAAAGAGAAGAGAGAGGGAGAAAATTCGAAAATATAGAGGAGAGAGAGAGAGAGAGAAGGAAAAACAAGAAGATGCTTGGCAATTTCGCTTCCAAACGTAGCAAAGAAAAGGTAAGGATCTACCTTACTTGAAGTAAAATTATTATATAAAGCATGGAGATCATTTTGGTATACGTATTATGAGAGGTTATGTATAAATTATGGAAACTAGCTAGGTGAAGTTGTGTGAAAACTGTTCTTGTGTACGTGTACATGTGTTGGATGGGATGGCATCTTATTAGCTGTGTTTGTGTGATGTTTGATGGAGATTTGGAAGTGTTTTAGAGACCTAACTATGGCTGCATGTTGTTCTTGAATTAGGAAAAAGAAATGAAGTTGGAAATAAGATAACTGTTAAGAAACTTTCAAGGATATATGTTATGATTGAGGCGTTGGTTTTCTTGATTGTACTATGGTAAAATTTTCTGTTTTATGTATGACTAGAAATCTGAAAATTCAGAATTAAAGATGATTTGAAGGAGGATTGAATGAATTAATAGTTCCAAAGTGCTAAAAGCTAAAAGAAAACAAAGGAAAGTATGAATAGTGAAACTAAGGCAAGCTGTTTTTGCCCAATATCATGGTACTGGAACTAGAAATCTAAAAACAGCCTATACTGAATTTAAGTTAAGAGTCTTACAGTCATTTTGGTATATCATGTAGCCAAATCGGAGTTATAAATTGAAAGTTATGTACAAAACAAAATGGTGTGTCAAACTAATAAAATTTCAAAGAGTAGTCCGAAAATGAATGGACTTAAGGGTGATTAATTGTGTGATTTTGGATAAAATAATTGGGGAAACATGAAGTGAATCCCTTGTTTATGAAGGAAGGAAGGATGTGGAAAAAGGAAAACGAAAGAATTGATCAAACGATGGAAAAACGATGCGAACGAAAGTTAAACTTTTTCCTTGACTGTTAGCTAACTATCGACCTCGTCGGCCCCCGTCGGCTAAACGACAGTTGAACGTCGATTAACCGTCGGCCGAACGTCGGCTACTCGTCGACTATTTTTCGGCCAAACACGAATTGACCCGAAAACGATGTTTAGTGTAGGTTTAGTGACAAACGGCCAACGAAATGTCGAAAACGGTAGGAACGGAGGTTAAACGGCTATGAACGAAAGAGTTGCGTAGGACATGAGGTAAGTCCTTTTAAAACTCTTTCTAAAGTTAGTGTACTTTGTTTTTCCATAAAATACTATATTATATACCATTTGGGACATTTTACGGAAATATGTTTGGAAATATTGAATTTAATTATCTTTTGAAATTAGAATTTTGGATTTCTTTAAATGAGTTCCTTTTTAGAATCGGGTATTTGGAAAATGTTCCAAATATCCTTATTGGAATATTTTATGAAATCTTTTGGAACTCGGGTATTCAGTAAATGACCGAAATATCCTTATTGGAACTCTTGTGAATATTTTTCAAATTAGGTAAGGGTAAAATGACTCGAATACCCTCGGAAAGTCTTTTGGAATCAGGTTATCGGTAAAATGACCTGAATACCATTGGAAATGACTTTTGTGATCAAGTACGGGGAAAATGACCCAGTTACTCTTGGAAACACATTTTGATGTATGAATAGAACCTTTTATCTGGTTTCAACATGATTTTGAAAATTGTTGTTTTGCCCCAAAAATATTTTGATTTAAAAATTCTGTGGGAACATATAACCCTCTGGCCTGATCAGTCAGACGGGGTTAGTATTGTTGACGTTGAGTACTCAGCAAGGACTTTGATCTTTGTACTAGCTCATGTTAGAGATAGACGACCCCAAGTAACCCGATCAGTTTTGGGAATTGTCTTACTCCAAACAGGGCAATAGGACATTGAGATGAGCCGTCTTGGCTAGCCGTTTTAAGTCCGGAAATTGCCTATTGATTATGATGGTGGATTGTTCATAAGATGCCGAGCAGAGACACTCGGCGTGTTCAATCCCTTGCCACCTCGATGGTGATTAACATTAGGATTAGGACCCCTGGCTTATGGTGGCAAGTAAAAGATCCTTAAGTGCTAGGTGAGCTATACATTTTTAAGCTCACCGTTCCAGCATGACACGGGTGACGTATTGTAAGGCACAGTCCCTGGCACAAGAAACCGTGTAGCCGAAGGCAAGGATTGCGGGACTTGC
Organism: Voacanga thouarsii; assembly: GCA_026120185.1. Lineage (NCBI taxonomy): Eukaryota > Viridiplantae > Streptophyta > Magnoliopsida > Gentianales > Apocynaceae > Voacanga > Voacanga thouarsii. The sequence goes on along the minus strand of JANUWF010001287.1, from coordinate 1,826,620 downwards.
ATATAAGCCGACCTTCTGTTGGAGAAGTGCCTATAAGTTGAAAACTGGGGCAATAATTTAAAAATTGAAATACAGTTTTTTAAAAATGATTGAGTTCTGAATACACTCTTTATTAAAGAGTTTTAGATTCATTTCTAATGAACAAATGATATGTTATTTCATAAAATTTTTGTGTACTTTGCCTCTTTGATAAAACACTAGCACACACGGAACTCACTGGGTGATTTTTCACTCACACGTGTCTTTTATCTTACCATTTTGTAGGATTCGGAGTTGAAAGGACCTACAGATAGAGGACGATACCACAGTGACAGCAGAATAGGTCCGGACATTTCCCTTTTGGATAATACTTTGTTGGATTTTTCGTTATAAAGACCCCTTGTTTGGGTAACTGGACGGGGCGACACCCGATGTTGATTTGCTTCCGCTATTACCTTTAGCATGGGTGTTACAAAACTTGTCTTCATCGGATGTGTTTTTGTTACACTTTAAGAGGATTATAGGAAAACTGGAGCACAAGTTCTACTTGCTCTACCCATGTGAGCTCCGACCCAACTTATCATTGGGCCTTTCTTTTTATGGATGTGAGGGTGGGTTTAGCCCATGTGTCTAGAGGTTGTTTTAGTAAAAGAGATAATTTTGGGCTTATTTTATAATTAGATTTATAAGAGGGTCATTAGTCTAATAAGAAAGATCAATTTCGATTGAGGTTTAACGTACGTTATTTCTGGCATATAAGAACACTCTTGCAGAGACAGCTTTGAAGATAGGGGAAATCAACAAGAGAAAAGAGTCCAGTGAAGAGATTATGCCGGATGTTTTAAATTTAGGTAAGTCTTTCGATATTCGTACTTTGGATTGGGTTAATTTTCGTTTAGGGATTGATTATTGATGAATTGGGCGTAAGGGTTTGATTTAGGGATTAACTAGAAGGTTGGCAATTGATTGTGTTTTTGGGTTCTTGTACGCAGTTAGATACACTGATTGTGGATTGGTTTGGTCTCTGAATTGGCTGGTAAGGGATTTATGATTTTTTTGCATTTTCTGACTTTCTAATTTTCAAATCTCAAATTATGAACCTTTTTGCCAATAAATGTTATTTTCGTATTACTAATATGGATTGAGCATGATGTATGTTTAATGCTTTAAGTATTGTGATTGTGTGGATGAAATTGTGCAAAGTGAATGCTGTTTTGAGTCAATATTGTATTATGGAATTGATTGATACTTGAGTTGATTTTGAGGAAATTCCTAATCTCTGTTATAAGACCCTTGGTTAGGGGGATACAATATCTAGTTTTCAGTTATAAGGCCCTTACTAGGGGGATACAGTACTTAGTTTCAATTCAGACCATTCTCCTAATGGAATGTAATAGTTAGGAGCTAATCTCAATAAATCAAAACATTGGACTTAAGCATGTCTCAGATTTTGTAATATGTTATGATTCAGCTATAGTTTGGGTGTGTGAACTCAGTTATGTTTTGCTAAAAATTAGTGGTTGGTTGTGTTTTCCTTTCCTGTTCTCCGTTGGGGGTATGGTGAACCTTATAAAACCTAAAAACTGGCCAAACTATACTTGTTTCACTCTACATTTTCAGACCTGTTTCGCCATTCCCGAGAGGAGCCAGTGCCGGCTCTAGCACCTGTACCCGGAGGCTTCGCACGACCCGCGCACCCGGCGCTGTCCGTGATTCCCCCACCCGACACCGACCCCTATTTGATTTAATTCTCGTGCTGGTCCTCTTCTGTTGAAGAGAGGATCTTTAAATAGCACCAGTTCAATATTTTCCCCTGTTATGTTTGTCATTATTTTCATTGAATAAATAGCACCAGTTCGATATTCAGGTGTCAGTTATGTCTCATTCTATTCAGTATTGGATAACGCTAAAAATTCGTTGTTCCTCATTTCCTCCCTCTTGTTTCCTTATTGAGTTTTCCGAGATCTTCATATGGTGTGGCCAACCAACCAAGAAGATATTCTAAAATCCCATGAGTTGTGTTCTACTCCAACTTCTAAGTTGTTTGATCAAACGTTTTATAAATGTATATGTAGCATGCTCAATCCCAGAAAGGCCATATTTTCCTTACTGAGCTAGTGAGCTCACCCATTTTTTTTATTACTATTTTTGCAGGACATCAGTTAGAAGAAGAAGAGTTAAACGAGTGATTTGAAAAAGACTTGGTGTAATAATTATTTGAAGGTTTCTGAACCTTCCTCTCTATTTACAGCTTTTAGACCGATAGAATGATGGTAGATTTTGTTAATGTTAAAGTTAGAACTTTTCTTGAATTATATCGTGATTGAATTTGAGGAATTTGTATTTTTGAAGTCAATTATATTTTGGATGAATTAAAGAATTTTTGAAGCTATACGTTGTGTTCTGTTATGAGTTCGATACTCTATTTTTATGGTGCTGCTAGGTCATCCCCAAACTCGGGACGTGACAATCCACCTAAAACATAAAGAAGCCAAAATGGCAATTCTTGTTTGTGATGAGGGAGTAATCCAATGCTTTCACGATAACTATCGCCAGGTCCAGTGTTTATGCCTATGTTTTTATTTCGTTTCACAATGTTATCTCTGATGCAAAAACTTATAAATTCTGAATTCCTACCATCAAATTTTAGCTTTGTAATGAAAGAACAGCCCCATGAAATTAAATGATGTTACCATCACTATTAATGCCATGTACAAGGCACAAAGACTTAGTCATAGTGCCAGTTAGAATCCATAGATATTCATCTTTATTAATGTTATGGAGGTAGAAACATATCACAGAAGAGCACACCTGAAGAATTTCTTTCTTTCAATTTATTAGTTATTACTTGGTTATTTTCTTTCTTCAGGGATTTATTTCCCTTTACCTCTCTCTGTAACTGCTGAATATTTTTTAGCGAGAGCATTTGAGTGCTGTGAGAAGGTCAGGAATGAGGTATTCTGAGATGCGACGGTGAGCGGCCTGTGTAAAATGATCACCGTCCCATTGAATATATTGTGCTGGACTGGGGCAAACGGGCACTCCTGTTGATCCACATGGCCGGTTTATATCGAAGTTATAACGTCCTCCGATCCCACAGCAAGCTGTTAACAGCGACTTTGAGCTGAAACCTACACCACGTACAAGCAAATAGCAAACTCATTTATGAAACCGTCTTAGAATTGCTTGTATGTTTCTTCAAATTACATGAATCTTAAAGTTATCGGCAACAACTGGACTACGTCCCATCCTTTTCCCCGCTTCTTGTTTTCCTCCCCTCCCCTTCTAAAAAATGAATCTTAAAGTTTGCAAAAGCTTCTTACCAAGAAGAGGTCCATTTTGAAGAATGAACTCAAAAGCCTTGAAATAGTCAGCATAAACTATGGCTGCATGAGGAAAGTCGGTCCTGAGAGAAGCCAAAGCTTGTTGGAGGAGATTGTTGAAGTATATAGAAAGATTATTCAAACTTTTTAAGCATCCTAGCTCATCCTTCTCGCCGTCCGGGTATACATTCAAATTGAGGGGAAGGCAGCCGAGGGGAAAAGTTCCCGGAACCAGGAATCGTGTTCCGCCTAGCCGAATTATCGCCTGCATCAATAATCTCGGTTCCTAACTGTAATCTTTATATCTATAAAGTCACTTGACCTAACAGAAACTAGATGGCAATATGACAGACTGCATTAAAAAGTGAGAATCACGATGGATATTACTCGTATAGCATTGGCAACGGCTTGAGGTATGTGTGGTACGAAAGCCCGGATCTCTTGGATGGTCTTGTTCTGGCTAATCGCATAGTCGATATCATTATTTCCAATATCACCAACGATAAAGAGAGATTTCTTGAGCTTTTTTGAACGTTCTGGCAATGAAAATGTAAGCCAGACATGTCATCTGGAAATCAAATTGACCCAGCTTGAGATCAGTGTTTACAAAAAGCTAATTACCAGTTGGCGTAGAAAAAATGGAACGAAGGTACTTTCGAAACCAATTCAGCTGACCGCTTAGGGGAGTAGTAATATTTGGGACTTGAACACCCCTTGCTGCAAGGAAAGAAATATCCAGCGCGGTAGCACCGGCGACAGCAAAATCGACTCCATTTTTGAAGGAAGCATTCTGTTGTAGATAAGGATTAAGCAATGGAAGGCCAAGATACATAGCTGCAATCCTCAAGAATCAAGATGAGTATTATATACTACTGCGTCAGTGCATGAAAACAAAACAATAACACTAGCACCAAACTATGATATTATGTGGGAAAAAAAGAATGAGCAAAGAAATTGTATTGACTCAAATTAGTTTCTACTTACTAATGAAGTCTAGTATCAATTGTCCATCAGACCAGCGGCCAGTAGGCTTTCCCGGGGAAGTTTCTCCGTAAGGGAGACGGGCAGCCGGAAGCGTTGGACCCACGGGTTGCACGCGGATCAAGTTGCCGGTGTCGGATGTTGAATCACCAAACTGATATATAGAATCAAAGGGGCTTATCGGCTCTTTGATTGCTCCGGCAGCAACAACAAATAGAGAAAAAATCAAATGACAAAACCAAGCAAAACCCATGCTTGGCTTCTTCTTTTGAGCTAGGGAACTTCAATATGTTAGAGAAGGTAGCAATGTGTGCCTCCTTTATAGGATCTTTGAAAATATTGCCCTTCAAATATTTTAATTTTTGTAATTGAACTCTTAGTTTTATACAGTTCTCAAACTTTGCCCCTCAAATTTTATTGTTTTTGGTAATTGTCACTTTCTTTTATAAAATTATCAATTTCATCCTATTAAATGTTAAAACTTGAATTACTCTCAATACTGTCCAAATATGTTACTTCTTTCGATTGAAAGAAAATTACTAAATTAACCTTCTTGATTCTCTAAAATAACATATACAACAATTACTGTTAAATTTTAATGGGATTCTAATGATAAAGTAGAATTAGGAAAAAAAAAAAAATACATCAAGTATTTCCTTGAATCTTTACTATGACATGTAATTTAAGAGGGGAAAAAACTTTAGATGTAAAAGTAAATTCAATCGGAGAAAATATTTACAAAAGGGCAACATTAATTATCAAAATTTTCATATTCAAAAAACAGAATTGAAACTATTTAAAATTTGAACGGATTAAAATAATTTTGTAAAAGGACATAAGCAAAATGTAGAGGCCAAAATTAAAAGTTTTTATATTAATTGCATGATTTGAAAAATCGAAACAATTTAAAGGTAAGATAAGTTATGGTCTAATATTGTTGCCTCCCGTTTTGTCAAAGGTTAGATCGATTTACAGTTATGACACCTGATGTGTTCTGCAGATAAGTATTCCCACAGACTGGGCTACTCAGGCCCGTGCCCGTAACCTATATCCCTATCCCCAGTTGTATGGCCATCTCAATGTTTCCTATGGCTATTAGACACCAATTACTCAATCTCACCAGTCCTGGGACAATTTGATCATTTTTTTTCTTGCCTTTATTATTATTATTATTATTATTATTATTATTATTATTATTATTATTATTATTATTATTATTATTATTATTATTATTATTATTATTATTATTATTATTATTATTATTATTATTATTATTATTATTTATTTATTTATTGGCTTTGTCATTTTTTTTCTCTTTTAGTTTTCAATAAAGAGAATTTTACTAATTAAGTACACTTACAAATCTTATTTTCATATTCTTGGAATGAGTAGTCAAGCTTTCAGCCCTAATTTAATCAGGTGAGAGGTCATATTCCAAAAAAGGATTTATTTAAAAAAAATGCCCTTTTAAATATAAAATGAGATACATCAATGTCTCCAATAATTTTTTTTTTTTTTTTGTATTTAAAACAAAATGTACAACAAATGCACCCTATAACAGGGACGGATTTATAAGCTACTGCCAAAATTTTTTAAAATTTTCTAGTTTATCTTAGAAAAAATTAATTTTTTTTAAAAAGTCTTTTAAATTTATATTTCATCCCTCTTAATTTTTTTAAAAATTATAATATTATTCCCTTAGTATAATTTATCCCCTAACCTCAAATTCCTAATTCTGTCCCTATCCTATAAGAGTTTCTTTTCTTCTTAGAAGACGCTCCCTAAGATGTTGTAGTTAGTCTTGTAGGTGAGGAATCCATAGTGGGGGAGCAATGAATTTAAGTGTTTATGGCATTTTTTTTCTTCCCTTTCTTTTAAAGCAAGCTATGACTTGAGATTAATGGATACCTAAATAATGTATAATACAAAAAGAATCGAAATTAAGAAAGTGGGAATTTGATGAAAGCAAAGGACGAGAAGAATAAGTACGAAATATATATATACCTTCCTAAAAGATGTAATATGAAATATATAATGTATAAATTTTCAATATACTATTATAAGTGATTTATAAGGACAAATCTATATAGCATAGATATTTTTAAAACAGAAAAAGCCTGCTGAGATCCATATAATTCTTTAACACTAGTTTGATTTCTCGTGCAATATTGTCAATGTGTGTATTTTAATAATTTAATAAATGTAGATATTTTTTATCTGAATTCAGATAACCTTCATATTTTCTTTACAAAAATTAATAAATTTAATGAATTTAAATAACCTTGATCTAAATTCATATAATCTTTCTCATTTACTTTTTAAAGAAAAAAAATAACCTTCGTTTGAATTAAATATTGCTACATTTAATAGATTCAAATAACCTTCATTTGAATTCAAATAAATTTTACATTTCCTTAAAAAAAAAAAAACTCATGTGAATTAGGACTAAACCGCGAGCTTCGTTTTTCATTTTTCTATAATTTAAGTTACGTTGTTTGATGTAGAATTAGCAAAATTATAGTTAAGAAGAAACTGTAAAAAAAGATTCAAAGTTTTGGGGTATAAATATTTCCTGCTCTACCATTTTCGTTATCTGAAACTTCCTGAATTTTCTCTTCTATTGCCTCAGAATCCATTCTCCTGTACTTTTGGGCACCCCATGTCCATTTTCCTGGAGCCCCATCTTCTTCTCTCTCCCTCACCTTCTCCCTCTCCCTCTCAAAGTATCTATCTTTTGTTATTCCAGTAAAAAATCAAACTTTAAGAATCGAAATGTGCTCCTCTGCCTCCTTCTCCTCTACTGTTCTTTTTCCCACAAAAGCTTACCCATAATCCAAACCTGCTTGTCCCATTGTATAGTCTCTGTAGTCTGGCAGAGATCTTGCTCACAGGGAACTATTCCCTCAATCCCTTAATATAAGTCGTTAGACTTAATTTCACCCATATTAAAATTCTTAAAAATAAGACGATTTTATATTTTTTCTTCTTAAAACACCCTTATTTAAACGGCTTGAAAACAAGAGAAGAAATGAGAGAGAAAGAGAGGGAAAGAGAATAATAAATAAGAACAAAAAAGTAAAAATAATCCCAACGACTTATAATTTGAGATAACAAAAGTAGTCTATAATGACTTATATTAATTAAGGGACGGAGGGAGTATTTCATATGGAGAGAAATTTGAAGAGATTAGGGAATTTGATTGAAAATAAACTTGTTACATACCGTGTATCGGAAGATATTGCACATAACAATGAACCTTCGGTTTGTTGGGATGTATCAACCTTAAACGTTGGGCGAAATATTTAATACAGATTGAAATTTGAAGAGATTAAGACCTTAAATATTCAATTTCAGGTAAATAATATTTAATTTAATTAGAAAAAGAATAGATAAATTCATATAGATTCAAAGCACCATGCCCAAGGTATTTCACTTACAACTTTATGTAGCTATTTATATATATATATATATATATATATATATATATATATATATTTTATTTATATAGATTTCCACAGAGGGAAACAAATACTAAAGTGTACACCTCAAGTATTCGATTTCCTCAATGTAGATTGCTGAATATTAATCTTAGTACGAGCATTGAAGTGCTGCAAGAATATCAGGGAGGAGAAATTCTGAAATGAGGCGGTAAGCGGCCTCCGTTAAATGAACGCCGTCCCATATTATATACTGATTCGGATTGGGGCAAACAGGAACTCCCGGAAATCCACAAGGCCTGTTTATATCGAAGTTATAAAGCCCTCCAATTCCACAGCAAGATTTTAACGGCGAGCTCCGCCTGAAACCTACACCATGCAACTGTTTTCAACAAGGCATTCTAGAACGATGAACTTAAAGTGAATCATGCATGAGAATGGCCAAAAATTTTCACCAAGTAAAGGTCCACTTTGAAGAAGGATCTTAAAAGCATTGTAATTGTCAGCGTAGATTATGACTGCCAGAGGAAATTCGGTCCGGAGAGAACTTAAAGCTTGTTGGAGGAGATTGTTGAAGCATATGGTGAGATTGTTCAAACTCCTCGAGCATCCCAGGTAATCCTTATCGCCGTCCGGCAAGGAATTCAAGTTGATGGGGAGGCAGCCGATGGGAAAAGCTCCTGGGACAATTATTCGTCTTCCACCTAACCGGATTATCTCCTGCATATAGCATCGGAAAAAGTACATGTTTAATTCTTTTCCATTTCCAAGAACTTAAAAACTAATGTTGTTAATTATTACAGCCACAATAATGTTAGGATATCAAGTAAGGTGAGAATATTAATAAAACATTAAGGACAAAATGTGGGATTAATTCGCATGTTTACTCTTGTAGCATTGGCAACTGCTTGGGATATGAATGGTATATAAGCCTGAATCTCTTGAGTGCTTATCTGGCCGACTGCGTCAATGATATCATTTTTTCCGATGTCACCAACGATAAAAAGAGCATTCTTGAGCTTATTTGAACATTCTGGTAAAGAAAATGTTAGCCACATCATCTGCAAGTCAAATAGATCGGCTAAATTATTCTTTCTAGGGACTAGAGAATGATAGTATAGAAGTACCAGCCGGTGTTGAACCAATGGAAGCGAGGTACGTTCGAAACCAATGCAACTGACCGCTGAGGGGAATAGTGATCAAATCTGAGACTGGAATTCCCCTTGCTGAAAGGAAAGAAAGATCCAGCGCTGTAGCTCCACCAACGGCAAAGTTGACACCATTTATGAAGGAAGAATTCTGTTGTAGGTAAGGATTTAGCAGAGGAAGGCCAAGATCCCTAGCTGAAATCCTCAAGATGAGTATCTCTTAGTTCATGAAAACAAACCACCACATCTTGGGTTGAAATTTATGCGGGCAGAAGTAAAGCACAGGCTAAACCACAAAATTAGGAACCTGAGGTATCTACACTCAAAATTACAAATTTCCAGGCGATGTTAGTGAACCAAAATATATGGAAGAAATGTAATTCTTGCATAAAGGTCCGGTTGAAAATATATCAAACATGATTTTAACTTTCTATTTTTTGCTTGAAAGTAAATGCTTAAAAAAAAAATCCCAGTATGAAAGAAATGTATTGAGTTTAATATTTAATCACCAATGAAGTCTATTATCAAGCGACCGTCGGACCAACGGCCCGTAGGCTTTCCCGGAAATGTTTCTCCATAAGGTGGATTGGCAGAAGAAAGCGTTGGATCCATGGATGGAAGTCGGATGGAATTCCCGGTGTCAGAGTAGGAATCACCAAACTGATATATGGAATCAAAAGGGCATATAAGGCCTTGGCTTATCCGTGCTGAAAGAAGAAAGAGAGACCAACTAAAATAACAAAGCCATGCAGATTCCATGATTGCCTTGTCTTTCTTGATTTCTTGAAGAGCTTAATGGAGTGGAAGAAGCGGTTAACACAAATTTTAGATAAACTGGAAAATGGAGGCTTGGGCAGAATATGAGGGTGGGCCGTGGGGTGGTATGCATTTAACGTTTTTGTCAACTTAGTCGTTAACATCAATCAAATGACCTGTAAAATATTTTGACTTTCTATTTAGAGGTTCCGTGAGGAACGTTTCACCTTACTTGTTGTCTTTCATTTTTTCGAGTTTATTTTTTTTAATATTTTCTCCTTATCATAATATAAATTATTTAATTTAATTTTATATATATTAAAATTTTTTAAAATAAAATAATTTTATATTTTTCTTCCTAAAATATCCCTATTTAAATGTTTTGAAAATAAGAAAAGAGAGGAAAAAGAAAGAGAGAAAAAGAGAATAATAAATAAGAATAAAAATATAAAAATAATTTTAAAATCTTTTTAAAAAGTCTTCAACGACTTATAATTTGGAACACCAAAAGTAACCTCTAACGACTTATATTATGGGGCGAAGGGAGGATATTCTTTTCAATTCTTTCCTCTTTAATATCTTTATTAAAAAAGAAAAAATAGAGAAAGAGGAAAGAAGAAAAAAAAAATCAGACTATAATAAAACTGTGATAGATGCTTTGAAGTGAAAAAAAATATTAATAATGACCATTTCACGGTTTTTGAGATAAAATGAAATCCATTGACCAATGATATCATATTCTTTTGACATAAACTTACTTTTTCTATTATAATTAAATTGATATATTTACTATTTTAAATTATATTAAAATAATTAATATTTTTAAAAAATAATATATTATAAAATAAATAATATTTTTACCATATATTACCTTTATAGATCTAAATTTAATTTAAAATAATATACGCTTTATATATTTCTTATATTTTATTATACCATATGATTATTATAATACGTAAACAGTTACGTAAATATATTTATCAAAAGAGAACTTGGGTTAGTTGTTACTGTCATGTGCCCCGGGTTTGGAAGTACGATTATGAATCTAATAAACGGTTAACTACTTAGTATAGATATTTTTAAAGCAAAAAAAAAAAAGCCTGCCGTGATCTATGTAATTCTTTAACATTTTAAGAGAGGGAATCAGAAACAAATAAGGAGTACACCTCAAGAATTCCACTCTTGGATTTTACTAAATTGCTCTCATTCTTCATGGCTCTTTTCTATTATTCGGTTAATTCCTCTATGTAGATTGCTGAATATTAATCTTAGTACGAGCATTGAAGAGCTGCAAGAATATCAGGGAGGAGAATTTCTGAAATGAGGCGGTAAGCGGCCTCCGTTAAATGAACGCCGTCCCATAGTATATACTGATTCGGAATAGGGCAAACAGGAACTCCCGGAGATCCACATGGCCTCTTTATATCGAAGTTATAAAGTCCTCCAATTCCACAGCAAGCTTTTAACGGCGAGCTCCAGCTGAAACCTACACCATACAAATGTTTTCAACAAGGCATTCAAGAACGATGAACTTAAAGTGAATCATGAATGAGAATGGCCAAAAACTTTCACCAAGTAAAGGTCCACTTCGAAGAAGGATCTCAAAAGCATTGTAATTGTCAGCATAAATTATGACTGCCAGAGGAAATTCTGTCCGGAGGGAAGCTAAAGCTTGTTGGAGGAGATTGTTGAAGTATATGGTGAGATTATTCAAACTTCTCGAGCATCCCAGGTAATCCTTATCACCGACCGGCAATGAATTCAAGTTGATGGGGAGGCAGCCGACGGGAAAAGCTCCCGGAACAATTATTCGTCTTCCACCTAACCGAATTATCTCCTGCATATAGCATCAAATCATAAAAGGACATGATTAATTCTTATCCTTTTCCAAGAGCTTAGAAATTAATGTTGTTGTTAGAGCACAACATTTTTAGGTTATCATGTAATGTGAGAATCTTGAAAAAATATCGAGGACAAAATGTGGGATTAATTCGTATGATTACTCTTGTAGCATTGGCAATGGCTTGGGATATGAATGGTATATAAGCCTGAATTTCTTGAGTAGATATCTGACCGACCGCATCTATGATATCATTTTTTCCGATGTCACCAACGATAAAAAGAGCATTTTTGAGCTTATTTGAACATTCTGGTAAAGAAAATGTTAGCTACATCATCTGCAAGTCAAATAGATCGGCTAGCTAGGGACTAGTGATTGCATAGAAGTACCAGCCGGTGTTGAACCAATGGAACCGAGGTATGTTCGAAACCAATGCAACTGACCACTGAGGGGAACAGTGATCAAATCTGAGACTGGAACTCCCCTTGCTGAAAGGAAAGAAAGATCCAGCGCTGTAGCTCCACCAACGGCAAAATTGACCCCATTTATGAAGGAAGCATTCTGTTGTAGGTAAGGATTTAGCAAAGGAAGGCCAAGATCCCTAGCTGAAATCCTCAAGATGAGTTTCTTAATTAGTTCATAAAAACAAAATAACTGACACTACCACCACATTAATTTTGGGTTGAAAATTATGCAGGCACAAGTAAAGCACACACTAAACCACAAACTACGACACTAAGATATTACAAATTTCTAGGCGATGTTATGTGAACCAAAATATACATACGGAAGAAATGTAATTCTTGTAAAAAGTTCCGATTGAAATTATAGCAAACATGATTTTAACTGTCTATTTTTTTGCATGAAAGTAATTGCTTCATACTCAAAGAACACACTGCACACAGAAATTACCGTTGTTTTGAAACCAACTCCACCCCCAACCCCCCCCCAAAAAAAAAAAGGAAAAAAAATCACCGGTATGAAAGAAATGTATTGAGAGTTGAATAATTAATCACCAATGCAATCTATTATCAAGCGACCATCAGACCAACGGCCCGTAGGCGTTCCCGGAAATGTTTCTCCATAAGGTGGATTGGCAGAAGAAAAGTTTGGATCCATGGATGGAAGTCGGATGGAATTCCCAGTGTCAGAGTAAGAATCACCAAACTGATATACAGAATCAAAGGGGCATATAAGGCCTTGGCTGGTCCCTGCTGCAACAAGAAAGAGAGACAAATTTATAAAATAACAAAGCCATGCAGATCCCATGATTGCCTTGTCTTTCTTGAATTCTTGAAGAGCTTAATGGAGTGGAGGAGCGGTTTACTAATAGAGGCTTGGGAATAAGATGAGGGTGGTATGTATTTATTTATTTATTTATTTTTGTCAATTTAGTTGTTGAACATCAAGCAAATGACTTATAAAACATTTTATTTTTAGAAATTCTAATATGAATTCGGTCCACGTGGATAACATCTATTGAAACTTTATAAAGTAAAAGTTGTACGGTACAACTTCTTAATGCATATGATTCATGGGTCTACCTTTTTAGTAAATATATTAAAGAGGTAAAAAAAATTGGAGAATCCATTATTTTATTTTTTGCTATTCTTGTCTCTTTAATATCTTTATTAAAAAAGAAAAAATAGAGAAAGGAGGAAGGGGGGAAAATATTGTAATAAAAATGTAACAGACGATTCAAAGTGGAAAAATATTAATAATGACAAGGTTTTTGAGATAAGAGGAAGATCCATTGATGAATTTAGCTCATATCCTACGCAATCTTACTTCTTCCTTTATCTCAATCAAATTAACCTATTTACATTATATCAAAAGAATTAATTTTTTCTTTAAAAGAAAATTTTTAATATATTATACTTATGATGATATATTATATATTTATGACTCGTTTAATAAAATTAAAATATGACTATTTAAATATTAAATTCTTTATACTGACATCTCAGTATTGAATTCTAGAATTTAAAATCTGAATTTAAAGTTTAAATTAATTATAATTTATTTTTATATTATATTTTAGTACAATTTGTGACAAATATAAAAGAATATTATATAATTACATGACTATTTAATATATTTAGATTTCAAACTTAAATCACTTTTATTATACTTAAAATTTATAAAATAATTTTAGTACGTATTAATCAATTAAGTAATAAAAATTTTATTATTAAATATACTTAATTAATTAAATATTTAATATTATCGTTACTAAACATACTTAATGAAATAAGTAAGTAATTAATTAATTTTAAATGTTTAATTAAATTATCAAATATGTCCTTAGATCTAACATAAAGTATTGTCATAAAATATTGTATGACTCACATATTTTTTATATTTTAAGTTTTAATTTATCATAAAATTTCATTTTAAGTCAAATGCTATTAATTTGATTGCAAATTAAGAAAGAAATATTTATTAGAATAGGATATATATTTGCGATGCCCTACTGCCCTAATTGAGGTTTAAAGTAAACATATTTTCTTCTCCAGCAGCAGTAGTAGAAGTACTAAAGCTGAAATTTGTGCCTTAATATTTGTGATTATAATTAACCAAAGTTGATGTAATTAGATTAAAGAATCACCAAATCACTTTGATTTCATTCAATTTAATTAATTTGTGGTCTCAAGGCCCTCAATCAAGAGTCACTAGGAGCTTCCCACTTGGGTTAGTATAGGCCCTAGGACAGATAGCAGCTAAAGCTGCCTAAGCTAATATCTCTTGCTTGGAGTTGGGCCAAAATCTTTATGTTTTCCCAATTTCATCTTTCTGGTCTTCATGTCAATTTTGACTGACACATACTTGAAATGCATCCCTCAGTGGGACTTCAATCAGCAACGAAATGCTAATCTAAGGAGAATACTTTTATGCCGCGAGAGGGATAATTGAGTTTGTTGAATAAAGAGTGCGACGATTGAAATGTCACAAGTTCAAATTCTATGAAATGTCTATTAGCTTTCTTGGTTTGGTTGAGCCAATTAATTAGAACTTACCTAAATTGATTTACATTCTCGTAATTTTTTATCGATTAGGGCTACGAGGTAGGTTTCACTCAGTGTGTACTCAAAAAGACAGCAGCTGTGGACTTCTTCCCAACCTACAGAAGGAGAATACTTTTACATTCTTGAAATGCAAATTACATGTACCCATTGAGAGATGAATTGGTGTATAAATCTCTTAGCAAAGTACAACTAGAACTCAAACTTCTAAACTGGTCAAGTAAATGAAATGCTTACTTCAAAGGGCATTGGCTCAAGGCTAACAAGTCTAATTTAGATGTGGCTAAAATATATGCATTCACGAAAATATATAGGAACTCACTATGGATTGACTTTTACAAGAAGAAATTCTAATTTCCCCTCTATGCATGCATCCTTCAAGTAAGAATTTTGGCATGCTATTTTTCTTCAGTCCTTTATTTTGTTGGATCGATCAATTAATGGATATAATTATTGACTCCAGTAATTGCGATTAGACTAAGAGTGCAGTTACGTTCTTTTAGTGGAGTGGAACGTAATTAATAAATTATTTTTATTGACAAGATAATTTATTGGAGCTTAGTCTAATTGTATCCGGTCAGGTCCCTTCAGTGGCTCCTAATTATGGGACAATAATAAACTATAATTTATTTATAATTTATTAATGAAAATTGCAGAAAATAAAAAATCATATTTTAAATGGAATAGAATAAGTGGAGATAGTTGCATTCAACTATACTTTTCTTATTCTATCAGGACTCGTATTTGGAGATAGAGTCAATAATATATATTGGTTTATGACTCTATTTTCAACATACGTGAGGATCATCGTGGTGGTTCTCTGGAGTTTTTCTCTCAGTTTTTGTGTGAGTCCACCCTCAACAAAGAGAGAAACAAAATACGATTAGCAATTTTCTGGTCCAAGGAGATTACATTGAAGAAGACTTGGGGGTCTGGAGCATTACCAGAAGGCCGAAGACTTCAAGAATCGTATTGGTGGAGACGATATCTACAAAGGTATGATTCGTTTCTCATATTCTCGATATTTAATCTGGTTAACACATAAGCATGTCGATCCTATTAACTAACAATTGGTATCAGAGCCTGGTTTTGATATGTGTTTATGTGTTAAGATTAAATCTTTTATGCATATATATATATATAGTTGAGCGGTGTAGGAATAATGCATTTATGTTCATGGTGAATGATTTGACTAATTCTGTTCAAAATAATTTTATGGCCATAGTTTTTTATTCGATGAATATGTATAAGTATTATCGAGTCTTGTAACAAAAGGGGTGGATTACGTCTCCCCTTTTGATTTTTCTTTTGATTTATTTTATTTTTATGTTATTAAAAAAAATTGTAATAGGGCAAGAAGCCGACGGACAAGATGAAGCTTGACGGACGAAGAAGAATCAAGCAAGTGCACTAGGAGACGAAGAAATCTGGCAGGCATTGTTCTTAGGCTGGAAAAGTGCTGGCCAGCGCCTGGACTAGCAGCCTGGACTAGCGACTAGGCTGGGCCAGTGGGCTTGCGCAGGACTAGGCCGGCCCAGAACAATGCCAGACTGGGCTGACACAAGTTCAAGCCACTCCCTTTAATTAAAAAGAAAAGGGGAGAAAGTGGCTAAGGTGGGATTTGATCCCATGACCTCCAACTTAGAAGTGCAACAGTCTAACCGCTAGTGCACTGCAGAACATATGTCAAGGAATTGCTCCAACAGAATTATATGGCAGAAAATTGAAGACTTGGCTATTTTGTTAGCCAATTAAATTTTCAATTATAATTTTGTAATTTTATTTTGAGTCTAGGTTGGCCATAAAATTATTTTTATTTTTATTTTATAGTTTTTATTTTATTTTTATAGTTTTCATTCATGTTAACATGCCATATAGTTTGCATTAACACCGCTCTAGGTACTATTTCGTTATGCATAAATAAATTAATATTTTTATTAATTAATTAAAAAAAATTAAGTGTGAGTTGGTTAATTTTAATTAACCTTTGGCCTCCCCTATTAGCCCATTAGTAAAATTAACGTTTGTTTCGTGCCATTTTAAATGGTCTCCATATAGGAAGGCTACGTTTTATTGGTTACTAGATTGGGTATCAAAATTTTAATTATTTTTTAAGTTTAATTCATTCATAATTACCCTATAGGTGATGTGACTGGATTGGAAACTTTATAAAATAAAATAAATTTTGAATATAGGGGTTACACTTAAATCAAAGACATTATAAGGACTTTCTATAGAATATCCAAATAATATCTATGATGGCCAAAATATTAATAACACTAAAATTAATATTGCGTTTTGATGCAAGATATATTAATTTTAGTGGGATGATCCAAGCCTAACTATAAGTTATATTGTTATCTCCTATAGAGGTGCATATTACTTTGGGGTTTTAAGTTGTGGATTTTGACCTAACTATAAGTTACATTGTTATCTCCTATAGAAGTACATGTTACTGTAGAGTTTTAGGTTGTCATATTTTGATAGTAGTTTCTATTACTACTTAAAATATTATCATATTGATCATGCATCATGATATGATAAATGACTCATATGTTTTATTTTATTTAATTTTAGAAAAATGACTTCCAACACTTTATCCCAAATTTTAACAAAGAACCAACTGGTTGGAGAAAACTTTATTGATTGGAAAAGGAACCTCATAATTGTACTCACTGTTGAGAAGCTCAAATATGTGCTAACCGAACCAGTGTCTCGCTAAGCCTACTCGAACAGTCCACGCGCGAACAAAAGGAGGCTTATGATAAGTGGTTGAGTTCTGATGAGATGGCTCGCTGCTACATTTTGGGATCTATCTCAAATGTGTTGCAGCAGAAACATGAGAACATGACAACCGCTACAGACATCATGAGAAGCCTCCAGCAAATGTTTGAGCACAAGGGACGTCAGGCCCGTCAAGCAGCAATGAGGCGCATAATGAATATGCGCATGAAACCTGGAACGCCCGTGAGAGATCATATGTTAGAATTGATCGCTCAGTTTAACGTGGCAGAAGTCTTAGGGGCTAAAATTAAGCCTGAGACTCAGGTTGACATGGCTCTAGAAACTCTTCCAGAGATGTTTTCACAGTTCAAAGTTAATTATAACATGAACAAGATGGAGATGTCTCTTACAGAGTTAATGAAAGAGCTTGAGAGCGCCGAGGCAACCCTAAAAGTGGGAAGTGGCAACGCTCTTGTTTTATCTCATGCTGGATCTTCCTCTTCCAAGCCTAAGGGCAAAGAAGGAAATAAGAGGAAATAGAATAATAATAAAGGGCCTAAGCAGCAGGTTAAGAAAGCAAGAGTGGATGAAAAGCCTAAAGGCAAATGTTTCCACTGCAAGCAAAAGAAACATTGGAAGTCACAGTGCCCAGATTACTTAGCTAAACGCAAGTAAGGTACTGGTGAGTTATCCTACATTGAAACTTGTTTAGTGGTTGATTCTACAAATACTTGGATAGTAGATTCTGGAGCCACTAACCATGTTTGCAATTCATTGCAGGGGAGAGCACACTCTAAGGGTTGGCACAGGATCAGTGATATCTGCAAGAGCTGTTGAAGATGTTTATCTTTATTTTGATAATAAACATTTGGTTTTGAAAGATTGTTATTATGTTCCCGACATTTATCGAAATTTGATTTCGGTTTCTTTGTTATTCAAACAAAAATATTCTGTTAAATTTTATAAATTTTCAGTAGAGATATTTTTGAATAACTATTTGATATGTCGTGGAAATTTAAATAATGATCTGTATGTTTTGAAACCTACCAACAGTTCATTATATCATACTGAAACTAATAAACGCATTAAGTTATCTCCTACTAATGAGACTCTCCTATGGCATCTTAGACTTGGTCACATCAATCTAAATAGGATTCAAAGACTTGTAAAAGAAGGTCCTTTAAGTGACTTAAAGGTAGAACCTCTTCAAGTTTGCGAATCTTGTTTGGAAGGTAAAATGACCAAAAGATCATTTCCTTCCAAAGGAAATAGAGTAAAGGAAGTCTTAGAATTAGTGCACTCTGATGTATGTGGACCAATTAGTGTCCAAGCTAGAGGTGGGTATGAGTATTTCATTACTTTTACGGATGATTACTCAAGATATGGATATATTTACCTAATGACTCATAAGTCCGATGCCTTAGAAAAATTCAAAGAATTTAAGGCTGAGAGCGAGAAGCGATTAGGAAAGAACATTAAGACACTTCGATCGGATCGAGGTGGAGAATATCTATCCCATGACTTTAGATCTTACTTATCGGAAAATGGGATTTTATCTCAACTAAGTGCACTGGCACTCCTCAACAAAATGGAGTGGCGAAAGGAGAAACAGGACCTTATTAGACATGGTCAGAACAATGCTAGGCTTCTCTACACTCAGTACATCCTTTTGGGGGTATGCTATACAAACTGCGACATACATATTGAATATGGTTCCATCAAAGTCTGTCCCTAAGACTCCATTGGAATTGTGGAATGGGCGGAAGCCTAATTTGACGCACATCCGGATTTGGGGTTGTCCTGCATATGTGCTAAAGGGAAAGATGGATAAAATGGAATCACGATCAAATTTATGTCTGTTTGTTGGATATTCAAAAGGAACAAGGGGATACTACTTCTATAGTCCTCAAGATAAGAAAATATTTGTAAGCACAAATGCAATTTTCTTAGAGGACAAGTATATAGAAGAACGAGGATCTAAGAGTAGGGTTATTTTGGAAGAAACCAATGGAGATAATCCCAAGCAAATGGTTACTGAGACCCATACTCAAGATTCACATGGAGGATTCGTATCTATGCCGCTTAACATGCCAGATTCCAGTGGGAGAGAAATAGATGTTACACCTTCTATACCCACTGACTCTTCGGGACATAGAGTGGAAGAATCTCCTGCCCCTGTTCAAAATCCGATCGTTGAGGAATCAGCGAGATCTAGTTCCGAGTCAACGAGGAGGAGGAAAGTCCAATTGTCCAGGAACCTCCACAGCTTAGACGTAGTGGGAGAGTCATTCGACGTCCCTCTAGATACTTACTCTATGGAGAAGCTTTTCAAGCAGTCTCTTTTGAGGAAGAAGAGGACCCCACTACGTATAAAGAAGCTGTAGAGGACGTAGACGCAGACCATTGGAAGAGTGCAATGGATTCAGAAATGAAATCCATGTACACTAACTCCGTCTGGGATCTTGTGGACCTGCCTAATGGGGTAAAACCTATTGGGTGTAAATGGATCTACAAAAGAAAGAGATGAGTAGACGGGAAAGTGAAAACTTTCAAAGCTAGATTGGTTGCTAAGGGTTATACCCAACGAGAAGGTATTGACTATGAGGAAACTTTCTCGCCTGTGGCCATGCTAAAGTCTATAAGAATCCTCTTATCCATTGCAGCTCACTTCGACTATGAAGTATGGCAAATGGACGTCAAGACAGCTTTCCTTAATGGAAATCTTAACGAATGTATCTACATGGTACAGCCAGATGGTTTTATCCAGGAAGGTCAAGAACAAAAAGTTTGTAAGTTGAATAGGTCTTTATATGGGCTTAAACAAGCGTCTAGATCTTGGAATATCGGATTTGATCAAGCCATTAAAACTTATGGTTTTGATCAAGCATCTCGATGAACCTTGTGTCTATAAGAGAATTATAGATGGTAAGGTGATTTTTCTCATACTGTATGTTGATGACATCCTTCTCATTGGAAATGATGTAAGAACATTAACATTGGTGAAAAGTTGATTAGGTAAACAGTTTGATATGAAGGACTTGGGAGAAGCAAGATATGTTCTGGGCATTCAGATCCTTCGGGATAGAAAGAACAGACAGATAGCTTTATCTCAAGCTTCATATATTGACAAAATACTGACGAGATTTTCTATGCAAAATTCCAAGAAAGGTCAATTGCCTTTCAGACATGGAATTCAGTTATCTCAGAAGCATAGTCCTAAAACTCCTAACGAGGTTGAGTACATGAAACGAGTTCCTTATGCATCAGCTGTAGGAAGTCTCATGTATGCTATGCTTTGTACTCGTCCAGACATTTGTCATGCTATTGGGATGGTCAGTAGATATCAGTCAAATCCAGGACCGGAACACTGGACAGCAGTCAAGCATATATTCAAGTATCTTCGTAGAACTCGAGGATATATGCTAGTTTACTCAGCTCCAGAATTGGTACCTATAGGTTACACTAATTCTGATTTTCAAACTGATAGAGATAAAGAAGTATGCAAGATTTCTTCTGCTGAAAATCTTGCTGATCTTTTTACTAAAAGTTTACCTGTAAGTGTTTTTGGAAGTCATATAGAAAGTATGGATATTTCTGACATGTCCCATTTACTCTAGGACAAGTGGGAGAATTTTTGTTAGATATACCCATCGAGTAAATACAATTGTTGTATTTTTTTGAAATTAAATAAAGTATGTTTTTATATATCTGTATGTATAAATTATGTATGAGCCTGTTTGTCCACGAATTATTTAGATATTATAAATCAAGTGTTTATTTGTTAAGCACATAAAGACTTGATTTATAATTTAGTTCGAAATAAATTATCCGCGATCTAAGATAAATTTGGGCAATTTATTTTGGAAGATCGTCTTAATTTTATTGAAATCTGTCTTTGACTTTGGTAATAAAATTAAGGATATATTTTGATATATTGGACGGACCATCAATATTTATTTGTGGAATAGACCATACAAATAAAATATTAAAAGATTGTCGTACATAATACCTTAATCCTGAGCAAATAATTATTTATATTTACTAACTTGAAGTTCCTTGAGTTGCCAAAGAGTGAGATTAACTTAATAACCAATATCTCGACATCTTGGGAATTAAAGTGAAATAAATATGAAATAATTGTTATGCAATATGGAATCCGTCACCTTTAATAGGCAAGATCATTTCCTCATGAGTTCTTCTAAGGGACAATTAAATCTGAGCTCAGTAATTCAATAGTATCTATTGAATTCATTTTGTAAATGTGACGTGGTCACATTGTACTGTCAAATTGAAGATGAGAAATGAGGTTTTGAATGAGGGGCACTGTGGTCATACTGCCTCATTCAAAGTATTATATTGATCGACGGGGGTAATTTGTTGGATCGATCAATTAATGGATATAGTTATTGACTCCAGTAATTGCGATTAGACTAAGAGTGCAGTTACGTTCTTTTAGTGGAGTGGAACGTAATTAATAAATTATTTTTATTGACAAGATAATTTATTGGAGCTTAGTCTAATTGTATCCGGTCAGGTCCCTTCAGTGGCTCCTAATTATGGGACAATAATAAATTATAATTTATTAATGAAAATTGCAGAAAATAAAAAATCGTATTTTAAATGGAATAGGATAAGTGGAGATAGTTGCATTCAACTATACTTTTCTTATTCTATCAGGACTCGTATTTGGAGATAGAGTCAATAATATATATTGGTTTATAACTCTATTTTCAACATACGTGAGGATCATCGTGGTGGTTCTCTGGAGTTTTTCTCTCAATTTTTGTGTGAGTCCACCCTCAACAAAGAGAGAAACAAAATACGATTAGCAATTTTCTGGTCCAAGGAGAATACATTGAAGAAGACTTGGGGGTCTGAAGCATTACCAGAAGGCCGAAAACTTCAAGAATCGTATTGGTGGAGACGATATCTACAAAGGTATGATTCGTTTCTCATATTCTCGAGATTTAATCCGGTTAACACATAAGCATGTCGATCCTATTAACTAACATATTTGGCAAGCAAAACCCAACTGAGGGTTGCCTCAATCTAGGGACGGAATCAGAAATATGAGATTATGGGAATGAAGTTATAATTTTTTTAAAAAAATTTGGGGGGACGAGAAGTAAATTTTTAAAAGACTCTTCTAATAATTTTAATTTTATTAACAAAAATATCAAAATTTTGAAAATTTTGGGGTCACCCCCCTCTGGTTCTATCTATACCTCAGTAGTTTGGGGGTTGTAGAAATTGAACTTTTGCCAGAGGTCAGGTATTTAAATTTCCTCTCTTAGGTTATTGAGGATCGAACTACAATTTATGTCTTTTACTAATGTGGTTATTGTTGAGGATTAAACTATAATTTAACTCTTTTACTAATATGGAATTGGGTAGTAGGAGACACTCAAAGTAGCGTTACATCTTTTTAAATTAGGGAAAGAATAAATCCACACTTCTTCAACCTAAATTTACATCTCTATCTATTAATATTGATTCATTAGATAAAGGTGCCCTTCCTTATTCTTACTTTTAATCACTATACCACTATTTTTTTTTTTTTTTTGGTATGTAGATTAATTATTTTAATATTAATAATTAATTAAAGTTTGACAGTTACTAACTATATTTTTTCACTTAATGTGCATACTCAATAGTCTCTGTTTTTTTTTTTTTCCTTTTAATCTTTGATAAATCCTCTATTTATCAATGTTTTAATCTATTAATAAAATACATAACTTTAAGAATAAATAAATTGATGATTTTTTTAATCAAATAGAACATTACATTAGTATTATTCCATACTTTCACAAGTTTTACAAAGAATGATGGAGATATGAAGAGGAAAAAAAAATTTAATATATGATTAATCTATGAGTTTCAATTTTTGTACAAATAATTATTTTTTAACAATTTAATTCATATATCATTTTATGTACTTTCAATTTTTGGTATGTTGATTAATTATTTTAATAATAAATAATTAATGAAAATTGAACGGTTACTAATTATATTTTTTCGCTTAATGTGTATTCTCAATAGTCTCTCTCTCTCTTTTTTTTTTTTTTCCTTTTAATCATTGATAAGTCCTCTATCTATCAATATTTTAAACTATTAATAAAATACATAGTTTTAAGAATAAATAAATCAATAATTTTTTAATAAAATGGAATCCTACATTAGTATTACTATATACTTTTACAAGTTTTACAAAATACGAAAGAGAAATAATTCGATATTTACTTAAAAAATATAAATTTATTTAAAAATAAAAATAAAATAAGATTTAAAATTAGAATAGCATAATGATATTTTTATCTAATTAATAAATATTAGGATTAAAGGTAAAAATATCTTTCAAATTTGATCATTTTTTCAATCTTATATTTTTATCTAATTAATAAATACTAGGATTAAAGGCAAAAATATCTTTTAAATATGGTCATTTTTTCAATCTTATCTCTTATTTTATAACATATTGAATTATACCCCTCTAAGTATTAAAATATCTTAATATTATCCTTTCATTAAAAATCTAATAGATAACTTTATTATGAATTGTTATTAGTAAAAAAATATAATTTAAAGATTTATTTAAAAATTCAAAAATTATATTTTTTTTAAATAAATATTGCACAAACTGTTGTGCTCTGTTTTGAGCAAGAAGAGCACCGGTGGAAATGGCTTGGGGGGGGGCTGTGGTAATGGCGGATCAGGAAGGTGAAAGTTCAAGAATCAGGGCTACGGTGGAAAAGGAAATTCACTTTGTATATGTTGACGTTAGCTTTGCCGAATCGACACAACGGTTACTTTGAGCCGTTGTCGATTTGAGAAGTTTTTTTCGAGTCGATAAAGTCAACGTTTTGAGCAGCCGTTAGTCATAGTCAATATCGGCACCATGAAACCAATAAGAAGTAAAACGAATTTATGATATTTCGGCGCGAGAATTCTGCGAGCTTATCCACGACCATTGGAAGCATTCTTTGGTTGGAAGAAACTCCACGATCTGTTAGTGGCTCGATTGCAGCAAGTATAAAATGAGAGCGTTGCCTAGAACCCAAACACGACCATCATCAACCAACAACACTAAATTTCAATTTCTTCTACTTTATCATTATTTACAGCATTTTAGTCTAAGATTTCAATTTCTTACAACTTTCTTACCGCTTTATTACAGCTTTATTTCCCACTTTCTTTACAGCTTTCCGTTCTTCTTTCAAAATTTAAATCTTTTCTGTACTTTCTTTGAAGCAAATTAATACACGTATCTGTTTATTGTTCCGAAAAGTTCTTCCGTTGTGCATTTTTAGCTGACTTTCTTGAACCCTTTCTATAGTAAGTTCAAAGAACCCTATCACTGATTCAAAAAAGATCTAATACCATTTTCCATTTCACCATATCGGATCGTTTGTGTTTATTGGAAGTATAGCGATACCTAATTACATCGGCTCATTATTTTGACAGCAACACAAATTGGCACGCTTGGTGGGACCCGAGGTCAGTTTTCGCATGCAATTGCGGTCAGGTCATTTGATGGCGAACAATTCACAGCAGCCACTTGCATCGGAGTCATCTGAACGACTCTCAGTCAGTGCTCTCCGGGGAGTTTTTGATCCTTCTATTACTACTTCCAGTTATACTCAGGTTACTCCTCTGGAGTAAGGGTGTCAGTCCTCATCCCCACCACAGGTGTCTCAGTCGATACCTACCTCTCTGACTGCCATCCGACATACTATGGAACAATGTACTGGTGAGCTCTTGCAGGGTTCTATCCCACAATTTGCTACTATTTTTCGACCTTTGCTTCAGAATGAGCTC
This sequence comes from Voacanga thouarsii, assembly GCA_026120185.1. Lineage (NCBI taxonomy): Eukaryota > Viridiplantae > Streptophyta > Magnoliopsida > Gentianales > Apocynaceae > Voacanga > Voacanga thouarsii. Next base: position 1,801,594 of record JANUWF010001287.1, on the reverse strand, counting down.
CAACAATTTGTACAGAGGCAAAATGTGCAAACTTTCACTCAGACACCGGGTTACCCTGCACAAGGAACAACCATGGCACCTGCGTACCCCATGCCATCAGCTGATGGCGCACCATCTTATGGATCAGTTCACCTTCTGCGTAGAGAAATGTCTTTCCCTGCTACTGGGGAACATCAAGTTATTCCAGAAGTAGTGGCTCAAAACACTGTGTCAGCAGAAATGTTTCTATGAAGGAGTCCTGTTCCGATAACAAGATTACCAACAACTTATGAAGCAGCCCCAACCTTTGTTAGGGGAAACATACCACCTTTCGGGGGGCAGCCAAATTACGCTACTTCTTATCCTCTTGTATATCCAGCAACGACAACTGCTTAACCAGCGCAGAGTCTATTGGCTTGTTCAAGTGGGTAGTCATGCCATTTAGTTTGAAGAACGCTGGTGCCACTTTTCAGTGGGTTATGAACCTTATCTTTCATGATCTTATCGGCAGCACAATGGAGGTCTACATAGATGACTTGGTCGTAAAGTCCCCCGCTTTCTTACAACATTTGGCTGATTTGGAACAAGCGTTTCTCCGAATGCGCAAGCACCATTTGAAGATCAATCCCGCTAAGTGTGCATTTGGAGTTACTACTGAAATTTTTCTTGGTTTTTTAGTACACCAGAGGGGGATTGAAATAGATCATAATAAAGCCAGAGATATTTTACAAGCAAGACCTCCTCGGACGAAGAAGGAGCTTCAAAGTTTCCTGAGGAAGATCAATTTCCTAGGACGTTTTTTGGCCAACTCTGCAGGTAAACAGAAAGCTTTTTCCTCTTTATTACGATTAAAGTTATCTCGATATTTTATTTGGCAGCCTGAGCATCAAGTAGCATTTGATTAGATAAAGATAGCTTTATCACATCCACCGGTGTTAGCACCTCCACACAACCAGTCTCCCATAAAATTATACATTTCAGCTGCACAAGAATCCATCGGCAGTTTATTAGCTCAGGATAATCGACAAGGGATTGAAAGAGCAGTATACTATCTTAGTCGAAATCTATCGGACACAGAGACTAAATAAACCCCTATTGAAAAATTGTGCTTATCTCTCCACTATGCGTGCATAAAGTTGGAACATTACTTGTTATTTAGGGAAGTACATATCTTGTGCAAGGTAGATTTAATTAAATTCTTGTTGAATCGTCCTCTGTTAAATGGACGGCTTATGAAATGGATAGTCAAATTACATGCTTTTTTCCTAACTCATGTGCCGTTGAGGGCAGTTAAAAGACAGGCTATTGTGGATTTCTTAGCCGAACATCCTTCTTTGGAAGTACCATAAACGGAAAGAAATACAACACAGAGGTACATTTCTTTGAAGCCTTGGGTTTTGCGATTTGATGGCTCAAGCACCCAACAAAAGGCCGGCATTGGTTTGGTTATTGAATCTCCAAATGGACATCAGGGTAAGATCCACTTTGAGTTAAGAAGGGAACAACTAATAATCAAGCGGAATATGATGCCATTTTGTTAGGACTGCGGATTCTGAAAGCATTGGAGGTTCAAATAGTCAAAATTTTAGGAGATTCTCAAGTGGTTATCCGACAGGTATTAGGATATTATAAATGTGCTAACCCGTTTCTGTCAGACAGATTGCTGGAGGTAAAAAGGTTACTTCAGCATTTTTAGGAGGTTATTCTAGTTCATATTCCTAAATCAGAAAATCAAAGCGCTAATGATTTAGCTCAGATGGCCTCAGGTTTTAAGAAAGCCGTAATGTGCCAACAAATAGCAGAAATAGAGTATCGGGATGATTGGCGACAGGAGATTGTTACGTACTTACGAAACCCGACTGGTCAAGCATCTCGCAACTTAAAACGAAAGGCCCTCAGCTTTACCTTAATAGGCAATGATTTGTTCCGACGGATTCATACCGGGATTCTTTTAAAGTGTCTCTCAAAAGAAGAAGCATTGTGGGCTATGGCAGAAGTACATGAAGGACGCTGGAGCACATCAGGCTGGCCCAAAACCGAAATAGACGCTTCAACGTCATGGTTTCTTTTGGCCATCGATAACCATAGATTGTAATGCTTATACTGTTGGCTGTGAAGCTTGCCAAAAGCATGGTCCTCTATTACACACTCCTTCCACAGAATTGCATCCGATCATTAAACCTTGGCCTTTTCGTGGATGGGCTTTGGATATTATCGGAGAGATTTATCCACCTTCAGAAAAAAGACACACATTCATACTGGTGGCAATGGATTACTTCACCAAGTGGATGGAGGCGCAGCCATTGATCAAGGTGACACAAACGGCAGTCATTAACTTTCTCCGGCAGAGCATTCTCTTCCATTTCGGAATCCCAGAAACAATGACAACGAATTAAGGGACGATATTTACAAGGGATAAGGTACATAACTTTCTAACCTAATTCAAAGTTAAGTTACTTCACTCTTCTCCTTATTATGCACAAGCTAACGAACAAGCAGATACAACGAGTAAAACTTTAATCAGCATGATTCGTAAGGCAGTAGAAGATAATCCGAGGAGGTGGCATGAGACATTGCAGGAAGTATTATGGGCCCATCAGAATGCTGCTAAGACTGCTACTGGCTTTACCCTTTTTAGACTAACTTATGGAGAGAATGTTGTGTTACCTGTGGAGTTATCGCTACAATCAGCCCGGATAGCCTATCAGTATGGTCTAACGACTGAAGAATATCAGACAGCCTTAGCCCTGAGTTTAGATCAAGTTGAGGAGGATCACTGGATTGCCTTGGAGAACGTAAAACGGCACAAGGAGAAGGTAGCAAGGGCGTACAATCGGAAAGTCCGTGAAAGAAGTTTTCAAGAAGGAGACATGGTATGGAAGACTATTTTGCCCCTTGCACCAAAAGATCCAAGGTATGGCAAGTGGTCTGCTTCATGGGAAGGTCCATTCTTAATAACTCAAGTTTTTTATGGAGGGGCTTATCGCTTGATGACACTCGATGGAAAAAAAGTAGGCAAGGCGATTAACGGTAAGTTCTTGAAACGTTATTATCCAGCGTTTTAGAAAGGAACTAGAGAATAAAAAATAAAAAAAATCTGAAAGAAGAAGAGAGTTTGAACAGGAAGTTCTGTGGGAAAAAGGTTCTGATATACTAATGGTCATAAGCTGATCACAAGAGGCCGATCAGATAGCCATAAGCTTCATTACAAAAGGGATCAACTATCATCAAAGGGGAAGTTAGGCATTTGTATCGGCCGATACGGAACAATCGCTAGCTGATTAGGGTCTTCTGATTCGGAATCCTGGCTAGTCACCATGTCAGTTCCAGTTGGCTACGAATCAGGGACTGGAAGCCTTACTTCAGCCGTTTCTGGCTTAATTTCTGGTTCCTTCTTGGGGGGCAGGTCGACTTCATCGGTAGCTGTCTTTGGAACCTCTGTTTCAGCCATCGTGATGACAGTCTCCTTAGTTTAAGTTCCGGAAGGACCGGCTCCATCAGTGGTCGGAGGATGAAGAATCTTGTTCAGTTCAGCCACGAAGCGGTCCCATTCGGATTTTATCTCATTCAGCAAAACATTTGAGCTTTTCAGTTCAGCTTCGAGAAATTCCTCTTCCACTTCCAGCATTAGCCATTCATCATTATGTTTGATGTTGGAGTCATCAATGGCTTTGACAGCTTCCTGAAGTCATTTTTCTGATTCAAACCGTTGCTCTAAGACCCTTTTCTCAGAGTCAAGTTTTTCTTGAAGATCCAATAGCCGATGCTCAAGCCATTCAATCTTCCCTATTCTCTCCGTAATATCAGCTCGAAGAAGCGTAAGACGGTTAACGGATTCTCGGCGGTCCCTCTCTGAGAACACTGCATTTTCTCGATGCAATTTCAAAAGTTCTAACTGATCATGAGCTTTATCCCGACGATTTTGCGTGTCTAAAAGAAAGTGCCCCATGAAGCGTATTTGTCCCAAACACCCAATTACCATGTCCCGAAGCATAAAGGGCATGTCCGGATCTGATGATTGTACAATTCGCAAAAGGGCACGGCTCACATTGTCAATGGTGGATTTGTCAGTAGGCAAAAAGATCCCGATGAGGCCATCGAGAAAGTCCAACGCTGAAGGTAATGTCGTCATCGACAGAGGAGCAACAGCCTCTTCAGTTCCCTGACTTGGGGGAGGCAGAGTTATTTTTGTAACAGTGGCCAGTGGTTCTTTAATATCATGCCCTGGCAAAACAGGAGATGGGTTTCTTAGAGTCGGTGCCTCAGCCGACGGAAGGTCTGCCGCTGATAGAAAAGCCGATACTTCAGCCGATGAGATATCTGTCATCGAAAGAACAGTCTTTTCATATGCTCTTTCTGCTAAAGATTGGAGCGGAATGTCTTCCTCTGAGTCAGAAGAAGTGTCGATGACAACGGAACGACTTATCCTTTGTTTACGCTTCTGCAGAAAGGATTAAAATGGTAGTTAGACAAATTGAGTATTGAAGAAGCTGAGCAAAACAAGGTTGACAGAAGCAAACCTTGGAAATGGAAAGAGTCAGTGTTTCATGTTTCCTCTTTGATCGCCGGAGCAGGGACGGGATCTCTATCTCTTCTTTCTCTTCCTCCGGGACAACGGAAGCAGCAACAACAGCAGTTTTCTGCACCAAGGGAGTGCGTAAGGCCGACATTATTATAGGACTTACAGGAGTTTTTACCTGTTTTTCCTTCTTACTCGATGATGTCTCAGGCAAAGTGGTGGTCGGCCCAGGAACTCGCAGAAGCCAAACACCTACGTGGTCGGAGAATAGGGCCTCACTCAACAGTCTCCACCATGAATTGAAGTTAGGGGAAGTCTCCAGCACCACTTGAAAGGGCTTGAATTCGAAGGTCCGCAGGATGGCCAGGGTGCTATTGGCTAAAGTCTGTACATCTTCAGTCGACAGCACGGGCTTCACAGAAAAGGAAGAAACGTGCCCCGGATCGGCAGGGATGTCTTGTATCAACCCAAGCTAATGGGAGAAGCAGTGAGGATTATACCTCTCACAGGAGGTCTTAGCATTTCGGGCTCCAAGCTTGGCCCCCAAGAGAATTTCTCGATGGCACAGAATTCGGGCTCATAAAGTCGCTTGAGTTGCGTCGAGGCCTTCCGATAGGCTCTTCAACCAGAGGGGGCCTTCTTTGCGAGCAGCATACAAAAAGAAGGTGGCAACATAGAAGTCTCGACATTGGTGGAGATACGAGACGATGGTCTCGGCAAAAGCAGTGTTCAGGGGGACCCGCAGCAGTCGATAGTCTGTCGCTTATTCAGAAGGGCTTGCGGAGGCTCTTGTAATTTGACTGACACCAAAATTGGGTAGATACTAGTACAGCCACAGTTGGGCAATCTAAAGCGGACCCCCAAGGTTGGTCGGATCCTCTCCAGCGGAAAGAGTGGTCATCAGCTGATTGATGGTGTGGTAGACCAGGGTGAGAACCAGAGAGGCTAGGTCGCAACGCCTTTTGCTTCGTAGGAGAGCCAATACGTAGTATCAGTACTCGTTGCTAACGCCAGTAGAATGAGAGAAGATAATATACTTACACAACTAGAGCCATAAGAAGGCCGCTTGCTCCTGGTTTAAATGTGTGTCATCCACCCCTCTCTGAGCGGCAATGAAGTTGTCGTATGAAGAGGAGGCCTTGTCGAGACGAGCCTCAACGGCTGGTAGATTCTCTTCATCGTGGAGCCTCGAAATCTCGTCACCATCGCATCGGAAGCCGAGGATGGTGTAGATATCGAGAATAGTAGGGAAAACATCATGTGCGGAAAGATGAAGCCATTGATCGCCGAGGACCAGAAGGGAAGAATGGCGGCAAATAGGTTGCAGTCAAACACCATTTCAAAGTCAATCATCATGATGGCATCCAAAATCCCCCACTGTTCCCAGCAGTCCCGCCATTCTCTATAATTCTTGAGCTTACGGGGCCAATGACAGAAGGAAATGGGGAGATTGGCAATTGTAAAGGTGTTCTGTTGTAGAGGAAATGTAAAATCGACAGGCAAGACAAACCGCAAGTGTTCAGCGGTAACTTCTGTAGGTAAAAGATGGGGGCCCAAGGTGAACAGGTTGGTATCGGCTTGGATCGAGGACAGGATGTTCTTATCAATGGGGGTTGCCATCACAGTTTGTTCTTTTTACTGAAAGAAAATTTACAGATCGCAAGGGATAATCGCAATGAGGTAAAGGATCGATGAATCACTTAAGCAGTAGAATTTTGAAGAAAATAGATGCCGTAGGAAGTGGGAGTTCTGATTGGGGACCACTGCTATTTATAAGGGAGTTTGAAATTAAGCCGTTCGCGGGTTCCAAAGTCGAGGCGTCACAAATGTTCTACAATGTTCGGGACGTTTCATTTTTGTCAGAAAAGGAACTGTTGCTATTAATGACTGTACGATTCTCGTTGCTTCGCTGACTCGCGTCCGCTGAAACAATGGGACTCGGGGGGCATGTATTGACGTTAGCTTTGCCGAACCGACGCAACGGTTACTTTGAGCCGTTACCGATTTGATAAGTTTTTTTTTTAACCGATAAAGTCAACGTTTTGAGCAGCCGTTAGCCATAGTCAACATCAGCACCACGAAGCCGAAAAAAAGTAAAACGAATTCCTGATCTTTCGGCACGAGAATTCTGCGAGCTTATCCACGACCGTTGGGAGTATTCTTTGGCCAGAAGAAACTCCACGATCTGTTAGTGGCTCGATTGCAGCAAGTATAAAATGATAGCGCTGTCCAAAACCTAGACATGACTATCATCAACCAATAACATTAAATTTCAATTTTTTCTACTTTATCGTCATTTACAAACTTTTACTCTAGAATTTTAATTTCTTACAAATTTTTTACCGCTTTATTACATTTTTATTTCCCGATTCTTTATAGCTTTCCGTTCTTCTTTTAGAATTTAAATATTTTCTATACTTTCTTTGAAGCAAATCAATACACGTATTTGTTTATTATTCCGAAAAGTTATTCTGTTGTACATTTTTAGCTAACTTTCTTGAACCCTTTCTATAGTAAGTTCAAGGAACCCTATCTCTCATTCAAAAAATATTTGATACAATTTTATGTTTCACCATATCAGATCGTTTGTGTTTATCGAAAATATAGCCAATACCTAGTTACATCGATTCATCATTCTGACAGCAACAACATCTTTGGTTTGTTGTTGGGTTTCTCTTCAAAATTGTTTCTGTGTTCGAGGCCATAGTGTTGGTTTCGACCTTCTGTACTGTTTTCTTCCTTTGTTGCGGTTGCCATATCTGAACTTCTCCAAGAACTCTTTTTTTCTCCCATGGTAAGTCTTTGATTAACGAGTAGAGAAGTTCGTCACTCCACTGAGGAAGATAGACGACATTTTTTTTTTTTTCTTTCCTTATGTCAAACGATAAGTTATCTGTAAATGATTTTTCCCCCGTTTTTTCTCTCTCACTTGGGTGGATTAGACAGAGGAAGGAAGAAGGCGGTGATGGAGGTTGGACGTTTGATTATCTTTTCCCCTATTTTCTAATTAATTGTTAATTTTTTTCCTTCTTTAATGGCGTAAAATCTCTAATGTCAAATACATTGAAATGTAGTACTTTATAATTGAATATTTTATAAGATAAAAGATAAAATTATAAATGTGATCAAATTTGAAAGATATTTTTTCCTTCAATACTAAATATTATTACTAGATAAGGGTAGAGTTGTATTTGAATAAGAATGAATCGAGTATTGAATTTTTGAGTTCGAGTTCGAACTTACTTGAACACTGTTCGAGTTCGTTCGTTTATTAATCGAGATCGAATTCGTATTTAAATTCGTTCATTTATTCTTTAGTAATATTCGTGTTCGTTTAAGTACGAGTTCAAAAAACTATATTAGTATTCGTGTTCAAATTGTTCGTTCGTTTATTTTATATTTTTTATTTTAAAATTAAAAAATCAAAATTTTATTTAAAAAAAATCAAATCTAAACTCTAATTAATAAGAAGTAAGGTCAAAGTAGTGTTGTAATAATCCTAACTAATGTTAAAAATATATAATATTATCAAAAAATATATAATGAATATAATATAATTAATTTTTAAAAATATATTATATATTTACGAACGTTCGAATATATTTATGAACATATTTTAGTTCATTCAATTAATAAATAAATATAATATTTTGTTTGAATTTATTTATTTATTAAATGAATAAATCTTATTTAAATAGAACGAACTCAATTAATGTTTATTCGTGAAAGTTGAGTTTGTTTACAACTTTAGATAAGGATAGGGATTTAGGCTAGGATGGGTGGATTTTGCTCCCACCCCTTAAATTATTTGGCAACCAGACATCCTACACTGGAGCTCATTATTGTTGGACCGTGATGTATGCAATTTGACAAGTACTTTCACACCTCTCATGAAGATGGGCCCATGAATAACCCAATTTTGTTTAATGGGCCTTTATAAGCAGATTTTCTTTCTTTTTTATTATTTTTAAAAACTTCAAACAGGGTAGAAATTTGCTGTTGAAATACCATTTAATCGTTTGTTAGTTTTTTTTTTTTTTTCTGTTTGTATGTGTATGTGTGTGTGTGTGTGTGTGTTGGGTTAGGGGGGTGGGGGAGGGGGATTTATTTGGTATGCTTTTAATTAGTAGAAGAACTTTCTAGTGTAAGAGATCATATATAGGGTTTTTACTCGTATAGAGGCACAAAAATAATAAATAAATAAATAATTGTACTACTAGCATTGTATTACCCGAACAGAATTTTATTGCAAATTGCTTTAAAACTTGTAATAAACGCCAGCAACTATAATGTCTAATGTCACCCTCTCCGCTTTTTGCAAACTTTTTATTGCTTTAGTATAGAGATCATGCTGTTTTAACTTTTCAATAATTATTTTCTTATTTTTGAAAATAAATATTTTTATTTTTATTTTCAAATTCTTTAAAATAAATTTTATTTTTAAAAATAAATATTTTATTCATATAATTTTTTCATATGAATTATATTAATATATGAATTTCATTACCAATATTTCTAATTAATAAGAATAATACAATAATTTATTTATAATTAAATAATCTTACACCTTCATATTAAATTAAAATATAATATTTATATTCAAATGCAATGACTATTTAATATGCTATTTGTTGGATTTTATTAATTTATTACCATTATTCTTAATTTCATATTGTGATTATGAAGTATATTATTAATATTATGACAAATTATGTCAGTCATTTTTTAACTTTTTAAATTTTAATTTTTACATACGAATTTTAAAATATATAATTTTAATATTTAAATATTTAAAAAATCTAAAAAAATAGAACTTCTTAATTTAAACAGTTAAGTGCTTATGAGAGTAGATCACATGCCCTCACATGACCTCATTCCCTTATTTTCTACCTTAAAAATATTAATTTTTAACTTTAATTTCGCTATCTTCTTTTTAAATTTTTTCATATTATCAACAATAATTTCAAAATATTACTTCATACCTCTTACACGACTCAATAATTTTAGGATTATTTTTTTGTATATTTTCGAATTCAACCATACGATAAAAATTAGAAATTTCACTTTTTTACAAGCAAAACCCATACAAAAAAATGAGGGGAAAAAAAGAAACAAACAAAATTTAGTTATCGATAAATAGTAATTTTCTTAACATTTATGCATAAAAGAAGAATAAAGTTGAAAGGAGAAATAAATTATCTCAAAAAAAAAAAACTTAAAGGAGAAATGAGAGATGCACAACTCATAACAATTTTTTTTTATCCTATATAGAAGCTACTTGTAAAAATTAGAGAAAAACTTGCACCATATTTGAGGGTAATAAATGGATAAAAATACTCATAAAATAAGTTACGTGAGAGTTATATGACGAACTTACTTTAACACTTAATAATTTTAATTGATTAAATAATTAATTTTTAAATATTTAAAAATTAAAATTATATATTTTATAGTTTAAAAATAAAAATAAAAATTTAAGACCGGTAGGCATTTTTTTGTCATTGATATTATTGCTTGGTACTTGGTACCTATTGGTACTCGATTGCAGTCTCATGCCAGAGAGGGGAAAGAATGGATGAGTGATGATGAGATTCCAATGGGCAACCACAGGCACACAAGTTGCACCCCAAAAAAAAAATGTCGAGAGAAAGAGGTAAAATATATTTTTATATACTATAATGTTATAATTTTTTTAAAAAATAAAGTAATAAAAGATAAATTTTTTAAAAAATTAAAAATTAATTTATTCAAAAAAATATTTACGCCCTTCTAATCCGTCATTGATTACTTCGTCTTCCAAGGAGAGGACTTTTAAGGTCCAATAAGGAGGAGGCTATCATCATCGACAGCAGGCTACTGAATTCAGCCCTCTTCCCTAGAAACAAATCTCTCTGTAGCTTATTTAACACTCTTTAACGCTTACTAATTTATATGGTTTGAATTGATTCGGCTTCTAATACTTCACAAATGCCTAAATTGAAATTTATAAAAGAAATCAAAATAAAATTTGATTTATTTTTTTTTCTCAACCAACTAATCACACTCCTCTTTAGTATAACAATATTAAAAAAAATTATTTATGTTGAAAAACAATTATATGATAACATTTTATTCCACTAAGGATATATTTTAAGCTTAAATATAGTTAAACAATAATTAAATAAGAATGAGTTGAATATAAAATTTTTTATTAATATTGTTATCTCTGGAATCAAGTCAGGTATACTCTCAATAACCAAGCCCAAATATTTCCAAATAATGGAGGTTTAATCGAAGCCTGTTAGGCACTAAACAAAAAAATTATTGAAATTGAAAAAAAGACAAGAGATAAATTAAAAGTCACAACAGTCCATTGGAAACGTTATTTTCTCAGTGTTTTCTTCATTCACATGTGCCCTCACCTGACCTTTCTCTCAACATTTTTTGAAGATGCTTCTTCTCCGTATCCCATACCATATGACCTCATATGGCTGTCCTACTTAGAATTTCTAACCAAGGCAAGAATATGCGCATTGATCATGGTTTAGAGATAGAGAAAATTACCCAGTCGTGGAGCCTCGACGTTCGAGTAAGAGGTTTGATTTCGAAACTCCCTCTTAAATCCAAGAGATACAGAAAATTTTCATAATATTTCTTGATTTATTTTTGGAATATTGATGTAGTAGTTGAATATTTGTGTCAGTCTTATGATTGGACCAGTCAGGCTTGATTTATTAGAGTAGAAAATTCTGATGAAGATTGAAGATTGAAGAAATTTCTCCAAAACATAAAATAATGCAAATCTTAAAGGCGACGTTACTTTCTCAAAACTACCAGGCAGCAGTCCCATTTAAGTCCGCTGTCTTCATCCTTCTCTGAAACCGCGGTTCCTTTCTCTACAGTGCATTTATTTCCTTACCTTGTCCTTCATTTGTCTTCTTCTGCTTCTTCTTCCCCAAACACCCTCCTGCTTTGGCCCGCCCCTGTTCTTCTCTTTGACAATCGCCTTCCACCCACCAGCCCAAACTCACCATTTACAAAACCCCATTCCTGAAATAGTCTACTGAGTACCTGCAAGATTAGATTATCCATAAAAGTATCGGTAGAACAACAAAAAGTAGGAGAGAGAAAAAACAATAGCATTCCGCTGGTGGTGGCGCTTTCTTGAGAAAGAAATAAAGCTAACCCGTACTGAAGTTGTTAAGGGTGGTGAAAAGCTACAATCTTGATATCATTTTCTTCTGGTCAATTGAGTCTTAGAATTCTTAATATCTTATCCGTATTTTGATTGCAAGACTCGACATGGGTTGTTCTGCTTCTCGCTCCCAAGCCTTTATCTCTAGAGATCAAGAGCAAGCCCAGCCCTCGAATGTTTCTTCGTCTTCGCATATGCAATCTCCATTTTCGGTTTTCTCTCCTACTCCAGTATCAAGAACTCTTTCTCTTCCTAATCCATTAGTCCACCACCCACCTCTTTGCAAAGGGGATACGAACCACTTGGTCTCTCTTACATCCAGCACCTATGGTTCTCTTGTTCTCATTGACCACCCGCCAAAGCCTAATTTGAAGGGTCAAGAGTTTCTGAGTCCTGCGGCGAGCAGGGTGATTACAGGTCAAGATATAGCTGATTCAAGCGACCCTTTATCCCCAGACTCAGTTATCAATACTTGGGAGCTCATGGAAGGCCTCGATGACTTAGACTTTGAAGCCATTGAATCCCCTAAAAAGCCCATTTCTTACAGTAAGTCCAAAACTTTTGATTATGGGTCTCTGAACAAAGATTTTGATACTAGTGAGTTGGTAAAAACTTATGAGATTGTTGAGCATTCTGATTCGAAGCCATTGTGGCAACATTTGTCGGAGGAGTCTTTTCTTGCTAAATTAGACCCCAACGTGGTTTCTAGTTATCGAAAAGCGTTGTTTGCTAAACAACTTGGGGAAAGAGAAGCAAAAGAGTTGTCAGAACCGACAAAACTTGGGGGCCTGGAGTCTAATCACGCAAGTTCTTTGTATCCTGGCGGTGAGTTCTATTTATCTGGTGTTGAGGATAGGGTTCTCTTGTATTTTACTACTTTGAGAGGAATTAGGAAGACTTATGAAGAGTGCTGCACAGTTCGGATGATCTTTAGGGGCTTCAGGGTGTGCGTAGACGAGAGGGATATATCTATGGATTCATCATATAGGAAGGAGTTGCAAAGTGCCCTGGGAGGAAAGGTGGTGGGCTTGCCGCAAGTTTTTATTAGGGGGAAGTATATTGGTGGCGCTGAAGAAATTAAACAACTTCATGAGGCAGGGGAATTGGCCAAGCTTTTGGAAGGTATTCCTCTGAATAAGTTTGCTTTGGTTTGTGGAAGTTGTGGGGATGCGAGGTTTGTACCATGCCCCAATTGTAATGGGAGTAGGAAGATCTTTGAAGAGGAAGAAGGGAAACTGAGGAGGTGTCCTGATTGTAACGAGAATGGATTGATCCGATGTCCCGGTTGCTGCCCGTGAATGCTATTGAGGTACTCCTTAAAGATTCTCCTTATGAGGTCATTCCCATATTTGGTTAAAGAAGGTGTAATGCAGCCTGTTTGCAGCCTATTCGGTACTTGTTCTCAGGCCATTGAAAGAACAATGGTGCCACCTAATTGTATGTATATCTGTGCCTGTAGGATCATGTTCTAGACTTACATCTTGTAAGCTGTCTATATGGTTTAGTTGTTGCGTATTCCTATTCATTGCCTTTTCATGAACGGTATGATTTAGCAAATAAGAAAACCATTATTTGCTTTCTATCTATTTCCTAAATTCCCATTTGATTTCAAATTATTGTCTTTCAGCTCATTTTTAATGTTGTTAGAAACACTAAGTTGCTTCTTTTGCTTGTCCATTGATTGTTTCTGATTCTAAGAGAATCATGTTACTTATTGTGGTTGCTTAAATATTGGATCGGTGAACTCAAATCACATGTCTCTAAGAAGTTGCAAATGAAAAGTTTTCTTATATGTATGATCTACGCAACCATTTCATTGAAGTTAACTAACTGAGGCAAAAGTAGAACAATTGAAAGTGCTGAAAAGTTCCAAAATCAGTGCTAGATCAACTGTGATGCTGAAGGTTGAATTTCCCTTCTGTCATTTGAATAATTTGTGCCTTCTCACAAGCAGATAGATATACTGATATAGGCTAGTTGAGATGAAAGTAATCTCCCTGAGATAAATTGTGGAGAATGCTTTGATATAAACAGTTGGACATCATCTGTTTTGCTGTATGATTGAACAGATAACAGAGGAGATTTTATTCATGAAGGTAACACATACAAGAAAGAGGATGAAGCATCTTCAAGAAAGTAAATTGGAAACTACATCAGTGCAGCCGTCCAATCTCTTTGTAAATCTATCAATGCCATGTCTCCAATATCTACCAGATGTTATTGCCAAAGAGTTTAAGAAAAAATAATTGCATCTCACTTGCCCTTTCTGTTGCCCAATCCATGCTATTCCACTGGGCCTTTCCTAATCCAGTGCTTGCTGGAACTGCAGTCACTGGGGCTGCCATTTCAAGCACAAGAAATGAAGTGCTGATCAACCGATGGTGTTGATTAGGAAGTAGGATCTACTCTTTCTTCGATCATTTCCCTTCTGTTCCTCAATTATATATGTACACCTCTTCTTGTGTTCCATTGTGTGTGTTTGCTTTGGCATATGTAGGTGCAGATGAACTAGGTTTTTGGGGGGAAAAAATGGAAAAAAATCCCAAATAGTTGGAAAGAAAAGGTTTAGTTTTGTTATTTCAAAGAAGTTGCATGGAGTGTTTAAATGCTTAGGCTCTTGCTTCTTTCCTCTGTTTTGTATGTCTGAATTCAGCATTTGGTTTTGTATTGCACACCATGCTTATTTCATAAACAAATTGCAAGAACTTTCATCTTCTTTGCTTATATGTTAACTAACCATTTTTCCTTTTTTCCTTGGTTGTGGGGATGATTATGGTGTGGGAATAACCTTTAGGTTTATCTCGGTTCTGAAATACATATATGTGACAAATGCTTTCGAGTTCAATCTATACCTTAAAATTTGAATATGGAAAGACTTCTGATTTTACTTCTTTGCTGCAAGAATGAATGCAGAAAAAGGAGGGCATGTGCATGATGTACTCTTTCCTACCTTTTATCCGAGTGCAATGTGTTCTTGGCTGTTCTAATTCGACTCTAGCTTTGATCCTTAATATGGTTGAACAAATAACCTTTTCTTGATGCTACCATCTTTATGGTTCATTTTGCTGCTGAAAATTCCATAATATTATTGAAAAAGGAAAAAGGAACATCATGATGTAGTAGAAAAAAGGTTCTTAATCCCAAAGAATCTGATGCCTTGAACTAGAATGGAGCTGTGACTCCCCGAGGGGAAAAGGACACAAAGCCTTTCAGCCCTACACCAAAGCAATGCCATCGTACCCTGTTACAGTCTTCCGTCGCCGCTCTAAACCAATGACGCCGTCACAACACATCACCAGGGAAAGGAAGGCCAAGCAAACCGGTCCAATTGGCAACCCAAGGAATAATACATATAGAGTTATGTTGGATTTATTGAGAAAATTATTGTGAATTTGATTCAAAATAAAATTGTAAAATAAAGATATTAAAAAAAGAGAGAAAATAGAGAATCACCTAGATATGATTTTATTTATTAAATTCATTTCTTATCATTTCAAATAATATATTGAAATCTCTATAAATAGGGGTCATATTTATATAAACGAACAATCAATAAAATTGTATTTAAGTTATTCTATCTTTTCTCTTATCTTCTAGTATTTTTACTTTACAGTTTTATATTTACTGATTCTATTTTGAATCAAATTCATAATACATTATCAGCACGAGATTCTATCGAAATTGTTTTATTGAAGGTTATAATCATGGTGACACTATTAAAGTTGTTCTATTGGAGGTGATAACCAAGTCAACACCATCGAAGTTTTCTCTCGATCCATGTAATTAAGAAGTCTGATTTTTTTTTTAAGTTTTCTAAAATAAAAGAAGAAGGTATGTACTTTTTCTATTTGATTTTGTATTTACATGGTAAATCTCACCAAACTTGAATTTGCAACTTTTAATATTATTGGAAAAAACTATTTATCTTGGACACTAGATGCTGAAATGCATTTAGCTGCAATGGGTCTAGTAGATACCATTGTAGAAGGAAATCCATCATCATCACAAAATGATGCTAAAGCTATAATTTTTCTTCGCCATCATCTTCATGATGACTTAAATGTTGAACATCTTACTGTGAAAAAATCACTTATTTTGTGGGCTAATTTGAAAGAAATGTTTGATCACCAGAAAATGGTCGTCCTTCCAAAGGTACGGTATGACTTGATGCACTTGCGATTACAAGATTTTAAATCCGTTAGTGAGTATAATTTGATATTTTTAAAATTAACTAGCAACTAAAACTGTATGGAGAAAATATTACTGATGAGGATATATTAGAAAAAAAATTCTCTACTTTTCATGCCTCGAATGTGCTCCTGCAGTAGCAATATCGAGAGAATGGATTCAAGAAATATGCAGAATTGATATCTTGTCTTCTCATAACTAAGCAAAATAATGAGTTATTAATGAAAAATCATAAAACTCGACCAACATGTTCTACTCCATTCCCAGAAGTGAATGATGTTAAAACTTGTAATTTTGGCCCTGGAAGATGTCGTGGTCGTAGCCGTGGATATAGCCGTGACTGTGGACGTATATATGGTCGTGATAAAAATATTCATTATGATTGCAATAGTCAAAATAAAGTTACGAGAAATAATGACAATCACTAGAAGTGACCAAAAACTAACGAGAAATGAAGAGAAAATGATGTTATTCCTAAAAATTATGAAGATAAATGTCATCGCTGTGGCATGAAAGGTTATTGGTCTCATACCTGTCGTACTGCAAAATACTTTGTTGATCTGTATCAGGCGTCTATTGAGAAGAAAGGCAAAAATGTTGAAACAAATTTTACTCTACAACATTCTATTCACGATGATAATGATACCAACCTTGATGACGTTGATATTGATGTAACTCATTTGGACGTGGCTGATTTCTTTGAACATCCTGAAGGAAGAATTGCGCATTTGATTAGTGATGGAAGTGTCCAAAAGAATTATAAGTTTACTTTTAATATGTTTCTGTTATGTTTTATATTTTTTGCATTGTAATAGTAATTAGCGTTTAAAATTTTTATTGTTTGAGTATTTAAATTTATAAATATTTTGTTATGCCCAGATGGCTATTATTCTACTTACTGGACACACAAGTGGCATTGAAAATATATACCTAATTGATAGTGGTACAATGCATACTATATTGAAAGATAGAAAATATTTCTCTTACCTGCAGATGAGAGAAATAAATGTTAATACTATAGGTGGTAGTGTAAAGTTGATTGAAGGCTCTGGAAGAGCTAATATTGTATTACCTGGAGGAACAAATGTTATTATTCTTAAAGCGTTATTTTCTTTAAAATCTCGAAGAAATTTATTAAGTTTTAAAGATATTCGCCGAAATGGATATCACATTGAAACAATGAAATAAAATGATTTTGAATATCTCCATATTACTCAAATAATGTCGAGTAATAAATCTTTATTAGAAAAGTCTATCATCTCTTTCATCTGACCTATTTAGCACAAAAATCCATGCAATTGAAGTGCATCATTCAGTAAATCAAAAGTTTACTAATTCTGCTACATTTATCATTTGGCATGACCGTTTGGGTCGTCTAGGAACTATTATGATGCGAAGGATAATTGAAAATACGCATGGTCATCATTTGAAAAGTCAAAAGATTTTGACATCTGATAAATTTTCATGTGTTGCATGTTCTTAAAGAAAATTGGTTATTAAATCATCTCCAACAAAAGTGGAGTTTGAATCTCCATTATTTCTAGAAAAAATTCATGATGATATATGTGGACCAATTAATCCACCATATGAGTAATTCAGATACTTTTTAATGTTAATTGATGTATCGACCCGATGGTCGCATGTCAATTTATTATCAACTCGCAACTTAGCGTTTGCGAGATTGCTTGCCCAAATAATTCATTTAAGAGCACAATTTTCAGATTGTCCTATCAAAAGGATCCATCTAGATGATGTTGGAGAATATTCCTCCCAAACCTTTGATGCTTATTGCATGTCAATTGGCATTACTATTGAACATCCAGTAGCTCATATTCATACTCAGAATGGTCTAACTAAATCATTCATTAAACGGTTACAATTAATTGCTAGACCATTATTAATGAAAACAAATATCTCTATAACTGCTTGGGGACATGCTATTTTGCATGCTATAGCACTTGTGCGCATAAGGCCAATACGTTATCACAAATTTTCTCCCTTACAATTGGCTTTTGGTTTTGAGCCAAATATTGTTCATTTGAAAATTTTTGGGTGTGTTGTGTATGTATTGATAGTGCCAAATCAACGTACCAAAATGGATCCTCAAAGAAGGTTGGAGATATATGTTAGATATGTTTCTCCCTCTATAATTAGATACGTTAAACCATTGACAGGTGATATATTCACATCAAGATTTACTGATTGTCATTTTGACGAAACTTTATTTCCTAAATTAGGGGGAGAACATAAACCACATAAAAAGAAACTTGCCTAGACAATATTATTGAATTATTTAGATTCGCGCACAAACGCATACGAACTAGAAGTTCAAAAGATCATTTATTTGCAAAGACTTGTAAATCAACTGTCATATTATTTTGCTGACTCTATAAGGATAATTAAATCGCATATTCCAACTATAGATACTTCTATTCGGATAGAAGTCCCAACAGGACAAAATACAATTCCTATAGCTACTGCATCAAAAATACGTCAGAAACGTGGATGACTCATTAGTTCAAAAGATAAAAATTCTCGAAAGAAAAGATGATTAAATGATCAGAATGGTCCAATTGAAAATTTAGGAAAAATGGATCAAGTGGAAATTGATGAAAAGATCCAAATATCTGAAAATAGTGAACAGAATAGTGAGATATTCATTAATTATATATCTTCTGGCAGAAGTTGGAATTGGACGAAAATAACTGTTGATGATATTTTTACATACAATATAGCACTTGAAGTGTTAAAAGATAATGAGGACCTTGAACCAACATTAGTTGAAGAATGTCGTCATAGAAATGATTGGCCAAAATGGAAAGATGCGATTAAATTGGAGTTAAACTCACTTATAAAGCATGAGTCTTTTGGACTTGTAGTTCGAACACCAGAAGGTGTAAAACCAATTGGTTATAAATGGGTATTTATGCGAAAACGAAATGAAAATAATGAAGTCGTAAGATATAAAGCACGACTTGTGACACAAGATTTTTAGCAAAAATCGGGTATTAATTATGATAAAACATATTCACTTGTGTGGATATAATTACACTCCGATACCTTGTGAGTCTAGTAGTACGTGAAAAGATTGACATATGTCTAATGAATGTTGTGACTGCTTATTTATATGGGAACTTTGATAATGATATTTATATGAAAATCCCAAAAGGATTTAGTATGCCTGAAGCATATAATTCTAACCCTCGTGGAAATTATTCCATTCAATTACAAAAGTCATTATATGGTTTAAAGCAGTCTGGATGCATGTGGTATAATCGTCTTAGTGAATATTTATTGAAATCAGGATATAAAATGATCCACTATGTTGATATATTTTTATTAAGAAATTTAGATATAATTTTGTGATACTTGTGATATATGTTGATGATACTAACCTTATTGGAACTCCAGAAGAACTCCAAAAGGCAAGAAATAGCTTGAAGTAAGAATTTGAAATAAAAAATTTTGGCAGAACCAAGTTTTGTCTTGGTTTACAAATTGAACATCTGGAATATAGTATTTTTATTCATCAATTAATATATACAATAAAAATTCTTAAAAGGTTTTATATGGATAAAGCACGTCTATTAAGTTCTCCAATGGTTGTGAGGTCATTAGATATAAATAAAGATCATTTTCGATCTCGAGAAGATAATGAAGAATTACTTAGTCCTGAAGTATCATATCTTAGTGCAATTGGCGTATTGATGTACCTTACTAATAATATTAGACCTGATATAGCATTTTCTGTGAGCTTATTAGCAAGATTCAGTTCTTCCTCAACACGACGACATTGGAATGGGATTAAACATGTCTTAAGATATCTCCAATGGACAATAGATCTTGGATTATTTTATTCAAATAGAACCAGTCCAATATTGATTGGATATGCTGATACTGGTTATCTATCCAATCCACATAAAGCACGTTCTCAAATTAGTTATTTATTTACATGTGATAGTGTTGCTATATCATGGCGCTCTACAAAACAATCTATAGCAGCTACTTTTTTCTAATTGTGCTGAAATTATAACTATTCACAAGGTAAGCCGAGAATGTGTGTGATTAAAATCAATAATCAATTATATCCGAAAAAATTGTGAATTATCTTCTGAAAAGGAAATTCCAATACCTCTTTATGAAGATAATGCAGCTTGCATAACTCAATTAAGATGTGGATATATTAAAGGAGATAGGACAAAACATATTTCACCAAAATTTTTCTTTACTCACGAACTCTAAAAGAGAGGTGAAATAGACGTGCAACAGATTCGATCATGTGATAATCTGGCAGATTTATTCACTAAGGCATTGCCGACTACTTCATTTGAAAAATTAGTACATAAAATTGGAATGCGTCGATTGAAAGACATAAAGTCATCTTGAAGATGTTATTAAGAGTGGGAGTTTGTATACTATACTCTTTTTTCCTAATTAAGATTTTTTTTCCTACTAGATTTTTTCTTAGTTAGGTTTTTAATGATGCAGTATTCCATCTAGAACAGAAAGTATACTCTTTTCATTCACTAGGTTTTTGTCCCACAAGGTTTTTCCTATGAAGGTTTTTAACGAGACATTTTTCGAAGTGGTTGAAAATGAACATCCAAGGGGAAGTGTTATGAAAATATTAAGTGGCTATTCATTTTCTTCATTCTATCCATTTATCTTGAAGATAATGTGACTGTTCGTTTTTCTAAGGTTATTAATAGATGAGATAAGATAGCATTTATTAAATTCATTTCTTATCATTTCAAATGATGTATCCAAGATTCTATAAATAGGGATCATATGTAAATAAACGAATAATCAATGAAATCGTATCTAAGTGATTCTCTCTTTTCTTTCCTCTTCTAATATCTTTACTTTACAATTTTATATTTACTGATTCTATAAAAATATGATATTATGGGAGTATATGATAATTTTTGAAAAATAAAAATATATAAAATAATAATAAATTTTAATTAAAGTAAAATTTTAATTAAGATGAATTTATAAAAATTCTTATTCAAATAAAGTTTATAAATATGCTTTAACTTAAATATTAATTTATTGGTGATATTTTAGAGTAAAATTTTTCTATCGGGTTTGAAAAAATAAATGGTGAAAAAAGAAATAGTAAAAAGTAAAAAGAAAAGAATAACCAAATGGCGTAAACATAGAGAAAAAAATAGTTAATTTTTATTTAAACACTAAGTATTTAGTATTTTATTTAAGCGTAATTAAATAAAAAAATAAAAACTATTTTGTTTGGATGCGAATAGATAAAAATAAAATTATTGTTTAAAAAATTATTAAGAATGGACTATTTTGCCCTTGCCACGTAGGCTCGAAAATGTGTGCGTTGCCTTGGGTATGATATGCAAATTATGAGGAGTGGAACACTATTATGAGCCATTATTCCAAGGAAAGTCCAGTGAGGGAAAAGGCATGGAGATTGACGGGGCGGGTATGGAGATGGACGATCATGGAGAGGATTTTGGAAGCTGTTTAAGCAGCTTCGTGGACCAGGGTAGCATTGAGTCTCACCGCTACTACTTGTCTCGCAGAACGGTTCTGGAGATGCTCAGAGACCGTGGCTATTTGGTGCCCAACTCCGAGATTGAACTCTCTCTTCAAGAGTTTCGCGAAAAATACACTCAAGAACCTGATGTTACCCGCCTTAGAATCTCTGCACTTCACAAGAATGACCCTTCCGACAAGGTTCGGATTTTGCCCTCTTATACTAGCGTATCTTGGTTTTGCCTCTTCAATTTTTGGTAACGTGCTCTCTGTCTTTTCATGGTGGCATTTTCAAGAGACTTAAGTTGAGGGCTTTTAGTCTATTAAGGGAGATTTTTTATTTGGTTTGCATTTTCATATTTTGGTATTTTTTTTAACCCTTTTTCGGGGTCAGCTCTTTGAAAATTTATTTACAATTGTAGTTGAAGGAGGAAATGTAGCACCGAGATCAAAATATTTTTGAACCTTTGGGGGAGGGGAAAGTGGAATCTAGGGTTCAATCCCTCAGCCCGAGAACTATGCAGACAACGGCTGAGCTATTCGCTGGAGGGTTGCCCCTGGACCAAAAGAACAATAGGAAAAAGTAGTGTAGTAACAAGACTATAGTCCCTTGTTAATTTCCTCTCTAATTTGGGAGACAGGACTGATAGGGAATAGGAAAAAAATATATACTTTTTGTTCTCTTACTTCTGCCAAAGGAAAATTCTTGATGATGGTTTTGAAGTGCTGGGTATTATGGTTTCTCAAATTTACAGAATTCAAGTACATTCTTAGGAAAGCCATTTTGTAAAGTTCCTGTGTACTATGTTTTCTTTGCTCTTTACAGAGTTTTATATGCCTTTTTAGTTTTTCTACGGTATTTCACTCTTGTATATACATTTGCTATATGAAAATGTTATGGTCATTTTCCCAAGTTTAAGGCCATAAAGAATGTTGTTTACAAAAAGAATGAAGTCTCTCCAGACTGGCTCACTCTTATGAAAAGGCTTGCTAAGTCTATTAAGTTGGTGCTCAATAATCATATGCTAAAAGACAGATGCATAAAGTCCTCCAATCCTCTTTTGTTCTTCTGTTTCACAATGAAGCTGCAACTTTTAACTGTGTTTTCATATGATCTTTGTCCAGTAAAAGGGAGGTTCACAGAATGGCATGAAATTCAATGTCGTAATACTCTGAACTCCCTGAAAATTGAGTCACACAAGCAGATAAAATCATGAACATTTTGGGACATATTTTCCCCTGTATCTATATGCTGTGTTCGGATTTACACCATCGAGTTCATATGCGGACGCTTGCAATAAAGGAGCTTTTCTCACATGGTGGAGATTGCCTGATATTTGTTATTAATTTACTGGTTCTGCTATTATAGGCCAGTAATAGACAACTTTTGTTCATGTTTGAACCTTCTGATATATTCCAAATCTTAATTGCAGGTTCTAGTCCTTTATTGTGGGCCCAATGTGGTAAAAGTAAATACCATCCGCGTTATTGCAACACAGATAGTGAATGCAGAGAATTTGAGTAGCCTGATACTAATAGTCCAAAACCAAGTAACCAGCCAAGCTATGAAAGCTGTGGAGCTTTTTACCTTCAAAGTTGAGATTTTCCAGGTTTGTTTTCTGTTTATCCAGCTTAAATGTTTTTGAGTTGAGAAACATGCCCTCTTGTTTACATTTTAGATTTCTTATGGTCATCAAATAATAATATTAGTTCATTTTGTATTTTTGAGGCTAGGATTTAGCTTTTGGGAACTTATTACTCAAATTCTCACTCAAGATGAAAACCCCTCCACCCACACTCCTCCTTTCGAGGATCCGAGTTGTCACACTTTTCACTTAGGCCATTCTGTTTTTTTATCGGTCCAAGTTTATACATATACCCTGCACAATCTGTTAAACACATGGTTTTCTTCTACAAATACACCTCCCCTCCTCACCCCAACCCAAAAATAGACTCTGCTTGTATGATTGGGACTTGATTGAATTCCCTTACTTAGTAGGGGTATTTTCTGTGTAAGAAATAAAACCTCTTATGATCCTAGAAATAGAAGAAAGAGCTTATATTTGCTGTTGAATGATCCATTTCATACTTCTAATGTTTTGCCCTGCCCTTAGATCACTGACTTGCTGGTTAACATTACCAAGCACGTGTTGAAGCCACAGCATCAAGTGCTGACAGATGAAGAAAAGGAAAGACTTCTAAAGAAGTACAGCATAGAGGAGAAACAGGTTTGTGCTTGTGAAACAAACATGAAATTAGCAATGCTGATCTTAGTTATTAGCTTTCTGACTACTGTTTGCCCAATCAATAAGTCTTCAAAAGTTTCAATCTGATTCACTCAGGAAGGTTTTCTTAGCTCATGAACATGTGATCTTTAAGAAAAATTCTGTGTGCTTTTTTCATAAAGAAATGAAAAATAGCACAATGCAACATTTTCTGTATTTGGATCCGAATTTAGCTGACGGACATTGTCTAATACTTATTTCAGCTTCCAAGGATGTTGAAAAAAGATCCAATTGCTCGGTACTATGGCTTTGAGAAGGGACAGGTGTTGAAGGTTACCTACAACAACGATTTCACTGAAAAACATGTTACTTACCGTTGTGTTTGGTAGTGATCTTTTGTACCATTCGTGTTCCCTTCTAGTGGGTGGTTTGTGCTTTGTTTTAAACTAGAATACTAGATGTGTTTGTAGTGGCAAAACTCGTTGATTAAGGTAGGAAGTTAACCTACTCTATTCTCCCATGATGGCGTTTTCTCTTGGACCCCATCTTTTCTCCTTCCCCTGTTTATGTTAATGTCTTTCATCAGTATGCTATTTTAGCTGATGATGATTTCTCTGTTTGGCTGTCGTGCTTCTGGTTGTGCTGGTGCCAAAACAATTTTGATTTTCAGAAATACTTCTACGAAAAATTCAAAATAGTTAATCAATCATCATTAAATAACATCATAAAGGCAGCGTTTTGATTATATAAACTAACCAATTTGGACAATGTAAGAGAGAAGTGAGGAAGGGTTTAGGAGTAGAGAAAACAAAAAATGAATAAGGTGGGTTGACAGAGAAGGAAAACTAAATATTTAACCAAATAACGAATTAATTTGTTAACAAAGCACAAACGGAAGAAGTCCAAATATTAGGGCATGATGAACATAGGCTGAACTCTTGTGAGTTTGTCCTAAAAGCAGAATGAAATTAGTTGAGTTAAATATTTAAGCAGCTATCTTAACTGCTTACTTGAGTTCCAGTGTTCTTGCTTTAATTTAAGACCCGATTCAATGCTGGGAAGGCCTGCAATTTTATTGCAACTCTCTAAGTCATCCGATGAATGTGTAGCTGTATGTAAGAACCCTGTCGATCTCTCGACGGAACAAGCTCACAGGCTAACAAGTCCTCTTCCTTCACATTGTTCAGTCGAGCAAGTCCCCAGTCACCTTGCATCCACATGGATTTGTTTTTCCGCATATAGAAATTTGTAGGCCATTGCCTTCCAGTTGGATCACGGCTAATCATTTGGGGTGGCAGCTCAGCACCAAAGGCGGAAACAAAATCTCGCGGAACATACTGTACCAAGGACTAGGAAACCAGTTAATAAGAATACTTACAAAGAGGTTTCCCTTCAGACTCCAGAGAGACATTGCAGTAAAACAAATGCACCATCTTACCATTTCATTTGAACTGTATTTTCTGTTATTTACGAGAAAGAATGGATTTTGAAGACCATCAACTTTTGATTTGAAGTCCTGGTCTTCATCACTCTGCACAACAATTGCTTTTCCATGAGCTTCGTTATTGAGTCCTTCAACAGCAACACTGGCCATTGCTACAGCTAAATCAAGAAAATCCCTTGTTTGGTTGATATAATAAAGAAACAGAAGCATATTAACATCAGAGGGAGGATTAAAGTCGAAAACTTACAAGCATTACCGATCTCTCCAAGCTTTGCAGTCCTTGCACTAGAAATTCTTGCTTCGTCTTCTCCTGACATATTCTTCTCGTTATTTCCAATCTCTTCCTGCACTCCTTCCTCTTCCTTATCTTTTCGTAGCCTCTCATCTGAACTGAAGTCCATGGCAAACGTTATAGCTCTGTTTTCTACAGTTGTTCTTAGTGTTTTGAAACTGAATTCATCGCGTCCATTGTATTGAAAACTTAGAAAATCTCCAAATTCCAAGGAGTTATCTTCAAAAAATTTTGTCCAACCAGCTTGGAAAAAGAGGTCGTGGCCAATTTCTGCAACCTCCACGGCCCAAACTTTCCCCATCATAATGATCCTTGAGAAGTACCTTAACCGGCAAAATTCCTTTCACAAACGACGCGAAAGGAGGGGGAAGTTTCTACCACCAAAAAAATATCAACCATATACAGAGCTTAGTCATCTATAGGTTTTCCGTGAGAGAATGTGCCCATGCAGCATCAAATATCAAGATCAATATATACAACACATCATGTTTTTAACCAAGTTCTCTTGCTGCAACAAATCATGAATATCAGTAATCATAGATGGAATTTCTTCCTAGTTCCTATTGTGTTCCCCCTCAGTTTCAGACCTCAATATTCTCTTCTTATTGTTATCAGCATAAGTGCCCTGTATACACCAGAGACAACTGAATAGGCCACAGGGTTCTATTAGATAACTTTTCTCAACTGTGTCAATCTTTATTTTGAGAATAAAGAGACTAGATCTCTTTGAAGCTTAAGGCTAGTTAAGAAAGTATAACATAGCAATCTTGAGAGGCCAAAAATTCAGAAAGAAGGAAAAAACGATCTCGTGGATGTCCATTACCATACATTAAGAACACAGAATTGCAAGCAACATCACTCCGATATTCAGGACCATGTACATTCCCATATGTTACAGAAGAGTAAAGATGTGATCTTTATCAACACCATGCATAATAGACTTCTCATTTCATCAAAGAACAAACAAGAAATGATAAAAGAGAATAAGGATATCAGTATAAAGGCGCTGAAGAAGACATGCATATAAAAATATGACACCGCAGTGTTTAAAAGGAGGAGGTACTGGTACAAACACTTACCAAGCTTTTTCTGCTGTCGGGGGGAAAATAAGGCTTGACGAAAGCAGGGTATCTCTTGCTTGACACCAATTTCATCCTTCCGTGTGGTTTGGAGCAATCTACAGTGCTATGCTCTCGCTCAGTTCCTTCTGGAAAGTAAGAGAAGGGGAAGACACCTTAGCTGGTAAAAGCAAGTGAAAAGACGAGTTTAATTTAATTAAAGAGAGTCCCAAGTACATTTAAGCTCAGAAGATGTAAATGCGCAGGCGAAAGTTCAAATCTCTGATACAGCTCAAAGACAACCAAAAAGCTATAAGGATAGATATGGATCATTTCACTATGGAGACAATGCTCAGCAATCGAGGAATAGACGATAAGTTCCTTCTAGTACCAGTTTTGGAACCTAATCGTTTAAAGACCCTGAGATTTGCTTTCTGTCGCAGAGATTTCTCAGCACTAAATTTAAAGCCCTTCAAATCTGGCCAAACTACCACTGTAGACTCTTGCAGTGTAATAGTTAATACTTGATGGAAAATAGATGATAGACAAGACTAGTGCCGGGCAGCGAGTGCGGCAGTGAATGACATAAATCCCCCTTCCCCTTCCGATTTGCAGGAAATGATGTAGGAAAAAAAAAAAAAAAAAAAGGGGTTGCTTTGGCAACTGGCAAAGTGCGTCCGGTTCTTCAGGATAAAGCTCCTTATTACTCATTGGTCAAGAACTTTTTTAATTTTATTTTAATTTAAAATTTTACTTTAATTTTAAAATTATTTTTTTTATTTTTTATTTTTTAAAAATAATTATATACTCATAAATGTATTTCTCCTTATAATCTCACTCTAAACCTCACATGACCCCTCATATTCAATCTAATTGCTGACCAATTACACCTTAAAAAAAGTCCTATGTATTATGAATTATTGAAATCTCCATTAATTAGTGGAGGCTCCACTAATTATGAATTTATGTGAATTATTAGAGAAGATTTTTATGGATGTCCACCATTTAGTGGAGATACCACTAATTGAGATTAGTAGATGATGATGTATGACATGATGTATTCCACTAATTAGAGCTCTATAAATAGAGCTATTCTCTAAGCTTGTAATACATCATCATTTTGTGAAAGAAAGATTAGTGAAAGAAAGATTAGAGAAAGAATTGTGAGAGAAAGAATTGTGAGAGAAAGAAAGAGAGAAGTTTGAAGAGAAATTCTTGTGCAAAAAATAGTTAGAATTTTCTTAGTGTGTAGTGTGTAGATTTTATTCTAACACTACCCTAATTTTATAACACGTTATCAGCACGAGTCTCTACCGTTATTAAAGCCAGAAGACAGATACGCATTTATTGATCTCTATGACTAATCTCGCTAAATTCGAATTTGTAGCCCTTGATATTTCTGAAAAAAAAAATTTATGTTATACAAAAATGCATCTAAATGTTACAAAAAAAAAAAAAAAGGAGATCCATATGTCATGTGGATAAAAAGAAAGATTTGACCACCTGAAGATCGTCGTACTACCCACTGCACGGTATGAATAGTTGCACCTGAAGTTGCAAGATTGTAAAACCGTGAACTCCGTGATGTATAAAACTACATCTTAGTTAAAAATTTTGCGGAGAAAAAGTTACTGATGAAGTTATATTAGAGAAGACATTCTCCACTTTTCATACCTCGAATATTGTCCTGCAGCAACAATATCGAGAAAAGGGATATACAAAATTTACAGATTTAATTACTGCCCTTCTCATTGCAGAGAAGAATAATGAGTTATTATTGAGAAATCATGAAGCCAGATGAACTGGCTCAACAGCACTCCCAGAAGTGAATGCTGTTGACTCCAGCAGAAGCCATCGTTATAGTCGTAGTTGTGGCAGTGGCCGTGGTTATGGTTATGGACACACTCGATATTCCCCTTATCACAGAGAAATACTGGCCACCTGAAGTGGAACAGAAAAGATAATAAGGGAAAAAGATATTTCCATTAATAATAAGCATCACATCTTTTATTCATATCACTAGTGTTCATATGAACTTGAGGATACAAGCCTATAGTTGCTCTTTTGTAAATGAGTTGACAAATTTAAGATGAATGTTTGTAATTGTTCTTTTTCAATATTTACATTAGAGGAAGACAAACAATTAGTAATTATGGACTTCAGCTCCTCTTTTTCGGCATCCTCCTCATTTTCTTTCCCGTTTGAGCCACCATCGAGACTAGCAGCAGAATTAGCCGTAAAATTACTACGAAATGAGTCTTGGGATTTTATGATCCCCTTAAGTTTATTATAATTAAATTTCTTATTATATTTGGCCTTGAAGCATGCTTGTCTCAATTTCTGTGTTTGGTCCTCTAACTGCGTATTAGGACTTTCTTCCACCAACTGTTTTTCACATTCCAGTATCGTAATGGCTTCTTTCAACTTATTCTCAGCCATATGTCCTCATTCTTCTTTATTGTGTATCTCCTGTAAATCGAAGTGATATTATCGGTTATTTACTTATAAATCTTTCATAGTTTCATACTTGCAAATTATAAGTATGTATGAGAGAGAACCTGAACATTCTTGATTATGGTCTCCAAGCTCACCAACTTCCTGTGAGGCCATCGACGAATTCCTAACTCCCTACATCTTTTCTTGAGACGAGTTATGCCAATATTCAGTTCCTTAGCTGCGCTCTTGATTGGTAGGTAAAAGTACTACGAAATTATTTCTCTTGATAGTGTCTGGGAGTTATTGCCCTTCTTCTCTCTCTACCTCTTAATCATCTTCTTCTCCCCAGGAATTTTGTCTGCAATAATATCTTGAACTTCGATATTATGCATTTCATGAGTACTTACTCCGACTTCGTTGCCAAGACCACTCATTATTTCTCCAAGAAAAAGAAAATAATATCAGTAAAGGTAATACCATTCAAAATCCACGTTTAAATGTATAATAACCTGAAATCATATTCTGGCTTTGTTCAAAATCCATTAGAGAGTAGAAAGGATCATGCACAAGCATATCCTCATTCAAATGAATAGCATCAAGAGGAACAGTATCAAAAGCAATCTCTTGTAGGGGCAGATCAACTTGGGCCAAAGCAGTATGTTCAAAACTTCCACTGATTTACATAAAAAACAAACCAAAAGAGAGTTTAATTTCATTATCAAGCACACTAAAAACAAATGGAAGCCCTCAAAGGTATCTCACTTGAAATTAGGAGGAAGCGGTTGGTTTGGAAAGGAAAACATATCAAAATCTTCTGCGTTCGAATTAGGCAGAAGCGGTTGGTTTGGAAAGGAAAATACATCAAAATCTGCTGCAGAAACCGAGTCAAAATTTGACCATGTCTCAAATGAATTACGAGTCTCCATATCTGCTTTGTGATTTTTGTTTTTTATGTTTACTAATGACTGATGACTGAGATATATATCGATATATATATATATATATATCTGTATGAGGAAGAAGAAGAGGTAGATGGTAGGTAGAGGGTCGGAGGAGAAGAAAAGATAAGAGAGGAAGAGGAAAAGTCGGTACCGGGAAGAGTGAAAAAAAAAGGAGATATTTTTCTTGGCATTTCCTGCTTGTCATCATTTTCTTATATTTCTTTTCTTATTCTCTTGTGAAATCATTATTCCCTAAATTAGGGGGAGAATAGAAACAGTACAAGAAAGATCGTGATTGGACAACATCATAAAATTATCTTGATCCGCATACAAGCGCGTGTGAACTTGAAGTTCAAAAGATAATTCATTTGTAAAGCATTGCAAATCAAATGCCAGACGCTTTTGTTGACTCTAGAAGAGTAACAAAATCGCATATGCCAGCTATAAATGCTCATATTCTAATTGAAGTTCCAACAGAACAAAAGATTTTACATATAGCTGCTGAGCTAAAAGCATGCCAGAAGCATGGCCGAACTCTTGGTTCTAAAGATAAAAATCCTCGAAAGAATAGATGATTAATGGTCCAGATGATCATATTAAAGCAACGAATGAAGACCAAGAGAAAACTTATGACAAAGAACCAGACATAAATGAAAGTAACACTGAAATTTCGATCCATTATACCACTTCCGGTAGAAGTTGGAATCGGATAGAAACAATTATTGATCATATGTTTGCATATAATATCTCTTGATGTTATACAGGATAATGATGATCCTAAACCAATATCAGTTGATGAATGTCGGCATAGAAAAGATTGGCTGCAATGGAAAGATGCGATTCAATCGGAGTTAAATGCACTGACAAAACGTGAAGTCTTTGGACCAGCAGTCTGAACACCAAAAGGTGTAAAATCTGTTGGTTACAAATGGATATTTGTGTGAAAGCGCAATGAAAAGAGTGAAATCGTTCGATATAAAGCGCGATTAGTAGCTTGAGGTTTTTCACAAAGACCAGGTATTGATTATGATGAAACTTATTCTCCTGTTGTTGATGCTATTACACTTCGATATCTTATCAGTTTGGCAGTACATGAAAAGATAGATATGCGCCTATTAAATGTTGTCACTGCTTACTTGTATAGAAATTTAGAAAATTATGTTTACATGAAAATTCCCGAATGATTTCATATGCCTGAAGCATATAAACATTATCCTCGTGAAAATTACTCCATCAAGTTGCAGAAATCATTATATGGCCTGAAGCAATCTGGGCGCATGTGGTTCACACGTCTTATTGAATATTTATTGAAAGCGGGAATTAAAAATGACTAGGTATGTCCATGCGTTTTTATTAAGAAATCTGGTTCTAAATTTGTGATATTAGCTATATATGTTGATGATTTTAATCTTATTGGAACTCTTGAAGAGCTCCAAGAAACAATTGATTATTCGACATCAAGGATGGTCGTAAAAGTATACTTTGCCTTGGTTTACAAATTGAACATTTGGCAAGTAGAATATTTATTCAACATATACAACAAAAGTTCTAAAAAGATTTGGCATGGACAAAGCACATTCATTGAGTATTTCAATGATCGTCCGGTCCTTTCCGACCTCAAGAAGATGTTGAAGAACTTTTTGGTCCTGAAGTACCATATATCAGTGCAATTGGTGCATTGATGTATCTTACTAACAATACACGACTTGATATTGCCTATGCTGTCAATTTATTAGCAAGATTTAGTTATTCACCAACATGACGACATTGGAATGGAATTAAACAAGTCCTTCGATATCTCCAAGCAGCTACTTCTTCAAATCATGCTGAAATTATAGCCATTCATGAAGCAAGTCGAGAATGTGTATGGCTAAGATCCATGATTCATTATATCCGAGAAAGTTGTGGATTATCATCGATCAAAGATATTCCAACTCCTCTTTATGAAGACAATGCAGCTTGCATAGCTCAATTACGAGGAGGATATATTAAAGGAGATCGGACAAAACATATTTCACCAAAATTCTTCTTTACTCATGAACTTTAGAAGAAATGTGAAATTGATGTGCTACAAATTCGGTCATGTGATAACCTCACAAATATTTTCACGAAGACTTTACTGACTGCAACATTTGAGAAGTTGAGATATAAAATCGGTATGCGTCGGTTTAAAGATTTAAAGGAATCATCTCATTAGGAGTAATAAACAGACATATAGAATAGTGTACTCTTTTTCCTTCACTAGATTTTTTTCCCACTGGGTTTTTATCTAGTAAGGTTTTAACGAGGCATATTCTTTATGTAATGAAAGGACATCCAAGGGGGAGTATTATGAATTATTAGAATCTCCATTAATTAGTGGAGGCTCCACTAATTATGGATTTATGTGAATTATTAGAGAAGATTTTTATGGATGTCTACCATTTAGTGGAGACACCACTAATTGAGATTAGTGGAAGATGATGTATGGCATGATGTATTCCACTAATTAGAGCTCTATAAATAGAGCTATTCTCTAAGCTTGTAATACACCATCATTTTGTGAAAGAAAGATTAGAGAAAGAATTGTGAGAGAAAGAAAGAGAGAAGTTTGAAGAGAAATTCTTGTGCAAATAATAGTTAGAATTTTCTTAGTGTGTAGTATGTAGATTTTATTCTAACACTACCCTAATTTTATAACACTATGGATTTATGTAATACTAATCTCAAATATAATAGGCAAAGAGACTTCACAATTATAAATATAAATGGAGACTTATTATTATTATCTGGCAGAAAAAATGTTTTCTTTTTAATATTAGTACTATATATTGTAATTTCAACACATCTCTACGAAGATAAGTAGAAAATATTGGTTTCTAATAAAAATTTATAATTTCGCTCATAAATTTGACTTATTTTGCTTCTTTTTTTGTTATTAAATTTTTTTATTACCTAAAATGAAAATCTTATAAAAAGAAATTTCAATTACTTATATGCCTCTTATATTTAACTATGTTAATTTTTTTATTTAACTACATAGAATTCACTTATGTATGATGTATGAATGTAAGAACCTTTGTTTGGATGTTCTTTTGTTTGCAAAATAGAGGATTTCTTTGTGCACTCAATTGCATAAATTACAAAGTTGAGGGTAAAAAGTGTGTAATTGAAGAGGATAAGGACCAAACTGAGATTTAATCAAACTCAGGGATTATGACCGAAATGGTTCCAAAATGGAAGATCATCTGATGCCGGCAAAATGGCTATTCCCATCCTTCTACTTCACTCAAACTGCTCGACATTCTACTAGGTATCTGTCTCAAAATCAAAATCTCTCTCTCGACATTCTTGTGATCCTTATGTTGTGGAGACCCTTTGTAGATTTGTGCTCAATACCTTAGGATCTTGTGTTTCTGTAAACATTTTATTAAGTTTTCACGATGCACACACCATTTTGAATTTGAATTTTTAGGACCCATTTCAAGAAGCTTCATTTCCAATCGTCCCAAATCTAGCACAATTCCAAAATTTGATTTTGTTTTTGGGGTGTAAGTTCTTATTCTTGACTGAAAACTGCTAGTCATTCAATGCCATTTCAAGTAATAGGAGAAGAGTATCTTGATTATTTTAATTGCTTTCGTGTGCATTTTACATGGATCTTTTGAAGCTAAAGGAATGGTGTAAATCTCTCTGTCAAAAGATTTCAATTGCTAACGAGTCTAGGATTCCTTCAAAAATTCGTCAGACGATTTGGTGGGGGAAGATAATCAATTTTGAGTTTTTTGAATGCTACTATTTTTCCCTACTTATTTACCCGATTATTACTTATTTTTCGTGTTAACTTTTCTGTTTTGTTTTTATTATCGTTTTTTGGCTCAATAAAGGAAAATTTTTTTCTGGACTGATAGGTGGGGCTTTAAGATTTAAAGGTGAGGAAAAAGAAGAAAAGAGAATGAGCGAACTGGTGGGCGGAGGAGATCCTTCGCCATCAATAACATCTGAAGCATCAAAGAGTAGCAGTGGCTTTGATGCCAGTCGAATTGCAGAAGTGAAAGCATGGCTTGAATCCCAATTTTCTGCAGTTGGAAAAGATGTACCTGATTTTGAATACACACCTCGAAGCATTTCTCATTTACACAGTATTGCCACCATCTCCCAAGCAAAAACTCAAGCTGCCTCAATTGTCGCCAATGATTTTCGTCAAAAAGCAACTGAGTATCGCGGTCAAGGTCATTGAATTTGATCTATGCATTTCCTATGTTATATTTGATTCAAACCCATTTTTTATAGCTTAAGTCTGTGTAGTAATGGTGAAATGGGGAAAGTGCCTCTTTTTACCGCTTGTTGTAAGGGTGTTAGTATCTTCATTATCCCCATTTGCACCCTCCCTTTTTTTTGGTCCTTCTAATAGGCATTGAAATATCCACATTCATTTTTGTTGTTTTATGATTTTGTATGACCGATAATTTTATAAATGTAGCTGCCAGAATAAGGGAGATATTAGAGCATGTTGGATTGGCCCAGGAGAGCTTACCGTCAAATGTGGTTGCATCAGCTCAAGTTCTTGCTAGTGTAGCTAATTTATTGAATATTAGAGATACTGAATTAAGCAGGTTAGCTTTTATTCTCGAGTATTATAATTTCCTTTCCTGTCCATTTCAGAGATAGTGAATGTAATTTCAATGTGCTTACCTGAAGAAAATTGGTTAGTTTCCTTGTAGCAATGGCGGACCTTTCATTGAGAAAAACTGCTGTAGAAGAGAAGAAGTCGCAAGTGCAGCAGGAGTCAAAAGTACTTCTGGATTACACTCGCAAGGCAATTTCCAGGTTGACCTATTTGAAAAGGTAAATGTTTCCCATGATCATTCTAATACAATTCACAGGAATGTCGTTGTGCAAAATGTTCAAGCCTTGATGTTATATTCATAGAAGCCCTCAGCAGATGTTAAGTTCTGTGGCCAAACTAAGCAGTTTCTTTTTAACTCATTTCATCTGTTAGAACACTTGCACAACTGGAAGACGATATAGCTCCTTGTGAAACAGAAATGGAAAGCAGGAAAACAAACTTAGCAATTATGGACTCAAAGGAGCGCCAGTATGTGCAACAGTACTCCAATTACAAGGTACTATCTTCTTTGAGGACTACTTTTTAAATTTATGGATATCTAATTTTCTTCTGTTGTTGATCAACTTATTGACTGAAAAGATATCACATTATGAGCACTGAAACATAGCTAATCTTTGTTTGGTGATGCATTCTTGATGATGGTGGTGGTCTACTAGTTGAAATGTCTGTACATAGGTATTGCATTGTATGTGAGGATGAATTGCTTAGACAGATGAGAAATGTGAACACTGATTGCCAAATATGTGCCTTCAAAGTCGGCATCAGTTATAGGTTGCTTAAAGTTTTTTGGTACAAAGGGATACTTGTATATTGTAGATTGCTTTAAGTTATCTCAAACTGAAAATATGCTTAATATTGTTTGCCTTGCTGAAAAGAGAAGAAAGGGAGTTCTGTAAGCACCTGGTTTAGATTATACATCTCTCTACAATCTAAGCTATATATTGAAAATACACTAGTTCTTTGCTATTCCTCATTAATTGGTTAAAAAGAGTTTCGAAAAGGTGACTATTTTAGCTACTTGTATCTCAATTGTTAATATATATCACAGAATATATCATATATCTTTCTTGCCTTGAGGAAATTTCTGTTTCGGTTGAACAGAAAATTTGTAATTTCAAATGTGCAAGCCATGTAGTTAGTCTAAGAATTGAATGACCAAGGTGTTACTCCTGGTTCTCACACATTATTAACAGAATGGTATTTTTCACTTTTTATGATTGAAATGCTTGAGAATCACATTTTGATATAGGAATGATAGACTGATAGTTTCCTGATTCTGTAATCTGCATTGGTTTGAGGATGTTTCTATGTGACTTCCCAGTGTTTCCACGTCTAAGGTTTTAGATTCATGGTAGGAAGTTCCTTAGCAATTTTTTCCCTCATGAAACAGATGTATTGACACCTTTATTTAGTGATATTACTGAAGTGTTTTGGGAAATATTGCTTTCTCCATTTGAACCTGTCTTTTTAGCCGCAAGTATTGCCAAATTACAGCTGAACTTTCAGTGATAAAGGTTTGGCAACTGAAATCTAAGGTATATTCTGCTCACCACATGTATTGATAATTAGAAATTGGTAGAGTTGAACCAAGCATTGGTAGGCCTTGGATTGGAGATTTGCAAGAGAACAGGTGATTTCTGACAGGATTTTGGACTCAAAAGTTATTCCATGTGAGCAATGATTTGGTCTATCTTGTCTAATAGAGTGTACAACAGAGAAGTAGCGGTCCAGTGTCCACATTGCAAGTCAAATATCTGCTCTTGAAAGTTTTTTGTTTTGATTCGAATTGACTCGTCATGAAATAACTAGTTGCACTTAGGTTGGATAAAGTCTTCTGACTTTTTCTTCTAAATTTGCATATTCTTTCTCTTTTACCCTGCAATAGGGTTTCCCCACTAATCCACCTCAGGAGTAACCACTAGGAGAAGTGATTGAAAAATTAAATTTCATAAAGAGTGGTATTTTCTCTTAATTTCTTCCTCACTCATAAAAAACATTTGTTACACAGGCAATGCTCAATCGCGTTGGGTACAGCCCAGAAATTAGTCATGGAGTATTGGTTGAAATGGCAGAGCACAGGAAGGAATTGGAGAAGAAAACAAAACCTATTCTTGATACTTTAAGAAGCTACCAAGATTTGCCTCCAGTATACCCTTTTGACTCTGCTGATAAAATTGCATTTTCTTGTTATGTTATTTATTTGCGTGTTAAGGTGAAATTTATTTTGGGTCTCATTTGCACAGGATAAAGCATTGGCTGCATTAGCAATTGAGGACAAGAAGAGGCAGTACGCTGCTGCTGAGAAACACCTTGAGGATGTCTTGCAGTCGGCCCTTGCTTCCTCGGAATGATATTTATGTGCATCTTGTATAAAGATTTGTTTTGGTTTTGAACTTCAAATTTGTTGTATGAATGAGAGCAATTAATTGAGTATGATGTTTCATCGAATGCTTCTGTCATCTACTTAGATAATCCTTAGTGTTCTAAAAAATGAGTTAAAATTTAAGCCACCATCTTTTCAGTGTCACATTGATCCTCAAACTTCTGATAATATAGATAATCAAATTCTTGCCAGGTAACTAATAATTCAAAACAGTCGTTGAGAGGAGTGAGATGGGGGCAAAGATGCATTTAGATGGAACATTTTCCCAAGTTTCACTATATCAGTAACAGAAGTATCATATCAATTCTACAATACAATTACTGAGGCATCTTCCAGATTTTGAAACTTGTATGTAGTAGCATCGTCATATAATCAGTCTACAGATTTGGAAAATGCTAGTTTCTTTTTGTTAACGCTGCTGCAATTCCACCGGCTATAAGCCCAACAGCAGTAGCTGTAATCCCTATTCCAATGACACCATCTGCACACGAAAAACAGTTTGCTTCTCTGTTAGAGTTAATATCGAAATCAATGAGATCCCCAGTAGGTCCCCTCAAAAACCAGGTAAATTACCTTTTGTGATATGATCTTCAACTGCTTTCTTAAGGGACAAAGCCTGTCTCCAATCAGGAGCAATCTAAAAGAATGCAAAAGTTCTTGATTAAAATGACTGGTAATCATAATTGGAATGCTTCTATCCTTTCGACAAGTCCTGGACAAGGAATGTCAGGAATGAGCAAGATCCAAGAGGGAAGCAGAAAACCAACCTCCAAACATTGCTCTAAAAGCAGCCGACTCCTTGAATAGTCACCGCTTCTGTAATATCCAACAGCGAGAAGGTAAAGCTTTTCTCTCTTCTGCAATGGACTATTACTGTTGCAAAGTGAAGCTGCTAACATAGAATGGTCAGATTTGACAGTAATATCATGAACACTTAAGAGATGATCAATTTGTTTAAGTGGAAACAAAATAATGAGGAAAAAGCATACCATAAAAATGAAAAGATTAATTCGTTTAGGGGAGACACCTTATTTCAACCAATAATTTAGCCACAAGAAGCATATTTAGAGGATGCAATATTATATTGTCTAACCAGCCTATCAGCCAATATGATATACTTGAAGTGAATGTTTCGAGAGAACAGGCAAGAAAACCGTTGCTCTCATATGGATGATAATTATAAACTCCTTAGAGAAAGTGTAAATATAAGAATGAACTATGGATAGTGAATATTAATCTAATGAATGACAGAAACACATGGAAAGAATGCCGGTTAGGACTAGTAGTCATGACTCCAAATAGCTGAAATTCTAGCTGTACAGCTAGCCTTACAAATTATATAAAGAAATAAGTATCTGTGAAATAAATGCAAATTTTCACCTTCAAGCATAGCTATGCCTCGTTGCATGTCTTCTGGTTGTCTTGAATGGACAAGAGCCCATGACAATCGCATGATATTTTCACTCTTTCGTTCATCAGAATCACTTTTTGCTGCCTCTGCAACTTCTTTCTCACACTCCTGCAGGCAATCAAGAGATCAAAAGCAGGAATTTTTGCAAAAAAATGCCAAACATACCATCAAATACAGGACAAAATAGGCAGCTAGCTTAGAGTAACAAATTTGCAAATAAGCCTAAAGTTGCAACTGTAAGTGTAGTAAACACTATGAAAACATGGTCACAGTAAGTGTTTATTCCTTCCAGCAGAAATCTAATTTGAAAAACCTTCTTCACAGTGCCTGCCCAAACAAATCATAGCCTTAAAGAAACAGTCTTCCTAAATGGAGAATATTCCTATCATCCCACAAACCCTTTACTGGTATTTAATGTTGCAAGTAAAAGATCATTGCTTATTC
This sequence comes from Voacanga thouarsii, assembly GCA_026120185.1. Lineage (NCBI taxonomy): Eukaryota > Viridiplantae > Streptophyta > Magnoliopsida > Gentianales > Apocynaceae > Voacanga > Voacanga thouarsii. The sequence continues at coordinate 1,762,989 of JANUWF010001287.1, read as the reverse complement.
ATTCAGGTTGCCTCAGAAAAATGATGGGCCAAAGCTAACAAGGGGAAGGTGTATTATTTCCGTAGGTATCCAGGAATGTATTCTCCTATCATTGGAAGAAATCACAAAAGAACATCTATTCTGTTTCCTAAACAAATTTTTGAAAAATTCCCCTGTTTGACATATATATAAACTACGCATGAAGGTTATTGGGAAACCATTTCAATTTTCCAATGAAAAAAGAGGATAAAAGGAATACGGGAGGATTTGTCATTGAGAATGCTTACAAGAATGATATCACGATCGCACCAAGGGAGATGATCACCACCATTGAAAAAGGATGTCACAGACTCGAAGAACTTGGAAATCTTGGCCTCCATCTTCGATCTCCTGCTTTGCTTCCACGGCTTCCTCTTTCACCGTCTCAGGTTTCTACCTCCAAGAAATGAAATTACTTAGTATTAAAGAAAGGTGAGACGTTGACTGCTTGTCGGGTAGCTAAATTCTTCTGTGCCACCCGTTTTCTTTCTCATCCTTAATATTTGCATGCGTTTTATGGATGAAACCGCGTAATGACAATTTCCTTACATTTCACTTGCAAGAGCAAGGAGCTTTACCCCATGGTCCAACGGGATAGCTTTAAGAGTAGAACAAATTGGATTCGCTCGTGTAATAGTTAGGATTTAGGAATGTAAGCAGACATTGAGTTAACTTCAAAAAATTTTATTTAAAAGAAAAAAAAAAAGACACTCCATTGACAAACCAGAGAAAATTTTGGATTGAAACTTCCAAGAATTTTGCAGTATGCAAAATAAACTGCATGTTCTGTTTTGTTTGTTTAGGTAGTTGAAGGTCTTGTTGCCAAAGCAATTTGGCATGAACTCATGCATGGGGAAATGGGATATATTAAGATCATAAGATGTTGGTTATGTAGTCCATAGTCCATTCTCCACAGAAATATAAATCATGTAGATTAATCTAAGAAAGCAAGGGCTGTAGAGCAAATCAAAACTCATTAACATGGAATACGATTGATTTTGCACTGCAACAAGCAGCCAAGAAACCTTGCAGTAAATGTTCTCTTATACATCACTTGTACATTGGGGTACATTTGGAAACAGCAATAATAGCCTAACTTTGGCTTTCAGTTTGAAATGAGATGCAATGCCTGATTTTGATAAAATCTTATTCTTATATCAAGATTATCCGGGTACTCAGCCCGCAAGCGAGAGGGGAAAAAGATGATAAGAAAGGAAACGCAAAACAGGGCAGAATTTCAAATCTTTGACAGTTATTATTCTGTCTGCCACGAATATGATCAGCGAGTCTTCGTTTTAGTTCCCAACCCTTCCAATCCTCAAATAAATGGGATAAGTAGCAAGCTTTTGGGGTTTGCCATCTTCATTCCAAGCAGACGTGACCTTTTTAACAAAGTCATCAGTCAAGAACTCAATACAATCGTCCTTTGCAGCTTTGTATGCTGACCATGACTTTATCCATGAAAAAAAGCCCTCTAAATCCATCATTTTTTCCATTTTGAATTCAAAAGGTCCATTGTGCTCAAGTCCATCCACTGGCTCAAATGGGAAGTCAATGGTTTTATACTTGCCTTCTAGTGCTAGCTTGCTTTGCGGCTTGAAGTAACGATCAGCCATGTTGTGGTGTATGCTATGGATAAAAGGGTCAATAATAGGGTTGATCTCAGGCATTGGGTAGCACCATGCAGCAATTACTCCATTGGGCTTTTTCAGTATCCACTTCACATTTTGGTAGAAATTTGGAAGATCAAACCAGTGCATTGCTTCAGCACTGGTTACTAAATCCACACTAGACTCTGCTGCAACAATTTGCTCAAGCTCTGCAATGGACATCTTGGGGGGGATACACTGATATCGAATGTTTGGGAGCTTGTCTGCAAAATCCAGTTGCTCTTGGCTAATGTCTGTGGCTATAACGTTCTTGTAGATCCTAGCCAACTGCCAAAAAATGACTTCAATGGAGTTACAGGGCCGCAGAAATTTTCTCAAAATGAATGCATTCATATTTGGGACCGATACAACCAATGTATTTGAAAAAAATCAAGCAATTTCCCTGGCTAAATCAAGATTCAGAAAGGCAATTTACAACAATCTGACATCCATCTTCTCTCCAAATAACTACAAATATACCAACTCATATAGGTAACTAGATCAATTTGTGCATTTGGTTTTGTTTAATAAAGCAGAAATTGAGTTAATTACCGGAAAGATTTCAACTTTTATAGTGTTTGAAGAGATCAAGGAAGCAAAAGGCCAAGACTTTAGGAGGGAATGGGTAGAAAAGCTCTTACAGATCCAGCAGCCTGGCCGGTACCAGTTCCGGCATCCCACGCAAGATCGTGGGATGGCGTCTTGGACGCAATGAACTGGAACAACTCCTCCGGGTAGGTCGGCCTACCTTCGGCATAATGCTTCCCCTGATACTCAGGAAACCCCGACATTTCTCTCTCTCTCTCTCTGTGATCCTATGAGGATTCGCTTCGCCTCCTTTATAGACAAATTCGACTGTGAATTTGCAGCGGCCTGGTTGAGCTAGTCAACTGCTGGTCGTTGATGGTGATGATTGGCAAGTCCGATCCGTAGTCTGGGCGGGGATAGAAAGGGAAAAAGGAGGCATGGTGGCGATTCCGAGACGTCACGCATGAGGTAAGGTATAGCAGAGTTCAACTTCAAATTCCATACGGCGGTCTAATGGGATGATTAGACTTCTTTACCGCAACCTCCACGGCCAATTTTATAACTAAGGACTGCGAAGCTGTTTCCCCGCCAGAATTGTATAATTAGGTAAGATTTTATTTGAAATAAAAATAATTAAATATAATAAAAAGGTTATTAAAAAAATGGAGTTAGGTGGGATTAAAATGAAGTTAAAAAGAAAAAATATAATGTATTGTGAGTGTATAATAAATTTCAAAAGAAGAAAATTATTTAAATTAATATTATTTTAAATTTTAATTTTAATTTAAGATGGAAAGATCCGTCTTAATTTGAATTGAATTGGAGGGTTCACAATAAATTATAAATAAATTTATATTGTTGTTCATTTATGTAATATTATAATATTAAACATTTTATTTATTATGAATATTTTATACTATTTAATAAAATTTGATTAGATGAGGTTAGATGTCAAAACATTTATCCTAAATTTATTGTTTCAATTTTTTTTCTTTCTTTTCCTTGTTATAAAAAACTAATTTAAATACTTAAAATTTAAAATCTTTGTTCTTTCTACTCTTTTTTTTTTCTCTCTCACCATTTCTTTCAATCCAGTCAAATAATAGTTTTTTATGTATAATATTATGACAATCGTATAATAAAACAAGGGCAATTGAAATTGGTTAAAGCCTTAGAACCTGTATTATAATGGCTTGATTGAATGGGTATACGTTGCTTTCTCCCCAAGCTTTCCAATCTTATAAGTGGCCGTTAAATCAAATCAAGAAAATGCAAGCCCTCGAGCAGGACTCCTCTGCATGTGCCTGAACCCTTCAATCTCAAAAGCCCGAAAAGAGAAAACGCTGGAAAGGAAGGAAATCACAGGAAAGTGGGAAAGTTGAAACACCTGAAAGCCAACCAAAACCAACGTCCAGAATGGCAACATCATTTGCACCTCCAGACATGGTACAGAAATCTCCTGGGCTCTCTCCAGTGCCTTACTTAATTGGCGGGCTTGCAGCTGTGGTGGGATTGGTTTCTTTTGCTCTTTTGATGTTTTCTTGCTCTTATAACCGGAGGGTCTCTGGCAACTCAAACCATGATGAAGAAAGTGGAGAGAGAGACGTAGAAGCTAACGATGCGAAACTTGACAGTGGTGCTGCAGCAGAGGCCGTGCCCGTTGTTGAAGAACCCAAGATGGTGGTGATAATGGCTGGTGATGTGAAGCCAACTTTTTTGGCTACTCCTATGTGTATCACTAACGGAAGAAGAGACGGCATTGGTTTAGCTTGCTAACTTCTCTTGCACCAAATTCTCTGAAAATTGTACAACCGCATACCTCTTTATTAGTCTTTTCACATTGCAAGGGCAAGAAGTTCTTTGATTTCTGAAGGGAAAATTATTCGTTTGTTTCAAATCGTAAATATTCTGCAAGAAATTATAAGTGTTTGGAAATAATACTCTATGTTTGCATAATTGCATTGTTGTTAATTCTTCTGTATACATTCACCTCACTTTTGAGCCAGAATAGCAGGCTAACCATTAACAAACTTAAACATTGTGAACTCGAGTTTCTTTGTGAGCAGATCATATGTTGTCGGGTTTTGAGCAGCGATGTAATGTATGTTAGTTGAGAGGGATAAAAATACAACAATAAAACTCGAACCATACAAGAATTACAATAAAAATGAGTCTTCTTTCTAAATAATAAATAATAAGAGAGCAGGAACAACAAAATAATAATTAGAACCTAGCCCAACAGTCAGAATAGAGTAGAAGAAAAGAAAAATATCTACCAACATTTTTCTGTTGATGTTTTTTGTTCTAAGTATGTTGTACTAACAGAGTGTCAGACCTTAAGATCGGGGTGTAGTGCGCGGGATACTACTTGGGTCACTTGCATGCTGAAGGAATGAAACCGACGAACAAAGGCAATCGAGACCAGATGTGGTTGGACGGAATTGTTGACGCCAAGTACTTTGATGAATGATTCAAGGGACATGTCTAAGACATTTTGGTTTGTGTAAGTTTATGTTGGTGTTCAAATGTGCAAGTATTGGTTATAAAACAAGGAGTCAAGGGTGGTGGCTCAAGACAAGGTACGGACCACGTTGGAAGATGACTGAAGGTTACCCGCTCAGTCAGGCATACGTGGGCCCAATGTGTGTATATTTGGGCCATACATACTAAATGCACTCAAGCATTGGTACGTGATGCAAGAGTTTGGCCCACTGCATAATTAGGGTGTCTTATCTCTAGTTAGAATTTACGAAGTGATTAAATCTTAATCTTATCTTGTGAAAAAATAGCAAATCTTTCAAATGGATAAGATTCTAACTGATGAGATCAATCTGACGGTGGAAAACCCTTTTGAGGCTTAGGGGATAAGCTCAAGGTAGTTGAATTAAAGTAAGAGCCAATCTCTTAAAAATTGTAAAATTTTTCGAGAGAGCTCTATATAAATAGTTTGTCACATTCACTTTAATAAAACCCACAAGGATGTGAGAGAAGAACGCACAATTGAGAAAGTGAGCGGGAATGCTAATTACATTCTATAGAGTGTAGAGAGGGGAAAGATCATGGGAAGTGATTATTATATTCATCAAATGGGTGAGAACTACTTGTGAAGGAGTTGAAATGCATAAGAGTGCAAACTATGACTTGTGAAAGATTATGTTAAGCCTAACCATGAGAACTACTTGTGAAGTAGTTGAAATGCATAAGAGTGCAAACTATGATTTGTGAAAGATTATGTTAAGCTTAGGTTAGGCTGGAAAGCTTTATAATCTTTATTCTTGAATGACTAAGTTTACAGTTTGGCCATAAAGATTTGGACAATTCTTGTGTGGACTCATTGCACAATGTACAACTCCTTAATGCATTTAGTCCGTATAGACCAATTCCACGTTAGAATTTCCTGTAAAGATTTGGCCTTTTTAATCTAATACTCTTGTAATTCTTATTCTTGAATGAAGAAATTTAGGGTGGTTGGATATGGGATGATCATTATAATTTGATTGTGTTTCATATTTTCTTTAGTTGCATTTTTATTGAATCTTTGTTACTCATGAGTTAAGACTGAGTAACCTAGTTACAAAGCCTCTCTAGGTTCAGAATCGAATATTACCCTGTTATACAAAGTAAGATTGCATGAATTGTCTTTTCTGGATGAGATAAATGTTAACCAACATTTTGGAAAATTGGAAAATTTTTATAAAAAAAAAAAAATCTGTATTATTAGTTGAGAAGTTGAGCAATACTTGAGCAACATATTTTCCTGCGGAAGCTTCCTTACAAGGCTTTTGGTACATTTTCCATGGAGGAAAACTGGGATTACGCTCTAACATTGAGTAACTGAAATCAGCAATGACTCAACTGATACAGGGAATACATATAATTAATTCTTTCCTTCAATGAACCAATCCTGTATTCAATGTATTAGTCCATTAAATCCCTTCAAACTTTGTCGCTTTCTATTTCTTGACCACATTTGATGTACTGAGTCTGTGAGACCATGCATTGTCAATGAGTAGCGAATGTACAAAACCAATTCAACGATATGTAAAGTCTGCTAAATCTGTAGCTTGTAGAACGATATAAACATAATTTAGTTAGCTCTTCCCCAAAGAAAGTTGAGTTGGTCAAATTATTGCACAAGTAGTCAAGTAATTGAAGCAAATTGCTTTTGCAACATCTTTTTTCTTCTCTGTTTGAGGTGCAACCTCTCTGATTTCGACTTGCTGCGACTCGGGATAGTTATGGCTTGCTGTTGATTGTTGGACTATAGGCCAACAGCAGCTTGCTTAGTTGATTACAGATTTTGGTATAATTTGGAGTTTGCAAGCCAAAAAAAACTAATGTTGACAGTGACCAAAGAGGTCTCATTTGTTTGTTCTATCATTTACTTTTTCTGGGTGTTAGAAGATAAGCATATTAGCATACCTTGAATATAAAAGTAACGTTATATATCATCATTCATTACTTAAAAAAAAAAAAAAAATCTTGCTAATGAAGTAATGATGTAAAGAATGCAGTCGTGCCAAAGAATTCTTTGCCGAAATGCCTCATGTTAAGATCAGAAAACATCAGATGCCTGAAAGTAGTATCAAAATCAATCTTTATAGGTCACAATATCTAAAGGAGCTTGCGGCTTGCTTTGGGTATTTGAACGATTTGTTGTCGGGAAAGGGTGCAACTGTATAATAGGTTTGAAGCATAGTTAAGATGAGAAGAAAAGTAGCAGCGACCAAAGCTATGGCAGTCCATGGACTCCGAAAATAAGTATGAAGAAGTTCAGCTAGCCATGTCTTTGCCTTGTTACTGTAGTGTGCTTCAATTTTCTATTTCACATTCGCGTATATGAAGACGTTGCTGGGATCATAGGTTTTGATCTCTACTTCTTCATCACAGCCTAAAGTGGTTAACAAAATCTTCTTTTCGCGTAATTCTTTCACATCTGTTGGATTATCAATCAGGGATTTCATGAAATCGATATACGCTGTCACTGCCCTATCTATAGTAGCATTTGGACACAGTTCATATGCGATCATGTTCAGAAAGAATACCTTAGTGTATATAGTAACATACCAAGCCGGAACTTCAAGCTTCGCAAAGAAATAGCCTGATTTGAAGTTGATGCCCCCCTCATAGACTCGACAGAGCTCGGTCTAAAGTGAATGCCCTTTGCCTTTAGATCAGTTGCAGAACGAAATAAGTAAATGTTTGTCTTCAAGTTCTGATCATCATCATCATCTCCTTTTTCTTTCTCGTGAGCCAGGGGAATTTAGCAATACAGTTGTAGACATGGCTGCGTCTATTGATATTTCCTATGCGTTTCAGCAACCCGAGTTCACAAGAAGGAAAAAGCAATTTTTTCTATTTGCTACGCTGAGAGACGATGATCAACCAGAACGCATCCAAAAGATGAAACAGTCTATCATCATCTCTGCCGGCTAATCCACTCCAATTCTTGTATTTTTGAAAGAGAGTACCATATAAGAATTCATAAAGCAGTTTTACCCTCCTTTTATGTGTTAGTTAATAGGATCGACATGCTTATGTGTCAATCAGATTAAAGTTTGAGAATACGTGAAAACAGATCATATCTTTGTAGATATCGTCTTCAGCAGTACGATTCTTGAAATCTTTGGGCCTTTTGATAATACTCCAAACCTCCAAGTCTTCTTCAATGTAATCTCCTTAGACCAGAAAAATTACTAATCGTACTTTATTTCCCTCTTTGTTGATGGTGGACAAAATTGAAAGAAAAAACTCTGAGAACAACAACGATGTTTCTCACGTATATGAGAAATAGAGTTATATCCCAATATGTATTGGCTTATATCTCAAAATATGAATCTTGATAAGAAAAGTATAGTTTGGTACAATTATTTCCATTTATCCTATTCCATCTAAATTACGATTTTTGATTTTCTGTAATTTTCATTAATAAATTATAAACAAATTATAAATTATTATTATCTCATAATTAGGAGCCACTGAAGAGAGGATACAATTAGACTAAGCTTCAATAAATTATTTTGTTAATAAAAATAATTTATTAATTACGTTCCACCCCACTAAAAGAACGTAACTGCACTCTTTGTCTAATCACAATTACTGGAGTCAATAATTATATATCCATTAATTGATCGATTTAACAAATTACCCTTATCGATCAATATAATACTTTAAATGAAGCCGTATGACCACAGTGCCCCTCATTCAAATCTTTAATTCTCATATTCAATTTGACAGTACCATGTGACCACGTCACACTTACAAATTGAATTCAATAGACACTATTGAATTATGAGTTCATATTTAACTGTCCCCTAAAAGAACTCATGAGGAAATAATCTTGCCTATTAAAGGTAACAGATTCCATATTGCAAAACAATTATTTCATATTTATTTTACTTTAATTCCTAAGATGCCGAGATATTGATTATTAAGTTAATCTCACTCTCTGGCAACTTAAGGAACTTCAAGTTAATAAATATAAATAATTGTTTGCTCAAGATTAAGGTATTATGTACGACAATATTTTAATATTTTATTTGTATGGTCTATTCCAGAAATAAATATTGATGGTCCATCAAATATATCAAATATATATCCTTAATTTTATTACCAAAGTCAAAGACAGACTTCAATAAAATTAAGACGATTTTCCAAAATAAATTGCCCAAACTTATTTTAGATCGCGGATAATTTATTTCGAATTAAATTATAAATTAAGTCTTTTTGTGTTTAACAAATAAACACTTGATTTATAATATCTAAATAATTCGTGGACAAAACATGCTCATACACAACTTATACATATAAATATATAAAGACATTTTATTTAATTTCAAAATACAAATATTGTATTTACTTGATGGACATATCTAACAAAAATTCTCCTACTTGTCATAGAGTAAATGAGACATGTCAAAAATATTTATACTTTCTATATGACTTCCAAAAATAGTTACAGGTAAACTTTTAGTAAAAGGATCAGCAAGATTTTCAGCAGAAGAAATCTTGCACACTTCTACATGTCCACGCTGAACGATCTCCCTAAGTAGGTGATATTTACGCAATGTATTTACCATGCTGATGGCTGCGTGGTTCTTTTGCATTTGCCACTGCACCACTGTTGTCACAGTATAAACTAATGGCTTGAGATGTATAAGGAACCACTTCAAGTTCTATCAAGAACTTCTTCAACTATACTGCCTCTTTAGCTGCTTCACAAGCTGCCACATATTCAGCTTCCATTGTAGAGTCAGCAATACAAGATTGTCTGATACTTCTCCACAGAGCTGCACCACCACCTAAGGTGAAAACAGAGCCTGAGGTGGACTTGCGAAGATCTCTATCAGCTTGAAAATCAGAATCAGTGTAATTTATTGGTACAATTCTGGAGCTGAGTAAACTAGCATATATCCTCGAGTTCTACGAAGATACTTGAATATATGCTTGACTGCTGTCCAGTGTTCCGGTCCTGGGTTTGACTGATATCTACTAACCATCCCAACAGCATGACAAATGTCTGGATGAGTACAAAGCATGGCATACATGAAACTTCCTACAGCTGATGCATAAGGAACTTGTTTCATGTACTCAACTTCATTAGGAGGTTTAAGATTATGCTTCTGAGATAACTGAATTCCATATTTGAAAGGCAATTGACATTTCTTGGAATTTTGCATAGAAAATCTCGTCAGTATTTTGTCAATATATGAAGCTTGGGATAAAGCTATCTGTCTATTCTTTCTATCCCGAAGGGTCTGAATGCTCAAAACATATCTTGCTTCTCCTAAGTCCTTTATATCAAATTGTTTATCCAACCAACTTTTCACCAATGTTAATGTTCTTACATCATTTCCAATGAGAAGGATGTCATCAACATGAGAAAAATCACCTTACCATCTATCATTTCCAATTCTTGTATTTTTGAAAGAGAGTACCATATAAGAATTCATTAAGCAGTTTTATCCCCCCCCCCTCCCCCTTTCATCACCGTAACCCACAGATCATGAAGTATAGTAACAAAAACCAACTCACCAAGATAATCACTTGTAGGATTATAAGTATCCCAGCTATTGAAGGACATTATACAGTTAATAATGAAACAGGTATCAAGAAGCATCATTTGAGCAAATGTGGGATCATCGTATGCACTTGTGGAATCTCGAAAATAGCAACTTCTGCAAAAACGGACCGGCTCAAGCACCTTGGTGTAGAAAAATTGCACGTCTCTGCCGCTATCTACGACAAACATCCCCAGTGCCTTGGGCTTGAAATTCTCTGCTAATTGGAGTTCTGCCTTCCCCTGGTGATAAGGGCCCAAAGAAACTATCAAAGCATCATAGTCCTTGTCCAATCGCAACAACGTTGGAACTTTTTGCATCCGAGGGCTAGTTAATTGGCCATTTGCAACGTGCAAAAGCCTCTCTAGCAGGAAAACATTGATAACATTTTGAGATTGTCCTGACATTGATTTGAATTCCTAGAGCTCCTTCCTAAGTGCAAACTGCAGACCGTGTGGTTATATTCGGATGTGATAATTTGGAATAACTAGGCTAACACTCAAAGGGTTGCTTTGCTTGCTTGGGGAGATCAGAGAAGAATATTTTCCTTTCATTGCTTCGAAAATTCGCTCTTTCACGAAGGAGAATTTGGTGCATTGTTTAGAAAGTGTGAATCTTCATATGGCATACAAAATAAAAAATTATCACATCGTATATTTTAAATTGCATAACACCTTACTAATGAAATTTAATTTTTATCTATATAAAAACTGAAATAAACAAGAAATATTATTTGTTGGACAATATATATATATATATATATATATTTATATGTTACATAATGATTGAAGTGAAGGAATTGTATGAGCTAGATGATTCCAAATCAAGTCACATTAATTTACAGTACATGCCTTTTACATGCTGGATGAAATATTTTTATCGACACTGACAGTGAAAAATGCTCACTAGGGCAGGGTCCCGATCCAGTCACACTCGATTTAGAGTAGGCGGATTTTTTTTTGTAGTTAATATTATTTTATTCATAAAAAAGAACATGTTACACACGTGAATAACTACATCTTGGTAACATCACAAAAAACAAGTCCACAAAAAACTTCTTCTTTACTACTTTACCAGGAATATTAACGACTTGAGTAAATCAAATCTACCTAAATTCGTGAATAGTAATGTAGGAGACTTTGGTCATATCGGCGATTTTGAAAATAGCCTGAGACATAAGTGAGGAGTGGGAGAAGAGCCCAAACCAATTGTTGGGTAAATGAAAAACAACAAACACAATGATAAGAACAAGCACAAGAAAAAATACAAAGAACACAAGCCAAAGATAAGTAGAATTGGAGAAAGAAAGCTAAAGAAGAAAATTTTTTAGATTTGAGACCAACAAAGGAGAAAAATTAACATAAATAAAATGGAAGAACAAATCTTTGGTCAAGATTCGAGCTCCCGCAAGGCCGGAGCTCAGATCTGGCCAAAGAGAGCGAAGCAGAGTGTACAAAGATGAGAGGGAAGGGAGATAGAGAGAGAATGCGGAGTGCTCGAGGATTGAAAGGTGCCTACCTCTTTCCAGTCTGTTGTTGCCAATTGCCATTGTTCCCGAGCGGTAGTCACTAGTCACTTGTGGTTGTCGATTGCTAGTGGGAAGAAGGCTTGACAGTGAAATAGGTCTGAAGAAATGTTAAGACGAGAAGGAAAGTAGCCGCAAGCAAAGCAATGACAGTCCATGGACTCCTGAACTTGGTCTGAATGAGTTCGGCTAACCACGCTTTTGCCCTGTTGTCGAAGTGTGCCTGAATCTCTTCCCTCACCCTCCGATACGTTCTCGTTCTATCCACTCGATAAGTTTTGATCTCTTTGAACAGGTTTGCTCCCTCTTCATCAGTGCCTAATGTGTTGAATAGTATCTTCTTTTCTCTCAGTTCTTTCACGTCCATGGCACCGTCGATTAGGAATTTCATGAGATTGATATAAGCCGTCACTTTTTTTTCTTTGTAGAGAAAGATGCCTGGACAGTGTTCATAGGCGATCATGTTCAGAAACACCACCTTGGCGAAGATACCAACACGTATAATTGGAAGCTCAAGTGTAGGGGAGAAATAGCCTGATTTGAAGATGATGCCCTCCAGAGAATCATCACAGCTGCGCTTGCAATGAATTCCCTTTGATTTTAGATCGGTAACAGAGCGAAATGAGTGCATAAATTCCTTTGCACCCATCTCTTTTCCCATCTCTATCTCTGAGTCAGGGTCGTCTTTTCCCATCTCTATCTCTGAGTCATGATCGTCTTTTGCCATGTCCTGGTGGTGTTCTGCCATCTCTATTCCTGCGTCATTTCCCATCTCTATCTCTGAGTCATGGTCGTCTTTTCCCATCTCTATCTCTGAGCCATGATCGTCTTTTGCCATGTCCTGGTGGTCTTCTGCTCTCTATCCCTGCGTCATGGTCGTCTTCTCCGCTCTCCTCTTCTGCCATCTCTGTCTCCGGGCCACGGTCGTCTTTTGCCATCTCTACATCTGGGTCATGGTCGTCTTTTCCCATCTCCTGGTCAATATTTTCTACATTGTCATGGTCATCTATTACCATGGGTGGAGGTGCATCTAGAACACAAACAAATCTATAGCCATCATTAATAACGTTACGGGGGGCCGTCTCTAGGTCGTCTTCTGCCTTCCCGAAAAGAATACAACGGCGATGCAGGAGATGGCTGCATTGCCATTTACCAAGAGCATTTCCTGTGTGTTTGAGCCATCCAAAACTTGGCTTCGGACCAGGGTTTACTGTAGTGTTGATATTGCTGCTGCCTTTAGACAGAAGAAGCAGCCTGAAAGCACCAAGAAGATGAATGGGTTCCTCCTCCTCTGAGCTAGCTATGTCAATCCCGTTCAACTCAAACACAGCATTCAAGAACATATTTAGCAACTCTTTACCTCGATCTTTTCCATGTCCCAAACAGATAACGAGCTTAAGAACACAAAATGGAATTTGATTTTCAAGAAGAAATAAATCACGAATTGCGTTTGTAACACCCAAAGTTCCAAGATAAATGTCTGCAGTACGATAATAATCTTTTTTTGACCTGTTTTCTACTCCCTCTTCTACTAATAAGATCATGAAGATAATGAAACAGGCATCGAGAAGCATCATTTGGGCAAACCTCGGATCATCAAATTCACTCGTAGAATCTTCATTATAACAATTTCTAGCATCGTCAACCTTCTCAAAGACCTTGGTATAGTAAAAACGGACGTCCTCCTCGCAGACTACACCGGACCTGTCGTCCTTGCAGTCTGCAATGACCATGTCCAGGGCCTTGCGCTTGAAATTCTCTGCCACTTCGAGTGCTTTTTTGTCGTGGTGATAAGGGCCCAAAGAAACCTCCAAGGGATCATACTCCCGATCGCCATTGTCCCGTCGCAAGAATGTTGGAACTTTTGGCAAATTCCGAGGTTTATTTAGCAGGCACTCTGCAGCCGGCGAGAGCCTATCTGGTAGTCGGATATGATCAACAATATTTTGAGAATGTCCTGCCATTAATTGGAATTTCCAGAACTCCCTGTAGACAGTCTCCGTCAGTGCAGCCTCTAGATAGTCTACTTATGGTACGGTGTCTCGTCTAATTTGGACTAACTTAGCAAGGACTCGAAAGAATAGGTTTACACCGTTTAAAAATACTCAATATTTAAATTCTTAACTCTTTAAGTGGACCTAATAAGTTATACTAGACAGTGCAGTGATACAATATGCTAATATATATGATCCATGTTAAATCAGATTCATGTTAGAATTTTTGCTTACGAAACAAGACAGGTAGCTGGCTGAACAAAATATTATACCGAATGACCATGCCCGTGACACATGCCCACTGGCAAGGTCCCAAACCCAGTCACACCACTGAGTACATTTGCCTTTAACACTGTTAATATTGTTAGGGTAAAGACTCACAAAAGCTAAGCAACTAACTAGTTACTCAACAAGGCTTCAACACGAACACAACCATTCAACACCCCCACACTTTGAATGAAAATAACAGGAACCAAGAACAAAATGCAGCAATAAATGGAAGGCAGAAAACACAAAAACCAGGGACACCAGATCTATGTGGAAAACCAAACCTCTCCCATGTGAAAAGCAAAAACTATGGGACTCCAAGAGAACAAGAAATCACAAGATTTCACAATAGAAAAAGATGAGAGTCAGAGAAAACTCACCACAAATACAGCAGCTGTTCACACCCAAAATACTCAGTCTTTAACTATAGAAAGCTTGATCTCTACCAACTGGTTTGTAGAACAAGATATCTACAACAATGAAAAGCTTGAATGTCAATTTCTTCAGAACAATGCAAAGATGTTTCGCTGCTCGTCTCTGTTCTTTTTGTTTTTCACGGCTGTACTCGGCGAGGCCGAATGTTTTCTTCCTTTTGTATGACGTAGGGGGCCATAAGAAAAATCATTGGGCCTTTTTTTTCTCTGGGAGACCAAACAAAACCAACCAAATATAGCGGCTTAATTACATATTCACAGTCTCTTTTTGAATTATTTACGTGTGTATATATATATATTTATTTATTTATGCTGTTTTTTCACCATTGCCCCAAGCAGTAGTTACTTGTCGTTGTCAATTGCTAGCTGGAAGAAGGATGGATAGTTAAATAGGTCTGAGTAAGAATTTCCCCGGAGTAATTGTTAAGGCAAGAAGGAAAATAGTAGCAACTAGCATTGACACCTGGGCCTTCATCAATCATATTGTAGAACTCTAAAATCTTAATTAGGTCTTGATTAAATCCCACTATGAAACAGATCAGCAACCACTTCCAGACTTTTGAAATGCAACAAAGACAGAATTCGAAAATAAAGAGAGAAAAGTCTAGACCATGATTAAAAGCAAATTCTTCTCATTAGGAATGGTTCGGATCTAGGATTTTGATGGGTTGTTCAAGTTAGATCCTCTTGTGTTTGGATTTCTTGAGGCTATAGATTTTAGCACCAGTGAGCAATGCCCAAGCAATCGCCTTGAGGCGTAATGGCAGAATTGTAGAGACAAACACAGATTTGAGATTGCAGTTATAAGAGTGGAGGTGTGGATGAGGAGGGTTTTGAATTGGGATTCTTTGAGAATGAAGACAAAGAAACCCAAATGAAACTTTTAGTTTTTGATCTAAATTAACTAACGGTACTTTTAGTTTTGCAGTAAATATTGATGGATTTGTTATTCAATCCAAACAAAGGTTAGAATATAAAAGAATTCAAAACCTAAGAATTTCTGAGAATTGAAGACAAAGTCTGAGAAGAAGAAGATGGACAGTAAAAAACGATTTTACCTTTCATTTTTTTTTATGAATTAAAGGATTGATAGTTGGTCAATTGGCGAAAGATCAAAATATGAACAAGTACGAAAGTTTGAAAAATTATTTTATGTTTGTAATCTCCATTAATTAGTGGAGGCTCCACTAATTATAGATTTATGTGAATTATTAGAAGATTTTTATGGATGTCCACCATTTAGTGGAGACACCATTAATTGAGATTAGTTGAAGATGATGTATGCCATGATGTATTCCACTAATTAGAGCTCTATAAATAGAGTTATTCTCTAAGCTTGTAATACACCATTATTGCGTGAAAGAAAGATTAGTGAAAGAAAGATTAGAGAAAGAATTGTGAGAGAAAGAAAGAGAGAAGTTTGAAGAGAAATTCTTGTGCAAAGAATAGTTAGAATTTTCTTAGTGTGTAGTGTGTAGATTTTATTCTAACACTACCCTAGTTTTATAACACGTTATCGCAAGAGTCTCTACTGAGTACAAAAGCCGGAAGACTAAGCACGAGTTTACTGCTACTGCAAAGCCGGAAGACAGTACGCATTTATTGATCTCTATGGCTAACATCGCGAAACTCGAATTTGTAGTCCTTGATATTTCTGGAAAAAATTATATGTCATGGGTTCTCGATGCAGAAATGCATCTAAATGCTGAAGGCCTTAGTGAAACTATTCAAGCAAATAATAGTGCATCTGCACAACACAAGGCTAAAGCTTTGATTTTTATTCGTCGTCATCTCGATGAAAATTTGAAAATGGAATATCTTACCGAAAAAGATCTATATGGCCTGTGGGTAAATTTAAAAGAAAGATTTGACCACCTGAAGATGGTCGTACTACCTACTGCACGGTATGAATGGTTGCACCTGAGGTTGCAAGATTTTAAAACCGTGAATGAATATAGCTCCGCAATGTATAAAATTACATCTCAATTAAAATTATGCGGAGAAAAAGTGACTGATGAAGATATGTTGGAGAAGACATTCTCCACCTTTCATGCCTCGAATATTGTCCTGCAGCAACAATATTGAGAAAATGGGTATACAAAATTTACAAATTTAATTACTGCCCTCCTCATTGTAGAGAAAAATAATGAGTTATTATTGATAAATCATGAAGCGGCACCAATCGGCTCTACAACACTCCCGAAGTGAATCGTTGTTGGCTCCAGCAGAAGCCATCGTTATAGTCGTGGTCGTGGCTGTGGCCGTGACCGTGGTCGTGGTTATGGTCGTAGACACGCTCGACATTTCCCTTATCACAATTATAATCAAGCTGTGAGAAATACTGGCCACCTGAAGTGGAACAAAAAAGATCAAAAGGGAAAAGAAAAAGAAATTGAAGAAAAGTATGAGGATATATGTTATAGATGTGGCATGAAAGGTCATTGGTCACGAAACTGTCGTACGGCTAAGCATTTAGTTGAATTGTATCAAGCTTCATTGAAAAATAAAAATGTGGAAGCAAATTTTTCTCAACATCCAATAAATAATGTTGAGGATGACGATATTGATCCTGAAGATCTTAATATCAATATTACCCATATGGATGTATCGGATTTTTTGAACACCCGGACGGTAGGATAGACCATTTAATTGGTGATGGCGAGTGTCCAGAAGAACTAAAGCCTCACCCCGATATTTTTGTATTTTCATTTTCATTCTATTCTAATAATATTTACATTTACATATATATATTTGTGTTCGGATAGGTCGTTATTAATGATGATGTATGCATTATTGATAGTGGAACTACACACACCATACTAAAAAATGAGAAATATTTTTCTGATCTCAAAATGGGAGAAATAAATATTTATACGATAAACGGTAGTGCAAATGTAATTGAGGGCTCCGGAAGAGCTAGTATATTGTTGCCTAAAGGAACAACAATTATTATTGATAAGGTATTATTTTCCTCAAAATCCAGAAGAAATTTATTGAGTTTTAAAGATATCCGCAGAAATGGGTATCATGTTGAAACAAATGAGGAAAATGTGATTGAACATCTTTTTATTACTCGAATGCATTTGGGTAAGAAATCTGTATTAGAAAAACTGCCGTCTTTTTCTACTGGTCTATATTTTGTAAAATTACGTACAATTGAATTTCACCACCAAGTAAACCAGAAGTTTACTGATCCTATTACTTTTAGCATTTGGCATGACCGGTTGGGTCATCCGAGATCTACCATGATGAGAAGAATCATTGAGAATACACATGGTCATCCTTTAAAAAATAAAAGGATATTAACATCAGAAAAATTCGCATGTACTGCATGTTCCCTAGGAAAATTAATTGTTAAACCATCACCAGTAAAAGTAGGAGCTGAAAGTCCTACATTTCTCGAACGGATTCACAGAGATATTTGTGGACCTATTGATCCACCATGTGGACCGTTCAAATATTTTATGGTCTTAATTGATGCATCATCCCGATGATCACATGTATGTTTATTATCTACTCGCAACTTGGCGTTTGCGAGATTACTTGCTCAAATAATTAAATTACGAGCACAATTTTCGGACCATCACATTAAAAATATCCGTTTGGATAATGCTGGTGAATTTTCATCACATGCTTTTGATGCATATTGCATGTCAATTGGGATTAATATTGAACATCCTGTAGCTCATGTTCACACACAAAATGGTCTTGCTGAATCTTTGATTAAACGATTACAATTAATTGCTAGACCATTATTAATGAAAACAAATCTCCCAACATCTACCTGGGGACATGCTATTCTATATGCTGCAACACTTGTACGTATAAGACCAGCTAGTTATCATAAATTCTCTCCTTTGCAATTGGCTTTTGGGTCAGAACCAAATATTACTCATTTAAGAATTTTTGGGTGTCTTGTATATATTCCAATTGCACCAAACCAACGTACAAAGATGGGTCCTCAAAGAAGAAAGAGGATATACGTTGGATATGATTCTCCCTCTATTATCGGGTATGTTGAACCCCTGACAGGAGATGTATTCACGAGCAAGATTTGTCGATTGTCATTTTGATGAATCATTATTCCCTAAATTAGGGGAGAACCAAAACAAAGATAAAAAGGATCTTACTTGGATAACATCATTAAATTATCTTGATCCGCGCACAAGCGCATGTGAACTTGAAGTTCAAAAGATAATTCATTTGCAAAGCATTGCAAATCAAATGCCGGACGCTTTTGTTGACTCGGAAGAGTTACAAAATCGCATATTCCGATTATAAATGCTCCTATTCGAATTGAAGTTCCAGTAGAACAAAATATTATACCTATAGTCATTGAGTCAAAAACACGCCGTAAGCGTGGCCGACCTCTTGGTTCTAAAGATAAAAATCCTCGAAAGAAAAGAGGATTAAATGATCCGGAAGATCATATTGAAGAAAATAATGATAAAGACCAAGAGAGAACTGATGACAAAGAACCGAAGTTGATGAAAGTAACATCGAAATTTCTATCAATTATACCACTTCGGTAGAAGTTGGAATCGGATAGAAACTGTTATTGATAATATATTTGCATACAATATATCTCTTGATGTTACACAGGATAATGATGATCCCGAACCAATATCGATTGATGAATGTCGGCATAGAAAAGATTGGTCGCAATGGAAAGATGCGATTCAATCGGAGTTAAATGCATCGACAAAACGTGAAGTTTTCGGACCTGCAGATCCGAACACCGGAAGGTGTAAAACCTGTTGGCTACAAATGGATATTTGTGCGAAAGCGCAATGAAAAGAGTGAAATCGTCCGATATAAAGCGCGATTAGTAGCCCAAGGTTTTTCACAAAGACCAGGTATTGATTATGATGAAACTTATTCACCTGTTGTTGATGCTATTACACTCCGATATATTATCGGTTTAGCAAGTACATGAAAAGATAGATATGCACCTATTAGATGTTGTCATCTGCTTACTTGTATGGAAATTTAGAAAATGATGTTTACATGAAAATCCCGAATGATTTCATATGCTCGAAGCATATAAACATTATCCTCGTGAAAATTACTCCATCAAGTTGTAGAAATCATTATATGGCCTGAAACAATCTGGGCGCATGTGGTTCACACGTCTTAGTGAATATTTATTGAAAGCGGGATTTAAAAATGACCAGGTATGTCCATGTGTTTTTATTAAGAAATCTGGTTCTAAATTTGTGATATTAGCTATATATGTTGATGATATTAATCTTATTGGAACTCCTGAAGAGCTCCAAGAAACAATTGATTATTTAAAAAGAGAATTCGAAATCAAGGATTTTGGAAAAATCAAATTTTGCCTTGGTTTACAAATTGAACATTTGGAGAGTGAAACATTTATTCATCAATCAACATATACAGCAAAAGTGCTAAAAAGATTTTACATGGACAAAGCACATCCATTGAGTATTCCAATGATCGTCCGATCATTAAATGTGGATAAAGATCCTTTCCGACCTCAAGAAAATAATGAAGAACTCCTTGGTCCTGAAGTACCATATCTCAGTGCAATTGGTGCATTGATGTATCTTGCTAATAACACACGGCCTGATATTGCTTTTGCTGTCAATTTATTAGCAAGATTTAGTTCTTCACCAACACGACGACATTGGAATGGAATTAAACAAGTCATTCGATATCTCCAAGGTACAATTGATCTCGGATTATTTTATTCAAATAAAACCAGTCCAACATTGATAGGTTATGCAGATGCTGGTTATTTATCTGATCCACATAAAGCACGTTCTCAAACGGGCTATCTATTTACATGTGAAAATATTGCTATATCATGGCGTTCTACGAAACAATCTATAGCAGCTACTTCTTCAAATCATGCTGAAATTATAGCCATTCATGAAGCAAGTCGAGAATGTGTATGGCTAAGATCCATGATTCATTATATCCGAGAAAGTTGTGGATTATCATCAATCAAAGGTATTTCAACTCCTCTTTATGAAGACAATGCAACTTGCATAGCTCAATTACGAGGAGGATATATTAAAGGAGATCGAACAAAACATATTTCACCAAAATTCTTCTTTACTCATGAACTCCAGAAGAAAGGTGAAATTGATGTGCTACAAATTCGGTCATGTGATAACCTCGCAGATATTTTCACGAAGACTTTACCGACTGCAACATTTGAAAAGTTGAGATATAAAATCGGTATGCGTCGGTTTAAAGATTTAAAGGAATCATCTCATCAGGGGGAGTAATAAATAGACATATAGAATAGTGTACTCTTTTTCCTTCACTAGATTTTTTTTCCCACTGGGTTTTTATCTAGTAAGGTTTTAACGAGGCATATTCTTTATGTATGGATGGACATCCAAGGGGGAGTGTTATGAATTATTGGAATCTCCATTAATTAGTGGAGGCTCCACTAAGTATGGATTTATGTGAATTATTAGAAGATTTTTATGTATGTCCACCATTTAGTGGAGACACCATTAATTGAGATTAGTTGAAGATGATGTATGCCATGATGTATTCCACTAATTAGAGCTCTATAAATAGAGCTATTCTCTAAGCTTGTAATACACCATTATTTTGTGAAAGAAAGATTAGTGAAAGAAAGATTAGAGAAAGAATTGTGATAGAAAGAAAGAGAGAAGTTTGAAGAGAAATTCTTGTGCAAAGAATAGTTAGAATTTTCTTAGTATGTAGTGTGTAGATTTTATTCTAACACTACCCTAATTTTATAACAGATTGCAGGAATGAAAATGGTACTGGTTCGATTTTTGTGTCAATAATTCATCCACGCGATTGTGTGGCCCCAGGCCTGCATTTTGAATAAATAATTTTAAAGTATAAGTGAATAAAAATTAAATTAAAATAAATATATTTGTATATAGTACAAAATTATTAAATACATTAAATCAATTAATTATTAAGATCTTTTAACAATACAAATGTTAAGTATTTGGAGAAAATTATTAGGATAAGATACAGACAAGGACAAGAAGGGAATAGTTAGTTACAAGTAGATGAAATATTTATAATTTCATTTGGTTATAAAATAAAGAGTCAAGGGTGGTGGCTCAAGACAAAATAAGGACCACCTTGGAAGATAATTGAAGGGTACATGCGGTAGATGGCTCAGTCAGGCATACATGGGCCTAATGTGTGTATATTTGGGCCATACATACTAAATGCACTCAAGAATTGGTACGTAATGCAAGAGTTTTGCCCACGGTACAATTAAGGTGTATTATCTCTAGAGACAATTTACGAGGTGATTAAATCTTAATCTTATCTTGTAGAATAAGAGCAAATCTTTTAAAAGGATAAAACTTCCAAAAGGATAAGATTCTAACTGATGAGATCAATCTGACGGTGGAAAACCCTTTTGAGGCTTATGGGATAAATTCAAGGTAGCTGAATTAAAGTGAGAGCTAGTCTCTTAAAAATTGTGAAACTTTTCAAAAGGGTGGAACTTTTTGAGAGAGCTATATATAAATAGTTTGTGACATTCACTTTAATAAAAGCCACAAGGATGTGAGAGATTATGTTAAGCTACTTGTGAAGTGAAAGATTATGTTAAGCTTAAGTTAGGTAGGAAACCTTTATAATCTTTATTCTTGAATGACTAAGTTTATAGTTTGGCCATAAAGATTTGAATAATTTTTGCGTGGATCTATTGTATAAGGTATAACTCCTTAATGTATTTAATTCACATGGACTATTTCCACGTTAGAATTTTAGAATTTCCGTAAAAATTTAATCTTTCTAATCTAATACTCTTGTAATTCTTATTCTTGAATGACTAAATTTAGGGTTTGATATGGGATGGTCATTATAATTTGATTGTGTTTCATATTTTATTTAGTTGTATTTTTATTGAATCTTTTATATGGGTTAAGACTGAGTAACTTAGTTATAAAGCCTCCCTAAATTCAGAATCGAATTGTGACACAAAGTAAGATTGCATGAATTGTCTTTTCTGGATGAGATAAATGCTAACCAACATTTTGGAAAATTGGAAAATTAAAAAAAAAATCTGTATTAGTTGAGAAGTTGAGCAATACTTGAGCAACATATTTTCCTGCGGAAGCTTACTTACAAGGCTTTTGGTACATTTTCCATGGAGGAAAACTGGGATTACGCTCTAACATGGAGTAACTGAAATCAGCAATGACTCAACTGATACAGGGAATACATATAATTAATTCTTTCCTTCAATGAACCGATCCTGCATTCAATGTATTAGTCCATTAAATCCCTTCAAACTTTGTCGTTTTCTATTTGTTGACCACATTTGATGTACTGAGTCCGTGAGACTATGCATTGTCAATGAACAGCGAATATACAAAACCAATTCAACGATATGTAAAGTCTGCTAAATCAGTAGCTTGTAGAACGATATAAACATAATTTAGTTAGCACTTCTCCAAAGAAAGTTGAGTTGGTCAAATTATTGCACAAGTAGTCAAGTAATTGAAGCAAATTTTGGTTTTGCAACATCTTTTTTCTTCTTTGATTGAGGTGCAACCTCTCTGATTTCGACTTGCTGCGACTGGGGATAGTTATGGCTTGCTGTTGATTGTTGGACTATTGGCCAACAGCAGCTTGCTTAGTTGATTACAGATTTTGGTATAATTTGGAGTTTGTAAGCCAAAAAAACTAATGTTGACAGTGACCAAAGAAGTCTCATTTGTTTGTTCTATCATTTACTTTTTCTGGGTGTTAGAAGATAAGCATATTAGCATACCTTGAATATAAAAGGAACGTTATATATCATCATTTATTACTTAAAAAAAAAAAATCTTGCTAATGAAGTAATGATATAAAGAATGCAGTCGTGCCAAAGAATTCTTTGCCGAAATGCCTCGTGTTAAGATGAGAAAAAATCAGATGCCTGAAAGTAATATCAAATCAAACTTTATAGGTCACAATATCTAAAGTAGATTGCAGCTTGCGTTGGGTATTTGAATCATTTGTTGTTGGGAGAGGGTGCAACTGTATAATAGGTTTGAAGGAAAGTTAGGATGAGAAGAAAAGTAGCAGCGAGCAAAGCAATGGCAGTCCATGGACTCCGAAAATAAGTATGAAGAAGTTCAGCTAGCCATGTCTTTGCCTTGTTACTGTAGTGTGCTTCAATTTTCAACTTCACATTCTCGTATATGAAGACGTTACTGGGATCATAAGTTTTGATCTCTCCGTATAGATTCACTACTTCTTCATCACAGCCTAAAGTGGTTAACAAAATCTTCTTTTCGCGTAATTCTTTCACATCTGTTGGATTATCAATCAGGGATTTCATGAAATCTATATACGCTGTCACTGCCCTGTCGATAGCAGCATTTGGACACAGTTCATATGCGATCATGTTCAGAAAGAATACCTTGGTGTATATAGTAACATACCAAGCTGGAACTTCAAGCTTCGCAAAGAAATAGCCTGATTTGAAGTTGATGCCCCTCATAGACTCGACAGAGCTCGGTCTAAAGTGAATGCCCTTTGCCTTTAGATCAGTTGCAGAACGAAATAAGTAAATGTTTGTCCTCAAGTTCTGATCATCATCATCCTTTTTCTTTCTCGTGAGCCAGGGGAATTTAGCAATACAGTGGTAGACATGGTTGCATCTACTGATATTTCCTGTGCGTTTCAGCCACCCGAGTTCATAACAAGGAAAAAGCGGTTTTTTCTGTTTGCTACGCTGAGAGACGATGATCAACCAGAACGCATCCAAAAGATGAAACGGTCTATCATCATCTCTGCCGGCTAATCCACTCCAATTCTTGTATTTTTGAAAGAGAGTACCATATAAGAATTCATTAAGCAGTTTTCCCCCTCTTTCATCACCGTATCCCAAACAGATCAAGAGCTTAAGAAGCTGAAAGGGTATTTGATTTTCAAGAAGAAATAGATCATGAAGTATGGTAACATAAACCAACTCACCAAGATAATCACTGGTAGGATTATAAGTATCCCAGATATTTAAGGACATTATATAGTTGATAATGAAACAGGTATCAAGAAGCATCATCTGAGCAAATGTGGGATCATCATATGCACTTGTGGAATCTTGAAAATAACAACTTCTGCAAAAACTGACCTGCTCAAGCACCTTGGTGTAGAAAAATTGCACATCTCTACCGCTATCTGCAACAAACATCTCCAGTGCCTTGAGCTTGAAATTCTCCGCTAATTGGAGTTCTGCCTTGCCGTGGTGATAAGGGCCCAAAGAAACTACCAAAGGATAATAGTCCTGCTCGCCGTTGTCCAATCGCAACAACGTTGGAACTTTTTGCATTCGGGGTCGTTCACGAGAGCTAGTCAATTGGCCATTTTCAACGTGCAAAAGCCTCTCTGGTAGGAAAACATTGATAACATTTTGAGATTGTCCGGCCATTGGTTGGAATTTCTAGATCTCCTTCCTAAGTTCAAACAGCAGACCGTGTAGTTATGTTGGGATGCCTTGGATGAGATAATTTGGAATAACTTGGCTGACACTCAAAAGGGTTGCTTTTTGCCTGCTTAGGGAGAGCAAAGAAGAATGCATTTTCCGAGCAAAGAAGAATGCATTTTCCTTTAGTTGCTTTGAAAATTCACTCTTTTCACCAAGGAGAATGATTTGATGCATTCTGTAAAAGTGTGATTCTTCTTATAGCATACAAAAGCAAAAATTGTCACATTGCGTATTTAAAATTGCATAACACCTTGGTAATGAAATTTAATTTTTACTCATTATAAGAATTAATATAAACAAGAAATATTATTGAAGTGAATGAATTGTATCCGCTGGCATGATATCAAATCAAGTCACATTATTTAGACTATATATTTAATTAGATAGCAATTCCAATTCTCATTTCAAACTAAAATTTCACTTTAATTTAAATATATTATTAAAATTTCACTTTAATTTCACTTTAAAATTTTATCTACTCACAACATATCATACTCTCTCTCTTTAAACTCCACATGATCTCACATATTTAATAATTTTTTAAAAAACTCAACTCAAACAAATTTTTATCCACTTACACCTTTAGAGTATATTTGCCTTTCATGTGCTTGATGAAATATTTTACCGACATGGACAGTGAAAATATCCACTGGGGAAAGGTCCCAAGCGGTAGTCACTGTCAGTTGTAAATTGCTAGTGGGAAGAAGGCTTGACAGTGAAATAGGTCTGAAGGGAAATTGAAAGTTCACGTGAATAATATGTTTTAATAAATTATATCACATGCTATGCAAGTTATATGGTATAATTTATTAAAGCAATTGATGCACTGTAGACTCGCTTTGCCTTAGAATGACTGTCCATGGACTCCTGAAATAGGTATGAATGAGTTCGGCTAACCATGTTTTTGCCTTGTTTTCGTAGTGTGCCTGAATCTCTTCCCTCACACTCAGATACATGCTTGTGCTATCCACTCCATAAGTTTTTATCTCTTTGAACACATTTGCACTCTCTTCATCAGTGCCTAATGTGCTGGATATAGTATCTTCTTTTCTTTCAGTTCTTGCATGTCCATGGGGACTGTCGATTAGGGATTTCATGAAATTGACATAAGCAATCACTTCTCTGGCGTTACTGGTGCCGGGACACTGTTCACAGGCGATCAGGTTCAGAAAGAACACATTGGTGTAGATAGAAACATTAATAATTGGAAGCTCAAGTCTAGCGAAGAGATAGCCTGATTTGAAGCTGATGCCCTTCAAAGAAGCATCATAGCTGCTTCGCGCTGATTTTATGGTCATGGTCATCTTTTCTCTTCCTCAGAATACAACAGTGGTATAGGAGATAGCCGCATTTACCAAAAGCATTTCAGTGTGTTTGAGCCATCCAAACCTTGGCCTCGGAACAGCGTTTACTGTTGTTTTGACGTTGCTACTACATCCAAATAGAAGAAGCAGCCTGAAAGCATCAAGAAGATGAATAGGTTGATCCTTCTCTAAGCTAACTATGTCAATCCCGCCGTACTCTCCAATCATAGCATTTAGGGTCTTATTTAGCAACTCTTTACCCTGATCTTCTCCATATCCCAAACAGATAACAGGCTTAAGAACCCAAAATGGAATTTGATTTTCAAGAAGAAATAAATCACGAATTGCAATTGCAATGCCCAAAGTTCCAAGACAACTCTGTGCAATAATAAAATGATCGTAGCTCGCTTGTGATAAGATCATGTGGATAATGAAACAGGCATCGAGAAGCATCATTTGGGCAAACAATTTCTAGCATCGTCAACCAGCCTAAACACCTTGGTATAGTAAAAAGGGATGCGCTTCCCACATTCTGCAGAGAACATCTCCAGGGCTTTGAGCTTGAAAGTCTTTGCCAATTGGAGTTCTGCCTTGCGGTGGTGATAAGGGCCCAAAGAAACCCCAAGGGATCATACTCCTGATCCCCGTTGTCCAGTCACAAAAGTGTTGGAACTTTGCAATTCCGGAGGATTAGTTACCTGGACATTTGCAACTTGCAAAAGCCGATCTGGTAAGAAAACATCAACATATTTGATATTTTAAGATTGTCCCATTAATTGGAACTAGTTTGATGCTTGACCGTTGCCCAGGGTAATTTCTCTTAAATTATAGTGAATGATATAAATATTAAACAATATTTTTAAAATTTTCAAAAAGATGATAAGTGAGAAATTAAAAAGAGTAGAAATCTTAATTCTAATAAGTTTCATTTGAATTTATCTTCATCTAAATCTACCAAATTTATTAAATTTAAATAGATATCTAATTAAATTAATTTACCTAATTTTAGTCATGGGTTATCCCATCAAATATTTAGATAAGATTCATCTGAAATTATTTTCATCTAATTAATTCAGATGATTACCTTTCACATTTAAAAAAAAAAATTATTTGAATTCAATATGTCACATGTCACAAAAGCACGATGCATTTATCTTCATCTAAATCTACCAAATTTCTTAAATTTAAAAATATCTAATTAAATTAATTTACTTAATTTTAGTCATGGGTTATCCCCAAAAAAAATGATATTAGATAAGATTCATCTGAAATCATTTGAATCTAATTAATTCACATGATGACCTTTCACATATACAAATTTGATACTTTTACATATACAAATGATGACCTTTGATACTTTTTAATTCAAATAATAACCTTTCACATATACAAATTTAATTCATATATATAAACTAATTTGATGAATTTTTTTTCAACCTTTCGTTCAAGGTTGAGAAAATATACAGCATTGTACTTTCATACAAATTTGAAATTTATAGATGTATATCTTGAAGGAAATTTTGCCTTATACAAATACAAATGAACAAAAATAAAACCCTAAAGACCATTTTCTAGGAGAATATTATAGTGTCTTGTTAGCACATGATTGTAAAATCCAATGCTTAGCACCACCAAGTAAAGCCCCAGCAAAGTGATTGAGGATGGTCACAAATGAATTGCCCCACACCACCACTCATATATACAGGGTGAATTTTCATAGAGCAAGAAGCAATAGATTGTTCAACTACTCTTTTTTCATCTTTTAAGAATTGATAACTTAATGTTTAACTGCTAAATTAATGCCAACTATTACATAGTAGAAGTATTTTGTTTACCATTTCCAAATCCAAAAGATCTAGCCGTTCAGTCAAATGTTAAAAAAGATAAAGTGAAATAAATATAAAATAGGCACATTTTAATTATTCTGCCAAATGCACACAAAATATATTTCCTTCATCATTAAACTAATTAACAAACCCAAAATACAAGATTATATATAGCAAAGTGAACATAATTTACTAACAATGCTTATCTCAATGGCCTAAAAATTAAATAAAATAATAATAGTAGTAGTCCTTATGACAGCACAATAACAAACCCATACAAACAAAAGTAGACCTTGAGATTTTAGCTTTTAGAAACACAGAGGCAATACAATTTCAGTTTTACCCGCAATTTGTCAAGTTGAATATTCAAAAGAAAGAAACAACCAAGGGAATACCAATAACCATCCAAATAAGTGAAAACTATATCTACATTGTATTGACAAAAACTTATCGTTTACAACAAGTAAATTTAGACTCAGTAATTATACTATGTTCTACGGCCCAAAGTAACACAGTTCAATACTTTCAGAAGAATGATTGTATGCCTGCTAGCGTGAACTGCCAATATAAAGGGTGGCAGGGAAGGAAAAACATGAAAGCTCAAATATATAACAGTGATATCGACATTAATATTAGCATTACAAAGTCATGGCTCAATAACTAATATACTTGTAAAAGTATCACCTAAAGGCTTATTATGGACAAAGATCCAGTTTGTCCAAGAGCAAGAAAATGCGTCCTACTAAGTAGCATTTGTCTTAGCAATAACCCACACCAATGTGCTGAAAGACCAAAAAAGTGATTATTTCCTGAGTACTCTTTACATTCGTCATGAACAATTTCTAGTTCCGGTCTTAAATATCAGCAACCGGATCAAATGTATGTGCGAACATCCAAATTTTTTAATGTAAAGAAGAATATATTGAATGTATAAACTACATATACAGAGAGGTAGGCAGCAAATAATATGTGAAATTGCACACCTTGAGATTGGTTTTTTTTCATATATATTACAGTTTGCTATATCACATAAAATACAGCATCATTCATGTATACAGACACACACAAAAAAAGACAAAAAAGGCCAAGTAATTGATGCATTTCCTGACACCTTCTTATTTTATAATCCACATATGCTCATAATAGCCAAGGATATAACCCTTTGACACATTTTAATTTTGAGCAATTTACTCGCATAAACATTCCTCTATATACTTCAGCGCACTCGAGAGAAAATTAATACTAAAGTCCCAGTTTGGTTTTCCGTTAACCAGTATGCAATTTCTAATAAAATGGACTAAAACTTGATATTTAAGATTAAATTCAAATTGGGCTCCTCTAAATTCACTCATTGACACAGAGACACACATAAACCGATCCCAAAGTGATACGTTTTGATTTCCTTTTCCCAAGATTGTGCCAAATCTTGCGCCTTGATCGTCAAAGGGTAGTTGTGGAGCTAAATGATCAAGTTGGACAGCCTAAAACCCTGCAAATTTGATGAATCTGATCGACTTCAAGCTTGCCCGGGCGGTTCTGTTACTACTTATTCTTGTGGCTAATGGATATTTAATAGAGAGATAAAAAAAATTAATTTTATAAAAAAAAAAATCATCAGAAGTCATCTTAATTTTCTAAATCTTAATAATCTGAATTTGAAGGGTATTTAATAGAGAGATAAACATATAACTTTTATTAAAAAATTTATCTAAATTCATCTGAATTATCTAAATCTAAAAAGAAAATCATAATGTTAGTTCTTATTTATATGAAATTATTAAATTTAAATAATCATAATATTTTTAAAAAAAATCATTCAAATTTCTTTTTAAAAAAATATATTTAAATTTTATACGACTAAGTATTAATAACTAACGGTGTCATGTATCGCTGTAAAATACTTTCATAGCTATATATATATATATATATTACGGATCAGTCTCACTCTTCAGGCCAACAGCTTTGCTTAGCATTTTCGGCCGATTGTCAACCTGTTCAGCTGACCTCAGAGGATTCCAGTCACTCGGCACAGCATGTTTATTCTCGGAGGCGATTACAGTTTCCCAGGGTTAGGCTACTCCAGAAGATCAGCAGTCTGGCCCACCTTTCCTTTTTTCTGGTTCTCACCCAAGAGAAAGAGTAGCCCCTGCTTAGCCACGAAATGCTTATTATATATATATAATATGACATGCGCAATATACTTTTTTTTGGTGGCATCTGCTGCTTGAGATTCAGATCGTGATTGAGGCCTAGGCCCAACCAAAGCCCTTACTCCGAGATTTCGGTTTGAGTTTGCACAGGGTTAAGTATGAAATTTGGTATATATATATTGATTTCCAAACTCCTTGTAGAATGTCTAGTCTAATTTGAAATAACTTGGCACGGATAGCTTTACCCCGTTTAAAGAGCGAAGAAGAAATAGCCTTTTACTTAACACAGAATATATATTCTTTTACAAAAACAAGACTAGTCACAGCCTGAACAAAATATTTTACAGAATGACCTATGCCCACTGATAAGGTCCTAAACCCAATCACACTACCAAGTACATGTTCATTTTAACAGTGGTAATACAGCGAGTTACATATTTGCAGTCCCTTCTTGAAATATTTAGGCATATAGATCACTACAAGAAAAATCATTATTAGCGATGGAACTTTGCAACGGTTACTTAGCCATTGTTAATTTGCAATGGAATAGCAGACAAAGAAAATTTTTAATTTAAATTTATTTTTAAAAAAATTGTCAGTTAGCCGTCGCTAATCCCTAACTAATTAGCGAGAGTTTCTTGACCGTCGCTAATTAGCGAGTGATTAGTTACGATATATGTAATTAAATACTAATACTAAAAGAATTGTTTAAATACCGTCGTTAATACGTCGCTAATTAACGAGGAATTAACTACGGTCGATTATCATTAATTAGTAAGGGATTAACTATGACATGTGTGATTATATATTAATACTAAATAATTGTTAAAATATTGTCGCTACTCCGTCACTAATTAGTGAGGAATTATCGACGATAATTCCTCTCTAATTAGTGAGGAATTAGTTACGGCACCTATAATTATACATTAATACTAAATAATTATTAAAATATCGTCGATAATACGTAGGTAATTAGTGAGGAATTAGCAATGAAAAATTGGCCGTCCCAAATCTATCGCTAATTGTAAAAAAATATACTATATATATAATTAATATAAATAACAAAAAATTATAAGAATATCAATATGGTACCTGTGAAATATATGATCCTTCAAGAGGAGCTATTGTTGTTGTTCAAATGATTTCTAATAGGTTATTTCCACTAAAGATTGAAAGTACTCAAAAGCGTTTGATGGCTGAGTTGAAAGATTCTTCATGGCTTTGGCATCTCCGGTATGGCCATTTGAGTTTTGGTGGCTTAAAAACTCTTCAACAAAAAAAAATATGGTGATAGGTCTTCCTCATATTACTTCTGCTTCCCAAGTTTGCGAAGAGTGTGTTGTTGGCAAACAACACCGTGCTCAATTTCCTCAAGGAAAATCATGGAGAGGAAAAGGTGTACCGGAGCTCCTACTTTTGCTATTCAAAACTTGACACCAGAAAAGGCATGAAGTTTGCGGCAACCAGTTGTAGATCACTTCAGAATCTTTGACTGCATTGCTTATGCTTATGTTCCATATGAAAAAAATGAAGAAGCTAGATGATAAGGGAGAAAAATGTGTCTCTCTTGGCATAAGTGAAGCATCCAAAGCATATAAATTATTAATCCATTAACAAAGAACATTGTGATTAGCAGGGACGTTGTTTTTGATGAGGCGAGCACTTGGAATTGGAATGGGCAGTAGCCCATTCCAATAACTTTTGAAAGTGAAGCTGAAGAAGCAGTCTCAATATCTGAAAATTCATTATCAAATAAAGCTTCAGTAGCTATTGAAGTGTCACAAGAGCCTTCTGATGCAGTAGTTGAAACTCATCCTAGTCGTGTTCGAAAGAGACCAGCACGGATGGTAGATTTTGAGGTGACTAGAATTGATCAAACTAAAGATTCAACCACTTACTTTGCTTTATTTTAGATTGTGACCCCCCACCGCCCCCCCCCAACCTATGAGACTTCTGTGAAAGAGTCAAAATGGCGGCAGGCAATCGATGATGAAATTAAGGCCATTGAAAGAAACAATACTTGGGAGCTAACTGATTTAGCAGAAGAGCACAAAACCATTGGTGTGAAGTGAATCTTTAAAACCAAACTAAAAGAAAATGGTGAAGTTGACAAGTATAAGGCACGAGTGGTGGCCAAGGGATACAAGCAAGAATATGGGATTGATTACAAAGAAGTTTTTGCTCCAGTTGCAAGACATGACACAATCAAATTGGTGATCGCATTGGCTGCACAACATTTGTGGCCTCTTTTCCAATTGGATGTCAAGTCCGCATACTTGCATGGAGATTTGGAGAAACCGGTATTTATTGATCAACCTCCTGGCTATGTTAAAGTTGGAAATGAGCATAAAGTATATTGATTAAAAAAGACTCTTTATGGACTAAAACAAGCTCAACGGGCTTGGTATAGTCGCATTTGAGGCTTACTTTATGAAAGCGGGTTTAAGAAGTGTCCATATGAGCACACACTTTTTTGTTAAATATGGAAATGAAGGGAGAATGCTCATTGTTTGCCTATATGTAGATGATCTTATATTTACTGGAAATGATAGTGCTATATTTGAAGAATTTAAGAAGTCTATGATGGTTGAGTTTGAAATGAAAGATCTTGGTATGATGCATTATTTTCTCGGCATAGAAGTAGTGCAGTCTACTAACGGAATTTTTATTTCTCAACAGAAGTATCTGGAAGACATACTGGACATGTTTCAAATGAAGGACATCAATCCTATAAATATTCCAAGTGCATTTGACCTGAAGCTAAAGAAAGAAGGGAAAAAGGTGAAAAACACTCTTTATTGGCAAATTGTGGGTAGTTTAATGTACTTAACTACAACAAGATCAAATATAACGTATTCCGTGAGTTTAATTAGCAGATATATGGAGAATCCTACTGAGATGCATTTGTTAGATGCCAAGAAAATCCTCCATTATTTGCAAGGAACAAAAGATTTTGGGTAGTTTTACAAAAAAGGTGCAAAAACAGAGTTGTATGGATTGTATGGGTTTATTGACAGTGATTTTGCAGGAGATCAAGAGGATAGAAAGAGCACTTCAGGCTATGTTTTTATGATAGGCACAGGAGCTCTTTCATGGTCATCAAAGAAGCAATCAATTGTCATATTGTCAACTACAAAAGCAGAATTTGTTGCTGCAACATGTTGTGCTTGTCAAGCTATTTGGCTGAGAAATGTTCTTGGAGAGCTAAATTTCAAGCAAGAGGGAGCTACAACTATTTTCTGTGACAACAACTCAGCCATTAAGCTCTCCAAAAATCCTGTGCTACATGGAAGAAGCAAGCATATTGATGTCAAGTATTATTTTTTAAGAGATTTAAACAATGATGAAGTCATTGAGTTGAAGTTTTGCAGAAGTGAATAACAGCTGGCTGACATCTTCACTAAACCAATCAAATTCTTACCCTTCCAAAATTTGAGAAGGTTAATGGGAGTTTGCACATTGGAAAACCTTGTTTGAAGCAGCCTATGAATGAATAAACTAAAAAACTGAAGTCTTCAGTTTAAGGGAGAGATTGATAGGAAAATAAATTCTGCATATTTGTTATTTTGGCTTCAGCATGTTTGCGTTTCTTTCTTTTGACTCAGTCCAAGATCATTCCAATATTTGATTTCTAGATAGATGTTTTGGACTCAGTCCAAGTTTGTTAAGGCTTTAGGAGTTAGCTGCTATAATTATGCAGAACATAGATTTCTGTTTCCTATGCTTTAGAGTCAAGCTAGTAGTGCCTATTTTTTGTGTTCTTTCTGTTATGTATGTGCCTATATAAAGGCTTCTATGATTCTGAATTTAATGAAAGAGAACAGCTCTTCCTTTTGCTCTTTCTCTATTTTTTCCTATCAGCTTTGAACCTGATCCCCTGCAAAAAATGAGCACAGCTGGGCTTGAAGTGAATTCCCTTTGATTTCAGATCGGTAACAGAACGAAATGAGGGAACTTTTTTCTTCAGGCTCAACTCATCATTATCTTTTAGGCTCTCGGAAATACAATAGTTGAGACTTGTTGCAGGACATAATGATTTGACGCTACTACTGCCTTCAGAGAGGAGAATAGTCCTTAAAGCATCAAGAAGACGAAGGGGTTCGAAGTTAGCTAATCCAGTACTCTTATACCCTCAAAAAAAAAAAAAGTTCCAAGAAGCCATTGAACAAATATATATTCACCCCAAACTTCTCCATATCCGAAATAGATAATGTGCTTAAGAAGCAAAAATGGAATTTGATTTTCAAGAAGAATTATATCATGGCATAATACAGCTTCAGAAGCCAAATCTCCAAGACAATTGCATGTAACATCAAGATGCTTGCTCCGATGAGATGAAGTGAATAATGAAACAGGCATCGAAAAGCATCATTTGGGCAAATGTTGGATCATTAAATTTGACGCGTATAATCTTCAATATAACAGTTTCTAGCTTCATTAACTTGGCCAATAACTTTTTCATAGTAAAAATCGATTTCTTTCCCAGTTTCTGAAACGAATATCTGCAGGGCCTTGAGCTTGAAATATTCTGCTGATTGGAGTTGTGCGTTTCCGTGATGATAAGGGCCTAAAGAAAGCACCTGAGGATCATAATCCTGATTATTATTTTTATCCAAGCGCGCCAATGGTGGAACTTTTGGCATTTGGCATTCCTGAAAACCACTGCTCCTTAGTACTCCTTGTTTAAATTGCAAAAGCTTTTTTGGCAAGGTGCTCACGGATTCATGGGCAGTGCTTTTCTGAGATTGTTCGGCCATTGGAATTGCTCCTCTAGGAGATGAGAGTTACTATGCGTGCAATGCAAGGTGCAAACACCCCACAAGGAGACGTAAAATGAGTAGGATGGAATGAAGGAAAATTCTTACATATTCACGTGAATTAACAGTTTTGGAAGATTGTACCTTATAATTTGCACTGCATAGAATATAATCTTTTAAAATTGTTGACCCATATAAATGATGTCAATATTAGAATTTCCATGAGATGATAGGAGAATAAGAACCTTACAAATTAATGAAAAATTCTTCAGTGTGTGCACTGAATGTTTTAAATAATTGTATCATGTACAACAGAAGTTATGCAATAAATATTATATATAATTTTATTTATATATAATATAATTTTTTAAAATATTCGATACACATATACTAAGTCCATTTAAGAATTTTCTCAAATTAAAAGGATAAGGAAAACAGGTGGCGGCGAAGACTCAATGGGAATCTTCCCAATTACATGAATGGTCATTTGGCCATTTAACAAGATCATGGGCTGCCATATAACACAATTATTTCTTATTTCAAGGATAAGGAAATCTAATATTAATTCAAGAGTTATTGGATGGCCTTGGTGCACAATTTCACTAATTCAGTAATATATTCTAACTTCATATAGTACATCTGTTTATTTATATAAAAATTAATTCTATCTAGGTTTATAAAGAGAAATAGAGTGTATAATTTTTATTTTCGTAATACGTCTAAGGTAAATGTGAATTAAATCTGAGAAATTTCTAAGGATAAAGATAAGAATAAAGGCCAAAACATGAACGGTTTTTTATTAACTTTTGAGGTTTGAGGGACTAAAAGGTCCACAAAAAAAAAAAAAAACAACAACAACAACAATAACAAATGTGTTATGAATATCTTAAAATTATTGGAAACTCCATTAATTAGTGGAGGCTCCACTAATTATGAATTTATGTGAATTATTAGAGAAGATTTTCATGGATGTCCACTATTTAGTAGAGACACCACTAATTGAGATTAGTGGAAGATGATGTATGGCATGGTGTATTCCACTAATTAGAACTCTATAAATAGAGCTATTCTCTAAGCTTGTAATACACCATTATTTTGTGAAAGAAAGATTAGTGAAAGAAAGATTAGAGAAAGAATTGTGAGAGAAAGAAAGAGAGAAGTTTGAAGAGAAATTCTTGTGCAAAGAATAGTTAGAATTTTCTTAGTGTGTAGTGTGTAGATTTTATTCTAACACTACCCTAATTTTATAACACGTTATCAGCACGAGTCTCTGCCGTTATTAAAACCAAAAGACAGCACGAGTCTCTGCCGTTATTAAAATCAGAAGACAGGTACGCATTTATTGATCTCTATGGCTAACCTCGCTAAATTCGAATTTGTAGCCCTTGATATTTCTGAAAAAAAAATTATATGTCATACAGAAATGCATCTAAATGCTAAAAAAAGGAGATCCATATGTCATGTGGATAAAAAGAAAGATTTGACCACCTGCAGATGGTCGTACTACCCACTGCACGGTATGAATGGTTGCACCTGAAGTTGCAAGATTGTAAAATCATGAACTCTGTGATGTATAAAACTACATCTTAGTTAAAAATTTTGCGGAGAAAAAGTTACTGATGAAGTTATATTGGAGAAGACATTCTCCACTTTTCATACCTCGAATATTGCCATGCAGCAACAATATCGAGAAAAGTGGTATACAAAATTTACAGATTTAATTACTGCCCTCCTCATTGCAGAGAAGAATAATGAGTTATTATTGAGAAATCATGAAGCTAGATGAACTGGCTCAACAGCACTCCCAGAAGTGAATGCAGTTGGCTCCAGCAGAAGCCATCGTTATAGTCGTAGTTGTGGCAGTGGCCGTGGTTATGGTTATGGACACACTCGATATTTCCCTTATCACAGAGAAATACTGGCCACCTGAAGTGGAACAGAAAAGATAATAAAGGAAAAAGATATTTCCATTAATAATAAGTATCACATCTTTTATTCATATCACTAGTGTTCATATGAACTTGAGGATACAAGCCTATAGTTGCTCTTTTGTAATTGAGCTGACAAATTTAAGATGAATGTTTGTAATTGTTCTTTTTTCAATATTTACATTAGAGGAAGACAAACAATTAGTAATTATGGACTTCAGCTCCTCTTTTTCGGCATCCTCCTCCTTTTCTTTCTCTTTTGAGCCAACATTTAGACTAACAGCAGAATTAGCCGTGAAATTACTGTGAAATGAGTCTTGGGATTTTATGATCCCCTTAAGTTTATTATACTTAAGTTTCTCATTATATTTGGCCTTGAAGCATGCTTGTCTCCATTTCTGTGTTTGCTCCTCCAACTGCGTATCAGGATTTTCTTCCACCAACTGCTTTTTACATTCCAGTATTTCAATGGCTTCTTTCAACTTCTTCTTAGCCATATGTCCTCATTCTTCTTTATTTTGCATCTCCTGTAAATCGAAGTGATATCATCGGTTATTTACTTATAAATCTTTCATAGTTTCATACTTGCAAATTATAAGTATGTATGAGAGAGAACCTGAACATTCTTGATTATGGTCTCCAAGCTCACCAACTTCCTGTGAGGGTATCGACGAATTCCTAACTCCCTACATCTTTTCTTGAGACGGGTTATGTCAATATTCAGTTCTTTGGCTGCGCTCTTGATTGGTAGGTAAAAGTACTGCGAAATTATTTCTCTTGATAGTGTCTGGGAGTTATTGCCCTTCTTCTCTCTCTACCTCTTAATCATCTTCTTCTCCCCAGGAATTTTGTCTGCAATAATATCTTGAACTTCGATATTATGCATTTCATGAGTACTTACTCCGACTTCGTTGCCAAGACCACTCATTATTTCTCCAAGAAAAAGAAACTAATATCAGTAAAGGTAATACAATTCAAAATCCATGTTTAAATGTATAATAACCTGGAATTATATTATGGCTTTGTTCAAAATCCATTAGAGAGTAGAAAGGATCATGCACAAGTATATCATCATTCAAAGGAATAGCATCAAGAGGAACAGTATCAAAAGCAGTCTCTTGTAGGGGCAGATCAACTTGGTCCAAAGCAGTATGTTCAAAACTTCCACTGATTTACATCAAAAACAAACCAAAAGAGAGCTTAATTTCATTATCAAGCACACTAAAAACAAATGGAAGCCCTCAAAGGTATCTCACCTGAAATTAGGAGGAAGCGGTTGGTTTGGAAAGGAAAACATATCAAAATCTTCTGCGTTAGAATTAAGAGGAAGCGGTTGGCTTGGACAGGCAAATACATCAAAATCTGCTGTAGAAACCAAGTCAAAATTTGACCATGTCTCAAATGAATTACGAGCTTCCATATCTGCTTTGTAGTTTTTGTTTTTGATGTTTACTAATGACTGATGACTGAAATATATATCGATATATATATATATATATATATATCTGTATAAGGAAGAAGAAGAGGTAGATGGTAGGAGGAGAAGAAAAGACAAGAGAGGAAGAGGAAAAGTCGGTACCGGGAAGAGTGGAAAAAAAAAAGGAGATATTTTTATTGGCATTTCTTGCTTGTCATCATTTTCTTATATTTCTTTTCTTATTCTCTTGTAAAATTATTATTCCCTAAATTAGGGGGAGAACAGAAACAGTACAAGAAAGATCGTGATTGGACAACATCATTAAATTATCTTGATCCGTATACAAGCGCGTGTGAACTTGAAGTTCAAAAAATAATTCATTTGTAAAGCATTGCAAATCAAATGCCAGACGCTTTTGTTGACTCTAGAAGAGTAACAAAATCGCATATGCCAGTTATAAATGCTCATATTCTAATTGAAATTCCAGTAGAATAAAAGATTTTACATATAGTTGCTGAGCCAAAAGCATGCCAGAAGCATGGCCGACCTCTTGGTTCTAAAGATCAAATCCTCGAAATAAGAGAGGATTAATGATCCAGATGATTATATTAAAGCAAAGAATGATAAAGACCAAGAGAAAACTTATAACAAAGAACCAGATATAGATGAAAATAATACTGAAATTTCTATCCATTATACCACTTCTGGTAGAAGTTGGAATCAGATAGAAATAATTATTGATCATATGTTTGCATATAATATCTCTTGATGTTATACAGGATAATGATGATCCTGAACCAATATCAGTTGATGAATGTCGGCATAGAAAAGATTAGCTGCAATAGAAAGATGCGATTCAATCGGAGTTAAATGTACTGACACAACGTGAAGTCTTCGGACCTGCAGTCCGAACACCAGAAGGTGTAAAACTTGTTGGCTACAAATGGATATTTGTACGAAAGCGCAATGAAAAGAGTGAAATTGTTCGATATAAAGCGCGATTAGTAGCCCAAGGTTTTTCACAAAGACCAGGTATTGATTATGATGAAACTTATTCTCCTGTTATTGATGCTATTACACTCCGATATCTTATCAGTTTGGCAGTACATGAAAAGATAGATATACGCCTATTAGATGTTGTCACTGCTTACTTGTATGAAAATTTAGAAAATGATGTTTACATGAAAATCCCCAAAGGATTTCATATGCCAGAAGCATATACACATTATCCTCGTGAAAATTACTCCATCAAATTGCAGAATCATTATATGGCTTGAAGCCATCTGAGCGCATGTGGTTCAATTATCTTAGTAAATATTGATTGAAAGCGAGATTTAAAATGACCAGGTATGTCCATGCGTTTTTATTAAGAAATCTGGTTCTAAATTTGTGATATTAGCTATATATGTTGATGATTTTAATCTTATTGGAACTCTTGAAGAGCTCCAAGAAACAATTGATTATTCGACATCAAGGATGGTCGTAAAAGTATACTTTGCCTTGGTTTACAAATTGAACATTTGGCAAGTAGAACATTTATTCATCAATCAACATATACAGCAAAAATGCTAAAAAGATTTTACATGGACAAAGCACATCCATTGAGTATTCCAATGATCGTCCGATCATTAAATGTGGATAAAGATCCTTTCCGACCTCAAGAAAATGATGAAGAACTCATTGGTCCTGAAGTACCATATCTCAGTACAATTGGTGCATTGATGTATCTTGCTAATAATACACGACCTGATATTGCTTTTGCTATCAATTTATTAGCAAGATTTAGTTCTTCACCAACACGACGACATTGGAATGGAATTAAACAAGTCCTTCGATATCTCCAAGGTACAATTGATCTCGGATTATTTTATTCAAATAAAACCAGCCCAACATTGATTGGTTATGTAGATGCTGGTTATTTATCTAATCCACATAAAGCACGTTCTCAAACGGGCTATCTATTTACATGTGGAAATACTGCTATATCATGGCGTTCTACGAAACAATCTATAGCAGCTACTTCTTCAAATCATGCTGAAATTATAGCCATTCATGAAGTAAGTCGAGAATGTGTATGGCTAAGATCCATGATTCATTATATCCGAGAAAGTTGTGGATTATCATCAATCAAAGATATTCCAACTCCTCTTTATGAAGACAATGCAGCTTGCATAGCTCAATTACGAGGAGGATATATTAAAGGAGATCGGACAAAACATATTTCACCAAAATCCTTCTTTACTCATGAACTTCAGAAGAAAGGTGAAATTGATGTGCTACAAATTCGGTCATGTGACAACCTTGCAGATATTTTCACGAAGACTTTACCGACTGCAACATTTGAGAAGTTGAGATATAAAATCGGTATGCGTCGGTTAAAAGATTTAAAGGAATCATCTCATCAAGGGGAGTAATAAACAGACATATAGAATAGTGTACTCTTTTTCCTTCACTAGATTTTTTTTCCCACTGGATTTTTATCTAGTAAGGTTTTAACGAGGCATATTCTTTATGTAATGGATGGACATCTAAGGGGGAGTGTTATGAATATATTAAAATTATTGGAAACTTCATTAATTAGTTGAGGGTCCACTAATTATGGATTTATGTGAATTATTAGAGAATATTTTTATGGATGTCCACCATTTAGTGGAGACACCACTAATTGAAATTAGTGGAAGATGATGTATGGCATGATGTATTCCACTAATTAGAGCTCTATAAATAGAGCTATTCTCTAAGCTTGTAATACATCATTATTTTGTGAAATAAAGATTAGTGAAAGAA
This sequence comes from Voacanga thouarsii, assembly GCA_026120185.1. Classification (NCBI taxonomy): domain Eukaryota; kingdom Viridiplantae; phylum Streptophyta; class Magnoliopsida; order Gentianales; family Apocynaceae; genus Voacanga; species Voacanga thouarsii. The sequence continues at coordinate 1,721,895 of JANUWF010001287.1, read as the reverse complement.
ATATTAGAGAAAAAATTGTGAGAGAAGTTTGAAGAGAAATTCTTGTGCAAAGAATAATTAGAATTTTCTTAGTGTGTAGTGTGTAGATTTTATTCTAACACTACTCTAATTTTATAACAAGATGTGAATTAAATTTGAGAATTTTTTAGGATAAGGACAGTGATCTTTTTTATTAACTTGGTGTTTGATGGACAAAAAGACAAAATTACCCAAGACAAAATGTACACCAAAAAAATAAAAAATAAAAAAAGACCCATTGAATTGATTGTGTCTCCTCTTTGGAAAAAACAACTTCAATAGTGGTTGAAGACTTGAAGTTGCTGAACCCCCCCCTCCAAACCCCACCCAAAGAAAAAAGAAAAACAATTTGCATTTTACCCTCACTTTATTTTTCAAGAAGTGTTCATAAGTTGATAAAAAATCTTAAGTTGGTGTAAATATGTTGAATTAGTGGAAGCTCCACTAATTAATGGAAATTCTACTAATTATGAATTTATGTGAATTATTGGGGAATTAGTGAAAACTCTACTAATTAGTGGAAGCTCCACTAATTGTGAATTTTTATGGATGTCTACCATTTAGTGGAGACACCACTAATTAAGATTAGTGGAAGATGATGTATTCCACTAATTAAGAGCTCTATAAATAGAGCTATTCTCTAAACTTGAAATATACCATCATTTTGTGAAAGAATTGTGAGAAAATTGTAAGAAAAAGAAAGAGAGAAGTTTGAAGAAATTTTTGTACAAAAAATAGTTAGAGTTTTCTTATTGTGTAGTATGTAGATTTTATTCTAACACTACCTAAATTTTATAACACATTTTCAGCACGAGTCTCTGTCGTTACAAAAGCCAGAAGACTAAAGCACAAGGAGTCTCTACCGTTACACAAGCCAGAAGACAGATGGTTGTTGCCAATGATGATGTATGTATTATTAATAGTACACACACCAAACTAAAAAATGAGAAATAATTTTCTTATCTTAAAAGTGGAGAAATAAATATTTATACAATAAACGATAGTACAAATATGATTGAAGGTTCTGAAAGAACTAGTATATTGTTGCTTGAAGGAACAATAATTACTATTGATAAGGCACTATTTTTCTCAAAATCTAGAAGAAAATTATTGAATTTTAAAGATATCCGCAAAAATGGGTATCATGTTGAAACAAATGAGGAAAATGGTATTGAACATCTTTATATTATTCAAATTAATTTGGATAAGAAATCTATATTAGAAAAACTGTCGTCTTTTTCTATTGGTCTATATTTTGCAAAAATACGTACAATTGAAATTTACCATCTCGTAAACCAGAAGTTTACTGATCTTACTACTTTTAGCATTTGGCATGACCGGTTGGGTCATCCGGGATCTACCATGATGAGAAGAATAATTGAGAATATACATGGTCACCCATTAAAAAATAAAAAGATATTGACATTAGAAAAATTCTCATGTGCTGCATATTCCCTAGGAAAATTAATTGTTAGACCATCACCAGTAAAAGTAAGAGTTGAAAGTCCTACATTTCTTGAACGGATTCACGAAGACATTTGTGGACCTATTGATCCACCATGTGAACTGTTCAAATATTTTATGGTCTTAATTGATGCATCATCCCGATGGTCACATGTGTGTTTATTATCTACTCGCAACTTGGCGTTTGCGAGATTACTTGCTCAAATAATTAAATTACGAGCATAATTTTCTAACCATCACATTAAAAATATCCGTTTGGATAATGCTAGTGAATTTTCATCACATACTTTTGATGCATATTGCATGTCAATTAGGATTAATGTTGAACATCCTATAACTCATATTCATATACAAAATGGTCTTACTGAATCTTTTATTAAAAGATTACAATTAATTACTAAACTATTATTAATGAAAACAAATATCCCAATATCTGACTGGGAACATGCTATTTTACATGCTGCAACACTTGTACGTATAAGATCAACTAGTTATCATAAATTATCTCATTTGCATTAGCTTGTGGTTCAGATCCAAATATTACTCATTTAAGAATTTTTTGGTGTACTGTATATGTTCCAATTACACCAAACTAACGTATAAAGATGAGTCCTCAAAGAAGAAATGAGATATACGTTGGATATGATTCTCTCTCTATTATCAAGTATGTTGAACCCCTGATAGAAGATATATTTACAGCAAGATTTGCTGATTGTCATTTTGATGAATCATTATTCCCTAAATTAGGAGGAGAACATAAGCAACATAAAAAAGATCTTACTTGGATAACATCATTAAATTATCTTGATCCACGTACAAGCGCATGTGAACTTGAAGTTCAAAAAATAATTCATTTGCAAAGTATTTCAAATCAAATACTAGACGCTTTTGTTGACTCCAGAAGAGTTACAAAATCGCATATTCTAGTTATAAATACTCATATTCGAATTGAAGTTCCAGCAGAACAAAATATTATACCAGAAGATGATCTAAAAATAAAAATCCTTGAAAGAAAAGAGGATTAAATGATCTACAAGATCATATTGAAGAAAAGAATGATAAAGACCAAGAGAAAACTGATGACAAAGAACCAGAAGTTGATGAAAGTAACACTGAAATTTCTATCAATTATACCAGTTCTGGTAGAAGTTGAAATCGGATAGAAACAATTATTGATAATATGTTTACATACAATATATCTCTTGATGTTATACAGGATAGTGATGATCCTGAATCAATATCAGTTGATAATTGTCGGCATAGAAAAGATTGGCTACAATGAAAAGATGCGATTCAATCGGAGTTAAATGTATTGACAAAACGTGAAGTCTTCGGACCTGCAGTTCGAACACCAGAAGGTGTAATACCTGTTGGCTACAAATGGATATTTGTGCGAAAGCGCAATAAAAATAATGAAATCGTACGTTATAAAGCACGGTTAGTAAGCCAAGGTTTTTCACAAAAACCAGGTATTGATTATGATGAAACTTATTCTCCTGTTATTGATGCTATTACACTCCGATATCCTATCAATTTGGCAGTACATGAAAAGATAGATATGCGCATATTAGATATTGTCACTGCTTACTTGTATGGAAATTTAGAAAATGATGTTTACATGAAAATCTCCGAAGGATTTCATATGCCTGAAGCATATAAACATTATCCTCGTGAAAATTACTCCATCAAATTGCAGAAATCATTATATGGCCTAAAGAAATCTGGGCGCATGTGGTTCAATCATTTTAGTGAATATTTATTGAAAGCGGGATTTTAAAATGACCAGGTATGTCCATATGTTTTTATTAAGAAATCTGATTCTAAATTTGTGATATTAGTTATATATGTTGATGATATTAATCTTATTGGAACTCCTGAAGAACTCCAAAAAATAATTAATTATTTAAAAAGAGAATTCGAAATCAATGATTTTGATAAAATCAAATTTTGCCTTAGTTTACAAATTGAGCATGTGAAATGTGGAATATTTATTCATCAATCAACATATACAACAAAAGTTCTAAAAAGATTTTACATGGACAAAGCACATCCATTGAGTATTTCAATGATTGTCCGGTCATTAGATGTGAATAAAGATCATTTCCAACCTCAAGAAGATGATGAAGAATTCCTTGATCTTAAAGTACCATATCTCAGTGCAATTGGTGTATTGATGTATCTTGCTAATAATACATGACCGGATATTGCCTTTGCTGTCAATTTATTAGCAAGATTTAGTTCTTCACCAACATGAGGGCATTGGAATGGAATTAAACAAGTCATTCGATATCCCCAAGGTACAAATGATCTCGAATTATTTTATTCAATAAAACCAGTCCAACATTGATAGGTTATGCAGATGCTGGTTATTTATCTGATCCACATAAAACACGTTCTCAAATGGACTATCTCTTTTGTGAAAATACTGTTATATCATGGCATTCTACAAAACAATCTATAGCAACTACTTCTTCAAATCATGCTAAAATTATAGTTATTCATGAAACAAGTCGAGAATGTGTATGGTTAAGATCAATGATTCATTATATTTGAGAAAGTTGTGAATTATCATCTATCAGAGATATTTCAACTCCTCTTTATGAAGACAATGCAGCTTGTATAGTTCAATTACGAAGAGAATATACTAAAAGAGATCAGACAAAACATATTTTACCAAAATTCTTCTTTACTCATGAACTCCAGAAGAAAGGTGAAATTGATGTGCTACAAATTTGGTCATATGACAACCTCACAAATATTTTCACGAAGACTTTACCGACTGCAACATTTGAGAAGTTAAGATATAAAATTGGTATGTGTCGGTTTAAAGATTTAAAAGAATCATCTCATCAGGAGGAATAATAAACAGACATATAGAATAGTGTACTCTTTTTCCTTCACTAGATTTTTTTCACTGGGTTTTTATCTAGTAAAGTTTTAACGAAGCATATTCTTTATGTAATGGATGGACATCCAAGGGGGAATGTTGTAAATATGTTGAATTAGTAGAAACTCCACTAATTATGGATTTATGTAAATTATTAAGGAATTAATAGAAACTCCACTAATTATGGATTTTTATGGATGTCCACCATTTAATGGAGACACCACTAATTAAGATTAGTAAAAGATATATGTATTCCACTAATTAAGAGGTCTATAAATAGAGTTATTTTCTAAACTTGAAATACACTATCATTTTGTGAAAGAATTGTGAGAAAATTGTAAGAAAAAGAAAGAGAGAAGTTTGAAGAAATTCTTGTGCAAAAAATAGTTAGAGTTTTCTTAGTGTGTAGTGTATAGATTTTATTTTAACACTACTCAAATTTTATAACATAAGCTAAATAATCAACTCATTTCACAAAAATAAAGGTGATCGAAGTCGCATGTCGGGTTGCAACCAATATGTGGCCGATTAGTATTATTATTATTATTATTTAAACTATTGTCATAGTTCAATTTTAATTTTTTAAATTATATATTAAATTATTAGTTTAATAATAAATCAACTATTGCTCTACTCAAGGTTTTTGGGACCGGACCGACCGGTCATATCGTGAATCGGTCATTCAAACGGTCCGGTTCAATTATATAATTCGAACAACTCAAAAACCGTGTTAGAAAATACAGATCGATTTGGCTCGATCGGACCGATTAGACCGTAAATCGATCGGTCCAACATTGAACCGGTTGTTTTTGTCTTCTTGTCGTTTTGTGCGCCTGACATTGTTGACTTTGTTTCTTTGTCTAGGTCCCACTGAATTGCTGTTGCTTTCTTCTTGCTATGCACAAAACGACATGAATTTCTTTAGCCATGAAGAAATTGCTAAGCCATGAAGCTGCTGATTTCTTTAGCCTTTTGTCCTTCTGCTTTTAGCCGAAATCAATTTCTTCCTTTTGCTTTTGTTCAGCTTTTCCTTTCTTTTGCTTAGCTGTGAGCCACCGAAATTCCTTTAGCCATTTTCCACCTTTTTTGAGCCATTTATTAAGAATCAAATTTTATAATTTTTGAAGGCAAATTAAATTATATAATTCAATAAATTACTTTAATGTGTTAAATTATTAGTTATAAATTAAAAATTATTATTTTTAATCATGAATTTAAATATTTATATTTTTATGAACTTAAATTACACTATTTATTAATTAATATTTTTTTAAAAAATATTTATATTTTTAATTTTTAAATTATAATATTACCGATTCAATTACGGTCTAATTACGATTGGACCATTCAATCATAAACTAGTAACTTTTCAGTTCGATGACCGGTTCGATTCTGAAAACATTAGCTCTATGTATAAAATGATAATTTCAATTGTTTATTTTCAATCAATAGCAGAGATTGCAGTTAGGCTAATGCAAGTTGGGACTAAAAATTCGATTCTACTCTCACTTTTTAGGGCTACTTAGTAACCAAATTAAACACTTACAATTAATTAATTAAGTATTTATTTTATTAAATACATTTAAAAATTATTAATATTAAATACTCAATCAATTAAGTACGTTTTATAACATATTTTTACTATCACTTAATTGATTAAGACATATTAAAACTTTATTATTAATTTTAAATGAATTAAAATTAAGTTTAAATTTTGAATAAATTAAATATTTGTCTAATTATTAATATTTTTTATATTTAATCTAAATTATAATAAAATATAGTATAAAAATAAATTATAATTTATTCATACTTCAAATTCGAATTTTAAATTTCAAAATCAATTTTCAAAATTTAATGTTTAAATATTCAAACTTTAATCTTCATATTTCAGTTTTATCAAACAAGCCTATAATATCTCAACTTATCTCTAAAACAAGAAGGGTCATGAATCTCAATTGCCGCATGCTATAGACTATAGAGTGTAATTAGATAGCGATTGGATTGAGATGAATTTATTTAAATATAATAAAAAATTATTAAATGTGTATAGGTAAATGAGACACAGGGTGAAGTTAAAGAGAAAAAATGATGTGTTATAAATATAATATATTTCGTGAAACGAAAATAATATATATATATATTGAATGAAAGTAAATTTTTAGATTGAAATAGATTTGAAAGAATCTTTAACCAATCAAAACACCAAGGGGGAAAGTAGGGACTATCAAAGAATGGTTCGCAATAAGCCAGACTAGACTAGGCACCAGCAGTCGGAGCCCATACTAGCGGGAAATTCTTATGTGGACCGGTGCTTTAAAGTGTTGTACCTTTTTAGAAATGTACAATACACAAAGCACGTGGTACAACACTCAAAGCACTCGGTCCACGGTAAACCGGGTCCACATAAGAATTTCCCCATACTAGCTCCTATCCTGTACCAGTCCAAACTCTGTTTTGTTTATGTATATTAGTTTGATTTTCCTTCCCCTTGCACGATTTGTTATAACTTACATAATTTAAATAATCTTCATATTTTATTTAAGGAAAAAAAAAGATAAATTTATTTTATTTTAGAAAAAAAAAGTAATTTTAAATTAGATACCATGCACATAGAATCATTTGTATCTAATTGAGTGAGATGACCTTTTATTTAATTAAGGGAAGTATTAATTTACAGATAACTTAAATTAATAAATAAGTATTAATTTATAGATAAATTAACTTAACTTAATTAAAAGAATACATCACCTTATTCTTTACATAAACTTAATGTTTGTCAAGATGTGAATCCATTAAATTCAGATAAATTTGATATTTTAAATTAAAAAAACCCTTCACATTTTTTTTAAAAAAAAATCTCTATATAAATCTAATATTGTCAACTTATGACGGTGTCAAGTGTTGCATCAGAAACCTTCGACAACTCTATTTATATATATATAAATTTGTACATGGACGTTTTTTAGTATTTTTATTTTTTTTAAGGACCCCTATGCCACGTTTTACACCCTAACCATGTATAGAAAAATGCACTAAAATAGATAAAGTTTTTCCATTTTCTAAAAAGAACCTGCGTAGATTGTTATCAAATCAATTTATTTTACAAAAACTATTATAAATGACCAAAAAAATTGAAGCATTGATTAAAAGCAAATCTTTAACAGGTTAAAGGATAAGATCTACTCTTATTCCATAGGTATTTAAATCGAAAAATCTTCAATTCAATAGAATCAGAATATATCTTTAATATAAATAAATAAAAAAATTGTCATCCTTAATCAAAAGTCGGCTAGAAGCATACACTGCATTTTTAACCAACATTTTTAATACATCCACAAAAGGTAAAATATGTATCAAGTCTACACTTGTCCTTCGATAACGAACACTTACCATTATAACCCTTGCGTATTTGGGCGTTATCCTGTCTGATTGGAGCAGAGTAGTTTTCCAAAGAGCTATCACCCTTTACCTCAGCCGTGACATGTTTCTCTCTGTGATTGGTGGCATTGAAGCTTCCGTCCTCTTGCGTTCCTTCTTCGCCAAGGCCGAGATCCAATCATTTAACTTCAGATTCTCAATAAAATGCTTTCCAATCCTTTCAGACAATCTCATTACTCCTCTACTTCCAATTACCATCGTTCATTCAGTACAGAGGATTAGAATTGACTGAGATTCCTCATCGTCGGGTGGATTAGCCTGAAAGAGAGAAATGGCCGAGCTGTTTATTAAGCAGGCAAAGCAATATGCTGTCTCCAGGCCGCATTACCCAGAAGAACTTTTCCGATTCATTGCGTCAAAGACCCCGTGTCACGAACTCGCATGGGATGTGGGCACTGGAACTGGCCAGGCTGCGATGCCAGTGAGTCTCTTATTCTCTCTAACTCTCTATGATCCAATCCAAGGTTCTGTTGGGTTGATTTCTTCCCTTTTATTTTTATCTTTTTTAGTAGTTAAATGTCTTTCGACTTTTTTCTTTTCAGCCGCCATGTCTACTCTTTCCTGATAATGTTGAACCTGGTCATCATGAATTATGTGTTAGCAAACTTAAACTATTGTGCTATTACGGACAAAGTTTGTGTTTTCTGATATTACAATTTTTGTTTTTGTTTTTGTTAGTTGGCTAGGATATACAAGAGCCTAGTAGCAACAGATACTAGCCCAAAGCAACTAGAATTTGCGGCCAAGCTTCCAAATGTTAGGTATGAATGCACCCCTGCCAAGATGTCCATGGCCGAGCTTGAGCGGGACATTGCAGCAAAATCCTGTGTTGATTTAGTGACCATTGCTCAAGCTCTACACTGGTTTGATTTTCCATCCTTCTACCAACAAGTGAAGTGGGTACTCAAGAAACCCAATGGGGTGATCGCCGCATGGTGCTACACCGTGCCACAAGTTAACTACAGCATCGACTCTGTTTTCCAGAGATTTTACACTGTTGATTCTAAGCCTTTCTGGGAACCACAGCGCAGATTCGTAGATGAAGAATACCGAACCATTGATTTCCCATTTGAGCCGCTGGATGGGCTTGATGACACAGGGCCAATCCAATTCAAAGCTGAGAGGGTTATGGATTTACAAGGCTTTTTCTCCTATATAAGGTCATGGTCAGCATACCAAACTGCAAAAGAGAAGGGAGTGGATCTCTTGAGGGATGATGTGGTTAAAGATTTTACCAGTGCTTGGGAGGAAGATGGCAAACCTGAGAAGATTGTCACTCATCCTGTTTACCTCAGGATTGGGAAAGTTGGGAACTTGGATTGAAAAACTTTGCAGACCTTTCAAGAATCAAGAGAACTGAAGATCATTCTCATCAACTATGGTTTTTCATTCCAATTTGAGTTGAACGTTCATGCTATATACGTATATTCATTGAACTAGCTTAATGAAATTTTTATAGACTTCAAACGTCTTTGACATTATACTCTGGAGCCTCGCTTAGAATTTGGATTGATTCTGGCGAGAGGGAAGAAATGAAATTCTAAGAAAAGATCGCTTGTTTGGTTTGTAGAAAGCATAGAATCATACACTTAAATGTTAACAATACATAGAAAAATTATTAGTGTTTGGTGTAACATTAAAAGTTATCACAAATTGACCAAAAGATTAATCATCTACAGAATTTGATTTGATCATCATGTATTAACTATTAAGAACTAAAATGGCTAATTCTGTGGTTCATAACCCATGAAGAGCACTGATCAACTCTAAGGTACTAATTGTATGTAAACAAAAGCTTAGCTTTAACCATGCCGATTTGTTACAATAGAAATACCACCTTTGTGGACGGCCTTATTTCTGTAGCAGGCGAATCTGGGAAAGCTTAGAACACGAGTTTCTGTGTAGGAGGCAATGTAGGGTCAGTGCTACACTGCTACTTGTGAGTTCTGTCATTGGCAGGAGGAATCTTAGAGACTGTGAATGGGCTGCCGAGACTTGGAGCCGACTGCTTGCGGGTAGGCAGCAGAAACAGTTCTTTAGGCTGCATCAATCAGAGATTGGATTGATACAAGTCTTGGTGATGACTAAGGCTTAGGCACCTTGCCATTGGATACTGAATGGATGTGGTGGGATATTCAGAGAAGCTGTGGCCCAAACTTGGAAATGGAGAAACTTCTGTTTGCTTCAAGTGAATAGTAGTTTCCGCCTCTTCAAATTAGAATTTATTTTAGTCAAGTGAGAAGCTTGTTATCTGCTGCATCTGACGTTCATAGGGTTCTCACACTAGAATTGCAATTGTATTTTGCTTTTAAGATTATTAATAACTATATCTTCACCAGGCAAAGATCAACTTAAATAAACAAGGAAAAAAAAAAAAGCGTCAGCCAATGAAATTGCTTCCTAATTTCTGGTCCAATTTAACATCAAACTTGTCCTCTATCTAGTGCAGGAGTTATCATGCAGGATAACAACACTAGGCAATTTGGACACTTCTTGCCTCGATAGGTTGACACAGGAGTTGGTCAAAGTTTGAAGGCTCTGTTGCTTTTGATATCTGATTAGAAAAATGAATGAAGCTTCCATGCTGTTCCTTTCCTTCTTTCCCGACCATAATCAACGTCACTGCACTGCTTACCCGAGAGAAGGAAAATGCAGAACTGTACTATAATTTATTCACCAAATAATGTTTAGTCACAACTCGCCAAACTATGGTATCAGTTATCAAATTGGTTTCGGCCAACAAATTTTCAGAGGTCAAAATATACAGACTTGCCTTGTATAAAAGGAGACAAAACTATCCAATCACCTCTACTCATCTGAAAGAGAAATAGACCGAACAGACTACTACAAAAGCCAAAGGGCCAATCAATCAGAGATGGCAGAATTGTTTGTTAAGCAGGCGAAGCAGTACTCCAATGGCCGGCCAACTTACCCCAAGGAGCTATTCCACTTCATTGTCTCCAAGACACCCTGTCGTGATCTCGTATGGGATGTTGGTACTGGTAGTGGCCAGGCTGCAAAGTCTGTAAGCGTCCTTGACACCCTCTCTACTCCACCCCACCCCAATCCAGCCCCTATATTGTAGCATTGGACGGTGTTTTATGCTTGGAGCTAACCAATATCCGACCTTTTTTGTGTTACTCTAATATGTGTTTGTCATCTCTCTCAGTTGTCTGAGGTGTTCAAGAATGTCACAGCCACAGACACTAGTCTAAAGCAACTGGAATTCGCAGCCAAGCTCCCAAATGTTCGCTATGAATGGACGCCTCCCAAGATGTCAATGACCGAGCTTGAACAGAACGTTGCAGCAATTTCCAGTGTTGATTTGGTGACCATTGCTCAAGCCATGCACTGGTTTGATCTTCCAGCTTTCTACAATCAAGTGAATTGGATACTGAAGAAGCCCAGTGGAGTAATTGCTGCATGGTGCTACACGGTACCGGAAGTTAACAAAGAAGTTGACTCTGTCATGCAGCATTTGTACTCTGTTGCTGGTCCCTACTGGGAAGCGCCTATTAAGCTAATAGACAATAAGTACGAGACCATTGATTTCCCATTTCAGCCAGTGGATGGCCTTGATCACACTGGTCCATTCCAATTCAAATCAGTGACGACCATGGATTTGGAGGGCTATTTTACATACATAAGATCATGGTCTGCCTACCAAACTGCAAAAGAGAACGGAGTAGAGCTCTTGAAGGATGATGTAGTTAATGAATTTACCAGGGCTTGGAATGAAGATGGAAAAAGTGAAAAGATTGTCGCTTTTCCTATTTATCTGAGGATTGGAAAAGTTGGCAATTTGGATTGAGATGCTTAAGGGTTCCAAGAATGATCATGAAGCAAGTTTCTTTAGACAACATGGGAATAAATGTGATTCAGCTAGCTTGCCTAATAAACATAATTTTGTCTTCAGATTCTCTTCATTACCTCATTTTCAAAATTACTGAGAATATTTGCCGCAAACAAAATTTAAGGGGCCAAAATGTAACACAAATAGAACATCTTAAACAACAAGAACATAATGCATTACGCTGCAATCTTCTGGTTATAGTTCATACGATACATAAATCACCGCCACAGTGATTAACCTATTTCTCTTGAAGAACAAATCGAGACTCTTTTCACTTCAATTTTATTTTATGGATCAACATCATTGAGATATAGCTATATGCTTAGTTGAGTTACAATTCAATGATTCATACTAAGCTCCCACTTTTCCAATTCTCAGATAAACAGGGAATTTAACAAGCTTCTGGTACTGGCCTTCTTCATTCCAGGCACGCCTAAACTCCTCAATCAAATCGACAGTCAAGAGATCAATACCCTTATCCAGTGCTGTCTGATATGCTGATCCTGATTTTGCATAGATCAGATAATCATCAAGATTCATTAACTTTTCTGTCATGAACTCAAATGGCCCCGTACGCTCAGCTCCATCCACAGGAAAAAATGGAAACTCAATGCCCTCATACCTGTTAACCAGCAAGTTTCTACCCGGGTGCCAATAAGGTCTTGAATCAACAAAATAAAATCTTTCAAAAATGGCATCCAGTCTATGATTGACCTGGGGTGTAGCGTAGCACCATACTGCTACTACACCATGTGGGTTCTTTAGGACCAGCTTCACTTGCCGGTAAAAGGAATCAAGATCAAACCAATGGATCGCCTGACCAACTGTCACCAAATCCACCGTGGCTTCCTTAGCAACCTCGCTCAGGAGCTCTTCTGCAGACATGGAAGGACTAGTACACTGATATCGAACATTCCTTAGCTTGGGAGCAAATTCAAGTTGTTTGCTGCTGGTGTCTGTGGCTACCACATTCTTGTATATCCTGGCCAACTGAAATCAACTCTTTTAGTATCGAAACAACAACCAAAAAAAGAGAGAGAAGAATAAAGAAAGATCACCGCAATTGCTGCTTGGCCACTGCCGGTGCCTGCATCCCAAACAAGGTCATGAGAAGGAGTCTTGGACGCAATGAACTGGAATAATTCTGGTGGATAGTTTGGCCGGGACTCAGAGTACTCTTTTGCCTGGTTAAGGTAGAGATCTGCCATGATTTTTCCTTTTTTTTTTTTCCACCTTGGTGATTGAAGAAGATGAATGGATCTCAATTTCTATGTCTCTCCTCTTATAGATTCATATTGAACCAAAAAAAAAAAGAAAAGAAAATTAGAGAAGGAAGGATCAATTTGAATAGTCCTGCTCCTGCTACAGTTATTAAACTATAGTCTATCATTTTATAAAAATATATAATTTTTAATATAAATAATATAATACTTGAAGTCATGAATTATGTATTTTTCGGAGGGTGATTTGACCGCGCCATTGACTTGTGGAGATATCGAGCGGCTTAGATCTCTCCATTTTTTTAAATCTATCAATATCCAACCGGAGAATGATGTTTTATGTGGATCTTCTCAGCCCAAATATTTGTCTTATTTGGGTGGGCTTATGGTTTGTTGATACGACAGATTCGCCTGGCTAAATTCATCCCGAAGCGGTCCAATTAGCCCAATTTCCCTCAAAACCCAAGCCGGAGTTGGGACTTGGGCTGGTACCAAACACAATGTGGAAATATATATATATATATATATATATATGGAAAAGAAAATAAGAAAAAAATTAATTATGTGATAAAATTAAAAGTTTAAATTTTAAAATTTAAAATCTCAACTTAAAATTTGAATTAATTATAATTAATTATAATATTATATTTTATTATAATTTAAATTAAATATAAAAATATTAATAATTAAATAAGTATTTAATATATTCACACGAATAACTTTTAATTCATTTAAATTTTATAATAAGATTTTAAAATATCTTAATTACTTAAATAAAAATAAAAATATATTATACTTAGTAATTAAGTAAATAAAAATTTATTATCAAATATATTTAATTAATTATATACTTAATATTATTTGTTATCAAACGCACTTAATAAAAATAAATATATAATTGAGCTAACAAACAAACCTTAAAATCTAAACTTATTACAAGGAAAATATCTCCTCGTTAGAAAAAGACTAGTTGGCGTTTCCACGCTATGCGTGGATATTTTGCCCGTCGTGTTAAAAAAATATGCATTGAACATATATATTTGTAATATTTATTTTATTAACAAAATATTATATATATTTTGCTTGTTCTTGAAATATTTTTAATTGTATAATGACTAATTATTCTGTGTTTAACGTTGAAAATAAATGAAAGATTCAGAAAAAACCTCATATGTCATGTAAGTGTGCTATAAATTATATCCTTTCCGTGATATGAATTACATCATTTCCTCAAATTGCGTGGTTATTCGAATATGTTTATATTGTATTTGTTTACCATGAGACTTGGGTATGGTTGAAAACATGACAACACTTTCTTGAATCATTTGTCAAATTGTGATTCTCTACTTATATTTTCGTTTGCTTCTTGGATTTTTCTGCATCTTGCGTGGTTTTCTCTTTCCATACTTATGAAGATTCTAGCTTATCTATCACCTTCTTGAGATCATTCTAAAGTTAAGGGATTTGAAATTCCACTTTGACAGCTCTGTTTGATTGCTTCTTCTGCACCTTGCAAAAAATGAAGGCAGGAGTGATAAATTTGAAAAGGAAAAAGCATATTAAAATATGAAGCAGTTTATGGTGGCCAAGAAATCAAAATATTGGTCTATTGAGAGAAGATTTGAACAAAATGAAAAACTTTGCAAGCTACCCACTCCTATATCCAACAGATTAAGTGGCAAATTAAATCTACAAATGGCAACATACATACATATACAGTGGCATAGATCTAGTTTATGCAAAAATGCATTACTATTTTAGATGAAAAGGTAGTACCTATGTTTATTTTGGGACTGAATATCTTACTGCTCCTAAAAAAAGAAGACAAGGAACACAAAGAAGGGTAGGGATATGAAAGAACTAATTCTACTTAGTTCCTATAGTGTAATATTCATTAGAACCCCCTAATTCTGAATGTTCTACTAAATTAGCACAGAACTTTGAATAGCTAAAAATTAAGGCATCAGCAGAAAAGAAATTTTTTTTCACTCAAAATACTTGAAATTTGTTGTAAAATATTAAAGACCAAGTCAAAGAAAACTAAGATACAATTTGTGGCTCTTAACATGATAATAGATAAAGCTGAACCTGGTCTAAACCAAAAACTCACTCCAAGAATGGCCCAAGAGCTCAACAATTCTATAATGGTTCCTGCTTGCAATAAATCTAGAAATAAAAGTGAAAGAATAAAAAAAAGAAAAGAATTGAGTATGAATATTAAATACTTACCACAAAGATGTTTCATCAAACTTTTCTTCATTTACAAGGCTATACATCATCAAGTAGAGCCACATTGCATTGATAAGTTGATAACACAATCAATGAGAGGTTCTCCAACTATCCATTCAAGAAGTCTTGGCTGTAACATTGAATCAATCACAGACTATAAGCCTCCAATGCAAAAGAAGTGACAAATCAAGAAGTGATTCCTAAGACATTCTTGAATGCATTATGCATGGCAGCAGCATTCTCTCTATTGCGAGGGGAACCGGCCCTAATGACCTCCACAAGAACTGGCATTGGCTCAGATTGGCCGATTGCAACCTTTCCTTCTGGATGGCTTGCAAGTATGGCCAATATTGCAAGTGCTTCGTTAACTATTCCACCACCAGGATCCTTGAGCAACCTTATGAATGGAGGTACAATTCCTGTCCTTATGGCCCTCACCTTGTTTCCTTGATAAATTGAAAGGTTAAAAATGGCAGTAGCTGCAACCTTCTTCCCCCTTGGCGTTCCCTGACAAAGTAAATCAATAAGAGCCGGAATGGCACCAGCTGCTCCTATTGCTACCTTGTTCTCATCAACAACTAATAAACTGAAACGGTTTGCTGCCGCATTTTCTCTTGCTTCCATGCTGCCATATTTTAACACATCCACAATATCAGGGATGGCACCAGTATTGACAATAGCTCTGTTGTTAGCCTCATTAATGGAAAGATTGAGAAGTGCTGTAATAGAATGTTCTTGGGTTTAAGAATTTGGTGAGGATAGAATGAATACAAGCAGAGGGATTGCTCCAGCCTCTGCAATAGAGACTCTGTTGTCTGCATTTCTTTTTGCTAGCAAACGGAGCTCACCAGTAGCTGCCTTTTGCTCTTTAGGATTGCCATTTGCAAGTTTCTGCAGCAAAGCATCAATAGCAGCTTGATACCATCTTTTACCATAGAGTAATAAGGCTCTTTAAAATGTAATTTGGAGTTAAGGCTGTGTGTAAAAGAGTCTGCTAAGTCTTGGGACATGTTTTGTGTCTTGCATCCAGCCATTTTTGTATGCAGGACCTCTCACAAGTCTACAAAAGGAGAAAACAACCTGTAAACGTACAACTTCTACGCTAAAAATAGAAAATAGTTGAACTGTTAAATGTAACTCTAGGGTTTAATCTGTCCAGTAGATACAATTACAGGATCTTTCATCAACTCAAGGGAAATTGGACAACGGAAATCATCTGGGATAACAGGGGATCTGTGCTTCACAATGCTCTTGTCACCTTCAAGCACTTCAACCTCAGGATTTCCCATCATGACAGAATCTTTCAACTTTTTAAGGAGAAATAACATGGACTCAAAGCACTCCTCAAGAACTCCACCATATGCAATAACCATATCATGAATGGTAAGTGGAAGATTTCCCTAAATCTTCATGCAGTGGAAGTTGGACAAGATAGTGAGGGAGAGAAAATGGTGTGAAGATGTTGAAACTGAAGATTTGGAAGCCTATTTAAGGTTATAGGATAGGTTGAATATTCTGTTTGCATATATGATAGAAAAATAGGAACATCATATCTAACACAAGTACTAAGATAGAAATTATGTACAACATTCCTCTTTATTTAACGATACCATTAGCAATGACATAGGAGGCAAATAAGTTAATAAAAAACATTGAGGAAGTCCTCCCCGCTCCAAAAAGAAAAAGAAAAAGAAAAGAAAAGAATCAAATGCTAATTTTACTTGTTAGGTTTCTCAAATCTTATGACACTTCTTAACATTCAATAATTTCCTAAATTAGACTATAGATATATGTTAACAAATTTCAATAAGAATAAAAAGCAATATTTATCTTTTTACATTTTAATAGACTGATAAAAAGTTAGTTACAATCCACCAAAAACTGCTCTTTAGCACTTTTTCTTTGTCAAAAAATATTATGTGCATACCATTTTACTACTTATTGAGAACTTCAATTGATTTTGTATTAGCCACGTTCTCATAAATTTGATATGGTTGCAGCAGCAACATTTTTATGGCATTATTAAAAGGTTTCCCATTTTGTTGTTACCACAACTGGCCTCAGTAAAATCTGCTACTCTTTCTGGATGTAAATTGGCCTTTGCATTTCTCAAGTAAAGACTCTGTATTGTTGCAGCGATGGCATTTTGGGACTATTGTTGCTGAGAGCAGAGTTTTTTTAGCTTTAGCATACCAAATTTTCAATGAACTTTTGCATCATTTTCACCTTTCAAATGCACAAATCAAGAACATGGTTAGAATTGTTGTGATGATATAGAGAGAAAAAATCCTATTTGAGTCACATAATCTTTCTTTTTTTGAGGGTTTGGAAGGAAAGGGATAACCAGTATAGAAAATTATTAAAGAAATGGTCATAAAAATACCTGCATCCTTCTCTATAATTTGACACATTCTTCTGTAGAAATACCATCCAATTGAATAAATTATGTCATCAATAGTTCAACTAAGTTCAAGGGAGTTGTCTCCATTACTTTCTTGCCACCATGAATATCTAATTCAACAACTGCAACATGCCCAGATAAGAACAAATTTTGTACATGTGTGCCAACAATCTATAGGAAGAACATAGGATTTTAAGAAGAGGGGAAAAAAAATTGTCACATGTTTTGCAAGCTTATCAACTTCAAATCTAATTGTTGCTATGTCCTTTGATGCCTTCATCTTTGCAGTTATTTATGATTCAAGACATTGTCTTTCTCTGCTCAGTTCATCCTCAATCAACACCTGTTTTGATCCATTTTTCACAGAGCAATGTCGAGAAAAACATTGGAATCTCTTTCTTTGTCCTTTTATATTAACTTCTATCTTGGGGATGTAATCTAACTGGTCCTGCTAGCACTTTCTTCAATTCACTTGTAATCCAAATGTAAATTCTATAAAGAAATTCATCTAAAAACTCTACACAGACAAAAATATGAAGAAAACAAATAGAAAGTATCTTGATTCTTGGCTAGGGGCTTTCTGTTGGCTTTGCAATGAAAATAAATGAATATACATGCATTGGTTACATGGGTTTTCCTGATTATGCAATCACCATTTATACTGGAATGGATTAATTGCTCAAGCCTTAGATTAAAACTCCCCCATTAAACATCTGCCCATCAATACAATTGAAGACAGTGCCAATAGAAGAAGATTACATAGTTCTAAAGCCAAACCACACCATTCTACTTCCCACTTTGCCTAACCAAATCCACTTATAGTTTGCAGTCACTATTCAGCAACAACAACTGCTCAAATTATGTCTCTCTTGACTCCAAAAATTTTCCTAAATCTATGAGGTAAGGCTACTTAATATATTCCAGTCAACTCCTGGAGATTAAGTACAGTAAAAGCAGGAAAAAGGAAAAAAAGGAAAAGAAAACACCAATCCAGTTTTTTACACAGTTAAAAAAAAAAAAGAGAGAGCTTTTTCCACTATTAACTCCCAAAACGATCATTAAATTCAATTGATGCAGGAAAAGATGGTAACTACCAAGGATACAAATAGTAAAGAAACCTCTCCAATTGATAATATCTTAGAAATGTTATATGCTTTATGAAAGCATTTTGCTTAATTCCATTGTAACTCTATCGACCTGGTTAACCAATTGTTGCAATAAGAACTTCCACAAGGGTAATGACAAATCAAAGTTCGATATTGTGTCAGTAAACCCCAAAGTAACCAAATCATAAGGTCACCTAAGCAAAAAAGGATGATTAGGGACATGGTTATATTAAACCCAAAACAAAATACACAACTTCTTCAACCCACCACATTGGAATAGTTCAACCAGTCCATTAGGAGATAACAATGTAGAATCAACATCACATGATATAATTGGCAAACAGAAACAAAACAAATAAAAATTTACTAATAATAATACTGAAAATAAACAAATACCTGAAGTAAAAGTGCTAATTATCTTTGCAGTAACTCTTTCTAGACAAAGGATATCCTATATTGCTAATTATCGTTTGTCTGCACAAAGGATGTCAATCTCAGTGCATTGATTTGTCGCTAACATGGGGGGAAATCGAATTGGAGTCAGCAGGAGACTAAGCATATGACAAACGAAAGGTTTATTAAAGTGCAAAGAGCATGGAAACTTACAACAGGATCAGGGGCATCATCTTGCTTGCACATGACCCATGGGACACCAGTGCCTAGATCCACAGCCATTTTGGCAGCCCATTGTGTATAAGCTCGACCAGATGCACCTAATTCGTATTCTATAGGTACATACTCATTCTCAATCTGCCAAACTTATTTTAGACAAAGGAAAGACATCCTCTATTAGCATCCATCTTTTATCACACCTCAAACATAGCATATAGCAAATTGTTTGTTGTACGTTTACTGAAGGGAAGCCCAATGAAGTAAGGTAACACGTACCTGTGATAAGATTATTGGACCACCCTGAGATTCATAAAGCCTTTCTGCTTTCATCATATTTACAATCTTGGTTGTGAACTTTTGCATTGCAGCCTTCGTTTGCAGCATTGCAGACAACAAAAATAATTTGTAAGAATCCAATCGCATAAACACAACACGCTTAAAACTTTCTTGGGAGTTGTGTAAGCAACAAAGTAAAGGTGGATAACCTTGAAAGGACCATTATCCGTCCTACAACTGATGCCATGAACATATTTTAACCAAACTGGAATGCCCCTGAAATTCAAACAGGAAGAGTATTAAGACCAAAAATACCATCACAAAATTTATAGTATTTCTCTTCGTCAAAGTTGCATTTTGTCTAGACATTACTCGAAGTTCCATTCAGCGCAAGCATAAGGACCAATCCTCAGGTGAACATAAAGCCTTGCTTCCTTCACCAGTTTAATAAACTTGACCAGATCATATCTCCCCTCAAAATAATACTGAGGAAGTAAAGGGAAATGCTTTAGCATATTTGGAATCAATGAAAGCATCCACTATTGTCTAGAACTCCTTATTTCCAATTTGTACTGGTATGTTCCTATGCAAAGAGTTATCTTCAACTTGAAATACCTCTTTGAGAATATAGACACATAATTTTTCATAATTAACACAATTCGCGTCAGCATAACCAGCAGTTGGTGCAAAGATATAATTCAAAATTTTCTAAAATTTGACCAATGTAAAAAATTTATGCCAGAATGCTTATGGAGCCAAAAATTTCTAAAATGTGACCCAGATGTTGCTAGAAATGGTTGCAAGATCTAAAATCTTTATCCAACCCAGACTAAAGAGAGATCATTGCTCCCAATGCATTCCCATGTAAATAAAGTTTCTATGTCCAGTCAATTCATACTTTGCACAAAGGATGTCAATCTTAGTGCATCGATTTGTCACTAACATAGGGGTTTTATCAACATATGTGCGATGAATATAAAAAATGAGAAAACAATAGAAAATATTTAAACTGATGTACCATCAACAGTCAAGCTAATCGGTAGAGTAATTCATGACATAGAAGAAAATAATAAAATGGACTGCTAACATAAAATGGACAAAAAATAGAGAAAACAAAGATAATTCATGACATAAAATGGACTCACGGTTGGGAGAAAACTTTGCTTGACTTCATACACCCAGTGTAAACACGTGGCTTATCCAAATTGACTAGCAAGCACGGTTCCAAGAATAGCTGCAAAAATAAAAAGCAATACTTCAAGGAAAGTAGCAGCTATATTTTTCAAAGTTAAGTATTTGAGTAATTCTTCATGCAATTTAAAGAAGCATGGCATGCAGTTAATAAAAGATCTTTTTCTTTAGATCAAGCTGTTTCATCACATATAACCAAAAGTGTCAAATGACTAAGATTTCAAAAATAAATAAATAAATATAAAGATAAAAAAAGAAGGAAATATTGTACTCCTTTTGATAATAAAAATTCAATGTCTTGTAATTCCATCACAAAAACCGTCGTTGTCACTGCTATCCCAGCAAGCGCCAGACCATTCACAACTATGAAAAAAATCAAATACTATGTCAATAAGAGAGCTAAGACAATAGAAAAGTCATAAACAAAATATTTCCCCTACCAACCTCCTTCCATTCAACCACAAACAAACCATTAAAAAACTGAAGAGCAAAGTACTCTTAAAAAGATAAATAAGCAAAACTCAGAAATTCCAATTAACTAAAACAAATACAACTAAGCCATCTATAATGAATTGTCTATCATTAGGAAACCCGAAATGATAAACTTAGATAGTATGACTGCTATAATATGAGCTCTAGTATCATATTATATGTTCTTGAGCAAATTTGAAAAAAATGGGGCATAAGTAACAAGAAAATTTACCTGGGTACAACATAAAAACCCATGAAGAATAGAAGTGTTTAGCCATGAAAGGAATCTGTGGATAACCATCTGTGTCACTGAGACCTCTCATCCAGTGAGAAACTTCTCTATTCAGCCTTTCTATGCCATACAAAACTGCAAATCCATCCATATCCGTTACATCCTTTTACAATAAATACTACACATTTTGCAATGCAGAACAAACAATTACAGTATTTAACTTAACTTTGAGAAATATCTGAAATTTCTGATTGAAATCTTGAGAAATTTCAGATATAAAGCTGATTGAATTTGTTCGTGTTTTTTATATATTTACTAATTTTGGTGCTCGAAAGTCACGAACAGAAATACCATCATTAGGGCAAATTTAGCATTATCAAAAATCTCAATTGGATCATACCCAGTAGTTGCTTTACTTTATTTCTCTGCAATTGCCCAATGAAATGCCAATCAAAAATCTCAATTGGATCATACCCAGTAGTTGCTTTACTTTATTGCTCTGCAATTGCCCAATGAAATGCCAATTAATATCATCAGGAAGCTACAATTTTACAACATTCAAGCGTTAAAGAATCTGACTTTCTCAATGATTTACACAAAACTTAACCAAGTGAATCCTCAATTAGAAAATGAATGTTGTATATCAACTCAAGAGATAGGAGTAAGGCTACTTGAGGATCCCGATTTGCCAATGCGTTGCTGTGTGCATATGGAGATTGGCCACCGGTGAGCCTCTTCGTGAGGTATCAAAGGGATTTGGGGATATCCACTTGTCACAAGCTCGTTCTTGAGGTTTGTTTTGCAACAAGGAATGTGTTGATGCCCTAATTCTTACAGTGGCCATTTACGAAAGAAAATGTTTTTTCTTTGAAGAGACAAGAGGGACAACAGAGGCGGAGAGAAACGTAACGTAAGAAAGGGCAGACAGAGAGGTAAACGATGGGGACCAAATTTTCATCAAATCTGAGTCACATATACCAAATTTAAACATATCCCAACCATTAAAATTTATAGTGATATTGAAGGAATAAATAAAAAAATATTATAAAATGACTAAAATATCCATGACGACTAAATAAATCTAAACCTTATAAAGAGTAATTTGAAGTTATTGATGAAATCTCATCCATTCAATGTGAGATAATAAAATTTAGACCATTAAATTTTAAAAAGCTTGAAGGAAAAATAAATTAAAAATTAGATAAATAATATTTTATGACCATTCTATCCCCTCTTCACTCTTAGTATACACATTTAGAAAAGAAGAAAACTGAATTTTCTTTCAACTTAGATGTGAAAATTTCATTTTTTTAAAAAAAAAATATGCATCCCTTAAAAAAAATATAAAAAATTATTATTCATATATATATATATATATATATATATAATATGCAAATTAAATTTATATTTATAAATGAGTATAAAATACATCTAAGTAAACGACAATATCATTTTTAAAATTAATTAAATTATTATCATTTTTTTAATTTCAATTCTACTACTATTTTTACACTAAACATCCTAGAGAAAAAAAAAGAAAAAATTATATCAAAAAAAGTATAAAAAGAATGGAAATATTTTTTACAAAAAAAACTTTGTGCATTATTACCAATTTCCCTCCAAAACCGAACAACGTTCCTGTTGAGGGGAAAAAATGAAAAAAGAAAAGTATAAATATTAAATTCCTATACTGTAACAAATCCTTAGTAGTTTATTAAGGAGATAGTTAGAGTTAGATTGCAAGAGAATAGTTTATTTGAATTAAATAAAATTAAAAAGAATTATGAAGTTGAAGGGAAAAAAAAAAGTATTGTGAATGGATAAATTATTTAGATTAATTTTTTTAATTGAATTAAGGTTTTCAACCTGTACAAGTAGAATCCAAGTCATCATCTTCCATCCTTCCCTGAAAAATCTTGCTAGAGTTTCACGATTTAGCAAACGAAAATGGCGAATGGAGTCGCTCCCCCAATTCCCAGCGACACTTTCAACCTAGGCTTCGTCGGAGCCGGCAAGATGGCCGAGAGCATCGCCCGTGGTATTGTCAATTCTGGCGTTTTACCCGCTAATCGGATCCGGACCGCCCATAAGCGAGTGGAACGGCGCTCCGTTTTCCAATCCTTCGGCGTCTCTGTCTTCGACCGCAACCGTCAGGTAACCTCTGCCATGTATACTTGTAATAGTACATGCTTCTATTGATTTGTACTTGTATACTTTCGTAAAGCCGCAACAGCATAATAGTGAGCGAAAATTGGGGCCTCGGCTACCTCTTTAATGGTTGGAATCAAGGATTCTTGGGGCGATTGCGGGCGACTTTTTTCAGGTAAAGTGCAGGTGGTGGACTGATGGTGATGGCAGAGGATGATGGATGAATTTGACTAGAATAACTAGCTTTTGGAAGATATCAATAAACAAGAAACCCTACGAGGAAGTGGTGTTTGAGATTATTCCGACAGATTATTTTCCTAGTGTTATCACTGATTTCTTCATTGCGTGTTTTTTGGTTTGTGAGTATCTATGTTCTTTAGTTCACCAAAATGGCCGCATTGAATTTGCTTTTGTGATACTCTCTCAATGCCAAAATATGTTCTTTTGATATGGTATGGTTTCTATTTTATTCATCTGTGCCGATTTAATCTTTCTAATAGGTTGGTTTGGTCTTTCAATTTGTACTCTCTTAGAGCTTAACAAAATTCCTCCATTTGCATTGTCTGTATTAAATGCAGGTGGTTGAAGATAGTGATGTGATAGTACTTTCTGTAAAACCTCAAGTTGGTACTGTCAAATTTCCAGTTTGCCTCTTTTATCTTTCTATTTTCTTTTCTTTTTTATTTATGCTCTATCTTGGAATTAACATGTCCCCAATACTTAAAATTTTTCATGAATTACTCTGATTCTTAAGTTTATGGTGACAAAGTCAACTTCTCTTCCTTTACATTAGGTCCAGATCAAATGATTTCCTTGCTCTGAAAGTTAGGATTTTTCTTTTTCATGGATAAATAAAGTACACATTTTGAAACTGTGATTTCCTTTAAGAGTCCTGAAATCTTGCTGTCACACAAAATAATCAAAATAAGAAATTTTAGAAGTTAAAAATTTTTCATCTTTGATAGGTGTCAATACTCTTTGGTACATTTGTATTGACATTTTCTATCAGTCAAAGAACAAAGATTTATCTCTAATGTAAAACTCGTGAAGTTTGTGAATTTTCCATTTTATCATGCTTCCTTTAGTATAATAGAAAGCAAGATTAAATTTTTTGGTTTCCTGGATGGTTTTACATTTTCATGTTTCGTACTTCAGTTCAGCCTTAGTTTCTTAAACCTTTGGCAATTTTCTTTAAGTGTATGGTTTTTATTTAATTATTTGCAAATCGCAGTTAAACTTGTTGCATTGGAGTTAAGGCCGTTTCTTTCTGAGAAGCATCTCTTGGTCTCGGTTGTTGCTGGGGTTAAATTGAAAGATCTACAGGTTTGTGCATCTTGTTCTTCATATCTGTGATTCCTGTATGAGTGGTTGAATATATTTATTGTTTGTTTGCTTTGGGCTTCCGCTGTAAATACTTGTATTTTCACTTGACTTTGTTTGTGATGCTAATCTTTCCTTTTTTTGGAATATATAAAAAAATAAAAGGAAGAAAAAAAATTATTGTTCCCAAATAAAGGGGGAATAGTTGTCCTTTTTCTCTTCCTGATTGTTAATGGCAAAAACTGGATTCTTCAGAGGTATAGGTCAAGACTGAAACATTAAATTTTATGAATTTCTTATGTATTTTGCGGATGTTAGTCAAGAAACTATCTATTTGTATCATTTTGTCAGAAATATAATGGAAGAGTTTGTAGCACAACACATGGTAATCCTCATTATCGGTGATTTCGTCTAAGTGTGTGGAGGAGCACTTTGTTGGTTTGTAGATTTACTTAATTCTCTATCCAGTCAGCAGCTAGATTATTCACCATTGTACTCAGATCAGGTGTACCTTGGGCCTTTTCGTAGGCTATACAATTACATGAGAAACAACACTAATGAAAAGAACATAAATATACGTTGCTTATCTTTCTCTACTGATTAATCTGAGTTGACCAATAAAAAAAGACATAAATAATATATATTTGTCTTTGTTTACTCCTAATTGAACCATCTACTTTCTATGGCTAATGTGTCTATGTTCACTTCTGTAAGTTCTGTAACTGGATGAAGTTATTGGCAATTATCAAGGTGACAGAGGTAGGAGTTTTATATTCCTTTAGCTTTTATCTTCCTATGGAGTAAAAAATTGACGTTTTGCCCACAGAAAATGGACATTCTATATGAGAAGTATTATCAGTCTTGTGTGTCAATTAATAGCATTTAATTTGCTCTTAGAGATTGCTGTCTAAAATTGTTGCATTTTAATTTTCAGCTGTTGTCAATTTTACTTGTATATGTTTTCTTCTTTGCCATTTAAGTTATTGAATTGCTGTATTCAGGAATGGACTGGTCACAATCGATTTGTTAGAGTAATGCCAAACACCCCTGCTGCTGTTGGTCAGGCAGCATCTGGTATAGCCATTCTCCTTTGAGATTGTCCAAGTTTTATAATCACTCTACAATATGTGGTTGGTATATCAAGTTACTTATTTTTCCTTTTTGTGCCTGTATGTATGACAGTGATATTTGACGTTATTCTTCCTCTCTGATAAGTGGTTTTATTAGCTGATTTAATGGCAAAATCTTTGTTAGTTTGTATGCATTGTGAGTCCTTATTTTGAGGTCCTGAAATCCAAACAAAATTTCTCAGGCTAGGTTGCTGAATGTAAATCAGAGGGGGAAGAAAGAAGGTAATCACACTGTTCTTATCTTGTTTCTCATTATGCAGTTCTCACCTTGGGTGCTTCAGCTACTCCAACAGATGGAGAATTAGTTGCTATGCTATTTGGAGCAATTGGCAAGGTGTGGAAAGCCGATGAGAAACTATTTGATGCTGTAACTGGTGTGAGGTATGTTGTTTTTCTCTCAACTAAAAATCTTGGTTTACCGTGGCATATAAAAATGTGAAATATTGTTCAAGCTGCCCTCATTCCTTTTCTTTTTTTATACCAATGCATTTCTCTGTATAAATTTTCTAGTTCTCAGGAGAAAATTAAAAGATCAAAGTCATCCTAACTTAACAAGAGATTCTTCAATCTTCCATATTTTAGTGGCAGTGGACCAGCGTATATCTATTTAGCAATAGAAGCTTTGGCAGATGGAGGGGTAGCTGCAGGTCTACCTCGAGACCTTGCATTTGGTCTAGCTTCTCAAACTGTAAGTTTAACTAAGTCAAGAATCGTGAAAAATTTTCTCAATAAAAATTATGCTTAGTAATTGTTTTACCTAGAAGAGTTTTACTATTCCAGGTACTAGGGGCGGCATCAATGGCTATTAATGCAGGGAAGCATCCCGGTCAGCTCAAAGACGATGTTGCATCACCCGGTGGGACAACTATTGCTGGTGTTCATGAGCTGGAGAAGGCTGGGTTTCGTGGAATATTGATGAATGCCGTTGTTGCTGCTGCTCAGCGTGGTAAAGAACTTTCGAAGAACTAGTTCAAGTTTAGATCTCATTCTTAAAACTCTTTTTTGGAGTAGAGCTTTCCTCAGCTAAGATTTCTATGTCTTCACGGATATCTTTCTTATTTTACTTCTGTATTTCTGTAATTTCAGAATATAGGTTTGGATATCCAATCAATTCCTATTTTTATTAGTCAATCTTCTTCCCACCCATTCTGATAAAGTGAAACTTTAGTAGAACTATTCTTTTAAAACCTAAAAATAGCTTTATTGAGTAGCTTTACAGTATCAAATGAACAAGGTGTACATATTTAAGTTACTGCCTTGATAATGGTTTTTCTCAGATCAACTACCAGTAATCGTTGCACGAACACTCTCCTCCCGTGAAATGGTGGAATCGATTTCTATCTCTGACCACTATTTCTCGATCATAAATCTTCGAGACTAGCTTACCAACTTGGTGACAGTCTTTACAGACTCGCAGATTTTTCGTTATCCGAAGAGTTTCCCCAGGCTTGGTCCTCAATAAACCAAAAGCCATAGCCAACTTCTCACTGTGATAATACAAGGGGTTCTCCTTTTCTTCCTCGCTGATATCATGCAGCACTCCGTCAGTGATGGGCACATAGCCAGCAGATCTTATACAATCCAACATTTCATTTACTTTGGTGTATATCTCTCTAGCTTGAGGATGAGTCCTTCCTCCTGCGATGAACTCACTAACGCTACCTTCCAATTCAATTACCGAGCATCCTGGAGCCTTCTTCACTCCCCTATCATTCATCAGCTTCCTCACATTTGCAACCTCTTCCCATCTACCAGCATTGGCATAGAGGTTAGCTAGCAAAACATAACGCCCACTGTTGTTAGGCTCAAGTTCTATGACTCGTCTCCCAATTTCCTCACCCAGCTCGATGTTTCCATGGATTTTACAAGCCCCAAGAAGAGCCCCCAGTACCCCAGCATCGGGACGCATAGGCATCTCATCTGTAACCTTTCTTGCTTCGTTCAGCAATCCAGCTCTTCCAAGCAAATCAACCATGCATCCATAGTGTTCCATTCCGGGTTTAATGCCATAGACTTGTGTCATATAACGAAAATAGTACCATCCTTCATCAACTAAACCTGAATGAGCACAAGCACTCAAGACATTTACAAACGTGATATAATCAGGAGTTACTTTGTTCTGCTTCTCCATCTCCTGCAGTAGCTCAATGGCAGCCATGCCTTTACCATTCACCGCTAGTCCTCCAATCATGCAATTCCAAGAAGAAATCTCTTTACTTGTCAACCCATTAAACACTTCAAAAGCCATATCCAAGCAACCACACTTGCAGTACATATCAATGATTGTCGTCCCCAGTTTCGGGTCAGCTTCAATCCCACTCTCCTTAATGTACTTATGTATCCATTTTCCTTGCTCCAATGCTCCTAGCCCTGTGCAAGCTGAAAACATACTTGCAGCCACAAACTTATCCATTTTCACATTTTCTGCTCGCATTTTCTCAAACAAATCAAATGCCTCATGAAACCTATTGCTTTGAACACATGCCGCAATCATGGCATTCCAAGAAACAGCTGAGCTTTTCCTTCTCTCCTGCGGCATTGATTGGAAAAGTTGATGAGCCTCATCTATACACCCCCATTGAGCATAGCCACTGATCAATGTTGTCCAAGAAACATCATCTTTACAAGCCAAATTATCAAACACCCTTTTGGCTTCCTTCAAGCTATTAAAATTCACATACATATGAATCAAATTATTTTGCGAAAAGCCATCTGCTGAAAACCCAAGTTTTATCACATGAGAGTGTACTTGTTTACCTTCTTCAATAGCATTGTTTATGCAGCAAGCTCTAATAAGAGGAGGGAAGGTAAACTTATTGGGAGAAGCTGAATTTTGCAGCAGTTGGATATAGAAAGCAATGCAATCTTGGGGACAATTGGATTCCAAATAGCCTCTCATCACGGTGTTGTAAATGAAGGCATCTGGGCTGGGCAATGTATGAAAAACTCTGAGGGCATAATTTAAATCCTTGAAATCAGAGATGGCACAGAGCTTGATGACACGGCCCATGGTGTGGTTGTCGCAGGAGAGACCAAGCTTGATGATTTGAGCATGGTGTTGCTTGAGCTGGGCAATAGTCGAGCATGATTCTATACCTTGCAAGTTCAATGGGGAGGGTGCGGTGGTATTCAACTTGGAAGGGTGGGAGTGGGAGCAAGGGAGGAGGGGGACTGTGGCCATGCCCGCGTTATCTGCTGCTCGTCTGGGTTCGCATATATGTAAGATTTTTTTTTTTTTTCCCTCTTTTCCTTTTGTTTTTAAGAGGAGCTTATATATGTTTGATAATTTTGATTTGCAAGGCAGATTTTATCTTTCTTTTTGTTAATCTGATAAATTAGTTTCTTCTTTTTTTAATTTTGCAAGGAAAGGTGATAAAATTAGTAATTCACTTATGGTTCTTCTTGTATACATTTTCGTTTTAAAATCTAAATTTACACAATTTTTTAAAACTACAAATTAAGTAGTTCATTACTTTGTATTTAGAAAAGTGAGTCAATTGCTAACTATAAAAAATAATTTGACTGCTAAAATATTACTATTAGAGATTTGGCTAGAATATTTTGGGGTACGAAATAAAAATAGACCGAAATCATAAATATTGTTATGTTTAGTTAGAGTTTACAAATTTTAAAATAAAATAATTAAAACTAATATTTTAAAATAATTACCGTTTATTTTTATTTTTAATTTTCTCCTCTTCTTCTTTCTTTTGATCAAATATCTATTTAAAAAATAAGTCTTTATAATTATCATCTTTATCCAAACTTATTATTATTATACTGAATGCTATTATTCTCATTCTTATAATTATTTTCTGAGTAAAAACCAAACACTTCCTCGTCTAATCATTATCTTAACTAGGTCGGAAGCCCGAGCTCGAGATAAATAGTTTTTTTTTTATTCCAATGGATTTTAATGGTTTGCAATCATATGAGAAGTTTTAATTTGTATATAAAAAATATTATTTTAATTTAATTGTCATAGGTTGTTATAATTTTTTTGTAATGTTTCAATAGTTTTAGTCATAATATTTTTGAATTAGTAAGTTGCTTTTTTTAATGTATATAATTATTTAGATTTACAAAGTTGAAATTGTTGTCATTGAATTTTGTGATGTAATATCTTTGTGATATAGATATCTTCGGACTTTATGCTTCTAAATACAATGAATATACGCATGGTTAATCTCTTCATTTTTAAATTAATATCTTAATTTATTAAGATATCTTATTTTAAAAAAATATTTGTTTCGATTTCCAATTGATGAACATTTCTTAAAACTTTTCATTATTAAAATACTGTTCTTTTACCCTTTTAAAATTGCATGATCTTTTCACAGTTTAAGATAACCTTCATTACTGGAAAGTGACGTTCATCCATTTTTCTTTTAAGCGACTTCTGTTGTCTTCTTATAATCTTCTTTGCTACCATAATTATAAAATTATAGAAATATTTAATTATCTCATGTGACATTGGTTAATAAATTATGAATGGGATTCTACTTAGAATTTTTAGAATTTGAAACTTTTTAAATTTTTGTTATTAATCATTACTTATTCTTAATATTTATTGTTCATATATATATATATATATATATATATATATATATATATTAATATCTATTATTGTTATATATTGTTATATTAGCAGTGGGGAAATGTCTTGTTTCATCTTTTAATAATAATTACAATGCATCAACTTAGTAGCTTTTGGTTTTAAATGTGTAATTGTATTAATTAAATTATGATTTACAGTCATTAAAAAATATATTATGATAAGTAATTGTAAATTGTAATATTATTTTATAATTTTTGTGTCATTTTATTGATATCGAGATAACTTTTATTGATATTAATTATTACTATAAATTATCTAAATTTTTAAAAATTATGGAACGATGTAATGGAGAAGTAGGGGTAATTGTGGAATTTCACTTTGTCATGGGGGTAATTTAGGATTATCCAGAGATTAAGGCGTCAATTACTAACGTCATTTTGTGCTTCCTCTGTTTATTCTATCCATTTTATTACGCCGGCTATATAATACAATGCGTTGACATCTAACCATGTTTCTCATTTTTCCTTTTCCTAACATATTTCATAAGGTAATGGCTATGGATTTTTTTTTTTTAACATATGATAAATGATATATATTAGTTTTTTAAGGGTCAATTGATCTCATTGCATTGGAGTTTTTAAGTCATAGTTTCTTGCCTTGGTCAAAATAAATTATTTGGTTTTTATTAGTGAAGATATACTGTTGAATTTTAATCCAAATATATTTTTGTATTCAAATTGAATTTCATAATTGTGTTTTCTTTGCAATGATAAATTATTTAAATAGAAATTGAATTAGTAATTTATTTATTGAAATTCAAATTCCTTTTTTTTTTAGATTTATTTTTTTATGTATAAAATCAGGAGGTTCTTTTATTAGTCAATGAGTTTTTGGGCTTTTTGTACACAAAGGCCAACAGACATTAAGTAGATTATTCGGAATTGGTGAAGTGGAAAAGTTTGTCGGCATGCTCAAGTAAAGGTTTAATGCATTTTATGTTAGAGGCTCAAATTCGTTGAATTTAATTGACTTTTGAAGTCTAGATTCAGTGAGTTTGAAATGTTTTCTCATATCTGAAATCTTGTAAGAACCAACAACTGGTTCTCTTCTTTGTTGCCATCTTTCTCTTTGTCATTCTGCTTGTTTTCCGTTGAATACTGTGATGTTTGATTTGGGATTGTTCTTGTGTTATCTTAGATCCAAAATCTTGTTAGAACCGACAGCTGGTTATCTTCTTCATTGCCATTTTCTCTTCGTCATTTTGCTTTTTTTTTTCATTCAATACTATGAGGTTTGATCTACGGTTGTTCTTGTTGGTAGATTTATTATCTGAGCCGAATCTGACAATTAGTATGCAATGTCGATGTTTCTTAGCAATCGGGTTTTCTATTCTTTGTTTGAAGTATTCATTTCTCAAAAGCAAAAGCAAATTTTGTTGATGGATTTTGTATGATCAGTTTTCAAGTTATCTCTGTTTGAATGGTAAGATTTCTGTGACAAATGTGATTTTCTTGTAATAAATTTCAGTAATAGTAGTGTTTTTTATTTGATTTGTTTTTCATCTCTTTCTGTGAATGAGATGTTGTTTAGAGTCGGATGGTTTTGTTGGGTCTTTTGAACTTCAAATCTGGTTTTCCTTGTCGTTCAGCGGCGAATATTTGTGTATGTATTTGTGTCTATTGCCTTTGATTTGTTTTGTGCAGTATGTATTAAAATTGGTTGGATGAAGTTTCATACATTTGGTTTTATATACTTTTTTTAATAACAGAATGTGTTGTGCTCAGTCGTAAAATCAGTTATTTTGGTATTTTTTCTTGCTCTGTTTTTTAAGAGAGTTAACAGAGATCAATGATAGCATGGTTTTGATTAGGTGAGGAGGGGTTTGTTGACTGTTTTGAGCTTCGTATGTGGTTTGTTTGTAACTCAGCGGGCGAGATTTGTGTATTGGTTTGTAATCTGTAATTTTGCCATGGTAATAGATGAAAGAGTGATTTTCATTTGGCATTACAAATATTTATTTTGTTTCTATTGTTGCAAAGGCAAGGAGGATGTGTGGTTTAATTTATTAGAAAATGTGCTTTTTTGAAGTAGATTTAGGAAATAAGGCAGCCAACACTTGCTGTTGAAAAATGTAATATTTACATTGATTAGATTTGAATGATTGTAAAATTTTCACGGGGGCCCGTGGGGGGAGGGGGACACAAAGAAAGGGGGCGGGGACTTGCAATGATGGGGATTCTATTAGAGCATTATGTTCATTTGGACTGATATATTTAGTTGTTTCTTCTGATACAAGGATAAATAGAAGATCTGGGTTCAGCTTACAAAGCCTGTTACTTGGCCTCCACTTGTATGGGGTGTGGTATGTGGTGCAGCAGTTTCTAGTACTTTTGTTGCATCCCTTTATTTTTTAGCATTTAGGGATCTGATTAAGAAATTATTATAAATATAAATGCATGCCAACAGTTAAAGTTTCTTCAGCTATCACTTCATTTGGACAGTTGCTTCTTGCTACCATGTTTGCTGATCGAATATCATTTTATGATTTAGAATGAAAGGGAACACAACTTCTTATAGAATCTTTTCCTAATTATTCTTTTTTTTTTTTAATGAAAAGAATGTTCATCTCTAAGAAGTCTTTCAGCATTTTATACATTTTGACCTGGAAAAATCTGCACATCCTGTTTTAGATTCTAACAAACACTTTTTGATAGGGAACTTCCATTGGACTTTGGAGGATGTAGCCAAGTCAGTTGTCTACATGTTAATGTTTGGACCATGTCTAACTAGCTATAACAGGTATTTCTCTCACTGATGCTAATTTACTGATTGGGCAGCTCAAGTGACAGCTGCAAGCTTAAAGCATATAACTTTCTGTACTTTAACCTCTAGAGACTTAATGATTGGTATGATAGAGAGATTGATGCCATCTATGAACCTTATCGCCCAATTCATTCAGGAGCAATATCTAAGAATAAGGTCTGTAGTGTTTCAAATTGTTGCCAAAATTTTCTCTTATTGGAAAAAGACAATAACTTCTTGAGACGCTTCTATCAAGTGATTACCCAAATATGGGTCCTACTTCTTGGAGGCCTAGCTTTGGCTGCGTTGTTGGATGTGTGGGTAGGTCTTCACAATTCTCTAATGCATTATCATATGCTGATATTTTTTCTTAAGTGGTTTTTTCTATAGGCAAGGTATGATTTCCCAGTGGTATTTTTCATTGCAATTAGTGGATCCTTGCTATCGTACATCTACTCAGCTCCACCATTAAAGGTTCATCCCTTCTCCTCTTAATCCAGTTCAAATTTTCTCTTCTTTATGTTTCAAGAGGAGGTTACTAAACCTTCTCTTCAATTTCATCTGTTTTGCAGCTGAAACAGAATGGATGGATTGGCAACTTTTCCCTAGGAGCAAGTTATATCAGTTTGCCATGGTGTGATATATTCCCTTTTTATGCAATTTATATAAGGGAAGAAAACAATAATTAGGTTTAGGATAGAAAAGTAAAATTCTTCTAAATGACCTTTGTCAAAGATTCTCTACTTCGTGGTTTATACTTTTTAACCAAGGTCAGACCATTAGGGGGGTATGGTGGAAGATGGGTGTACGCACACACAAACAGTTGCATGTGGGCCTTTATTTTTTGTGGAGGAGTTGTTGAGTGGAGCATGTGATTGGCCTGCATTGTATGATGCATTGTATAACAGCGTGGCTTTTATAATATTTTGAATGTGGGATATCTATAAGGAAATCCTGCTAACTTATATGTGCTATTGTTTTTGTGAATTTCATCATGTGCTAAGTATATTGGGGTCAATATAAATATATTTAGACAACCATTCGGTGTTTTGCGACGATGATTTACCATCAGAAACCTATGTATGATGCACAATTATTCTATTGCTATAGTCAATTTGTTTTTAATCGAATTTGGTAATTTTTAGAACATGGGTTTATGTCAGATAGTCGATTTTATTGGATTTAATTGACTTTTGAAGTTCGCATTTTATGTTTGAAATGTTAGATGGGATCTGAAATATTGTAAGAATAGAGAGGTGGTTGTCTTCTACCTTGCCATTTTCTGTTAGTTGTTTTGCTTTTTATTCGTTGAATAGTGTGAGGTTTGTTCTAGGGCTCTTCTTGTTGATAGTGTTTTTGCCTAAGCTGGATCTGTCAGTCACTATGCAATGTTGCTTTGTCTTAGGAACTGGGTTTGCTGTTCTTTGTTTAAAATTTTCATTTCTCAGAAGCAAAAACAGAGTTTGTTGACGAAACTTCTACCATCAATTTTGAAGTTGTTCTTGTTTGGATGGTGTCAATTGTAACAGAATCTAATAATTCTTAGCATGCGTGCTAAGTATATTAGGTGTTAATATAAGCATGATTGGGGAACCAATCGGTGTTTTGCGACGATGGTTTTGTTAGTGTTGTGCTCTAGAGGCAATCACTTGTACCATGTATATTGCATATTAAATTAATAAGAGGCATTCTTTATCTTTTAGTTTGATTGTTATATCTAAATATGTGTACAAACCGTTAGATAAAGTCCTTAATACAACACAGTGTTAAGGAAATCATATAGAGATCATGATGTGAGATTCCTACTACACAATGCAGTGTTTGTACGTAAATAATCCCCAATCATAGTATTAATAAGATGAGACATTATTAATACGCCAAGACTGACACATGTTATATCTCTTGATTGGATCAAGCGGTGGTTCTCATATCCGTGAGTATTGGGATACTCAGGATTAACATGTGGATGCTTGTTTTGGAACAAGTTTATTGGATAACCTAGCTACGAGATAATCACTTGGATAACTATTTAGTGCCAGTGATAAAATCTCATTATAGCAAGTGTGCAAGTATCCTTAGATTTGAGATCTCCAAGATACTTTATTTAACGAGCGTTGTACTTTGATTCTAATCTTTGGAGTCTTATCTAGGACTGCCTATGGGATGGATATTGGGTACAACGTAAAGTAAACGAAAGTAGTTGAGAAAGTCAATAAAGGATTCACCACTTCTAATAGTAGGAGAGTATATCTCAAGGCCACTTGTAGAAATCATTACTCATGAAGTCCTTGGCCAAGGCGACTATGTGATGGAAATGGTTCCAATTGATACACATATCGAATAATGGATTTCTTGAACAAGTACTAAAATATTCGGGCCAGAATTAATAATATTCTAGAGGGAGTTGGCACTAATTCCATACTCTAAACCGAATGAGATATTGTATGGTGAAATGAGTTTATTACGCTGATAATTTGCTATTGAAAGGTTCATGTCAAGCCACTTGACTTTTTGGACTTTTGGGTGGTCAAGAGTCATTGTTAGATGTCGCTCTTGATATGCTAAATATGGATTTATTAATTAGAGAATTAATAAATTTAATCCTTTATTTTATTAAGGATTATTAATTCTAATATTGTTAGAATTAATTCATATTATGCTACCAATAAGACCAGGAAACCTAATGGGTCACACACAATAAATGTTTGAATGCTCAAATATATTATTTGATAATATTGTGGGGTTAATTAAGAGAAGGGAATATATTTATAGGTGAATTATAAGTTTGTTATAATTCATGGGACCTAATTGTAATTAAGTAAATTTCAAGGACCAATTTTATTGATAATTGGACGTTGAAGGATTAAGTTGCAATTTACGGTAATTATAAATCTATAAATATAAGGAAACGGTTTCCTTAGGGTAAGAGATACAAACTATTAACGCAATAACAGAGAAACCGTTTCTCTGCCTCTCTCTTGATCAAACCCTAGTCGTCTCTCTCTTATTAATCAAAACTCTAGCCTCCTAAATTCTACTAGTATAGAACTGTGAGATTGTGAGTGTTCGACCTTGTGTGGATTATCATTAGAGGGAGTTCTTTCTTGGACTTCAGTTGAGCTACTGTGAACCGGTTTTGTGATCTAGATCGCGCCTACGTTCTTGGAACAAGAAAATTTTAAATTCCGACTTCAAAAGGTAATAAGCGTGATCTTCTCTTTTTCCCGTTTCTACTGCAAACCCGTGATCCATGGCTTGGATTTCTTGCTATTTTCCGCTACGTTTAATCTGATTAATTAATTTAGAAATCCTACAGGTTTACCATCAGAAACCCACGTATGAAGCACAATTTTGTGATAATATTAAAAAAATTGTATATGTAAAAGTATTGTTTAGTCTATACTAAGAAGACATATGGGAATTTAGATAATTTAGATGTGCTATAAAGTTTTTGAATTTGATTATGTGCTAAGTATATTGGCGTCAATATAAGCATGTTTGGGAAACCATTCGATGTTTTGTGACGATGGTTTACCATTAGAAACCCACGTATGATGCACAATTTCCTGTAAATATATTGTTTTTTGCATACAGGTTTTTTTTTTTTTTGTGGAGGAATTGTTGAGTGGAGCATGTGATTATCCTGCATTGTATGATGCATTGTATAACAGCTTGTTTTTATAATGTTTTGAATGTGAGATATCTATAAGAAAATTCTGCTAAGTTATATGTGCTATAATCCTTATGAATTTCATCATGTGTTAAGTATATTGGGCATCAATATAAATATATTTGGCTAACCATTCGGTGTTTTGCGACGATGATTTACTATCAGAAACCCACGTATGATGCACAATTTCCTATAAATGTACTATTTTTTGTATTTTTTTTTTTTTTTTGGTGGAGCAGTTGTTGAGTGGAGCATGTAATTGTTTTGCGTTGTATAATGCTTTGTATAACAGTCTGCTCTTTATAATCTTTTGAATGTGGGATTTCTATAAGGAAGTTTTGCTAAATTATTGCCCTATTTATTGTATACTAGGAAGAAGGAATAAGGAAATGTACATAAGTTAGATGTGGTATAAGGTTTGTGAATTTTATCAGTTTAGAAGTTCTATGTGTTTGAACAGTGAGATTTATGTGTGAAATGTAATTTTCTTGTGATATATTTTAGCAATAGTAGTGTTTTTGTTTGGAAAAAAAGGTGTTTTATTTTTTTTAATACAAAAAAGTAGTAGTAGTTAGTAATTTTAGTGAAACAATTGTAACAGAATATAATAATTTTTAGCAAGTGTGCTAAGTATATTGGGCGTCAATATAAGTATGATTGGGAAACCTTTCGGTGTTTTGCGACGATAGTTTACCATCAGAAGCCCACATATGATGCACAATTTTCTGAAAATATTATTAAAATTGTATATGTAAAAGTACTATTCAATCTATTCTAAAAAAGGATAAGGAAATTTAAATAAGTTAGATGTACTATAAGGTTTTTGAATTTCATCCTGTACTAAGTATATTGAGCGTCAATATAAACATGTTTGTCAACCATTCGGTGTTTTGTGATGTTGGTTTATTAATAATCATAAAGGGAACAAAATGTATTTTATAAAATTTACATTGTATTTTGAGCAGCTGAGCAATTCTATGGACCTTATACTTTTTCCCTATGGCTGCATTGCCTCAATTGTATTCTTCATTGTTCTGGAGCAATTGTTCATTGGATCACATCGTGTGTATTTTGGAGCCTGAATTAAAAAAATAGTGATTTTCTTTGTTAGGATTAATATCTTAAAATAAAGTTGGAGGTGTTAGAAACTTTTCAAATTTAATTTAAAATTACCTTTGTTAGTCGATTGTATACTTCTTCATACACTATGTTCTGTGTATATGACTTGAAATCTGGGTCATCTTCATATGTCATGATTTTTATTCCTCTTGGCGATTTGACTTTTGAAAGTGCAACATACAATTGTCCATGAGAAAACACTGGTTTTGGTAAGTACAGTCCAACATTAGACAAAGTTTGTCCTTGACTTTTGTTGATTGTCATTGCATAGCATATGTTCACTGGCAATTGCCTTTTGTGAAAGGCATCTTTGAATCTGTTGAAGACATATCTATTCTTGGTATACATACTTTTTCTCTTATTTTTTAACCTGAAAGATTCATCTTTCGATGATTCTTTTACCTATTTGTGTGACAATTAGCCTTGTGCCATTGCATAATCCTTTGCCAGGGTTGACATTTCTCAATAGCATAATAGGCACATTCTTTTTAATCTCTAAATCATGATCAGGCATACCTGAAAAACTGATGTTGTTGAGGTATTATGTTAGATATATGTTTTCTGAAACTTTCATTTGGCCTATGACATTGTCTATTATGTCTGCGATTATATATTAAGTAACAGATCTTGGTACTTTGTCCAGAGTAAAATTATTCAAATCTGCAACTGTTTCATTCCTTGGTGTTAGGATGGCTTTGTCCATCAAGTAGCTAGGATTTGTGTAATTCTCTTGAAAATTTAGATAAGTAGAGTTGAATATTGTTTCCACTGGATCACCATTGGCTTTCTTGGGATTTTGATCCATGTACGTTCATTATCATTTCCTCTACACTTTGCAGGTTCTGTGCCATCTCCTATTCTCAGTAGCCAGTTGGGAAAAGTTGTAAATTCTTCAGTCTCTGATTGTTGTAATGCATTACCTTGTTTAAGCCTCATGTTCTCGGATAGTGTAAGGACTTCAAAGTGGTTCCATAATTCTGATTGATTGAGTGTCAAATTCACTATACCAGCCCTTTAACCTTTTGGCACAACCGGAAGGATCTGACGAAAATCTCCCCATAATAGCACTGTTTTACCTTTGAAAGACTTGTTTTCATTGAAATTTGTTGTTGTTCTTTGTACGTCTTTGATTGTTTTATCAATACTCTCAAAAACATATTTCGAATTCATAAGAGCTTCATCCCAAATTATCAATACTGCTCTTCTTATTAATTCTGCAAGCTGAGTATTTATTGAGCATGTAGAATCTTCTGAGGATACCAGAGGAATTTTGAATCTGTCGTGTGCTGTCCTTCTGATAGGGGCTAAATTAGTCATATTTTGTCTAGTTATTTGAGGCTCCTTTATAAGACATTTTGTACAATAACTAGTCATATTCTTTCATATTTGAAATTTTACCATTGGAAAGATATTTTGTTCATTATATCAGATTTTTGGGTAAAACGAAGCAAAACCGTCGCGAAACAGAGTAGAGGTAGCGCCGGCTGTAAGGCTGGAACCGACGCCGGCTGAATTCTAGAACTTATGTGCAAAATTTGGAGAAAAATCAGCGAACACGTGGAGAAGTAGAACACAGGTGGCGTCAGCTCCGAAGGACCAAGGCGGCGCCGACTGTGTTCTGTCCTTGAGGCGGTGCTGTGATTTTTCTACGCGTTTTTGGAAACCTGAGGAGTTTTAGTATCTTCCAACTTCTACTTAGCCAATAACTTTGTACCTACGAGTTTAGGTACTTCTTAAGCCTATAAATAGATGAAAAACACAAGAGAAAATGGGAGAATTCATTATTCATCATAGAAAATTACTCAATCCAATGAGGAATTCTTCAATTCAATGAGGGTTGTACAAGAAGGTCTTCAAAGGAAGAAAAATGAGGCTTGTCTATGAGTGCTTTCTTTTACTTTGTTTTTTTTCTTGACAATGATGTTTTAATTGTTTTATTGTAATTTGACATTGGTTTAAACGTTCATGGTATTTAGAGTTATTTGATCTTTTGATTAACTGATTGTTATTCTTGGTATTTAATTACTTGGGTTGATTGCGAGATTAATTGATTGTGCCGTTAACTTGCTTGAGAATAGGGTTGATGGTTTAAATTGATTGATTTCATATTTGTTGCCTTTTAACTTGCCTGAAAATTAGGTTAATTGCAAGAACAAAGTAATTAAAGGTTAATTAATGTATGCCAGAATATGGATTCAATTGGTTAATTTCATGGGTTAAGTTTGCCTAAGAATGAGACTTAATCAAAGAATTGTGTTTAATACATCTTTTGGGTAAGACTGGTTGAGACAGAGTATGTGATACTAAGTTACCTAGAAGATAGGGATTCATGGCTTGAGAAAGAAGTGAGTCTATTTTAATTCTTCATGATGTTAAGAGAATAATTAGTTATGATAGAGGTTGAGTACTTTAAAATTATGGTTGTCTAATCAATTGTTTGAATTACATAAATCTACATCCTTGATATGTATATATTTTTGTTTTTATTTTATTTTGTTTTATTTTATTTCAATTTTTTTTTATCGAGTTGGTTAAACAATGAAAGAAAGGTAATTAATGTCTACTTGTTCCTTGAGGATCGACACTTGTTTGAACCCTATGCTCAGTTAATGATGAGTACGCTTGCTCATATGTGTGATTTGGGTTTAACGTTTTAATTTAAACTTGATTGAGAATGTGCTTAGTTTTTGTATGATTTTTATACCCAAGTCCGGACACATCACCTTCCACCTGGTAGTAATAATGATGCAATCCCTATTCAAAGTTGTAAATAATAACGTTTAAAAAAAATGATGAATTAGGAAAGAAGATATTAGAATGTGAATGACAATTAAATAATTTTGGGAGATGTATAAGAAGAGTAGTACCTGATGATGCTACTGCAAGGACTACCTTTGATTTTGATCTGAGCTTGTTTATAATTGTTTTGTAGAGAAATGTCTTGTCTGTGCCTCCATAACCATATAAAAAGTATAGCTTCCCTTTATTATAATCAATTACATTTATGACGTTTTCATATATATGTTTTTGCTCTGTATTTAATTGTGCATACATAACATCGTGTTTTGCTCTCAGTATATTTGTATCATATATGATTTCTTCTCTAATGCATGTGTTTTGTAGATCCTTGAGCAACTCTTGATTTGGCAAAGGCATTCCTTCTATTTCCTCTAGACTTCGACCTTGTTTCTGAAGTAGGTTTTGTAATTCTCTCAAGGTATAGCTTTTCAACTGATCTTCTGAGAGATGTAAAGATGGAAACCCAAGGACTTTTCTTTGTTTATATTCAATATCATTACTAATTTTTTGCCAATTTACTTCCCAGAGATTCTTGACATCTACAACATTACAAAAAATAAGAATTGTGATAAATAATCTCGTAGTTGACATCCTGTTGCCCATTGAGCTGCTTCATCAATTGTTTCGTGCCATTCTCGATCATCTTGTAGTAGACCTCTTGCATAGCAAGTCTCTTTGAAAGTTGAATATATTTTCCCATTATACGTTTTAATTTCTTCATAGCTTGTAGGGCCATGGACATGGTTTAGTAACATTCACATATAGTATCTTTCCCATGAGATTGGATGTGCAAAGGTGATTCTTCCAATGCACTTTTTATTTTTCCTCTTTTTCCATACTTTTTCTGTTATGTGCTAGCAATAATGTTGTGGGAATTCTACATACTTCAACTTTCTTGCATTTGAATCTGCTTTGTTCATTTCGAACCATTGTGTAAACATTGTCTTCTTTGCATCTTCGCTCATTGCTATATTAGGAAGAGAACATTTATCATTAAATATGAGATTCTGCTCTTCATTAAGATGGAATCCCAATCTCTGGACTGCTGGTGTTTGAAATTGGATATCAAACTCATATATTCTCCAAGATGCTTCACATGCTGATATATATCTACAATCTAAAAATGTTTTCACTTTATTCAAATTCTGCTCTTCTTATTCAGTGTGCATGTTGTTTTCAGCCTGATTCCTCTCAATGACTACTACTGTTCTATCTGGGCCTTTATTGAGATATTTAAATAAATATTTAATGGCTTTTGGTTGATTGCATATTTCAACATTAATGTGGCATTGGTATTTGACTAATAAATTCCGATTGTACGGGACTACAAATCTATTGTCAAGAAAGAATCCATTCTTCTCAATGGTTATAGATTGATCTCATCTTCTGTAGATACAATATCCTGATTTATCAATTGATGTTTTGTTATGGAAAAAACTTTAGAAAATGTTTTGAACAGTGTCCTGTGTGAAAATGGATGTATTAGTTTTCAACAAACATTATGTACTATTTTTGAGATATTGACTCATTGAAGAAATTTTTACCTTGTACCATGCATGGCGAGTTCTCGTATCCAATTCCACATGGCCCATGCATCATGAATTCTGTTACACTTTCGTAGCCTATTGAATCAATAAGTGGATCAGGAATTTCAGCGAATATTACCTTATCTATTTCTTCAAGAGTCTTTTTCTTTGAACTTTGATGTAGCCAAATGATGATGTGTGCATGTGGTAATCCTTGTTTTTTAAATTCAATTGTGTATACAACTGTTTTACAAAAAGAAAACGTAAGTTAAAAGAAATAGACAAACAATTTCTAAAGAAACAATTTTCCAAATATCTTTGTTTGAAGTAACATACTTGAATCTACTTGGCTGAATATTTTGTTCTTTAATATGCTTTTGATTATATCATCAAGTTTTTTCTTGAATACTCGAACCTCAATTTCAGGCCTATTTTCTGGTCATTGGCCAGGTATCTCATTTAATAGGTCTGTTATTTCTGGACAATTAGGATTGGCAGTAAATGTGATGAATAAATCTAGGTTACCAAAGAATCTGCATAGTGCCATAGCATCTTGATAGTTCTGAGCCAAATAGCGAGATCCACTAGTGAATGTTGATGGTAGTATTGTTCTTTTGCCAATCTTTCTTGAATCTGTATCACTACGCTCAATTGCATCTTGTACATTTTTATATAATTCTGTTCGCAAATTTCCTTGATTTTCTAATATTCATTTTAGCCTTGCCTATTCAATGCTTGTATAAGCATCTACAATGAACTGTTGATTTAGCCTTCCTGAATGAATCAATAGCCCTTCACTGCATCTGTAGTGAAGTACATGTACATAGTATTCCCTCATTGTTACATAAGATCTTTTTGTTTTTTTCTCTGTCTGTCTTGTACATAATTAATTTTTGGATGATATTCATCTCCCTCAAATGGAAATAGTAATGGATATTACATAGCCATGAAAGAAGGATGTAAATAGTTTATTCGTTGTAGACTTTCAGATTTCATCTCAACAATGATGTCACAATTTTTGGTTATTTTATTCAGATTCCCAACAATTGGAGCTGCAATCTCTGATGCTCTTGGTGCATCATATTTTCTTCCTCTGAATTCTTTGCAATGATGCAATCTGATTTTGAAATTAGGTATTTCTCCTGAGGAATATTTATCTCTAGCTATTCGGAAAACTTTCACCAACTCATTCCTCGTATCCAGCATTGATATAAGTTCTTGTGTGATGTCTGCTCTTATTTTCATGTTATGCTGCCTTTTGTTCACTGCTTGAATTTTGTTCTGGACCTCATTTTCTGTATCATGAAAATAGAGCTGGATAAAATATGCATCTGCTCTATCTGTCGATATTTATGACCCAAGTCTATGATAATTTTCACTATTGATTCTATAAATATATGTTCTTTAATTTCTCATCAGTTACTCTTGCGAGCAAAGTCTTTAGAGGCTCAAGTGGATCTTTCCTTCTTGGTAATTGGACCTTTCCTTGTTTACAATATAATTTAAATTTTGGATACAGTCTTTTTGGTTGGCCCTTGATTTTCT
Source organism: Voacanga thouarsii (assembly GCA_026120185.1). Classification (NCBI taxonomy): domain Eukaryota; kingdom Viridiplantae; phylum Streptophyta; class Magnoliopsida; order Gentianales; family Apocynaceae; genus Voacanga; species Voacanga thouarsii. The sequence goes on along the minus strand of JANUWF010001287.1, from coordinate 1,677,877 downwards.
CTTGCTCCCAGAATATGGCATCACAATACATGCATTGAAGGGTAGGGGATCCATAATATAGTACATGGTTTGTTGAAGAATATGATATTATAAATGAGAAGGAATTAGGTTAATATTATTCATAATGTAATTCATATTATAAAAAAATTGTGGTATGAATGTTACCTGTTGGAATATTCATTGACGTTGTTGTGGTCGATGTTGTATCATTTTGGTCAGTGTACTTGGTATGTAGCTTTTGTTTTCCTCTACGTATATCAATCCTCCGTTGTCTATGCATCATTGCTTTCTTTGCTATATTTGATTTTCATTGTCAATTGTATGACTATAACAAAATTTTGTTGAAAAGTATTCTATTAAAAAATATGTTACATGTGTTGTGTATGTCTTGTAATTGCAGATCAGTAGAATTCATGTTTTTTTATACCGAATCTCTTTTTCGTTTGTCAAGTTTATTAGAATAAGGTTGTTTCCTTTTGCTGTCCAAAGCTTCTTTTCTTCGTAATCTATTTTATTTTGCCTTGTCGCGTTGTAATGAATCTGCATAAATTCTAATATCATATTAATCAAAGTGTCTTGATAGCAGTCAAAAAGATTTCCTTTAGCTATTGTTTTTTATTTTAGAAAAATAGCTTGATGTACAAATAAATTGCTTACACATATGGAAGTTAGCTCCAGCACATGGGTCGTTGAAGGTGGACATTTTTATTCGTACGTTCTTAAGTGTTAACCTATAGGTTTTGGATTGTTATATTCAAGTGCCAGCACTTTGTAATTTATAGCAATTGGAGTATGATTTTTCATTGTTTGCTTAGATTTTGTAGCTTTTTAAAAAGTTGTTAAGTGTGCTTATTTATTGATAATGTTTATTCTACATTAACTGGGTTTCTTTGAGAAATGATTTGTTTATTTTTTAACGTGAACTAATGTTTTGTTTTTCCTCAGCTTTAAATGTCTGGATTTGTGATGTATATATATTTATGCGCATTGTATATGGAATTGAGTTGGCATTATTTATGTATTGGTTTTGGTTATTTAATCCATGCTTCTTTGGTTCTTTATTTCGTTCTTTCATGTGCTTTCTGGAATCCAAATTTTCCTTATACCATTGATCGAAGTGCAGATTCCACGGAGCTACTATAACTATAATATATATAATATGTGTTGTGTAGAATGAATATGGTAATATTCATTGAATAGATAATATGAAGGGTCATTTCCTGAATTGCGTGTTGGTAACTAACATATAATTTATGTGAATGCTGATTCTGTCATCATCCATTGTTCGCATGTGAAAGGATTTTATCTTTGAATTTTGATTGGTATCGAAGAATGAATCGTGTGGTATTCCTTGAATGGATAATTGGGATTTGAAAGGGTTTTGTGGCTGTCGGAAAATAATGCAAAACAAATATTTAAAAAAATATATCTTTTCAAAAATCTGAAGAGACAGATATCAATTATGTGATTAATGTATTTTCCTATAAATCTATAGATTTTTACAGAAAGTTGTTCATTGTTTTTCATGGTTTTGTTTTATTGAAATATGGAGTTATACAATGGCATGCCTTTTGAACATACATTGGTTGGGAGGCCATGTGTTCATCCATTTATAGCAGAAACGATAGTTTTGTCAACTGTGCAACTGCAGTCACATAAACTATATTACGATTTACCTGATAAGTGAGCAAATAAAGTCCGCATGGTTTTGCATTCTGCTACATATGAGTATATTGAAATCTTTATTCCAATATCTACAACCATAATAAGCGACGATGCGAGTAGCTGTAATTGATGGACTGATTCTCATCCCTGGGTGTTTCATGTGCCTGGGTTAGAACATCCATTATCAATCATGTTTATAAGTGAAGAATATTTGGAGGCTGGAGAGACTGAGAGAAAAATGGATTCATACGTCAAGTTCTATCAACCTTTTATTGTTGCTATTGTTGAATCGGGAAATGAGTACCACACTCATAAGGATTTGTTCAAGCACTACACCGGCAAACGGAAGTTTCAGTTGCCAACAGAATCAACAAATACTATTTGGTTGTACTACGCCGTCTAACTGGTGGATGTAGAAGGTTCTTCTGCTAGGGCTGCTGAAGTGATTGATATAATTAGGAAAAGTTAAGATGTTATAGTTTCCAGAAATGTTGAAAAAGAAGACATAGAAATCGAGTGAATGTTTGATATTTCGTAGTGGTGATGATATGCCATGATCTTGGTTATGTTATAAGATGATTTGGTGTTCTTTCCGTTGACTACATGAAATTGCAGTTCTCTTGAACTATTGAATGGAATTAAATGTCACCATAAATGGAATTAAATGTGAAGTTTTTCCTTGGGAAAATATATTCAGAACATGAAAATTAATATTTTTATTTAATCCCACATATTAGAATGACTTTTGAGGGAGTTTAATTTTTAATTGAATTCAAGAAATAACAAAAAATTATCCAGCTAAAGTAGTTGCTGATTATTATTGCAATGTGACTTAAAAAAAAAAGAGATGAATATGCACAATTTGTATTACAGAGGTAAGAGCAAGTATAATAAATTTGCTTCTAATTATAGTGCCCACAAATGAAGTATGGAAAGCAAATCAGGAAATGGAATGAGCAGGAAAGAAATTCCGCAACTTGCGTGAGAAAGTCTTTATTGCCAACCTCTATAATTGGTCTTCAAGATCCTTGCATCTAGATAAAGCTTCTTTGTGACTTCTTCTTTCCTCTTGAAGCTCATTATCCACACTTTCTATCTTCGCCCACAAAAGGTTTACTTCAGTTTGTAGCTCCTCCACTCGTGCTTCAAGTGAATTATATGACTCAGCCATGCACTTAAGCCGAGTGTCAACAAGACTGTTCAACTTCTGAGCACATGTCAGAAGGTTTACATCTAGCTACATCATTTAATGGCTTCATAATAACTTAATCAATGTATTCATCATTTAAATAAAACTACAAAGTGAACATTTATTCTTATATAAATGTTTCACTTGACTTCTATTATGTCCATGGTTCCGTTATCCATCTTCATTGATTGGATTGAAGCTGTAGTATTATGTTGGAGAGAATGCAAGTTTTCTCAAACCATGCAAGTTTTTTGACATATGGTTTCCAAGAGTTTGTCTCCTAATGAGCCATCATACATCATCATTATTCAGTATTTGTTTAAAGACAGAAATACTGGAGGGGCTCTTGAGCTGATTAATGAAATGTTAGTGCATAATGTTAGGCCTAAAGGTAGCACTTAACTAACATTGTAGACACTTATTAAAGGTGCAGACACACATTTACTCCCCCACAAATTTGGATTTTACATAGCTTGTTGTCTCATCTTTCATCAAATTAGTACATGAATTAGTTTTCTCAAGTAATACAATAGATTCTGTGATGAATTTTACTGACAGCAATACAATTCATAAGGCATGACAGAATCGCTACATCAAAAGACTTCAACAAATTCAAAGTGATCTTCACGAATATCATGCACCCGATTCATTTGGTAAGACCATTTAACCAATTTCAAGAAATTACGAGCATACTTCAATGCAAATGACTATTGTATGTTGAATAACAGAACTAATATACATTGTAGGTAAACTTGTGAATATCTAATCAAAAAAATAAAATATTTTTTTCTAGACTATTCTGGAGCATATTCCACATTGCTACTCTTTGTTTCCCTTTAGCATTCTAATCATTCTCTGTAATTTAACAATGTTCAACTAACTTTTCTCTTATAATTTTTCTTCAATCAGATTTCAATCTCTTTTTTGTTTCAATGTCTGGCAGCTCTTTGTTGATTGTTGTCGTCTATCTCCTATAAAAAAAATGTTGTAGTCAGAATTTAAGTATCTAATGGAGAATCAGTTGTGGCATTTGTTTTCCATACCGGCCAATTAGTTCTCCTTTTGTGTCTCTTTTGCTGGGTGTTTTCGTTTGTTCCACATCATCAACTTGTGTTTCTTCTCTCTCTGTTCCATGTTCTTCAAGTGCCTGAACATATTGTCAATTAAAAATGTGGCTCAACACCTTTAATTATGTTTTATTAGTAAGCAGTCATGGGGATAACTTCGATGGTACTAACCTTTGTCTATTCTTTTTTCAAGACAATATCTTATGCATGATGGACTCAGTTCACTGTAAAACTTTCCCTTGGCAATCCTCTGGTCTGTTCATTAAATTTCACTTGGCAAATATACGTATTGCCTATTATATTCTTCAATGGTCCAGGTATGGCATCATGCAGTCCCTCCTATATCACAATGTGTGGTTTTGAGAGACACGCTAATTGTGGAAATTCTTATCAATAGGTAACGGTGTTGGCATATTTTCAGAGTTTATTTTGTATGAAATGGATATACCTGCGCTATGCTCAAGGCTAGTTCGCTTGCTTGCATCCCCACAATCTTCTCAACATCTCTATCAAAGAAATTAAATCGGCCTTGTGTTGTGTGATCATCAACAATGGCCTCAACTTGATACCTGTTGTTCCAAGCTATTAGGGATTTGTTTTTTTCTCCTTTTTTTCTTTTGGATTCATGAATTTAGATTTCTTCAACAGTTTATGGTTACCTTGTATCTGGGTAATCTTCTGTTCTAATACATGATTCACATGCTAGTCTGTTTCCATAAGCTTTCAGCTTCTTTCTACATTTTGTGCAAGAATTGTATCTCTATCCATTGTATGTGTCAATGTCCACCACGGTAATGCTGCAGTAATACGATATTTCCTGGTTCAATAGGTCAATGGCAGCAAGGTTATTTTTTGTGTGTGCTTCTGTGTTTTTGGTCCTACAGCATAGGAACAGAAATCAATGGCAACGAATACACAAACAAACAGAATCAATACCATTTTGTCTCCATCACTGATCATTGCATTTAACTCAACCAAAGTTCTCTTGTTTTCCTTAAGTTGTTATGCAGTTAACACAGGGTTTCCAATTGACAACTCTGTTACAATTTCAACTTTATGGTCTTTCTCACACCTGTTTCATGTATGAGAATACAGTATTACTATGCAGTTATTTTATGTTCATTTTTACATTTTTGGGTTTTTCAGGGTTTGGCAAATTTCTGATCACCTCTGTCTAACGCTTTCTAATTCTGCAATTTGCAGGTCAACATAGATCTTTGTTGCACTGCTACTGATATTGATGGTTGGCCTTGGTCATTTTTCATTATCATTGAGGTGAATACAACGATCTGCACTGTCTGGCTAGAAAGCACTTTTGTCTGCTGAATCACATTTGCATTGGTTCCCCAAAGCATCACACGCATCTCCTGTCCCCTGCAATTTGGAATGGTTTCAATCAGTCATATATATCTACTTGTGTATATGTATTTATAATATCATGGCAAATTCTTACTTGTCACAAACTGTAAATCTACTTGGTTTCCCATTTGAGACCTTTGTTGGATAGCTGACACACTTGTTATCATTCCAATAGCATCTACAACAGAGTTCACACAACAAACATGTATATCATTTCATACTATTTCTCTTAATTAGCAAATGTAAGAACTAATGAGATTATGCTCAATGGATGCATGACTGTAGGTATGACACAGTGCAAAAGCCTGATAGAAGAATATGGCATTCATTTATTACCAACTAAGAGCGTGATGTCTCTAGCATAAGCTTTAATATATTCATACTGCACAAAATGGAATTTGTGTCTTGGTATTTGCGATAGATCATCCTTTAATTCCTCTATGTATGTGCTTCTATCAATGACAATATGTAAATTCTCATCCACTACTTTGTAGCTTGGCCTAGGTGGTTGAAGGTTGAAGTTTTTCATGATGTAAAAATTTCCTTCTTCAATAATATTTTAAAAATCTGGGACAAATTTGTTTCTAATTGTACAGTACTTCATATTGTCCTGCATAGCCAACAACATTTACCATCAAACTATGTATACATAACCAATAACATTCACAATTGATAGTTGTATTTAGAAGTCATATTTCCCCTACCATATGGCAAAATAAAAAATACTCTAAACAAATATAACAACATCTTTCATTTTTTCATAGCTTGTGAATAGATATCAAGAGCATAAAATCTACCACCAAATAGCAAATTTCGTAACAACTATTCAAGGGTATGGATCTATATCAGAACAAGTAGCTATTTAACAGATATCATCTATCAGCCATACTTAGAACTGCTTATACCTTTGCATCCAAGGCCAAAAAATTAACACTCATAATCTCTCTTGCTCTTTGAGCATTATAAGTATCCCACAATCGTATGATTCTAAATAAAATACTTTTTTATTATTTTTCTTTTGTTAACTCATTGAAGAAGACGAATTGGAATCTGCCTTTTGTCATTTTTCACAACTCAGGATGCAACAACAGTAAAATCAAATCTGCCAAATACACTAAACTTCCCCTCTGTTTTTGTGTTTTTGGCTTAACAATACCTAATCGTGTATTATATAACAAACACATTTATATAAGGTACTGATATAGGCTATTGATTACGTCAATAGTAATGAACTTATAAAGACTTACCCGATGATGAACTTTGGATCTGGTCACAAATCTCAAATCAACTCAGTTAATGTTAAGCAAGGATCGAAGAGCATTAAAAGCAGATCAGAATACGATCGATTAAATGCCTGAAGATAAGAACAGACGAAGTCCCGGAAGTCATGAGTTAGTACAGATCTGGGCATTTCAAGTTCTGAGGTTTGTGTCATTGCAAATTCTTCGAATCATGAAAGATTCAAGAATGAATGAAGCATAATAGGAACTGATTGTGGACCAAAAATTGAACAGACAAACAACGATAAGATATAGGAATTGAAAAGTTGACGAAGAAATTGAGAGGATTAATAATTGCGTTTGCAAAATACACTAGTCACAGACAGAGTATCTGAGTAAAGCATTCAGAAGCCAAAGCTAGACAGTGGAGTCAAAGGCCCTATATTTGAGTAAAGCATGAAGAAGCCGAACGAAGCCAAGTAAAGAAGTGTCGAAGGAAAGCAAACGCAGCTGATGCATGCTTCTGCCACGTGTCATGTTCTCTGACAATTACACATGACACATGTCAACACCACCGTTATCACCTTTGACTTTTATATATATAATACCATTGGTCACACTGAGTTCTTTTAAGCTTTATGACTTTTCACCAAGTACTGCTTCTATGGACAGGGATAAACTTATGCTAAAAGTTGATGAGTTGTTGCAGAAACCTATTATAAAAGCATTGGTGTATTCCTTTGTAAAAAAACTACAAGTAGATGGTGATCCGTTAGATAGAATCTTAGGATTCGTTTAAACTAAAACGAAACCAGCTAGGGGTAGAGGTTTGCTATATTTCATTACTTTATATTTAGAAAAGTGAGTCAATTGCTAACTATAAAAAATAATTTGACTGCTAAAATATTACTATTGGAGATTTGGCTAGAATATTTTGGGGTACGAAATAAAAATAGATCGAAATCATAAGTATTGTTATGTTTAGTTAGAGTTTACAAATTTTAAAATAAAATAATTAAAACGTAATATTTTAAAATAATTATTGTTTTTTTATTTTTTATTTTCTCCTCTTCTTCTTTCTTTTGATCAAATATCTATTTAAAAAATAAGTCTTTATAATTATCATCTTTATCCAAACTTATTAATTATTATAATGAATGCTATTATTCTCATTCTTATAATTATTTTCTGAGTAAAAATCATACACTTCCTCGTCCGTATGGTAATCATTATCTTGATTTTATATTTGAAATATTTTATACTATTTTCAAGATAATAATAATAATAATAATAATAATAATAATAATAATAATAATAATAATAATAATAATAATAATAATAATAATAAGGAAAAGCCCTGGCCCCGTGAAGTGGGACCCGAGATTGCAGGTATGGTAAGAATTACTGACCTAGTTTGTGCTCACGACAACAAAAGAGGGGGCAAAAATCATGAGATTGCAAGGAACATTAGGAGCAGTGTTGTTGGGACCGAATTGGACTGATCGGTCCGATCAATCTGATCGTAAATCGATTCTTCAATCGATTTGATTTGATATTTCAGATTGATTCTCTAAAAAATTATCGATTTTTTAGAGAATTATATTAGACGGATCGGTCTAATTGACAAATCAATAGATTGATTGATCTAATATTGAATCGATTTAAAAAAAAAATAGAGCAAATTTTATAATTTTTGAAAGATAAATTAAATTATATAATTTAATAAACTACTTTAATATTTGTTAGTTATAAATTAAAAATATATTTTTTTAATAATGAATTTAAATATTTATAATTTTATAAATTTAAATTATATTATATTATTGATTAATTTTTTAAAAAATAATTATATTTTTAATTTTTAAATTATAATATTATCTATTTAAAATTTAAATAATTAAACTATTAAATTATAAATTAGTAATTTTTTTATTCGATCCGATTATTAAAACATTGATTAGGAGGAAAGTTTATTGAGATGTTCGGTAAGAACGTCAATAATTTCGAAGTGTGAGTGAAGTGACATATCCGAAACTAGAAGTTTTGCTAGTTGGTGCCGTGCAGCTGAATGGGGAGTTCAGCGTCGGAAAACTTCTCTGTACTGGTACTGGCGTCGGATCTCGGTGTTGACGCCCAACCATTTTTGACCCAATCGGGCCTCCAGAATCAAGAAGAGCCATGGCATGACTGCTCACCTTATCTCGATGAAGACTTCTCTGATCTTGATGCCCTTCAATTTTTCCGCCTTGAGTCTGGCTGTGATAAAGCCGGCAACCGTATCTTGCGTATCGTCGGAAAGTATTTCCCTGGTATGTCTGTTTAGATATATTCATCACCCCACGCTCTATTTGTTCTTATTCTTTTCTATTCCGGCATGAGTTGAATGGTTGGGTATGCTCAGTTGATTCTCGAGTATAGATGATTGAAAGATAATCCGTCCCTTTTGTGTCTTGTTTGTGATGAGGGAAGTAGTTCCTTTTATGCATATATGGTTTATTTATTTATTTATTTCTTTCTTTCCATGAGTGGATAAAGCTACAGGTTTTAGGTTTTGGGGAAACTTTTTGGGCTGTGTGTTTTGGGGAAGCTACAGGTTTTAGGTTTCAATTACGTGACGAACGAAAAAAATTGTTTCATTTCATTGAAGATGAAAGGGTTAGTACCATGGAACTGAAATCCAAAATCAATTGCCTTCCTCACCCCCAACCCCCTCTCTTTCATGGTTTATGAATTGAACTGAAGTATCTTGGTTAGCTGGGGTGTAGAGGGTAACAAGATCTTTCTATTTAGGGGGGATAAATTTAGTGTCTCTTCTATGAAGAGCAGCAAGATATAGGGTCTTACTTTTGCATAAGATCGTGTAGTTCAATGTTTTGATGTTCAGAAGTTGCAGGGCTTTTGACTATATCCTAAGGTATTTCAAAGATTTATATTTTCATATTTCTGCAGGTTTATTACTTTTCTTGATCACGTTGCTTACTTGGATTTTGCAGTTGATTTTACTTGTTTCTAGGATCCTACTAATTCCAGACTAATGGTTTATTCATTCCATTGACATATAGCTGTTGTGATAAGTGGAGAGAGGCTGAAAAAGTATGTATCCCATAAAATTTCCACAGAGGTGCCAGAAGGGCCATACTGCATTGTTTACATGCATAGCACAGTGCAGAAGGAGGACAATTCTCCAGGTCTTACAATCTTGAGGTGGATCTATGAAGAACTACCCTCTGATTTCAAGGATAGGCTTCAAGTTGTGTACTTCATTCATCCTGGTCTGAGATCAAGGCTTGTCTTTGCCACGCTTGGCAGGTTCTTCTTAAGTGGAGGGTGAGTTATTTTATGATATTTAACTAGCTTTCATGGGATTCATAAACAAACTATGGATCAAAATCTTTTGGAAAATATCTATTTCATTCTTCAAAATCCCAATCTCATGGATTAATGGGAGAAAGGAGGGAATTAGTTTCATAGTCATGCAGGTAATATTGATTTTACTCTTTGGATTGCATCATATGCTGCACAAAGCAGGTCTAGAATTATTTTTTATTTTCCCTACTTCTTGTTTATATTGCAAAATAAATAGAGTTAGATGGTCTCTCTGTAATAAATCTGGCGCCTATGAGTTTCCTGATTTTTATGGTATGAATTTCAAAGACACGCTGATGTCTGATTTTACACACTTGTTAGCAAAAACTCAAGTCTCCTGAATGTATTGCGATGCACATGTCTTGATGGTGCTGCTGGAGCGTTGGTGTTTATTTTGCATTTCTGTTCTACACCAAACTTCCTCTTTCTGATGAGTCATGCATCTTAGAATTTCCATGTTCAATAGAAGACTCAAACAATATTTAGTGTGAAGAACAGCGAGGGGACTCTGTTTGTAAGCAACTATGGTTCACACATGCTGCTTATTGTGTTTGTGTCTTTTGTTTAATTGTAGTTTGTATTGGAAAATCAAGTATGTTAGCCGGTTGCAGTATCTCTGGGATGACATAAAGAAAGGAGAGTTGGAGATTCCTGAATTCGTTCAAGAACATGATAATGTTCTCGAGAATAGGCCATTGACTGATTATGGAATTGAACCAGATCCTTATCATCTAACTGAGATTCCTACCATGTCTTATTCACTTGGAAGATATGAGGCAGGATGGGCAGCTAGAGAGTACACAACCTAGTGTGGGATCCATTGTTCTGAAATTCCTCTGTACAGAATATACAGGTACTGTGTTTGCCTGGTCTAAAAGCTTGATTGATTTTGGTTGCAAGAACTCGATTTGTTATCTGTATCCTGCAGATTTGTAGACAATTTCCTCTTAATATACGCCGTGTGCACCTTTTCCCTTTTTTTTTTTTTTTGGGTCCTCCCCTTTTCAGTAAGGTAAAAGTTTCTTCTCAAAGAATTTTTAAGGTGTATGTTGGCAAAAGCTATGTATCTGGTACCATTAAGGCCCTTTCCGGGCTTTGGCCCATCTGTTTCCTGTAAGTAATCTAAATGCAGTGCTTTACATTTTGTATCCTCTGTTGATTTTGTTCTTGAGCCTGCGAAGAGTCTGCAAAAGGCCTTAGGATTGACCTGCCAGACTCCGAATCCGTTCAAAAGAGTAGGATATATGATTTCATTTTATGAGAATTCCAAAGATATGATCATTGAATTCCCAGAATTGAACCTGTGTCAATTATGCCGAAATTTCTGATCCTCACTATTTCTGGAGTCCTACGGTAATATCTAGAGTATAACGGAAGCAAAGGCTTTAGGAAAATCAGTTTGCCACTCTCACAAACTGCAAAACAGATGGTCTCACATGAACAGATATTCCTAACCGTCCTCTTTTATTGGTGGGGGCTGGGGCGGTGAGGGGATTGAAAGTGCACTTCAAGGGTTAGTTTGGGAGGAGAGAAGTAGAGAGAAAAGATTTGAAGAGAATGGAAGGAATCTTTCATTGTTTGGGAGATTTTGAAAGGAATAAAAAAAGAGATTTAAAGTGAGATTATTTTAAATTCTAGAATCTTTTTTCCTTTAAAAGTGGAGAGAGAGTAATAGATGGTAAAGAAAGTGAAAGAGTAATTTTTGAAATTATCATGATACTCTTCTTCATTTCACTTAAGGAACTAGTTTACGAGTTGAAAAATAGAGACAAAATAAAGAATTGGGAGAGAAGGGTTTCTCCTCCCTTATTTGCCATACTAGATTGGTGTCCGTGCATTGCACGTGATAGTTTCAGTAATATTCTCAATTTTTTTATATTTAAAAATAATTCAGATAAAAAGATAATTTTAATATTTAAAACAATAAAAAATTCATATAACTTTGATCTATTTAAAAAAAAACTAATTCAAATAATCATGATATATATAAAAAAAAAATCTTAAAATTTTTGGAAGGATGAAATGTATAACTTTGTTGTACTTGCAAGTAAAGAATGCAAACATTTCTCCTATTTTTCTCAAAATACAAAAAAGCGAAAAGCTTTTACCACGAAACAGAAAGCTCGTCAATTGATCGTCTCATCTATATCAACAATACCTTACAGGAGGAACCATGGCCTCAAGACAACGAATAGTCCATCTCATCTTCGAGTTCTTGGAAATAATCAACAGAATCATCGTCATCATCGTCGTAAACTCCATTGTAGTATTCATCATCGCTACAATGCTCCATTCCACTCTATAACACGTTAAAAATTATTGAAATATCAGTGATCAAAGTTCTTCAACAGTGAATATTCTCAGTTCAAGCAACTCCTTTCACATGATCATCGTTGACAAATAAGCAGAGTTAGCATTGCCTATTTTTGTCTTAATCCCTTCTTTATACAAATAACATACGTGGTTGTACTTAATAGGTGGATGTACAATATCACAGTTGTTCAATTCAGATGCTCATGTAAAATGTGGTCCATTTGTCTTAAACAGTTTTATTTATTAATTGTTCTTTATATAAACCAAATTCAAGACAGTGATGTTTTGCTACTACAGAATTCCTACAATCCTTTTAGGTCGAACATAAAATGATAAAACCCCTGAAGCTACAAAACCAAAGTCCTATCATTTCAACTGTGAAAACTGGGTTAGGATATTACATTATCAACGATTCAGATTGCGTAGTTTCAGTGTTATCTCCAGTAGAATTCTTTCCATGGCCGCATCTGAAATCCTGAAAAGAGATTGTCTCCAGTTCCTCTTGAACACTAAAATTGCCACAACTGTCCAAAACCCTATGGCAAAACCACTCATCACAGTGATATAATATAATACATTATCAGTCCCCTCTCCTTCACGCTGCTTTCTAGGAGGTGGAGATTGAGATGGGTCATCAGCATCACATTTCTTTTCTAGCGGAGGTCCACAAAGTTCAGGGTTACCAACGTGTATTGATGGATCATCAAGAGTCTGGAGCTGAGGTCCTGTTGGAATTTGTCCTGAAAAGTTGTTGCATCAGCATCACATTCCTGTTGCATTTTCATTTAATCTGCTTTTTCTGCAACTCCAATTCCCTCTGAAAATCTCTCCTCATCTTCTACAACTCCATCATTTGTCCTATCTTCTTTGCTGGAGCAAAGTGAGGCCGCGAGTGTAAAGTTAGACCTACTTAGATCTAAGGGACAATCTGCAGAAATAGCAAGGACATAACAATATATAAATAATCATCAAGCAAATTCTTTGATGCAAAGCAAACTAAATTAGAAGTTCTAGGTTTCATTTGGCAAACTAAATTATAAGTTCCAGGTTTCACTTATCAGCCAGGTAACAATCTTAAGAATTAGTTGAGGAACAAAAAATGAAGCCAATTATGCCTGTTGAGCTTCATCCTTTCTCCGACAAATAGGAGGCTTGGAAAGGTACAACACTACCACTATTCAACAAATAATCCTAATCCTTAGCATTTCTGGTACCTTGGATGCTCCTCTGACTTAGGAGTTCTTTCCTTATTAAGCTCCAATTAAAGAGATTCCAAAACTTTATTTGTCAGTTAACAGGACCATGCACAAAATCTAGTGTGAAAACTTCTAAACCACTACTTGTACCAACTGGCTTGGTAGCACAACTTTCAGTGGTTACCAATATGGTTGCATGGAACATTTACAATTAGTAAGTGAACCAAGAATCAAGTATGCTGTTTGCTTAAACTCAATAAAAGGAAAGAAGGAATGTGGTTCAACAGGAATTCTATGTCGGTTAAGCCTTCAAGGGCGGTACTTCCCAGCATTTCAAGGTAGAGACATAACTATTTATCAAAATCCTAACGGCTAAGAGAATAGACTGGAGTAGTGAAAAAACTTGGTTACAATTGCGCACAAAGACATGGTATCACCAGCAAACCGTGTATTTGCACCAGCTGCACTTCTTGAACTCAACCTGAATATGATAAGTTAACCACGGATGAGATTGTTTGGTATAAGAAATATTGATGGAGACTGAATTCACAAAAAGCCCACAAATTTAAGATACTTGTCCAATATATAGCTACGGTCAGCCACAAATCCCAAGCTTACATCTATATTCAGAAATACCAAAGAGGTGACGTCTTACAAATTGTAGCCAAACATAATATGCAGTTCAATGTTCCAGTGCAAAACAACTCCTTATTTCCCAACTCTAACATGTTCCAAGATACTGCACACTGTGACTTCAAGCTCCAAAGAACAGAGACTCAAGAAAGCATAAATTCCCAGCAAAATGAGGAGAAACTTAGAAATAAATACCACCCTGATATCACCCTTAGAAAATAGCACCCTGATATCCCTAAATAAATTATTTTTCCATTCCACAAATTTAACCAAGTGGGCAAACAAAAATAACTCAAAACTAAACACTTGACACTCATCTTCTCAAGCCTAACAGCTTTAAAAGCTGAAAAAAGGAGAGAATTGATTCGATTTGATTGATCAAGGGAGAATAGATTTGATACCTGAGCTCGCACGCATGCTGTCAAGTTAAAAAAAAAAAAAAAGCAAAGCTCTTCATTTAAACGCATACGAAGGGGTTGACTCCCGAAGGGGTGGCGACTGCAAAAATTGCAATTCGTCTTTTCTATTCCCCAAAAATAAATAAATAAAACAGATTTTTAAAATTCCTAATAAATTCTAATTCTAAGCAAAAATATGTTTCAAGAACAATTTTTTTTTCCTTGCAGGGGACTGATTCAAAGGAGTATGAATAACTACTTCACAGATTTGTACAAAAATCAACTGAGTTGCAACTTTCCAAGAGCTGAAAGAAAATTTTCAAACTTCTAAACTTAAAATCACAGTTGATTTGTTAGCAAAAACATACTCTAAAGCTATTGTACTCTTCCTCCACTTTCAGTTGGACATCTTTCCTATTTGCACAAACATTAATTGAACCAAGAAACATCCTCCAGAACCGTCCTGCAATCAATCCACATCATATCACCTAGGAAATTATTCTCGCATATAGACTTCCACATTCTTTCCGTGAACAAATTTGAAGAAATGAAAATGAATACAAACCGTGAGATTTGCTTGGAAGATACGATGCCGATTCTCCTTCATTCAAAATGTGCTTAGCTCTGAGCAGCTCCTCCTCAAACTGAAGATAGAATGGGCGAAAATCTGAATTGCATATGAGGAAAAAATTAAGAACCATTAGATTTTGATGCAGAATTTTCCCTCATCTCTCTCCTGCCACCCTTCGCCTCTCCTCCATCCTCTTCTCCCTCCTCCAACCCATTTCAAATTCCCATATGAAGTCCTTTTAGTTTTAGAGAATCACAGTTTCAGACATTCGTAGTACTCAAGCAAGAATTCAGAGATGGGGAAATATATGAAAAAGGTGAAAAGCCAATGAAAAGAAAGAGAACAATCAACAACGAAAAGCCCTCACTTTTGAAACCACAGCCTCATAAATACTGCCCTCCGAAACCAAATTTATTCCACAAAATAATCAAAAAAGATGGAAAAAGGGATGAAAACCAATGAAAAGAACGAGAACAATCAACAACACAAATGCATATGTAAAAAGTTGAAGTTCCTAACAACATGGTTGAGAACATCTTCAGCACAATGTTACAGATACATGCTTGTAGGACTAGAAAAAAAATGCATATCTTGAGCACAAACATGATTTATTCCATACACAAATAACTCTGTATATATGTGCCTCTACTTGAAGATTTCTTCGAGTGAAAAAGCTAAACTACTATACCTTCTTCAAAGCCTTGATTTTTCCACCAAAAAATATTACCAGGGATAAAAAAGGTACAACATATCTAGACATAGTAGTCGACCAAACTCATTATCGAATTCAAACTTTTGACACATTCATCAGACATAAGTAGGGAAATGGAAATCCTAGGAACGCAATTTAGTACAATCTATTTAAGTATAGATGAAAATGATGAAAGGCGTACTGAACTCGTCTCGAAGCCGGATCAGCAAGGACAAAAACAACTCTGTTTCCCTTATCGAAAACTCCTCGGAAAACAGTATGGGCATTTGAGAAATCAACTGCTTATTGGTGTAATCAGCATCGTCATCCTCACCTTGCAAGAATGAGAACTGGCCGTTAGAGTTGAAGAGATTATTCCAAAAAATAATAAAAAAAGAAGGAAAAAGGGATGCAAACCAATAAAAAGAAAGAGAACAATCAACAACACAAATGGATTTATAAAAAGTTGAAGTTCCTAACCGGGTTTGGGTGCCTAATCAACAATAATGAGAAATTGAGTAAAATGAATTTCAAAGGAGGATTCTTTGATTGATAGGGGAAGTGTGAAGAATTGCAGGGGCTATATATATGAAGTTCTAAATCAAAGAAGGAAAAAAAAGGATTTTTTAAAAAAAAATACTACATTTGAGCGATTAACAAATTGAATCAAAACTCAAAACATATTCTCAAAACTCAACAATATTGCTTGATATTGATACCACAGAATTAACATGTTGAATCAAAATTCAAAACAAAGGGAGAAGAAGATATATACTACTTAAAAAACCCAAAATGAAAAGGTAATTTACTAGCCCTGCAAGAAGTAGGAGGATCCTTTTGAAGATCCTTGAGCTCCTTCAAGATGCGTTTAGAAGCCATGCCCACTCCTCACTGCAAATTTCAACCACAACCCCCGCACTCCGATCCATGAGAGCCGGCTGTTAGAGTTGAAGAGATTCCTTATACTATTTGCTGAAAAGTAGTAACAATTTTGATATCTACGGGCTCCATTTCTATCCTCTTGGCTTCTGAGCTTTTCAATTGACAATAGGGCCTCATCCGGTCGTCCTTTTTGCCTCTACGACTCACTTTGAAAAGTATTTTTTTTTAAACCAAATACAATAATGTCGCCTAATCCACCGGTGGAGAGTAATTGAGGGTTCATCCGGCCAAACCGATGCCTTCGCCTAATCCACCGGTGTGCCTTCCGGCCGAACCGATGCACTTCCTGAGTCGGAAAAGATAGTTTCCGAAGAGCCAACATGGATCTACAAAGAAGAATAGGGGAGATGTCGAAGGGAATTTGGAGACCCGCTAATTTCCTCATCGAAGTGGTGTGCATAAAAGGGGTAAATCCTAAGTGAAGTGAACAGAGACAACGGAAGAGAAAGAGAAGGCGGAGGGCTTGGAAATCGTTTACATTCAAGAACCCTTCAAATTTTGTTTGCCAGGTGTCACTATGTAGTGCTTCTACAGTTCCTATTATAAAAGAAAGGGAAAGAAGTGAAGAGGTGAAATCTCTATCAACAGCAAAAACTTTCTTCCTAGAAGTGAGAAGAAGTGAGAAGAAAAGGACGGATGGAGAAGGGCTATTAAGAATTTCCCAAATACCAATCTTGCCATCATCTTTTTTCACTTTCCCTTCTCCTGCTCCCTCTTCTCTCTGATAAGACTTCTTAAAGCCACTGTCAAAAGATTGATGATAAAAACTATGATTTTTTTTTAAAAAATTTCTTGTGATTGAGAAAAGAAGAGAATTGATTTGTCATGTTGGTGGTGATGATGGTGGAAAACTTTATTCAAAAGACAGCGAAAATTTTTTTCTAACATAAAAAAGTATAAGAAATTGACTTCTGATACATACATTCACGGGTATAACATGTTCAAGATGTAGCATGAGCCTCTGGAAATCCACCGCGCTTCCCTGCGTCTTTGATCCTAAATTTTTCAAAAGAAATAACACGCATGTGAGTGAAGATCACTCAATGAGTCCCATGTGTATTAGTGTTTTAGTAAAGAGAGAGAGTACATAAAACTTTTATAGGGAAAGCATTTCGTTTGTTCACTAGAAACAATTCCAAAACTCTTTAAAGAAGAGTTTATTCAAAACTCAATTACTTTTTGAAAACAGTTTTTCAATTTCAAATCATTGTCCCGATTTCCACATCAAAGGCATTCCTTCCACAGAAGGTCAGCCTGTATACAAAGCTCACTAGGCTTTGCCTTCGGTACTATGTATTATTGTGCTTAGACCGCAGCTTACAACACTCAACTGCGCATCGCCGAAAGGATAAGTACACCACAAAGTACTACCGAGAATAAAGTTAGTGCTTACGCCAAATATTCAAGTTAGGCTGCGGGCTAAGCACAATGATACGTTGCACCGAAGGCAAAGCTTTGTGAGTTTTGCGTACAGGCCGACCTTCTATTGGAGGAATGCCTATGACGTGAAAATCGAGGCAATGATTTGAAATTGAAACATTTTTTTCCAAAAAATGATTGGGTTCTGAATAAACTCTTCTTTAAAGAGTTTTGCAATTATTTTCAGTGAACAAACAAAATGCTTTCCCCGTAAAAGTTTTATGTACTATGTCTCTTTACTAAAGCACTAGCAAACACGGGACTCACTGAGTAATTTTCACTCACACGCGTGTTATCTCTTTTGAAAAAATTCAGGATTAGAGGCGCAGCGAAAGCGCAGTGGACTCCCAAAGGATCATGCTACATCTTGGGCCTATTATATCCTTGAGTGTATGTATCAAAAGCTAAATTCATGTACTTTCTATGTTGGAAAAAAAAATTCGCTGCCTATTGAGTGAAATTTGTTATAAAGACCCTTTGTCTGAGTAATCAGACGAGGCGACATCTAGGCGTTTGTTGTTATGCACAGGATTAGAGATCATTCCTTAACTGTTTGTCCACTCCAAAAGAAGAAAGAGAACTAGTTACCCAAGTCTCCTAGAAAAGAGATAGAGTACATAAAATTTTTATGGGAAAGCATTTCATTTGTTCACTGGAAACAATTCCAAAAATCTTTAAAGAAGAGTTCATTCAAAACTCAGTCATTTTCAGAAAATTGTGTTTTAATTTTAAATCATTGTCCCAATTTCCAAATCACAGGCATTCCTCCAACAGAGGGTCGGCATGTATGCAAAGCTTATAAAGCTTTGACTTCGGTACCACGTATCATTATGCTTAGACCGCAACCTATAGTACTCAACCATGCATCGCCGGAAGGGTAAGTACACCGTAGCGTACTACCGAGAATCAAGCTAGTGCTTTCGCCAAGTATTCAAGTTAGTGCATATACCAAGTATTCAAGTTAGTGTTTGCACCAAGTATTTAAGTTAGTGTATTCGCTAAGTATTCAAGTTAGTACATATGCCAAGTAAATTAGTGCTTACTCCAAGTATTTAAGTTATTGCATACGCCAAGTATTCAAGTTACTGCATACGCCAAGTATTCAAGTTAGTGCTTACGCTAAGTATTTAAGTTAGTGCATACGCTAAGTATTCAAGGATTGTCAAGTTCAAGAAATTAAGAATTTAAGATTCATATTATTCACCATGTTTCCAAATCCAAAAAAAAGCTCATACTTGAGCACATTAGGAAACCATTTTCCATATCAAGAAAAACATTGTTGGAGCAAAATATTATTTTTCAGAATTGGATCCCACTGACTCACAAGTCAGTTAATAATATCCATAGGCTTCGTAGAGCCAATCAATTCATTTCATAGGCACATTAGACCAATAAAATAATTTTTGGGATCAAAATATCGTTTTCCAAAAGTCAATCTCATCACGAGAGATCGTTTTCCAAAAACCATGTCAAAACAAGTTAAAGAGTTATTTTCACACATCAAAACAAGTTTCCAAGAGTATTTGGGTCGTTTTGCCCGTACTCGATCATAAAAGTCATTTCCAAGGGCATTCTGGTCATTTTACCTATATCCGATTCCAAAAGATTTTCAGAGGGTATTCGGGTCATTTTACTATTATCCGATTTGAAAAGCTGTTCACAATAGTTCCAATAAGGATATTTCGGTCATTTCTCAAATACCCGATTCCAAAGGTTTTCATAAATAATTTTAATAAGGACATTTGGATCGTTTTCCAAATACCCGATTCCAAAAGGAATCTATTTCAAGAAATTTAGAATTCAAATTCCAAAATCAAAATTTCCAATCACATTTCCATAAAATGTTTCAATAAGGGCATTCTAGTCAATTTTATGAATACCCGATTCTAAAATTACCATTTTCTGAAAATCCCAAGTATTTAATCCAAAAAAGACTAAATTCACAAAATTCATACTTTAATCATACGTTAAGGTTTCTGACCGAAATATGAAGTTTCTTCGAGCCCAAAGTGGCTTAAGAATAAATCTTGCTCAGGACATTACGATTTGTGAATGGGTTACAAGCATGAATTCGAGTTAGGATGTCTGCAGTACAATCTACTAACTACGAGGATGCTTACCAATGAAGCATTAATATCGAGATGAAAATTAGAAGAGGCGATGCGGAGTGAGGTGCTAAAAGACAAAATACAGATTACTTTTTGCCAACTCGACTTGTGGCTCCTCGAGAGGAAGGACAACAAGGAAAGAGACAAACACCAATAAGCTTCAACACTAATATCACTATGAAGGTACAACGTAAATTATGTGATAATTGCAAGCGTTACCATGACGGAGAATGCCGATGGAAAACAGGCATATGTTTCGATTGTGGGAAGTCTGGTCACAAAGTGCGCGATTGTTTGGAAAACAAGCAGCAAATTCAGCCAAAGCCGATTGAAGACCAATGCACGTGTCTTTGCTTTACATAAAAAATAAGTAGAGGAGGAAACCCAAAAAGGTGTGATGCATTATGTTTGATAATTTTAAGTTATATACGTGTGTATTTGTTTTGTTGATAGGTAAAGTTAAATGTTAAGTTTCGAGGCCAAAACTTCTTGTAAGAGGGGTAGAATGTAAAACCCCGCACTTTTAGGAAATCTTTTATTTATGGTGATATTTTAGAATTTGTTAAGGGTTGAATCCTAACACAATAAGAATTAGAATTCTATTTGGTTAATATTTTAAGTAAGTAAGGACTTGATTGAAATTATTTAAGAGTTAGGGAAACCCTGCGATTTATTAAATAGAAAAACCTGTGAAAAATACCATTGTTTTTCAATAGCCGTCAACAGACACAGAAAAAGGGAGAGAGTTCAACTAGGGTTGGAAGGAAAGAATACCGTAAGCTGTTACAGTTTTCAAACATCGATATTAAGAGGTAAGTGGGAATGAAGAACTTCTATTTTCTTGTACAAATAATATGATAAAAATATTATTTTGGTTATAAATTTCTGAATAAAGTATGGTATTTTCTCATAATATATGTTTTAATGATTGAGTAATGCATGGTATACGTGTTGGTGTTTATGTCTGAACGTTATACATATATTGTTCTTGTGAATGTATTTGATAAAGTTTGAATATGATGGAATCTATTTATATTCTTTGAATGCGATGTCTTTAAGGTGGGCTAAATCTTTTTGGAACAATGTTAAGATGGAACTCGTCTTTTTAGATTTATGTAAGACGAATGTTTCAATCTTTTTGGACCACTAAGGCTGGGTTAAGCCTTTTTGGATTTTCCTAACTGAATAAATTAAATTCAGTTAGAAGAAGGTAACTGTGATATGGAGTGATGTAAATGAATATTTTTATATAATTTACATTCATGACTATTTGATGTGCTATGCTACATGAAGAAATCGCGCTTGTCTGTCTCTATTCCTGGGATTTCAAAGGTTTTCTTTTTAAAGAAATATGTGTTCTGAGTTGAAAAAAAAACACTTTCTGGAACCAAATGGGAAGAGCATACGAGGCGTCAATTCATGGTTGTGTTCCACTACAAGCTAGTTAGGATGTCAGCATCATGGGTTTAAAAAAAAAAAAAAAGAAGAATTTGATGTCAAGTGGGGGGGGGTCATGAAGTGAGTGGTCTTTCTTTCTTGTTGGTTGCTACAGTTGGTTTTGTTTATGTATAATATGATATAGATATGTATAGCATATTGGTTGACAAAAAAAGAAAATGAAAATTTTGGTTGGAGTTAAAAATAAAAGCGCGTGGCTCCAGCATGTTCGCATTCCCATGTTCCGACTGATGTATAATGTTGATTTCTTTTAGTTGTTTGATGTTTACGTAAAAGAAAATTATTTGGAGGGTTTTATTAACTAAAATATATGTGATTTGGAAATAAAAAGTTGGAATTTATTGGTTTAGTTACATAAATAAATACTCATGTTATTATTGTGTTATAAAAGTATTTTAGGAATATATACTCAGTAAAAGTTATTATCTCTTGTAAATGTGGTTGATAATATTGTATATAGATATGTACATTATGTAATAGCGTAATAAGTTTTTGTTCGGGAAAAGTGATTCATTACCATTTACTGAGCATGTGATTGGCTTACTCCTCAATATTTCCTCCTTTTAGATTTTAATGATGATCAGTGGTGCGAAAGCCTTTTCTACTAAGATTGCGTTTGACGTATAACACGAAATCGAATTTCAGGATTTCGTTTAGTGACTTACGTTATCTTATTTATTCTAAGTTCTACCTTTGTTTTTGTATTCGCTTAGACAAGTGTAAGAATTAGTTTTATGAGTTTTGTTATAATTTCTTTGTGGAAGATTTAATTATAAAATTATTTAGTTATC
The DNA here is from genome assembly GCA_026120185.1 of Voacanga thouarsii. Lineage (NCBI taxonomy): Eukaryota > Viridiplantae > Streptophyta > Magnoliopsida > Gentianales > Apocynaceae > Voacanga > Voacanga thouarsii. The sequence continues at coordinate 1,655,491 of JANUWF010001287.1, read as the reverse complement.
ATTTTGGGAGAAAATATATTTGGTTATTTAAATTTTGATGTAATGCTTTGTATTATTGGGTTACGACTATAATGGTATGGCTGTGCCACGTCCTTTGGGCACAAGGCGTGACAACAACATTCTCTTCGTGATGATGATGATACCAATCTTGAAGATGTTAATGTTAATGTTTCTCATTTGGATGTGGCTGATTTCTTTGAGTATCTAGAAGGAAAAATATATTATTGATTGGTGGTGGAAGTGTTCAGAAGAATTAAAAGTTTAATTTTAATATCCTTATTTTATGTTATATATTTTTTGCATTGTAATAGAAGTTAGCATTTTAAATTTTTATTTTATTATTTAAAATATTTAAATTTATAAATATTTTATTATGCCCAGATAGCTATTACTCCATTTACTAGAAATACAAGTGGCATTGAAGATATATGCCTAATTGATAGTAGTACAACATACACCATATTAAAAGATAGAAAATATTTATCTTACCTGGAGATAGGAGAAACAACTATTAATACTATAAGTGGTAGAGTAAAATTGATTGAAGGCTCTGGAAGAGTAATATATTATTACTCGAAAGAACAAATGTTGTTATTTATAAAGCGTTGTTTTTTTCAAAATCTCGAATAAATTTATTAAGTTTTAAATTTATTCGTCGAAATGGATATCACATTGAAATAATGAAAAAAAATGGGTTTAAGTATCTCTGTATTACTCAAAATTTTCGAATAAGAAATCTTTATTAGAAAAGCTACCATCTCTTTCATCTTACTTATATAGCACAAAAATCCATACAATTGAAGTGCATCATTCAATAAACTAGAAGTTTACTGATCCTGCTACATTTATCATTTGGTATGACCGTATGGGTCATCTATGAACTATTATGATGCGAAGGAAAATTGAAAATAAATATGGTCATCTTCTGAGAAGTCAAAAGATTTTGATATCATATAAATTTTTATGTGTTGTATGTTCTTAAGGGAAATTGGTTATTAAACCATCTCCAATAAAAATGGAGTTTGAATCTCCAGCATTTCTGGAAAGAATTCATGGTGATATATATACACCAATTCATCCACCATGTGGATAATTTAGATATTTTATAATTTTAATTGACGCATTGAGCCGATTATCGCATGTCAATTTATTATCAAGTCGTAACTTGACATTTGCGAGATTACTTGTCCAAATAATTTACTTACGAGCACAATTTCTAAATTTTTCTATTAAGAGGATTCGTCTATATAATATTGGAGAATACTCTTCCCAAACATTTAATACTTCTTGCATGTCAATTGACATTACTATTGAACATCCAGTAACTCATGTTCATACTCAAAATGGTTTAATTGAATCATTCATTAAAATATTATAAGTAATTGCTAGTCTGTTATTAATGAGAACAAATCTCCAAACATTTGCTTGGGGACATACTATTTTGTATGCTGCATCACTTGTGCGTATAAGACCAACAAGTTATCACAAATTCTCTCACTTACAGTTGGCGTTTGGTTCAGAGCCAAACATTACTCATTTAAGAATTTTTTGGTGTATTGTATATGTACCGATAGCGCTAAATTAACGTATTAAAATGGATCCTCAAAGAAGATTGGAGATATATGTTGGATATGATTCTCCCTCTATAATTAGATAAGTTGAACCATTAACAAGTGATGTATTTACAACAAAATTCGCTGATTGTCATTGTGATGAAACTTTGTTTCCTAAATTAGGGGAAGAACATAAACCACATAAAAAAGAGTTTTCCTGGACAGCATCATTGAATTATTTAAATTCGCGCACAAGCGAGAGTAAACTAGAAGTTTAAAAGATAATTCATTTGTAAAGACTTACAAATCAGCTGTCAGATTCTTTTATTGATTATATAAGGGTAACTAAATCGCATATTCTAGTTATAGATACTCCTATTCGGATAAAAGTTTCAGCAAGATAAAATGAAATTCCTATAACTACTGAATAAAAAACACAATAGAAGCATAGACGATCTCTTGGTTCAAAAGATAAAAATTCTCAAAAGAAAATAAGAGCAAATTTATCAAAATGATCAAATTGAAAATTTATAAAATAAGGACCAAATGGTAACTGATGAAAATATCTAAATATCTAAAAATGGTGAACAAAATAATAAAATGTCCACCAATTTTATGACTCCTGGTAGAAGTTGGAATCGGATGGAAATAATGTTGATGATATTTTTACATACAATATAGCACTTGATGTGTTAAAAGACAATGGGTATCTTGAACCAACATCAATTGAAGAATGTCATCATATAAATGATTGATCAAATAGAAATATGCGATTCAATCGGAGTTAAACTCCCTTGTAAAGCATGAAATTTTTGGACATGTAGTCCGATTACTAAAAGGTATAAAACTAATTGGTTATAAATAGGCATTTGTACGAAAGCAGAATGAAAACAATGAAGTCGTAAAGTATAAAACACGACTTATAGCACAGGGCTTTTCAAAAAAATCGGATATTGATGATGATGAGACATATTCACTCGTGGTAGATGCAATTACACTCCGATACCTTGTGAGTCTAGTAGTACGTGAAAAAATTGACATGTGTCTAATGGATGTTGTGACTGCTTATTTATATGAGAACTTTGATAATGATATTTATGTGAAAAATCCAAAAGGATTTAGTATGCCTGAAGCATATAATTATGGTCTTCGTGAAAATTATTCCATTAAGTTACAAAAGTCATTATATGGCTTAAAGCAGTTTAAACACATGTGGTAAAATTATTTTAGTGAATATTTATTAAGATCAGGATATAAATATGATCCGAAATGTCCGTGTGTATTTATTAAAAAATTTAGATTAGGTTTTGTTATATTTGCTATATATGTTGATGATATCAATCTTATTGGAATTCTATAAGAGCTCCAAGAGGCAAGAAATAGATTGAACCAAGAATTCGAAGTTGAAGATTTTGAAAAAACCAAATTTTATCTTGGTCTACAAACAAAACATGTGGAAGACGGTATTTTGTTCATCAACCAACATATACAATTAAAGTTTTAATGAGATTTTACATGGGTAAAGTATATCCATTGAGTATTTCAATTGTCGTTAGGTCATTAGATATAAATATAGACCCTTTTCGACTTCGAGAAGATGATGAAGAATTTATTAGTCTTGAAGTATTGTATGTTAGTGCAATTGGTGCATTAATACATCTTACTAATAACACTCGACTTGATATAGCATTTTTTTGTATATTTATTAACAAGATTTAGTTATTCTTCAACACAATGATATTGGAATAGTATTAAACATGCCATAAGATATCTCCAAGGGACGGTAGATCTCGGATTGTTTTATTCAAATAATACTAACTCAATGTTGATTGGTTATACAGATGTTGGTTATATATCTAATACACATAAAGCATATTCTTAAACTGGCTATTAATTTACATGTGGTGGTATTGCTATATCATGACTCTCTACAAAACAATCTATAACAGTCACTTCTTCTAACCATTCATAAATTATTGCTATTTATGAGATAAGACGAAAATGTGTATGGTTGAGATTTATGATCCAGTATAGCTCTTTACGAAGATAATGCGGCTTGCATAGTTCAATTAAGAAGTGAATATATAGAAGATATGAAGAAATATATTTCATCAAAATTTTTCTTTACTCATGAACTCCAGAAGAGAGGTGAAATAGATGTATAACAGATTCGATCATGTGATAATCTGGCAGATTCATTTACTAAGACATTGTCGACAGTTTCATTTGAAAAATTAATACATAAAATTAGAATGTGTTGGTTGAAATATATGAAGTCATTTTGAAGATGCTATCAAGAGGAGAAATATTCGTACTGTACTCTTTTTTTCTAACTAAGATTTTTTCTACTACTAGATTTTTAATAAGACAGTGTTCCCTCTAGAACGGAAAGTATACTATTTTTTCATTTACTAGGTTTTTATCTCACAGGATTTTTCCTAAGAAGGTTTTTAACGAAGCATTTTCCAAAAGTTTGAAAATAAACATCCAATAGAAAGTGTTATGAAAATAATAAATGACTATTTATTTTTTATATCTATTTATCTTGAAGACATATGTGACCTTTCATTTTTTTAAGGTTATTAATGTATAAAATAATATTATATTTATTAGATTATTTTCTTATCTTTTAGATGATATATTTAAACTTATATAAATAGGAGCCCTATGCAAATGAACATAATTAATCAATTGAATCTAAGTATTCTCTCATTTCTCTCTTCTTATAATTTATTTAATATCAGTTTTTATATTTTATTTTCTTGATTCTTAATTCTATTTAGAATCAAATTTACAATAAATATAAATTACTCTACTTTTTTTCCTCTTACTTTCTCTTATAATTTAAAATTTCTCTTTTTTTTCTTTTCTCTCCTAAACTTGCAAAGTAACCCTAAATCTTTGCCTCTAATATTAAGAATATTTTTAGAATATCAATCATTTAATATATTTTTTCTAAAATTTTAAACAATATTAAATATAAACCATTTCATTTTCTTTTTTTATTCTTCTCTCACAACTTAAAATTTCTCACATTTACTTTTCACTCTCAAAGTCTGCAAACTAGTCCTATACTTGAAAATTTACAATGACTTCTGAAGATTAACGTCCGTTAACATCTTTCGCTGTTATCTGGCACTGTTCAAACCAAAAGCTGACGTGGCGAAACGTCGTTACCACAATCTGACGGTCCCCGTAAATTCACTTCCCTGCTGCTCCTTCCTTCCCTTGGTCCTAATAAACCCATTCCTAACCCCACAGGCCAAACTACGAAGCTTCAATCCTCCAAAAATTTCCAAATGTTCCAGGGCCTCCATTTCAGGCGCTCTCTTCAATCTCTCCTTTACCACCACCACCGCCACTCCACCGGAAAACCTCCTACAGCGGACATCATTCGCCGCTTCTCTTCACTCTCCTCTACTCCACCCCCCTCTTCAACTTCTGATGCCGAAATCCGCAAGTACCTTGGCTACACTATTCTTCTACTCGGATGCGGCGCCGCTACTTACTATTCTTTCCCGTTTCCTGATAACGCCAAGCACAAAAAGGCACAGCTGTTTCGGTATGCTCCGTTACCGGAAGATCTTCATACAGTCTCCAACTGGAGTGGAACCCACGAGGTTCAGACTCGGACTTTTCTCCAGCCTGAAAATCTTGGAGAACTTGAAAGTATAGTGAAAGCGTCGAACCACAAGAAGCAGAAGATTCGGCCAGTTGGCTCGGGTTTGTCACCCAATGGGATTGGGTTGACTAGAGCTGGGATGGTGAATCTGGCATTAATGGATAAGGTTTTGGAAGTGGACGAGGAGAAAAAGTTAGTTAGAGTGCAGGCCGGAATAAGGGTTCAGCAGCTTGTGGATGGGATCAAGGAGTATGGGCTAACGTTACAGAATTTTGCTTCCATTCGAGAACAGCAAATTGGCGGTATTGTCCAGGTAGGTTCGGATTGCTTCTGCATTTAGGCCTTGTTTTTTGAGAAAAAAAAAAATAAATGCCGAGTGAATTGAGAATGTGAGTGAAAAAGACTACCTGTATGACTGAGAGGTAGGACTATGAGGGACGTGGTTAGGCTTTATCTTGTTCATTGAATATTTCTTTTAGTTCTAAAGGTTGTGTCAATGGTTAAATTTCGAGTGAAATGTTTTGTATTTCGAGCTTACTTATCATGTATTTTGCGGGTTTCTGTGGAAAAAAAATTGCAGCTTGTCTTCTTTATTCCCTACTTCCCCTCATTCTTGAGTTTAATTGTGAATTAAAGCCCTGCTATCATAAGCTGTTATCATAAGTAACAGCTTTTTGAAGTATATTGGGCAATTAATTGACTTCTTATATGGTCACCATAGAACCCCCCAAGCCCCACTTCCATGTTTCTTTTACTATCATATTTTTCACTCGAATTCTCATGTCTATGGATGTGAAGCCACAGATTTGCATTAGAAAGAGGGAAGGACAGCATCAAATTTTGGCTGACAATCAATTTAATGAAAGGATCATACTTTGCTTTAAAGGACATAATGCTGTGCTGTGTGTTTTAGTTATATGCATATCTTGAATTTTCCACTCATCAAAAATCTTTAGGTTGGTGCCCATGGTACTGGTGCAAGGCTGCCTCCTATCGATGAACAGGTTGTCAGCATGAAATTAGTTACTCCTGCAAAGGGAACAATTGAGGTTTCAAAAGAGAAAGATCCTGAACTCTTTTATCTAGCTCGCTGTGGACTTGGAGGCCTTGGAGTGGTTGCTGAAGTTACTCTTCAATGTGTTGAGCGGCAGGAGCTTGTAGAACATACCTTTGTCTCCAACCTGAAAGAGATCAAGAAGAATCACAAGTAAGTGTTTATTATTTGGTGATCAGATCTGTCTACACCCAGATTAAAGTCTTAACTGTGAGAATTGACCTATAATGCATAATATTTGAAAATTCTAAGTTGGCTTGGCTGCTCTATCATTGCAAATAACTAAGCAGTCAAATGAAGAAGAAAGACTACATGAGACTCTTGCTTAGACTTCCTCATGGTCTACTGAATGATCTTTGGTCAGAGTTGTTTGTGGGTAATAAGTTTAGTTTGTAGAGAAATCACCTAGTTTATATCAGATTATAAGAAAGCTCATCTGGGTTTTTTTGCTGAAATTTAGAATTAGTGGAGATTCTTTGGTTGCATATTGTTGCCAGTAGTCCCTAATTCAAATAAATATGGAGTCTGTTAAAGAATTGCTTAAAATGATATAGGGCCACCTTGTGCGACTCTTCTTATCTTCTGATGCTATTTATTTTCATTGGATTGTTCTTTTCATGGGATTGTTGTGGTTCTTCATTGTCTGATAGTTGGATATGACAATTATTTTTGATCTTCTTTTGCAGAAAATTTCTGTCTGAGAACAGGCATGTAAAATACTTGCACATTCCATACACAGACGCAGTTGTTGTAGTGACATGTAATCCTGTTTCTAAATGGAAAGGTCCACCCAAGTTCCAGCCTAAGTATAGCAAGGAAGAAGCTATACAACAGTTTCGAGACCTATACAAAGAGTCACTATGGAAATACAGGTAAAAAAGTGGTATTTATTATTTGTAATTGACAAAAAATTGATCTATCATATGCTTTACTACGTTATGGAAACAGAAAATCCCATATTCCTGTGCTATGTAATTCTAATGTCATTTCTTTTGCCCTTATTTGTTCCTTGTACCTGGTTTTTTATCATAAATAAATTGTCTGTGAAGGGGAATAATTGGTGATATAATTTGAATTTTACTGCTGTTGATTTGTTATTAATAGGACCAGTATGAGTCCTTGCCAAAAACCCCCATCATCTTGAACTGTTCTTTCTTGTAAAGGAACAACTACTTGTTTATTTCAGAAAAAGAAGCAAGCAAAATAAAGGAAGAAGTAGCATAAAATTTCAGCTTGATTTTCCTTTCCAGAAAAGATTTAGTTTCTTTTAATTTCTAAATCTTTGTTTATATTATTCAATAATTTTCTTCATTTCATTTATCACAGAGCAGCAACTGCCAATAATTCTTCAGATGAAAATGAACCAGACATTAATGAGCTCTCCTTTACGGAACTGAGAGATAAATTAATTGCTTTAGATCCTCTTAACAAGGAGCATGTGACAAAAATCAACCAAGCGGAGGCTGATTTCTGGAGAAAGTCAGAGGGATACAGAGTTGGGTGGAGTGATGAAATTTTGGGCTTTGATTGTGGTGGCCAACAGTGGGTCTCAGAAATCTGTTTTCCTGCTGGAACATTATCCAAACCAAGCATGAAAGACTTGGAATACATAGAAGAGTTGCTACAGCTCATAGAAAAGGAAAATATACCCTCTCCTGCACCTATAGAACAGCGATGGACAGCTTGCAGCAAAAGCTTAATGAGTCCAGCTTACAGCCCTGCAGAGGATGATATATTCTCATGGGTAATGTTATTATAGTTGTTTGGCCATTTCCATCCTTGTCCAATGAAAATGCATCCTTCCTATTTGAAGCCTTAGTTTTCTTTCCTTTCTATTTGAAGCCTTATTTTTCTTTCTTTTGTTACATCCTGCATTACACAGGATGATAGGAGAGAAATCCACCAAAATATGTCATTTGCTTTTAAATGTTTACATGGCCATATCTTTGTCCGTGATTCATTGTTGTGTTGCTTCTGGTGGGACTGCATGGAAACTTTAGCATGTTGTCTTAACACGCCTTTCTTGATTTGGGTAATTATTTTGTTTTCTCATCCAGTTTCAATTCTGTATTCCAGGTTGGTATAATTATGTATCTTCCTACCCTGGATGCTCGCCAGAGAAAACAAATTACTGAAGAATTCTTCCACTACAGGCATTTGTCATATGCTCATTTATGGGATCGTTATTCTGCTTATGAACACTGGGCTAAGATTGAGGTATTAACTTATAGCTTTCCAAGTTTTGATTTATAAAAACTGTGTTTGAGTTGGTGACCTGGCATATGCTATTTGTGGATTATTTGCATGTAGTTCTCTCTTACAAGAAAGAAAAAAAAGAATCGGTGGTCGTATGATTTCTCTGTAGATGCTTTTCCCATGCTCTTCCTGTAATTGTAGTTCTGAAAGGAAAGTGATCGCGGGGAGGGGATATGATTATGATTTTACTTGTATGGGCTGAAACTTTACAGTTCTAACAAACATAGAGGACCCTTCAGCTGATTTTTCACAAGTATAGAGGACCACTTATCTATTTTTCACAACTTCTAAGTGCTTAATCAGTTGGATGTCTTTACCTGATGGGTGTAGTTTTAGACCATAGATGCCTGTTACTATATACTTCATTACTTATTACTATAAATTCATTAATACACGCTAATCTCAGCCACAAAACTCTGATGAGCGCATGAACTCCATAAGTTTGTAGAAGACATGTTTATGGGGGATGTAAAGCTGATTTACTATAAGTATTGAAGAAACCAAATTATGAATGTGTCTAAAGCACTGTGTTGAAATTTGTTTCTTATTGATACTAGGTAGGAGGCTCGAGCGTTGCTCGGGATAAATAGTTTTTTTTTTTAATTTCAATGGGTTTTAAATGGGTTGCAATAGTATGAGGACTTTTAATTTGTTTTTAAAAGGATTATGTTAATTTAATTGTCATAGGTTGTGGTTATAATTTTTTTTGCAATGTAATATATATAATATTATTGTTTTATATAGTCATTTTTTTTTGGCATGATATTTTATCTTCATTAATTAATCTAAACCCTTGATTAGGGTAGTTTAAAAGGTTAAAAAATAAAAAGTTATTAAAAAAACATTTTAATTTGTATATAAAAAATATTAGCCTAATTCAATGATAAAATTTAATTAGTTATAGAAGTTTAGTTATTGATGTTAAGTCTTATTTTGCTTTTAGGCATTAGATTTCAAATTTATTTTTTTATTAATGTGAGGAGCTATTCACATTTCCTGTGTTGAATAGTGATCCACTATGGGATTTTTTATTGACAAACATAGTTAGTACATCTCGAAATTTATTCAGTTTGATTAAATTTTTTATGGTGGTTTGGACGCTATATAGACATTAAAAATTTTCACTTCTAATTTTGAAAGTTAATTGTCTGTCTAATTTTTCTCTTCAAAATTAAAATATTCAGTAAAATGGACATCCATATCATATCCAATTCCAAAGAAGAAACATAATTCCTCTGGCTATCAAGTTGCTTTTGATGGCTAGGTAGTTAAGAATCCTAGCACTTGCAGTGAACTGTCTCAATATCTGCATTGGACATAATTATTGAACTAATTCATCACAACTTATATTTTCAACATCTAAGGGTCTAAGGGTCTGAATCCACGAACAGGAGAAAGCATTCGCCTTTGGATTCGGTTTTTAGTTGGATATTTTGATTTTGATTTAATTTTTTTAAAAAAATCAAATCGAATTAGACTTAAAATTAAATAGACTGAACCTAATTAAATTCGGTTTGATCTAGTTTAAAGTTGAATTTTTAATATTTATTCTTTTTTTTACTTTTGTCCCGTCTAACCCATTTTAAATTTAATCATATAAAAATAAAAATATATTTCACATATTATTTGAATTATCTAACCAAAGCCATATCTAACAAAAGTCATTTAAATGTATGCTATTGAAATTATTTCAAAGTCATAAGAAGTAAAACAAATTCAATATCATATATGATAAACTTTTGATTGGACAAATTAATACTTTGTTTTAAATTAGAAATATAAAAAAAGAGTCAATAACATTTAATAATAATATTTAGTTCAGCTAATTCAAATAGCGAATGTAATTTTATATTTAAAACATAAAACTATTGTATATAGATCAAATATTTAATACTCTTATACACATTTTATCCATATTACACAAAGATATATATAAATCAATCATATTATCATCTGAACCTTTAGAAAATGTAAAATTCTTATCAACAATTAAATAAGACACAAAGGTCAAGAAATCTCTAGAGAAGAGTAGGAAAGAAAATGGTCCCCATAAACTATTTGATTCATGCCCTATCATAGAAGGCAATACCTCTTTACCTTCGGTCACAATGATTGGCATTCCCAAAGAAGACCAAATATTAATAACCCTACTACATGGGGCGATAGACCTTCAGAGTAATTTTCATTCAAAGAGACAATACAATCAGATATGTAGAAGAAAATTTGGTGGAGCCATTACAAATAATAGCAAGGCAATAATATATCTAACAACTTCTTAATTGTTATAAAATTAGGGTAGTGTTAGAATAAAATCTACACACTACACACTAAGAAAATTCTAACTATTCTTTACACAAGAATTTCTCTTCAAACTTCTCTCTTTTTTCTCTAATATTTCTTTAATTAATCTTTCTTTTACAAAATAATGGTGTATTACAAGTTTAGAGAATAGCTCTATTTATAGAGCTCTAATTAGTGGATTACATAATGGTATACATCATCTTCCACTAATCTCAATTAGTGGTGTCTCCACTAAATGGTGGACATCCATAAAAATCTTCTCTAATTATTCACATAAATCCATAATTAGTGGAGCCTCCACTAATTAATGGAGATTCCAATAATTCATAACACTCCCCCTTGGATGTCCATCCATTACATAAAGAATATGACTCGTTAAAACCTTACTAGATAAAAATCCAGTGGGAAAAAAAATCTAGTGAAGGAAAAAGAGTACACTATTCTATATGTCTGTTTATTACTCTCCCTGATGAGATGATTCCTTTAAATCTTTAAACCGACGCATACCGATTTTATATCTCAACTTCTCAAATGTTGCAGATCGGTAAAGTCTTCGTGAAAATATCTCGCGAGGTTATCACATGACCGAATTTGTAGCACATCAATTTCACCTTTCTTTTGGAGTTCATGAGTAAAGAAGAATTTTGGTGAAATATGTTTTGTCCGATCTCCTTTAATATATCCTCCTCGTAATTGAGCAATGCAAGTTGCATTGTCTTCATAAAGAGGAGTTGGAATACCTTTGATTGATGATAATCCACAACTTTCTCGGATATAATGAATCATGGATCTTAGCCATACACATTCTTGACTATGCTTCATGAATGACTATAATTTCAAAGATGATATGAAGAAGTAGTCGCTATAGATTGTTTCGTAGAACGCCATGATATAGCAGTATTTCCACATGTAAATAGATAGCTCGTTTGAGAACGTGCTTTATGTGGATCAGATAAATAACTAGCATCTGCATAACCTATCAATGTTGGATTGGTTTTATTTGAATAAAATAATCAGAGATCAATTGTACCTTGGAGATATCGAAGGACTTGTTTAATTCCATTCCAATGTCGTCGTGTTGGTGAAGAACTAAATCTTGCTAATAAATTGACAAGAAAAGCAATATCGAGTCTTGTATTATTAGCAAGATACATCAATGCACCAATTGCACTCGAGATATGGTACTTCGAGACCAAGGAGTTCTTCATCATTTTCTTGAGGTCGGAAAGGATCTTTATCCACATTTAATGATCTGGACGATCATTGGAATACTCAATGGATGTGCTTTGTCCATGTAAAATCTTTTTAGCACTTTTGTCTGTATATGTTGATTGATGAATAAATGTTCCACTCTCCAAATGTTCAATTTGTAAACCAAGGCAAATTTTGGTTTTACCAAAATTCTTGATTTCAATTCTCTTTTAAATAATCAATTGTTTCTTGGAGCTCTTCGAGAGTTCCAATAAGATTAATATCATCAACATATATAGCTAATATCACAAATTTAGAACCAGATTTCTTAATAAAAACACATGGACATACCTGGTCATTTTTAAATCCCGCTTTCAATAAATATTCACTAAGACGTGTGAACCACATGCGCTCAGATTGCTTCAGTGCTATATAATGATTTCCGCAACTTGATGGAGTAATTTTCACGAGGATAATGTTTATATGCTTCGAGCATATGAAATCCTTCGGGATTTTCATGTAAACATCATTTTCTAAATTTCCATACAAGTAAGCAAGTGACAACATCTAATAGGCGCATATCTATCTTTTTCATGTATCGCCAAACCGATAAGATATCTGAGTGTAATAGCATCAACAATAGGAGAATAAGTTTCATCATAATCAATACTTGGTCTTTGTGAAAAACTTTGGGCTACTAATCGCGCTTTATATCGAATGATTTCACTCTTTTCATTGCGCTTTCGCACAAATATCCATTTGTAGCCAACATGTTTTACACCTTCTGGTGTTCGGACTGCAAGTCCGAAGGCTTCACGTTGCGTCAGTGCATTTAACTCCGATTGAATCGCATCTTTCCATTGCAGCCAATCTTTTCTATGCCGACATTCATCAACTGATATTGGTTCAGGATCATCACTATCCTGTATAACATCAAGAGATATTATATGCAAACATATGATCAATAATTGTTTCTATCCGATTCCAACTTTTACCGGAAGTGGTATAATGGATAGAAATTTCAGTGTTACTTTCATTTATGTCTCGGTTCTTTGTCATAAGTTTTCTCTTGGTCTTTATCATTCTTTGCTTTAATATGATCATTCTGGACCATTAATCCTCTCTTCTTTCGAGGATTTTTATCTTTAGAACCAAGAGGTCGGCCATGCTTTCGGCATGCTTTTGGCTCAGCAGCCTATATGTAAAATCTTTTGTTCCGTTGGAACTTCAATTAGAATAGGAGCATTTATAGTCGGTATATGCGATTTTGTTACTCTTCTAGAGTCAACAAAAGCGTCTGACATTTGATTTGCAATGCTTTACAAATGAATTATCTTTTGAACTTCAAGTTCACACGCGCTTGTATGCGGATCAAGATAATTTAATGATGTTGTCCAATTACGATCTTTCTTGTACTCGTTTCTGTTTCTCCCCTAATTTAGGGAATAATGATTTCACAAGAGAATAAGAAAAGAAATATAAGAAAATGATGACAAGTAGGAAATGCCAAGAAAAATATCTCCTTTTTTTTTTCACTCTTCCCGGTACCGACTTTTCCTCTTCATCTCTTGTCTTTTCTTTTCCTCCGACCCTCTACCTACCATCTACCTCTTCTTCTTCCTCATACAGATATATATATATATATATATATATATGTATCGATATATATCTCAGTTATCAGTCATTAGTAAACATAAAAAACAAAAATCACAAAGCAGATATGGAGATTCGTAATTCATTTGAGACATGGTCAAATTTTGACTCGGTTTCTGCAGCAGATGTTGATGTATTTTCCTTTCCAAACGCAGAAGAGTTTGATATGTTTTCCTTTCCAAACCAACCGCTTCCTCCTAATTTCAGGTGAGATACCTTTGAGGGCTTCCATTTGTTTTTAGTATGCTTGATAATGAAATTAAACTCTCTTTTGGTTTGTTTTTTATGTAAATCAGTGGAAGTTTTGAACATACCGCTTTGGACCAAGTTGATCTGCCCCTACAAGAGACTGCTTTTGATACTGTTCCTCTTGATGCTATTCCTTTGAATGAGGATATGCTTGTGCATGATCCTTTCTACTCTCTAATGGATTTTGAACAAAGCCATAATATGTTTCCAGGTTATTATACATTTAAACATGGATTTTGAATGGTATTACCTTTACTGATATTATTTTCTTTTTCTAGGAGAAATAATGAGTGGTCTTGGCAACGAAGTCGGAGTAAGTACTCATGAAATGCATAATATCGAAGTTCAAGATATTATTGCAGATAAAATTCCTGGGGAGAATAAGATGATTAAGAGGCAGAGAGAGAAGAAGGGCAATAACTCCCAGACACTATCAAGAGAAATAATTTCGCAAGATCTTTTACCTACCAATCAAGAGCGCAACCAAAGAACCGAATATTGGCATAACTCGTCTCAAGAAAAGATGTAGGGAGTTAGGAATTCGTCGATGGCTTCACAGGAAATTAGTGAGCTTGGAGACCATAATCAAGAATGTTCAAGTTCTCTCTCATACATACTTATAATTTGCAAGTATGAAACTATGAAAGATTTATAAGTAAATAACCGATGATATCACTTCGATTTACAGGAGATGCAAAATAAAGAAGAAGGAGGACATATGACTGAGAAGAAGTTGAAAGAAGCCATTGCGATACTGGAATGTGAAAAACAGTTGGTGGAAGAAAGTCCTAATACGCAGTTAGAGGACCAAACACATAAATTGAGACAAGCATGCTTCAAGGCCAAATATAATAAGAAATTTAATTATAATAAACTTAAGGAGATCATAAAATCCCAAGACTCATTTCGTAGTAATTTTACGGCTAATTCTGCTGCTAGTCTCGATGCTGGCTCAAAGGGGAAAGAAAAGGAAGAGGATGTCGAAAAAGAGGAGCCGAAGTCCATAATTACTAATTGTTTGTCTTCCTCTAATGTAAATATTGAAAAAGAACAATTACAAACCTTCATCTTACATTTGTCAGCTCAATTACAAAAGAACAACTATAAGCATGTATCCTCAAGTTCATATGAACACTAGTGATATGAATAAAAGATGTGATGCTTATTATTAATAGAAATATCTTTTTCCCTTATTATCTTTTCTGTTCCACTTCAGGTGGCCAGTATTTCTCTGTGATAAGGGAAATATTGAGTGTGTCCATGACCATAACCACGGCCATCGCCACAACTACGACTATAACGATGGCTTGCACTGGAGCCAACAGACATTCACTTCGGGAGTCGTTGTTGAGTCAGTTCATCTGGCTTCATGATTTCTCAATAATAACTCATGTTAAAGCTGTCAATTTTGTATACCATTTTTTTCGATATTGTTACTGTAGGACATGAAAAGTGGAGAATGCCTTCTCTAATATAACTTCATCAGTAATTTTTTCTCCGTAAAATTTTTAACTAAGATGTAGTTTTATATATCACGGAGTTCACGGTTTTACAATCTTGCAACTTCAGGTGCAACCATTCATATCGTGTGGTGGGTAGTACGACCATCCTTAGGTGGTCAAATCTTTCTTTTTATCTACATGACATATGGATCTCCTTTTTTTAGCATTTAGATGCATTTCTGTATGACATATAATTTTTTTTTTCCCAGAAATATCAAAGGCTACAAATTCGAATTTAGCGAGATCAATAAATGCGTACCTATCTTCTGATTTTAATAACGGCAGAGACTCGTGCTGATAACGTGTTATAAAATTAGGGTAGTGTTAGAATAAAATCTACACACTACATACTAAGAAAATTCTAACTATTCTTTGCACAAGAATTTCTCTTCAAACTTCTCTCTTTCTTTCTCTCACAATTCTTTCTCTAATCTTTCTTTCACTAATCTTTCTTTTACAAAATAATGGTGTATTACAAGCTTAGAGAATAGCTCTATTTATAGAGCTCTAATTAGTGGATTACATAATGGCATACATCATCTTCCACTAATCTCAATTAGTGGTGTCTCCACTAAATGGTGGACATCCATAAAAATCTTTTCTAATTATTCACATAAATCCATAATTAGTGGAGTCTCCACTAATTAATGAAGATTCCAATAATTCATAACATTAATAAAGAAAACAACAAAATGAAAACAAAAAAGCCACCAAAAGCTTCAATAGAAGATGATCATTATGAAGATTGATAAAAAGCAAGCCTGAAAAGACAAATAACTCAAGAAATATCATGGAACCACAGAGACAAACATTTGAGGCTAAGGACAGAGCAACGACCGCAAATGACTCGTCTAGCGATCTTTGATGATCAGACATAGCTTCATCAACTGAAGGGATTTCTCCATTAATCCTAGGAACATGCTGCATTAGCAGTGATGACCAAAGAAAAGTAAGTAGCGACTCAAAGTAGCAGGAAGCTCAAATTCTTTTGACAGAACTAGATATATAACTGCTTGTAGGCTCAAAATTAAATAAATAATGGCAAACATGTTGAGCTATCTAATTTCTCAACCTAAAAATTGTATCTCAAAAGTAGGTATTCACATACTTATTTAGAAGTACTTATACTCTCAAACTAACAGTCGATATTCACACCACAAAAAAATGCATAAATTCATGTAGAAACATTTATCAATAAATATGACAATCCTTGCCCCCAACACCCCCCCCTTCCCAAAAAAAAGGAACTATTATTTTCTACAGCACATTCTAAGATAGTATTTACAGCAGAACACTACACAAATTTCAGACCATAATGGAACAAACAATTGTAGATCTCAAGTTACCAGCTTAGCGAGAGGAATAAACTTACAGGAACAGGAACCATATGATTCAACCTTCTCCCAACTTCACCATCAAGAATAGACTCATCTTCTATCTCTGGAAAATATGATTGGTCATACCCATCGAATGCACCCTCTATCTCTTTCACAATGAGCTCCTTCGAAATTTCATCACTATTCTCTGAACTGGAATCCTTTGAAAGCTCTGCACAATTTCGAGAAACTGTACCCAGGTTTTCAGTACCTGGTTTTCCACCGTTTGCTTCTTTTGCAACACTGCCTGAAGATTCTTCTTTGCAAACTTCCTTGCTTTCTTCATCAACTTCCCCATCTAAATTCAACCTCAGAAAATACATCATTCATTACTGAAGTTTGGAATAGAGCAGTACAATTTTTCTAATGCACGAAGAAAATCTGCAACCAAGAAGAAGCAAGATGATATGCAATAGAAACTGATCTTGACCAGCTAGCAATTTGAAAGCAGTTTGCCAATAAATATGTCAAAATCACAAATAATGCATGGGTGTAAACATATATCTCTTTGTATCAACAAAACTCAGAGGATATATTGCAAGAAAGCAAAAAGGTAGACATTGTAGTTTTGTAAGAATTATAATTTCAGACACTTCAATATTAGTTTACATAGAATCATATGATCAAAAGTATCAAAATACTACTGCAAATGATGTTCTACTTACGCTAATTCAAAACATTACCTTAAGACAACAAAGCTATCATCTATCATTTTTCTAGTGTAGTACAGAATGCATCATTCAAAGGTACGAAATGTTCAATATCAATGTGTTTAAATATTTCAATTCATTTTGGTGGATAACTGCTTGAAAAAAATACGTACGCATATTCATCGGACCCTGCAACTGCGAAATAGTGTGGGTTTCTTGGGTCTATAACAATGGCATTCAACCTTATGCTGTGCAAAGACTACCTATTTTCTGTGAATGCAGAGCAATAGAAAAGCTTTGTTGCAGAATCACTTCGAAGATCATACTGCAAAAGAAGTAAGGACTTGATATTGCAGAAGAAATGATGAGAAAGTATTTTTAGTGAAAATGGTGCTTAGGTTACCAACCCGCTGAACTAAACCATCCTCAGCACAGCTATATAGTATATAAGGGCTCCCCAGTTCCACAACAAGCTTATTCACACGGCCATGGTGCTTACCTAGCCTTTTTGTTTCCACCTGACCATTTTCCAAAACCTCACCAAGCCTGACCTGTAATTAGGAGATTGATTCTTATCATGAAAGCTGAAAAGTTCCAAAATTAAGAATGCTGAATTTTAAGGAAGAAACAAATGAATTGACATCAAATTCAAAGATTCTCTACAGAACTAAAAAGCTTCATCTCAACTGCCATAATCAAGGTAGGTAAAGATACTTTTTGCTATAAAATTAGTTTTGCTAGGAAAGAAGAATGACCATAAGACAATAACAACAGCGCGAGACTAAGATAATTCTAGTGCTACACGCATGTTTTATGATTCATTTCCTTAATTCTTTTCTCTGATATTCAAAGAAATTATAAAAGGACTAATTTGAATGATCCAAAGCCAACGATTACTACCTCAAAAAGAAGCTCATCAAGTAAGTAGCAGTGAATCAGAGCTGGATCAACATATGGCCTGCTACTTGCACTACCGAAAGGCACCATTGGCCTAACATTAACCCCATAAAGATCTGGAATAAAAGAACACCCACATTCAATAAGGTAAAGACACCCAAAAGACTACTATCTAGAACCTTACTTCGCTGTAGAATAAAGCTCCATAAAAAATGGGATAAAAGCTATATGCTTCCAAATTCCTAGGAGTTAGTATAGCTAGTAGGGTAAAGAAAAAAGATGGTAAGGGATGGAGGAAAAACCAAGCCATGGCCTCTGTGTTACAAAAAATTTTGCAGCTCTCAGTTGTGAAGCCAATTCAATCTCTGTTGTAAGCTTCAAGGTGTATTCTGAAAAAGTAGATATTAATTAACAGTAAGACAAACAAACTCATAGTGCATAAAAAAAATGGAATGTCCATTGAAATAAATTTTCCAATAATTCCATTCAGTTCATCAAACACCAAAAGCCGGAAAACTACGACGATGTCAAGAGTCTCAATGTCAAGCTTAATTTCATCTCCGTCCGGCAATAACTGAGGATGCCTCTTCCTTACGATCTACATCATCTGCTCCAACTTCTCTTGTGGTGTGTTCTCTATATCTAAACCCAACTTTAATTTCTCCTCAGAAGTCATTTGCCTCTTGTTTAGATCCTTAGCCTTTGGCTTTGGCAACATCCCTGACCTCAATTGCACCATGCCCTCATCATTTAGTTTGAAATCTCCATATTCTTCCCTGACTCCTTCTTCTCCTCAACCTCCATAACTAATCTTCCCAGAAACTTTATGCATGAAAAGTATATGCCGGTAGAAATCTTGGAGAGAAGGAACTGAATAAACTAAGAATTGAGCAAGCTTTCCCCCAATATTCACTGCCTTTTAGCCTGATCTTCCCCCAATTGAAAATCTCCACTACTGCTAAGTCCTCAAGTGCCAACACCCAAATCCATCTCCAAAGCCAAAACTTCCAAAGCCAGAGCATAACCCTCCACCATTTCAAAAATCCCCTCAAGTGCCAACTACACCAAAACCATAATTCTGATTAACTAATTTTGATTGTTTGACAAAATTCAATACCATTAAATTACTCATAAAAGCTAATAGGAATTCTGATGAGTGATGGAATTACACTATAATCAACAACATGCCATCAATATTCGTGTCTCGTAGGTAAAATGGAAGAACTAATCCATATAAGTCAAATTCACTACGTTTAATTCCAAAATGATTCGGATCAGAATCACTAATTCAAAATATTCCATATTTGTTACTCTTTGTTAGACATTCTAAGCAAAGCTAAACTCCAGGTGACAGTTAAGTTTAGGCAAAAGCACACATTTAAAGAAATTCTTTGATTTCTTTTGTAAGTCTGAAACATTAAGATGGTGAATAAGATGATGAGGTAACATCATCAAAGGTAATGGCACGTGAAAGCAAAAACCAAGGCTAATTAGCCAAACATTTAATCGGTTATTTCTTTTAGTGATTAGCTAAACATTTTACAAAGCACCATACATATGAAAGCACAAATGAAGGCACCAAACATTAGCCATTAAGATTAATTGTCATATTGCTTATTTGCTTGTCACTGGTGGAGTAATGTATAACGTGACATAACTTAATACTTACTACTGAAAAAGCACCCAAAAAAATGAAAAAATGAAGGGAAAAAACTTCAATTTTGTAAAAGGAAATATTCATGTTAAGGACTAAATTTTGTCAGTTGCAGTACCAACTAATAATATTCTGTACTCAATCAAACAAAGACTGTGGTAGAGATGTGGATAAACAAAGCTGCAAATTATAGCTACATTATAGTGAAAAGAAAAGAGAAAAGTCTAACAATCAGTCCTAGAAATGGTTAGATGTCATATCTAATGCTAAACTGCTTTCAGTTCATAGATTCCAAGCATTTACCACTTGATAACTTTCCAACCGAATAAACATGGTCAATTGCTCTGGCTCATAGGACACCAATAGACTCAAGCAGCAAAAGGGAGCTTTTAGTTCACAGAATCAAAGCATTTTTCACTGAATAATTTTCCAACTAAATAAACCTAGTCCGTCCATCCATTTGAGCCACAGGACAATGTTGAGGGCAAAAACTTTTAGCTTCAAGAATTGCAATTAAGTAATGAAAAATGGACAATTCAACAAAACCCAGTTAACAAGACTGCAACTTTAGATCAGCACATTTGATTATGCTCCATTTGCCGGACAAAAATCCAAATACATATAACTGAATATGCTCCATTCCCCGCAAAGGCATAATCTTACCTCTGCTGCCCCCACCACCACGTCTCCCTTCACCACCTCCTCCCCTATCTTCCATTTCACATGTCGCCATTTTTTTCCAGTCAACCTGTTTCTTTCCTCTGCTCTACTGGCACTCGGTTTACTTTTGTACTCCTCCAATGCCCATTCAATCCCATTAGAAAGCGCTCCAAATCGAATCTCACATTTACGTCATCCTATTTCAACTTAACGAAATTTAAAAGGAAAAAAAAAAATAGACCTTTCCCTTTCCGTAAACCAAGAAGAGAGGGGGAAAAAAAAATCATTACAACGGTAAACAGACCTGAGAGGATGTTTGGCATGAATAGGATTGATCTACTCTCCTCTTCTAACATTCAAGAGATGAATTTTTTGCACAGAGCTCTGAGGTTGTTATTAAAGACCCATCTTTTGCACAGAGTAGGAAACAGCGCTGCAACTAGAAAATAGATTGCTGATGACGATTAAAGACTCACGCCATGGAGGACTGGTAATGCGGAAGGAAACGCCGAGAAGCTGATCCTTAGGTGGATGTGGCGCCGGTTCATCTGCCTTCGGTGCTACCATCATTCTGTCTCTCTCTTCTACTTCCTCTCTTTCATTTCAACGAAGTATACCTACTCAATTCTCTGAAGCACTGAAAAAGTCCAAATCTGCACAAAACCCAGATCAGAAAACTCTCTTTCTAACTAAAGAAATTTTAATGAAGTATACCTACTCAATTCTCTGAAGCACTGAAAAAGTCCAAATCTGCACAAAACCCAGATAAGAAAACTCTCTTTCTAACTAAAGAAATTTTAATGAAGTAAACCCAGATCAGAAAAAGCCCGAATCTGCACAAAACCCAGATCAGAAAACCTTGAGCAAATCATGAAAAGGTAGCAGAAATGAAAGGAAGTAGAACTATTAGAGTACCCGGAAGGCAAGCTTGAAATCCGGGAATGGTTGGGGTCTTTAGTATGATGTGTCTTAGTCATTCGAACAGAAACCCACAAAAAATGCCATGGTTATAATCTAACTAAGATCACGAAAATGAATTACTTTTGTGAGAGGAAATCAGAGGGGTAGGAAATTCTTCAGGCTAAGAAAAGAAAATGAGTGTACAGAGATGAAAAGACAGTCAAGCATTAAAACTTTTTCCATAAAACACCGAAAGCCATTCCCTCCTTTCAACTTCCAAGAAATGCAAAGCTAGTAAAAATTGTTTATATTTAGAGAATGATCAAATTGCCACGTGTCATAATTATACAAAACCAAATGTCGTAACAGGAGGATTCATCTTCAGCTTATATATATATATATATATATGCTGAAAATAATCTAGTTTGGTGTTCCAACGACTAGTTGTTGGTAACCAAATTTTATGCCTTGTATATCTTCAGGTTCCAAAGGGCAAGGAAGAACTTACAGCTGTGCAGGTGAGGCTAAGAAACAAGTTTCCTGTGGATGCATACAATAACGCACGAAGGGAGCTGGATCCCAACTACATCCTTTCCAATAATATGCTGGAGAAATTATTTCCTTCATCTGATACACTTCGTTGATTATTTTTTGGTGGTAAGTTGTTATTTTTGTCTTCTGATATACATATGACTCGGGAACATCATTGTGTTGCCCCTGGCTTTTGTTTTGCTTTATGTCCTGCATGCATCATCGCTAAGTTGTACATTATAATGCAAGTTGTTTTATTTATCTGTATATCATTTTGCCCCTCTCAATGCGGGCCTTATTCAAACAGTGTTTCGATCAGAATGTATTAAACATATCGCAAGAAATAATATAAACTTTTGATTTGGTTTCTAGATATATCTACTGCTATTTGCTGTACTAATATGAAGCAGATGGACATTGTGGTCATACTGTCTCATTCAAAGTATTATATTGATCGACGGGAGTAATTTGTTGAATTGATCAATTAATGAATATAATTCTTGACTCCAGTAATTGCGATTAGACTAAGAGTGCAATTATATTTTTTTAGTGGAGTGGAACGTAATTAATAAACTATTTTTATTGACAAAATAATTTATTAGAGTTTAGTCTAATTGTATCCGGTCAGGTCCCTTTGGAGGCTCTTAATTATGGGATAATAATAAATTATAATTTATTATAATTTATTAATGAAAATTGTAGAAAATAAAAAATCGTATTTGAGATGGAATAGGATAAGTGGAAATAGTTGTACTTAATTATACTTTTATTATTCTATCAGGATTCGTATTTTGAGATAGAGTCAAATATACTTATTAGTTTATGACTTTATTTTCAATATATGTGAGAAACATCGTTGTTGTTCTCTGAGATTTTTCTCTCCATTTTTGTGTGAGTCCACCCTCAACAAAGAGAGAAAAAGAATACGATTAGCAATTTTCTAGGGGTCTAGAGCATTACCAGAAGACCAAAAACTTCAAGAATCGTATTGGTGAAGACGATATTTACAAAGGTATGATCCGTTTTCACGTATTCTCAAGGTTTAATCTGGTTTACACATAAGCATGTCGATCCTATTAACTAACAATTGATATCAGAGCTTGGTTTAGATATGTGTTTATGTGTTAAGATTAAACCTTTTATACATATATTTAGTTGAGCGGTATAGGAATAATGCATTTATATTCATGGTAAATGATTTGATTAATTCTGTTCAAAATAATTTTATGGTCATAGTTATTGATTCGGTGAATATGTAATATGTATAAGTATTATCGAGTCTTGTAAAAAAAGGGATGGATTATGTCTCCATGTTTCCTTTTTGATTTTTTTTATTTATTTTATTTTTATGTTATATAAAAAAAAAAGAAACAAGAGGAATGTAATCCTACTGAAAGCTAGGCGGATGGCGGACTGAAGCTTGGCATTCGTTGACAATTGCACGAAGAAGATTGAAACTTGCGACAATTCGCTATTCAGTGCCTAGCGGCCTAGTGCCAAGCCCAGGCTTGCTGTCGCTGGGCTGGCCAGCAAGCAACATCCTGGTGCCAGGCACCGGGCTTGGCTGGCCTTGGGCCAGCGGGCTAATAGACAAGCTTGGCTGTCACTGGGCTGGTCTTAGGCCAGCAACATAATCTCCCTTTAATAAAAAAAAAAAAAAAAAAAAATTGAGGGAGAAGGTGACAAATTTGGGATTTGATCCTGGGTCACCTTTGAGGAGCTTCAAGTAATCAACCACTGCACTAACAACAGTCTTGTGATATGAAGTTGCACCATTTAATTGATATTGTAAAAGATTGAAGAATTAGTTATATTGTTAGCTAATTATTATTTTTAATTGTAATTTTGTAATTTTATTTGTGAGTCTAGGTTAGCCATACAATTATTTTTATTTTATAATTTTTACTATTTAATTTGATTAAATTATATATCATTCATGTTAACATGTCATATAGTTTGCATTAACACCGTTCTATGTATTATTTAGTTATACATAAATAAATTAATATTTTTTTATTAAATTATTAAAAAAAATAAGTGTGAAATTGTTAATTTTAATTAACATTTGGCCTCCCCTATTAGTCCATTAGTAAAATTAATGTTTGCTTCGTGCCATTTTAAATGGTTTTCCTATAGGAAGGCTACGTTTTATTAGTTATTAGATTGTGCATCAAAATTTTAATAATTATTTTTTTTAAGTTTAATTCATTCATAATTACCCTATAGGTAATGTGATTGGGTTGGAAACTTTATATTAAAAAATAAAATAAAATAAATTTTGAATATATGGGTTACACTTAAATCAAAGATATTATAAGGACTTCTTATAGAATATCCAAATAATGTCTATGATGGCCGAAATATTAACAACACTAAAACTAATATTGCATTTAGATGCAAGATATATTAATTTTAGTGGGATGATCCAGGTCTAACTATAAGTTATATTGTTACTCATATAGGGGTGCATATTACTTTGGGGTTTTAGGTTGTGGATCTTGATCTAATTATAAGTTATATTGTTATTTCCTATAGAGGTACATGTTACTATAGAGTTTTAGGTTGTCATATTTTGATAGTAGTTTCTATTACTACTTAAAATATTATCATATTGATCATGCATCATGATATGATAAGCGGCTCATATGCTTTATTTTATTTAATTTTAGAAAAATAACTTCTAACACTTTATCCCAAATTTTAACAAAGAACCAACTGGTTGGAGAAAATTTTATTGATTGAAAAAGAAACCTCATAATTGTACTCACTGCTGAGAAGCTCAAATATGTGCTAATTGAACCGTGTCCTGCTAACCCTACTGAACAGTCCACGCGCAAACAAAAGGAGGCTTATGATAAGTGGTTGAGTTTTGATGAGATGACTTGCTGCTACATTTTGGAATCTATCTCAAATGTGTTGCAGTAGAAACATGAGAACATGACAACTGCTGCAAACATCATGAGAAGCCTCCAGCAAATGTTTGAGCACAAAGGACGTCAAGCCCATCAAGTAGCAATGAGGCGCAAAATGAATATGCACAAGAAACCTAGAATGCCCCTGAGAGATCATATGTTAGAATTGATTGCTCAATTTAACGTGACAGAGGTCTTAGGGGTTGAAATTAAGTCTGAGACTCAGGTTGACATGGCTCTAGAAACTTTCCCAGAGATGTTTTCACAGTTCAAAGTTAATTATAACATGAACAAGATGGAGATGTTTCTTACAGAGTTAATGAAGGAGTTTGAGAGCGCTGAGGCAATCCTAAAAGTGGGAAGTGGTAGCGCTCTTGTTCTAACTCGTACTGGATCTTCCTCTTCTAAGCCTAAGGGCAAAGGAGGAATAAGAGGAAGAATAATAATAAAGGGCCTAAGCAGCAGGTTAAGAAAACAAGAGTGGATGAAAAGCCCAAATGTAAATGTTTCCACTTCAAGCAAAAGGGACATTGGAAGTCACAGTGCCTAGATTACTTAGCTAAACGCAAGTAAGGTACTGGTGAGTTATCCTACATTGAAACTTGTTTAGTGGTTGATTTTACAAATATTTAGATAGTAGATTCTGGAGCCACTAACCATGTTTGTAATTCATTGCAGGGGATCCAAGTAACTAGACATTTCAATAAAGGAGAGCATACTGTAAGGGTTGACACATGATCAGTGATATCTGCAATAGTTGTTGGAGATGTTTATCTTTATTTTGATAATAAACATTTAGTTTTGAAAGATGGTTATTATGTTCCTGACATTTATCGAAATTTGATTTCGGTTTCTTTGTTATTCAAACAAAAATATTCTGTTAAATTTTATAAATTATCAGTAGAGATATTTTTGAATAACTCTTCGATATGTCATGGAAATTTAAATAACGATCTGTATATTTTGAAACATACCAATAGTTCATTATATCATACTGAAATTAATAAACGCATTAAGTTATCTCCTACTAATGAGACTCTCCTATGGCATTTTAGATTTGGTCATATTAATCTAAATATGATTCAAAGACTTGTAAAAGAGGTCCTTTAAGTGACTTAAAGGTGGGACCTCTTCAAGTTTGCGAATCTTGTTTGGAAGGTAAAATGACCAAAAGATCATTTCCTTCCAAAGGAAATAGAGTAAAGGAAGTCTTAGAATTAGTACACTTTGATGTATATGGACCAATTAGTGTCCAAGCTAGAGGTGAGTATGAGTATTTCATTACTTTTACGGATGATTACTCAAGATATTGCTATGTTTACCTAATGATTCATAAGTCTGATGCCTTAGAAAAATTCAAAGAATTTAAGGCTGAGACTGAGAAGCAGTTAAGAAAGAACATTAAGACACTTCTATCAGATCGAGGTGGATAATATCTATCCCATGACTTTAGATCTTACTTATCAGAAAATGGGATTTTATCCCAACTAAGTGCACCTGGCACTCCTCAACAAAATGGAGTGGCAGAAAGGAGAAACAGGACCTTGTTAGACATGGTCAAAATAATGTTAGGCTTCTCTACACTCAGTACATCCTTTTGGGGATATGCTATACAAACTGCGACATATATATTGAATATGGTTCCATCAAAGTCTATCCCTAAAACTCCATTGGAATTGTGGAATGGACAGAAACCTAATTTGACATACATCCGGATTTAGGGTTGGCCTGCATATGTGCTAAAAGGAAAGATGGATAAGATGGAATCACGATCAAATTTATGTTTGTTTGTTGGATATCCAAAAGGAACAAGGGGATATTACTTCTATAGTCATCAAGATAAGAAAATATTTGTAAGCACAAATGCAATTTTCTTAGAGGACAAGTACATAGAAGAATGAGGATCTAAGAGTAGGGTTATTTTGGAAGAAACCAAGGGAGATAATCCTAAGCAAATGGTTACTGAAACTTATATTCAAGATTCACGTAGAGGATTCGTATCTATGCCACTTAACATGCCAGATTCCAGTGGGAGAGAAATAGATGTTACTCCTTCTATACCCATTGGCTTTTTGGCACATAGAGTGGAAGAACCTCCTGCCTCTATTCAAAATCCAGTCGTTGAGGAATCAGCAGATCTAATTCCAGTCAATGAAGAGGAGGAAAGTCCAATCATCCAGGAACCTTCACAGCTTAGACGTAGTGGGAGAGTTATTCGACGTCCCTCTAGATACTTACTCTATGAAGAAGCTTTTCAAGCAGTCTCTTTTGAGGAAGAAGAGGATCCTACTACGTATAAAGAAGCTGTAGAGGATATAGACGCAGACCATTGGAAGAGTGCAATGGATTCAGAAATGAAATCCATATACACTAACTCCGTCTGGGATCTTGTGGACCTGCTTAATGGGGTAAAATCTATTAGGTGCAAATGGGTCTACAAAAGAAAGAGAAGAATAGATGGGAAAGTGAAAACTTTCAAAGTTAGATTGGTTGCTAAGGGTTATACCTAACGAGAATGTATTGACTATGAGGAAACCTTCTCGCCTGTGACCATGCTAAAGTCTATAAGAATTCTCTTATCTATTGCAGCTCACTTCGACTAAGAAGTATGGCAAATGGACGTCAAGATAGCTTTCCTGAATGGAAATCTTGACGAATGTATGTACATGGTACAGTCAGATGGTTTTATCCAAGAAGGTCAAGAACAAAAAGTTTGTAAGCTGAATAGGTCCATATATGGGCTTAAGCAATCGTCTAGATTTTAGAATATCAGGTTTGATCAGGCCATTAAATCTTATGGTTTTGATCAGCATTCTGATGAACCTTGTGTCTATAAGAGAATTATAGATGGTAGGGTGATTTTTCTCATATTATATGTTGATGACATCCTTCTCATTGGAAATGATGTAAGAACATTAACATTGGTGAAAAGTTGGTTGGGTAAACAGTTTGATATGAAGGATTTGGGAGAAGCAAGCTATGTTCTGGGCATTCAGATCCTTCGGGATAGAAAGAACAGACAGATAGCTTTATTTCAAACTTCATATATTGACGAGATTTTTTATGCAAAATTCCAAGAAATGTCAATTGCCTTTCAGACATGGAATTCAGTTATCTCAGAAGTGTAGTCCTAAAACTCCTAACGAAGTTGAGTACATGAAACGAGTTCCTTATGCATCAGTTATAGGAGGTCTCATGTATGCTATGCTTTGTGCTCGTCCAGACATTTGTCGTGCTGTTGGGATGGTCAGTAGATATCAGTCAAATCCAGGACCAAAACACTGGACAGCAGTCAAGAATATATATTCAAGTTTCTTCGTAGAACTCGAGGATATATGCTAGTTTATTCAGTCCTAGAATTGGTACCTATATGTTACATTGATTTTGATTTTTAAGCTGATAGAGATCTTCGCAAGTCCACCTCAGGCTCTGTTTTCACCTTAGGCGGTGGTGCAGTTGTATGGAGAAGTATCAAACAATCTTGTATTGCTGACTCTACAATGGAAGCTGAATATGTGGCAGCTTGTGAAGCAGCTAAAGAGGCAGTATGATTGAAGAAGTTCTTAATAGAACTTAAAGTGGTTCCTTTTGCATCTCAAACCATTAATTTGTACTGTGATAACAGTGGTGCAGTAGCAAATGCAAAAGAACCACGCAACCATTAGCGTGGTAAACACATTGAACGTAAATATCACATACTTAGGGAGATTGTTCAACGTGGAGATGTAGAAGTGTGCAAGATTTCTTCTGCTGAAAATCTTATTGATCCTTTTACTAAAAGTTTAGCTATAACTATTTTTGGAAGTCATATAGAAAGTATGGGTATTTCTGATACGTTCAATTTACTCTAGGACAAGTGGAAGGATTTTTGTTAGATATGCCAATCAAGTAAATACAATGTTTATATTTTTTAAATTAAATAAAATATGTCTTTATATATTTATATGTATGAATTTTGTATGAGCCTATTTGTCCACGAATTACTTAGATATTATAAATCAAGTGTTTATTTGTTAAATACAGAAAGACTTGATTTATAATTTAATTCGAAATAAATTATCCGCGATCTAAAATAAATTTGGGCAATTTATTTTGAAAAATCGTCTTAATTTTATTGAAGTCTGTCTTTGACTTTGGTAATAAAATTAAGGATATATTTTGATATATTGTATGGACTATCAATATTTATTTGTGGAATAGACCATACAAATAAAATATTAAAAGATTGTCGTACATAATACCTTAATCCTCAGCAAACAATTATTTATATTTACTAACTTAATAATCAATATCTCGGCATCTTGGGAATTAAAGTGAAATAAATATGAAATAATTGTTATGCAATATGGAATCCGTTACCTTTAATAGGCAAGATCATTTCCTTATGAGTTCTTTTAAGGGACAGTTAAATCTGAACTCAATAATTCAATAGTGTCTATTGAATTCAATTTGTAAGTGTGACGTGGTCACATGGTACTGTCAAATTGAAGATGAGAATTGAGATTTGAATGAGGGGTATTGTGGTCATACTGCCTCATTCAAAGTATTATATTGATCGATGGGGTAATTTGTTGGATCGATTAATTAATGGATATAATTATTGACTCCAGTAATTGCGATTAGACTAAGAGTGTAATTACGTTCTTTTAGTAGAGTGGAACGTAATTAATAAATTATTTTTATTGACAAAATAATTTATTAGAGCTTAGTCTAATTGTATCCGGTCAGATCTCTTCAATGGCCTCTAATTATGGGATAATAATAAATTATAATTTGTTTATAATTTATTAATGAAAATTACAGAAAATAAAAAATCGTATTTGAGATGGAATAGGATAAGTGGAAATAGTTGTACTCAACTATACTTTTCTTATTTTATCAAGATTCGTATTTTGAGATAGAGTCAAATATACTTATTAGTTTATGACTCTATTTTCAATATACGTGAGAAACATCGTTGTTGTTCTCTGAGGTTTTTCTCTTCGTTTTTTGTGTGAGTCCACCCTCAACAAAGAGAGAAAAAGAATACGATTAGTAATTTTCTGGTCCAAGGAGATTACATTGAAGAAGATTTGGAGGTCCGGAGTATTGCCAGAAGGCCAAAGACTTCAAGAATCATATTGGTGAAAACGATATCTACAAAGGTATGATCTGTTTTTACGTATTCTCAAGGTTTAATCTGATTGACACATTAAACATGTTGATCCTATTAACTAATAACTTGGACATTAGCCAATTATAGAAAGCATAATAACTATTCCTAAGGATCCTCTATTATTCCTTTTTTTTGCCTTTTCTTTTGGCACCCTTCTTTCCTTGTTCATTGTCAAGAAGGCTCCTTAAGAAATGACCATTGTTTTGGCGCTCTGAATTTGTTTTCTGAACTGCTTCTCAATTCTCATTGTATACAAACCCTACAGCCTACAGGAACTACTGCTTTTTTGCTGCATCAAGTGTGCTCTTGTTCAGTTTCAGTCAGTTTCCTCCTATTTTTAGTCGCCTACCTTGAGATTGGGGGAATAACATTATAATTGAACAATTATGGTTGCTGGTGGAGTTTTGGATTCATGGTTTAGAACCGACCAGGGTAAAACCATTTCTTAGTCTAGTGTTTAAATTTGCTATTATACTAGGTTTTGCTTCATTTAGCTTTCAGAATTGAGCACGTACCTAGCCTTGTTTTGCTGGTGCATTTCATAACGGCACCAGTGTCTTTGCTGTGGCTAATAGAATATATACTATCTAGATACTTCTCGAGTTTCAGCTGTTTCACAAACAGCTATTTGTTATGTTCTAAGTCCATTTTCTAAACAGTAGCAAAAGTAGGAAGCCAGTAAGGAAGGAAAACTAGTTGATGAACAAAAAACACTTTATAAAATCTTTATTGACTGCATGATAATTCACACATACATCATACCTTAAAGAAACAAATTGTTAAGAGTATATATAGGATTACATGGCCAAGGAAATAGAATAAGTCATCTAAACTGCAATAGATTTTGGTCTAATCCAAGTTTTTAGTCGCAGCACATTTCACAGATCCAGTAACAACACAGCGTAAAGAGGCTGCACCCACAATAACCGCATGACTAATTAGATTCCAGTCCCAATATCTAATCAAAAGCACATCTCACAGAGCCAGCAGCAACATAAGGCAAATAGGCTGCAAAACAGTGTTGAACATATCACAGTTAGTCAAATCAATTGTGCTCTTACAGACTTTTGCTCGGTCTGGATCTATATATGATAGAAATGACTAGGAAATGACAGGATATCATTTTCTACAAAGCAGTTCATGGAGTTTTCTTTTAGCAAAGCTGGTTGTTGAATAGTATCAAGAATTGTACTAGTAGGACTTACCATCCTTCAATGAAACCTCTCTCTCCTTTAGGCTTGGATCGTGAAAACCACTTCTTCTTCTTCACAGTAGGAGGATTTTCGGTAGGATACCCTTCAAGAAAAAGAAAACCGTAAAGAGTCAGCTTCCCAGACCAAGTTGCAAAAGATGATAAAATCCCAAACTGACATATGAAAACAGTTTCTGCCCCCTCTTCCTTCATGGAAAGGATGGCAGGAAGCCCGTGTGGCGGGGGCTTATGTTGCATGGGAGGTACAGACCTGGAGGAGGTTGTTGCTCTGGTTTGTCCATGTCGAAAGAGGATCGCAGCACAAGCTTAGAGGAATCAAAGGATTCTTGAAGTCACTGTAATGAGTATCCGAGTTGTGTAATATGAACCTTTAAACCCTGCTATTATTTATATGCATCATTTCATATGGATAAGGGTATCGTAAGCCAGGTGGGCTGAATACCCCCTACACCCACTAAATTATGCCGGCTCTAGATTTGTCCGGATTACAATAATAATTGTAAGGGATTACAAGAGTTGGGAAAAAAAAAAAAATGGTCTTCCAAGTTTTGAATATGATGAAATCATTCCCGCCCCTCTTTAACTTAAAGCTGCCAAAGTTAAATTTTAGTGTAAATATTCCTTTCACCCCACTTTGCTAATGGCTTTTCCCTATTGATATTCTTTTCTTGGTTGTATGGAGAAGATCAAATGCCAAAAGTAGCTCAAGATGACACAAAAGCTTGTGAGAACACACTGGAAAATTTTCGTATACTGATTTGAGACTTTATTCCCAAAAATACTCTTAAGAAATTAATAAATTTATAATTTAAGAGAATATATTCCCTATCACTCAAATAATCCACGCGTTTTCAACGCGGAATTCATATTTGGAAAGGGAAAAGAAAAGAAAAGAATGGCCGCGGAATTGCTCACCTCACCTAAATAAATAACTAAAATAAAATAAAATAATTTGCTTTCGGGTTAAGATTAGGATGGTGACAGACAGCATCACAGATTGCTTAATGAGTTGACAAAATGTGGAGTAGTTATTTGATCATGACCTAGGTGTAATTGGTACCAGTCATTTTCATATATTGAGGGTTTGCCGCGTGGTTTTTGATGTGTCACCACTAAATCCTTTTTCTTTTTTTAAATTCTTTTCTGACCCCAAAAATTATGTTTGGTTTTCACATTGTTTGGAGCAGTAATTGTTCGTCCACGGAACAAATTTCTCTTGTTTTTCCAAACAAGGTATGGCTGCTTATATGTATAGGCCTACCCTACCCCTAGTGATGTTCGTTCTCTCTCCTCTTGGCAGGTTATGATGATGCCATTTCTTGGGGAGGTTTCATTTTCTTGGTTTGGTTCAAATTATGATAGCCATTGATTTTGAAATAATTGCCTTTCGAGGCAGATTAAAATGTCAAGATAATATTTTAATTTTTCTTTTTTTAAAAAGAAAATATAGTGTTTTAAAAATTTTTGAGTGATAAACGGTCATTTTTTTTTAATTATATCGAAAGTAATTTAGTTGGTAAAGACGTTACGTAATTCATGAGTCCCCTTAACGATTTTCAATACATAGATTGCGTGCGATTTAGGGTGTATAATTTTTTTTTTTTTTTTATCTATTTCATTAAAGAATTTTTCTTGGTTATAAAGATGTTTTTTAGCATTTGGGCTTTTTTTTTGGGGGGGTGGGGGCAGGTGATGTGGTATTCTTTTGTTGGGTGAGACTTACTCGTCAGCCGAAAAGCCTGCCTCAGTTGTTGCTTTCGGCCACTTTGGGTCCCTTGTCTATTTGCATTAAATTTGGGCCCTCTTCTTGGATAGGAGAGTAAGGTGAGGCCCAATGTTTCCCAGAAAATGATGGAAAGGCCGCAAATTCAGCCTAACGAATTCTAATTTTTCTCCATAATCTGTACCTTTGAACAACAGCCCGTTTTTAACTGGGCCAATTGTACACATGTGGAAGTCTGTCTTCAGACCAATTGCAACCACATTTCCTTTTTTTTTTTTTAATATATTAGGGTGCGAAATTGGATCGTGTATACAGAATTTAAAATTTATTAAAATATATTCTTAACTGATTAAATTCTTATCTTATTACATAAATGATATTCTTTCCATAATTTATTTAAAAGTTAAGTTATTTTTTAAAAAAAATATAAGAAAATTAAAAAAAAACACTTTAGATATCATTAATAAATATAATTAACGAGATAGAGGTAGTTGTCCAATCACATAACTAAAGTAAAATCAAGAAACAAATAAGGTAAGATAAACACGAAACTAATTATTTCCTTTGTCAAATGTCATGTTTGTTTCCTACTATTATTTATTTGAAATGACAACATGACAATGAAGACACCAAAAATACATAATATTCAATAATTCACTTTGGAGTCGTACCATTGGCATTGTGAGGGTGCGGAGGGGGGGGGGGGTACGCCCTATATAATAGACTACTTGCCAAATGAAACACTTTAGTTAGCCTATAAGATGCCACCCTTAGAAGCAACAATTTTTGGATTTAAAAGTCTTATTGGTTATGGTTACTGGCATTACGACTATTATTATTATTGCTTAAATCTTTATTGGGACCAAATTTATTCGATTGGTTTCCATTGCCAATTCAAAAGCTTGATTTGATTGAATTGAATGATTAAATTAATTATACTTTATTATTCTCTAGAGAAGACTGTGCAGCTAATTAAAATGTTGATTGGCCTTACCTGAGATCTGTTGGTTGCTGTTTTGGGTCACCATGAGAGTGGCTAAAAATCATTATTGATCATTTAAAAAAAAATGGAGAGAGAATTTTTTTTTTTTCGCTTCTTTCACGTCTATTAATTACTCTTTCCATTTCAAAATATTTGTTTATAAAATCTTTTGCACATAAAATAAGGGTGTTAAAAACAATACAACAATTTAGATAAAATTCATATTCTACCCATATTAAAAACATGATAGTTATTAGTTGGTAAAAATTTTCAAAAAGTAGGAAGAAAGAAATTTTTGGAAAATTGTGCCGTTAATTTAGAATAAATGAGGATAAAATAGGAAAAAATTAATTATTAATTTTAAAAATATGTATATAAATAAATATTTTGAAATAAAATAAAAAGATTTTATAAACAAGTATTTTAAAACGGCTGAAGTTATATCTTTTAATTCGAGAGTAAAATCTTTAGTGTGGCGAAGTTTGAAGCAATTCCAACACAGAAAGAAAGATGGAAGTAGAGTTTATAATTAAGTGGGTAAGTAATCGGCTTAGAAGGCAAAAATCCTAAGTGGCAGTGGTTCCTTTAGAGTTATGGTGATGCTTGCTGACTCGACCTGCAATTGAAGGCCATCTATTCCTTTATTTAGCCTATTAATTAATGGCTGAGGTTTTAACTCATCAAATGGGTACTATTTTAAAGTTAATTATGTCCAATTCCCCCCCCCCCCCCCCCGCGAACCCAGGCCCTCTCTTTTTTTTTTTTTTTGTGTAGAACCTATCTAGAAAGGACATGAGATATTGAATGAATATTGAAGGTGAGAATCGAGCCACCAACTTAGTATGATGTGGAGACAAATGATAATGGTGATAATCAACTTGATTTTCTTTTCTATTTTACTGTCATCTTAGAATTAAGTTGCTACGATTCTTTTTATATTGATTTCATGTCAATAAACTTTTATCATTTTGAATTATGTTATTAAGATTTTTTTTTTTTCATTTTTCAAATTCAAGAAAAAAAAGATAGTATTTTAGCATGGAATTAATACATACATATATATATATATATATATATATATATACATACATATATATATATATATATATATATATATCAACATCATAATCATAATTAAAAAGACTTGGCATTATTTAACTACTTCATTCATAGATAGAACTTGATGGGGGACAAGGAATCACCAAGTTGATTCATAGTCCACTCTTTCACCCTTCAACTTTCAAGGCTTCAATGTTTATTAATTTACTATCTATCTCTGCTTCTCCTACTTGTGTAGCAATTCCTTGTTTGTGTGTTTATTTTGCAAAATTTATAGGTCTAACCTTACAATTACAATTGTTTTAGATCTTTATTTAACAAGACAATATTAATTAATATTTCTTTTAATTCTTTTTAGAACATTTTTACAATAATTTCTTATTGCTTTTTTTGCTTAAACTTTCTTGAAAAAGACTATGTTAAGTTAAACTCAAAGTCCGATAATATCTGTTCACTTTTAAAACCCAAAATAGAGACCCTCCAAAATTTCTGTTTACATGTCAAAACAAAAGGGAAAAGACTTCCCAAGAAGTTCCCTAGATAAATCCATTTTTATAGATCCTTCAGCCATGATAATAGATTAAGGAAAATCACATTCATTAAGCATATTGTGCTGCTTAAGCTAACTTTGATGGTATCCCTTTCCTAATGAGTACTTTTCAGCATCAACAAAAAAGATACTTTTTATGACTTTTAAGATCTTGTTTATATATGTTTTCTCTGTGTGATATGCAATATAATTCATTCAAATTACTACAACTTTTTCCAGTGAAAACGAAGTAAAGAATAATTAATTAGAATAGCTCTGTTGATTGAGTTGATCTGTCTAATCATAAGGGGAAAATCCACTGAACCAACCAACAAACATTTACCCAATTCAACATTGTCCAATCACTTCAGAATTTGTTGCCCACAGATTCTGTATTTCTGACCTATAAGAGATTATAGGTTACAAAAGCAAAAAATAAAGTTAGTTTTACACCGTTTAACTTTAGAGAAAGTTCGAACATTGGATTGAATTATATATGAATACATTGTGTAATATTTTTTCAAGTTTAGATTAGCTCGGTGTATATAATTAATTATGTGTGGATAATTTGTTGATATGTTGATAAAATTTTGGATAAGACTTGTTAAATAAAGATATCCCTTTTCTTTATCTTCTCTTTTTTATGGATTAGATTATATTCTTTTGGTCTTTTTTCACTTACCTTTCGCTCAAAAAGTGTACGGATTGTGACACAAGTAGAGGATAAATGGAGAAACCAGAAGGGAAAGAAACGTCACCAAAATGACCCCATTGCTTTTTCTCTATATATATGTTAATCAATTTCATCAGATAGTATGCTGCTTTCTGCCCCAATCCAAATCCATCTATTACAACCCGTTTTTATTTGTCTATATGAAAAACATGCAAGTTTCTGTGAATGAGTTAAAAGTAATTTTATCAGATAATAGAGTGTAATTTGATTCATATTCTCGTCTCTCTCATATTACATATATATAGAGAGAGAGAGAAAAACATACACTTACTTCTTATACTTATTATCTTTTATTTCAACTTCAATTTTATGTAAAGTACATGATATTCAATCCAAGAAAAAAAGTGTATGTTGTTGTGTTTTGGTTTTTGAAATAAGAAAGGAAATTATTTGCGATGGGAAATGATGGGATACATGCCTTAAAATGTTAACATTATAAGACTTTTTCCAATCGAAGGAAATAATCAAAATCCAATCTTACATTCAAGTTTAAGCCAAAATTAGTACCTTTAATTTCCATATAGTGAAAGGTCACTGCAAAAGTGGTAAGGTGATGTTCTAATGTCAAATCTTCCAATGAAATAAAAAAAGCTTGACCTTAGTGGCTAATTTGGTGATATCAGTTTAAATATCAAATTTTGCCATATTTAAGTGCCCTTTTTTTCATTTGGTAGGATAAGACCTCCATTTAGATAGAATCCCTCTTAGCGGAATGAGGGGAAGAACTAAACTTATGGAATAAGGATGTTGGGGGATTTCTATGGGAATTTCTACAGTACAGTCACATATCGGTGGAATCTCGCATATTGGTTGTATTCCGCGTATCCGCTTTACAAACGGGAGTCGTTTGAACCATACCCCCATTCGGAACAAGCAAAGAACTGAGTTTTGGAGTGCCCGGATCAGACTATTAAGAAAAGTAAGATGTTTGCAATTTCGAAGAAGTAGCATGTGCATTGTCGCTCCTCCCTTAATGATGTAGACATAGCACGTTTATTAGATTCAATTCTCATTCTTATTCTTCGAAAGTTTTAAACCAACTGTTTTCACTCACACTGGTAACGTAAAGAATCAAATTCTTCAGAATAATCATAGATCTTAAGCTCTCTTTGGTTGGAGTCCATATAGACCCGCTACATTAAGGAATTGTATCTTGTGCAATGCAAGTTGTATAGTACAACTCCTTAAACACAAGAATTTCTTGACTTTGGCATATCCTTCTATCATTGTAAACATGATTTTCTATGTGTAGTGATATATAGCTTCATTGATACAAATGCAGTTAGCGGTGAGTTCAACAAGAACAGCTTCCCCAGTCCTCCACCCCCATCGACTGCATTAAGGAATTGTATCCTGTGCAATACAAGTTATATAGTACAACTCCTTAAAGTACTCGATCTATACAAGAATTTTTTGACTTTGGCATATCCTTCTATCATTATAAACATGATTTTCTATGTGTAGTGATATATAGCTTCATTGATACAAATGCAGTTAGCGGTGAGTTCAGCAAGAACAGCTTCTGATCCAGTCCTCCATCCCCATCGACTGCATTAAGAAATTGTATCTTGTACAATACAAGTTGTATGGTACAACTTTTTAAAGTACTCGATCCACAGGCATATCCTTCTATCGTTTTAATCATGATTTTCTTTGTGTAGTGATATGTAGCTTCATTGATACAAATGCAGTTAGCGGAGAGTTCAACAAGAACAGCTTCCCCAGCCAGTCCTCCACCCTCTCCCCAAAAAAAATGCCCTCATCGTTCATAGCATTTCTCCTAGGAAATGCATGGAGAAAAATCCGGGCAAAACATACGAACGGCTGCTAAATTTAAGAATGTTTGGAAATGTTCTCATGCAAATATACCATACCATCTTTCTATAGTGTCCCTTTTCCTGGAAAAACCACGTGGTCTCTCGCATGCGGAAGAATGAAAAGACCAAATTTAGCTGAAACTTCAGGTTCTCTTTAGGTGAACGTGGTCTAGAAACTGGTGTACTATATATGATCCTCTTCTTTATCCAAACGACAAAGAGACTTCAAATATAAGAATCTAGGATTAAGAAGTATTCAATTCACGAAACGAACAATCCAAAATTTGCCGGTTTGTAGATGTTCTTGCAGCTGTTTCCAGAGTTAAAGATTCAAGCCAAGTAAAGCTAACTATATGGACATATATATAAATTAGTAGGTGTTGCATGATTAAACTACAATACAAGTTCACGATAAGGGCATTCATTGATTCACATCACATTCGTGCGCAAAAGTAATAACCTTAATCTCTGGATATATAAAAGCAATTTGCTTATATCTAGAAAACACACATCACAGGAAAAGGCATATATATTGCTTTCAGGAGGCTTCTCATTTCCTGAGATGTATTCATATAAGTGCAGAAAGCACTTTTTTCAATATGACAATGCCATAGAATTTAACTAAGGATGATACGACTCACTGAAGAATACATTGCAATCTCATCAAAATATATAGTATAGAAGCCCAATGCTGCATGCTTGAAATGCGAAGTAAACCTAATAGGTCTCCGTCGTTGGATGTTAATTGGAGGGGGAAGGGCAGATTTTCTTGAAATAACAGCATTATCATTCCATTGAATCTTTTGTTTATATAGGATATATGCAAGTTTCAACCTTTTTCTATATGTGAAATGGCATGTCCATTAATTCTAAAATTACTTACAAACAAAACATGAGGATTTCTCCAGACCTGTTCAAGAAAACAATCTTTTCTCATTTGAAACCTACTGCTTATGATAGGCAAAGAGAATTAGACACCTTCATAAACAACTGCAAGCGATCCATAAAGGAAGATCTCTTTCTTTAGGCTGGAATTGGCATTAGACATCAGAACTTTATTCCTTAATGTAGTTATAAGAAGCAAAGGAAAGCACAAAAATGCAGTGATTTATCGCTCTTAATACGTGATATCTATTCTAATCTAGTCTTCAAAAGATTGAAAGGCATTATGTAATTATATATCTCTCAAAAAGAGAATAAATGTTTATACAGACAATGAATCAGCATTGATTCAACACACAACATAATCAGATCCTATATGTAACTGAACAATTCCTTCAAGCTATCACATCCTAAAATGATTCAGGAATGCTAAAAGATTATCATGACAAG
This sequence comes from Voacanga thouarsii, assembly GCA_026120185.1. Taxonomy (NCBI): domain Eukaryota; kingdom Viridiplantae; phylum Streptophyta; class Magnoliopsida; order Gentianales; family Apocynaceae; genus Voacanga; species Voacanga thouarsii. Next base: position 1,615,987 of record JANUWF010001287.1, on the reverse strand, counting down.
GAATCTAATTATAAAAAAAATCAAGGAAACAAATCCGTGAGTTAAAGCTTAGAATTAAAAGCTTACTACCATGTCATGTCAAGAAATTAATTAGTTGGCGAAACTGTTCTACTGATACTCATTCACATTCCCACGTCTACATAATTAGGAAAGGGATTACACTTGAACAACCTTAATAATGCATAATAAACTGATTCTTGACAGCAAAATGCTGTCAAATTAGGCAGAATAATAATGCATGACAAATCATGAGCCATTGAATGTTGCAACCAACTCGGAAGATTTTGGCATGTAGGAAAATTTAAGAAAATTAAGCACCCCACCCCACGCCACCCCGCCACCCCCCCGGCCCCCACGCCCACGCCCACGCCCAACGTATATAGAAAGCGGCCTAATAGAAAAAAATGCATTTCCCAATACTCTTTTTTACAGCTAGCAAGCAAACGCTCATATATGCAGTAAAAAGGGTGGAAAAGGTGGGTAAAGAACCAAGAACGTCCAGAAATGGCAAGACTCACGGACAATGACCCAGTGATGAACTATACAAAGATTCAAGAACGCTCAAAGTCCTAGAGTTTCATGATTAAGTGTTTCAATGAAGAATGGAAGCGCAAAAAGGCAAGCAGGAGACAAAAAAGAGGATTATGGCGGGAATCCAGAATTAGATATTACTAGTAGTACCCAAAATATGAATCTGTCGTGGGGTCACATTCAACGTTGTTGCCCTCATGCAAGACAAACCAATCAACTTGTCCAAAGCCAAATGATGTCCTTTAAAAAAATTACTCCAAAATTTAATTAGAGACAGTTAAAGCCAATCAAGTTTCTGCGAACGCCCATGAAAGGCAAGAAAAGAAGTAAAAGCAGGGAGACAGCTCATTTCCCTCATTAGCATTATTAAATGTCCGAACAAACAAACTTCTCAATGATCCCACAAACCCCACCACCATAAAAAACCAAAAACTTGCATTTCATTTGTATGGAAATTACTTATAATCTACAAATGCTTGATGATTTTTCTGTCTGCTTTGTGTGCGTTAATAATTGTATGCACCCATTAAAAACAAATATACAAATATATATTTTTTATAAATATAAAATTATGTGAAAGAAAGATGGATGGTCGGATGAGGAGACCAAAAAATAATAGTAGATGATTGAAAGACATATTTAGTCCATGAGACATTAGATATGGATGTACCAAAAAAACAAAGGGGAGTTGACAGGCCGGGGTTGAAAAGATTGATGACCAGCGTCCTCTCCATCACTCAGAGCAAAACTTGGATTCTCCTTGTCCCATCCGGAGAGCAAAATTCCATCCCTAATGGCCACCAAACTGCAGTTCATTGTCATTTATAGGAAAGCCCTAGAAAAATCAAAACCATGCGCCCACCATGGCATGAAGGGGATAAATGTGAAAAGAAGAAATTCAAAAAAAAAAAAAAAAAAGATTGAATCTTTATTTTTTTTATAAGGAAAGAAAAAGAAAGGCAAGAATTGATCCAGGAGAAAGGGAGGCATTTTTCTTAGATAGCAGAAACCTAAGCGGAAACAAGTGATCAAGAACTGACAAAAGATGATATATTTTGACTCAAAATAATAATCCTCCATGGATTTTGATCAACCTTTCCTCCTGTCTGTCAATCATCCCACTTCGTGAACATTTTATCCTACATAGATCGATGATGCAGATAGATCTTTTAATAGTCATGGGAGTGATGGCCGTACATTGATGGGTCGCAGCCACCTTGTGAACCATGTCGACTCAAGGCCTCTCTTTGGCTGTTGTGGCTATTGTCGTCTCCCTCGCTCATCTTGCAGCCCATTTGGCCTGAAGCAGCTGCACCAAGGTTTAGATACACCATTCTTGAATCAAGATTCAGGTTAGCCATGTTGCCACTGCTACCGCTACTGGTGTGTTCTTCACTCATTGGTGGATAAATGGCGGTGGAAGTTGGCACATTTGCGTTCCCTTCTTCACGGGAAATCACCATAGCTGCAGACTGAACAAGCTCCAGGCAAAGCCTAAGCTTGTTGGGTTCGATGTGGGTTAACCCTGGCACAGCCCCTTTGAAGAGAAAATCAGAAGTTAGGGTTCGGAGAATGTCTAGAGGAGTAATTCCGTCGACAGTGCGGACATTTGGGTCCGCATGGTGGTCAAGGAGTACTGCCACCATGTCCGGCGACACCATCTCCGCTGCCACGTGGAGTGGGGTTTTGCCTGCTGGCCCAGCAGGGTAGTTAACGTCAGCTGCACCAAGCTCAAGCAATGCCTTTACTACTTCTCGGCTGCAATTCTCTACGGCATAATGTAGGGCCAAAGCTTCGTCAAGATTAAGCCCTTCCCCCATTACCATAAGCTTGACAAGTTCAACATCTGAGGAGTCAAGTGCCCGTCTCATGCGGCGGATTTTCTGGTCTTCGAGGTCAGCTGCTGCACTGAGATCGTGGTGGTGGTGGTGGTGGTGGTGGTGGTGAGGCATCAGGGATCTTCGAGCTAGGGATGATTTGAGACGGAGCTCTTCAATCTTAGCTACAACATCAATGGGCAAATGCTTGGCGAGGACTTCAGGTGGTAGGCCAGATTTTGCAACCAAGTGCGAACAAGTAGTCCAAAGCTGATGCATGTCTTGCTTTCTGGAAGCTATCAAGACTTTCATGACATCTTCAATTGAAGCCTTCTCCACCATACTTGCCAATTGCTTCTGCAACCCATAAATGTAACAAAACAAGCACTGTCAAAACTAACGTTTGTCATTTCGTCGATTTGACATATAACTCAGTAGTTCTTGCGAATTGCTGATAAGTAGCCATGTGGTTGTGCAGAATCATGAAAATGTATAGGGTGGGCTTACACATTAATAGTTGGTTTTTCTTTTCCCATCAAAAACCAAATGAGGAAAGTAGATTGATTGTTTGGGAAATATTTGGTGTAATCACTGTTGAAGACAAGACTGGAAATCAAGACACTGATTTGGTAAGTTTTGAGCATGGAGAATAAAGATAGAGAAGCCCAATTCAAGAAAACTCTCGGTGTTACATGAAATCAAGTTCAACTTGTCATGTGACAAAAACAACCACATCCAAGATCCACCACCTTATTTTTACCCCCGGGGAGTTTCCAGATAAGGGCAAAAGATAGTACTATAAGAAACGAGAAAGAGAAGCACTGCTTATCAGCTCGGGTTGTAAGCTGAAAACATAGAAATGAGAAAACCGAAAACAAATAGTTTGCTCAGATCATCAGTGCTGCCAAAGAACTGAAGAGGAAATCTAGTCACTGAAAAGATAAAAGTACCAGATTTCTCTGAGATCGAATCCAACAATAATGTTAGCTGGAGAAGTTAATTAAATGAACAACAAAAGAAACTCTGCCCAATTATCAACCCACCCACCTTATCATCTGATTGTATAGTTTTTCCCAAAAACGACTGGAAAATCTGCTCCCCCCAAACCAAAATTCTTAAAGATATATATAACCACTGCAGACGCTGCCTGTGACGAATAGCTCGGTGGTTACTCGCACAGTGGTCGCCCTTAATTCAGCGAGAGGTTTAAGATACAAATTCTTGAATTCACCTCTCCCACAAAAGAAAGAAAAAGTAGTGGTCACACTAATCTAGAGAGCAAGAGCGGATTAAGGAGAGAAAGACAGAGAGACAGAGAGAGTTTGTGTTTGTGTGTGCGCAGTAAGGAAAATAAAGAAACCTGAGTGAGCAATGCGAGCTGTTCGACACCAAAGGATCTAGCGGCAGCAAGAGTATCAAGAGCAAGATCAACGGCTGAGGTGCAATGTGTGTGCCAACAGCCTCTCTCACCACAATTAGGCCTAGGCTCATGCTTCTGCGGCACAATTGAGACTTGTCCACTATACAAGAACTGCAGCATCAACAAGAACACCTCATATCCAACTGAGTTCACTGGTATCACCTGAGAGTTTGACCCTCTCGGAGACGACGCCAACGTGCCGGCCGGTCCCATCCTGGAGCCCGATGGGTCCAGACCGGCCGGCGTATCCGGCCCACAGAAGAATTTTCTAAAGAAAAGACTCCTTGCAGCTAGGATGCACCTGTGGGCATGGACTAAACGACCCTCTACACTGAAGGTGACATCACTGAAGGCCTGACCGTTGATGAGCAGATTGAGATAGTCCAAAGAAAGAGATCTCAAGGAGTCCTCAAGGGACATTCTGAGATAAACAGAAGAAGATACAGAAAAAAGGAAGAGAGAGCTTCTGTAGCTGATAGATATGTAGCAGCTAAAAGAAAGTTGAGAGAGGAAGAGAAGAAGTTGATGATACTTGAAAAGCTTGTTGCTTCACTTAATCATTTCCTTCTTCTTCTTCTCCTACTCTTTGATTGTATCAGTACTGTAAATTCTTGAAAGATGCTGTCGATGATAGAGTGCTGTGGTGCTCTGTGTGGTTAGATATTTTAGGAGAGGAATAGAAATAGAAATACATGTAGTTTGGGATGGGGTGAGGGGAGGGGGGGCCAGGGGAAAGGAGGGCGGAAGCAATATGGGTGGCTGTTCTGGGCGGCTGTAATATTTTAGGGGGAAAAAAAAAACTGGGAAATCATATATATATCTAAAAGAAAAAAAAACAAAAAAGAGAGGAGTTGTTTTTCAGGAGTCGATGGAGATGGGATTAATTTGATACATGAAGGGCTTTGATGTTCATATGCCTGCCTATTTGGACAAGAAGATGCCCTCTCCTGTGAAAATTTAAAAAAGGAAGAATAAAAGGGCACATGAAGTTGCCAGGGGCATATTTCAGTTAGTAGATCTTTTGGTTAATTGTCTTCCAGCATATACTACATTATTATTATGTTCAAATTTTGTTTCAAGGGCATTTTTGGAAGTGCATAAAATTTCAATTTAATCATTTGGAAAAAGAAGTTCCATCTTATTACATATGATGGATGTCACAAATCACAATAGGTAAATGTATTATTATGTAGATGTACCTAATCTTCTCAAATATAAATATTAAAGTATGAGTTTATATTAAATAGATTACGCTAAATTTTAAGATGTAAAAGAGAATTCATTGGAAGGTAATATTAAAATTTTTGAATCTTTTCAAGGTAAAAAAGAAATAATAACAATTTTTTAAAGATTATTTTTAATTCATTTTTAAAATAAAAAAATATGATTTAAAAAATTTTGAGGTATAAGTGCCACTCTAGACTCTAAAATTTTGTATTTATAAGTGATTTAAAATATATGCATGTAATTTTTGAATAATATATATGTATGTATATATATATATATCCGTCAATAAATTTTTTATTATATATATATATATATATATATATATATTATATAATGGATGAAGTTAAATGAAATCAATTCAATCAATTGAGTAATCATCATTTCATTCTCCTTTTCTTCTCTACAAACAAGCATAGATAACATACATGATTGACTCAAAAAATTTTGTTCAAATCATGACTTAAAGTTAGTGAACAAACTAAATTAAGGGTGCATATAAAGTTATGGCAAAGTTCAAAAGGAATCACATATTAACCTTCAAAAAAATTTAAAATTTACATTTGAATGAAAAAAATAATAATAATCCAACCATTTCCAACTAGGAATGGACAAATTCAAGTAGATAAATGAAAATATTTAATCATACCAACTTCATCACAAAATTCTCACTTCCCCCACCCACTCCCCTTTTCTTGTTATGTTTTTCCAATCAAATAATTCAATTGTACAAAGCAATTACTTAATTAATAAAAGTACTTTACCATATAAGAGATCATAAGTTTAATCCATATTATTGTCCCTCAAAATATAAAATAAATAAAGAAATAAATCTCAACTTTTGATAATTACACCAACCTCCACTAAATTTGTTGCAATTACATATATCTCCAATAAAATTGTGAATATTGTCAATGACAACATTCCTACTCAACAATGTATCTTCACTAAAAGAAGTCTCCTAGGATACTAATCAATATAAGTCTACTAATTAATTCCATAAATGTCTCCGAGAAAATTTACGATGGTAGGCTACTATCTTATAAGTAATTCACAAGTTATATTTTTATGGTGATTTAATCTTTTTTATTTCTTTTTTTTTCAAAAAAAAGTTATAGAAAAAAGTTTCGACCCTTTTTTTGAATTAAGAAAACAACGTTATAGCATCATAAGTCGGTGAAATTGCATTATAAGTCGGTGAAATTGCCATTCTCAACCATCATTTCCCTTGGAAAATTTTGGTCCACAAACTATATATAAAAAAAATTGTATAAGTTTATTTGCCAATATTAAAAAAAAAAAAAGAAAAGGAAAAGAAGAAGAAGGAAAAACGAATTCAAGCCACAAACAAAAAGCTTCCCCTGCGTGTGCTTCCCTTATCCTTCCCAACAGTAGGTCTCTTCTTTGCATGGTAGGAGTAGGGAAGAAGGATCGGAAACTCCAAGGAAATAAATTACCGAGAAATTCAAATCCCCTTTTGTCTTATAGCAGCTTATAATCTTAAGGTTGTAATAAATTCACATAATTTGTCTAATACATATGATTAATGTCTAAATATAGAAAAGAAACCATCGGAATGGTAATCACCAGATGACATTAGCTCCCCATTATAGGAGCTAAGGGACAAATTACTAGTAATTCAATTGGAATAGTACTTCCTTCTTAACTTTTTGTACTTCCAATTACATGCTAGGCGGGTACATGCGCCCCCACCCTAAAACCACAGGGTTATAGCCTGACTTCTCCTTTTGTTTCCATTCCATAGAAAATGATGTTCCAGACCTGTTTTAAATCTAAGCTCTGCTCGACCCCTAAAATAATTTTATTTAGATATCAATTTTATTATATAATTTTAAAATTACATAAAAGAAAATTACAAAGTTTAAGCAGTGGAGAAGGGTGGGCCGGGTAGAGGGGCGCAGAAGAGATAGGACTGTAGGGTGCCGTGTCGGCCGGGTCTCGGGGGGTCATATTGGGACTAGTGCCAAAAAAAAAAACTTGGAGTTAAAATTTGTGGGTTCTGTATTCTGGACGTTGGACTGTCATGCACGTGAGACAAGACCTCACACGTGCTAAAAATTATTAGTATTTTTTTTTCCAAAATTTTTCCTAAAAATACTTTTTATAAAAGAAAATATAGGGGAGAGAAACAGGCAAGTCCTGATTAGTAACTCCGGTATTAAAGAGAAAGGTAAGGTAAGGTCTGTTGTTTTTCCCCTCACAAACAAAAGAAATCCCTTTGATTGACAACACATCACTGACTGTCTTATGATATGAAGTCGTCCGATTTGACACTTGACTTGTCATTTCAAGTCCCCCAACCCTAGCCCCCCAGCTCCAAACCTACCTAGTCCCCACAGCCCCCACCCCCCCCCGTCTCCCCCATCTAAGCAAGCAAACAAGACACAGAAACTGCTCTGTTATCTCTACTGATGCCTGATAACACTCCATGCATGTATTCTTGTCTACATATGTAATTTATTCAACGTCTCAATATTTTTGGCCAACTTTGAAACCAATCTGCAATGGTTGTCACGATGATGCTGATAGATATTCAGAGGAGAATATAATTATTGAAATTATTACCACTACTAAATATTCTTTTCAAGTCAAATATACAAGTTGTTATTTTTTAGATTTTAAATATTTAATAATTAATACTATTATTAATTGAACTTATTATTTATTTTGTATTTATTTGCCTCTTGAGGGAAGTTAAGGTCACTCTCTGCTTCGTTGTGTGGCAAAAATTGCAAAACATAAAAGAAGTAAAACCCGGCTTTTTTTTCTTTTTTTTTTTTTGGTTGGGGTGGACAATTGATTCGGACAATTTGGTATCTATCACTTCACTGGGGAAAAAATTAAGAATAATAGTGTTTTTAATGCCCTCAGTTAGATTGTGTAATATTACAAATTATTTTTTTTAATTCTTTAGTTTAATTGATATTTTCTTTTTAGTTTTTAAACTTATATTATTAATTCCTCAAATTGGTACTTTTCCTCCTCTCCAAAAAAAAAAAAAAAGAAAAAAAAACACAGCATCCTTGTGCATGTGTAGGTTCCGTCTTCCTAAAAGTGGAATCTATACTTCAAAAAATAATTTCCAAAAAAATCCATCACCTTTTAACAACTTCAACAGTATCTTATTTATTTATTTGGGTGAACGATACCTCATCAACATTGACTATTAAAGTCTATTATGGCAATTGTTTGCTGTTTTCCTTTTTTCAAAAAAAGGGAAAAGAGAAATATATTTTCCTTCTAATTTTGCAGCATTTAGAGGACAAATTGTAACTAGTTATCAATTATATTATCCATAAATATATTTTCCTTTGTAGTATAACCTTGCAGTAATGATGGTTGTTCCTTGTCAAGTGGCTTTAAAATATTTTAATGTCCCACTTAAAAGGGGAAAAAATTATTAATAGTTGTACGGACACGAAGGTCGGCCCAGAGCCACCTAGTTGCACTTCCCAGAGTAAGGAAGTATGGGGGACATAGAATCACTAATCCTAGAGAGGTGCCGGTAATAATACAAACACTAATCTCATTAAATCAAAACATTTCTCCATCATCACTTATCAAAAAACACAATATTTGGGTTTTGTGAAATAATAGAGGCGTGCTTGTTAAATCAATATTAGTAAAAATATATATATATAATTAAAACGTATCGTGTGTAATTTAATTTATTTTAAAAAAAAAGATTATTCAAATTATATCAGACTTATAGAGTCTAGCACATTTGAGGGGCTTAATATACTTAGTGAAAAGGATTATTACAATAGTTAGTTACTTTGTAGTCAAATGTGATACGTTATTCAAGGAAACAAATCTGGCACCCTCTTTTTTATTTGGTGTGTGATTTGATGTTGGTGAGAGGTGATTAGATTTCAAAGTTATTGGAAAAAGAGTGAGGTTCCATTTATAGGAAGTGGGGATGAAATTTGACACAATAGTCTCTAAACTTGTGGATGGCCAAAGAGTCAAGAATGTTACAATTTGGTTCCCATATGTAGTGGTGAGCAATTAGGTATCTTTGTAGAACAATTAGTAGTAGTAGTAGTCAAGTCACTCACTTGTCAAAGCTCAAGAAGACCCCTAATTCCCATTCATTTGGGAATCATCAAATTGCACATTCCACCAATCAAATCTCTTCAACTCTCTCTGCCTCTTGGAAACCCTTTAGAGTTTTGAAATGGGAAAATTGTAAGGTCGGCCAGCTTTGACTTGATGAAATGATGGCCCAAAAGCTGCAAAATAAAACATTTGAGAGGTTTTGACAAAGGCATTTGTTATGCCCATTTGTACTCTACCTTATTATGTATATATATATGCCATGTCTCTTCATGGTCTTCCTAGATATAATTACTCTACGACTCGCTCCCACATTCCCACTTCAGGCTCCTAATAATCTGTTTTTTTTTTTGGGGCGGGGAGAGGGGGTGGTGGGAGTGCCTCTATTTCTTAATATTATCTTTCTGCAACATTATATACATACATAATGTGTGATTTAAGTATACATTATATCATTTTTCTCTATATTTAACCTAATCAAACAATAAAATTGAAAATTTTTGAGGGGAAAAAATAATGTATACCTTGGCTAAGAGTGAGCATGTCAACATGTGATTATGTTTCTTGGTAGCATCACAAGTTAGCAAAAATTATCATAGGACTATGAATTATTTTGGAACATGAACAGCTCCGAAAAATCATTGAAGCTACCATACGCAGAATTCTAGAGACGATCCAATAATTTGTTTTGATTCATTAAGAACGACATTCTCTTGTTGCACACAAAGTTCGGCCTCTTTTAATTTCCTTTAATTACAAGTAAGTTGGAAATTAATTATTGAGTTTAATAGTGATTGTATTATTTTAATATGAAAGATGAACTAACATGAGCTCATTCAATGTATGTACAGATGGGGGAACAATTATATATGTCAAGGAAAACTTTAAAAAGAATATAATAAAAAATAAAGAAATGTCAAGAATTGAAATCCCCTAATTGAGACAAGTAGGGACTCTCGAATCATTAACCAAGACTTTCCAAATCAATAAAGTTTCCATTTGAGGAAAGAATAAGTAAAATTTTTAATAAGGGAGCACATATATTTTATTCTTGTAACTTAGAAAATTCATATAACTTGCAGTACAATGCAACATTAGAATATAAATTTATTATTATTTTGTGGAACTTCAAAGATGGATAATGCTTTTAGAAGTTGGTGAATACGACTAAAAGTATGACTTAGGAGTTAGGATACATGAGCAAACACTCTTCTTGAATCCCAGAGCTAGCAAAAGGTGATTTCACTCACAAGTAAAGGCTAGGATTAATTTTCCCAAAATAGAAAGTTTTCGTAGGTGGTGTAATGATTTTTTCCTTGTTTAATCACAAATAAGATTTAAACAAATATATTATACCCGCTCACTTCGAGAAAGGGACGTTGAAATAAGGGAGAAATAACCAAAAATTAGCAAGTGGATCCAACATGGCGAATTTTAAAAAATTGAGCCAAAAAAACAGTTATAGTAAGGTGACAAATCAAAGTTTAGCGATGATTATGGTCCTACAAAATACCTTTCTTCGAGAAATTAAAATTACTTTAGAATATAATCTATCGTTTTATAGAATTATGTTCGTTAAAGTTTGCAATAATGATTAACAGTAACAATCACTTAGTAAATAAATATAAAATATTTTCATGTATTACACTTTAGTACATTCACTATGGGGTAATTTCTTACCCAAATCATAAAAAGGAGCACAGACACATGCTAATGTACCTGTTATTCTATTCTCTATTTTCCATTTCCATTAAAATAATATATAGTTACCATTAAACAAAAAAGGTGATTAAAGGGGATGGGTGTTTGTGCAATTTCTTAAAAGTTGGGCTTTGAGATTATGATGGGGTGGAATTGTGATATTAAAAATTAAGGCAAAAGCGGCAGAGAGGCATAGTCATCTTGCTTGCTTTTAGGAGAACATGATCTCGTAAATGTAAAAGCAAAGGACAACCCAGCAAAATCCACTTTCTCAAACTTCCTTTGACTTCCGACTGTTGAACCATTTCAGCAACCCTACCATCACTAGAAGTGCAGCACCAATTGAGTGCAAGTGATGTTTTGTGGCCTCTGATAATTGAGTAGAAAGCAAGATTGTGGGCTCTCTCTCTCTCAGACACCGCATAAAGATACAAGACCTAAAGAAGGAAAGACTTGTGAAAGCATCCACAAATTTTGCAAGATTTTGATTGAAATCAAATTTCCAGGGAAAGATCCGAAGTTGAGAATAATGGGTTTGTTTATAGCCTCATTTGGGTTGAAAATCTTGACGGGATCTGAATCAAGAAGAGATCTTGAAATTACATTAAGTATCTTGCTGAGATTTACAGTTTCACAGGAAAAGAATGACCATTAACAGCTGCGAGTAAAAGAAGAATATTGCCATGGATTTTTAGTTCCATAAATAGCGTAATAGTTCTTACTTTTGGATTCACAGGAAAAAGAATGCTCTTTTCAACGTGACTACGTTGTTGTAGTAGTAGTAGGAGGAGGATGAGGGCAGTCCAAACCAGATGAAGCAGTTTTGTTTTTCTTTTTTGGTGTTAAGGTTGGCAGAACATCTAGTGTGTAATACTATAGACTTTTATAAGATTTCCCCCCTCCTGGTCCTGTGACATGCAACAATCAATACCTAAGAAAATCATGTTTAGAAAAGCTGCCTACATCCCTTGAAAGCCTTTCAAAAACTTGCTTTTTGCAGTAATGCCTTCTGTTAAATTTTATGTATCATCACTCATCACCCTAAGCAGGAACAGTGAATTTTAGTTGTAATCTTTTTAAGCACCAATCAATATCTCTGTGATATGATGCCGCCAGTTCTAAGTTTGAGAAGATGGAACAATGAATTAGGAACGCAATTAGGATTTAGGACAAATCTACTTATAGTCGGGCCTAATGGCGGGGTGAGTTGAAGCCAGCCCCTCTCCAACAAAAGTGAAACTCTTCCTTCTGCACTCTTGTATACAGAAATTTCTATTCCCTCAAAAAAAAAAATGTTTGCAAGAAACTAAGTATTCATGGTACTCGTACCTTTCCCAAAAAAAAAAAAAAAATCCTCATTTAGACACATATATTTGAGACTAGTTTAATTTGTGATCCGCAGGTTATGACAAAGAAATGCGAATGCTTCAAAACCGTAAAAAATGTTCTCTGATTTACCTTGTCAGAAGGACGAGGTGAAATTTTGAGACTCACTTGTTGAGGACGAGGTAGTGATTCGATCAAAAACTTTGTACAAACTGCGAGTTCGTGCATCTGGAAAATCAATAAATATTCCTTCTACCCTATTAGTTGAATCCAACATTCAAATGTTGATGGCAGTTGTTCCAACTTTCCCTTTCAGTTGGATTTACTAATTTAATTTTTGTTGGACAGGTGAATTTTAATTTCTTCACCTTCTTGGCCAGTCATTTCGGACAATGGTAAATATTTATATACCTAAACAGAAGATCCACCAACAATGGTCTGCTTATAATTTATGTTTTGGAATCAGCAAATCTAAGATTGTTGTAATTATTTGGTTGATGTAATTAATGTGATCCACAAGACAAGAGGGTTTAGGTGCATATGGCCAAAAGCCTATAACATATAGAGGTCATGTGTAGTTATATTATTTCAGTGATAGTGTATTTATATATTGGGAATCCAGTCCACTTGATCTAATGTTATCATCGTAAACTTAGGACAAAAGTAGTCCACTCACATAGATCTTACTATATGTTATTTGTTTATTTTTTTATTCAATTAAAAGACTACGATATTTACATTTTTTAAATAATTTATGTCATTTTTTATTCAATTAAAAGATTTCGTTGTTTGCTTCTTTTTTTTTTTAATTTATGTCATTGTAATACAGAAGGTGTTTTAATTTTATTTTTTACTCCAAATTCAAAGTCTATTTTTATTTAATTAGTCAATTCAATTGTTGAATTATCACTTCAGCGATAGTACATACAATTTTAGCCATTTAATTTGACCATCACCATTAAGAAAATACCAACAATATTATTGTTGTTCAACATTCCGTCCCCTTGTTTTCTTTCTTTCACCCTATGTCAACCTTTCCTAGGTTTAATTAGCCTCTTCTAAAACTGAGAAATAGAAGAAGATAATAGTAATTTATTTGGTTAATATATATATATATATATATATATATATATATATATATATATATATTGTCATGCAAAATTATCAAAAATGAATATATTGCCATTGTTAGAACCAGAGGAGCCCAATAACTGGGATAAATTTGAGCAACGCTTAAGTAAGAAACAAAGTCATTGATCTGAAACCCTTAAAGGGATTAGGTTTATAAATCCTTCTTACTTATATATATGTCACTAATTGGCCTTCTCTTTTCTAATATAAGATTCTTCAACCCACATTTCAAATATGCCATTTATTTTTTCTCTTACATTCTAATAATCGAACATGATATTCCATTTTTAGAAGTAAGTACACAATTACATAGAAGAAATGGGAAAGAGAAAAATATATGTGTACAACGAGTATGAAATTCAAAATCTCTTGATTTAGTAACAAATATTTTTTTTACTTGAAGTTAGTTCTCAAATATGATATTTTAAAAAACATAATTTATAGTGTACTCATAGCAGTGAATTTTATTATGTATAATAAAAAGTAGAATATAGGTGGACAATAATTAAATTGAGATAAATTTACAGAAATATAATAAAAATTTATTAAATATATAGGGTTAGATCACACTCAAAATGAGATTAAAGACAAAAGATATATTGTGTTGTGAGTATTAAAAGATTTTTGAAAATTAAAAATTTAGAAACTAATAATTTTTTAAAATTGAATTGAATTTATTTACCTAAATACACCCTAACTAAAAAGATGGAAATGATTTTGGCAGCGAGTGGTAAGCAGTAATTGTTAAGGAAGAAGAAACAGTTGGAAAACGCGGTTTTCCCAAGAAGAAGACAAATACGGGCGCCCTAAGGCCGCGTCGTGGAGTCTTTGTTTGTTGGTCTTCTGCTTTGAGTTTGATTCCCAGAAGTTGACGTGACAATTCGATAAATGCATGTGAGAGCGATGTGATTTTGACTATTGATCTGACCTCTCCTTCTCACCATTTGGCCACCAGCAGCGGCAGCAGAGCAGCAGCAACAGAGCAGCCAGTATCCGTATCATCATCCTCCGCATCAAGCAACCAACCTCCCCCTTCTCCTCCTCTTCCTCCTCCTCGTCCTGCTCCTCCTCCTCATACCCGCGGCTCCTCGCCGTACGATGACGTTTGAACCGGGGCTCCACCACTCCTAACTGCCACTAACAACTCGACAAGTGTCTCCAAAAATGATCTCTCATTCATGTCTGATCATCTCTGATAAAACCCAACAGTTGCGCGAGAGACATTGGTGTACTAGTACTGCCAGTAAGTGAGTGAACGGAGACTGATCATCATCATCATCATCAACTAGATTCATTCAAGGACTGACTGAGGTTTTTCCTTTTTTTTTTTTTTTCTTTTCTCTCTTTTGCCTCTTGGAAGCTTGTAGTTATGGTGGCACTGACTTCCACGTGCGAAATTTATGAGTAAAGAAAGCGAGAAAAGGGCAGAGAGAGAGAGAGAGAGAGAGTAAGAGAGAAGGTGGGGTGGGGGTTTTAGTTTAACAGTAGCAAGCAAACGACTGAACTGACACTACTGCTGCTGCTGCCTAAATTATTGTTTTGTTTTGTTGGCTTTGGTTGGTCTTTCCATTTGCTTCGTGTTTGTTGCTTCTGGTAGACTGATTTGATTTCTTCATTTCGAGTAAAATACTGATCCAACGTCCATTTCTATCAGTCTTTATTTCATTCCTTTTGCCTTCTCTCGGTTTCCTCATTGATCAATCTTTCCCTGCTGCTCGCTGCTGTACAGTGCAGTACAGTCAGTGATCTTTGATGGATGGGTCCTAATTTTCTATTTGAACGTGTGCTAAGTCACTGCTAAATTCGGTACTCTTGGTGCTGCCATATTAGGATTAGCATTTCCGAGCTTCTTTATTATGGTAATCCAGATCACTCCCAGCTGATCATCTTTTTATACTGTATATTCAAACAGTTTTTTTCTGGTGAGAATTTTATTGTTGAAGACCATCAAACATAAGAGGAGTACCCTTGCATTTCAGGGACAAACAAAAACAAATGGCATCCTTTAGGATTCTACCGCTGCAGATTCTAATTGTTAAGACCCTAAATATGAGATCACAAAGTAATATTCCCTCAAAAAATTTTGAAGGGTAATTAATTTTTAGATTAGTAACAATTTAATTAATAAATAAATAGTTTTTAATCAACGATTAGATTTTGAAATATATTCATAACTAACGATTTTTTTAAAATCAAAACAGTCTCTTTTAGGACATGAAGAAATTAATTGGTCCAATTGTTGAACTAAGTCAGAAATTGACCTTGACACATTTTTTAAATGCGTCTTTACTGAAACATGATACATTTTAAAAAAGCATTCTAATTATACATGCATTTCAGTAAAGATATATTTTACAAATACATCAAGCCCAATTCAAGATTTACTTTAGTAGTTGGAGCCAGTTGATTCTTTTATATGCCAAAAGAGACTATTTCGATCAAAAGACCCAAGACTAAGTGTGTTACACTAATAATGTTTGTTATTTACATTAGATAATTTCTTCTTTCACAACATAGAGATTCTAACACGAGTAATAAAAGAACAGAAAATCGGTGTCCATATAGTTGTTTTGTTGATATTTTTCCTTCCTGTTTTTGTATATTTTGGTTCCCATTTTTTCACAGAACATATATATGCACAAACACTTCATCAGTCATCTATGCCATTTCCGTGCTTGACCATTTAAATTTCTTTTGAATAACTTAATTAAATAGTTGATAACCATACCTTATTTCCAAGAGACAAAAAAGGATGGTCAAAGTTTGCATCTCTTACTATTGCCATTTATACCATTCGTTCATGGCCCTTGGTCCCTTTTTATTTTTAGACAAAACATTTCAGGTACCTGAATTCTGTTCAGCCTAATTATGTTCTAAATTAGTGAAAGAGTAGGTTTGGCTGTGTTATGCTATAAAAGATGCATTCTGAAAAACTACTTATATAAATACATGTGAGACTATATTATATATTTTAAAGGAGTATAAATTTTAAATATACGTAATCTATGAAAATTGAGTTTATATATATATTTTTTGTCAAAAAAATACATAAATACCCTCTTTTAGCTTTGAGAAAGAAAAAGCCTTATTGGCTAGTTTTTAGTTTTTTTTTTTAAATTATGAGCATGATATATATATGTATATATATATAATGCAATATTCAACACACTAAAAATTAAAGATTCTTAATTGAATAAACTCAAAATGCAAAAGAAGTAAAAGGGTAACTCTCTCTTGGTAATCTTGTAGCTAGGTACGATATTTTTATCTGAAAGAGAAAGACAAAAATTGTACAAAATTGTACATTTTGAAAGAAATGAAGCATGAAGTGGGGAGACCATAAGTTTGAGTTCTTGTGGAGGACACGTCGCTGTACTAGTAAAGGAATTTATACTTGGAGGTTGTAATATTTATGGAAGCCTTTGATGGCAGTGTACTGAGTTTGTAATAACTGGCATGAAATTATGAAAGCCCTTTTGATGTATGTTGTTGGTGGTGCTATTCTTAGACTTACATAGGAGCTATTACATGCATTTAGTAACTTTTGTACGTACAATTTTGGTTCAACTTTTTCATCTTCATCTAGGTTCCAACTGTATATCATTCTAAACAGTAAGAAATAGATCTAATGGAAATTCAATGGTAAGAAGGCCGAGGGTGTTAACTAAATGAATAATTATTGTCTTGACACGTGCCCATTTTTTTTTTTATTTATTTACATGGAGTGTTTGAGCCTTTGGCCCAAAAATCCCCATGGCCTTCCAGGCTGCCATGTAAATCCCTCAGAAATATCCGTGGCAGGATTCGAATAGAGACCATCCTCGTGTAGAGGCATCAACCTTTACCAGCCACCCCACAGTCCCCGGACTGTTAAAAACATTCTTGATTTTCTTCTTCTATATCAGCTTTGTGAATTTCTCAAATTCTTTGACATCTGCATGTCTCATGTTACGTGCATCGGTGCGTGGACACTAATTATTGGTCACTCTCACAGAGCTATGGATATGAATGACCACTCATAGTCGTTGGTCTCATGGATGGGATCTCATGGTTTCTGTTTCATAACTGTTAGTGTTAGAGAAAGCAAATGAAACATTAAAAACCCTGAAAGCAGTTAGATATGAAGAAGAAGCGATGGACTAATAAGGGTGAAAAAACTGGCTGTTGCAGCAGCGGCGACAGCCGCAGAAGCAGCGGCAGCGGCAGCAATGTCTTTATGGCAAGCGGTGCTGAGTGTGACTGTGTACTTCGGGGGTGGTGGCCTCCGGGCAGGGTGGGGTTGACGGGCGTCGTGGTGGGGCACAGCAGAGCCCCGACAAGCGTGGGGTTGTATTGTCATGTCAATCTTCAATTTTAATGGTCTCTCTCCTCCACTTCGACGTATTTGGGCAAAATTTCAGAGTTGCTTCCATTTTGGTCTGCTTCTGTAGTTACCACATTATCCTTCATCTCCCCTTAACTTTATCCAACCATGGAGAGAGCCCATTTTCTTGAAATTCTTTTCTCCATTTTTCTTTACCACTTTATAATATTTGCACAAGTACACTTTAAAGGCTCATTCAGAGTGCATTGGAAAGAGAAAACAAAAAAGGGTCTGGTCTATTCTCTCCCTAAAATATCACCCCAGATACCCAGAATCCTAAACTATTATAGTGGATTTATAGTCTCGTCGGTTCAAGGAAAGCAATCTGCAGCAGTGCATTTACAAAATTGACTGATGATAATTTAGCTAACGATGGTACTAACTATATGTAACAAGAAAACTACCACAGCTAGAACTAAAACGAAAGAACGAATGTGGTGATCCTATGGTACAATGAATGGTGTTTGCAGTTACAATAGAACCAACCTTGAAAGGCTGTGTGTGTCATTGCATAGCTTAAACTATTGACCAGAACTTCTTCCGACAAAATAAAACTGGTTCTGGTTTCTTCTGATCACTATCCAAATAATGCAACTGGACGTCCCAAAGAAACTTCGGGGCAAGATTTCTTATCCGGGATATAATTGATTCTTCATCTCTAATGATAACAAACCCCTGCAGAATAATCATCGAGATTTACATGCAAATTTCTAAACATGTTGCCTTGATTGATTTTGAGTGACAAAAGCTCATGTCTAGACATGAGCTTTTGTCACTCAAAATCAATCAAGGCAACATGTTTAGAAATTTGCATGTAAAGATCCAGAAATCCAATGATGATCTGGTTAGTAGAAGAGATCAAACGGTAAATCAAACCAGCATTAGTTCTTTCCTTGAATACATTAGCTTACATTAATTGATGTTTCACAATTTCAAAATCCAGCAGATTTCAATTTCCTGGTGTATGTGAATATGGTAAAGTGTACCACTCAAATTGGTTACCTGAGGTCGTAGAATGCGGTCCATCTCCAGCACGATATCCTCAAGTAAGCAGCCTTCTTCGCGGTTTTTATAGTGGGAAAATAAATGATTGGCATGCAATAGATCGTAAGAACGGGGGTATGTTGAGAAAGGTTCGCACCTGTAAATTATGGAACTGATTTTTAACATGCAGGTTAAAATGAAATTCAGAAAGATAAACCATGTTAGATCATCTGATATCCTCATACCAGTCATGAAAAGCACCAATCAAGCCACGATCATAAATAGCAGATAAGGTATTATTCGTGCTTATAGGAACTACATTCATGACCCAAACAGGCCATGTACTCAAGGCAACTGCAAATCCACCAAGGAAAGCATTCATGTCCATGACATTCCGTATATTTTCCTCTTGAACATCCATCAATCTCCAATAATGGCGAACTTGGTCTTGCCAATAGAGTGTGTTTGATAAAAACATCTCCCGATCAATGCCTGCTGCAAAAGAACATAATGATGATTTGCAGAATAAGGTTGTTCATATGAAAACAAGCCATGTGAAAAGGTCAACCAGACAAGACATGCATGATTACGAGGAAGAGCAACAACATAACAAGGATACTCAAAACATCATTTAGAAACATATAAAGACATATCTGAGGAGAAACATGGGCACAAATGTCACTGCACTAATACAATGGTAATAGTAGCTTTCATATTTAGTCTACAAAAACTGATTATACCAAAAGGATGAAGAGCAGAAATACCATAACTAAACTTAATTCAAAGAATCAAGAGCAGAGACAATCAAAAGCTACAAATTTATACCAGTAAACAGTAGAAGATGATAAACAAACCTATCCTACTAAGACTTTGTGAATATTCTGAAAGACGTTGTGGCATTGGAGGGAGTTTCACAGAGCCAGAATTGGGGGTTGCATTGGTCAAGCTTACACAGTTCCTCAGAGGTGTTTTCCAAGATGGTTTAAAATCATCCCCAGAATCACATATATCTATTAACTTCAGTTGTTCATTGTGCTGGAGGCAGGGATCATTTTGCTGCTTTATCCAGATAGCTGTCTGAACCTTTTGGGCAATGAGTTTCCAGCACATAGCAGAAGTGATATTTATCAATTTATCCCATATGAGTGGAAAATCTTTATCCTTTCTATAAGCAGGTGGAGCTGAATAGATGAAATACCCGTTCAGCCTCAACAAGCGGTTGACTTCTTTGAGGAGGATTCCATCTGCAAGAAAGAAGAAAAGGGAGAGGTAAAACATGATCAAACGCCCCACATAAGTATAGCTTTACTACATTTCACTCTTGCAGGAAATAATTTTTTATCAAGAATAAATCATTAACAGATTCAAAAATCAGATATTTTGGGTAGTCACATGGGCTTGTTTGGAAGGACTCTCCACCAGGAACAAGCTTTGCAATGTTTAGGAATAGAGACATATTTTGTCATCCTAATTGTCTTGAATGCATCTTGAATAGGTTTTTAAGATAAAATAGGTCAAATTTGCTGCTTCCTGAGGGCCTATTGGAGGCAATTTCCATGTTTAAAGGTTTTAAATGCGGCCTACAACCGTATCCAAGTAATAAATCTCAATGGTATGAGATTGCTCAAATGTGTTAAATTCTGGATACATCCCTAGTTGAATAGCACTGCCATGACACAAAAAGATTGCAAAACCATAAAGTAGAACAAGTCATTTTGATTAAAATTCGCTGATATTTATCATCAATCAAATATTTGGAACAGGAAAGATTTCAACCTGTGGAGCCACAGATGGTTTGATCTGTGAGAAAAGTAAGCCAAGATGCTTCATTGAGAACCATTAGTTACTAAAACCCAAGAGATTTGGAGCTAAATACTTCAGATAAATAAATTCATCAAGAGTATAATGTACGAGTTAGCTTTATCTATTTATGCTTCTGTTGTGTCAATACTAACCATTCTCGTGCCAATCAACCCGACATCTAGAACAGTGGACCATTTCAAAAGAACTTGTTGGATATGGTAGCTGTTTTGTAGCAATAGCAGATATCATTGCACCAATTCCGCGTTCCAATGCAAATTGAATCTGATTTTCATGACCATCTTTGGGAGCAAAGGACATTGTCTGTATATTTAAGGGCAGAAAATAAGCAGAAAAGCTAGCTACTCCACAACCAACATCCAGTACCTGATATACTCCTGCTTTACGCAGGTCACCTGTTTCATTAGTAGTCATACTCCCTAACCTACAGGAAAAAGAATTACAGAGAAATGGTGATTATTTACAAATTCTACATAGGCCAGATAGCGAAAAGCCTATTACGGCAGATCAATAACAAATCAAGATGAAGATATCAACGTTTCAGAACAGGAAATTTGCAAAAATGAATAAGGTGCTAAAAGTTTTGCAATTTCAGCTGAAGCCAGAAATCAGAGATAATTTTACGACTTGTGATACATTTAAGATGCAACTGACAGTCTATCATACAACTGAATCCCCCTTGCATGTAGAAATAGCAAAATAATGGAAATCGTGGGGCCAACAGTTTTTCAGCTATAGAAAGGAGGAACAGCTTCATCCTCAATGTCAACATTTCCTTTTTGGTTCACCAAAGTGATGTTCACCCTCCTTAATGCAAACTACCACTACAGGTAAAATATCTTAGCTTCGACTGCCTCCAGGCCAGATGAAGCAGGGACAGGAACTTCTGCTTTCCAATGTGGAAAAGAAGATGTAAGCATACTTTATATCCCAAATTCCCTGAACACTTGAGCCAGTTTTACTAATATTTGTCTTACCATCTTTTCCCCTTGTCCCATTTCATTTTCATGCATCTCCTTTTATGTTCTTTATTTCCAGTTACATTCAAGTCCTGTGTTTCTCATGCATCTTCTATGAGATTTTGTTCAGAAAGGAAAAAGGAGGCTAGAAGGTCTTTAAAACTGAGGAAAAATCCTCCAGTTACAGGTTGGAAGTAGCCTTACAGATGCTGATGATTCTTTCCTGCACATTAACTAACAAATATACATATCAGACGGGATAATTGAGTTCTATGTACGTTCTTTTCCTGCAAACGTGCTTAGAAAGAAGTACTACTCTCCCTTATTGCATTTAAACCAAGCCACGGATTGCAAAAGCTACTATTGTACAAGGTTCTTGCCAGTTTAAAATGAGAAAAGAGACCACATTCTGGCTGCTATTTCTCAAACTTTCCCCACTTAACATGCTTTCACAAGTAGCTCCCAACCAAAACACACATACTTTCTAAGAATAACAACTTGTCCAACTTTCCAGGTAGCTATTCAGAGATTTCTTATACAAGAAAGAGACTATATATTGCAGCACTTGACTAATATCTATCTTCTAATTCTCAATACCCACCCACCCCCCACCCCCCCAAAAAAATTAAGATGCTTTCATGCCTAGGAGTAACTTCCAGAGCTAAAAAGGATATGACTTTCAAAGACATTTCCCTATTTCTAAGATAGGCAATCAGAGATTTTCCTATGTAAAAAAGAAGACCAAAAAAATGCAGCACTGAAATATGAAGAGAAGAAAGATTAACATTTTGTGTCTTCAAGAAACTAAATGGGTGGGTGAAAAAGTAAGAGTAATTGCACCTTAGGGTTATAAGCTTTGGTATTCAAGAAGAATTAAGAATAAAAATGAAGTTGAGATAATTATTGACCGTAAGTTCACTGATGATGCGGTTGAAGTGCAGAGAAAGAATGATAGAATTTTGAGTATCAAGATCATGATTGGCAACGAGATTGCTACTATTACTAGTGCATAGGCGCCACAAGTGGGACTTGAGAATTCGGTTAGTTAACAGTTTTGGGAAGATTTAGATGAGGTTGTATAGAGTGTACAGTCTGGAGAGAAGCTTTTCATTGGTGGTGTCTAATCGAAGAGGGTTTGATAGTATTCATGAAAATCAGGGGTTTCAGAGATAGAAAAAAGGCAAGAACTACTATTCTTGACATTCCCTTAGCATCTGAGTTGACTATAGCAAACACTTGGTTCAAGAAGAGAGATTCTCACTTGGTGACTTTCAGAAGCGAATTAAATGTCACTCAAATAGACTTCTTTATTATGAGGCATAGGTTTCGAAGTAGCTGAATGGATTGTAAAATTATTCCAAGCGAGAGTGTGGTTATAGGCGGTTGGTCCTCTATTTTTATTTTAGGAAAAAAGGTAAGCAAATGAGTCAGCAGGTTAACCTTAGGATCAAGTGATGGAAGCTATAGGGAGATGAAAGAGCAAACTTTGTCAATAGGGTAGTCCAGGCGGATGACTAATCTTCTGATATGGATTTGGATCCGGATTCTATATGGAGAAAAATGACTCAAGGTAATAGGATAGTGGCTAAGGAAGTACTTGGTGAATCTAAAGAAATGGTACCACTAAATAAGGATGCGTCGCGGTGGAACAACAAAGTGAGAGAAGCCATAAGGAACAAAAAAGAGTGTTATAGAAACTTAGGAAAGTGCAAGAGGTGCCGAGAATTTTGAGAAGTATAAGACCGCGAGAAAAGAAGCAAAAGAAGCTGTTAGAAAAGCAAAATCAACAGTTTTCAAGGATTTATATGAAAAGTTGGATACTAAAGATAGGGATAAGAATATATATATAGACTTACTCGTCTCAGGGAAAAGAAGACTATAGATATCGGTATGATGCAATGTATGATGAAATGTGTGATGGACAACAACCATAGAGTTTTTGTTAAACACAAATAAATCAAGGAGAGATGGAGGTCCTATTTTGACAGGTTATTTAACGAGAATCAAGCTCAAGTTTAGAATGTGGGTAACCTTGCGATTCCGAACGAAGAAGTTAACCATTATTTTATCCGTCGTATTTAGAAACATGAAGTTCGAGAAGCCCTTAAAAGGATCAAACCGAAAAAGGCAATGGGACCTGATGGTATACTAATTGAGGTTTGGAAGTGTTTAGGAAAGATAAGTGTTGCATGGTGGACAGGTCTATTCAACAAGATATACAGAATTAATACAATGCCTACAGAGTGGAGGAAGATTATTTTACTTCCTCTATACAAGAATAAATGAGATGTTAAATATTGTGCCAATTATTGCGGGATTAAACTCATGAATCATACTATAAAGCTCTGGGAGAGTGATTGAACACAAGTTAAGGGGCATTATAAAGATTTCAGATAATCAATTTGGTTTTATACCTGGGCGTTCCACTACAGAGGCAACTCATTTATTACTGCAGATAATGGAATATTATAGAGAATGAAAGAAGGATTTGCATATAGTATTTATTGATCTAAAGAAAACTTATGATAAGGTGCCTAGAGAAGTACTTTGGTGTGTGCTGGTAAAGAAAGGTGTATCGCATAAGTATGTTATCTTCATTAAAGATATGTATGATGGAACATGTACAAGTATAAGGAGCTGCGCCGCAGTGACTGTAGAGTTTCCTATTATCATCCGGTACATCAAGGATCAGTACTTAGTAATTTCTTCTTCACAACCGTTATGGATGAGTTAACTTAGGCTATACAGGAGATCATGCCATGGTGTATGTTGTTTGCTAATGATATTGTTCTGATTAATGAGACTAAAGCCGGTGTAAATGATAAATTGGAGTTGTGGCGATAGACATTGGAATCTAAAGGCTTTAGAATCAATAGAAGTATAATGAAATATATGGAATGCAAGTTCAGTACTAGCAGAAATAAATATCAGAGTGTAAATTAGGATAGCGAAGATATACCTGTAGATGACTATTTCTGATATCTAGGATCTATTATTCAAAAAGATGGAAAGCTCAATGGCGACGTTGCACACCGAGTTAAGGTTGGTTGGTTGGTTGAAATGGAGGAGTGCGACTGAAATTCTGTGTGATGTAATTGAGCCTAAAAGGAAAGTTCTATAGAATAGCTGTAAGACCTACTTTGTTATATGGTACGGAATGTTGAGTAGTTAAAATGTGTTATATTCACAAAACGAAAATAGTTGAGATGTGTATATTATGGTGGATGTGCGGGCATACTAAAAATGATAGAGTAAATAACGAGACCATTCGGAAAATGTAGGAGTGGCATCCATTGAAGACAAGATGAGATAAAATTGCTTGCATTGGTTTGAACATATACAGAGAAGACTGAGAGATGTCCCTGTTAGGAAAATTGAGAGATGAAGGTATAACAAATTAGACAAAGACAAAGGCAGGCCTAAAAGGATATGAATGGAGGTGATTAGAAAAGATATGACTCTGTTCGATTTGGATAAGAGTATGACGATAGATAGAAATGAGTGGCGAGAAAGAATTCATGTGAATGACTACACGTAATTTTATATTGATTCATGTAGCTAACCTCAAGTTTTTTGAGACTGTAGTTGTGGTATATCTTCTATTGCTCTCACCCCTCCCCCACCCCCCCACCCCCCCTCAGCACAAGGCAAAACCCCATATTTTAACATAGTTAAGTAGATTCCAGGCTAAAAAGGATACTAAAAGAATTCCTAAGGAAGTATTAGGAAAGGAAGTTGCAGGAGAGTTCCACCTTCTTATGTCCTTGCTACATATTGAAGATATGAAATTGCACCTTAAAAAGAATAAAGGCTCGGTTATAATGCCAGAGCCAAGTGCACTGTAGTTTTCCTAAATGAACTATGTCCACACCCCAATTTAGTGAAGACCAAATAGGTTTGGAACTATAACATATGGTTCAAACTAGCATGTCTTGTTTCTCTATTCTTACATGTTAAAGGACAATTAAAACTCAAAATGCTAAGTAATGATAAAAGACAAATGCACTTTAGTTTAACTTCAATCAAATCAGCTTGCTTTTACCTCTGAATGTACTCGGAAGCCCCATGCTTGAAATGAGTACCTCCACCTGGAAACCACCACAATTTATCCTTCTTGTGAACCCAGTTTTGTCCTCCTTTTACCTCAGCAAGGTGTGTATGATTCACATTACTTCGCCAGACATAGTCCCTACTGGTAGGCCATGTTATGGGTATCTTATAATCAGCAGGTGGCGGCACCAAGCAAAACAAGCGCCTATTCAGTGGAGGGCAGTGCCTTTCAAGTTCCTCTCTCCTGGATAGATCTAATTTTGGCCATAATTCATTAACATAAGATGGATCATGGCATGGGATGTATTCATTGAACTTTAAGGGACAGACATTTATCCCTGCTTCTGGGATTGTCAGTGGTGTTGTGCGATAGGAAAGAGCAACATCATTTGTAAACTTAGGAAATCCTGCAAACACAAAGATAGCATGCATTAGGACTATCTCATCCACAGATAAGTGGGAGGAAGTGGAAAAAATTCTGTTCTAATCACTCCTAATCACTTTCTTTCTTGTGGGAGGTCTTCCCCTCCTATGCATATGACTCTTCATTTTGCTATATATATCTTTCATTAAGTCTAAAGGAAAAAAAGAATGCAGCAAGCAGCAACCGCACAGATCCAGCTAGAAAAAGCTAAGCAGAATACATACAAAATCAAAATTTTAGTGATAGAAGTCATTTACTACTTCTAATCCTAGTATCAGCAAATTACTCGAACTCAATCTTTCGAGGCCTCTTCAAAGCAAGCATCTTTACTTACAAGACGCTACTGGCACCCAAAAAAAAAAATCCTACTTGAAAATTACCATCTTTATGTGTGCATCAATAAAGTAACTAACCAAACTTCCTGAGAACCCAAACAAAATCATCCTCTTAGGCAAAGCTCATAAAATTCATTAATTCATTACCTCTGTCTAAAAGGAATTTGAGCTGCCGCCTCTATGTCAGGAAGGGTGATGCTAAATTCCAAATTGGGTTTTCATCCCCACTCCCAATTTGCTTATCTAATCTCCAAAACATGAACACTACCATCCATACCACTCTCTGAACTTAATTCAAAACGCCACTGGCACTCAAAATATGACACCCCACTATAAATGGCAACAACAATGTGCTAATTGAAGTCATTCACAAACGGGAACAAACTGCATCCAAATCATAATAAATTCCAGATTCTGCCACAAACTAGTAACCTAAGAGTTCTCTTCACAAAAACTCAATAATTACAAATCAAAAAGGCACTAAATTCCAAGTAGCAATACCATTTACTTGAATAAAAATCTACCCAAACTCTAAGCAAACAAGCAGAAATTTTTGCGACCAACCAGAGGAAGTAGTATTGGAAGAGAAAAGCTGGGGTCCAAGTTGGGCATCATTGTTAATAGAGAAGCTGCTGCTGCGGCCAAAAAGCGTGCCAGTGTAAAAAGAAGCGATCATCACTAAGAGGGCAACCATTATCAGCTGCCCCGCCTTGGAATCGAACATCCTCATGTTCATGTTTATAAATCCCTGTCCCCCCATTTTCCCTTCCCTCAGTCTTGTGCGTTGAGAGACGGATCAGAAGAAGAATTGAGCCATAGCCATGGCGGACAAGAAAAAGGTTGGATCAAGAAACACAGAGAGAAGGGAGAGAGATCTCACTCTTGCTTTGCTTGCCGCTTGGAGCAACAGTCGCCTTACACACTTCACATTTGTTTATCTGTTTTTTTTTTTTTTTCAAGTTTTCTCACCTCCCCCATTTTTTTGCGATAAAATATTTATATATTTATGGTCTCTTATATTTTTGACATCACATTTTCTTTCTTTTTTTTTAACTTTTTCCTATAAAGGAGATAAAATGCTTTCAGAACTAATAAATATAATAGTGTTTTTACAAAATTTTATAAATTTATATATATTATAATTTTTGTGTCAAGTCTTTGAATAATAATTTTTAAATTCTTAAATTAATCAATCAATATTAAGGAGTTGTCTTTTCATTTTTTAGGTGATAATTTAATTTATAATATTTTAGTTTCAAAAAAATTAATAAATTAAAAAGTCTCAAATTTATAGAAAAGAAAAGATAATGGGATCTGAAAAGTATATCTCACATCAGAGATTTAAGATATGAGTGGACAACGATTGAATTTATTTGAATTTATTTAAATATAATAAAAAAATATTAAATAAGTAGAGTTAAGTACAGTTTAAAATAAGATTAAAGAGAAAAAATATAATATTTTATTAATATATGATAATTTTTTTAAAATAAAATTTATTTAAATTACTATATTTTGAATTAAGATTAATTTTGTACTGAAATAGAAATGCAATACAAATGCATCCTTAGAAAACAAATGAGTTCCTTATGTGTAGAGCTATCAAAATGAGCTAGCTCGGCTCAACCAACATGGGCAGGCAGAAATAAGAGTGGGGACGGGTCAGTCCATTTTGTTTGATAGACAGTCAAATCCTGAGCCCAACCTAGGCCAGCCCTAGTCCATGGGTTTGTTTATATATAAATAATATTTTTTAAAAAAAGAAATTTCTATTATGAATTATTGGAATATTTATTAATTAGTGGAGGCTCCACTAATTATGGATTTATGTGAATTATTAGAAGATTTTTATGGATGTCCACCATTTAGTGGAGACACCACTAATTAAGATTAGTGGAAGATGATGTATGCCATGATGTAATCCACTAATTAGAGCTCTATAAATAGAGATATTCTCTAAACTTGTAATACACCATTATTTTGTGAAAGAAAGATTAGTGAAAGAAATATTAGAGAAAATTGTGAGAGAAAAGAAAGAGAGAAATTCTTGTGCAAAATAGTTAGAGTTTTATTAGTGTGTAGTGTGAAGATTTTATTCTAACACTACCCTAATTTTATAACAATTTCATACTATAGTTTTATTTTTTAGTCTTTAATTATAACTTTAGTACAAATATAATGAATCACATTATAACTTCAAGTAAAATATAAATATCAAATAATAAGTTAAGCATATTTTATCTATTATACTTTATACATATAATTCTACCTAAATTTATAATTTTAACAAGTCCAAAAATTAAACATCACAAATCGCATATTAAAACTCATGACTCTCAAATATATAAATATAACAATCTAATTTAAAAGTTCAAATTTAGAAACATTAAAGTTAAAAATCAACATTTGTTTCACAATTTTATAAAAAGGCCATAAAAGGCTAAGAGTATTACTTATACTGCTAATCTATCAAAAAGATGCATATTCTTCAGTCATTTAAAATTTCTTCAATGATTTTATTTGAATCTACTGTTGACGATGATATCTTTGACATGATTGTCTTAAGGTCAGATTATTAATCTAATAATTACAAATCACAATAAGAAAGAAAAATATAATTAGTATTACACTTACTAATTGTTAATTAATTAAAGAAATTAAAAAATTTGTTATATATTATCATCATTATCTATAATTAGTATGTAGTTTTGACTTTTGTAATTTTTGAATTTGGAGATTTAAGAAAAAAAAAAAAGAGAGGTGACCGATGGGCCAAATCCAGCCCAACCCCATCAACCTATAAGCTTTGTGGGCTAGGTCAAATAGGCTCGATTGAAATATGGACCTACAAAATTGCAACCTATCTCATCTTATATTACTTGTGTGCTGAGTATGATCTAGGACTTAGCCCATTTTGACAACTCTATTTATGTGAACAAGAATTGGGGAGTCTGACTATCTGAGCATGACCTTACTAGACTTAGTGTGCGACCTTGCCAGAGTGGAGGAGTCTGAGCACCTTGCCTAAACAGATATGTTCAATAGGCTCGTACCTATATGTCCTTGAGTTCTGAGGAGGATAGTAAGGACTCTTTTTGATAAAATTGAAATCTAAAGATCGAAGTCTAAATATTTAAATAATGAAATTTGAAGATTGAATTTAAAATCTAAAGTTTGGATTAATTATAATTTATTTTCATACTATATTTTATTGTAATTTAAATTAAATATAAAAAATATTAATAATTAAATGATTATTTAAGATATTCAGACTTTATACTTAAATAACTCTCAATTCACTTAAAATTTATAATAGAATTTCTAATTAAAAAAAACTTTTATCATATATACTTAATATTAGCCATCAAACGCATTTAATAAAATAAGCATTTAATTCATTCAATTTTAAATGTTGAATTGAGTCTTAGCCTTTATTTTCCTTCCTATTTCTCCTTGTGGAATTGCTTACTACTCCAGATTAGGGATTCCCCTATTTGTTTTGCATAAAATGGAAATGAGCAACAAAAGCGCAAAATCTACATATATATATATATATATAATAAGAATTGCGGAAGTCTCCTGTTACAACACATGGCACGTTCCTGTATTAACAAGTGGCACTGTGTTAGAGTTTTTTTATTATTATTATTTCTTTAGTAAAGAAATTTTAAAGGTTTTTTTTTAAAAAAAATATTAGGATTATCTGAATTCAGATAAGATAGGTGTAATCAAAATTCAATAAATTCAGATAATATGAAAGTAATCAGAATTATCTGAATTCATATAAGATATACATAATCAAAGTTACGTAACCTTTCATCGTCAATGACAAGATCATCAAATAGGTTTTTTTCAACATTTTTCCTTTTTTTTTCTCTTACTTCTTTTGAATATAGGAAAATCAGGTGTCGCCACGAGCTCACTTGCTAAGGGATAGATTCAAAAGCAAACGGGTTAGAGTCAAGCTTTTCAGATAGAATTGCTCTTGCCGCGGCCCCATATAGGAAGAGTAGCTGATGCGGCTCCGTGGCCTTTCCGAAAGTGATATGAGGCTGAATTTTGTATGCACCTGTTTTAAGTGGCGGCTTTTGGTTTGTTATACTAGCAGCTTTTATGATCACCTTTTATTATGTTAGTTCTTTCTAATGAGGTATTTTCTGAGGAAGCTTTAGAAAGTGAAGAAAAGCAATGGTCAGGTTCTTGCCATCAATGAGGTTTGTTCTCTTTCTATAATATTAATCTGCTATTTCAACATTTATTTTTGCAATCCGGGTTTATTGGTGTCTAGTTAACAACTCTTTTAATTTGCTTTTAGATTGACAAAGATATTCAGTTGAATTGAAAAATGTTGTCTTTTTGTTCAAAATAATTGGTTTTTGTTAGAATAATTGTGTTCCATTTTATCTGATAACGTCCACCATTGTCACCGGAAGTAACCTTTCATCGCCTTCACAAATATTTGTAATCCTTTCTATAACCTCTTGACTCACGTCCTGAGTATCCAATGCACACAGTTTGTTTTTTATTCAAGTGCAAGATCAAGAGAATACCAATTCACTTCAGGGAAATGCATTTGAACAAAATTTGGGATATACATATATTCAAGAAAATATGCTAAGAAAGTCCTAAGGCTGAGTGACGCCACTTACCTCATGCTACTTTTATCCCCTTGATGACATCAAAGATGTCAAGACCCCATTAGATCAAGCCACTCAAAAGCACTGTTCCTTTGGCTTTGTTACTTTTCTCGACAGGGATGATGCTGCCACCGGCACGGACAACATGACGGGACCAAATTCTATGGCCACGTTGTCACTGTTTGTCATGCTCATGCCCTCCCTGAGCAGATTAAGGATGGTGAGTACGGTTGAGCCTCCCTACCCAGTAAGTATTACCATTTCTGTTTCCATATTTTCGCTCACTTTTTGGGGTTGAATTTTTTAAATGCTTAATTACTGAAAAATTTTGTTAATGGGGTCAAGTAGTGGTGCTTGATCTTAAAGGGTTTGCGATTATTAAAGCAAACTGGAAAAACATGGGTTTTCAAATTTAATCAAGAAAAATGGGATCTCTTTAAAACATAAGAAAAAAGAGTTTTTAATAATGAAAATAAATTCAAACCTTTCATTTCAATTAGATGATGAATTTTAGACATTAATTTGTAGTTCCTAATTTTGTAATAGTATGGATTGAATGCATATATACACAAACACAGACAAGTAGTATGGAGTTCTTTATCGATTGCAAGCCTTGAGCACTTTTTTGTTCATACCAGGGACCTTTCAGAAGTGGAAGTTGAGCAAAAGAGATTAGAAACTATTGTGAATTCTTTCCTCAAGTGTTCAATAACATTGTGATTCATTATTTGAAAATTCTGAGTATGTTCTATTTCGTGACAAGCAATAAAGAATGCTCGAGAGAGGGACAGGAGGACACTCTTACGTGCGCTAAAAATTCAAAATTTTGTTGTGTACATTGATTTTTAAGATTAGTATTTAAATTTATTCGTTAAATTTCATAATGTATTTAAAATTATAAAAAAATAAATATATTCTTTTCGTGTATCACACGGGCAACAACCTAATATCTATAAAATCAAGAAGCTACTAAAGAGAACGGGGAAAGACGAAAATCAAGTGATCAACTTGCATTACTTTATCTTCAAAACCACAGGTTGACTTCCAATTACGTTGATTTCATCAAAGAAGTATTCTTGACGCCGTACAGATATCCCTTATATCCTTATTAATCAGTTTTCTGTATATGGAAGGTTAATGACTGGTTGTGACAAGTAGTCCTTCAATTCTTTATAACGCCAAGCATTAGCCACTCTCTCCCTCTAGTTCTCTTTTCTGCTTCAACCTCCAAACTTGTGTGAAGGCGATGGCAAGGTCTAGTGAATCGGTTGTGGCTATTTTGGTGCTCCTATCCTAATCATTGCCACCAGCAAAGGTAATTGGTATATACGATTGCCTACTTCACGCATGCAAAAATGCTAGTTTCATTTTTTTCACTACATTGGTCTTTGGCTTTTATGGTTGCAGAGATGGGTGTGATGGAACCTGCAAATTCTATTTAGGTGGTGCCGGTGGCCAGCAATGCACTTGCTACAAATGGTGACCCTGATTTCGACGTTCTTTGTGATGCTCTTGAAGTTTCAATTATCACTCGGCAGATCTACTGATGAACAACCAGCTCTGAAGTGCAAAGAGGGCCAGTTCAATTTTGTTTACATTCAAATAACCAGACAATATCACTTTTTAACGAAAGATCCAGCAGCTCAATAGGTTATGCATTCCTTACCTACCTTAAGCATGGTTCAATTTTCGATTTGACTGGCTGGTTCTGAAAGCATTTCATTAGGTCCTAATTAAGCTATCACTCCTCAAATTCCGATGAAAATGAGTCAGTAATAGAACACAAGTCAAGTTCACTCAATCGTATTGCAAAAATTATTTCTTCACTTGGCAGAGACAAATCCAGATTTCTACAAGTAAAGCAAAATTGCTTCAACCAACACCCACAACAGAAGTAAAATCAATATCTTGGAGAGTCAGTCTGCCCATGTAAAACTCACTTATATGATCAGAACACAGAGGAAGGCATTTCCTATTCAAACTTTCATGAATTGAACCCACTTTGGGAATTGTCTTGTTTTCGGCCACTGAATACATGCTCAGATGATTTTGCAATAAGTTGATCCGATAGACAACAGTATCTCTCCTATCACAAAAATGAGCAACACAATAGGAAGGAGGTTCATCAGACGCCAATCTGATCAAAGCTGTTGTCAAAGGACCATCCACAGGCTTGGGATCTGAAAGATTCTCCTCTCCCATCATCTTGACCTCTCTTTCTGTTGGAAAATGCATTTCTTCAGCCCCATCCAAGTCAGAAATTTTAAGATCCTTGGTGTAATGCCTTATTGCTTCACGCTTGGTGGATTCATGCTTCTCTGCTAATGTCAAGATACATGAGAACCTAAGATGATAAGTCACAATGGTCTTCACCATCTTGAAGTTGTGACAGCAGCAAAAGTAATCGAGCCATCTTCTCCCAATGCCAGCATACCACTTGATGATATCAGCATCTTCAAGAGCCATAAGTAAACTAATTGGTCTGGGACGGCCCATGTGATTGGTAAATCCTATCATCTTAACTACTTTCCTGATTAGTTCCATGGGTGCATCAACTTTAATGCACAGTGTTGTCAAATCCTTAACTGTTCTTTGAGCATATTTTTCATCCTCTTCTTCTTCCGCTCTCCTTTTTTCTTCTTCCAATGCCTTCCTAGCTTTCATTGGATTCAAATACCTATCAACTTGATGCTGAAAGTTGTCATAAGCATCCACAAGTTCTCCGGGTAATTGGTCTCTGATCCTTTCCAAAGAAAGGAAATCACCAGCTGAAAGCTTCCTATGCCATTCCCATCTCTCATCCACAGATCCTAGAAATTCTTGCACTACTTCATCTCCCCAAGTGCTAAAAATTTGTCTAACTTCATTCTCAATCTGGAAGTCAAATTTGAATCCATTGCTCCGCTTCAACTTCTTGAAAACATGGCTCAAAAGTTTCATGCCCAATTTCTTCCGGTTTCTTTCCCTAGCATTTCTCAACTCTAACAGTCTAACTTCTTTCTGCCTTAGGTACTTCTTCCTTGCTCTAATGGCCTTCTCCGATGGAGAAGGATGCAAAACAGAGGGCAGAACTGCCTGAAGTTCCATCCCCAAAAAATCAATCTTTTCGGATACTGCACTATGGATAACTGTTTTCATTTTATCAACCTTCAATTCCAAATTTTCCTCCAGAAACTTGACAAACCGACTTTTTAAATCCATAGTCAACATCTTTGTTCCTGATGTGATCACGAGTATCTCATCCAAATATCTAACTACATAAATCTTCAAGGGCTTATAGTGAACATTATTGGGATACTTGGCGACAAGCTCATCAGCATCAAACTTCGGATTCTCTTTATGAGTTTTATGTCGCAACTCTTGAATTTCCTTATCAAACCCATTGAAATAAATGTTAATCAAAATGGAACTCAATCCACATTCCTGAGGAAATCCTCTCCCTAAATACAAACCCCCAAACGCAATCCCAATTGCCTCATATTCAAACAATCTCCTTAAAAGATCAATCAAAATATCATCTTTAATTTTCTCCCCAATAATAACACACAACTTGTCTACATGTTTCGTATTGAACTTCTCATCGCAGTTAAACGAAACAGTAAACCACCAAGTGGGATTCTCAACAGAGTTCTTTAGGTACCGAATTGCGGTATGCCGTCCCATATTTACACGGCCACCATAAGAAAATGTAACAAACCTATCATCATACACAATTTCAAGAACCATTCTAATAGCTTCAATAACAACTTTGAGCTTCAAATTGGGAATAATAAGTGATTTACCTCCGTGGGTTGAAGAAGGGATGGTGAAGCAGCAAGAATCAACGTCTAACCGGTTACTAAAGAGCTGGGAGGAGAGTTCTTGGATGGGGAAAAAGTGGGTCGACACCCAATCAACAGTGAGGGACTCAAGCAAGTTGAAGTCAGTATTCTTTTCGGATGGCAAAGTGTATCTGAGGTTTTGGCAAGCTGTGAGAAGGACAGAAGGTGAAGCGACAACATTTTTGAGGAGGTCGTAAAACTTGCCTTGGCGGCAGTGGGAAAGGACCAAGTTTTGGAGGTCAGGTTTTCGGAGGGCCTTTGTGGGGTTCTGAGGAGAGAGAGTGGTGAAGAAAAGGAGCCTCAGAGGTGAGAGAAAGGGAGTTTTAGCAGTGAAGTTCAATGCGGCGGCGATGGTGGTGGCGATGGCTCTGCCTTTCCTGAGGTTTACGAGCATTGATTTGAGCCAGCACCTTCTTTCTTCGACGTGTTTGATGTTTCTGAGGCTTTGGGCAAATAATCCAAGGCAAGGTTTTTACTTCTAAGGGACCTTCACGGAAGTGGATTTTTATTTCGTCCTTGGGAATTAATTTATAGCAAGTCCTCTCAAAAAGCATTTTCTCAAAAGTGGTCCTCGTATAAGTGGTTAATTTACCTGTATTTGAGAAAAAAACTCAAATTGAAATTTTAATTTAAATAATTTTCATTTCGATTATAAATTCACAAGCCACAATACATTATATTTTTTCTCTTTTATTAATAATTAGATATCATATTTAATAATATTTTAATAAATTTATCCTAATTTAATTTTTATCTAAATACGACTTTAATATTCATTAATCAAGTTTAATTAACAATTTAAAGGCAAAAACAAAGTAGGCAGACAACATATTCTAGCCAAATTAACATTTTTTACAACCTATATTAGTCTTTCCCTCTCTATATTTAAAAAGAAAGGATCATTTCTCTTTTGTTTTTCATTGTAATTGAATTTTATAAATAAAATTATTTTTTTTGTTTCTTAATCAATAAATTTATAATTACAAACTTGTTTATTAAGACTCGAATTTTATTTTTGTTTCTTTTCATTCTTTTCTTGTCCGACTGCTAAAGGGAAGAGGCAGTTTCTTTTGTGTGAAATTGTTTATTTTCCACCCAAATATTTCCTTTAGAATTAGTTTTATTAAATTTGTGTATCTAGTTTTAAAATATTTTTTTTATGTATGATTACAAAGGTAATGGACTAAAATAAAATACTTGAATTGAAATTATATTAAAATTTTAAAAATATAAATATAAATTTAAATTTTATTGATCAATAATCAACACTATAATTTAATAAAATTGTTAATATTTTATAGATAAATTTTATTAATATTAAGTTTATTTTTTGTAAACATGCATAAAATAGTATTATTTTAAAAAAGAGTAAAATAAGTAATTAAACTTGCCCATGACAAAAATTAAAATGAGGGAATATGGCTTACTGCACTGGTTCAGTACGGCAGGATCCGAACCCGACTCTGCAGAAGCTTAACTCGTTTGTCGTTTCCAAGTGCCATCAAGTTCCAGTTTCATCAGACTCCTGGGGAGATGTTTGCAAACAAAATGAAATCCCTAGGGCAAAAAATGATCTTGAAAGCTAATTCCTCTACTACAGTTCAACTGCTTGAGACCCTCTTCAGGAGGAGGAATTCCAATTCCAATCCTATCAGGACCATATCTGCATCGTGTAGGCAGCTGGAATCTGTTCCAAAGGAGAGTGTGGACTGTGTTGTGATAGGTGCAGGAGTAGTGGGCATAGCAGTGGCCAGAGAACTTTCACTGAAACACGGCAGGGAAGTTTTGGTCGTAGAATCTGGCCCTACTTTTGGCACTGGTACTAGCTCTCGCAACAGTGAGGTTATCCATGCTGGCATTTACTACCCTCCGAATTCTCTCAAGGTTCGATCTTTATTAAACTATTTGCGTCTTTCTGCTTTTGAAATGTGAATTCAAAAACAGATTTTTTCCGAGTGTCCCTTTGGAAGTTTCAGTTTGAGTTTGGGGAAGGACTTTGCTATGTGATTTTTTCTAAATTCTACGAGCTAGATTCCGACAATTGAGAATTTCCTTTAGAATAACCTTCTACGTCTCTGTAAGGGCAAGGACAGCGCAAACTCAGGAAGAATTTTAGAAACACTAAACAGTCCATTGGCGAAGTTCTGAACCCTCTTCAAGGAGAATGCAGCCCAAGTTATATACTTTTTACTAATGGGTCTAATTCTGTTTCTTTAAATTCTTATGTTAGTGATAATCTAGGGGACCCAAGAATGTATTTCAGGAACTTATTTAGTTATGGTAATTAGACATGAGGTTCGTACACGGTAATTAACTGTTTGGAATCAAGTATAGCAGATTAAGATATGTCAGCACGGAATCAAAAAGAATTCCTCAGAGGATTATAGAAATAGTAGCAATATGATGAATATAACATGCTTATGTTATCAATTTTCCTTCTGGTGCGTTAAGTTATTGGATGTTATAGGAATGCCTTGGATGTATTTGGAGCTAGATCTTACTAACTTAAAGTAAACAGGATCTTGACTGACAAAGAAACTAAAATGTACGTGCAGTTTCTTAGAAAGACTTGATTGAACAATTTGATTTCTGTACTGTTACTCAGAGATTTTTTTTTTAATGTTCTGTTACAGGCACTTTTTTGTGTTAGAGGAAGGAACTTGCTTTACAGCTATTGCACCAAACATGATGTTCCTCATAAACAGATCGGCAAGCTTATAGTTGCTACTAGATCTTCAGAGATTCCAAAGTTAAATGCTTTGATGAATCTTGCAACACACAATGGGGTTGATGGTCTGAGGCTGATGGAGAGTTATGAAGCCATGAAACTGGAACCTGAACTGCAATGTATAAAAGCTTTGCTGTCTCCTGTTTCCGGAATAGTGGATAGTCATTCTCTAATGCTATCATTAGTGGTATGACTTCCTATTTTTGTACTTAAATAAATAAAAAATAAGACAAACTATTCATACGGCAGTTTTTGTCCTATGGTTCTAGTTTGCCTCTTCAGAATTGTATATCATATTGACAGGGATATCACCCCAACATGGGTCCAGGGTGAAGCTGAAAGTCATGGAACTATTTTCTCATACAATACTTCGGTTATTGGTAGTCATCGCGAAGGAAATCATATCCATCTTCATATTTGTGAAAGCAATGCTCTTAAGAGCTGGAATGGAAGTTCTCCACTGCATCCAGAGCTTATTCTAATTCCTAGGCTTGTAGTGAATTCTGCTGGCTTGAGCGCCCCAGCTCTTGCAAGGTGTTTCAGTGGCCTGGATGCTGGGGTTATTCCTACTTCCTATTATGCTCGTGGTTGCTATTTCACCCTGTCAAACACTAAGGTTCCTCCTTTCCAGCATTTGATTTATCCTATACCAGAGGATGGTGGTCTTGGAGTACATGTCACTCTGGATTTAAATGGTCAAGTAAAATTTGGTCCTGATGTGGAATGGATAGATGGTGTAGATGATATTTCAAGTTTCCTCAATATGTAAGCTTTTTGGTCCATGTTCACACAAATCTTTAAGATTAAATAATATTGTTAGATTTGAATTTCTATTATTGCCATAACTTCTCAGTATTTAACTGTGAATCAAGATTAAAGAATTTTGTGTAAGAATAAGCTTTTTATTAGTTTGAAGTAGTTTTAACCATGTAAAACCTAGAATCCTCAAGCATCTTGTTCTTCAAATCCATGGATTTCATGAATTACCCAATTTGACACTGCAATGTGTAAATGACCGTTTATGTAGTTGATCTAGAATTGACCATAAGCTCATTATGTCATGCTTCTAGGTTTGATTACTCTGTCAATGGAGATCGTGCTAAGCAATTCTACCTGGCAATAAGAAAATACTATCCAAATCTGAAGGATGGATCTCTTGAACCCAGTTATGCTGGTATTCGACCAAAACTTTCTGGTCCCGAAGAGGCTCCTGCTGATTTTGTTATACAGGTAATTTAGGCATCTTGTCGTCATGAACTTAGGCCCAGTTTTCATATTGGGAACTGATGAAAAAACAAATCTGAGACTGAAAAACATCATTTCCAAGTGGAGCTTTCAGGCTCACTGGCTAAGGAACCTTCTCAGATCCAGTTTGTTGTTGGTTCACTTGTAGCATCTTGATTTGCTGCTGTATATGCTTGTGCCTGTTTCTTGACATTTGTCAACCACACAAGACATACCTCTGTTGTGCAACAAGATAACAATTTACATTTACCATTCTGTCTTATGGGAAGCATTTGGGCTTCCTTTTAGACGCAGTTGAAAACAGAATATTAGTTGTTGGTTATTTTTAGTCTATCTAAGCCCATATAAAATATTCACAACAG
Source organism: Voacanga thouarsii (assembly GCA_026120185.1). Taxonomy (NCBI): domain Eukaryota; kingdom Viridiplantae; phylum Streptophyta; class Magnoliopsida; order Gentianales; family Apocynaceae; genus Voacanga; species Voacanga thouarsii. Next base: position 1,577,031 of record JANUWF010001287.1, on the reverse strand, counting down.
AAATAGTGAAATTGCAGTTTGATTGATCATTGTGGATTAATCTTATTTCTGATAATCTAGTCTGCTTCTGGGAAACAACTTTGCAGGGGGAGGATATCCATGGTGTTGCTGGTCTTGTAAACCTGCTTGGTATTGAATCTCCGGGTTTAACTTCAAGCCTAGCTATTGCAGAGCATGTTGCTGCTAGATTATCAAGACAATAAGACCTTGTAGAAATTGCTGTAAACAATTTTGTTACTATCAGTACTCACTAAAAGCTCACTGAGCAGGAAGCATGTTTTGCACAATTAAATGGCTTGTCTCACATGTTTAGATGTCCAGTTGGAAGCTTGTGGAAGTAATGTTTGCATCTATATATTGAATCTGAAAGTATTTGAGACTATTGATAGAAGAAAGTTTCAATACACTGTAAGAACTTGAGCGGCTGCTTTGCACACTAAATAGTTTATGCCTTAAATCAGAAAAGCAAACTCAAGAATCACTTCAGAAAAAACCAAAAAAGACGTTGAATGCAAGCATTATGACGATAAACAAAAACGTGAATGTATTATTCATTTTCGAAAGCATCATGTCAGCTGTACATGCATAAAACCTATATCATTCGCCATTCTAATCAAGCACTCTAATGTCTTCTCAATGTCAGCAGAGCAAGGATGTGATCTGTCTCCTGATATAAAACCTTGAAGCAATCCTTTTGTTTCTATGCAGCTCCAACCGGGGTGCTTGATCAAATCTCTGGCTTTCATGCTGGACCTCAATGCTTCAACTTCAGCCCACTTCTCAGCACTTGCTAGTATGTTACTTAAGAGGGTATGGTATCCAACATTATCAGCTTCCAGTTCCAGAAGTTTTCTGGATGCATATTCGCCTAGTTTTTTTTCTATGTGAACTCTAGAGGCAGCAACGAGCGAACCCCAAATATTAGAGTCTGGAAATGACACCAATTTAAGAATCACGGCCAGTGCACCTTTCACTCTTCCTGATCGACCTAAAAGATCAACAATGCAAGTGTAATGGTCCAAATCAGGTTCAATGTTGAAGTTCCACTTCATGGAGAATAGGAGCTGGCAGCCCTCAGTCAACAGGCCGGAGTGGCTACAAGCAGATAATAAGCTTAAGAAGGTGATCCCATTTGGCTCTATTCCTTCTTCTACCATTCTTTGGAATGATTGTAGTGCTTGAAAACCCAATCCATGGGTTCCATAGCCCTCGATCATGGATGTCCAGGCTACAACATCTTTAGCTGCCATTCTCTCAAAACAATTTCTGGCAGCAGAAATGCTTCCACACCGCACGTACATGTTCAAGAGTGAAGTTTCCAAGGTTGTAGTGCCCTCACTAGAATCAAGAAATAAATTCCTTATCACATATCCGTGAACCCCTTTACCCAGTTGTATAGCACCGGTACTAGTATAGGTGACTAGAAGATTGCTCAAGTTTTCAACAGCAGGTCGAAAACCAACAGCTAGCATTTGCTTAAACAATTCGAGAGCTTCTTTAAACAGCTCATTTTCAAGAAACCCTGATATCATAGCATTCCAAGTTATGTAGTTTGAGTAACAAACTTCTCCAAACAATTGAGTTGCCATCCTCAGCTCACCACACTTTGCATAGAAATGTAGTAAAGAAGTCCTCAATTTATCATCACAAAGTCCCTTCTTTATAGCAAGACAATGTATTTGTCTACCTTGATGAAGGTTTCCGCCTCGTACTAGGCCTGAAAGAAACACAGTTAGCGTCTCGCTGCTGGGCTCTACTTCACCGCGCATTTCACAAAAACAGTGAGCCATCATGAAAATTTCTCCTCTTGCAGTGTAGGAGGATAACATTATGTTCCACGAAGCAATGTCTTTTTTATCCATTTCTTCAAAAAGAATTTCAGCATCAGCTACCCTGCCCAGATCAATGTACGTTTTCAGCATTGAATTTTCCACAGACCGATCAATGAGCCACCCACTTTTTATCAAATAAGTATGAAGTTGTTTTGCCTCAAATACACCTGGGCATACTTGCAGCATGACTAGCATTGTCACTGCATTGGGTTCTAGTTTATTTCGCATTTCGCTGAACAATCTGAAAGCCTCGTTAACATTCCCTTCGCAAACACAGCCAGAAATCATTGTAGTCCAAGACACCATGTCTCTGTAAGGCATTTCCCTGAACAACTTGCAAGCATCTTTAAAACACCGATCTTTTACAAAAGCTTCGATCTTTGTATTACAAAAATAAACATCTGATGCGAACCCCATTCGGAAAGCCAAGCCGTGAATGATTTTCCCGAACCAAAAACTCTCGGGAATCAACGACACAGCTTGGTTTATTATTGGAAATGTATAGCTATCGTGCTCGACACCCATTTCTATCATTTGCTTGTAAAGGTTAAATGCAGATTCTACATGCCCTGAAATAACTTGGGCCTTGATAGATAAATTCCAACGAAATGTACTGGGTTTCTTCATAGTATTTAGCACTGCAACTGAGCTATTACAGTCATCGAATTTTGCATACAAAGATATCAACTTTGGGGCAACTACAATGGCTGTTTCGTCATTATTAATCCCATTTGAAACTATGAGGGAAGCGTGGGTTTGTCTAAGAGTTTTAAGGTCATTGACTGAATGAAAGATTGAGGAAATGGGATTTGGGAAGTGGTGATAGCGTTGGGTACTTACGTAATGTGTGAAAAACGATAATACAGAATATCCATGATTCGAAAAGCAGTTGTTGGAAAGAAAAGATAACTTGAAAGGAAAAGCTCCATTGAAACGGAGAGGACGTATCTTGAAAGATCTTTTATCACCTGCAGCAAAGATTTTGAGCAAGTAGGCTCGAATACGAACTCTGGGTATTTGATAACAATACCGAACAAGTTTTCGTGTGTTTTCAGCTAAAAGACTTGGTGGTTGTCTTTACATTCAAAGATATACAGAGGAAAACTATTTAGTAAAGAAATTATGGAATGAATCCAAAAGAATTAAATAACCCATGTATTTGTTCATGGATGCCATTAGTTTAGCAATCCCACATCGGTTCTCTACTATTAGTACGAACTTTATATTTGAAGCAGTCTAACCCATCTTGGGCACGACCTTACTTGAACGGGATCTGTTCTATAGGCTCGTACCTCCTTATCCTTGAGTCCTAAGGAGACAGGAAACGAAGTCTGGTGGATGAATTGAGACCCCCTGACCAGGGCGTGAGTAACAGCTGTGAGCCTTCGGGTTAGTAAGGCGGTAGATGATCGTTCTTGGCCAAAGAATTGGCTACGATGGCCAGGTGGTAGTCTGACAGATGTACTTAATTTTAATTTAGTGTTTTTAACTTCATCTAGTATACACCCGACTACTCTTCTATTCTTTTTTTTGTTCATTTTTACTACTCTTATTCATTTCTGTTTACCAAGAAAGATTCATTATTTTATTTTGCTAATCTGCTAGAATGTTTAGAAGCTATGGGAAAGAGAATTGAAAAAGAATAAACGACCCTCACGTATTTTGTCAGAAAGTTCTCCATACCCTACAAGTCTAATATTGTGATCTCGCCATTAATTTGTAACACACACGTGACTTCTTTCAGGTATTAATTACTATTACAGTTCTTAAATACCAAAATAAGATGATTCGACCAAAATAAGATGATCCGCCATGAGTATCTTTACCTCATTCAAACAATCCGCTCCTTTCAAATGCATAGTCCCAATAAAATTCTTCACAAAAAAGTCTTATCTTATTTGAAATTTTATATTCTTTCCGATCCTTATTAACTGTCACATTTTTATTATTTTTTAATCTAAATTATTTGTCACTTTATGAAATTAAGAAACTATTTATTACTTTTTTTTTTCAAATTTACCCTTATTCTTTATTGATCCACTAAATTCTCACATTAATTAGTTTAAAATTTATCAAATTAGTATTATATTTTTCAATACAAAATTACTCAATAAGTAATTTTTAACTAAAGACTGGTGTCATTTGATTAAATGAGGAAGAGAGAGGGAGAATGTGTGTTAAATGAAGAAGTTAGTTAGTTTTGTCATTTAGCTTTAAAATTACATGAAAATTTGTATTTTTTTAATCTATGTGAAAACTCAAAATGTAACACTTAAAAAGGACAAGAGAGAGTAGTAGAGATATAACAGAAACAAAATTAATTTTTGTGTGGAAACTGTAAAGCCTTAGAACATTTAGCATGGCTCAACCAACACAAGACAAAAGTAGCCTTTCGATAAGATCAAACCAACTGCCTGATAGAACCTGAATATTTTACACAAACTCTCTTGACAAAACACTCCCAGAACTCTCCGAATACAAATTCACGTGACCGTTCCGTCTAGTCTTTTGAATCTGAAACCTGTAGCAGACATGACTGCTCCTACTTGCTACATCGAATAGCATCTATCAAAGTTGCTAGTCCATCAGAGTAGGATGCAGATTCTTCAGTTCAAAGAGCGAATGACTGGCACCATGTCAGTATACACCTGTGCTATTGGAATGACATGATCCTCAATCCTTGATATACATATCCATTGACTTTCCTGAAACAAAGAAAGTCAAAGCCTCTTCACCTCTTTCGTTCTGGCCGCCACTTGTACACTGGTTTGCTGGTTGGGCAAGAGATCTCATCTTCACGGAGTTTGCGCTTCCTTCCCTTTTTCTGCTCCCAAATAAGCAAGTATTCATTTTATCATGGTTTCAGGAAAAAGCAGGAATTGAGTAGAACAAGAAGAAGCAGGAGGGAAATGAATATAAAACCTGTAGTTCTTTCTGCAAAGCCATATCCGTGTACAGTTTCTCCAAGTCATTCACTCTGCTTTTTCTTGCCTCCAGCTCCCGATAGGAAGCAGCAGTTTTCCTGCAATGCACAAAGCATAAGAGATGCACAGAGAAGACAAAAAGATTGCTCAAATTACTTAGCATGCAGACACAATTAGGACTACCAAGAAATTATCTTGGACGAAGAATAACCAGAACTCTTCCCATTTCAGATAGAGTCTAAATACAATATTTAAGAATTACCCCAAAAAAAGGCCCCTTTAATAATTTAATTAAGCAACCAAACAGAAAACAACCACTAAAACTACTATCAATTCACCAAGGCATACCTTTCTCACAAGTGCAATTGACACACATGCAATATTTCATAAGATGCAGACACAACAGGAAACACCTCAAAAAATTAGCAAAAATACATTTGAAGCATGAACAAAGTATTGAAATCTCATTATTGGTTCCCTATCATTATTATTTCCTCTAGTATGAGCAAGAAGCATAATGAAATGAGAGCCAATATATAATCAAGAAACTCTACACACTCCATTTCCATTTAATCTGCTAAAAAATTACTTAGTTGACAGGGTCAAAGTTCTTATGACTCTTGCAGATAGCAGTGACACACCAGATTTAGAGAGTCTTCGGTTGGAGTATTTTCATCAGGGAAAAAGAAGATCCACTGCATCCTTACAGTAAAGCAATCTTGTAACTTACTCAAAATAAAAATATTATTATCTCAACAAACAAAACAGAATAAAACTGAAAGGTAGAGTTAAATTCGTTCCACTTCTAGGGAAGAAGGAAATGTTATGTAAAATAAATGGAAATTAGATTATTGCAAATGTAAAGCTGCAAGGAACCCTAAAGAGATACACTTAATCTCTCTAGGATAGAACCAGGTAAGCCACCATAATTTATAGTAGTTGAATAGCCTTAACTGTATGGTGACTAACTTAGAATCTACCTAGAGGTAATCAACATTGTGAAAGCAATCATTCTGCATCTAATTCACTTAAAAGAATATTGACAAGTCCAAGTACTCAGAGGTGTAATACAAAATATATTAAACAAAAACTGCATTAATAGCCAAAGACTATGTAAGCTAATAAACCCACATATATTCACCTTGAAAGCTCAACAACAAATTGCATATAGAAAGCATATTACTGTCGACACTAGGAAATTCTTTAAATTAATCTTAAAACTACCAACTAAGAGAAGTTTCTTTTCACCTCTTCATGCTTTCAGGCAAGTCCTCATGATCAGGCACCATTATACGTCCTGATTGTTTCAACTGCAGCTCCTTTGCCTCTTCCCTGTGGAAGAAAGAAAAGCAAACAGAATGGGCAACTTCAGCTTAAAAGGAAGGACGATATCTGATCAAAGGCAGTTAAGAATAAACATTGCATATTACACCAACTGCCATCACAATCTACTAAATACACTAGCATCCAATATCTCTGAAGTTATGGATCATCTCATGCATAAATGACAATGAAGTATCTTTTATACATTGCAATACCATCCCATGAATTTCTGAAACAAAATTTAACAATATAGAAGAAATGAATGGTAGTTTGCGCGACCAACATTAAGAGGACAAGAATATACAATCTCATAGCTGTCAAGCGGCTGATGAAAGGATGCGTATGTTAAAGTGGATGTGTGGACATATTAGAAAGGATAAAGTAAGGAATGAGATCATTAGGAAAAAAGTGAGAGTGGCATCCATTGAAGATAAGACGAAAGAAAACCGCTGGTTTGGACATACAAAAAGAAGACCGAAGGATGCCCCTATTAGGAGAATTGAGGGATGAAAGCAAGATATGTTGGATAGAAGTAGAGGCAAGCCTAAGAAGATGCGGATGGAGGCAATTAGGAGAGATATGTCTCTATTGGATTTGAATGAAAATATAACCGTGGATAGAAAGAAGTGGACGGAGATGATTCATGTAAATGACCACACGTGGTGTTGTATTGGTTCATGTAACCGACTCCAAGTTACTTAGGACTAATGTTTAGTTTGTTGTTGTTATATTCTCTAATTTTCATTTTTTGTTTTCTCTTAAAATTGGATGAGAACAACAAAAGGGACTAAAAACCCAATAACTTCCCTTGCAGAAATCTCACGAAGCCATAACCCCCCCATTTGTTCAAGGATGGGACTACTATTAGAAGACTATAGAAGACACTGGCATTTTGGCTCAAGTAATGACTTTGTACATTTACATGATATGTTGTTTTAAGCAAAACAGAGTTGTCAGCCCTAACCTGTCCCCAGCATAGTATAAATGCCCTTTAGCTAGCTGTTCATCAAGAGAATGTAGCACGGCAGTGAGCCTTTCAACTTTCTGCACCAAGAACACTAAGTGTCACAGCAGAAAAACATAAAGACCAGCTGTACCAAGGACGACAATTTAGATTTGTAGTGTCTAACCTTTTTCTCACTTTGAAGTTTCTGCAGAATATAGGCCATGTCTTGGGTTTTCATTAACATGAGCTCTTCTGGAGTGTACTTATTTGCCTCACTCCTTTTTAGACAAAAGTTAACAAGTCAAATTTCAAAGACAAATAATGCAGAAAGACACAAGAATTAAGAACATTTTACAATAGTAATATCTTACTCCAGCTTATGAACTCCATCAACCGTTCTTGTTTTCACCATCTTAAAGTAGAATTCATCAGGGTTCCTAAATGCCGCTTTTTCCTTGAGTTTCTGTTACAATAAATCAAAATTAACAACCAGCACAGAACATAGAATTAGCAATACATAGATATTCAATTCACTGAGCATGCATAGATAATCAGACACCAAACATACACACATAGGCAACGAATTACCTGCAAAGTCTGCTCCTTTTTGTGGTAAGCCTTTGCACGAACAACATAGTCCTTGTGCTTCTCAAGGAGCCCAAATTTTCTTCTAGCATGCCTAGATTTTTCCCAAAAAAATTATACGATCAATTCATCAAATTAGACCATTACACACAGAAAGAAAACATTTCACACAAGAATAAGCATGAACATTATTAAGAAACAAAACATAGAATAGAATAAAGCCACTTACGGCTGGGCTCGTTCCTTGTGAGCTCTTCGTGGAATGGAATTCTTCAGCGACGACATTTTCTAAAAACTTACTGACTACTACAAATTTCCTGTACTATATTGCGAAAATTTTCCGCAACTCGCAAAAGTTCTAGAAGGAATCACAAAGAAATTGCTTTAGATATGTGGATGCAGAATCACAAAATTAGATTAAGCAAATAGGTGTGGATATATGCAAATAGCAAACAGAGATGAGTTTCTAGGGTTTTACTAACCTGAAAGAGAAAAAGCTGCAGTGGCCGTTGAAACGATGGGGCATGAGAAGATGGATCGGGTTACGGTTGTTGAGGTCAGAGAAAGCAAAAGGATGGGCTTGGACTTTTTTAACGTTGGGCCTCAAGATCTGCTGTGACAACAACGTTCTAACTGGATTTGGACTCGGACTTAATCCCTGAGCCCTTTCGAGGCCCAAAGGAGGGTGTTGTGGGTCGATCATACAATATTAGATAGGGGTCATTCTATTTTCTATCACGGCAATATATGATTGTGGGTTGATGTAATTAGATATAGATTAAATTAAGATTAATTTAATTGAACATAATAAAAAATTATTAAATATATGATTGTGGGTTGATGTAATTAGATATAGATTAAATTAAGATTAATTTAATTGAATATAATAAAAAATTATTAAATATATAAATTAAGTATAATTTAGAATAAAGTTAAAGAGAGAATATGATATGTTGTAAATATATGACAGGTATTGAGAAATGAAATATATAAATAATAATTTTTTGAATTAAAATAAAATTTTGTATTTGAATAGATTTGAAAAATCCTTGGCTAATATAGCAACTTTGGACAATTAAATTACTACATTCATAATAACAGAGATAATAGATTTTGAATTTAATCTACATTCTTAATTGTTTTTAAAAAAAAAAATCCTTATGCCAAATTTTCTTCTTTTTCAATAAAGGCCATTAAATTTCTACATTTATAATAAAAGAGATGAGGGATTTTAAATTTAATATGTATTCCTAATTTTTTTTAGAAAAAATTGTTACGCCAAATTTTCTTCTTTTTCAATAAAATATTTGTAGGAAAGATAATTTTTAACAATCCCTTAATTTAATGGTATCACCTACTGAACCCAAGTGTGAAATTGACATTAAATTAAAAAAAAAAAACGATTCCCATTTCAAAAAAGTACTAAAATATTGACTTCTTTATGCGGAAGTCCTCACAGTTGTACGAAATTTTCAAATTTTCCAAAGCTGACAAGTTAGATTTTCTGGCATTTTTTAATTAAAATATTGTTACCAAAGTAGTAGTAGTTGAATTGGTTAAAGAGTGGAAAATAGTTTTCTAATAATTGACATTGTCAATTATTTTTATGTAATTTCCTAATATTATGACGTCGGCAAATCGTCCACAATTTCTTGATGCCAAATTGGTCCACCAACTAATGGGAGCATGCCAAACTTTGCTTTACGCCTTTGGGGTTAGAACAGTAGAAATGGCAAATCATTAGTGTGACTCTTCAGCTAAAATAAAAAATTGTGCACCCAGTGGGGATTGAAAATGCTCCATCCATTATTAAAAAAAAAAAAAGAGAAAATGCACCGACCATGTTTCTAGAATGTACTAACAAATTATTTTATTTTATTTTATTTCGAGAAATTTTATTTTATACTTTTGTATGAACCGATAAATAAGATATTTGCAAGAGAAGATATGTTTTAATTTAGAATAAAACTTCAAATTTAAAGATTAAAAAATTTCATTGTTCTGTGTGAATAAGTAGATGGAGATTGGAGAGTGTTGTATTTAGGAATAGATATTAGAAGATAATATTATAATTTTTAAATAAATTTATTATAATTTATTTCTGTTAAGTTATGAGATAATAAAATTTTAATATCACAAATTATAAAAAATGTATTAAAGGTCCATTAATCGTTAGTCAACGACAGTATTGACTAACATAATTTATTTTTTTAATAAAATGTATATTTTGTTATTGTAAGTTGTTTTTTATTATTCTTTAGAATTCCAATTTTAATTATTTTACACTGATTTTACAGTTTTTGTTCCACTAACTTATCTACCCATATTCGAGTTTCATTTTAAATATTTTGTAATACAATCGATTGATTTTTATGTATATAATTTAGAAAATTAATATTATTTATGTGAAGATTAATTGTATTTATTATATGAAATTTTAAGAGGTCGTATGTTTAATAATTATTATAATTAAACTCAATATTTTATAAAAAATAATTTTTTATATAATCGTGCTCGAAAAATATTGTAATGTTAATTATTTTTTCTCTCATGAAAAAAAGAAAAAAAATGATTAGTACAAGGTTACATTTGAATATATCGTGTTGTTTCAATCTCTATGACATTTCTTAAGAAAATAACAAAAAAATAAAATGAGCCTATTAAGAGCTTTTAATCAAAATATTATGACTTTTTAGTTAAAAATAAAAGTATTATAATTTTTGTTCTTTTTTAAAATTACAAAGACAATTGTAAAAATAAGTATTATTTATTTGTATAACGTGACATCAAAAAATTATGATCTGATAATCAATATCTTATAACTAGTATGAGTAAAATATATATTTTATTAAAAAAATAAATTATATTAGTCAATATCGTCATTGACTAACGATCAATATACCTCTAATATACCTCTAATGTTTTACTATTCTTAACTTAATAGAGATAAATTGTAAAACACTCTTTTTAAAGAAATTTTAAAAATAAAAATTAATTTTTAAGCTTTTTTAAATATTAATTTTATTAAGACAAAACTAATATTTTAAAAAATTGGGAATGGGGTCCTCCGTCTCTTTTCGTATTTGCAAGGCCATCAGACTTTAAAAAACGAGGAAAAAAGCTTGAATACTAAAAACCAACAGAAACAGAAAATTAAAAAAAAAAAATGTTTTTGGAAAGTGGAGGGTAGTTTCATGGAAAATGAAATCCCACAAAAAGAAATGACATGGACACCTTTGGAATAACTGCCTTTCCACGAAAACTGAAATTTCCTTTTTGTACAAACACTTCGCAAGGTGATACTTTGAACGGAGACCAGTTTGGACGGTCGTCAAAGTTGTATTAAAAACTCTATTAGAAATTGCCGATCTTCAATATATATATCTTGTATTTCCAAACACGAGTTGTTGGTTTCTATTCCTGCTGCCATAAATGAATTTATGAGAGTGGTAAAAATTTTAATATAGACGGTTTCACTTAAATTGTATTTCATGTAATAAAAATTATACGATATAATTTTTTAATACATATAATCTACGGATATATTCCTTCCAATCTAACTAAATTGACTTACTTATTATTTTGAATTGTTCTATAAATTTTGATGCATTCTTTAAGAAATGAAAGTTTCTAATATATTATTCCTTCCGTTTCAAATTATTTATTCACGTTAATTGATTATGCGGGGATTAAGAAAAGTAAATTTTTTATTCCCTCCATCTCCTTTCCTTTTATATGTCAATTTTAACTAAGATTTTTGTCACAATTTATCTATATCATTAGCAAACTAATATTATATTAATTGCTATTTTTTCACAAATATCTCTCTTTAATATAATGAATATTATGTACTTATAATGAGAAATATAAATAAATTAAACATGCAAATAACACATAAAGTTTTAGAAATTTATTACTCTTTAATAAAGAAAATGATTATTTGAGAGTAAAATATGAAATATTAATTAATTAATCAAAAAAAATTATTTTTCTTAATACTTGTGAATAGATTAAAGTAAATAGATAAAAGGAGATAGATAGAATAGTTAATTTAACATTCTCTTCTATTTTTATTTTTAAAATTCAATGATAAGTATCTCTCTTTATATTAACAAGTATACAAATTTTAAATTTTGATATAACTCTAAATTATTTATCTCTTCTAAATATTTAATTATTTTTAAAAAATGAGTCAAAATATTATTGAGTATTTAATTCTCTCTCTATGTTGCTATTAATTTTTATTAAGAATTAACAAGATGAATATGAATAGTAAAACTCGTAAAATGAATTTTTGATTATATTTTAATATATTTAAAAAATATAATGCTATTAAATAAAAATAAATTTGACATACTAAATCTTGATTTTTTAGAAGAACAAATAATTTAAAATAAAAATTAAGTTATAAAACGAATTGATAATTTAAAACAGAAAGAATATATATTATAAAATAATTAATATATTATATATTTATTATATTTATATATTTAAATTTAATATAAAATATTATAAAATTTTTATATTTTTATTTTTATTTTATATAAAATATCGTATCTAATCAATTATTATCAAATTAGTTAGAACACGTCACGTCCCGTCAATTTCCACGTAAGTCCAAGCCAAACAAGAAATCCAAGGCTCAGTTCAGCCTCGGCATCACTCCCCGCCAAACCGCCCAATTTTGAGGACTTTTCTAGCCACTACGGCCGACATGGGAATTAAAGAAGTACGCACCACACATAATAATAATAATAATAATAATAATAATAATAATAATAATAATAATAATAATAATAATAATAATAATAATAATAATAATAATAATAATAATAATAATAATATGTTATAAAATTATGATAGTGTTAGAATAAAATCTACACACTACACACTAAGAAAATTCTAACTATTCTTTGCACAAGAATTTCTCTTCAAACTTCTCTCTTTCTTTCTCTCACAATTCTTTCTCCAATCTTTCTTTCACTAATCTTTCTTTCACAAAATGATGGTGTATTACAAGCTTAGAGAATAGCTCTATTTATAGAGCTCTAATTAGTGAAATACATCATGGCATACATCATCTTCAACTAATCTCAATTAATGGTGTCTCCACTAAATGGTGGACATCCATAAAAATCTTCTAATAATTCACATAAATCCATAATTAGTGGATCCTCCACTAATTAATGGAGATTTCAATAATTCATAACACTCCCCCTTGGATGTCCATCCATTACATAAAGAATATGCCTCGTTAAAACCTTACTAGATAAAAACCCAGTGGGAAAAAAAATCTAGTGAAGGAAAAAGAGTACACTATTCTATATGTATGTTTATTACTCCCCCTGATGAGATGATTCCTTTAAATCTTTAAACCGACGCATACCGATTTTATATCTCAACTTCTCAAATGTTGCAGTCGGTAAAGTCTTCGTGAAAATATCTGCGAGGTTGTCACATGACCGAATTTGTAGCACATCAATTTCACATTTCTTCTGGAGTTCATGAGTAAAAAAGAATTTTGGTGAAATATGTTTTGTCCGATCTCCTTTAATATATCCTCCTCGTAATTGAGCTATGCAAGCTGCATTGTCTTCATAAAGAGGAGTTGGAATATCTTTGATTGATGATAATCCACAACTTTCTCGGATATAATGAATCATGGATCTTAGCCATACACATTCTCGACTTGCTTCATGAATGGCTATAATTTCAAGCATGATTTGAAGAAGTAGTCGCTATAGATTGTTTCGTAGAACGCCATGATATAGCAGTATTTCCACATGTAAATAGATAGCCCGTTTGAGAACGTGCTTTATGTGGATTAGATAAATAACCAGCATCTGCATAACCTATCAATGTTTGACTGGTTTTATTTGAATAAAATAATCCGAGATCAATTGTACCTTGGAGATATCGAAGGACTTGTTTTATTCCATTCCAATGTCGTCGTGTTGGTGAATAACTAAATCTTGCTAATAAATTGACAACAAAAGCAATATCAGACCGTGTATTATTAGCAAGATACATCAATGCACCAATTGCACTGAGATATGGTACTTCAGGACCAAGGAGTTCTTCATCATTTTCTTGAGGTCGGAAAGGATCTTTATCCACATTTAATGATCGGACGATCATTGGAATACTCAATGGATGTGCTTTGTCCATGTAAAATCTTTTTAGCACTTTTGCTGTATATGTTGATTGATGAATAAATGTTCCACTCTCCAGATGTTCAATTTGTAAACCAAGGCAAAATTTGGTTTTACCAAAATCCTTGATTTCGAATTCTCTTTTTAAATAATCAATTGTTTCTTAGAGCTCTTCAGGAGTTCCAATAAGATTAATATCATCAACATATATAGCTAATATCACAAATTTAGAACCAGATTTCTTAATAAAAACATATGGACATACCTGGTCATTTTAAATCTCGCTTTCAATCAATATTCACTAAGATAATTGAACCACGTGCGCCCAGATGGCTTCAGGCCATGTAATGATTTCTGCAACTTGATAGAGTAATTTTCACGAGGATAATGTTTATATGCTTCAGGCATATGAAATCCTTCGAGGATTTTCATGTAAACATCATTTTCTAAATTTCCATACAAGTAAGCAGTGACAACATCTAATAGGCGCATATCTATCTTTTCATGTACTGCCAAACTAATAAGATATCGGAGTGTAATAGTATCAACAACGGAGAATAAGTTTCATCATAATCAATACCTGGTCTTTGTGAAAAACCTTGGGCTACTAATCGCGCTTTATATCGAACGATTTCACTCTTTTCATTGCGCTTTCGCACAAATATCCATTTGTAGCCAACGGGATTTACACCTTCGGTGTTTGGACCTGCAGTCCGAAGACTTCACGTTTTGTCAGTGCATTTAACTCCGATTGAATCGCATCTTTCCATTGCAGCCAATCTTTTCTATGCCGACATTCATCAACTGATATTGGTTCAGGATCATCATTATCCTGTGTAACATTAAGAGATATACTATATGCAAATATATTATCAATAACAGTTTCTATCCGATTCCAACTTCTACCGGAAGTGGTATAATTGATAGAAATTTCAGTGTTACTTTCATCAACTTTTGGTTCTTTGTCATCAGTTATCTCTTGGTCTTTATCATTCTTTTCTTCAATATGATCTTCTGGGTCATTTAATCCTCTTTTCTTTCGAGGATTTTTATCTTTAGAACCAAGAGGTCGGCCATGCTTCTGGCATGCTTTTGGCTCAGCAGCTATAGGTATAATATTTTGTTCTGTTGGAACTTCAATTCGAATAGGAGCATTTATAGCTGGCATATGCGATTTTGTTACTCTTCTAGAGTCAACAAAAGCGTCTGGCATTTGATTTGCAATGCTTTACAAATGAATTATCTTTTAAACTTCAAGTTCACATGCGTTTGTATGCGGATCAAGATAATTTAATGATGTTGTCCAATCACGATCTTTCTTGTACTGTTTCTGTTCTTCCCTTAATTTAGGGAATAATGATTTCATAAGAGAATAAGAAAAGAAATATAAGAAAATGATGACAAGCAGGAAATGCCAAGAAAAATATCTATTTTTTTTTTCACTCTTCCCGGTACCGACTTTTCATCTTCCTCTCTTGTCTTTTCTTCTCCTCCGACCCTCTACCTACCATCGACCTCTTCTTCTTCCTCATACAAATATATATTTATATATATATATATATATATATATATGTATCGATATATATCTC
This sequence comes from Voacanga thouarsii, assembly GCA_026120185.1. Lineage (NCBI taxonomy): Eukaryota > Viridiplantae > Streptophyta > Magnoliopsida > Gentianales > Apocynaceae > Voacanga > Voacanga thouarsii. The sequence goes on along the minus strand of JANUWF010001287.1, from coordinate 1,561,680 downwards.
AGTTATCAGTCATTAGTAAACATCAAAAACAAAAATCACAAAGCAGATATGGAGACTCGTAATTCATTTGAGACATGGTCAAATTTTGACTCGGTTTCTGCATCAGATTTTGATGTATTTTCCTTTCCAAACTAACCGCTTCTGCCTAATTCAAACACAGAAGATTTTGATATGTTTTCCTTTCCAAACCAACCGCTTCCTCCTAATTTCAGGTGAGATACCTTTGAGGGCTTCCATTTGTTTTTAGTATGCTTGATAATGAAATTAAACTCTCTTTTGGTTTGTTTTTCATGTAAATCGATGGAAGTTTTGAACATACTTGCTTTGGACCAAGTTGATCTACCCCTACAAGAGACTCGCTTTTGATACTCGTTCCTCTTGATGCTATTCCTTTGAATGAGGATATGCTTGTGCATGATCCATTCTACTCTCTAATGGATTTTGAACAAAGCCGAATATGATTCCGAGGTTATTATCCATTTAAACATGGATTTTGAATGGTATTACCTTTATCGATATTATTTTATTTTTCTAGGAGAAATAATGAGTGGTCTTGACAACGAAGTTGGAGTAAGTACTCATGAAATGCATAATATCGAAGTTCAAGATATTATTGCAGACAAAATTCTTGGGGAGAAGAAGATGATTAAGAGGCGAGAGAGAGAAGAAGGGCAATAACTCCCGAGACACTATCAAGAGAAACAATTTCGCAATACTTTTACCTACCAATCAAGAGCGCGACCAAAGAATTGAATATTGGCATAACTTTGTCTCAAGAAAAGATGTAGGGAGTTAGGAATTCGTCGATGGCCTCACAGGAAGTTGGTGAGCTTGGAGACCATAATCAAGAATGTCCAGGTTATCTCTCATACATACTTATAATTTGCAAGTATGAAACTATGAAAGATTTATAAGTAAATAACCGATGATATCACTTCGATTTACAGGATATGCAAAATAAAGAAGAATGAGGACATATGGTCGAGAAGAAATTAAAAGAAGCCATTGCGATATCTGGAATGTGAAAAACAGTTGGTGGAAGAAAGTCCTAATACGCGAGTTAGAAGACCAAACACGAAATTGAGACAAGCATGCTTCAAGGCCAAATATAATAAGAAATATAATAAACTTAAGGAGATCATAAAATCTCAAGACTCATTTCGCGAGTAATTTTACGGCTAATTCTGCTGCTAGTCTCGATGCTGGCTCAAAGGGAAAGAAAAGGAGGAGGATGTCGAAAAAGAGGAGCTGAAGTCCATAATTACTAATTGTTTGTCGTCCTCTAATGTAAATATTGAAAAAGAACAATTACAAACCTTCATCTTACATTTGTCAGCTCAATTACAAAAGAGCAACTATAAGCATGTATCATCAAGTTCATATGAACACTAGTGATATGAATAAAAGATGTGATGCTTATTATTAATGGAAATATCTTTTTTTCTTTATTATCTTTTCTGTTCCACTTCAGGTGACCAGTATTTCTCTGTGATAAGAGAAATATCGAGTGTGTCCATGACCATAACCACGGCCACTGCCACAACTACGACTATAACGATGGCTTCTACTGGAGCCAACAACATTCACTTCTGGGAGTGCTGTTGAGCCAGTTCATCCGGCTTCATGATTTCTCAATAATAACTCATGTTAAAGGCTGTCAATTTTGGATACCCTTTTTCTCGATATTATTACTGCAGGACAATATTCGAGGTATGAAAAGTGGAGAATGTCTTCTCCAATATAACTTCATCAGTAACTTTTTCTCCGCAAAATTTTTAAATAAGATGTAGTTTTATACATCACGGAGTTCACGGTTTTATAATCTTGCAACTTCAGGTGCAACCATTCATACCGTGCAGTGGGTAGTACGACCATCTTCGAGTGGTCAAATCTTTCTTTTTATCCACATGACATATGGATCTCATTTTTTTTAGCATTTAGATGCATTTACGTATGACATATAAATTTTTTTTCCGTAAATATCAAGGGCTACAAATTCGAATTTAGCGAGATCAATAAATGCGTACACTGTCTTCCGGCTTTAATAACGGCAGAGACTCGTGTCGATAACGTGTTATAAAATTAGGGTAGTGTTAGAATAAAATCTACACACTACACACTAAGAAAATTCTAACTATTCTTTGCACAAGAATTTCTCTTCAAACTTCTCTCTTTCTTTCTCTCACAATTCTTTCTCCAATCTTTCTTTCACTAATCTTTCTTTCACAAAATGATGGTGTATTACAAGCTTAGAGAATAGCTCTATTTATAGAGCTCTAATTAGTGAAATACATCATGGCATACATCATCTTCAACTAATCTCAATTAATGGTGTCTCCACTAAATGGTGGACATCCATAAAAATCTTCTAATAATTCACATAAATCCATAATTAGTGGATCCTCCACTAATTAATGGAGATTCCAATAATTCATAACATAATAATAATAATAATAATAATAAACGTTTTCAGATTTTTTGCATTTTAGGGGGCAACGATGAATATGTCGTGCAATTATTTATGATTTTTAAAATTTTATAATATTATATTTCTTTTCGTTTTTAAAAAAATATTAAAAATTTTTATTTTTGTTATACCAAAATACTTATCAAATTTATAAATAAAAAATATATTTATTACATATATTCCTAATTTATTTCTCGTTTAACTACTCAATAAATATTTAACTTATTAAATATGTGTATTCTCTTAATCTAATTAATGAAAATTTACTTTAATTCAAATATATAATAGTCTATTTCTATTATAATTATATAAATTTTAATAATTATTTAATCTGCGTATCATTTGTTAAATTGACATCTTTTATTATTCTCATTCACAAAATCTCTTACCTATTCAAGTTTTTAGTATTGCCTTACCTTTTGTCATGGTGAAAAACTTAGATTTAAATCATTGAACAACGAATGCTCCTTAGCTAATCTTACATAATGAATTTCTCTATTCCATTATCTCTAAATTTCTAACTTTGCACTTTTCCTTAACCATGGCAGAAAAACTTTGATTTCGATCATTAATCAGAACTCAAAAGAAAATAAGGTCTTGAGTATAATTTTTATACCTCTCACCTAGATTTACTGTAAATATATTATTTAAACTTTTATATGAATGAAAAGTAAATTTTCATACAATCTCTGTGATGTTTATATTCTATTTCCTGCCCTTTTTTGTTGTTTAAGTTTCTTTCATTGCCCTTTTTTTGTCACTTTTTTTGTGAAGTACTATAAATTAACTCATACTCATTTAAAAGTAACCAAACAATAGTGTACAAGGTTGGTGCGATATTAGTTTGGGTCTAATTAAGTCATAGACATCATAATTAATCTTGACAAAACGACCTGTGATTATTGGATAATAACTATTTTTATTCCATTATTTTGTAATGGAGTTTGTGTTTATCATGTTGCAAACACCGTGTAGTATTCAAGGCTAATTATTTATAGAAATCAGAAAGTAGAGATATTACCACAAAAAAAAAAAAAGTATGAAGATTGTAATTCGATCAATTAAAAGAAATTTAGACTAAATAACAAACAATGAGTTTGATCACATACCTTCTTGTTCACGTATCAAAATATTAAAATAAATAAATAAATACTCTCTCCGTTCCATAATATAAGTCGTTTGACTTAATTTTACACGTATTAAGATTTTAAAAAACAATATGACTTTATATTATTTCTTTATAAAACTCTTCTATTTAAATGTTTTATAAATAAGAGAATAGAGGAGAGAAAAAGAGAGGGAAAGAGAACAATAAAAGTCTTCAGTGACTTATAATTTAGGATAATAAAAACAATTTATAAAGACTTATATCATGAGATAGAAGAAGTATAACCTAACACCTCAAAAACTACATTTTTAGTGTTTCATGGTCACATGGGTGGTCTTCGCCTTATGGAACCAAAATCTTGACATCCTTGTAACTTAAAACTTAAGATATGTAATCATTTATAAGCTTATTATAATATCTTACTAAGTACTTCAAAAATTTTAAAGAACATTTGTTTAGACAAAAAAAAAAAAAGAAGACATTCTTGCCTACATTCTCTTAACTAATCAATTATCTCGTTCAAACTAGCTAATTATAACATTATTCCATCTCTTGAGGAATAATCTCATATGACAAGAAGCATTAGAATATAACTAAATTAAAATTTTTTATTCGATTTCAAGGTTTCCTTTTCATTATACTAAGAATTAACTATAATCTCTAAATCTTCTCAAATTCCGTGCTTGGTCAAATTACCAGTTCTTGAATCACTAAAATAAAAATAATTAATCAAAATAATCTCTTAGCCCTACCTCGGTTCAATTCATAATATCTCTTAAAAATCTACTTAACCAAAATAACTATAACCGTGCATATGATAGCACATGCCTGCATGTGAAAACATGAAAACCAACCAATTTGAGAAGGAATAAAGATTATTATGTATATTTGAGAGAGGGTTTGTTTGTTTGTTTGTTTGGCTATTCACGAAGGCAAACGTGATTAGGTAAATGTTTCTCTGAATTAGTCAATAGATAGGGACAGAACTAAAAATTTAAAATTAAAAAAAAATTATATGAATAGATATATTAGAAAACAAAACGTTATATTTTTAAACATTTGTTAGAAAGCAAAAGCCAAAATTCAATACAAAATTTTATTTTTTTAAAAGAATAAAAATTTTGAGGGTGCGAGTGCCGCCCTCCCGTGTCTTCATTTCTGGTCATATGTGTACTTAAATTATAACTATTTTTAGAAAAAAAATTGAAAAAAATATATATAGGTATAAGGTGAGAGAATATGATGTTTATGAATAAGTGATAATTCTCTAAAAACATAAGTTGTTGATATTAATTTTTAAATTAAATTAAAATTTTAATTCGAATTAATTAACAATCTAAGTATATCCTAAAAATTCTCAAAGGTAGTGATAGAACAGCCAAGCGGGGAACAAAAGTGGCGGGAAAAAAAAAACACTTTAGGGATCTTAAAATAATTTACCAACCAAAATAATCAAAAATATCTTTCTGGATCTCAAGATTTTATATATTTATATTTATATATATATAATTTATGTTGACGTTCGAAAGAAGCAGAAAGACGTGTGAAGTGCGCGGTATGTAAGATACCAATATGCGCATTAGATGTGAAGCAGGAAAATTCTCACCAATTTACAACTTTGACATAATGGAATGCTATTTTTGTTATTTCTATTTATGTCTATGGACCTACCAAATTAGGCACTGTTAGGTGCTCCGTCCATGCTTTTTTTTTTTTTTTTGGTTAAAAGGAATTAGATGCCCACCACTACAAGAAACGTTTCAGCCCACAATTTATCTAACTACTAGTGTTTTGGTTTTTTTTTGGTACGAAGTTTCTTGGAAGTTCCACTATTCCACAAAGATATATTGGAGTACAATATTCGCCTTACATTTTAAGATTATAAAAAAAATAATCTAATATAAATATTTAACTATTAAATTATATTTTTGTTCACACAAGGCACGTATCTCTTAGGACTGTTTAACATTCATTTTGCATTGATAACCATCAGAAGAATAGCGTGATATGTGAAACCAGACTACTCTTTTGGAGGATAAAAGGTGGAAATAACGTGACAATTTCTTGTGTACTATTTATAGCGCCAACTTCTTCTTGCAGATCTCTAGACTATTACTCTCTTTATCCCTTTTTATATATTTATTAGGTTATAGTTCTGCGCGTGGCACAAGTTGTTATATTATTAAGATTTAATGTATTAATATTAAATATATATATTATTAATTAACTTAATTAATTAGTTAATTAGTTAAAATTTTAAAATAAATTTAGATAGTATTCAAATAATCACACATTTCAATGTATTAATTTAGATCATATTCAAAAAATTATACATTTCAATGTACTAATATTAAATACATATATTTTATTAATTAATTTAATTAATTAAGATTTTAAATGAATTCAAATATAATTTTTATTTTAAAAAAATCATTTAACTACGTGTCACCTTATGATACTTTTACGTGTCATAATAGTAGGTTTTATCTTCGGCTTATAAAAAAATAAATATATATATATTAATTCACACATTTTTAAAAAATAAGATTTTTTAGTTAATTAATCAATATTTTTTATTTTACCTTTAAAAAATCTCTCTTTATTAAAAAATAATCAAATTTTAAAGTTTCATGTACTGTAAATATATTTAATTTACTCCATTTTCCACTACAAGTGTATAAATAATCTATGTATTAAAGATGAATATTTATAAAAAAATAATAATTAATATAATATTGATTTGTTAATAAAATAGATAAATTAAAATAAAAATTTTAATTAAAATAGACAGATAAAAAAACAGAGAAAATAACTAATTAGTAGTACTAGTATTTGTGAGTCTCCAACCTACTACCACCACTATTATTATTATTATTATTATTATTATTATTATTATTATTATTATTATTATTATTATTATTATTATTATTATTATTTTTAAATAATAAAAATAAATTTAATAAACACGATCTTATCCTATATAATAAAATTATTCAAAATAAACCATTACATCTATCTTCAAAATAATATATTTTTTACTAATTTCATAACATTATATTGCCATAGTCAGAGAGAGCGTACAACATTTTATAAAATCAATATTTTTTTTAATAAAACAAAATATAGCAATTTCCATGCCATTATTCATAACAGTGTAATTAGTCCAAAATGTCATTTAAAAAAATATATTTTTTCCACAGAAAAAGAAAAGTCGCAAGTATATCTTTGATTTAAGTACAAACAAATCACTTTTATTAATTAAAATTATATCATATCAAATTTAAATGTCTAATTTTTTAATAAGTATTTTAGTTTAACTTAAATTATATAATAAAAAAATAAACATCCAAATCTGAACGAGATAAAATGTAATGATTCCAATTATATTTCCCTTGGTAAAAAGAAAAAACTTTAAAAAGCCCAAATCCGGATTCTGACTAAGAATTTGCCTTTCCAGCATTCCCGGAGAGAAGAACAGCATTAGATTTGCTGAAATGTTGAGCAAATCCAACCAATTTTGTTGCCAAACACGGAACAGATAGCCAGAAACAGAATAGGAAAGGCAAATTTCAAGTCCACTGTCTTATAGACTCTATACCGAGTAGAATACAAATCAATTTGTTGAATGCTGAAAGATTTGTTTTCATTATATATACCACAGCTTTCATACTTGAAAACACTCCATTTCACAGAGGTAGATCAATTCTAGCCTTGTAATTAATCAAACCTCTCCTTCTCTCTCCCCGCCTTCCGATCTAAGTCCCCACTTAACTCCAACCCTTATTAAAAGGATTAGCTTTGTAGAAGAAAAAGGAAAAAAGGAGAGAAACACACCCAACCCATTTAGCCGATTAATACACCGAAATTCAAGAATTGATAATAAAAGAAAAAAAAAAAAGGAAAGAGTTGAATAGGGATTGTGTTTTTGCTTTTGTGCGACTCAGGACCACGCATGATTGCGATTATATATAGCTGAATCAGTCATCTCTGCAGCTCCATCATTACGCAAAAGTCCTCGAAGCAGACGAAACCATCCTGGTTCTTGTCCACCCCAGATATCATGCGCCGGCAATCCTCTAACGTGCACCGGGCGTCACCAATCGACCTAAAGACGTTAAACAACTCTTCGGCAGTTATCTTGCCGTCGTGATCTGTATCGAAGAAATCAAAAGCGTCTCTCAGCTCAGAGCAACAAGCAGGCGGACCAAAAGCAGAGCTGATGGCTCCGAACTCTTCCAGACTGATACAGCCATCCCCATCCCTATCAACTTCGCTCAACAGCATACTGAGCTCCTCCGCACTAGGCGGCTCGGCTCCCACACGGAGCAACAACGCCTCCAGTTCCTCTCTCGTGATTTTTCCGTCTCCATCTCTGTCAATCATTTTAAAAGCCTGCTCGATCTCAAAGTACACGTCGCCGGAAATCTCAGACCACTCGTCGGCGGAGATTTCATTTGAGAGAGTCGGGGGCAGCACGCTGGTGGGCGTGGCTACGCCGTTAACCTTCTGCTTCTTTTTGAGAGACAAATTACCGGAAGACGACGACGATGACTCGGAGGACGTGGTCCCCGTGGAGCTAAAGGAATTCACATCAGATCGCGAAACAGAACGCGATGTTCTTTTATACTTGTTGAAAAGCTTTTTGGGGATGCTTACCGTGAGTTTCATGGTGGGAAAGCTTCAGAAGAAGAATGGCAAAGGACAAAGGAGAGAGGGGAGAAAAATGAAGAGAAAGGGAGCTGCTGAAGATGGGAAGGAGCGGAAGGAGAGAGGAAGAAGGGAGAATAAATGGGGGAGGAGAGTAGAGTTGCCATAGTGAGCTTCCAGGAAGTTTCGTAGTGAGAGAATGGAGGGATATATATATATATATATATATAATCTCTTCTCTCCATCTTGGCGGAGAATTTGTTGGAATTAAGCTAGTTTAATTGGATTTGGTCTGGCCTGGTCTGGTTTGGTTTGGTTTGGTTGTTAGTTGGGTTTTGGGAATCGCGTTTTAGGTTGGGAAGTTGGAAGAGAGAGAAAAAACTACCGTTGGCTAATCGTATTCGTGGCCCGTGGGGGGACTTTTTTTTTTTTTTTCTCCTCTTCTGATTTTTCTAAACTTTTAACATAATCTTTTTCTTTCTCATTTAAAAAAAAACAGAGGAATTAAATCTATATTTTTAAAATTTAAACTTATACCTACTAAATTATAATTATTTTATATAACTATTACTATTATTTACGATTGTATTCTTAAACTATTAATTTTTAAATTTCTAAACAATTCATTTGTTTTTCAATATTTTTTATTCTATCTACGACTTCGTTTAATTAGCCTCATTTGTTTTTATATAGACATCGATCTAATTAAATTTTTAAAAAATTGAGGAATTTAAAAGACTTTAAAAACTATGCTTCTACATATTATTCTTCTATGATTTGATTTGTTAAGAGTTTAAAGGGGTTAGAATGAATGAGAGATTTTAAGAGTTTAGAGATGTAAGAATTAATATAGTATTTTTTTAATTAAAAAAATAGTTTATGAATTAATAAATTAATAGTTTAATAATAGAAAAGTCAATGGGTCACGCAAAGTAATTAGAATTTATGTGTATAGATTTAAGTTGTAGAGATATAAATTTAGTTATTCCCTTTTAAAAAAGGAAATTCGCATAAAGTGTATTAATGAATTGAAATTGAAATTTTTTCCCTCCACCAAATATTCAATTTAAGAGTACACTTAAATTAGTTTTACAAAATAATTTTTTAAAAAATGTACATATGAATTTTATTGAAAAATATAGATTTAAAGACTAAAATTATAATCTAGAAAATAATAAAATCATTAATATTTTACAAATTCATCATAGTCTTAGTCTTAGATGTCCAAAATAGCTTATGCATTTTTCTTTTTACTAAACAAATTCATCCATTAGTAAAAAAACAAATTACACAAAGGAATCATGAGATTCTTACTAACAGGAACAAAATATCACACCCTAAAATTTAAGATAAGTATAGAAAATAAAATAAATACACAAAAATATTCTTCCAAGCTTCTTTATCTCCATGCTCCATCCTCAAATATCGGTAATATAATGAATCTACACTCACCTAATTGCGTAAGTAGCAAATTAAAAAGTTCTGAATAAATTAATTGACTTAAAAACTACATGAGAAAAAGATGAAAAGTTGAGTGAATACTTAATTTAATAAATTTCAAATAAATTCTAAGAAAACCGAGTCGACAACTTTGATCTAACTAGGAATCATGCCAAGATGCATTGATACACACAGCGAAAAAGGTAAATTTTTATAATTTATTATTCAAAATAAGGTGGAAGTAAAAAAAAAGAGAAAAATGCAATAATTTGGCCAAGATCCAAAGCCAGATGCGGTGGAGAAGAAAGCTTCAACAGAGAGGATGTGGAAGAGTGAGAAAGTGGAAGTGGAGGTGGGTTAAAAATGGCTTGTGCATAAATGGATAGTTCACAAACTTCTACCATGTTTTTGGAACTAAAGATCCAAAACCATCAAAACTACCATAAAAATATTTTATTGCTGCAAGCTTATTAATTCAACAGGTTAATAGTGAAATTGAGATTAATTTAAAAAATTGAGGTCAAAAAATTTCAACATGCTAAATGATTGGGTGAGGTTTGCAATTCGATATTTTTTTTAAAACCAAATAAAGGACATCTCCATTTACACACTAAACTATTACTATATCTCGAATAACTGTTCTATTTAAAAAATAATAATAATGTATTTATCACTTATAGACTAAAACCAACAACTATGAGGGGAAATTACTAGGAAAATAAGAAATCAATTGTTGTATTTAGCATCTTAATTAAAATAACTAAATCAACAAAGTATTGGAATCTATTTCCAAGACGGATTCGGGGTCGCGTAAGTTGTCATACGGTAACTTGTGCGGTTGTTTGGATTTACATGAACATTTGATATAATCACATGAATATTTTACACAATTATATGAATATTTCACACGATTATATTAATATTAAAACAACATCGTTTTGAATAGTTAAAACGATATCGTTCTATTAAAAAAAATTTATATGCAATCATTTTTTCAAACGTTAAATTTTTATCATTTTTTATTTATATTGTAAAATTATCGCGTAAGTTACCGTATACAACTTAAGGCGCCATATGCTTCCAAGACCAGACCTCAGTGTTGTCCACTTCCTTGTTGTGTAGTGAATAATAATTTGATTCTTCCAACGTAATTATTTGTTAGAAGTATCCAAGGTAGGAAAAAAAAGAAAAAAGAAAAAAGAAAGGTGGGCTTTTATTGGGCGAGGCTTGGAAAAGTCCTCCGACTTTTGTGATATTGTCATTGTGTTTTCAAGTGCGAGAGGACATTGACATGTTTGGCCTCAGGTGAATCTGGCTTAAGCAAAATATATGGTGTCTATTCGCTGATTTTTCTTGTTTAAGCACGTGTCCTTTCCACCTTTCGCTAACCTTCCTCATCGCTGATTTTATTGCTAATGTATGTTCTAGATTCTTCCTTCCAATATAATTGAGGTGTACCAACAACAAAATCAGAAAATTAAATGATAAGATATGTCAGACATTTTATAATTTATGAAAAAAAAATTAAAATTAAAATTTTATACAATTTTAAAAAAATTTGTGTTGGAGAGGGGGTAGAAGTGGAGATAGATCAAATCGGACTAAGTTTTGAGTAAATAGACCTAGCATGAGTCTAGTCTCCTAATCTATCTAAGATTTTTTTTAAGCTCGAACTGATTTGCATAAAAGTATTATTTGTTTAAAAGTCTACTTAAAAGTCTATTAACATATAATTCTTTCTTTTTCTTTCTCAATTTAATTTAAGCTAATGTTATTTTTTATATGTAATATATATAAATAAACTAATAATATATTACATGTTAAAGTTAATAAATTATATATATATAATAGATTTTATTTGTACAAGATAAGTATTATATAAAATACATATAATACTATATAATATATAAATAGGTTAGCCTAATAGATTTGCTTAGATTTTTATTAAATATGCTTGACATTTTTAATTAAACAGACCTAATTTAAGGCTTAAGTCTGGGTCAATTACTAAATAGACTCATGCCAAACCATGCCTAAAACTAAATCAAATCGTAAGTCCCTATTAAGATCCTGACTTATTTCCATCCCCAGGGAGAAGGGGGAAGGGAGAACGTCATTCCTCATCGGTCTCTTGTTTCATCATTAGGTGTACTTGAATTGAGATTATAAAATAATTAAAAAATAAACGTGATTTGAAAATTTATAAAAAATTATAAAATTAAATATTAATATTACAATATATTTAGATTGCATATATTAAAAAGTTATCATTATATTGGCCCATTTATTTCGTTAGAAAAGAAAGTTAAAAAAAAAAATCAATCCAAATGTCTAACCTTCTTCTTTGTTGACTTTATGTTATGTGTCGTACTCATTCTGATATTGATTTTATGATTATCATTTCAAAACTAGTGATAATTACAAATAAAACAAAATAGTAATACCTAATTTCAAATAAAGTGTTTATTGTTTTTTTGAAATGTTTTAAAGTAAAAATTGATTTTTATAAAAAATAACTTTACGCAAATACCCCTTACTAAAAATATATAGAAGGGGCAATAATCGGGTATAAGATTTTAGCTAAGTCATACCATCTAGAATTGGGATGGGAATATCTTTGATTGATCTATTTCTAAAGTATGAACGATTCCATAAATTTTCATGTCTTCAATTCAAGCTTACCACCTCCCACCCCCCCGCCGCGCGCCCCCACTATATGATAGACCTTACAAAAGCCAGCCTTTAAGAAAAAGAAAACAACTTTTATAACACGCCAATCATTTCTGCTATCTCTTTGGTCAAATGGGATCCAAAGATTTCATTTAAACCCCTCAATAATTACATATATTCGGTGGAGTTAATCGCTTAATAACTCGATTTTAATATTAAAAATATTAAAATTTATTGTAAAGTATAAATACAAAAATAAAACTACCCCTTCTACATGATGATTTAACTTCTTAAAAAAAAAAAAAAAAGAGGTCTGGAGTTTAAACTGATTTCCAAGGGAAAGGGAAAGAGAAAACGAAAGAAAAACACAGATGATGCTAATGGAGGATAGCCCTCCAGATAGACATTCTAATCCCAAAGCGATAAGAATATTTTGGTCCTTGACCACGAGGTTCATGTGATGGTGACAAATTGAGAGTAATCGAAAAGGGCACAAGGTTTAGGCCATCACTGTGTGCTTGGCGAAAAACTTTGAAGATAGGGACAGATCCCATTTCGGCATTAATAAAAATATTTATTTCGTCTCATAATATAAATCGTTTATTTAATTTTACATATATTAAATTTTTTAAAAATAATATAACTTTATATATATATATTTTAAAACATTCTTATTTAAATGTCTTAGAAATAAAAGAAGAAACAAGAGAGAAAGGGAGGGAAAGAGAATAATAAATAAGAATAAAAATATAAAAATAATTTTATAACTTTCTTAAATGGTCGTTAACGATTTATAATTTGGGATAATAAAAATAATCTCTAATTACTTATATTATGGGACAGGAGAATATTTTGTTTTTTATTTTTATTTTGGAAAACTCCTAACCTCTTGCTGTGACAAAACCATTGCATCAGTATGAGTCCTAAAATCCCCTGGATTTTCTCCCAAATTAGAGGAGCATATTTAAGAGAGCATGCTAAAGTCCAAACTCCATTAATAAGATTGTGGACTGGTGGCATTCAAAACAGCTGGCTGATAATGATTTGTAGCTTATGGTTTTCTTGTATATATATAGGATCTGTTTGTTAAAACAGTCAAAAGTATTAAGCTTTCTGCAAGGAATACACAAGGGAAACTCTCCTCTCCTCTCCCTCTCCCAATTTTGTAATGTTGTTTCCATTTTATGCAATGAAAAATTATATCAGCTATTGTGATGGAAGCCGAAACTTGAAATTGGGAGACAAATTATTAAAAAGATACATTAAAATATTTTTATACAATATAAACGAAGAAAAGAAGATAACGAGAATATGAGTCGAATCTTAAAACTTATTTGAATTGAGAAAAATTGGGGAAGAGAAAAGAAGAGGAAATAGATAGTTTTGAGTTTCAGGTGTGTGGATTAATTTTTTGGAGGAAAAAGGGAAGAGATATGAGGGAAATTGAGGGATTACCTTCCTATCCATGAGTAAACCAAAATAAGAGGGAAGGAAATCATCTTTAAAAAACTTTTATCAAACTGTCTAAAATATTTCTAATAAATAAAAAGTTTAATATTGTTATATAAGTGTGTATAACCTTTATTTTTTCGTTTAAAAGAAATTTTCATTCAAAATGATCTTATATTAATATATTAAATCGTATGATTTTTTGAGATTTTATTTGAAAACTATCTGAATTTATTAAATTATTAAATTATATTATCTTGAAGAATGTAGTACAAACTTAACAACTCGTGTGTAACGTACTAACATTAAAAAAATTCAAATGAAGGTTATCTTCTTTTTTAAAAAAGAAAAAGAGCTAAATTCATTTAGGATCTTAATTAGTTAAATAATTAACTAAATTAACTAATAATATATAGATGTATTTAATATTAATATATTAAATCGTGAAATTTTTTTAAGACTCTATTTGAAGGATATCTGAATTTATTAAATTATTAAAGTATATTTTTTTGAAAAAAGTACCACAAACTTGTACGGGTATTAAACTAGCTAATAGATAAAAATTTTAAACTCAAATCTTACTATTTATTTTCTTTTTTTTTATTTCTCTTATCCAAATATTATATTTAATATTTTCATTTCCATTGATTAAAAGAGACCTTTAGACTTCGAAGAACCAATTATACGATTTAAGTAATATACGAGAAGAAGGGTGATAAGCAGAATCATTATTATGAAATACACATAGGTTTAGGTTTTGTTAAAGATGTAAACAAAGAATATTGCCAATTTGCGAGGTTGTTTTGATAGTAAAATCTTTGAAAACTGATTCCTGCGTTCTGGGATTACTAATTTATACAGAGATGGTTCAGGTAAGTTGCGGCAGACCACAATTTAGTCTACTTCCATGCGTGAGAAAGAGAAAGAGTACCAAAGTTGGACTAAATAAAGCAGCAGAAAAGCAAAGCTGGATAGGTTCGTGCTTCCATGATTTAGCTCATTGTCTTAAAGCTGTAGACGGCCCTCACTATCAGCTTTTCACGGCACGCGGAAATCTCTTCCGATACGCACGCGGTTAACTGCATCCTCAAAACTCAAAAGCCCACAATACATTTCCTGCCTCTCTCTCCTCCTCCTTATCACATTCAGTCCACTTGTGAATCATGCATGCATGCTCTGCTCCCCGACTCAAATATCACAGCACCTTAAGCTTTTACCAATATAAATGTCGACCCGAGTTTCCTAGAAACTTGATCGCTAGCTTCCTCTTTGGAATGATTAATATAGGGAGCAAATGGAGTATCAACAAGAGGGCCTTTGTCATGTTAATCATTTTCAATCATTACTTGGGCAACTACAAAGAGAATAAGTTCGATCATTCCTCCAACCAGATCTTCATGTCCAATGGATTTTGCCAATTCTTTCTCCTTAATCCTGCGAGTAGAATAATGGATGCAATAATTATAATTCAGTCTCTTATTTTCCTGTCTTTTCCTTGTTTTGTTTGCTTTTGAAAAATTGTTTGGAAAGCAAGAATTATTGGTTTCACGGGGAGAGTGAGAAGTTTTTATGAATTAACAATAGAGAGAAAACGACAGGGAGAAAATTTGGAAAAGAGGGCTGCCGCTGCAAAATTTCTTGGAAGTCGGCCGTGACGCAGTTGAGGGCTTTTAATTTCTTCCCAACACAACTTTCCCACATCATTTAATAGTTTTAGTAGCACTAACTTTCAATTACCTAGCAATAAATAAAAGTCATTAGTTTGTTACCTTTATCTTAATCATAATTATAATGTTGGACCAGGACTTTTCTCCTTGTTTCTTTAAATTTTTTTATTAAAGAAAACTAGACTAGAATTAAGCAATGAAATCAGGCCCCTTTTTTAAAAAAAATAAAGGCACCAGCAAAGAATACACGGCATATACGCGTGAACCCCCAAAGTTTGTGTCAAATTGTCAACCCCCATCCCATAGAAAACATCGCAATATAATGGGAATTGTCTAAGATTTCTAGATTCATGTAATGTTGTCAAATTCGGCTCAATTCTAAAACTCTGATCTTCCACTCCGGTAGAAGGGGTAGAAAAATACGTCCGATGTAGTATTAAATTGTCTATTCTTACACCAAAACACTAAAATAAAGTCGTCGAAATATTGATAAAATTCTTCCACAATTTATAGACTACGAATTTAATATTCATCGAGTATATACTTATTACTTTTCTAGTGTAAAAACGTGTCTGACTAAAAGAAAATTAAGGAAAAGAAAAGTGCTTGAAATATCAAAATCAAAAATCTGATTTCAGTTACCCCTAAGAACTTTTAGGATTTTGCAATATCAAAGAGCCAACTTGAAATAAACACCTTTACTTTTTGCAGGCAATACTTTGGCTCTGCAATATTTCTTTAATGTGGGAGAAAATGATAAGAGAGTAACTTAATTAGGTAAGTATGACATTAAGTTAAATTTACATTTCTCGTATAAAAATTGAGTATGTGTGTTTTTAAGCTATATTTTGTGGACAGAAAATACAAAAGAAGGTAAGAAGTAGGAACTAATTTACAAAATTAATCAAAACGGTAATACACAGAAGCCCAAAAACCTTCTACAATAAAGACGCGTTAAGAGGCAGGGCCATGCCAAGATGATTTGACTGTTATTGGATGTAGGTAAAAGAGAGCTTCTTCCCTTTCAAAATCAAATTTTAATTTAAATAATATTTATTCTTTTGTTTCAAAATATTTATTTATAAGTCTCTTTGCACACATATTAGGAGTTTTGAAAATAATATTATAATTTATATAAAGTTCTTATTTTATCCATATTAAAAACTTGACAGTTATTGGTAGGTGAAATTTTTAAAAAAATAATAAGAAAAAAATTTTTTGAAAAGTTGTATAGTTGACTTAGAATAAATAAGGATACAATGAGAAGAAATTAATCATTAGTTCTAAAAATATGTACATAAATATCTATTTTGAAATAAAATAAAAAAGTTTTATGAACAAATATTTTGAAATGAAGAGAATACAACAAATTAGATAGAGTTCAAACAGATGGAATACATGATAACTACTTTCTCCATTTCAAAATAAATATTCATATAACTCTTTGCACGTAGATTAAGAATGTTAAAAATAATACAACAAATCAGATAGAGTACTAATTTTACTCATATTAAATATATGATAAATATTGATTGATGATAATTTTTAAAAATTAAGAAAAAAAAGAATTTTAAGAAATTGTGTAACTTATTTAAAATAAATATGAGTAAAATATAAAAAAATAATTAGTTATAACATATATATAAATAATTATTTATTTTAAAATAAAATAAAAATATTATATAAATATATATTTTAAAATAGGGGTAGTAAATATTAGTGGGTGAAAATTCTTAAAAAATAAAAAATAAAAGATAACAAAGAACTTGCCAATGTGGGTCCGGGCCAGGAAAGCAAAAGAATATGTATAGAAAACAGAAACAACGCATTGATGTTTTGACTCTTTTGTATCCATTCATTGAAGCCGTGTTGTGCCCTTCCTACCATGTTTTCTTGGAAGTGGAAGCCAACAAGTGTAACCAGGTTGTGGGTACTTCACTTGTGAATTAATTAGTATTTCCTCCGTCTCGTAATATAAATTGTTTGACTTAATTTTATACATCTTAAGATTTTTTAAAATAAGGTGATTTTATATTTTTTTTCTTAAAATATCCCTATTTAAATATTTTAGAAATAAGAAAAGAGAAAGAGAGAAAAAAAGAATACTTCATCTGTCCCATACTATAAGTCGTTTGACTTAATTTCACACATATTAATATTCTTAAAAACAATATGACTTTATATTTTTTCTTCATAAAATATCCCTATTTAAATGTCTTGAAAATAAGAGAAGAGAGGAGAGAGAAAGATAAGCCAAAAATAATAATAAATAAGGATAAAAATATAAAAATAGTTTTAAAATCTTCTTGAAAAGTCCCCAATAACTTATAATTTAAGATAGTAAAAGTAATCTCTAACGACTTATATTATAGGACAAAAGGTGTAATAAATAAGGACAAAAATATAAAAATAGCTTTAAAACTTCCTTGAAAAGTCTCTAATAATTTTTAATTTAATATAATCAAAATAATCTCTAACGACTTATATTATGGGATAGAGAATACTAATATTCACAAACTTTGATAGATTGTCCTGTTTTGTGTACTCATGGTATGTCATTGTATTGCACTTGACCCTACCTACCCCTTCCCTTTTGAATTATAGTGTCACGCTACTTGTATATGACACTTTATTGTACATATGTGTCATTTTTAATAAATAATATTATATTCGTTTCAGCGTAAGGCATTTTAAATTTGATTTTTTTTATAATATAAGTTATTTTACAAAATTTTATAAATATTTATTATTTTTTTCTATTCTATCATTCCCTATAATCTTTCTCTTTCTATTAACTATGACTCAACTATTTTTAATTATCAAAAAAGACAAAGACTTAATTAGAAGTGTTTTTGAAAATTTAATTTTAAAATCGACTAGAATTTAAAATTCTTAATTCTTGCATATAAGTCTAAAATAATTTATATTGTGAAACGGATGTAATGCTTTCTCCGTTCTAAAATATTTATTCAGAATTTTTTTTATTTTATTTTAAAATACTTATTAATGTACATAATTTTAGAACTAATAATTAATTTTTTTCTATTGCACCCTTATTTATTCTAAGTTAATTACACAACTTTTTAAAACTTTTTTTTCTTCTTATTTCTTGAGAATTTTTTTAGCAATCAATAATTATCGTGTTTTTAATATGGATAGAATAAAAACTTTATCTAAATTATAGTATTATTTTTAACACCCTTAATCTGTGTGTAAAGAGTTTTATGAACAAATATTTTGAAATAAAAGAATAGTATAATCAAATTTTGTACATATATAAAATAATTATTGATTACTTAACCTTTTTGTTACATTGGTGTTCTCCATTAACATATGGACCAACAGTTTCTTTAAATCACAGACATATATCTAGGATTTGTGCGCCCTTGATTAGTTTTAACACTGGATCTATACAATAGTTTGCGGAAGGAGAGAAGGAAAAAAAAATACTTCTTATTTTTATTTTTTTATTTTTTTGTTTGATACGAGAGTGAAAGGAAGACCAGACTAGAGAACAAAGCGAATTATTTATTTATTTTTTAACAATCATTGTTTCTCTTATTTTATTTATTTAGAAACTAATAAAAACGTATTATTGTTGTCATTAATATTCTCGCCCTATCTCCTCTCCTCCAATTCCTCCAATTTAGGAGGGAAAAAAAATTGTTAATGTTGACGAAAGGTGGTACCTCCTGATTTATTTTCTGTAAATATCTCCTCCTAATCACATACACTACATCTATTTCACAATATAAATCGTTTTAAATTTATGTACAGAAATTAATGGTTCATAAATTGCAAATAATTTTAAAACTAAACTTTCAAAAACATTCATAATTAAGTCTTTATCTACTCTGGTAATTGAGGAGAATTGTCTCATAATTAATGAAAAAAGTAAGATTGTAGGGAGGGGTAGGAATGGAAAAAATAATAAAATTTTATAAAACGACTTATATTGTGAAAAAAAATTTTAATTTTAAAACGACTTATATTGTGAAACATATATAGTATTATTTTTTCTCACATTTTTCTTTCACGTTTCACCCTAACCAGCCGTAGGTGTAATGAAAAAAAATTGCAAGATGAACCCTCGGACACTAAAATCACCTTAACAAAAACAACGATGAATCCATTGATGTATGGTGTCTTTGTTGAGGGAATAGATGGTAGCTAGTAAGCAGAAAAGAGCTAATTATACTTAGGCAAGCAAAGCAAAGCAAAACAAAGCAAAGTGCGGTTATTATCAGCCGTTAAACATGATTCCATTAACATCCAAAAGTTGGAAGCAAAAACAAGTCATCTGTTTGGCATTATTCTGCATCTTTTCATGGAAATTCATGTGAGGTATGATGAATCAAAACCATGAAGATAGGCCAAAACACGAAAAGCACTCACTCACAACGGAAACTTCCTACTCATTCAGTGTCTGCCTTCTTAGCTGGAACTTAGTAGCGGACAATATCCACATGCAAATTTCCCTTAGTGACGACCAAAGGTACCTGTATATAATTATTGGGACTCGTCATTCCTCAGTACTCCACACCCGACCATCCATTGCAAATTGAAGAAAACAACAAGTTTTGGGAAAATTCCACACCAGATATCAAGCCAAATCCGCCTTTCAGAAGCACTAGGAATTGTCGAACCTATAGGTAACAATTTATCGTACTGACAGGAGAGTTATTGACATAACTCTCGAATTCCATACCGAATTATACCATATTTTTTCTCCTATCCATTCTCTATTCCTTGTATTCTCTCTCTTTTCTTCTAAAAAATTAGGGGGTAATGGTTTTCCGTCCATTATAATCAAGTTCCTGTAACGTGCTGGTGAAGTCCTGCTTCAGCAACCTAGCCCAGTAGCTAATTACTAGTCCACTCAAAACTCATTAGAGGCCCATATAGAAAATCACTGCATGGGCTATTGGATTAGATGCAGTTATTTTTGGAATCCACTAAGGACTGGAGACCCATAGACCAAAATCTCGGAATACTGCATGAAGTCATGTCAGGATCCATCTGACTCCTACATTTGTCTGGTATGGTATGGTTCTTATTTGGGCGTTCGGCCCTCCTGTGGACTTAAAATCGCCAATGGGACGTTAGGAAATTGTCACAGCAAACATTTTTGAGTAAAATTTCAGTTCAAGATCCAGACAGTGTTTGAAAATTTCACCCATACTTCTAAAGGTGGAAATGTTTATGATGTTTGATTTCTTGAAAAAAAGCAGCATCCCAGAATTACAATATGAGTTGCAGCTTTCTATTGGTACATAATTGATCTAATAATTCTGATAAGAGCTTATTTACAAGGGCTAGCCATCAAATGGGCTATGGCATAATTAGCGCATTGTTGCTACAGAATTATCATCCACCAAGTGAGACTCTTTCTTCCATCTAAAATCAGTGAACTCCGGCACCATCATCACCTGCAAGAGTTACCAAAGCTGAGTGATCCTCCGTTTCAACCATGGCATACTAATGGTTACCACCATTTCAACAAAAACTAGTGCATATTAATGGTTATAACCATCTACACTAGGGTGATTATCATGGTTAGCTTCTTCATCTAGATGATGTTCTGCTGTTGCATCATTGTCAGCCTCTTCGGATGCTGAGCTAGCATCCAAATCTCTTTCAGGACATTCAAGTTGCACGCATTCAGCAGCTTCTGAACCATGGGGAGAACTATGGCTTGAATCATGACTCCTATTCGAGGTTGTCAGGTCTTCTTTTTTTACAACATTGAACACAATCCCATTGTGGATCCTTTCAGGCTGCAGCAGATCACCTTCAGTTACCATAATGCTTGAACTAGTAATGGGGACTCTGATACTCGAGTCTCTTTGATCAAATTCAGTATCTGAATTTCTATCCAGAGTCGTTACCTTTGTGCCTTGATACAATGTGTCCCTGCCAACCATTTGGATCGCACCACTGTTAGGCTGAATTATAATTCCCTTGTTCAGTTTGGAATCAACATCCAAGCTCTGGACAAAGTCAATAAACTTGTCGGCTGAAGTTGTCCTCATCAAAGGACCACCAGATCTCGTCCATGAATTATGATCAACACTCTCAGACTCGCTATCACTTCCATCATGCAGGTTTCTATAGTTTCGCCAATTTCGGGTAGGTTGTCCTGTAGAAGAACCACCTCCATGATGGAGCGAGGAAGCTACATCAACAAGGAGATCTTCCTCAAGGGATCCTGTAGAGTTTTCTCGTGCAATACAATTCCAAGAGGGAATTCTTTTAGAGGCATTAAATCTGACAGTGCTTGCCAAGCCATGCGAAGCAGCTGCTGCTCTTTCAGCACTTCTCTTCAGCCTACGCATGTGGTTGAGTATACCAACACACTCATCAAGGGCAAGCTCAATTCCGCAATTTGCTTTGATTGCTGACAGCTTCTCCCATGTGCATCTCCTGCCCTGGTTTGCTGCCTTCTGAAGCTCCACATGAGAGGGATTCTGTATAATCTTTGAATACTGAAACAATAGACAGAAATTACAGAAAGAGTTACATCAGTAAGTTCGCTGAAAATCTGTAGTTGGGAAACAGCAAATTAATGATGAATTTGATATATCCTATACAAGATGAGTGAAACTGGAGTTAGCCACTCAAACATCTGAAAGGGAAAAAAGAAAAGCCAAAAGGGTACAAAAGACGTCTTCAACGTACCTGAGCTAGAGTTGCTGGCATTACTACTGTCACATCACCTTCCCAGTCCTGAGCAAACAGCTTGGCTATCCCACCCAATGGAAATCCCAGTTCCAGTATCTGGTTGCATCTGTGTTTCACCTCCATCTCAGCCAGCTGGGCAAGCTACAAAGTCATAAATAGTTCAACCATCAAATTGTTGCAATAAGTTTTCTCTTAAATCAACATGAAACGAAAACACAAGAAAGAAAAGCTATATGAACTATAGATGAAACTACAATTGGGTAGACACCAATAGTTGGGTTGAGCAAAACTCAGAAACCAGCCATGCTTGAATTTCACATTTTGACTAACTTCAGATGCAACAAGAAAACATGTATTAGGTATGGGGTAAGCAGTCAGATACTTTTTGTTAGTCCTTCATTTGACAAAATGCAAGGAAATGTGTACAACTAAATGCAGCTCTAAGATAATAACCGGGCCTTCAGCTTTCCCCAGAGCTCATGGTGAGATAACTGTACAATCTTGTCATCTTAAAGTCTGCAATCTTGCAGTTTCATACATAAGATCCATAAGCAAATCAATAGGTAGTATGGGCAAACAGTATTCTATCACCTCAAGAGAACTAAAACGACATTGTGTCTTTTCAATTTTCCCCCAAACTGGTGTTTTCCCTCATTAGACACTAGGCATTATGCCCATTGCACATAGTTTACATGCAACTTTACCATACTAATAGAATAAATAAATAAATAAATAAATAAAATATTAAAAAAAAAAAACAGACAAACAAACAAACAAAGAAGTTCAAAAGCAGTACAGTCAGCTTACTAGAAAAATTAAGTTGCAATCAATCAAGTTCACAAAAGAATACCTTGGCAGCAAAATTGCCTCCATAAGCTCTGACAAATTCCTTGAGCCTCAGTAATGGTGAGATATGAGGATTTGCTTGACTGACAATAAAATGATTAACATTGAAGAGCTCCTTCAACTGCATCATGGGTAAATCAACCTCCAAACTACCATCTCTCCACCTACGGGCATATGTACCAGAACCTTCTTGAGGTCCAATATGAAATGGTGGATGATATGGAACAATTTCTCCATTCCTATCTTTTGCCATTAGCTCTTGAGCTTCAAAAAGGCCAGGAAAAGCGCAAGAAGCAGTTACTGCACTCCATATAACAACATGGGGAGAAGTCAAGTAGTTGAGGCA
The DNA here is from genome assembly GCA_026120185.1 of Voacanga thouarsii. Lineage (NCBI taxonomy): Eukaryota > Viridiplantae > Streptophyta > Magnoliopsida > Gentianales > Apocynaceae > Voacanga > Voacanga thouarsii. Next base: position 1,538,359 of record JANUWF010001287.1, on the reverse strand, counting down.
CCTAGGAGGTTCATGCTTCCTTGGGGAGCAAACGGTAATCCCAAGAATTCTACCAGTCATGTCATAGGCCTCCTGGAAAGTTAAATTGTTTGTAAGATGTCTTAACATCATTTGTAACTGTCTGATGTCATGAACTGCACCCTGGTTCATGACTCTCCTAAAGACATTAAATATCCCACCCATCTGATCAAAAAATTGCACAGAATGCCAAGAGTCCTCGAAAAAACTTTGGAGCTCAGGCCACGACCTTGTAGCAACAACGGAACACATTATGGATCCAACACTAGACCCAGCTATTATTCGCGGCATAAGTTTGTGCTCTACCAATGTTTTCACAACGCCTGCATGGAAAGCTCCGAGAGAAGCACCTCCACTTAGAAGTAATGCTGTCCTGCCAAAGGCATGCCTTGTCTCATGCATGAACGCCAGCTTCTCCTCCAACAGAAGCTCCTGTGAATCAGAATCACAAACCATCCTCAACTGAGTTGACACTTCATCTATATATTCTTTAATGAGTCTGGGAACATGAAGCCGCCCCTTGTGAAGTTCTGGATTACACATGTTACCAAGATTTCTAACAAGGTCGGCTCGCATACAGAATATAATATCCCTAAGAGAACCCTCTTGCCGACGGTGCCGAAGCTCCTGGAGTTTATTCCTCACAAGTTCTTCATCATAAAGATCAGCCTCATTCATTTTATGAGTCTCTTTATCCAGCATCTTAGCAGCATGAGCCCATTCTTCGTAAGTCAAGGCAGTCCTCATCATATTCCTCCAAAATTTTCTCCTATAGGCCATTTCAGCCCTTATTTTCAAATTAGTATATCGCTTCAAAGAGAAAGCGATCAGTGTCACCAATACTAATATTCCCTGGGGGTTTTGTGGGTGAAGCCATGAGAACAAGGGAATCAAGTAGATGCTCAAACTATCTTTTACTTTATACAAGGAGTACAATAAGGTATGAAAAACTTGACGCCTAAAATGAGAAACTGACTTGCAGAATAGAACTCGGAAAGCAATCGTCCGACCCAGAATAGACGAAGGTCCAATTGAGAAAGGATCAACACTCGCCTCATTACTGATGTCCATATCTTAAGAGGAAAGGGTAGATCCCAGAGGTATATTGTTCTATCAAGTTTAGCTGATGAGGTAGAATTTATATTCCTTAGAATGAAATTTTGGGCGGTAAATGGTCGAACAAATTGGTTTTTTTTACGCTAATGAACTGAATTTCCTGCAATAGAGGGTTCTCCTTCTGCTAATCACCGAATACTAAGAAAGAACGGGAATTGAAGATGATAACCAAAGTTCAACAGGCAAACAATCAGAATCAAGAATTCAATTATCCAAAGGTCAGCAGGAACGAATCAAATTCAAAAACTTCACATAAAGAAAGAGGTCAAAGAAAAGATTCCAAAACCTTTGGAATATGAGTTTGAGGAAATTCAGCTAAGCTTCAAATTCTGCACATCTAACAGGCTATGATCAACCGCCTAAAAGGTCTTCAAAGCACCGCCTCCTTGAATACTATTTTTGAATATTAAACCCAGACACCAAAAATCCCATGGAAAACCAATAGAATCTTGAAATCGCCAAGATATGAAGTCGAGATTAAATCTTCAGAACACCCCTTAAATGAACGTCCAAAAGGGTCCCCGAATCAACCGAAACTTCCAAAGACATAGCCCCAAAATAAAAGATTGAAAGAATTCCACCTCAAAACAAAAAACGAACAGATTTTCCCGAAGAACAACAGGGAAGAGAAAGCAAACACAGAGCTATATTATTGGAGATGTATTTGTGAAAGCCAAGCAAAAAGAACCCAAAAAAAAATGTCCAATGAAATTGATATCACTGCTCACAAGATTGAGAAAATATAATATAGTTTTTCAGACAAATGAAAGGATGAATAAATAAATGGGATATTGGGAATGGCAAAGGACTGAAGATTGGATCGGATAACGATAGCGAAACGATATGGTCTCGTTGTTACGGTGACGATCAGTTGAATCAGCAATGCATACGCGTTTGAAACACACAGGCTTCCATAGTATTTATATATTTTCCCACCACAATCGAGACCTCAAAACAGAGAGAAAGGAACTGTAGGATAAGGGTGACACGATCCTCTTTTGTTCTTTTCCTCTCTCAACCCTTATTATTATAATGCGAAAAGCTTCTGACTTCTGCACGTGATAATCAATTTTCTCCCTGTTATTAGAAGATGGAGTGTAAATTCCTATTTACTCCTCAAAGTTGGTAGGAAAAAAACTTATCAAATTTGAAATTATTTATAATTTAACGGATCAACTTCAATAAAAATTAATACATAAGGATAAATTATTGGTGATATCATCATAACTTAGAGCTAAAATAGTATGTCTTATTAACTCTTAAGTTTTCTTCCTTTTTTTAAAAAAAAATTATGTTTTAAGAGATTCTTTTATATTTTTTTAAAATATATATATATTATTTAAAGTTATAATTTACAAAAAATAAGAAAATGAACAAAGGCCAGGCGCCTTGCGTTCTCAACCAATCCTTTTACCAAACTCAAAAATAATGAAAGTCTGCGGGCTTCTCTCTCTTTCTTTTTTGGAAAAAAAGAAATTGAATAATTGCCATAGTTGTAAGAATTGATAAGTTGATTGCTTATGAAATCGAAAGGAGGGTCAAGAAGTTTTAACTTGCAAGAAATTTCAATCCATGAAATGGAACTTGGAAGCCTATTTTGTCCTTTCCTTTCCTGATGTTAAAGAGGAAAAAGATTTGGATTTTATTTTCTTTGAGCTGTATTTCCTTGAATCATAAAATTCGCTTAAGCAAATGATGTCACAAACATCATTATACAACCACTTCTAAAATAATTTATGCTTATCTCTCACTTCCTTTTTTTGTTTTTTTTTTTAGGTTACAAGAAAGTACTAGTTTTTGCCATAAAGAGAGAAAAACAAGAGAGGTAAAAAAAAGAAGAAGAAGAAGAAGAATCGGTCAGAACCTCCCAGCCATAGCGCTTGGACCAGTCAACCACGGCTCTATAGCAGCCCAAAGGCTCGTATCCCCATCAGATACCCACGGGCTCTACAACACCCCAAAGACCAGTTGAGAAAGCCTAACACGCCTAATCCGATCAGGATAGTCGTGGGTCTTCAACCAGACTTGGGTCCTGTCTCCTGAGAGCCCAGGAGGCGGAGGTATACGACTCCATATAAGGAAAATTTTAGTCCTGCATTGATGAGTTATATTACATGTAATATAAATTATCGGGATAACTCATCAATGTATTTGGTCCACAATCTATATAAGAACAGATCAAAAGAGTATTTATTCCTTCTTAAAATTTATAGTGATTGATTTGACATAAAATTTTATTTAAAATTTTATATAAAAATAAAATTTAAAATATAATAATACTCCCTTCGTCTCATTAAAATTGGCCGTGATTGACTTAACACGATATTTTATGCAAAAGTAAAAATTAAAATATAATAATATAATATAATAAAAATAAAAAATATATAGGTCTCATAATATTTTATGTCAAATCTAAAAATATAAATATAATATATGTGGGATATATTGATTATTTTATAATAAATTGTATAGTAAAAATTTTTCTTTTAAAGAAAGTGTCAAATTTAATGGGACATCCCAAAATAGTAAATAGGTTAATTTTAATGGGACGGAGAGAGTAATATATAATATAATTTAATAAAAAAATATATCTTATAATATTTTATATTAAATTTTAATATATAAAAATAGTATATATGATATATATACTAATTATTTTATAATAAAATATATAATAAAGAAAAATTTATAAAGAAAAATTTTAAAATTTTAAAAAATTTTAAAATAATAAGTAAGTGTTAGAACGAAAAGAGTATTTATTTTGTTCTGAATTTCTAGGTGTGGGCCTGTACTTTCTCAAAAAGTCTCAGATGTGGGGTCCAGAAACACAAAAGTCGGCGATTGACTTTTTAAATCACTATATCAAAGCTCCAGAGATGGCATCAATAATCTGTTCCGCGTTTCAGTTGCTTGCGCCTGGAGATAACCAATAATTTTCTTCCACGACGATGGCTGGGGCAGACTCGTTCAGGTTCAGTCCTTCCCCGTGGCTAGCAATGTGCGGACATTTTTTTTTTTTTTTAAGAAACCCAATATTCGAAATTTTTCCAACTAATCTTGGGCTTTCAAGACCTCGCTATTGTTATGAAAGATATAAATTGTAATATATATTTCAATTGATTTCGATTTTTTTATAATAATTTGTATATTAATATATATAAGAGGTCGATTTTATATTTATTGATCAGTGTATAATTTTAAATTCTTAACGAAATTTAAATACTTATATTATTATTATTGACGGTAATAATTATTATAAATAAGTCAATTAATTAAGATATTTCCCGGTTATTGCATCGTGATGGATAGATAATTGGTAAGGATGGCAATCGTGTCGTGTTTGGGTTGGCAGGTCGTGTCAACTTGAGATAATTACACTTGACAGGTTAATCCGAACACGATCCGTTTAATAAACGTGTCGTGTCATGTTAATCCGTTTATTCTCGTGTCGTATTCGTGTTATAAAATGGGTTGATATAATTAGACACAAAAATTAAATAGATAATTATTAAGTTCGTCAATTCGAATACTTACTAAACCCACCAATCTGTGCACAATTACATAAAAAAATTTACAAAATTAAATCAAATCATATAAAATTAAAAAAATTAATAAAATAACCCATAAAGTCATAAAAAACTAATAAAATAACAAACTATCCCACTCAATATTTAGAGATTTTAATAAATTCATAAGATTTAATCTTAAAAATCTAAACAAATGTAGTTTTGTAATAAAATTAGATTATTTAAAAAACTATTTTCTCTAACTAAAAGTCATTGTAATAATATTATTATTATAAAAACTAAATAATAATTAATTAAAAATTATTCATTTACTATATATCAAGTAAATAGCCGCATTAATATTATTTATTTTTTTTAAGAGGTCTCATATAATTAAACAAAATAGACACACAAACAATATAATTAATTCATATAATAAAATTTAATCTAATTAATTCATGTAAAAAATTAAATTATCTAATTTTTTATAGTAAAATTTGTAGGATATTATAAAAAGTATTAAATATAAATATTAAAAAAAGTTAAATAGATTCGCGGGTTGAAACTGGTTAAAACGGATTGAACTCGTTTATGACCTGTATACATTTAAAGTTAAACGGATAGATCTGTTTCGACCCGAACTCGCGAAATTTCAACCCTAACTCGTTATAACTGTGTCATTTTTATATCGTGTTAATGTATCATATTCAATATTGTCACCCCTAATAATTGGAGTGGCCTAAACAATCATTCCCCCCACCTGCTGCGGCAATTGGATGTTCAATCGTTGACTGGCTGATGAGAATTGCAAATCCTCTCTTTCAAACTTCTCTCCCACATTCAATTATTCCTCAAATGTTTCTCTCTTTTATCTTTTTAATTTTCTTTTTTCAAATAAAATTATTATTATTAATATCCCTTATGTATGTAACGTAAATATAATGGATGAATCCACATAAACTACTATTACCTTAAAATATTATATAACATTTAAAGGAGTTAGTCCACACTAAATCGAATTCATCTTAAATTTTTCTGATAGAATGAGATAAAAAAAACTTAAATTTTATTATGTTTATACTTAAAACAAAATAATAGTAATGTAGTAGTTATATTTTACAAATATATTAAAAATAAATTATTTTATAATTATATATCTCGTTATATCATATATGAATCATATAATTAACGGAATAATAATAATAATAATAGTTGAATTAAAAATAGAAAAAAGGGTTACTAGAATTTTGAGAGAGAAGAATTGTGATGGATGGATGATGGGGTGGCCTACCAAACAATCCTGCTACGCGCAGCACTGGAAAATCATCTCTCTCTCTCTCTCCCCCGCAATCCACCGACACCCTGTTCAAGCGGTTGAGTGGCTAATGAGAATTGCAGATTTAGGGGCCATGGAGCCCCGTTCAATCGGTTGACTGGAATTGCAAATTCAGGGGCCCACAGATCCTGTCTATCACGAATTTCTCCTCCGAATTCTTCCCTCATCTTCACCTTTACTTCTAATTACTTTCAATAATTCTTCTTCTTCTTCTCTTCCCCCATTAATTCTATAATTTAAATATGACATAAAAAATATATAATTATAAAATAGTTTATTTTTAACGAAATCATAAAATAATAACTACTATTATTATTTTATTTTTTTAGGGTGTGATTGGAAATATTTTTTCCCAATTCAAATTTTAATTTTAATTTAAATAAATCAAAATTTTAAAAAACTACCATATACACATCATATTTTCTTTTTTTTTTATCACCATTTGGACCCACCTTAATTCTATGATTTAATATTTTTTATTACATTTAAATAAAAATTTATCTCAATCAAATTGTTGTCTAAGTATATTCTTATCAGTATAAAAGAAAAGAAGGGAAAGGTAAAATATCAAATAAATGCCACTTCAATAAAAAGAGAAATTATGTTCTAAAACGCATCAAAATAGTAGTTTTTTTTCAACTTTTGTTTACGTTAAATTTTTAATTTATTTTTCATTTTTATATTAGATTAAGAAAAAATAAAATTATTTTTACTATTAACGTTCTTGAAAAACAAAAAGAATGTTGTGAATACAGGTTTTTGTTTTGTTTTTTTTTTCCAATTTTATATTTACTTTAGTGGATATCAATTTACCATTTAATTTTAAGCCAAACAATTATTCAACTGGTAAAGTATTAATTGTTAAAGTAAAAATATTTAAGTTTGATATTCATAGATGCATACCCCATTTTCTCCTCCTTCACTATTTGTAAGTATAAATTAAAAAAATAAAAATTGTGCTGTATTATGTCATAACGAAAATTTAATTAAAATGTTACAATAATATAAAAAAAATCAATTAATTAAAATACATAGAAGTTGTCAATATCAGAATCTTAATTTTGATTTTCGTAACAGTATTTTCTAAACAGACTCACATCAGTCGAATTTAACTCGTTTCACCCTTAATTATTTAATTATGATTTATGAGATTTTTGTCGGGGAAACATAAAGTCAAAATCAAACTTTGTGTAAAGTACGTCATCTATAAATATACTTTTTTATCACTGTATCATAAATCCTAAGAGCTTACCCCAATCTTATACCTGCATGTACTGTAAATGCCTTTCCGCCTCTAAACTGAATCCAGATCTCACTTTGCTATGCACCTTTACAAAGATACATTCGTCCAAATTGTGGATAGAAACACTGCATGTGTATAAAGACATTCTAAAAATATTATTCACAGGGGGGTTTGGGGATGGCTTCTGCTCCCCCATTTTTTTTTTAAATGCTTTTTTTAATTTTCTAAAACTATAATATTATTATTTTCTAATATATAATTTCATATAATTTTCTTTCCATGTTAAATCTTTTATTCCGTCCTTATCTTATCTCATAAAAGACACTCAGATAAAAGACACTTACAAGTATTGAAGCTGGCATCAGCCCTACTTTGGTGTGTATACTTTAGCTGTTCTTTTAACTTTTTCTACTTGTTTTTTTTCTTCCAGTGAATCACGGCACCAAGCAACATACAAATAGAGGTATTTAATCAAATTTTCATACCAACCAGATCTACTATATTGGATCTACTCATTACAGCAATAGAAACTTCTAAATTCTAACTCCATTTATTTCCGACCATCCAACCAGCAAAACAAAGGAAATTGCACAGCTATGAGAACATTCAACTTAAGGGCATCTCAATAAATGAGTCAAGTCAGCTAAGGCCAGGCTCCTTTGTACAAGTCAATAGCTCAACTCCACCGCATTCAATTGGAAGCTGCATTTGCTCCTCCTCAATTTCAAGAATAGTATATTGCAAATTCAACCTACCCAATCACTTCGCTCCAACTCCAATTCTTTGTACAATCCAATAACTTAGTTACTTGTTTTGTGGTCGAAGAAGGGTTGGGTTGATGGCTGCAGAATCAACCTTTTCTGAGAATCTTGATAGCAGAAACAGAGGAGGGGCAGAGCCCAAGAAGAAACTCAAGAAAAGGAGATCAATCAGGTTCTCGAGGGTGCCTAGCTTGAAGCCACGAGCAAAGTCTCGATTTCATTGGCCGCCTAGTGATTTGTCTAGTGACGCTTCGAGCCTGCAGCAAGCAAGTTCGATTGCATTATCGGATTCAGCTCCCAATTACATGAAGTCCACCACTAGCTTTGCTGCAAAGAAAGAGAGTCCCCTGGTAAGTTCTTACAGTTCTGATTCCTTTTTCCATGTGAGTGGCGAGTGTTAATTAATGCATGGAATTGTGTAAAGCCAAAATAACCGAAGTTACATTTTCAATGAAATTTCTGCAATCCCCTAAAGTGATGAATTTCTTAGGATACAAAACAAAAAAGAAACAATTGGAGCCTAAGAAATCACTAGTCGGTTATGGTTTATTTGCCAAGTATCTGAGAGAGCCTCGTGATTCAATCCCAATACTCAACTGAAGATAGCAACTTAAAGAGAAGGAAACAGTAGATATATCATAACACTGTTCTGCCGCATACAAACAATTCAAACACTTGTTTCTGTGTTCAGGGAGGAAGTGAATGTGATGATGTCAATTCAGTGGTTTCTTCGTCTTGTGGATCATCGGACAGAGTCGTGCACCCGTTTATAATCATGTCTGATGATGCTGCAATACCTCAACATCCCTCTTCGATGGAAGTATCAGATACATCGCCAAGTTATGTGGAAGCAAAAAGATGGTCTGGAGGAAAGCAAGGACATTCCCAGGCAAGTCTTCGCGATTCTGAATCTAGCTATGATAGCAATGATAGAACAAAGAGTACTCATACCTCAGAGTCCAATTCTGTTTATTTTAGTAGAAAGCCTTTGCATACCCCCTTAAGGACATCAGGTTCTGGAATCAGAAATGTAAGGGTCTTGGTTAAGAAAGCTAGTTTTAAACCCAAGAGGAATTCATCCAAGTCCAGTCAAATATCTGAGGATTCACATTTAGATAAAGCAACTTGTTCTTCCATAATAAAAGACTCGAGGTTTCCTGAGCATGTAGAGCTTCAAGCTGGAGAAGCAGAAGATGATAGCATTTCATTTGTGAAAGTTTGTCCATATCATCACTGTTCTCTAAATGGACATAGCCATGATCCTCCTCCAAGAGAGCATTCATCGTATGAAAAGAGGCAACCAGTGAAGCCGCAGATGAGCAAGAAACCAAGTACTGTGACTGGACCTAGAGTGAAACCTGCTGCTGATAAGAAGAAAGACGTTAAAGGGCATCAGATGAACTCTAACAGAGAAGCACCAATTCAGGAAGGTGCTCTTGTGCAGAGGGAAACAGTCAAGGCGTTTTACACAGAAAAGGGAATCATTTTAGAAACACGTCTGGGAAGCTACAACATGAAAATGGATGTGGATGAATCCATTTCTCCAGATTTTGGAGCACAACTGGAAGGCGGTGACAATACTGCATCAAGTGTTGGTGCTCGCGAGAAGAATCTTACCCCGTGTGCTGAAAATGCTGATTTTCCTTGGATGTCACCAGAGCTGAATAACCCTGTCAGCACCAGGGGTGAGAGTGATGACACTTTAAACAGCCTACAAAGTGAAAATGTTGCATCCAAAATGGTGAGGAACTTATCCTCAAGGAACATTGATGAAGCAACAAAAGATGAAAAAGTGATTTCCCCACTTTCAGATTCCCATACTCCACAGAATCCGACTGTGAGCCTGGAAGAAACAAATAGGAATCTGAAGCCAGAACCAAATACTGGATTTCCTCCACATGGAGATTCAGAATCTAAGCTCCAGAATCTAGTCAGAGATTCTGAATCCCCACCCTCTTCAGAATCTGAAGGGCAAAAACCCCAGCTCAAAAATGGCAAACATATCAGCATGTGGCATCTGATTCACAAGCATATGTTATCAGGGCTTGCAGCAGAGGATACAACAAAGCCGCTTCAGGGAGCAGATGAGGAAAGGTCAGTGGAAGAGGCTAACAGAAACAATGCAAAAGAAAGTTCTGATGCCTGCCTGGAGCCATCTTATCCAGATGTAGGTATTGAAAATCAGGAAACCGATAATCAAGAAATTGAAATCCGCAAGCTCTTTGCAATAAAGATGGTGCGAGAAGCAATTGAGAAAATTCTTCTTCCAGAAGTTCAGGACCAATCAACCGAAACCCAATCAATAACAAGCGACATTGTTGAGGACCAAGAGACTCCAGAAAAGAATCAAGGAGGTTGGTTAAGTAAATGCGTCTGTATGTGTCTCGTTATGTTTTCTTTGTGTCCATTTTTTATTTTCTTTAGGATGAGGTTGGTTCTAATTCTCAGTTCTGCAGCTTCCGCTGAAGGCTGCCACAATGGGAGTGGAAACAACAATGGCGGTGGTAACATGGCAGCTGATCCAACAGTGCTTGGTCAAACTGAAGAGAGCTTGAGTAGACAGGAGGAAAAGAAGGTACAAACAAAGTTGGGGAAGAAATCTGATAAGAAATCACTAGGCAACTGGAGTAACCTCAAAAAGTGGATCCTTCTTCAGAGGTTCGTCAAAGCATTAGAAAAGGTGAAAAAATTCAACCCCTCAAAATCGGGGCATCTGCAGTTGGAGACAGACCCTGATGGAGAAAAAGTCAATTTGAGGCATCAGACGGTTGATGAGAGAAGAAGAGCAGAGGAGTGGATGCTTGACTATGCACTTCGACAGGTGGTCGGTGAACTTGCTCCCACTCAAAAGAAAAAGGTGTCCCTGCTCGTAAGGGCATTTGAAACAGTAGTTCCCCCTCAAGAAGACCGTAATGTTCAGATTAAATTACCTAAGTTGAAAGATAAGAGCAATGAGGATGCATTTATCACAAAGAAAGAGGATTTATCCTCTACTGAAATGGAAGACATGAAATCACATAATGAGGAGAGTAATATAGGCGAACCTGGTGACTGGGAAAAAGGCTTAGTTCTCAAGGGACATTCGAAGGCAAAGGGTGAAAACATGCCGTTGGATGATGACACACAGTCTTCTACTGACTCTTGCTTGAAGTCAGACAGCATCAACTCTAGTGAGGAAGTGCTTAGGGATGCAGAATCTAGGCAAGAAGCCACAGCGAATCTTATTGGTGATTCGGAACCAATTAATATATCTCAGGACAGCATGGCAGATACCACTGCAAAAAACATGGAGCATATTGCTTATTCAACTCCGAAGCAACAAGTGCCAGCAGTTGTTAATCGAGAACTTCCACCAATTGATTTGAAAATTCCTGCCAAGGAGGAGTCGTGTCAGTCCCAGTTGGACAAACAAAATTACATCAGAATGTGGCACATGGTGTATCAGCATGTGGCATCAAGCATTGCCACTAAAGTTGGAGACCAGCTGCTTGGAGGGGAAGATGAAGAGGTAGAATATTCCAATATTTTTTCCGAGAGAGATACTTCTGGCCTTCATGTTGATCCTGCCAACGGAAGTCATAATGGGGACAAGGAAGTCAAGGAAGACCACAAAGCTAGCCATTTACAAAGTGAATTCAGCAGAATTGATGCTCTGAAACTTGTGCAAGAGGCTGTCAATGAGATTCTGGATGACGCATCTGATGCACAATCAATTACAAGTGAGACTTCTCCAGAGCAGGAGCTATCAGAAAATGGGCATGGTGAAGTTGAGAAACAAAGCACCTCCAGTGCCTCTAGCCTCAACAAGGAAAATATGAACAAATTTGAGAGTGGAGGATTTTCATTGGATGAAGAAGAAAAGTCTAAGCCTGAAATTGTTTGCGGTCAAGAACACAAAAGTTCAGAGTCACCAGACAAAATCAAGCCTTATCCACCTAAGATGAAAAACTGGAGCAAGCTAAAAAAGCTAATGCTTCTAAAGAGATCTATCAAAGCAATGGAAAAAGCTAGGGAACTCAAGTCACAATCACAGCAGCTTCTATCATTGTCATCTAATCCTCAACCAGAAAAAGTTGATTTAAGGCAACAAATGATGGACGAGAGGAAAAAAGCTGAACAATGGATGCTTGATTATGCAGTTCAACATATTGTCACAAAACTAACTCCAGCTCGTAAAAGAAGGGTTGCCATGCTTGTTGAAGCCTTTGAAGCTGTTGTTCCATTACCACCAGTATAAAATCAAACAAGGTGCGATATAGGCTGAGCGGCTCAAACTTCTGACAGGTAAAAACAGAAACCAGTGGTTCTCAGACATATCAAATGAGATTCTCAAATAGTCAAAGAAAAGTATTCAAATAAAATATGCAATCAGCACCACAGAAAAGTCTTTTTTTCTTTTTTTTTTGGGGGGGGTTGTGAGAGGTGGGGGCTGGTTGGTGTTTTCTTCAGTGAAATGAATCAGTTCTTTCTTCTACTTAGCCACAAAAAAAAAAAAAAAAAATGGAATTAGTTCTTGCTAGTAATCAATTTAGAAACATATGCCGTCCTTTGGTTCCTTACTAGGCATCATTTGAAATATCATAGAATCAGTGTGACTAAATGGTTCTTTTACTAACTAAATGTTCAGATAAGCAGTCATATTCGGGCAGTGCAAACTGTATTTCAAGAAATTGATCAATGGATTCACTCGTTGCAGATTTCTGTCTAGCAAATTTCTCCCAAAATCCAGCTCAAGAGGAGCAAACGGCAGCTGAATCATTAGTAGGGACATATCTGGGCAGCAGTTTGAAGGTTGTCAAATACTATTTTGTAAAGGATTGGTAGGCCCTTTTTTATAATATAGCACATCATAATATCTGTCTGTACCCAAAAAATAAATAAAAAAAATACAGGAGCTTGTTATCTTGTATCGGCACCGTTTGCATGTACATAGAATTCCATATATATGATTCAATTTTATTGCATATAATAAAATGTTTGAACAATTATACTTTATTTTGTTTTACTGGGTTATAATTGTGGAATGCTCCTGACAATAGTGTTGCAGTAGAGGTTGTAAAAATCTCAACATTAGTTTAGCAACCCAAAGTAAAACTGAAGTTGACAGATGATGACTATACAAAGAAAATTTTGATAGCTAAGCTCATATTAGACCCAGAACTCGAATTTAGAGATGGCGAACGGGTAAACAAGTACAAGAACTCTCATATTGCAGGACTTATAGTGATTCAAGGGGTCACAAAATCTTAAAACACTGGAAACCGTAGACACGCTACTATATACTACTATAGTGGTGATGCATTGCCAAGGGTATGAATGTTGATTTTCACATCTAGAATATGTTTAAGAACACCTCTATGCAGCAAACCTCTCGATCAAGAAACCTCTACATAAAAGTCATAGGAAGGACAGAAGATAAAGAAGCTTCTAATGCATATTTCTTCCAGAACGTGATTTGGGAACGGAATTTACTATTCAACCACAGTGCACCGACTTTGAAAGACAGCCTAAGAAGCGGGGAGCCCAAGGTTAGAGAAACAGATTACAAGCTTTCTTACCACCTATAAATACATACAGAAGGAATTAGATTTTTCAAGAAATTTATACCTGAAAATTCTTTCATCTCATATCCGCTTGTTCCCACATCATTTTGGTGATGGCTGGCCTTCAATACTACTTTTCTCCTACTGATTCTATTATCCCAAACCTCAATCCATTATTAGTCAAGAAAGCAGCAAAAACATGCAGCAAGCTGTTCTGCCGGGAGACCAAATAGGAAACCAGAAGCAAGCTTTGGCTCCGGATGATGTTGAGAGGGCTAATGCACTGGCTATTAGACAAATCCGAAAGAATAACCTCATCAAGACGTCAACTGTCTCACTTAAGCTGAGGAAACCAGTAGCCCAACTGCGTCCAAAGCCAGATGATTTTGTGCCTAATTAAAGACTACATTTTGGTGCTGTGTCGACCTTCCCGTCCATCGGCAATCACACCACCTGTAAATTGTAATGCAGTAGCTTTCTTTCTTTGAACTAGTTGTAGTTTCGGTCTTCGTTAAAAGATTTCTCCTTGTTCATTGTAATGAAAATTCTGATTTTGGAAGACCGAACACATCTTAGCCCTTGAAAAAGAATCAAATGTTGCCTTAGGCCACACATGTTTTAACATTTTTTCGTGGCTGGAGCATATCTAGTCTTACCTAAATCCCACATATATCACACCTTGCACCTCCTGCAAATTCCCATTAACATCAGATTTCTGGATGCCCCAACGGCAACGGGGTTTCCTAAAGCAGAACACAAGAAGAGATCGTTGTGGATTTGTACGCTAGTAACCGTTTCTTGTACTACTAGAATCACATTCCAGATTCCACAATACGTGTGGTTCAGTGACACTTAGCAATATCGTAAGATTGACAATTGTCTGGAACTTGGTTGATACCAATTAATTGATTCATTTTACTGAGTAATTTTTATTCCAAGTAAAGCCAATAGACAAAACCGGAAAAACCTCAAAACGTACAAGATCCACGGTTATTGAAATCCCCGATTTTATTACCTTCATCAACAGCTTAAATTCAAAGCTAAGATTTCATTTTGATCTCTTGTAGCTATATATAAGCATGTGAAAGGACGATGCTTTTTCTAGACTAGTAAAAATATTTGAAAGTTTATTTTCCTTACAGCTCCAATGGCAGGCCTTCAGTACAAATTCTTCCCTACTGATTTCTTCTTTCCTCCTCCTCCACAGTCAGCGTCGACAACCGGAGAAAACAGCCACCCACAAGTCCTCCCTATCACCACCTTGAAGGATGAAATCAGTGACTCCAACCCGTTTACAGCAGTGGCTCCTCGTGACACCAACAAGAAGGGTCTGAATGTTTTTACTTCCTCATCGAAGTCTTTCACCCCAATTGTTACTAAAAAAGTACTATAATAGGAATGTAGTCTATGGTTTGAATCTCCGTCATCCACATCCCTTGTTTCTGGTACCGATCTGAGAGAGGTTGTTTGATGAACAAATTTCTATCAATTTCTACTTATTTATAGGCAATCAATAAGTAATTTAGTATGGATTTTGGTTTTCTGTGTTCCTCTGGATTTGCTAGGCAGTTGGCACCCAATTCTTTTTTATTCAAAACTTTATTTTAATTTAAAATAATATTAATTTAAATAATTTTATTTTTAAAAATTATTATATACTTATCTCGCTTTATATATTTAATTTTTTTTATTACATCTAAGGACTAAATACAAAAATGTTCTTAAAAAATGTATATTTTTAAAATTCAACAATAATATCATTTTTAAGTTTAAATTCGTTCAAATATATCTCTCATATTTAAAATTTAATAATGATATCCTTCTTAAATTTAATTTTTTTCAAATATACCCCTCATATTTAAATGCTTAACAATTGTATCCTTCTTAAATTTATATCTTTTCAAATATACCATTTTATCTAGAATGCTTCACATTTAACTATTTAAAATGATGTGATTATAATATACTCATTATTATTAAGGCAAATTGGTAATATCACATTTTGCCTTCTTCAATCAATAAACGTTTTTTGGCGAGAATGAAAAAAATTGTTCTATTTCTATATATCTGACAAATAATTAAAGATTATAATAAAAACTATTGATATAATGGATTTATTATAATCAAAATCGTTCCTAAAAGATTTATAGAAATAGAGCAATTTTTTTCATTCTCACCAAAAAATATTCATTATTAGGAAAAAATAAAAGTTAAGATTACCAATTTACCCTTAATAATAATGGATACATTGTACTATTGCTAAATTTTAAATATAAGGGGTATAATTGTAAAAGTATACATTTTTTAAGGACATTTTTACCTTCAATCCTATATTTAATAAATTCATCTCAATTTAATTCTTATTCACTTAATTTGGCTAATAAAATAAATCATTTAAAATTGGGAAAGGAAATCATTGGACGGTAATCCCGTTTAGACAATTAATTGACAAAGGAAAAGGAAAATATAAAGAGAGTAATTTTCAATATTTTTTTTAAAAGGGAAAAGAATAGAGTTTATGGAATAAGTTTGGATTTTTTTAAAAAAAAAAGAGGAGTAATTTTTAATAGAGAAAATTTTATTTTATCATCTAAAATTTTAGTAAAATCTTACACTATTATCTAAAATTTATCTTAAATCTAATTAATTAACTTTTAATTTTCTCAAAAGTAATCAAAACTAATCGAAATTCTAACCAAAAAAATTAAAAGTTAGAATATCAATTAGACAATAATATAGAATTTATCTTATCTATAGAATAGCAAAATGAATTTTTCTGGAAACTTTAATCACCATGTTCCTCGTCAAATGAATGCATTGAAGAAGTCAAAGTTCAAAAAATAAAAAAGTATTAAGATATACAAATTTTTAAAACAGTATAAATTCTTTTTCCAATCTATAATTATACATTAGTCAAGATAATAATTTAATTAATATAATTTTTTTAATGAAGCAACAACACTAATAATCAGTTTTATATTTTGTGATTAACGCTAGAGATTCTATACTCAAGGCATATTACAATTATTATATAAATCAAAGGGATAGTTTTGAGGAAACCACGAATGAAAAAAAAAAAAATCAAGATTCTAGAATGGTGTTTGACTTGAATAATAGTATAAGAATAATAGTAAGAGGAAGGCTCTCAAATCTTGCTTGCAGGTACATTCTATTCTATGTGCCCAGCTCCAAGTCTCCAACTTTAGAGTAGAGCCCAAGTCATGTGAACTCCTGGCATTTCTCTCTCTATATAAACAGGTAAATAAACCAAAGAGATCCACGACTAGAACAAGAAAAGAGTTGAACCACATATCTGCTTTCAAAAGTTTGTCTGCTCTTTGATTTTTGTCCTTCAATGGCTGGCCTCATGCAGTTTTATTTCTTCCCTACTGACTTCTTTTACCCTAAGCCACATTCATCAGTCATTGCAGACACCAATAATCAGCAGCAAAATCCTCTGCTACTTAAAGTTTCAAGCCAAGAATCCAACGATGATTCAGATGAGAAGATGATAAACACCACTGTTGTTGGTCGCGATCGTTTGAGATTGGCTAAGGCCGTCAAAGCTCCTATTCCACTTAAGTTGAATAGTCTGGCGCAAATCCCCAAGCAAAAGAGAAGAATTTGAGGTCATAAGATTTGATGCTGCATGGTTCCAATGTTTCTCAATTGCAATCCAACAAGACTAGTTTTTTGTGGAATTTTTATGTCTTTTGAATATTCGTCATTATAATGTGTTTTTTAATGGCTTTTGCGAGTCGTTTATACAGAACTATATTAAAATTAAATTTAAAATCTACTAATAAAATATCACTAACTTGAAAAGTCGTCATAAAGGGTTTGTGTCTATTGATTTGATAAAGATTTTAGTTTGTTTTGGGTAATTTTCTTTTGCCATTTGAATTTCATTCCCATCAGGGTTTCTTGGGCAGTGAAAGACATTCTATGAATCTAATATCTAGAAAGTGAAAAGCTTCACAAATGCCAACACAAATAAAGATTTTACTAATAAGATTATCGTCTTTTGAATAGCAGTACTACACTTGAAACTATGGTTCATAAACCATCAACGACAAAACAATTGAAGTCAATTCCATGTGCCCTAGTTCAAATACACGACGCAAAGCCCAAGTCATAACTAATGAAGGTCACTAAAGACCCGCCATGTCCATATGCGTCTTCGACATTTGCCGGCAATGGCCTTTGTCATCATTCACTACTCCGACTCAATCAACCATCGTGATTCGTGACCTCAGACCTCAGTCTTGTGTCTGCGCTGCCATCCTCAACCACACTAAACTAAAGATTGTTTCCACCGTCATCAAACCTTTTTATTATTATAAATTAAATATTTCATTCCTCTCAAATTATCAATTTATTTTTTAATTTATTTTTATTTTAAATTATTTGTCTTTTAAAAAATTAAAATTTAATATTTTAAATTTATTCTTATTTAATAATATTTTATTTTTTTCATATTAAAATATAGTCAAATTTTTATTTTATAAATTATAATATTCATACTCATCTCATTAATTTTTAAGAAATATCAATAGTACTCCATCTATCTCTTTTTATTTATTTATTTTAACTAAAATTTTTTTTCTAATTTATCTATCTCATTAATAAATTAAGACTATATATACTCCTCTTTAATGCAATAAGTATTGTGCATTTGTAGTGAGAAATTGAAGTAAATTAAATATACTTACAACATATAAAATTTCAAAATTTGATTACTCTTTAATAAAGATAGAGATTCTTTTAGACTAAAATAGAAAATATTGATTAATTAACCAAAAAATTTTTTTAACCTGTGAATCGATTAAAATGGACAAATTAAAGGGAACGGAGGGAGTAACTTGGAGAGAGAATTAAATATTTATTAATATTTTGACCCATTTTTTAGCAAGAATTAAATATTTAAGAGAAATAAGTAATTTGAAGTAATTTGTACTACTTAATCTCACAATATAGATTGTTTTGAATTTAAATTTTTTTTTTCACAATATAGGTCGTTTTACAAAGTTATATAAACATTTATTATTTTTTTTTCCACCTCTACTCTTCTTTACAATCCCTTTCTTTCCACTAATTATGACATAACTCTATTCAATTATCAAAATAGATAAAAAGATATGCTTATAATTGAATTATAAAGATAAAAATAAAAAATAATATTTAATTAGTTAAAATTTTTATTTTTAAAAATTTCTGCATAATCGGTCGAACTGAATAGATAATTTATAATGAAAAAAATATTTAATTTGGTTAATACTCCCTTCGTCCCATAATATAAATTATTTGACTTAATTTCACATATATTAAGATTCTTAAAAACAAAGTGATTTTATATTTTTTTTTTCTAAAACACTCCTATTTAAATGTCTTGGAAATAAGAGAAGAGATGAGAGAAAAAGAGAGAAAAAAATACTCATTCGATTTCAAAATACTTGTTTATGAAGCCTTTTATACACAGATTAGGAGTTTGAAAATAATACAATAATTTAAATAAAGTTTCTATTCTACCTATATTAAAAACATGATAGTTATTGGTTGGTGAAAATTCTCAGAAGCAAGAAGAAAGAAGAATTTTAAAAAGTTGTGCCGTTAACTTAAAATAAATGAAGGTAAAATAGGAAGAAATTAATTATTAATTTTAGAAATATGTACATAAATAAGTATTTTAAAACAAAATAAAAAAGTTTTATGAACAAGTATTTTGAAACGGATAAAGTAATAAATAAGGATAAAAATATAAAAATAGTTTTAAAACTTTATTAAAAAATTCCTAATAATTTATAATTTAAGACAATAAAAATAATTTCTAACTACTTATATTATGAGAAAGAAGGACAATAAAATGGAGAATGATTGAACAAAGGGCCAGAATGATTTTGTCATCGTACACGTTTCCCGGAGCAGGGCCGTAGGGTATGGACTCCTCAAACCAACCAAACCATCTTCTGGCATTTACTGGTCTGCTGCGATTTGTCTCACGTTCTAGTGTTTTTTTAAGGTTGGTGGCTTGGTTCTCTTGCGTTTTCTGTTTTTTTTTTTTTCTTTCGTAAACTACTACTCCCTGTTTTAAATTAAGTGTCTCTTTTAACCGATTGTACAAGAATTAAAAAAAATTAATTAATTAAATATTTTTTTTTCATTTTTATCCTTAAAACTCAATGATAAGTATATAAACTCTAAAATTTTGATGTACTAATTCTAAATTGTTTTTCTCTCTTAAATATTTAATTCTTTATAAAAAATAGGTCAAAATATTATAATTTGATTGCTACTGTATTCAAATAGGTGATAAAAGTTATACTGTATTAATATTTTTTTAAAATTAATTAGATGAACATCAATAGTAGAATTCGTAAAACGAATTTTGACGATAGTATTTTAAATATGTTTAGAAAATAAGATGCTGTTAAATAGAGGTACATTTGGAAAATAAAATTTTGATTTTCTAAAGAGATAGATAATTTGAAACAAAAATTAGACTAAAAAATAAACAGATAATTTAAGACGAATGGAGTACGTTAAGTGACACTAACCAGGTTACTCGCCTTGGTTGGCTCTTTGCCCTTCCGCGTTTGTGGTGTTCATGTTGAAATTAAAAGTTTTAAACTGCTAATTTAGAAAAGATGATGATACTCTTTTAAAAGAATTAAGTGGGACTTAGATTGCCCCTTTTGAAAATGAGCATTATACCAAATTTTGGACGTGACAGACTAGCATGAATAGAGTGTATAGGCAAATTCTTTGGCATTATATTTGGCCGAGCCTGAAGACCTCAATAGTCAATAAACAACCAAAATGGCAAGAAGGAATATTCCATTGAATTGAAACCAATTCAATAGAAAAGATCACCACTTCCCGTATGCAAACGGTTTCCCAATGTTGACAAACAGTTTATATTTGATTAGGGAGTTACTATTCAAACATGGCACCAACCCAATCAATTGCCTCTCTTGTTCGGTCCGGTCTAATCAGTGTATTTTTTTTTTTTAATAATTCAAATATCAAAATTTCCCGGACTAATCTTCTCTCCCCTACATCCCTACTTCTAGAACTTTGGAGGAGTTAAACTGCAACCATTTCTCACAGCAGTCTATATATTATCGCACACAAAGAAAACAACTCTTATTCTTTTCAAGAATCGAATTCTCACACTGTCACTTATAACGAGACATACTATGAATTAATTAGCCAAATGAGTTTTATCCAGTGCTTTTTTTTGGCATTGGTTATATGTATATGTATATATATAAAACAAAGACTAGTGTTTTTTAGAGAGAATAAAAATTCATAAACGATAAAGTAATTTTTAAATTGATTTTCAAAAATATACAATTGTCTCAATTAAGTCTCTCAAAGATTATTTTACTCAATTTAATTCCTATAAATATGAAAAGTATATTAAAGTAGTCCTTCGAGTTGTCCAAATATGAGTTAAATAAATTACAATAAAAAGGAAAGAAAAAAAATTATTATCTAAAAAATGAATTATAGAAAAGAATAAAGAGGAAGGAGAACAAATTTTTATGAGTTAAAAGAAACAAAAAAAAAAATCGTTGAAAATTTTTGAATTATAGAAATTACAAGAAATAGGAAACAGAAAAAAAAAAAACTTATAAGAACCAAAAGGAAAGAGAAAATTATTGGTTAGATGAATTATAAGAAAGAGGAAGGAAGAACAATTTTTTATAAGCTAAAAGAAATAGGAGAAAAAATCATTAAGAAAATATGATAAATTAGGAGAATTCCAAGAAAGTAAAAAAAATAAAAAATTTATATGAGTTTAAATAAATGGGGAAAAAATTATTGTTGAGAAAAAAAAAATTAGGTTAGATAAATAATAAGAAAGGAGAAAGACAAAAAAAAATTATGAGCTTAAAAAAAAGGAAAAATATATCTTCAAAAAATAAATATAAATTATTTAAATTATAAAAAATGTAAAAATATAGTTATCTCTATTAAATTCTTAAAAAATTACTTTACTCAATTTAATGACTGTAAAAACGAAAAGTGTATCAAAATAGTTTTTTGGGTAAACAATATTATAAAATATCATTTATTATTCATGAACATTCATATTTGTTACTTCCTCCAAGCCAAATTACCTGACTTATTTTCCGATTACACAGATATTAAGAGAAATATATTTTTTAGCTAATAAATATTTTTTTTATTTTTATTCTTAAATTTTAATTATATATATTAAAAAATATACAAATTTCAAAATTTTGATATTTTAAATGACTTTTCTCTCCTATTATTTAAATAGGATTAGTTTATTAGGAAATAAATTATTTAACATGTTTGAAAAATAGAATGTTATTTAATAGAGATAAATTTAGAATGTTAAATTTTAATTTTTTAAAAAAATATATAATTTAAGACAAAAATTAAATTAAAAATAAGACAGATAGTTTGAGAGGATCGTAATACATCTCCTTTCATGCACTAATAAAAAAAACATTTCTTTGTGAAAGTGTGTGACCAATGTATTTTGTGAAATATCCAAATTCCACCTCCTAATTTTGAAAATTCCCAAAATTGTCTGGCTCAATAAATACGCCTACGCGTATGGGTGCGTAGTCCAAAAACATCGAAAAGGCGTAGCAGAAAATAGCCATGGCTGGCCTTCAATACAACTTCTTTCCAACCGATTTCTACTTCCCCCGTCCGCAGACGGCGACCAAAGACAGCACTCCGCAGCAGAATATTGCGGTGAAAACAAGGACAACTGAAGAAACTGTTCAAGATCCTAAGCAAAAGCAACTCAAACCCAGAAGCAATGGCAAGGCTTTGAAAGCAACTTCCCCCTCTTCACTGCCCTTCTCTCCAATTTCTAAGCAAAATGCAGGTCCATCCCAGTAAAGCCAGTGATTCCTTGAAGAGTTTTTATGAGAAAAGCGATGCAAATCGCTTCCTGTTATATTTTGCTTTCTTTTACTTTGGTAATAAGAGGCATCACCAGTGTTAAAGATATACCATACCTACTCCTAATTCTATTTTAGGATCCAAAGTTTGATCAAAATTCTGTTCCTGGTCTCTTTGTCACTGTTACATATTCTTAACATACCACACAATCTTTTGTTTTCTGGACAAGAATTTTTCGAGGGCTCGTGGAATTTCTCTTCCTTTTGGTGAGCTCAGTTCCATCTTGAAATTTCTGGAGTTCTAGAAACGGGTTATATTTAACCTTAGTTAGCATCCAAAACCTGAGAATATCCCAAATGTGAAAAGCATAACTGACCTCAGATATGCGCCCTGACTTATCAATTTATATTCATTATTAGAGTAATACATAGACATAATTATAACAGAAAGCGTCCAATTGCGAAGAATACAGATATTTTATGAGACAAAAGCCGGTGTAGTTTGAATCCAAGGCTTAAATGGAAATGCCGGTCACAATCAAGAAGGCAGTCTCTGACCAACTAACCAAATGCAGTGGCGGAAAGAAGTCCTCAACTTGTAACACACCGCCCGCACATCGGCACATGTGAGTTGATAGATGGCCAAATCAAATGACCTAATTTCTACCTTGATTTTCAACCGAAGATAGTGAGTCAGTGACCATAATCAACTACCCCCATCTCGGAAGATATGAAATAACAATGGCTGTACTAGTCACAGGGGTATGTGAAAATATAACTCTCTCCCAACTCTCTTCCTATATTCATTCTTACTCTTCATAACTTGCCACGGGTTCGGTCATTCTCTTTCTTCTTTTTTTTCTCTTTTTTAAATATAATAATTATTATTTATTAACTTTACAATTTAATATTTATATACGATATAAAAAGATATATAATTATAAATTAATTTATTTTTAACTTATTCGTAAAATTATCATCATTATCGTCTTGTTAACAACTCTGTTTCAGATACAAATAATCGAGTTTAAATTTTTTCAATCTTGTTTTACTTAATCTTTTTATGTCATAGATAAATGCTATATAGTGAGAGATTTCTTATTTTACTTTAAAAAATATATTTGAAAAGTTAACATTTCGCATTTTTAATATATATATATATATATATATATATAATACAAATTACCACCAAGGTCTCTGCTACCATAGATGGAGACAACTGCTATCTTAGAAAAATTCCATTATATTTTACTTTTTGTCCCTTGTAAAATTTTTTAAAAATTATAACATTATTTTTTAATATATCTATTCATATATTTTATATTTTTAATTCTATCTCTATTTACTATTATCACAAACCTCAAAAAAAATTTCTCTTTGATCCACCTCTTAAAATTTTGAATTAGGTGACAATTCCAACACATTACAACAATTTAAGTTTTAACGCAGGGTGCACGAGCTGCGTGCCCGCGTGGCTCATGCAGATGCACCCTTTACTTTTTCACCAACCCAAATCGAAGCCCTCGAATATTCGACTGAATAAATAATTAAGCAAAAAAAAAAAAAAGAAAAGAATGAACGGTGCAAAATGAAAAATTAAAAGCCACTACTGTTTCAGACTTTTAGTTACGTTAGTTGCATTTTTCAAATGATTCATGGCCAATAAATTTTTTCAAGACTCTTTCTATGGCACTATATATATTTGTGCCGAGGCAAATGCTTTTGTTACAGCCAAAAGGTGTCTTCAGACCTCAGCAACACATTTGTTAAGTCTTCCTCAGTATAGTTTTCCTTCAACTTGAACCAAATCCACCGAGAAATTTTGATGGCCGGCATGCAGTACAACTTCTTCCCAACTGATTTCTTCTTCCCTAGACAGCAGACAGTTACCAGAGACAGCACACTCCAGCAGAATCCTATGGTCAAGACGAGGACAACTGAGGATTCTGAAGATGCAAAACAGCTAAAATCCAACAGCAACACCAAGACTTTGAAAGCAATTTCTTCGTCATCACTGACCTTGGCTCCTGTTCAGAAGCAAAATCGGGGTGCAGACCAGTAAAGACAGTGATCTCAGAGCAGTTCTTGAAGATTTACTAGTACTAATTTTGAAGATCTTCTTATGCTCTAAGATTAGTGATGCGAATCACTTCTTGTTATGTTTTCCCTTCTTTATCTTCTGTTCTATAAGAATTTCAGCAGAGGTCAAATGATTTTGTCAAGGCTTCTGCAAAATAACATCACCAGTTTTACAGATGTAGTATACCAATTGGGATTCTATAAGAGTTTCTCTACTATCACCACTTTCTGTTGCTTGGATCTTTGATTTTGGATACAGATGCGTACTTATTTCCGTTCATGATCATATCGAATTCTGGGTTGATTTCTGCAAATCATGCAATCGCAAAATAAATTGTCAGCTCAAAACTTTCAGGACAGGCTGATTAGGTAAAGTTAGGATTTTGTTCATGAAAAGCAACTTTGGGACGCATTTTTCCTTTGTTCTGTCAAATAAAAAAGACATCTGCAATTACGTTTACTTGATCCTTTTGTTCCACTGGAATTGTCACTCCGAGAAACAGAGGAGATCTTATCTGGCGGTATCTCTGGTTATGCATTTTCTTCCAAGAAAACTTCGAATCACAACCAATAGAATCATGCTCTCGGATTTTTCTCCACCCTTTTGGGAAGAAAACCCATCCTAATATCCCTTCTTTGATTGGAGTTGGAGAACCCAGAAAGCAGAATCCATTCAAAAATATTAAACTAATTTAAGTAGAGTTCATGGTAACTTTTTCGAAAATTAATTTTTCATAACTTCTCATGGGAGCATATGATCCTATTGCTACATATGCAATAGAAGATTTTCTCTTCAAATCTTCTAAAAATATTAAACTTAAACAAAATCTACCCGTCCTGCAGCTACTCTCCTTTCTCTTCAATTTTCTTGTAGGTTGGTTAACTTAAACGTTGTTGTTGTTAAGAAACAGAGTATCATTCTTGATGAAACTTATCAAAAACGTCATAAGATGAACAAAAGTTCGAAAAGTCAAAGAAACATGTGGAACTTTAGGAATTGGAAGGAAAATATGACTGATTTTGATTGCTTTGGAATTAAGCTAAACCCCCCTTTTTGTCCCTTTTGATCTCATGTTCAACGAACCACCTTGTGAAAATAAATTAATCAGAACCTCGCGCTGCGCAGGAAGCCTTCCAACACAGAAAACAATTTATAGAACCATCCATAAAATTGCTTGTGAAACTACAGTTGTTAGTTACTCTTCTTTCCCCTTCTTCTCCCTTCTCCAGTTTTGTAAACAGTGATTTTTTTAACCATTACATAAATCAGTGGAAACGTAACATGTCATGCCGCCTGCCTTTCTGTTGACCGTTGAATAATCAATTGGATATTAGACTGCGTCCCAGACTTTAGTTCTCTCTCACACATGGGGAGTTCATTAGTTGTTAATTGACCTTAAAAATCTTGAGGGAGCTTGATCGAATATTCCCAAATATTCCTTCCACACCAAGCCATGAATTCTATGATTATGTTTGATGGAAGGGAAAATGTTCGTAGAAAGAAAAAAACAAAAAAAGTCTTCAAAGACTTTTAAATTCTGATATTTCCTTGTGCCTATAAATTGACTTTTCAAGCGTGATATTTGACGCTTAATTTGCAATTATTTATATATATATATATATATATATATATATATATATATATATATATTCGAGGCTAGATTATGATAAACGTCAATCAATATTTACACTGGATTTAGATTGAGATTTTCAAATCTTATTTTAATTTAAATATATTAATTATTTTATATATTTTTTATTTTTTAAAATGATTTTTTATAAAATTTATCTTAAATTAATTCTTATCCACTTATATATTTATATTTCTTTTTAATGTAGAATTGAATGTATATTTTTTATTTTATGTTTCTTGAAAATAAGTATTTAATATGTTAAATTAAATATATTTTCATCTAATTTTCTTCCACCAACCTCCTTCATATAAGTGGCAGGACTCTACTGAACACTATGTTTGGTTTATAAAGGAGGAACGTAAAGGAAAAGAGGAGGGGGAGGAGAAGTTTTTTACTTCCATTAAAAGGAGTGAATATAATTTACTTCCGCTTTATTTGATAGGAATAAAAGGGAAGTAAATGATAAATATCATCTTAATTTACGTCCCAAATTTGGACAAGTTGTATTTGCTGATGTGGAGGGAAAACTCCCCCTTCATAATTAATTTTGACTCATTTACGTTCAAATTTATATTACCTCTACTTCTCTTCTCTTTTTTCATCCCAGCCAAACATATGGGTAAGCATGAGCCCCACAAATAATTTTTTTAATTATTAAAAATAACATGAAAATTTAAATAAAATTAAATATTCTTAGAAATTTTTATGTAAAAAATTTAGTGTCGAAAGTAATTCTTTTTTAAAATTTCAGCAGAGATTAATGAGTCACCCTTTGAGCCCAATGGACGTTAACAATAGCCCAAATAGTTAGATCAGCCCAATCAAGAGTTCACACCCATAGTGCGCTTCCCATCGAATCGGCCGCGTATCTGTATCCACACAACCTTATGATTTCTCACAAAAACAAATAAACTAAAATGGCCAAATTCTACAAATAAATCAAACAGTGATCAACACAGAATAAAGCTGAAATAACAAAGGAAGCAATTCAAGGGCACTTGGGACCTCCTCTCTTGGTCTTCCAGTTATTATAGCAAGGGCAGGATTGCTTGTTTCCATAAGTGCCTGCAGGTACACACAGGCACTTTTCACAGCATTGGTTGCAGAAGGACATGCATGCCTTCTTGAATGCTGTTTTTGAGCATCTATATGTACATCGAGGGGTGCACTCTGCAATCAGAAACCACCACTGCAACTAAGTCTAAATGTGATCAAGAAAATGAAGAACGGAATGATTTATTGTATGAAAGATTGAAGATGGATTTTCACCTTCAGGATGAAGGCTACCAGGAGTTAGCCCACGCTAAATGAAGATAACAAGAGTCACAATAAGAAACTTGAAAAAGAAAGCTAATACATCAAAAGAAGGGGGCGGGGGTGGGGAGGGTGGGGACTGATAAGGATGGTTACATTTTGGATCAACTGGATTAGTGACGAATCTCACCGTGGATGAAAAGTTTGAAGGCTCTGGTTGAGGAGATGGACTTGGAGATTCATCAGACACCTTTGCCTGAAAACATTTGGCCAGGTTCAGTACAGCTAGATATAATGATTGAAGTTTACATGCAACTTTATGTGAGAGAGAAGTTTCGTGATCATGTATGATTTCAGTATACTTAAATTTCTTGAATTTTTCAGTAGTAGGATATGCTAAGGGAGAGAATTCCCACTTACATTGTTTCTCACGGGCAGTAAGAACATCATCAAAAGATAAATCATTACAATGCTTAGCTTCTTTCCCATATTGAACTAAGAAAGGGAGGAAAAGAAACAATTTTGTGGATGTGAGAGAGAAAGAGAGGGAGGAGAAGTCTTGTGATGATGAGTTCCTTCAGAGGTGAGTAGAATTTATAGGCAGCTTGTGCATGGAAATAGGCTGCAATAACACAGTTTCTATGCTGCCATTGTAACCCAATTATTTCGTATCCCAAAATGGACAGCCAAGCCCTTTTTCAAGAGGGACCAAATTTTTAAGGCCTTTATAAACCTCATCCACTGATATTCAATCTTG
This sequence comes from Voacanga thouarsii, assembly GCA_026120185.1. Lineage (NCBI taxonomy): Eukaryota > Viridiplantae > Streptophyta > Magnoliopsida > Gentianales > Apocynaceae > Voacanga > Voacanga thouarsii. The sequence goes on along the minus strand of JANUWF010001287.1, from coordinate 1,510,227 downwards.
TAAACAAACACTAAGTTAACAAGTTTTTGCATATATATAGGCAACAGAGTCAATTGTAAAATCTTGCAAAGAATCCTGATTTGAGTACAGATTAAAAAAAAGAAATGGGGCTTAATCAATACATCCCAACATGAACAGTTAGATGATCTCGAAAATGACACAACAGAAGAGTCTCTACTCATCACTCACATGTGAATTCACATGCATACTTTACTATTTGCAGAATGCTCAAGTGCCCAACAGACAAACCTAACAAAACAGACCATGTTTTGCATGTATAAATGTAGACCACAGACTCACGTCTCTAGCTTTGTCTTCATATATAAGACTGATAGACAGGTGGAAACCTTTCTCTACCGTCCAAGCTGTTTATCCCTTTCTCGTGAACCATATAGAGCGCTTTCACTTGTGAACTTTCATGGCTTTTGTTTGTTGTTATTTTCTCTTTTAATTTGCGGACGTTGGAAATGAAAATGGAAGCTGTAAAGCGTAAACGTTCGTATGAACAGCCGATCACAGGTACGCATCCGCGCTGGGCTCAGCAATGAGAGACGGAAGTTTCTATAGAAATCTCGTGACCGGAAGCAATACGAGGGCTCCTATCGTAAAAAAAAAAATTTAGGATAGATTAATGATTCATGAACTATTTGTATTAATGAATTATATGATATAAATTATATGATATAAATTATATGATATAATTCATTAATACACTTAATCAACCAATTCATGATCACTAAAATCTGAGATAGGAGAACCCGCTGGAGTTGATGGCTTGGACAATAGCGAAGCTTGCTCGTCGACAATCTCTCTGTGAGGACACCAAAAGTCCCTTCACTAAAGCAGCCGTGAAAGCAGGTTTTGACGGTGCTTTGAGTACTTGTGTATAACTTCTGTTGCTAGTGATACAAATATTCAAAATGAGTGATACAAATATTCAAAATATTCTGTGCACCTAAAAATTTCCCGATTTTGATGGCTTCGATTACCTAGGAGGCAAGTACGATGATGTTACTGTCGTTGTCGCTTACATCACATCAAGATAGAGCTTCAGGGCGATACTGATTACGCCACACATTCATTTTCTTACTAAAATACCCGATGCCCTAATTTTCAAGAAAAGGGTTTCAGAAAAGCTATGTCTCGACTGTAGCGGCGCAGACTATGCATAATGCAACTGTAGTGGGAGCACGATTATACCAATACCAGGATTCTTTTATTACTTGGTAAAGATACGTTTTTTTGTAGATGAGAAGCAAAAGCCGAATCTGTTCCGACTTTTTCTTGATAATCACTGGTTACAAGGACATACATGCAATGATATTAATCCGATTCTGTTTTCGGATCCACAGCTCTTCTCTGCAAAGAAAAAAAGATATCGATTGGTAATCTATAGGATATTAGCAATCTATGGAACAAAACCAAAACTACACCTAAATGCCTTTACTCATGATTTTCAGGCAGGGCAGATGGGGGTAGAACAAAGCTGCAAGGGAATTGCACTAATTCCGCAGAGTCATTTACATTCAACTAGCCTAATGCAGATGAAAACTGAACGGTTCACACCTCAAAGAAGCGCTACAAAATCAATGCAATGGTGACTGCCAAAAACTATGGCTGCCATTGCTGAAACATTTGGGGTGATTAGGACTTCAAAGCAAATGCTTCCATCCTCAAAAATTAAAAAATGAGTCTATTTTCTCTGCAAGTTAAAACAGCCTCATAGCAAAGAAACCAATACTCTTTGCATGGTATAACAATCCACGGCAATCTTGAAGAGGGAATAAGCCCCAGAGAGGAGGGAATTCTGCAGTGATAGAATGGAACATATCAGCAAGCAGCACAAAGGTTGATTCCCAGTAACATCAAGGATCTAAGTCTGATGGAAAACAAGGGCAATGCATGAACAATACATGAAAGGAGGAGAAATGGAGACAGAGAAGGCCAATGAACTAGAAGGATACACAAGATCAATCACCTTTTTCCTATTAGAACTCCATAAGCTGAAGAGGCAATACACGACCTAGAAATTGCTGAACGAATGTGTGCATAGCTAGGCTGAACTAGTTCACCTGAAATACATTCTCCACAAGTTAGTTTGTGTCACTTATAGTAAAACCAAGAAGCCTGTCAGAAAAAAGCATGGTCTAATTTGTGAGAAGAAATCTAGATAGCTATCCAACTAAAATTTTCCTTCTGAATCATATCCTAGGATTATTGAACAGGTCCAGTCATTACTTCCAAAAAAATTTGAATGGTCAGGTAAATAAATTTATTTAATATGGAAGCAGTCATGAATTAAATTTTGTATTCAAGAATTCCATGGGAAGTAGTGCTTGGGTATTACTGTTGTCCTTCCTCAAAACAAGTTTCAAAGTTTAACACCCCACCTAAGTTCAAGTAGTTGCTGCGCAGGAATGAAACCAAAGCAGTGGATTTGCTACCACTGCTTTTCCTGGTATTCCTTGACTTCCTAGATGACGCACCAATATTAGAATGCACAGTTCCAATCGCCACAGAACCAACAGCATTATGCTGACAAGATACAAATTCAAACCATATCCCAGCAGGAAATCTTCTCTTCCTTACCAACCAAAGAAAAATTTTATTGTATGGAGTACCATGAATAACACATATGCCGAACTCGATAACTACACAGATGAAACTGACGGCAGTGTTCATAATGGTAAAGAAGGTGTAGAAAGAAGATGTGGTTGGTAGTAGAAGTAAAAGTGGTGTAAAGAGAAGAGAGCCAATAACATGTTGCTCCACAGTGTACTCATAGCTATCCAGTCTCTGGCGAAGAGGATTCCACTTCCTGCCCCTGCATTCAGTTCAGCTATAAAGTGAGAAAATTCAAGGAACCACTATAATGGCATACTAAAGACATTATTTTTCTCAACAGTCTTCTATTATCTTCACAGGAGGAGAAAGAAGAAAAGTTTTCAGTGGAATGCTTAACTGCTTGCCCTCAGAATATTGACAGATTTCTAATCAGCCAGAGTTTATACATGCACAAATACCACACCTCCTCAATCATAGCGCTTTATGCATCCAATTAAGTTCCATTAATTTGCAAAAACAGATCAATTTCTCTTGTGAAAAATTATGAAGGGGAACCAAATTACAGCACAACAAACAAAATAAATGCACTAACTAATTTTCATTCGTCAATCAAGTAATTCCTTTGCCTTCCACATATTTGTTTCAGATGCATACTAGAGATTCATTTAGAACATTTTTTAGGCCTCCACTACAAGTATCAACCAGGCTTCATCTGTGTCTATCAGATCAGATAATAATTTTCTCCATAGAACAACAAGAACTTCAACTTCAGTTTGAACCTTGACCCAGAGCCCGCAAACACATGCCGTCAGAACTCATTTGAATCTTTTTCCCTTCACAGTATTGATCCCATGCAATGACGTTAAACAACATCAATAGCATGTGCATAAGAACCAAAAAGAGTAGATGCCAAGCTGACACCACGATGAAAACCTACTCACTTTTCGTGTATTGGGTCATGCTGCAATAAATGACAACATAATAACTACAGAAATCATAAAATTAGCTAAATTTGAAATTTTCACCCTTACATAGATGTCCCAACAAAAGCTTTTTAAGCTACAAGCGAGGCATCAAAGTTTAAAGATATTTTAAGGACAATTTTCTAACTGTCAAGGACATTAGGATTTACCTTGACTATATAATTGCTTACTAAATGCACATGAAAGACACTTATAGCTCTGAAACCAAAAAGAAAAGGATCAAGATAATATATTTCAACCTGACAGTTCATGAAACCAAAAAGAAAAGGATGAAGATAATATATTGCAACCTGACAGTTCAATTAGCCAATTAATGTAACAAAGCAAATCTAGGAATTACCTGAAAAGACGCCATAAAGCTGATAATGCCTGGATCTGCCATGAATAAAGAAGTGAGAGCAACCAATGAAGAATAAACACGTGTTTTGTTAAAAGAGAAATCAAGTCAATTGTCAAAGCAGCAGCAGACGAGAGACCAAACAGGATGCCAGATAAAGCAATCATTTTGGAAGTTGGAATGAAGAGAAAACCCACGAGTGACCATAGTGTAGACCAAATTTGAATCATATCCAGAGACATCATGCCAAGTACTCCAGCAAGTTCGGTATTTAACTTGAACCCTGCCGGATTTCCCATCAGCCATACACAACCACTACGTAGCAAATAGTTAGTGATATCATCTGCGAAATTTGAAACCCATAGACAAGCAGGTTTTGCTTGAGACCATAAAGCAATTCCAAACAAGTTTCCTAGAAAAGCATCAACCACCAGACTTGACCACATGGAATGCCTACGCAATGCCACTTTCTCAGCATATTCAACACAAGATTGAGACCTGCAATATATTGGAAATGAAGAGATACTAAAAATTAGACAGGATATCACAAGTGTATTAAATTGGGTTTTCCTATCAACACCTCACTACAAAGTTGTCAGTTGAATGTCACATTCAATAATCAATTGGTTTTCAAAGGGCTTCTTTGATCAACAAAACACTAGAAAAACAACAGAAAAGAAACAGCCACACCCTGGTACCTCATTACCTGAGCCCAAAATTTTGGAGAAAGATTGGCCAATACAGAAACTGACAGCAACGGATATCAATAATTCTCCATGTGTTGCGGAATAGGTTTGCAAAGGTGAAATATATGCAAAAGTGTGATACACAACTCAAAAGGAAATTGACAGACTGAAGAATGATATAAAGCAAAGTTGAGAATGAAGCCACAAGTACAGCCAAAAGTTTCCATGTGAAGATAGCAATCCTGAAAAGAGATCGAATAGAAATTTTAACAAACTGTTTTAGAAATAAAAGAATCATGGCAATCCAAATGAGGATATGAAGGAAATTACATCCACAAAAGTTTGAATGAAACAATGGATCGTTTTCCAGGCAGATGTCTTCCTGAACAGATCTTAGCAGAATTGACACAGTTAATAGCCAGAATGACAGCATCCTGTTCCCACAAAAGTATGAAAAGATTAAGAATGACGGAACACCTTCATTGCCAATCCACACACACCAATTTTGTGAGCAATATTACCAGGTCAAAGCATGGTTGCTTTTGCTGAAGGTCTTCAAACCATTTGGGTTTCTTGATAGGGCTTCCCACTTGATCAGATGAACTCTGGGAACCCAATGAAAAATGGTGGAAACTAAATATAGGGATTTCATAAATGATTACCTGAAAAAAAAGGTGCATGGAATATAATAGATAAGTTGCTGCTATAAAATTCACCAAGTAAAATTTTACTAACAGAGTACAAGCCATCATGACTTACATACGTGAGCATCTAGCTGGAGTATGATTTCACCATTCCAATGCATGTGATGCAATTTAGGAATCAGCCGCAATTTTTTATCAGTGCTCCCAGAAGAAGTACAGACAAGCTGGACCCAGCTGTCATTTGGTTTACAAGCCAACCCAAAGTGTTCAAAGAACCCATCAACTTCGTAGCATCCACAGTTATGCTTAACATTCTTCCCCACACTTGAATCCTTGGTACCATGAAAATTAATCTGATCATTAGTTAAGTTTTTGTGCTTATCTCTTTCACTTGCAGCCTTAATGACATTGCCACCAAAATCTGCACTACAGTAACCCAGCAAAGAAAAAATACATTTATCTTGTAGTGATAGAGGCATCATTCCATTTGTTTGGTGAAGAATTGCCTGAATAACAGAAACAGGACGAGATATTAGGAATTTCATAAGTATTGTGACCTTTCACTTTCACAAAAGAATTTCTGGGACACCCATTTAGCAGTATAAGATAACTTTGATGATTTTTAAAAGAAAGCAAAATAGTAAACAATAGAATTCTTTACTTCAGTTTCTTACAATAAAATACTTATAATTCATTTGCTAAATTGACCCTACAAAACAATCTGACAATATGATAACCATCTAACCAAAGAAAATTAATGGCTTTCATGTTCTCCAAGCTTATGTCACCTCACAATACACCCCAAGTAGCCGTTTTCAGTTTCTGCTTTCCTTTCTATACTGCAGCAAGTTTCACTACTTTCAGATACCGCAGAAAGCACAATGGAAAAAGATTACATACGTGGGTGAGTTTTGAGAATGCAGGATGCTTTACTTCTCCAACAAAACTATCCCCTTTTAGAAGATGTATTACAACCACAGCCGACGACAAGTAACTTTTAATTATTTCCATTTACACCAGCAATGCAGACTAGGGGTTTGTCATCTCTACCCATTTACATCGCCAATGAGGAATAAAACCCACAGGTTCTCTAGGCATCTTTGAAAATCTGCTCGAACAAACGGAACCTAAAAGCACCCAAACAACTAAATAAATGAACAAATGACAAATACATAACCGCATCTAATATTTCCAATAGGAGATAATAACTCTGTCAACAATCCAATACCATGCTAAATCAACCAAAACTAAGCTACAGTAAGCCGAAACTATGTCAGCGCATAAGAAAATATCGAACTGCCACTATAAAACCTTTGCAGTAAAACAAAGGAAACATTAATTCGGCTAAAAGTATTCAGTATTCACATATAAGAATAAATCTGGGTATGAAACCACCTAACAAATGAACACCAGAGTATTTTCAATTAAACTCTTTTACAGAAAAATGAGCTAAACCCAACTCAATCTATTAACAAATGAAGCTAAATCAAGTATAAAAACCGCAAAACAAGAAAGCAAGCAGACGAGACGTTTAGGCGGGTTGTAATGCATATACAATTCAACAGTACCTGAAGATCTAGTGAAGCAAGCTCCGAGTCGCTCAGAGAAAAAGCCACAACGATGTCTACAGATGGTTCAGAAGTTGATTTAGAGAAAATGAACCAACCAAAGAAGAAAGTGAAGGAGTGGCAATGGGGATGAAGTGTCGAGGAGAGATGGGTTGGCCACCATAGCCTGCACTTTTTTCTTTTTGCATCCATTTTTCACATCAGAAATTATCTTCTTCTTTTCTCCAACACAAACTCTGTATCACTGCCATGGAAATTCAAGCATGGACACAACTGCTGAATGCAGGCGGAGATTCTTAGAAGGACTGCTTTGCAGCATAGAGGCTTTTGACGCTTTCTTGCTTTTGCTTTCCACTTTTGAGAAATTACACTCGGCCCCTCGATTTTTAAGATTCACATATCATTGCCCCAAATTTTTTTCCCTATCAATTGACTCCCTTCATGTCTCATGCGCTCTATCCAAGACTGTTTAAGTTTTATACAGAACTTATACGGTAATTTAATGAATATTTTTAATAAATTTATAAATATTACACATGATTATATAAATATTTAATATAATTATATAAATATCAAAATAATATTATTTAAAATAATTAAAATAATATTATTTTATTAAAAAAATTATATATTATTTTTTTATTGTTAAACTATTTTTTTTTAATTTAAATTATTAAATTACTACGCAAGTTCCATACACAACGTCCGTGACCCAAATCCCCATAGAGAGAGGCTTTGAGGAATTGGGATAAACTTCAAAATTTCTGACGATTGGATCAATACTTCCCAGAGAGAACGAAGAGTAATTCCCAGGACAAAGCCCTTAGTTTTTCACAACCCAAAAGCCCACAGATGAAGAAGAAAAATAAAACCAGTTCCCACCATTGAAAAGACAAGGATTTTTGGATAGAAGGATTTGGAGAAAAGGGTGGAAAAAATGAACCATTCCTTCCATACTATTCATTGAGAGGAAAGAAGGGATAAATTTTTTTTTTTCCTTTCCAATTTGGATAGAAAGATATAAACTATACTTAGACAATAATTATTTTAAAATAAATTTATTTAAATATAATAAATAATTATAAAATATATAGAGTCAATATTATATTTAAAATAAAAATATATATAATATGTTATGAGTATATAATAATTTTCATAAAATAAAAATTATTTAAATTAATTACATTATGATTTTAAATTGAATCTCAATCCAATTACACTGCAATCAACTAGGGTCAGCTTAAGCAATAAAACTATCATGAAACTGAGAAAATACACTCAATTTTTTTAGTACAAACACCAAAAAAAAAAAAAAAACAATGATACTTAAAAAACATCATACTATCTTTTATTCATTCTTCCAATTCATAAATCAAATAACACACAGTAATTTCCATTCTATCATAAACTCTCAAACAAAATTTAAAAAAATAATAAAAAAGTACTTCTCTCTTCTATTTTACTTTTTCCCTTCACTGATCATATTTTTCATTTCATTTCTCTTCTCTCATAAACCCATAAACTGAACAATAATTTTAACTTGCCAAACTAAATGTGTATTTATTAACTAAAGATTTTAAGTTTGAGCATTTCTCACTCGATGTAACTATTTTTTTTTTAAATAATGATTGAAATTTAATATGAGAGAACTGCTGATCAAATAATAATAATAATAGTAAAATTTACATTTGAGCTCTGACTTTACTTGGTAGTTTATATCATTGAGGTGAATTGAAAAATAATAATAATAATAATACTCTCTCATTCTCTTAATATAAGGTCATTAAAAATTACTTTTATTATCTTAAATTAGAAATCGTTGGAAAATTTTTTTTAAAATTTCAAATTATTTTTATCTTTTTATCTTTATTTATTGTTCTTTTTTATTATCTTCCTATCTCCTCTCTTCTCTTGTTTCTAATACGTTTAAATATGAATGTTTTTAAAAGAAAAATATAAAGTTATATTCTTTTTAAAAATTTTAATATGTATGAAATTAAATATAATAATTTATATTAATGGATAGAAAGAGTAATAATTTAGGTATTATATAAGTAACGAGAGGGGAAAGATAACTGTGAATGCTCACAAAGAGAAAGGGACAGATTTTAACCTGTAGCTGCAGATTCATGCATTAGAAATCCGACAAATTAAAACACACCCTTATATAATTGCGAGAGCTCGAGGGTGATGATTGATGAGGGACCCCACTGTGTCTTGCTTAATAAACTCGGAACCACTAAAGAATTTAAGTTATAGTTGGATAATGTTATAAAATTTGGATAGTGATAGAATAAAATTTACGCATTACACACTAATAAAATTTTAACTATTCTTTGCACAATAATTTCTCTTTTTCTTTTCTATCACAATTTTCTCTAATCTTTCTTTCACTAATCTTTCTTTCACAAAAATAATGGTGTATTACAAGTTTAGAGAATAGCTCTATTTATAGAATCTAATTAGTAAAATATATCATGGCATACATCATCTTCCGCTAATTTTAATTAGTGGTGTCTCCACTAAATAGTGAATATCTATAAAAATCTTCTCTAATAGTTCATATAAATCCATAATCAGTGGAACCTCTACTAATTAATGGAGTTTCCAATAATTTTAAGATATTCATAACTCTCCCCCTTTGATGTCCATCCATTACATAAAGAATATGCCTCGTTAAAACCTTATTAGATAAAAACTCAGTGGAAAAAAAATATAGTGAAAGAAAAATAGTACATTATTCTATATGTCTATTTATTACTCCCCCTGATGAAATGATTCCTTTAAATTTTTAAACCGATACATACCGATTTTATATCTCAACTTCTCAAATGTTACAGTCAGTAAAGTCTTTGTGAAAATATTTGCGAGGTTGTCACATGACCGAATTTTTAGCACATCAATTTCACCTTTCTTCTGGAATTTGGTGACCTATGTTGTGTCCGATCTCCTTTAATATATCCTCCTTGTAATTGCGCTATGCAAGCTGCATTCTCTTCATAAAGAGGAATTGGAATATCTCTAATATATGATAATCCACAACTTTCTTGGATATAATGAATCATTCTCTACTTAAGTATAATAAACTTAAGTACTTTTACCTGCCAGATTCTATCAAGAGAAACCATTTCGCAGTACTTTTACCTGCCAATCAAGAACGCAGCCAAATAATTGACTATTGGATTAACCCGTCTCAAGAACAGATGTAGGAAGTTAGGAATTTGTCGATGGTCTCACAGGAAGTTGATGAGTTTGGAGACCCTAATCCAAAATGTTCAGGTTCTCTCTCACACATACTTATAATTTGCAAGTATGAAACTATGAAAGATTTATAAGTAAATAACCGATTATATCACTTCGATTTATAGGAGATGCAAAATAAAGAAAAAGGAGGACGTATGGCTGAGAAGAAGTTGAAAGAAACCATTGAGATATTAGAATGTGAAAAGCAGTTGGTGGAACAAAGTCCTGATACGCAATTAGAGGACCAAACACAGAAATGGAGACAAGCATGCTTCAAGGCCAAATATAATGAGAAACTTAAGTATAATAAACTTAAGGGGATCATAAAATCTCAAGACTCATTGCGCAGTAACTTCACAGCTAATTCTACTGCTAGTCTAGATGCTGACTCAAAGGGGAAGGAAAAGGAAGAGGATGCCGAAGAAAAGGAGTTGAAGTCCATAATTGCTAACTGTTTGTCTTTCTCTAATGTAAACATGGAAACAAAACAACTACAAACATTCACCCGAGATTTTTCAACTCTATTGAAAAATAGCAACTACAAGCATGCATCCTTAATTCACGTGAACACCAATGGGATGAATGAAGGAAATAAAAGTGACTTATGATTTTTTTTTTCTGAACTGTTAGTAGTAATGTAGTATATTGACATTCGAATGTAATATCTCAACAATTTGATGCGTATTATTACTGTAAATATCTTTTTATTACTGGACATATCATTTTCCCTTATTATCTTTTCTGTTCCACTTCAGGTGGTCAGTATTTCTATGTGATAAGGGAAATATCGAGTGTGTCCATGACCATAACCACGGTCACTGCCACAACTACGATTATAATGATGGCTTCTGCTGGAGCTAACAGCATTCACTTCTGGGAGTGCTATTGAGCCAGTTCATCTGGCTTCATGATTGCTCAATAATAACTCATGTTAAATTTGTCAACTTTGGATACTATTTTTCTCGATATTGTTACTGCAGAACAATATTTAAGGTATGAAAAATGGAGAATGTCTTCTCCAACTTTTTCTCCGCATAATTTTAACTGAGATGTAATTTTAATACATCGTGGAATTCACGATTTTAAAATCTTGCAACTTTAGGTGCAATCATTCATACCGTGCAGTTGGTAGTACAACCATCTTCAGGTGGTCAAATCTTTCTTTTCAACATTTAGATGTATTTCTATATTGAAAACCCATGACATATAATTTTTTTCAAAAATATCAAGGGTTACAAATTTGAGTTTAGCAATGGTAACCATAGAGATTAATAAATGCGTACCTGTCTTATGGCTTTAATAACGGCAGAGACTCGTGCTGATAACGTGTTATAAAATTTGGGTAGTGTTAGAATAAAGTCTACACACTACACACTAATAAAACTCTAACTATTATTTGTACAAGAATTTCTTTCTTTCTTTCTATCACAATTTTATCTAATCTTTTTTTCACTAATCTTTCTTTCACAAAAATAATGGCGTATTACAAGTTTAGAGAACAGCTCTATTTATAGAGCTCTAATTAGTGGAATACATCATGGCATACATCATCTTTCACTAATCTTAATTAGTGGTGTCTCCACTAAATGGTGGACGTCCATGAAAAATTTCTATAATAATTCACATAAATCCATAATTAATGGAGCCTCCACTAATTAATGGAGTTTTCAATAATTTTAAGATATTCATAACAGATAATAATTTAATTGAGATGAAATTATTTAAAGATAATAAAAAAATATTAAATTTATAATATAGATGTAAAGTCAAATAGAAAAATTTTGATATGTTATTAATATATGACGGTTATTAATAAATGATTTTTATTTAAATTATTATTTTAAATTAAAGTAAAATATTAGTTTGAGAAGAAAACTTGTTCAATTATTTGGATGAAAAAGAAAAGTGATTTTAAGAATTATTTTATGTAGAAAATATTTTGTTCAAACTTAAAAGGATTGGGTAATCAATATAATATGTTTATTTTATTCTTTTTCACTATAATAAAATATTATAAAATTTGACTTATCTAATAAGTGAATTGGAATTTTTTTAATTCCACTTAAAATTAAAATTTTACTTTAATTTAAATATATTATTTTATATAATTTTTATTTTAAAAAAAATTGTCATTTATTAACAACACATTATATTCTCTTTTTGAACTTCACTTAACCCAACATATTTAATAATTTTTTTTTTATAAAATTCATTTCAAATCAATTCTTATCAATGTTCTGAAAATTAAATCGATCATCGAATCGGTAAACACAATAAGTTCAATGATTTACGAGTTTGACCATAATTAAATAGTGATAGAATCGAAATATAATTAAATATTTTTAATATATTTATATATAAAAATATTATTCACTAATATATATATATATATATATATATTATAATAATAAATAAATGTAAATGATGTCTCTTAAAATTAATAAATTTCAATTAAAAATAAATTAGTGTTGTGAATTATTGGAATCTCCATTAGTTAGTGGAGGCTCCACTAATTATGGATTTATGTGAATTATTAGAAGATTTTTATGGATGTCCACCATTTAGTGGAGACACCATTAATTGAGATTAGTTGAAGATGATGTATGCCATGATGTATTCCACTAATTAGAGCTCTATAAATAGAGCTATTCTCTAAGCTTGTAATACACCATCATTTTGTGAAAGAAATATTAGTGAAAGAAAGATTAGAGAAAGAATTGTGAGAGAAAGAAAAAGAGAAGTTTGAAGAGAAATTCTTGTGCAAAGAATAGTTAGAATTTTCTTAGTGTGTAGTGTGTAGATTTTATTCTAACACTACCCTAATTTTATAACACGTTATCAGCACGAGTCTCTGCCGTTATTAAAGCCAGAAGACAGGTACGCATTTATTGATCTCGCTAAATTCGAATTTGTAGCCCTTGATATTTTTGAAAAAAAAAATTTATATATCATACAGAAATGCATCTAAATGCTAAAAAAATGAGATCCATATGTCATGTGGATAAAAAGAAAAATTTGACCACCTGAAGATGGTCGTACTACCCACTGTACGGTATGAATGGTTGCACCTGAAGTTGCAAGATTGTAAAACCGTGAACTCCGTGATGTATAAAACTACATCTTAGTTAAAAATTTTGCGGAGAAAAAGTTACTGATGAAGTTATATTGGAGAAGACATTCTCCACTTTTCATACCTCGAATATTGTCCTGCAGTAACAATATCGAAAAAAATGGTATCCCAAATTGACAAATTTAACATGAGTTATTATTGAGAAATTATGAAGCCAGATGAACTGGCTCAACAGCACTCCCAGAAGTGAATGCTGTTGGCTCCAGCAGAAGCCATCGTTATAGTCGTAGTTGTGGCAGTGGCCGTGGTTATGGTCATGGACACACTCGATATTTTCCTTATCACAGAGAAATACTGGCCACCTGAAGTGGAACAGAAAAGATAATAAGAGAAAAAGATATTTCTATTAATAATAAGCATCACATCTTTTATTCATATCACTAGTGTTCATATGAACTTGAGGATACATGCTTATAGTTGCTCTTTTGTAATTGAGCTGACAAATGTAAGATGAAGGTTTGTAATTGTTCTTTTTCAATATTTACATTAGAGGAAGACAAGCAATTAGTAATTATGGACTTCAACTCCTCTTTTTCGACATCCTCCTCTTTTTCTTTCCCCTTTGAGCCAGCATCGAGACTAGCAGCAGAATTAGTCGTAAAATTACTGCGAAATGAGTCTTGAGATTTTATGATCTCCTTAAATTTATTATAATTACATTTCTTATTATATTTGGCCTTGAAGCATGCTTGTCTCAATTTCTGTGTTTGGTCCTTTAACTGCGTATTAGGACTTTCTTCCACCAACAGCTTTTCACATTCCAGTATCGCAATGGCTTCTTTCACCTTCTTCTCAGCCATATGTCCTCCTTCTTCTTTATTTTGCATCTCCTGTAAATCAAAGTGATATCATCGGTTATTTATTTATAAATCTTTCATAGTTTCATACTTGCAAATTATAAGTATGTATGAGAGAGAACCTGAACATTCTTGATTATGGTCTCCAAGCTCACCAATTTCCTGTGAGGCCATCGACGAATTCCCAACTCCCTACATATTTTCTTGAGACGGGTTATGCCAATATTCAGTTCCTTGGCTGCGCTCTTGATTGGTAGGTAAAAGTACTGCGAAATTGTTTCTCTTGATAGTGTCTGGGAGTTATTGCCCTTCTTCTCTCTCTGCCTCTTAATCATCTTCTTCTCGCCAGGAATTTTGTCTGCAATAATATATTGAACTTCGATATTATGCATTTCATGAGTACTTACTCCGATTTCGTTGCCAAGACCACTCATTATTTCTCCTAGAAAAAGAAAATGATATCAGTAAAGGTAATACCATTCAAAATCCATGTTTAAATGTATAATAACCTGGAATCATATTCTGGCTTTGTTCAAAATCCATTAGAGAGTAGAATGGATCATGCACAAGCATATCCTCATTCAAAGGAATAGCATCAAGAGGAATAGTATCAAAAGCAGTCTCTTGTAGGGGCAAATCAACTTGGTCCAAAGCAGTATGTTCAAAACTTCCACTGATTTACATAAAAAACAAACCAAAAGAGAGTTTAATTTTATTATCAAGCACACTAAAAACAAATGGAAGCCCTCAAAGGTATCTCTCACATGAAATTAGGAGGAAGTGGTTGGTTTGGAAAGGAAAACATATCAAAATCTTCTGCGTTCGAATTAGGCAGAAGCGGTTGGTTTGGAAAGGAAAATACATCAAAATTTGTTGCAGAAACCGAGTCAAAATTTGACCATGTCTCAAATGAATTACGAGTCTCCATATCTGCTTTGTGATTTTTGTTTTTTATATTTCCTAATGACTGATTACTGAGATATATATCGATACATATATATATATATATATATCTGTATGGGGAAGAAGAAGAGATAGATGGTAGGTAGAGGGTCGGAGGAGAAGAAAAGATAAGAGAGGAAGAGGAAAAGTCAGTACCGGAAAGAGTGAAAAAAAAAATGAGATATTTTTCTTGGCATTTCCTGCTTGTCATCATTTTCTTATATTTCTTTTCTTATTCTCTTGTGAAATCATTATTCCCTAAATTAGGGGGAGAACAGAAACAGTACAAGAAAGATCGTGATTGGACAACATCATTAAATTATCTTGATCCGCATACAAGCGCGTGTGAACTTGAAGTTCAAAAGATAATTCATTTGTAAAGCATTGCAAATCAAATGCCAGATACTTTTGTTGACTCTAGAAGAGTAACAAAATCGCATATTCCAGCTATAAATGCTCCTATTCGAATTGAAGTTCCAGCAGAACAAAATATTATACCTATAGCTGCTGAGTCAAAAACACACCAGAAGCGTGGCCGACCTCTTGGTTCTAAAGATAAAAATCCTCGAAAGAAAAGAGGATTAAATGATCCAGAAGATCATATTGAAGAAAAGAATGATAAAGACCAAGAGAGAACTGATGACAAAGAACCAAAAGTTGATGAAAGTAACACTGAAATTTCTATCAATTATACCACTTCTGGTAGAAGTTGGAATCGGATAGAAACTGTTATTGATGATATATTTGCATACAATATATCTCTTAATGTTACACAGGATAATGATGATCCTGAACCAATATCAGTTGATGAATGTCGGCATAGAAAAGATTGGCTGCAATGGAAAGATGCGATTCAATCGGAGTTAAATGTACTGACAAAACGTGAAGTCTTCGGACCTGTAGTCCAAACACCAGAAGGTGTAAAACCTGTTGGCTACAAATGGATATTTGTGCGAAAGCGCAATGAAAAGAGTGAAATCGTTCGATATAAAGCACGATTAGTAGCCCAAGGTTTTTCACAAAGACCGGGTATTGACTATGATGAAACTTATTCTCCTGTTGTTGATGCTATTACACTCCGATATCTTATCAGTTTGGCAGTACATGAAAAGATAGATATGCACCTATTAGATGTTGTCACTGCTTACTTGTATGGAAATTTAGAAAATGATGTTTACATGAAAATCCCCGAAGGATTTCATATGCCTGAAGCATATAAACATTATCCTCGTGAAAATTACTCCATCAAGTTGCAGAAATCATTATATGGCCTGAAGCAATCTGGGCGCATGTGGTTCACACGTCTTAGTGAATATTTATTGAAAGCGGGATTTAAAAATGACCAGGTATGTCCATGTGTTTTTATTAAGAAATCTGGTTCTAAATTTGTGATATTAGCTATATATGTTGATGATATTAATCTTATTGGAACTCTTGAAGAGCTCCAAGAAACAATTGATTATTTAAAAAGAGAATTCGAAATCAAGGATTTTGGTAAAACCAAATTTTGTCTTGGTTTACAAATTGAATATCTGGAGAGTGGAACATTTATTCATCAATCAACATATACAGCAAAAGTGCTAAAAAGATTTTACATGGACAAAGCACATCCATTGAGTATTCCAATGATCGTCCGATCATTAAATGTGGATTAAGATCCTTTTCGACCTCAAGAAAATGATGAAGAACTCATTGGTCCTGAAGTACCATATCTCAGTGCAATTGGTGCATTGATGTATCTTGCTAATAATACATGACCTGATATTGCTTTTGCTGTCAATTTATTAGCAAGATTTAGTTCTTTACCAACACGACGACATTGGAATGGAATTAAACAAGTCCTTCGATATCTCCAAGGTACAATTGATCTCGGATTATTTTATTCAAATAAAACCAGTCCAACATTGATAGGTTATGCAGATGCTGGTTATTTATATGATGCACATAAAGCACATTCTCAAACGGGCTATCTATTTACATTTGGAAATACTGCTATATCATGGCGTTCTACGAAACAATCTATAGCAGCTACTTCTTCAAATCATGCTGAAATTATAGCCATTCATGAAGTAAGTCGAGAATGTGTATGGCTAAGACCCATGATTCATTATATCCGAGAAAGTTGTGGATTATCATCAATCAAAGATATTCCAACTCCTTTTTATGAAGACAATGCAACTTGCATAGCTCAATTACGAGGAGGATATATTAAAGGAGATCGGACAAAACATATTTCACCAAAATTCTTCTTTACTCATGAACTCCAGAAGAAAGGTAAAATTGATGTGCTACAAATTCGGTCATGTGACAACCTCGCAAATATTTTCACGAAGACTTTACTGACTGCAACATTTGAGAAGTTGAGATATAAAATCGGTATACGTCGGTTTAAAGATTTAAATGAATCATCTTATTAGGGGGAGTAATAAACAGACATATAGAATAGTGTACTCTTTTTCCTTCACTAGATTTTTTTTCCCATTGGGTTTTTATCTAGTAAGGTTTTAACGAGGCATATTCTTTATGTATGGATGGACATCCAAGGGGGAGTGTTATGAATTATTGGAATCTCCATTAATTAGTGGAGGCTCCACTAATTATGGATTTATGTGAATTATTAGAAGATTTTTATGGATGTCCACCATTTAGTGGAGACACCATTAATTGAGATTAGTTGAAGATGATGTATGCCATGATGTATTCCACTAATTAGAGCTCTATAAATAGAGCTATTCTCTAAGCTTGTAATACACCATCATTTTTGTGAAAGAAATATTAGTGAAATAAAGATTAGAGAAATAATTGTGAGAGAAAGAAAGAGAGAAGTTTGAAGAGAAATTCTTGTGCAAAGAATAGTTAGAATTTTCTTAGTGTGTAGTGTATAGATTTTATTCTAACACTACCCTAATTTTATAACAATTAGTTATTTATCAAAAGGTCTAAGATATAAGTTCAATACATGCTACAATAAGACGATTTTATTCTCTCTCTCTCTTTTTTTGTTTTTAATTTTAAGATCCAAAATAACATGATTTTAATCAAATCATAGAGTACAAAAACCGTAATAAGTTTATCGGTTTGATCGATTTTTTAATCGATTCTTGTGCTGCCCAACTTATACGTGACACCCAAACCGAACAAGTGATTGGTTCTCCATCTAACCGATTGAATTGGCCAATTCAGTCCAATTTTCAGAACATTAATTCTTATTCACTTCACCTGTATTTACTCATTTAATTAAAGTAAAATTTCCACTCTTCGACCTTTTTTTTTGTTAACTAAATATAACTAAAGCTTTTAAATTTAGTATAATAATAAAAAATTATTATTATTATATTTTGGATTAAGTTTGAGTAAAATAAAAATTAAAACAATTTATGTAAAATAATTAATACTCACTCTTTTCAAAAGTACTTGAATATAAAATAAGTTATTCAAGACAGGAGAGTGAAAAACTAGCACAAAGTGTCTTTCTCTTATTAAATTATTTTAATTTTGATTTATATTTTTATTAATAAAGTAAGGCTAAAGTTTAAAATTTGTTAAATCCAAGGTGAGGTATTCATCTTGGATTTATATTCACCAACAAAATTCCTATCATTACATTTCGACCTAATGGACTCTAAATTCTACTCTCTCTTTTTTTTTTTCCCCCAAAGATTTAAAGCATAATATGTTTTGAAAATAATTATTAAATGAAAAAATTATTTGAATTTTTTTTAAATTAATAGATTAGGGTTTATCTATATTGTAATTTTCTTAGAAGAGTTTGTTTGGATTGAGTTAATATGGATTAAAGAAAAAATATATAATGCATTATGAGTGAATTATAATTTTTAAAAAATAAAATTTATTTAATTAAATTTCAATCAAAATATTTCAGTAATTTAGTTCAAATAAGAATAATGAAAAAAGAGGCCCATCAATTCCAAAAAACACGTTTAAAAACCAATTGGGTCGTTCACCGACCTACCCACCATGTGCAAAGACGCATAATCTGGGAATTTGAGAGCCCAGCTGGGCCCACGAAGCCAGCACTCCAAACACATCATCATAACCAATGGCTCATTCTCCACCCTGCGATCAGGAACAGACAAAACCTTCAACCGTTCGATTTTCCCCGACCCCGTTCATAAGGCCAAGGCGACGTGCTTGGTGGTCCCCACATAAAGGTAATCACTTACATGCCTACACCTGTACACGTCTTATCCTTACCGGCTGCTGACCGGTTATGGCCCCGTAACCACTATACAACTCCATGTGCACCAAGTACATACTCTGTACTGCATCTTTTATTCAACCACTGTTTGGGTTATAACAAGGCTTCTGGAAAGTCAATCAGTGGGTTGCTTCGGTCTACTCCGAACCTTCGGTTCGGTTCACGAGCCTTCGAGGCTCTGATGGCCCGGGCTATAAATAGATGGTATAGTGAGAAACCGGGCATGCGTGTACCGGTCGTGGAGTCTCAATCAGCCGGAAAGATATTTTACTCAGCAGGTACTCTGTCTACGCGTCTCTCTGAGTTTTGAGCAAATTTTTGGTTGGAATTTCTGATCTGGAGCTTTTAGATCTGATCAATGGCGAAGAGGTTTGCCTATAGCAAATTTTCTTTGCAAACTGATCGGTAAAGCAGCATGAATATGGATACAACAGAGTCAACTGATGTCAATAGATTTTGATTCTGTTGCGACTTTGAGGCTATTAAATTTTGGGTTTGGGGAACCGAATTTGAACGATGAAGTACTAGCTGGATCGGCTTTGAAATAATTCAAAGGCAATAAGAAGTCACTTCTTTGGCCAAATATTTTCAGCTGTATGATTGCGAGGGTGCGACTTTGATGAATTTTCTAATTTGGAGTTGACGGAGAATTGGAGATGTGCATAAATGTTTTTGCTGAAATTTGAATTTGTTTTTTCGAATTTTATGTGAATATGCTAAGGTATGGCTATGTTAGGAGAAACTGTTGCTTAATTAGTTTGTATTTGCCTTGTTTTCGCGATTGTGTCCTTGTTGTTTATTCCTTTTTAAATCTGTAGGACTTTTATTTAAGAAAAAACGAGAGAAATATGCAAATATGAAGTAAATTTTGTTGCAGTGGATTGAATTTCTTATCTGGAGTTTGCTTTGTTGATACTATCGGTATCCTTAGCAAAAGAAGTTATTTCATTAAATTTTAATGTTGTTTGTCCTTTTTCCGGTTTTTGCAATTTATCAGTGCTGTTTTTACTTTGATCAGCTTGATCTGCTCTTGTTTGAGTGGAAGTGCAGTATTTCTGAGCGTCGTGTTATTTTTGTATTTTCAGGTGTTATTTAGATAATCGAGAGAAAGTTGTTCACAGCAAGGCAAAAAATGGCTCTGGTGTCTGGACGGAGGTCTAATCTGAATCCGAATGCACCCCTGTATATCCCTACTTTCATGCGCCAAGTGGAGGACTTCTCACCAGAATGGTGGGAGTTGGTGACTACCTCAGCTTGGTTCCGTGACTACTGGCTCAGCCAGAACCAAGTGGAGGATTTCTTAACTAATGATGATGGTTTTGATGGTGACAATGATGTCATTGATTTGCTGCCTGACTCGATTGATCTTGGTCTGGACGAGGATGTTCTGAACATGGAAGCTCAGTTTGAGGAATTCCTCCAGTCCTCTGAAACTGGACATGGAGATTTGACTTGCGCCTCCTCTGTTAAGGCAACCCATGGGAACGGTATGAATTCTTCCAACAATTTTCCAAATATTCACGTGAAAAAGAAATGATTCGAGTAGTGTAGTATCTTATTGTCATCTGAATGCTGATGCTTTGATGATCTTGTAGATGCTGCAGCACTGGTGAAGAGTTTGAACTTTTCAAAGGAAAAGGGACCAAAGTTTGCTGCTGAACCAATCAAGCATCTTGAGAAGCCGGCAAAGTATATCAGTCCAAAATGCAGCCCTCGCCGCATCCAGCAGCCTCGCTGAATGTTCTAGATCGTTGGTTCTAGTTTGGAGTTAGTTTCCAAGGAGCAAGCTCTGTTTTCTGTAATGTTTCATCTTGTGTAACTTTTCTGTATAGAGCAAGGTTGCAAATCTTAGTTAGCCTTGTTCATAGTCTGACATTGTATCTTCGATTTAGATAAAACTTACCAAGAAAAATGTAAAAAAGATGTAGATTCCAAAGTGAAATGAAAAAGGAAAAAAATGCCATTTTGGTTCCTCATCTGTTTCTATTGCGAATATATTATATTTATATATTTTGCTGCTCTTTTGGAAGAGTTCATTGTTTTAGAACACCCTTTTGTGCTTTGGTTAATGCTTTGCTGGTTTGGTTTTTTAGTTTCTAAGGGTTCATAGTTTCTACCTGCCTTTACATGTTTCCTTAAATGTTCAGTTGTTTTTTGGTTATAAAAACATATACGCCAGTACAAAAATCAGACGGAATGTCCATAAAAATGATAAACAAACAAACAAAATACCCCCGGTCCAAATAAGCAATAGTATTAGTTGAATTGAAAATGCATTAAACGTCCTTTGAGGGGTAGATGTCAACGCCACGGAGCAAAACGCGTCATACAAATAGTCTTCACAAAGAAATTCCTCCGAGATATAGAGAGATACTAGAAGTTGGTTGCTTTTTATTTTCTTGTTGCATGCTTTGATAACACCGTCGGACAAATTTGGCGTGCTGGTTTTTTTCTTTGTGCCATGGTTTCAAATGAGGTGCCAAGAGCAGTAACGTGAATTGGTAGAACAATCACATTAGATACTAAACTAAATTTAGACGCCTAATCTTTCAAACTGGTTTAGGAAATACGTCCTTTTTTCTGGGTTGCCGGTTACATCATAAACTAATCAAGTTAGGAGAGGGTCCAACACCAAAAGTAGTGTTATTACAATTACTTGTCAACTTAGATTTAGACAGATTCCCAACTCGGCTTGATTGGAAAAGAAAGAAAGCATGAGTATCAGTCTCCAGAAACACCACCCACATCCCTGAAAAAAAAAAGGCAAAAATGAGAGCAATAGAGAACTCTGGACAATCTCAATTATGTAGTGATGTTACAAAAACGAAGGCTTTTTATGCGTTGCTGCTAGGTCCTTGCTTTGATGAATGCTTTCAGTTTAGTATCTTACGATTCCTTAACTGCTCAACCTTTGGCCAGGACTTCCTGGCATTGAAGCAGAATGCTTCCTGCTGTCAGGATCAAGAATGGGTCTTGCAGGGTTCTTTGCTGAGGAATCCCACTGATTCTTCTGCTCATTGATTCTACCATTTTCACTACCAGAATGTGCAGGCCAGAGTAACATTTTTAGTGTATTCCAGTTAAAATGTCATGCTAGCTTCTTCATGTTTTTTCCTTTCTTGAGCTTCAAGCTTACTCTGCTTACCAACTGCATCTGATATAGCCTTTGGAAGACAAAACCCCGGTCTCTCAAGAAATGTGGCCCGATCAAGTACCAAAGGTTCCCGCAAGGTAATTTTGATGCCATCGTAAGTCCACAGCGTCAATTTTGCTTCCCCTTTCAAACCTAGAGAAAACCAACCTAAGCCAGCCACTGCAACATCAATGCTGTTCACATCCCAGCTTACTCCAGATACTTCAACTTCTTTCCTTTCCCATTTTCCTAACTCAGAAACTCGGCCTAGACCAACAGGTGGCTGAAAAAAAGGGAAAAGTGTGTTATATATTATTTCTTTCCACAGCCTTATCTTTTTCTGGTAAGCAAAGCAAATATAAGAACAGATGAACAGGTCTATAGAATTTCTTGCATTTGAAATAAAAAGCCTATATTTTTAAACACATCCAACTAAGGAATACTCATCTAACTGTTTCACACACCTATGCTCGCAGAAATGGAAAGCAGACTGCCTTTAAAACAAAAAGAATAATGACAATGACAGAATAGTTTTACCAAAACCTATGTTCCAGGCAAAATAGAAGGGCAGTCTCAGTGTGACCTGGAAAGGCAGTTGAATATGGTTCTGCGCTGAACCTTGGCAGCTTAACTAGACCTCTGGAGTTGTTTTTTCAATACATCTCTGTAAAGATTGGTAATTGATCCTTTATTTCTTAGCTTTCCAACTGCCATCATGAGCAATTTCAGAGGATCCCTTGTACATTTCGAACCAAGACACTATATTGTTGATTGTTCTTAACAATCATAAGTTTTTCTGATCGGTCATAGGTTATTGAACTCCTAATATTTTCACCATGTTATGGAACTTCAAATGCATAGTCAAGGCATTCCACTGGAAAATTATCATATGTTTCAACAGCATTGTTCTAAAGGTCTGTCTGGAACTGGAAAATTTATTATCCAAGCAATGCAATGTCATCATCTATACATATTAGACTGCAGAATGTGAAGTGTAAGCCTTTTATGTTGAAAAAGAGCATCTAAAGACGCCCTTAAGACAAGGAGCAGGCTTCGCAGAAAGATGGCCACCTAGAAGAATGTCTTTCCCTGATCTATCTTTTTAGATTCCAAAAACACTCCCCACATCCCCAAAAAGAGAAGTGACAGATTCAGTTAGCTTGAAAATGGAGAGAAAAATCATAGAGAACAACAAAAAGGCCCCCAGCTCAAAGTTAAAATGAATGATTCTCGAGGGTTCAAAAAGTCACCCATGTAGTAAACTGCACCGTGGCAATAACATAACGAATTGTGAATTACCAGATGCATTACCTGTAACCTTATACCAACATGTTTGCTGTTGATCTCATCAGCATTTTCCATCTTTCCCAGATGGAAAGAAATATTTGGT
The DNA here is from genome assembly GCA_026120185.1 of Voacanga thouarsii. Lineage (NCBI taxonomy): Eukaryota > Viridiplantae > Streptophyta > Magnoliopsida > Gentianales > Apocynaceae > Voacanga > Voacanga thouarsii. The sequence goes on along the minus strand of JANUWF010001287.1, from coordinate 1,486,590 downwards.
GATGCCATTATAGTGACATAGATTGTCTCAACAGAAGCCTGATTGAGATCCATTCTCATTAAGCCACCAATATGCACAGTTTGACCTGCCTGAAAAGTTTAACATCCTGTATTAGATCCCAACCAAATGAATTTTTTTTCCCCACCCGCAAAGAGCTAACGAGCTTGAAAATGATAAATCAATGCACATCAATGCCCTTGGGGTTTCCTAACAAAGAAAGAGCTGACCTTCTGCAGATAAAGAGGGAATAAAAGAGTATAGTCCTACTAAACCAAGCCCCCAAAAAGTAGAAACTGATCCAGTGGAAACCCATTTTACAATAATAAACTCTATGCTTCATGTCTATTATGTATTTTCTCTTAGTCTCTCCCCCAGCATGAATTTTAAAGAAAATATTCTAAGACATCATTTTATTTATGCCGTATTTTAACAGTAATATGCAGAGGTATCAGAAAGTGCCCTAGGCAGATGGAGGAGCTCAATAAGAACTAACTGGCATATATGAAGTTATGAAAATAATATCTCTTTAGGTGATAGATAACCATGTAAAGCAGATCATTGTCAGCCATTTGCACCAAGCTGAAATTTCCTTCTCGTGTGCATGCCAAGCACACACTATTATAGAAGTTAGAATTCTATTGGTATTGTACTTGATGAGGTTGGTGTTTTCCCGACCACAGATTCCATGCTAAGCCTCTGAATGGAGTTCCATAAGACCAACTGCTGCAGGAACATCATTCAATTGCCAAAACCGGCTTCAACAGTCTATGTCCATGACCCCTATTGATCAAGCATCTAGTACTAGTGCAGGAATGGAGTTGATATCCACTTGTATAATATTAAAGCAGCTTATCTGAAGAGAAAGAAAAGCTAAGAAACCTTTACATGCAAAGTATAGTGATACATGAAATAATTACTTGCCTTCATCCTATATGTTCGAGGTTTTAGCTCTTTTCGTATCTCAATCATCTTCTGTTCCTCCCTATTTAATCTCATAGACATTAGATACGGATGTAAGAGACCAGGAGTATCATACATCTTTGCCTTGGCAGATAATATTCCCCCAATTCTCAAGATTCCTAGTGTTGTCCCGGGGACAGCAGCTTCTGTAAGCTTTGTGGCTTTTATTCCTTCCTTCTTAGCAAATGCGTTGATCAATGTGGACTTTCCTGCATTCTGGGCTCCAATTACCCAAACATTCCCTCGAGGTCCAGCTGACTCCTTAATGAATGCTAGCAAATTTTTCACTCCCAAGTCCTTATGAGCACTAACCAGATAAACACCACTAAGTTTTGGTGCCCCACTAACCTTAGCACGGTGCCTAACCCACCTATCTAATCTTGCAGGGGAAACCTGTGATGGAAGAAGATCAACCTTTGTAGCCACCAGAACAACCTTTGGTAGCTTTTTATTCAGCTTAGAACCTTCTTGGCTCCCTTCTAAAGCCTTGAACAAAGACTTGGCTGCACGTTTTGGAAACGAACCATCAAAATCAACACAATCAACAACCATAACCACAACAGTAGCATCAGCAATGCCTGTTGGTTTCATCAACCGAGTGGTTATCAACCTATCAAAATCAAAATCAGGAATCAAATTCTCAGCTACCTGATTCTTCACCTGCCCATAATTCCTTAAGGAATGACACCGTGCACAAACGGTCACCTCTTCCTTCTCCTTCTGAACTTCTCTAGCCAACCTTTTTCTCTCTGACTTGGATAGCTTTTTCTTCTTCATTTTATCAATCGTCTCCTCTGTAATATTACCATAACCAACACCAGCAGGTCCAAACCCACCCAACTCCTTCAACTCATCATCTTCTTTCTCAAGGTCAGATTCCCATTCTTCCGAATTCCAGCCTATGCCATCTTCATTTTTAAATCCCACTTCAACCTCCTCACTTCCTTCTTCGTCCTCAACCTCCCCTTCCTCATCCAAGTCTTCATACTCATCAAGCATTAAATCCTCCTCTTCATCTACACCATCTCTAACTTCCATCTTCCTTTCCTTATAAAAACCAGGGAGATTGGGATCCTTATCCTGCATAAAAACTCCACAGCCTGGGCAAATGGGCCCATAATTCTCATCTCCATCTCTTCCTTCACTCAAAATCAACCTCCCCGCACCTTTTACTAGAGCCACACCAGTTGGTTTGCGTACTTTCTTGATAGTTGATTGACCACATTTAACTGCTAATGAAACACATAAAGCTTTCCTATTGCGATTATTCTTGATAGTTTCCTTACCGAACCCTGTCAAGAAATGTTTTTTAAGTTGGTTTTGGCTAAAATCCCAAACACTGAATAAAATTGAAGCAAAATTTTGGCACAGAAGTCGACTTACCTGAAGAAAGCTGAGTTCTTGAGAAAAGCTTTGCTTCTATGGAGTTCTCTAAACACCCTTTGAGATTAAAATTCGCTGTTGCTGGAGGTATAGAGCATGCACATAGTGCAGCTATTACCATTTCTCAGTACTGTTTTGTTCTGAAGGTGAGGGAGAATTCTTCTGTAAAACCCTGTTCCAACCATACTGTTTGATTTGGTTTATGTATTTTTGCACATTTTAGTTCTATCTTCTTTTTTTTTTTTTAATTGTCCTGGGATTATACTACTAAAATTATATCGGGTCTTCCGGATCAGACTGGAGCTTTATTGGGCTGGGCTAAGCAATAGGATCTCTCGAATTCTTGATTTGGGCCACGGATTTTTCTTTCTTTCATAGTTTGACCCTTCAATTTCTTCTGTTGAAATTGAATTACTAGAGCATGTACATTTTAGCATTGGAAAAATAAAAAAATTAAAGAGAATCTGTCATTGTTTTTTTTCCCCATTTTTTGCTGAATATAAAGGCTATAAACAATTGCTACTTTTTTTTCTTTTCGATTTCCTCAAAGTGATAATTCTTTAGAGTATAAATTTAGATCGGTTGGTTAGTGAAAATATTACTTCTGTTATGAATATATTAGTGAAAACTCCACTAATTATGAATTTATGTAAACTATTAGGGAATTAGTAGAAACTTCACTAATTATGAATTTTTATAGATGTCCACCATTTAGTGGAGATACCACTAATTAAGATTAGTGGAAGATGATGTATTCTACTAATTAAAAGCTCTATAAATAGAGCTATTCTCTAAGTTTAAAATACACCATCATTTTGTAAAAAGAATTGTGAGAGAAAATCAAGAGAGAAGTTTGAAGAAATTCTTGTATAAAGAATAGTTAGAGTTTTCTTAGTGTGTAGTGTGTAAATTTTATTCTAACACTACCTTCTTAGTGTGTAGTGTGTAAATTTTATTCTAATACTACCCAAATTTTATAACATGTTATCAGCACGAGTCTCTACCGTTATCAAAGTCATGAGTAAATTTGAATTTATTGATCCCTATGGCTAACCTTATTAAATTCAAATTTATAACTCTTGATATTTCTGAAAAAATTATATGTCATGAGTTCTCGATACAGAAATATATCTAAATATTGAAAAAAAAGATTTGATCACCTGAAAATGGTCATACTACCAACTACACGGTATGAATGACTGCACCTGAAATTGCAAGATTTGAAAATCGTGAATGAATATAGCTGCGAGATGTACAAAATTACCTCTCAATTAAAATTATACGGAGAAAAAGTTACTGATAAAGATATGCTTGAAAAAATATTCTCCACCTTTCATGTCTCGAATATTGTCCTGCAGCAACAATATCGAGAAAGAGGGTATCCAAAGTATACAGATTTAACATGAGTTATTATTGAGAAATCATGAAGCCAGACGAACTGGCTCAACAACACTCCCATAAGTGAATGATGTTGGCTCCAGCAGAAGCCATCGTTATAGTCGTAGTTGTGGCAGTGGTCGTGGTTATGGTTATTGACACACTCGATATTTCCCTTAACACAGAGAAATATTGGGCACCTGAAGTGGAATAGAAAAGATAATAAGGGAAAATGATATTTCCATTAATAATAAGCATCACATCTTTGAGATGTTACATTCGAATGTCAATATACTATATTACTATTAATAGTTTAGAAAAAAAAATTATCTCGTCTTAATCGTAAGTCTTGTGTTCACTTGCATTTCCTTCATTCATTTCACTGGTGTTCACGTGAACTTGATGATGCATACTTATAGTTGATCTTTTTTCAATAAAGCTAACAAATTTATGATTAATGTTTGTAGTTGTTCTTTTTCCATGTTTGCATTAGAGGAAGACAAACAGATAGTAATTATGGACTTCAGATCCTCTTCTTCGGCATCCTCCTCCTCTTCCTTCTCTCTTGGGTCAGTCAGCATCTAAACTAGCAATAGAATTAGCTGTTAAGTTACTGCACAATGAGTCTTGGGATTTTTCTCATCCCCTTAAATTTCTTATTATATTTGGCCTTGAAGCATGCTTGTCTCAATTTCTGTGTTTGGCCCTCCAACCGCGTATCCGGACTTTCTTCCACCAACTTCTTCTCACGTTCTAATATCTCAATGGCTTCTCTTAACTTCTTCTCAGCCATATGTCATCCTTCATCTTTATTGCTCCTGTAAATCGAAGTGATATCATCGGTAGAGGTACATTCATTCCAATTATTATTTACTTATAAATCTTTCATAGTTTCATACTTACAAATTACAAGTGTGCGTGAGAAAGAATCTGAACATTCTTGATTAGGGTCTTCAAACTCATCAACTTCCTGTGAGGCCATCGAGGAATTCCCAATTCCCTACATCTGTTTTTGAGAAGAGTTAAGCCAATATTCAATTTTTTGACCGCGCTCTTGATTGGCAAATAAAAGTATTGCGAAATAGTTTCTCTTGGTAGTGTCTTAGAGCTATTACCCTTCTCCTCTCTCTCACTCCTAATCCTCTTATTCTCCATAGGAATTTCGTCTACAATAATATCTTGAACTTCAATATTATGCATTTCATGGGTCCTCACTCCGAATTCGTTGCCAATACCACCCATTATTTATCCTATAAAAAGAAAAGCAATATCAGTAAAGGTAATACCATTCAAAATTCATGTTTGAATGTATGATAACCTTGAACCATATGCTGACCTTGTTCAAAATCTATTAGGGAGTAGAAAGGATCATGCACAAGCATATCCTCATTTAGAGGAACAGTATCAAAAGTAGTCTCTTGAATGGGTAGATCAAATTGAAAATCCAAAGCAGCATGTCCAGAACTTCCACTGATTCACATAACAACAAACCAAAAAAGAGTTTAATTTCATTATCAAGCACACTAAAAAAAATGAAGCCTTCAAATGTATCTCATCTGAAATTAGGCGGAAGCGATTGGCTTGGAAAGGAAAACACATTAAAATCTTCTGCGTTAGACCTGAAATTAGGCGGAAGCGGTTGGCTTAGAAAAAAAACACATCAAAATCTTCTGCGTTAGAAACCAAGTCAAAATTTGACTATGTCTTAAATGAATTACGAGTCTCCATATCTGCTTTGTGGTTTTTATATTTTTTTTATGACTGATGGCTGAGATATATATCCACACACACACACACACACACACACACACACACACACACATATATATATATATATATATGTATATATATGTACGAGGAAGAAGAAGAGGTAGATGATAGGTGGAGGGACGGAGGAGAAGAAAAGACAATGAGGAAGGGGAAAAGATGGTACCGAGAAGAGTGAGATATATATAGAGTTTTTTTTTAATATATTTCTTGGCATTTCTTATTTGTTAATTATGTAGTATTCCTCATAATGTTCTTACATTTTTATTATTCTCTTGTGAAATCATTATTCCCTAAATTAGTGGGAGAATATAAATAGTATAAGAAAGATCTTGATTGGACAACATCATTAAATTATCTTGATCCGCGTATAAGCGCGTGTGAACTTGAAGTGTAAAAGATAATTCATTTGTAAAGCATTGTAAATCAAATGCCAGACGCTTTTGTTGACTCTATAAGAGTAATAAAATCGCATATTCCAACTATAAATACTCCTATTCGAATTGAAGTTTCAACAGAACAAAAGATTATACCTATAGCTGATGAGCCAAAAGCATGGCCGACCTCTTGGTTCTAAAGATAAAAATCATCAAAAGAAGAGAGGATTAAATGATCATATTGAGGGAAAAAAAATGATAAAGATTAAGAGAAAACTAATGACAAAGAGATGATAAAGAACCAGCAGTTGATGAAAATAACACTGAAATTTATATCAATTATACCACTTTCGGTATAAATTGGAATCGAATAGAAATAATTATTGATAATATGTTTGTATATAATATATCTCTTGGTGTTATATAGGATAATGATGATCCTGAACAAATATCAGTTGATGAATGTCGGCATAAAAAATATTGGTTACAATGGAAAGATGCGATTCAATCGGAGTTAAATGCACTAACACAACGTGAACACCAGAAGGTGTAAAATCTGTTAGTTACAAATGGATATTTGTGAGAAAGCGTAATGAAAATAATGAAATCATACGATATAAAGCATGGTTAGTAGTCAAAAGTTTTTCACAAAGATTATGTATAGATTATGATAAAACTAATTCTCCTATTGTTGATGCTATTACACTCCGATATCTTATCAGTTTAGCAATGTATGAAAAGATAGATATGCGCATATTCGATGTTGTCACTGCTTACTTATATGAAAATTTAGAAAAATGATATTTACATGAAAATCTCCAAATGATTTCATATGCCTAAAGCATATAAACATTATCCTCGTGAAAATTACTCCATTAAATTGTAAAAATCATTATATGACCTGAAGCAATTTGAGCACATGTGGTTCAATCGTTTTAGTGAATATTTATTAAAAGCGGGGTTTAAAAATGATCAGGTATGTCCATGTGTTTTTATTAAGAAATTTGGTTCTAAATTTGTGATATATGTTAATGATATTAATCTTATTGGGATTCCTAAAGAGTTAAAAGAAACAATTGATTATTCAACATCAAGAATGTTGGTAAAATTACATTTTGTCTTGGTTTACAAATTGAACATTTGGCAAGTTTCATCAATCAACATATACAGCAAAAGTTCTAAAAAGATTTTACATGGACAAAGTACATCAATTAAGTATTCTAATGATCGTTCGGTCATTAGATGTGAAGAAAGATTTTGACCTCAAGAAGATGATGAAAAACTCCTTGGTCCTGAAGTACCATATCTTGGTGCATTGATGTATCTTACTAACAATACATGACCTGATATTGCCTTTACTGTCAATTTATTAGCAAGATTTAGTTTTTCACCAACACGACGACATTAGAATGGAATTAAACAAGTCATTCGATATCTACAAGCAACTACTTCTTCAAATCATATTGAAATTATAGTCATTCATGAAGCAAGTAGAGAATATGTATGGTTACGACCAATAATTCATGATATCTGAAATAGTTGTAGATTATCATATATCAGAGATATTCCAACTCCTCTTTATGAAAACAATGCAACTTGCATAACTCAATTACAAGGAGGATATATTAAAGGAGATCGGACAAAATATATTTCACCAAAATTTTTCTTTACACATAAACTCCAGAAGAAATGTGAAATTGATGTGCTACAAATGCGGTCATGTGACAACCTCGTAGATATTTTAACAAAGATTTTACCGACTGCAACATTTGAGAAGTTGAGATATAAAATTGGTATGCGTCGGTTCAAAGATTCAATGGAATCATCTCATTAGGGGGAGTAATAAACAGACATATAGAATAGTGTACTCTTTTTTCTTCATTAGATTTTTATTTAGTAAGGTTTTAACGAGGCATATTCTTTATGTAACGGATGGACATCCAAGGGGAGTGTTATGAATATATTAGTGGAAGCTCCACTAATTATGGATTTATGTGAACTATTAGGGAATTAGTGGAAACTCTACTAATTATGATTTTTTATGAATGTCCACCATTTAGTTAAGACACCACTAATTAAGATTAGTAGAAGATAATGTATTCTACTAATTAAGAGCTCTATAAATATAGCTATTCTCTAAGCTTAAAATGCACCATCATTTTGTAAAAAGAATTGTGAGAGAAAAGAAAGAGAGAAGTTTGAAGAAATTATTGGATAAAAAATAGTTAGAGTTTTCTTAGTGTGTAGTGTCTAAATTTTATTCTAATACTACTTTCTTAGTATGTAATGTGTAGATTTTATTCTAACACTATCCAAATTTTATAACAACTTTTATCATCTTTTTATTTAAATATTATTTTTATCAAACTTTCATACAAGCGGGAAAAGTTTATTCCCCAATAATTGGTCATCGTAGTGGAGTCACAGCCAATTCAGCGGGGCATAGAACTCCATGGAAATGATAAAATTCTCGTAAATTTTGTATATTATTTTGGAGATAAATAAATTATTTATGTCATTTGATTATGAAAAGATTATGGAGGGAATAAACCATGAAAACAACGAGCTATAATTAGGATAATTTGGGGATGATGCATTTTTTTTTTTAATAATTGTGTGTAGTGCCAAAGATTAACTAAAATCTAAATAATTAAATAAGTAAATCTAAAAAATTATGAGAAATAATATGAAAATTGATGCACGAGCGGTGCGCTCTCATAAACGCGGCAGCGTGGCACTGAGGCGCGATCCTCGCACGCCGACACACCCTCTGGCTCTTAACACTTGACTTTCGTCAAAGTATTTTGACCATGACTGCAGTCAACTGGACCCACCTCCCGAGAATTCTTGTTACCTTGACACCAGGTGTCGAACGAAGAGCAGTCTCTTGCTGATAAAATGTTTACACGTGGCATATGATTACAGCGCAGCATGGATGACTCAGCACGTGTACTCCACGTACAAAAGCCAGAAATTTGTTACCATAACCCAGAAAACTCCTCTGAAACAAAAGAGAATTTCAATCAAAAAGCAGAGTTGCTTGAAGAAATCTGAAGCAAAATCCATGTCTGAGAAATTCTCCAGATGCTCACCGCCATGGGAAGTTCTCATCCTTGTAGCAGAACATCTGGACGCAAAGACCTTAGCCATGGCCGCTTGTGTTTGCAAGTCATGGTCCATTTGCATATCCTCAGACCGCCTTTGGCAACCTATTTGCACCGCTCTTTATCCGTCTCTCTCCAACCTCCGCAGAGCCTGCGCTACGGTGTCCTACTACCAGTTATATTCCCTCGGGCATCTATCCGAGAAGCGCAGGTTGCGGATGCAGAAGCCTTTAAAGCCTCGTCTTTCCCTTGAAAGCCTTTTCTTTGCCGTTGACATTTACAACAGCAAAACCTGCCTTCTTACGACTATAAAACCGGGTGGTGAACTCCGTATTGATAAGAACTGTGTGTTTCGATTTGATATAGATTTCCACGACGAGAATTTGGTGGGTATAGACGTGTTCGATCATTTGAGAGTCACTGGGAATGTGGTGTTGACAGGGTTTAAGAGTGTTTTTACCATGATGGATTGTATAGGGAAAGGAAACTTTGTTTTGGGATTAGAAGGGTGGTTCTCTAAAGAGCTGCCGCCGATGGGTTGTTGCTCTAGCAGCGCCGTCAGTGGGCTGGTAGCAGACTTGAGGTTGGGGCTGCGGGAAAGCCGTGGAAAAATATTGGTGGAGAAAATGAGTGTGGGAGTGTTGAGTATTGTGAGTTGGAGATATATTTGGATTGATGATGCTCTTAGGTACCTTCAGCATTTCCTTTTACCCTGTGATATCAACTGCTAGCTTCTGATCTTCTTTTTGTTGTAATAGTAAACTCAGTTCATCTCTGATCAATCTGTTCGTAATTCTGTGCCTCTTTTTTCCTTTGGTTGAGGGGTTACTCTATAGCCTTTAGCTTTCTTGATGAATCATTCCAAATTGGCAATGTTTCAAAGTACTTTTCTCATACGTCTCTTTTGCTGTGGAAAACATGAACAATTTCATCCTTTGTGATAAGCACGAAACTTGCCGTCCTGCCAGGCAAAGGAGGGGAAAGGGTGGTATGGAACGCTGTCTCTGTCCAAAATCCCTTCCAAATGAACTACTACTATGCCTGCGTTTTTGCAGTAAGGGCATTAAAAAATAAAATTATTATTATTATTAAAAAATAATGTTTATCATTAAAAAAAAATTGATGCAATTGTTACCTTGTCTCTTTAAATCTGTCTCTAAACCACATATTAGGAAATTTGTTTCGAAGGATGATTGTGAAAATGATGGCAGTATTCGAACCTTACAATGAATCTCATATCTACCAAATTTGTCCCATGTTTTTACTTCAGAAATTGACTATACTTGGAAAGAAAAGAAATTCTTTCTAATTTAAATAATTTTTATTTTTAAAAAATTATCATATATTAATAACACATCATATTTTTCTATTGAGTCTTATATTTATCTCATATTTAATAATTTTTATTAAATTTTAATAAATTTATCTCAATATAATTCTTAATCAGGTTCGATCAGTTCTTCCTTCAAAAACGAAAAAGGTGAGATGTTGTAAGACTCCATAAGACACAAAATTAATTCTAGAAACTAAATTTTACCATAGAATAATCATTTTCTCAAAAAAGAAATTGGTTTTTATTTATTAATTTGTAAGACGACTTGTATGAAATTGATCTAAAGGCAATTTTAATTATTGTACATTTTCTAATCAGTTATCGTTTAAATTATTAACTTATTAATATAACGTAATAAAAACTCAATTTGTTATTACATTCTTATCCGCCTTTTATGCATATATATATTTCAACTTGTTGAGTCATTCTCATCATTTCATTGCATTAATATGGATAAATTTATAAGATGTCATTAAGCAATATGTACTTAACACAATTTCTAAACAAATAAATTCAAAAAATATCGATAGAGAACAAAAATACTTTGTTTTGGTAATACGAGACCACCCTTCAAACCTGTCCTCGTATTCATATTTATCCGAGAAATGAGTTAATTTAATCTATGCTACTGTCTATGTATCAAGATTCGTCTAAGAAACCAATGTGCAATTGCTTGAATATTTGTAGCGGTGAAATTTTGGATTAAAATTTGAAGGATATTTAAATTTATTTATGAATAAAATTAATTTTATGAATATCTATTTAAATCTAACTAATTTGATAAATTTAAATGTATATCCACTTAATTTATTGATATCTATTTAAATATAAAAAATTCATATAACACTCACAATATAAAGGATTAACCCCACTAATATATTGATTCTAATAAGGATACATTAGAAAATAATATGATTAATTATTTGTTTCATTTGAATAATATCTTCTAATAGTAATACTATATCACTAAGATCTTTAATTAATAAAAGAATAATAATAAAATAAATCGTTTTTATTAAATAAAAATATATAAATGGATGAATATAAATAAGTATAAATTTATTTAAATATATTCCTATAAATAGAAATGAGTTAAACTTCATGTAAATCTAAATGAATTAGATTCCATTGACTCTATCCAAATCTATATACATATTATATCTATCTTGTCTTCTCTAAACATATGCAAATGGTTAGCGCAGCATGAATGACTCAGCACGGGTACTGCTACCCACACAACCCGGAAATTTGTCTCTATAAATCAGAACAGTCCAATGCAAAGTTAATTTCAAAGGAAAAACAGAGCCACCAGGAGCAAAATCCATGTCTGAGGAATTCTCCAGATGCTCACCGCCGTGGGAAGTTCTCATCCTTGTTGCAGACCCTCTGGACGCAAAGACCTTAGCCATGGCCGCCTGTGTTTGCAAGTCATGGTCCATTTGCATGTCCTCAGACCACATTTGGCAACCCATTTGCGCCACCTTTTATCCGTCTCTGTCCAACCTTCGCAAGGCTAGCACCTCCGTGTCCTACCACCAGTTATATGCCCTCGGGCATCTATCCGAGATGCGCAGGTTGCGGATGCAGAAGCCTTTAAAGCCTCGTCTTTCCCTTGAAAGCCTCCTCTTTGCCGTTGACATTTACAACAGCAAAACCTGCCTTACGACTATAAAACCCGGTGGTGAGCTCCGTGTTGATAAGAACTGTTTGTTTCGATTCGATATCGATCTCAGCGATGAGAATTTGGTGGGTATAGAAGTGGTCGATCACTGGAGAATCACTTGGAATGTGGTGTTGACAGGGTTTAAGAGTGCTTTTACTATGATAGATTGTAAAGCCAAAGGAAACTTTGTTATGGGATTAGAAGGGTGGTTCTCTAAAGAGCTGCCACCCTCGGTGTGTTGCTCTAGCAGCGCCGCTAGTGGTCTGGTGGCAGACTTGAAGTTGGGGCTGCGGGAAATTGGTGGAAAAATAATGGTGGAAAAAATGAGTGTGGGAGTGTTGAGTACTGTGAGTTGGAGATATATATGGATTGATGATGCTCTTAGGTATCTTCAGCATTTTCTTTTACCCTGTGATATCGACTGCTAGCTTCTGGTCTTATTTTTGTTGTAATTGTAAACCCAGTTCATCTGATCAATCTGTTCGTAATTCTAGATAAACCTCTGGTTTTTTCTTTTCCTCCCTTGATGAATCCAAAATCCTAGCGTGGAAGGATTCCTACAGCTCATTCTAAATACTTTCTATCTAGAATCTTAGAGTCTAGTCTTTTGTGAATCCCTGTTTTAAGAATTTGTACGGTATAATATGTTGAGTTTTTTTTAATCCCACATGGGATAATTTAAAGAAAAGTAAGGAAGGCTTTCCCTATAAATAAGTTAGTATTGTTTTAAGGATAGTACATTAACTCATTGAGTCTAATAAATTGAGAGTTTTTTTAGGCCTGGAGTTATTTTGTAAGGATTTGTAATTTTGTCCGTCCAAAAATTACATAGTCGAATGTTTTCCTTCGGGTCGTAGATGTACGTCTAATTGAGAGATCACGTTAAATTTTTGTATTGGAGAAGAGCAAAGGTTCCGGCTTGGGAGAAGAGCAAGGTTCGGAGCAGAAGTCGAAGAATGAGATTTTACCTTGGCAATGCACAACTCAAGACTACCAGAAAGTATGAAGGATTCAGATTGGAGTATTATTCAGAAAAGGGTGATCAGTACTATTCAGTCAGTATTGACTCCACATATTAAAATTACAGTGTTGAATGAGACATCACCTAAGAAAATGTGGGAGATTTTAGATAAAAATCATGCATCGAAGACACTGACTAACCGCTTGATGATGAAGATAAATCTATATTCGCTTAAGATGGAAGAAGGAAGTAACATTATTGACCATATAAATAAATTTAATGAGTTAATACCTCGACTTGAAAATTCAGGGGAGAAGATTGAAGATGAGGAACAAGCATTGCTTTTGTTGGCTTCTCTATCCAAATCTTACACGCCATTAGTGCAATTACTGCTAGTAGAAAAAAGCACACTGCAATTAAATAGGGTGTCGAAGTCGTTAAAAGAAAATCATTAGATGATAAAAGAAAATCATTGTGAAGATAGTCAAGTACTAACTACAGAGAGTTGGAGAAGAGGGAGGAGTCTAAGTAAAAGAAGAGGTGATCAATGAAGAGGAAAATCCCACCAAAGTGATAATAGTGACTTTAAGTGCTATTACAGTGGGGAGATTGGTCACGTCGAAAAATGAAAGGGGATTTAAAAACTGTAAGAGAACAAATGAGGGGTGAGACAAACGTAAGTGATTTCTTTACAAATATGGTCATGTGTGATAATCTATTATTGATGAGATGTTCAGATAATACTGTTGATGAAAAGCATTCAAATTGGATAATGGATTCTGAATCAGACTTACATATCTGCAAGGACCAAGACATGTTCGATAATTTGTAATTGGGGAATTTTGGCCACATCAACGTGGGAAACAACTCGAAAATGAAGGTTAAAGGCGTTGGACGAGTCCGCCATAAACTCTACAATGATGAAGTCAAAATACTTCCTGATATAAGGTATGTTCCTAATTCAAGTGTCAACATTATTTCATTAGGTGTGATAGCATCAAAAGGATACAAATATGTTGGGGTTGGGAAGTCTTGCAAAATATAAAAAGGGAACTGTCTGGTTATGCAAGGAAGAAAGAAGAGCAAAAATATCTACCATCTTGATGGTCATTCATTGAAAAAGCGACTTGAAAGAAGTAAAATAGAAGAAGCAACAGAGAAGAAGACTGCAATTACTGGGCATAGAGTTAGGTTTTTAGATTCTGTTATAATTTGAAAATTTGAGAAAATGGAGGATTTGTTGAGTTTTTCTCAATCCCACATGGGATAATTTAAAGAAGAGTAAAGAACGCTTTCCCTATAAATAGGTTAGTATTGTTTTAAGGAGAGTACATCAGCTCATTAAGCCTAATAAATTAAGAGTTTTTTTTTTAGCCTTGAATTATTTTGTGAAGGTTTGTAATTTTGTCCAGTCCAAAAATTACACAATGGAGTATTTTCCTTTTGGGGTCATAGCACGTTAAATTTTCGTATTATGTTTTATTTATTTATTTTCTTTCTTCTTTTCTATATATTTATGTGTTGTTTCCGTAACCCATCCCAAGTTGGTACTGTTCTAGCAGTGCTTTTCTCCTACTCTTTTGGGATTAAACGTTTTCATCCTTGTGAGAAGATCGAAACATGCACTCCTGCCGAGCAAGGAGAGGAAGAGGGTAGTATGACGCAAATATAGATGTCTGCCTCAAATTGCGCAGCCGTTTAGTTACTTGGGTTTCTTTTTTATGATATTAAATAAGAATGATTTTTACCTCCACAAGTTATTTGGGAGATTGTATAAATTAGATTCTTATCTGAAATCTTGTATTCGAGTCCTCTTCCTCTTATGTTATTGAGGATCAAATTCTTATCGTTATGAGACCGATGGTAGGGAATGTTCAATATAGTGTTACATTCTTTAATAATAATAAATTTTTAGTGTGTGAATTTATTGGACTTTTTTATTGTAAATTTATTTATATTACATATTTTTATAATTTTATACACATACTAGTTTGATGTGTGTGTGCGTAATACGAGTTCGTTGTATACGTATTTGATATATATGTACGTACGAATTCATTGTACATATTTTGATGCACATATCATTATACACGTGTCAAATAGAGACCATTTAGTTATATTTAATTATACTCATGTGTCACTACAAGACTGTCACATGTCAAATAGGAATCCCTTCAGTTGAATTTAACTATACCTACGTGTTATTACAAGACTTTGTTATGTATCGTTCTAACAATATTTTAGTACGTGTCATTTTAATAATACTTTGTTACGTGTCGTGTTGTTCCATGAAAATTATGTAGTTCCTTATGTACATGTAAATGTGTATGTGTGTGATGAATTAATATAAATAAAATTATTAAATAATCAATATGAGATCGTTAATAGGGGACGCTCAAAGGTAACATTACATCTTTTAATAATTATAATAATTTTTTCAGTTTGTGAATTTATTTGACTTTTTTTATGTACAAATTTATTTATTTTATACATATTTTAACTTTATACATATACATATATTTGTGATGAATTAATACAAATGAAATTATTAAACAATTTGAAATTATGAAATTGTATAATTTTAAATTCACACACACACACACACACATATATATATATATATATATATATATATATATATATATATATATATATATATATATATATATAGCTAGAGTTTCTTAACTATTCATTTTTGCTTAAAACTTTGTTCGACCGCGAAGATCAAACAAAATACATTATTATAAAAACATATGGATATGAATATAATTATATTGTCAAGTAAAAAGTGGTCATTGTTAATGTTATTATTTTATTAAATAAAAAGTATTTGTGGCTTTAATTGTAATTTAAAATATATGAACATTTTAATTTTACCTTTAAAAAATACATGTATAGATTATAAGCGTAAAGCATACTTATGCGAAAAGTAAAATTTTACCTGTATATAGTACAAAAATTCATCTAGATGAATTAATATGCCGATAATTTTTTTCTTGAAAGTAATAGAATTATTACAAGATGTTTGCTCTATATTTAAACTGAGATGGAACTAAAAATTTGAAATTGATGACAAGTTATATATTAAAAAAATTTAAAGGATAATGTTCTAATTTTTTTAAGTGAAATGTAAAAATTTTGAATAAAAGGTAAATTTTAGAAAACACTTTTATAAAATAAAAAAAAATTCCAAACAGATACAAGATTTCAACAAATTTTGGAGGAGAACAGCCTCCTATATTTAAAAATAAAAATAGTAATAAAAACCCATTTAAAAATGCGTGGTAATATCCGTAACTCCCCCTATTATGACATTTGGTAGCCTTCGTTGTTGACACATCAGTTTTGAAATTAAATTAAATAATAATAAATATATATTATGGAAATTTGTAAACACTTAATATACTTTTGCAAAATCATGAAGCTAACATTATATTTGAAATAAAATAAAATAATATAATAAATATATATTATAGAGATTTGTAAGTATTTAATAGATTTTTAGAAAACTGTGAAACTAATACTATCAACTTTGAATTTAAATAAAAATAATAATAAATAAATTGTGGAGATTTGTAAGTAATTAATAGGTTTTTGGATAACCATAAAGCTAACTTCAGCTTTGAATTTAAATACAGATAATAATAAATACAAAATATTATAGAGATTTATAAGCACTTAGTATGCTTTTGAAAAACCATAAAATCATAAATAAAAATAATATGTTTGACGTGTTTTGTTTTGAAAAATCATGAAGATATAAATAAAAGTTACTATATTTTTAATGCATTTTGTTTTGCGTATTTTCGTGTAACGCATGAGTATCAAACTACTCATTCTGTTCTAAATTATCTGTCATGTTTCTAATTTAATTTTGTATCCAAATTATGTGTTTCGTTCAAAAATTAAAATTTAACATTCCAAATTTACCGTCATTTAATAACACTATATTTTCCAAACATATTAAATAATTTATTTCTTAACAAGCTACTCCTATTTAAATAACAAGAAAGAGAAAGCAATTTAGAATATATCAAAATTTTAGAATTTGAGTACTTCTTAATAAATAGAGAGAGAATAAAATAAAATTTAAGGGTGAAAATAGAAGTAAATATTTAATTAACTAAAAAACTACCTATCTTAATACCCGCATAATAAGTTAAATATAATAGATAATTTGGAATGGAATGAGTAATTTTTACTAATTTTAGTTTATCAATACAATAAGAATAATTTATTAAATACTTGTTTGAAAAAAAAAATGAAACCCATAGTTCTAATTAGAAATTAAAACTTCTAATTATTAGATTTTTATTTTTATTTTAAAATCTATAAATCTCAACTAATTACAAATAATAAATAGGCTTTATTACAATTTACTCCTATTAAGTTAGATGGTAGTGACACTTTAATACCATAAGTTGTAAAAATACATCAAAGATCCATTAACTGTTAGTCAATGACGGTATTAATTAATAGAAGTTAATTTTATAATAAAATATTTTTTTTGCCCATACTAATTATAAGATGTCAAAAATAATTTTTTAATAGTGAAAACTTGACAAATAAAATATTTGTGAATTTATAGTGTTTTTTTTTATAACTTTTAGTATTAAAGTATTATTATCCTAATTTAATAGGATAAAATGTAACAAATACATAAATTAAAGTATCAATTAACTTTTTGAAATTAGACATATTATACATAACTTTATCAAGACTTAAATATGATATAAATTTAAGTATAAATATTTCAAAATAAAATTATGAAATTGTACCAATATTTTCCTCAAAATAAAAGGCAAGGCTACCAAACAATTATCATATTTCCCTAATCTAATCAATATTTGGATTATTAGGAAAATATGATAATATATTTTGTCGCTTTGTTATACTTACCAGAATAATGATGATTTAACATATTATTTTGCTATTGAATAAATTAGGGAAATATGATAGTAATTTTTTTTCAGGAAAATGTTGGTACAATTTTATAATTTTATTTTGGGTCTATATGCTTGAATTTACATCGTATTTAGATCTTAATAAAATTGTTATGATGCCCGCGTGCGGTGGGCGGGCTGGCAGACCGTCTCATTCGAGACGCCACGGTCATTGGTTCGACTCTCGCCGAGGGATCTGGGGAATTTACATGGCGGCCTTCCAGACCCACGGGGAATAGTTGGACCAAAAGCCCGAACACCTCGTGTAAATAAAAAAAAATTGTTATGATTTGTCTAATTTTAAAAAATTGATTAAAATTTTAATTTATGTGTTTGTTGCATAATATCAAAAGTTATAAAAAATATATTATAGGTCTACAAATACATTATGTGTTAAATTTTATCCACTAAAGGATAATTTTAGATATTTTATATAATTAGTATAAAAAATAAATATTTTATTATAAAAGTAACTGTCGATAGTTAATATATTCATTGATTAACTGTTAATGAATCTTTAACACATTTTTTACAATTTATAATATTAAAAGATCACTACCACCTTACTTAATAGGAATAAATTGCAATAAATCCTAATAAATATTATTACACCCAAAAATCCCCCAACCAAACAGCTACCAGTTGTTGATGGAATCTTTGGCGTTGGGATGGGAAATGGAATGGAATGGAAATATTGGATTTTCTTTTATTCAAAGAGCATCGTTTTAAAAAAAAAAAAACTAAGAAAAGACCAGAGATTATTCTATTATTTTTAAATAAAACTAGGTCGATGTCTGTGCTTCACACAGGAGTATTGATAATGTCATGTTTTATTTTGGTGAAATGAATTTTTACGAAAATATGTATTATAATTTTTTATTTATTTTAAAATTGAATTGTCAAGATATTGTACTATCTATTTTTTTTAGTTTTTTTTTGGTTATAATATAATTGAATATTAAGGCAATGCATTTCATTTCATTACAATCTTGATAGGACAAATAATATAGCAAATTACAACTTCAATTTATGACAAAGAATATTAACCATTTTAGTAAATGGAGAAACTTTCTTGAAATCAAATCGACATATAATTTTTATTTTGTAGTACTATAGATCTTTGGAACCGTTTTGTGGATTCAGTGATATTCCAGTGGTGCAGGATACTCGAGGATTTAATAAAATTAATATATCATAACTTGTAATTGTTGAAAGTACACCGAATTTTGATTTTCTTAAGCATTGATTCTTTGTGAAAACTTTAACCAACACCTCCTCGGCACACGAAACCAGAAAAAAAATTAAAAAAAAAAATTTGCAGGCCCAAGATTCATAGAATGTTTAATGAACTACCAAGTGTAGGAAACATGTGTTCCTTTGCCATTTTTTAGATTTTATTTTCCTTCTCTTTCTACCCTGAAATCCATGTCAAGATTGAGGACTAACGAAACAAATTATTGCTAATACAAACCAAGAAGAATCCATCAACGGTTTCCCAGATCAATCTGAAATTAAAAATGAAGCAATCACATATAAATTATCGAATTATTATTAAAAAAAAACTAAATAATTGCTAAATACCTATTTTAGTAGGGATTAGTTTGTTACTTGGACTATTCTCATAGTTTTTGGGTCAAATAGTCTTAATTTAGTCATATACCGTTGCAATTGGTTCAATGGAAAGTTAGACTTAGCCATGCACTATGCTTTCTTGGAGTAATAGCATAGCATAGTATTTTGTGCATGAAGGAGAACAAATTTCAAAGCAATAGCTGTAACAGGTTTTAAACAGCAGTAGAAGAGACTTGCTTTAGCAGATTATCCGAAAGCAGCTCGTGCTTGCCCTCTGCATTTCCATGCCTCATCAACAAATGGATTGGATTGTAGGACCAAGAAAATACATGAAAAAGAAATCTTCAAATTGAGGAACTTAGCTTGCACATGGGTGTAACTGTTACATAATACCTTCGTAAAGTCAGCAATAGCATAACAATGATAGGTCCTGGAAAAAGGCAGTGAATTTAGATCTCAGGGAACTTTTGATGTCAGTTCCTATCGAATATGTCTTATTAAATAAGAGAAGAAGTATCTAAAATCTAAATTCATTCATTGAATTCAAATAATTATAATTAATTGTATCTTATTTGAATTTATTCATTGAATTTAGATAACTCTGATTAATTCTATATTTAACCCTAATATTATAAAAAAAAAGAATCTCTTAAAATTTTTTCACCAAGAAAAAAAAATTTTAAAAAAATCTTAAATTTATCATGCGTGTATCAGTATAGGAAAGTGCCATGTGTCATAATAGAGACTTTCTCACCTCCTATTATATATATATATATATAGATTTATTCTCTATCTTCCCCTGCCTAAAAAAAAGGGAAAAAGCTTATCACTTCTCTCTTTGCTGGATTGGGTCGATTGACCAACAACCGCCGTTTCCTAGCCAGTAGAATTACGTAAATAACCTTCATTTTCACATCTATAAGTAGCACTGTGGCACCGGACACTTCCCTCCCACGTTTTCAAAAGCTCAAAAAAATGGCGCCAGCAAAGAAGAATTCACTTCCCTCGTCTGCTCCCATCTCCATCGGTAACGATCCGAATGAATCATAACTGTATGTGTAAATTGTAATCTTCTGTATGAATCGTCGTTGTTCTATTCAAATTTTCAGGAAATTGCGAGGTTATTGTTGAAGCCAAGGATTTCAAATCAGAATCGAACCAAAATAGTCTCCAAATCTCCCTCTCCAGAAATGCCAAAATCAAAATCTCTGGTATTTTAATCATTACTGCTCAGTTGTTTTTACTGTTAATTGATATCATGATTTTGGATTTTTGATATGGCAGTGGCGGAAGGAACGAGTTGTAGAAACTCAAAAAGCAATATACCAGTTATGGGTACTGAAGAAAATGGTAAAAGCTTTCTCTTTTAGATTTTCATATTCAACAAACTATTGATTCTCCTTCTAAAGTTTCAATTTTTACTTCTGTTTTAGTAGTCTAAATTGACATTGGTTTGGGAATCATGTATTTGATAAATGTTCTGTATGCTAATCAGGTGATTATTACTTTGTTCTAGTCAATCCTAAAGATTCGGATGGCCGTACCACATCGTTACTCAAGGTATCCCAGATTTCTGTGTTTATTCACTTATTTGATGCCATTCCGTGGTTCAAAATCTGTTGTGTGGAACATTGTGAGTCCAGATGGTCATTCATCTCTGTTTACTGTCTTCCATTATTTTTCGTACATACTGGAAAAATCTGTTCTTTCCTTGAGCTATTGGAGCATGGTGCAATTGTTAACTATAATTTTCTTTTGTTGATTTTTACATTTCAATTTTTTTTTTCTCTTCTGTGTTTGGTTTCTGCTTTATGAATATGACAATAAAAATTTACGCTCGGGTGTAAAATATGAATCTGAAGGTTCAATCCTTTTTTCTGATGTACAGTTTCACCCAACACTTTAATGTCTTAGGTTTTTTACATGTCTGTGTTATTGTAGGAAGCACTTGACATATACTCAAAAGAGCTGCCGGCAATGAATTTTGCAGCTAATACTGGAAAGGAATCAATGTTTCTTGAGAGATGTGTATCAAATGGGTAACAGAGGCTTGCTGTGCCTCTTATTTTATTTGATTTTTATACTTCCACATCTCAATTTGTTTTTCATCCCGTTGATTGAGCATGGTAGAAATGCTGCTATCCATGTTTGTGAAGTCTACAAATTATTCACCTCTAGTGGTACCTTCTGCGTGTAAGTTGAGATAAATTCTGGTTCTAAGATGGATCTCTACCTATTGACTTCTGTAGGAAATATTGTACTTTACTTTTGAAATTCAAGGGTGATGAACAACGGGAAGAGGTATGTCTTTGGTTTCTAAATCTAAATTGTTGTTTTGCATTTAATGTGTCAGTATGCTCTTAAATTTGTTTCAACCATTTGTTACTTTTTCACTTAAGAGGTAGTTGAAAAATATAATGCCACTTTATTCTTGATCCAAATGATTATTATTTACATTGGACAGGCAGTTTCTGCTATAACCTATCAAATAGTTCCCGCTGATACACAATATGCTGAGATTCCCCTTGCTGCTGTCAGTTCAATGTACCAGAAACAGGTCTCCAACTTGTTACACAATTCTATCCAGAACTTTATTTTGAATTAATTTTGTAATTTTTGGATTTGTCTTTTTGGTGGCTCTGTGTCTCTACCAATATCTTCTTTTCCCTTTTCTTTTTGTCTGTCTCAATTGCTTATTGTTTTTTTTGACTTTTTCATTTTACTTTCTTTTTTTTGAAGGGAGAAATGTTTTCCATAAGTAGATTGGATAGAATGGATAGGTTGCATGGTGAAACCAAATGAGATACATGTAGACAGCTAGAAGAGATTTCGTGCAGCTTCATGGTGATTTTTAACTTGTGTGTTGTAACTATTGCTCCTATTATGTCAAAGTGTTCTAATGACAGAAACTACTTTCCTTTGAAACAATTTAAAGTTTAGATAGCATGGTTTTGTGTCATATAGGTAGAATAAATAACAAGTTTCTTTTTTCAGTCCTTGCCACCTTCTGTTTGCATACATGGGGCCTATGGGGAGTGTGTTAAAATGGTCAAACATGTAACTTACACTTCTATCCAATAGTTTTGTAATTTAACATGGTCTGATAATTAACATCTTCATTTATATGATTTCCAATTTTCTACTTTCATCCATAATAGCTAGATATACCCAAGGATACCTTGGATTTTGGTTGAGAAATTATATTTAATCCTGATGTCTCGTGACAATTTCATATCATTAACTCAGGTTTAGGAACTTTCAGGGGATTGGCCACCTTTTGTACATGGAGTTAAGGAAGAGACTGCAAAGAGTTGGCATTCGCAATATTCTCTGTTGGGGTGACAACGAGTCTGAAGGATTTTGGCTGAAACAGGTAGTTCATCAGTGGTGTATGGGTGATATGGGAGCAGATCTAGTCCACAAATAGTTTTTGATTTGACTTAAAAACAGTAAGTAGGTTCTCTATAGGGTGATATTGTGTTTTAGAATTGAGCTTGTAAAACAGGGTAGATGCTCTTGTGGAGTATGTGCTCTTTTGCTCTCATCTGTATAAAGGTCTAGCCTCTGCCACGGCATGAAGGGTAACCAGTTTGCATGTTTATGAAGCCTATAATAACTATATTGGAGTACCTTTCTCTAGTGCCACATTTTGCTGCTGTTCTTTTATTGACATCCTGAAATAATTTCTGTTTTTGTTCTCTATGGCATGTGTAACTATGAAGTTATTGTAAAAGCAGGGATTTCTGGTGATTGGTGAGGTAAACAAGAAGGGTAGAGCTAGAAGGCTGCCTATCAAGGCTGACATCCGCAAGGCATTATGCTTTCCTGGAGGTTCAACCCTCATGGTCTCTCACCTTGGTGACAGTTCAGCTCACACTGAAGAGCTTATAAAGCCGTCGTTTCCACTGAAGCCTCCGGAGAAGCATTTTTCATCTGATACTGTCTTGAAACAACAGCAAGAATGTATAGCCTGTAACCTCAAAGCTCCCAAAGGATTGAATCAGATAATCAGCAGCCCTGGGGATTCACCACCTGATGATATGATACTTTCTAGATTTCTGAAGGATGGTATGCGAAATACTTTAGATTTTGCTTTCACATACATACCTGCACACTCACTGTGAGAGAGAGAGAGAGAGAGAGAGAGAGAGAGAGAGAGAGAGAGAAGATTGAAGCTTTTGGTATTTGTATGATATTCACACTGAGAGGTTATTTATCCCCTTAATGCATGCCGATCCTTGGAAAAGGACATTACTGTGCTAATCATAGGGTTTGAATTCTTGAGTCCGTCAATGCTTCTATCACCAATGGCTGAAGAGCTATGTAAGAATAAAAAATCGATTTATTAAAATTGAGAATGTGGGAATTCCTCTTTACTGACCTGGATATGATGTTTCTGAATTCAAAATACTCAATAGAGGACACCATTGGTGGCATAGTTTTGCATGCTAGCATAGATGGTGTTTTTCTTGAGGTTTAGGGGTGTAAAATGATCAAACTTTCTTTTCAAGTATATCAAACTGAAGCAACACTACCACATGTTACATGTGTAGAAAGCCAAAATTGCATTTGCTAGCTGTATTATGTATATCTAATGAATGCTTAATTTAAGTTGGTTTTCTTTTCAAATATAGTTTTTCTGAGTAGGTTCTTAACTTGGCTGATTCCAGGTTACCCGGGTGTGGATTGTCTAGAGTCTGTGAATTGTGGGAATATGGTTATTGATTCAGGTGAGCCCAAAGGTGGAGGTGAAGCTGACGAAAAAAGATGTTCCTGTTTGGGAGAACGAACTAAGAAGAGGGTCTGGGAAGCCTCATATACTTCATTGAAGTCCAAAAAGGTAAAGGGTGGGCATACAATTGACTGTCAATCAGAGGCGAGAGATTCTGCCTCAAGAAGTTATGAAAGAAATAAGTGTCCTAGTATAGGCTCTGCATTCATTTCGGGGATCAAATTTCTTGGTGACGAAGATATCTTGACCAATAATTGTTTGGAAAAGAATGTTGAAAACTGTAGATCACTTGATGTGATATCACAACATCGTGGCAGCTGTAAAGATCTGTCAACAGAAAAGTGCTTTAGAGTCATGCTGATGAATATTGCCGACTACAAGAAGAAATCAGGTCTAACCAAGGTAAGTGGCTGCAATTGATAAGATTTGCGGAATTGTATGACTAGTGTCTTTGTACTCCTCCCTTCTCCAGCTTCCCTCCTGCCTTATAGAAGAAATGCTTTAAGTAGTTTGTTCTTCAGTTAATATTTTATTTGACAATGTTTTGCATCGAATGGAATTGTGGTGCTATTTATGTAGATAATTGAGGATCTAGGCGGAATTGTTACGTCTGATGGAACTCTCAGCACACATATAGTCACTGGGAAAGCCAGAAAAACTTTAAATTTCTGTGTTGGTCTGTGCTCAGGGTAAGTTACTGCTTATATTTCTTGAATCTGAAGCTATGATATGCAATCATTGAAACCAGGACAGTTTGCCTCATCTAATAGCGTATCTGTCTTCCGCTTTTACATAGTCTTGCCTGCTTAGGACATTCCTCTTTTTCCATTTGTTCTTTTCCTTCTTCAAGAATTTTCAGTTTTAAGAACATTTTATTCTTCAAGATAGAAATCTGTGATTAAATCTCTTATCATGCAGTTGTAATACAGAAGCAAAGCTTTTATTTCACAGCTTTGAAGAGATCATTTATCTCACCATTTCAGGTTTAGTATTACTTGAGAAAAATAAGATTAGGCTACAAAACTGGATGATGTGAATGAAGCAGCTAGCCTGCTAGGGATTGCATTCCAAAACAAAATAAATGAAATGTGGCAAGGATTTAGAGATGCCCAGATTTTTAATGCTATTTGATCTTGACAAGGAAGAGTGTCTTGGACTAATCATGGGGTTGGTTAATGGCAGACAATACCCTTGTATAGAGAGACATTAGTATGTGAAACAATTCTTTTTCTTCAACTCTGTTCTTATCACAAAAGTCAAATTTTTTTGTTCTACTATTCTGAGTATTTTTTACCTTGTTAGATGTAAATCTTTATTCTCAGTGTTGTGTACAAATCTGTCAGTATATCTGCATGCTGTAATGGTTTTTCCTTGAGCAAATATTCTCTTTTCAATCATATCTAATCTATGCAGAGCTTGGATTATCTCATCCAGTTGGTTAAAAGAAAGCTTCCGGAAAGGCAAATTTGTTGGTAGGTATTGCTTCCAAATTAACTAATTTAAAAAAAAAAATTGTTTTGATATTGATTCGCCATATCTACAGAAGAGGTGCCATTTGTTTTGAAAGATGAAGAGTATGAGTGCAAATACGGAACAGAGCTGAAACTTGCTGTTCTTCGAGCAAAAGCAAGGCCAAATAGTTTGCTTAAAGGCTATGACCTGTGCCTTGCAGCACATGTTCAACCTCCAGTGCCTAGTCTATCAGCCATTATAAAGTCTGCTGGAGGAAATGTAAGTCTCATCTCAATAAATATTTTTATTGGCTAAGCAAGAAATTTTCTCAAAGTTGTTTGCACTAATTCTAAAAACACTTTACACTTCTCTCTCTTTTTTTTTTCTTTTGTGATTTCGGAACTAGAAGTAGTAATCATATTTTACCAACCAAGAAAAAGAACTACTGCAACTCTTTGGAAATTAGTCTTTGTATAGAAGGCAACCACTGATCGTTTCTGACAATATTGCTCCCACGTATCATTTGCAGTAGAGAGTCCTAGCAAAGATTATGATGCAACTCTTTAGAGCAAAGATTATATGTATTTCTTTCCTTTCCTTTATTACCATTCGTCTCTTTTGTTTAATTCAAGATCTGCATTTTTTATTTCTTCTTTCTCATTTGGCTGCTCTTGTATTGGTTGCTTTGCTTGTTTTATTTTCTAGTTCTGGCAAAGCCTGAGAGATATTTTCTAGAGTTGGTTTTTAGTTTCAACTTTGTGATTTATCTTTGAAAATCTAGGTCATTGCTGGACTGGACAAGGTGAAAGAACCATCAAAAGCTCTATTTATTGCCTGCGACGAGGATGTAGAGGAAGCAATCTTAGCCATAAAGAAGGGGATACAGACATTCAGTAGTGACTGGTTAATGAACTGTGTCATGACACAATATCTTGATTTGGAGGCTCCTAAATTTGCTGAATGCTCTCTATGATTCATGTCACCAAGCCATTGAAGTAATGGGAAAATGTAAATTATGCTCCAAGTAATGGGAAAATGTAAATTATGCTCCTTTTGTCATAAATTGAATATTGTTACTTTTATATAATTTTATTAAATGCATATAATCTCGAGACATTCTGCCCTCTTTTTATGAAAAAATGGATGTTGAATTTTTGCATTCTTCTCTCCTTTTTTTTATAAAGAAAAATAAACAATAATTATAACATTTGAATTTGTATTTATATTTAGATATTACACACGTATTTGTTATTTATGTGTTCAGCTAAAAAACAAAAAAATGTTTACTATTTTTGTTATTGTATATTATTTCAATTTTTTTCTTTTCTTTAAGTGCAAAATGCAAAATATTGCATTGATAAAAAAAAAAAAAAAGCATTAAGCTCAATCCTAAATGAGAAAAATGAGATTTTTTTTTTTTTGAGGAGATACTATAAAATAAGGAGCTGGATACATGTTTTGAGGCTGTGGCGATACAGGAACAATCATTAACGAAGGAGTCGTTGAAGGCACGTGCGCGGTAGCGGTGCCACTCGAACGTTTCATTTTCGGACATAAGAAATCTAGTAGAGCCGTGTTCTGCGCCGGCCGGAATCCATGGAGTGAAAACTGTTAACCAATTGCCGTTTAGAACATCTACTGGCTTCGGATTCAGTACTGTAGAGCATTGTTCAAATTCAGCATTATGGCTAAAATGGCGGCTGGACTATTAACTGTGAGAGCAGCTAGTTCTTCAGCTTCTTCATTTGGCCTGCGGCACGGGCACAGAGTTTCAAGAATTCGAGCTTCTCAGCCCATCCACGACAAGAACAACTTCTACAAACAACTGGGTTTGCTTCCATTACCCTTATTCTCTCCCTCACACACTCAGACACAGTCGCACCAATGGGCTCTTTATCGTCGAACATTTTTAAATAGATTGAAATATATGAACTTTGCTTTTTATCAAACTGATAATATTATATGGACTACATGTTTGTGTTTCGAATGTTAATTGTCTGTACTGTGCCATTCAGATTTTGGTATTCTCATTGTTTCCTTACATCTAAAATGTTAGCAATTTCTTCTGGTACTCAAAAGCTTTTCAAGAAAATTTTAGCGTTTGGTTTGTAATAACTAATCTTCGCTCTGTACAGCGAACTGATATTAGATTGTTAGTTAGAGATTGATTATGTATGGTCAATTACATGATTTGGATAAACATGGGATATTCCTTGCTATTTCTCTGTCTTGGCTTGAACTTTGAACGATTTTAAATGAAACAGATAATTCTAAAGCCTAGCTACCACCTTTCAACAAATTTATTTTCCATTTTCCATAATCTAATGTACCCTTGCTGCAATCTTGGCTCTTTTGAAGTCAACTGCATTTGTAATAGTTGTTTTGCTACATGACTTTGTCTCTCTTTTGAATGGTGAGTTGATGAATTTCTTTATAGGTTTGTTTTCTTTGAGGAAAAAGATAGAAGATTCACTTCTTAGTGCTGAGATATTGGCACCCACAGCATTGGAGCTCGAAGAAGCAAGATGTATCAAACAGGAAGAAGTTGTTCGTGAATGTAATTTGTGGGATGACCTAGCCAAGTCAAATGAAATCCTTGTCAATTTGGCTGAAAGTCACAAGGTAGTTGATGCTCTTAAAGACCTCAAATATAAGGTAATATGGTACCATCATTTTGTTACTGCTATAACATCAAATTGTCAAGAAAATCATGCTCCTAAATCACTTGTTTGAACTCATCTTCATTTCCCATTATTATAATTATATATGTGTGTGTGTGTGTGTGTGTGGTGTTGGTGTTGTTGTTGTTGTTCAATCTATTTCTTCCGAGCTTTAAGTCACCAGTTTAGTGAACTATTTATGTTATGTAAAACTTTCAAAGAGGACTATAAATCGATCATTTATCTACCATCTCTGAGTTTTCTGCAGGCTGAGGAAGCTAAGCTTATCATGGAGCTAGCTGAAATGGATGCCATAGATGATGGGCTATTTAAGCAGGCATATACTGCTTCAATTGATGTTAACAAACTTCTAAAGAATTATGAGATCTCCAAGATTCTTAAAGAGCCATATGATAAGGAAGGAGCGTCTCTTATAATTGAATCTGGATGCGGAGGCATCTATAATGAGGTTTCTGACCAGTTTTATCATCTTATGTCCACTTGTTATGTTTATTTAAATTGATAAGTGTAGAATGTTTTTTCATCCAGTGGCTGGTGCCTCCTGTAAAATTTGATAATCCTCAAGTATCCTCTTACATAATGCCACAAATCGTAAAAATAATAACAGTTTCTGATGTATATGGAAGAACCAAGTCAAAACAGCCTCAAAATTCGTTATCTTTATGAGTGTAACCTAATACTTACCATGCATATAGCATGAATCTTATTCTGCAATCTTCATGGCCTCCTAATTGTTGCAATTGACTTGATGCCTTTTGGTTATTAGTCTTTTCCATACATCATTTTTACTGCATATAAGTCTTTGATTTCTCAATGATTTTTATTCTTCTGATGAAGGCTTGCTAAGCATTACTGCTTTTTGTTTGAACTCAAAACTCAGAGGTATGAGGTGTCAAATCTGCCTGAGGTTCTTGTATAAGTTACCTCATTGATTTTCAAATTTACCGAACTTACAGGTTCTTAATGTTACACACTTGCATCTTACGTGCAGTGTTTGCTTATGAAGATCTTTAACTTGTTATGCCAATGAATAAACACTTGATTGCTGATGGTAAAACATTTTAGACTGTTATAGAACCTCTGCTCTTTGCATTTGTGCAACAACTTTCTGTCAGTTATTCCTTATTCAATAGAAAAGTGTATGAAAGAGTGCCTATATCCTAATTCTGCATCATTTGAAGAATTTGCATTTGGGTAACTTTTGACTGGACTGTTCTTGAGCATGTTAAAGAAATAAAGCACAAAGGCTTAAGCTGAAAGCATTTCAACTAATCTAGATATGGGCTGAACGGCTTGCACGAATGTACATTAAGTGGGCTGAAAAGGAAGGTCACAAGTGGAGAATAGTTGAGAAACATCCCTCAAACAATGGTGGTATCAAGTCTGCAACCATTGAGTTTGAATCTAGATTTGTTTATGGTTATCTGATGGGTGAAAGAGGTATTCACCGTATGATAAGAAGTTTGCAAGATGGATCTACTTCCTCTGAGGTATTCACATTAGTTTCTGTTTCCGTAAATCTCAAATCTTCAGTTGATAGATGGTTTTGGTTTTACGTATTTTCTAGCTGATGTTCCTTCAGAAACAAAGCAACTTTCTCGGTTTCAAAGTGGCCTTTTATATTTCTTTGGTGCTATATTTTCGTTTCTGTTATCTGATAGAATATGAGGATAAACCAATGGTTTTTCCACAAAACAAATAAATACTGTTTTGATCTTCCTATTAGAAAAAATAGTTTAGTCTTTCCATGTGTTTTACTAAAAATATTTGAAGATGAGCTTAATATTCTGCAGGCTAGTTTAGCTGCTGTGGATGTTATTCCCCTTTTCCTTGAATCAGTTCCTGAGCTTTCAATCGATGACAAGGATTTAGTAATCTCATTCCCGTCTTGTGAAGATGAACAGAATAGAACTGTTCCTGCAGTTCGCATACAGCATACTCCGACCGGTTTGACATTTCAATCAACAGGTAATAAAACTTGTCCTGTGCAAATGGTCATGCTTGGTTTAACACAATCCTGTTTCAATTTACTTGAGGAGTTTTTTTTCCATCTGTGCCTATACATACATATCTGAAACCTAGACTTTTTGTTGGAAACGGAATAAAAATTTATTTGTCTCACATGCACAAAAAGGGATGTTACTTGCACAGAGTCCCATGGGCTTAATGGTGGATGATAATTGACATATCCATGCATGTAACTTGCACATTGTTGGTCAGGCAGCAGGCAGAAGTACAAAACATCTCTTGTTTGGTTTGACAATGGAAACTGTCAATATATGGGGCTATTTCTGAAAGAAACCATAGGTTCAACCTATGATACAGTTTTCTGGAAGTAGTAACTATAGCAGTTTCTGATTTAAGTGATTCTAATAGATAGTTGCATATGATCTTGTGGCCCGATTGACATGCTGCCTTTCTAATGAGACTTTTACATTGCTTAAGCTTCAGCTTGTGTGATTTCACCCTGTGCGTCTGCCTCTTTTGCCTTAATTCAAAGTATTTAGATATGCAAATCCGTAAATATGAGATATGTATCTGTCTCTTCAGAATGCATATGACGCAAAACCAGCACCCTTCAACATCTGAATCATTATGCCACCTACTTGCACATGTATGCAAACTAGCACTACTAATGTGTTCATCTGTGTCATACAAGTGGAAAAAGATGTTGCTATGATGATACAACATAGGGTACTGTGTTTTCGGCAAGAAATTGTGTGGAAAATAAACTAAAAGAAGAGAGTGTACTTCTTTGAAAGATGAGGCTAAAGGTGATATGAATCCACTCATCCTCAATCTCCCAATGACAGCTGAATTAGAAAATTTAGAAATATACTTCTTCCATTAGGTTTTGTTCAAGTACTCCTTTACTCTTCTTGTTTTTGACTTTGAAAGGATACATCTTTCTTCTGAGTGCACAGAATTTCAATGTTTTAGTTTTCTGCTTTGAAGACCACACTCAGAAAGAAACTTGAGCAGGAAAAATGGGCAAATATATAACTGATTCTTTTGTTTCTAGGTGAAAGAAGCTGCTTTGCTAACAAGATGAAGGTCCTTAACCGCCTAAAGGCCAAACTTCTCACAATTCTGAGGGACCAGGGAATCTCCAGATTATCAAGCATCAACAGAAGTGCCATTTTTGATATTTGGAATCTGGACTCTCGAAGATATGCGCTTTACCCAAATAAGCTGGTACAGGATGTAAACACAGGTTTTCAACTGCTTGATCTAAACGCTGTTTTAAATGGATATATTGAACCTATTATAAATGCTCATATCAGTATGAGACAAGCATGTGATGCCATTTGAACCCATATTTGTATGTTCTGATTTTCTCTTACTTGGAACATCAACTGCTGCACACTTTCTACTGTGAAAAATGCTATTCTACACGGGCCACTTCTTCCTAGTTTATCCATCAGCAGGAGCCACTTGGTCTTTTGATAATATACTTTAGTATTCTTAAACAAGGAGATGGATATTTGAATACCTAGTTAATCACTTTAAATAGTGATTGAGAAACATTTCTGTTCTTCTATGGACTGCAACGGCCAAGGAGCATTGCACTGGAGTTTCCATGAGCCAAACACATCCCAAACTCCCTTCTCACCAAACACAACCTCCACTGCATAAGAAAAACCCCAAGAACACACTAAATCTAAATCTCTCTCTCTCTGTGATTAACAACCCAGCATTTACTTAAACGTGGCTTAGAATAAAAACAATTCTTCCTTCCACTGATCACTGGTATATATATGTGGGATGAGAAGTCCTAGTACTCGGTCGTTTATATAGTTAACATTTGGGGACAACAATCATTTTGTTGCCAACGTTGTCACTTTCGATTCACCCGTACTGAAATTGCTCTAATCTTTTCCAAGAAAAAAAAATATTGATATTGCTTTAATAACTCTGATTTTGCCGCAATGGCATGATTACAAAGATTGAACCAAAAAGGGCAAATGCAAATGGTAAAATAAACTCCATAATGAACCTCTTATATAGATTTGTCACACAAACGAACCATGACACCTTCTGAAAAACCAACAAACGGAGTGTTATAGACTCTATAAGACACAAAGTTAATTTTTATGATAAAAATATTAATGTTCTAAAATAAAGTTTTTTCTTTTATTATTTAAAACGTAATATTAATATTAAATAATTAATTTTTGTATTCTCATTTATTTTTATATCTATATAATATATATGTATGTTGGTGGTTTATTGAGTCATCCTTATTCTTTCACTACATTAAGAAAGACAATTATATATATATATATATATATATATATATATATATATAAGAAAGACAATTATATATATATATGTCATATATATATATATATATATATCGATAATTTATTGAGTCATCTTTGTCCTTCCACTACATTAAGAAGGACAATTATACATGTATTATTTATGAATGATTTTAACATTATATTTGATTCACAAAAGAAGTAGAGGAAGAAGACAAAAAGATAATCTTTATTTTTATTAATAGATATATAATATAATATAATATAATTTTATTTAGTTGAGATAGAAGTAAAATAAATTGATTTACATTAAAATCTATTTAAGTTTAGATAATTCATTTTATCTTCATCTTTCTTTTCTAATCAAATTGCATAAATAATATATATATATATATATGTATGTATATATTTTTCTTTTTATCTTTTCATTTCGACCGAATATACTATAGTACAGACCAGGATGGTCTTAACAGCAAGTCAGCAACCAGAAATTCTTTGTTAAGTTAGGTAATAGGAGACTGTCCCACAAGTCGATCATCTTTACTTGGCGGCCACTGCATACAAAAAACGTAACCGTTACACCCCGGCCACAAAGAGAAAAGCTAAGCAGACATCCCCTTTCCATTCAAATAAGCATCACTCTAAGGCGACTCAGAGGAGTGGGTCGCAGGACAAAGGGTCGGCAACGGCAAGCATGGCTTCAATCGTTTGCCATTCTCAAGCGCTTCTAAAGTACTCCACCTTTAATCCCTTTGATTGTTATTGTTTTTCTCCATTTGCACTTGCGTCGTTGCATGTTTTCTATTTCTCTAAAAGATGGCTTGAAGAATTTGTACTCGTATGATCGTATTCATATTTCTAGAGGAACCGGTTAGAGCTGCCTATGTATCAAGATTAGTTCAAGAAACCAGTGTGCTTACTGGAATTTTTGCAAATAAGCTCTTGTTTTCATCTGTTTTTTAATCTTGAACTCCAATTCAAACACCAATTAGAAAGCCAAAAAGAGAATTTTGAAAAGATTGGTTACTCTTATAGTGAATTTCGGACCAGTCTCGAGTATAGACCTAGTGGAAGTTTGAAGGCTCACGTTAAGCAAGAACATATATGTCTTTATTTCATAACATTACTTGGAGTTAAAGCCCAGTATGAGTGTTGTAAGAGTTTGGGAAATGTCAGTGATTATTAGAAGGCATATGACTAAAAGGTCAGAAAAGATTAATTTTCATAAGAGAGTAGAAGATAAAAATTTAGGATATGAATTCACTTGGCTTCAACGGTCACAGAGCTATTTTTTTGCCCTTTCCTTTTTCTGTTTTTAGTAAGTGGGATGAATTCAATTGTATTTGGCACACTTGTTTAGTCCATAGCTGATCACAAATGGTTGCTGCAAGGAAGTGCAAACTTGAATAAGTGAAGACCAACAGTATACCAGTTCATCTGTTTTCTATTATTATTTTATGATTAGTATTATTGTTGTGACAGATCCATGTTGACCTTTTGATTAGGTGCTTTAGATGCAAATCAGACTTACCAATAGTAGTCATGAGCCATTGAAACTAAATGGTCACTCCAAGGAAGAGCAAACCCGGATAGTGCAAATCAACTCTATATTAGTTTGTTTATTTGTCAATTAATCAGAAACTTTTGTTGCTTCTAGGATTGAATTCTCCTGATGCTTGTGCATTCAAAGCCCTCTTGGAGGGAGGAAATACTTGGGGTTTCACTCTTCCATTCAAAGAAATGCCAATTTTCAGATAGATTAACATGGAAAGTTCTGCACTACCCTGCTTATGTATGTTACCTTGATCTTTCTGTATTCAAAAGGTGGCACTATCAAGTAATTATCAGACAGCGAGGTACCTGAGATCCTATAAATGTTATTTTTTTACTTTTTTATTTTTCTTTGTCAGCAATCAGCTGCAGTCTTTTATAATTGTTATTAAAAAAAAAGGTTGAACCTTTTTGAAGAGTTAGTGGAACTGCTAATTAAGTGTTATTGTTTGTGTTACTTGGGATTAAGGCTTAGTTTGTTGTTGCTGTTTGTGTTATTATTCATCACAGAATATTGAAACTCTTAAAATTAAGTGGTCCTGCTAGAGTCAATGCATCATAATCTAAAACATGTTGAAAGTTTTCTCCATTTCTAGTCTTGCTGGCATGTGCAAGAAAAAGATGTTTGATAGCATGCAAGGGGTGAGCAATTACAGAAATGTCTGCTAATAAGATCTTTAACAGTTAAAATTGGTATCCTGCATTGGTTTGGCACAAAATTTTTTGTGAGAATTGAGAATGTGCAAATATGAAGTCTAATGTGGGATATAAACTACAACAATAAAACTTTATGACTGACAGAAGTAGATTCCAACATATTCTTGAAAAGGAAAGATCTATCTTTTATCATACTTTAGTTTGTTTCATGATGTGTAAACTAGATTCTGAGTTGTTTGATATGATTTGGATGAATAAGTTCTTCGGGATTTCTGTTTCTGCATGAATCTATTTTATTTTGGATAAGTTAGAAAAACTAGGAGTTAATAATATGCAGACAAAAGATTAGTCACTCTACATGCATTGTGGTATAAGCTTGACCATCCTCAATTGCATTTGGGCTTTATTTTAGGTTTTAGCTCTAGCAAGATGTCATCACAAGAAATGGAAACTGTGGAAAGCAATTTGATTAATGAACAAAACTCGGCAGTCCTAAGGATGTCACCTGCATATGAAACTGCCATGGAAGCACTTTCTTCTCTCATTACCAGAAAAAAACGTGGAGACAGATCAAATATAGGTGGCAAAAACAAGAAATTAGCCAGGATGTCAATGTATGTTAAGGTTAGCCAACTCTTTCTTTCCTTTTTTTTTTTTTTGTGCCAAGGAATTTATTGGTGAATACTTTAGCCTCATAATATTATGTTAACTATCAATATTTTATATTCTTTTGTAACCATAAAATTTTCTAGTGCAATTACATGCTAACAATGTGAGATGTTGATGGTTAATGGTGAACCAATCAATTGAGTTTCTAGAGAACTTGTTTTTATGTATCTATCTCCTATTACTGAAATAGCTATTTGATGAAACTGATTTACATTGTTCCATGAAATACTTTTTTTCTGCTTCTTGGTTATGAGGTTAATATTGATTATGGCTAGCTTGTTATGGAGGGAAGAGAAGACTAAAGAAAAAAAATAAAAGGAGGATACAACAACAAACAAGTACTATGCCCGAGTCCCAAGAAACTTGGGGTTAGCTACATGAAACAATACAAGACTACATGTGATTATTCATATGAATCCTCTTCTTCCATTTCTTTCTATTTACTGTCATACTCTCATCCAAATCCAACAAAGAAATATTTCTTCTAGTCACTTCCATCCATATCTTCTTAGGCCTTCTTTTACCTCTGTCCAATCCATGATGTCTCCATCCCTCAATTCTTCTAACATGGGCATCCCTCGGTCTTCTCTGTATATATTTAAACCAACATAAGTGGTTTTTTCTCATCTTATTTTCAATAGATGCCACTCCCACTTTTTCCCGAATGATATCGTTCCTCACTCTATCATTTTTAGTTCATCCGCACATCCACAGTAGCATACGCATACTTTCATTTTTTGAATATGACACCTTTTAGCTACCCAATATTTTGTGCCAGATAGCAAAGTTGGTCTTACGGCTGTTTTATAAAACTTTTCCTTTAGACTCAAAGGCATATTATGATCATATAGAGTACTAGTCGCACTTCTTCATTTCAACCAACTAGCATTAACTCAGTGCGTAACGTCGTCATCAAGCTCTCCATCTTTCTGAATAATAGATTCCAGATATCGGAAGCAATCTTTCACTGGAATATTTCTACCAGTACTAAACTTGCATTCCACTTAGTTTTACTTCTACTAATTTTGAAACTCTTAAATTTCAACGTCTGTCGCCACAACTCCAATTTAGCATTTACACCGGTTCTAGTCTCATCAATTAGAACAATATCATCAGAAACAACATTCCAAGAAAATAAAAGGAGGATAATGAAGGAAAAAAGAAGCCACATAAAATTATTGTTCTGTTTGCTTTCTTTACTTTGCTTTGGAATGAAGATGTGAGAAAATGTGATTGAAAAGATACCATTTTTACAAACTATGATAGTGTGCCTACCAACAAAACTTTCACCCAATTATTTTTTCTTTCGAGGAAGGGAAAACTTTTCGAGTCTTTCTAAATGTCACTTATTAAACCTTCTTTAGAGTGCTTTTGTTTACTTTCCAGTGTTTGTTGTATACTGGGTTCATGCTGATTTATCATAGTTAATTACCTTTATTATAGAAAAAAAGAAAAGAAATTATATTATTCTTCTTGACATAATTTTCTGCAATTGTATTTTAGTTGCATATATTCAAGCTGTGTGTGTTCAAAATGACAAATAATACATATTTTCGTTGCAGATATTAGGCTTGGAAGAGCATCTAGCTGGTCTTAAAGTAATCCACGTTGCCGGAACTAAAGGAAAGGTACTTCCTTTTTTGCTACTCAGTCACATAGTTATTCTTATATGAAAGTATACTCAAATGTGCTGAGATAACTGACAGAATGGAGTTCACATCACCACTGCAGTAGAGAGTGAGAGACCCATAGATTCCTTTTAGACCTTACTAACTCATGGTTGTCTCATTCTCTGTGTTACAGAGTTCATGTTTGGTTTCATCAATGTATTCTGGCCATTGGCAATGTTAAAAGTAACTTTGTCAGGATTTTGCATCTATTAGGAAATTCTTTGTATTTACAAAATCAATAGGGGAAAAAAGAAAAAACTTCCTTTTGATATTTAATTATTTTCAACTCCTAAGGTATTAAATTAAGATGAATTTGTGATTCAAGTAATGCAAGTCTTTGATTTTTGGTCTTTTGAAATAGATTTATTCCATCAAGATCTATTTGGATTTGCTTTGTTCATTTTTGGTTCCTATTTTAGGGTTCAACATGTGCTTTCTGCGAGGCAATATTGCGGGAGTGCGGATTAAGAACCGGACTTTTTAGTTCTCCTCACTTAATTGATATTAGGGAAAGATTCCGTCTCAATGGGTGAGTGTTTAAATGCATCATCTTCTTTCTAATTGGTACTTCTGTAAGCTTGAAACTATTGTAGTTGTAGTTACGAGATGGAGCTCCATTAACTATAATTTTATATGGGTAATGCATTGGTGGATATTGCTTATTACTTCTATTTCACCTGGACATATCAAAGTCCAAAGGAAGTTCCTGTAAGTAGACTTGAGAATATAACTCTGCGAGTCCCATAATATTTGCAGATAGAAGATGATTTTCATACCAACATGAGAAGTTATATTTCCATATGGTTGTGCTATCAAATAAAAGGATAGACGAATTTGTAATGCCGTTGAATTGTGGGATTGATGAATATGTGTATTACATGTAGACATGAATAACCATCCCAGAATCTGTAATATGTAGTTAATGAAAAGCTTAGCTTGACCTTGAGAGTGGGGAAACAAAAGTTGTTATACATGCAAAAAAGTTTTCCAAAAAAATTAACTGTACACATGATTCAAAGTTAATAGAATTGTTTCTTTGATTCTCTTATGACTTGACTCATGCAAGTTGGTAATTGCCATAGTGAAGTTATGTTCTATAGCACAAAAGCACAAGATGAAGTTGATGAACTAAAACTTAAAAAAAAAAAAAAAGAAATTGTCTTGGGACTAAGGCTTGGATGAGAGGTGATCAGAAGAGATATGTCTCTGCTAGATTTGGATGAAAGTGTGACGGCAGATAGAAATAAGTGAAGGGAAATGATTCATGTGAATAACCACATGTATTTTTGTATTGGTTCATGTAGCCGACTCTAAATTTTTTGGGATTAAGGCTTATTTATTTTATTATATTATTATTATTATTATTATTATTATTATTATTATTATTATTTTTGTTGTTGTTGTTGTCTGCCTCCACTATGTGGCTATTTCATAATACGATTGGGTTAGTTGAATGTCAATTATTAGATAAAACTGATTTATATATTTGAATTGATTCTGTAGGTTGGATATAGCAGAAGATAAATTTCTAATCTATTTTTGGGATTGTTGGAATCGACTAAAGGTATCACACATCATTTATGAACATGGTTCTTTTGGCTTTTAATCTGTCAAATTTCCAGCTTGTCTTGCGCTTTATTCAGCTTTTGACCTGCATGAGTGTCTTTATTGATAAAGACACAGGTTAGCTTTTCTCCTTGTTATTGTATGTGGTAGGAAGTGTTTCATCATTACCAATTCTTACATGACTGGGTAACCTGGCAACAAGGATGTGGAAATTTCTAAATAAAAGAATCCATGAACTTAAAGATTTTCCCAACTATGCGAAGTAGCAATATTATGCGGGTTGTTATGGTTCTGACACTGGAATTGCAGGAGAACCTTACGGACGATTTGCCTATGCCTCCATTGTTTCAGTTCCTCACTGTTTTGGCATTTAAAATATTTATACATGAAAAGGTAGTGTTTATTCTTCATTATCCCTTTCCTCGCTTTTTTCTGCAATGATGATTTGGCCGACACTTAACAAGTATGAGCTTCATAATTCTATTGGCAGGTAGATGTTGCTATAATTGAAGTTGGGCTTGGTGGGAGAAAGGACTCAACAAATGTGGTAATGTGTCCTTCACGGACTCTGCTGGGAATAATTTTGCTCTGCTATTGACTTAATTATTGTATTGTTGCTTTTCACATTAAGTTGCTCAAATCGTGAAAGCCTGAAAATAATTGATGGTATTTGCCAGTTAAAACTCTATCATTCTCTTTTGTTCGAGGAATACATCAAGCATTGACAAGTAATAAACCATTTCTCAATGCTGCGCAGATCAAGGAACCTGTTGTCTGTGGCTTTACTTCTTTGGGAATGGATCACATGGAAGTATTGGGTGTGTTTTTCTGCTTACCTGTCCAATTTGTTCTAATACATGCTGTCTCAAATTATTTCTTACTGTTTTTCCTGTCTATAGCTTCCCTTTTTGTAGTTTACACTAGAATTTTGTCAAGATCTTCTGTATTCTAATTTCCTTAGCAACTATAAATTGCATAGCTAGACTGGAATACAGAAAAAGATTATCTGACATGGTAGTATTTGTGTGATAATATGCAGGAGATACACTTGGAAAGATTGCTTCTCATAAGGCTGGAATTATGAAGGTACAGTGTTCATTTTTGTAGTTAGGCTGGTTGTCGCTGTAGCTTTACTTAGGAATGGAGTATTCATGACAAAATTCTGTGTATAATTTTGAATTAGCAGTTTTCATTGTCAAGTTTTTTCTGATTTTGGCTGATGTCGTACCTGCTCCTGAAGCCTCAAGTTCCTGCATTCACTGTACCACAGCTTTCTGAGGCAATGGATGTTCTTTGTGAGAAGGCTAATGAACTCATGGTAATTATATTATACCTTCCTGGGACTTGATGTTAAGGGCTGATCAGTCTGCCTATCTAAAGTGCTGCTAATTTGCTAACTGTATTTCCTGTCACTAAATATGAATTCACATCAGATTGTCTCCCAAATATTTTTTGGTCTTATAAAATTAGGACCCATAATTTTGGTTTTGTATGCTGTTTTATGAAGTTGTCTTTTCAGAGCAACAGAACAAATAATAGCAGTAAATATTTCATGTAAGCCATGTTGCAAATACATGTAACCTTTGTATACACCTGATTATGTTCAAAGATAATCAGAAAATTCATTGAGCATGGAAATGATGACACACTTCATTTACACATTGTTAAAGTCTCTGAGTGCTTTTGCATGTTTCTGGAAGGAATTTGAAAGGGAAAGCATGAAGGAAACTCCTGTTCTGAAGAGCTTATTCATCTAAACCATATCTTTTGAAGTTTTCTAGGTTGATTGTTTTGTCCATTTTAGGTTCCTTTGGAAGTTGTTGCGCCGCTGGATTGCAGAAAATTCAATGGATTGAAACTAAGTTTGGCTGGTGATCACCAGTATACCAATGCTGGGCTTGCTGTTTCTCTTTGCAAAAGTTGGCTTCGAAGTACAGGAAACTGGGAAAAGCTGTTCCAACATGTTAGTTAAATTCTGTATATCTCCTTTGTTACTCTTAAGCTCTATTTGCAACATGTTAGTTAAATTCTGTATATCTCCTTTGTTACTCTTAAGCTTTATTTGCAAGCACACACCATATATTAGCAGATTGCTGAACTCACAGAAAACTGTCATTGGTTCACTGTAAGTGTATATTTGGGAATTTTTATCATTTACTTGTCATTTTTTCCTTGGGCACTGTCTATGAGAGGGTCCATCTTTCTTTATTTTTGTTTACCTTCTCCCATGCTTTCACTTCAAAAATGAAAAAAATCTTCTCATCTCCCTCAAGAAAAATGGAACAGGCACTTCCAAATGTTTGTACTTTTTGCCATTTATCTGCCTGTTAGAGCATTAGCGTTGACTTTAAGGAGACCCTGGGAGCTTTTGTTCTTTACAAATAGATGTTATTTAAATAAAGGAATCTCAAATTTTGATCTTCATGCCTTTTAATTAAAATTCTCAAATTTTTCTGGACATAAACAGGATGGTCAGGAAGAAGGTTTGCCAGAGCCATTTCTGAGGGGTCTTTCAACTGCATGCCTCTCTGGCAGGGCTGAGATTGTCCATGACTCTTCATTGAACCATTCTAATTTCTCCATGGTGAATGGGCGCCCTTCTGGAGATTTGATCCATGACTCTTCATTGAACCATTCCAATTTCTCCATGGTGAATGGGTGCCCTTCTGGAGATTTGATCTTCTACTTTGATGGAGCTCACAGTCCTGAAAGCATGGAAGCCTGTGGCAGATGGTTTTCTTCTGCTGTGAAGGATGACAAGAACTCAACGGTTTCCTCCCATTGTAGGACTGGAGGTGTGGATGAAGCTTGGAAAAATAGTTACCTGCAAAATGAACCCAAAGACCGCGAGAAGATATCAAAGCAGGTGAATTCGAGTGAAGAGTGAGTTGCAGTATATTTTTGCTATTTCTCCTCTCATGATGTCATGCTTGAGTTATCTAACTCAAAATTTCATGGCTGCTTCCAACTGCCATGTAATTATGATCATTGTTGTCCACCTTTAACACTGAATTCTAGTGTGGTGGTGTTCTAGATTCTTCTCTTCAACTGCATGGATGTGAGAGATCCTCAAATCCTTCTTCCACGGCTTGTGAATACATGTGCTACCTCAGGTATTGAACATGTATTTTAATTGTGGTGCTTTTAGTTCTGATGTGGTTTTCTCACTCTGTTCTGCCAATTGAATCTCTGGTTGATTTTCTTCGGTTTTGTGGACATTCTTAAAGCATTTAAAAATGAACTTCTCATTTTGATCATTATGTCTAGAGCTTTTCCTCAACTTGTCTCTAGTTTATATACGCCTTCAGAAAATAGAAACTAATATCATGGAGGGGTTAAATAACCTTGAACAGTGACTTTCAGTGCTTTATTTTGGTAACAAATTTTCTTGTTCTTTGTTCAACTAAAATGTCTTCTGTTTGGGAATTATCTGCAAATTCTCTTTCATTCAAAGAATGAGGATACGAGAATAAATTGCAAAACATTCTTCCTGTCAGTCCTCTTCGTGGAATTTTTGAGTCCCCTTATTCTCTGCTTTTTGCCCTTTCTTTTCATTTGGTGCTTTCCTACCTGTTAAAGGGCCATTTCCATTCTTGGCCACTTGGACACTGACAAGACTGATGGCATACTTCCTGTCTTTTATCTTTTCAGGCATTTACTTCTCAAAAGCTATTTTTGTCCCCAATATCTCTACATATAACAAGGTCACTTCTGGTGCCTCGGTCATTCCGTTAGATTTACCTTCAAAGGATTTGACATGGCAGTTCAACCTCCAGAGGACATGGGAGAAGTTGATACATGGAGAAGGTAATTTATCTTAGCATACTAGCTTCTGTTTCTTAATATGTAACTTAGGTGTGTAATTGAAAGTGCGTATGCTTAGTCAACCCTGGTTTGTATTCCTTTTCAATTTATCAGGTGACAGGTGGTTGATATTTTTACTACAGGTTGGTTCAAGTTATTTTAGTGTAAAATTTTTACAGTGCTCTTAGCATCTTGTACTTCCAACTTTGGCCATGCAGATTTTGCTGGGAAGAGTGTCAATAGGGAAATCCCAATCTGTTTTCCACATAAAAGTTTCCTTTATGAGGATGTGTCGCATTGCAATCCTGCAGAAGGATATTTTGCATGCAGTACAGTGGTTTCTTCGCTACCATTGACAATAAAGTGGTTAAGAGATTGTGCTGTGGAAAATCCGCGTCTTAAACTTCAGGTACTTAAAACTTTTAAGCTATTCAATGCTTGTTCCGATGCCGTCATACAACTAGAACATGTAATCTTACTCGTATTTCAGTAGGCACTTTAGGAGGACTGCGCCTTTTAATCATTTTAGTATCTTAGTGAAGAGACTAAAACACAGGAGATCCAAATTATAAAAAATTTGAAAAAGAGGAGCCTTTTACCTCGCCTTCTTGCTGTGGGAGAAGACGTTGATATTAATATGCTACCCTGCTTGGAATTGTAATGCGAAACTCATTGTACATGATTCAGTACTGGAATAATCGGATGCATGAAGCTAATTTCTGAACTTCATGAGGGTTGATAGCTTACTACATTTTGATCGTATTTCTGGGTTTCTACAACAATGGCATCCTATGAAACATTCTGCTTATTATGTTTATAGGTTCTCGTGACGGGTTCCCTGCATCTGGTGGGAGATGTGTTAAAGTTAATAAGAAGGTGATTTACAAATCAACCTCTGAGCCATCTCAAGAACATCCAAGATATTCTTTGAATCTTCATTATTTTGTGCCCTTTTTCTGGGAGCCTCAAATGTAATCCATCTACAGCCTGCTCACTCAGAACTGTTTGTTTTTCTGAAAAGATTCAGGGGAAAATCTCTGTTGTATTGCAATTTGTACAACTGAAGTTTTTGCTGTTTCAGT
This sequence comes from Voacanga thouarsii, assembly GCA_026120185.1. NCBI lineage: Eukaryota > Viridiplantae > Streptophyta > Magnoliopsida > Gentianales > Apocynaceae > Voacanga > Voacanga thouarsii. Next base: position 1,443,024 of record JANUWF010001287.1, on the reverse strand, counting down.
TTGTGTTCAATATTACCGTTATTGACAACATAATCAAGCTTTTTTCCACGACATGCTTACATAGATTCATAGATTCAGAGGACCAGATACTGCAGAACAAATACTAGATGTACAAAAGACAATCAATCATAAGAAAGCTGTATCCATATGTTTCTGCCCCTATATGTATGTGTATGTGTGTTCTTAGAGGGGAAAAAAAAGGATAACAGGAAAAGAAGAAAACTCATTTATGAAATTTTCTTTTTTTATTTTGTCCAAGAAACATTTATTTTTACCACCTAAAATTTCTTGTAGCTCTATAAATAATCTAATTCAATAGTAGTGAAATTCAATAAAGCAAAAATATTACTGCTATGAGCCATCATATCTTATAAAAATCCAAATTCCATTTTCTATTTATATTTATTGATATACAAATTTGATATTTTTTCGCAAAAACTAAAGGTGATAATAATAATTTGATATTCTCTTTTTCTTTCCTTGATTTCATCCCAAAGCAGCCCTTAAAAAAAAAAAAAAGCTAACCCTTCTTTTTAGATCACGATCATAACACGTGACTTCCCGCCTTTCTTCTGGGCTCCCCAGTCTTCAACATCAAAGGGTCAGTCCGCTCTTGCCTCTTGCTCTGCCACTGTCTGGGCCCAACCACCCTGCCCTCCTCCTCTCCCACTCTTTCCTCCACACTCACCTACACCGCAGTCTCCCCCACCTTTAGTTTGTACAGCCACAGCTCACAAGATCACTTATTTTTCAAGCGTAATTATCAGATTTTCAGATTTTCAGGGGGTGGATTCAAAAATCAACGAGGAATCTCATATTATGGAGTTCATGCGGTTGATATTGATATTATTTCGTCTAAGTTGACGTTGGGATTACGGATTTGATGTCGTGGTTGGAAGATTGGGGACTGTTATGAAGTTTTCTAACTGAGATGGATTTCTTGCTCTTGATTAAACAAAATGCAATCCACAGCAGTGAAGGATTCCCAGAAGTTTCATTTGCTCAGCTTAGCAGAAGAGTGAAACTCTTTACAGTTATTTTTCACCATTTAATTTCAGGCCATGAAAGCAGCACCACCAACTATAACCCTCATCATTCACTCACTCTCTTCTGCTCCACTCAGTGCCACTTTCCTAGTCTTTACCTGATGCAGAGAAGTCCCGCAGAGAAATAAATCCAGAAACGTGCAAATGCCGCTAAAAATAGCTGCTCCGTTCATTGCTACTATTGCATATTTTGACATTCCTGATTCTGGGGATGGATGCAGATCCTTTACATGCATTGTTACCTATATGGCGACATCTACCTCTGGAGTTCTTCATCAAGGAAGCATATTTTCTTCATTTATTTAGTGTTGGAGTCTGTTCCTGTTCCTTTTGTTGGGTTGACCAAATTTTGCGGATGAGTTTTTCTCTGCAGTCTGACCCTTGTTGACCTCGGATATGTCACCTATGGACCCATGTTGGCCGGAAAAGACTTGGAGGATGTTTGAGATAATCATGAGACAAAAGATTTCATGAATGTGAAGGTAACTTACTATTACTACGCTATGTAAGGTGAATAACCGTTTAGCTGGGTAGTTGAGAGCATTCAATGTTAGGCAACCATAGGTTTATTCCCTTGTACCTTTTTAACTGAAATAGGTTGTTGAAAATGTCATCGTCAGTTGGTTAAGCTCTTAAATTAAATGTAGGTTTATCAAATTGCTCTAAGCACCGTTTTATTTTTTAGTAGTGTTGCCTGTGCAGATTTGATTGAAAAGAGTGTCAATACGGAAACCCTGAACTATTTCCACAACGATTTTCCTTTTGAGAATGTTTCTGAGTGCAAACCTGGAGATGGATATTTTGCATGCTGTTCCTGTTGAGAATGAAGTGGTCAAGGGATACCTGTGTTAAAGAACCTATGTCTTAGTGTTGAGGTAAGACGGGCTTTTGAGCTATTCAATGTTTGTTTTAGCGATATACTAGAACTTGTGATCCTTCTCAATTCCTATTGGCTTTTTAGGAGGATTGCATGTTCTTACTATTCATGGCCTATACATACATCTAAGCATCTTGATATCTTTGCAAAGAGAGTACATACGGGACTTTCTGCTACAGAAGTGTTGCCACTAATATGACCTCAGTAAAATTTATTACCATATATGCTATTCTTCTTGGAATTGTTTACTGAAACTGGTGGTTACATGTACTTCATGGTCCATTACCTGAATAGTCTGAGGCATGAGGTTAATGTCTCACCTTATAGAGAATCGACAGACTACATTCGTCTTATTGATATGTGTTCTTTACCACAAAGTGCTATGGCATTATGATTTGGTAGGGTTGTGCTTATTGTGTTTACAGTTTCTTGTAATAAGAAGGTATATGCAAAATCCAATTTTGTAGACATTTCAATTTCCACTTTGTTGTGCCCTCGTTTTGTGAACACTCGAATATAATCTATATACAGCCTGGATATACTGAAATAACACTTGAAAAGGTTCAGAGGGAACAACTTGTGATGTCTTGTATGTACACCACTATGTTGTGTTGTATAATAAAGTGTTTGTTTAGTAAACCTTCAGTACATTTTGATACAGACCTTAGGCACATATTATGAGTCTATGACAGTTCAGAGATTTTCCCTTTTGGTTTCATTCTTAAGGTTTTGGCAGGTTGGACTTCTGGTACAAAGGGGAGAAAAGTAAAGACATTATTGGGCTTTTCTGAATACTTCCTTATTTTGTCCATCAGACATTTATTTTCATGGCAATAAAGGCATGGGAATAAAAGGAAAAATACTCACGAGTGAAGAGTACCCCTCTTTCTGTCACATTGGAATAAATCATGGTCAGTATTTTTTTTTTTTCATCTTTTTCTTTCATACATCAAGGGGAAAGAGATGTGAATTGGAACAGTGTGTTGTCTGGTTAGGAGTGCTTTTAACCATAAGTTAGCACTTGTCACCTGGCCACACTTTCTTTTGTTATCTACAATTTTCTTTTTGGTACTTATATTGTTAATAATTTCATTCATAACACAATTCAAGAACAAAGAATTGTTTTCTTGGATGACTGGTTTAAATATTAAAAAATAACGAAGGAACTTTTCAATGCAAATTATGGGTATGAATCCTAGAAACTGATATCTTCACAAAACAAAAAACACTACAAAAAACACTACTAAGTTTTAAGGAAGTATTGTTTCACTTTTTTTTCCTTTATTTCCTCTCCTAAATTGAAGGGCCAGCAAAAGAGAAATTTCAAGGGCAAAACCCACTGCAAAAGACAAAAGCGCACTTTCAAGCTTTCTGATCTCAGTCTTAATAGTCCTTTCTCCATCTCCTTTCTTCAGAGCACACATACTTCACAGAACCTGTTGAGGATAGAATTTTACACATTCGTTTCCTAATAGACAAAAAGAGGAAATTCAAAGGACAAAGTTGACTTCTGAAGACACAAGGGCTCATTGAGGTTTCTTGTGGTCCAGTTACAGATAAGCACGTACTCTTTTTCATATATAGAAAGATTAGAGTAAAATTTGACAGATTTTGACTCCAATGGTGGGTCTGCACACAAATCGCAGACCAACCTCTTCTTCTCCTCCTCCGCCTCCGCCTCCATCATTTGGTTCACGTCTCTTACTATTACTGACAACCCTCTCGTTCTCACTACAGCATTTGCTTTTGTTCTCCAATGGCATGGTGAGATGCTAGATCCGACCTCTCGTTCGTCCCCTGACCGCCATGAATTCCTGGGCATGGCACAGCCTAGACCCCTTACACCATTGTCCTTCTCCTCTGATTGTGCAGATACTCTTGGCCAAAGCCATACACCATCTTTTCCATATTACAGGAATTTGAAATTCTCTTTAGAATCTGGCTCTGTATCTAATCACAGAACTAAGGAAAGTTCACTTTTTAGTTCTTCTGGTTGTCTGGTGTTCTCTAAACCTTTCTTTTGTTTATTTTATTTTATTTTATTTTTTGGCGGGGGTTGTTCTGGAATTTATTTCTCCACTACTGATGTCTGCCTGCATGTGTGGAGACAGAACAGAAAGGCAAATGCATCTACTTCTATTTGTGCTTGTGTACTTATGAATGTCTCATGTGCATTTGCATAAATGCGTTATTTGTATTCAAGTTGTGTATGCATGTGCATTGTGCATGTTTTTGGCATGCCTCTATAGTTGTTCATATGTGTCAAATTAAACTGGTGGATTGATATTTTATTGTTAGTAAATGATGATATGATAAGGTGCAATGTATAAAAATAAATCATGGCAAGAGACTAAAGTAACTAAAAGTTGTGGTATGTAGCAGTAGGGGAAAAAGGTTGAAAAGGGATAATTATTTTTGAAAATTATCTTTGTTTGAAGTTGTTGCCGTTACCATGCCCCTCCTTCTAGCCCTTCACATGTTTAACTGTTGTTTTCCTTCTCAATGAAGTATGGCAGTATACTTAAGAGCTAAACACATTTCATAAACTTAGTTCTTGTCTTTCAATGTTCAAATTTGATGAACTATATCAGTTTGCTCGTGTGGCAGATGCTGTTTGTTTCTTTTCAGATGTATCTCAGATCTTCTTCAATTCCATTGTTGATTTGCCGTTTCAATAAATTTATTTCAGGTTTGTATCACTGCAACCACTTCTGCTGGCCTTGAGCAAATATTACCATGGCTATTTTATCATAAAGTTGTTGGGGTCACGAAATTTTTCCTATTTGTAGAGGGGAAAGCTGCGTCGATCAAAGTGTCTGAAGTGCTGGAATCAATTCCAGTGTGTACAAAGAACTTGGTTTTGTTAAATTGGAATATCTTTGGCTTTCTCGAAGGCCTTTTTACTTGAGAAAGTTTCTGAATATTGATTTTGGTCTCCACTCTTCTTCAAGATATATTTATTCATCCAGAGTTTTCTGCTTCATGCAGGGAGTAACAGTAATAAAGAGGACAAGAGAATTAGAGGAGCAACAAGCTACCAGGTATGCCACCTTTGCCACCTTAGCATATTGGAAACGATTAGCATACAACTTTGTACTAGTTCCTTTCAAAATTTCACTACTTGAAATGAAAACTTTGTAAGAAACTGGGAGCGAATAATCTCTTTTCATTATAACTTAAAGTTTACAATGAGCTATTTATATACAAGCTGTCTAAGAAACAACTATAGCAACTACCCTAATAAATTGATTACAAAATCTCCTAATGACTGATTATAAAATCCCCTAATTTATGGGTTAAACTTCCCTAATTTAGTCTAATTCTAGTGTTACAATATTTACAACATTACTTTCCTAAAATACACCTATTAGCCATATTTTCCCACACTCTCCCTCAAGCTGGTGAATAGATATTCTCCATTCCTAGCTTGGATACAATACTTTCAAACACTGGACCACTTAACCCTTTGGTTAACACATTAGTAAGTTGATCATTTGTAGACACATAAGGTATGCAGATCAATCTACTCTCCAATTTCTCTTTGATAAAATGTCTGTCAATTTCGATATGCTTTGTCCGATCATGTTGCACAGGATTGTAAGCTAATTGCAAACTTATTATCGCAATAAAGCTTCATCGGACCCTCCAATTTGATCTTTATGTCTTCTAGAATGATCTTTAACCTAAGTAACTCACATACTCCTTGAGCCATTGCTCGAAACTCAGCCTCGTACCAGACCGTGCTACCACATTTTATTTTTACTCCTCCATGTCATAAGATTTCCACCAAGGAACGTTCAATATCCAGTGGTCAATCTTCTATCAACCAATGACCCAGCATAATCAGCATCTGTATAAGCTTCAAGCGTTTCTCTTCTTGGTGTACCTTTAAGATATTGCAATACTCTATGTGCTGCTCGAAGATGAACCTCTTTTGGACTGTGTATGAATTGACTAATCACACTCACAACATAAGTTATATCTGGTCGTGTGTGGCACAAGTAAACGAGCTTTCCTACCAAACGTTGATATATCGCTTTTTCCACTATAGCATCTTCCACTGCTATTTCAAGCTTTATATTTAGATCTATTAGAGTACTCAACGGTTTGCATGCTGTTTTCTCTGTCTCCTTGAGTAGATCAGTTACATACTTTTGTTGAGAGAGAAAAATACCTTTCTCTGAATGTGTCACTTAAATTCCAAGAAAGCACTTTAGCTTCTCAAGTGTCTTAATCTCGCATTCTTTTGCCTCAAAGAACCTCTCTCCTCATCATCACTTCATGTAACAATGTCATCCACATAAACTAAGAGAATTATGACTCCCCCTGCAGACGAGTGCTTGATGAATAGAGTATGATCTCCTTGACTTTGCTTGTATCTTAACATCACTATAACCTTGGTAAACCTACCGGACCATGCTCGAGGAGATTGTTTAAGCCCATACAATGCCTTCTTTGACCTACAGACTCTATGATCAGTAACTCCTTTTCCATAACTAGGTAGTATCTCCATATATATCTCTTCCTGAAGATCTCCATGCAAGAAAGCATTTTTGACATCAAACTGTTGCAAATCCCATCCAAAGTTGGCTGCCAAAGATAATAGGACTCTAATAGTATTCAACTTTGCAATTGGGGCAAAAGTCTCTAGATAGCCCACTCCATACATCAGAGTATAACCCTTGGCAACTAGCCTTGCCTTGAATCTTTTCACTGTACCATCAGCTTTATATTTCACTGTGTACACCCATTTACACTCCACTGGTTTCTTCCCTGCTAGTAACTCTACAAGCTCCTATGTTTTGTTCTTTTTTAGGGCCTTCATTTCTACATTCATAGCTTGTTTCCATTTTTTATTAGATAAAGCTTCGGATAGATTGGAAAGAATGACAATGGCTTCTAGGTTACTGAGGAAGGCTCTGTATGACGAAGAAAAACGCTGAAAGGACAAGAAGTGTGCAAGGGGATATAAAGGTTTTTTTAGTGCACTCTCTCACCTTTTCTCAAAGCAATGGGCAAGTCTATGTCACTACTATCCCATGGATCTTATTTTCTACCTCTAGTTCTGTTTCAATTTGTAATGTGGGTTCAGAAGTCATTACCTGATCAGACTCTTAAACTTGCTTAGGGTTAGGGGTAGCTGTCTTCTTCCTTGCATATATCTTGTCTTTGTCATATCTGACATCTTTGGGAACAGACTTAGTGTCAGATTGAGCAAATATAGATTCAGAGGAGATTGTGACAGACTCAGATAGCTCAGAGTGAACTGGGGCATAATCACTAGTGGATGAGGAAGTAAGATGATTTGAAGTTGCAAGATCCAAGAGCAAGTCAAAACCCAAACTCTCATCTTCTTTCACTAACTTCTCCCCCTGAAGATAAGGGTTTGGAAAGTAAGATTCATGTTCATTGAAGGTAACATTTGTAGAAACAAAGAATTTTCGGGAAGGTGGATAATAACACTTTTATCCTTTCTGTGTTGATGAATATCCTACAAACACACATTTTATAGCTCTTGGATCTAGTTTTCCTCGGTTGTAACGTTGAACATGTACAAAGGATGTACATCCAAACACTCTAGGAACAAGATTATTTGTGGTGTGTAAGTTAGGATAGAAGGTGGACAACATGTCCATTGGACTCTGAAACCTTATGATTCTAGATGACAATCGGTTTATGAGATGTGTTGTTGTAAGAACTACCTCCCCCCAAAAGGTTTTAGGTATATGATGTTCAAATAACAACGCTCGGGTTTTTTCAAGGAGACCACCATTTTTCCTCTCTGCACCTCCATTTTGCTGTGGGGTATTCACATAAGATAACTCATTAATTATCCCTTCCTTTTGAAAATATGGATTTAGAAATTGATTGAAATAGTCCCGTGCATTGTCAGACCTAACTCTTTTGATGGTCACTTGAAACTGATTTTTAATCATGGAGCAGAAATTTGGTAAAACAATATTGACATCAGATTTTTTTTTGAAGAAGAAAGACTTAGCAAACTCGAGTACAGTCATCAATAAAGGAAACAAACCAGTGTGCCCCAGAGATATTAGCAATAGGAGATGGACCCCAGACATTACTATAGATTAAATGAAAAGGAATGAAACTTCTTTTATTGCTCACTGGAAAGGGTACACGTTTGTGTTTGGTAAGTTCACATTTTTCACAATGAAAAGACTCAACATCTAAATGTTTAAACAAAGATGGAAACAAGAGTTTTATGACTCGAAATGATGGATGTCCAAGTCGGCAACGATGGAGCCAAATTTTCTCTTTATTAGATGACAAAGACTTGGAAACAAATGACAATACTTTTGGTGATGGTTGGTTGACTTGCTTCAAGGAAGTAGAGGCTACCCCGTTCTCTAGCATGTCCAATCATCTTTCCTGAGCCATTTTTCTGAAATACACAACTATTATGATGAAAAACCATAGTACATTGTAAGCCATGGGCAAGTTTTTAGATGGATATCAGATTAGTAGCTAGCTTAGGGACATGGAGAACATTCTGTAAAATTAACAATTGGTTAATTTGGACACTTTCAATTCTTGCCACAGTGGCCAAAGAACCATCCGTAGTAGCTATTTTTTACTGCTTGGGCACAAGGAATAGGTGGTAAAGATATTTGGTGAGTGGGTCTTATGGTCGGTAGTTCCTAAATCCATGATCCAAGAGGTGGCAAAAGTTACATCCGAAACATTTAATCTAATGGAAAGTGAAAACTCACCTGAGCATACCACAAAACAAGTACCTGAGGGCTTGTCTAGACTGCTGATGAGAGTTCTCACCCTTTCCAATTCATCTTGGTTAAGACCAACTGTTTTCGATTTTGGTGGCACATCAATTTGGCCAGCAACTACATTGTCTTGTCCATTTCTGGGTTGTCCCCCATTCTGTTCCCATTCTCAGCTAGGTGTCTTTCCATGAAGCTTCCAACATTTTGCTTTTACAACCTGTGTTTGGGAGGTTGACATGGTGAAGGTATTTGTAGTAATTAAGGCTGCCCGAACAGGAAGTGGAGAAGGAAAAATAAAGAACTCGAACATGTTCGTGAACATATTCGAACGGTTGCAAACATATAATATATTTTTAAAAATTAATTATATTAATTATATTATATATATTTTATAATATATATTTTTAATATTAGTTAAGGTTATTACTACACCACTTTGACTTTACTTATTAATCAGGGTTTAGATTTGATTTTTAAATGAATTTTTTATTTTTTTTAAATTTCATAATAAAAAATGTAAAATAAACGAACGAATAATTCGTACTTGAACATTAATCGAGTTTTTCAAACTCGAATTCAAACGAACACGAACATTATCAAACAAATGACGAACGTACTCGAATACAAACTCGAGCTCGATGAATAAACGAACAAACTCAAACAGTGTTCATTTATATTCGAACTCGAGCTCAAAAATCCGATACACGGTTCGTTCGTGTTCGAATACAGTTTAGTTAAATGCTTCTAAATTTGCTACATTGAATGGAATTGCAGCAAGACGACTTCTCTTCTTTTCCTGTCACATGCATCTTTAATATTAGATTGCTTCAATTTTCCTTTCTTTTGTTGTTCAACCACTCTCCCTGACTTTTGATAAACAAAAGAATCCATTGGACCCTTTGGCCTCTTTGGCTTAGGAAAAGGCATTTGATTAATAGTACCAGCAGCTACCGTTTTTCCATTATATCCTTTTTCCTCATGATCCTCCTCATTTCCAATACATCAACCATGTTATCAAAGTCTTCAAAATCTGGTGGCTTATCATAATATTCCGTTTAGCTATTTTTCTCCATCATGTAACTCAAAAGTTCATCTCAAATATTTTCTGCGCACTTGAGACAAGCTTTTGCATTTTTTTGTTTACTGACTTGGTGTTGTTTTGCTCTATGAATGCCACCCTTTGTTACCTTCCCACAGAACATACAAGTCACAGCATTAGGCTCCTTATTATCAGCCAAAAATTTGCTCTTCCAACCAGGATCTTTCTTGCCCAAAGTACTTCCTTCAGCCATTTTAAAAATCCCAACGCTAATCTATTAACATAAGATAAAGAAATTTAATTTCTGATAAAGATGAGATAGTTTAACGTTAAGATTTTGATTTTGTTTATCTCTTATTCTGTTAGGACTTGTTTTATTCAGTTTTCTTAGGAGTTACGACTCTTATTTTCTTCAGTGTTTTATTAGGATTCAATTTCCTTTGCCAGTATAGCAAATCAGAATGCTAAGAACCCAAATTTCCTAATTTGAGATATTTTATTGGAGCATGGAACGCTATAGTTTATGTGAAGAAGAAGAAGAAAAAGCATGGAAAATGTGTCTTAGTGCTCAAGAAGATTTAAAAAAAAATAATAATAATATAATAAGAGAAGCATCTGTTTTACACCTTTTGATTCCTTGAAGATTCTGTTGAGGTTGCTGTCCAGTCACTTGTTGACATTACTATGCGGTCAGAGTTCACCTGTCTGTTTCTTCTTTATCTCCGTACTATTGTACTGGTATGAGAATAACACCCAGCGTTTTGTTTTATCTCAGTTGTCTGTCTCCTCATTCTTTTACTATTTTACTCTTATTTCTCTTGTTAAAAAAGGTTTGATATAGTAAATATACAGCCAGCTGTGACACAATGTATAAAATGACATACAAATAGTAAAAAAGGTGTCTAAAGAGTCAATTTTTTTCGGTTAATGACAAACAGCTGTTAAAAAGGGTATGTAAAGATTCAATTTAAACCAGTCAATGACAGATATCTGTTATAAAAGGTATCTAAATGGTCAATTTTAATCAGGCGTTCGCTTGGAGCGCCTTAGGCTGTGCCCCTAGGCGACTTAGGCGCTGCGCCTTATTAAAATAGCCTTGCCTAGAGACCTTTGAGGTACCTCAGCCTCTCTAGGCACTCGTCCGAATAACACTGGTAATGATTAAAAAGAATACAAGACAAGAAACATGGCTGCAGAAGTGATATGTAGACCTCATTGTACATATTGTTGAACACTTCAACCTACTTGTCATTAAGTGCTTTTACTCTCTTAAATTTTTGATTGAATAAACTTTCTGACATAAGTCCTCTGCCCTTTATTCAGCTATTGTTTTTCTTCAATATTGTTTATCTTGTATTTCTGATGTCTGCAGCCGTATCTGGGGTGAAACTTGGATATCTGAGTTCCTCTACAAACCATGCAACTATGAGTTATTCGTCAAACAAACCCTTAATATGGAAATGGCTATAATCATGGCCAGAGTATGACAGTACATTTTCCTATACTGTTTCTGAACTTTTTACCTTTGGTCCCCAGCATGCATATTGTGTTTTTCTGGTCTCATGATGTTTAAATTCTACTTCAGGAAGCTGGGATGGATTGGATAGTCCACCTAGATACTGATGAGTTATTACATCCTGCTGGTACAAGTGATTACTCTGTCCAACAGTTATTGTCAAATGTGCCTGAAAATGTTGATTCAGTGATCTTCCCAAACTATGTGAGTAAGTTTTTGCATTGCAAAGTGCATGTTTGTCTTAGAATGATTAATATTTATAACTGTTAAAACACAGAAATATTGCTATGCCTTTTTCTCTGTATGCTAAATTCTGGTTAAAGGATGGTGTTTTTGTGTTTCAGGAGAGTAGTGTTGAACGAGATGATATAAAGGAACCTTTCAGCGAGGTAAAGTTTCTTCTCTTGTTTCCTGGCTGTGCTGCATCTCCACAAAAAGATGGATATGCTTGAGGAAATAAGTGCAATTTGATGCTGCATTCTATTTGTTATTAGGGTTGTGTGTGAATGTGTATGTTTGTTGATATGCGAGCAGTGAAGCATTCCTTACGATATCTTTTCCTGATGAGTTATCTAGCTGTGTGCAGACAGGATTCAAATGTGTCATTTACCCTTTTTGTTGTTTTGCTTTTAAACACAGGGTCTCGTTGTTCAAGAAGGGTTATTGCCATCTTGACAATGGAACTTACTTTGGGAGTTATGAGGAAGCAACACGTGGGAAATCAGCTGCACGTATTCAAGATCATCTTCGTCCTGATGGAGCACACAGATGGAACAACTACGTGAAGGACCCAAAGTACATCAACTTTTATTCAGTAACGTCAACTCTATCTGCGTTTGCTGTACTTTATTTTGCAGATTTCAGGTTTCAGTGCACAAACACATTGTACTGTTCTTTCTAATAGATGGTGGCACCCAAAACATAAACTTGTTACCCCCTGTATGAATAATTCCCACATATAATGTGGTTATTGACTTATTTTGTACTTCCTATCTAGCTGTAAGCCCTTTCTAATTTTTGATATATGTTTTCTGATTCTGAATATTGTTTCAAATTTCTGGTAATTCTTCTTTATTGTTATGTTAACCATTTCTATATTTCTAGTGAAATATATTCCGATGAAGCTGCCGTGCTACATTACACATATGCCAAATTTTCAGATTTGACTTCCAGACGTGATCACTGTCATTGTAAGCCTACAGAAGAAGGTGTTGAAAGATGTTTTATGTTAGAATTTGACAGAGATGTAAGTTCCATTAGCAAACTTCATGGTGGCCAAGAAAGGAGGAAAGAGTATTCAAAGAAACTTAATTATGCTTATAAGTATTCTCCTAACTATCCTACTACCGTCACTCTGAACTGCAGGCATTTATAATTGCGTCAACTGTGACAGAGGAAGAACTGCTTTTGTGGTAATAATTGCATTTAGACTGGATTTGAATTTGTAGCTTGACGCTAAAATATCTGGTGACTGATTGACTATTTTATCCTAGAAAGTTTATATTAGTGAGGTCATATCTCCATAGGAAAGGGCAATAGAATGGCATGGGTTTCCCATTTGTTATCCATCAACCGTAATATGCTATCAAGTGAAGGGAGATAGTGTCAGAAACAGTGATCATAGGAGAAATCTTTAGGATGAGCTTGTAGATTAGTGGTTTTAGATACTTAGTGGCATTCATATTTTATTTTGGTAGTAGAGCTGCATATAACATCATGAACTTATGGTTAGTGGATGTTGGTTAAAATCAGACAGCATATGAGAAATAACATGGCTACCTTCGTTGGTGGGCTTGATTTATGATTGTAGTTATGAAACACTATTGAGGATACTCTGTAGCAAATCCAAATGCGATTAATAATGCCTGGAACACAATGTTATTACCTTTTAGATTATGTTGGCTGTCCTGCCTGTTTTTAGTATTTTAAGTGTATATGAACTTATGAATGGTTGATGCGTTGAAAATTGTTGTTGGTGAGCAGTTGTCTTGGTCAATTGTATTTAACCGTGTATATGCATTATGCAGCTTGAAATTTTGACCTATGAGCTTCTCTCTGACTCGCATGTAATTCTTAAATTTTTGTTGTTAACAGACCCTTTTTTTTGGTGGTGGTTAATATTGTAGAGATTAAATATGGAAATAATATCTCTGTCAATGAGGCTAATGAAGGCAAGATTAATCTAATTATTTACTTGTTTCCATCAGGTACCGTGAACATATTGTATGGACTGACAAAGAACTTATTAATAAACTGTTGAAGAACGGTATCCTGACCCGGATTTATGCTCCAATGGTAAGTTCATTGTTCTAATCAAGAGTATGTTGATCTTCTTGAGAGTGACATTTGAGTTTGTTGTTCAAATGCATTAATACAAGTTCCACCATTAATTCATTTGTATTTTTCTTTACTGATATAGATCATCGTGCAAGGATTGAGGGAAGCTGGCATTTTTGCTTCTGTTATTTCGTCAGCATTGTCAAATCTATCGAATGACAAGTTTCAGTTGTCCATTGAGCATGATAAGTTACGCAGTAAGAACCCTTTCAGGGAAGTTTCTTCAAGGAATGTTGGGCATGTAGAACGAAGTCAACATAGAGCAGGAGATTTTTTGGTGTTTGCAAGAACCCCTAAACCAACTGCCACCCCAATCACCTCCTTGCTTGGATGACATGCACCCTGAAACCTGAAGCCTTGTTGGTTTGTCCCCACTGCAGTATTCATTGAAGATTCAAGGCTCGCTAGCTGCTGATGTTGCTTTGTCAGCTTCACTAAAAGATATTCCCATTCTTATCATCCAAGCACAGATGCAGGAACAAATGCTTCAGGTCTATAACCTTTAGGTGCAAACGTAGAAGATTCCGATGGGTTCTTTGGCCAATGATTGGTTGTCTGCAATTTAACTGCAAATTCTTGCTATATTTCTATAATGAAAGCCAAAAAACCATGATGGGTAAAATTGTTGGTCTTCCGTTTGGATTCTTGGAATCTTGTTGCTATTATTATTCTCAATTACAAAAAAGCTTACCTCCAAGAATAGTATGAGAAAGCTTGTCACAGTTTTTTTTGGATAATACTGTCACAAGCGCTCCTTACCACTGTCTTAGGGCTTATAGAGTACGAAATTGTGAGAAGGAAGTTATTTTTAGATAATGTCCCATTACAAACGTTCTTACTATTCTTGTCTAATAGATTTGTGAATGATGTAAAATATAAGATGTACAATGTATAGTCAGTAATTGAATTCATGATTTTATAAGGATAGTGTCATTTATAAAATTTGATTCTTTATAAGAATATTATTATTTATAAATTTGTCTTTTATTATTGTATCATATGTTTTGATTTGTTATAGTTGATTGTTAGCTTGAGCTAACAGGTGGAAAATGCACTCACCTTTCTAAAAGCCTCAATTTTTAATGGCCTTACAAATAATTTTATCCTTCACTTATGTAATATTTTTTTAAAAAAAATTATAATATTATTTTTTATTAATAACATTTTCTACGACTTATTTCTTCCACTTCAAGATCCACTTACGAGTAGCCATCGGTAGTTTAATCTTATTTTCTCTACTTGGATTTTTAGCAAAAAAATATAATAATTTGAGTATAAATATATTAAATAGTAATATTTTAATTAATAAAATTTTTATTAAAAATGAAAATAAAAATAAAATATTTTTAATTAAATTTAATTCCTTCATTCTCTTTTTTCTTTTTTCTTTACATAAAAAGTAATTTAAACATTTAAAATTACTTCCTCTCATTTTATTAGAATTACTCAGTCCGTTTAAACGGTACAATGTGTTACCGGGGGAGATGGGATGGGATTATAAGAAGTGCGAATTTCTCCTTTTTTAATATTCCAATATTACGATTGGTCTACAGTATTGAGTACCGACCCGTGTCAAAGGTCCTCTCGTCTTTTCGCGGTTCGATGTAAGCAGTCACAGTGACCGTGGTGGGAAGAAAAGGAGCAAAAAAGCTCGATGATACAACAAGTTCTCAAATTCGGAATCCAGAGTTGCTCAGATTTCACGAGGTAACATGGAAAAAGCGAGAACCTGGAAAGGATGAAGGAGACTTGTTGAATTTGCTGTTATTTTTCGTTTTCAAAATATACTAGTATGAACTTTCATTGTGATTTTGTGACGCTTAATTTTGTAGCTTTGCAGTGAATTCGAGGGGTTCGACATTTAGGGGTGCGTTTTGTTTGAGATTCAGAACAATGGCGTCTAAGAAGAGACTCCATTCGAAGTCATCAGCATCATCGGCTCCAGGAAAACTGAGCGACGAAGCAGTGAGTTTTGGACCTTTGGTCCATTTCAAGTCGAAAAGATATGATTTTTTTTTTTTTTTAATTTTCCATTTTAAGTTTTTCGGAAACAAAGAAGCCTGTTATTTATTTACTAGCCTGGCTCTACTAATGAATTGTCAGGGAAGAGTGGAAGTAGCATTATTAGAGATTCATATGCTTTTATGAATCTACAAAAATATTTAGTGTAGAGAAGTTCCATTTTAGAAGTAAAGTTGCCATACAACCTACAATGTATGATCTTCTGGAGAGTATCTGCACATACCATACTCAATCTGGCTGAAGATGTTTCTAATGTACAAGTTCGAACAGGGCTAGTCATATGCAGCATTTTCTTTAACTGCATGGTGGTGCATTCTGAGAACTGGTTTGCTTATGCCAAACTAGTTACCTCTGAAATTGCAA
The DNA here is from genome assembly GCA_026120185.1 of Voacanga thouarsii. Lineage (NCBI taxonomy): Eukaryota > Viridiplantae > Streptophyta > Magnoliopsida > Gentianales > Apocynaceae > Voacanga > Voacanga thouarsii. The sequence continues at coordinate 1,427,084 of JANUWF010001287.1, read as the reverse complement.
TGGAGCAACTTTATTGTTGATTAAAGGTGCTCTTCAAGTAACTACTCACGCACCGAACCACTTAAGATATTTTCTTTGTTAGTTGATGCTTTGCTTAGGAACTCAATGTTTCTAGCTCTTTTAGCATCCCCCTGAAGTTAAAAGTTGTAAGATGTTTGCAGCTTGATGGAGGTGGAACTTGTTAGCCACATAAATTTCTTTTCTGAGAGAATGAATATGATTAAATTTGAGAAGCAACAATGATTTCTAGAAAATTAGCAACACTAAGTCTTGCAAGATTCTGTGGCACATTGTCTTGTAGACTGTATTTGTACGTTATGCATTTTCTATTGCGCTGGGTTTTGTAGCATGTTTTGTAGTATGTTATTTCCGGTTTTAGTGTCTATTGAAAATCATTTTACGGGATATGAAACTGTTGTGCAGAGTGCAGTAGATCAAAATGAGAGCCTTGGAGTTGATTCAGATACGTTAGAGAAATTGACGGTGCAACAGCTGCGAGTAAAATTAAGGTAAGTCAAATTGTAGCTTAATTGGTTCTTATATTGTTTCTTTTTGTATCCTGGAATTTCTTTGTGTCTATCACGTTGTGAAGATAACAAAGGAGAAGGCAACCTTTTTCTATTACTGTTACTAAATTTTTAGAATCTTTAGACCATTAGAAGTGAGAGATTATACATCCCTGTCAAATACCAGAGGTGCCTCAAATTGAATACCTGTACTCTTGAATTTTCTATTTAATGATAGCAGCTGAGGTTCCCTTTTCTGCTCTTACTTGCTTTTAAATTCCAAACTTCTCTTTATTTTGTAATGGAAATAGAGAATAAATAAAACTTTAGATAAGCCTATGTGTGGAAGATGTAACCATCTTTTTATTGTTTGAAACATATTATGGGATGATGGGAATTCAAGAACCACTGCAATATCTCATTTTCTATTGGGCTTAACATATAATGGTTTTTCGCCCAAAAAATAAAAATTATCACATTATTATATGTTAAATTTAAATACTTGTTTGCAAACAATTGACCTCATAATTATAGTAAATGACATGTGCTTTGCAAATTTGACCACTGTTGTTGATTTTAAAATTATATTGTTCCTAAACACCCAATTGTTGAATGGTGTCCAAACTAATGGTCTCAATTAGGTTTCCTTATATTGCATTTAATTTGTAGTATTTGAAGGTTTCTGCTCACTGTTGACAAGCTTTTAGCAAGGAATGGTAGGGTCCCTCCGTGTTGTAGTTGCATGGTAATGTTAATGCTCCTTAGAGAACAGATCAGCTCATCTAGGTGGGGCCCCGTGGCTGTATGAGTTATTCCTGATCTTGAGATTAGAATACTTCACCTTTTGGTTGTTTGTTTAGATTCTTGCTCTTCTATATCCTGTTTTAATAGATGTTTATGCTTGCACAAAGATTTGTGTACATTTTACCAGATGCTTACACCTTATTTTTAAGATGAGTGTTCTGTATGGTTATTAAATTTCCAGGAATGCCGGAATTCCAGCTAAAGGTTCTAAGAAGGAACTTATCTTAAGCTGGAAGAATTACCTGAACGGCCAAATGGATGGTATTCCTCTATAACTATTCCACATTAAAAAATTGGGCTCACTTTAACATCTCATTTCCCTTTTTTTCTTTTTTTTTTTTCTCCTTTCTATTGTCCTTGGATTTTAGAATTTTCTACTCATTTCCATTACTTTCTATCTATCTATTGCTTCAGACGGAGGTTCTCTGGGACTAGAGGATCAAGCATCTTGTGAGACAAAGGCCGAAGTATTGCCTATTGCAGTCCATGCCCCAAGTGTAAACAATGTTTCAGAGGTTTCTGGAGTTGGAAAGACTAATAGAAGGGTAAAAGAAGGCAGTGATGGTAATAAGAAGCTGACACCAAGACAATCTAATTTACTAATATGCAAGAGCTGTCAATTGAATATGTGCACCTATCTGTTTATCGTATCTCTTAAAAAATGTGTGTTAATCTTTTCATTTCACTCTGAGTACCAACTGAAGTAAATGATTAGTAATGCTTTGTTTACAGGTAAAAGATCATTCAGGGCAAAGGGAGAGGTCTCATCAGAAGTTGTTTGCACAGGATATGGAGCCTCTGAAGCTGTTTCCTCTGTAGAACCTTGGACATTCCTTTCTCACAAGAAGCCCCAAAAAGGGTGGGTTGCATACAATCCCAGAACTATGAGGCCTCCTCCTCTTACTGGTGATACTAAATATGTGAAGTTAATGTCGTGGAATGTCAACGGTTTGAGAGCTTTATTAAAGTTGGAGAGCTTCTCTGCTGTGGAACTTGCAAAGAGAGAAGATTTTGATGTATTGTGCTTGCAAGAGACTAAACTCCAGGCAAGTATTTGCTTAATCTGATTCTTAGACAAATATCTCAATGGATGCTGGCTACTTCCACAAGTAAGGATTTATAAATTATGTGAAGAACTCTCTGGAAAATAGCAAAGTATAGCAAAGCTTCATTAGTATTGTGGTGGCATTGCCTGTGTAAGTGCAGCTGTGAAATGATAGTCCGTATATTGTCATTACTGGTTTTCTACTTGAATGAAGTTTAAATTTTGTGTAGTGCTACTTCTGTATTTTTTAAGAGTCCTTTTATTACCTTTGATATCCAAAAATAAATAGTCTTAATTTGTGAAATTAGGAAAAGGATGTTGAGGCTGTTAAACAAAGTCTTATTGAAGGTTATGACAATAGCTTCTGGAGTTGTAGTGTCTCTAAGCTTGGGTATTCTGGGACTGCAATCATTTCACGGGTAAGACTTCCTTTTCTTCTCCTCTTTTTTACTATATACATTCTGAATTCACATTATAGCTGTGATATATCATATCCACAGAGATCAGTAATTTGTTTGGGTTGTAGTTTCTGTTCAGAAAGTGCAAAAAAATATAAGAGGTCTATCAGCATCTTGTGATGCATTAGTTCTCATTGTATTTATAGCATATTCACATAGATGTTTTTAATATCACAGATCAGGCTAAATGTTCGTTCTTGTATGTAAGGAAATTGAATCTTATGTTTTATCTTTTAGTTTTTTTCCAAAAACCATTTTAGGAGGTTTGGAAGCATCTGCTTTTGGTGAAAGCTTCAAGTATATCCTGTAAGGTGGAATTTCATGATAATCTAAATGTCAGGAACATTTTCTGAATGGCAAGAATTTTTTTTTTTTTTTCAGTGATTTTGGAGAGTCTGTCAATTCTTCAAGTATGTTTCCAGTATGTAACTTAATAGCTACACATGCTGGAAAAGTTACATGAACAAACTTATAAAAGCAGAGTAAGAGGCCATTTTAGGTATCATTTCCGGGGTTCAATGTGATTATAAGTTCCACTCACATATTGGTTGTCCATCAATCCTGTTCCTTTCACCAGATCAAGTTGGGCTCTGAAACTCTTATTCTGGCATATGTGTCTCTACTACTGCATTTGCAAATTTAGAGGCAAAAGTATCTGCTAGATTGGACCAGAATCATGCACATCTCATGTTTAACATTTTCACTCAGCACTCTTTACTATTCTTTCTAGATCTGTAATTCCTCTTTCTTTCTACTCTCCTCCCATTTGGCAGATTGAACCAATTTCTGTCACCTATGGTCTTGGTATACCAGATCATGACACTGAAGGGCGCCTTGTGACGGTGGAGTTTGACAATTTCTATCTGTTAAGTGGATATGTTCCTAATTCTGGTGATGGTCTAAAGCGGCTGGTAACCATTTCAAGAATCTTATGATATTGCTTCCATTTGTTGTTCTAAAGATTTTTACTTTTTGAAAAACTCGGATTCATTTTCTTCTTCTCATTTTGTAGGAGTACAGAATAACACAGTGGGATCCCTCTCTGGGCAATTATATGAAAGTAAGGCTATGTTATCTATTGCAACCTTATATGAGGTTTACTGCCTGATATTTATTTGACATTTTTTATTAAAAAATTGGAGACCATGTAGTTGCAGATTCTTTTGGCCTGTGACAAAAATTAGGATGCTGCAATTATCACAAAACTAGCCAATGGTCACTAAAAGTTTGCTTCTCCTTAGGTATGATAGTGCCATACCTTTGGCCCAAGTCGATCACCCCACCCCCCCCTTCCCTCAGTGGACCCTCCTAACATAAATATGTCCCAAGCCAACTAAAACTTGCAAGTTAAGTTCGAGAAAAAATAAGCCTTGGACTGTTGAAAAGTCTTGTTTTGGAGAATAGACTGCCTTAACAGTGCCACCAATTTCCTAGCAGCATAATTACATGGTAATTCTGTCCATTTTTTTATCTTTAAAATAAATCATGTAGTGATGCTTGATGCATTTTCATGAATATTTATATCAGAGAGCATCTCTTGTGTAATGTATAGGGAACGGAAAAGAAACTTGGTTGTTGGATGGGCAATTCACAGTGGCATAAAAATCCAGGAAATCCATCGTGCTTCTGTTGGTTGTGCAACCACGAACACTGTTGTGTAAAGTACTGAAGAATATATAAGCAGTTTCCCTGCCTTCTGCTACACCTTTGATCTTTCATCACTGAATTACATAGCAAACTGCATACTTGGTGTAAAGTATGTAGTCTTGTGAACACAAGTTGTGCATGAAGATATTAGGCCAAGTGGCCAAGACATCATAATGAGCTTGATGACCATGTCAAGTCAAAAAATAATTGAGTTGTGCAAATGAGACTATTCAAAAATATTTTGTCCTTTTTTCTCTCTTTATGAACTTAGAAGTGTTTACGAAGTTGTTTCCCTTCTGATTATTCTTCTTTGGTGCATCTTGAACAATTGAGAGGCAAATTCACAGGTACTTCATAATTATACCATTTCGTGTTTTTGTTTCTCTTCCTTCCTCATAAATCATTTTGTCATAGTTTTTTGGTTCATATAATGTTTCTTCTACTCTTAATTTCACCTGTTGATTTCACAGTGCGTGTAGTTTAAACCGGTGGTGCCTAAAGACATTCATGGAAGCAGTTGTTGTTTGTCTAGACTTACCTTATGCTGGACTTTTAATGAACTTCTTGTTGTTCTTGTTTTCTTTCTTTTCTTTAATTTTCATATCTTGCTTTTCTTTCTTGATTTAATGAATAGAATTGCTGGCATTTGGTGTGGATGAAATTTTGCATAGTGTTTCACAAGTCTGTTACTAATATACTGATGTGAGTACTTCATTTTGGCCAGAACCTAATGGTTATGCCATGTTAATGTTTCCAGGAGCTAGAAAAATCAAAGCCTGTTGTTTTGACTGGTGATTTGAACTGTGCTCACGAAGAGATTGACATTTTCAATCCTGCAGTAAGTAATGTGGACCTGCATTTTATAGGGCGATATTGTAAATTTGTATGTGGAGTCTGGAACCTATTTGATTTGATTGAAAATTCTAACTTTATGATCAATTCAAATTTTACATAATTGAACGAGGAAGGACTTACTGAGAATTATTTAACTTTTTTCCTGTTATCCTATTGTATTTGGTCAATCCTCTAAGCTAGTGGAACATTGTATCATGTAACTGGAAATGAATGAATATTTTTTATGATTTTAAACAATCTAAATGACACAGGATCTGTCTACTTGATTTACCGTTCAGATTAGTGTGGATACTCTAGGTGAAAGGTGCCAGTTCGGTCGTCTCTCAACCAAAAGATTAGTCAGTTATTGAGAACAGAAGAATTATTGCTGAAACTCTATGCAAAGTGGAATAAAACATTTATTCTCCAGATTATTTGCAAGTTGATTTTACATATACTTTCATATTTTGGAGGTGCAACTTGTAGTTGAGGGTAATCCTCTGGGCTTTAGCAGTGTTGTAGTTCTTTCCCCTGTAGTCACCATCCCCAAGAAGGCTTTGCAAAGGAAAAACTCGATATGTTTTGTGGCAGCAAAAATACAAAATTATGAGTAATCATGATTTTAGTCAGTGTAATGAGTTTACTAATTCTGAATGTTTGTTGCATCATTTCATAGGGAAACAGAAGAAGTGCTGGGTTCACAGATGAAGAAAGACAATCATTTGAAAAAAACTTCTTAAACAGGGGTTTTGTGGACACCTTTAGGAGGCAGCACCCTGGAGTTGTTGGCTATACTTACTGGGGCTACCGGCATGGGGGACGAAAGATGAATAAAGGTACATTATAGCTATGATCTATGATTTCCTGCTTTTCTACTCTCCAGATTCCCAAAACGGTTGTCCTGTCCAGCCATTTAATGCTTCAGAACTTGGTATTTTACCATATTATCTAATAAAGAGTCACTGTAGCATAAGTAGTCATGTAAATCTGTAGTAGATAAATAAGAATATTCAGCGAGACGAAGATGACCCAAATCTATTTTGGGGTATTTGAACTCTACCGGACACCATTTTACCTGAGCCAAAGCATACTTCACTTGTGTGCTTGATAAGTAAAGGAAAAAAATTAGAGTTCTTTCCCCTTAGTTTCTACTATTTCCATTGTAGTTATAGCTCCTCAGTCGGGCACTCGTTTCCTCGATGTAGTGGAAACTTTTCCATCAGACAGCTGTTCCCCCAACTCTTAAAAAGGTCCACTCTTGGCCATGCCAGAGGCTGCCTAGCAGAATGTGGTTATCTTAAGCAGATTCTCTAATTTGTAGTAGATGCAAACTTATATCCCCTGCCCTCTCCATTAAATGAATTTCTATGCAACTATATTGGGTCCTTGCATATCCATCATCCTATTTAGGCAAAATGACTAGCATTATTCTACTTTATTTGTTAGCTTCATGGCATGTTTCTTCTGCGAATTAATTTCCTTAATGTATATATATATATATGCAGGATGGCGGCTTGACTATTTCCTCGTCTCAGGGATGATTGCAGACAAGGTTCATGATTCATACATTCTCCCAGATGTTACTGGCAGTGATCATAGCCCTATTGGCCTCATTTTGAAGGTTTAGGTTGATATGGTTCCTGTGCTCTTTTAAGATCAGATCATCCTAGCACCAAAGTTAAATTGAAGGCCATTTGTTAGTTCAAGTTGAAGAAGGGTTGTTCCATGTGCAATTACACAATTTTTGTAAACAATGCTGGTTCAATCATGGAATGATAAATGTGCTTCTTTTTCATGGAAACCACTAGTATAATCTTCTGCAGAAACTTTCTAAATTAAAATTACATTTGAGCTTATTATGGTCATCCTAGCTTGCAGTTCAATTAAGCACAGCATTCATACATATTGTTGCTGTTTCTTATGAGTCTTTACTGCATTCTTAATATTGATTTTGATGTACCCAACATGTTCGTGACCGGACAATCGTCTACAACAGCTTTACAATAGTTAGTAGAAATTGTTTGTTCTGCTGCCCTAAAAATTAAACTGAATCAAATCAAAATGTATTTAAAAAATAATTAAAAAACCGGTCTGAAATTCAAAATTTATTTTGATTTGATTAAAGTTTTCGAGTTGTGTTCAATTTGATTCATTATTTTTTTTCACTTGAGCCAAATAATGAGCACCTGCGGATGTGATTGGCCCTTAGCCAAGAAAAGTTCTGCGGCATTTTGCCACGTAATCAATCCGGTCCCAGTATGACCAACTGAGCTGATGTGTCAAGTTGTCATTAGCTTTCCCCACGTAAACCAATATAGACAAGCCTTGGGGCCATGTATGTTAGACCAAGAAGAATAAGTAAAACTCATTTCTTCCCTCCCTCTCTCTCTCTCTCTCTGAGGCAGACGCAGAGAATAACAATGGCAGCTAAGAAGCGAGCAAAGGAGCAAAGGCCCGACTCCAACCTAGTTCAATCGGTGGAAACAAACGCAGATTCTGTGTCCGAATCCAAACCCGAAGCCCGGCCCCTTGCTCCGCCTAAAACTGCTTCAATTGCAAAGATCTCTTTGCTCGTTTTAGTTCCTTACTTCTACTTGATTTTCTTCCATTACAACATTCCAGCGGATTACAAGAATTCAATTGCTATAAATGCCATTCTCAGCTTCATTGCATTTCTGGCAACCCTGTATTTGATTCCCGTGCTGGTAAAGCCCCTCCTGCGAAGGGGCATATTTGGGAAAGACATTAATAAGAAGGGTACTGCTCTGGGCTCTGTTCCAGTGTAAGTCTATTCCTACTATTCTTTGTCAAATTTTGATTTTTGGTCTTTCTATGATTACCAAGAAAATATATGGGATTCTTGATCTGAGATGCTGTCATGAACCTTTTTGTTCTTGCAATTCAATGTGATCGCCTGATAAGATTATTGAACTAGTTACTTTTTACTTTTATCTTTTGCACGAGCGCTTTTTTTTTTAAATTTGTTTATACTTTTCTTGATATAGATTTCAGACGCTCATTTGACCTGGGATTTTTAATGTTGGGGTTAAGTAATTTTGGAACAAAATTTTCTTAATTTATTCGAAACGCTGATTTATTACTCATGGAGGTCGAAGAAATTGCAAACTGCATATTTAAGATGACATGCTATACATACCTTATTTGTTTCAATGACGCAGTTGTTCTTTTTGATATTTTTGGGCAGGCCGGAGGCTATGGGGATTATGGCTGCCGTTGTATTTGTGGTGGTGGTGAACTTATTCGTGTTCTTTGATCACTCTGCAAATTCTGATGTGAGTACAATTCGCATATTTGAATTGGCTTGTCTTTTCAATTAGTAGGTGTTATTAATGCAGGAGGAGCAATCTTGGGTAATTTTATTATCTGTTGCTTCTTCGGTGATTCCACTGGACTACTTAAACCTTACCTCCTCCCACAATTGGAGATGTAACTTTCTATTTTTCAATCTGGAAGTGGCCTCTTGTGGCGGTACTATCCTCAATCCTCTTCATGATTCTGCTTGGTTTTATGGATGACGTCCTTGATACACCTTGGAGAGTGTGAGTTTTCTACTCATCTCTACTGGCTTTCCTTACCTGGAAAGCCCTCATCTTTCAGAAACTTTTGTTCCAAAGAACTATATATCTGAATCCTTAATTACCTTTTTGTGATTTTGAAGACAGGAAACTGCTATTCTCTTCTATTGCAGCACTTCCCTTGTTGCTGGCCTATACGGGGCATACAACTATAATGATACCGAAGCCTCTAGTGCCATATTTTGGACAAAATCTTTTGGATCTAGGTAAATTCTTATACATTTCCCCTTTTTGGGAGCCAAAATTAGTATTTCAGAGGTTAAATTTAGATTTTGTATGGCACTGGTAAAGCGCTTTTTTTTTTTGGAGGGTCGGGGGAAGGGATGAGGGGGATTCTTTGGTTAATATGATTGTTAATTGTAACACATTAACCACTTTGAATGCGGACAGGCCGGATATATAAGCTATATATGTGGCTTTTGGCTATATTTTGCACAAATTCTATCAATATTCATGCCGGTATTAATGGCCTTGAAGTTGGACAGACAGTTGTTATTGCATGTGCGGTAAGTAACCTTTTACATCAGTTAATTGACTTTATTTAGCACCACAGGAGATATTTGCTGATCTGGTGCCTTGTAATGATATACTATAGGTCCTGATACACAATGTTATGCAAATTGGAGCTTCCACAGACCTTCAGAAACAAGCACATGCATTCTCTATTTACCTTGTTCAACCGTTACTTGCAACATCCTTGGCTTTGCTTGCTTACAACTGGTACTCTCCCAGCTTTTGGTTGGCAGTAAAGTGAATTACTTATTTTTCAATTTCCAATCCTTATACTTTCACTTTATCGAATGTATTGCAGGTATCCTTCTTCTGTTTTTGTTGGTGACACTTACACGTACTTTGCTGGAATGACTCTGGCAGTAGCTGGTATTTTGGGACATTTTAGGTGTGTGTGTCTAATTTTGCTGCCACTGCTTGTGTCTCTTAGTTTGTTGGTAAATCAGTTCGAGTTAGTATCTGAAATGATCCTGCATAAAATTTCTATAAGTTGGAATTCATTATGCAGTATAGTTGAAATAGATTACACTTTGAAATGGATGGTAACTGAATAAATTTACAGATCCAGAAAAAAGTCTGAACTATGAATGTAAGTATCAGTCCAGTGCCTATTGTGACAGTTGGAAATTATATATATCATTCAACACTCCATTACTCAGATTATCCTATTTAAAAGATTAGAGAAATTGTAACTTATTTCAAGGAATAATTAGTACAAAGCTTCCTTATTTTCTTATACCCTTAAAGTTCTCATGGATTTGACAGTGACAACTGACAAACCAAGCATTTAATTGCTGACTTCGGGAATTTAGTTACAATAACAAAAAGAATTTTGTTCTTTTTATCTCTTTCCAGTTTTCTCTGTAATTTGGTGAATGAGAAGTTTACATCATCTTTTTAAGTAGAAACTTCCTTATCTGATTAAGTAGTTTCTTTTCACTGCACTAATCTGAACAAATTTTCTATTAAATCTTTTCAGTGAGACGCTGCTGTTATTTTTTGCTCCTCAAGTTATAAACTTCTTATTATCCGTCCCTCAGGTTTTCACACTCTCTATTTCTCTACACCCATTCCCGCACCCAATTAGCCGCCCCAGCATAACAAGTCTGATACCTTTTGCTTTTGTCAGCTGATTGGTATTATACCTTGTCCACGGCATCGGCTGCCCAAGTAAGCTACTAAGTATTGTCTGTGCATGCTCAATTTCTACAAATTCATTTCTTTGCTGTCACTAAATTTGATCAAAATTTTGCAGATTTGACCCTCATACTGGTTTACTGACGGGGACTAAAGATGGTACAGTGGTGAATTTGTTCTTAAGACTATTTGGTAGGAGATCAGAAAAGTCTCTCTGCATTCTTCTTCTAGTTTTTCAGGTAATTATTTCCATACATGCTCCTTTTGATGGCCAAATTTGGTGTTAGGTGATATTTGTGATCTTCTGGTGTTGGAACTGACTCTAGGAATTAGATCTTGAATTTTATCTTATCAGCTCTTTATTGCTTCCTCGATGTTTGTGAGCACTGCTACTACCCAATTATGTTTTGATTTTGACTTACTAGGTCCTTGTTGTGATTCTATTTTTGACCGTGGACATTTTTAACTCTGGTCTGATCTATATGTATTGACGAGAAAATGAATTCATGCATGGTTGCCTTTTATGCATTAACTGGTAGGTTATTTCATATTTACAAATGGCAACCAATCTTAAAATATTTCGTCATATTAGGATCACAAATATATGTTTGTCAGAGTATAAAGGTCTGAGGGACACCTTTTTAGAAGAAAGCTATCTTAAGTCAGATCATTACTCATACGAGGATCAAGATTATTCATGCATTTGGAAGCTGTATCTATCAGTTGCACACTTGCTTGCACTTAATGTAACTAGTAGTTCATTCAAATATTTCGTACATACAACAGTTGTATTGATACTTTGACACCACTCCAAAAACATATTGACCTAACGAGGATTTTATGATCATTAATCTGCATAGGCCGTGTGCTGCTGCTTCACTTTTATACTTAGATGGCTCATCACTGGCTGGTATAAATGATGCTGCAATCTGAATCTACTTTACTACGGCAAACTGCGCAAGGGACTATAACATCTTTAATGGTGCTCGGTTTCACCCTCTGGCTCGGAAGAAACACTCTGCTTCACTATCACACTCAAGAAGCGGCAGCACTTATCTCTTGTGCGTCAACACTTTTTGTGATCAAAGGGTTTCTTTTTTTTCCTCTTTTTTGAGAGCATAGATGTAGAATGGAGGAACTTACATTGGACCGACAGTAAAAGTACATTAAAGGTTCTTGCGAAGGATTTAAATTTCAAAGCCCCCATAGCAAAATTGATCACGTTACGGAAGAAAACAAAGCCTTGCAGCATTGCTGCTCTTGGCCTTCCTTTTGAATCATTGGGACTTTTTTGGTTTAGCGTTTAATTATTTCTGGTAAATCATTTAGTTCCAATGTAGCTAACCAATTCAGACACTAAATGCTCCACTCGTGTAACTCCAGTTTTTATTTGAGTTTACGCGAGCTTAACATATGCTTTCTATATTAAGTGTTTAAGATCATATATCATAATCATTTAAATTTATGCATGTTGTTTGTCTGCTCGGTAGGCTTTTTTTTTTCGGTTAGGCCCTGGGGAAGGGAAGGGTTTGTCCACTTTGTGTTGATTTGGATATTCGCATTCGCTATAATTGAACCAGCTGATGCTGGTTGAGCCAGTGAAAGTTTTGTTTTTTACCCCCTTCTTAAATGGATCATCGAAAGTTATTATTACTACTACAATTTTAATGATCACAGGAGTTACATACAATCAATGAAGTAGAAATATACCTTATGGTAAATATTTGACAATTTTGGTTATATGTCAATTCATATTATCAATGAAGTGAAAGTATACCTTGCGGTAAATATTTGACAATTTTGGTTATATGCCAATACAAATTATTGATATCACGGATTAGACAGGAGAATTTTCAAAACAAATTCACCATATGGTAAATATACAACAAATAGTTTGAATACAAGAAAATACTTCCCTTGTTACAATACATATAGTACTAAATAAATATTTCCATGGCATGAGAAAAACGAGGAGTGGTTGATAATTAACTATGATAAACAATATAGCAAGCCTCGTGATCAAATATTAGTGTATTGAAGATCAGTACCTGGGTGTGGTGTAGTCCACTTCGCCTAACATTTACAGTGACTACAACAATATCTCACAAGAAAATCGACCTTTAAAATGGTAAACCATTAACCACGAATCACAGCCAAGAAAGATTAATTATGGTTAACGGTAGAGGATTGAAACATCGATTCTGTTGAAATCTATTTGCTACACTGGTTAAAATAGCCATCCAGGGCAATTGCAGGTTTTAGTTGTCCAATTTGTCGCCTAACATACCTCAAGATGCAAAGCAGCTCAAGGACTTCGAGGTTTACAGCAGTGTTGAACTCCAAAGCAATTTGCACAGAAGTTGATTCAGTCAATATCCATCTTCTTGTCCTTCCCATTGTCCCTGGAAGACCATAGTTTAATTGTTCGATCATGTGAAACTGTTGCAATACATTGTCCATCTGCAACAAACAATCAACAACAATTCATTGAATGCAAACTGAAGCAGCATTTGATTATAAATATAGTATTGCTGCACAATCTAGGAAATTTAAAAAATAGAAACAATTATTTTATTCTAAAAGCAAATATCAGGCACAGATCATGGATATAAGGAAACTACAAATTTAACTAGCAAAAAGTATAGAAAATTTTGGTGTGTGGGTCAAAACGATCAGCTTTCCATTACTAATAAACCAAAGTGCTAATTACATCCTGTAGAATTTAATTTTCTCAAAGTAAAAGATTTATTGGATGCTTAACTGAGAATCTCAAATCAAGCAGATGCCCAACAATTATTGCAAAAAAATAATGCTAAAGCATTAACAACTTCCAGCTAGTTTCAGATAATGACTACAGAAAATAGTAAATGGTCCAAGCTCATTCCTACTGATTAACAACAGAAAGGATCTAAGAAGCACTACAACCCCAACTTACTACCCCAACTTATAGCTAAGTTCTACACAAACAATATGAGTTAATATCTTAAGGTATATTGATGAAAGACACATCATGCATGCTTGCCATCATTGATGAAGGATCTCCAAATTTAAACTAGGGAGATGTCATGAGGCATGAATTTAAGGAATATTAGGTGTCCGTGAGTACAAATCTCTCTCTCTCTCTCTCTCTCTCACACACACACACACACAAAAAGAAGAAGAATTTAAAAAAAAAAAATCATGACCATTTTCATATTGGATACATCAATGTTAAAAAACCTAATAGCCTTTCTCTTTCTACTACTACTCAACAAGGCATTATGATATACCCAGATCTTTCTGAAATCAATGAGCAGATAACATATGCCAATGCAACTGGTTACAGATTTCTGGATCAAACAAACATCTATACCCATAGATTCCGTGTATATGTCAACATACAAAGAGCAACAAACTCCTTTCAGCAACACAAAAACTTCAAGCATGAAACTCTACAGTTTTTGGAGATAATAACTCAAGCATAACACATACTCCATCAAGGTGTATGTCATAAAACATATATCCATGAATTTGCTTTTAGATCTAACAAATGTACCTCCTACTACATCCAGTGATGTGACTTTTGCTTCATGACCAGATAGTGTCTTGATAGGCTTAAAATCTCTTGATGACCACACCTAAAGACACAAAATCAAACTTCCTTGTGTAAGCAAATAAGCAAAAAAGTGCACAAGAGACTGGGATAGCAGCTATGCAAGGAAAAAATCTAAGCGAGAAATACCTTAGCTGTTGTATCATATGAACCAGTAACCAGAAAGTACCCTTCTTGAGGTTCAAATTTCACTTGAGAAACAAGATTAGAGTGAGCAGGAATTATGTATAAGGATTTTTTCTTCCTTAAATCCCAAATCCGGCAAGAATTATCTTCACCACCTGAAGCTAAATGATAGCCATTGGGTGAAAAACTGACACCAAGAACCTGAAACCAGATAAATATCATTTTCAGGATACGTATAAAAGCACCCTCTCTTTCACAAAGAAATGAGATGTCAGTAGAAAAGCGAAAAATATCATGACAGACTTAGTCCTACCGGTTTAACATGGCCTTCCAGGGCAAGAATACTTCTTCCAGACCTCAGGTCCCAGACACGAACAAGTGAATCGAGTCCACATGATGCCACCAAGGAACCATCATTATGAAATGATATTCCATACACACTCCTACTGTGACCTTCCTGAAGAAGTAACTCTTCGCCAGACTCCACATCCCATAACCTCCAGGTCTTGTCAAAGCTAGTTGTGCCCAAGTATTTTCCTGAAGGATGGAATCCAATCCGAGCAAGGCGATCCAAATGGCCCTCGTATATCCTTAGAAGAGAGCCATCCTTGTTCCACAATCTTGCAGTCCTGTCAGCAGAAGCTGTTGCCAGATGCTCTCCAGTGGATGAAAATACAACATCTGTAGCCCGTTCTGTGTGTCCCTTCAGAGTGCACACCTTCCTCACTTGAGGCATGCTCCACAACTTTGCAACTCCACTTAGGGAACTAGAAGGGAAAGAAAAGAGGGAAGAATCTGGGAGTCAATAAACTCAGTAAGAACATAATACTTGCTATATTTCATCAACATTTTAGCAACAAACAAATAAAACAGTCAGCTATTGTCTAAATGGCCTTTCAAAGCTGAAAAATGAATTTGAGAAGCATGCATTTGGATAGGTATCAGAGAGAGAGAGAGAGAAAGAGAGAGGTCATTAACTGCAATGGCAGATTCTAAATGTGAATGAAAAGTTGCAACAAATAAAATGCAGAAATTATGATACTTTAGAAAGATTAATGCAAATATACATAAGCCCATTACACTAGTTAGCATTCTTCATTATTTCCAAAAAGGTTTTCCCCAAAAGAAACTCTAATTCCCTTAAAAGATATTCACAGATCTATCATGGCTTCATAGAGTATTGCTTAAAGAACATAAAACAAGACACTAAACTCATTGACGAGGCAACTGATACTGCAAGTATGAGTGCACTGCAACAAGTTATGTGTCATAGACCACTATAGATAACAACTCTTCGACTGCCATATGTGTGTTTGTTTAATGTTTAAGTTTTGCTGTCAATGCAGCATGTTCTTTTAAATGTCCTACTCTTGTTACGAGGCAATATCTTCAGAATTGTCAACATCGTGTCCATTATCAGTTTCAGAAAGGTTATTAAAAAAAAATTCAAATACCTACCAACAAAATTAGTAGCCATCAGCTTATGAGACCTTCCAGGTATTACCGCACCTCACCAATACATACATAGCCAGGCATGAACAAATAGACAGAATAAAACAAGGCTGGGGTGAGGTGGGCAGAGGAGCGTACCAAGTGGCAAGCATATTTCCATCATGTGAAAAGGAACATCCAGAGAGTGGTCTATCATCTCCAATTTCACTGCAATCAAGGACCAGATTCTGTGCCTGCTTCAATGCCCAATCTACCTCTGCATCATAGTCTTCATCAGGATCATCTCTTTTCCTCTTTGCACGGTGAAGCCGCAGGGCTGCCTTCACAGTAGAATACTTTGCAATTTCTACTCTAGCCTCCAAGAGCGATTTTGACCCTTCAGTGAAGAAGGGATACTGAATATCTTCCTCAGGTCCCTCTGCTGATGCAGCAAAACCAGCAGCTTCTTCATCTTCATGAGCTTTCAACAGCCTCTCTAACTGCCCTTTAGAATCAAGCTCTGCCATAAGCATTCGCAGACGATCCCGTCTTTCCATCTCTCTCTCTCCAAAAAGGGTTATAGGTTCACCAAGCCGGCGAAGACGAGTCCGAACTGCCATGTCATTTGTAGGAACTGCCAAAGCCATAGCCCGTCGCTTCATAAAAAATTCCTGCTTGGCTTTCTCTTGTCGCTCTCTGGCTTGTCTGCTCTCTTCTGAAATCTCATATTCACCAGCAGGACCTGAAGTAGTCTGACTAGATCCAGCTTCATCCTGGTCCGAATCAGAATCACTAACCCTCACCTCTCCATTTTGTGCCAGAGGCGTTCTAAGGACAGAAGGAATTACAGGTGTAGGGGCTAATTGCCGAGTAACTGTAGGTATTGGAGCTATATTAGGAACAACAGGAGGTGGAACTAGTGGTGGAACACCAGGAGGAATTGGTTGAAGGGAAATTGCACCAACAGCAGAAACCACACTCTGATTATCAGATACTACACCAGAAGGCTCTGAAACTGAAGTTGAAACTGAGCTTTCCTCATCTACATCCATTGTTGCTTTTCCTGACAAAGAAATATGGGAAAAATGAACAAAACCAAACAACTAAAATTTGAACACCATTGATCTTAATTCCTGTTTAAAGATAAAAGCCGAGTGCCAATTGCCTCTCTTTTAAGTCCCCCGTACAAGAACTCAGCTAACCTTTACTGGCACATTAATAACACAATAGGCCAAGTTGCACGTGATTATATATTCATGGCACCAAATATCAGAAAGTTAAAGATATACGCCATGGCAGGTTTAAGAATAATAATCATAAAAACCAAATCATATCTAATAAAAATGAAGTCTATGATTGTGTCCTTGAAAGTAAGGAGGCGCAGACAAATCCATATCATGAAGGCTGCGAAGTGCAATTGCGAGTACAAACAACTAAAATACGCAACAGAATAATGTCAAAAAAAAAAAAAAATCGAAACTTTTGGTTCAAGAAATTAAAAATATCCAACACCCAAATATTTTAAATTGATTCAGAACGCAACAGAACCAAAATAAATAAATAAATAAAGAAGCAATGTCCTCAATCACTTGCGATTTTAACACAAAAGAACTACGGATAACAACTTCTACCTGCAGATATGCAATCTAGTATTTTGGCAAAGAGCGTTTAACAATGTCGCTAGAGGTGATGGACCAAACCCAAGGAATAAGAGGGAAAAAATAAATCTACGAGGATGTTGGGTCATGGGAAGTTCGGAATTCAGACGAACCCATGGCATACTATCATAAAGAGAGAAAGAAAGAGAATCGGAGTCTACCTAGGGTTTACAAGAAGGGTTTCAGCTGCGAAGAAGACGAACTCAGTCTCAGAGCATCAGAGGAGCGCGAGAAACCTTGCAAGTTGCAATGCGATCAAAAATGAAGTGAGCCGAAAAAATAAAGGATTAAATCGGGTGGGTTCAGTTGGATGACCTCGTTGGGCCAAACACTACTCGAGTTACAGCCCAGGCCCACGAAGAAGATGGATTTTTATTTTGGGCTTAAATAATTTAGGCTTGGTTTGATTGGAGTGTTTTGTAAAAATAAACGAGTGTGAAAGTAAATATAAAAATAAATATAATATTTATCTCGTTTCGTTTAGTTAGATATAAATGTAGAAGAAAAGTAAATCGGGAGAGATACCACTCCTCTTCACATCAAGATTTTCTCCCCTCCCTTCCACATCAAGATTTCCTCCCCTCCAAATTTGGAGGGATTGAAAAAAAAAATAAAATAGAAGTAATAATAATAATATTAATTTTATTTTTAATATTAAAAATTTTAATAAAATAAATAATAATAAATTAAAATAATTATTCTCTCCCTTCTTTCCTCTCATTCCACTTCTCCTCCCTTCCTACAAAATAGAATAAGAGTAAATACATTTAATTTTTCAGGTGAAAATAAAATATACCACTCATCTTTTGTCCTCTCGCCTTCTCGCCTTCCTCTTCGCAAACCAAAATAAACCTTAGTTGTGCTCAAAATGAATGATTATTTACAAAAGCAGAAAATTTTAAATTCTTTTTCATTTTAATTCATTAACCCGTATAGACCACATCAGATTACATATGAGAACCCACCAAATGCAATTGAATTTAGGAAAAGGCCTGAGAAAAATAATTGTTAAAGCAATTAGTTAATATAAAACCATTTAAAAAGGTTGCTTAGTGCTTGGAAGAATCTTGCTGCAAAAATCAGGATCAAAACACCTGAAGGAACTATCATAATAGGCATCTGAATTGGATTATCTTCCAAACTGATTCTTCAGTATCATGTTCCTCCTCTACAGAACTAAACACACATAGAATGCTTTTGAATTACTTGGCCATGCATGCCATCTGGTTCATGGTGTCTTAGCAACTCTAAGTGACCTGGAAGCCGTAGCAGAGGTCACAAGTTTCCTCCGACCTCTGCCCCAAGATTAATCTACAATAAAATACTTCACCCTCCAACCTTATTATTCTCAAAATTGCAGAGGAGAAAGCCTTCAAGAACACATCACAAAATTGCCACATATACAGCAGACTCTACGGAGTTTGGTTCTATACAACTTACAATCCATGACTAATAATAACACACTAATAAAAATTTCGAATAAAGATCATTAATTCATTCACCTTCAAAGGATTGGCTTCTCCAGGTTCCATGTTTGTCCAGCTTTGCCTGAAGCATGGTAACTTAACGGGCCACATGAATTCATTGGCTTCCAGCATCTTGAAGGAATCTTTTTGTCAGTTGTTGAGTTCTCACAAATAAAGGTCCCCCCCCTCCTGCGTCCTTTGCCATTCCTCCACTTATGACTCCCCTTGTGGTCACTTCCGTGAAACCTTGTAGTACTATTCCTTGCTGCAAATCTACCAGCATCTTCTTTCTTCCCATTATTGACATCCCATGTCCCCTGAACGACACCATTATCAGTGCCTTTAATATATTTTGGTTCAATCTCATTATAATCATATTGATTTGAGAACCGGGAAGTCTCCCAACAAACTCCCCATCCAGTATCTCCAACAGTTCCACCAACCTCATCCAGTGGGAGGGTACTCTGAACAGCTTCTCCCCACCCATTCTCATTTTCAGTTTGTTTACTTTTGCAAAGGCTTTTACCCCATGGATTTTCAAGATTGTTGGAAGACGAATTGGTAGGTTTTCTGATATTTTCTTCATTTTCTCCCCAACCAGCAGATGAGATAGCTTCATTGCAGTAAAGACTATCACCAAAGATTACAACTGTCTCATGATTTTCAGATGAAGTAGAATATTCACGTTCAAGATCTAAAAACAGCTCTGGATCAACTTTTGAATCCCAATCTACTTCATCAATGTAAAGGTCAGGGTTAGGCAGTGATATATCGCAAGGAAGGCCACGAATTTTTGCCAAGAATCGTTCCTTAGCATTATGAAATGCCTCTTCACCTGCAGAGTCGTTCCACTTTACCACATTGTCATACAGATGCACAAACTTCTTCATGTCTAATATTGTTTCCCAATCAAGTGATCCAACCACTTTGCAGAAAGTTTTCTCCCATGAAGGCACTGTCGGCTGCCAACTAGCTGTTTTACCTGCAGTCCAAATGCAAACTTCGCACAATAAGATATCTGATAAATAAGCTGAAAGCATGGCATTCAACCTGCGATTAAAAGCCATGATCCTAAATAATTGGAAGAACAGAATCACGACAAATACAATTATGAGAGATAGCAACGGAAGACACCAAACAAATGGATGGGCGTAGACATAGCAAAAGCGTGAAACCCGAATAAGTCCAAAGAAAATTTCCTCAAATGCAACAAACAAATAAATGACATCTATTTCCGATTGGATGAAGCAGAGAGAACAATAACCAGAAGTTAGGTGCATGAGCAAACCATTTTGAACCAATTGAAGATCAAGCATTATCACACACCTTTTCAACCCTCATCATTATTAGGCTTTACTCGCAGAAGTTATCCTGATAGAAACACCAATCCAACATGATGAATATATTACAGTGCTATTTCAACATGGAATTTCACACAATTAATGCATAACCCAAAAAGTGAAACACACCAACCTCTATGAGTTCCACCATACAGTCATACAGGAATATGCAGTTTAAGTCAACGCATTTTAGGTTTCAATATCTGAATTGAAATTAATTAAGCTTCAAATTCCTTTGCTCTGCTACCATACCTAGACCAGGTTCAGCAACAGTAAAAGAAGAAACATGATAGGCAATTATGCAGCAAGAATGCAGAGTCGAAAAACCCCAAACCACCTCCCCAGGGGCCCTGGTTTCTACGGTATTTTCTTTATTCCAAGGTGGGGGAAAGGGGTGTGACGAAGAGGAGATAAGGGTAGAATTGTTTCAGAGTGGGAGTGAAACAAACTGGTATTGAAAACCTCTTTCTATTTCAGCTTCAATACTCCACTTTCACAAATTTAACCAAATAACAAGAACTCACAACTTAGAAAACTAAATTATTTTTCAGTAATAATGAAAGGAACGGCAATCGAACTTATATGATCATACCAGTACCCCGAAGAAAAAGAAAAGGAAGGAACTATACAAATGGAATATATCAAGAACTAATTTTTATTTAGAAAAAAATTAATGACTGATCATACATTTAAATATGAAAACGAAAAATAAAATAGGGAAATTGAAAACTAAAGTAAAACTAAAACTTCCACAAACCACGCGGTGGCTTTTTCTTGAGTGATCTCCTTCTTGAAACATCTCCACTGTTATAAAGATCACCCTTTTGTCCCCTCCTACTCTCCATGATCACACCCAAAACTGTAAACACAAAATTGAGGTTACCAAACCGGGGGGGGAAAAAATCTATACAAGCACAAAATCAAGATTCAAGCTTAAAACGAAAAAAGACACGGGAAAAACAACTTTGTTACCAGAAAACTCCAGAAAAACAGTGATTGATGCATGCAAAGAATAGTTCTGGAACTGGGTTTTTCTCACAAAGTTGAAGAAAATTTTAATAAAAGAAACTGTCGGAATTGAAAATCGCAAAGGGTCAGTAAAATTCTTGTCAGAGAAGCTCAAAAGGGCGTAAATATTTTGCAGAATTGCAGAGACGGGAAAGAGGTTGCGGGCTATAAAATAAGATCAAGAAAAGGAAATATTATACACGTTGAAGGAGGGCTTCGTTTTGGGAAACAAAAAAAAAAAAACGAAAGGATACAAAACAGGCAGCTGTTTCTGGATTTGGGTGTACTTTATAGCGCCCCTGGTTTTGTACTTAATTACGGAATTGGTCTTCTTTCTTCTATTCCTGTGTAGTCTCTGTACATGATAGGTTGAATAGCCGATAATGACTATCAAATTCCACGCGCTTCCAAAGAGCGTGCTGTGCACCCTCGTGAGAACTCGTAAGGAGCCGGTCAGTCAAACGCCCCAATGGCGGCTTGGTTTTCTAACTTCTTTATTTGAATTTGCTTTGTCGGACATGGGTGGCAAATCTATCCATCCAAATCCAAATGCTTTGCTTTTTCTTTCCTTTTTTTTTTATTTTTTATTTTTCCCCTCTAAATGTGCAATTTACTAGCAGTTTTTCTTTAAAAATATACGATAATCCCCGTGAAACTTCGGTGAGATTTATTAACAAAGTAGAAGAAGGTAGTATGTTAAAATTGTACCTATTTTTTTGGAAAAAAAAATTAAAATACGTAATTTTGACACCTTATTAAAATTAAATATAATTTTATAAAATTATCGATATTAAATAATAAATTATAAAAATCAATTAAAATATTTTTAAATTAGCTTCATTTCTGTATCTAACTCTTTTTTTAACTTTCTTAATTATAACATAAATGACAATAAATCCTAATTTAATTTGTAAATATAATATGCCAATGTTTACAAAATGCAGAATACAAAAATTTGTTTACATTTAGTAATTAGAAGAAATTTATCATGACAAATTAATTGATTTTCTAAAAAAAAAGGGCTAAAATGAAAATGAAAATAAAACCCGAGTATACTACTTGATTATTATTTTCTTTTGTGATTATGTTCTAGCCTGATATGATATGTGCTTCTCCCTTGACCATTTCTCCACATGCATACTTACCTTTTCAGCATATATATAAAAAGATCAAATTACAAGAAAATATGTAATCAAGTATGCGTGTACAACTTGCCTTCTCAGCCTATGTATTCTAGTGTCATGTATGGTGTAATTAGGGAAGGTTAAAAATATTAGATAAAAAAGGAAACTAATTTAAAAGATGTTGGTTGATCTCTATAATTGATTACTTAATATAGATAATTTTATAAAATTATCTTTAATTTTAATGAGATGTCAAAATTACGTGTTTTGTTTTTTTTCTAAAAAAATTGAATACAATGTTAACATATTACCTTTATGTAATATATTAACAAATCACACATATATTATATTATTATATTAAAAAAATATATGTCAATGTGTTTTTTTGTTATTGAGTTACTATTTTTTTTTTTCTTGAAAGGTATGGTTGATTGGATTTAGAATTTTTATTATTGAGCTGCTATTGTAGTGATAATTTTTGCTTTTAAATTTTAAGATAAAATATCATTCTGGCCTTGAACTTGTCCAAAAATCTCAATTATGCTCTTTATAATTTAAAAATAAATAAATCCTCACTCGAATTAACTAAATAGAAAATACACCAAGTTAAATTATTTTTAAAACGTAATATTTATGCTATTATGTGTATTTGGTTTTTTATACATTGGAAAGGAAAATGTGGACAATGAATCTAATCAATAATTTCTATTTAATAAAGGGAATGGGCCTATATGGTTTTTCCTTACATATTATTAATAAATAAATAATGCTAGACAAACTTTTGTATAAAAACTCATATGGGAATACGGAAATATATTATAAAAAAAGTAGTAATAAAATTTATTATAAATTATATTTTCTCATTGAAACAGATATATTTGGATTGTAATCGTCTTGAGAATATATTGTTTGAATTGAAAAAATAAATTATGAAAAAACTGTGTAGATTATATGAAGAGAATATGGTATTTTGTAAGTAAATCGGAAGTTTAAAAAAAAAATACAAATTAGTTGGATTGCAATCCAACTACACCCAGCAGTGTACCATATTTAACAAAATTCTAAAATACGAATGCTTATTTTCTATTACATCATTGTTATGTAGGAACTAGGAATTGATATTTATATTGTATTAATATTAAAAACATATTTAATAATTTAATTAAATACTTAAAACTAATTAATTAAATATTTAATTTATTTAATACGTTTAATAACGAATAATATTAAGTAATTAATTAAGTATATTTGATAACGTATATTTATTATTATTTATTTGATTATAACGTATTGAAATTTCATTATAAATTTTAAGTGAATTAAAGGTTATTTAAGTATAAAACCAGAATATAACATAATGTATTAAAAATTCGTAATTTCTCATAATTTGGGAATTTAAACGCACCTTTTACTTCATCATGATTTTATCTCATAGTAAATAATGATTGCACAAACTAATACTATATTATTAATAAATAACAATATTACTAAACCTAATGATATATTTATTGCAACTCAATTCAGTTGAAATTTTTTAATTTAATTAAAAACTTCAATATAAATAAATGTTATCTTATAAAAATATCATTTATTGATAAAATATTATTTGAGAACGAAATTATTTGAGAAAAAGTGGGAGTGACACCCGTTGAAGACAAGAGAAACTGTTTATGGTGATTTGGGCATATATAAAACAGACTAAGGTATAATAGGTTAGATTGAGGTAGAAGTATACTTAAAACGATGCAGATGAGGTGATTATAAAAGATATATTTATATTAGACTTGAATGAAAATACGGTAATGAATAAAAAGAAGAAAAAGAAGAGAATTTACGTAAGTGATTATACATAATTTTGTATTAATTCATATTGTCGATCTAAAATTTTTCGAGATTGATATAATTTTGTTGTTGTATTGATAAAATATTATATTTTTTATTTAATTCTACATATTTTTTAATAATTCAAACAAATATTTATAAATAAAAAAGTTGCAATCCAGGTAGTGCAATCTTTTCTCTTCTACAAGGAGAATCAATTTAGCATTCAAAAGCCAAAGAGAGAAAGTGATTTGATTTCCTTTTTCGTGGTGAGGAGCGAAGGCTTCTAAGCTACCAAAGGAGTAAATGACATGACGTCGTTTCAGAGCTACAAGCAAAAGCAAGGGATTCGAACTTCAAAGCTAAGTATTTCTGGTACGATTCTTTCGCATATTCCCTCTCCATAATTTCTCCGAGCACTTTTATTTAGTGTGAAATTACAATAGTGTCCAGCATAATTCGGTGCTTGAACATCACAAAGGTGAATTAATCAAACGATTGTGACGAGGAGATAACTCAAATGCACCCTTTAGGATGCATTTAGGCACAAATTCACCTCAATTAAAAATTTTATTTTAATTTAAATAATGTTCATTTCATAATAATTATCATATATTCATAATATATTATATTCTTTTTCTTTCAATCTATTTAAATTCTACACATTTAATAATTTCTTATTATATCTAAACAAATTTATTTCAAATAAATTTTCATCTACTTACACTCTCATTAAATAAAAAATAAAAAACATATGTATTATTGATATTTCTTTTTCTATGTATAAAAAACCTAATGCACATAATAAAATAAATATTCTATATTAAAAATAATATAACTTAATTTTTCTTTTTACTTTGCCAGTTTAAAATTTTTAAATTAAAAATTAATAACCATAAAACACTATATTCCAAATTTAGTTATACTTTGAGAATTATGAATTATTTACATGATTTATTTAATTTTTTTTATAAAGACAACTATGTAAATAAACAGACAAAATAGTGTATCTATAGATGACTAAAATGTTGACAAGCTAGTTGTATTTGCTTCTTCAATAATGTCATGGGATACAACAAAAGAAGGGTAAAGTATGCAACTTGATTATTGCAACAAATAAAGGAGATTTCAAAACCTAAACATTTTACAAGACAATGTAAACAAATGTCTTGCAGGGACAGTTTAGTCATAATACACATTTCACCAAATCAAAGCCACGAAGCAACCATTTAAACTAGGCTTAATTACAAAAAACATCCCGTGAATCTCAATTTGTCCACTTTTAAAAAAATTGCTCTAATGTATGTCACCTTTCAATTGAACCTCCCTCCAAATAATTTTAACCACTACAAACAGATACTATGAAATGAAATGTCCTAAATACCCT
The DNA here is from genome assembly GCA_026120185.1 of Voacanga thouarsii. Taxonomy (NCBI): domain Eukaryota; kingdom Viridiplantae; phylum Streptophyta; class Magnoliopsida; order Gentianales; family Apocynaceae; genus Voacanga; species Voacanga thouarsii. The sequence continues at coordinate 1,401,594 of JANUWF010001287.1, read as the reverse complement.
TTACCTTTGTCACATTTTACCATTTCAAAAAGCTCCTGAGAAAAAAATTTTTAAAAAATCTTTCATAATAATAAAAAAATCACTAAAAAAGAAAATAAATTCTTCAAATCCCATCGCATGTGTGCTCATCTGGACAACCTTCTTTGAATTCCATCATAATCTATACTCCACTTTAAACAAATAGTACCCTTAATTTGCTTAATCATAAGGCAAAAATTTATGAAGCTTCAACTATACCTGATTCATATTATTTTAGTATATTATATTATTTATTAAAAGATTAATTTGTTGCTGTTAATTTTCAAATACAGTTAGGGTATATTTGGATTGTAATTTTTTATTTTTATCTCAATTTAAAATTTCATTTTAATTTTAAAAAATAATAATTTAAATAATTTTCGTTTCTCGAAAAATATCATATACTCATAACCCATCATATTCTTTCCCTTTAATATTATATGTTTAATAATTTTTTAATACTTTTAATAAAATTCATCTCAATTTAATTTAATAAAATCTCAATCCATTTACACCCTTAATTTTGAGGGATGATATTGGAGCAATTTTTTGTAGAAGGGAATAAATTAAGATTCATGATGGAGTACGGGGTGTTTTTTGTAATTAACCCTTTAAACTAGCAAATCCATTACAACGGCTCCCCCCCCTCTCTGTGTGTGGCGGTAAGCCATGGAAGACTATAAGCATGATGGGTAAGCAGAATCCTCTGTGCCTATCAACTTTCTTGCCACTTCGTCGCATTTCTCTGATACTGCCACTGATAATCCTAACCGTCAGTACGGATGACCAGCAAGAGACCTTTGCTCTGCCTTCCGCGGCGCAAGAGTATCTCCAGGTGCCTATGGGTTTACCTTTCAAGATCGCACTGTTTGCAGACTTGCACTTTGGAGAAGATGCATGGACGGATTGGGGGCCGCGACAAGATGTGAACTCCATCAAAGTGATGTCCACTGTTCTCGATAAAGAGCAACCAGGTGAGTTGACGTTGTTACAAATTTTCGATTTTTCTGGACTCGGTTAAATAGTAGACTATTAGTGTCAATTCAAGAATGGATTTTTAGTTTGAAAATTCAATTGAAAAAAGTAAAATGGTAGCATAATTTGCCCTTTTGTTTGTTGTGTTTGGCCATTACGGGACTACAATTTAGTAGTTTCCTCTTGTGTTTAATTTTGCTGAGAGAAACAAGAGCTACCCTCAGGTTTTAGTTGAGTGACAGCATTTAATCGTCTTGCCTGTGGTGCTACTTGATGTAAAATGATGTTGGGTTTATGCCTTCCATGTGGAGGAAGTGAACCACCAAACTATTGTGTCCGTGTTTATTTATATGTAGTGGATGCTTTCGCTTTAAGTTGTGAAATTGGTCAAACATAGCAAAGCCAATAGTAAAAGATTTGCTTGATTAATCTATACAAGTCTTCACATCTGGGATTTAGGCCCATCACGACAGGTAGTTTTGTGTTGAAATGAAGATGGCATTTTTTGGTATAGTTGCTAAGAGGTTTAAGGAACTTTTTGCATAACCAGCTCATGTGATAATGTACTTGTTCATGTCCTGAGAACTTTCCACCATCCAACTGTTTTTTGCTAGTCAGTTAAAGAAATCTTCTAAAGGAATTCAACTATGGAGGATTTATGTAAGATAATTTCTATACCCAGAATTCTAAATCATTCTAGCTTTGTTGTGTGTGTGGTTTCAAATCTGTAATGTATTATTTCTCCTATTTTAAATCAACATCAGCTTCTCTTGGAAGAACAAGGTGGGTAATAATATCAAACAAGTTCAAGTTGAAAATTGAATCATGCTCATATGTAATGGCAGACTTTGTAATCTATCTTGGAGATGTCATCACAGCCAACAATATACCAATAGAAAATGCAAGCTTGTATTGGGATCAGGCTATCTCTCCAACAAGGAAGAGGGGAATACCATGGGCTAGTGTGTTTGGAAACCATGATGACGCACCATTTGAATGGCCAATGGAGTGGTTTTCAGCTACTGGAATTCCTCAGCTGAACTGCCCCACAACAAATGTTTCAGATCCAGGTTCGCTTATCTTGAAGTTTCAATTTGAGACAGAGATCTCGTTACTGTTACTATTTAACAATGTTACAAATAATATTATTCATCAATTCAAGATTAGTCATTATGTGTATCTTCCCATTAAGGTATGGAGGTGAAAAATGGGTGGTTTTAAGGAAGCTCCATTACATGGGCTTGCATGCAAAAACTATAAACTAAGCTACTACTTGGGTGTAAAAAAAAAAAAAAAGAAAGACTATTTCGACATTCTAAATTTTAAATATGCTCCTTTATGATCATTCTCGTGATGCAATCATGCTAATACTTTGTGTGCCATTACTAGAGCATCATTGTACATGACTTGCAGAACATTGCCTAGGTTGCTTGTTGCACGCAAGAGTTGCAATCTTCGCATATTTTCTATCAAGGAAACTGATGCATGTTTTTCGTGCATTGAAAATAGTAACAACATGGCAACAATCCACATATATCAAGTTTTAATTTAAAATGTCAAACACTAAAACCACACAATAGGGCAAAAATACTCATCGCATAGTATAGGGATTAGTAAGTATCGAATCAATAGGAACTTACCAATTACCACTACTTTGCTCTAATCTCATTGTCTAGCCAACATGAATATAGAGATAAAGTAAATAAAACTAACTAAGCTAAACTACTACAGTAGAGAGTACATCGGACCCACACGAGAAAAGTCACAAGGATCGTCAAGGAGTAAGAAACGGGAAAGGCCGTGTACAAGAAAAAATCCTCCAAAAACATGACAAGTAAAGAGCATACAACTATGTTTATCAAAGCTTAATTCGAGCACCGGTATGAGTTTTCAAGAATAAACCTCACTCTCTCTTGAGTTATGAGATTTCTTTCCGAAGACTCAATTAATTGGTTTCTCTACCTAATCAATCTAACCCAAGGAAGCATTATACTCACCTATCACCCAAAAGGTACCTGAAAGCCCCAATATCCCTATATCTAGGCAATATTGAAAACCCATTGACTACCAAGTTCTAATCCTTTAACTTCTCTCTCGAGATAATCAAAGGAAAACAAACATTGGACCAATTGGTTTGGTGTTTAACTCCTAACTCTATCTCTCGAATTCATTAAGAGTGAACCAATCAATTGAATAAATTAGCCAAGCCCAAATGATCAATCCAACACAATAATGCCCAAGTAATCACATACAAGATATTGGAATTCAACAAATCATAGTAATAACTCAATACAAGAATATAGATTAGGGTTCATCCCTCAAATACAACTAAAACATTTAAATCTCAACATTGTTAAAGTGTTAATACAAAGAAAAAGAGAGAACTTCACTCATAGACAAGATTTTGAACTGCTTCTTCCTTGAATTTCCTTGAACAACCCCTTCTTCTTCTCCATGCTTCTCCAAGATCTTCCCTTGGTGCTTTTTTTGAACTCCCTAAGGGATCTCTTGGTTGCTAGCCAACCAAGGATGATTATTTAGGGTTTATAATGGGGTATATATAGTGTACAATGGAAAGAAATGAAGAAAATCTCAGAAAAAAACTAGGCTGCTAGGTTGCTGCCTGGCGTGCTTTTTTATATGTTCTAGACAGCCTAGGGAAGTTATACTTCCTTGGGTTGCCATTTTTCTGTACAATGAAGGGTACTAGGCGTACCTAGGCCGCCATTATTTCTCTCTTGGTGTGCCTTCTTTGTGTCTAGGTGGCCTAGGGAGGTTTCTTCTCCTTGGGCCGCCATTTTGCTGGACAATTGTCTTCTATTTTTTTTGCATTTTTCTTCCTTTTCTTCATTTTCATCTCCAATTAGTATTTTTTTTATTTCCTACAAAAACAAGATGAAAATGGTGTGGTGAGTAGTGATTTAAACAAGAATTTATCACAATTAAAGCACTAAAAAATATGTATATGATGAGCCCACATCAGAAACCTTACTGCTGGCTAGGATATTGCCATCAGAACATGAATTAGAGAATCTGAGGAAACAACAGAGATGCATCCCTGCGTTAAGATAGTCCTTGAGGTAGATGGACAGCATATAGATATTGTATACGACTTCAAATCTTTAATTCTCTTTTTTTGCCTGTTTGCTTTTCTCCCCTTGAAATTGAATGATGGCATTTAATCAACTGAAAAGTCAGTTGGTATGATTAAATGTACTGAAACTAAGATCATCTCAAAACTTTGCTGATTGCCTCAATTTGGTTGGTATTTCAGGAGGCACATATTGTAGCTTCAAGGGCACAACACGTTTGGAGCTGATGCAAAATGAGATTCAGCATAACACACTGTCACACTCTAGGAGTGGACCAAAACATTTATGGCCAAGTGTTTCCAACTATGTTCTTAAACTTTCATCATCAAGCTACCCTCATCTGGCAGTTGCATACATGTATTTCTTCGATTCAGGTGGTGGATCATACCCGGAGGTTATTTCCAGTGCCCAAGTAGACTGGTTCCAGCACACATCTCAAAAGGTCAACCCTGACTCAAGGTAGTGAAAGATGGAAACTGAATCTTTGTGTTTTCAAGATTTACTTATTGATGCACAAATAGTTGACAGACTGGTAGTCTTCCAAATGAGGTTCAAAGGTTTACCTGGTTTTTTCATGCATTTGATGATTGGTTCCCAAACCCAATAACTGAGGATGGGAGAATTAGTTTGGAATGTTCTGGTTTTCCATGTTTGCATGATGAACAGTCAGCCTCAAGGCAAACTTAGTTGACTTTATGGCTGCTCATCTTGCTTAGGTGTGTGAGCAGGGCAAACAATGCCATCTTTCTCAATTTTCTTTAACAAAACCAGAGGAAAATTTTTTAACAGGGTGCCGGAGATAATCTTTTGGCATATACCTAGTCAAGCCTATAAGGGTGTGGCTCCATGGCTCTTTTTACACAAGAATTGTGTAGGGTCAATGTTCACAGAGAAAGTTGCTGCTCAAGAGGCAGAACTGGGTATTATGAAACTTCTTGAAAGAAGGTCTTCTGTCAAGGTGACTATAAATGCAGACCTTTATTCTTCTCTCTCTTCCTCCTCATTTTCATTTATGTTTTCTTTTAAATCCTATACGATTACAAGATATACTTGTGCACTTGTGTGGATACCAAGGCACAAGTTTTTGAGTTCAAATAAATAAGATTTAGCCTTGCTAGAAACAAACATCGAATTTCTGGCCTGTATCCTGGGATATATGATGCTATTTCTGCTTATAATCTTCTGACTCTGACTGTTTATTACTGCTCTGAAGTCCTTGTCATGATTTCTGAGTTGTGCATAAATGGTTTTTTTAGGACTCGGGATGGAATCGAGACTGGGAAGGATTTATATGATATGGCAAATATCAGAATAGTTTTTCTGTTCGAAAGCTTATTTTCTGATGTTTTCTACTTTAAAAGAATGGAGATTTATAAATCACCTAATGATAATGATTTTCAAGCTACAAACTATATCACTTCGAAAACTATTCAGGATGATGCGGGCTTTACTTACCGTGCTAGTTTTGCCATATTAATGAGCTCCCATCGCTACCAGACCACCTAGGCAAGACACCTGTTCCACATTCTTCTTGTGTTTGATGAAATCTATGGGAAAAACTACTGTAAAAAATTGTAACTGTAATGATCACGTGTTCCGTTTCCAAGTGTTTGCTACACTGATTGGAAGTTGAAAGAGTAATACACTAATATTATGATTATTCTTAGATATACTAATTGATTTTTATTTGGTTAATACCTTGTTCACAATTTTAGTTTGTGGTAGACCAGCCAACTTTAAATATGTCCACATAGCTGAACAATCTGTAGTTCTGATTACAGTTCAAGAATAATGGGCCTTTCAGATGTGGCATGGCCAACACAAAGGGGTCTTAATTTGGTTGCTATGCATGGTGCAGGCTGTTTTTGTAGGTCACAACCATGGATTGGACTGGTGTTGCCCCTACAAGAAGTTTTGGTTGTGCTATGCAAGACACACTGGCTATGGTGGATATGGAAATTGGCCTAGAGGAGCCAGAATTCTAGAGATCAATGAGCAACCCTTCTCTCTCAAGTCATGGATCAGAATGGAAGATGGTCATACGCATAGTGAAGTTGTCTTGAGCTCTTGTTATTAGTCTTCCTTCTTCTGTGCCTAATAAAAGAGAGTAAATATGAATAATACATTAGGGGATGTTTACATGATATGTAGATATTTTGTTATTCAATGTGGGCCACAAGCAAAAGAAGTTAAACAGCTTTCAGGACATGTATTATCTTCTTTGTATATATCATTTGTACAATAAAAAAGGTAGCTTTGTTTTCTCAGACCAGAAGCTTCATCTGAATTTGTGATTTAATGCTTCTACTATATTTTCCTGTACTTGAAACTAGATTATGCAAATTGGATCATAAATTTATGCTCAAAAATCAAGAAATCAGTGTTGTGATTTATGGCAGTGTAAGGTAACTGAAGTTTGGGCCGCTGTGAACTTTGGTTTTGTTGTCTCCGGTCATCTTAGCTTCACATTCTTCCATGTTATTTTCTCTGCACTTTGAACTGTTCACCAGGCAGGGCTTTGAAACTTGGGACAGCTACAAACTGCTGCTTCTTATAAAATTGGTCAAGACGGCACCTATAATAACTACACACACAAGTTTGTAATCATGACTTGAAACTTTCTGCGCCATAGTTTCATGCCTAGATATTTTTTGGTTATGACTTCTTTTCCAGTTTATTTAGAGTTTGTTCGGGTCCAAATCTGTCCCCCCATCGTCAACTTAAAGTCCGTAGTTTCCAATTATATATGTGGTCTAGGCATGTTCCAAGACTTCAGATATGAGCACATCATGATTCTTCATTTAACGACATTAATATTTTATACTATCTGCAGAAGCATGCATTAACAAAGGTCCGTTCGCATCTCTCAACATCATAAATATAATATTTGAGAAACTGTAAGCAACTCAAAGTTTGAATCTTTATGTATGTGTGTGTGTTTAAACTAATCATTTCAAGGTATACATTGATTTTAATCAGAGAACAATGCTATATGTGATGGATGCAATAGGATTCCTGATCTGCAAAGAATTTTCCATGTTCAAGTCGGATTATTGTGACGTCCAATTTGCCTATTTCAGTCGGCTCTTGATAGTTTATAAGAGTACTGCCAGATGCCGAAGCGGAGTGATTGTGACAAAGAAATATATGCATATACACATCGGCCTCTACTTTGGCAATGTGGTGAGGTTCTCTGGCCCATGCCATCTTTTGGCCACTTGCTTTGTCATGTGTTTGCAGGTTTGGCCTCTGTCCTCAGTTTGTGGCTTTGCTTTTTCTTTCCTTTCCCAGGTAATAATGATTGATGCAAGTCACCAACCCAGAAAATAAAAGTGGGTTTTGATCTCACTTGTCTGACCTTCAAATAAAACCAAATCTAATCTAGGTTTTACTTCGGATAAAGGACTAACTGAATCTAATGGATGGAAATTAGCAATTAACAAATAATTTTTCTAAAATGTTTACATGATTCTAGATTATATATACGGTAAGTAAGAATCAACTTATTTAACTTCAAACTATATTTTTATATATTATTTTTTGAATTCGGTTGACGGAGTTCCGTCATCTATATTTAAAAGTACTTGAGCGACCTAATTCTAGGGATATTTTCCACTTGAATCTCATTTCCTTTTCAACCCTTGAAACTCTTCTAGCATCCTGGAACAGAGAAAGCAAAACGAAAACAGAAAGGCTTGGGTGATGTTACAGAACATATCCAAGATAAGGTAAACAAGGAAAGGTACAACAAACTAAGCAAACATCAAGTCCATGATAAGCTTTGGGGCCATTCAACAGCTCAAAAGAAAAAAGGTGGATGGCCAAGAGAGAGTGTGCCCAACTCGAAGGACTTCCTCCTGCTGGGACCTGATGGCTGCAGCGAGGGATCGTGCGCATAACGTTGGAGGACAATTTCAAGAGTCAAAGGAGTAAATATTTTCACATGGTTTGTTGGACTAATTGGCCAGTGACCACATAAAAAAATTAAAAAAAAGAAAAAAAAATCAACCCATTAAATCAAATATCATTATAAATCAGTCCAACGGTTAGTAGTACAAAACAAGATAAAATCATTTCAAGAAGACTTGAAACTGTCCAATCTATTCTAGTTCCCCCAAGAATCAGCAAAAGCCGTGGCACTAATTGATGGTTTCCTGGTGAACTTGAATGAAGTTGTTGATATGTCATTGTAGAGTTTCTTGACTGATTACTGATGAGTTTGAAACATTTGAAAAGTTGCTTTTTGCAGCATAAGTGGATGTCTAACTAATATGGTTAGCAGAATTTAACGTTTGATGTTTTCTTGACCAAGGCATTTTGCCAAACCTTCTCAAGCCAGATCATAGTACAGTGTTTTCAGCTATAGACACGGTTGAAAATCCAATTTAGTTATGTCCGGAAATAACTGAGGATAAGATAGCACAAGATACGTGTTTTTTTAAGATTGTAGCAGATGAAAAGAAATCAAATCTGTCTTAATAAACTTAGTAGGGCACTTTATAAGAATTCAATAATGAAAAATGTAGTCTACGTTTATATGACACTTTAATTTCACGTGAGATTCTGACAAAAAATTTGAATGATATAGAGCATGTATCCGTTATCCTTTACCCAAAGATGAGCCACTTTTGAGATTTCACCATCTTTGAGACTTTGATTTCTGTTGCAGTAGCATGCAAATAGAAAACGTTAAAGGGCCGAGGCTATGTCGGCAACTTAACAGAAACGGACATTTGAACAAGTCAGTGAAGTTGTGAAAATGACTGTTAAGAGAAGGAGAATGAAGAGGCAAGGAAAGTGGAGGTCTCCGACTCTCCTTTAGTATAAAAAAAGACTGCCTCATTATTAGACCCTGCAAAGTTTCTGCTAAAGGGTTCATAATTGAGAGATCAAATTCTTTGAAACTTTATTACTTTCTAAAGTAACTTTCAATCTCACTTTCACTCTCTCATATGCTTTTAGAAGTATAATTAAAGGCAGACCTTTTGATTTAAGACATTCCAGAAGCAAAATGAAGAACCACTTGGACCATTATCATTCAGGAGTGACTTCACAAGATGTTGCAGTTCTTGCAACCACGCAAGCCTTTTCTGAATTAGTCTGTTAGGTTGCTTGTGTCCCTCTCTTACACTTCCATGTGAATATTTTGCAGGTATATAATGAGATACTTGTTAATTTTAACAATTTTAAACTTAGATTGTTTAGGATGCTCTCCAGGTGTTTGGTTCTAGGGTAGTTTGTGTTGTCTAATTTATGAGCATGGAAAATTTTTTAATTCCCTTAGTTTCTACTGGTTTCAGGGCTTTGCATGTGCACACTTGGGGTTTTTGAATACATTGTTCAACTCTTGACTAAAAGTTTGGTTGCAGGAGTCTTGTGAATTTCCAATGGGAAGGAAAAGAGGCTGGTTTTCTTTTGTGAAAAGAATCTTCATTCCTGAAACAAAATCCAAAGTTGAAAAGGTTTATCCAATTCCCTTTTTTGAGTATCTCGCTGATCTGTGTAGTTTAGTTCTGTAACAAATGTTTTATATTTTTGTAATTTCCAGAAAACTAAATCATGGGGATGGATTTTTGGGGGGCTCAAGTTCAAGCAATACCCAGAAATTGCTGCCCCGCAGAAGGCACTGAGTGAGGCAACAGAAGAGCAGAGAAAACATGTTTTGGCTGTTGCCATAGCGACTGCAGCTGCTGCGGAGGCTGCTGTTGCAGCTGCTAATGCTGCAGCTGAGGTCGTCAAACTTACGAGTTTTTCTTCGGACAAAAAGAGAAAAAAGAACTTGGCCGCCATCAAAATCCAAAGTGGTTATCGAAGGCACCTTGTGAGCATCTCAAAATTTCTTGTTTTGCTTCCTGGATTTTATTGTCCATAGAGGCTTTGATAATTCGTCTCTCTTCAAATAAGTTTTATTCTGCCAGTCAATTAATTGCATTACAAACATTTACACTAGATTTCACTCGTGCGCTGAAAAAGAAAATGCAGGATATGTTCCATTGATGCCAGCTTTGAGATTTTTGGTTACTTAGTAAGCTAGGTTAAGAAGTGTGATTTAGCAGAGTACCCTAATTCTTCATATGACAAGTTATTAAAGACAATTGGTGCTCCTATTTGCCATTTGGAACCTCCAATTTTGTTCTTTGGAACACTAACAAAGTAAGTGATAATGACTATAAAAATGAAACACTTTCAAAGCAATTAAGCTGGGCAAAGCCCAAGTTACGAGGGAAATGTTAAAAAGTTCTGCAGTTCACCAAAACCTTGGACTTTTTGTCTTCTGTTAATATGTTACTGATTGCCTGGGTTTTGTTGTATCCTTGATATCTTTGTTTGATTAGCTAAATATGATTTGCAGAAGATGGTAATAGTAATGCTCTTTCTTTGTGAAAATAAGATTCATTTCTCACCAAAAAGCATGCTGAATGGGGCTAGTGCAGGCTAGGAAAGCTTTAAATGCACTCAAGGGATTGGTGAAGCTTCAAGCTGTGATTCGAGGTGAAATTGTCCGTCGAAAGGTGATCCCACAACTCAAGTGTATGCAATCACTTGTATCAGGACAAAAAATATGCCAAATTAGAGTTCCAATGGTGGAAATAAATGATAATGGCAGTAGATGGAGGCAATGCCCAGAGAAAGCAGTAGAATCTCAAGAATTTCATGTAAGCAGAGGAGTAGCTAAGTGTTTACCTTCTGTGGTGAATGTATATATTTAATTGAGTAAAACTGAATTCATGCAAGTAAAGGAGTTGGCGCTTGTTTTAATTCATTAAGGACATATGCTGACATGCCAATTGAGTTATTTTCAAGTTACTTTCTAATAAGGAATACAGTTTTGAACTCAGATGGAAAATTTGACCTAAGTTTTCATGGATGCATAAATATCCAATAAATTTTACCATTTCTGGCATTTGATTTTCTCTACAAACAGAGCATTCATATCTTCCTGTGTTGTGGTCATTAACAGCTTCATGAAAGACACAAGAGTTGGGATTTTAGCTTGGTTTCAAAGGAAGAAATGGAAGCCCTGTGGATCAAAAAGCAAGAAGCTCTGACCAAAAGAGAGCGGATGAAGAAATACTCATATTCACACCGGGTATGAAAATTCCATCAAATGAAGAGTTAAAGTGACAAATCTCCGTTTTGGTCGTAATCTTATTATTGTCATGTTTTAATTTAGTCTTTCTTTTGCTTTCTTAGGAGAGTAGAAATGACCAAATGCTCCAGGAATCAATAAAGAAGGAAAGTGGAAGACAGAGTCACCGATTTAATCAACTGAATGAAGAGATTCTGGAGAGGGGAGAAAAAGAAAGATTGAATTTTTCTGCATATTCGAACATTATTGCAGGTGATATGAATAGAATGCGACAACTCAAACTGAACACTGCTGCTAAACAGGATTCATTCGATGTGTTAAATTCACCTTTTTCACTTCCAAGGAGATCCTTCTGTCATGTAAAAGAGAAATCCATTGGTGATGATAACTCCTTGCCAAATTCTCCTGCATTTCCAGCTTATATGGCTAGCACAGAATCAGCCAAGGCAAAGGCAAGATCTATAAGTACACCGAAGCAACGGCTAATTTTCTGCGAGTCATACTCAGGCCAGCATTCTCCATGCAAGTCCAGGCTTTCTCCATGGAGTTCATTTAATGGTGAAGTGACTAGCAGTAGCAGAAAAAGTGGCATTTCTCAGCCATTATATACTAATTCTAGAGGACATTATTGGGATTAAAGTTTCTGGATTCACATCAGTCTTTGAGTTTCTGGGCTTAATACGTGTACCGTGTGCTGTTCTAAAGATTTCAATGAAGGTAGAGGAAAATTTGAAAGTGCCTCTTAGGCTTTCCGCAGCTTGTCCTTGGCAATGCTCAAGAAGCACAGAAAGTTCAAATTTCCTACATACGGTATGGTCTGAGAGCCTCCCAGATATTCAAGCATGAAGATGCAGCTGCGTTACCGAGTTTCTGGATAAGAATGTATATACTTACATATCTTTTGTCTCTGAATTTCACCTTTGCTCTTTTTCCTTTTTTCCCTCTTTGTGAGCTCAAGGGGTGCCGGTGTTCTTTTAAAGTTTGGTCCTGCTTTTAAAGGGATTCTGAGGGATCGCTGATGAGTAAGTTTTTCCCTTTGCATGCTTTTGTGTAAGCATTTCCAATCAAGGATTTGCTCGGAGGCTCCTCTTATGGTGTAAGTATCATGTGCTGTTCTGTTCCTTCTTATTGATTGTTAGTCTTTTAGCAGATTTTGCTTCTTATTTCCCATCTACTAAGCAAATACACTATTCAAATTCTCTTTTATCAATGATACAACTAGAGATTTAAGCTGCCAGCAGACATGTCTGCTTCTTGTATGTATCTGGGGACACAGAACATTAGGAGCAGTTGGACAAAGGACAGGATTGTCCTTATGTGTTTGAGCCATTATTGTGCACTAACTAGATTCTTATATCATAGTTTTTGAGCTTTAGGATTGTTTTCTTTTATCTTTTTCATTTGGCCGTACGGTGGTCTCCAGACGACCTTTACACTATGTTTGGTTTACAAAAGGGAGGGGAATGATGCTTTTACGTTCACTAGTGACTTCTATTGCATTTAGATGGGATTAAAGGTAGGTAAATAAATGGTTCCTAATTATACTAAATATATTAATATATGAATTATGTTTATTATTTCAACTCAGAAAGAAAGGACACATCTATTTTTTTATTTTTATGTATATTCGAACTCCTCCAAAATTTAAAATAAAGATTTGCTAATGGAGGTCTCCCTTCTAGTTATTTCCATCCCTAGTTTACTTGCATTCAAACAAGAGTTTTTCTTTTAGCTTTACCTTTAATGAAATCAGAAGAAAGGAGAAACAAGCTTTTGCAAAACTTAGAGGCATTTGAGAGACACTTCTGGATAATAATTAAAACTTCTCTCTCGAGAATAAAAGTATAATTGAAATATTATCTTAAAATTCCAAAAAATCATTATTTTTATTATTTTTTTCTTGAACCTTTGTACTTATCATTAGAATGTTCTAAATACGAACAAAAACTAATATTTCTCTTTTTAAAAATATTTTAAAAATAAATAAAATATCCTCTATTTATTGGTTTTAAGAAAGAGATTATTCTTTGAATATATGAAAATATTAAATTATATTTTTGATGAAATATTTTTTAAATAAAATGTTAAATTTTATTTGAGTAAACTATATTTTTTGATAGCTCAAAAGATTGAATATTTTTTCTAACACTTGAGAAAAGCCCCGAGGTGGAAGGAGAGTTACTGGGCAGGCTATCGGCACTCGACCTAGGCAGCCTGCAGCAGGAAAACAGGATAACAAGTAACAACCCTCGATCTTGCATTAGTACAAGCGGCTTAAGTTGTCCCAACTATAATTGTCCTAATTTACAGAAGTCAAAATAAATTACTTGATCTTGCACTGAATTCCGAACATTTATTCCTTTTTATGTGTAATACAGTAGACTACAGGTAGCCGTCCCGAGAATTGAGTGCAAACCTTATTCCTGTCATACATGTAATTCTACTAAGTGAAACTGATTTGGTACTTTGGTTGTCCGTTCGGAGAAAAGAGCCCGAAATGCTTCTCATATTCAGGGTTCTTCTGATCTTCATCAAACATAGCAAAAATGTATGTTTCTATGGATCTTCCAGGCCTTTTTGGAGTCCCTTCTGTTCCCAGTACATGCCGGATCAAGTTTTGGTTGTAGGTTCTGGCGTTATCAATTGATGTTTCTCTTCCTCCTGCAGATGGCCAACCACTTTCTGATACAACAATGTTAACAGAGGATCCTCCTGCCTTCTCGAGTGCTGAGTATGTGACATCAAGAAGAGCATCAAAAAGACTTCCATACCTACCATCTGGGGTTTGAACTCCGGATCGGAAAAGAGCATAGTCAAGACTAATGCCCGTTGGGTTGAACATGTATGCAAAGTATGGATATATATTCACAAGTAGAGGTGATCCGTTGCTTGCTAAAAACTGAATGATAGGATTAATATAATCTCTAACATCTCCTCTAAATTCTCCCCTCGATGGTGGATCGCCGTTCGTTGTGAGCCCTGTTTCAACGGCCGTGGAAACTTTAATCTGGTTTGCCAGGCCTGCAGCAGAGATTGCATTGAAGATGTTTCTCATAGCAGGGAGGACAAATCCTACATACTGAGATGTGTCTCCTCTCACCGGACTGACTTCATTTCCAACGGCAATGTACCTGATCCTCACATTAGCATAGTTTCTGACATTGTTTTGCACCCAATTGTTTGCATTAGCTGGGCTAGAGGCCAGACTTTCAAGTTCAGGGTTTGAAACCCCGAGGATTAGTTCGATGTTCGTACCCCGGAGGGCTTCGAGTGTGGGTTGATGGGGGTCATAAATCCGCATTCTTCTGATACCATTCCGGTTGTAAAGTGCCACAACATCTTGTGGACTAGGCAACCCATTCCCATTCCTTCCGTAACATACTCCTATCTGAGCTCCTGCGTAATCAGAGACGTTTCCATCAGTTCATGATCTCACCTATCAATGAAAATTGCAGAGGGAACAAAAAGAATATGCATAAGAAGCTATCCCCTAAAATCATGCATCATTCGTCTTTCCATACCAGATTAATCAGCAAGAAATGTGAAAAATAAGCCTAAAGATTGCAATATTAGTTCATCCGTGGTGAAGTGACAAGCATTATCGGTAGTAGTTACAATACATTAAGCGTAAGCAGGAAGATGAGGACTAAGCCCAGGTTCAAGCTTCTAGACTGTCTCTAACACGTCTACTGTTGAAGATATTTCCCGCAATAGTATGCATGACTGTTTCACTGGCCTACCTGTTACAGTAAACTAGTTAAAAGGTCTAAACAAGGAAGTAGAAGGGTAAACTGACCACTACAAATTTGCAGAAACTGAATTCTGTGGAACTGGTGTTTGTAAATTACTCTTAACAACCAAATATTAGATTGTGTGGTGTACTGATATAGGAGGAAGAAGAATACCTGCAAAATCGAGGACCTCTAGTAGCCCAAGGAGAACAATGATGGCTATGAAATGTGGTTTTGCACTAGCCATGGATGATAAAAGAAGGAAATGTCAATATAGCAATGTATATTGAAGACTGATTGTTTATCCGCATTGCAAAGCTCCCTTTTTATAGAGAGGAAGGCTTAGGCATATGGAAAAACTGGTTAGGATTTGAGTGTTCATAGCAAAATTACTCGACAGTCAAGTCAGTCAATTTGTGGAAACTAAGGCTAAAAATACAAATTTGGAAGATGGCTAACTTCTGGACTTTTTCCCAAGTGATAAAATTTGAAAAGTCCTACAATTTGACATGTCTGATTAGTGACTCTCCCTCTAAGACTGAATAGCCATTAAAGCTGTCAAGACTATCAAAGTTAGTGAATTTTCCATGGACTTTGCAGAATTATTTGAGAAGCTAACTGATTTCGAAAGAACATTGAACGACAAAGGCTCAACCTCTCCTCCTATTCTTGCCACAGCTAATGTCGCTCAACTACAGCACATGTCTTATACTTGGGTTCTAATATCATCTCATGGCGATCGGCACGTAAAAAATCTGTTTCTCGGTCATCCACGGAGGCTGAGTATAAAGCACTTGCAAATGCAGCAGCGGAGGTTATTTGGGTCCAAAACCTTTTGCATGAATTGGGTGTTTCTCTTCCACAACCACCAGACTTATTCTGTGATAATACGAGTGCAATGTATTTGTGTGTTAATCCAGTTTATCACTCATGAATGAAGCACTTGGCACTTGACTATCATTTTGTTCGTGAATGGGTCTCTAATGGCGCCTTGCGCGTATTGCATATCAGCTCCAAAGACCAATTAGCAGACATGCTCACGAAAGCTCTGAGTCGTTCTCAATTTTTCCAAGATTGGAGTCTCAATGGATCCTCCATCTTGCGGGGGCGTGTCAAGACTAAGTCAACAGAGTAAAGAACTTTATTTGAAATCAATCTCTTAACTGTAACAGATCAGATTTACATCTCATATTCTAATCTTAAGTTGTTATAACTGTATACTATTTTATCTCCTATACTTCTGTAATCTCCTCTATATATTGTAATCACTTCATTAATTAAAGATACACAAGTTCAATATCACTATAAAAGCAACCCTAACATATTGATGAACAATTACTTACACAATTTACTTGTTTAAGGATTGTTTAGAGTCTTATTCCCATGTGCTTCTGAGATTACATAATCTGATTAATTTGCTGGACTGATTTCTGGTTTTACATCAAGAGATACGTCTACATATAATTTCATCCATACGAGCTGACAATAAGCAAGTCTATTTAGATTCCTAAATGTGTGTTAATGTTCTTCTGATTCGAGGATGTGCTTAAATGACACCATGTCGGGACTTTTCAAAACTATGAGCCTTTCAACAAGAGGGAACCTTTGTTTGATTGTTGGTACAATCAAGAGAGTCAATTGTAGTGTCCTGGTGGAGCTTGGACTAAACTGTGTTATCTTTTAAAGTTCCACATGCATAAGACGCAAGAATTTTGCACGGTCCTTATTGGCCTCACAAATGATAAAGGCAGAATCAGGACACGTAACAAGGCAGCCACCATTAGGACTGTTCAAACGGTTATCGGTTCGGTTTTCAGTTTTTTAAATCGGTTTAAATCGGTTTTTAAGTTTTTTGGTGTCTAACCGAACCGAACCGGACACAGCATAAAACCGGGACAACCGAACCGAACAAATTTCGGTTTGGTTCGGTCCGGTCCGATCTATAACCGAAATTAAAATCCTGGCCCATTAAACAAAGCCCAACAGACATCACTAAAATCCAATTCCAAAATAAAGTCCAAAATAATAAAATTAGCCCAATAAACATTATCCAATCCAACCAACAATGAGTCCAATACCATTACATTTACATTACATAGCCATAAAGAAAAATATGACAACATAACAATGGTTTATTGATTCACATCACTGACATCAGTAGCCACTAGCCAGGCCCCTCCAATTTTCCTCAATAGCCATCTTGTCCAAATCTCCAAGAAGTCGGAATAGATAATGAAAAAATCGCTTATCAAAATTAAGGAGGCAACATGCATCATAAATTTGAGTTTAAATTGGTTGTTTCTAAGATTCTAGGAATGATATTGCTCGCTCTACAGTGTGTTAAATACTCACCTATGCATAAAAACAGCCCATCAAAGCCGCAAGAAACACAACCAACATTCCCCCACATTCCCCCAACAAGCATTCGAAATCCAGCCAACATTCCCCTCAGCCTCAACAATCAACACTCAACAAAGACCACTGCCTACCCATTTTTCTTTCCCTTGATTCCTCTCCCTGTCTGAATACTGAATGTGTATGTTTCTGTGTGTGTGTGTTTTTTTTTCTTATATCAGCCTCTCTTTGAAAACCCTACACAACATATAGCTTTATAGTGGAAGAAAGAGAGAGTTGCAGTGGTACTACTGCCCACTATCGGGTGCTATAAAATGTGTTTTACACAGAGACACACATACCAATAGACAAAGAGAGATTGACTAACTCTAATTGTGCTTATGATTCAGATGTTGATGCTAAATTAGCTCGCAAAATGGCATTTTAAGACAACTAAAAACATGTTGCAATAATTAAGAGCAAAAAAACCAAAAACGAACCCTAAAAAGCTTGGTGTACGTAGCCATACGATAACTCACACAACCCGAAAGTTACAAAGCAATACTACTACAACTATCAACTTCTAGCAACATTTAACATTTAACATCCACCAAATAAGTCCAAGAAACCCCCGAATCTTCCTATTCTCCTTCCTATTGCAAGAGTAATCCATCATAAATCCATCC
This sequence comes from Voacanga thouarsii, assembly GCA_026120185.1. Lineage (NCBI taxonomy): Eukaryota > Viridiplantae > Streptophyta > Magnoliopsida > Gentianales > Apocynaceae > Voacanga > Voacanga thouarsii. Next base: position 1,383,668 of record JANUWF010001287.1, on the reverse strand, counting down.
TTCATCACTAAATGTCTTTACATGTAGCTATACTCCCACAATCAACCAAGCAAATACACTACAAAATACAAATAGACCGCAAAAATACTCAATGACCGCAAATTTCTCAATGACTCCAAATATCCAAACATCCAAACATACTAAAAGAAGACTGCAAATATGACCAAACATCTAAACATCCACATATTTCTCACCGACTCCACAAACATCCAAACATCATCCAATATCTTCATCCAAACATTTAGAAATAAGACTATTCATCCAAACACCATCCATTATCTTCATCCAAACATTTAGAAATAAGACTATTCATCCAAACACCATCCATTATCTTCATCCAAACATCATCCAAACATCTAGAAATGAGGACTTCAAGAGGATTTGAAATTCTAGGACTTCAAGAGTTATGATATGAAAATCTAATTCTAGGACTTTCGCTTTTCATTAAAAGAAGGATAAAAAAATTAATGAAAAATATATGTATTTTAAAAATATATTTTGACATAGGTCAAATGTTAGCAAAAACCGGACCAAAAGAGTTAAATGAGTTTCGAAAACGGGACAAATTATTGAGGACAAAGCCAAAAGAGTAAAAAGAGTTTTTGAAAATGGTTCATATAAGTCAAATGGGAAAAAAAACACCTTAGATTAATAAAAATATCTCAAGGATTTAACATTCAAAAAGAATTGATAAAGCTCGAAGACAAGATGCAACTATTTGAAAGTTTAAACAAAACTAAAAGTTTAAAAGTTTAAAATTACCCACATTTTTTAGGAACAACACTAAGACGCCCAACTGGACTTCCCAAAGCATATCATGTCATATGGTAATCATGGTTTTCTTCCTTTCTCCAAACCATATGCATATGTATACGGTCCAATACTTTCCAATTAACAATCAGTAATCTAAGGAAGAGATTATATATGATTATATATATATATAAAGGTAGATTATATATGTATATAAAATAATATAAAATAAAAAAGAAGAGGAAAAATAAAAAAAAGAAAAAAAATTATAAATTATAAATTATTAACTTTACTCTTACTAATATAGTAATATGATAAATACGTGAATTATTAGAAACCACCACAGAAGTTTTTCTATATGATTAAAAAATTTTGAATAAAAATATATTAGAGGCAATTTTTTTTTTTAAATCTTCATAATTATTTTCGGCCCCAAACGGGCTCCCGCTTCCCCACTTCCCCGTTGAGTCGGGACCGGGGATTGTTTTGCCCCCGGCGGGCTGGGGGCAGGGATCCCCACCTTTCCTAGTGACGGAAACGGGCCGAGGATGGGGATACGGGGACATTTGCGGGGGCGGGGGCGGGATTTCTAATCCCCGACCCAACCTGGTCCCATTGCCATCCCTACTTGCACTAGTACAAATCTATCAGTGATGCTGCAAACATGTTGGCAGGCTTAACTTGTCCCCAACTATAATTGTCCCAATTTACAGAAGTCAAAATAAATTACTTGATCTTGCACATGATAAGGAAGAAAAGCTAATTGAGGAAACAAAATATTTCACAGAGACAACGGAAACAAATATCACTGCAGAAAATCAAGGATAAGATTCTGCCTATAATCAAGGAGTTAATTCTCATCAACTCATGCCTATAATCAAGGAGTTAATATAGTATACAACTTGTATCTTGCTATCTTGCCTTTTTTAATTCTCCTTCCTCTTTGTATATAAGTCTACCTTGTTTCATGAAAAACATACAACAATTGAATACAATATCAAGTTTATAAGAGTTTTTCATGGTATCAGAGCCTTGAAACTCGCAAGCATCAAGAGCCCAATTCCTTCATTTTCTTATTGATCAGTCATGGAAGAACCCAAGCTTACATTGCAATCATTCCATCAATGTGCCAATTTGATTTCAATCAAACTAGGCTCCAATAACTATCTCATGTGGCGATCACAAATCCTTCATCTAGCTCGTAGTCTCGGCGTGCTTCATCATTTGGAAAAGAATGATGGCAAACCTGAACGTTTGCTAAAAGATGGGGTTGTGAATCCAACCTATACCTTGTGGTTAACAAATGATGGTCTTCTTATTTCATGGTTGCTTGGCATAATAAAAGAAGAAGCTCAACCATCCATTGCAGAAGATGCTACTGCCTACGATGTGTGGAGTTCTTTAGAAGAACAACTGCTGCCAATCACAATTGAAAAGGAAGGTCTTTTGAAAAATATGTTGATGACCACCAAGAAAGGATCACGATCCTTAGATGACTACACAAAAGAATTCAAATCAATCTGCGACAACCTAGCAGCTATCAAGAAACCAGTAGATGATCTTGATAAAGTCTTTCAATTTGCACGTGGACTAGGAGCGAAATATGAAAGCTTCTGTCTAGCTATGGTAACTAAACCTCCTTATCCTAACTTCTCAAAAGGAAGAAGAGAAAAGTTATATTGAATATAATCAAGCACTCTTTAGCCAATGTGGACGTGGACGTGGACGTGGACGTCGCGGGAGTTTTAATTCAAAAGGTAGAGGATTTACTCCAACAGGACGTTACAACAATGCTAATTCCAATAACTTCAAAAAGGATGGAACAAACAAAGTTGTACAACAATCAAAAAGTGACAAACCAACATGTCAAATATGTAGTAAGCTGAGTCACGTTGCTCTTGATTGTTAGTATAGATTTGACTATTCCTATCAATCAAAAGATCTACCACAAGCATTAGCAGCTCTCACCTTAAACAACAATGACCCTTCTTTTTACATGGACTCGGGAGCTACAGCTCACATGACCAACAACACAGGTATGTTGTCTTATACAAAATCATATAAAGGAAAGGATGTTATCTATGTTGGAAACGGAAACAAACTTGATATAACACATACTGGAAATGCATGTGTTGGAGAATTAAATTTAAAAGATGTTCTTGTCGTTCCGAAACTGAAAAAGAATTTAATTTTAGTAAGTAAAATCACTAGTGATAACTCTTGTACTGTTGAATTCACACCATCTAATTTTGTTATTAAGGATCAAAACAAGAGAACAATAGGGAAGGGGCATAGACAAGGACAACTTTATGCTTTGGAACCTGGTTTCCAAGAAGCTTTATCGGCAATAAAAGGGGACAACTCATTCTCTTTGTGGCACCAACGCCTTGGACATCCAAGTGCAAAGATTTTATCTCTGTTAAAAGAAAAGAAAGTCATTGATGTCACTAATTGGCAAACTAAGTCTTCTATCTATGTTAGTTGCCAATCCGGAAAGAGTTGTAAATTACCCTTTAATTTGAATAATGATATGTCTAATTATCCTTTACAAAAAGTGCATTGTAATCTTTGGGGACCAGTTCCCACTGTCTCAAATCAAGGATTTCGGTTTTATGTTATATTTATAGATGATTTTTCAAGATTTTCTTGGTTATATCCTTTAAAGAAAAAGTCAGATTTTTTTTCTTTGTTTTCAAAAATTTCAAAAATTAGTAGAAAATCAATTTGATAGAAAAATAAAATTTTTTCAGTGTGATGGGGGTGGAGAATTTAACTCTTTTGATTTTCTCAATCATATTAGCAATTGTGGTATTTAGCTCCAGGTTTCATGTCCTGGAACACCAAAGCAAAACGGAGTGGCCGAGAGGAAGCATCGGCACATTGTTGAGACAGGTTTAACTATGTTATTTCATGCTAACTTGCCATTATTTTTATGGATTGAAGTTTTTATTGCAGCTGTCTATTTAATCAACAGAATGCCAGCCTCAGTTTTACACAATCAGTCTCCATACTCTAAACTATATCACAAAGAACCAAATTACAAAAGCTTGCGAGTGTTTGGATGCTTATGCTTTCCTTCTCTAAGACATCAAGGAGGTAATAAATTTGTTAAGAAAACTTATCCTTGTGTATTTATTGGTTACAGTCCTATTCACAAGGGTTATAGGTGCTATGAACCTCGAACAAAAAGAGTATATATATCAAGACACGTTGTCTTCGATGAAGGTAAATTCCTCTATAAACCCTCTCCTCAAAAATTAATTTCTGTGCTATTAGAATTTGCTGAATTTCCAGCACTTGATGAATGGTTTAAAGTCACTCTTGAAGTTGAACGTCCAAAGGTAGGAACAAATGCAGAGTTAGCAACTCAAACATCTATTATAACTACTAACGACTGTTGTGATGAAACTAATGATCATGACAAGTGTTATAATGACAATAATGTTGAATTTCCTGATAATAATAGAGTTTTGCCTGATGTTAATGTGCCTTATGAAGATGAAACCTTAGTTGCAGCTGAACCGGCAGATACACAAACTCTCACTTTGCTAAATGACTTGGCTAGGCATATTGTTGATCCAAATATCGACAATAATGAAAGTGAAAATTATATTCATCCTTAACGCCATAGGCAACCTCCAAAACATCTACAAGATTATGAATGCTATCTATCTCAAGTCGAGTTACCTGTTGAACCCCGAAATTATCATGTTGCTCTAAAGGATCCTTGATGGGTTATGGCTATGAAAGAGGAACTCCAGGCCCTTCATTCAAACCAAACCTGGTCACTAGTTCCTCGACCCCAAAATGTGAATGTTGTTGGGTCAAAATGGATTTATCGTATAAAGCAATGAGAGAATGGATCTATTGAGCGCTTCAAGGCTTGTCTTGTTGCCCGTGGTTTTACACAAGTCTCAGGTATTGATTTTGATGAGACTTATAGTCCAGTTATTCGTCATACTACTATTCGTCTTGTGATAGCACTTTCAACTTCTCTAAATTGGCACATAAAACAACTGGATGTGAAGAACGCCTTTTTGCATGGCAATTTAAAGGAGATTGTGTATATCGAACAACCCCCTGGTTTTGTGGATCCACACAAACCTGATCATGTATGCCTTCTTCACAAGTCTCTCTATGAGCTAAAGCAAGCTCCTCGAGCTTGGTTTGATCGCTTATCTCGATTTCTTCTTCATCTTGGTTTTTATTGTAGTAAGGCAGATTCTTTTTTATTTGTTTATCGTCAAAATTCTGTTACAATATTGCTTCTCATCTATGTAGATGACATATTGGTGACTGGAAATAATGACTCCTTTATCTCTAACTTAATTCATCAATTAAGTGTAGAATTTGCTATAAAGGATCTTGGATGTCTATCATTCTTTTTAGGTGTGGAAATTAAATACTTCAATGGAGGAGTCATTCTCTCTCAATGCAAATATATCAAGGATCTTCTCAACCGAACAAGGATGGCAGATTGTACTCCTAATGCTACTCCTATGGTTCTCAAAGAAAAGGATAATATGTTAAAACCAAATGGTGTCGATGCTACTTATTATAGAAGTATTGTTGGCGCTCTTCAATACCTCACATTCACTCGACCAGACATTCAACATGCTGTAAATAAAGTTTGTCAATTCTTCAACTCCCCCACAGAACTCCATCTTCAAGCAGTCAAGCGAATTCTTCGCTACCTTAAAGGTACACAAGACTATGGCTTACGGTTCATTTCTAACAGTCCTCTCTCTTTGTATGCTTTTTCAGATACCGATTGGGCGGGTTGTCCCTTAACCAGACGAAGCACAACAGGTTTTTGTGCTTTTCTAGGTGCAAATTGCATCTCTTGGTGTTCAAAGAAGCAACCTATAGTTGCTCAATCTAGTTCAGAAGCAGAATACAGGTCCATGGCTTCCACCACAGCTGAATTAACTTAGCTCATATTTTTATTACGTGACATTGGCATCCTTTTGCTTCATGCTCCACAATTATTCTGCGACAATCTCAGCGCTCTTCATATGTCGGTTAATCCTCTTTTTCATGCGAGGACAAAGCATATCAAAATAGACTATCATTTTGTCCGAGAAAAGGTAGTCATGGGTCATCTTGTCACACGGTTTGTGCCATCTTCACATCAAATAGCAGATATTCTCACCAAGTCCTTACCAAAGCCACCTTTTGTCTTCCTTCGCGACAAGATGGGACTCCATTTACACTCCATCTCCAACTTGAAGGGGGTTGATAAGGAAGAAAAGCTAATTGAGGAAACAAAACATTTCACAGAGACAACGGAAACAAATATCACTGCAGAAAATCAAGGATAAGATTCTGCCTATAATCAAGGAGTTAATTCTCATCAACTCATGTCTATAATCAAGGAGTTAATGTAGTATACCGCTTGTATCTTGCTATTTTGCCTTTTTTAATTCTCCTTCCTCTTTGTATATAAGTCTGCCTTATTTCATGAAAAATATACAGCAATTGAATAAAATATCAAGTTTATAAGAGTTTTTCAGCACACGGTACTGAATTCCGAACAGTTAATTCATTTTTATGTGTAATACAGTAGGAGATAGGTAGCACGAGAATTGAGCACAAACCTTATTCCTGTCATGCATTTAATTCTTCTAAGTGAAACTGATTTGGTACTTTGGTATTCCGTTTGGCAAAAAGAGCCCGAAATGCTTCTCAAATTCAGGGTTCTTCTGATCTTCATCAAAAATAGCAAAAATGTATGTTTCTATGGATCTTCCAGGCCTTTTGGGAGTCCCTCCTGTTCCCAGCACATTGCAATCATAGCAAAACAGAGCATATCCTGTTCCCTCATTTCCGGGGTTCTTCTGATCTTCATCAAACATAGCAAAAATGTATGATCCTATGGAACTTCCAGGCCTTTTTGGAGTCCTTTCTGTTCCCAGCACATGCCGGATCAAGTTTTGGTTGTAGGTTCTGGCGTTGCCATTTGATGCTGCTGTTCCTCCTGCTGATGGCCAACCACTTTCTGATACAACAATGTTGACAGATGATCCTCCTGCCTTTTCGACTGCTGAGTATGTAGCATCAAGAAAAGCATCAAAAAGACTTCCATACCTGCCATCTGGTGTATCAACTCCGGATCGGAAAAGAGCATAGTCAAGACTAATGTTCCTTGGGTTGTTTATGTATGCAAAATATGGATGCATATTCACGAGTAGAGGTGATCCGTTTTTTTCTAAAAACTCAATGATAGGATTGATATAACCTCTGACATCTCCCCTAAATTCTCCTCTTGATGGTGGATAACTGTTCGTTACAAGCCCTGTTTCAACAGCCGTGGAAACTTTAATCTTTTTTGCCAAGCCCGCAGCAGAGATTGCATTGAAGATGTTTCTCATGGCAGGGAGGACAAATTGTACGTATTGAGATGTGGCTCCCACCGGACTGACTTCATTTCCGACGGCAATGTACCTGAACCTCACATCACTATAGTTTCTTACATTGTTTTGCACCCAATTGTTTGCATTAGCTTGGTTAGAGGCCAGACTTTGAAGGTCGGTGTTCTGAACCCCAAGGATTAGTTCAATGTTCGAACCCCGGAGGGCTTGGAGTGTGGGTTGATGTGGCTCATAAATACGCATTCTGCTGATATTATTCCGGTTGTAGAGTGCCACAACATCTTGCGGACTAGGCAACCCATTCCCATTCCTTCCATAACATACTCCTATCTGGGCTCCTGCATAATCAGAGACATTTGCGTCAGTTCATGATCTCACTTAACAATGAAAAACGCAGAAGGAACAAAAAGAATATGCATAAGAAGCTATCCCATAAAATCATCATCCCTTTTTCCAGACCAGATTAATCACTAAGAAATATGAAAAGGAAGCCTAAAGATTGCAATATTAGTGGATCTGTGGTGAAGCGACGAGCATTATCAGTAGTAGTCACAATATATTAATCATAAGCAGGAAGATGAGGCCTAAGCTCAGGGCGTCAAGCTCCTAGATATCTTTAAGATTGCCTCTAACATCTTGAAGATATACCGGCAATAGTATGCATGACTAATTCACTGGCGTATATATGTTATCACGGTAAACAAGTTAAAAGGTCTAAACAACAAAGTAGAAGGCAAAGCGTCCACAACTAATTTGCAGAAGCTGATCGTGTGGAACTGGTGTCTGTGTGGTGTACTAATCTTGGAGGAAGAGGAAGACCTGCAAAATCGAGGACCGCTAGCAGCCCAAGGAGAACAAAGATGGCTATGAAATGTGTTTTTGCACCTGCCATGGATGATAAAAGAAGGAAATGTTGATATAGCAGTATACAATATTGAAGACTGATCGTTTATCAGCGCTGCAAAGCTCCCCGAGTGGTAGGAGTAGGAATATGGAAAAACTGGTTAGGATTTCAATGTTCATGGCTAAATTTCTCGACAACCAAGTCAATCAATTTGTGGAAACTACTAAGGCTGAAAAAACTAATTTGGATGATATTCCCGTCATTTCAAAATACTTATTCAAAAAATTTTTACACACAGATTAAGAGTCTTAAAAATAATACAACAATTTAGATAAAGTTCATATTCTACCCATATTAAAAATATGATAGTTATTGGTTGATAAAAATTCCCAAGAAACAAAAAGATAGAAGAGTTTTAGAAAATTATACCGTTAATTTAGAATAAATGAGAATATAATGAGAAAAAATTAATCATTAATTATAAAAATATGCACATGAACAAGTATTTTAAAACAAAATAAAAAAATTTCATAAATAAGTATTTTGAAATGAAAAAAGTACTAGCTAACTTTTGCACTTATTCCCTAGTGTTAAAATTTGAAAAATCGAAGAATTTGATATGTTTGACTATCCCTCCAAGATTAACCATTTAAGCCACCGGAACATATGGATGAACAATAACATGAGCAATTTACCCGTTTATAAACTCTCATCGATGCAAACTGACAATAACATTCATGAAAGTAAATTTACATTCGCATATATGTGTTCATGTTCTTGTGATTTCACGATGTGCTTAAATAACACCAATTTAACAGATTAGTTTGATGTTGAATAGATTAGAGAAAGATGATAATTTTTTTGAGGAAAATATTAGTACAATATTGTGATTTTATTTTAAATCCATTATACTTGAATTTGTATCGTGTTTAGATATTAATAAAGTTGTATATGATATATTTAATTTTAAAAATTAATTGAAACTTTATTTTCTGTCTTTGTTACATTTTATCTTATGAAATTAGAATGATAGACACTTTAATAGTAAAAGTTATAAAAAAAGTATTAATACGTTCACAAATACTTTATGTGCTAATTTCTCTTTACTAAAAAGTTATTATTTTAAATATATTATAATTAGTATAAACAAAATATACTTTTCTCATTTCAAAATACTTGTTCATAAATTTTTTTATTTATGTATATATTTTTAAAATTAATAATTAATTTTTTTATATTTTATCCTCATTTATTCTCAACGACATAATTTTCAAAAACTCTTCTTTTTTCTTACTTCTTGAAAATTTTTACCAACCAATAATTATCATATTTTTAATATGAGTAGAATAAAAACTTTATCGAAATTGTAATATTATTTTCAACACCCTTAATTTGTGTGCAAAAAAATTCATGAACAAATATTTTAAAACGGAAGAAGTATATTTTATTATAAAAATAATATTATTTTAATCATCTCATAATTACAAAATAATTTTCATCAGTTAATTACGGAAGAATGGAGCTGTTCAACACTAAAGAGAATAAACAAAACTTCGTCATGTGGGGCGGGAATATATACTAATTGGACCGACACCGAACGAAAAATTGGCCATAATGAATTAAAACTTTGACATTTCCAATACCAATCAATAATATTTATTACCCTAACATTGACCCCAAGTGTGTACTAATTCCGAAAGTCTTCCTCCATTTGCTGCCGATCGAGAGGGACTCTTCTGCATAAAACATTTCTCAAATAGTGACCTTTTTTTCTTTTGGAGTATTTGTTTGTCGAACAAAATGCCTTCTTAGTCAAATTCTCAAACAAATTTTCTTTAAATTCGTCTTTTGAAGTCTGGATCAAATTTGTTTACTTCATTTTTTAGATTCTCTGTAGATCTTTATTTTAAATTAAATTTATTTCTCTTATTCTTTTATTATATTAAAAAATAAACATTACACTAAAAGAAAAGATGGACAATCGAACTCATTTTTAACCAAAATTGGTTCAATTTTGAACCCACCATTGAAAATAAATTCAAAATTAAGCATATAGCGTACAGGAAGTTCCTTGTATTTGTCAAATACGAAACTCATTTTATAATATATATATATATATATATATATATATATATATATATATATATATGTGGTAAAAAACAAAGTGCTCCGAATTTGCCAGATGGAAGGTGCAAGTAAGATGCGAGGTGCTGCAGCTCATGACAAAGGCTCTATATTCTCCATCTCTTTGATATTTTTGGTGCAAATGTTAAGAAGTGTTAGCCATCATAGACGAGCTGTATCTTCTAACTTCTGAGCTTCAAAAGGAGAGGAAAAAATTAATTCTTGTTATAAAATTAGGGTAGTGTTAGAATAAAATCTTCACACTACACACTAATAAAACTCTAACTATTTTGCACAAGAATTTCTCTCTTTTTTTTCTCTCACAATTTTCTCTAATCTTTCTTTCACTAATCTTTCTTTCACAAAATAATGGTGTGTTACAAGCTTAGAGAATAGCTCTATTTATAGAGCTCTAATTAGTGGATTACATCATGGCATACATCATCTTCCACTAATCTTAATTAGTGGTGTCTCCACTAAATGGTGGACATCCATAAAAATCTTCTAATAATTCACATAAATCCATAATTAGTGGAGCCTCCACTAATTAATAAAGATTCCAATAATTCATAATACTCCCCATTGGATGTCCATCCATTACATAAAGAATATGTCTCGTTAAAACCTTACTAGATAAAAACCCAGTGGGAAAAAAATCTAGTGAAGGAAAAAGAGTACACTATTCTATATGTCCATTTATTACTCCCCCTGATGAGATGATTCCTTTAAATCTTTAAACCGACGCATACCGATTTTATATCTCAACTTTTCAAATGTTGCCGTCGGTAAAGTCTTCGTGAAAATATCTGCGAGGTTATCACATGACCGAATTTGTAGCACATCAATTTCACCTTTCTTCTGGAGTTCATGAGTAAAGAAGAATTTTGGTGAAATATGTTTTGTCCGATCTCCTTTAATATATCCTCCTCGTAATTGAGCTATGCAAGCTGCATTGTCTTCATAAAGAGGAGTTGGAATACCTTTGATTGATGATAATCCACAACTTTCTCGGATATAATGAATCATGGATCTTAGCCATACACATTCTCGACTTGCTTCATGAATGGCTATAATTTCAAGCATGATTTGAAGAAGTAGTCGCTATAGATTGTTTCGTAGAACGCCATGATATAGCAATATTTCCACATGTAAATAGATAGCCCGTTTGAGAACGTGCTTTATGTGGATCAGATAAATAACCAGCATCTGCATAACCTATCAATGTTGGACTGGTTTTATTTGAATAAAATAATCCGAGATCAATTGTACCTTGGAGATATCGAAGGACTTGTTTAATTCCATTCCAATGTCGTCGTGTTGGTGAAGAACTAAATCTTGCTAATAAATTGACAGCAAAAGCAATATCAGGTCGTGTATTATTAGCAAGATACATCAATGCACCAATTGCACTGAGATATGGTACTTCAGGACCAAGGAGTTCTTCATCATTTTCTTGAGGTCGGAAATGATCTTTATCCACATTTAATGATCGCACGATCATTGGAATACTCAATGGATGTGCTTTGTCCATGTAAAATCTTTTTAGCACTTTTGTTGTATATGTTGATTGATGAATAAATGTTCCACTTTCCAAATGTTCAATTTGTAAACCAAGGCAAAATTTGGTTTTACCAAAATCCTTGATTTCGAATTCTCTTTTTAAATAATCAATTGTTTCTTGGAGCTCTTCAGGAGTTCCAATAAGATTAATATCATCAACATATATAACTAATATCACAAATTTAGAACCAGATTTCTTAATAAAAACGCATGGACATACCTGGTCATTTTTAAATCATGCTTTCAATAAATATTCACTAAGACGTGTAAACCACATGCGCCCAGATTGCTTCAGGCCATATAATGATTTCTGCAACTTGATGGAGTAATTTTCACGAGGATAATGTTTATATGCTTCAGGCATATGAAATCCTTCGGGGATTTTCATGTAAACATCATTTTCTAAATTTCCATACAAGTAAGCAGTGACAACATCTAATAGGCGCATATCTATCTTTTCATGTACTGCCAAACTGATAAGATATCGGAGTGTAATAGCATCAACAACAGGAGAATAAGTTTCATCATAATCAATACCTGGTCTTTGTGAAAAACCTTGGGCTACTAATCGCGCTTTATATCGAACGATTTCACTCTTTTCATTGCGCTTTCGCACAAATATCCATTTGTAGCCAACAGGTTTTATACCTTCTGGTGTTCGGACTGCAGGTCCGAAGACTTCACGTTTTGCCAGTGCATTTAACTCCGATTGAATCGCATCTTTCCATTGCAGCCAATCTTTTCTATGCCGACATTCATCAACCGATATTGGTTCAGGATCATCATTATCCTGTGTAACATCAAGAGATATATTGTATGCAAATATATTATCAATAACAGTTTCTATCCGATTCCAACTTCTACCGGAAGTGGTATAATTGATAGAAATTTCAGTGTTACTTTATCAACTTCTGGTTCTTTGTCATCAGTTCTCTCTTGGTCTTTATCATTCTTTTCTTCAATATGATCTTCCGGATCATTTAATCCTCTTTTCTTTCGAGGATTTTTATCTTTAGAACCAAGAGGTCGGCCACGCTTCCGGCGTGTTTTTGACTCAATGACTATAGGTATAATATTTTGTTCTACTGGAACTTCAATTCGAATAGGAGCATTTATAGCTGGAATATGCGATTTTGTAACTCTTCTGGAGTCAACAAAAGCGTCTGGCATTTGATTTGCAATGCTTTGCAAATGAATTATCTTTTGAACTTCAAGTTCACATGCGCTTGTGCGTGGATCAAGATAATTTAATGATGTTGTCCAAGCAAGATCCTTTTTATGTCTGTTTTGGTTCTCCCCCTAATTTAGGGAATAATGATTCATCAAAATGACAATCAGCAAATCTTGCTGTGAATACATCTCCTGTCAGGGGTTCAACATACCTGATAATAGAGGGAGAATCATATCCAACGTATATCCCCTTTCTTCTTTGAGGACCCATCTTTGTACGTTGGTTTGGTGCAATTGGAATATATACAAGACATCCAAAAATTCTTAAATGAGCAATATTTGGTTCTGACCCAAAAGCCAATTGCAAAGGAGAGAATTTATGATAACTAGTCTGGTCTTATACGTACAAGTGTTGCAAGCATGTAGAATAGCATGTCCCCGAGCAGATGTTGGGAGATTTGTTTTCATTAATAATGGTCTAGCAATTAATTGTAATCGTTTAATCAAAGATTCAAGCAAGACCATTCCGTGTGTGAACATGAGCTACAGGATGTTCAACATTAATCCCAATTGACATGCAATATGCATCAAAAGCATGTGATGAAAATTCACCAAGCATTATCCAAACGGATATTTTTAATGTGATGGTCCGAAAATTGTGCTCGTAATTTAATTATTTGAGCAAGTAATCTCGCAAACGCCAGAGTTGCGAGTAGATAATAAACATACATGTGACCATCGGGATGATGCATCAATTAAGACCATAAAATATTTGAACGGTCCACATGGTGGATCAATAGGTCCACAAATATCTCCGTGAATCCGTTCGAGAAATGTAGGACTTTCAACTTCTACTTTTACTCGGTGATGGTTTAACAATTAATTTTCCTAGGGAACATGCAAGTACATGCGAATTTTTCTGATGTTAATATCCTTTTATTTTTTAAAGGATGACCATGTGTATTCTCAATGATTCTTCTCATCATGGTAGATCCTGGATGACCCAACCGGTCATGCCAAATGCTAAAAGTAATAGGATCAGTAAACTTCGATTTACTAGATGATGAATTTCAATTGTACGTATTTTTACAAAATATAGACCAAGTAGAAAAAGACGGCAGTTTTTCTAATACCGATTTCTTACCCAAATGCATTTGAGTAATAAAAAGATGCTCAATCTCATTTTCCTCATTTGTTTCAACATGATACCCATTTCTGCGGATATCTTTAAAACTCAATAAATTTCTTCTGGATTTTGAGGAAAATAGTGCCTTATCAATAATAATTGTTGTTCCTTTAGGCAACAATATACTAGCTCTTCCGGAGCCCTCAATTACATTTGCACTACCGTTTATCGTATAAATATTTATTTCTCCCATTTTGAGATCAGAAAGATATTTCTCATTTTTTAGTATGGTGTGTGTAGTTCCACTATCAATAATGCATACATCATCATTAATAACAGCCATCTGAACACAAATATATATATGTAAACGTAAATATTATTAGAATAGAATGAAAATGAAAATACAAAAATATCAAGGTGAGGCTTTAGTTCTTTTGGACACTTGCCATCACCAATTAAATGGTCTATCCTACCGTCTAGGTGTTCAAAAAAATCCGATACATCCATATGGGTAATATTGATATTAAGATCTTCAGGATCACTATCGTCATCCTCAGCATTATTTATTGGATGTTGAGAAAAATTTGCTTCCACATTTTTATTTTTCAATGAAGCTTGATACAATTCAACTAAATGCTTAGCCGTACGACAGTTTCGTGACCAATGACCTTTCATGCCACATCTATAACATATATCCTCATGCTTTTCTTCAATTTCTTTTTCTTTTCCCTTTTGATCTTTTCTGTTCCACTTCGGTGGCCAGTATTTCTCACAGTTTGATTATAATTGTGATAAGGGAAATATCGAGCGTGTCTACGACCATAACCACGACCACGGTCACGGCCACGGCCACGACCACGACTATAACGATGGCTTCTGCTGGAGCCAACAGCATTCACTTCTGGGAGTGTTGTAGAGCCAGTTGGTCTGGCTTCATGATTTCTCAATAATAACTCATTATTTTTCTCTGCAATGAGGAGGGCAATAATTAAATCTGTAAATTTTGTATACCCCTTTTCTCGATATTGTTGCTGCGAGACAATATTCGAGGCATGAAAAGTGGAGAATGTCTTCTCCAACATATCGTCATCGATCACTTTTTCTCCGCATAATTTTAATTGAGATGTAATTTTATACATTGCGGAGCTATATTCATTCACGGTTTTAAAATCTTGCAACCTCGGGTGCAACCATTCATACCGTGCAAGTAGGTAGTACGACCATCTTCGGTGGTCAAATCTTTCTTTTAAATTTACCCATAGGCCATATGGATCTTTTTCGGTAAGATATTCCATTTTCAAATTTTCATCGAGATGACGACGAATAAAAATCAAAGCTTTAGCCTTGTGTTGTGCGGATGCACTATTATTTGCTTGAATAGTTTCACTAAGGCCTTCGACATTTAGATGCATTTCGCATCGAGAACCCATGACATATAATTTTTTCCAGAAATATCAAGGGCTACAAATTCGAGTTTCGTGATGTTAGCCATAGAGATCAATAAATGCGTACTGTCTTCCGGCTTTGGTAACAGCGAAACTCGTGCTTAGTCTTCCGACTTTTGTACTGGTAGAGACTCGTGTCGATAACGTGTTATAAAATTAGGGTAGTGTTAGAATAAAATCTTCACACTACACACTAATAAAACTCTAACTATTTTGCACAAGAATTTCTCTCTTTCTTTTCTCTCACAATTTTCTCAATATTTCTTTCACTAATCTTTCTTTCACAAAATAATGGTGTGTTACAAGCTTAGAGAATAGCTCTATTTATAGAGCTCTAATTAGTGGATTACATCATGGCATACATCATCTTCCACTAATCTTAATTAGTGGTGTCTCCACTAAATGGTGGACATCCATAAAAATCTTCTAATAATTCACATAAATCCATAATTAGTGGAGCCTCCACTAATTAATAAAGATTCCAATAATTCATAATACTTCTAAGTTTTGTGGGTACGATTTCTTTAGACCGTATTTGTGAAAAAAATTATTGTTTATTTGACTTTATATATATATATATTTTTAATGATTAACAATAATTTTTATTTTTTACTAATTAATTTAAAATTTTGTCCTCAATTTTTTAAATATAAATTTAAATATTATTACCTTGAAACCAAGATGTTATTGACAACTAATTTGGATGTTGTGCCTTTACGACACCACAACCCTACGTTTTTTCTATGAGTACGGGATAGGAAAACATTAATATTGGATTTTTTAGCGAGTATATTTCAAATTTTAAATTTTATTTTAATTCAAATATATTATTATTTTATATAATTTTTATTTTTTAAAATTTATCGTTCACTCACAACACATCATTTTCTCTCTCTTTAAACTCCATATATTTAGTATTTTTTTTACAAAATTCATTTCAAATAAATCTTTATCGATTTACACTTTTAGTGTCTTATTCAATTATCAAATTACACACTACGTAAGAAAATAATGAGATTATTATCATTGGATTTATTGGCATCTAAATCTTAATCTATTATCAATCTATAAAAAAACCACAGAAAAACAAAATTATTATCACATATATAATTTATTAGTATTTTATAATCATATCATAACAGAATTTTAAGTGAAATTTATTCTTTAAATAACATCATATGATTATGAATTACACCTCTAGAATTGAAATGGAACATGCAAAAAAACAAAAAAAAAAAAAAATCCATTCGAATGTAACTATCCATATTTTCTTATATGTATCTTGCAGGCAATTATCCCCGTATTGCTCCCCAATAACTAAGGCTCATGAAGTTTTCCCTACCATGAAGACTAGACCTTATTGTTTCATGAAAATGTTGTCTTATCACAAAGATTGCAAGTTCATTAGCCTAGAATGTCTATGGGAGTATTCTGCTTCAAGCCCCCGTTTTGTTTTATTGATAAGAGAATCTGTAATCGTTATTTAAAAATGTGTACAAGACTTATGTTTTAAAGTCATGATGATAGTGTGAAATTTTTAATATTAATTATCTCCGCCAACTCAAGAGGGACATTCTGCTTCAAGCCTTTAGTTGTTATTCAACAAAAAATATCTAATATCTTAGTCTTAGAAAGGCTGCAGCTTGGAGGTGGAATTCGAATTGCTTTCGCAATGTAGGATTCAGGAATATTAGTCTTACTAATTATTAGTAATTTTATTAATATTACTACAATATATACACATCTGGTATAAATTACACATATACATTAAAATATTGGCACAATGGATACACAAATTCTAGAGAGCTTTAAATTGAAAGATACCATTATTTATCTTGTGAATTTAATCACATTTATTCTTACCAACTTCTGTTACTATTATGTCCTTAGCTAACTTCTCTTGCCATTATTTACTCGAAAAATATTTATGAATATGTGAAAGGAAAGGATGACAATAATAAACCAGTAAGATACTTCCCTCGTTTCAAATTATCTGTTTACTTTAACCGATTACGTGGGAATTAAGAAAAAATAAATTTTTTAGTTAATTTAATATTTTCTTCTATTTTTACTCATAAAATTTAATGATAAGTATATCTTTTTATATTAAGAAGTACACAAATTCTAAAATTTTAATATAACTCTAAATTACTTCTCTTTCATAAATATTTAATTCTTGTTAGAAAATGAGTCAAAATATTGCTGAGTATTTAATTTTCTCTCTATGTTGCTATTAATATTTTTTGGGAATTAACAAGATGAATATGAATAGAAGAACTCGTAAATGAGTTTTTGATTATATTTTAATATATTTAGGAAATAGATTGCTATTAAATATGGGTAAATTTGGAATATTAAGTCTTGATTTTCTAAATGGACTGATAATTTAGAATAAAGATTAAGTTAGAAAATTGACTGATAATTTGGGACGGATGGAGTAATATATAAAGATAATTATCACAAATAATTTTTTGTAATTAATCCTAAAAATTCTCTTTTTTTTTTTTGTGAATGCTAAAAAACAATCCATTTCCTCATCTTATTAAATTTATTTACAAAATTCAAAAGTTTACAATACTTTTCATACTAAAAGAATAAAGAAGTCCTACTCCTTGTATTTATTTCTTTTTATCAATAAACGAATCCGGGCCTATCAAATCCCCAACCATAACATTGGTGGTTTAATTAAAAAAAAAGAAAAAAGAACTCAACAATATATATATATATATATATATATATATATATATATATATGTTATGAATTATTGGAATCTCCATTAATTAGTGGAGGCTCCACTAATTATGGATTTATGTGAATTATTAGAAGATTTTTATGGATGTCCACCATTTAGTGGATACACCATTAATTGAGATTAGTTGAAGATGATGTATGCCATGATGTATTCCACTAATTAGAGCTCTATAAATAGAGTTATTCTCTAAGTTTGTAATACACCATTATTTTGTGAAAGAAAGATTAGTAAAAGAAATATTAGAGAAAGAATTGTGAGAGAAAGAAAGAGAGAAGTTTGAAGAGAAATTCTTGTGCAAAGAATAGTTAGAATTTTCTTAGTGTGTAGTGTGTAGATTTTATTCTAACACTACCCTAATTTTATAACACGTTATCAGCACGAGTCTCTGCCGTTATTAAAGCCAGAAGACAGGTACGCATTTATTGATCTCGCTAAATTCGAATTTGTAGCCCATGATATTTCTGAAAAAAATTTATATGTCATACAAAAATGCATCTAAATGCTAAAAAAAAATGAGATCCATATGTTATGTGGATAAAAAGAAAGATTTGACCACCTGAAGATGGTCGTACTACCCACTGCACGGTATGAATGGTTGCACCTGAAGTTGCAAGATTGTAAAACCGTGAACTCCATGATGTATAAAACTACATCTTAGTTAAAAATTTTACGGAGAAAAAGTTAATGATGAAGTTATATTGGAGAAGACATTCTCCACTTTTCATGTCCTACAGTAACAATATCGAGAAAAAGGGTATCCAAAATTGACAGCTTTAACATGAGTTATTATTGAGAAATTATGAAGCCAGATGAACTGGCTCAACAGCACTCCCAGAAGTGAATACTGTTGGCTCCAGCAGAAGCCATCGTTATAGTCGTAGTTGTGGCAGTGGCCGTGGTTATGGTCATGGACACACTCGATATTTCCCTTATCACAGAGAAATACTAGCCACCTGAAGTGGAACAGAAAAGATAATAAGGGAAAAAGATATTTCCATTAATAATAAGTATCACATCTTTTATTCATATCACTAGTGTTCATATGAACTTGAGGATGCATGCTTATAGTTGCTCTTTTGTAATTGAGCCGACAAATGTAAGATGAAGGTTTGTAATTGTTCTTTTTCAATATTTACATTAGAGGAAGACAAACAATTAGTAATTATGGACTTCGACTCCTCTTTTTCGACATCCTCCTCCTTTTCTTTCCCCTTTGAGCCGAGCATCGAGACTAGCGACAGAATTAGCCGTAAAATTACTGCGAAATGAGTCTTGGGATTTTATGATCCCCTTAAGTTTATTATAATTAAATTTCTTATTATATATGGCCTTGAAGCATGCTTGTCTCAATTTCTGTGTTTGGTCCTCTAACTGCTTATTAGGACTTTCTTCCACCAACTGTTTTTCACATTCCGATATCGCAATGGCTTCTTTCAACTTCTTCTCGACCATATGTCCTCCTTCTTCTTTATTTTGCATCTCCTGTAAATCGAAGTGATATCATCGGTTATTTATTTATAAATCTTTCATAGTTTCATACTTGCAAATTATAAGTATGTATGAGAGAGAACTCGAACATTCTTGATTATGGTCTCCAAGCTCACCAATTTCTGTGAGGCCATCGACGAATTCCTAACTCCCTACATCTTTTCTTGAGACGGGTTATGCCAATATTCGGTTCTTTGGTTGCGCTCTTAATTGGTAGGTAAAAGTATCTTGCGAAATTGTTTCTCTTGATAGTGTTTGGGAGTTATTGCCCTTCTTCTCTCTCTGCCTCTTAATCATCTTCTTCTCCCAAGAATTTTGTCTGCAATAATATCTTGAACTTCGATATTATGCATTTCATGAGTACTTACTCCGACTTCATTGTCAAGACCACTCATTATTTCTCCTAGAAAAATAAAATAATATCGATAAAGGTAATACCATTCAAAATCCATGTTTAAATGGATAATAACTCGGAATCATATTACGGCTTTGTTCAAAATCCATTAGAGAGTAGAATGGATCATGCACAAGCATATCCTCATTCAAAGGAATAGCATCAAGAGGAACAGTATCAAAAGCAGTCTCTTGTAGGGGCAGATCAACTTGGTCCAAAGCAGTATGTTCAAAACTTCCACTGATTTACATTAAAAACAAACCAAAAGAGAGTTTAATTTTATTATCAAGCACACTAAAAATAAATGGAAGCCCTCAAAGGTATCTCACCTGAAATTAGGAGGAAGTGGTTGGTTTGAAAAGGAAAACATATCACAATCTTCTGCGTTCGAATTAGGCAGAAGCGGTTGGTTTGGAAAGGAAAATATATCAAAATCTTCTGTGTTTGAATTAGGCAGAAGCGGTTGGTTTGGAAAGAAAAATACATCAACATCTGCTGCAGAAACCGAGTCAAAATTTGACCATGTCTCAAATGAATTATGAGTCTCCATATCTGCTTTGTGATTTTTGTTTTTGATGTTTACTAATGATTGATAACTGAGATATATATCGATACATATATATATATATATATCTGTATGAGGAAGAAGAAGAGGTAGATGGTAGGTAGAGGGTCGGAGGAGAAGAAAAGACAAGAGAGGAAGAGGAAAAGTCGGTACCGGGAAGAGTGAAAAAAAAAAGAGATATTTTTCTTGGCATTTCCTGCTTGTCATCATTTTTTATATTTCTTTTCTTATTCTCTTGTGAAATCATTATTCCCTAAATTAGGGGGAGAACAGAAACAGTACAAGAAAGATCGTGATTGGACAACATCATTAAATTATCTTGATCCGCATACAAGCGCGTGTGAACTTGAAGTTCAAAAAATAATTCATTTGTAAAGCATTGCAAATCAAATGCCAGACGCTTTTGTTGACTCTAGAAGAGTAACAAAATTGCATATGGCAGCTATAAATGCTCCTATTCTAATTGAAGTTCCAATAGAACAAAAGATTTTACATATAGCTGCTGAGCCAAAAGCATGCCAGAAGCATGGCCGACCTCTTGGTTCTAAAGATAAAAATCCTCGAAAGAAAAGAGGATTAACTGATCTAGAAGATCATATTGAAGAAAAGAATGATAAAGACCAAGAGAAAACTAATGACAAAGAACCAGAAGTTGATGAAAGTAACACAGAAATTTCTATCAATTATACCACTTCCGGTAGAAGTTGGAATCGGATAGAAACTGTTATTGATAATATATTTGCATACAATATATCTCTTGATGTTACACAGGATAATGATGATCCTGAACCAATATCGATTGATGAATGTCGGCATAGAAAAGATTGGCTGCAATGGAAAGATGCGATTCAATCGGAGTTAAATGCATCGACAAAACGTGAAGTCTTCGGACTGCAGATCCGAACACCGGAATGTGTAAAACTCGTTGGCTACAAATGGATATTTGTGCGAAAGCGCAATGAAAAGAGTGAAATCGTTCAATATAAAGCGCGATTAGTAGCCCAAGGTTTTTCACAAAGACCAGTATTGATTATGATTAAACTTATTCTCCTATTGTTGATGCTATTACACTCTAATATCTTATCGGTTTGGCGAGTACATGAAAAGATAGATATGCGCCTATTAGATGTTGTCACTGCTTACTTGTATGGAAATTTAGAAAATGATGTTTACATGAAAATCCTCGAAGGATTTCATATGCACGAAGCATATAAACATTATCCTCGTGAAAATTACTCCATCAAGTTGCGAAAATCATTATATGGCTCGAAGCAATCTGGCGCATGTGGTTCACACGTCTTAGTGAATATTTATTGAAAGCGGGATTTAAAAATGACTAGGTATGTCCATGTGTTTTTATTAAGAAATCTGGTTCTAAATTTGTGATATTAGCTATATATGTTGATGATATTAATCTTATTGGAACTCATGAAGAGCTCCAAGAAACAATTGATTATTTAAAAAGAGAATTCGAAATCAAGAATTTTGGTAAAACCAAATTTTGTCTTGGTTTACAAATTGAACATCTGGAGAGTGGAACATTTATTCATCAATCAACATATACAGCAAAAGTGCTAAAAAGATTTTACATGGACAAAGCACATCCATTGAGTATTCCAATGATCGTCCGATCATTAAATGTGGATAGAGATCCTTTCCGACCTCAAGAAAATGATGAAGAACTCCTTAGTCCTGAAGTACCATATCTCAGTGCAATTGGTGCATTGATGTATCTTGCTAATAATACACGACTCGATATTGCTTTTGCTTGTCAATTTATTAGCAAGATTTAGTTCTTCACCAACACGACGACATTGGAATGGAATTAAACAAGTCCTTCGATATCTCCAAGGTACAATTGATCTCGGATTATTTTATTCAAATAAAACCAGTCCAACATTGATAGGTTATGCAGATGCTGGTTATTTATCTGATCCACATAAAGCACGTTCTCAAACGGGCTATCTATTTACATGTGGAAATACTAATATATCATGTCGTTCTACGAAACAATCTATAGCAGCTACTTATTCAAATCATGCTGAAATTATAGTCATTCATGAAGCAAGTCGAGAATGTGTATGGCTAAGATCCATGATTCATTATATCCGAGAAAGTTGTGGATTATCATCAATCAAAGATATTCCAACTCCTCTTTATGAAGACAATGCAGCTTCCATAGCTTAATTACGAGGAGGATATATTAAAGGAGATCGGACAAAACATATTTCACCAAAATTCTTCTTTACTCATGAACTCCAGAAGAAATGTGAAATTGATGTGCTACAAATTCGGTCATGTGATAACCTCGCGAGATATTTTCACGAAGACTTTACCGATCTGCAACATTTGAGAAGTTGAGATATAAAATCGGTATGCGTCGGTTTAAAGATTTAAAGGAATCATCTCATCAGGGGGAGTAATAAACAGACATATAGAATAGTGTACTCTTTTTCCTTCACTAGATTTTTTTCCCATTGGGTTTTTATCTAGTAAGGTTTTAACGAGGCATATTCTTTATGTATGGATGGACATCCAAGGGGGAGTGTTATGAATTATTGGAATCTCCATTAATTAGTGGAGGCTCCACTAATTATGGATTTATGTGAATTATTAAAAGATTTTTATGGATGTCCACCATTTAGTGGAGACACCATTAATTGAGATTAGTTGAAGATGATGTATGCCATGATGTATTCCACTAATTAGAGCTCTATAAATAGAGCTATTCTCTAAGCTTGTAATACACCATTATTTTGTGAAAGAAAGATTAGTGAAAGAAAGATTAGAGAAAGAATTGTGAGAGAAAGAAAGAGAGAAGTTTGAAGAGAAATTCTTGTACAAAGAATAGTTTGAATTTTCTTAGTATGTAGTGTGTAGATTTTATTCTAACACTACCCTGATTTTATAAATATATATATATCTTGTATATACTTCCTTATCTTTTATCTCTGAATTTCCTCTTTTTTTATTTTTTTTTCTTTTTCCTTTTCCCCTCCTTGGAAGCTCAAAGTGTGCCAGTGTTTTTTCAAAATTTGGTCCTGCTTTTAAAGGGGTTCTGAGGGATTGCTGATGAGTTAGTTTTTCTCTCTGCATGCTTTTGCGTAAGCATTTCCAATCAAGGATTTGCTCGAAGGCTTCTCTTATGGTATAAATATCATGTGCTGTTTTGTTCCTTCTTATTGATTGGTATTCTTTTGGCAAATTTTGCTTCCTCCTTTTTTTAATTTGTATTTATAAGCTAAATATTCAAACATAACCCGACTAGTCTTGGCCCTTAAGACTTGCTCCTAGCCTTTAAGAGATATAAATCGTGAAATATATCTTAATTAACTTTGAATTTTTTATAATATTTTATACTCCATTTTACGTAAGAGATTGATTTTATATTGATTGATCAACGTACAGTCTCAAGTTTAAGTAGAATTCGAACCCCCACATTGATGACTAGTAAGAACTATTACTGCCCGAAGCTCAGATTATGCTTCTTATTGCACATTTACGGAGCAAATACTTATTCTATTTCTCTTTGATCAATGATACAACTAGAGATTTTAAAAAAAGACAAATGCTGCCCGCAAAGGTGACCGCTTCTTGTATGTACCTGGGGACACAGAACATTAGCACCGGTCGGAAAAAGGACAGGACTGCCCTGATGTGTTGGAGCCATTATTGTGCAGTAATTAGGTTTTTATATATTTTCACATTTAAAAATATTTATTTATAAAATTTTTTACAAACAGATTAAAAATATTAAAAATAATATTATAATTTATAGAAAATTTTCATCCTACCTATATTAAAAATATGATAGTTATTAGTTGATAAAAATTCTCAAAAGCAAAAAGAAAGAAGAGTTTTGAAAAATTATACACTTGACTTAGAATAAATGAGGATAATTAAATGTGAAAAAACTAATCATTACTTCTAGAAAAATATTCATAAACAAGTATTTTGAAACAAAACAAAAAAAATTATCAACAAATATTTTGAAACGGAGGGAGTATCACATACTTCCTCCGTTTCATAATATAAGTCGTTAGAGACTGCTTTTGTTATCCCAAATTATAAGTCGTTGGGAACTTTTCAAAAAGGTTTTGAAGCTATTTTTATATTTTTGTCCTTATTTATTATTCTCTTTCCCTCTATTTCTTTCTCCTTTCTTCCCTTGTTTTCAAAACATTTAAATATGGGTGTTTTAGGAAGAAAAACATAAAGTTACATTATTTTTAGAAATTTTAATATGTGTAAAATTAAGTCTAACGACTTATATTATAGGATGGAAGGAGTATTTAGGATTGTTTTCTTTTATCTTTTTCATTTAGCAAGATAATCTCTATCTATCATTCTATCTTATACTCTGTTTGGTTCATAAAGAGAAAAGATAGCAATACTTTTACTTTTATTAGTAACTTGTATTATATTTAAATGAGATAGAAAGTAGATAAATAAGAAAATGTTAATTGTACTATATATATATATTACTTTAATTAATCAAGAAATAGCTTATATATCTTTTATTTTTATTTACATCTGAACCCTTTCAAAATTAAAAATAAAGATTTGCTAATGGAGGTCTCCTTCCTAGTTGTTTCCACTCGTGTTTACTTCCAATCAAAGCATTTTTTTTTTTTGTGTGGCCATTTAGCTCCACATTTAATGAAACTGGGAAAAATAAGAACAAGCTCTTGCAAGACTTTTAGGTATTTGAGAGACACATCTAGATGATAATTGAAGCCTCTCCTCCGAACAATTAGAAGCACAACTGAAATACTTTCTCGGAATACAAATAAGTCATTACTTTTTTTATTTTTTTTTCCTTGAAATTTTGTACTTACCTTTAGAATGTCCTAAACTAAGAATGAAAACAGTGTTTTTCGTGTGTTTTTTTTTTTTTATGTTTTAAAAATAAATGAATGTCCACTTTTTACAGATTTAAAGAACGAGACTATTTCATAAAAATATGAAAATATTGAATAAAATATTAAATTTATTTTAATAAAATATATTTTGTCGAAATAATGAATAAGTTTGATAGAAAAGTTGAACTGTTACAAAATTAGGGTAGTGTTAGAATAAAATCTACACACTACACACTAAGAAAATTCTAACTATTCTTTGCACAAGAATTTCTCTTCAAACTTCTCTCTTTCTTTCTCTCACAATTCTTTCTCTAATCTTTCTTTCACAAAATGATGGTGTATTACAAGCTTAGAGCATAACTCTATTTATAGAGCTCTAATTAGTGGAATACATCATGGCATACATCATCTTCAACTAATCTCAATTAATGGTGTCTCCACTAAATTGTGGACATCCATAAAAATCTTCTAATAATTCACATAAATCCATAATTAGTGGAGCCTCCACTAATTAATGGAGATTCCAATAATTGATAACATGAACATCCTTGATAGCACTTGAGAAAAATCCGAATGTGGAAGGGGAGTTAATGGGCAGGCTGTCCACACCCCGCCTAGGCAGTTTGCAGCAGGATAACCACCATTGATCTTCCACTAGTACAACTATTACAAATCTATCAGTGCTGCGGCAAACATATCTTGGCGGGTTAAACTTGTCCCCAAATAAAATTATCAAAATAAATTACTTGATTAACTATCAAGTACGTATTTCATTTGAGTACGATTAAATTCAAATTTATATGTTTATAAATTTAGAAATGAAAGCTCAGAGCTTCAAGAATGTCGAGAGAAATTTAAATACTTGAATTATATATATATTTTTGCCCACGGAACTGAAAATTCCGAACAGTTTTTCCTTTTTTTGTGTAATACAGTAGAATTCAGGTAGCCTTCGCCAGAATTGAGTGCAAACCTTATTCTTGTCATACATTTAATTCTACTGCGTGAAACTGATTTGGTACTTTAGTTGTCCGTCTGGAGAAAAGAGCCCGAAATGATTCACAACTTCAGGGTACTTCTGATCTTCATCAAACATAGCAAAAATGTATGTTTCTATGGATCTTCCAGGCCTTTTTGTAGTCCCTCCTGTTCCCAGCACATTGCAATCATTGCAAAACAGAGCATATCCTGTTCCCTCATTTCCGGGGTTCTTCTGATCTTCATCAAACATAGCAAAAATGTATGATCCTATGAAATTTGAAGTCCCTTCTGTTCCCAGCACATGCCGGATCAAGTTTTGGTTGTAGGTTCTGGCGTTGTCAATTGATGCTGCTGTTCCTCCTGCTGATGGCCAACCACTTTCTGATACAACAATGTTGACAGATGATCCTCCTGCCTTTTCGACTGCTGCGTATGTGGCATCAAGAAAAGCATCAAAAAGACTTCCATACCTACCATCTGGTGTATCAACTCCGGATCGGAAAAGAGCATAGTCAAGACTAATGTCCCTTGGGTCCCCTATGTATGCAAAATATGGATATATATTCACGAGTAGGGGTAATCCGTTGTTGGCTAAAAACTGAATGATAGGATTGATATAATCGCTGACATCTGCTCTGAATTCTCCCATTGATGGTGGGTAACTGTTTGTTACAAGCCCAATTTCAACAGCCGTGGAAACTTTAATCTGGTTTGCTAGGCCTGCATCAGAGATTGCATTGAAGATGTTTCTCATAGCAGGGAGGACAAATCCTACATACTGAGATGTGTCTCCTCTCACCGGACTGACTTCATTTCCGACGGCAATGTACCTGAACCTCACATCACTATAGTTTCTGACATTGTTTTGCACCCAATTGTTTGCATTAGCTGGGCTAGAGGCCAGACTTTCAAGATCAGGGTTTGAAACCCCAAGGATTAGTTCGATGTTCGTACCCCGGAGGGCTTCGAGTGTGGGTTGATGTGGGTCATAAATCCGCATTCTTCTGATACCATTCCGGTTGTAAAGTGCCACAACATCTTGTGGACTGGGCAACCCATTCCCATTCCTTCCGTAACATACTCCTATCTGGGCTCCTGCATAATCGGAGACGTTTCCATCAGTTCATGATCTCACTAATGGAAGTCGCAGGAGGGACAAAAAGAATATGCATAAGTAGCTATCCCATAAAATCATCATCCCTCTTTCCAGACCAGATTAATCAGCAAGAAATGTGAAAAGTAAGCATAAAGATTGCAATATTAATGGATCTGTGTTGAAGCGACAAACATTATCAATAGTAGTAACAATATATTAAGCATAAGCAGGAAGATGAAGCCTAAGCTCAGGACTTCAAGCTTCTAGACTCTCTCTCTAACATGTCTACTGTTGAAGATATATTACCAGCAATAGCATGCATTGCACTGGCCTTCGTATTACAGTAAACAGGTTAAAAGGTCTAAATTACAAGGAATCAGAAGGTAAAGTGTCTACTACAAATTTACAGAAACTGAATTGTGTGGAACTGGTGCTAATTTTCTTAACAACCAAATATTAGATTGTGTGGTGTACTGATCTAGGAGAAAGAGGAAGACCTGCAAAATCGAGGACCGCTAGCAGCCCAAGGAGAACAATGATGGCTATGAAATGTGGTTTTGCACCAGCCATGGGTGACGAAAGAAGGAAATGTTGATATAGCAATGTAGATTGAAGACTGGTTATTTATCAACATTACGACGCTCCCCTTTTATAGAGAGGAAGAACAAGGAATGTGGAAAAACTGGTTAGATTTCAATGTTCATAGCTAAATTACTCAACAACCAAGTCAATTAATTTGTGGAAACTAAGGCTAAAAAACACAAATTTAGAAGATGGCTAACTTCTGAACTTTTTCCCAAGTGATAAAATTTGAGAAGTCCAATAATTTGACTTGTTTGATTAGTGACTCTACCTCTAAGAATGAATAACCATTAAAGCAACCCAAACATATCGTTGAATATGAATTACTTGCACAATTTACTAGTTTAAGGATTGTGTAGAGTTTTATTTCCATGTGCATTTAAGATAATCTGATCAATCTGCTGGACTGATTTCTGGTTATGTCTACATATAATTTCGTCGATACAAACTGACAATAACAATGCAGTCTATTTACATTCACCATATGTGTGCTAATGTTTTTGTGATTCGGGGATGTGCTTAATTAAATAACACCAACTCGGGACTTTTCAAAACTATGAGCCCCCAACAAGAGGGAACTTTGTGTGAGTGTCGGTGAGGAACAGCTATCCCGTTGGCTGCACTCAAGAGAGTCAGTTTCCCTGTCCTGGTGGAGCTGGGACCAACAGTGTTATCTTTTTTAAAGTTCCATGCATAAGATTCAAGAATTTTGCATGGTCCTTATTGGCCTCGCAAATGATAAAGAAAGTATCAGGACATGTAACCAGGCAGCCACCGTGCATGGCCACAGAGTTTCAATCTAAAACCATCCACAGAAATATAACATTACTCAATGCTTAACCCTTCTTCAGCCTCTTGTCAAATATTGGTTTTCAGAAAATGATAAGACTCGAAACTGAGTTACTGAGTTTTAGTGCAGGAACGAGAATTGATCAGTACCATGATTAGGAAAGATGGAGCTGTTCAACACTAAAGTGAATACGCAAACTGTCATGTGGGGCTCTGGACCGTACCAAAATGGACTGAAACTGATGGAAAATTAACCATTTATAATTTCCAATACCAATATTTATCCATGACCTTCCTCCAACATTGACTCCCAAGTGTGTACTTATTCCGAACTCTTCTACCATTCTTGGCCGATGGAGAGATGCTCTTGTACATAAAATATTTCTTAATTAGTGACCCTTTTTCTTATATTTTGGTGTATTTGTTTGTCTAACAAAATGCATGCTTAGTCAAATTTTTTAACAAATCTATTTACTTCAATTTTCAAATTCTGAATGAATCTTTTTTTTTAAAATTAAATTTATATCACTCTTTTTTTTTTATACATCAAAAATTAAGCACACTAAAAGAAAAGATGATATGGAACAAGGAACCAAAATTTTCCATCCCACCCCACAAGTAATAGGAACAATTATCTACTTTTCTACGCGTGCATCTAGACTAA
Organism: Voacanga thouarsii; assembly: GCA_026120185.1. NCBI lineage: Eukaryota > Viridiplantae > Streptophyta > Magnoliopsida > Gentianales > Apocynaceae > Voacanga > Voacanga thouarsii. The sequence goes on along the minus strand of JANUWF010001287.1, from coordinate 1,354,105 downwards.
ACCATAAGTCTAGTTCGATTGTACAAACAACATTAGTTTCACGAACTTGCAGACTTTAGGCCCTATGTCTCATCTCGTCAAGTCAAGAACGAACAAAATGCCCGTCCAATACGAACTAAACAGTGATTCAATTGATTTATTCCCGCTGGTGGAGTCGGATTTTTTGATCGGTCATCTCGTCTGCAGACTGTACCGATCAAATGAATTCTAGCTGCACACACATGCCATCCTGGCCAGTAATCAAGGTTTGACACCAACGTCCTCAAAGAGCCACAAATGACGAGTAGTGTTAGGACCAATTGGTGTTGTTGCCTCGCATCCTGGTCGCATGCAGCTCAACCTAGGAAGCACAACTCGGCTGAATGGGTTGTATGTATCATGTGAAACTACCCCAGCATTGGATCAGGATGGTGGAATTCACGGAATTTCTGTGAAATGGTGCCATTTCTATTGGAAATTCCGGCAGAGGGGTGCCTCAGCCGGAATTCCAAATGTAGTGAGGTCGCATTCATTAAAATATGGTCGCATTAAAATTTCGTGAATGCGACCTCAGCACAATTTTTTTTTTTTTAATCTTGAGGTCGCAAGGTCGCATTCTCTGAATGCGACCTCAAACAGCAAAGGTGTTTTATTGTAGTGTTGCAAGTGTTTTCTTCTGGGGTGGTTGAGAAGGCTGGACTTCTGAAATGGCCGAGACTACTGAAGGGAAACCAATGCCGGAAGCAGAGAGAAAGAAGGAGCAAAGTCTCCCATTCTATCAGCTGTTTTCTTTTGCTGATAAATATGATTATCTTTTGATAATCTCTGGAAGCCTTGGATCTATAGTTCATGGTTCCTCTATGCCTGTTTTCTTCCTCTTGTTTGGTGAGATGGTGAATGGCTTCGGCAAAAACCAAACTGATTTGCATAAAATGACCCACGAAGTCGTAAAGGTTTACAAATCTTGATTTCATACAGCTTTGTTGCATACATTTATGGAGTAACAATTTTCGTGTCATGTATTGATGCCAATAATAGATCTAATTCTTGTTTTTCCTTCAAATGCAGTATGCTCTGTACTTTGTCTATCTTGGCTTTGGCTTGCGGCGAAGAGGGCACTGCCTGGTAAGGAAATTTTGATGAAGACACCCGGAATGCGACTTCAGCCAATGTTTTTTTTTTTTTTAATTGTACAACTCGTGAATGCGACCTCAATGTTAGTTTAATTTAAAAATAAAATAAAATTGTGCGTTGAGGTCGCATTCACGGAATGCGACCTCCCTATATTTGGAATTTCGGCTGAGACACCCCTTCTGCCGGAATTCCGAATGGAAATGATCCCATTTCACGAAAATTCCGTAGAATTCAAGTATCTCTCAACAGATCGCGGGGTGTAGGTACGTACGAGAAAGCCATACCTCTTGCCCCTCCGTATTTATTGAATCCCTCAATGTACGTAATTGCACTAAACAAACTAAATAAGAATTAAAAGGAAGTAATCAGAATGCACACAAGGTAATATATACATATATAAGCGGCAAACATCATGACCGGCTTAACTCCTCTCCAATTATAATTATCCTGATGTACGAAAGTATAGTTGTTCTTGTATATATGTAATAAGGTTTTGGTGGTACAGTAGAACACAGCCTTTGCAAGAATTGAGAGCAACGCTTATTTAATATGGCAATCCCTGTGGGATGTGAAATCTCTCCTTATTCCTGTTATACGTTTAGTTCTACTATCTAATTAGTGAAACGGATTGGGTACTTTGGTTGTCCGTTTGGGGAAAAGAGCCCGAAATGCTTCTCATATTCAGGGTTCTTCAGATTTTCATCAAACATGGCAAAGATGTATGTTTCTATGGGTCTTCCAGGCCTTTTCAGAGTCCCTCCTGTTCCCAGCACATGCTGGATCATGTTTTGGTTGTAGGTTCTGGCGTTGTCAATTGATGCTGCTGTTCCTCCTGCTGATGGCCAACCACTTTCTGATACAACAATGTTAACAGATGATCCTCCTGCCTTTTCGACTGCTGAGTATGTGGCATCAAGAAGAGCATCAAAAAGACTTCCATACCTACCATCTGGTGTGTCAACTCCAGATCGGAAAAGAGCATAGTCAAGACTAATGTCCCTTGGGTTCCCTGTGTATGCAAAATACGGGTATATATTCACGAGCAGAGGTGATCCGTTGCTTGCTAAAAACTGAATGATAGGATTGATATAACCCCTGACATCCCCTCTGAATTCTCCTCTTGATGGTGGGTAACTGTTTGTTACGAGCCCTGTTTCAACAGCCGTGGAAACTTTAATCCGATTTCCCAGGCCTGCATTAGAGATTGCATTGAAGATGTTTCTCATGGCAGGAAGGACAAATCCTACATATTGAGCTGTGTCTCCTCTCACCGGACTTACTTCATTTCCAACGGCAAGGTACCTGATCCTCACATTATCATAGTTTCTGACATTGTTTTGCACCCAGTTGTCTGCATTAGCTTGGCTAGAGGCCAGACGTTGAAGGTCAGTGTTTGGAACCCCCAGGATTAGTTCGATGTTCGTACCCCGGAGGGCTTGGAGTGTAGGTTGATCTGGGTCATAAATACGCACTCTTCTGATACCATTCCGGTTATAAAGTGCCACAACATCTTGTGGGCTAGGCAACCCATTCCCATTCCTTCCATAACATACTCCTATCTGAGCTCCTGCATAATCAGAGACGTTTCCATCAGTTCATGATCTCACTGATGAAAGGAAGTCGCAGAAGGAGCAAAAAGAATATGCACAAGAAGCTATCCCATTAAATCAACATCCCGCTATACAGACCAGATTAATCAACAAGAAATGTGAAAAATAACCCCAAAGATTGCAATATTAATGAAGCTATGTTGAAGTGACAAACAATATCACTAGTAGTCGCAATACACTAAAGCATAAGCATGTAGATGAGGCCTAAGGTTAGGGCTTCAAGCTTCTAGACTGCCTCTAACATGTCTACTATAAATTGGAGATCTTATCAGCAATGGTATGCATGACTCATGATTCACTGGCGTACATTACTACAAGAAATAAGTCAAAAGTATAAACAACAAAGTAGAAGGTAAAGTGTCCACTACAAATTTGCAGAAACTGATTTAGGATGAAGAACCAAACATTAGATTGTGTGTGTGGTGCACTAAATTCAGGAGGAAGAGGAAGACCTGCATACTCGAGGACTGCTAGCAGCCCAAGGAGAACAATGATGGCGATGAAGTGTGGTTTTGCACCAGCCATGGATGATAAAAGAAGGAAATGTCAATATACAATGTAAACTGAAGACTGAGGGTTTATCCGCTTTACAAAGCTTCCCTTTTATAGAGAGGAAGGCTTAGGCATATGGAAAAACTGGGTTAGGGTTTGAGTGTTCATAGCTAAATTAATCGACAGCCAAGTCAATCAATATGTGGAAACTAAGGCTAAAAAAACAAATTTGGAAGATGGCTAACTTCTGGACTTATTCCCATGTGTTAAAATTTGAAAAGTCAAATAATTTGATCTCATTGATGACTCCCTATAAGAATGAATAACCATTTAAGCCGCCCTAACATATAGATGAACTTGGACGATTGCATGTACAACTTGCCTGTTTAACAATGGTTTAATATATCTTATTTCCATGTGTATTTTAGATAAGTAATCTGATCAATCTGCTGGACTGATTTCTGGTTTAATTATGAAGATATTAATTTATCCGAACATATGTATGCCCGCCTATAACTTTCATCGATACAAACTGATGATGACATGCCTTTGAATAAATTTATATCCACTTGAATGTGTTAAATGTTCTTGTGATTCTGTGATGTCCTTTGAATAACACCAACTCGGGACTTTTCAAAAGAAATCCTATGAGCCCTTAACAAGAGGGAACTTAGAGAGTGTTGATGAGAAACAGCCAGTTAGCTGAAATCAAGAATGACTTTTCTTGTTCTGGTGGAACTAGAACTAACTGCACTATTTTGAGCCCCCGGTTGGTCCATTGGGATTATTAGAATATATTAGGATATACAAATATCCACTACAAGAAAACAACAATTTAGCGACGGATTAACGACAGATTCTTACCCTCGCTAAGACTGGCGTCGCAAATAGCGGCGGACCAAAAATCCGTCACTAATTGCGACGGATATTAAGTAATGATATTTATAATTAAATTTGTAATTAAGGTCGTCGCTAAATTTAGCGACAGATTAGCGACGGCCAACGAATTTTATTTTAAAAAATTAATTAGTCAAGACCCGGCGTAATCGGTTCGGCCCGACCACCGACCCGACCCGCCAGATAATTTTTTGAGATTATGTCGGATATGGGGCTCGAACCCGCGTCCTTGTTGTGGGGGAGCACGTGCTCCACCACTAGGCTATTGATATTCTTGTGATTTTTTGTTCTTTATATTAATTATATAGTATTTTTTTTATAAATTAGCGAGGGATTCTGAATGCCGTAGCTAATCCCTTGCTAATTAGCGAGGGACAATAAGCAGCTTATTGTCCCTCGCTAATTAGCAAGGGATTAGCTACGGCATTGATTAGTATTAGTGTTAATTACGATACCGTAGCTAATCCCTCGTTAATTAGCGAGGGATTAGCTACGGCATACGTAATTAGAACTTACACTAAATTAATTGAAAATGCCGTAGCTAATCCCTTACTAATTAGCGAGGGACAAGAAGCCGTAGCTAATCCCTTGCTAATTAGCGTTAATTTAGTGTAAGTTCTAATTACGTATGCCGTAGCTAATCCCTTACTAATTAGCGAGGGACAAGAAGCCGTAGCTAATCCCTTGCTACGACATTTGAATAATTAATTAGTATTAGTGTTAATTTCATTTACCGTAGCTAATCCCTCGCTAATTAGCGAGGGACTAGCTAATCCCGAGCTAATTGGCGAGGGACAAGAAGCCGTAGCTAATCTCTTATTAATTGACGAGGGATTAGCTATGGCTTCTGACAAATTTTTTAAAAATAAATTTAAATTAAAAATTTTTGTTTGCCGTCGCTATTCCGTCGCAAATTAGCGACGGTAACAAAGCCGTCGCTAATTTCTGTCGCTAAAGTGCATTTTTCTTGTAGTGATCTATCAATATGTAAAGAATATATTTAGGACATTTACTTTCTATGTTTAGGATATTTTAGGAGATTTGTTGGGTGGCTTGTTTTCCACGCCTACCATGTATATATTTGGCTCCTTTGGCTTGTTAATGGGACAGAGAAAAATCCTCTCAGAAGTTTACATGTAGGGCTGTCAATGGGCCGGGTATACCCGGACCTGGACCCGTACCGGACCCATTTATAGCGGGTCTGGTACACTTATTTTCATACCAGACCCGGACCCGACCCACTTACCCGTTTACTATATATAAATGGGTCCGGGTATGGAACTATATTACCCATACCCTATTATCTGATTACCCGTTTAATAAATTATATTATATACATATATATATATATTATATTATATATAAAATATTATATTAAAAGATTTTTTTTAGTCAAACCCTAACATTGCTTTGCTCATCTTATCTTATCTGATTCTCATCTCTATAGCTGTCGTTTCTCTTCTTCACTGTCTTCTTCACTACTCACTCTTCACTCTTCAATCTCTTCATCCTCCATTCATCGTCAACCTCAAATCATCTATAGCAGCAACCCTTTTCAATTTTTGGCAACCATAGTAGCTAAGCAAGAGCCGACGCTGCCGCCACCGAGCAGCCACCGAGCAGCCGTTGCCGCCACCACCGACCCACGCAGCCCACGCCCACAGCAACACACCGATCCAGCTACATATAATATGAGAACCGAGGTTAGCAATGTGTTTTGTGGTTCTTCTTTATTTTTGTGTAGTGGGAAGAAAGCTAGATCTAAACCGAGAATGGAAATTACATTTCTGTTGTTGTAAAACATAGAAATGGAAGCTTGTTTTGTCATATTTTGCATCTCCGTCTCTGTCATCTCGTTTTTTATCTCACGTTACTACTTTCTCCATTATTTGTTCTATCTCATATTTGTCTGGACATAAACAAAAATCAAGAATAAAAATCTCTTATTGTTAAAAATCCTACGATTCTTACACCTACTCCTGATTTGCTCGAATGAACACTTTAGGTAAAGATTTGGGATGTAGGAAATTGTTTGATTGTTCTGTTCTGAGGTTTAATTATGATCAGTTTTCAAGGACTTGGTCTTTAGATTTTTGTCTTTTTTTCCCTGAAATGATAAGGATACGAGGGCTCCTGTGAGGGGGGGAAAGAAGGATGGCCACTGATATTTTTGCAGGTACCATTGGCTTAGGATCCTAAACCAAAAGATTTGGTGAACTGTCATTTTCATGTAGGTTAATCATCAAGATCCTCACTATTCTTTGAATTTGATTCTTTGAATAGGACTTAGAATGGCAAAGTTTGATCAGAGGATGAATTGATGTGATAGCTACACCATTCCGTAGGTCTAATCGGAAGGAAAATGGATAGATAAGGATAGACCAATATGTTATATAATGCAAATGAAGGAGAGATGAATGGAAAAAACCCAGTTCATTTGTGAGCTGAGGCTGGAAAGGAAAAAGAGCTTGAAGACAAAGGCAACAAAGACTTTAACTTGATATGTAAATTTGTTTATTCATTTTATCTCTTGAAGTTCATATTATGTTTTAACTTTTCATGTGATAATCAATATTTTTATTGTTTTTCTTCTTTATTTAATTACAGATACTATTGAGGATTGTTGATGAAGGATGGGAAAGTTGAAGATAACTTATTGGAAGAATTGAGGATATTTTATATTATGTAATAGTTATAAACTTTTATACTTGGCAATGTTGTTTTAAAAGTTATTTAATGTTTAATTTCTAATTGTTATATATTGTATGAGATTGTTATTTATGAATTTGGACGTTTCTTTTTATTATTGTAAATTTAAAATGTTGAGAATTTATTGATATTATGGTTATTTTGCATTTTTTAGCTTAAATGTGAATTAAATTGTTTTAAAATTTAAATACAGGAATATTTTTTTTACACATATTTTCAAGCCGGGTATACCCGACCCGGACCCAATACCCGCATTCACGGGTATGGGTCTCTTCAATCCATACCCGCCGGGTATTCGGGCCAGGTCCGGTATTACCTTTCTTTAAACGGGTCCGGGTCCGGGACGCCCTGTCCCGGACCCGATTAGACCTGTTTACAGCCCTATTTACATGGTATCAGAGCCTGACAAAGACAAAACAGCCATGACTAGCGAGGGAAAAAAACCTGCTTCCCCCTATGTGTTGACTACGAGTGATAATCCTGGTAATATAATCACTCCGGTGTAATTGAAAGGAGATAACTATGATGAATGGGCTCAAGTGATGCGAACTTCATTGAGGGTCATTGTCAACTTGAGATATCTATTTTGGCCCAACAAGGACAGCGGCCAAGTAGTTAACCGTAAGTGCTGCCAAGCCCATATATATTCGCGCGCGCTTCCAGGTTTGAGGGCATGGGGCGTGACATTTGGTATCAGAGCCAGGTTACTAGTCCCCAGTATGGGAACTAAGTGCTACACCGTGCGCGGTAGGATCCATCTCTAGAATCCTACGCCGCCTATTTGGTCCTGGGTTTTGCCCTAAGTATGGGTCCAACGAGGACGCTTGGGCCTAAAGAGGGGTGAATGTGATATACTAATTCCGTATAGGATTGAGATGAGAAGTAGGAATGGTATATGAAGATGATTCTAAATACCCATTGTCAATTTAAGATATTCATTGTGACCCAACGAGAACGGCAGCTAAGTAGTTGATCGTGAGTGCTGCCAAGCCCATAATCGCGCTCCCGGGTTCACGGGAATGGGACGTGATAAACAGTGATTCATTTGATTTATCCCGCTGGATTTTTTGATCTGTCATCCCATTTGCAAACTGTACCGATCAAATGTATTCTAGCTGCATACACATGCCATACTAGCCAGTAATCAAGTTTTGACACCGTCGTCCTCAAAGAGCCACAAATGATGAATAGTATTAGGACCAATTGATGGTGTTGTTGCCTATATCCTGATCGCATGTAGCTCATCCTAGGAAGCACAACTCCACTGAATGGGTTGTATCAAGTGAAACTATCGCATCGCTGGATCGGGATGGTGGAATTCTAGTATCTTTCAACAGATCACGGGGTACAGGTACGAGAGCACCATACCTCCTGTCTCTCAGTATACATTGTCCTTCCATTACAAGACATCTATCAATTTGCCACGGAAAATCAGTGGCTAAATAGGAATTTTCCACGAATCTGCGACGGAATTGGTCCGTGGCAATTACCTTTGTTGCTCAACATTTTTTGCGAGGGAACTCTTTTTCTGTCGCAATTTGTCACAGATTTTCTAGCAATAGTTCAAGTTGGTAGCAACTTTCAGGAAGAAATATTGTGAGGAAACCATGGCAAATCCGTCGTAATCTGACAAATCCGTCGAACATATGGGATTATGGGCCCATCGGAATGCTACTAAGAATGCTACTGGTTTTGCCCCGTGTAGATTAACTTATGGACAGGACGCTGTGTTACCTATAGAGTTATCGCTACAATCAGACCGAATAGCCTATCAACATGGTTTAATGACTGATGAATATCAGACAGCCTTGGCCCTGAATTTAGATCAAGTTGAGGAGGATCGCTGGATCGTCTTGGAGAACATAAAACGGCACAAGGAGAAGGTAGCAAGGGCGTACAATCGGAAAGTCCGTGAAAGAGGTTTTCAAGAAGGAGACATGGTATGGAAGATTATTTTGCCCCTTGCACCAAAAGATCCAAGGTATGGCAAGTGGTCCGCTTCATGGGAAGGTCCATTCTTAATAACTCAAGTTTTTTATGGAGGGGCTTATCGCCTGATAACACCCAATGGAAAAGAAGCAGCCAAGTTAATTAACGATAAGTTCTTGAAACGTTATTACCCGGCGTTTTGGGAAGGAACTAGAGAATTAAAAAAAAAAAAAAGGAGAGAGTGTGAACAGGAAGTTCCGTTGGAAAAAGGTTCTGATATATTCATAAGCTAATCACAAGGGACCGATAAGATAGCCATAAGCTTCATTACAAAGAGGATTAGCTATCATCAGAGAGGAAGTTAGGCATTTGTATCGGCCGATACTGAACAATCGCTAGCCGATTAGGGTCTTCTGATTCGAAATCCTGGCTAATCACCGTGTCAGTTCCCGTTGGCTGCGGATCAGGGATTGGAAGCCTTGCTTCAGCCGTTTTTGGCTCAGTCGTTGGTTCCTTTTGGGGGGCAGGTCGACTTCATCGGTGGTTGTTTTTGGAACCTCTGTTTCAGCCGCCGTGATGACAGTCTCCTCAGTTTGAGTTCCGGAAGGACGGGCTCCATCAGTAGTCGAAGGATGAAGGATCTTGTTCAATTCAGCCACGAAGCGGTCCCATCCGGATTTCATCTCATTTAGTAGAACAGTTGGGCTTTTCAGTTCAGCTTCAAGAAATTCCTCTTCTGCTTCCAGCATTAGCTGTTCATCATTATGTTTGAGGTTAGAGTCATCAATGGCCTTGACAGCTTCCTGGAGTCCTTTTTCTGATTTAAGCCGTTGCTCTAAGACCCTTTTTCTCAGAGTCAAGTTCCTCCTGAAGTTCCAATAGCCGACGCTCAAGCCGTTCAATCTTCCCTATTCTCTCCGCAATATCAGCTCGAAAAAGTGTAAGACGGTTAATGGATTATTGGCGGTCCCTCTCTGAGAATGTTACATTTTCTCGATGCAGTTTCAAAAGTTCTAACTGATCATGAGCTTCATCCCGATGGTTCTGCGTGTCTAAAAGAAAGCGCCCCGTGAAGTGTATTTGCCCCAGGCACCCAATTGTCAAGTCTCGATACATGGGGGGCATGTTCGGGTCGGATGATTGCACAATCTGCAGCAGGGTGCGGCTCACTTTGTCAAGGGTGGACTTGTCAGTAGGCAAAGAGGTCCCGATGAGGCCATCAAGAAAGTCCAGTGCTGAAGTTAATGTCGTCATCGACAGAGGAGCAACAGCCTCTTCAATTCCCTGACTTGGGGGAGGCTGAGTTGTTTTTGTAACAGCAGCCACGGGTTCTTTTTCAGGCCCTAGCAGAACAGGGAATGGGCTTCTTGGAGCCGGTGCCTCAGCCGACGGAAGGTCTACCGCTAGTGGAAAAACTAATCCTCCAACCGTTGAAAAAGGAGTCGTAGCCTCGGCCGATGAGATATCTGTCATCGGAAGAACACCCCTTTTAGATGCTCTTTCTGCTAAAATTTGGAGCAGAATGTCTTCTTCTGAGTCAGAAGAAGTGTCGATAACAACATGACGACTTATCATGTTTTTACGCTTCTACAGAAAGGATTAAACTAGTAGTTAGACAAATGGAGTATTGAAGAAGCTGAGCAAAACAAGATTGACAGAAGCAAACCTTGGAAATGGAAGGAGTCGGTGTTTCATGCTTCCTCTTTGATTGCCGGAGCAGGAACAGTATCTCTATCTCTTCTTCCTCTTCCTCCGGGACAACGGGAGCAGCACCAGCAGTTTTCTGCACCAAGGGAGTACGTAAGGCCAACATTGTTATAGGGCTTATAGGAGGTTTTACCTGTTTTCCTTTCTTAGCAGATGATGTCTCAGGCAACGTGGTGGTCGGCCCAAGAACTCGCAGAAGCCAAACATTTACGGGGTCCGAGAATAGGGCCTCACTCAGCAGTCTCCACTATGAATTGAAGTTAGGGGAAGTCTCCAGCACCACTTGAAAGGGTTTAAATTCGAAGGTTCGTAGGATGGCCAGCGTGCTATCAGCTAAGGTCTGCACATCTTCAGCCGACAGCATCGGCTTCACGGAAAAGGAAGAAACGTGCCCCGGATCGGCAGGGATGTCTTGTATCAGCCCAAGCTGACGTGAGAAGCAGTGAGGATTATACCTCTCATAGGAGATCTTAGCACTTCGGGCTCCAGGCTTGGCCCCCAAGAGAATTTCTCGAGGGCACAGAATTCGAGCCCATAAGGTCTCTTGAGTTGCTTCGGGGCTTTCCGATAGGCTCCTCAACCAGAGGGGGCCTTCTTTACGGGCAGCATACGGAAAGAAGGCGGCAACACGGAAGTCTCGACATTGGTGGAGATACGAGACGATAGTTTCGGCAGAGGCAGTGTTTAGGGGGACCCGTAACAGTCGATAGCCTGTCGCTTGTTCAGAAGGGCTCGTGGAGGCTCCTGTAATCCGACTGACACCAAAGTTGGGCAGATACTGGTACAGCCAGAGTTAGACAATCCAGAGCGGACTCCCAAGGTTGGTCGGATCTTCTCCAGTGGAAAGAGTAGTCATCAGCTGATTGATGGTGCGGTAGACCAAGGCAAGGACCAGAGAAGCTAGGTCGCAATACCTTTTACTTCGTAGGAGAGCCGATACGTAGTATCGGTATTCGTTGCTAACGCCGACAGAATGAGAGCAGATAATGTATTTACACAACCAGAGCCATAAGAAAGCCGCTTGCTCCTGGTTTGAAGGAGTGTCATCTACCCCTCTCTGAGCAGCGATGAAGTTGTCGTATGAAGAGGAGGCCTTGTCTAGACGAGCCTCAATGGCTGGTAGATGTTCTTCATCGTGGAGCCTCGGAATCTCATCGCCATCGCATCGGAAGCCGAGGATGGTACAAATATCGAGGATGGTGGGGGAAAACATCCCGTGCAGAAAGATGAATCCATTGATCGCCGAGGACCAGAAGGGAAGAACGGCGACAAATAGGTTGCGGTCAAACGTCATCTCAAAGTCAGTCATCATGATGGCATCCGAAATCCCCCACTGTTCCCAAATGGCCCCAACTTGGGCATGGCAGCGGTCCCGCCATTCTCTGTAATTCTTGAGCTTACGGGGCCAATGATGGAAGGAAGGGGGAGATTGGCAGTTGTAAAGGTGCTCTGTTGCAAAGGAAAGGTAAAATAGACAGGCAAGACAAATCGCAAGTGGTCAGCGGTAACCTTTGTAGGTAAAAGACGGGGGCCCAAGGTAAATAGGTTGGCATCGGCTTGGATCGGGGACAGGATGTTCTTATCTATGGGGGTCGCCATCGCAGTTTGTTCTTTTTATTGAGAGAAAATTTATAGATCGCAAGGAATAATCATAAGGAAGTAAAGGATCGATGAATCACTTAAGCAGTAGAATTCTGAAGAAAATAGAAGTCGAAGGAAGTGAGGAGTTCCGATTGGGGACCACTACTATTTATAAGGGAGTTTGAAATTGAGCCGTTCGCGGGTTCCAAAGCCGAGGCGTCACAAATGTTCCACAACGTTCGGGACGTTTCGTTTTTGTCAGAAAAGGAACGGCTATTATTAATGGTTGTATGATTCTCGTCGCTTCACTGACTCGCGTCCGCTGAAACAACGGGACTCGGGGGGGCATGTGTTGACGTCAGCTTTGCCGAGTCAATATAACGGTTACTTGAAGCCGTTGCCGATGTGGTAAGTTTTGAGCCGATAGAGTCAACGTTTTAAGCGGCCGTTAGTCATAGTCAACATCAGCACTACGAAGCCGATGAGAAGTAAAACGAATTCCTGATCTTTCGGTGCAAGAATCCTGCGAGCTTATCTACGACCGTTGGGAGCATCCTTGGGCCGGAAGAAACTCCACGATCTGTTATTGGCTCGATTGCAGCAAGTATAAAATGAGAGCGCTGCCCAAAACCAGAGATCCATCATCAACCAACAACATCCAATTTCAATTTCTTCTATTTCATCGTCGTTTACAGCTTTTTAGTTTAGGAGTTCAATTTCTTACAGCTTTCCTTTACAGTTTTATTTCTAGCTTTCTTTACAGCTTTCCGTTATTCTTTCAAAATTTAAATTTTTCTGTACTTTCTTTGAAGCAAATCAATACACGTATCTGTTTATTGTTCTAAAAAGTTCTTCCATTATGCATTTTCAACTGACTTTCTTGAACCTTTTCTATAGTAAGTTTAAGGAACCCTATCCTTGACTCAAAAATGTCGGATACCGTTTTCTGTTTCACCATATCAGATCGTTTGTGTTTATCGGAAGTGGAGCCGATACCGAGTTACATCAGCTCATCATTTTGACAGCAACAGTAGGATTCAGGAATATTAGTCTTACTAATTATTAGTAATTTTATTAATATTATTACAATATACACATCTGGTATAAATTACACATATACATTAAAATATTGGTACCACGGATACACAAATTCTAGAGAGCTTTAAATTGAAAGATACCATTATTTATCTTGTGAATTTAATCACATTTATTCTTACCAACTTCTGTTACTATTATGTCCTTAGCTAACTTCTCTTGCCATTATATACTCGAAAAATATTTATGAATATGTGAAAGGAAATGATAACAATAATAAACCAGTAAGATACTACTGGTTTATTATAAGGGTAATTGTCACAAATAAGGATAATTATCACAAATAGATTTGTCGGAACTATAAATTCGAGATCTAAATTCCAAAGTATTGCACATGTATCTCAAATCTAACACTATTTACAATGTCAAAACTTATAAATAATAATCAATTGCCAAACCTCCAAACTTTGAGGTAAATTTTTGTAATTAATCCTAAAAATTCTCTTTTTTTTTTTTCGAATACTAAAAAACAATCCATTTCCTCATCTTATTAAATTTATTTACAAAATTCAAAAGTTTACGATACCTTTCATACTAAAAGAATAAAGAAGTCCTACTCCTTGTATTTATTTCTTTTTATCAATAAACTAATACGGGCCTATCAAATCCCCACCATAACATTGGTGGTTTAATTAAAAAAAAAAGAAAAAAGAACTCAACAATAAATAAATAATATATATATCTTGTATATACTTCCTTATCTTTTATTTCTGAATTTCCACTTTTTTATTTTTTTCTTTTTCCTTTTCCCCTCCTTGGAAGCTCAAAGGGTGCCGATGTTTTTTCAAAATTGTTGAAAATGGCAACTTTGGGAGTTAATAATTTTTAACTCATGATTAGTTAGCCTAAAATAATTAATGGGAATTGTTCTTGACATGTTAGAGATTGTTTTGATTGTGGTAGAAGCCATTTTCATGGTGAGAATCCATAATTAAATGTTGTTAAAGTTGGGTGTTTAACCATTCGGGAGCTCATGTTAGACATAAGTCCCACATGGGAAAAATAGAGGAGTGTGGAAGACTTTATATACTAAAAGGCTTTTCTATAGACTTAATAGAAAAGCCCAATGTATGGAGGATGCCACACGCGCGCCGCCCGCCCGCCCGGCAGCCGGCTCGGGCTTCGCCTATGTTTTCACGATCCTCTATTTTTATTTGGCCCAATTAGCTTTAACTTGAAAATGAATAGGAAACATAAAATCTGGTGAGGGAATTAGGGCTTCCTAATCCGAATTGGGTTTTAATTTTCCTAAGGCGAGATTAAAAGGGGGAACAGAGCCCCCATTAGGGTTAACCCCTTTTCGTGCTTTTTTGCTTCCTGCGAGAAAATTCGCCGCTTCAATTCTCTCTCCACGATCCATAATTTTGCCTTATCGGGACCGACGAATTGAGGGGATTTTCGAGGTGGTCACAGTTGGTGTGTGTCAACAATGATCTGAGACCGTCTTATCCTACAAGAAGAGTCGCTGTACCCATCGCACCGGAGTGGGGCGAATAGCTTCTTGAAGGCAAACCAGTATTTGACTGGTGATTCGGTCAACAGTACAGTACGTTGCGGCACAGCTTTTCCAGAGGAGTGCCAGCGCCTGGTACGTTCTGGTAGAACCGCGAGGAAGTCTCTCAGGTATACTACTGATTTATTTATTAAGTGTGAATTCTATCTAGTTACATTACGTTTGGACTGTGTGGCCTTGTCGGCATTGTTGATATTTGATAATTGCAATTGTTAGAGCCCTGGTCGGGTATAGGCGGTGCTTATTCAATTCAGTTGAGTTACCTGTCTGTACTCGTAGATACCCTGTTTTCTAACAAAAATTTGGTCCTGCTTAAAGGGATTGCTGATGAGTTAGTTTTTCTCTCTGCATGCTTTTGCGTAAGCATTTCCAATCAAGGATTTGCTCGAAGGCTTCTCTAATGGTATAAGTATCATGTGCTGTTTTGTTCCTTCTTATTGATTGGTATTCTTTTGGCCGATTTTGCTTCTTCCTTTCTTTTTTTTTTTTTATAAGCTAAATATTCGAACATAGTCCGACTAGCTTGGCTCCTAAGACTTGCTCCTAACCCTTGAGAGATATAAATCGCGAAATATATCTCAATTGACCTTGAATTTTTTATGATATTTTGCACACCACTGCACATAAAAGAGCGGGGCTTTTGACCGAAAAGGGTCAAACACCATTTTCCACGCATTAATGGGGGCGGAATTTGTGGCCATGGCGCAGAGGGGGTACCTCGCATTTCAAAAATACAAGGTTTCCTTTCTGACAAGTTCTGAATGAGCCGCAGAAAAGGCGGCCGAAAAGTATAACCTCGCGTTTGCTAAACGCAAGGTGCACTTTTTTTTTAAATTTATTTTATTTTGTGAGTTTTTGTTTTATTTTTTATGAATTTTTAAATTTTTATTAGAAGGAATTTATATTTTTAAATAACACAAAATTATATATAAATTTAAATAATACACAATTAAAATTTATTAATTTATATTTGACCATAATGAAATATGTATTTTTATCATAATTAATTTTATTTATAGTGATGTTGAAAAATAATTATTTTTTACGGTTAATTTTATTTATATTAAAATTTAAAATAATTTTTAATTTTTAATTTAAATTGAATTAATTTATAGTTAATTCAATTTTAATATAAATATTTTAATTTTGATATTTTTAATTTTAATATTTCTATATTAATATTTAAAATATGAATATGAATATTTTTAATTTAAATATTTTAATTTTGATATTTTTAATTTTAATATTTCTATTAAATATCATTAAATGTTTTGCTAATTTAAATACTGAATAAATTTAAATAGTTAATTTATAATATTTAATTGTTGAAGAAAATTATAAAAATATAAATTCTCAACTATCTAAATACATTAAAATTATAGTGTCAACTATTTAAATAGTATTTAAATTTAAATCTCAATTATATAAATTTCATAATCCCCTTACATTTCATAATTCAAATAATTTATAATTTAACGGAACTCGAATAATGTGTGAAATGTTACAGTTTTAAAAAAATTATTTTAAAAAAATTATATTATATTTGTCTTTAAAATTCTATTATTATTTTTATTAAATGGCCAAAATAAATCGAACTTATTGTTCTCTCTATAAATTTTAAATATAAATTATATAGCACATGTGCACTAGCTTTTCACGAGGTCTCTTTTTTTTTTTTTAAATTTCTTTTTTCTTGTATTATGCATTTTATCATTTTGCGACTTTTTCTTCTCATTTTTTATGAGTTTCCAAATTTTTATTAAAAGGAATTAATATTTTTTAAATAACACAAAATTATATATAAATTTAAATAATGCACAATTAAAATTTTTTAATTTAAATTTGACCACAACATTTAATGTACGTTTTTTTTACCACAGTTAATTTTATTTATATTGGAATTTGACAAAAAATATTTTTAATTTAAAATTGAATTAATTTATAGTTAATTTAAAACATTTAATTATCTTACTTGAGGTATTTGGTATTTGCGAATTTATTGTATATATATTTTAATATTGGTTGAGTTGAGTTTTTAACATTGTCCCCAAATCTTTTGTGATTTTATGATATTAATAGGTTATCATGCATGATTGGGAAGACATGAACTTTAAAACGTGATACAAACAATAAATAATAAACTTTATTACACATGAAAAATATAAAAAAAATGATGAAAACTAGTCCCGCAATGAAATCCTCGACGGTTCCTTGGAGGTTGAACTCGTCTCCGAGGCTGTTCTTGATGTTGTTCTTCGGATGGTTCTTCTGGCTGTACTGCATCTTGTTCCTCATAACGATGGAATGGATCGAGAATATCTATAGAATGCCTGTGCGGTATCCGAGACCGTCCAGTAGATGGGCCGGCAGCAAATTCATCAATTGAAGATAGGTATCTAGTATTGAAGATTAGGTGCTGTGGAGTAATAAAATCAGCTTGCCTATCTTCAATTGCTACAGGATCACCATATTCATAGTTGTAGTCTTCACCGTGCACTGGTGAGTAGTAGTCCTGCACAGGAATATCAGGTACAGCACGTCTGCGTGCCCGTCTACCCCCTCTCCGCACCGATGGTACTTTGCGATTGACTTCTTGCGGGATCGGAGGTATCGGATCAGCAGTGTAGCTTCGTCTGGCTGGCTCGTAGGGTGGGTGGTTCAAACGACTTGCCCCACCTACGGCAGTCAGCGAACGAGTAGCAAGATCCGTTATTGATGCAAACACTCGTCTAATCACAACATCCGCATTTTGATATCCCTCATTGCCAAGATACAATATCCGATGCATCGAATCAGCCTATATATATTTCGAAATTGTCAATAAATTATTTGAGTGTAAAATTTATTGTTTTTTAATAATATGTATAAAAAAAATTACCTACCAATATTTCTGTCGCTCCACTGCTCGATTGGTAACCCGAATGATTAGGTTGCGTTATAGTCAGATTACCAATCAGTCACCTAGTGTGAGTCCAATACCATGCTGCATAGTCAGGCGAAACTATATTCTGATTGTAGCTGAATTGTCCAGCCATTACTGTTGAATGTCTATCAACCCACTTTGCGTAATGTATTGAATCAATCTCAGACCACCCTGCACCAGTAGTTCTCATATCACGGGCATGCAAATTGTCACCAGTGTCAACTGCAACAGGTATTATCTGCACCAATCTAAACTGTCGCATGACTCTATCTGGGCGATGCACTTATATTGTTTCCCAACAAATTAGGGATGTGATAGATGCCCAGATGCGTCATCCATGAGTATAATATGGTGGTAAGGTAGCCAACATGTGCTCATCATAAGGCTGCCAGATAAACTGTATAAACGTAAACTATCAGTATTAATAATAAATAACGAACTTGTAATTAGTGTTGAAAGCAAAGTGGTTGGAGTAATACTTACATAATCATGTTGCATCCTATCCAACTGATCCCTATAAATAAGAAGCATATGTGTTGGAGTGCGGAAAAACTCTAATGGTCCCTCCCATGTTGATCCTCTCGGGGCCTATGGGCCAACATCCTCAACTGTACGAACTCTAGAAGATCTGATATTAGGGATACGCTCCCAAGCCCATAACTATTTCAACATTAATAACCAATGCTTAGGGAAAAACTATCTATTATATTTTTAAAATACTAATAATATTTTCCTTTTAAAAAAATGTGTGTTTCATACCTGAATCAACAATAACGGGCCACTGATAGTATGTACTTTGTAGGATGTAGCATTGCACAAACAACGATACAGATGAGCTAATGCTGCACTTCCCCAACTAAGAGTGCCGGATACCTCCAAATCACAAAAAGCCGCCAACGCTTATGTACTCTGTTGCTAGATTTGTCCGAGAACAGAAAGCCGCCAATGAGCTGCATAATATGACAACGTGCATGCTGGCCTATCATTTCTGGCGTCGCATCTGTAGGTAGTGGCTGGCTCAAGGCTCTTTCGAGTGAAATGATCTTCAATCTATATCCATCTAACTCTGTCGGAGTCGGTCGAAATCCTAATAGCTCGTCGCACAGGTCAATCAACTCTAAAGGTGTATGTACGAACCGACTGTTACAAATTGGATCACTATCTACACGTAATCCAAAGAGAACCTCTATGTCCTGTAGGGTGATAGCAGCCTCTCCAACTGTAAAGTGAAATGTATGTGTCTCCTGGCGCCATCTTTCCACTAATGCTGTAATCAGTGGATGATCGATCCTCATATAACATAAATGGCACAGTCTGCTAAAACCGGCTATGTCCATGAGCTGCTCAATACTATGATCGAATGGTCAAGCTTCCCAAAATATACTAGCATTCCTCTTCGCAGTAATAACATCACTGTATAGATGTCCTACCCAAATATGTGATGACCTGTGTTTGTGCTACAATCTTAATACGTCCGGTATAATAGGACATGGATCCACTCCGTGAGAAGTAAGCTCATACATTTTGTCCTAATTAATAGAACCGACATATAGAAGTTAAAAATAATTTAATGATATATAATCAACATACCAATTAAATGCAGAAAAAAAATTAAACACAAATTTAAAGATAAATAATTCGAATCACAAATAAACATTATTATCTAAATGAATTTAGGTAACAGATAAACATTATATCTAAATGAATTTAGCCAACATGATACAGAGTTAATCAGTGATTTTTTCATTCTACAGCACCGTGAGTGCAATTTCTCCTATTATATCGACTGCGATGACATAAGCCACAACGAGGTGGTGAATCAGGATTGCGTTCGTCCATCTCATTCCGAATACGTGCCGTCCGCAATCTGCCCCTCTGACGGTTCTTGAATCGGCGAGCAAATGGTGCCACGCTGAAGCGAGGATTACGCCAATAATCTTCGTGCAGAATAGGTGTGAACTGTGCTACATAAGTCATTCTATAGGATAGTGTCGTGTTTTCTGATGACACTAAATCCCCAAGATTCAGTCCCAACTGCTGACATGCTGCAAACACGTGCGAACAAGGTATTCCATATATTTTCCATTTGCAACAGCTGCACTTTCTGGCCCCAATATCCACCTCATATGAATTATATCCCTTTCCATGCTCACGATGTGGTGACACAATATTGAAAATACCGCGATCCCGATTAAAAGCCAATACACGGTGTGTTCTTCCCTTCGTCTCATTCTTCACAAATTTGGCCTATATCCTAGAAGGAAAGTGCCCATGATTAGCCTCCTGCCTATGGTCGTTGAAGTATTTGACTGTTTTTTTGAACGAAGACTCCACAATCACCTTGATGAGTAGGGCACATATCCCTTTGACGACACTGTTAAAAGATTCTGCCAAATTGGTTGTCATGTTGCCACACCGATGTCCACCGTCGTAAGCAAGAGTCCATTACTCTTTCGGAATCAAATCCAACCATGCCTTCGCTTGGGGACTTAACAAATTAATTTCTTCCATAATCTTCAAAAATTTTCGCTTTTTGCTTTGATCCCCAGCTACGTACATCAACTTCTTTAACTCATGCATTTTGAACTTGCTATTGAAGTTACTCCGAACATGTCTAAGACAAAATCTATGCACTGCCATTGGCTCCTGCCAGAAGGGTAGTCGATGAATTGTATTTACAATCCCAATGTGTCTGTCAGATATTAAACAAACTTTTCGGTCCTTTAACACATGTTCTCTTAGTAAGGACAAAAACCATCCCCAACTGTCATTGGTTTCTTCGTCAACGACTGCAAATGCTAGGGGCAATATATGGTTATTGGCATCTTGACCCACTGCTGTTAAAAGTTTTCCCCTGTATATACCTCTCAAAAATGTGCCGTCAACGCTGACCACCGGTTTCATATGAACAAATGCATCAATACAGGGTTCGAAAGCCCAGAAAACATATCCAAAAGTCTTAGCTCCATTGCTGTCCATAGGCAAGAAGTGCCACACCACGACGGTACCAAGATTCGCATCTTGTAAGGCTTGCATATATCGCGGCAGTTGTGCGAACGAAGAAGGCCAATCCCCATAGATCATCTCGATAGCGTGCCTGCGTGCATTCCATCCTTTTTTGTACGACGAGGTAAAGTGCAATGTATTATGAACATGACTATTTATTTCGCTGACTTTTATCTCTGGATTATCGTGAATCATTGACATGATGTGTTTCGCCATGAATTTCGCACTCATGTTTCGATGGTTCCCGTCAACTGTCTGCACTAAACAAATGTGCTCTCCATGCCATCGAGTAATTTGCCACAAGCCACAACCTTTCTTTTTTCGTGTACGGATCCGCCAATAACATGGATGCTGTGGAGTTGAATTTTTACACTTGGCAACCCAGTATGAACTCTTACTTTCTACCACCATAAACTCACGACCGAGCCTAATAGACCACGACCGAACAGCCCATAGCAACTCATTCTTATCCCTGAACCATATGTCAATCCTTAAGTCATTATTGGATTCTGACCATAAATCCATCCCCCGACCCGGATCCATGCCATCATCTTCATTTTCCATCTCTTGTGTAGTAGTTAACCGGTCAAGATAGATTGAATATAGTGGATCGTATAAACGGATCGGTTCACATGATCTATTTGTAGGTTGTTGCAATATAGAAGGACCGGGAATATCTTCTTCGGGATTGCCATCCCTCTCATCCTCATCCTGTGAATCATCCGCGGTAGGCCCATCAATGTCTGACGTAGGTCCTAACCCGTCCACAGTTGCCTCCGGAGTACCTACCCAATTACGCTCTCGAGCTACCCAATCATCAACTGGAGTTACATCCAATGGAATACCAATTTCAGCTATTGAAAATAATTGATGGCTCATCTGTACTTGAACAGATTAAATCCGGTCATGAAGTTGAGGCATACCAAACCCAGTAGAAGTCGACATGAAGTATTAATTGCTAGGTCCAACGACTGGGGTATCCAAAATTGATGTATTGAAAACTGATTGGAAAGTCTCATTTCCAATCTGCGGAGGATCATTAGCTACAGTTGCTAGAAAATTTAAATCGAAGTTAGGCATGCTGACAAGAACAGTTGAGTTTAGTAATGCAGTGAACGATTCAGTGATAGGAATTGGGATATTATGCTCAGGAAGAGTTGTTGCTGTTGCATTTGGAATCTGGACGATCTCATGGTGAACATGTAGATCAATTGGTTGTCCCCTCACGGTATATGCATAGTACCACATATTTTCCATATCATCATCATCTGTTATAGCACCGGTTGTAGACCTCGTCCCAATACCAGTAACAGTGTCCTCCCTCAATGTGATTTGCAACTTCACAGTAGACGTGTCCAATTCTCGAATAGCACATATTTTGTTGACTAAACCTCTAAAACTATCTCGATTTCGAACAATCAATGCCTTGCGATATGGACCATTAAAAAAATCGCCGTGTGGGGTGCGCATAATTTCACAATTCCAATATAACCGCAGTCTTACAGGTTCTTCTAATGACATTGTGTCTAAATAAATGATGTAGGATTTTTCTATTCAAAAGATAGAGTATGTTACAACTTTGAATTAATATATGAAACAATATATTATAATCAATACAAATCTATCTCAAATAATTAAAATACTTGATATATGCAAAAATGAGTATTTAATATAATCCACACTAATTATTACATATTATAAAACTTACTAAGATAATTAAGATTAATTATTCAAGAAGTTAACATATATTTAATTTAAAATCCCAAAATCCCCAAAGCTCAAGGTTTTCTCTTATTCTAGAAAATCTTTTCAAATCTCGGTGATAAGTGAAAATTTAAGAAAAATTTGAAGGATATTTATTAAGTTAATAGCTAAAAAAATATGCAAATAATAATTTTCATGCTATACGAATGTATAGAAAAAAATTATTAAATAAACTATTCAAATGATATGTAAATTATCATGCTAAAAAAAATGTAAATAATAATTTTCATACTATATGAATGTATTATCAAAAAAATATTAAATAGACTATTCAAATTATATGTAACTTTTATGCTAAAAAAATATGTAAATAATAATTTTTATGCTATACGAATGTATTTTAAAAAAATATATATTAAATAGATATTCAAATGATGTGTAAATTTTCATGCTAAAAAATATGTAAATAATAATTTTCATGCTATATGAATGTATTTTTAAAAAAATATTAAATAGACTATTAAAATGATATGTAAATTTTTACGCTAAAAAATATATATAAATTTTCAAGCTAAAAAAATATGTAAATAATAATTTCCATGCTATACGAATGTATTTTAAAAAAATATTAAATAGACTATTCAAATGATATGTAAATTTCCATGCTAAAAAAATATGTATATAATATTTTTTATGCTATACGAATGTATTTAAAAAAATATAAAATAGACAATTCAAATGATATGTAAATTTTTATAATATTTAAACAATATGTAAATTTTCATGCTAAAAAAATATGTAAATAATAATTTCCATACTATATGAATGTATTTTAAAAAAAATATTAAATAGACTATTTATATGATATGTAAATTTTCGTGCTAAAAAAATATGTATATAATATTTTTCATGCTGTACGAATGTATTTAAAAAAAATAAAATAGACCATTCAAATGATATATAAATTTTTATGCTAAAAAAAATATGTAAATTTTCATACTAAAAAAATATGTAAATAATAATTTCCATGCTATACGAATGTATTTTTTTAAAAAATATATTAAATAGACTATTCAAATGATATGTAAATTTTCATGCTAAAAAAATATTGAAATAATACACAATTTATACACAGTCTACAGACGTTTTAAATATTTACGCAGTCTATACACAGTCTACAATCTATATAAATATTTACAAAGTATAATTAAAATACACAGTCTATACACGTTTTAAACAATTAAATTAGATAGCTTATTCAGCTATACAATTTAATTATAAATACATAATTCAACATATATCACATCATCATAAAAAAATAAGTCACACAAGAATTTAACAAATAATATTTTTATTATAATATTTACACAGTCTATACACAGTCTACAGTCGATGTAAATATTTACAAAGTATAATTAAAATACACAGTCTATACACATTTTAAACAATTAAAGTAAATAACTAATTCAGCTATACAATTTAATTATAAATACATAATTCAACATATATCACATCATCATAAAAAATAAGTCACACAAAAATTTAAAAAATAATATATTTATTATAATATTTACACAATCTATACACAATCTACCGTCTATGTAAATATTTACAAAGTATAATTAAAATACACCGTCTATACACATTTTAAACAATTAAATTAAATAACTAATTCGGCTATACAATTTAATTATAAATACATAATTCAACATATATCACATCATCATAAAAAATAAGTCACACAAAAATTTAAAAAATAATATATTTATTATAATATTTACACAATCTACCGTCTATGTAAATATTTACAAAGTATAATTAAAATACACCGTCTATACACATTTTAAACAATTAAATTAAATAACTAATTCAGCTATACAATTTAATTATAAATACATAATTCAACATATATCACATCATCATAAAAAATAAGTCACACAAAAATTTAACAAATAATATATTTATTATAATATTTACACCGTCTATACACCGTCTACAGTCTATGTAAATATTTACAAAGTATAATTAAAATACACCGTCTATACACATTTTAAACAATTAAATTAAATAATTAATTCAGCTATACAATTTAATTATAAATACATAATTCAACATATATCACATCATCATAAAAAAAATAAGTCACACAAGAATTTAACAAATAATATATTTATTATAATATTTAAAGAAGAAAAACCTGTAAAATATATGTCAATATATACGAGCTCCCGCGAATACTTTCTCAGGCTCCCTCTTGTGAAAAATTTCTTCACACCTGCAGCAAAATCTTCACCGGTGCCAGCGAAATGGAAAACACAGAAGCGGAGAATAGAGAGGAATGAGAAGAACAGAATGAAGAATAGATATGCGGCAAATGACTTTGTGAAATATATGCATATATATATAGGCGAAAGAAAGTGTTTCTGTGTACATGTGAATTTCGGTCAGATTGTGAAGAAACGGTCAAAAAATTGTCCGATCGCTGTCCGTTTCTTCACGTGCCAAAAGCTGTCCGGTCGCTGACAACCGAGCTGAAAAGCTGAAGACCTCGCGTTTCACACAAACGCGAGGTCTTCAACTTTTCAACCTGGTTGTCAGCGACTGCTAACAAAAGAAAACCTCGCGTTTCGAAAACACGAGGTACCCCCTCTATGCCATGGCCACAAATTCCGCCCCCATTAATGCGTAGAAAATGGTGTTTGACCCTTTTCAGTCAAAAGCCCTAAAAGAGCGATTCTATACTAATTGATCAATGTATAGTCTCGAGTCTCAGTAAAATTCGAACCCCCCACATTGATGACTAGTAAGAACTATTATGGATTAGTAAATCAGTTAGGGCCTACCCACAGCTCAGATTATGCTTCTTATTGCACATTTACGGAGCAAATACTTATTCTAATTCTCTTTGATCAATGATACAACTAGAGATTTTTCAAAAAAGACAAATGCTGCCCGCAAACGTGACTGCTTCTTGTATGTACGATGTACCTGGGGACACAGAACATTAGCACCAGTCGGAGAATGGACAGGATTGTCCTGATGTGTTGGGGCCATTATTGTGCAGTAATTAGGTTTTCATACACTCTTACCTTTCAAAATATTTATTCATAAAATTTTTTACACACAAATTAAAGGTATTAAAAATAATATTATAATTTATAAAAAATTCTCATTCTACCCATATTAAAAATATGATAATTATTGGTTGATAAAAATTCTCAAAAGCAAAAAGAAAGAAGAGTTTTGGAAAGTTATACAATTGACTTAGAATAAATGAGGATAATTAAATATGAAGAAACTAATCATTAGTTCTAAAAATATGTTTATGAATAAGTATTTTGAAATAAAACAAAAAAGTTTATCAACAAATATTTTGAAACGGAGGGAGTATCACATACTCCCTCTGTCTCATAATATAAATCGCTAGAGACTATTTTTGTTATCTCAAATTATAAGTCATTGGGAGCTTTTCAAGAAAGTTTTAAAGCTATTTTTATATTTTTATTCTTATTTATTATTCTCTTTCCCTCTCTTTCTTTCTCTTCTCTTTCCTTATTTTCAACACATTTAAATAGGGGTGTTTTAGGGAAAAAAACATAAAGTTATATTATTTTTAAGAATCTTAATATGTGTAAAATTAAGTCTGACAACTTATATTATGGGACAAAAAAAGTATTTTTAGCTGTAGGATTGTTTTCTTTTATCTTTTTCATTTAGCACGATATCTATCATTCTATCTTATACTCTGTTTGGTTCATAAAGAGAAAAGATAGCAGTACTTTTACTTTTATTAGTAACTTGTATTATATTTAAATGAGATAGAAAGTAGATAAATAAGAAATTTTTAATTGTACTAAATATATATATATATATATATATATATTATTTTAATTAGCCAAGAAATAACTTATATATCTTTTATTTTTATTTACATCTGAACCCTTTCAAAATTAAAATAAAGAATTGCTAATGGAGGTCTCCTTCCTAGTTGTTTCCACTTGTGTTTACTTCCAATCAAAGCATTTTTTTTTTTTTTTGGCCATTTAGCTCCACATTTAATGAAACTGGGAAAAATAAGAACAAGCTCTTGCAAGACTTAAGTATTTGAGAGACACATCTAGATGATAATTGAAACCCCTCTCCTTCGAACAATTAGAAGCACAACTGAAATACTTTCTCGGAATACAAATAAGTCATTACTTTTTTTATTTTTTTTCCTTGAAATTTTGTACTTACCTTTAGAATGTCCTAAACTAAGAATGAAAACGGTGTTTTTCGTGGTTTTTTTTTTTTTTTTTGATGTTTTAAAAATAAATGAATGTCCACTTTTTACAGATTTAAAGAACGAGACTATTTCATAAAAATATGAAAATATTGAATTATATCATTTATAAATATTTTTAGATAAAATATCCTTTGAATAAATTTATTTTAATAAAATATATTTTGTCGAAATAATGAATAAGTTTGAAAGAAAAGTTGAATATCTTTGATAGCACTTGAGAAAAATCCGAAGGTAGAAGGTGAGTTATTGGGCAGGCTGTCTACACTCCGCCTAGGCAGTTTGCAGCAGGATAACCACCATCGATCTTGCACTAGTACAACTATTACAAATATATAGGCAAACATATCTTGGCGGGTTATGTCACGCTCATGTCCATTCGGGAGCGTGATCATAAATCTGACAGTACTCACAATTAACTATTTAGTTACCGTCTTCGTTGGGCTAAAATAAATATCTCAAGTTGACAATGAATACTTAAATCCATTTTTATATACCATTCACACTTCTTATTTCAATCTCACGTGGGATTGGATATCACAAGTTAAACTTGTCTCCAAATAAAATTATCAAAATAAATTACTTGATTAACTATTGAATTAACTATCAAGCACGTACTTCATTTGAGTGTGATTAAATACAAATTTATATGTTTATAAATTTGAAAATGAAAGCTCAGAACTTCAAGACTGTCGAGAGAAATTTAAATACTTGAATTATATATATATATTTGCCCACGGAACTGAAAATTCCGAACAGTTATTCCTTTTTTGTGTAATACAGTAGAATACAGGTAGCCTTCGCCAGAATTGAGTGCAAACCTTATTCTTGTCATACATTTAATTCTACTGCGTGAAACTGATTTGGTACTTTGGTTGTCCGCCTGGAGAAAAGAGCCCGAAATGCTTCTCATATTCCGGGTTCTTCTGATCTTCATCAAACATAGCAAAAATATATGTTTCTATGGATCTTCCAGGCCTTTTTGGAGTCCCTTCTGTTCCCAGTACATGCCGGATCAAGTTTTGATTGTAGGTTCCGGCGTTGTCAATTGATGTTTCTCTTCCTCCTGCAGATGGCCAACCACTTTCTGATACAACAATGTTGACAGATGTTCCTCCGGCCTT
The DNA here is from genome assembly GCA_026120185.1 of Voacanga thouarsii. NCBI lineage: Eukaryota > Viridiplantae > Streptophyta > Magnoliopsida > Gentianales > Apocynaceae > Voacanga > Voacanga thouarsii. The sequence goes on along the minus strand of JANUWF010001287.1, from coordinate 1,326,420 downwards.
TTCGACTGCGGAGTATGTGGCATCAAGAAGAGCATCAAAAAGACTTCCATACCTACCATCTGGTGTATTAACTCCGGATCGGAAAAGTGCATAGTCAAGACTAATGTTTGGGTCGCCAATCGCAAAATATGGATATATATTCACGAGTAGGGGTAATCCGTTGTTTGCTAAAAATTGAATGATAGGATTGATATAATCCCTGACATCTCCTCTGAATTCTCCCATTGATGGTGGGTAACTGTTTGTTACAAGCCCAGTTTCAACAGCCGTGGAAACTTTAATCTGGTTTGCTAGGCCTGCAGTAGAGATTGCACTGAAGATGTTTCTCATAGCAGGGAGGACAAATCCTACAAACTGAGATGTGTCTTCTCTCACCGGACTGACTTCATTTCCAACGGCAATGTATCTGAACATCACGTTAGCATAGTTTCTTACGTTGTCTTGAACCCAATTGTTTGCATTATCTTGGCTAGAGGCCAGACCTTGAAGGTCGGGGTTTGGGACCCCTAGAATTAGTTCGATGTTCGAACCCCGGAGGGCTTCGAGTGTGGGTTGATGTGGGTCATAAATCCGCATTCTTCTGATACCATTCCGGTTGTAAAGTTCCACAACATCTTGTGGACTGGGCAACCCATTCCCATTCCTTCCGTAACATACTCCTATCTGGGCTCCTGCATAATCAGAGACGTTTCCATCAGTTCATGATCTCACTAATGGAAGTCGCAGGAGGGACAAAAAGAATATGCATGAGTAGCTATCCCGTAAAATCATCATCCCTCTTTCCAGACCAGATTAATCAGCAAGAAATGTGAAAAGTAAGCATAAAGATTGCAATATTAATGGATCTGCGTTGAAGCGACAAACATTATCAGTAGTAGTAACAATATATTAAGCATAAGCAGGAAGATGAAGCCTAAGCTCAGGACTTCAAGCTTCTTGACTCTCTCTCTAACATGTCTACTGTTGAAGATATATTACCAGCAATAGCATGCACTGCACTGGCCTACGTATTACAGTAAACAGGTTTAAAGGTCTAAATCACAAGGAATCAGAAGGTAAAGTGTCTACTACAAATTTACAGAAACTGAATTGTGTGGAACTGGTGCTAATTTTCTTAACAACCAAATATTAGATTGTGTGGTGTACTGATCTAGGAGGAAGAGGAAGACCTGCAAAATCGAGGACCGCTAGCAGCCCAAGGAGAACAATGATGGCTATGAAATGTGGTTTTGCACCAGCCATGGGTGACGAAAGAAGGAAATGTTGATATAGCAATGTAGATTGAAGACTGGTTATTTATCAACATTACGACGCTCCCCTTTTATAGAGAGGAAGAACAAGGAATGTGGAAAAACTGGTTAGATTTCAATGTTCATAGCTAAATTACTCAACAACCAAGTCAATTAATTTGTGGAAACTAAGGCTAAAAAAACAAATTTGGAAGATGGCTAACTTCTGAACTTTTTCCCAAGTGATAAAATTTGAAAAGTCCAATGATTTGACATGTTTGATCAGTGACTCTACCTCTAAGAATGAATAACCATTAAAGCAACCCGAACATATCGTTGAATATGAATTACTTGCACAATTTACTAGTTTAAGGATTGTGTAGAGTTTTATTCCCATGTGCATTTGAGATAATCTGATCAATCTGCTGGACTGATTTCTGGATATGTCTACATATAATTTCGTCAATACAAACTGACAATAGCAATGCAGTCTATTTTCATTCACCACATGTGTGCTAATGTTTTTGTGATTCGGGGATGTGCTTAAATAACACCAACTCGGGACTTTTCAAAACTATGAGCCCTCAACAAGAGGGAACTTTGTGTGAGTGTCGGTGAGGAACAGCTATCCCGTTGGCTGCACTCAAGAGAGTCAGTTTCCTTGTCCTGGTGGAGCTGGGACTAAAAGTGTTATCTTTTTAAAAGTTCCATACATAAGATTCAAGAATTTTGCGTGGTTCTTGTTGGCCTCGCAAATGATAAAGAAAGTATCAGGACATGTAACCAGGCAGCCACCATGCATGGCCACAGAGTTTCAATCTAAAACCATCCACAGAAGTATAACATGACTCAATGCTTAAGCCTTCTTCAGCCTCTTGTCAAATATTGGTTTTCAGAAAATGATAAGACTCGAAACTGAGTTTTAGTGCGGGAACGAGAATTGATCAATTCCATGATTAGGAAAGATGGACCTGTTCATCACTAAAGTGAATACGCAAACTGTCATGTGGGGCGCTGGACCGTACCAAAATGAACTGAAACGGATGGAAAATTGACCATTTATAATTTGAAACTTTGAAATTTCCAATGCCAATATTTATCCATGACCGTCCTCCAACATTGACTCCAAGTGTGTACTTACTCCCAACTCTTCTACCATTCTTGGCAGATGGAGAGAGGCTCTTGTACATAAAATATTTCTTAATTAGTGACCCATTTTCGTATATTTTGGTGTATTTGTTTGTCTAACAAAATGCATGCCTAGTCAAATTTTTTAACAAATCTATTTACTTCATTTCTCAAATTCTGAATGAATCTTTTTTTTTTCTAAATTAAATTTATATCACTAAGCACACTAAAAGAAAAGATTATATGGAACAAGAAACCAAAATTTTCCATCCCACCCCACAAGTAATAGGAACAATTATCTTCTTTTCTACGCGTGCATCTAGACTAAACCATAAGTCTAGTTCGATTGTACAAACAACATTAGTTTCACGAACTTGCAGACTTTAGGCCCTATGTCTCATCTCGTCAAGTCAAGAACGAACAAAATGCCCGTCCAATACGAACTAAACAGTGATTCAATTGATTTATTCCCGCTGGTGGAGTCGGATTTTTTGATCGGTCATCTCGTCTGCAGACCGCACCGATCAAATGAATTCTAGCTGCACACACATGCCATCCTGGCCAGTAATCAAGGTTTGACACCAGCGTCCTCAAAGAGCCACAAATGACGAGTAGTGTTAGGCGTCACTACAAGAAAAATCGCGATTTACGACGAATTTTTTACGACGGCTTCAATACCGTCGCTAATAGCGACCAATTTGCGACGATTTTCAAACAAGTAGCGAGTTGACCAAAACCGTCGCAAAACCGTCGCAATTTGCGACGGTTTTGCGACGGCCAAAATACCCGTCGCAATTCGTAGCAAAATCATCGCTATTTGCGACGATATTTATGCCCTCTCAAATTGCGAGGGTTTTGCGACGGCGAGTTATTTTAAAAAAAATATTTTTAAATAAATTTTCGTACGTCCATCGCAAAACCTCGCAATTTGCGAGAATTTTGCGACGGCCAATAAACCCTCGCAAATTGCGAGGGTTTTGCGACGGCGAGTTATTTTAAAAAAAATATTTTTAAATAAATTTTCGTACGTCCGTCGCAAAACCCTCGCAATTTGCGAGGATTTTGCGACGGCCAATAAACCCTCGCAAATTGCGAGGGTTTTGCGACGGCGAGTTATTTTAAAAAAAATATTTTTAAATAAATTTTTAGATACGTCCGTCGCAAAACCCTCGCAATTTGCGAGGATTTTGCGACGGCTAATAAACCCCCGCAAATTGCGAGGGTTTTGCGACGGCAAGTTATTTTTTAAAATAATATTTTTAAAAATTTATTTGAACGACCATCGCAAAACCCTCGCAATTTGCGAGGGTTTTACGAAGATAAATTATTTTTTAAAAAAATATTTTTAAAATTTTTGAACGTCCGTCGCAAAACCCTCGCAATTTGCGAGGGTTTTGCGACGGATATTTAATTTTAAAAAATATTTTTTAAAAATATTTGAACGTCCATCGCAAAACCCTCGCAATTTGCGACGGCCAATAAACCCTCTCAATTTGATAGGGTTTTGCGACGTGCAATTTATTTTTTAAAAAAATATTTTTAAAAAATTTTTTGAACTTCCATCGCAAAACCCTCGCAACTTGTGAGGGTTTTGCGACGGTAAATAACCCTCGCAATTTGCGATGGGTTTGCGACGACAAATTATTTTTTAAAAAAATATTTTTAAAATTTTTGAACGTCCATCGCAAAGTCCTCGCAATTTGCGAGGGTTTTGTGACGGTAGTTAGCCCTCGCAATTTGCGAGGGTTTTGCGACGGTAATTTATTTTTAAAAAAAATTGAACGTCCATCGCAAACCCTCGCAAATTGCGAGGATTTTGCGACGGCAATAACCCTCGCAATTTGCGAGGGCTTTGCGACGATCGATTATTTTTTAAAAAAATATTTTAAAAATTTTTGAACATCCGTCGCAAAGTTCTCGCAATTTGCGAGGGTTTTGAGACGAATTTTGCTCTCGCAATTTGCGAGGGTTTTGCGACGGTCAATATTTTTAATTAAAAAATAAATAAATGGCAAAATGTATAGAAAATCTCAAAACCCCAATTCGTCACAAATTCGTCGCTAATACGTCACTAATTGCGACGAATTTGCGAGGGTTTTACAACAAAATAGGGTTTTAATCTTTTTTTTAAATTTTTTTATGTGTTTATGTGATGGTGTATTTTGACAAATTTACTGAAATATTTTTAATAACATGTCTCAATTAGTGCATTTTATTATAATTTTGTATATGTAATTATGTCATGTTATACACCTAATGTATTGCATAAGTAAATGTATATAGTTAATTATGTTATGTTATATACTTATTCTAATATATAAGTATATGTATATAATGTATATAAGTATCTGTTTAGTTTAATATATATATATATATATATATATATATATATATATATACTATAACATGTAGGTATATATATACATATGTCTAATTTTTTAATCTATCACTTTGATTAAGTAGTGTATAAAGAAAAATAATTCAAATATTGTTATTATTGTTGATATCACTAAAAAAATTATGAAATTTATAATGTAGAGATCAATTTGTAATGTTCTTCGTCTCCTACATGTTAATATATATTATACTAATTTAGCTATGTATATACATATGTCCAATTTTTTAATATATCTATTTTGTTAAGTAGTGTATAAAATAAAATATGTAAAGAAAAACAATTCAAATACTGTTATTATTGTTGAGATTACTAAAAAAAATATTGAAAATTATAATGTAGAGATCGATTTGTAATGTTATTCATCTCGAACATATTAATATATATTATACTATATAGTTATATATATACATATTCTAATTTTTTTATCTATTTATTTGATTAAGTGGTGTATAAATTAAAATATATAAAGAAAAATAATTTACATAATAATATTATTATTAGAATCACTAAAAAATAATAAAAATTATAATGTATAGATCGATTTATAATATTATTCGTATTAATTTATGAGAAATTAGCGAGGATTTTATTTTTTCGTCACAAATTGCGACGAAATAGCTAGAAATTTAAAAAAAAATTAAAAATTTCCAAAATTTTTCACTCCCTCTTTTTTTTTTTTTTTCCCTCCTTCTTCCCCCTTCCTTCTTCCTCCTCAACTCCCCTCCCTCACCTCCCTCAAGGCACCCCCCATCCGGCGCCCCCTCCCTCATCCGGCGCCCCCTCCCGCTCCCCCCTCCCTCTCCCCGCCGGCGACCCCCCCATCCCGCGCCCCCCTCCCGCTCCCCCCTCCCTCATCCCGCGCCCCCCTCCCGCTCCCCCCTCCCTCATCCGCGCCCCCCTCCTGCTCCCCCCTCCCTCATCCCGCGGCCCCCTCCCTCAACTCCCCCCATCCCGCAGCCCCCCCCCCCCTCAACTCCCCTCCCTCAACTCCCCGTGTCTCGTTTGACCATTCCCTTTCAAAAGTTTTGATCTATTTGGAATCTGCAGCTCTCAGTGCCCTTCTATTTTTAAATCTAAGCAGATGCAATTTGACTGATGATGGGTGTGACAAGTTTTTTGGTAAGTCATATTCAAAACTTCAACCTTCAGTCTTAGATGGACATGCTTAAGTACGTTTTAGATTCATTGTTAATTGTAGTGCAATATTTTATTAACATTTCTGGTTTTATCTTATTTTCCATGTCTAGACTTGCGAAGTTGAAAGTGCTAAATTTGGGATTTAATGAAATTTCGGATGCTATCCTGGTACATCTAAGAGGTGGGCTTCTTCCCGTATCTGGTTATAATAATTATTAGGAATACTCTTTCCTCATCTCCCCAATCCGTAGATATGGGCGAAAGGAAAATGGAAAGAAAAGAAATCTTATTACGATGATCTTTGAAAGAAAAGAATCTTTACGCTTTTACGATATTCGATGATCTTAGTAAAAAAAGGAAGGGGCTAAAGATATTGGCAAGTTTGAAGGTTTTGGATTTGGACAAAGATTAGTACAGAGAAAATATTACCTTTAAAATTCTCAACTACTGAAGGAGATTGCTTTCTTGTTGTTATTGCCTTTAGAGTTAGTAATGACCACCAATTTCAATTTCAATGCTAAGGCGCTAAATGTGCATGTTAAGTCAAGATATTGGTTTACGTGTCCCCATTCTTATTATGGTGCCCTTGCTTTTCTCGCATTGCTTCAAACAGGTTTGCTAAACTTGGAAAGCTTGAACCTGGATTCGTGTAGGATTCGGGATGAAGGGTTTTGATCTATACTTATAGTGCACTCTTTTTTACCCTGTTATAAAAAAATTACTACTTTGATCAAATTATATGAGAACTATGTTTTAGCTATATAAACCCTTATAAATTAATTTGATTGGTTATGATGCCATAATAGGAAGGTTGATTTCTAATTAGTTTAGTAATCTTATTACTTGATTATAATAATATATTAGTCTCTCTAGTGGAAGATTTAACTCTAGTAGAATGCTTTGAAGGCTCTTTTATGTGAGAAATCCGTTTCCTTAGATTATGAAGATGTAGGAGGTGCGTGTTGTTCATATAAATTGCCTTTTTGTTGAATTCAAATGTTGGATTCCCCGTGAGTAATGGGTGATTACTCCTCCTGGGTAATGGGTGATTACCCCTAGTTATCCTTTTATTTATTTATTTATTTATTTGTATAAATGAATGATCTGTCTTTGTTGTTTGCAATTGCATTTTGATTGTATAATTTTGAGGTGGCCTTGTGCCTGGAAAATGTCCAATTACAGGGGAGACTCTGTCAAAATTTTTTTCAAAATCGCCGCTACTTAATGTGGAATAGAATAACTACCCTTATCTTGGAGTGTATTATTCGATTGAGCATGAGTATATATCCCATAATAGCATTATTATTAAAAATAATATTGCTAATAAGAATAAGAATAGGAGTAATGAAATGAGTAATAATAATAATTTCATATATAGGTCGATGTTAATAATAGCAGGAATAATATACGTTATAGAGAGAGTTTAAACAAATATAAACATTGGAATGAAAATAAATAAAATGTTATTATTTAACCATTGGAATGTGTAAAATAAGAATATAATTAGCTTTAATAGTATTTAATCTTAATCAAATTCCTCAATTAAGATTAAATACTTGGTTAAAACGTATATATTGAAGGTGTAAGCTGTATCCAACGATAGCAATTGTAAATTCTATATTTTGGACCTCTTTTTGTTAGATAATAGAAAGGAAAATGTAATTATACTTCTCTTCCTTTTGTTTAAGGGATGATTTTAATTATTGAGTTGATTGTTCTTTTCTCTCATTTAGACGTCATGGAGGATCGTAGTTGGATGTATAGAAGGCACGCTTCGGTGTAAAAGGGATCACTATTGAATTTGAGGAAGGGGTTAAGGCTTTTTTGACATTTGCCTTATCAAATGCAATGTCAAGCGTAATTAGATGCCCGTGTGCAAAATGTAAGAATAAAAAGTACCTGGATCCGAGCACAAGTTAAGCTCCACCTGTGGAAGTCTGGATTTGTGCCTAGGTATTACCGGTGGACATGTCATGGTGAGCCATTCGAGTGTCCCTCAAGTGTGTCTACCTCAATCCCAGAATCTGATTCACATCAAGAAAATCGGTCTCGCGAAATGGTCTTAGACGTAGCGGGACCCGACTTTCCCCCGAAGCTCCATCGGCAGTTCATTTTGAAGAGCCACCTAATGTGGAGGCACAAAGGTTTTACGATATGTTAAAGGCGGCAGAGACTCCTATATGGGATGGATGCACACAACATTCGCAGCTTTCATTGGCTTCAAGGTTATTAAACATTAAGTCTGAAAATAACCTCTCGCGTAAAGCCTTTAACGATGTTGTGCAATTGATGAAAGAGGTTGTGCCTAGCGATAATACGATTCCCGATGATTTCTATCGGATGAAAAAATTAGTGGGTCGGGTTGGGTTTGCCGGTACAAAAAATAGATGTATGCAATAATGGATGCATGCTTTCTTGGAAAGATGACATGAATCGTAGAGAGTGTAAATTTTGTGGCCATCCTCGATATGCACGAGAAAAAGGTTGGGAAGAACACAAGTAGAAGGGAAATTTCATTCAAGAAGATGTATTACTTCCCGATAACACCGAGGCTACAAAGATTGTACACTTCCAAAACAACAGTGAACACATGAGATGGCATGGAGAGAGCGAGATCGGAGAAAGGCACAATGAGTCACCCTCGTGATACTCGAAGCATGGCAACACTTTGATCGAATATATCCCGAGTTTGCAAAAGAAGTACGGAATGTCAAACTTGGTTTATGTACGGATGGATTCTCACCATTTGGGATGTCGGGTAAGCAATATTCATCCTGGCCGGTCATTCTCACACCGTATAATCTCCCCCCGTGGATGTGTATGAAGGATCCAGTCATGTTTTTAACAATCATTATCCCGGGCCCCAAGAATCCAAAGCACCAGGTGGATGTTTATTTACAACCCTTGATAGACGAATTAACCAAATTGTGGTTTGAAGGTGTCACCACTTATGACATATCGAAGAAACAAAACTTCCAACTACGGGCGGCACTTTTGTGGACTATTAATGATTTTCCTGCATATGGTATGTTGAGTGGCTGGAGCACTGCTTGGAGATCGGCTTGTCCATATTGTATGGGCAATACAAAGTCTTTTCATCTACAAAATGGTGGGAAACAATCATGGTTTGACTGTCACCGTCGTTTCTTACCATCGGATCATCCTTACAGGAGGGATACGAGATCTTTTAGGAATGATAGAGGTTCTGAGACATCACAGCCCGTGCAATACCCTACTGGTGAAGAAATCTGGGATAGTTTGTCTAATTATGAAAAAATTACAGAAACATGCAAAGAAATTGGAAGGAGTAATGGCAGGGGAATATCTCATAATTGGGCAAAAAGGAGTATTTTTTGGGATTTGCCGTATTGGCGTACTAATTTGGTCCGACATAATATTGATGTAATGCACAATGAGAAGAATGTATTTGACAATGTCATGAATACAGTTCTTGAGGTAAAGGGTAAATCAAAAGACAATTTAAAGGCTAGACGTGACTTAGAAATTTATTGCCATAGGCCCGAGCTACATGCCTTGAATGTGGGAGGAGGAAAAGTGGCTATACCTAAAGCTGTTTACTCGTTGACATCAGAACAAAAGAAACTTTTGCTAGAATGGTTGAGGGGATTGCAACTCCCAGATGGATACGCTTCAAACATTGGAAGATGTGCTTGATTTGAATGAGTTGAAGTTATCCGGTATGAAATCACATGACTGTCACGTATTCATGGAGAGACTACTTCCAATTGCATTGAAGGAATTTCTTCCTTCTAATGTATGGGGTGTTTTGACGGAGTTGAGTCTTTTTTATCGTGATCTATGCTCTCCTAAGTTGAATGTAGCTCATATGGCCAAATTGGAGTCCGACATTCCTTTATTGTTATGTAAGTTGGAGAAGATATTTCCACTCGCATTCTTTGATGTAATGGAACACCTATTAATTCATTTGCCTTACGAAGCAAGAGTTTGTGGCCCTGTTCAATATAGGTGGATGTACCCGTTTGAACGGTAATCGAATCATTCAATCTAATTCTTTTCATAGCAGGTTCGATATAAGTGTGTGTGACTGGAAGTCGTATTTTTTTTAAATGACAGGTATTTGCATCAATTGAAAATCAAGGTGAAAAATAAGGCTAGAGTTGAAGGGTCAATCTGCAATGCTTATCTAGTTGAGGAAGCATCCACTTTCTTCTCTTATTATTTTGAGCCACATGTACAAACAAAACGTACAATTCCAGCGCGTAATGAAGAAGGAGAACGATTAGAGAGGGTGCAAGAACCTGGGTCGTCAATCCGCAATGTTCAAGGACGGGTGATAGGACGAATTCGAACTCGGTTCCTTACTTCGAAGAATTCGTTGCAGCAAGAATTTATATGTTGCTTAATTGTGGTGAAGTGCAGCCATACATTGAGTACGAGCTACTACTTCATACATTTTATACGATAAACGATACCTCATAATGATTTTGACTCATTCCATCTAATTCTAATGCATTACAGGGCATTCACGGCACACTTACGAAGTCTGGCTCCGACTATATCAGAGATAGAAATCAATAGAAGTATCGGCCTTGAATTTGCGGAATGGTTTAGTGGATATGTAAGTCTCATAAGATAATAACTTGCATTTGGAACTCCATTGGGGATTCAATGGAGTTTCATAATGCTATAACTTTCATAATTACGAGGTTAACTTGTCTAATGTTTTTTAGGTACAAGATTCAGAAAATATGGTTACAAATGAATGCTTGAGGAACTTTGCTTGGGGTCCGTCAAGACTAGTGAAATCATATAGTGGGTACATAATTAATGGTTACCGATTTCACACTCATGATTATGCGGAGGGAAAGAAAACGAGTTAATAGTGGTGTTTGCGTGAAAGGGATTGGAAATGACGCATCGGGACCTGATTACTATGGAGTGTTAAATGAGATTATTGAAGTGCAATTTCCTGGTAATCCACAGCAAAGCATTGTTCTTTTTAAATGTCACTGGTTTGATCAAACATTGAATCGTGGTACGAGGGTACATCCGCAGTATAATCTTGTAGAAATTAACCACAAAAGGAGCTATGCTAACTATGATCCATTTGTTCTAGCTCAACAAGCTATCCAAGTGTATTATGCATCATATCCAGGGAGTAAGAGGCCAAGATCTGATTGGTTGGCAGTTTGCAAAACCAAAGCTCGACATATAATAGATGCACCCGTGGTTGATAGAGCTTATCAGGAAGAAGTAGATGTTACTGACGAAGTCAGCATATCGTTATTTGTTGATCTTGGTATTCTGACGCATGAGAATGGTATTAGTGAAATGTTGGATGTTCATGATGAGGCTATAACAGCAAGGGATAGTTCTCCTATAAATGAAGAGGAAGAAGATGAATGGGAAACGAGTAGCGATACCTCAATAGATGATGATGAGTCTGTATCGGAGAATGATTCTAGTGAATAGGCCTGATTTCAATTCATTTACAAATAATATAGTTAATGGTGAGGGAATCCTGAAATCTATTGCATCATTACTATCCCATGTCAAATTTTAACTTACAATTTATTTGTTACTTGAATCTACATGCCTTGAATCTTTTAATTTTTATTATTTTAAATTCCATCACATACAATTTTGTTTCATAATTTTGTCTAATTGTCGGGAATTTCATCTCCTTCTTTTTTTTTTTGCAGGAATCTTTCGTTTAAACTTGTACAGCCCGGAGGATTTTTGTTATTCCTTATTATATTCTTTTGTGGTGTAAACAACAAGGTAGTTTATATATTGTATTGTTGCTGTATTGACAGACAATTCACAAGGACAGAGGCATTTATAATTTTTAGCTTGATTTTAACTATATCTAACATTTTAATTGGAACCCCGTGAGTGATGGGTGATCATTCCCCGTGAGTGATGAGTGATCATTCCTCTTGGGTAATGGGTGATTACCCCTAGTTATCTTTTGAATTTTTCTATATTTAAAAGATCTGTCTTTGTTGTTTGTAACGACTGTTTTGGTTGTCAAATCTTGAGGTGGCCTTGTGCCTGGGAAATGTCCAATTATAGGGGAGACTCTGTCAAATTTTTTTTAAAATTCAATTTACAAGTACAATGTTTATTTTGACATATCTATCATCAGCAAAGCATTATTATTGTATTACTTTAAACTAGCGAATAGATATAACGTTTCAATGTTATTATTCTTTTATCATTTTTATTCACGGTTATTTACATCCTTCTTTTGGAGTGGGCTTCGTCTTTATTGGTTACTTATTTTTCTTTTTTCATCTCCTTTAGCAATGTCTTCTAATGAAGGATCATTGAGGGAGGGGAGTCGGGAGGGTCGGGAGCCTTATACTCCATCCCCTACTCGCCTACAAAGGCTTTCGGTGCCTCATTCATTACATGGCTCTATTGGAGATGAGGGAGTACCATCCCCGGCTTTTCAATCATCCGTCGCTTCGACTTCGCATTCGTTGGGTTGCAAGTTACGGACTCCGACCTTGGATTGTTCCACGGGGAAACGGGTAAGTAACATATTCATACTTTGTAAGATGTTGATTATTAGTTCAATTATTATTATTTTTTTTGAGATTAACATAACTATATTGTACATTGTCATTGCACCAAAAATAGGTTCGCCGGCTCGGACAAATGTGTCCGAGAAATTTCAAATATAATACAGCAGTACTTCACTGGTTCGTATCCGACATACACGCACGTCCCGATAACCGTGCGAGACTTATGGTTTCAAGAATTTGGGGTAAGCAATTTTTGAGTATTTTTTATCGTTTAAGTACTATGTTATATGTTAATCGTAAATCTTAATCATGATCATGCGAAATATTTTCGGTGGAGGTAAGAGTATGCTTCGCTAATTCGATCAACTTGGGAAAAGAAGTGTCGGACGCGATTTTCGGACATAATGTCTAGGCCGAGGAAGAGGGATGATTGGGTATGTCCTCATTGGATAGAGGCACAGATATTGGAATGACATTTGCGAGTACTGGAGATCGGAGAAGTATCGAAACTCTCATCCACCAACAAAAAGAATCGTGGGAGTAGTCGCACCCATACTCGGAGGGTCTATTTCGTTCACGTAACACGAGGACCGTTTGGTAATTCACCTACATGCCTTAATTAATTATTAATCTAAATTGTTTTATTACAAATTTATGTAAGATTGTAATGATTACATTGTGTTAACATAAATGTAGCGGGCCAAGGAGGGAGTTCTTTTAGCTACACGGACATGTTTGAGACATTACATGTCTTTCAGAGCGGGCCACAAAAGGGTCAGTTTGTCAGTGAGCGATCTCGCCAGACATTGGTACTATATAGATTAAATATGTTGAAATTCTTTATACTGTGTGGAATTTGTATTTTATTTTGATAATTACTATTGACAATTCTTTTTTTTTTTTTTTAGGATGAGGTGCGAAATCTCATACGTAGCACTCCTCGATCCGAGTCTAGTGACTCGTAAACTCTGTTGTTCCTCTTGATGAAAAAGCCATGTTTGTAAAGGCACAAGGCGGGTTCAAAAGGGGACGAGTTTTTGGGTTAGGCTCAGAGGCGACACATGTTCGAACTAGACTGTCTCAAAGTGGATTGCATGCATCTTCTCCTACACAAGTTGATATTGGACATCTAGTAGAGCAAAGGGTTCAACAGGCTGAGCGGAGATTCAATCGACAAATAGACTTGTACCGGGACTTCATGAGGCAACAACAGTCTACATTTGGTGGTTGGATGGCAGCTATGTCGGACAAAATGGGTATTCCCGCACCATCTATGCCATCCATAGAGGAGATAGAAGCGCGCATTGCGGCTGCTAATGTCGAAGATGAAGATCCAAATGTTGACGATGGATTTGATCCAGCTGATGAGCACCCGGGCCCACGTAATGGCTCTCGTTCCCCTCCTCCACCTCCTTCTGCAGCTGCTCCTTCATTGCTTACATAGACTTGTTATATTTATTTTTATACTCTTTATACACTATTACTTATTTTTGTGAATTATTTTACTTTTTTAGATACTTATTATGTATTTTATATTATATTTTAATATTTAATTATATTTATTTGGGTTTATTTTTAATTTTTTATAGTATTTTTTTGGATTATGAACATACTGTTGATATTTATTTGTATAATATTTCAGGGTTGATTTATAGGGTAATAATTTAAAATAAATATAATAATAAAAAAATTTATTGCAAAACCCTCGCAATTTGCGAGGGTTTTGCGAGGGTCGAAGTCGTGGCCCTCGCAAAACCCTCGCAAATTGCGACGGTTTTGCGAGGGAGAATTAACCCCAAGTCGTGACCCTCGCAAACCGTCGCAATTTGCGAGGGTTTTGCGACGGTTTCCCATGGCCGTCGCAAATTGCGACGTCGTTTTTTGCGACGGCTAAAACCGTCGCAAAACCGTCGCAAAAACGGTCAGCGACGGTTTTGCGACGGTTTTTGGCCGTCGCAAATGGCGATTTTTCCTGTTGTGCGTGTTGTTGCCTCGCATCCTGGTCGCATGCAGCTCATAGCATACATAAACTTAATTTGACTCATATAAAGATAATTCATACTTAAGGATTTGATTTGGCTTAACTGATCAGTCTTCCAATTATTATATCCTATTAGAAGATGGGTCTTAGGTAATTCTAAGTATTGTATCCCCTAATAGGGTCTTATAACTTATAAAGTTGAGAATTCTCTACCAAAATAAATCCACAAGCAATCAACATCTCATGAATCATAAACCAAACATAACATAGAGTTTAGCTTAAAACCCATTCATCAAAGCTATCAAAGTCTAACAAAACATTCTAACCGTTCAAATAAATAAACATACTCTAAAAATTCAGAAATAACAGCCAGATATCATTGTTAATCTTTCTCAAACCACTTGTTTAGTTCTTCTTCTTCTAACTAATATTGTAAAACCCACACTTTTTAGAAGACTTTTATTTATGGAGATATTTTAGAATTTGTTATGGGTTAAATCTTAATACAATAAGGATTAAAATTCTATTTGGTTAATATTTTAAGTAAGTAGGGACTTGTGAAATTATTTAAGAGTTAGGAAACCCTACAATTTATTAAATAGGAAAACCTATGGAAAACATCGTTATTTTCTAATAGCCGTCAACAGACACAAAAAGAGGGAGAGAGTTCAATTAGGATCTGAAGGAAAGAACATCGTAGTCTGTTATAATTTTCAAGCGTCGATATTAAGACGTAAGTAGGAATGAATCTCTTTGATTTTTTTGTATGAATAATAGAATAAAAACGTTATTTTTTGTTCAAAATTCCTGAATAAAGTATGGTATTTTTTCAAAGTATAAATTTTAATAATTGGTTAATGTATGGTGTGTGTTTCGATGTTTATATTATATGGATACATGGTTCCGTATAAATATATTTGATGAATTTGGTACATAATTGATCTGATTATATTTATTTGAATATGATGCCTCAAAGGTGGGCTAAACCTTTTTGGAACAATGTTAAGATGAAACTCGTCTTTTTGGATTTATGTAAGACGAAGTTTCAATTTTTTTGGACCGCTAAGGCCGGATTAAGCCTTTTTGAATTTTCGTAACTGAATTAGAAGAAGGTAATGGTTGTATGAATTTGGTGTGAACGAATGTTTCGATATGTTTGATATCTTTGCATGTGTTTTACGAAATTTGCTAAATATACTCATATTAATTTTGTTAAATTAATTGGTATGAGTTTTGGAGTAAAAGAAACTAGTTAGTATATATTTTTTAAAATGTTTAAAATTTATATCCCATGAAAATAATTTGAGATTTATTGAGTTTGCTATTTTTATATAAACAAAAGTTTTATTTTCCTTAGTATGTTATAAAAATGATTTAAAACTAAATATTTGGTAATAGTTGATGTTATTATTATTGTTATCATTATTTATGAATGTAATTGTTAATATGGTGTATATGTACGTATATTATGTAAAGGCCTGTAGTAAACTTTATTCTGGAGAAGTGATTCATTACTACTTACTGAGCATGTAGTTGGCTCATCCCTTCAATATTTCTTCCTTTCAAATTGTAATGATGATCAGTGGTACGAAATCCCTTTCTACTAAGATTGTGTTGGACGTATAGTACGAAGTCGAATTTCAGGATTTTAGTCAATGACTTATGTTATCTTATTATCTTAAGTTCTACCTATGTTTTTAGTACTGGTTGAGACAAGTGTAAAAATTGGTTTTATGGGTTTTGATATGATTTCTTTAGGGAAGATTTAATTATCAGATTATGTAGTTATCATTTTGGAAGAAAATATATTTAGTTGTTTAAGTTTTGATGTAAGGTTTCGTATTATTTGGTTACGACTCGATGGTACGGCCGTGCCACGTCCTGCAGGCGCAGGACGTGACAAATATCTTGCAAAATGGTAAATAAGGAATGAGCTCACTAACTCAATAAAAAAACCTGGCTTACTTGGGTTTGGGCATGTTACATATATATTTATACATTTACAAAACAGCTCACAACATAACCCACAGGTGTTAATGGTATGGGAACTAAATGCTATACCGTGAGCGGTGAGAGCCACCTCTATAATCTCATACTGTCTGGTTGGTTCTAGGTTTGGCCCCTAAGTATAGGCCTAGTGAGGACGATTGAGCTTAAAGGAGGGATGAATGTGATACCCTAATCCCACATAAGATTAGGATGAGAAATGTGAATGGTATATAAGAATGAGTTTAAGTACTTATTGTCAACTTGAGATATCTATTTTGGCCTAACAAGGACGACGGCCAAGTAGTTGATCGTGAGTACTGCCAAACCCATATATATTCGCGCGCGCTCCCGGGTTTGAGGGCACGGGGCATGACATTTGGTATCAAAGCCAGGTTACCAGTCTCTAGTATGGGAATTGAGTGCTACACCGTGCATGGTGAGATCTACCTCTAGAATCCTATGCCGCCTGTTTAGTCCTGGGTTTGGCCCTAAGTATGGGCCCAGCGAGGACGCTTGGGCCTAAAGAGGGGTGAATGTGATACACCAATTTCATATGAGATTGAGATGAGAAGTGTGAATGGTATATAAGGATGGTCCTAAGTACCCATTGTCAACTTGGGATATCTATTTTGGCCCAACGAGGACAATAGCCAAATAGTTGACCATGGGTGCTGCCAAGCCCATAATCGTGCTCCCAGGTTCGCGGGAACAAGACGTGACAAACAGTGATTCAATTGATTTATCCCGCTGGATGTTTTGATATGTCATTCCGTCTGCAGACTGTACCGATCAAATGTATTCTAGTTGTACACACATGCCATACTGGCCAGTAATCAAGTTTTGACACCGACATCCTCAAAGAGCCACAAATGACGAATACTATTAGGACTAATTGATGGTGTTGTTGCCTCATATCCTGATCGCATATAGCTCATCCTAAGAAGCACAACACACATGCCATACTGGCCAGTAATCAAGTTTTGACACTGACGTCCTCAAAGAGCCACAAATGACGAATAGTGTAAGGACTAATTGATGGTGTTGTTGCCTCATATCTTGATCGTATGTAGCTCATCCTGGGAAGCACAACTCCACTGAATGGGTTGTATCAAGTGAAACTATCGCATCACTGGATCGGGATGGTGGAATTCCAGTATCTTTCAACAGATCACGGGGTACAGGTACGAGAGCACCATACCTCCTGCCTCTCAGTATACATTGTCCTTCCACTACAAGAAATCTGTCAATTTGCCACAAAAAATTCGTGGCTAAACAGGAATTTGCCACGAATCTGCGACGAAATTGGTCTGTGGCAAATACCTTCGTCACTAAGTATTTTTTGCGAGGGAACTCTTTTTCTGTCGCAATTTGTCATAGATTTACTAACAATAGTTCAAGTTGGTAGCAACTTTCAGGAAGAAATATTGCGAGGAAATCGTGGCAAATCCATCAAAATTTGTCACGAATTTGCCACAGATTATTAAAAATTAAAATTTTTTGAACTGTGGGCCACAATCCTTTTTATGGACCAGCCACACCAGATCACAGACGATTCGGTGCGCAACCATCTCCATGGACCACCCACATCAGATCGCAACTCCTAAATTGTTCAAGAATTGCACAGCACAAGACTCGAACACATAATTTCCGAAATGCAAAGGTTGTGCTTTATCGCTGAGTAGGCGCCTTTGAAAGTGAAACCATCATTTTTTGAACGTAAATTTAGTGTTTTTTTTTTAACTCACTTATTTTAATTTTTTTAATAAAATAAAATAAATAAATTTAGAATTTTTAATCAAAGTATTCTAATTTTTTAATAAAATAATTAAAATATTAAAATATTACATTCTATAATTAAAATATTAATTTTTTTATTTTAATGCACACATATATTTTGACACTACAAAAATATTACATTTTATTCTAAATTCGTATCAATTGTTTTTCAAGAATAAATAAGTTAGAGATAAAAAAAATATTTTAATGCACACATATATTTCAACACACAAAAATACTACATTCTATTTTAAATTCGTATCAATTTTTTTCAAGAATAAATAAGTTAGAGGTAAAAAAAACAAAATATTTGACCATTTTAATCAAAATGTATGGAATAAAAATAATATAATATAATAAAAATAAAAAATAAATCCGTGACAAATCCCTCTCAATTTGCTAGGGATTTGTCACAGACTAACACAATTTGTGACAAATCCGTGACAATTTGTCACGAAAAATAATTAATGAAATTAAAATAGTATTCCGTGGTAAATCCGTGGATTGCCACGGAACATATAATAAAATTTTTCTTTTCTTTTTATCATTATTTTACCTAACATATTTTTTATATATTCTAAATGGTAATATAGTTAATTGCATTGATATTTACAATGGCTTTTGTTGTCAAAATAATATATATATATATATATATATATATATATCATATCTTTAAATATTTTTATTTTAATACACACATATGTTTCGACACAAAAAAATATTATATTTTATTTTAAATTCGTATAAATTCTTTTTTAAGAATAAATAAGTTAGAGATAAAGAAAAATAAAATATTTATAAAATATTTGACCGTTTTAATCAAAATGTATAGAATAAAAATAAATATAATAAAAATTTAAAAAAAGAAAAAAATAAATCCGTGGCAAATCTTTCGCAACTTGATAGGGATTTGTCTCGAACTAACACAAATACGTGACAACACGAAAAATAATTAATGAAATTAAAATGGTATTCCGTGGCAAATTCGTGGGAGATTGCCAAGGATTTGCCACGGAATACATAATAAATTTTTTTATTCTTTTTATCACTATTTTACCTAATATATTTTTTGTATATTCTAAATAGTAATATAGTTAATTACACTGATATTTTCACTGGCTTTTGTTGTCAAAATAAAAATAGAAAGATAGAAGGAAATGAAAATTTTTAATTACAAATAAGAAGGAAAATTGTTCAAATCAACTAAAGGTAAGATAGGAATTTTAAGATATGGAACAAATATTAATATAAATTAATATAATAAAAAATAGAATAAAAAGAAAAAAAATAAATAAGTGGCATATCCCTAGCAGATTGCTACGGATTTGCCATGAAATTATTTAAAAAATAATTATCCGTAGCAAATCCGTGACAATCATGGTAAATTTGTAATAATTTGTCATGAATTTGGTACGGAATTAAGTATTTCCTAATTAGTTTCGTGGTAAATTTGTAGCAATCTGCTACCAATTTACTATGGAATCAATTTGAAAGTAAATTGATTTCATAGCAAATACGTGACAAATTGCCACGGAAGTTTGTATCGATATTTGACCATTTTGCCATAGACATTTTTCATTGCAAACCGATGGTTTATTTTTCCCTTATCATTTTTTTTGTTACGGATCTGTGAAGGAACATTTTTGCATCGCTAATTGTTACAATATCCGAGGCAAGTCCGTGACAAATAACTACGAATTTGCTATAATTATATTGCCGTGGCAATTTGCTATGTCTTGTCTCCTTTTTTAGTAAATCCGTGATAGATTGTCACAAAAATTTTCATAATAAATTTTCGTGATAGATTAACAATTTTCTTATAGTGTTTCAATGTAAGTACACAGAGTAAAAGTAAATTACTTACATGGTACTGAAGTAACGGGAATACTTGGGTGGACCTGAAGTAACTCTACTCAGAATATAGTTGTTTTATATATGTAATAAGGTTTTGGTGGTACTGTAGAACATATTAACCTTTGCAAGAATAGAGAGCAACGCTTATTTAATACGGCAAATCCCTCTGGGACGTGGAATCCCTCCTTATTCCTGTTATACATTTAGTTCTACTATCTTCTAAGTGAAACTAATTTGGTACTTTGGTTGTCCGTTTGGAGAAAAGAGCCCGAAATGCTTCTCATATTCAGGGTTCTTCAGATTTTCATCAAACATGGCAAAAATGTATGTTTCTATGGGTCTTCCAGGCCTTTTTGGAGTCCCTCCTGTTCCCAGTACATGCCGGATCAAGTTTTGGTTGTAGGTTCTGGCGTTGTCAATTGATGTTTCTCTTCCTCCTGCAGATGGCCAACCACTTTCTGATACAACAATGTTAACAGATGATCCTCCTGCCTTTTCGACTGCCGAGTATGCGGCATCAAGAAGAGCATCAAAAAGACTTCCATACCTACCATCTGGTGTATTAACTCCGGATCGGAAAAGTGCATAGTCAAGACTAATGTTTGGGTCCCCAATCGCAAAATATGGATATATATTCACGAGTAGAGGTGATCGGTTGCTTGCTAAAAACTGAATGATAGGATTGATATAGCCCCTGACATCTCCTCTGAATTCTCCCTTTGATGGTGGATAACCGTTTGTTACGAGCCCAGTTTCAACAGCCGTGGAAACTTTAATCTGGTTTGACAGGCCTGCAGCAGAGATTGCATTGTTGATGTTTCTCATGGCAGGGAGGACAAATCCTACATATTGAGATGTGTCTCCTCTCACCGGACTGACTTCATTTCCAACGGCAATGTACCTGATCCTCACATTAGCATAATTTCTGACATTGTTTTGCACCCAATTGTTTGCATTAGCTTGGCTAGAGGCCAGCCTTTGAAGGTCAGTGTTTGGAACCCCTAGGATTAGTTCGATGTTCGTACCCCGGAGGGCTTGGAGTGTGGGTTGATCTGGGTCATAAATACGCATTCTTCTGATACCATTCCGGTTGTAAAGTGCCACAACATCTTGTGGACTAGGCAACCCATTCCCATTCCTTCCATAACATACTCCTATCTGAGCTCCTGCATAATCAGAGACGTTTCCATAAGTTCATGATCTCACTGATGAATGGATGCTACCCCATAAAATCTATATCCCTCTTTACAGACCAGATTAATCAACAAGAAATGTGAAAAATAAACCCCAAAGATCGCAATATTATGGGGCTATGTTGAAGTGACAAGCAATATCGGTAGGAGTCACAGGACATTAAAGCATAAGCATGTAGATGAGGCCTAAGCTTAGGGCTTCAAGCTTCTATGGGCTGCCTCTAACATGTCTACTATTGAAGATATATTACCAGCAAAGGTATGCATGACTGATTCACTGGCGTGCGTTATTACAGTTAACAAATTAAAAGGTCTAAACAACAAAGTAGAAAGTAAAGTATCCACTACAAATTTGCAGAAACTGATTTAGGATGAAGAACCAAACATTAGATTGTCTGTGTGATGCACTAAATGCAGGAGGAAGAGGAAGACCTGCAAAATCAAGGACAGCTAGCAGCCCAAGGAGAACAATGATGGCTATGAAATTCGGTTTTGCACCAGCCATGGATGATAAAAGAAGGAAATGTCAATATAGCAATGTATACTGAAGACTGATGGTTTATCCGCTTTGCAAGGTCCCCTTTTATAGAGAGGAAGGCTTAGGCATATGGAAAAACTGGTTAGGATTTGAGTGTTCATAGCTAAATTACTCGACAGCCAAATCAATCAATTTGTGGAAACTAAGGCAAAAAAAAAGACGAATTTGGAAGATGGCTAACTTCTGGACGTATTCCCATGTGTTAAAATTTGAAAAGTCAAAAATTTGATCTTATTGATGACTCCCTTTAAGAAGGAATAACCATTTTAGCCGCCCTAACATATAGATGAACTTGGACGATTACATGTTCAATTTGCCTGTTTAAGAATGGTTTAATATCTTATTCCCATGTGCATTTTAGATAATCTGATCAATCTGCTAGACTGATTTCTGGTATAATTCTGAAGATATTAATTTATCCAAACATGCATGGCCCCCTTAACTTTCATCGATACAAACAGATGATGAGTCGATGACATTCCTGCAAATAAATTTACATCCACATGAATGTGTTAATGTTCTTGTGATTCTGTGATGCTCTTGAATAACACCAACTTTGGACTTTTCAAAAGAGACCCTATGAGCCCTTAACAAGAGGGAACTTAGCGAGTGTTGATGAGAAACAGCAATCCAGTTGGCTGAAATAAAGAGTGAGTTTTCTTGTCCTGGTGGAACTGGAACTAACTGCGTTATCTTTTCAAATTCCATGCATATAATTCAGGAATTTTACACGGTCCTTATTGGCCTTGCTAATGATGAAGGAAGAAAATGCAGTATGGACATGTAACCAGGCAGCCACCCTGCGTGGCCACAGAGTTTCAATCTAAGAGCATCCATAGAAGTATAACATGACTCAATGCTTAAGCCTTCTTCAGCCTCGTGTCGAATGCTGGTTTAAAAAAATGACAATACTTGAAACTGAGGTCTAGTGCAGGAATCGAATTGATCAAATCCATAATTACGAAAGAGTGAACCTGTTCAACACTTAACTGAATCAGGCCGATCTTCGTCATGTGGGGTTCAGGACTATTATCCTAAATGGGTTCAAACAGACGGGAAAATTGACCATAATGGATTAAAGGCTTTGAAATTTCAGTACCAATCAACAATATTTATCCATGATCTCCCCCAAACATTTGACTCCAAGCGCGCACTTATTCTCAAGATTTCCGCATTCTCTGCCAATCGAAGAGACTCTTCCACATATAACGTTTCTAAAATAGTGACATTTTTTCCCTTATACTTTGGTGTATTTGTTTATCCCATGAAATGGGTTCTAACTCAACAAATTTCATTTTATTTCATCGTTTTGCACTCTGAACAAATTTATAAATTTTCATTTTATAAAGTGATAAATTTTTAATTAGATATACACAATTTGATATACTAAAAACTAAATTCCACGCTAAAAGAAAAGATGGAAAAAGATAGGAAACCAAAATTTCAGCCGCACCCCGCAGGTAAGTAGGAAACATTATCTACTTTTCTAGGCAGATGCATCTATTGGACTAGTTCAATTGTACAAACAACATTAGTTTCATGAACTTGCAGACTTCAGGCCATATGGTCTCATCCGGTCAAGAACAGAAAGCCCGTCCAATAAGGACCGAAACAGTGATTGAAACTGACTCCACAACATAGCCGAAGCAGAGCAAAGGATATGCCAATCTTAATGCATGGCTATTCGTGGAAACCATCCATTTTGTCCGCTGATGTGGTTATGCGTTATGACTTTACAATCCTGCCAAAACCCACTGCAATTAAAAGAAGAAAACAAGAAAAATACTACACAGAAATCAGTTCTTGACTCTTCAACAGTTTTACAGCACCACGCAAGTACAGAGTTGGAGAACTAAGGGTTTAGAAAAACACACAAAAAGCAACTAGGAAAAATTTCATTTTCAAACGGTTAGCAACAAAATTTACAGACACAGATAACTCCTATTCAGCTTGCCTTGTTGCTGATCATAATGGTCTGGAAGGTTAGGTCAGAAGTCTGGAAGCAGTCCTCACTTCACTATGAGAAAACATTGCCAGGTGACCAACTGGTAATTTTGTGATCAATGCTGATGCTAGATACCGTCAATCCCATAAACACAATCTCTTCCAACAGCAGTTCAATTTTCATTTATAAACCTAACATTTCAATGCTCCGGAAGGTTGCCGAGTCCAGATACATCGATGCCAGAGTTACAGAAACGAGTATCCAATGAAATATTCCACCGGATTATGAGTTTCTTTTGAACAATTGATATCGCAAGCTTTTGACTATTTCATCAAGAACATCATTGTTTGCTGCAAGATAATTTTCAGCTTCCCCTTTATTGTTCAAAGTTTCCCCTCCTATGAAATAGCTGTCACTTTGCTTGAGAACAATTCCATGTTCACAAGCCAATTCTAAGATCTCAGATTCACAACATAAACCTCTCCCAAACTGTATCCTTAGTTCAGCATCCGTCTTTGCAGGAGCTAGTTTGTTCTTCATTACTTGCACAGATATCCCAAGACCAGTAGCCTGTGAAAAGGAAAACTTACAAAATGATAAATTTCATTTAGAAGATCTTAATCAGAGAAGCGAAAGGAATAAAGAAATAATAAGAGTCACATAACTGCCCAAAAAATGCAAAAGTCTCCAAAGTTCCTTCCCGATGTTACATATTGAGTTCATTGAGAAACTATGACACAACACCTATCATGGAAAATTAAAACAGAGCAACCTGATTCCCATTCAAAATTTGATTTTAAAATACCACATTAGATCCAAATACACAGCTGCAGAAATTTCTGAAATTGAAGTTGCCACACCCAAAATACCTACTGCAAGTTCATAAAACATTCATGGATTCCTCTACATAGAACAGAAACTCCTCTAAAGACAAATCTCACCCAGTAAATACAAGAGAATCAAAGCAGTCACAATTTTACCTTATGGTCATTCTTGATCAAGTGTTTTCTGATTAGTTTCAAACGGACTGCTGCATAAAAAGGTAAAGCATTCCCGCCACATGTTACCTCCTCTGCCTGTTGAAAACCTTGAGCAGACCTCAATTTTGATCTTATCTAGAAGGAACAGAATACAGTAAATGGTAAAGACACCATCATAAAACAGGAAAAAAAACAGCTCAAAGATTTGTTCTACTGACAAATCCTGTACCTGATTAATAAAAATAATAAGTGTATTGGAATGGCACAATGAGTAATAAATTTTCCTGAGTGCTTGTTGCATTATTTTAGACTGTATGTCCACAGTAGAGCCAACCTCCAAAGCGTCAAGTTCATGTTGTGGAACAAGAGCAGCGACCTAAAGAAACAGGTATAGACATTATACATGGGGCAAAGATGAGGGAAGGCTCAGGAGAAATGAAGTAAAGCTAATCAACAAAGATCTAGAGCCAAGGACCAGAAGCAGTGCTTAGAGAAATAAGAATGCAATATTACTTTACAAAGAAAGACAGTTCAATAAAGTTTGTTGCATAATTGTGTAGAGTCCAAAATTGACACATGCCCAAAGTAAAACCTATATTTGGGATTCCAGAGCTAAGCAAAGCATAGAAAACAAATTGGTGTAAAAAAGAAACTTATCTAAATTCTTTGAAAGTCTTGCAGGCGACTACTGTTCTGAAGAACCAATTACACAACAGAACCAAGATAAATGATTTCTTGAGCAAAGATATTCTGTTTCTCGAGAGATAGTACCTTCCCTCTACCACAAGTTAAATATCTACATTTGATTTGGTACAAAGGTTAAGACAGGCATTTGGCCCACTTTTCTTAGATAGCAGAGGAACTTACGCTGTCGACAACAATTACATCAATGGACCCACTTTTCGTTAGTGTATCAACCATACTGAGCAAATTTTCTGCGCAATCTGGCTGCGAAATGAGGAGATTATCTGTATTTACACCAATTGATTTGGCAATTGAAGGATTCATTGCATTTTCCACATCAAGGTACGCACAATAACCTGTAAGGAAGAGGATTTAGCATCTCAAATGACAGCTAAAAACTCATTGAAGTGATAGAAACTTTTCTAACCTCAAAAAGATTCACTAGTTGATTAATGATAATAGCAAATAAAATGATTCCATCAGTACATCTATTAAAAAATAATGCCTAGATAAACAAGCATGGAAAACCTTCTTCATTGACAGCAATTTAGCAGTCGCCGACTAAAAGAGATTTCATCAACAAATAAGGAAATGAAAGTACAAGTTAAGAAGTGTAACCTTTGAAATTTTAAACATCAATAATGATGCATTCACAAACTGTAAAGTGACTATAAGCAATAGTTGAACTTCCACAACCTAAGTTGCAATCAGTTATATAATTTTGTATCGAGAGGATCCTAGCATTTATCCATTCTCAATTCTGGTCAATGAGACCAAACTCCTTCAAATGAAAACCCCCTAACTCACCCCCAACCCCACCCTCAGTGCGAACACAAGAAGAAAGGAGAACACCCTATTGGCCCAACCTTACAACAGAAGCCCTTGAACCCAACCAATTGCAAAAAGAAATCACAAATCAGTCTTATTAACAAATTAGATGCATGCAAGTAACAGATTAGTCTTCAGTAATCTTCAACTAGCATTGCAGTATTCAAGTACGTTAATTTCAAAAAAAAGTCACAACCCAACATTGTCAACCCCTAAGCCACATCCAATAATAAACTGCTGAAGTCTAGTCAACATTGATCTTTAGCCAGAAATATTTAGAGCTTCCCAAGTTCAGGCTCCAAGAAGAATTACTTTGGTAATCTGAATGGTTCAACTGGAGAAACCCAATGTACATGTGCCATCCCAAGGTTAGTCCAAAATATGGTAAAAGGACTATCCAGGATTCAATGCCCAAAGTTAGCAGCCAAGATGGGAAAAGTGGAAAGAAGTTTAACTTAGTTTCAAGGAAACATGGAAGCAATAAAGACATTCCCGTGAAGAACCTCATTTACAAAGAAAATCAACAGAGGTAAGTACCTCCTTGCTTTTGAGCCTCCCTGATTATATGAAGTGCAAGTGTTGTCTTCCCTGATGCTTCTTGTCCATAGATTTCAACAATCCTTCCCTGCAATCATATCTGTCATGAATATTTCCTCTTCTTGTTCCATGATAAAGGAGAAAACACCACTATTAAAGACCAACTGCATTTTATTTGGTATGGAGGAAGAGACATATTTACCTTTGAAGACTTAAAAATTCTGTGGCATTCCCCTGTTTCTGAAAACATATCTTCTGATTTAATATTTTAGTATACCAAAAACTGAACTATAATTCAAGTCTGATCAGTGGATCGCCTCTTCCGAGACTAAGAATCACATTTAAAAGTTATGCATTCTTGT
Organism: Voacanga thouarsii; assembly: GCA_026120185.1. Lineage (NCBI taxonomy): Eukaryota > Viridiplantae > Streptophyta > Magnoliopsida > Gentianales > Apocynaceae > Voacanga > Voacanga thouarsii. The sequence continues at coordinate 1,299,349 of JANUWF010001287.1, read as the reverse complement.
CAACATATGTTATACATCTTTTATTTCAAATTTGATATTTTTTATGTCATTAATATTTGTTCTCAAAAGTTTTAGTTGTTTTTAATGTATGTATCACATAGGAAGAACATAGATAGGTTTTCACTTGCACGCATTATGCCATACACACAACATAATGCATAAGCAAAACAAAAGTGCAGCTAAAAACCAGAAACTCACCTTTGGCAGTCCCCCAATTCCAAGAGCAACATCAAGCTTCAGTGAGCCGGTAGATATCACAGGTGTGCGTCTAGCACTAAAGAAGCGCTTCAAGGACAGCATTGACTCTTTTCCAAAATCACTAGCAAGCTGTGAGAGAGCTACATGCAAAGCTGCATTTTTCTCTGTTGCCTTGGTATCATTAGGAACATCATCAAATGCAAAATCTGTAGCTTCAACTGAAAAACAAGAAGGGGGAAAAAAAACACAATTATCAGACACTTTGACAACATCCATAAAACATTATACTAACATTTTGCCCCAAGAACGGATTATGTCTGAAAACATTAGAAAAGGTTTTGTCAACTTTGCAAACTAGAGATATACCCAGCACTGTAGAAAGTATTACTTTACTCCATTGACTACTATGCTATGGAACAGATAATTGACAGCTATGCAGGCAAATCCCTCCTTTTCGTTGTCATCTATAGGTTTTAATACTCTTTTCCTACTATTGTTCCCTCTGAAGGGCATGGCCTTGTGCATCACACACCAGTCCACCGTAAGAAACTTCCAGTAATAGCAAGAGCAACCACCAGCAGTAATGAAATGATGAAGAGGCCAAAGAAAGGAAAGAGCATGTCTATATAACAATGATTTCTCAAATCAATATGATCGATTCGGAATACACAACCTATTTGTCAGCCTCTTCTGACACAAATCAGAATTCTCGCGAAGAAATGCACAGATATAAAAGACGAGAATGGTTAACACTAATTTCCTTCTATCATGATACCAAATTCCCAATTGGGCCAAAAGATTAGTAACATTTATTTGTTCACGCTCTAATTCCTTATCATACACGACCAAATGAAACACTGGGAACATAAATTTCAGGGACTAGGCAAGAATATTTCAGTCAAATCTTCCAGCTAGTAGAATCAGAACTTAAAGTTCATGGGCACTGTTTCATTACTCAGAGATAAAATGTTAGCAAAGGACACGTGAACAGTTAATAGCAACAGATTACCATCAATCAAAAACAGAAAACAGATAAAAATTACCCGCAGAAGACAAATATCTGGTATTCATCCTTGTCCAGGAAACCCCATTCTGTGAAACAAAATGTTAACATTAACTGCCCCAAAGAAAGAAATGAACTCACAAACAACTAAATAAACTGGAAGTAGATGTCACTCAACACAATCAAAATTCTAAAACTCCTTACAACAAAACTCAAAAACACCTCGAAGTCTACGAGGTAAGAGGGATACCTGAAGTTTGAAGGGCAAAAGGAGATAGAAAGGGTGAGACACAGAGAGAGGTCTGAACCGAAGGCATTTTTGAAACATTTGAGGCGCCAAATGCACAATATTGATTTTCTCTACCGCGAATTTGTATACTCAGAAGGGTTTTTCACTGGTTTGAAGAACAGAGAAGGCCTTCGACCCCCGCTCGGCCTTTTGTCGTCTATATGGAGGGTTCCATTTTTGGCCTATTATGTATTTTTACATTTTTCAATAATAAATAGTAGTAATCCTTACATTTTTCAATTAAGTTCATCAACTATTATTTTTCTCAATTTAGTCATTAAAAATATACAATTGTTTCCATTAAGTTCCTCAAACATCACTTTACTCAATTTATTCCTTATAAATATACAATTATCTCAATCAAATCTTTCAAATATTATTTATTTTACTCAAAATTTAATAGAATTTGTTTTGCAGACGCGTGAGATCTCTTGTAACTAATTCATTGAGATTGTTTAGTATTTTACATTACTATATATTTTATAGCCATTATTGGCAAAAAGATAAAATAGACGTAGCAGAGATAGAAGATCGAAGACGAAAAAATTACTAGATAAGAGGATATGTATAAGTTTTACTATTTTTTGGCTAGCCTTTTTTTTTTTTTTTTTTGGGTTCTAACTTTTTTTTTTTTTTTTTGGCCTTTGTTTTTCCATCTCTGCAATAGCTATTTCATCTTTTTTTGCCAATAATGGCTACTTCTTTCTTTTACCAATGGTCAGAACACATTGTCCATGTATAAATGGTGTAGTAGTATGAAATGTTAAAAAAAAACTTTAATAAATTAGTTATAGGAGGTTTCATGCATTGTGTAAAATACACTTTGTTAAATTTTGAGTAAAATAAATAATACTTGAGGAATCGAATTAAGACAATTATATATTTACAATGACTAAATTGGGTAAAGTAATATTTTATGAATTTAATTGAAATAATTACATATTTTTTATGACTAAATCGAGTAAAATAATATTTGAGAGACTTGATTGAAATATTTATATATTTTTGAAAAATAATTCGAAAATCACCCAACTCTAAAATTGAGAAAACATGAAAAATGTTTATTTTAATTTTTATTTACATCCAAATCCTAGACAAAATTTACTATTGCGAAAGGACTTTTTTGTCATTTAAATATTTAAAATTAATTAATTAATTACTTATTTTATTAAATATATTTAATAATAGATAATATTAATTAATTAAATTTAATAATAGTTTTATTATTATTTATTAATTAATTAAGATGTAATGAAATTTTAATTTTTAAATAAAATATAATTATTTAGGTCTCAAATTTAAATATGTTAAATATCTATTTAATTATTAACATTTCTTATATTTAATATAAAGTATAATAAAATATAAAAATAAAAATAAAATATAATTAATTTAATTCAAATTCAAATTCAAATTTGATATGTCAAAATTAGTATTTATATTTTAATTTTAAATTTATTATTTAAATATTCAAATTTTAATATTTAAATTTAAATTTTAACTTTTCACCCTTACTAAATTTCAAGCTTCGAGATTTTTACTCTTCCTACGAAAGGGCTTAAAGCGTCGCTTTCACAACGCTTTTCAGCAACACACGATTTACGCACGCACTTCCGGGGCAGCCAATTCCCTGCTTTCAACGCTTTCTCTGTAGCCTTAAAACACTAGTCATCTTCCCCTACCTAGCAAATAGAAATTGCATAATATTCGCAGGCAGGCAATCGGCGGCAGTCTTTGAAGGAAGTCGGCGGTCAGAGCAGAAAAAGAAAAAAAATAATAAAGAAAGAATCATGGCGTCAGCGGCGATCTCTCAGCTCTCATGCTTCTCTTCCGTCAATCGCAATCTGCAGTACCGCTTCCATACTCGATCATACCCCTGTCTTCTCCCCAAGGTAAATTCGACTACATGGTGTACGCACTAGCTAATTCGACAAATTTCTGATCTTTCTTATTTGTAGATAGAATTATGCACCTCTTTCTTCTTCTGTAGTTCTCCGATGTATTGTTTTGGATAGTGGTTAGGTTTGGTCCTTTTGGATTAGAAAATGGAAAACGAAATTTAATTTCAGTTATATTCATAATAATGTCAATATCTTAGCTTGTATGTTGCGGTGAACTCGTTTCTTTTACTTTAACATAAAAGAAAAAAATTTTAAAAAACAGTAACGGTAGGTTTAGTGTATTTATAATGTTGCATTCGTATCACTGAATTTGCTCTTTAGATGTTGAGAATGTGCCTTTATATTTCAATTGTCGTACATTGTTTTTTATTTGGTTGCAGGTACCATTCAATGTGTTCACGGAAAATAATCCTTTTAGCCTGATTTCTTTGTGAAAGTTGTCTCCTTTGTTGGTTTTAGTCATTTGATTAGTTAGTAAAGCCAATTAATTACTTAATTATTTGTTTTTCTCTCCTTTTCAGTTTTTGGTAATAGACGTCTTCTCTTTTCTGTGCTTGTCAAGTCATTCACGATGAAGTTACTGATATTAGTATATTATGTTTTGTGGCTTAAGTTTAATTTATGTATTTTTTGGAGGCTGTGTTCTTAAACATTTTCATTGACAGTCATTGCTTAAAATTTGATGGTAATTATGGGCTGGAAATATTCTTCCATCAGGGGATGCTTGAAAATTGTATCAATTTCAGGTCTTATGTGATACAGGTTTTAGCTGTAATGAGCAGTGATGATCGAAACAGAGGTTTATCCAGTTCAGAGATACAGACCACACTAAGTTATAGAGAAGATGCAACAGAATCCCAAAATGGAAGATCATTGAAATCATATTCTGATGCGGAAGAACCTTTGACTATGAAAGGGGAGAGTGAACCAATACAAGAACCTGTTGTGGACCAACAGAAAAGGGCAGCCAAGATTCATGATTTCTGTTTAGGGATTCCTTATGGTTAGTAATCAATTTTGTTTTATTTATTTAATGAAAGTGGGAAGATTATTAAGTTTGTTTTTCCTTTTATTTTTATAATTTTGAACAGGAGTTCTTTTTAGTATGCAATTTCATGTTAAGGCTTGTTGGTGTTTATAGTCTTCACATAATAAAACATTGCCTTGAGACCTTGTTGTGCATACATATATGCTTTCTAGTCTCTGATTTAGTTACAGAATGCTTTCTTATGCTAAAGTAGGAAAACATATGCATTATTTTCCAAATGTTGTTTTTGAGGTTATATTTGTAATATCACTTTTTGGTGGTGGAGCTCAAGCTTTTAGCTGATGTACATTGTGATCCCCTTTTCTTGTGATTCTAAGTCATGTGTGTAGGCCAACTGATCTGGAATGTATAATTTTTCTTGTCTAAGACTCTAAGTGAGAGTATAAAGCAGAGTTTACATAAAATCTGTTTATTGATTACCTACTACTGTTTGAATCACAACTTGGTGTAACAAACAGCCATATTGCACATTAAAGAGAATAGTGTCTAGATTCCTCTTAGTTGATCATCTAACAATTATTTCTCTCCAGGTGGCCTTGTTTTGTGTGGGGGACTAGTTGGCTTTATGTTCTCCAGAAACCCTGCTAGTTTACGTACTGGTGTGTTCTTTGGAGGTCCTCTACTGGCCCTTAGCACTCTTAGTCTGAAGGTTTGGAGGAAAGGAAAATCTAGCCTACCATTCATATTGGGTCAAGCAGGTATTGGTTGTTTGCACTAAGTTTTCAGTATCACGTTCTTCTTATATTATATACTCTCTATGTTGGTGGATAATGTTTTTGTTCATTCTATTCTCTGGAGTGCAATTCGTGACTTGATCTTCTGTAATCTTTGTCATTTTTAATCATTTTTCATTTATAGTACCTTTTACTCTTACATCACTTGTTTTACCTTTTCCCCCCTTCTTTTTTGAGTGGCAAGAAACTAGTTTCAAATATGAATGATTGGAGAAATCAAAGCATAGTTGAGACTCTTATTATTTCCTTGTATTTATGAAGGGAATTAAAGTTATATCTATGTGAGTTTGCTAATTTTTAGTTTCTTGATTCTCATGTGATGCTGCAGTATTTGCTGGCATTCTTATATGGAGGAGTATTCAGACATACTCATTGGTAGTGCATAAAAACCTCTTAAATTTTCTTACATTTCGCATAGTTTGACTTGATTGTTGACCATAAAATGTTGATGTTGATACAGACCAACAAGCTATTTCCACCAGGCATGTATGCTGCCATTAGGTACCATGAACATTACGGGCCTATGGCCACTGCTTTCCCTTCAACAGTTCTTTTTACTTTATCCAGACTTTTTGAATTTATCCATTTTCCACTAATTATATGGTAATATCTTTTTTTCCCTTCTTTTCATTTACAACAGTGCTGCAATGCTGGGCTTTTATTTCTACGTCGTCTTGTCTGGAGGCAATCCCCCACCAAAGAAGAAGAAGTTGTCTGTTGCTGTCCAGTCGTGATAAGATCAGATTAAATCTTGTTGTCCTGAAAATTTTTGTGTGTAACTTATTTGGTGTGGATTCATATATTGAACAAAGCTAGATGCTATAGTTTAATTGAATCTGTGGTAATAATAAAAGCATTGAGCAATCTAATCGGATCGTATGATGGTAGAAAGTGTTGTTTGTAATATAGAGTCAGAAAGGAACATATACTTTAGGAATGTAATGAATTTTCCAGATATTTGGTATGTGAATCTTTTATATTTAATTTGAGCAACTATACTAGTTTCGTATGATAGGCACAATTGCCATCGAAGATCTCATTGTGGGCCGAGAATGCATAGCTGAGCTATGGGCCCAATAACAATTGAGGCCACAAAAGCCCGACCATCGTTTCTTTGCAAATAATGCAGCGCTGCTTACGACCCGTTTGGCAAAATTCCTAAATTCTAATCGATAAAATTTCCCAAAACTCCCCGCCGTTACTCTCCATCACTTTTTTCCTTGAAAAAGAAATGGAAGTACACGGTTGAATGGAAACCATCTTCATCCTTCCAAGTGGCAATAGTTGAGGCACAAATTGAAGCCCCTACAAGCCATCTAAATGCTCTCGAGCCAGAAATGCCTCTAATTCTTGAGAGTCAGAGCACAACTCAACTGCGTGGCCAATCAGCACCAACGAACTTCTACCAACTTCCAAGAACACAGTCCAATCAACCTTTTAGATGCCTGCCTCTTTGATGCTTCCAATGGCCCTCTTGTAAAGAGGGATGGAAATTGGAAACGTTTTCCCTTTTTGCTAGTTAAAGGAGTCGAGAGCTGATAAGTTGTTTGATTGAACCCCATAAGTGTGTATCATTATTCTGCTTTTAGGAGGTCTCGTCATGTTTCCCACTTGGCCCAAATCTTTCTTTCTAGATTTGTTAGATTTACCAAAAGAAGGAGAGGGGAAAAAGCCCTTTAAAAATTGAACTATGTCCTAGTCCTTACAGCCTAGGTTAGGACAAAGGTCGAATACTAGATTTTGAGATTCAAAATGTGTTCAATAACCAAGAAATTTTGTAGACTTTTCTTGATGCAGTAAAGGAGGGAATGTGGATAATTTCAATATCTCTTGCATGATAAAAATATTTTTATTAATTAGTACTCCTTCCACTTCAAAATATTTGTTCGTGAAATTTTTTTGTTTTGTTTCAAAATATTTATTCATGTACATATTTCTAGAACGAATGATTAGTTTCTTCCTATTTTACCTTCATTTATTCTAAGTCAACTACACAACTTTCCAAAATTCTTCTTACTTCTTACTTCTTAGGAATTTTCACCAACTAATAACTATTATGTTTTTAATATGGATAGAATATGAATTTTATCTAAATCGTTGTATTATTTCCAACACCTTTAATTTGTGTACAAAAAGTTTCATAAACAAATATTTTGAAACGAATGGAATAGTTAGTACTACTATTGACTTACTACCAAAAAAATTTATAAATTAATTACAAATTTATTACTCAGATACAGGTCTTGTTTATCCTTTGAATTCTCAATTTCTTGAAAAGTTTCAAAATAATCCGCATTATTTACATACATCCTTTCGGATTAGTAGTAATTGATTTGAGTTGACAATTGAATGCTTATGTATATGCTATTACCTGCCTTGATGAATCGGGGGCACATTATTTTGCTTTGAATAATACTAGTAGGAGCTTTTGAAGAATAGCCTTTTTGGATTTTGAGGGATTAATGATATGTCAAACAGTGTTGTTAATATTTTTGTATAGCCTTTTTAGATGGTAGCTAATTGAATATTGGGTAATTTTTAAGTTGATTCTTGAAAATATATAATTGTCTCAATTAAATCTCTCAAAAATTATTTTGCCCAATTTAATTTTTAGAAATATAAAAAGTGTCTCAAATTTTTTCTGGTTTATTTTAACTCATATAATTTTTTTCCCCTCCTTTTTTACTTTCTTAGAATTTTTCTAATTCATAATATTTTCTTGATCATTTTTTCTCCTATTTCTTTTAGCTCGTAAAAATTTTTTTTCTTCATTCCTCTTTCTTGTAATTCATCTAACTAATATTTTTTTTAATTGACGATATATTTTTTCCTTTTGTTTTGTATCATATAAATATTTTTCTATTTTCCATTTCTTGTAATTTCTATAATTCATATATTTTTTTCAAATATATTTTGTCTCATTTCTTTTAACTCATAATTTTTTTTCTCTTTTCTATTTATTGTAATTCATCTAATTCATATTTTTTCGATGATATATGATTTTCTTGTTTATTTTGACTCATATTTTTGTGGTGGTAAAATTTTATATGAGCCAAAATAAATAGAAAAAAAATATGTCATTGAAAAAAATATAAGTTAAATGAATTACAATAAAAGGGAAAGAGAAAAAATTTTTATTAGCTAAAGAAAAGAAAAAAAAATATCTTTGAGAAAAATATGAATTATAGAAAACAATAAAGAAGAAAGCGAACAAATTTTATGAGTTAAAAGAAATAAAAATATCTTTAGGAAAAAAATATGAATTATAGAAATTATAAGAAAAAAGAAACATGAAAAAATTTATACGAGCTAAAAGAAAAGGAAAAATATATTGTCAAGAAAAAATATTGGTTAGATGAATTACAAGAAAAAGGAAGGAAGAAAATATTTTTATGAGCTAAAAGAAACGTGAGAAAAAATAATCAAAAAAATATTATGAATTAGAAGAATTCTAAGAAAGTAAAAAATGAAAAAAAAATTATATGAGTTAAAATAAACCGGACAAAAATATATCGTTGAGGAAAAAAAATGAGTTAGATAAATTATAAAAAAGAGGAAAGAGAATAAGTTTTTTTTAATGAGCTTAAAAAAAGAAAAACATATCCTAAAAATAAATATGAATTATCGAAATTAAAAAAATATATATACAATTATCTTCATTAAATTCTTCAAAAATTACTCTACTCAATTTAATTTCTAGAAATACAAAAAGTATCTCAAAGTAGTCATTCGATTGACTAAATTAAACAAAATAATTTTTAAAAAATTTGATTGAGAAAATTATATATTTTTTAAAATTAATTTAAAAATTACTCTTTAATGTTGGAAAAACTAAGCCAAAGATTGAGATTGAGCACTAACTACAAGAAATCCAAGGTCAAAAAGGCAATTAGACCACCTCCTAGGTTTGATGAAAGCTTTTTGACTCTCTCTCTCTCTCTCTCTCTCTCTCTCTCTCTATATATATATATATATATATATATATATATATATATATAACGTTGATGATTAACACTATATAGGCTGAAAGAGAACAGATTTAGGTTGAATTTCTAGTTAGTTTGGGCGGTTGAGTGTTGACCAATTGCTGTAGCTAGAGACAGGTTAGGTATATTTGCACTTGGTTTTCCCCATATTAAGGCAAAGGCGGTTTGAATATAATGTAATTTGAGACCAAAATGTGATCAACGCTCTAGTATTTTAACCTGATTTTGCATATAAGTCTGGCTTGTAGGGCCTCTTTATTGCTTTAAAATGTAAAAATATCCTTCATTTTTTATTTTTTATTATTTTTTATCACAAAGGTTTGATGAAGAATGATGTCAATAATTTCACTCGAAGGGGCTTAATAGCTGTTTGGTTGGAGGAATTTGGGACAGAGAGTGAGAATAAGTTTGAAAATCATACTCTAGTTGTGTTGATTAGGATCTATGGATTTGAAAAGTAAGGAAGTAGAAGATCCAATAATTGAGAATTGTGATCCTAATCAAAATCACAGGTTTATTTTTTTATTAAATAATTATTTAGATAATACTAATTCTTATTATATTATTGAACCAAACAATGATAAGGAATTTATTGAACCTCACTAAATCTATCATTCACAAGGAAGTTGTATAGTCGTAAAGGTCTTGTTTATTTATTTTTTAAAAAAATATATATCCAACTTGTGTCATTCTCCTCACCCAACTAAAGGGGATAGTTGTTGAGTTAATAATTTTATTTTATTTTATGAGAGAATTAATAACTCAGTAGTTTACAAATTTCATACAGATTGCATTAGATATTTGTAAGAAGTGAATTTAATATCGTGTTATATAGATCGTAGATTTATAAATCTCATGTATTAAAGAGTTATACAGTACAATTTATATTTTATACAATACAATTCGTCATTATAACTATTTACATGGACGATATCTAATATTAGAATTTTCAATTAAAATAATATTCAAAAAATTTCAATTTTTTTTTATATATTAGAGAGAAAATAAGCTGGTTTCGAACGAAAGCTGTGTCAACGAGTAATTTTCCAATGCGAAGCAGAAGCATCAAACGCTACAGCCTTTAGCTGTGTGTATACGTGTTATTCGAGTCTCAAGGATTTGAATACGTACGAGGAGAGGAGGAGAATCATGGAACTCTAAACCTAGCCAGCCATGCAATATGCATAGCATATATAGACCCTAAGAGAAAAATGTAACTACTATTATTCCATAGCCAGCGAGAGCACATGGAAACTTTGGAAAATGCATCTGATGTGGAAAGACAAAGACGCATCATCAACAAAATCTGTATTATCTCTGCTTGTATTATCTGTGTGTGTAAAGAGACAGAGAGAAAACGATCAGCCATGGGATAACTGGCAGTGGCACCGAAAGTCTTGAATCAAAGACTGGTTGTGCTTGTTCTATCAGATTCAAGCGTGCCTTTAAAAGCCATTTTCTCTGGGACCTTTTTCTGAAGTAAATTCATGATGGGGTTTATCGTCTTCCTTCGCCAACAGAAAGAAAAAAAAATGGTGAAAATGAGGTTTCTTCTTGTGTTTTTGGTGCTTGACATTGCCATTCCTTAGCTTGAAGATGTGGACAGTTGATGCTTTATATATGTAGTCTTTTCATTCAAGAATCAATACACACATAATCTTTTTGGTACTTGGCATTTCAACACAAAGTAAGTACCATAATGGGCATACTTTAATACATTGAATGTAGATCCATGTTAAGGAATCACTACTGCCATATAATGGCATGATGTATGAGAAAACCAAACAACTGTAAATGGTCAAGGCTCGTGTTCAAAATCATATTGCTCAAGGAATAGCCTATGAATAGGTTGTCAATTCTACTAGCATCTTCCTTGCTTTCCCATGTGAAAGTTCTTAAATTCTGCATCTTTACCCCAATTGTAAAGTTTCTAGCTAGGCATTCAAAGTAGTATTCTTGTTCAATGAGTGGGGACGACCTTTCAAGTCTCTCTAACGTATTTACGTGATATAAAAAAATTCTTTAGTTATATATATTTAAAAAGATACAATATCCAACTAACATGCATCTTAAATTTCAAAATAATTTGCCATCTTGCTAATAAAAACTTAGTTTCCTTAACCAATCAAATTCCAGTAGTTTGATACTTTTTCCCTGAAAATTTTGCTTCTTATGCTATTATAAAGTCATCCAGTTCAAGGTGCAAAATTTCCTGATTAAACCTAATCATTAGTAAACATCATCGACATCCCGTTTGTCGACATCAAATTAAGAGGGAAAGCCGCATGACATTGATATCTCTTTGTGTGTATATATCCTCCAATAATTTGCACAAGAACAATGCGTAAAGCAAACAAATGAACCAGTAAGAGGTCAATTCACCAGTCCTTGAAGGAAACTGAGTTGATACACGTAATTGTCAAGACCTAATTTGCAGCTTTGTGCAAACACAAATGGAACTCAATGATCCACCCAAAAAACGCAGTAGAAAAGGAAAAGGATATATAGTATCCTCATTGATAGAGTACTCAATATATGTTGGCTTTGAATTCCATTGTACTACCAAAAAGCCAAATGACAAGCACATGGAGATGACTAAAGAAGTTCACTTCTCACCCAAAATGGCATCATTTCTTTTCGAGTTAAAAGTCAAGTTGGCATAACTTTGTCTTGATTAAGCTAATAATGCAAAGGGTTGCTGTAGAGGTGAGGCCTTTATAATTGTGCATTTCGAAGCGTACTGGGAAGCATGAAATGCCTAAAAGAACATTACCCCCATGTGTAAGGCTTTGCCATTTTGGTGTGAAGAGGATCTCAACCCTAGCTGATTTGACCAATAAAAAGAACCAATTTCACAACTGATGCCTTTGGATTAGACTAAGATCAATTCAGTTTTCTAGTAATTATGATCGTTACAAATATTATTCATCAGCTTCCTTGAATATCCCCGTTCCTCAATGATTTCTCTTGCTTATGTGGTAAGGTTTATATATATTGCATCTCCATGTCTGTTGATCTTCAATCTTTAGCTCACAGACGAGAAATGTGTGATTTTGTCTCTAAGAAAAGTTCAAGAGAAGCAATAGAATTTCAGAACTTTGGATTTCATTTGCGTAGCCTGGGCGCATGCACTATAAGAACAGATGTTGCCCCACTAGGCCTAGAAAAAAGATTGATCCAATAATTATTCTACCGTGCAGTTGTCTGTTATACCCTGGTATATGCAATTTTTTTCCTTTTAAAATGGCAAATGACGCAGCCAACACTAAGTTTAAGTCCATTTATTCTAAGCTGCTGGCAAGTGTCTGGTGCTGAGTTACTGTACATAAAAAGCATAGGAACTTTCTAGACTGAAACGAGAGGAAGCTACAATATCTATCAATCCATATGCATGATTTTCAGTTTACAATCTCAGCTACCATTTCTTGGCACTCACTTTATCATCGATTCTAATAGTTTGGCTGCAAATTATCAACATACAAGTTGTCCAATTGTAAACTTGAAAAGAAATAAAAGGTCTGTATCTCTGATTAATTCTTGATTTTAAAGATTTAGCAGTTGTTAATTCTTGATTTTCATCATCAGAGGAAAGAACTAGGAACCAACTGGATCAGGGAATAATGCAGAAAACAAGCGAAATGCCCTTTTTCTACCATTTTGCATTCATCCACAATTATGATTTCTGTTTTGGTCTTAAAAATCCATCCATAATTTACCATTTCATGGTAAATATACGCTTTCCAAGCCTCGTTGCCCCGCCTTTTCTGTTAGAGGAACTGAACTCCTCCACAATGCAGAAGACAACTAGTTGTGTATATAGTTATCAAACTTTCTAATTATACTTGGAAGCATAATTGGGATTACTCCACAGCAAATTGTCCGAACAAAAAAGGGGTGGGTTAAGGGCAAGCAATGTGACCTAATTGATGAGACTATCATGAATGCTCTCATACAAAGACACATTGATTATAGACAACTGTACTGGAGAATATGGAAAAAAGGAAAGGAAAAAAATTAAGAGTGTTATAAATTATTGGAATCTTTATTAATTAGTGGAGACTCCACTAATTATGGATTTATGTGAATTATTATAGAAGATTTTTATGGATGTCCACCATTTAGTGGAGACATCACTAATTGAGATTAGTGGAAGATGATGTATGCCATAATGTATTCCACTAATTAGAGCTCTATAAATAGAACTATTCTCTAAGCTTGTAATACACCATTATTTTGTGAAAGAAAGATTAGTGAAAGAAAGATTAGAAAAAGAATTGTGAGAGAAAGAAAGAGAGAAGTTTGAAGAGAAATTCTTATTCAAAGAATAGTTAGAATTTTCTTAGTGTGTAGTGTGTAGATTTTATTCTAACACTACCCTAATTTTATAACAAAGAGCTGTTTTCTTTCCTTTTCTTTTCTGCAAGAACATGGCTTTTCTTCTGATCTCAAGAGAACTATAAGCAGTCACTGGAAGCAGAGGTAAAGAAATTATTCTCTCCAACCTTCAATCCATTGAAAGGAGAGAACAGAAATGAATAAAATAGGTAATCACTATGTGCTTTTATTGCACAGCATATATCTAATATCATCTCATGGCCAGTTAGGCGCTAGAGAACTAGTCAATGCACTAGAAAGCTTAATATTTTAAGCAAAGGAAAGCATTATAACGTTGAAAAGAAGAATAAGTAAGCAGCATCAAATGTTGACAACATGGCATCCGGAAGGACAGGCCCTTCACAATAGTCTGCAAAGGGACAAAGAGACATGATTGGAGTAGAATGTAAGTAAGTTGGGGGACAAGATAAGGATAATTCTAATCATCTTTTCTCTTAGTTTTTTCCAGATACCTTCATGGCTCTCCTCTTTTTTTCCAGAAACCCTTTTAGATAAAGAAACTCCATTGAAATTGAAAGTCTCCCATGAACATGAGTTTTGGAGACATGGTGTGGATGTTTTTGTCTGTCATTTTGGACCTACAGACCTACACGTCTTGTTCGGATTGGCAGGTTTTTAAGGTTGATTATAACCTGCGAATGTCACAAAAGATTAACGAATAAGGTGGTTATCATTATGTTACTAATTAACAACTAATTTGCTTGACCATACTCACTCAATTATCAGTACTATTTTTGCTTATAGAAAAAATGGCTTCATTTCTACGGCTTGCTCTCATTTACTGCCTCTCCAATCCCAACAGCCGATCAAAAAGCTACAATTATATGTTTTCTGAAATGGCCGTCACTGCCCTAGTAAACTAATTGTTATTGGCCTTCCTTGGTTGATCTTTTCCTAAAGATCATAATGCACTAGTGATCTTGATGCATCATTGCATATTGATATTTCGACTCATATCGATAACTTTGCAAAAGTTTCTGCAATATTGTTAATTTATTCTGCAAAACAAGGGAACATTTGTTTTAAGCAGACAGAGATTGTGCACGTCCTATAGCAAAGATTTGTGGAAGCAGAGATATCTTCGGCAGAATCAAACATGCATTTCCACAAAAAGGTAACCAAAAGGGACAAAAATTAATGTAATCATGCTGCCTCTTCGTTTTAATACCCGACACTAGTCATTGATTCTGAGGCAATGACATACATAATGGATATATATTCTTATTTTGCTAAGGCAAAAGCTTCATCCAACAAGGAAACAACTCAAATTCTTGGTAGAATATAACTGTAAAAATAAAATGATATCTACATAGAATTATATAGAGTACCATTTCATGCCACGAATCATGCACGAGCAAGTGAAATGATGCGAAGTAAGAAACCAATTAAGACCCAGCGTGGGAGACTGTTTGCTATTCTGGTCCTTGGGTGAAGATTGAGATTCATTACTGGAAGGAAAGTAGTCAAATAGGAAAAGTTTAATCAGATATGGAAGGAAAGATAGGTCAATCCCGGTATGTGACAAGGCTGAAAATTATGCGTCGAGTTTTACTTTAAATTGTTAACTAAGACGAGAAATAAATCGCATTTGTGCTCTGAACAGCGTTTGCACCGTAATTAGCCGAATGTATATAGATTGATTAACAGGAACTTATGCAACTATATATGTCTGCATTTCGGTATGCAGAAAATCCAACAAAATTCTGCTGGTCACCAATAAAGAGAAAGCCGAGAGAAATGATAGATTTCTTGAAAAACAACCATGAAGTCACCCGCTCCAATTATAAAATGCTGCTGATCATAAAGAAAACCCTAATAGATTGCTTGCTGATATACATACTCAGCAATCTTCAACACAAGTGGTGAAAGTTTCAGAAAGGGCACATCTGTTGATGACCAAAACAAAATATCATCATAATCTTGAGCAACATAAGGGCTAGTTGGATACAAATTGATTGTAAGGATATAGACACTAATGGTTATTTATCAAAAACACAAAAGTGACATCATATGGTTCGTATGTAGTGCTGCAATCTAGGACCCCCAAAAGAATCTAGTTGCTACTTGCTAGAATAGCCTTTAAGCTTTTAAAATGTTTTTTTGTGGTCTCATAATGATGTATGGGCTGATCAAAATGATCTTCTTTCAATTCAGAAACATCATGCTGATCTAATATATGTTTAGCCTCTAATATATATACACGGTGTTAATAGTCTTTGCGTAATCTTTAAACTTTCTTCTTGTTTTTCTTTTTAACTACATTAACATGAAGATGAGAATTGAATTGTAATAATGAATAATTAGATACATTCTTATATACCATTCAAATTCTTCACATTCTAATCTCACGTAGAATCGAGATGTCACATTCATTCTTATATGTGCGCCTAACATTGCCTAAAATTACACTCCTAACTCACAAATATTGGACGTGACAACTACATATATACCTTATCTCATCCTTAAACTGTAGACGCAATTTGATTAAATTAACACTATTCCTATGCAAACAAAAGAAATCCAGGTGAACTAAAAGTACATGACAAGCCCTTTTCCGTGTTCTGGATAAAGAAATCCCTGCCCTACGTACTCTTGCTCTATTATCCACATCCAGCAAACCTGACCTCAAGCTGGAATACCTAAATAACCAGTGTCAATAATGGTGTCCAATGTCCTCCAAGTTCCAACGACATACTTGCCTAATTTCGCAGTAAATAGCATCGCCAAAAGTAGTCTAACATGAGTAGTGAGCTTTTCTTATATGAAAGTGTCCCTATAGCTTTCTCTTGTTCACATTTGTTTGCCTGATATAATGCTTTGTACACCATAGACTTCTATGTTTCAAAAAGCATATAGTAGTGTATAAAGTATCTCCACAACAGCTATATGTACTAAATTCATTTCAAATTTAGCGGCTGATGATGACAAAAACCACTACAATTTGGCAAATTTATGTGTGGTTGACATTACAAATCAACAAAAGTACATAAAACATGTAGTTGTTATAAAATTAGGGTAGTGTTAGAATAAAATCTACACACTACACACTAAGAAAATTCTAACTATTCTTTGCACAAGAATTTCTCTTCAAACTTCTCTCTTTCTTTCTCTCACAATTCTTTCTCTAATCTTTCTTTCACTAATCTTTCTTTCACAAAATAATGGTGTATTACAAGCTTAGAGAATAGCTCTATTTATAGAGCTCTAATTAGTGGATTACATCATGGCATACATCATCTTCCACTAATCTTAATTAGTGGTGTCTCTACTAAATGGTGGACATCCATAAAAATCTTCTATAATAATTCACATAAATCCATAATTAGTGGAGCCTCCACTAATTAATAAAGATTCCAATAATTCATAACACTCCCCCTTGGATGTCCATCCATTACATAAAGAATATGCATCGTTAAAACCTTACTAGATAAAAACCCAGTGGGAAAAAAATCTAGTGAAGGAAAAAGAGTACACTATTCTATATGTCTATTTATTACTCCCCCGATGAGATGATTCCTTTAAATCTTTAAACCGACGCATACCGATTTTATATCTCAACTTTTCAAATGTTGCAATCGGTAAAGTCTTCGTGAAAATATCTTGCGAGGTTATCACATGACCGAATTTGTAACACATCAATTTCACCTTTCTTCTGGAGTTCATGAGTAAAGAAGAATTTTGGTGAAATATGTTTTGTCCAATCTCCTTTAATATATCATCCTCGTAATTGAGCTATACAAGTTGCATTGTCTTCATAAAGAAGAGTTGGAATACATTTGATTGATGATAATCCACAACTTTCTCGGATATAATGAATCATGGATCTTAGCCATACACATTCTCAACTTGCTTCATGAATGGCTATAATTTCAGCATGATTTGAAGAAGTAGTCGCTATAGATTGTTTCGTAGAACGCCATGATATAGCAAAGATTTCCACATGTAAATAGATAGCCCGTTTGAGAACGTGCTTTATGTGGATCGGATAAATAACCAACGATCTCGCATAACCTATCAATGTTGGACTGGTTTTATTTGAATAAAATAATCCGAGATCAATTGTACCTTGGAGATATCGAATGACTTATTTAATTCCATTCCAATGTCGGCGTGTTGGTGAAGAACTAAATCTTGCTAATAAATTGACAGCAAAAGCAATATCAGGTCTTGTATTATTAGCAAGATACATCAATGCACCAATTGCACCGAGATATGGTACTTCGAGACCAAGGAGTTCTTCATCATTTTCTTGAGGTCGGAAAGGATCTTTATCCACATTTAATGATCGGACGATCATTGGAATACTCAATGGATGTGCTTTGTCCATATAAAATCTTTTTAGCACTTTTGCTGTATATGTTGATTAATGAATAAATATTCCACTCTCCAGATGTTCAATTTGTAAACCAAGGCAAAATTTGGTTTTACCAAAATCCTTGATTTCGAATTCTCTTTTTAAATAATCAATTGTTTCTTGGAGCTCTTTAGGAGTTCCAATAAGATTAATATCATCAACATATATAGCTAATATCACAAATTTAGAACCAGATTTCTTAATAAAAATACATGGACATACCTGGTCATTTTTAAATCCCACTTTCAATAAATATTCACTAAGACGTGTGAACCACATGCGCCCGTATTGCTTCAGTGCCATATAATGATTTCGCAACTTGATGGAGTAATTTTCACGAGGATAATGTTTATATGCTTCAGTGCATATGAAATCCTTCTGGGATTTTCATGTCAACATCATTTTCTAAATTTCCATACAAGTAAGCAGTGACAACATCTAATAGGCGCATATCTATCTTTTCATGTACTGCCAAACTGATAAGATATCGGAGTGTAATAGCATCAACAACAGGAGAATAAGTTTCATCATAGTCAATACCTGGTCTTTGTGAAAAACCTTGGGCTACTAATCGCACTTTATGTCGAACAATTTCACTCTTTTCACTGCGCTTTCGCACAAATATCCATTTGTAGCCAACAGGTTTTACACCTTCTGGTGTTCGGACTGCAGGTCCGAAGACTTCACGTTTTGTCAATGCATTTAACTCCGATTGAATCGCATCTTTCCATTGCAGCCAATCTTTTCTATGCCGACATTCATCAACTGATATTGGTTCAGGATCATCATTATCCTGTGTAACATCAAGAGATATATTGTATGCAAATATATTATCAATAACAGTTTCTATTCGATTCCAACTTCTACCGGAAGTGGTATAATTGATAGAAATTTCAGTGTTACTTTCATCAACTTCTGGTTCTTTGTCATCAGTTCTCTCTTGGTCTTTCAATATGATCTTCTGGATCATTTAATCATCTTTTCTTTCGAGGATTTTTATCTTTAGAACCAAGAAGTCGGCCATGCTTCTGGCATACTTTTGGCTCAGCAGCTATATGTCAAATCTTTTGTTCTGCTGGAACTTCAATTAGAATAAGAGCATTTATAGTTGGAATATGCGATTTTATTACTCTTCTGGAGTCAACAAAAGCGTCTGGCATTTGATTTGCAATACTTTGCAAATGAATTATCTTTTGAATGTCAAGTTCACACGCGTTTGTATGCGAATCAAGATAATTTAATGATGTTGTCCAATCAAGATTTTCTTGTACTGTTTCTGTTCTCCCCCTAATTTTGGGAATAATGATTTCACAAGAGAATAAGAAAAGAAATATAAGAAAATGATGACAAGTAGGAAATGCCAAGAAAAATATCTCCTTTTTTTTTTCACTCTTCCCGGTACCGACTTTTCCTCTTCCTCTCTTATCTTTTCTTCTCCTCCGACCCTCTACCTACCATCTACCTCTTCTTCTTCCTCATACGATATATATATATATATATATATATATATATATATGTATCGATATATATCTCAGTCATTAGTAAATATCAAAAACAAAAATCACAAAGTAGATATGGAGACTCGTAATTCATTTGAGACATGGTCAAATTTTGACTCGGTTTCTGCAGCAGATTTTGATGTATTTTCCTTTTCAAACCAACCGCTTCTGCCTAATTCGAACGCAGAAGATTTTGATATGTTTTCTTTTCCAAACCAACCGCTTTCTCCTAATTTCAGGTGAGATACCTTTGAGGGCTTCCATTTGTTTTTAGTATGCTTAATAATGAAATTAAACTCTCTTTTGGTTTGTTTTTTTATGTAAATCAGTGGAAGTTTTGAACATACTGCTTTGGACCAAGTTGATTTGCCCCTACAAGAGACTGCTTTTGATACTGTTCCTCTTGATGCTATTCCTTTGAATGAGGATATGCTTGTGTATGATTCATTCTACTCTCTAATGGATTTTGAACAAAGTCAGAATATGATTCCAGGTTATTATACATTTAAACATGGATTTTGAATGGTATTACCTTTACTAATATTATTTTCTTTTTCTAGGAGAAATAATGAGTGGTCTTGGCAACGAAGTCGGAGTAAGTACTCATGAAATGTATAATATCGAAGTTCAAGATATTATTGCAAACAAAATTCCTGGGGAGAAGAAGATGATTAAGAGGCAGAGAGAGAAGAAGGGCAATAACTCCCAGACACTATCAAGAGAAACAATTTCGCAGTACTTTTACCTACTAATCAAGAGCGCAGCCAAAGAATTGAATATTGGCATAACCCGTCTCAAGAAAAGATGTAGGGAATTAGGAATTCGTCGATGGCCTCACAGGAAGTTGGTGAGCTTGGAGACCATAATCAAGAATGTTCAGGTTCTCTCTCATACATACTTATCATTTGCAAGTATGAAACTATGAAAGATTTATAAGTAAATAACCGATGATATCACTTCGATTTACAGGAGATGCAAAATAAAGAAGGAGGAGGACATATGGCTGAGAAGAAGTTGAAAGAAGCCATTGCGATACTGGAATATGAAAAACAGTTGGTGGAAGAAAGTCCTAATACGCAATTAGAGGACCAAACACAGAAATTGAGACAAGCATGCTTCAAGGACAAATATAATAAGAAATTTAATTATAATAAACTTAAGGGGATCATAAAATCTCAAGACTCATTTCGCAGTAATTTTACGGCTAATTCTGCTGCTAGTCTCGATGTTGACTCAAAGGAGAAAGAAAAGGAGGAGGATGCCGAAAAAGAGGAGCTGAAGTCCATAATTACTAATTGTTTGTCTTCCTCTAATGTAAATATTGAAAAAGAGCAATTACAAACCTTCATCTTAAATTTGTCAACTCAATTACAAAAGAGCAACTATAAGCATGTATCCTCAAGTTCATATGAATACTAATGATATGAATAAAAGATGTGATACTTATTATTAATGAAAATATCTTTTTCTCTTATTATCTTTTATGTTCCACTTCAGGTGGCCAGTATTTCTCTGTGATAAGGGAAATATCGAGTGTGTCCATGACCATAACCACAGCAACTGCCACAACTACGACTATAACAATGGCTAATGCTGTTAAGCCAGTTCATCTGGCTTCATGATTTCTCAATAATAACTCATGTTAAATTTGTCAATTTTGGATACCATTTTTCTCGATATTGTTACTGCAGGACAATATTCGAGGTATGAAAAGTGGAGAATGTCTTCTCCAATATAACTTCATCAGTAACTTTTTCTCCGCAAAATTTTTAACTAAGATGTAGTTTTATACATCACGGAGTTCACGGTTTTACAATCTTGCAACTTCAGGTGCAACCATTCATATCGTGCAGTGGGTAGTACGACCATTTTCAGGTGGTCAAATCTTTCTTTTTATCCACATGACATATGGATCTCCTTTTTTTTTTTAGTATTTAGATGCATTTCTGTATGACATATAATTTTTTTCAGAAATATCAAGGGCTACAAATTCGAATTTAACGAGGTTAGCCATAGAGATCAATAAATGCGTACCTGTCTTCTGGCTTTAATAACAGCAGAGACTCATGCTGATAACGTGTTATAAAATTAGGGTAGTGTTAGAATAAAATCTACACACTATACACTAAGAAAATTCTAACTATTATTTGCACAAGAATTTCTCTTCAAACTTCTCTCTTTCTTTCTCTCACAATTCTTTCTCTAATCTTTCTTTCATTAATCTTTCTTTCACAAAAAAATGGTGTATTACAAGTTTAGATAATAGCTCTATTTATAGAGCTCTAATTAGTGGATTACATCATGGCATACATCATCTTCCACTAATCTTAATTAATGGTGTCTCCACTAAATGGTGGATATCCATAAAAATCTTCTATAATAATTCACATAAATCCATAATTAGTGGAACCTCCACTAATTAATAAAGATTCCAATAATTCATAACAGTAGTATATTATTGTTCAATATTATACACCAAGGAATTGGTTTTCTTTCTTGATGTAGAATAATATTATCATAGCAATAATTTTATTTGAATAATAAGAAAGACACGATTCTTTAATAACGTTTATTCAGTATATTCAAGTATACGATGGAGTATTTAACTTTATTTATATAAAATCATAATACAATTTTTCGACTTTTATATATATATTTAATATGTATAATAATTTCCAATGAGAGATTAGGAGAACATGCATCACAAGCACAAAAATAAAATATATTGCGAGACAATTGTTGATTTACACAGATGAAATAGAAGATTGAAGCAAATTTGTCTATGAATTTCCCAACAACTAAAAGAGCAATTCAACCTATTGCTTGGCTAGTGCTCAAGAAACAAAAGAAAATGGAGCGTAATTTCCGTAATAATCTTTTGCTCGACAAAGAACCAACTACAAGAATAATTTAATGGAGAATCATTTATGGTTGTCCCAGTGCTGGAATCCAAGAGTCCAAGACCAATCGAGTTGATAGGTTATCTTTTTTAGTGTTTCCCCCATTCAAACTGCCATCTTCTTGTCCACTTCCCTTTCTTGCTGTGCCTTTGCTCCTATGGAGGGCCAAGGACCCCCAGGCCCCTACATCACCATTCACCAATACCAGAACAAGGTGCTCTTGAATCAAATTGCTTCATTGACCAAACGTACCAATAATAAAATAAATTCAAATGCTCTCGACTTGCAATATTATTTTCAAGTAAGGATGTTTTAATCACTTTTTTTTCCACAATTCACATACTCTCAACTATAAATCCTATATGCACAAATTTCAAAACGTGCACTAGTTCGATATATATTTTTTTTTATAACATACATATTCGAGTTTCATTTGATTATTTCTGAAAACTAACCAAATGTTAGTTTAAAAAACAAATAAATATTTGATCCATTTGTCAAAGAAATATTTCTAAATAAATATTCAATTCTTAAACTTTGATCCCATAATTAATTCAAATTTGAGCATGGAACCTTTGAATTCCATAAACTATTTGAAAACCAGTTAAAGCTTGGTAGACAAATTCAGTTGTGTCTCTCACACTGGAAAACAATTAATAGCATAAGGTCAAGAAAGAAATATTCCCTCAATTGCAGACTTGCCGAACTTGGCCTAAATTTGTCTCCAGTTTAAATGCTATGAATGAACATTGCCATATTATTACTGATAAAAAAAACAAGAAACATAATAACTTGAATCACTGAAAAACAGCCCCCATATATCTTGGTTTGATGTTTTCAGCTTTTTAATTATATACACTTGAGTCGATTTATAATTGGATATTGTTTAATTAGCATAACATCAAGTGTACCGTCAAAGGATGATTTCTTGCAATCCAGAACCCCGGCCCGTTGCTATACGTTTGGGATGGAGGTTTTTTCCAAACACAAGCCTTCCCTTTCTCACTGTGTAAAATGTGGACCAAGTCTTCTTCATTTCACCGTGCAGTTTTTTCTTGATTTTAAATAAAAATTCTTGCAATTATAAGTGGATAACTTTATTTTTAAAAATGTTTTTATTCAAGCTTGATCCATGATAAGATTTTATAGTTGAAAAAGAATATAAAATTTGATAATTTATTTGTAAAAAGGTATAAAAAATTAATGCAGTATATCTCCAATTCAAGGCATAAATCTGACTAAGTGATTTGATTTCTTACAAGCATGGCAGACAAAAAATGGACATATCAACTAGGAATCATCCCAAATTTCTTTTGCTTAGGTAGACTCCTTTGCAAATCCCAAAGACACATCTTGAATAACTTCCTGCGAGAACTTACGAAGACAAAATGGCAAAAGGAAAATGTTCCAAAAAATAGTGATGATGGATGAACTAAAAACGACCACATATATATTGTAGAAATGGCCAGTTTGAATGATAAATTTCAACTACATTATTCAATTACAACACCAGCAATTCTAAAATTCCTTTAAATTTATTAATTAAAATATATCTAAATATCAAATACAATAAAATTACTTGATTTTCTCTTTTTCGTAATGTAAATAATTATAAAAAATAATCACTAAATTTACCATCAAATAAATGAATATTCAATCTCATAATTTAAAATGATAAATATCCAATCCTTAAGTAAATTTTTTTTCTTGTTCGTTCAACATTCAACTTGGAATCACTTTCTCAAAAGTAAATCGATTTTAGCCTGAAAAAAGGAGGCCGTAAAAATTGCACACCACCAAAAAGTTTGGCTCCTTCACAGTCGCACCAAACTGGAACTGCATGGCACCCTGGTAGGGGCCTCACCGTGCTTCACTCTCCAACAGGAACTACAAAACTCCATTCTGCAGAATCTGACACTACAAAAGTCTACCAATGCCAATCCAAAGCATTGATGTAGTGTATCTATCATTCACGCTTGAAGTAAATTTAAGAAGGATAAATATAAGAAGGCAGCCATTATCATTTTCTTATAATCTAGTAATGAAACTTTTGTTTATTGTTTTAGGGTTATCGATCGTGTTATTTTGTAATACTTAATTCACCTTAATGATTAGTGGCTGTGATGTATTAATTTAAAGTTATTGAATAGAATACTTTTCAAGAGTAAATTGAATAGGGACAAATTCAAAACCATCATTGATTGAACATGCACACAACATACAGAAGCATCTTCAACCAAAACCAAGATGATAAGCTTAGGTAATGTGAACAGGTAGTAGATGTATATGTACATATATATGCCATTTTTGTTCAATTTGGGAAAAAGGCCCCAAAAGCGTTCTATGAGAAATTTTCAAAAGGTTTGATGCAATGTGCAAATGAAAAGACTATAGTAATGTATAAGATCTCCTCTCTATGATGACAGCTTCTGAGAGCCGAAAAGAAAAGCAGATAGAATCTTTTCATTACTATGATATAATATTTTAAAAAAATATTATTTACCGATAATAATTTATGTTATTGTTTAAAACATAAATTTCAAATGACACCAAATTACACCTTATTCTTTTTTTATTATCCTTTTTCCGCCTCTATTATATAGCAATTTTCTTATACATATAAGGCCCCGACCTATACTCACTGGCGCTATTTACGGTTGCTGCCATCTCTGTTCTTCTTCCTATATATCTGAACCACCTTTCACTTTGGCTATTCTCCACATCTCTGGCTCTTTCTTCTCCCTAGTCCAGGCAAATAAAACTGAAGGAAAAGAAAGAATACTTTCACCCCATCCCAGAGCTTTGCTTCCTTCATTCTTTAACATAATAATGATCTCTGTTGCTAATGGCGTTCTTGAACGAAACAAGATGTTTCTTAGATTCCTCACACTTCTGTTGATCAGTTCTACAACGAACAAAAGCCGTTTCTGCTCGAAACAAACTTCTGCCGCCCCTACTGTTTCTTGCCAATCAGGTTCCTTGATCATCCCATCATTACTTAAGGACTTGACGCTTGATGGGAATCTTACTTTTGAGAATATAGACCATGCAGCAAAAGATTTTGGCAACCGATTTCATTTCCGGCCTTTAGCAGTTTTACACCCAAAATCAGTTTCTGATATAGCCTCCACAGTAAAACTCATTTTTGGAATGGGTAGCTCTTCAGAGATCACAGTTGCTGCGAAGGGTCATGGCCACTCGCTCGAAGGCCAAGCACAAGCCCGAAGAGGAGTTGTTGTCAACATGAAATCGCTTAGGGTGCCAGAAATGAGCTTCAACACTGGGGAACTGCCACATGTTGATGTTTCTGGAGGCGAACTTTGGATAAACATCCTGCATGAGAGTCTTAAACATGGTCTTGCCCCAAGATCTTGGACTGACTATCTTCATCTCACGGTCGGCGGCACTTTATCAAATGCAGGAGTCAGTGGCCAAGCATTCAGGCATGGCCCTCAGATCAATAATGTCTACCAACTGGAAGTTGTCACTGGTAGGTTCTTAGCCTTACTATCTGTTGCATATTAGAAGGAATTAACTGGCCTAACTATGTTGATCAGGGCTTTTTTCTTGTCAAGGGACAATCCAAACTTTTTTCCATATCTGTTTTTTGTTTTAATTTCAGTTACTGCACTAAGTTATAAGATTCTCCACTAATTTGTGCGCCCCCAAGAATATCCTTTTGAAAAGCTAGTTCACTTTCTTCTTGGTGTTTTCAATTTAGTTGGCATTGACTTCGGTTTCCTTCCCTTATTTTCTTGGGTGGTTTCCATCCTCCACACTCCCTCCATACCCTCAAAATGGAGGCGCCCGGTTTCCTTCTCTTTCTTTCGTGGTTGATTTTTATACTGTAGACCCCTCCCAGAACAAGAAAGCCACGGGGGTTAGCACTAAGAAATTCTAATGGCTTTAATGGTAAGTACTGTTGCCTGTAGGAAAAGGAGAGGTGATTGTTTGTTCAGAAGAGCAGAATTCTGACCTGTTCCACGCTGTGCTCGGGGGATTAGGACAGTTTGGTATCATAACCAGAGCTCGGATTGCTCTCGAACCAGCTCCCAAGATGGTAAGAACTTGATCGTTCATGTTTCCATTAAAGGTATTCGGCAAGCTTTTCATCTTGACAAAGCCTGTATCTGATATATGTTACTTGTCACAGGTAAAATGGATAAGGATGCTGTACCTCGACTTTGCCACATTTACAATCGATCAAGAGCATCTAATAACAACTCAGAGTTCTTTTGATTATATCGAAGGTTTTGTGATAATAAACCGAACTGGTTTATTAAACAAGTGGAGATCTTCTTTCAGTCCCAAAGACCCTCTTCAATCCCGCCAGTTCAATTCGGAGGGAAGAGTTCTATACTGCCTAGAAGCAGCAAAATACTTCAATCCAGAGGACACAGATGACATAGATCAGGTGAGACATTTCAAGTCCATATTTCCAAAAATATGCAGCATGACCTCATTATCGTGTTCATATCACAACCTCTGATCTCCAACTGCAGAAAATTGATGTTCTCTTATCCGAACTGAACTTTGTTCGTTCAACACTATTCCTATCAGAGGTCTCTTATTTGGAGTTCCTGGATAGAGTCCATATATCTGAGATTAAACTCAGGGAAAAGGGTTTGTGGGAGGTTCCTCACCCGTGGCTGAATCTTCTAATTCCTAGGAGCAAGATTCAAGAATTCGCTGCAGAAGTATTCGGGAACATTCTCACAGACACCAGCAACGGTCCCATCCTCATCTATCCAGTAAACAAATCCAAGTATGAATGCACAACCTCTTACAATTGTTCTTCTGGTGAAGCATTGTTTTTCTAGCCTAAATCTAATATCAGGTCTATCTTGTGTTCCAGCTGGAGAAACGGCACATCGTTGGTCACACCTGAGGAGGATGTTTTCTACCTAGCTTCATTCTTGTCTTCTGCCATGCCATATTCCACTGGAAGAGATGGGTTAGAATATATTCTAAGCCAGAACAAAAGAGTTTTAAATTTCTGCAACAAGGCCCATCTTGGGGTAAAACAATATTTGCCCCATTACATCACACAGAAAGAGTGGAAAGCTCATTTTGGGAAACAATGGGAAGTCTTCAGTCGAAGAAAATCCACCTATGATCCTTTAGCAATCCTAGCTCCTGGTCATAGGATTTTCCAAAAAGCAGTTGCCTTTCAATGACAATGACCACTAGGATAAATGAGCCGTAGATTCAGATAGATAAAAAGAGACGATGCAAGGGGCTAGATTATTATCTAGCAGGAGGGGGGAAAAAAAGGTGGGGGCTTGACTATTATGCCCCAAGACCAACTACCGACTGGCCTGAAGGTCGAGCACTGAGCTCACCATTTATCTTTTAAAGAAACTACATTACAAAGCAATGATCAAATGTACATAGCTTTATATTTTACTAGACAATCTTCAACAAGACAGATAATATCTGCCTGGGTTTTAAAATCTTGTAAAAACAGAAACCATTCTTAACAAGCTTCCCTAAGATTAATCTCAAACCGTAGATTAATCATAAACCATCTTCAGCCTCCCTTGGCGTTTTAACAAGTATTCACAGTCAAGAACTCAACTAAACACGCCAGTGTATACTTCAGATTTTTTCACCCAGAAGGATAATATTTTGTTCCTAGAAGCAAATCAGAGGCTTGAAGGAGAAACAACTAAACTTCATCTACACCGGCTAACCATCTAATCACCAAGAACCAGAATTGAGTCTCAGAGTAAGCGTATCGGAAAAGGACCCAGATACTCCATACAGAGAATCAGCAGCTAAGTATTTATTTTTGCGCTTCTGTCCAGCCAAGGCCCGGTCGCCTGATCTCTTGCTGTGGCTCTTCATATTCTCGAGCATCAAGAAGAGAAGCTTCAAAGTCAGTGAAGTCACTTGCAACAGGAAGAAAACTACCCATATCATCTCTGGCACCAAAGCCTCCTGCCCTCATAACATCATCAGCTGAAATGGACACCTCGGTGTTCATGTCACCAGGAGCATTCATCTTTGAAAGAGCTACCTCCTCCCTGACATTTGTCCCATCTTTAGTGTCAAATTTAGTGATTTGTGGATTTCCCATCTCAACACTTTGATGCCGCTTCAAATCATTTCTTTTATGCAGCTCTGGTTGAACAGAGTCGGCAACATCATTTTCTCCGCTGTCATCAACCCATCCTGATGCAATATTAGTTAAGTTTAACGCATGCACAACAAAAATTGGAAAAGAATTTATACCACCTAAACAAATCTTGACAATATAAAAAATGGCAACATCTCTAAGAAAAGAAGACACACTTGAATCAGAATGGCAATTCACAGAACAGTAAGCATCTGAGAATAACTGCAGATAGGCAAGTTTTGTAACCTGAGAGAGTAGTAGTCCTGAATTATCTAAGGATAGTGCAACCAGAAAGTGCAAAATCCAGGTTGTAACAAAAATTTAGGTCATGCCAATGGTCTACTGTGGGAGCTGGATAAATTCAGCACTTGTGAGTTTGAACATAAGATACTCAGAAAAGAAATGATTTCAAAGCAACAATCACCCATTTCAAATACCTCAATAAGAACAAGCAAAGGCAAAGCTTGTTCAGTTATGACGTAAATGCATTCTTTCACCATACACATCGAACACATATACACATATGGTGTAAATCTTGGTACACACGATGACACCTCTAGGACAACCAAAACATTTAAGGAACAGTTGTTGTACTCAAATTAAATATCAAAACCCCTTTAGCATGATGTTGCTTCCAAATCAAGCATAAGTACTGCATTGCTCGTCATACGACAGTACCTGTGACCATAAACTGCACTTCTAGTTGCATGTTAGAAACTCCTCCTTGTTTTAGAGGATGTCTCAATGCCTTTAATAGACATTGTACATATAACTAGCAATTTCTACTGCATGAAAAGTCCAAAAATTTTATTCTCGACACCCCCACTTATATCGTCAACAAAATATTCAGCCCTAATAGAATGGAAACATAAACCTTTATGCATTTCCATAGAATGAATTGCTATGATCTTTTTGGATTTAATACTTCAACTTACATTCCTGTTTATACGTATCAGTATTTTTCAAATTTCAATTGCACAATGCAAGCATCATCTAATAGTACTGACCAATAGTCAATCTAAGTGAAAATTAGTTTTAAAAAAAAATGCTCAATTTAAAAGAGAAGATATAAAAAGTCAAGAAAATAGATTGAGCACAATGGTATTAATAGTTATCATGAGACATTTTAAATCCCAGAAATCAACAGCTTGTGATTTATTCATGGCGCATGAGATACTGCAAAGTGCCCTTCTTCTACCACAAAATATATTCAAATAGAATGGTCCACAATAACAGTGTTAAAATATTTTAGCATTGATGAAGCCTATAAACAACATAAAGAACTACTCTTAAGCAGCACTACTGTTGTATACTGAACAGGTGGATAATCAAGGAGAGCAATGTTCGAAAGTCATTCAATTCAGCAACAACAAATAATTAATTATACCAAGCATAATGTCAAAGGTCATGACAAAATGTTGCATTGCTGTGGCTGAATTCTATCAGAGGAAAAATGTTCTAACACGTGAGTTTCTTAGTTAAACTGACTCTATGTGAAAACATTACAGCTTATGTGTTACCTTGCAAATCTTTCAAGGAACTGTGCTCCATGGTAAATCAGAACTAGCAAAAGCTATAGCAAGAATGTCTAACTTCTGTCCACCTGCTGGTAAGGACTACTCTGAAAACCTAAGTTAGCAACAGAAAGTTGTAAGATAATACTTGAATTAAAAGGAAAACACTTAATCCAGAATATATCCATAAAGGAATACATAACACATTAAGTTTCTAAAGGATATACAAGAGTTTTTGGGACACACACAAAAAGCTGATATAAAAAGCCATGCCAAGCTTTTATATCATATGCCCATGATATAGGCATCCTCTCATGGCACGTCATGATCTAGAAGAAAATTTGCAACCAGAGAGTAGGTAAACAGGTTGACAAAGAGGCCACCAAAATTAATGTTCCATAAATCCCCTCGCAGGATGGCACAACAAATAGGCAGACTATAAACAAGTTGAAATATCTTTAGTTTTTAAGACTAGAGAATTCTTTCCATAGAATTCATAATCGCTAGGGAAAAGAACATGACTCATTAGTAAAATTTGAACCACAGTCTTAGCAAATGAGAAACTCTAACAAAGTACTCAGCCTAAGAAGAAATATGATATCTGATTCTTTTCTTACCACTTTCCTTTACGCATATGTTGCAGATTCCAATTCTCAAATTATTCAAAATGGCCCTGCAGTTCCTCTCCTTCTTACCATAAGAAGAAGGCTTCGAAACAGTGCTCTTCAGCTTTAAAACTTTTCCACTTCTTAAAAAGTATTAAAATTTCTCTATCCCTCCAAAGATACTAGCTCACATAAACCAGTTCTGCATCTATCAAAAAATCCAATATGCTAACTTCAAATAGGATTTCAAAATTAGACTCTGGTGCAAGATAAAGTCTGCAGATTAAACTACAATAAGCATATGTTGTAATTCAGCAGTCCCCTCATTAGCAGTGTCCTTCCTCCCTAACTTACATCACTTAGTAAAGAAAGCTACTATTTATCAAGTTATCTTACAACAAAAATTTGAATCCTGTCATTCCGATCCGACATAATAATGAAAAGCTCTCATTTTTAAATTACCATCATTAAAGAATGAAACGATCAAACAAATATTCTTAGGTTTAAGATCTTTCATTCTCTGGAGAAACGTTAGAGGTAAAAAGTAAAAACCAAATAAGCTCTCTTAGATTGGGCATTTTTCTATTTTCCAGATCTTCTACTTAGCAAATAAAATTGCAATTGAATCACAATAACACAGCTCCAAATTCTAAATTCCTTATTTTATCCAAGAATTAAACCAGAATGCATCCATAAATTTCCTCATTTTTTTCTTTTATTTCCTTGTCAATTCTGCCTCTCTATTTATCTTCCTTCTCTTTCTTTTTCTTACATCTATACTTTGATTACAGGAAACCTATTGCTTCCAGGGCTAAAAATGGCTAACACCTACCTCCGTTTTCAGTAGTTATTTTGATTTTTTGACTCCTTTAGCAGGGTCAATCTATTTTCAATCTCACAGTCCCAAAAATCTTTAAAAATTTACCTCTAAACCACCATGACAGTGGCCTACCAATTCTCTTCATTCATCTTGCTTCGTTATTCCAGACAGCTTCCAACAACCAGAGTGCAAATCTCATGGCACTTATTTAACATATTGGATTCCACAAGTCACCAAAGAATAGCAATTACGTCCTGGAAAATTCTTTTATTGCAAATCAACCTACAACTCAGAGTTATACATTCGTTGGAGGTTTTCTTTGTTAATCTACTGAATCCTCTCTGTACTCTATTTGCCACCACCACAAATAAATCCTAAATGTCCCACTTAAATAGTTGTCATTGCCCCCTAAAAGGTACAACAGATGCACTTACCGTCAATCACTAGTCTAACCCCACCAAGCCTACTGGGCAATACCCAAATATTTATACTGCAACAGCACCCTTAGAGTAAAACGGTCCACGTAGAACACATCACTAGCCTACCATACTTCGAAACACTAATACCTGTGAGTCAAAACCATCCAAGACACGCCCATAATTGCAATATTCAAGGGAGAAAAGTATCGACTTTCCACCAAGAAGGGAAAACGAATGAGAGCATACAAACAAATAATCAATCCTACATATATTAATCCAAAACCATCATAGAAATATTGGAATGAGAACAGTATACAAATCGAAAACATAAAATGGATATGCATTAATGCAATAACAAAATCCCAAAGAAAAAAAAAATGACAAAGAAACCTAAATTTGCTCTTTGTTTAAGAAATGTTAAAAACTCACCGAGAAAGATAAGTAGCTCAGACTCTTTCACCGTATCTTTCTGGCCAACCCTTGTTCTTGGAAACTCTAGAACGAAAACCAGGAATCGTCACTGTTGTAATGAACTGACGGAGTCTTGGAATTGGAAAACTGTTGGTGCTGGAAAACGAAGGGACGTGGAGGAGACCAGTTTACGACACGTGACCTGCATTCATGCCGGGGACAAGCAGATTCGGGGCCCCATATCTCAAGCGACCGTGCTTTCGAGTTTGCTTACGTGGGTCTACAGATTTTGTATTTATGTTCTACCCCCTGAAAGACAAAAGTTATCACAAAACGCTCCCCCATAATTTGCTACAAAGGCCCCAACTCTGTGTTTTATTCAATTCCAACTCTTCCATAACATAAGTATGTCTACAAAATAACATAAATACCTTTTTTTTAAATATCAAAATATATTTTTGTAACTAAATAATTTTTTTAAGAATTAAATATTTAAATATGTCTTTTGTCTTAAACAATTATTTATCTATATTTTCTAATATAATAATTTTTTAATTTGTATGTACATTGTTAAAATATATAATTTTAATTATCGTAACTTTTTAGACTATAACTGGAAAGTAATTTTTTTCAATTCAAACTAAAACTCTAATTAAAAATAATTTTTATTTGTCAAAAACCATTATATACTCACGACGCATTATATTTTATTTCTCTAATTAATGATTGGATAGCATATTTATCTAATTTATAATATTTTATTAAATTTTAACAAATTTAATTCAATCTAATCATTATTCAAGTACATAGTTAAATTAGTGTTCGAATAGTTATGAGTTCATAAGACTTGAAAGTGTTCCTCTTTGGTGGCAATAGGTATGATTTTGATTTTAGACACCTTAATAGTTATAATACTATTAACTACTAGAGTATTCAAAAATCTCAAAATGGAAAATTATAGAAGATAGAGGTGTCTTAAAAAACAATAATAATAAAGACAAGGATATAATTAGAATTGAGAAAATAATTTAAAATATTTTAAATTATCATACTTTTCAAGTTAGTTAAAAAACAGAAAAATTATATTAGTTTAAACTAATATTTTAGATTCTCAATATAACACTTGATTTTTAAATTATTATCAAAATCCTAAAATACTTAATACTAATTCTGTTAAAAAAAGATTTTTTCAACTCATACCCAAAAAAATTCAATTTAAATTATGTTTAATCCTTGATAATTATTTCTAAATTGAAAAAAAAATTATCATCTACCCATAAAAAATTATATTTTGATCCTTATCTTCACTTTTTTTTCAATTAAAACCTTTTTTTTAATAGGTTATGGCTCAGGTACACCTGTACAAAAAAAATTAGTTTAGAAATTTTAAATGAAATGAAAATTTGTTTGTTAAAAAGTACTATTATTATTTTATAAGGTAGGCAATATTGTCAGAGCCATTCTACCATATTTGGCCTTTAATTAAAATAAAATTTTCAATTTCGAGTGATATTTTTGTCCCCACCCCGCGTCCCAGC
The DNA here is from genome assembly GCA_026120185.1 of Voacanga thouarsii. NCBI lineage: Eukaryota > Viridiplantae > Streptophyta > Magnoliopsida > Gentianales > Apocynaceae > Voacanga > Voacanga thouarsii. Next base: position 1,265,617 of record JANUWF010001287.1, on the reverse strand, counting down.
TGCCATGTCATGCTATCATCACACATAGGGCATATCAAAATTGCACACTACCTTCCTTTTCTGCCCTTGATCACTCAAACTTACTATTCTCTCCCTCTTTTCTAAAGTTCCATCTTGCCTCATTCCTCTTCATTTTTCTTACCTCCAGCATCATCATCTCATTTCTTTTAGTTATTTGATTTATTTTTTGCTCCAACTTTCTATCATTTAATTGTGGATCTTTAATGGATACAAAGAAAACATAAGAAATGATTAGATTTTTTTTAACATATTTTAATAATACTGTTCACTAAATGCGAGAAAAAAAAAAATCTTATCCGTGAGAAAGAATTTAAAATTTCGGACAATCTATAAAATATAAAATTATCAAATAAAAAATTAGAATTTAAGATTTCAGAAGAAAAAAACTTACATTTAATATTCGAATTCTTTATTAGAAGAATCACATATTTGCTTTCAATATAGAAACTCAAATTTGAAAAAAAAATACAATAGGGAGAAAAGAGGCAAAAAGAGATAAGAGAACCCTTTGGTTGAGATATAACATTGTAAGAGAATAAAGTAGAGCCAATGAAGTTGTGCATTGGATTAGTGGAGAGAAAAAGAAAATTTCTTTAACTACCCACAAGGATAGATCTGTCATTTAGGAGGAATTTGTTTTGGCAGGAGGATAATAGCTCTGGCAATATAACTCAATTCATGCAAAGGGAATAAGTTTTTGGGCCATCTCGGACAATATTAACATTCAAACTTTTCAAACTAAAACCTCACGCCATTTTCTAGTTGCTCCGAGAGTCGGCACTTGGTATCTGTCGAAGAATATCATCTCAAATTCTATCATAAAATCCACAAAACCTACGCACGATACCAGAAATTCTTTTAGCTTGAAGGACCCTCGTTCGAGTTTTCATAGATCACCATCGAGCCAAAACCCTAAATATCAAAACCATTTTCGGTGATGTCTCCGGCTTCCGAAGGTTCCTCGAATTCATTCACTTATTCAAGCTATGTTTCTGAAAATCCGAACCTTGTTTTCAGTTCTAATAACGCCCACCAGTCTCAATCGAGCCGTTTCAATGTCGGTAGCGATGAGTGCAATGGGGGTCTCAATTTCGATTTCTCCAAAATGGGTCCGGATCTTTTGGGGCAGCCAAGGGGTCGGAGGTTGAGGTATCATGTGAAGAAGTTGAGGAGAAAATTGGGCTCTGAAAATACAAAATGTGCGGATTCACTAAGTTCGAAGAGTTTGGATCAGCCTAATGAATATGGTATTGGTACTACTACTGCAAAAACGAATGATTTGTCAAATTTAAGTTTCGGTGATGAGAGTTTTGTATTTGGTGCTGACAAGAGTAATGCCGAGTTAAATTCTAATATCGGATATAGCGCTGAAAAGTGTAGCTTGCAGTCAAATTTGAATCCTAATGTTGTATTTGGTGCTGAAAAAGGTAGTTTGCCATCACATTTGAGTCGTGAAAATGCTGGATTTGTATTTGGTTCTAATAAGAGCGACTCCGCCGCCAAATCAAGTTTGAGAAAAAAGAATGGTGTGCTTGATGTTAATGCTGGTGACTCAACGTTGAAATCAAGTTTGGAAGATGGGAACTTTTTATTTAGTGATCGTATGGATAATACGAGTTCAAGTACAAATGTTGGACAGATGAGTTCCAGTGGAACCATGGGTCTATCAGGAGCTGACAAGATGGAGAACTTCAATAATGTCAGTTTTGTGTTTGGTATTAAAAAGGATGAGTTGGCTTCTGATTCTAAGTTGGAGCAAAAAGGATGTAATAGTGGAAATGCTGTGCAATCAGAAGATTTTGAATCAGGGAAATTTGGTAATGGAGGTTGTAATTCTGGTGCTAATAATACTTCTATGGCAGCAGAAAACAGGATCCCAGAAAAAGAAGATCACAGTGATTGTATTTGGAAAACAATACCTGATATGAGGGGCAAAGTGAAATTAGATGCTAAAAAGGTTTCATTGAAAGATGGCCACCCAAGTTTTGTGTCTAGTACTGGTACAAATGGTGATGGGGAAACGGATAATGTGCCTTTTGGTTTTCATGCTAAGGGCAGTGGTTCAGCATCAAATGCAGAATTTGAAAAGAGTAAAACCAGTGAATATGCTGAATCAGCAGACTTTGTTGCCAAGGATAAAGAAAATGTGCACACTACAAACAAGTTTCAGGAGGCTCATACCAATGGTGTTTTCATATTTGGATGTAGTGGAAAGGAAAAGCTTAGTTCTAATGCAACTAATGAACATAAGGATGCAATAAATCACTTAAATGATGAAAAAATTAAACATAAAAATGATTTTGTGACGTTGCTCAATGATTCTATGAGGTCCAATTTTAAGTTTGTATTTGGAAATAGTTCTACTCCTGGTAGTGCTTTTTACAAAATTCCTTTGTCTAAACTCTTTGATGAGATGAAGAGTTTGAACATTGATGATTCTAAAGGGATAAGTGGTGCTGACAAGGTCACCGATGTTAGGAGTAATTCATGTTTCTGTAGTGATCATATAGATGCTGCTCAAAATAATGGGCTCATGTCTGGTTTTTCAACTGAAAAAAATGGTAGTACTTTGCAGGAGCAGCATAAAGATGCAGATGTTGATGGTGATGAGAAATGCAGTGACCCCAAGAAAGCTGATATGAAATGCAGTAATCAAGGGATATCTGAGTGTGAGTATGATTTAGAAACTGGTAATTCTTTAAGAGGAAGTGTCAAAGTCACCAGACCCGATGGAATGAAGACTGTAAGTTCAAGGCCTAGTGTTGCAGTTTCCGGTGAAGGAGTGACTTCATCATTTATTTCTGCTGGAATCTCTGGAAAGGAGAATCAACAATCTAATTCAAGTGGAACTTCTGTTCATGTTCAGCAGAACTCTAGTAATTGTGAAGCACCTCCAATCAAAGTTGAGAATAAGGAGAATCTTAGTTTCACTAGCACACCAGTTGGACCCAGGACATCCTACAAAGAATTTGACACTGCAAATTTTAAGGAACCTTCTACAACAAATACATTTACTGACTTAAGCAAAAAGTTCGAATTCTTTGCAGATGGTGCATCAGTCAAGGAAAAAAAGTTGAAGAAAACAAGAAGAAAGTTGAGGCAGAGAATCCCCATCAAACCTTTGGCAGGGCAGGATCATTTGCATAAAGAAGGCATTTCTCCAAAAAAAATTGACTCTCCTGGAGGTTGTTCGCCTATGGACTTTTCACCTTATCAGCATTGTACTGATGGAACACCAGCTTCTCTGGCAAGCGAAAATAAAGATGGAGATTCCGCTGCTGGAATACAGAGATTTGATATACATGGAAATGACAAGAAATCTGGAGAACCAGATAACGGAAATTCTAAAGATCTTAATGAAAGCAATTTGAAGTCAGCAACTCCATCCTTGGCCCAGGATGGCTTATCAGCAATAAGGCGCCAATACAGGAAAAAATATAAGTTGAAAGTTGGCGGTGGTCTCAATGGCAAAAGTACAGCTAGTAAAGCTGAATTTTCTTCTTCCTCAGTTCAGTTTTCTCCATATGCTTGCCGTTCTTCTAATACAGATAAAGAGAGGGTTCAAAGTGGAGTAGCATCAAGTTATCATGATAAAACTGATAGAGAACACACCAAACAGGGGACTTCTGAGGCTGCAAGTCATTCAGTGTGTGAGCACTGGCGAATCAGGTGCTTTTTTCATCATAATAACTCATTCCTTTCAGCAAGTCCTTTCGTAGCTGCCAAGTTATTTTTATGCAGTTGGTTCTCACTTCCTAATTGGTTTGCTTCATTATGTCCAAATTGTCCGTTACCAATTAATTTGTGATTTTACCCATACTCAAATTTTGGTTTTTCTTTATTAACCTGTGATTAGTTTCACTTGAGATCACAAATTCATTGGTGGTTTTTTTTTTCTCCCCCCTCCCAATTTTATATCAGGGGAAACGAAGCCTACAAAATTAAGGATCTGCCAAAAGCTGAGGAATTTTATACAAAGGGCATAAACTCCGTGACAGATACCCATGTTTCTGGTATCTGCAGTGAGCCACTTTTATTGTGTTATAGCAATCGTGCTGCTACACGAATGTCTCTTGGAAGAATGCGGGAAGCCCTGGACGACTGTAAATCTGCCGCTGCTCTAGACCCTAGCTTTCCCAAAGTTAAAATAAGAGCTGCAAAGTAAGACCTCCAGCAATGCTTGGTCATAGTTCTTAGGGATTGATTGCCACTAATCTTGAATATTTCAAGTTTGATTACAATGTTCTTCTCAGACTATTGGTACTACAATCAACGAAAGTAAATAACTTTTTATTGCCTTGGCCATCTGATCTCTAGTGGTGTATGTGAACAAATGTGTATATCCACACATGCATGCGCTCAAGACATGTCTTTTTGGGTAACTAATTGAACTATATTAGAAGCTGGCACTAATTGTTATAAAAGTGGCAAGCAAAGATGAAGGTTGAGAAATTTTACGTCTTCGGGTCCCTAGGATTCTTGAATGAACTTTGAAGACAACCAGACATGAGAAAGTAGGATATGATTTTCAATTATCTTTCTCTGATCAAAAAGTTATAGATGGCATCTTAGCTAGAGTAGGTTTGACCATTAAACCAAACTCCTTGGAGAATAGGCCGTTACTTTCCTACTGGCCTTGCTGTCTTTTGAATTGGCTGATATAATATAACCATGTATTTGGGACTATGGTTCTGTTCTCATTGCTTTTATCTGAGGTGCCACCTTCACTAAGTGTCTTAATTTGCCTTTTATTTTCTGGAATTTTTTCTTCTAGTTGTCATCTTGTGTTGGGTGAATTCCAAGAGGCTATGCGATACTACAATGATTGCTTAGAATCTGGGAACAAAGTCTGTTTAGATAGGAGGTTCACAATTGAAGCTGCTGATGGCCTACAGAAGGCTCAGGTAAGAGGTTTATTTTCTTCCTGATCCCCAATTTCTATTGTTTAATTGTTGGTTAAAAGGAGAAGAAACATCTTTTATTTTGTCCCCTTTAGTTTGGGTGTAGAAATATGAAGCTTTTGTGTCTTTCTACTGTTTGATTTTGCTGTGCTAAGTGCAAAAGAAAGGGAAAGAAATGACTCTTGTGTACTGGAACATGGGAGGCTTTTTTCCCCCTACTTATATTTCTCTCGGCATGCCGCAACCTTGCTTTCCGTGAAAGAAAGAGAGAATGTGTATGCACGTTTGTTCATTATGCTTTGCCACTTTATATCTCCTTACTGTAACCTCTAATTGGGTAATTTTCATTCTGACAGAAAGTGGCCGAATGTATGTCTCGGTCTACTGAACTTATGCAACAGAGAACTTCTGATGCAGCAAACAATGCACTTGGTATAATTGTTGATGCATTATCAATAAGCTGTTATTCAGAAAAATTACTGGAAATGAAAGGAGAGGCACTCTTCCTGGTCTGTGCTACTCCATTTCTTATCTGATTTTCTTGTTCCCTTTTTAAATTCAATATTGTGATGTCTTGCAAGTTGTGAATTTGGTTAGCATTGACTTTATTGTCTATAACATGCATGCAGTTACAAAGGTATGATGAGGTGATTGAACTATGTGAACGAACTCTTGATATTGCGGAAAAGAATGTCACTGTTAATCATCTAGCAAATGCCGATGATTTTGAAAGCAAAAACTCTCTGAGATTGTGGAGGTGGCATTTAATGTCCAAGTCTCATTTCCATTTGGGAAGGCTTGAAGTGGCCCTCAATTTGATTGAAAGACAAGAACAATTAAAATCGATTAGTGATTGGTAACTATAATCTGTATTAGATATCCAGATTTTGTTTTCAGCCTTTTTTTGACAATTTTGCAGATGCTGATCTTCACATTTATATTGTAGGTATGGAAGTGTGAATCCAAAAATCCCCATTTCCTTAGCTGTGACTATACGTGGTCTTTTAGAACGCAAGGTATGTTCCCTTTCCTGTGCTCATGTTGGCTGATTGCTCATCCTTAAAAAAAAAAAAAAAAAAGGCTGACAAATTTGACTTCAAGAGAGTGAAACTCTGTCAAGTGCTTATGAGAGAAATCATGAGGTCTACATGGTCTTCTACTTTTCGAAAGCAAAGAAGCTAGTTTGCTTGAACCCTTGAATGAAGAAAGTGGTCAGTGGTCCTTTCTTGGTTTTCAATGCAGACTCATGCTAGTGTATTTGTCAGCAATAGCATAGCAGCAGTGGACTTGTCAAGGAAAAGAAATTTGTCACTGTCTGTCATATTTGTTTAGAGGACAGAGATAGATTAAGTTCTAGGTAAAGGGTCTTTGCTAGGACTCCTCAGGATGGTTGCATTTTTCAATGACAAATTATAAGAAGTTTCTGTCTGAAATGTTTCTTAGTTAACGTAGCAGAATTATCTGATAGATCAATATACTGATCTTGATTATGTGAACCTTTTTTTTCCTTTATTCATTTCTACACTGTGTGCTTATTCCATTCGTCTTAAATATTTTTTCTATTTGCTAGAGGGGCAAAGTGGATAGAAAGAAGTGGAAGGAGAGGATTTATATGGATGACCACACGTAGTCTTGTATTGGTTTATGTAGCCAACCCCAAGTTTCTTAAGACTAAGGCTTAGGTATTGTTGTTGCTAGAGGGGCAAAGTGTAATCCTTCAATCTGTTTCAATTCAGATTCCTTAGTATATCAGATGCATATGCCCTTGGAATTTAGTTTACTTTCTTTGGCTATAAACTTTAGTTAGTTTGTCTCTATAAATTTATACATGTTGCATTCTGCTTTCCATCTTTATTCAGCAAAGCATGTAGTTGCCTGAATTTTTTTTCTTTTTGGGTTTATTTTATTTATTTATGTTGTATTTTTCATTTCAACGACAGAAAGCAGGAAATGAAGCATTTCAATCTGGGAAGCATGCAGAGGCAATAGAGCACTATACTGCTGCTATATCAAGCAGTCTTGAATCTCGTCCTTTTGCAGCCATCTGTTTCTGTAATCGAGCTGCAGCCCACCAAGCACTGGGTCAAATTGTTGATGCCATTGCTGATTGCAGTCTAGCCATAGCTCTTGATCAACATTACCCAAAGGTTTGCTTTTACAAGACTACTTGTTTCATTGTAATTGTATATCTGCAAATGCATCTTTGATGAAGCCTTTTCTGAAATTGCTTTGTGTGGTGGAGTTATGGTATAAATTTCAGTTTTTATCTTAAAAGAAGAGAAGGCATTAAGTTGAGAATATTTTCATTTGCCACTGATAGTCCGGTTCAGTACACCAAACAAGTAACTCCTGGATTCAAATCAGAAGTTATTTATGTTTGAGGACTTGACCAACTGGATTATTGACCTTTCTACTTAGAAATCTTCACATATTAAAGCCAATCTCTGTAATTGACTCTGGGTAATATTGCTAATGTTGGTCATCATATTAACAAACTAGAGGAACAGGGAATGCAGATATAAACCACCATGGATTTAAATAAGCAAGTGTGTACTGAAACTTAGGAATTGTTAATCAGTTGCACAGTTGGACATAAAATTTTTTCTTAAACGTGAAATGTCTCCGCTGAATGAAAAGTGGAGCTCACACTGCATGTGGTACACTTTCTTCCAACAATTTTGCATGTTTGCCTGGTAAGAGGATTCTGCGCACCTTAATAAATATGGGAAATCAGAAGGTATCAATCTGGAGCAGAGTGTATTTTCCAGATTTTGTCCTGATTTTTTTTTTTTTTTTTTATAAGATAACAGGACCTGTGTACATTGAGACTTCTCTAGAGTTGTTTTTACAATTGGCAGCTTCTTCCATCCTCTTCTCCCATTTCTCTTGTGAATTTTCCTTTTGCCCATTGAAAGATGAAATATTATGTCTTCTTAAAGTAGTTTATCACACTTAAAACTTGATGGTTGTCATGTGTAATAATGCTACATATTTTAGGGATTCACATTGGATATTGGGGCTTTGCAAAAAACGCTTGTTAAACGCTGGGAATTCAAGCATTATTATGGTTTTTGTTTGTGCTCAACTTTGGTTATTGTCTTTAACAGGTTTATTACTTGATGATATCCTTATCTGCTTTTGCTTGCAGGCAGTTTCAAGAAGGGCTACTTTGCATGAGATGATCAGAGATTATAAACAAGCAATTGATGATCTCCAGAGACTTATAGCTCTTCTGGAGAATCAGTTGAAAGAAAAGACTCAACAATCTGGCAAACAGGACAGATCAAGTGGCAGCAATAAGAAAGAGCTAAAACAAGCTCACCGTCGTCTTTCCTTAATGGAAGATATGGCAAAGAAAGGAACTTCCTTGGATCTTTACCTGATACTGTAAGTTGGTTGTTTTTCACATTTGCGGTGAAAGCATTATGTATGTGGGTGTGGGAATCTCAAAAGTAAACTTTAGGCCTAGTTTGGGAGTTTAAAAATGGAGATAAAAGAAGAGATGTGGAGAGAAGTGCCTTCTCTTCTCTTGTTTGGCAGAATTTTTATGGAAAGAATGGAAGAGAAGTGGAGTGATCTTAGATCACTTCAACACCCAGAATTTTTTCTTTCCAAAATGGAGAGAAACGGAAGGAAGAGAAATGGCTTTTAAGTTATTTTCTTTAATGGCAAATTTATCCTTTGCAGAAAAAGCTTATAATTTTTATTACCTTTCATGTCCTTAACTTCATTTATAAACTCCCAAAGAGTATTTTAGTAAATGGAGAGTAATCCTTTCTTTTCTCTCCAAATTCCCAAATAAAAAAAAAGCTCTTCTCTTTTCTTTCCTAAACTCCCAAACAACTTTAGACATATATCACCTTACCTTCTTTTCTCTTCTTTTCGCTCCTAACTTAAAATTGCTTTTCTTTTCTTTTCTCTCCTAGACTCGCAAACTAGCCCTAAGGCCTGAATGGTGTAACTATCCCTTGAAGCATTATAAAATCTTGTTTGCCTTCTCCTAGATTGTTTTGGTCGTTTCATGAATAATTCACTTTCTAGTTTCTAGCTTTCTTAATTGCATTCTCTGGAACAAATTGCAGCTCAGTAAAGTTATGTGGGGTGTACCGGAAGTTGGCTTTTGTCTGTTTAATGTACATAAGCATTTGGCTTTTCCTGTTACTTTTTGCTATAACGAGACAGGCTGTGTTTAACTTGATCATGCCAGTGCATGTTTATGTTTCTTTTAATTACTTCAGTTGAATATGCCAAGTAAGAATGCTGGATAGGGCATTTCTACATACCCTTTTCATCAGATCTTTGCTATTGCTCAGCTATTTTGTACTTGATAGAAGGTTAATGTATATGATAGAATTAATTTTCCAGCCAAATTAAGTTGATAAATGGTCTTAAGGTCATCATTCAGATACATCCAAGGCATGTGATGTGTCCTAAACTCCTACATCGTACTACATATCATTTTAGCAACAGAGCAGTTTGTGCTAACCCAGTCACTCTGTATTGGCTCTTGCTTAAACAAACAAAGGGTGATATTCTCGTGCCATGAAGTGAAAATGTGATTATCTTAATGGAATACTCCATGCGAAATCCATGTCATATTTTGTTTTGGCTGAGTAACACGCATCTAAGTTTCTTTCTTCTTTATATTTGTTCTCGTCTTAGATGGATTGACAAGTTTATTGGTGAACAAATTTTCTTAGAGCTAATTTGCTCCTTAATTGGAAAAAGAAAAATGCCAAAATTCATTGTCCTCTACTAAGATTTGATTTGCAAGAAGCAAACTGGATTCGGTTCTTCACTTTCTCTACTAAAGCATCGAAAACCTTTTCTAGGTAGGGAGGGTGCTTAATTTGTCTGTTTCCATTTGGAAAATCGGATGATATTCAAAACTATGCACATTTACTTTTTACATGCTTAATTTGATAATTATATGAGAAGTTTAAATGTCTGTCATTCTGAGAAGCATTTCTGCCCTTCTGAAGTACTTTCCTAACCCTATTCCAGAGGAATTAAAGCTTCTGAAACAGAATCTGACATCAAGAAGGCATATAAAAAGGCAGCTCTGAGACATCACCCAGACAAGGTTTTTTAAGTTTTTCTCTACACATTGCTCATTAGTTGGATGTCAGTACTTCTGCTAATCTATTGTGTTTGTACAAATATAGGTGGGCCAATTATTGGCAAGGAATGATGGTGGAGAAGATGGGAGATTGTGGAAGGATATTGTTGAAAAGGTTCATGAAGATGCCGATAGGCTATTTAAAATGATTGGGGAGGCATATGCTGTACTTTCAGATCCAGACAAGGTAGGCCACCTTCTTGCACCTCAGTTCTGCAGATCTGACATTTGTTTATCTGAAATTTGACATTCTCATTGTGCATTTTATATGCAACAATAACATTTTTGGAGAACTATTTTTATCCGCATACTGTGAGAGTTGATAAGGTCGTATTGCATGGCAGGATGCTGACACATAAGGTTGATTTATAGTTCTTCCAGTCACCTGCTGACGGGAAAACTACTCATTCTTCAAGTGTGTGTCTATATGTATTTTCTCTCTCTGAAACTTGATTTAGAAGACTTTTGGGGAGTCCAAATGTGCAAAATAAAGCTTTCAATTTTTGCTTTGCATAAGAAAAGTTTGACATTTAAAAAAATCTTTTTAAATTTTCAATTGTGTTCTCTTGTTGAATCCACAGCTAAACAGAGAAGAAGAGATATTTGTAATTTTTGCATGTCTATTGTCTCCTGACAAATGCTTACTCTTCCCTTTCGTGTGCAGCGCTCAAAGTACAATTATGAAGAGGAAATTAGGGATTTTTGCGGCAATAGCAACAGGAACACAAATCCTTATGGACCTGATTTTTACAGTTCCCCATATGATGGAGGCCACTGGTCGGACAGACAATCTGATTTTTACAGTTCTCCATCTGGAAGAAGCAGAAACAGGCGAAATTGGCAGGACTCTTGGAGGTCACATGATAATTCACATTATCAGTGGTAGTATGCACTCAATCGAATGCATCTTGTTCTTCAATTGAACTGAACTGGATCAAGGTATTAGGATATTAACTTTTGACATAAATTTGCATGGAGAGAACGTGATTGTCCATTAAGGGGGCATGGCTGTTAGCTGGTACAATCGGATATCAACGCTATAGGTAGGATGAATTCGTTCATGGAAAAACTTTATGGGATTTGAAGTTCGAATTAATTTGAAAGTGTTGCCATAATCCAGTCTGGAAGAGATTTTTTTATTTACATGAGGTCTGCCTATTCTTACAGGAGAGGATGTTGCCATGTATTACATGGAGTCTGCCTATTATTTGGATAAATAGATAATGAGACAAGAGGATAGCCATTCTTCTGTTGTTTTGGCGTGTGCAGGGTACCCTAAAGTTTGCTGGAGATGCTAAAACTTGGAGTTGGAATAAGCTCCAAGATATAGAAGGATGGTTTGAAAATGACCATGCTAAAGATTGGGTTTGGAATGAGCTGCAAGGTCGGGAAATGTATGTGCAATATAGACAATGGCCGTGGGATATAGAGAGAAGATTGCCTGTGTATATCCAAGTATCAAGGGTAACATGATTATATTACTGTATAAACCTTTTGTATTAAATGTGTAAGAAACATATGAAATCTTCGGTCCCTAGATGTATTCAGTTCTTAGTTCGTTGCAATATAAACACAAATAAAAAGCATATAATCATCAAATGTTATTCTAAACCGAACTGATGATTTCAAGGTAGCATCCCCGGCTCAAACACGAATTAATTCTAAGTGCCTGCATGCTTCGTTTTATTGGATGATACCATGGTGATCTCTTCTATTGTTTCCCTAATTTTGAACTAGTATCCATGGTGACCAGGCAAGATGAGATCCAACCTTTTACCTACTTATAACTTTACTGCTAAATGATATTACCCCAAAGCGAATATGAATTTTTAATTTCCATTCTAGAAAAGTGAAGAATGTGGCTGATACACAAAAATGCATTTGTTAATAATACAGAATTCTAGATAAAGTAACTCATCAATGATGTCAAAATCATCAGCACAAACAACTTCTCATCGTAAAAATCAACGAGCAGTTTGTGCTTGTGCGTGTTCCAAAAGCTGACTAACTAACTTGTAAGTACGCCCAGAGAGGGCTTTGGTGTGGTCAATGAGCTGCTCGTACCTGTGCAGAGGAGAACATCGTGTTTCAGACTGAACAAAAAAAGATGCATGAAACTTGAATGAATAAGCCAACAGAATTCGAATAAAATAATCCTCAAAGGAAACACAGTGAGAAATAAACATTCATTAGGATGCTTGTCTATAGTTACGAAACTTACACGTTAGGATGGCTGGGTTCCATTATAACAGCTCCTGTCCCAGAGTCAATCTTAGCATCAAGCTTTGAGGTCCGAATAAGGTTTACTATCCATCTCTCTGCTTCTTCAATATTCAAGTTTAGTTTCTCAGCTAACACTCTGCCATTATAAGCAATCATCAATTAAACTGTAAAACAATCTGAGAATCAAAACTGACATTGAAAAAAGAAAAAAAAGTAATTCTGTAACAGGGGACATGACACATACTTGGAGAATTGCCTTTTACAGAGAGAATACCTAAAACTACATAACTGATTCTTTCGTCTAATCAAAACCATGTTCAAAAACACCTATCAACTCTAATACCATCACATGACATCGTACCTTGAAAACAACAAAAGTAGGTGTACAACACCTTCTTCCACCCCCCACCCCCAGGTGCAGGCAGAAGCCAAAAAAAGGGGGGGGAACCTTTGTCACTTTAGCTGGGTTAGAAACGCTTCAATTTTATTTTATTTTATTTTTTCTCGTTTTTACTAACCAAACAGATAGAGAAGGTTGTGTACTTGTGTGTTGGAAAGGTATACTTACAAATCATTCACCAAGTGCAGTAAATAGAAAATAAGATACAAACCCCATGTCAATGCGCTGATGAATTCGGCAATAAGTCTCAAAGATAAAAAGGCGGGCATTCTCAAGAAACTCATCCCTCAATGGGACACTAGAAAAGTTGCCCTCTTCAACTTGTTTGCCAAGGAATGGATCATTCAGAATTACCTGCATGGGACAATTGTTTCAGGCAGAAGCACAAAGAAACAAGCTGCAAGAAATTTATACATCATGACCTCAAAATCCCAAAGCAACACATCATACTCTAAGCTATAAGATTTAAACTTTTCAAAGTCAAGTCATCAAAGATAGTTTTTGCCAAATTCCTTGAGACATTTATACAATTTGTATTTGATTTACTAGAATGATTCAAGTATCTCAAGTCAAATAAATAACATCAACAACCGGGAAAAAAACCTGGCCAAACATGTAGTAGTTACAAGTAAATTTGGCGAGAAGCATGAAAGAAAATGTAACTAGACATGACAATTACATGACGAGAAGACAAATTCCACATAAAGGTGTCTCATGCAAGGAGAGTAACAGCAGGGAGAAACAAATAAGGAAAAAAAAAAGCTTACTTCTTCACATTCTTTCATCTTCTTTTGAGCTGCATCAAAGTCATAATTAACATAGACGCATGCTAAAAACTCGGTGATGGGATCTTCATTCGCATACTGTTCTTGCTGAATAACCTTTATGAAATCTTTGAATTGAGGTCTTCTCCTCTTGTTTACAACAAAGGCAGTAGCCAGATAACGTAGAAGATGGGGAGCATTTGTTTGAATGGCATTCAAATACCTGAAAGAGATTACTTTCTCTACAATTATAAAATACTCAAAACAATTGAACACGATAATATATTGCGTAGATGAAGTGAATAACAACAAAGTTAAATATACCCATCTTTAACATCAAGAAACAATTAAAAAAAAAAACGGCACAAAATTATGATCTTACGGCATCAAATTACAAATCTAAACTACAGAATCTTTCAATCCATGGCCTGATATTTTATGAGCTCAAGAAGATTGAGAAGGATTGAAAAGAATTGATTTAGTCCCACAAATGAAGCAAAAGTATAACAAGGTAAAAACAGCAGGACTTTACAAAGCTAAAGAAACCAACTTTTCATTCTTTTTTGAAAAGCTGACAACATAAAATCAAATACATAAAATATGACAATCAAGTGGAAACACATTGAAAGAAAAAGGCTAGAAGCAAAAATAATGTCATTTGATCATCACAGTGGATTGGATTTACAATCAACACTTTCAAACCTGACAGCCCAGAAATAAATAAAGAAGGTAGCATTATCCTCCAACAAAGAAGAGGCTCTATGACGTTTTCTTTCTTTAATAAACTTGAGAAGATCAATTATCTGGCATGTAGTTTCTTGAGTAATAAATGCAAGACAGGAGAAATACAAGGAAACTGTTTTCATATACCTTGAATAGGAATTATACAAATTTCAAGAGTAAACTTACCCCTCCCTGCTTCTTAACTTTTTTGCCTTGGTAGAGTGAGGTAAGTAATACAAAATAACTTCAAGCACGTTTAAGTAAGGTAAAATCCCAGATGAACAGAAAAGGATTATATCAGTACTACAGTCTAATTCTTTGAGATATTAGTTTATTCCTAAGCTCAGAAACAATTTAGCGGGAATTACACTGGAAACAGGAGAAGAACATGTTCAGACCAACACGTACTCATAATTCTGCTGAGCATTCAAACAGTTTTGCACATACATGCATTACATTCCAAAACTTCAATTAACCTTGGGTAAAAATGGTGAAAGTTAAGAACTCTGTGGAAACACACCAACATCACATTCCAGAAAAAAGGGGGGAGGGTGGGGAATCTAGGACCAATGGTGACACATCATAGCTCTTGTCTGAAAGTATCTAGAAACAATAACTTAACACAAAAGGATTGACTTAGATAACTAATTACAAAAAACACAAAAAATTAAATGGGTGTCATACTTGTCCTGATTAAAAAGATCAATAATCTGTGTTCTCCCATTGTCATGATTGAAGAAGATGAACAGACTCCAGTGCATTAACCATATCCTACTCTGAACCTGATTCAGAGGAGAAGAAAAATTCTGCAAGATATGACAAGTTAGAGTCACCAGATATACCATGGTTGATAAAATCATCAAATGGAGAATTTAAATGCTCAAGTTCTACCTTTGAGTCAATTATTTCCTTCAAGCGGTTAAGTTCCTCAAGGGCAATATCCCAATTCTGCATTAGTATTTCAGCTGCAAGCTTCCCCCATAGTGCACTAAGACTCCGTTCACCGTTTGTGCACAAGGCCCTGTACTGATAAAGATACTCAGCAGCACCAGAGTAGTTTCCACATTCAAACTGAAATTTGGCATACTGATATAATGCCTCTATTTGATCTGGACCAATCTGCAAGACAACGTAACATCAGTTTTAACCAAATGAGATTTGTAATCAAAATACTAATCCGAGAAGGGATAAGCGGCGACGGAGAGCAGTAAATCCATAGGACTAGATGACAAACAATAGGAAAACCCATGTACCTGGTACCGATCATTGAGCATTTGCAGATTATGCTGCTTTTCAGCTCTTAACTCCTGAACAGCATTTGGATTTTGCAAAAAGGCAACCAATGGGGCTGCTGCCTCTTCCAATGCTTTCAATCTTGCAACAACCTCAGCTCTCCTCTCCACCATATCTAACACACCAAACTCAGTAATGAAAAGTAACAACTCAACAAATGCAAGTAGAAATATCAACTGCTAGGGACCAAACATATTTCTGTTTCCATGAGAAGTTGGATTATTGAAACATAAAGTGGTTATCTTCCCAAAAAAATTCATTCACCGAATGGACATTAATAGAAGCCATACCTACACATTGTAGGACCCAGCCCCAAGAAATAAAAACAGAGTTAATACAATAATTACATCACTGAACAAATTCCAGGAAGTGACCATATAGAAGAACATTACCTTTTATCTGCCCTCAAAATACCCCAAACATTTTAATTAGAAATAAAGAGGCATAACGGACGACAAATAAAATCGGCTCAAACGGACTGCCGCAGAATGCATCAATTACCATAAAGCCCGTATCTTTTTTTCTCTTTTTTTTTTTTTACCCAATAAAAATGATGAACAAAATCACCGCATATGGCAAAAACAATCATAAACATAAACACAAGGAAAACCTTAAACTCCAAGAGGAACCAATATATTTAGCGAATAGCAATGGACAAAGAGAAGCCCATCAAGCAAAAACCAATACATAAATTTATCACAAGCATGTAGACAAATATAAGGGCATGTGTATACATCAGATGGGTACCTTGTGGAACATCGTCAGTGCGATAGAGAGACTTGTGAATGTCCATGGCGTAGTCAACCATGTTAGTGTGATTAAGCAGCTCAATTTTGGCCTTCAAGATATCCTCATCAGCGTAAAGCTGCCTCTCTTGCAAGAACTCAAGCAATGGAAAAACCAAGTGCCTGTCCAGATTCGGTGCTATCCTCGCCGTCAAATCGTAATTCGCCATCTTAGCAACCCAGAACAAATAAAGCCGATGCTCTTCTTCTCCCACTGCTGTCACTGAAGTGTTGAGGAGAAGGAAGTCGGAGAGGATGAGATTTTAGGTCTTTTTTGGATCTTTGAGACCTTGGTCCGATTCTCCGCGCTTCTCCCAGCAACGCCTACGCTAGGGTTCTAAACTAGTTAGCTTTTGGTATATTTTCAATTAATTCAAAGTGGCCCCTAATTTTGTCATATTCTTCGTCAAGGCCTTGTGAGTTTCGTGGATCATTCTGGCGGGCCGAGTTGCTCCGAATTGGGCTAATCTAAGAGTGGAATGTAAGTGGCCCATATATCGATGCTGTTTTCATTTTTTTTTTTTGGTGCTAATTCTGTTTTCATATTATTTAAATATAATAAAATTTTATTAAATATATATAGTTAAGTATGAGAACAAAGTAGAGTCTTGAGTGGAATTAAAGAAAATATATATGTAATGTGTTATGAATATATAATAATTTTTAAAAAATAAATTTAAATTATTTTTAATTAAATTGAAAAGTTGGATTTGGTTGAATTCCAAGCCAAATACACCCGTAGTTTAAACAAAAGTGATTAAAAAAAAAATTGAAGAATGTTTTCATAGCAACTTGGTTTTTAGAGTTTTTTTTTTTTCTTGGTACGTAAACCTTAAATTATAATAAGAGATGTTACGAATAAAGCGTGATGTTGTCACCCAAATCTTATTAGGTATGGATATGTTTTAGAAATTATGGACTTTTTTAAAGGCCTTAACTAAGAATAACCCCAACGATGTGTCAAGGCCCTTTAGTGGAGTCGGATATTGAAGGTAAAATTCTTTTTTGAGAAAAAAGATGGCTTAACAAATAAGACTTTTTTTTGTTTTTAATTTATTTTTTAGATTCTAACTAAAAAATGTATATAAATTAAAATTACTTCAAAGAAATACTTATAAATAATTGTGATATAAATATTTATAAAAAATAAGAATTCTTTTAATCACTACAAACTCTCTCTCTCTCTCTCTCTCTCTCTCTCTCTCTCTCTCTCTCTCTCTCTCTCTCTCTCTCTCTCTCTCCTACCAGCCAATTTGGCAATCTTTTCTGCTGTGCTTCTTATTTTATTTTACTCTACCTTCTTTTTACTTTTGTAATCTCAGATATGGAAAGATTAAATCCACACGTGTCCAACTTAAATCTATATTTTTATCTATTAATATTTATTAATTAGACAAAGATACCTTTCTCTATCCTTATTTTCAAATCAAATATGTCATTATTTTTTTATGTAAATTAATTATTTTAATACCAAATAATTAATGGAAGTTGAACAATTATTAATTATTTTTCTCTCTTAATGTCTCTGATCAATGTCTCAATTTTTTTCTCTTAATATTTTATAAATCCTCTATTTTATCAATATTTTAATCTATTAATAAAATATATAGTTTTAATAAAAAAAATAAATCAATAATTTTTTTAATCAAATGGAACTTTACATTATGTTTACTATACACATTTACGAGTTTCACAAAGCATGAAAAGAAATGAGAAAAAAATAAAACTTTCAAATATATAATAAATAAATAAATTTTAATTATTCTACAAGTTATTACTTTTTAACAATTTAATTCATATATAATTTTATATATTTAGATTAGTTTAATATTTACTAAAAAGATATAATTTTGTTTAAAACTTTAAAAGTTGAAAATAATGAAATAATATTTTAAAATTAGATGACGATAAAGACATTTTTGTCTGGGTATGGATTTAAATTGGAATTGTGTGAATTTTGCCCCACTCATATGTATATTGAAAAATGTTTCTTGTTATTGGAAATTCCTAAATATAAGACCGCCCTATAAAATTAAATATATTATCACTCAAAACAGGATGACGGTGAAGGGAGAAAGAGGGGTGAATGAGTGATTCCGAACGGAGGGAACGATGATGTTTGGGTTTCTAGTAACTTTTTTTTTAAAATCTTGATTTTTTTTTAATATTTTAGTGAAAATTTAGGAGAGAAAGCAATATGAATTCCTTGAAACAGTATTGAATCTAATACTCCATCTATTCTATAATATAAGTTGTTAAAAATTATTTTTATTATCTCAAATTATAAGTCGTTTGGAACTTTTCAAAAAAGTTTTAAAACTATTTTTACATTTTTATCATTATTTGTTATTTTATTTTCCTCTCTTTCTCTTTCCTCCCTTCTATTGTTTTCAAGACATGTAAAATCAAACGACTTATATTAGGAGACGGAAAGAGTACATAAAACCTAAATTATATCAAGGAAGTTAAGAATATTACACTATCATTCAAAATCTATTAAACTTGCAATTACATTAGTCAAGACATATTTTAAAACTTTAGAGGTCTTGACTAAGTATAATTCAAATAATTATGTCATCGCTGATAATTTCAATCGAGTTAAGTATTGAATAATTAAAAAAAAACTTTTAAAAAAATTAATACAAATTTTACTTTTCATCCAAAAAATTATTTAAAATTTATAACATTATTCTTACTTTTTACTTTTCCTATTGATTGCCTCCCAAGTTTCCAAGTTTAAGTTAGTTACTCCATATAAAAGGTCCTTTTTTAAAATATTAAAAAAAAAAAAAAGAAGTGTATACGCAAGGTTGCTGGCACGAAAGTATCGGTTACGCCGTTACGGTATTTCCACACTAACTTCCTTACGGTCAAATTCCACTACTATAAGGGTTTGACTTTTGAATTTTGATTTTCCCTATCAAAATGCAGTGATGTGGCAAAAGGAAACCTTTGTGTTCATATTTCTAACCCTTTTTTTTATTGGGCTAAGTGAGAACAAGTTTTATTCAGCATAAAACATTTATATAATGGATAACGACATTCATAATAATAACGGAATAATAAAATCACATTTTAAATTGAGATAGACATTATATAATCATACCAAAAAGAAAAATAAACGTATAAATATAAAAAAAAATCTCGTATCTAATAGTTTTGTTGCCATCCACCATCAACACCAACACCACTAATATAATTTAAATTCAAAATATGACAATATCGTAAACAGTAGGTTAGAAGATTATGAACGTATTAATAATCTCGATACGTGTCTAGAAAAAGGAAGGGATGGAGAAATAACCCACTCCAAGATGGGTAAACAAACCATGAAACAATAGCTCCGATGGATGTCGGTCGAAAGAAGAGACACATCATAAAAAAGTAAAACAAAAGAAAAGTCTACTAAAAAAAATCCTATAATTTGAACAATAAAAAAGAATAGAAGAAAGAAAAGTATAAAAAAGCATAAGCTTTGATTAGAAACAAAGCTCCGCACAGAACCGAGTTTGGATCTGGCCAAACTCCGCCAGATCCAACAAAAGTCTACTATGTAGTTTGTTGCCCCTGGATGAGGAATTTTGAATAGATCTCGCAGTGAAAAAAAGAATAAAAAAATTTAAAAATAAAAAGAAAAAAAGGGTTTGGTCCCTTTCCAATTTATTCATTGAACTTACCTACCATGCTTTAGAGTCTTTGAAGATTGGAATTTACCACCTATTTCACTTTTAAGCTTGGTAGATGCTTCGTTCTCTTATAGCTTTGTTCCTTCATATATTAAATATCTGTAATTACAATTCGCATTAATAAATGATATTATTTAGAATTATCAGGTAGTAGTTTTTTTGCCCCTTAAATCTTCAAGCATTTGCGCCTTTGGAGTTTTAGACTTTGTTTGATTTGCAAAGAATGAGGGGGAGGGGAAGAGGAGAAGTGGTAGTGACACTCACTTTCTGGATATTTATTACTTTAATTTTATTTAATTAAAGCAGGTAAAAAATAAATAAAATTTGTATTATTTTAAATTTATTATTATATTTATTATATTTTCTACTTAAATTATTGAAAAGTGTAAAGAAAATAACACGTTTATCTTTTACGTTCATTTATTACATCCTAAACCTTCCAATTTTGAGAAAAGATTTATTAAAATAGAGGAAGAACTATTCCTTCTTTCAATTTACTTTCATAATTGATTTGTTTTTAACTAAACATGAGTTTTTTTTTTTTATCATTTACTTCTTTTTCCGAACTCTTCTTTTGTTTTCACTTCAATTCAACGTAGTATTAGTTTCAAATTAGCAAAACCAATTCTGTCCAAAGCGGAAAAGCATAAACAAATAAAATGCTTTTCTTCTTCCTGGAGGTTAGCTTTTCGCAATTTCAGCCTTTGTCACCTCTTTCTTGCTGGATTTGCATATTTTGCTTTAGCATTCAACCAAGAAACGATAAAAAGAATTGATCTTGGCCAAAGAGAAAGGTATGCCACTACAATCCCCTACCCCTCCAAGACAAATCCACAGATTTAACACAAAACAGACCCCCCCCAAAAAAAAAGCAATGAAAGATCCGAATGAGTGTCTAAGGGAAGGCTTTATGCTCACTGAAAAGCAAAACGTTCTCCCATAAGAATAGTCCACGAACAAATGAGAAATAAAACGTAGTCCAAAAGGGGGTGATGGAGTTCCTTAGCTCGTTTAATGGGCTCACAATGTCTTCGAAAATACAGTAAAAAAAAAAGGTCAGTTGTTTAAAGAAATCTGAAAATTGGAGCACTACAGCCCCTATAGCTCAGTGGTAGAGCGTCAGTCTTGTAAACTGAAGGTCTGTAGTTCGATCCTGCATGGGGGCAAATCTTGCACGGAATGTTGTTCACCTTTTTCAACCCACCCACCATTGTCTTTTCTGTACTGCTTTTTTACCCCTTCCACGGTCTCTGATTTTTATATTTCCTCCTTAACCCCTCCATCCATCCAATAACATCGTTTCCACTCCTGTTTTTGGTCCCCTACAGGCTCCATTTACTGTACTTCCAGACCAGTTTGGCCTTTGGTTCTTATATCCTTCATTGTCTGTGCGTGTACGTCTACGACAGTTTGCCCTTTGATTACTTTCAAGCCAGTTTGGTTAATTTTATATACCATTCTTCTAAATGACTGCCGGTAA
This sequence comes from Voacanga thouarsii, assembly GCA_026120185.1. NCBI lineage: Eukaryota > Viridiplantae > Streptophyta > Magnoliopsida > Gentianales > Apocynaceae > Voacanga > Voacanga thouarsii. The sequence goes on along the minus strand of JANUWF010001287.1, from coordinate 1,244,222 downwards.
AAAAACGTCTAGAACAATTACGAGTGGGGTGGAATTTTACATTCCCCCAAAGACGAGTTATTATGATCGTTGAAAGACCCATTGACCCACCTCAGCGCCTGACCATACGGAATCATATTTTATATCGAAAAACTGGTCCAAGTCCAAGTGGCGTCACTTTCCAAGACTTGCTCTATAAATGCACTTGAAAAAGAGTGCAGGAATGCGACTATCTTAGAATGAAAACTTAGAAGTTGTCCTTTCATTTTCCATTGCTAGCTATTAAGCTCTTTTGTGCAATTCTGGGTTGCAGATTTGTAGATATAGCTTGCAATGGCACCTCTTGGATCCTGCATTTGATAAAAAGTCCTCCATTCTTCTTCCCTTTTGGCTGCGACAACTACAAAACAAGCTCAAATCATGGCTAGTCGAAATCTGATTCTTCTGGTCTTCCTGCTTCTCTTTATTTCCCCACATTATGTTCTCAGCTCCTCCAGCTCTCATGACTCTGATGAAGTTGGTATGCTCTCTCTCTAGATTCAGAGTTTTTTTTTTTTTTTTTCTATTGATTGATTGATAGGAGTGTAGTGTATGTATCTGAACTAGTTTCATCAGTCTTACATGCAAGCGAAAATTAGTCCTATGGTTTACAACCAATTTTGTTTGTGATGCAACTTCTTTTCTTGATGGATGATTGTTTATGTTAGATTTTTTGGGGTAGTTTCTGGGACATCCGATGTGCTTTATTTTCTGGAATTGTGATTCATTTTCCATGTTCATCGGAGTTTTCAATGACAAGGGTTGCTAGAATCTGATAAATTAATGCATGGCCAGACAGAATAAATAAAAAAAGAAGGAATTCTGTGAAACTGTATTTGAGATCAAGATTACCACTTTTTTCCACAATAAAAATCTGGCATCGAAAGAGCCAAAAATGCATAAATGACTCAAATATAAATTATCTTTGCATTTACTAGACAAAACAAAACGCTAAATATGTTATGTGTATTGCATAGAATAAAAGCCATAAAGAAAAGTGCTGGCATGTGCACTCAAACGTCCCTGACATACATATGAACAGATTCTTTTTTGGATGTCCTTATTGCATAACAGTACACAGACAAGATCATACATATTATATTTATTAGTCCTTCAAATTGCAGATGGTTACGTGCACAGATGTGATAATCTGATTTAGTTTATGTCAGATTTTTTTTTTTTACCTTGGCTGCTCAAACTAAGTAATTAATTAAGATGGAGACAGGCACAGATGTGCTAATCTGGATTTCAGTTAATGCCAGCTTTTGTGAACGTTGACTGCTTGAATCTGAGTAATTAACTAAGTCATTGTCATCCTGTAAAACTGAGCATTTGAAATCCAAGTCTAGCACTGCTATTTTTTTAGTTGCTCAACAATGGTCTGAAAACTAAAGTACAAGGTTCTGCCAATTGTTTAGCTAGGAAGGATATTAAGAAGGTCATCTTTATATTTTGTCAGAATCCAGTTATTTCTAAAGGACATTAATTTGTTTTTCAAATGGAAATTCTGCACCTCAACGTTGGTCAATAATGATGTTGATTTATCCTGTCTGCAATTTTGATGAATGAGTGATAAATAATCTCCTCTGTATGGTTGATTTGAACATCATCAACTTAAAAAAACCAGCACTCTTGAACAAAGATTACCTTTCAGCATTTTCTTTTCTTGTCATACAGTTATCTGCTAATTTAACCCTTCAAATGGCTGAACTTCATGTAATATTACTTCGTGCAAAAAATCAGAGGATGAAAGTCCATTCACCTATGAAAGTGGAACTGATAATGGACCGGAGAAATGGGGTCATGTTGACCCGAACTGGCAAGTTTGTGAAACTGGGAAATTGCAGTCTCCCATTGATCTTCTCGATCAGAGGGTAGAGGTCTTCGCCAAGCTAGGGAAATTGAAGCGAGAATACAAACCAGCTACTGCTGTACTGAAGAACAGGGGCCACGATATCTCAGTAAGCTCTCTATGGTTAAGTTCACACTTCCATTTTTCATGTAGTTGTCAGAGGAATTTTTACCCAAGCACACTTTGATTGCTGCAAAAAACATCACTTTCAAATGCATTCCTAAGGAGAAAAATGACTGTTTTGCATGTCCACTTCTTATGACAAATCAATGCCAATTCATATTCTGGCTTTTGATAAAGGTTGATGGGGTGAAGTTCTTTCATGGTCTTTGATCAGGTTACATGGAAGGGAGATGCTGGAAAGATCATCATCAATGGTACTGACTACAAATTGTTACAATGTCACTGGCATACACCTTCTGAACACGCCTTGAATAAGACAAGGTTAGCCTAAATCTTCCATGAATTTGAACATATTTCTCTCGTCTATATTTGGTGCATACATCTGAATACTTCAAGAATAGGTATACGGTACCTCCTTAAGGTCAAGTTGACTTAGTTTTGTTTATAGGTATAAAATGGAGATCCATCTAGTTCATAAGAGCTCTCATGGACAGTTGGCTGTGATTGGGATCCTATTCAAACTTGGACGCCCGGATTCTTTCCTTGCAAAGGTGATTTGATAGTTTTTACCTTTTTCCTCCTTTCATTTCCTTTTTAGATTACAACTTATCCACAGAATATTATAAATCATTTCCCCAATATGTTATTCTTCTTCAATTCATTATCAAGCTTTTACCATCTAAGCTTTTCTCAGACTTTTGTGATGCCTCAACTTTACTCCCAAAATTTTCTTTTTTCAGTTGCTACATCATGTCACAACAGAGCATGCTGAAACTGATTTGGGGATCGTTAGCCCAGGAGAGATAAAGTTTGGAAGTAGGAAGTATTACAGATATATCGGTTCTCTTACAGTTCCTCCATGTACTGAGGGTGTCCTTTGGACAATAGTTAAGAAGGTCAGTGCTAGTCTTTTTCCCAAGTTTGTGCAATGATTCTTCCTCAAGTATGTATTTAAGTCTTGATATCCACTGAATTGTGCTTTCCTTTAATAGGTGAGGACAGTTTCAAGGGAGCAAATAAGAAGAATGCGAGATGCTGTTCATGATGTAAGTGGTCATGCATTTTGACATTGTTTTCGCCATTTGCATAGTATGTCAAGAAGATAAACAGTGGCACGTTCAGAGACTAATGCAACATAATTAATGTTGGTGTGCATAGATGTTTTGGACCATCTAAATCCTGTTATTAATGGACTTAGGAAAGTAGTCCCGCTTGATTCTCAAATGCTTCGAAACCAGACAAAGAAAGCCAATTTGGTGCTCTGAAAACGAAGAAATGAAGGCTAAAGGTTTAGGTTGACTAGCGGTTATTCATGACTTAGTCGATGAAGTACTGTCATCTATCATAGCTTAGGTAAAACTTCCACAAGAGATAGCACACAGTGAATATTCTAACAGGTTTTCTGATAGAAATCTCTTTCTGTCTGTAGATCTCAGGTTTGCAGGTCCATTTATGCCTTCTTCTTCTTTTAAACTCTCATCCAAAATTGCTGTTTGGTTCTTTTCCAGGGATTTGAAGCAAATGCGAGGCCAATTCAACGTGAAAATAGAAGACCAGTGTATCTTTATAGGCCTCAGGCTTAGAAAACACAAAATTTACACGGCCATGTATAATCTAACGCAAAGAACGAAGGACAATAATCTTGGTGTTGTACTTACTGGATGCTGTGAAGCTATGCTGTGGGCAGAGACTGTAGGAACCTAATGGTGGCAGATCACCTATGGTTCAGAAACAATAAATTTTACTTGGAAATCAAATGCTGCGGAGTTTTTTAATTGACCAGTTGTCTTCTTGACTCTTGTTCAAACACCCTCATGTCTTCTTCTTTCATACAATATTTGTCAAGTAAGAATTTATAACAAATGAGGTACTGTATTAGCTCTAATCCGCAATTGTTTTCTGATAATAAATAAGAAAAATAACCGAGAGATTTGTTGAGCCAGTTCCTTTGGCTGTTCTTGGAATTCAGCAGAATAAAAAGGCTCGACTACTGGGTGTAAAAGCAAATTTTCTCCATTGCTTTGAGCTAAAAGTAGTTAAGGTCAATAGAATGAGTCCGAAGCATCACAGAGTCAATTGCATTCATTATCGTACAGGCGCGCAGGATCAAACATTTAGAAAAAATTTAAGTATCATATTATTCAAAAGTAATCGAATAGTAGGGGACATGAGACCGCTATTCTATATATAGTAGTATATGCTTGCGGCTTGCTTTGTGTGCCTGGAAGGTAGAGACACAGAGCCGTATAACCAAGCAAGAATAAAGAGTAAAAAACTTGTTTGTTGTCCGGTTGATGAAATGGGGCTAAGAGGAAATGACTGGATGAAATAAAAAACTTTAAATAAATACTTTGGTAAGTCAATAGATATTAGAAATTTAGAATTTGATAAATATAAAAAGAAACTAATAGACTTGAGAGATTTAATAGTATAATATATATATATATATATATATATATATATATATATAGATAAAAATTTTATAGATCTTTTTTAAAAACTAAGCGGCCTCCCTCCACCCCCAAACCGACCACGGGTGTGTCCGCCCCTGCGTTGTGGAGTTCTTCAATGGATAAAGGACATAAAGTTACCCCAGGTCTAAATTAAGTTTATCGGGTCCACTAATCTGTGTGTATAGATAGCCCTTCTCATTCACCTGTTGCCCAAGTTCAGTTATTCATAGACATGATGAGCATCCTCTAGCCAGTAATGTGAAGCATGGGAGGGTGAGCAGTGGTTTTATCACTGCGTACCATGCAATCAATCTTCCTACATAATTATATTCAACATGTTGATGATTCCACAAATGGTCACTGGTCACGTGTACGCGAGTTCGAGAATGCATCAATGGGTCTGAAGCATTCGAGAACAATCACTTGACGATTAAAATAGATATATCAAGTTAATAATGAATAGTTAAATATATTTTTAAATATCATTCACACTTCTCATCTTAATTCTATAAGAGATTTAGGTCCTTTAGCTGGTGTAGCAATACTGCATCTCTTACAACAACCATTATGCCTCTTGAATGCTCAGCAGAGTATAGGTTTAAAATCGATGTTATATGTGCCTAGTGAAAAATGACGATGACAGAGTGCAATTCTTGAATGCTGGGGTAGCTGGTGTCACGGACACTGAAATTTCTAAATCCTTTCATCTTGAATTCTGGGTTTATTACTGAGGGTAATGCTTATGTAACTGTATTTGCAATGTGTACAAATGCCTTATATAGCTGAATTGTGGGTTTTCTTGATGAAATGTGCACGACTGTCTTATACATCTGCATTTGCTATGCTTGTTTGTGTTTGTGAACATTTCCAATTCTAACTATCCCCAATTTTAGCCATAACACCTCCATTTCAAAATAAATAAAATTTTTTATTTTGTATATATATATATAACTAATAATTAATTTTTTTATTTTATCCATATTTATTTTAAATCAACAACACATCTTCTTAAAAAAAATTCTTCTTATTTTTTTTTAATTTTTACTAACTAATAACTATCATATATTTACTCTTAATCAGTGTATAAAAAACTTTGTTAATACCTATTTTGAAACTAAGATCGTAAAAAATTTGAGTTGAGTAGTAAATTTGAGTTATGAACACGGGAAAGAGGATCAATAAGAAGACAACTAAGCGGTGATCCTCGGCCAATCATGCCAATGCACGCATCTGCAGTTGTACCTTAGAGCGCTTAGATGCATATGTACCACAAAAATACGCTAGCAAATTGCCAGAATAGATGGATTGCAGCTATTCTTGAACAAACTTCCCAACTATAAGCGATGCTGGAACGTAATTGAAGAAAAAAGGATTGCTTGATAACGCAAAGCATATACTAACTGTTCAAAGACAGCTATGTCCAGAAAGTAATTACAAAAGCATTGCCAAATAACTACAGACAGAACAACAGATTGCATCCAACAGATGCACAGAGGCTTGAAGAAAAGCATTTGCATAAAACTATGCAATGAGGAAAGGCAAAACAGTTAACATGAAAGACTCATAAGTGAAAGTTGCTGAGCCAGAGAATGCTGTGTCCTTCTCCTTGAATTTCTCTGTCAGTCCCTGCATAATATTGCCCCCAAAGGAAGAAATTATAAATACATTCAGATTTTAATCGCATGCTAAATTGTTTAAAAATGAAGCACTAAATGCAATAGAGAATAGGGGTGTACTCGAATCGAGCCTTTATCAAACATGTTTAGACTTGACTCGATAAAGGTTCAGCTCGAGTTCGCAAAATTCAAGCTCGAACTCGAATATAAGTCTTATGTTTAAGCTCGAATTTTAAGCCAACCGAATTTGAATATCCAAATATTAGGCTCGAAAGCTTGCGAACATGTTCGATTAATTAATTAATATATAATTATTTAATTTTGTAAATTTTATTATTTTTTTAATAGTTAAATTCAAGTTTAATTCAAATTCGAGCTCGAGCTTCAAATCGAGTTCGAGCTTTAAATATGTTAAACGAATTGAATTTGAGCTAGAATTTGATATTCGAATCGAACTCGAGTTCGAATTCGAACTTTGGATAAAATTAATAAAGTTCGGTTCGATTACTTCAGGGTTCAATTTAATTCGATTCGAGTACACCCCTAGGTTTACATACCTTAACAGTGAGGCAGCACCTGGATCAAGCAGAACAAAAAGGAGACCAGAACATGTAGTATTAGAAACTCAATAAACTTGGGGAAAAAAAAGAATGAACAGGAAAGTAATGCAAATGAAAAACCATCCATATCAAAACAAACTTACTCAATGAAGTTGTCATATTCAATGGCTTTGGCCTTTCCACCACTCTTGTCAAACTTGGATACTAACAGCTCCAAGACAACAGGTGAAACCGCAAAGCCCAAGCTAAGTAGTGCCTCCCTCAGTTCTGACATATCAATTTTGCCACTCCGGTCCCTATCAAACCTCTCAAAAATAGCCTAATCAAGTAGCAAATGTTTCTCAGTTGACATAGAAAGTAGGACATATTATTGTGTCAAGGCTTAATAAAAGAATCAAAATCATTAGAATTCAAAAGATCCTTAGAGAAGCTTCTTCAACTCACCCTCCAATTCTGAAGACTGTAAAAAACTGCAGTGAATTCCTTGGGACCTATAATATTAAAACAAGACAAAAACACAAGAAAATACTAAGTCCTAAAGCATAACTGAACTTATACAATGGCATATGAGAATATCGTTTCTTCAAAAATAACAATTCCATCCTAAACCCTTCGGAATTTCCGTGAAATGGTGCTATTTTCATTGGGAATTCCGATAGAGGGGCTGTCCCAGCCAAAATTCCAAAAGTAGTAAGGTCACATTCGTGAATGCGACCTATTAAAATGTGGTCGCATTCACGAGTCGCATTCCGTGAATGCGACCTTAGCAATTTTTTTTTTTTTTTTTATTATGCAACCTTGAGGTCGCATTCATGAAATGCGACCTCATTGTTACCCAGTATGAAAAGCCAACTGCTTTTCCACCTCCGTTGCCTCCTGGTCCACCCCCTACAGCTTCGACCCCTACCCTGGCTCCAATTCCAAGAGCTAGAACTACACAAACAACTGACATTCAAAGCCAGCAAATGATGCAGAGCCAGCAACAAAATGTGCAACAATCGAATCCCTTGCAGCAGCAATCGCAGACAACTCTGCAGGATGGTCAACAGCCTAGTTCGCAGATAGCACCAAGTGGTCAGCAGCAGAGTTCAGTGTTTGGGCCTGCTATGCAACAGCAGGGGCAGATGACACCACAGCCTCTTAGACCACAAATGATGCAGTACCTTGGCCAACAAATGCCTTCCCAGCTAAGACAAGTGCCACTGCAGGCTGGAACACAGGGTCTGCAACAGACAATGCAGTCAATGCCACAACAACTGGACCAACAAATGTACCAAGGTGGCCCAGTGGGGAATTTCCCAGACTTGTTCATTTCCCCACCAACAGACACAGTACATGCCTTATCAGCAGGGCGTCACTCCGCAAGGCCAGTAAGGTCGCATTCATGGAATGCGACCTCAAGGTTGCATAATAAAAAATAAAAAACAAAAATTTGCTGAGGTCGCATTCCGCATAATAAAAAATAAAAAAAAAATCGCTGAGTGCGACCTCACTACTTTTGGAATTCCGGCTAAGGCAGCTCCTCTACCGGAATTTCCAATGAAAATAGCACCATTTCACGGAAATTCCGCTAAACCCTTACTAGTTAATCAGTCCAGACTCACCCAAAAGATAAAAAAAAGAATAGCAAATTCTTTAGAGTGACATAACATCATGTCATCAACCTAATTGAGATGCAATTCAAAATCAATTATCAATGAAGTAGCAGCCCACAAAATTCATACTGTAGCCAACGTTTTACTCTTCCTTCTGCGTAGGACATATGAGAGCATCATGCTCCATAACTTCATTCTCAGCAGCTTTAACTCCAGAGACCTTACTCTGGACTCATATGACATCATGTCTTGTGGGCCATGATACAGTTATGACTTTGTTCAAAGTTCAAACCAACTCCAATTGTCAAATCTTAAGAGTAGCAACCACTAGATCATATAGTAGTAGATGTTCTCCACCTCTTTTTGTGTGCGGCATAATCAAACTTTTTAAAATGTCCAGTTTTCTGGCAGAGCAGTGGAGACATTAACAATGCCACTTTACAGGACTAAGGCATATAAAAAATCATCTCAATTGTGTTTCAAATTTAAGGTACACTCAACAATAATCAGATAGTAATCAAGTGGCACGTTAGGAGGTTGTACTAGATCTTGATGATCCCAGTAGTCCAATTATAAAAGAAAGTAAATAGCAAAGACACTAGCAAACAAGCTGACCAAGCACATAATATATGTCCTCTCTCTTAGCCACCAGAATAAGAAATGTCACACTCAAATAGGATGCGCTTTTACATATACATTGCTTTCATTTTCATGGAACCCAGGTATTATAACCTAAGTTATGGCCATGTAAAGGTCAACAAGTCGAACTTTATCTACTTCTGACGCTTTAGCAACCATGGACACGACAATCACCAGAAGGAAATATACCATGCTTAAACTCTGTTGCTACAACGCAATCCCAGCAACTATTAGCAAATGAAAGAGTTGTTATTGGAAAAGTCAACAATTTGGCATGTAGCCCATGTCTCAAAGCAACGCGTAAAATGATCCCGAAGACCTAATCCATTCACTTAGCCAACTACTCCACCCGGAAAAGATCATCGATAGCGATGCTATGCAAATTATATGTTCCAAACAACTGGATTAAAAGAAAAAAAAAATCCAGATAGACAAAGGGACTAAAAAGAAGAAGAAGATAAATGGATCTCACATATTCAACACACTTTCAGACATGAGTTGTATTTCCCTTCAACATCTAAATATAAGAGGCAATGAACATAAACCTTTTACCTAACGCAAGTAACCACAATTAGCATTTCAAAATGCGTTTTTCATGTTAGCAAATTGTAGATCCAATCCCCTTCCCAAATTGAAATTTGACATGTATACTAGGATAGAGAAAGATACCAATTTTCCTTGCATTGGTATTGGTGAAGAGAAACATGAGAAGATGAACCGTCCGCAAACTAAAGCTCTGATTGTAGGAAGAAAGAGCCCTCTGGAGCTCTTTATCATCAATAAAGCCGCTTCCATCCTGATCCGCTAATTGAAAACATGCTATAATATTGGGATCAGTACCCGGTGGGAAGGCGGACGGGACCAAAGAGGCAAAAGGGCTAGCACTTCCATAAGGTGCAGAAGCAGCCCCATAGGGAGCCGAAAGTGGCGGTGCACCGTAAGGAGCAGACGGCTTATTCTCCTTGGGAGGTTTTGTCGGGTCAGATGAATATGGTGGAGCCGAAGGGGCGGAGTACGGGGTGACTACTGGTGCATAGGGAGATTGACCTGGTGGCGGTGCCCCGTACGGCGGAGGTGCGCCATATGATGGAGCGGAGGAAGCCGGAGTACCATAAGGTTGAGTGGAGGACGGTGGCGGAGCACCGTAGGGTGGTGGAGCACCGTAGCCGTAATTATGAGGGTAGCCTGACATTGTAATCGGTGAGAAATTATGGTGGGTAACCGTAATTTTGCTTGAAATTGAAAATGGACTGGATGAATATATATACAGCGGAAGGTTGATATTTGGGTCTGAAACACAGCTACTACGAAATTGCCACTGAGTGGATCTCCGTGGTCGCACTTTATTTTTCTTTTCCTTTTTGGACCTTTTCTTTCCAATATTTATCTTTGGCAATAAAAAACAGTTGGGAGTCTCTTCCAATGTCCATTTGGTTCAACTCTGTAAAAGATAGGATTTATTGCAACTTACCACTTAACTTGACGGTACCTGCATTTTAATTTCTACTTAATTAATGTGACAGATAAATATTAATTCTGTTTCATAATATAAATCGCTTTAAATTTATATACAAAAATTAATAATTTATAATTTTCAAATAATTTTAAAACTAAACTTCTAAAAATACTCATAATTAAATCTTTATCTACTTTAATAATTAGAGAGAGTTATGTCATAATTAGTGGGGAAAAAAATTTCAAAGAGGGATAAAGTTGAAAAAAATAATAATTTTTTTATAAAACGACATATATTGTGAAATGAAGATAGTAACAAATAAGTCATTAATAGATAAATTTGAAGTAATTTCTTGTAAATTTTAAAAATACAATCACCTTAATCACTTAAAATTCATAAATAAATAAATACTCTAAAACTAATTACACATAACTCTTTGAAAAGAGCATTTGAAAGGGCCAAAGGGGTAAGTGATTTATTTCAATAACCTAGTTTCCTAGAAGGCCTATGAGTTTATTGTAGAACATTTCCTGTCTTTCTTTCTTTCTTTTTTTTTTTTTTTTTTGAGAAGGTTGTTGAAAATTATTTAAGTTTAAATTTCCAAGTATTGATGATAAAAGAACATTATTGTGTATTATATTAATCATTGAACAAATAAAAAATTCTTACACGTGTTGTTCAATAATTCACTATCTTTCTTTTCTTTTTTTTGGTTTAATCAGATGTTGTTATCACAAAATATATTCCATAGTAGATTTTTGGTAGAGTTGCATTACATGTTAATATTTGATTAGGGTTATACATTTTATCACGTCTATTTATTAAAATTTATTGTTGAAGAATGTACATGGTTTTAATATTTATTAATTTTTTAAAACAAATACCTTTAATTAATTGGACTTTAAAAATACGTGTAACTAAATATTATAAAAGCGTGAATCTATTAAATTGTGCTTGAGATTACAATATTAAGAAATTATGAAGAATTAAATTTTGATAAATATAATCGAAGGATGTTTTCACGATGCCTACATTCACTTTGACAAATAAGTCCAAATTTATTAAAAAAAAGTGTGTGAAGTTGATCAACAAATTTTATGCATATTTTAATTATTTTATTTACTTTAAAAAACAAAAATAATTCCTTTGTGAATAAAAAATACTCCATTCGTTCATTTTTATCTGTCTATTTTAATTAAACTATTTATCTCAATTTATCTGTCCCATTAGTAAATATAAACAATATTAATTGTTATTTTTTCACAAATATATTTTTTTAATAGAATAAATATTGTGCGATAAATGAAACTAAATTAAATATACTTACTACATATAAAATTTTAGAATTTGATTACCACTTAATAAAGAGAGAGATTCTTTAAGTGTAAAATATAAAATATTAATTAATTAACTAAATAATCTTATTTTTTTTAAAACTTGTGAATCGAATAAAATGAACAAATAAAAAGGGACGGATGGAGTAGTTTTTTTTTTTTTTTAATGAATCCCGAAGAATAGATTTACAACTTTTGAGTGAATGATGCTTTCAATGTCAATTTAGCACTTTCGTTCCTGCAAATGGGAATTATATTGGTGGAAGAAAATTAATCATAAAAATAATTTTTAAAAAATGGTCATATGAAGACAAGAAAAGGGCATTCGTGTACATTTAAGAATACACAGCGGTCGCAACGCGGTTAACCCAAGAATGTCTCCGCGCGGCCACTTGGAAATGCTACATACCGGACCTGGTATTTGACTCTTTCCCCCCAAGTCAACGATTAGTTTGGGTGGCCAACTACTTCCTTGTTTAGTTTGCAACTGAAAATTAGGCTGTCCGAAGCCATTCCAATAATGCGTTGAAGATTTTTATTTCCTTTTAATTTTATCGGGCAAATATTAGGGGAAAACCCCGTATCCGGAAAACCATCGTAGCTTGAGAATTAGAAATTACTAGAATTTTCGAAAAATGGAGTTGTTTTTATTCGGAATTCCGATAATAGGGCTGCTGTAGGAATTCGGAAGTAGTGTGGTCGCATTCACAAAATACAACAACATAAAATGAGGTCGCATTTACAGGATGCGATCATGACAATCGAGAAAAATTATAAAAAAGTGATGCGATCGAAGGTCGTATTCTCTGAATGCGACCTTAATATAGTATTCCACTCCTTGCATCTTCCACTTCACTCGTTTTCATCCTCTTGTACACCTAAATGTTTCCCTGTTCACCATTGTGAATGGGTGCGGTTGGCCATTGCTCCTTAACAATTTGTTCATCCCTATGTCAACTATGGGTGCTCCCTATGTCAACTATGATGGATTTGAGTTTATGTCTAACGTAGCCTTCTATCCTAATGGTGTTGCAAATTCTATTTTCTTCCATTGCATTTAAGAACATCAAAGCCATATCATCCACTTCCTCTCCCAACATTTGATGGACACCAACTTCTCCTATTTCGTCCTTGTCATCACCTTCTACCATTCCTTCCATGATCATCATATTGACTTCCTTTATTACACAATGTTCATTCAAAAATTTTCTTTACACTTAAAACACAACCCCTTAACTCCCCTCCTCTGCAATTCCTCTGGAGTTAATTTTTTGGACTTAAAACGGTTCATCAAACTTAGTGACTTTCTGGATTTTTGGTGGATCATTTTGGAGTGGCTTTTTTTGGTTGGAAACTCTTTGTGTTTTTGGAGAAAGTTTTGTGAGGTTTTTGGGTGGCACTGATGTGACACGGCTAACTCAAAAACCCTTTCTAAGGTTTCTGGATGGAACATATCACCGTTGTCTGAATTTCATCCTAAGACCATAAAAACACATACAAAATAGCTCTTCGGTAGATTACGGTTCTAAATTCATCATTCTAAGTGAAAAGCCTTCTAAGCCTATTTCCCTGAATTTCTGGAATCCTTGCCCATTCAATGATAGACATTTTGAGTGGGCATTTCACTTAACATGGATTGATACTTGAGGTGGACATTTGAGTGGGCGGCGAAGGGAAGCCGGCGGCACAGGGCTGTCGGCAGTGAAACCTTGCGGCGAAGAGGGTCTTCAAAAACTGAATTTTTGATAAAGAACGACTGCGCGGGGAAGGGATATGGGGATTTAATGCGACCTTAAGGTCGCATTCCAAGAAAAAAAAATCGGTAGAGGTCGCATTCACAGAATGCGACCACATTTTGTTAGGTCGCATTCGTGGAATGCGACCTCACTACTTCTGGAATACCGGTTGGGGCACGAATGCGACCTCACTACTTCTGGAATACCGGTTGGGGCTGTCCCTCTGTCGGAATTCGAGGAAAAAACAACCCCATTTTTCGGAATTTTCGAGAAATTACAGTGATTTAGAAGAATTCTTCAAAATTTGTGTAATTGAAGAAATCCACTTGTAATTCTCCATTAGTTTGTGCACTTATTTTGTAATTTTATTCAAAATAATACTACTTTACATTCTTTTTAAAGAATTAAACGTAATATAAATAAATTTTATTTGTGAAATATTAATAATTTTATTATGCACTTTACATAATTTGCAGTGTTGATATTTTAATTTATAGGTAACTTATAATTTTTAAAAGTTATACTTATATTTAAAAAACAATATGATTTTAATCAATTTGTAAAATAGAATTGTTTCAATTTTTTCTTTTTGGGGGATGAAAAAAGAAGAAGAGGTGAAAATCATTAAAACTCTTTGAACCAAAAACTGCATATTTACATGTAATTGTGATGTCTCGCACCCAAAGTGAACGGATAGGCATGGTGCCTCGAAGTTGATTAAGACTAAGAGCTTGTTTGGTAATACAATTCAGTAATTAAATTAAATTAATTAAATATTTATTTTATTAATATATTTAATAACGGATAATATTATGTTTTTAATGAATTAAATATATTTGTTAACAAATTTTTATCATCACTTAATTGATTAAGACGTACTGAAATCATATTATAAATTCTAACTTATTTAAAAGTTATTTAAGTTTGAAATATAAATATGTTAAATATTGATATAATTATTAATGTTTTTTATATTTAATATAAATTGTAATAAAATATAGTGTAAAAATAAATTATAATTAATTCAAACTTTAGATTCATACTTTAGATTTTAGAATTTAGCCTTTAGATTTGACTTTTTAGAAATACTCATATTTCAATCTTTATATTTCAGTTTTATTAAACAAGTCATGAGACTTAGTTTGGGAGTTTAAAAAATGAGAGAAAATAAGATAAGTGGAGAGAAGTGCCTTCTTTTCTCTTATTTGGTAGAATTTATATAAAAATAAAGAGAATTTGAGTGCTCTTGGATCATTCCTACCGCCAGAGTTAAACCTGTCAAAATGGGCCAGCCCGGCCTAGCCCAGCCCACGTGGGCTGATAGAAATATGGGCTAGGATGGGCCTGCCTATTTTTTTTATGGGCTACAAAATTCTAAACCCAACCCAGCCCCTCTTGGCCCATGGGCCATGTATATATAAATAATATTTTTAAAAAAATTATATAATATTTATATTTTTCAATCTTTAATTCTAACTCTAATACAAATATAATAAATTAAATTATAAATTAAAATAAAATATAAATATCAAATAATATGTTAAGTATATTTTATCTATTATACTTTACACATATAATTCTACATAAATTTATAATTTTAACAAATGCGAGAATTAAACATCACAAATCACATATTAAATCCATAACTCTCAAATATATAAATACAGTAATCCAATTTAAAATTTCAAATTTAGAAATATCTAAATTAAAAATCAACATTTGTTTCACAATTTCATAAAAAGGCTATGAAAGGCTAAAAGTATTACTCATACTGCCAATCTGCCAAAAAGATATACATTATTGATTCTTCAATCATCTAACATTTCTTCAATGATTTTATTTGAATCTACTATTGACGATGATATATTTGACATGACTGTTTGAAGGTCGGATTGTTTATCTAATAATCATAAATCACAATAAGAAAGAAGAATATAATTATTATTATACTTACTAATTATTAACTAATTAAATAAATTTAAAAAGTTGTTATATATTACAATCATCATCTATAATTAGTATGTGGTTTTGACTTTTGAAACTTTTACAATTTTTGAATTTGGAATTAAAAAAAAAAAAGAGCTGGCCCATGGGCCAAGTCCGGCCCAGCCCAACTCAATCCGTGGGCTTCGTGGGCTGGCCCAAATAGTCCCGGTTAAAATATGGGCCTGCAAAAATGCAGCCCACCCCCAGCCCATATTACTTGTAGGTCGGGCCTAGCCCATGGGCGGAGCCCATTTTAACGGGTCTAGGCAGAATGGTTTCTTTCCAACATGGAGAGAAATTGATCTTAAGTTATTTTTTTAAATGACAAATTTACCCATTACAATAACAGTTTATAAATTTTATTACCCTTCATGTCCTCAGTGAAATAAAAACAATTCCTCGCTTCTCTCTCTTGTTCAGGAGGCAAAGACTCCCACCACCTCTTCTCTCCTACCATCTCCATTATTCAATCACAAAACTTGGTTATTCAACAGCTTCTTGCATTTAGCAAAAAAAAAAAAAAAAAACAGCTTCTTGCAAAATCAAGTAATTTTACAACTTCAAAGGCCAATTTCTAGGGTTAAAATCTCTCTTTGTTTGCTTTTTTTTTTCCCACCCTTTTTGGGAAGGTAGGTTTATCATTCAATACTAGACCTATTACTAGCATTTGCTTCTTACTGTCTAGTTTAGTGCTTTGAGTGCTCAAACCTGTTCTTTCAGTGAAAAGAATAAATTGTTTGTTTTCTTAGCTATTTAATACTATTTTTTCATCAGTTGCCATTTATGATCAAAATTGTCTATCTGAATTTTTATTTTTATTTTTTTCATTTCTCAGTTTTGGAGACGAATATAGTGTTGGAAAGTATGCCATCAAGTACTATATATTCTATGTAAATATATTACAATAAAATATTTATTCATTCAATTTAGTTTGTTTCTTATCTTATTGCACATTTAAGATCTAAGTGTGATAAGTAATGGTCTATGTATTGAATCGTTCTTCACCGTAAGGTATAGACCATGGATACTTGTCATACAAGTAAAATTGAGTTTTTAGTCGTTTGATGGAATTGGGCATTTCATCAATGTAAGACTGTTATGCTATAAGTTCCAATGAGGAATGGTTTACCTTTAATCAGTAAGTAGTTCACTCACATCATTGGTATAAGCGTATTTCAAATACGTAGAACTGGACCTGTAATAGTGGCATATCTTAAAATTTTATAATTATAGAGACTAAATTATTACTGCTACAGCGTGGACGGATACCTTTGTACTTGAGTTTGAGTTGGTGGTCTGGCGAAGCTAAGTTCTTGTACTTTAATGTATGTTGGGTGAGATTTCTTTTGTGAAGTCAATAAACTTGTAAGTTAGGTATATTACTTTAGTTAGTTAAGACGGACTCATATAACAGAGTTTCTATACTTTACTTTGTGAAGTTAAACCATCCCCTTGTGATTGTCCAGAATAATCTAATAATTTAGAATCCTGAGAACGTGACTGTATAATGTGTACTTTTGGGTAGCTTCTAATAATAAACAAGTACATTCGAGTGAATCATGGATTATTAAATTAGAGATTTAAGGACGGTAGATATCTTTTAGATCGGTGTTAGTATATTTATCCTGTCTCATTAATGTGTGTTACATAAAGGGGTATTTTCATTATTTCACTTGTATGTCGAAGACATTACTTTAGCAATATTATTCTTGAGGTCAATATTTTCATATAATGATAAATAAGGATATTTAAAATGGTAAAATACAGCTATTTAATAGTAAGGATATTTTGGTTATTTTAGTAGCCATGAATAATATGTCTCTTGATCCCCGAAGTAGTTCAAGTTATCTTGGTGTTGTTTAGATACAATTTGGGTTTAATGGATAATTATCTGGAAGAGAAATAAAATTTATTCTAAGAGTCCAATTAAAATTAATTAATTAGCCTTGAATTTTTTATAAAGCTCGGAAAAGATAATTAATTAATTAAGAGAATTGAGTTAGAATAAATTAATTAATTGGGCTGATATATGCTGACATGTATTAAGAGTCTAATTAAAATTAATTAATTAGTCTTTGGTATTTAATGGAGTTCAAAAAAGATAATTAATTAATTAAGAGAATTGAGTTAGTCCTGAATTGGTTTAGGAGCACAACACCAAGCCCATTAGGGCTTAGTGTTTTTCGGCCACTAGGGCTTCATTAAACCCTAGGGCTGGCCGAAATTTAAGTGAAGAGATGTAGGTTTTTGGCTTAACTCTCTTTTGGTGTACAGTCACTCTTCCTCTTATTTTCTCTTCTTTCTCTCTTTGAGAGGATCTTAGTTATCCAAAGAAGAAGCTTTCACCAAGCTAACCCAATAATAAGGTAGAGTCATACTCCGAAAAACAAAAAGAAGAAGCTTGGAGAGACTTGATGCGTAAGAATAGAAGATTGGCATGAATACCGGTTGAACTGCAGGTGCCTCCTTCTCCCTTTCTAGCACAATATTCAATGCAACTTGTCACCTTATTGGTTAATTCGTGACCAATAAAGAAAAGTAAGTACTCTCTCATAGATGTGGCTCGAAAAATTGAAAAATTTTTCGCTGCGCTTTCTTTGATATTTTTCATTTTGATCCTTCATATAGATTTGTCCGTTTCATAATTTGTTCGCAAACTTAACAAAGTTGAGAGGCTTAAGCAACAAAATCCAAAGTTTAGCTTTTTGTTTAGTGATTTTGCACAAATTTAAGTTCATTGTGGATTAATGGGTTTCATTTCTTGAAAAGAAAATTGAAGTTCTAAATCCTCCACCCCAATGTGACAAAGAAAAAGAGAAATTTATTAATGTCACTTTCCTTGTCAAAGTTGGTGTTTTTTTGTTCTGATTAAAGGTTTGGAGCTTTCCTTTTTGTAATCTTGAGGCATGAATTTGGCTCTTTTACTTTGGCTTTCCTTTTTAGCTCTAGTTAAACTTTACTATTTCAGGGAGCTTGAACTTATTTGAAAGAAACTATATTTAATTATAGTGATCTATTGATTGTGTTGAGGATTTTGAAGGTGAAGTTTATGTATTTCAATTTTAGATTTTGGGACTTTATCAGAAATTAATGTTGGAGAAAGAGTTACACACAATGTTTTCAGAATCGGACCGGTCATCGAACTGAAAAAGTTACTGGTTCACGGTTTAATAGTCCAATCGTAATTAGACCGTAATTGAACTGGTAATATTATAATTTAAAATTTATAATTATAATTTTTAAAAAATTGATCAATAATATAATGTAATTTAAGTTCATAAAGATATAAATATTCAAATTCATGATTAAAAGTAATCATTCATAGCTTATAACTAACAATCTAACATATTGCAGTAATTTATTGATTTATATAAATTAATTTACCCCCAAATTATAAAATTTGACTCAATTTTTTATTTTTTTATAAATGATCGATCCAACCGGCCGGTCCAAACTGGTTTGAATTATCCAGCGCGGTTTTTGAGTTGTCCGATTTATTTGATTGAACCGGACTGTTTGAGGGACCGGTTCACGGTCCGATCGGTCTGACCGGCCGATCCGGTCCCAAAAACCTTGGTTACACAATCTTCATTGACTTCTTATTGATGAAATTGTACATAATCAATCAGCTGTCGTTCATTGGTGCTCTCGTTTCTTCATATAAACAGAGGAAACTTCCATAAGTTGAAATTTGAGTAATATTTAGGATGATGTATTTTTCCTTAACTGACTGAAACATGATTGGAAACAAAAGATACCGCATAAGCAAAACCAATTCAGTTTGTGGGCTTTACATTAACAATTATAGTGATTAGAAGTTACATTATTTTATAGGATGAATTGAGACAATTAAACATATGTGACTACTGGTCCAGATTGACCTCGATATTGTAATTGGTTCCTTCTTATGCTCCTTGGTGCTCTTAGTAAGTTCATTTGGCTTGTCTTTTCTTCTCAATATGTCATAAAAAATAAAAAGATACTTAATCTATGCATAAATATTAGAGTACTTCTCAGTTGTTGGCATATGTTGGATTAGTTCTTTCGACGTTTTTCTTCTAATAGAATGTTTTCAGGATATTAATGTGAAACAGTGTGATAAATTTCTTACTTTGTGAAAACATGTTATACTGTTGCTAAATCTCATGAGCACCTAAATTATGGTGAGTTCTACATCTGTGTTTATCTAACGGGCATTTCCTGGAAAAGCTTTGTATGTTTATGTGGAAAACAACGGCATTTCCACATTGGATGAATTTATCTAATTCACTTAATGGGTTTTTGTTACTATCATAAAGTATAGTATCAAAAGATACTCTTTCTTAGTTAAAATATTGACTAATTTTAACTTCAATGTGAATACTATTTTATAGAAAATACCAGTGGCTTTTGTTAAGGAATTTGGTGGAATTATACACAAGAAGACTACACCGGAAGAAATTTTGATGGAGTTTGTTATCCTGAATCTGATTAATTTGAGGTATTTGTTTTGCAACAGCAATCTCTGAAGAATCAAATTTATTTTTTCTCTTTTGGCAGCAACAAATCTTAGGTGTTATTCCTCCCTTCCTTTACTTGAATTCATGTTTGAAGATGGTACAGGATAAACATAAAAGTTATAAAATTGAAATAGAAACAGACACTCCTGGGTAATGTTGTTATGGTTTTGATTAAATTAATCCAATTAACTTTGTTAGAATTTTTTTTGTCGTTGTAGTCTTTCAGAAATAGATAAGTTCTTATTGGTAAGTGTTATATATAGCAGCTTACTTTTGGCCAAATACTACGATGACGAGCTTGATTTTTTAAGGTGAAGTTGGCAATTTGAGCCTCAACTTGGTGATGTAGCTATTGATTATCTTTCAGAGTATGCAATTGTTGATGGTTGACAACAATGTCCAAAAGTACAATTCAAGCACTAAAATGAGTAGGAATCACTTTTGACACTGACTTGTGAAGATCTGAATTTCACACAAAATTTGCCTTTAATCTTAGAAGTTTTACAAAATTGGCCTTCACTTCTGACATTGATTTGTGAGGATAAAACATTGCCTTCACTGCTACATTTTTAGAAGAAGAAATTTGTAATACTTCATCATCCACTGATATTTAGAAGTCTGTAAAGTTTATAGAATTATCAATCCACAAAATACTTGGGATTATTTTAAAGCAAGTAAAACTTTCACAATGCAATAGCAAAACTGGATGCTTCTAGCTATCTATGAGCACCCCACTGGCAAGCGTTTCATAAAGTTGAAATTGTTCTTGTGATCTCCACACTTCTAAAGCAATCGCTTAGAGTGTTGAAGTTAGCCAAATTCACAAAGCTCAAAGCTCTTCAGTAGAAAACTCCAACTAACTTTTTTCCCTTTCTTTTTTTTCCCTTTTACCAACAGGTATTTTGATAAAAATAAGTAATCATTTCTTTTCTCTCCAAACTCCCAAATAAAAAAAGGATATCTTCTTTTCTTTTCTCTATTAAACCTCCAAACAATTTTAGACATGTCACTTCCTTTCTTTTCTCTTATAATTTCAAATTTCTCTTCTTTTCTTTTTTCTCATAAACTCGCAAACTAGCCCTAACTACTTGAGCCCTAAAGAAGACCATTTCAAGACTATATTTGGACATCTCAGTTGGCTTCACTCACATTATGTTTTCATTTTTAATACTCCCTCCGTACTATTCCTAATTTACTTATCAATTTCATAAATTAAAAATAAAATTATTATTTATATTTCTAATTTACTCTTCATTCAATCAAGAATACGTGTGTTTTCAATAAATCATTAATGAGTGTATAAAGAAGAACAAATAATTAATTTTTATTTTTATTTAAGGATATAATAGTCATTTTTTATTATAATTGTACAAATTTTAGTATTTTCTTAATCTCTATGTCATGTCCTAAATTGACATAATCTTTAGGACGGAAGAAGTACTAATTTGATACTTGTGTGTTGCTAACTTTCATTTATGACTTTACAGTTTTTCAAAACAAAACGTGTCAAATATATAATTTTTATTTATAATTTCATAATTTTTCTAAAAACTTATTAAGTACTTACAAATTTTCATAATATATATTTATGATTAATTTTTATTTAAATTCAAAATTAATGTGTCAACAATGAATAATATCACGTGTCATAATGAGATTTACGAACACTGCCATGTATTACAACGAGAGTGTTCGAAGTTCCTTATATGTATATATATTATAATTATTTTTTAAAACAATTAGTTAAATAAGTTATAAATCAAATTATCAACACTATTATCTTATCGCAATATTTAAACAATTTATTTGTTATAAATTTATATATAATTTTTATGTTACTATATCCGTTTCACAATATAAGTTATTTTAGATTTGAAATTTTTTTTTACAATATAAGTCGTTTTACAAAATTTTATAAAAAATTATTTTTTTTCCAACTCTATCCCTCCTGCAATCTCTCTCTCTACTAATTATGATCCAACTCCCTTTAATTACCAAAAAATACAAACGTTTAATTAAGAGTATTTTTAAAATTTAAAATTATTTAATATTTATGAACTCTTAGTTTCTATAAATAAGTTTAAAACGATTTATATTATAAAACGAAGGTAGTATAATCTATATAAAATATATGCACTATTATACTATATAAACAATTTAATTCGTTTCATGCAGAAACCATGCATGGAAATACGTGCCAATAACCAAACTTATGTAACAACAAACGATGTTTACACAGTGATTGTGAGTGAAAATAAATCATTTAAATTGAAAACACAGAGTTTTGGTTTGCAAAAGCTGCATTGTGTTGCTGATATTAATAAAGTCAGAAAACATCCAATCGGAAAAAAAAAAGTTAAAATGATTAAAATCATATTCGTATTATGAATTATTGAAATCTTTATTAATTAGTGGAGGCTCCACTAATTATGGATTTATGTGAATTATTAGAAGATTTTTATGGATGTCCACCATTTAGTGGAGACACCACTAATCAAGATTAGTGGAAGATGATGTATGCCATGATGTAATCCACTAATTAGAGCTCTATAAATAGAACTATTCTCTAAGCTTGTAACACACCATTACTTTGTGAAAGAAAGATTAGTGAAAGAAAGATTAGAGAAAATTGTGAGAGAAAAGAAAGAGAGAAATTCTTGTGCAAAATAGTTAGAGTTTTATTAGTGTGTAGTGTGAAGATTTTATTCTAACACTACCCTAATTTTATAACAATTCAGTTTTTTTTTTTTTTTAAGGTACGATAATTTTTTGGAAGAATCAATAATCAATGATCCAATCTGTGCACGTGATGCAATTTTCAATTGAGCCCAAATCTCAACGGCTACTGAAGGCCCACTTGTCATCCTCGTACTACTGATTCTGAGAGCCCATAAAACATTCATCCACAAATGAAGAGCTTAGAACACGAGTATACTTCAGCCACCAAATTTAAATATTTTTATATTATAGTATATAAAAAATAAATATTATTTTATCTAAAATAAATATATATATTTAAAAACTTGCAAATTAATGTTTTTCATTCAAGTGATATAAAACATATTAATCTTTACGTTATACTATTAACTTTTTTTAATTACGAAGGAAAATATATTCAATTAAATATTTTTTATAAATCTCTTATTTAGATCAAAATAAGATATTTAAATTCAAATAGCAAAAGCATAAATTCAGCGACAAGTGCCAAGCTAGAATAAGTTGAATAACACTCATTTTGCTATGAATTGTTTAAATGGTCATAGTCAATGGATACAAAAAATATATAAAGTATGTCACTTTATTTAAATTATCACCTTATATTTAATAATTAAATAGATTAATTAGGTTAATTGTGGGATTCTTTAGTTATGGGATTCGTGTGTATTTAGAGTCATATTTTTAAATTAAAAAAAGTTAGTGATTAGATAAGAAATGGTAACTTGATTTTTGTTTCATGGTGTATAGAAAAAAAAAGGGGTTGGAAAAATCGAAATAGCAAATGATATAGAATAACACTTTAGAGAAAATGAAAGATGGCAGTTTTGGATGAATAGCTTAAAAAGGAAAAACTTGAGTTTAATCAATGTAATTATGCATAGTGAAGATAGTAGATCACTTTTTGTTCTTCCATGGCTCTAAGCTAATTTTTCACCAATTATAATGATAGTAAGGAAGTTATAATATGATATTTTAAAATAAAAATTACTTATTCGAGTAAAAAAATAGAAAAATTTTTCACTTTATCATAAAAATATTAATATGAATCCCATGTTACCATATAAAAATTTACATGGGGTTTAAATTAAATTCAAACTTTTGATTTTTCTTATTTTATTATATTTATTACTATAATTTTTATATTAAAATTTGTTTTTTTGGGATAATTTTGACTAATTGACGGTCAAATGAACGGGATGATATAAGAACAATTGAAAGTTGAGTTTATCTCGACTTGAAGTGAAATTTAAATAGTAATGTGAGATTTTACTAAAATTTTAAATAGTAAAATAAAATTTTCTTGCCTAATTATTGTTTATTTAGGCCAGTGTCATTAGAGGCCAACTTGCTTGGGTCTAATTGCAATTAAGCCAAATACAAGGTTCAAGGTGTTATACTTATACAGCAGGACCAATTTACATATGGCAATGGTCCATTTTTTCATCCACTCATAGTTCGCCACGTAGAGAGGATAAAATTTCAAAGACGTATCTTGGCACAGAGTATCACAGCCTATTCCCTTTCTCTCAAACTACTTTTGCATGGCATACAAGAGACAGAAAACCAGAAAAATGGTCTCTCGCTCATACATACACTGTGCAGCGCACGTTAACCTATAGTGCCACTCGGCGTACTTTAGCAAGAACCAATGGACTCGACCTGTGCCTGCGCCTCTTCCCTCCTCCTTTCTCGTTCTAAGGTCCCTCCCCGTATCCTTGCTTCTCTCTCTTCTTCTAGGCTTAGGGTTCTCGCTTCTTCTTCACCACGTCAACTTCAATCTTCTTTTATTCTTCTGCTGCTGGTAAATTGTTATTATTATATCTCTCCACCACATAAATTGGTTCTTTTGATTTTCTTCGCCAAATGCTCTTCATAGACCTAGGGCTTGGACCCTTGTTTTTACAGTGTTTTTCAAGCACCAGAACTCATGGACTCCAAACGGCGGTTTTCCTACTCCAATCTCTTCAATCTTGAGGTAATTCACACTGGTTTTTTTTCCTGTTCTCAAGTGGGTTTTCTTGCTTTTCGCAATTGAGCAATGTCTTCTCCATTGCTGGCTTCAAGTTTCTATTGGGAACTTTGGAGCTTTGTGGTTTTTTTTGGTTATTTGGAGTTAAGTTCAACTGGGTCTGTACAATTTGATAACTTGCATTGGATTAGATGAAAGTTTTCTATTTGCTAATTTCTAATGAATTATGTCTCCTATGAACTTGTGATTTCGAATTATTTTTCTATTATTTTGTTTTTATCTTATTTCGGGTTCTTCTGTAGTCTTTGATGAACTTTCGGCTGCCACAACAAGATCCTGATTTTGATTATTATGGAAATAGCAGTCAGGACGAGAGCAGAGGTAGCCAAGGTTTGCACTTTAGCTCATTAAGGATGTTTTCCCTTAAGCTCTGTCTTTGTTTTAGCTGAAATCCTGTGGTCCATGTTTAAAATTTTATGAAACATCAGTCTATAATTTTAGTTTTTACACTTCCTTTTTGCATATTATGAATGGATACGTTACAAAATCATAAACTATGGATGTATTTTATTCAATTTTAGTTGCTTCAGCATGAAATTCTTGGGGATCTTAAGTGTTAACTGATCTGGGTTCTTGGGCCTTCTTTATGTTGGATATGAATAGGTGGAGCAATGGGGGGACATAGTAATGGAATAATGTCAGGAAGGGAATCGAAGAAGAGGAAGCAGAGTGCACATAGCAGTGACGAAGAGGACGGAAGCTACAGTCCTTACATTTCGGAGGAGCAGTATCGAGCCATGCTTGGAGATCATATTCAAAAGTACAAGAGGAGGCTCAAGAATTCCTCTCCAAGTCCAGCATCGAACCGGACTGGGATGACCATTGCAAAAAGTAGTTTAGGCATAAAAGATCAGAAATTATCCATTGACCAGCGAGGAAAACAGCACAGATTTGATCCTGCTTCAGATTTTTTCAATGACAGTCATACTTCAAAATTGGGGAATTTTCATGGGTCTGATTTGCTTCCAAAATATGCTTCTGATAGGTTTGCCTTCCTCTTTAGATTTTTAAAGATGAATATTTTCGAACTAGTATTGTATTTCCTACTATTGAATAGTGTGCTATCATGGGTTAGCTAGACTTTTCAAGACGGATATCTTCTGTCAGATCTATTTCTTGAAGAACATTTTTGGTTACTGAATTTGATTGCTACTATTCTGAAAAAAATTCCTAATGACTTTGCAGATTAGTTAGTGAACCTGCTTATTTGGATATTGGAGAGAGCATCTCTTATGGAATCCCGCTGCCTTATGAAAAATTGGCAACATCATTGAATCTGCCAAGTATGTCAGATATCCGTGTTGAGGAATTTTACCTCAAGGGAACTCTTGACCTGAGGTCGCTAGCTGAAATGATGGCTGCAGATAAGAGATTTGGTCCTAGAAGCCGAACAGGAATGGGTGATCCCAAGCCCCAGTATGAATCACTTCAAGCTAGATTGAAAGCCCAGGTGGCTAATGATTCAGTGCAGAGGTTCAGTCTCAAATTTAGTGATGCTGCGCTTGAGGGATCCTTAATTCCTGAGGGTGCTGCTGGGAGTATACGACGGTCTATCTTGTCAGAAGGTGGTGTTCTGCAAGTTTACTATGTAAAGGTGCTTGAGAAAGGAGACACTTATGAGGTCAGTGTCAACTTCTGGTCATGATGCTTCATAACCTCTTCTCTCTACTTGTTTCTTCTTGCTGGGAATTTCTTTGGAGGTTAGGGGGTTCTTCCTGAAATATGTTACAAATGCCCTGTGAATAAGTCCATAGTTATATTTTGGATGTGTGAAATTTGCAGATTATTGAACGTAGTCTCCCCAAAAGGCAAAAGTTGAAGAAAGACCTTTCTGAGATTGAGCGGGAAGAAAGAGAGAAAATAGGTAAATACTGGGTGAGCATGGCGAGGAAGGACATTCCAAAACATTATAGGATCTTTACAAATTTCCACAAAAAGCAACTGGCAGATGCCAAGAGGTTCACAGAGATTTGTCAAAGAGAGGTAAGATAACCAGGGCATTCTTTATTTTCCATTTTCATTCTGTGCTCTGATGAGAATATTGATCGCAACTCTGAGATGGTGGAACAAATCTAGATTTTATACTTATCTTTGCTGATATTCTCTTTTTCCAGGTAAAAATGAAGGTTAGTAGATCGCTTAAACTAATGAGGGGTGCAGGGATCCGTACAAGGAAACTAGCGAGAGACATGCTTGTATTTTGGAAAAGAGTTGACAAAGAGATGGTATTTTATTATAATTTCTGCTTTTAGTTTATTTATTTTAGCATTACTTCTATGTTCTTTGAATGGGGAAAAATGATGCCAAAATGAAAATTGCCAAAGAAAGGGAAAAGATGGTAAAAATGATCATAGCTCATTTCTTTCTTACACGATCATTTGGCTGTGTACATAGTGACATCTTTAGCAATTCTTGCTGCCCTGCAGCTGCTGCTATAAGATAATACATTCTGTTTCCTGTTAAATAGAAGCTTGTTAGGGAACTGAGAAGAGTTGTTTTACCTGTCAAAGAACTTCTTAAGAATTTTAAGTCTATGAATCTTACAGTAAACGATGATAGATATGGATCCCACCTTTTTTGGTGGTGCAAAAGAATGATTAATTTGGAGGCATGTATTGATTAATCTTTTGCAGATGAAGTTCCTTCATGTTTAAAATTTCATCTTGCAGGCTGAAGTAAGGAAAAGAGAGGAAAAAGAAGCTGCAGAAGCTTTGAAGCGTGAACAAGAGCTACGTGAAGCTAAGAGGCAACAGCAGAGGCTCAACTTCCTGCTGTCACAAACTGAACTCTACAGTCACTTCATGCAAAATAAGTCTAGTTTACAGCCAACTGAGGCTTTGCCTGCTGGTGAAGAAACATTAGACGAACAGGAGATGCAGTTGATGCCTTCAGAAGCAAGTCTTGGGGAAGAAGAGGATCCTGAGGAGGCTGAACTTAGAAAAGAAGCTCTCAAAGCTGCCCAAGATGCAGTTTCAAAGCAGAAAAGGATGACAAGTGCATTTGACAATGAATGCTTGAGGCTACGACTAGCTGCTGATTTTGAGGCCCCTCAGCAAGATGGATCAGTTGTGGGATCTGCTAATATAGATCTATTACACCCGTAAGTTCCTTTATGACAACTGGTGTAGTTGTGCAATTGTTTTACTTTTTAAGGTAGTCGGAGAATCAAAAACAGATTCTCACTTGAAAAGAAGGAAAATTTTAAGTATAAGAAAAATG
Source organism: Voacanga thouarsii (assembly GCA_026120185.1). NCBI lineage: Eukaryota > Viridiplantae > Streptophyta > Magnoliopsida > Gentianales > Apocynaceae > Voacanga > Voacanga thouarsii. The sequence continues at coordinate 1,216,389 of JANUWF010001287.1, read as the reverse complement.
TTATGGTATTGGAGTCCATATTTTGTTGTCAAGCAGTTGGAATACTGATACACTCTTTCAAAATGCTTCCAGATCCACAATGCCTTTAGCGTCAACTGTTCAAACACCAGAACTATTTAAAGGCTCCCTCAAGGAATATCAGCTGAGAGGTCTTCAGTGGCTTGTAAACTGTTATGAGCAGGTTAGAATATAGTTCTGATATCTTTCTAAAATTATGCATGCTTTTCTATTGGTAATGGAGTCAAATGCTTTATTTATCTTTATCAGGGTTTAAATGGTATTCTTGCTGATGAGATGGGTCTGGGAAAAACAATCCAGGCCATGGCATTCTTAGCTCATCTGGCTGAGGTAAGTATCTATTCTGTTTCAAAGTTTTCCTTTGAAGATATTTTGGACTTAATTGGTCATTCTCTGCAGGAAAAGAATATATGGGGACCTTTTCTGGTTGTTGCTCCAGCTTCTGTCTTGAATAACTGGTCTGATGAAATTGGTCGTTTCTGTCCTGATCTGAAAGTACTTCCATATTGGGGTGGAGTTGGAGAGCGGACGATACTTAGGAAGAACATCAACCCCAAGCGGCTTTATCGGAGGTAAAAAGCTTGTTTCCACCAGTCGTTTTGGTTCTTTTCTTTCTATTTCCCTAAAAGAAAGATAAATATGACATTCAGAAACTGACTTCTTCAGTATACATAGTTCCAAGTGATTCGAAAGCTTTAGACTTATACTCTTGATAGAGCTACAGTTGGCAGGAATTGTGCACTTGTTACTAATAGTAAGTTCTATCATACAATGTTGGCCCAGAAATGAGAATGTTTTGCTGAATATTACCCCATCAAGGACCAAAGAAGAGTAATAACAAATCAGGAAGAATCTGAACCTTATACATTAATTTTGGAAGTCAAACTAAGTGTAAAATTCAGAGCAGTTCTCGACTCTGCCCCTGCTGGAGATGTATTGTTGTTTTACTCCTCTCTCTCTCTCTCTCTCTTTTTCTTCTGTGGTTTTTGGGGAGTGGGGGGAAGGAATTTGGGAAATAATTTCCTGGGCAAAAAAACCCACCAAACTTGTGGATTTAATAAAGGCAGTTTTAGGAGCAAAAGAATAATATTTGGAAACTATAAGGAAAACATGCCATTTCCAATAGCACTCAGCCACAAGTTCAAGTAGCAAAAGCAGATCCTAGCAGTCTCTGATTCATTTTCTGAACAGGGAAAAAGTGATTAGGTAAATTAGCATCCAGGTTTTGAATTCTTTGCTGCTCTCTCTTTTGCTTTCGGAATGATTATGTAAGGCCTGTTTTCTACCTGTGAAAAGAAAAATGGGGGAATGGGAGGAGATGGTTGCATTTTTTTGATTTACTGATTATCTTGTTTTATTTGCAGGGAGGCTGCATTTCACATTCTTATTACCAGCTACCAACTCCTTGTTTCTGATGAAAAATACTTTCGACGTGTAAAATGGCAATATATGGTGTTGGATGAAGCTCAGGCAATTAAAAGTTCTAACAGGTTTGAAGACATGTTTCTGATTCCGTTTGCTGAATTAAATGCATTCTGAGCAATTAGCGTAGGATTGGATATTTTTGTTGGTTTTTGATGAAATAATAGATCTCTTTTTGACATTTAATTAAGTTGACTTGGCTGGAAACAGAATGGAAATGGAAATTGATGGCTGCTTGGGTATGGTTTTGATAGGGAAAAAGTTGATCAAGAAGTTCACAAAAAGGAATAGTGGAATCAGAAGTTTGAGAGTTCTCTTTACTAATACAACTCTGCCATGTTTCCTTTTCCCGCAGAATAGGAACAGTAAATTTGTGGTCTTTTCCAATGAGAAGTGGGAATTTCTGTTAGAGAACAAAAATCTGTACCTGAAAATGCAACACAATAGCGTCCTTTATATGATAAAGATTGCGACAAATTTTAGCCATAGAGCTAAAATTCTTGTATTTGTATGAAACTCCATAAATAACCTTCATATCTGTTGACTGTTGGTACACATGCAATACACAATGTGTGCATGTCTTGCTGGGCGTGGAAAAGTTAACGGCATGTGCTTGTGTGATCTAATTATGTTGAATGTTTCTGTTGGCAGTATAAGATGGAAGACGCTGCTCAGTTTTAATTGTCGAAATCGATTGCTTCTGACTGGTACTCCAATCCAAAACAATATGGCTGAGCTGTGGGCTCTCCTACATTTCATTATGCCTACCTTATTTGATAGCCACGAGCAATTTAATGAGTGGTTTTCAAAGGGGTATGTTTTTTCATACATGTTACCTATGCATATTCTTTCAAGTTATGCATCGAGAAATCTGTCTTACTATTTTTTCCCCTATATTGCCAGAATAGAGAACCACGCAGAGCATGGTGGAACATTGAATGAACACCAGCTTAATAGATTGGTGAGTATGGTTCTAACTTCTATAAAATCATCATAAACATAGTTGAATACCATCTAAACTAGAGGTTTCCTTTGCATTTCTTGCACAATTTCATCCTTGGAAAACCTCCTAACTTCTGTTATGAATTCTCTACATCTAGATTTATTATGCTCTATTCTAAATATGGAATGAGAAATTACCGGTCGCACAATTCTGTGCCTTTGACACTCACTATTTCAAGCTGGACTTGGTTGCGGGATAATATGCTGAATGCTTGATGTGGTTGACTTCAGGAGCTTCAGATAATACTGTCTAGTGAGCCCTTAGTTCACTTATCCTGGTAACAGTGTCTGCATGTTGTTCACCTAAATATTTAAGCCAGATTCTTGACTCTTCCTTGCCTTGCACTCTTATCTGGTTGAAAATGTGAAACAGTGCGTTTATTGTTGTTTTGAATTTAACAAGCTGGTTTGTAATCCATCTTTGATAAGTATCTTCCTTTTCTCTTCCTAATCTGCAACCATTTTGCTTCTTTCTTCTATGGCAGCATGCTATATTGAAGCCTTTTATGCTACGGCGGGTGAAAAAGGATGTGATTTCTGAGTTGACTGGGAAAACTGAAATAACTGTGCACTGTAAATTGAGTTCACGCCAGCAAGCATTTTATCAGGCTATCAAGAATAAGATATCCCTTAATGAGTTGTTTGATGGAAATCGTGGGCATCTAAATGACAAAAAAATTCTGAACTTGATGAATATCGTTATCCAGCTGAGGAAGGTATTTTATTTGTTTTATACTGTCTTTGTATTTTCTGTTGTATAGGGTTTGGCTCGAATATGCCAGACTTAATGATCATGCATGAAATATATACTGTGTTCCCTCAATTTGATAGCTTTGTTAAACATTTTGTTTTCTATGTAATGGCAGGTATGCAACCATCCAGAATTATTTGAGAGAAACGAGGGCAGTACATATTTTTACTTTGGAGAGGTTCCTAATCCTCTTCTTCCTCCCCCTTTTGGAGAGATGGAGGATGTATACTATTCTGGCAGTAGGAATCCAATTACATATGAGGTAAGTAATGATGCCATTCTAATTCTGATATCATCTGCTTTCTTTTCTTTTTCTCTTCAAGATGTGTTGTGGTGTTTTTCTAACAGGGGGTTTTAGCTATCCTTTTGTGATGCATTGTCTTGTCATAGAGATTTTGATAAAAAAAAAGGGAGGGGAGCGTCCAAACACATCAAAACACATTTGGATCATGCTCATTCTGTTATTGAATTAAATGGCTTGATAACCTCTTTGATATGATGAGATCTATTTCTAACTTTAAAAATGTTTATGTTCGAGCTTCATTTTGTGTAATTTGTACGTAGTATGGGAATGCGATACTAAGTTGACGGTGAACCATGTAGATCTCTTCTGTCCATGTGCCTCTAATTGAATGTTTTAAGAGTTATAATTTCAGAGTGTTAGTCACATTTTACTGGTCTAATCGAATTTCCATCTGCAATGAAGATTTTTATGTTCTAACTCTCTATTTTTTGGAATCATTCAGATACCAAAGTTGGTCTACGAAGAACTTGTCCTGCAATCCAAAACACATTACTCAGCTGTAGGTCAAGGTTGTACCAAGGAACTGTTTCAAAGATATTTTAACATATTCAATCCTGAAAATATTCATAGATCGGAGCTCAAAGAACATTACCATTCTGATTGCTCTTCTCTACAAAGTGGATCTTTTGGATTCGCTCGATTGGCTGACCTGTCTCCTACAGAAATTTCACTTTTAGCAACTGGTTCTTATATGGAAAGGTTGTTGTTTTCAATAATGAGATGGGACAGGCACTTGGTGGATGTAATTTTAGATTTGCTTATGGAGCCTGAGGATGATGATATTGGATGCAATCAACTTGGGAGGGAAAAATTAAGAGCAGTGACACGAATGTTACTGCTACCTAGCAAATTGGACAGTACTCTATCAAGGAGAAGGCTTGCTACAGGACCTGTGGATGCTCCATTTGAGGCTTTAGTCATACCGCATCAGGACAGGCTTCTATCCAATGTTAAGCTTTTACATTCTACATACTCTTATATCCCAAGAGCAAGAGCTCCTCCAGTAAGTGCGAATATTTTTATCAATTTACAAATTGTCATCCAATAACTAGTCCAAAAAATATGCTTACTTAGTTCTCTGCTTTCTTTTGCCATGTCCTTGCCAGATAAGTGCTCATTGCTCAGACAGACATTTTGCTTACAAAATGCTTGAAGAGCTGCACCACCCATGGGTTAAGAGATTATTAGTTGGGTTTGCGCGCACGTCTGATTCTAATGGTCCAAGGAGGCCAGATGTGCCTCATCCGTTGATTCAAGAGATTGACTCTGAATTACCTGTTTCACAACCTGCTCTACAGCTTACATATAAGATCTTTGGTTCATGTCCACCAATGCAACCCTTTGACCCTGCAAAGATGCTGACTGTAAGTCTAATTCATCCTCTGAGTCTTGTTGTGGCTTTTATATACCCTTGAGATTTGCTTTTGGATTTTGTGCATCTCTAAGATATTCACAATAAATCTTCTATCAGGACTCCGGGAAGCTTCAAACTTTGGACATATTACTAAAGCGCTTGCGTGCTAAAAATCATCGCGTACTACTTTTTACACAAATGACAAAGATGTTGAATATACTAGAGGTACTTTGAATTCTCTAGCTCTCTCTCTCTTGGCTTGACGTTACTAGATATCTGTAATTGAATTGTGCACATTACTGTGGCACAGTTGGAAAATTTGTCTGCCTCCTCCTATACAGTGTTGTACTGATTTGGATAGTTCTAGGACTTGGAAAAAACACACTGTTGGTTTGACTTGCGATCAATCCATAGGTAGTGATAGAAAATAAATAGGCACTCAAAACATGTATATGTTCGAGCGTCATTAAGCAACTCCTTAACAATCCCATTCATTTCAATCTAAATAATAATTCAATGGATGTAATTTAACTGTGTAGAACGACCATGCAATATTTTAATTGTTGATTTCTCATTGGTGAGTGACAGCAATTGCACCTGTTAAAGTGACTAAAAGAGTTATTGAAATGAGTTCAAATGGAAGAGAAAAAGAATCTGTTGATAAATGAATTCCAATTGTTGACATTTGCTTATCAAATCTTGCTCTAGAACTTGTTTTGATGCTGTAGACCAAATAATCCTGTATCATGACATATCAGAGCATTATGAGAAGAAAAACAGTCCAATTACACATGGGTTTACGAGGAATCATGGAAGAGCATACCCTAGTTTGCCCTCTGTACTGTATTATGAGATCTAACTGGTATCACCAAAAAGCTTTGTAATGCAAAGTTGTTGCAAGACTATATATATGCCAAAAAACGTTCCACAACCTTCATGGTTAAATCAACTTCTATGAGAGGAAAACTTTCATAACTTCATTATTCTCGAAGCGTTAAGCGCACAAATGACACTCCTCTCTGAGGGCTTAATTTTTAGATGAATTGATAATTCACCATGACATTTTATATGGAGGTCTTGTGTTCAAAAGTATATCCACACCTAGCGAAAAGAAGAATGAAGTGTGATTGTAATGTTATATTAGTTAAGAGTGACGTATTCACAGGTGATGGGATATGTTGAAGTATTGGATGTATAAGTTACACTCCTCTCTAGTGGTTTAAGCTTTTGGTTGAGGTGGTAATTTTACTATATTTGAGGATTAAGAAAATACCTAACCAAAGAATTTTAAAAGGCAAGTCAAACCCATTAGACAGACAATTGTTGTCTTAGCTTTGAGCTGCATTCTTTGACTTGGCGGTCTCTATTTCTAAATGAGGAAACATCACTTGGGGGTATATCCCTTGAAGTTTTGGTTAGGATATTATTAGCATGACAGCATGATGACATATATTAGAAGCTCCAACATTATATTTGGTCCAAAATCTTTGCTGAAGGGTATTCTAGCCTGTGTGGAGATAAGACTTAGCTTATTATTTGGTTTAAGTTTCAAATAGCATGATCTCTGTTGTTAAAGCATAAAATCCGAGGATCTCAATGGTCTCAATCATATCTTCTATTTAACAATTTTTGTTTCTTTTGAATTGTATAATGATACATTAAGTTGTTCCCACACTGCCTGTAATCAGGAAAGTGTTTCTTAGAAGCATATAAAGCTCTTCTTATGCACGAGGATTTATATTGTTTTGAATAGCTTCATTGACACCCTTTTTCCTTCTTGGGGCTGGCAATGTTAAAACCAGTATGCATGTGTGGGATTTTAGAGTATGCAATAAACAATGTCTCAGTAATGTGGAGATGCAATAATTCAATGGAGTAGATGGTTATGTCCCATATGTTCCCTTGTTAACTAATCATGCCTCAGTATAACTAGGGACAGTGAATTCAGAGATTGATTCAAAGGTCATTGTTTGTGCTCTTTTCTGCCGAGCAAAAGAACACCCCCCCCTCCCCCTCCCTCCCTCCCTCTCACCTCTCTTAAATATAAAAGGCAAAAAGTTGGGACATGCTTATGTGTTAATTGCTACAGTAAAATCAGAATTCTAAAAAATTCATCTGGACAAGATTTTGTATTGTATTTTTCATTTGTACAGTGAGAGCTGGATTTTTTCTAATAAAAGTTTTAGGTGCTGATAATTCCCTATTTCGCAGGATTATATGAACTATCGGAAATTTAAATATCTAAGGCTTGATGGCTCATCTACAATAATGGAACGTCGAGACATGGTCAGGGACTTCCAGCTTCGGTATATATCAACTTGATTATACAATCTTTGGTTTTCGCACAATGTGCAACTCTGTAATTAACATGCTGACTTGCTCTCTTCTTAATGGTAGGAATGATATCTTTGTGTTTTTGCTGAGTACAAGAGCTGGTGGTTTGGGTATCAATTTGACGGCTGCTGATACTGTAATATTCTATGAAAGTGATTGGAATCCTACCTTGGATCTGCAAGCAATGGATAGAGCCCATCGCTTGGGTCAGACTAAGGATGTCAGTCTCCTACCTAGTACTTGAGTGGTCTTTCTTCAAAATAACTTGCATTAGTGATGCTTCTTAAGAGCTTATGTCTTCGTTTAGCCTGATAAGGTGTTTTAGCTAATACCACTTTTCTACACTAAAGTAAAGTGGACAAAAGTAGTTTTGCAAAAAGAGTTGGATCAAATGTATAATGCATGTGATCTATCTTTGAACTGGCTAACCTTTTCTCCAGATTCTTTTCTACATAATCGTGTATTCATTTTATAGTTTTCAAATACTTCTGATCGGGGCTTATATATCTTATTTCTTATTTTGCATATGGTTGCTATTGAATTCTCTACATGGATTTGTAAATCAGGCTTGGTATATCTAGAATAGCATGATTGATTGTTCTTGAACAAAGATAATATAATTTCATTTTTTCTTTTGATTCTGAGTTGCTATAGATATATTATTTACTTCTGGAAATTGCTTTGATCGTGTAGGTCACTGTGTACCGGCTGATATGTAAAGAGACGGTTGAAGAGAAGATCTTACAGAGAGCTAGTCAGAAAAACACTGTACAGCAGCTTGTGATGACAGGTGGTCATGTCCAGGGCGATATTTTGGCTCCCGAGGATGTTGTATCCTTGCTTATTGATGATCCCCATTTGGAGCAGAAGCTGAAAGAAATTCCTTTACAGGTTGGTTATCAGTGTAGCTTTTTATCATGAGCTTTTTGCAAGCTCTTGATTTTGCTTGTTTTGTTTTGCTAGATCCCCTTTTGAATTTGACACTGAAACTTGACATTTTCAACCATTAATGGTTTGCTTCCTTTATCAGGCTAGAGAGAGACAGAAAAAGAAAGGTGGAACAAAGGGCATACGAATTGATGCAGAGGGTGATGCATCTTTGGAAGATCTTGTCAACCCTGAATCTCAGGAAAATGAATTTGAGCCCACTCCTGATCCAGATAAAACTAAGCCTAGTAATAAAAAGGTGAGTCATTTTTCAGTCCTTAGGTGAAAATAAGATTTTGACATTTACTTTCTGCTTGTTAAGGTATTTAGTTATCTTGGAAAAGGATTAATAGCATTATGGAGGCTCTTGGAGAGTAGTGATACAAGTTTACAGTTGCAATTGTCAGGTCTTGTTAAATCTAAATTCTTGGTAATCCAATTAAGCACTTAAAATTAATTAATTAAGTACTTATTTTATTAAGTGTGTTTGATAACAGATAATCTTAAGTACTTAATATTAATTAAGTGCATTTGATAACAGATTTTTGTCATTACTTAATTAATTAAGACGTACTGAAATCCTATTATAAATTTTTAGTGAATACACAGTTATTTAAGTCTGAATATATTAAATACTCATCTAATTATTAATATTCTTTTATTTAATTTAAATTGTAATAAAATAGAGTGTAAAAATGAATTATACTTAATTTAGACTTCAAATTTCAGAATTCAGTCTTCAAACTTCAAATTTCGGATTTTAGTATTTAAATATTCATAATTCAGTTTTATCAAATGAGCCCTTAGTTGCAGATTCATAGCTTTAGTTTGGTTATTAGGACAGCCCTTTCTGAAAATGTTTATTTTGCATTTTTGGGTATTGAAGGAACTTTATTATATTTTAGTATAGCAATCTTTAAATTTTAAAGCTGAGTATGCGAATTATGCATTTTGTCAGTAAGTAGACAAAATAGCACGGTTATTTTCTTTTGCTTGCCAAAATAATGTTGAATTCCTTTTTAATTGATGCTAAAAGTCATGCTAGATATTTATTTGCGTGTGCATACATACACACAACGAGAACGCTACTGGAATCATGGATTGGTCCTAGTCTAGCTCTACCACTCTATTGTACTGGTCTCCTTTTAAGCCAATGCCCCATTTATGGTCACCAAATTGTTGCCCAAATCCTTCCATTTCATAAAACATTAAGCCAAGGTCATCTCGCAGTTGATGTAATTCATATTAACTTCAAAAAGTATGCTTTCGCATATATACATACATACATATATATATATATATACACACACACACACACACTTCATTTTTTTTATTTTAGTATTTGTGGGGTTAACTTGATTCCCTGAAATATTTCTCTTAAGACAAGCCTTGACAGTGAAGCTCAGTATCTGTATTTTGCAATATTTACATCTTTCTTGATTTTAGTTTTCTTTGCCTGCAGAGGAAAGTAAACACTGACAAGCAAACTCCAAAATCAAAGCCTCAGAAAGGATCAAAAAATGCAGACTCTTCCTCCCCGAACTCCAAGCCAATGGACTATGAATTTGATGAACCCCTGCCAAACATGGATGTACAACAGCAGAGACCTAAAAGGCTGAAGAGGCCAACAAAAAGTGTGAATGAAAATATTGAACCGGCATTTACTGCTACACATTTGGTTCAAGAAGGGAATCAAAATGAGCTCCTCAATGATGCTCAGAATAGTTTGTTAATGGGGCAGTAGCAATGCAGTGGAATTTTTTGTTTCGTTTTGTTTTGTTTTTTTTTTAGTTTATTTCTATCAAACCTCATCCTTCTTTTGCCAATATAATTGAAGTTCAGATGAATGGTGAGACAGCAGAGTTTGGGTCCTTGACTGCTCTCCTCTCGCAGAATGTAAGATACGCAGGATTCTGGTAGTTTATGCTGTACAGATTATTGGATAAAATTGTGCTGCCGGAGTTGCTGGGCTCTTATGCTGGAACTATGACTGTGTATAGTAGTTTTCCTTTGTTTCTCCCCCTGCCTCCACCAATTAGGTTGTTAAAGTAGTTTGATAGATGATAGAACAGAATTCATAAGCAGTCGAGAGCTTGCACCAGCAAGTTTTGTTGGCTCGGGAGTCAATCTCTTTATATGTTATGTACAACGTTGTATTAAAATAAAAAATCTTGTAAAGTTCGAGTAGAATATGATTTGACTAGAAGCAAATTTCTCTGTATTACATTGTGGCAATCTCTCTCAACCTTGACAATTAACTGTGTTCATATTCCCTACTCTGGTAATTTACGGAAACGTGGATCCTTGACTAAGTTATGTGAGGGTTGAAGCAAGGAAAATGCAGCAGCAGATATCATCCTCACCATTTTATAAGCTGAAATTAAGCATAACGAAATGCAATGCTAGAGCTTAATGCGGCTAGAAAGCATTACGAGGTTAGAGATAATAAACAAGCTTTCGTTTGCATTAGTTTCTCAGTCCAGCGCCACCACAATTTTTCACAAGGAAAGAAAGAGAGCTTGGAGTCAAACATGGAAATACTTAAAGACAGCCAAAAGACTCTGGGATTCAACAAGTTGGCTGGAAATTTAGGTTTATACAATACTAGTTTTTGCAATTTAGAGATTAAGCGCTTGAGCATGGTGTCGAATATGATCATCGATGAATGTGGCAATGAAATAGTAGGAGTGATCGTAACCAGGCTGCAAGCGCAACAGGAGAGGAACATTGGCCTTTCTGCATGCCTCCTCAAATTTCTGTGGCAGGAGTTGATCATGTAAAAATTTGTCATCCTCTCCCTGCAACAGGTATTGTAGCAAGTTAGTTACAGCAAATCAACTCTCTTACTCTCTCAACTCCCCCCAACTAATTCTGATATACATATGTGTGTGTGTACCAAGTATGAAATAACATATACTATCATTATCCTAAAATTATGGTTTTGACTTTTGAGGACTGAAAAATATATGAAATACATCATCACTAAGTAACATTTCATCCAGACTAAAATTCCCTGTGTAGCAGGGTTCACACATTCTTGAAATTGAGCATCAAACTGCCCCTTCAGCTGTTAATGATTAAATTCTCATAGTTCACTTGTGCAGACCTACTATTTGTTTCAATTTTATGCCAAAAGTAAATCCCGATTCTTCCTCGGTTCACACATACTATTCATAGTCCTGTTTCATTGGAATAATAGTGAATATTCTATCCTGACTTGCATCTTCAATGATATAGCCTCCAAATTTCTTGCAGGTATCTTAATTGCCAGTGTCAATATTGGTTAACTGATTCTGAAAGCCCAATAAATTGGAAAAAATTAAAGATATGCCAGAAATAATGTCCATTGACACTGCAAAACTACATTTTTATAGCCCAGTAGCTCGACTTCTGATATGACAGGACTGGGACATAACGCCAATAATATAAAAATAACAATTTTTCTGTAGTCTCTCACCACGTAAAGAAAACATTCATACCAATCTCAATTCCAAACAAGGATTATCTGTTGATATTCCTGATATCGCAACGGCCACACCATTCTATCTAAGCTTAAAAGAGTGAGGTGATATGTCTAGAATTCCGACATATTATATATTAGCCTTATCAAGGAAACTGAGCAAGTAAGACGGATTATTTTGTGGCCAAGATTAGGAGGTAACTTGAACATTAGATATTTGGAGAAAAAAGGGAGAAAAAAATGATAATCATGACCATTTCAAAGTGAAAATGCATATATCCCAGCAATACAAATAAAAAGCCAACCATTATGTCCTGATATTTTCAGAAAGCTAGTTGAACAAATTAACTCCTTACCTGATCAATCAGAATGGTGGCAGAAAGATCATTGAACTTTGACACAAGGCAAGTTGCATCATATTCCTGCAAAATCACAGTAGCACAACATCTAAGTAGTCAACTTGAAAGCCCTTCAACATGTTATACCAAAAGGAACATACACAAATCGTACCTCCCACTCTGCTTTATTTGCACCCAAGTAGTTTGTGAAAGCTTTCTGGCCCCAGGGACAATTTATTGGATTGACAATGGGTGCAAAGGCTGAAACGGACTGAGGAGAGGAACTAGAACGTTAGTCAAGGACATTAGAAACTGACAAGAAACAAACTTGTAAACTTTCTCGTCATATTCCTTAGGGAACTCAAAAGTATAATCACCAAAAGAACCAGTGCAACAGCTGAACTGGGAATTTAACAAAATGTTTCATCTGTTTCCATGAGTACTAATCTCAGGTTTGGAGCTGACCCGGCAAGATATTTGTTACTAGAAATCTGCTTGTATAAATAAAAAAGGAAAACTACTCTAAACCATAAAAGAGTAGAGGTAAGCTCCAGTTAACCTCAAAAGTTTATCATGTATCAGTACTTCTGAGGACCGATGTCAGCGCTCAAAAGTAGGTAACTTGAACCTTGTACAACCTATTAATATAGCCCTCTTCGCAGCCACTACCAATAATCATAGAGAAGATTATAGGCGGCAAAGATTGCTAACTGCTATAAGTGGGGATTTTTATAGATATTAACTGTTTATGCTACTGGTTAAATGGAGTTCAGATGAAGGGTGAACTATAAAGTTACAGATATTCTTTTCCCAGGGTTTATTTAGTCCATATTTCTGTTTTGAAGGAGTAAAGTTCTGGCACAGAAAGGAAGAAACAGGGCAAATTGTTGCTAACTCCAAGTTCAAGGTGTCTAGAGAGTAAACTCCCAGATGAGGGAAGAATCTTCCACTTTTTATCAAATTTTGTTAGTTCCACAAACACCCCAATTTTGAAACAGTTAGATTAAAATTTACAAGGTAAAACATTCATCAACTACCTTGTACTTATCTAGGTTCTTCAGGTAGATTGTTAGTGCTCCATGACCACCCATAGAATGTCCGGATATAGATGCCCTTGATGTATCAAGCTGAGAAAAGTTTTCACCAAGAAGTGCTGGTAATTCCTTAACAATATAGTCATACATTTGCCAATTCTTCCACTTCTCCTGTTTTGCATTCAGGTAAAACCCAGCTCCTGTTTTGCAGATAAGTTAACATCACAGCAGCCGCACATAACACAAATAATTGGAAACTCAATACGCAAAAAGTAAAATCAATGATTCTGAAAAACTCATAATTTAGTGAAATTTGTTCCTGAATATAGTCAAGAATGATTACCCCCACAATAACTGTATCCACGAAAGAAACACAAGGAAAAGTAAAATCAGTATCTTATCAATCCCATTGATGGTTTGGTATAAGAAGACAAATTTTTGCAAACCCTCTCATTGATTTGTCCAACAAGAAAACCCTTCTTCTAAATGGCCAGACTCTATGGAGAAAATAAAATATGAATAAAATAAAAGAGCAAGCCGCTTCTTCTGTAGGGTCATGCTTGAAAAGCAATTTTTTTTCCCCCCTCCTCCTCCTGTGTTTTTAATCTTTCTCCCCAAATTAAAATTTCACTTTTTAAATAATGGCAATTACAGATGCCTACAAAGCTGTAACAACCACACAACTTTTACCATACCCCAGAAAAAACAAAAGTAAAACTTTTAGCACAAAAAGAGAATGCCAGAGCTTTCACCAAAAGTAAACATAAAGCTAAAGTAACTATCCTATGTTGGGCAGAGGTAACTCCATTTCGAAATTGACTGCCTAGACTCGGGCAATCTAAGCAAGTGGCAATAACCAGTCATAGAGGGCATTCCAATGCCGTTTACATGTAAGTTTATCAACTGGGAAGCCTTCTGTAAAATAGCAACATCTCAATGCCATGATTCAATGGCTCAGACAAGCATAAAAATGATTCAAGTATCAAGATACAATGGAAAAATTATACACCGCAATGATTTACTATTCTTTCAAATGCATCACTGCATGAGCCAACAATAATGACCTAAAAATAGAATTGCAAAAATAGAAACACATAATCACTTGAGATGCACAAGAATTACATGATATAGCACTGCAACCAAGCCTAATAACAAGTATTCTGTTGTAACTATGGTTTTAGTAACTTGAGAATGGGCAATACACTATAGGGTGAGTTTGTGTGGGGGTGGGGGGGTTCCCAGATTCCACCAAAGTACTTGATGCCACATACCTACACCAAAATCCCAGCTTTCAGATTCCCCTTCCACATTGAGTCCTCCTGTGACAAACATCAAATAAGTGGTAAGATTATAGCTCCTATAATCATGAAAAATCTCTAGTTTAATACCTGTTCAAATGCTGTTTCCCTTTCCCCATTTTTTTGAATGGGTAGCGGTTTGAATCTAATGTACCATGACAAAAGAATCAAATGCAATCTCAACTAAATGAGATTAAAAAAAAGTCCACTAACCAAAAGGAAAGGACCATACTTCAATAGTTTTAACACAACCAAGTCTATGTTGTCATTTATCACCCAAAACCTTTGCAATTGCTTGCCTCTAAAAACATCATTATTTGACTGGAAGAGAATTATAACTTAAAGATAATTAAGACTGAAAATAAATGCTGTCACATTTCCAAGGGCATCCAGTTCTCTCTCAACTGACTAATGGAAGCAAAACTCACCTCTACACCACTTACAGGATTTATTTTCTCACTCTCTATGTAGAATTAATGAAATTTATACAGCAGATACAACTTTAATTTATACCATTGCATAAAAAAAAATTATTGTTAATCAGGAGTTAAAGCATGTCATTTGGGGGTTGGGGCAGCGAAGCACTGGGGCGACTGTTGCTTCTGTACTCTTTTCCTTTTCCATTTAAAAATTTTCTGGTTAATGAGTTGCACACTTCATTTATTATGTAACTGCTATTCATTAACAAAACAGGAACTTTTGGAAGCACAATACAACTTAGACAAGAAGACCTTTTTCAAACTTTCCATTTAAAAATTTTCTGGTTAATGAGTTGCACACTTCATTTATTATGTAACTCCGATTCATTAACAAAACAGGAACTTTTGGAAGCACAACACAACTTAGACAAGGAGACCTTTTTCAACCTTTCTTCTCTTGCTGCTAATGGATCCTTTAATAGACTAATGCAGAAAACAACAGAAAAATTGAAATATGTAAAAGCCGTTCTAATAGAGCTGAGGGAAGAAGGTAACTTGGCAGTTTGCCACCTCCCATCCTTTGTTTCCTGTCAACAAATTCACATATGGCAATAGAAAAAAGGAATATGTGCTCTCCCTAAGAGGTGTTCCGGGGCGGTTCCAAATAGTCTAATGTTTGAAGATGAATATATGAGAGAAATGAACTAATTCTTAAAACAGTAGCATTCTTCTCATGCTGAATAAAATTGTGCCCTAAACCACACATATTTTTTTATTTTTTTTGTTGGGGGAGCCCCCGGGGAGGGGAGTTGTATGCAGGCATGGGGATGGAATGTAATGTGCTCTTTGTATAAAGATGCAAGTGAGGGACAAACTGTCTATTGCTAGATCACAGGCTTGCTCAAGAATGTCAGAACGTGTTTCTAACCGTGTAGGATGCCTTTGGGAATATGCATGTAATAGTTTCTTATATGTTATGTGAAAATAGAAATAGAAAAGTTCCAAAGGTTCAGAAATAGAGATAATTACTATGGGAGTATGCAATGCAGCCCTACGTGCCTAGATATCTGCGTTTGACTTCTTAGTGGCATTCAGATTGTATACTTCTTGTATGGATCTTATGCCTATGCTTTTATGAATAATACTATTTGAATTTTTTTTTCTTTAGCAGAATAATGAGTGATAACCAGGAAAAAAAAAAATGTTGCAGATGGCAGTGGAAGTAAGATGATAATTGCTAATAAATTTCTGATTCTTGTCCTAAGTTAATAAACTGTTATCTAAATGATAAAATTGAACATACATTTGAATAAAAAAAGTCGACTCACTTGGGGAAGTGTCAGGAGCAATTAGTGCAACACCTTCACTTGAAGCGAGGCGTTGAGCACCAGATTTGGTAATAAAATTCTCATCTGTGCATGTAAGGCCAGAGAGCCAGTAAAGCACCTAAATCAGGGAAAAGAAAAAACTTCAATGCTGATTATGACCTTCAGAAGTACAATTAAGAAAACATGAGGAAATAGGGCTAGAAAATACCCAAGTAGGTACAGCATATGTTATGACTCCAAAATTTTTAAATTTTTGTTTTGCCCTTGTAAAATTAATTTTTTTAAAAGTGTCCTTTTAAATTTTATCTTTCGCCTGATCCCCAAATTTTTTTGCAAAAAATTATACCATTATCATCTAATATATTCTTTCATATAATTCTCCCCTCCAAGTTCTTGGTTCCATCCCTGGTTGCAAGGACAAATAAAAAAGTGAATCAAAGAAAAGTTCAGAGGAACAGACCAGATAAGTTTTTCCTAAAGTATATCTACTGAAAAACTCATAGACCATTATTATTTTTTCTGAAGTAAATTCACCAAAAAATATTTCCTTTTCTTCTTTTACCAGGAAAACTATTACCATCGTTGATTCTGAAACTGCTCAAAAGCACATATAAAATGGGCAGAAAATGCTCAGTACCAATGTATCAAAAAGTAGCACAAGAGGATGAAGTAAAATGCCAAAAAAATTACCCTTTTCATGTGCCATTGACTTAAAACTATCAAAAGAAACAACCACCGACACATTTGCTTCACGTTCCATCATCTTAAAACTAAGCATTCTATATCACAAAGTGTATGTAGTAAGTGGACAAGCGAGTAAATACAGAAACCAAAACGAGGCTGCATTATTCAAATGCAACTAATGACAAGAACCAAAGACCTCAAATGCAATCAAGAATCACCATTCAGTAACCAAAATTTTTCAGAAAAATGGTAGAACTTTGTGTAAAGAGTAATTGAAAAAAAAAATGCATCTTTCTAAAGATCCTTCAAATAAGGTATGCAGGAGTTAAAAATCCTACTGAATAACTGTGCGAATTAAACAGATCAAGAGAGAAACCGGGACATGGGTTCGTGTGAGAAAGGAATAGTTATCCTTTTCTTGATTTCTCTGAGGCGGAGCGACTTACAGGGACTTTACCAGATGTAGGAGGAGGAGGAAAATAGATGGAGAAAGTCATGGAGCAGCCCAGCGTGGGGCTGAAATGCTTATATCTCTTGTTGAATCCTCCAAACATCTTTGAGCTACTGATTTCTGTGGGTTTGGTATCCATCTCCACCTTCACTGATTCACTCACACAGAGAGCAATGAAAAGTGATCGTGCTTCGGTTTACACTCAGCTCACTGAGTGTCAGTGATGAATGATCGAAAGGCCAGAGCTGGAGCTCTTCATCTTGTAGAGAGTAGTCTCCCTTTGGGCTGGGCTAACTATTTTTCTTTGTTGGGCTTTGTGAGTGTGATAACAGTCTGGGCCTAGGAAAAGTGAACTCAGGGCAGCAACCCATCCGCCAAATTTCTGTACCATTATATTTAGAAAAACATGTCGGCCCACGAACGTCGTTTTCAAAGACCAGCCTATCTATAAGTGACACAAAGAAAGCATCCGAAGAACAACCCCAGACTATGATTAGACTGTCTAATTGAAATTGGGAAAACGACAGTTATCATTTTGAAGCATTTTCTTCCCAATCATTTTTCTTGTTCTATATTTCGCTATCATCAATATCGATAAGAGTCTAACGAATTGAGCATAAAACAATTTATTATTATAGTATCTTAAAATTATTGAAAATTTCATTAATTAGTAGAGGTTCCACTAATTATAAATTTATATGAATTATTAGAGAAGATTTTTATGGATGTCCACCATTTAGCGGAGACACCACTAATTAAGATTAGTAGAAGATGATGTATGTCATGATGTATTCCACTAATTAGAACTTTATAAATAGAGCTATTCTCTAAGCTTGTAATACACCATTATTTTGTGAAAGAAAGATTAGAGAAAATTGTGAAAGAAAAGAAAGAGAGAAATTCTTGTGCAAAGAATAGTTAAAGTTTTATTAGTGTGTAGATTTTATTCTAACACTACCCAAATTTTATAACACGTTATCAACACGAGTCTCTATCGTTACAAAAGCCAGAAGACTAAGCACGAGTTTCTGCCGTTACCAAAGTCAGAAGACAGGTACGCATTTATTGATCTTTATGGCTAACTTCGCTAAACTCGAATTTGTAACCCTTGATATTTCTGGAAAAAATTATATGTCATGGGTTCTCGATGCAGAAATGCATCTAAATGTTGAAGGCTTTAGTGAAACTATTCAAGCAAATAATAGTGCATATGCACAACACAATGCTAAAGCTTTGATTTTTATTCGTCGTCATATCGATGAAAATTTAAAAATGGAACATTTTACCGAAAAAGATTCATATGTCCCGTGGGTAAATTTAAAAGAAATATTTGACCACCTGAAGATGGTCGTACTACTCACTACACGGTATGAATGGTTGCACCTGAGATTGCAAAATTTTAAAACCGTGAATGAATATAGTTTCGCAATGTATAAAATTACATCTCAATTAAAATTATGCGGAGAAAAAGTGACTGATGAAGATATGTTGGAGAAGACATTCTCCACATTTCATGCCTCAAATATTGTCCTGCAGCAACAATATCAAGAAAAAAGGTATACAAAATTTATAAATTTAATTATTGCCCTCCTCATTGTAGAGAAGAATAATGAATTATTATTGAGAAATCATGAAGCCAGACCAATTGGCGCAACAGCACTCCCAGAAGTGAATGTTGTTGGCTCCAATAGAAGCCATCGTTATTGTCGTGGCCGTGGCCGTGGTCGTGATTATAGTCGTAGACACTCTCGATATTTCTTTTATTACAATCATAATCAAACTGTGAGAAATACTGACCACCTGAAGTGGAACAGAAAAGATCATAAGGGAAAAGAAAAAGAAATTGAAGAAAAGCATGAGGATATATGTTATAGATGTGGCATGAAAGGTCATTGGTCACGAAACTGTCATACGGCTAAGTATTTAGTTGAATTGTATCAAGCTTCATTGAAAAATAAAAATGTGAAAGCAAATTTTTCTCAACATCCAATAAATGATGCTGAGGATGATGATATTGATCCTGAAAATCTTAATATCAATATTACCCATATGGATGTATCGGATTTCTTTGAACACCCAGACAGTAGGATAGAGACCATTTAATTGGTGATGGCAGTGTCCAAAATAACTAAAGTCTCACCCTAATATTTTTGTATTTTCATTATATTATAATAATATTTACGTTTGCATATATATATTTGTATTCAAATGGTTGTTGTTAATGATGATGCATGCATTATTGATAGTGAAACTACACACACCATACTAAAAAATGAAAAATATTTTTTTGATCTCAAAATGAGAGAAATAAATATTTATACAATAAACGGTAGTGCAAATGTAATTGAGGGCTCTGGAAGAGCTAGTATATTGTTGCCTAAAGGAACAACAATTATTATTGATAAGGCATTATTTTCCTCAAAATCCAGAAGAAATTTATTAAATTTTAAAGATATCCACAGAAATATGTTTCATGTTGAAACAAATGAAGAAAATGGGATTGAGCATCTTTATATTACTCAAATGCATTTGGGTAAGAAATCTGTATTAGAAAAATTGCCGTCTTTTTCTACTGGCCTATATTTTGTAAAAATATGTACAATTGAAATTCATCATCTAGTAAACCAAAAGTTTTCTGATCCTATTACTTTTAGCATTTGACATGATCGGTTGGGTCATCCGAGATCTACCATGATGAGAAAAATCATTGAGAATACACGTGGTCATCCTTTAAAAAATAAAAGAATATTAACATCAGAAAAATTCGCATGTACTGCATGTTCCCTAGGAAAATTAATTGTTAAACCATCACCAGTAAAAGTAGGAGTTGAAAATCCTACATTTCTCGAACGGATTCACGGAGATATTTGTGGACCTATTGATCCACCATGTGGACCGTTCAAATATTTTATGATCTTAATTGATGTATCATCCCGATGGTCGCATGTATGTTTATTATCTACTCGCAACCTGGCGTTTGCGAGATTACTTGCTCAAATAATTAAATTACAAGCACAATTTTCTGACCATCACATTAAAAATATCCGTTTGGATAATGCTGGTGAATTTTCATCACATGCTTTTGATGCATATTGCATGTCAATTGGGATTAATGTTGAACATCCTGTAGCTCGTGTTCACACACAAAATGGTCTTGCTGAATCTTTGATTAAACGATTACAATTAATTGTTAAATCATTATTAATGAAAACAAATCTCCCAACATCTGCCTGGGGACATGCTATTCTACATACTGCAGCACTTGTACGTATAAGACCAGCTAGTTATCATAAATTCTCTTCTTTGCAATTGGTTTTTGGGTCAGAACCAAATATTGCTCATTTAAGAATTTTTGGGTGTGCTGTATATGTTCCAATTGCACCAAATCAACGTACAAAGATGGGTCCTCAAAGAAGAAATGGGATATACGTTGGATATGATTCTCCCTCTATTATCAGGCATGTTGAACCCCTGACAGAAGATGTATTCACAGCAAGATTTGCTGATTGTTATTTTGATGAATCATTATTCCCTAAATTAGGGGGAGAACCAAAACAGCATAAAAAGAATCTTACTTGGACAACATCATTAAATTATCTTAATCCGCGCACAAGCGCATGTGAATTTAAAGTTCAAAAGATAATTCATTTGCAAAACATTGCAAATCAAATGCTAGACGCTTTTGTTGACTTCAGAAGAGTTACAAAATCGCATATTCCAGCTATAAATGCTCCTATTCGAATTGAAGTTCCAGCAGAACAAAATATTATACCTATAGCTGCTGAGTCAAAAACACGCCAGAAGCGTGGCCAACCTCTTGATTCTAAAGATAAAAATCCTCGAAAGAAAAAATGATTAAATGATCCAAAAGATTATATTGAAGAAAAGAATAATAAAGACCAAGAGAGAACTGATGATAAAGAACCAGAAGTTGATGAAAGTAACACTAAAATTTCTATCAATTATACCACTTTCAGTAGAAGTTGAAATCGGATAGAAACTGTTATTGATAATATATTTGCATACAATATATCTCTTGATGTTACACATGATAATGATGATCCTGAACCAATATCAGTTGATGAATGTCGGCATAGAAAAGATTGGCTGCAATGGAAAGATGCGATTCAATCGGAGTTCAATGCACTGACAAAACGTGAAGTCTTCGGACCTGCAGTCCGAACACCAGAATGTATAAAATCTGTTGGCTACAAATGGATATTTGTGCGAAAGCGCAATGAAAAGAGTGAACTCGTTCGATATAAAGCGCGATTAGTAGCTCAAAGTTTTTCACAAAAACCAGGTATTGATTATGATGAAACTTATTCTCCTGTTGTTGATTATATTACACTCCGATATCTTATCAGTTTGGCAGTACATGAAAAGATAGATATGCGCCTATTAGATGTTGTCATTGCTTACTTGTATGGAAATTTAGAAAATGATGTTTACATGAAAATTCCCGAAGGATTTCATATGCCTGAAGCATATAAACATTATCCTCGTGAAAATAACTCCATCAAATTGCAGAAATCATTATATGGCCTGAAGCAATCTGAGCGTATGTGGTTCACACGTCTTAGTAAATATTTATTGAAAGTGGGATTTAAAAGCGACCAGGTATGTCCATGTGTTTTTATTAAGAAATCTGGTTCTAAATTTGTGATATTAGCTATATATGTTGATGATATTAATCTTATTGGAACTCCTGAATAGCTTCAAGAAACTGTTAGATTGTATGCCCTCTTAGACTAGGTTTCTGATATAAAATCGAATTATTTAATAAAAGAATTTATTTCAGAAATTGTTTGTGAATTTACTTTTTGTTTGTGCATGATTTTCGTTTGGAACAGACCCATTGTGTTTAAATAAGTGATCCAGGTAAATGGTGGTCTTTCACAGTAAGGTATGGATCACGGGTTATTTAACACATAAACATTTGTTCTTAACCTATTGATGAGACTGGGAACCTCATCATGTTTAGGTTATTATGTTATGAATTCCAAATGGGGAATGGCTTACCTTTAGCCTTTAGCTAGTGGGTAGTCCACTCACTTCATGACATAAGCGTATTTCGAATACGTGGAACAGGACCTGTAGTAGTGGTTTCTCAAAGTACTATATGGTAGAAACCTAGACTACTACTGCTACAGCGTGGACTAGTACTCTACGACTTGAGTATGAGTTGGTGGTCTAGCGAAGCTGGAAGCATATACTTTGATTTGCTGTAATTGAGGTTCTATCATAGGGTCAATATACTTGCATGTTGGGTATGTGTAACTAGTTAGTTAAGACAGACTTATACAAGATAGTTTCTGCACTATATCGCCCCTTGTGGTTGTCTGAATGGTCTAAATTATCCAGGGCCCTGGGAAACATGACTTGAATGTTTGCTTTAGGGTAGCTCCCTTGGAAAGCGGAAACACTCCAGGAAGTCGTGGATCATTGGATTAGAAGCCTAAGGATGGTAGATGTCATTTAGAGGGGTGTTAGTACACTTCTTCATCTCTAAATGTGCGGCGATGTGTAGAGGGGTATTTTAGTCATTTCACCTGTAGGTCGGAGACTTTGCGAATGCAGCATTGTCCTTGGGGTCAATATTTCCTTATGGTGATATTAGGAAATATTTAAAATACAAAATACAGACTATTTATATAGCAGGGGTATTTTGGTCATTTTAGCGACCAAGGCGATGTGTCTTTTTGGTCCTCGGGATAGCCCGTAAGTCCTAACTATTTTTGGGATGAGGAATTGGTCTCGATTGAAGAGGATTTTATTTTATTTTGTTTTATTTTATTTTATTCAGAAGTCTAATTTATTATCGGATCGGAATAAAATAAATAAATAAATAAATAAAATAGGAGTTGAGAGAAATTAATTATCTAGTTTATTTGGTTAATTAATTATTCAGTGGCCTAGGTCCAAGTATGAATAATTAAGAAATTAACCTGGGCTTAAACTAGGGGAAATAATTAATGTTTAATTATTTATTGGGTTATTTATGTAGGCCCAAGAAATAAATAATTAGAGATTAATTATTATGGTTCATTTGAGCTCATTAATTATTTATTGGGTTACTTATGTAAGCCTAGAAAATAAATAATTAATATTTATTATTTTGGGCCTTTTGGGTCCAAGAAAAATAATAAATATTTATCTGGCCCAATAGCTTGGACCTTAGGGTTTTTTCCAGATACGGTTAAGAGGAGTTTAAGGTTAGGCCAAACTGTTTCTCAGGATAACATCCGGATATTTTGAAATCCCGGGGATATGTTTATCAGAGATTGAGAGACCTAATTTTGGTAAAATATAAACAACTCTTTGAAAAGAAAAAAAACTCTAATTATTTTCCTTCCCAAGAAAAGACTCTCACGAGAATTGAGACCCTTCCTCTTCACCATAGTGTTCACCGACTAGAGGTTAGGCTGAGGAATATCCCGAGAGCTGGAGAGCTAAGCATTAATGCAAACAAGACGAAGTCGAAGGTTAGCGGGTGTTCAACCGGAAGCTCCTTCAACTGTGCAAAGCGAGGCGATTCCAGCCGTTCAATCTGTTCCTACGCAACCTAGAAGGGTTAAGGAACGCAAATGTATAATCTTCACGCTTCCGTATAGCCTTTATGGCTCGCGTATAATTTTTTTTTTTTTGTCTCTGTTTTTATCCGTCCATGGCTCCCTGTTCTGCGTTTTGCCATCAGAAACAATTGATTATTTAAAAAGAGAATTCGAAATAAAGGATTTTGGTAAAACCAAATTTTGCCTTGGTTTACAAATTGAACATCTGGAAAGTGGAACATTTATTCATCAATAAACATATACAACAAAAGTGCTAAAAAGATTTTACATGGATAAAACACATCCATTGAGTATTCCAATGATCGTCCGATCATTAAATGTGGATAAAGATCCTTTCCGACCTCAAGAAAATGATGAAGAACTCCTTGGTCCTGAAGTACCATATCTCAGTGCAATTGGTGCATTGATATATCTTGCTAATAACACACGGCCTGATATTGCTTTTGTTGTCAATTTATTAGCAAGATTTAGTTCTTCACCAACACGACGACATTGGAATGGAATTAAACAAGTCATTCGATATCTCCAAGGTACAATTGATCTCGAATTATTTTATTCAAATAAAACCAACCAAACATTGATTGGTTATGCAGATGCTGGTTATTTATCTGATCCACATAAAGCACGTTCTCAAACGGGCTATCTATTTACATGTGGAAATACTGTTATATCATGGCGTTCTACAAAACAATCTATAGCAGCTACTTCTTCAAATCATGCTGAAATTATAGCCATTCATGAAGTAAGTCGAGAATGTATATGGCTAAGATCCATGATTCATTATATTCGAGAAAGTTGTGGATTATCATCGATAAAAAATATTCCAACTCCTCTTTATGAAGATAATGTAGCTTGCATAGCTCAATTACGAGGAGGATATATTAAAGGAGATTGGACAAAACATATTTCATCAAAATTCTTCTTTACTCATGAACTCCAGAAGAAAGGTGAAATTGATGTGTTACAAATTCGGTCATGTGACAACCTCGCAAATATTTTCACGAAGACTTTACCGACTGCAACATTTGAGAAGTTGAGATATAAAATCGGTATGCGTCGGTTTAAAAATTTAAAGGAATCAACTCATCAGGGAGAGTAATAAACAGACATATAGAATAGTGTACTCTTTTTCCTTCACTAGATTTTTTTTCCACTGGATTTTTATCTAGTAAGGTTTTAACGAGGCATATTCTTTATGTAATGGATGGACATCCAAGGGGGAGTGTTATGAATATCTTAAAATTATTAGAAGCTCCATTAATTAGTGGATGCTCTACTAATTATGAATTTATATGAATTATTAGAGAAGATTTTTATGGATGTCCACCATTTAGTGGAGACACCACTAATTAAGATTAGTGGAAGATGATGTATGCCATGATGTATTCCACTAATTAGAGCTCTATAAATAGAGCTATTCTCTAAGCTTGTAATATACCATTATTTTGTGAAAGAAATATTAGTGAAAGAAAGATTAGAGAAAATTGTGAGAGAAAAGAAAGAGAGAAATTCTTGTGCAAAGAATAGTTAAAGTTTTATTAGTGTGTAGTGTGTAGATTTTATTCTAACACTAGCCAAATTTTATAACACTTCGTTATTATTAAAATCTTTATAAAAATATTACCTTTTTAAACTATAATTACATATCGAACGGTGTAATACTCTTCTCAAATAATTGTCACTTTTTTGTAATCTAGTTCTGTTTAATAAATTTTACAATTTATAGAGTTAGAAAATTAATTTATTTGGTTCGTAAAATTTAATATTTATATTATTTTTTATTATTATTATAGTCTTTAATAAAATTATTGAAGGTGATGGCAGAAACAGAGCATGCATACAGTGGACATAAATGGAGACAAAAACATTAAACACAGAGCATGCAAGCATGGTGGAGGCCAAATAACATACCTCTTGAGCCTCAAAACGTGATGATTGAAGAAGATTGGATTGAAACTCAAAATCACAGCCTCCTTCTTCTCCGTCAGTGATGCTTCCTGTGCACAGAAAAAATATCTCCTCCGATGCAATGCCAAGCCTTTTAGTTCACAGAATATACCCAACCTAATCTCTATTTGGTGAGCAACGAATATAGGTAGAAGAAGAGCTTCTCAGAGAATTGATATCTCACTCCTTCACTTCTTCTCGGTTGATATATATAGCCAATGGCTTCGTGAACCAAACCCAGAAGCCAGAAAACCAAGAGACACCTTCTCAGTTGGCTTCATTTACACCCAAACCCAGAAGCCAGAAAACCAAAAGACACCTTCTTGGTTGGCTTCATTTGGTTTCAAAACCAAAAGCCAGAAGAAGAAAAGGCACGAGAGAGGGAGAAATTTTTTTTTCAAAAAATTTTATTTTTATTTTTTCACACAAAAAACAAAAGTCATGAAACCCAAAAATAATATTATCGGGATTTAATATTCGAATATTATTTCCAAAATAAATTTTGGCTTCACCCTAAATTCCTTTGTACTGTGTCCGGAAAAATCCTATGGTCCAGGCTATTGGGCCAAAATAATATTTATTATTTTTCTTGCACCTAAAAAGTCTAAAATAATAAACATTAATTATTTTTCTTGGGATTAAATAAATAACCCAATAATTAATTAATTACCCAAATGAACAAAAAATAATTAAATTTTAATTATTTATTTCTTGAGATTTAATTAAATAAATAACCCAATAAATAATTAAGTAATAATTATTTTTCTCTAGTTTAAGTCCCGGTTAATTTTTGAATTATTCAAATTGAACCTCGGCCCTGAATAATTATTTAACCAATTGTACAATCATCTGTGAAAGTGATAAAGTACTCAAAACCTCCTCTAGCCGGTGTAGACAATGGACCACACACATTAGTGTGAACTAGGTTCAATACCTCCTTGGCTCTATCCGCCTTTGGGATAAAAAACCTCTTGGTCATCTTTCCCATAAGGCATGATTCACACTGAGGCCAACTTTCCAATCTCAATGAGCCCAAAGGCCCATCATGGATTAGCCTTTGAATCCTGGTTGAATTGATATGACCCAACCTCAGATGCCAAATATATGAGTCATTGATATTGATCTTTCTCTTCTTAGTTAAAGGTTCAGATTGAGCGTTATTTGGTTGCTTATTAATATGGTTTAAATAGAATAGATTTCCATACATGTGCCCAGTACATAATATTTCTTCATCTCTACTGATAGAAATACCAGAATGGAAAGATACATAATATCCTTGATTTATAAGTTTCGCAACTGAAATCAAATTCTGACGAAAACCAGGTACATATAAAATATCTATTAAAACCACTTTCTTATTACAATCAAAATTAAGATCCAGTTCTCCCACTGCAAGGGCCCAGACTTGTGCTCCATTTCCTACACGTAATCCATGTTCGTCTTTCTTGAGTTTCCTTATCTTTCTAAACCCCTGCAAGGAATTACAGATATGATCAGTAGCTCCTGAATCAACAATCCAAGTGGAAGTTAATCCAACCATTGAAATAGACTATAGATAGAAAACATTACCTGTGGGGTTTTTCTTGGCTTGAAAATCTGGACACTCCTTTTTCCAGTATCCTTTCTTCCCATATTTGAAGCACTTGCCCTTTGATTTATCTTTGGGCTGGTTCTTGGGCTGGGCTGCTGCTATCCCTTCTTCCTTTCGAACTTTCTGGGCTTGGACCCAATTTTTGAAGAAGAAACCTTAGCAATCATGGCATTTGAATTTGGCTTCATGACCTTCTCTGCCATATGGAGTTCTTTCATCAATTCAATCAAACTCATATTCAACTTGTTCATATTGTAATTTAGTTTGAACTGAGTAAAGGAACTCGATAGAGATTCGAGCACCATGTCCACTTGGCTCTCGGGGTCAATGATAGTCCCTAAAATTTCTGCCTCTTCGAAAGCAGCAATCATCTTGAGCATATGCTCCCTGACTGATACTCCCTTAACCATCTTAGTGTTTATTATAGTTCGAAGAACCTTCTGCCTTGCGGGTCGGCTCTTATATGCGAATATAGTGGCCAATGAATGACTAATGTCATACGCAGAAGTCATGTGCTCGTATTTAAACTGGAGCACATTGACATGGAGGCTAGCATATAGCAACGTGTCATTTCATTAGCTTTCTTCCATGCCTTTTTAGTCTCTCGCTCTTCGTCGGTGGAACCTTCCCCGATTACAAGGCATGTCTCGTAAAGGACATACTTATACTTTTCGACTGTGAGTATTATGTCCAGGTTTCTTTTCCACTCCACGTAATTTGGTCCCGTTAACTTATTCTCACGGAGAATAACGGCCAAATGACTAAAAGAACATTCTACCATTTCTGAAAAATCGATAAATAAAAGAAAGGACTTAGTTTGTGAAAATAAATTTGTGCACTGAAATTAATTTGGCTCTTAGAAAAACTGACATAACTTCTTTGGAAGATTAATAGTTCCCTAAGCTAAGTCTAATAACCATAATAAATTAATTTTCCTTCTAGGTAATGATCTAGAAGATAACTCTATCGTGGGATGGCCGTTTCCTCTCTATTTCCTATGGACATTCCTTGCACTATAACCTCCATATGGGGAATGGCTTACCTTTAGCCAGTGAGTAGTCCACTCACTTCATGACATAAGCGTATTTCGAATACGTAGAACATGACTTGTAGTAGTGGTTTCTAAAAAGTACTATATGGTAGAAACCTTCCAATCCAATAATAAATTAGATTTCCTAAATAAAATAAAACTCTCTCAACTGAGATCACTTTCTCAACCCAAAAATTAATTAGGACTTACGGGCTATTCCGAGGATCAAAAAGACACATCGCCTTGGCTACTAAAATGACCAAAATACTCCTACTATATAAACATATGTATTTTGCATTTTAAATATTTCCTAATATCACCATAAGGAAATATTGACCACAAGGACAATGTTGCATTAGCAAAGTCTTTCGACCTACAGGTGAAATGACTAAAATACCCCTCTACACATCGCCGTACAATTAGAGAAAAAGAAGTGTACTAACACCCCTCTAAATGATATCTACCATACTTAGGCCTCTAGTCTAATGATCCACGATTTCTTGGAGTGTTTCCGCTTTCTAAGGGAGCTACCCTAAAGCAAACATTCAAGTCATATTTCCCAGGCCTGGATATTTAGATTATTCAGACAACCACAATGGGCGATATGATGTAGAAACTATCTTGTACAAGTCTGTCTTAACTAACTAGTCACACATACCCAACATGCAAGTATATTGGCCCTCCGATAGAACCCTAACTATAGCATATCAAAGCATATGCTTTCAGCTTCGCCAGACCACCAACTCATACTCAAGCTATAGAGTACTAGTCTACGCTGTAGCGGTAGTAGTCTATGTTTTAACCATATATAGTATTTTTAGAAACCACTATTACAGGTCATATTCTACGTATTCGAAATACGCTTATGTCATGAAATGAGTAGACTACTCACTGGTTAAAGGTAAGCCATTCCCCATTTGGAATTCATAACATAATAACCTAAATATAATGAGATTTCCATTCTCATCAATCGGTTAAGAACAACTGTTTATGTGTTCAAATAGCCTATGATCCATACCTTACTGTGAAAGACCTCCATTCACATGAATCACTTATTTAAATACAATGCGTCTGTTCCAAACGTAAATGTACACAAATAAAGAAAATAAATTCACAAACGATTTCCGACAAATAAATTCTTTTATTAAAATATTTGATATTTACACCAAAAAACTAGTCTAAGAGAGCATATATTCCAACAATTATAACTTACTAAATGATCATTAATTATTTTTTTCAGTGTAAATTTTGACTAAAAAAAGTTGCTCTTATTGTACGTGAATTTTTTTTAAGGACAAAATAAATACATCCAAAACCAATACATCTTCTAGCCGAATTTATAACAAAAAAAGAGAATTGGAAATCACTTGATATGTTATAATTTTATTAAAGACTATAACAATAGAAAAAAAAAAATCATTAAGGACCAAAATATTATAAGTTTCAAACTTTAAAAATTAAATAGACTAATTTTCTTATAAAATTTTTAAAAATAAATTATTTTTATTAAAATTTATAGAATTAATTCTATAATTTACTGAAACAATAAATGATGAAAGTATAATTAGAATTAAAAAGATAATAAATACATTATTGACTTCAAAATGACATA
The DNA here is from genome assembly GCA_026120185.1 of Voacanga thouarsii. Taxonomy (NCBI): domain Eukaryota; kingdom Viridiplantae; phylum Streptophyta; class Magnoliopsida; order Gentianales; family Apocynaceae; genus Voacanga; species Voacanga thouarsii. The sequence continues at coordinate 1,186,510 of JANUWF010001287.1, read as the reverse complement.
TAATTATAAAAAAACTACTAATATTGGTATTGGAAAAATAGTGCGGTGCCAAACTATAATAGACCAGTTGAAAACAACTTAAAGAATCGCACTTCACAGAATAAAAATTATATAGTATAATTATTAAATATATATGATCCATGTGTTTACGATCTATTCAAGAATTCTCCGTTATTGACTAGGTCGGTTGGCTACTCATTGGGACGAAAGAAACTGGAAGCTACTGATAACAATATCCATTGCATGGCTAATTTACGGGTACTAATTAAATTGTTGAAGCAATTTAACAACGCAGGTCGTGTGATTGGATTGGAAATACATTTACGCAAAGACCATATACCTATTAATTATGGTAACTTATTAAAAACATTTCTTGTCGGATGATATCTTCTAATCCGATTCAATTAGTATATTTTATAATATTAAAAAATCGCTCTCTATAATTGATTATGTCAATTAAGATAAAAATATTTTCTGACTTTTTTGACTTGATCTTTGGTGGATGATTGAGTTGGTGACCATTTAGTTGCAAATTACAATGCATGAAGTTAAAATTGTGTAACCGAAGTAGCTTCAAGAATCAAAACTGATAATTCTAATTAAAATAGAGCTTTTTAATTTGGAAATTTCAAAGGAAATCAAAGCAAAATAATAATCATTTGAATATAATCTGTTGGAGTTAAAAGAATGGTGTGAGGAGATTTCCTCCTTTTCTATCAAAGATGTAGGAAAAAAAATGCAATAAGTTATGAATCTTTATGGAAAAAGGAAAGAACACTATATGGGATCCAGTTTTCATTATCTATTTTCATGGGATGAAAGAAAAACGTTTTTAAAAATAATGTTAAAAATAAAAATAGTTAATTTTAAAATCGTAAGAGTAGTCGATTTGTATTTTAGAAAAATAGAGATTTAATTTTTGAAGAAAAAAATATAAAATATAAATGATGTTAAAATTCAAGTATTCGTTTATTAATTTTTATTATGCAATCCACTTGTTTATTTTTTTTAAAAAAAAGAAATATATTAAAAAATCACTTGGATTTTCATTTTATATTAAAAATAAAAAAAGTCATCAGCTCACCCTCCAAAATAAATGACCGTTGGGGGAGTTGGCAGCAACCCAAACCTTTTAATGCTTAGCCGTAGGCACCCTTCCCTATTCAGCTGTTTCCATCAATGCTTTCATATTTCTCTTCTCCCTTACCAAAAAAAATACTATATATATAGTTAATTCTCTAAGCACATTCTAATAAACAAATCATCATATAGAAATGTCAACTGCTTTTTATTGATTCTGGGTCATCAAAATCTGGTCTCATATTTTTCAATCTGCATGCAGAATTTCAGGCTATTTTGCATGTGTTGTGTTCAGAAATCTTTGATTTTCTTAAATGATTTTTGACTCAGCAGCTTTGTAGAATTCAACGCGTAAAGCTTGGAATTTCTTTCGTTTAGACTCTGAATTTATCACTTTAGTAGATGAACAACCTTTGGCGGATATTACAAAGCTGTGTGATACAATCTATTTTTTTATTCTTTGATTTGTCTTCATAGAGTACCAGGAAAGTCTAATACAGATTCATTTGATTGTTCTTTCTCTCTTTTACTTACCTGGTGTAGAAGAAGAAAGTAAACAAAGGGATTGGTGGGTTTGAATATCTTTGTTGAGAGAGATGGAAGATTAGTTCTGATTTAGGTGAAAATTCCACTGGTAAAGATTCTTTCAGTAGTTGTCCTGACGATCAGGGAATTGGGATATTGAATTGAGGTCTTTTCAAGAATTTTGTTGTGGTTGTGGGGGAATGGAAGGTTAAAAGTAGCATAGAATAGTGCAGCAGAAAATTTGTGCTTCTGGCTTTGGATTCTTGCATATTTAAAGGTGGTTTATTGCAAATGCTCTTTAATTGACAGGGATCCGGACATACAGTACAGTGAAATTTGAGGGGCTCTGTCTGAGAGAAGATGGTTGGAAGTATGGAAGTGGCAAATCATAAGGCGTACTTGAATGGGGTGATTCAGAATCACAATGGTTCTGAAGAGAAGCTTGACGAGCTTCGAAGGATACTGGGCAAGGCAGATGGTGATTTGTTGAGGGTTGTTGGTGTTGGAGCAGGTGCATGGGGTAGCGTTTTTGCAGCTTTGATTCAAGATAGCTATGGTCAGTTCCGCGATAAGATTCAGATTAGGATATGGAGGAGGCCAGGAAAAGCAGTTGATAGAGCTACGGCAGAGCATTTGTTTGAGGTTATTAATTCAAGGGAGGATGTACTAAGAAGGTTGATCAGGAGATGTGCATATTTGAAGTATGTGGAGGCAAGATTGGGTGACCGTACCCTTTATGCTGATGAGATTTTAAAGGACGGATTCTGTTTGAACATGATCGATACACCACTTTGCCCATTGAAAGTTGTGACTAATTTGCAGGAGGCTGTTTGGGATGCTGATATTGTGGTGAATGGCTTGCCTTCAACTGAAACACGGGAAGTTTTCGAAGAAATCAGCAAGTATTGGAAAGAGAGATTAACCACACCAATTATTATTTCTTTGGCTAAGGGTATAGAAGCTGAATTAGATCCTCTTCCTCGTATAATAACACCCACACAAATGATAAACCAAGCAAGTATGTTTCTGCCTTACCCCCTTTGCTTATGTTCTTTTTACCATTTCTTGTTTATGTTCTGTTTGATTAGTATTTCACCGCATAACATTTTTGAAGTAAATCACGCACAATTACAGTTTCTTAATGGATTGAAATGGAAAAGGTTTTGATCTGCAAAATGCATTCACGATAAATAAAACCAATCTCTTAATTAGAGAAACAAGAAGGGTGAAAGTTAATGTGAGGCCAAGGGATGGCGTGAAGAGAATGAAAGCTGCCTTTTGGCTTAAAGAGTCAACTTGGTTCCATAAGATTAAAATGCTAAGGATGAAATTTCATTTGAGCTTTTTAAAAATCCCTAAGCAGGAATTGTTTTTCTGAAGAAACACTCTTACTAGTATCTTCAGTGGACTTCTACCTTGTAAAGATACAGCAAATGTTGTTTCAACTTAGTTTTTATCTAGATATGATTACATCTTCTATGGATTTCTTGATCATTTTCCACTTGCTAGCAATTTGAAACACATTCTACTCTTTTAGCTAACTAATGCTGAGTATCTATATTCTAAGCTCATCAAGAAAACAAAAAACTGCATTGAAGGTTGCTATCGTATTACGTTTTCCATGTTAAAAATATTAAAGAAATAACAGATTGCAATTCACTGAAGTCAAATTTGTTTGTCTGATAGCTGGAGTACCCATAGAGAACATTCTTTACCTTGGAGGACCAAACATTGCTTCTGAGATATACAACAAGGAATATGCTAATGCTCGTATTTGTGGTGCTGACAAGTGGAGAAAAGCACTTGCAAAGTTCTTAAGGCAGCCTCATTTCATTGTTTGGGATAACAGTGACCTAGTCACCCATGAAGTTATGGGAGGCTTGAAGAATGTCTATGCTATAGGAGCTGGTAAGCCAATCGTTGTTCTTCAGAAGCCTACATGTCATTAGCATTTTTAGAGGTATTATCAGCCAAGAACCAGCCGAAACTCACAATACTGAACTGTACAGTTAGCTTTTTCTGGGCATTTTTCTTAATCTAACAATATCTGTCTTTCCACAATGCAGATCTTTGCTTTAAAAAATTTGCAGACACAAAACAAGACATATTTCTGAAAAAAAATCTCAGGCTAAAGAAGTTGTTTAGGCAAATGTGTCATGCTACATACATTGAGTAGTCCCCCAACTGCTAATTATTCTATTCTTCTCAGTTTTTCTTTTTCCTCCTCTTCCTTTCTTTGGCTCTACTTTCAACAGTGATTTGCTCTAATGGCTCCAAGGAAAAGACTATATAATGCATGTTGCAGTTTGATCTCCTTTAGCATATGTCATGAGCTCATGGATTTGAAGTAAATAGAAATCTTCCGAAAATGCTTTTAGAAATTGTTATCGTTCAACATTACTGCTCTATTGAAGCTTAGTTACATCATTCAAGCGACGACACAAGCTTATTTTTGAGGCGAGGACCGTTATAAATGTTATTCTACCCATTAATGCAGGAAATTTTTATCTATTACCCATGTGCTGCGCCAGCTGCGGCTTCACTGAATATCAGCTCTTTACATCATGAGGCATGCCAAAGCATCCAGATGCTATGGAATTTGGATATTTTGCATTCTAGTTAACTATTACATAAATAAATGAATAGTTAACTATGATAAGAGCTTTTTTTTCCTTCGTGGCTTTAAGTCATCAAATTTGAACATATGTTGCTTTATCAGGAATGATTGCTGCTCTGACAAATGAAAGTGCCACAAGCAAGTCAGTATATTTTGCACACTGCACATCAGAAATGATATTCATCACTCATTTATTGGCCGAAGAACCAGAGAAGCTTGCTGGCCCTTTACTAGCGGACACTTATGTGACCTTGTTAAAAGGCCGTAATGCATGGTATGGTCAAATGATAGCGAAGGGAGAACTAAGCTTGGATTTGGGGGATAGTATTAGTGGCAAAGGGACCATCCAGGTATCTTAAATGGACTTCCATTGTATTTGTAGTTTGAAAGGTGGCATATTCAAGGATATTATTGTGCATGAAAATTCTTAACTTGTTTTGCCATTGCCAGCAATTGAAGTCTTGAAAATTGGGTAAAAATACGTCAATACTCAGATGCATGTTGTGTAGTTGTGAATTTAAGGCAATGGAAGTTATAGAACTGCAAATTCTTCAGAAGGCAAAACCATTTATATATTGATGGCAGTGAAGTAACTTCCTGTAGTTCTAATTTCCCATAAATGGCTTTGAAATCACATAAATTTGAAGATTCAGCCGGAAAGGAATTGCTTAGTTCTGCACAGTGGAAGGATTGCTACTTGCTTCTGCATTCCAGAGGAAACTCATACTCTTTAATTTCTTTCAGGGAGTCTCTGCTGTAGGAGCATTTTACGAACTTCTAAGCCAATCCAGTCTAAACGTATTGCATCCTGATGACAAGAATCCTGTAGCCCCAGTTGAGCTCTGCCCTATCTTGAAAACACTCTATAAAATACTGATAACAAGGTAACTCTCTTATAAGATTTGCTTAAAAGCTTCTTTCAAGATACCATATTAACTCTTCTTATGCACTGATAAACTCCAATAATTGTATTCAAAGAAAGAAGAGAAGCCATTTTTCATGAATGGAAAGCTTTGTGATCATTGTGATTTGGTGTGTGCAGGGAACAAGGAGTAAGAGCAATTCTTCAAGCACTAAGGGATGAAAATCTTAACGATCCCCGAGATCGCATAGAGATTGCACAAACTCATGCTTTCTATAGGCCTTCACTTCTTGGGCAGCCTTGAGTTTCTTCATCATCAAAAGTATACTTATGGATGAATAAGTGTATAGAACACAAAAAAGATGGAAAATTTTTGGATTTCTTAACATGATGGCTTCATTTATACTGGATTTTGTACCCTCAACTACATTTCTTTTTGCATTGGTTATGAAGATAGATTACAATAATGTTTTCAGAATCGAACCGGATGTCGAGTCGAAAAATTTATTAGTTCACGGTTTAATAATCCAATTATAATTGGATCATAATCGAACCAGTAATATTATAATTTAAAATTTAAAAATACAATTATTATAAAGAATGAAATTGATTAATAATATAATGTAATTTAAGTATAAAATGTATAAATATTTAAGTTCATAATTAATATAATATATTAAAATGATAAATTATTAATAAAATAAACAATTCACGGTTATAAAATTAAATGAAAATATTCACTTTGTTTTCTTAACTATAATTAAAATCTTACATTATCATCTAAATTTTATTTTGAATCTCATTGCCATTTGAACTATAATTTTTTTACCACATTGCTATCCAAGCACTTCTAATCCTTAAATTAAGTTAGTTAACATGATAAATTAAATATAAAATAGAGTAAATTTCCCATCTAACTAACTTAAAGGATAAAAAAATTAAATTAGTTCGATGAAATTAAATTAATTTAGTTCAATCATATTATATTTTCTATTTCTTTTAAATTTAAATTTATAAATAATGTAGTCTTTTTGTTTTTTAAGTTGGTTAGGTGATAAATTTACATTATTTTATATTTAATTTATTATGTTAACTAACTTGATATAAAGATTAGATGTACTTGGATGGCAATGTGAAAAAAAACAATAATTTAGATGGTAATGTAAAATTTTGACTATATTTAAAATGGCAAAGTGAATTTTTCTCAAATTAAATTAAAAGTATCAATTCTTAGTTTATTGATAACACATAATTTTAAAATTATACCTTCTTAATTTATTTTTTAAATTGACCGATTAGATTAGTATCAAACTGGCCAGTTCACAGTCTGACATAGTTCACACAAAATATTAGTACAGTATTTTATATTCACGATTCAAAAGAAAGAATTGGGCTAGCAAAAAGGCCGGTTCATGGTCTAACAGGTAGGACCGGCCGATCCGGTTCGACTCAAAAAGCCAGCATAATTGTTCTCTGGCGACTGTAGCACGTTTCTGCATTCTATTCATGAAAGAGGATATTAAAGAGTTAAATTAAGATGTGAATTATGCTGATTAACCAGTGAAGGAACACTTTCACTTCCACAAAATAGGGATCAATTTATCATATGCTTGAATGTATCTTACAATTCCATAGCTTTAAACTTTTGATTCACAAATATGCTCCACGTTTAATTAATAAATTATAATTAATTTAAATTTTAGATAATTTATTATTTAAATATACATATATAAATTTTAAAATTTTAATTTTATTATAATTAACTGATTTACTACGTGGTATTCTTTCTCGGGAGTTCTTCACTTGAATTGAACATGTATCGTTTCTAATTTTCTAACTTCTTATATTGGTCACTTTTTTTTTTTTTTTTTAAGATGGTTTCAAAATGGATTTTTATGAAATTTGATTTAAAAAAACTTAAAAAGCGTTAGCAGTTTATTAGTTATTTTTTAATAAATAAGGAATGGATTCTTTGAATTTGTCCAGTTGAAATTATTTTGGAAAATTAGTCTATTCAATCCTTTATTTTTTATATTTTGAAGGTTTAGATCCTTTTTCTTTTTTTTTAAAACCTTTTAGGTCTCATAATTATTATTTTTGTACAATTTTTGTTGTTTTAGAATTTTGTTAATCAAACCGTCATTTGATTAATGAAATTCTAATAAAAAAATCAAAATAGTACAAAAATAATAGTTAAGGGACCTACAAAATAAAAAAAATAAAAAGAATCAAAATCGTCAAAAATAAAAGTTAAAGGATTGAATCAATTAATTTTTTAAACATACTTATAAAGTATATATGAGTTTCATAAATTAATAATCTAATTGTTAAAATTTTTACAAAAGTTAAAAAATAAATATATTACATTTTAGTCATATCGAATGTAATTTGTTATTTTATCAAAGCGTTTAAATAATATTACGTTGTGACGTTTGCTTAATTTTAAATATATTATTATCAAACTAATAATATATTTATTCATTTAACTTGTATCGTATAAAAAATTTTTTAAAAAAATCAATAAAATAATTATACTAACTATTCTATTGGATCAATTAAAAGCAAAATTAGAACATTAACAATGCAGATTAATTAAATTTTAGAAATATTCATTGAATAATTTATTAAATTTTTATTTTTCATTAAATAATAAATTTTTCTTAATATTATGTTCCAAAATTTCTCTTAAATTTGAGATATATTTACGTTGTGTTCTTTTATTAATTTTATTTTTAATTTTGCATTAAATAATAAATTTTCCTGAAGAATCTATTCCCAATCCCACTCAAAGTTAGAAATAATTCTTTTATTAATTTCTTTTTAAACTTTGTATTAACTAATTGTCTTTAACTTGAAATGGATTCATCTATAAGAATTTGCATGCCAAATCCATCCCAAATTTGGAATGGAGTTGGAGAGGATTTTTTTAATTAATTTTTATTAAAATAATATATATATTTAAGAATCTATTTTGAATTTGTTTTGAATTATAGTTAAATTTGGAATAGATTTACAATGAATATTTTTATTACTTTATTATTTTTAAAAATAAATTTTCAAAAATTTATCTTAAATTCATTTGAGATCCTTTCAATTTGAAGACTAATTTTTTAATTACTTTATTATTTAAAAAAATTAGTCAATTTAGTCATTTAACTTTTATTTTTGATAATTTTTGTCTTTTTTTTTTTTACTTGTTAGGTTGTTTAATTATTATTTTTATCTATTTTGATCTTTTGATTAGGGTTTCGTTAGTCCGTCGACAAGTTGACTTACAAAACTTAAAAAAAAGATCAAAATCGTACAAAAATAATAATTAGGAGACTTAAAAAGTTAAAAAGAAAGAAAAGAGATCTAAACTTTTAAATTATAAACGTTCAGCGACTAAATCGACTAAGTTTTTAATTATTTATTTTTGTTTGTACTTCTGATTAGGGGTTAAACGTTAAAATGGAAAAATGAACGACCAAAATGGAATAATCTGAAACTTAAGGAGCCATGGTCCGTCGCCAGCAGTATTAAAACGCCGTAACGGCTCCGGTTCACGTCGACTTCCTCCACCGGACTCGAGCAGAAGCCTCTGTCGACACGTACTAAGAGAGGCAAAAAGAAAGGGGTATAGCCTCACTCTTCTTTCGACTACCGAGGATGGCGGACTCGAATAATCTTCAAGAAACCTTGAAACCCTTTTACCAAAGAGCTTTCGAGGCTGAGGTTCGTATCGCTCTAAATTTCACTCGTCCGGTTTGCGTTTGCATTGCTTCTGCATTTCTTTCAACGTGTTTTGTTTGTCTTGGAGTAATTTGTGTCGTTATTGCTTGTGATTCATAGGATATATTTGACTTTTTGGCTTTAGTTGGTGCTAAGGGGGAATTCTTTATGCTACTTTCTCTTCGGGATTTCTGGGAGTTTGGTGAATTATTGTGACATCACTTTGTTTATTTTATTATTTTCTAATCATTGTAGAGTTTTCGGTGCTTTGAATTCCACGGTTGCGTTGGGCCTGCGAATCTTTTTTGTCATTTTCCTCAGCTAAAGAAGTTGGTCTACGGTAGAAAAATCGAATTTTTATTCATATTTTAAAAACTTAACGACAAAAAGAGAAGAGAAGAGATAGATGATGTATATTGACGGAGGGTGAAGAGTGATGAAATGGTTCGATGTGGATAAAACTGCAGTTCCACACTGCTGGCTTGCCCATGAGTTTTGCCTTGCAAGGGGGCAACGATCCCCCTGGAAGCACGTTTGAATGCTTTTCTATTTGAAGTGCTGGTTTTGATGTGTTGCATCCAAACAATGAGATATAACACTAAATTTTATGAAATATTTTGTGGGTATGACTTTTCTAAGAAAATGAGTCTATCAGTGTAGTCAACCTTTTTTGGTGTTGGTAGCTGCCATTGGCTCATTCTCCTTATTGGCTTATTCGTTTGTAATACTTCAATTCATAACTAAACAATATTTTGATACTTAATGTGTCTACTCGATATGCCTCTGAAGAGGGTAATGCCCATGCTATTTAAAAGTTGCCTAGTGTTTTACTTTGCTTTGAAGTTCTAAGAAGAAGAAAGGTACACAAATTTAGGACGAGCTAAATTGCTACGCAATTGCCGGTCTAGAAAGTTATAATATTTTATCTTGTTTGTGAATATTTATAACATGTACTATCATGTGGTATTTAATTTTCTGGTTTGTGTTCATGTCTTTCTAAAATGTTAATTTGAGAAAATTTTATGATTCTATTGACATCAAGATTTACTAATTGACTTTTCTCTTGATAAAGGACCGGTTGGCAAAGCTTGAAGCTGCTGTTGCTAGTAAGAGATGTAGGTGTTCTGAAGCACTTGAACAGGTGATCTGACATATTTATAAGGTTTAGATCTCTAATTAACCTTTCAGCATGGTGATGCATATTTAGATTATGGAAATGAGGAATTGTTGAAGATGGTTGATGACCTCCAGTCAAAGCTAGAGGATGTAAAAGCCAAAAAAGCTGCAGAAATTGAACAGGTTTCCCTATAATAAGTTGCTTTAGTTTATCTTGGAAAGTAATGCCAGAGAAGAGTAAAGGATACTTTCTTATCAATTTCAGGTTCAGAAAGAGATGCAACAGCTCAATGCAGAAAACTCCAGGCTCCAGTATCGTATAACACATCTTGTCCGAGCACTAAAGGAGGCTGATTGCAAGTTGATGTCTAAATGAGGTGAATTATCTTCCTACAATACTATTGCTTCTTCTAGAAGTTACTCATTGGTGGCTTTTTTATGATAAGCAGCTACTTATGGATGTTATGTTCCATGTTTGTTTAAATTAACCAGTTCTTTTGGAAATTTTAAATGATGCAATATTTTCTTTTAAAAAGGTTTTTGTGCTTTTCACACCAGGTAAAATTTACCCTTTTCATCATTTCTGTGCTCCATCCTATTTGATCTTCCTTCTAGCATGCGTTTATTCAACTGGATAATAAGTGAATTATATTTTTGTACTTTTTTCATTTGCAGGAGTTTTGACATAATAAAAATCCTGCAGGAAATGAGGAGAAACTTGTCTTTGAGGTGAATGTTAGAAAGACTATTTGTAGTGAAGGACTTTGTAATTTTATGTTAAGGGCAGCCCACGTTTGAGTTTTCTTTTATCTTCACCATGTAATGTTATAACATACAATTGTGATGCTTAAGCTTTCAGTCATGCAGTTATTGTGGCTAATTGAGTCATAGCTATATGATGGGATTTACCATAAAGAAATGGCATCAGATATAAGTATGGGCAAAATCTGGCTCTTGTTACTGCAAAATCAAAAGAAGCTCGATAAAGCAACTCTTTCCTTGTACGCAAAGTTAACTAATAAACACAGCTCATTAATCACTAGTTATTACTAGGATTGTCAAATTATCGGTGTGCTGTCTATCCTTTGGCTGAGATGTTGACAGCTAAGGAGTCATAACTCCACTTTTCTTGCTTTCAGTTGCAACTGTTTTCTGGTTGAGGTTGAAATGTAGCTTGGCACTTATAATCAGGAAAGTCTCATCCTAAAGAGTTTGATTATGGGTTCCTTCTATTTTTGGCAGCTAAAGAGTTATAATATCAAGGACACTAAGCTAGAGAAAAAAGTGCACACACCAGTATGAAAAACCTCTTGGGGGCGGGGGTTTAAATGTTGCTAGGATATATGATAATATAATTTATGTGCCTATGGTCATGGTTTAACAAGTAGGATTCACTTTTGCCTACTTCATGAATGGGTAGTGGGGTATTTTACTCACAAACTTAAACATTATAAATATCTTTGCCACGTCATTATCCTGGGTACAATTGAATTTACGTAAAATACTAAAATGAATAAACACCTGAAGTATCTTTGAAGTGTTATGATGGGAAAAGACCATGCTTGAATCACCATCATTGGATTACTTGAATATTGTGAATAGGTTTCTCTGTTAGTTTGTCAAAATACGATAAATTCTTCTGTTTCAGTGCTGTAGAGCCAAAAATTCATGTAAAATAAAAATTGATATAGTTTTGGTTTTTCATGTATGCACTTTATGCCAAAATGATGATCCAAATGTTAAATTCTTCAATTAGAGTCAACTATTCTACTCTTCCTTGTGTTAATGGGAGAAGTTACAAGAAAAATATGGATGGAGTATGTGCATTGAAAGTTGTTACTGGGAGTTGTTAATGTAATTGAATATGGAAGTCAATCTATCTTAATTAAACAATCCAATGGTAGAGTTTTCAAAAGTCAATATCCATAACAATGTGAATAAATTGTGAGTTTACTTAATGGTTTATTATTGTCACCAAAGATGGAAGTGAATATTATTCGATTAGAAATGACAGGTTTTTCAGAACACAATACACGTTGAAGTTGTTGTTGTTGTTGTTGTTATTTGTTGGAGAGGGGCGGGGGGTGGGGGTTCATAACACGTTGAAATTATAAAGGGTTACTGGTAGTTACACTAGTTTTAAGTAAATCTCCCTTAATTAATGCTTCAATTTCTTTAGTACACTTACCAAATTGTATGTAAATGCATTCATCGATTCATTTCATCTTTACTGGCCACTCTTTGGTTTTGTCCAATTTAACTGATGTCGTGTTTCAGTATCACAACATAATAAAAAGAGTCATATATTTGGAACACAACTTTAGTTGAGCTTAGAGAGTGGGAGAAAAAATTATGTGAGCACTGAATTGTGTTGTAATTCACATTTATGTGGTAGGGAGGTGAAGGCCAGTGGAAAGTGGTACTTGTTGCTTTTTAGCCTCTAGTATCATGGGTTCAACAATTCACTGACTGAGAAGTAATAGGGAAACTCTAGTTATGGCCAAATCATTTCTCTTTTGTGTAACTTCACCCTTTTTCTCCTTGAACTTCTTCACCCTTGGTTTTGATGTGATGTCCTATTTTCATTTATATCTTACTCAATATGGTAAATTCATAAATGTAGTGTGTCATTCTTAGAGTATAATAGAAGTCCCTGTTTCTTGTTTGAGTATCAAAATAGTATTTTTGGTCTGGCTTCTTCATTCTTTGGATTTAATGAAAAATTGAAAGGTGTGTTCACTTTTTTTTCTTTTTTCTTTTGTCTCTTTTGCTGGTAGTGGGGTACATGAGCCATCGTACATTTTTAGATTCCGAGACGAGTAAAAAGTTGAAGTGAGACTTCATGTCGTCATGTCCTGAAGTTTTGCCTTCAGAATTAGTTTTGTCTGATGCATTCTGTGTTGTCACTGGAGAATAAGCGATCACTCTAGTGCAGGGGAGTGTTTCAATTGCACAACTGTGCCTAATGCCCAGAGAACATGATGATATCTACAATTGCAACATAAATGAGATGGAACCTTTGCTTTGTGCATAATGAATTATTGATCCTATTGAATTGTATGGTAAGGATGTAAGAAAATTTATGTTTTAACTCTTGTTATGAACATAACTATTACATTACCTCATAAACCTTGATTTGGGGTCCAAGTTTTTCAGGCTCTTAGCATTATGTTAATCAGCTATTTCTGACTATGTTACTGGTTTCCACACAGCAGAAGGAAGCGTATAAGAACCTGCCCCAAGCCTCTCGTATTCTGACTAGATGAAAGCTTGGTATTCCTCCTAGCATTGGGTGACCAAGCTAAATCTCATCTGGACTTAACTGCAGACAAAGGTTAATACTGGTCTTCATAAAATCTTCATTTATGACCCAAAAGCAGAGCATGCCCTGAGTAAATGGTGTTTAGGTATAATTTTGGACCTTTGGTAATGGTTCTGGAATAACCATGGAGAAATATATCTCTCCCCTGTGCATACACATTTACTTTTCTGCACAGTACCTACCATGTCCTACCTTTTAGTGTTCCTGGAATGAAAACAACCATTTAGTGAATTATAAACCACAAGAACCAGTCAGACAAAAAACCCATCAACTGCGAAAGTAGCCACCAGATTGTCTCCCACCTTATGTATAAAGGTTCATACGATTAGGTGATAATGCAAGAAAATCAATCATGAAATTCATTACAAACCATGAGGGCCTGTTGACATCCAAAAGCTGTTACATTTTCTCATTCCTTCTTTCAGAATTCTTTTTTAAGGGTCACAGGACTAGTATTTCTGAAACTTTGTGCTAGTTGATCTCTTTCGCATCATACAGCCTTCTATCTTTCCCAAAATGAGTTTGACAAAGAGAAAAATGAATTCTAGAGTTCGCACCAATCTCCTTCTCGTGACTTTGCCTTAAGAATCTTTAGCAATGCTTCCTTCCTGAGCTTAGAGTACCCTGTCAAGTTGTTCACCTTTGCAAGTTTTCTTAATGTATCCATCGGGAAAAATTCTAGAGCCAGATCTGGTTCACGTTCCATGGAAGCACTGCTTGAAAGTGGCTTGTCCACACGGGCTTCATTTGTTCCATGGCGATTGCTCATCAGATGATCTTTCTGAATCATACTATGTGCTGTATCATCGTGCCTTCTTGCTGTTTTCGGGATATTCCCCGACTCTTTGTTTTCATTGATGACTGGAGAGATTGGGGAACGCTTCTGCTTCTTTTCTGATTGGGTGTCTGAAGTCATGCTGGCATTGGGAGCCACACTCAGACTTTTGTTCCTCCTAAAGTCTAGAGCCTGCCTTCTGAAGCTTCTGTTTTCACTACTGCTACTGGCGTGTCTGTATGTGATCATTGATTTCCAATTCTGCAAATTTTTCGTAGAATATGGGTTCAGTTCCATCTCTACAGCAAGGGATGGTTCCTGAGCTGGTTGTGGATGTAGTTGGGAATGGTGCTTTTGTTCAAGTTCCCGTTTCAGCAGCAAATTTGGTTCCGACTCCTCTGGTCCAGTTACTTCAGTACTCTGCATTTGTTCTAGTATTTGAGTTATGGGCATCGCCTTTATCTCTGGTTTTCTTGCTACTTTCCTCTTGTTATCTATCAGCACCTTAAGTGATTCGGCAATGGTGCATTCTCTATCATTTAGCCATTCATCATTTGTCTTCAATTCCAGAGGAGATCTCCTTCCCATACTGCCCATCATCACCAACTGTTTCTTAGGGTCTATCTTGTTGGCTCGATCCGCATTTCCTTCCTCCTTCAGTGGTTGTTTCATTATGGATTTGTTGGTTACCTGTTCTACAGCATCTGGCGTGCCATCTTGTAAGATATCTGCGAGCTGAGATGCTTAAGTGTAAACATATTATTTCGGTATGGTTTCTTAACTATATGAAAAGCATATCCCGGAAAACGGTTTACCATCAAGCTGCTCGGTATTGATTACACTTGCAGCCTTTCAGTTTCAAGGAAGCTAAACTAACCAAGCATTTTGTGATTATTAGGCCACATTATTGAATCAGTGCTCGAAAGATAATTTCATACCTTGAACAGTTCTGCAAGGTTTGGTTCCTTTGATTTTGGTAATGGATTTAAGATGGTGTTTTCACTTGTAAAACTCAGCATTTTTTCCCCTGTGCTGATTCCTTCAGAATCATTTCTGCCGCTCCATTTTCTGCTATTAGAACCAGCTTCACAACTTGATGGAATCCCACTTGCATTTCTCAAGACAGCATTTGCTTGCTAGTCATTGTTGGAGGTAATAATAAAGTCATGGGCATATTTAATACACTAATTTTGCATACAGCATAACTATGCACAGACTTGATGCACTTTGACATGTACCTCATCATATTCCAGCATGTATATTCTCTTCCCGGCCTTATTGGTCAAATCACTTGTTCCGCGCTTTCTGTTAGATTCTGCATCAATCTTGTCCTGATCCCTTTGATTGGACTCCTTGAATGCATCGGCGAGCTGACCCATGATGATGGTATCTCTATTCTGTTTATTTTTTGGAAAGACATACAAGAAAATGTCGCAAAACAGGGCAAGCATTTCTTCGGTTCTAAATAAGTTGGTTCAAACCCCTACCCTGGCCCCTGGAATACAACTGAGATTTTGTTTACCTGGTCATCGTTTTTTCTGTCTTCTCCCTCTTTAGCTTCCAAACATATAGGCGAGGTAGTTTGTCCCGAGGTCTTAGCCCCACAGACTTCTGCTACGGAGTTGATCAACCTGGCTTCATCCATAGGCTGGCTAAACTCTAGGTTCTCGACATTTGGATTTGTATGCTGTGTAGTATTTGGGGGCAGTGCATAAGGTGAGAACCAAGTTGGCATTAGTTTAGAAAATAAATAACACAATGTTTTACAAAACAATACTTGTATCATATGCGCAAAAAAGTATTCAGCTAACTTGAATGCCAAAGACGAACAACGATAAAAGTGTCTTACAAAAGTCGTCCTAATTTGCCGTCATTCTTTTATGGTGAGAAAAGATTATACTTAAAATAGAAACAAAAAAGCAAGCAGCCGCCTGAACCTGATGAGAGAGGATGAATATGATCTTATGGATTTTTATCCCGTCATATGATTTTTGAACATCTATGAACTTGTAATAAAGAAAAATAAAGTGACTGACCTGTCAAATAAACAGGAATCAGGAGTAAAATGATGAAACAAAGTTTGCAAAAGACGACGATGCAGCAAAACCAGTATTGAAGGGGATGGGTTGAATTAGACAAGCTCTCATGAGACGTGGTTATAAGTAAACAAATAAAGCATGCCACGGCTATTTCAAGCCCAAGATATCAGTTGATAGGTCTGGTGATATTGCAGATATCAAGCAAACGTCGACCCAACAGAACATGAAATTGATAGACTGCTTTACGCTCATCATAACTTTGACTATCAAGTATCATGTAATGTTAGTATGTAGAACATACACTAGCAAGATAAGAACCAGGGGAAAGGAGAGAGAGGGAGAGGGGGAGAGGGAGAGATATATACAAAAATCTCTATCCATTCATTGACACTTTAGAATCCATTCCAAGTAAATTGGAGAGTGCTCAAGGAGAAAAACCTCAAAAGTATAAAAGTACAACCTGCTCATCTTTATGTAGAAAGTACTTTTCCAGCATAGGCTTTAGTATTTCGTGTATGTTCTCTGCTGGTTCAACATGTATTTGTGACTGAACATTCCCTTCTTGCTGATTTTGCTGATCTTGTAGGTTATCTTCCTTCAATTTCTTAATTGACATATCAAGGAATTCAATCTTTTCTCTTAAAGAACTGAAACACATTTCAGACCAAGCTTCATCAGTCCAAGCCAGCTGACCCTGAAGTAATATTATTTCTTCTTCGAGTTCAGAAATATCTGAATCTGCTTTTGTTATCAATATCTTCAGCACCTGTATGCAAGCCGCCTCATTGGCAGCATCATTTGCAACGGGATCTACACACAAATTTTCAGAGACAAAGTGGAAGCTTGCATTAGTCAATGTGGTAAGACGGAGACCACAAAAGACACTAGCCATTATCATTAAGGAATGCAAAATTACCAGGCTCGCGCCAGAAACAGAAATCAGGCTGCCAGTCTCCTCCAAGAGAAGAGTTGTCTTCGTCTGCATCCAAAAAACCAAAGCAATAATAACTGACACTAAAGTGAAATTGAACATAAGCTCTGTGCTGCATTCAACATTTATTTATATTTTTAATAATCTTTCAAAGTAATCAGAAAAGGGGTAAACCTTCATAAATTGGCGCATCCCAGAGCCATGAATCCATTGCTATATATATAGAGAGAGAGAGAGAGAGAAAGGAAAAAAAAAAAAACTCAAACTGTCATATTAGATAAGAATATCAGTGCTGCCTTCCAACTTCGCAGTAAAAAACTGTAAATGGAAAGTGGTAAATAGACAAGTAATTAGTAAATATATTAACAGATAGAGAATGGCATTGTTAACTTCCTTGGATAGGTACCATTCATATAGTTTGTCAATGTTATCCCACATTGAAAAAAAAATTCTTTGAAATTTTTTATAAGTAATTATGCACAAGAAGGTGTCTAAAGTATTCTTAATGTACATGGGTTTGACCCTTTAATTAGTCCATTTTAAGATGGCACTTAAGCGATATAATTTTTGTTTTTTTAAATTAATATTTATTAAGAAATATAATTTAACTATTGTTCTTTAATTATTTAAAAAAATATTTCTTAAGAGATATAATTTAACTATTGTTATATTTCTTAAGAGATATAATTTAACTATTGTTCTTTAATTATTTTCTAACATCAACTCGATGATCAATTATAAAAGTAATTACAGTTTAGAAACCAAAATCGGAGAAATTTGCGATTAACTCATCACCGTAAGCTCTACTTCGGATGCAACGGCAGAAAGTTTCAAAATGCAGAAATTCAACATAGAATTACTGAAAAAGTGAGTAACAACAAAAGGTTTGCAAGCAAAATAACAGAAAAATTACAGTGGTCTTTAACAAGGACAAATTCATCACATCACGTGCCTGCTGAATCGCATCATCAAAGAAACTTCCATATGTAGACACACACAGACAAATTTGATTTCATCAACTATACATGCATAACATATACAGAAAAGCTATTCGTTCCGAAGCATCAGTTTTTATCATCTCTACAGAGAGGCCGAAAGTAATCCTTCGACTCTGAACTCGGAAAACGAAACGACAAAACAATTTAACAAGCAATTAGAACTCAGAAGGAGGAGGAAAAGCAGAAAATATCAGCCTCCAAGTACCTTTTGCAGACTCTCCCATAAAAATCTAAATGCAACAAGAAAAGCAAATCAGGAATGCAGCACTCCAGTTATGAAGTTTTGCAAAAGAACGAAGATCGAAAATTCAATTTGAAGAATTTTTCCGTCTGATTCCGCCAGAGAAAATTTTGAAACTCAAATGTCACAAAAAATCAATGAAAAAGTGAAAATTGGAAATGAAACTTCGGAGACTTGTATACCTGAAATAGACTCGATCACGAAAGAACAGAGCACATCGATGCTGCTTTGAGACTTGAATTTAGAGAGATTGATGGCGACAGCTAGGGAGCGACTGGAGGGCGCTTTTGTAGAGAGGGGTTGCTGCATGCAATGGTGAAGAGGCAGTGGCGTGATCGTTAATTTTTTAGAAATGTAGGGGTAAAGTGGGGCTGTGATTTTGTCGCTACGCTGGTGGATGCCTCAGAGTCGTTATAGGCCCACTTTGCAAATTCTAAGACCATTGATATAGGCTATATAGGCCCACTGCAGAGTCTAGTGGGTCCTACGGTTAATACGTTATACCTTATGCTTGTGTTCTTTTTCTTTTTCTTTTTTTAAATACTAATTTGATTCTGTTATAAAATTAGGGTAGTGTTAGAATAAAATCTACACACTACACACTAAGAAAATTCTAACTATTCTTTGCACAAGAATTTCTCTTCAAACTTCTCTCTTTCTTTCTCTCACAATTCTTTCTCTAATCTTTCTTTCACTAATCTTTCTTTCACAAAATGATGGTGTATTACAAGCTTAGAGAATAGCTCTATTTATAGAGCTCTAATTAGTGAAATACATCATGGCATACATCATCTTCAATTAATGGTGTCTCCACTAAATGGTGGACATCCATAAAAATCTTCTAATAATTCACATAAATCCATAATTAGTGGAGCCTCCACTAATTAATGGAGATTCCAATAATTCATAACACTCCCCCTTGGATGTCCATCCACACATAAAGAATATGCCTCGTTAAAACCTTACTAGATAAAAACCCAGTGGGAAAAAAATCTAGTGAAGGAAAAAGAGTACACTATTCTATATGTATGTTTATTACTCCCCCTGATGAGATGATTCCTTTAAATCTTTAAACCGACGCATACCGATTTTATATCTCAACTTTTCAAATGTTGCAGTCGGTAAAGTCTTCGTGAAAATATCTGCGAGGTTATCACATGACCGAATTTGTAGCACATCAATTTCACATTTCTTCTGGAGTTCATGAGTAAAGAAGAATTTTGGTGAAATATGTTTTGTCCGATCTCCTTTAATATATCCTCCTCGTAATTGAGCTATGCAAGCTGCATTGTCTTCATAAAGAGGAGTTGGAATACCTTTGATTGATGATAATCCACAACTTTCTCGGATATAATGAATCATGGATCTTAGCCATACACATTCTCGACTTGCTTCATGAATGGCTATAATTTCAGCATGATTTGAAGAAGTAGTCTGCTATAGATTGTTTCGTAGAACGCCATGATATAGCAGTATTTCCACATGTAAATATATAGCCCGTTTGAAAACGTGCTTTATGTGGATCAGATAAATAACCAGCATCTGCATAACCTATCAATATTGGACTGGTTTTATTTGAATAAAATAATCCGAGATCAATTGTACCTTGGAGATATCGAAGGACTTGTTTAATTCCATTCCAATGTCGTCGTGTTGGTGAAGAACTAAATCTTGCTAATAAATTGACAGCGAAAGCAATATCAGGCCGTGTGTTATTAGCAAGATACATCAATGCACCAATTGCACTGAGATATGGTACTTCAGGACCAAGGAGTTATTCATCATTTTCTTGATGTCGGAAAGGATCTTTATCCACATTTAATGATCGGACAATCATTAGAATACTCAATGGATGTGCTTTGTCCATGTAAAATCTTTTTAGCACTTTTGCTGTATATGTTGATTGATGAATAAATGTTCCACTCTCCAAATGTTCAATTTGTAAATCAAGGCAAAATTTGGTTTTACCAAAATCCTTGATTTCGAATTCTCTTTTTAAATAATCAATTGTTTCTTGGAGCTCTTCAGGAGTTCCAATAAGATTAATATCATCAACATATATAGCTAATATCACAAATTTAGAACCAGATTTCTTAATAAAAACGCATGGACATACCTGGTCATTTTTAAATCCCGCTTTCAATAAATATTCACTAAGACGTGTGAACCACATGCGCCCAGATTGCTTCGAGGCCATATAATGATTTACGCAACTTGATGGAGTAATTTTCACGAGGATAATGTTTATATGCTTCGGGCATATGAAATCCTTCGAGGATTTTCATGTAAACATCATTTTCTAAATTTCCATACAAGTAAGCGGTGACAACATCTAATAGGCGCATATCTATCTTTTCATGTACTTGCCAAGCTGATAAGATATCGGAGTGTAATAGCATCAACAACAGGAGAATAAGTTTCATCATAATCAATACCTGGTCTTTGTGAAAAACCTTGGGCTACTAATCGCGCTTTATATCGAACGATTTCACTCTTTTCATTGCGCTTTCGCACAAATATCCATTTGTAGCCAACAGGTTTTATACCTTACGGTGTTCGGACTGCAGTCCGAAGACTTCACGTTTTGCCGGTGCATTTAACTCCGATTGAATCGCATCTTTCCATTGCGACCAATCTTTTCTATGCCGACATTCATCAAGCTGATATTGGTTCGGGATCATCATTATCCTGTGTAACATCAAGAGATATATTGTATGCAAATATATCATCAATAACAGTTTCTATCCGATTCCAACTTCTACCGAAGTGGTATAATTGATAGAAATTTCGGTGTTACTTTCATCAACTTCGGTTCTTTGTCATCAGTTCTTTCTTGGTCTTTATCATTCTTTTCTTCAATATGATCTTCGGATCATTTAATCCTCTTTTATTTCGAGGATTTTAATCTTTAGAACCAAGAGGTCGGCCACGCTTACGGCGTGTTTTTGACTCAACGAGCTATAGGTATAATATTTTGTTCTCATTGGAACTTCAATTCGAATAGGAGCATTTATAGTCTGGAATATGCGATTTTGTAACTCTTCCGGAGTCAACAAAAGCGTACGGTATTTGATTTGCAATGCTTTGCAAATGAATTATCTTTTGAACTTCAAGTTCACATGCGTTTGTGCGCGGATCAAGATAATTTAATGATGTTGTCCAATCAAGATCCTTTTTATACTTGTTTGGGTTCTCCCCTAATTTAGGGAATAATGATTCATCAAAATGACAATCAACAAATCTTGTCGTGAATACATCTCTGTCGGGGGTTCAACATACACGATAATAGAGGGAGAATCATATCCAACGTATATCCCCTTTCTTCTTTGAGGACCCATCTTTATACGTTGGTTTGGTGCAATTGGAATATATACAAGACACCCAAAAATTCTTAAATGAGCAATATTTGGTTCGACCCAAAAGCCAATTGCAAAGGAGAGCATTTATGATAACTAGCTGGTCTTATACGTACAAGTGTTGCGAGCATGTAGAATAGCATGTCCCCGAGCGAGATGTTGGGAGATTTGTTTTCATTAATAATGGTCTAGCAATTAATTGTAATCGTTTAATCAAAGATTCAACAAGACCATTACGTGTGTGAACATGAGCTACGGGATGTTCAACATTAATCCCAATTGACATGCAATATGCATCAAAAGCATGTGATGAAAATTCACCGACATTATCCAAACGGATATTTTTAATGTGATGGTCCGGAAATTGTGCTCGTAATTTAATTATTTGAGCAAGTAATCTCGCAAACGCCAGGGTTGCGAGTAGATAATAAACATACATGTGACCATCGGGATGATGCATCAATTAAGACCATAAAATATTTGAACGGTCCACATGGTGGATCAATAGGTCCACAAATATCTCCGTGAATCCGTTCGAGAAATGTAGGACTTTCAGCTCCTACTTTTACTGGTGATGGTTTAACAATTAATTTTCCTAGGGAACATGCAGTACATGTGAATTTTTCTGATGTTAATATCCTTTTATTTTTTAAAGGATGACCATGTGTATTCTCAATTATTCTTCTCATCATGATAGATCCCGGATGACCCAACCGGTCATGCCAAATGCTAAAAGTAATAGGATCAGTAAACTTACGGTTTACTAGATGATGAATTTCAATTGTACGAATTTTTACAAAATATAGACCAAGTAGAAAAAGACGGCAGCTTTTCTAATACCGATTTCTTACCCAAATGCATTTGAGTAATAAAAAGATGCTCAATCCCATTTTCCTCATTTGTTTCAACATGATACCCATTTCTGCGGATATCTTTAAAACTCAATAAATTTCTTCTGGATTTTGAGGAAAATAGTGCGTTATCAATAATAATTGTTGTTCCTTTAGGCAACAATATACTAGCTCTTCCGGAGCCCTCAATTACATTTGCACTACCGTTTATCGTATAAATATTTATTTCTCCCATTTTGAGATCAGAAAAATATTTCTCATTTTTTAGTATGGTGTGTGTAGTTCCACTACCAATTAGGCATATATCTTCAATGCCATTTGTGTATCCGGTAAGCGGAATAATAGCCATCTTGGCATAATAAAACATTTATAAATGTAAATACTCAAATAATAAAAACCTTAAACGATAATTACTATTACAATGCAAAAAATATAAAATATAAAAGAAATATATTAAAAGTAAACTTTTAATTATTTTGAACATTTCCATCACCAATCAAATGCTCAATTACAAAAGAGCAACTATAAGCATGTATCCTCAAGTTCATATGAACACTAGTGATATGAATAAAAGATGTGATGCTTATTATTAATGGAAATATCTTTTTCCCTTATTATGTTTTCTGTTCCACTTCAAGTGGCCAGTATTTCTCTGTGATAAGGGAAATATCGAGTGTGTCCATGACCATAACCACGGCCACTGCCACAACTACGACTATAACGATGGCTTCTGCTGGAGCCAACAACATTCACTTCAGGAGTCTTTGTTGAGCCGGTTCATCCGGCTTCATGATTTCTCAATAATAACTCATGTTAAATTTGTCAATTTGGGATACCATTTTTCTCGATATTGTTACTTGCGGGACAAATTTGAGGTAAGGAAAAGTGGAGAATGTCTTCTCCAATATAACTTTATCAGTAACTTTTTCTCCGCAAAAATTTTTTTTTAACTAAGATGTAGTTTTATACATCACGGAGTTCACGGTTTTACAATCTTGCAACTTCAGGTGCAACCATTCATACCGTGCGGTGGGTAGTACGACCATCTTCGGGTGGTCAAATCTTTCTTTTTATCCACATGACATATGGATCTCCTTTTTTTTTTTAGCATTTAGATACATTTACGTATGACATATAAATTTTTTTTCGAAATATCAATGGCTACAAATTCGAATTTAGCGAGATCAATAAATGCGTACTGTCTTACGGCTTTAATAACGGCAGAGACTCGTGCTGATAACGTGTTATAAAATTAGGGTAGTGTTAGAATAAAATCTACACACTACACACTAAGAAAATTCTAACTATTCTTTGCACAAGAATTTCTCTTCAAACTTCTCTCTTTCTTTCTCTCACAATTCTTTCTCTAATCTTTCTTTCACTAATCTTTCTTTCACAAAATGATGGTGTATTACAAGCTTAGAGAATAGCTCTATTTATAGAGCTCTAATTAGTGAAATACATCATGGCATACATCATCTTCAATTAATGGTGTCTCCACTAAATGGTGGACATCCATAAAAATCTTCTAATAATTCACATAAATCCATAATTAGTGGAGCCTCCACTAATTAATGGAGATTCCAATAATTCATAACAGATTCTTCGTATCTTGCATTGTTATAATTTACACTTGAATTCAATAAATTTAAATAATTTTCATATTTTATTTAAAAAAAATAACTTTATTTTATTTTTTAAAAAAATAATCTTAAATTAAATATTATACACGTAGAATTATTTGTATCCAATTAAATAAGATGACATTTTATTTGATTAAAAAAAGTATTAACTTATAGATAATTTAAATTAGTAAATAAGTATTAATTTATAGATAAATTAACTTAATTTAATTAAAAGAACACATCCCGTTATTTTTCATGTAAACTTAATATTTGTCAAGATCTAAATCTATTAAATTCAGATAAATTTGATATTTTAAATTAAAAAAAAAACTCTTCACATTTTTTTTAAATCTCTATACAAATTTAATATTACTAAATGTCAACATATGACGGTGCCAAGTGTCGGATCAAAAGCTTTCTGTAGCTCCATATATATATATATATATATATATATATATATATATATATATATATATATTTCATCTTATTCCCCATCATTTTATTGAAAATATTTTTATTTTCTTTTCACTTTTGCCAGCTAATCCATTAGTTTCTTCTTTTTCCCCTCCTAAAAGTTTGTGGAGTTTTATTTAGATTTATTAAGTAAATACTCAACTTTTTAGTTATTACCATGATAATATCAATTTGTTGAATTTTTAAAAACCCATTTTTTTCTTTTTTTAAAAAAATCTGTAAATTTTTTCTTTTGCTTCATTTTTTTTAATTTGTAACATTAACCTTTATTTTTTTTTCTTCCCTATAATTTTTATCTAAAAAATTTTATATTTTAATTTCATTTCTGTCAAAATTATAACTGTTATTTATAGGGCCACTTAATTCTATATATATATATATATATTCTGAAGTTGGCGTTCTTTTGAAATTCTTTCTACCCCTATTTCTGGATTCTTTTTGTGCTAACACAATATTTGAATGTCACTATCTAGAGTACTGATTTCTCCTTTGCAAGACTGTCAAGTGATTCCATAATTTTGATAAATTGAATAAATTTAAAATGTATTTTAATAGATCAATTTAGACTCGACCTGAGGACAATCGGGAGAGGATTTGATTTCGCAACCATCCACTCACAAGTATTAAGAGGATTATGATCAGTTGTGTTGTGTCCGATAATTAAAGAACTGAATTATAATTCACATAAAATGTCTATAAATTTTCCAAAACAAATGTCTTTTAATAAACCTAATATTAAAATACTTATCTATATATATTATTGTAATGAAAAATAAATACACTACTTGTTTTATATGTGATTTTCTTACCCGATTTTTGTAGAATAATAGAAGATAGCTTTATCATTAAGCTGATGCAGGTTCAAACCTAAGCCATTTGTGTTTAGGATCCAAAGTTCAGCCACAAATTTACGGGAAACCACCTTTCAGTTTCAGATGAAGACATTTTGAGTAGAGGTTGGCAGCTTCATTTTGAATATGTTTAAGATCGGCCGGGCACATTTTGCCTGCAGGAATGGAACATTTCATCTCTAAAAACCCCGTCAAAGAACGTACTCCATAAAGAATGGACCATAATTTTCTCTTCGGACATCAACTCCAGATCTAGGTAGGAGGAGGCCTTGCGGCAGGTAGGGACGGCGCCTCCCATAGCTTTACCAAGAGTTTTGAAATTTTTGTACGTTTTTTTAATTTTTAGTTAGTTATATTAAAATTAATGTACTTTAAATTTTATATTACTTATTTGTAATGTTAATATTATTAAATTAATAGATATGTTTTTTATTAATGTATTAAAAAATATATTAGAGAATGTCGAGTCGTTTAAATGACAATAATTAAATACTTAATTCATATTTTAAAAACTAAAAATAATAACTTTTAAAGCAATAAAAATATTTTTATTTATGCAATGTATAAAAATAAATAAATACAAAAAAATTATAATAAATGCATTCTTAAAATTATAGAGTAGGAAATATTTGGAATGAAAAAGAAAAAACCAACATGGTGATATTGAAGCATTTCAGTTCAAACATTCTTAGAAAATACTCCTTCCATCCCACTAAAATTGATAGTAGTTAATTTGACATGATATTTTATGCAAAAGTAAAAATTAGAATATAATAATATAATATAATATAATAAAAATAAAAAAATATGTAGGTCTCATAATATTTTATGTCAAATTTAAGTATATAAAAATAATATATGTAAGGTATATTGATTATTTTATAATAAATTGAATAGTAAAAATATTTCTTTTAAGAAAAGTATCAAAATTTTTTGAGACAATTTAAAATAATAAATAGGTTAATTTTATTAACACGGAGCTAGTATAATAATTAGGAAAAAGGAAAAAACGAAATAAGTATAGGGAATATATCATTTAACGATATTGACCACAATCCCCCTACTAAATAGTATGTATATACTGGTCCAGAAGGCTGCAGACACAGAAATAATTAAAAAGAAGCCATGGCTCCTTCTTTCTCTCCTAAAATGACACCTATAAATTGCACACCTTCACACAACACGCACATTCAGACAGCACTGCCAGCGTGACAAATCCACCTCTTTTCATCGGAGTTCAGACATATCATGATCAATCTAACCGAAACAATGGAACTGTGAGAAAATTCCCTCCCTCTTCAGCTTGCAAGAGTCATTGCGTGTTGTATTGCTGTGTGTTCTTCTTTCTTTTTGCATGACAAGAATTGGAACAAGATCAAGAAATGTCATCGGCATCACCCTTTTCAACACCGTCATCAAAGCAGCAAGCTGTATTCATAACTTCACTCATTATTCTATGGTACTCTAGCAACATTGGAGTCCTCCTCCTCAACAAGTTCTTGCTCTCAAACTATGGCTTTGCCTTTCCAATTTTCCTCACAATGTGTCATATGTCTGCCTGTGCTGTCCTTAGTTATATCTCCGTTGTTTTTATGAAAGTGGTTCCTTATCAAAGGATCAAATCGAGGTCCCAATTCTTTAGAATTGCAACTCTCAGCATTGTCTTCTGTGCATCTGTTGTGGGTGGGAATATCTCTCTCAGATACCTTCCGGTGTCGTTCAATCAAGCTGTCGGCGCCACGACACCGTTTTTCACTGCCTTGTTTGCTTATCTCATAACCCTCAAGAGGGAAGCTTGGATTACCTACGCTTGTCTGGTGCCTGTGGTTGGTGGGGTCGTCATTGCAAGTGGGGTACGTTTCTCTGTTGATTTTCTTTCTGGGTTCGTCGGATCCCTTTTGAAGAATTTAATTGTATGATGCTTTACCCCTTCTTTTGATTCTGAATTTTGCTACATTGTTTGGGGGAACCTCTTTTTTTGTGGAAAGATTGATTTGTGGTTTTCGTTTATTTAATTTAGTAAGGTTCTGATCCTAGCTGAGCTTTAGACATTTTATTTCATCTTTTGATTTTAATTTTGTTTTCTGGAAGTTTTACTTGAACAACTGAAGATCAGATCTGTGTTTCTGCTGTTCAGTTTATTTTAGTACTTCGATTGACATTCATTTGATGCGTGTGGGACCGTGCGTGTATGGACTTTTGTCATACTGGAATGTTGGGTTAAAACTACAGCTTTTCATGTTTTTGAAGTTTTGAATTTGAATCAATTGTGAGATGTTGCAATGTTGTTCTTCACATGCATATGGGGAGAAAGATACCTTCTAGAAAGCTCCATAGGTGATGGATGCCAGTTAATTAAATTCCATTGAAGAAACTATTAAGCGAAACACAAGAATGTACTGAGCTTTTCCTCTACAGATAACACTATAGGAAATGAAGATCTAATCTGATTTCAGCAAATTATGTGGTCTTTTGCCCATAAATGCACAAATGTTATTGCAACTTAAGCTGTCATTTCTTGATATTAGCAAACATTTAAGCATATATTCCTTCCAGGAATTCATTCTGGGTTGGGGTTTGGGGAGAGGAAGGGTGGGGAGGCTAGGTAAAGGAAGCTTTTAGGGGCAGCAAAGAAAAGGTTTCTTGAATTAACGCAAAAAGGCCATATGGCTTTATTTGCTGCTGAAGATTTGTGCATACAAGGGAAAGAGCTATTTACAAAGTCAATGTGAAATACACGTAAGCATTCTTGAGGAGTATTTAGAAACATAGACCTGAAGTTTTAGGCTACAATGTTTGGACAAGTTAAAGCACACGTTCAATCTTGCAAAATTTTCTGAAAAATACAAGGCCTTTGGTCTTGCAGTGCATCTTAAATTCTACCTATATTATTAACAATGAAAGTTCGGGATATATAGTGAAACATTTTATAACAAATGCATGTAGTGAAAGGTTGAAGCGACAGTTTTCTGTATCCAATACTGTAGAGGCAGATCTGTGTAGGAACAATGTTAGAAGATTAGGAATTGACATCTTCTGGTTACTTTCCCCCAAAAAGAGAAAAAGAAGAGTGAGAATCCTTCATTCCGTATTTTTACCTCTCTCCAATCACAGTGCACTAAAATAAATCAAGTGGGTTGCAGAAATTTCTGAAGTCTTGCTTCTTTACAGATAAATCTCTGGCAGTAGACTTATCTATCAGACGAATAATTACATTTGCATGTGTTTGGACTATAACTTATTCACTTTTGCTTTGCCAAGTTTAACTCTGTATGTTCTTGACTTGTTATCTCTTGATGCTCTGATTCTCTGTGCTCGTTGAGACATTCTCAATCTCCATTTCAGTTGCAAGTGAATAAAATATTTTGTGGGCAGGCTGAAATATCGCACCTGTTGCTTCCATTCAGATTGAGAATGAACTAACAGACTGATCTAGAATAAGAATACCTCCTTTTGGATGTATATGGTCAATAACTTATTCAGTTTTATTTTTCAACTGCAACTCTCTCATCTTGCTTTGTTACTTTTAGATGCCCTTTGGACATGCTTTATGAGAATTAGCAATATGCTACTGTGAGCTTCTTTAGGTTTTATTTATCACAGCAAACAGTGACCTCTGCCTGCCCATAAACATGGTTCAATGTGCTGCAAAACTTGCTAATCAAATTACCAGCATACTTATTTATCAAAAACAAAATGCAATAGCCACAATTCTTTAGTGGTCTGGCATCAGTAAACTTTACATATCTGGAAGCACATAGGATATCTGATCTTTTGGTCTTTTAGATATTGGAGTTCACTGATTGGATTGCTTTCTCAATAAACTAAATCATGGTTTGGATTTCGTGGAACTGAAATTATATAATATTTTTTGTGGTGCCAGGGCGAGCCAAGCTTCCATTTATATGGATTCATCATGTGCATAGGTGCAACTGCTGCTAGAGCCTTCAAATCTGTTCTACAAGGGGTTCTACTTTCTTCAGAAGGGTAAATGCTCTGCCACTTTTAATTTATGACCTGCCAGCTTTGTTTTGTATTTTCTACAATGGAATTCATATGTTCCCCAGGGGGTGGGTTTGTGGGTGGAAGAGGGAACTAGAAGAGAGAATGAGATATATGATACCCAAGAAAAGTTGTACTTAGATGTCCATCCCAAAGACAATACACTTCTCAAAGAAAGAATCAAAGTGCTCCCTCTGTTTCAATTTATTTGTTATTTTGAAACTTCTTCTTCTTCTTCTTCTTTTTTTTTTTGGGGGGGGGTGTTCAATTTATATTTCATGTCAAAGATTTCTGTACAACTCAGTCAACATGTTAGCACTTAGTACTGTTTGACCGAAAGAAATTTTGATGCCTCAAGGTACCTTTCCACACCCAAAGATTTTTCGTTTTATTGTTGTTCTCGGTTTATCAATGCTCGTATGTTTTTGATGTCCGGTGCAAGAGATTCTAATGGTTGTACCTTTAAGTTTAATTTTCTACATGTCCGTCAGGCCTTTTGCTTGTTAGGATCACGTAAATTTTGTTTTTAACATGTCACAGCACAAAAACAAAACTAAACTTATAGAAAGAAAATGACGAAGAGCAAAAGAGCCTGAAGAAGGCCTACATAAGTATGGATATGATTATGATGGTTGCATACGTAGCCTAATTCTTAGTTTTATAGGTTTTGCCATTTATTTTTTCATATTCTGAGAACTCAATAGACAAAATTGTTGTTTCAGAATGTGGTATTGGTTTGGTCTGGTTTCAGAGAATTTATTAGTTTTGAAATATCTTGCACTAATACTTTGCAAAATGATGCTAACTGATTAATTTTTATTTTTGAAGATCAGTTTGTTATTTCATGT
Source organism: Voacanga thouarsii (assembly GCA_026120185.1). Taxonomy (NCBI): domain Eukaryota; kingdom Viridiplantae; phylum Streptophyta; class Magnoliopsida; order Gentianales; family Apocynaceae; genus Voacanga; species Voacanga thouarsii. Next base: position 1,156,286 of record JANUWF010001287.1, on the reverse strand, counting down.
AGCCTATCCTCATCCTCAACCTCCAACATCCTCCTCCCCAAAACCACAAAGGATGGAGAAAAATGCTACACTACTTGAAAGCGGTTCTTTTCAGTATCACTTGGGATATCGTTGTCTGCTCAAAATGCATGGAACAAAATATGATTTTCTTGAATTAGGACAATTTGTTTGAAATATGAATCAAATGGTTTCATGCTTTGTCATCGCCATTTTCCTTTTCATACATAGAGCCTGTTTCTTAAGCTCCGATGTTAAGTCAAAACTGGAAATCCTGTAAATTGTATATTGAAAACTGTTGTCTCCATCTTATTTCTGAGCTGGAACTTGGTTTTCATGAAATTCTCTTCTTATGCTTGTCAATCTGAACTTCCATTTGGTTAAGCCGTATGGTATTGGTTCTGCAATTCCTTTTGTTTCCATATTTTGCTTTTTTTTTTTTTCCTTTTTCTTTTTCTGTACTCTTTTGCTTCACTTAGTTAGGGGAAGGTTATGATTGATATTCTTAACTCCAGAATAGGCATTGATGTGTCACCCAAAAAAAGGAGAAAAGAATACAGATTCATATTTGTTTTGATCCTCAATCTAAAATTCTTTATTAGCTTACGGAACTTTCCTTCTTTGATTCAGGGAGAAGTTGAACTCCATGAATTTGATGCTTTACATGTCTCCAATTGCTGTTGTAGTTTTATTGCCTGCAGCAATCGTAATGGAGCCAAATGTAATGGAAGTTACAGTCTCACTTGCAGTGAAACATAAATTTATGTGGATACTTCTTCTCATCAACTCAACAATGGCTTATGGAGCTAATTTATGCAACTTCTTGGTTACTAAGCACACGAGTGCACTAACCCTCCAGGTTAATTCCTCTGTTTCTCATAGAACTGATTTATATCTCTAGCTGCATGTAGAAGTCCGGCTGGGCTGAACCTTTTCTTTCTGAACATTTCCAGGTTTTAGGCAATGCAAAAGGTGCTGTGGCTGTTGTTATCTCAATTCTTCTTTTCCGCAATCCTGTAACCTTCATCGGAATTGCTGGCTACTCAATGACCGTTATGGGGGTCGTGGCTTATGGGGAAGCAAAGCGCCGATACAAATGACTTAAACAGTCTTATTTTCCTTATGTGATTCTTCATATTTTTTCGTCTGGAAGAAAATTTCAGAATCAACTTCAGGGCAATTCAATTGAAGTGTCTAGTTCGGAAGGATCAGAAGAAAGGAAAGCAGAGAGGCAGCAAGAGGAGACCATTTTCATTGTAATGTTGTAATTTTTCTATTTTCATACAGGATTTAGGTTATGTGAATCAGACTCTTGTTACAGTGCAACTTATTATAGAGCATACCATTTGAGTTCTTTTACTGGATAACTGTGGTGCTTTGTCTGCTAATGCAACTGCTTGTGTGCATGGAATTATGGACAATGGTTTTGCTTCTTCAAAAATTCTAGAACTTTGAAATCATAGTGAAAGTCCATGCATTCAAACGACGAAGTTCCAAATTTTCATTTCAAATGCTAAACTTCGTTTAATTCATTAGGTATGATAATTGAACTCTGGTTGCCGAATCAAACAAACATATTTTCAAGGTTCCCCCCCCCCCCAAAAAAAAACCCACACACACAAAGGGAAACAACCGAGTACATGGAAACCCACAAGAAGATGAAAAAGACAAACCCATGACTAAAACGCGTCTCCGACCCTGAAATGCCAAAATTTCTTTTTTTTTATGATAAACTAGTTCCGTTGAGAACTATTCCAATACAAGAATGCAAATGTAATTATATACTATTTGCCATTTTTTATTTGTTTGAAGATGCCACCGTAGCCTATGTCCGATGCATCTGTTTCGACGATTTTTGGAGCAGAAGAATCATGAAGAGATGAATAAGAAAGATGTTTTAACTTCCATCTTGATTTGTCGGACAATCGAAATATGGCATCTATCTATGGAGAAGGAGGCTATTTGAACCTATCATGCAGAGGTTTGATGAGATTGTTAAGTCCGAAAATGAACTTAGAAACATAATTTAAACATCCTAAAAATCTTAAAGTTGAGTACGCTCAAGTATTCGATTGGGAAATTTATTAGCAAATTGGATGGAACGAGTGATGCTTCACCATAATCCATTTTCATGTCTCTCCAGAACATCCAATGTCCAAATTTTGAATGAACAATATCTTCCAAGGAATCCCAGTTCACAAAAATCGTCTGGAAATCATGCAGATGGCTACTTCAATTCACAACGATGATAAGAGGCCAAATCTCAATTAGCAGGTGATGGCAAAAGTCACAATCTTGATTTTCAGATATTAAGTGGGTAATGGAGGAGCAGGTATATTCTTACACGCTCTACAAGCCTTCAGCGTGTAGCTTTAATATTATACTTTTTTTCGAGTATCTACTTTCCTTCAAAATTGAACTTTAATAAGCAAAATAAACAATTCTACAGTACTTATATTGTTTCCTTTCATACCAGGTTTGAACCACTTGGCAGCCGGTCATAACCCTCAGGGTGCTTGGTTGCATATTCAACAGGGAGTTCTGGACCACTTGACAGCCGGTCATAACCCGCATGGTGCTTGGTTGCACTTTCAACAGGGATGAATTTCAAAATAACTCCAATAGGCAGACTTACTGCCCCGATTATAACACTTAATAACCACAGTTGCCAGCTTAGAGGAATGGTGCTTGCAAAAGTACCCAGGAATTCAACTAAAATAACTTGGAATGCTACTGTTGCACCAATGATGCCAAGGAATATCCAGTTACTAAACATGTTACGGAAAACATTTATCTTCTCCATGTCACGGCTATTTATTTCATTGAAGACCTAAATGGAGCAAAGGAAAAACATTAATCAGTCCGTCTACAGTAAGAAATTAGTATTTACATATAATGCGATTTTGTAAGTAGATTACCCGTGAGCAGTTCCATTTTTTCATTAGGATCTTTTCATTCTTCTGCTTTTCCCCCTTTTGGGTTTCATAAGTGTGAACCGAGAAGAAAATGTTGTATTTAAAAAGTAACAGGAGATATATACAAAGCAATTAACTAATAAATCCAGACTGCAAAATAAACATAAATATCAGAATGTGCATACCTGGCAGAACACGAATGTGTTAAAGATAAATGTATTTTGAACTATAGTGACGTTTGAGCCTTCAAGATTCAACAGTTGCTTCCCAAGAAAGTTGAAAACAAGAAGGACAGCCAGCTGATAGGTACTCTGGCCAATGATATTTCTCCACATTGTTTTTGTAATGAAACTTGTGTCTCTCCCTACTGGAGGCCTGTTCATCAGTCCTTCATGGGGTGGTTCCGTGGCCAGTGCAAGTGCTCCTAAAGTATCCATAATCAGGTTGACCCAGAGCAACTGCACAGCAGTAAGAGGGGCAGATCCTGAGACATTCAAAGCAGGGAAACATCAGGATCTCTTGTCTAGGAACATCTATGTCTGAGTGAAAATGTCATGTAAGAAAGATAATATAATTTTACCATTGGAACAATTATTAGAACAAAAGGCCAACCAGAAAAACTGTATAAACAGAAAAGGGAGCTCTCAAGATTATACCCGAGATGCAAGCAGAGACAAAATTGATAATAAGAGCAACAATGTTAACAGTTAGTTGGAACTGCACAAACTTTTGAATGTTGATATAGACAGCCCGTCCCCACTTAGCTACATTTACAATTGTAGTGAAATTGTCATCCAATACTACCACATCAGCACTTTCTTTTGCAACCTGAAGATACAATTAGTAAAAGTGAGAATAAGGAACAGCAACAAAAGTAGAAATGTAAACATAAAATCGTGTGCAATGTAACTGATCATGCTGAAGGTCAAAATGTTTCTTTCTTTTTTCTTTTCCCCTCACAAGATAATAATCAGCGGCCAAAAGACAATTTTAAATGATAATTTTGTTTGGCTGCACAGACTTCATGTTCCTTTTTATCGAACCTGGAGGGTATTGGGAAGATTATATTCAATTTGATGAACCCTTTGTGTATTCAAGATGGAGCCTAAGAAAGCATATTGACAAACCTCTGTTCCTGCTATGCCCATAGCAAGTCCAATGTCTGCCTCATGCAAAGCAGGAGCATCATTAGTCCCATCACCTGTGACTGCAACAACCTCCCTCATTCCTCTCAAATTCTTCACTAGCACATGTTTGTCCATTGGCGATGACCGAGCCATCACCTGCATTTGTAAACAATGTATTTTTAGAAAAATCATGAGTCTGGATTCTATATATTTCTAGTCATTATAGAATCTAGTAACTGTGTACCCGGATACTAGGAATTATCTGTCTCATCTCCTCCGGAGTCTTGATACGAAATTCTGAACCTTCTATTGCAATACCATCACCATCAGAAAGTATGCCACATTCTTTAGCAATGGCTTTGGCAGTGTAAATATTATCACCAGTGACCATTCGCACAGTGATTCCAGCCTTTAGACAAGTTCTAACTGCTTCCTTTACCCCAGGGCGAACTGGATCCTTTATTCCCACAATTGCAATCAATGTATAGCCACCATCAGGAATACTGCTTTCATGATGTCCATTGTTAATGTCCTTGAAAGCCAAGCAAAGAGTTCGTAAAGCTTCAGAGGCAAATCCATTAATGATACCCATAATAGATCTTGCCTGTTCTTCAGACAAAGTAACAGTTTCGCCGTGGTCATCAACTACACTGTCGCACATTTTCAGTACTATCTCAGATGCACCTTTGCAGAAAGCTCGAACTTTACCATCTGGAAGAGCAACAAGTACAGACATTTTTTTCTTTTCTGAATTGAAAGGTTCAACCTTGAGTAGCTTGCTCTGCTGACGATCATCAAAATTACCTCCTATCCGCAGTCCATATTCTAACAATGCTGATTCGGTAGGTGTGCCCAAGATAGATTTTTTCCCAGTTTTATCCTTCACCACCTCTGCACTTGTATTATGAAATATTGCCTGCAAGAGAATACTTGATGCATTTCCTGTTATGTCTGAGTTAATAGAATCTATATGTCCATTAGTTTCAATTTCGTTAGATTTACCATGTATCCATGTCTTAGTCACTACCATATGGTTTGTTGTTAATGTCCCAGTTTTGTCTGTGCAAATGCAAGTAGCAGAACCCATTGTCTCACATGCAGAAAGATGTCTAACCAATGCCTTGTCATCCATTAGTTTCTTCATTGCAAATGCAAGACTCAATGTCACTGCCAGTGGTAATCCTTCTGGAACTGCAACAACAATTATTGTCACTGCTGTTGCAAAGTAGTTTAAAAGTGTCAGAGCATCGCTGGAGGACCAATTAGTTAATTCATGGTGAACCACTTTTTCTATCAGAAATCTAGCAACCAATACCACAAAGGTCACAACAGCAAATGCCAATCCTATCTTACCAATGATTGTAGCAACACCGTTTAGCTTCACCTGCAGCGGGGTCTCATCTTCTCCCCCTTCAGTCAGAGTTTCCATCAACTTACCCCATTCAGTTCTCATGCCGACAGTAGTCACAAGCATCTTACCTGAACCATTCTGAACTTTGGTGCCTGATAGAAGAAATGGCCTCTTTTCAGATATGCTTACAGGTACAGATTCCCCAGACAAACTTGACTGATCAATCAATAAGCTATATCCGGATATACATATTCCATCAGCTGGAACTTGATCACCAGTACACAAATGAACAACATCGCCAACAACCAAGTCAAATATGGAAACCTTCTGCCTGCACCCATTTCTAGTTACCTGTATAGAAATCTTTTTCTTCTCCTGATCCAAATCCCTAAACTGCAAAGATTGCTTGTAGTCACTGACAGCTGTGACAATCACCACCAAAAATATACTGAGTATTATCCCTAATCCGTCATACATGCCTCTTGGCCACCCCTCAGTGGCAAGTCCAACGCCAATGGACACCACAGCACAAACCATAAGGATGATCAGTGTCGAGTCCTGTAAAGCCTCCCACACAAACAACCAAAAGCTTTTAGAAGGTTTCTCAGTATAAGTATTAGATCCACATATACTTTGCCTGATAGGGACATCACTGCTTCTGACTCCTTCTTCCAGTGAGACATTTAATCTAGTTGCAAGTCCTTCAACACCTTTTATCTTTCTAAGCTTCTTTATATCAAACGAACCAACAATAGATGCTAGTTTATCAGGGTGAATTTGGTAACCAGCAACTCTGGCCTCTTCTGGAAGGTCCTTTTGCAGGGCTGCTTCTGTTGCTTCATCCAAACATTCTTCTGGTTTAAAGCCCTCTTGCAAGTCCTTCTCTTTACCATGCTCACCAGCTGCACAAAAGTTGAGTTTGACTTACAGAAGGTAAGCAACAAGGGGACCAAAAATCAAGAGCATTTTATAGTAGACATGAATAGTCACTCAACCAGAAAGGTACCGTCAATAAACTTGAGTGCTGCCATATAAGCGACAAAAGCAATCCGTATTTTATCCTGGCAAACAGACATATGGTAGAATTGGCTTGGTTAGAAAATGTAGTTAGTACAGCCATTCCTCACTTCTAGAAGTACAGCTGTAATGCATCCCATGTTGTGGATTCTCAAAAGAGTGACATGAACTGAGAATTATGCACATGATAAAACAGCGGACTCGGACATTTGATAATGAAAACAAGTATTCAGGTGATTTCTATTGCTTAACTTCAGAGGAAAAACAGGTTCAATCTATTGGATTAATTGAATCTCAGACTGTGAGACTGGACAATAGGATACAAAGCCTAATTCATGAACAACCAGGATTCAGACACTTCCTTTATGTCACTGTTGCTGGAAAGCAATATTAAGCTGAAGAAGCTTCACAGAGCTGTTATGGTAGCCACTGCAAACCAATCTAAGCAAGATCACCTTCAGCACATTAGTAATTTACATGAGGATAAGATGTTGATTTATCCACATATTCCTATGTCTGCTCAGCTCATATTCATATTGTCATCCCGTGCAGCATCCATACATATTTGTTTGATTCAATAGTGATTTCTATATATGCTTAACAGTAAATAAGGAAAGCACATTTGCTCTCTGTTGCTCACTATTTTCTTCACCATCATTCTTTACTATTCCGATACTGGTTTTAATGTCCCTATAGCAATCTCTTTATGTAATTTCCACCATTACTTTTCAGTTTTCACCCTTTATATCTCACATCCAGAACCGCAATCTGTCAGCTTATATTTGATGGTTGAAATAATAGCTCAACCCATAATTTCTTCAGGATTAAAAATTCTTCAATGCCACTCATTCTGTTTCCAAATGAATTTCAGTTCTAGCTCAATGAGCCATTTGTCACCGAGACAGGGCATCAACAAAGTAAATATTTTTTCTAACCCCAGTGGTTTCAGCCCCTGACCCCCAAAACACGAGAAAAAAACAATAAAACAATCTTCATATTGCAACAATTATTATTATTATTATTATTATTATTATTATTATTATTATTATTATTATTATTATTATTATTAATGTGAGTTTGAATACAATGCAGATAACTTACTAAGTTATACCAAAAATTCTCAGTAAAATTTGTTAATTTTGAAGGCTACTTATTTTCAATTTGAATAAATTATCATAGAAATTAAAAAGCCCGTTATGCTCTCTATGCTTGCAAAATGAGAAGGGCACTCAGCGTAATTAATTGTACATCTCATTCAAATAAATGGTAGCTACATTAGCACAACAATTATTTTGCTGCTCGGCTCTCCCCTTGCTAATTCTTCAACTCTTAATGGACAATACTACCCTCTTATTATATTTGTTGATAACTAGAACTCATTTTACCAAAACACTTCCTTATCGTTTCAGTATCATATCATCCAATACTAAAGCAGAAATTATTTCACCACAAACAAATAGAGTAAAATAATAGACATACTAATTATGACTATATTTAAGTAAAGATTGTATTGAGATGGATTTGTTAAAATTTAATAAAATATTATTAAATATAGAATAAATGTGAGATTTAATTATTAATTAGAGAAAAAAATATAATATGTTGTGAATATACGACGGTTTTCGAAAAATAAAAATTATTTAAATTAAAACTTTGATTTTAATTGAGAAAAGACTCTTTTCAAGTATAACCATATATTTAAAAAATATATTAAGAAGGACAATGAGGGTGACCCATGCTTTATGAGCAACTATTAGATGCATTTGAACTGAGACTGTATTTAATTTTTTTGTGAAAATATAAATATGATTTTAAATAGTTTTAAATTTTATAAAAAATGAACACTCCAAATGAATAATAAAATTTATTTGTATTACATATATTTTTTTATATTGAAAAGCTTAAAACATTACTTTTAAAGAAAGTATTGTAAAACAAGGGTTCATAATCTTTCCACCTGCTGCAACAGACCCGATTGCCACACATACTTTGTTTGTCCTTACCAATCTTTCTCTCTCACCAAGCATGTGCGTGTACCTTTGTGTCCTTGCAATTTATTAAGATCTACTACATCTCATGTCAACGTCACAAGAAATTTCACGGAAGTTTCCTGGTCCGATAATACTACAAAAAAAAATGAATACGAATAATATAAAATTTTCATATTACATTCGCCGACAGACAATTGCCTAGTGGACTCCACCATAAACCAAATATCACAATCACTTATCTGCCGCCCCTCCCAACTCAGCGTAGATAATCACCCCCGCACTACTGAATAGGCATTTACAGCGTCACAAATCCAGAAACGACCATAACCCCATATGGTCATCTTCCTCATTTCTCTTCAAATTCCACACTCAAGTACATCTGAATTGAGCTAAAATGGAAAACACTTTAACCGGAGACCCGGGACCCACGTAGCTTTTTTTTTTTTTTTTAACCGAATATGGATCTTACCTTTCAGTTTTATACAATATTTTTAAAATCAGACCGGTCATCGAATCGAAAAAATTATTAATTCACGGTTTAATAATTTAATCATAATTAGACTGTAATTAAATCAGTAATATTATAATTTAAAATTTAAAAATATAATTATTTTTTTAAAAAATTAATCAATAATATAATGTAATTTAAATTCATAAAGACATAAATATTTAAATTCATGATTAAAAATAATTATTTTTAATTTATAACTAATAACCTAACACATTAAAATAATTTATTAAATTATATAATTTAATTTATTCTTCAAAAATTATAAAATTTGTTACAATTTTTTTTTTAAAAAAATCAATTCAATGTTAGATTGATCGGTCCATCGGTTGGATCGACCAGTCCACCGGTTAGATCGACCCATCCAACACGACTTTCTCAAAAACTATTAATTTTTAAAAGAACTGATCTAAAATACCAGACCAGACCGATTGAAGGACCGTTTTACAGTCGAACCGACCGGTCCGATCCCAACATCAATGGTTTTATACAACCACAAAGAAAGTAGGAGTTGGATAGAAATCAAGGAACAATTCATTTTTTAATTTAATTTAAATTTTTTTTCACCTTCATGTTTGAAAAATATATGTACGAAAGGCCTACGGAAGCTGTTTTAGATTACAATCAACTACGTGTTTTAGAGATTAAAAAAATGAAAAAGAGAATTCCATTTCGGGCATTGAAAATTCTAAGAATAGATCCAATCTAAAGTTCAAAATTTCTAATAATAGAATAAAAAAAATATGCGGAATTATTTTTTATAATTAAACGCACAGCGGCTCCGCCCAAAAGTATGCAGAGCCCATGTTCGAACCACCGATTTTAACCCCAAGTAATTTATTAGAAATTGCTTCCTACCTGCATTCACGTCATGTTCTTCTTATTTGTTATTAAAATTTTCCTAAGCTAATAAAAGAAATAATTGATTGAATTAATCAATCGCATCCCCTTAACTACCTAAAATCATGTTTACCATTTTGAAATATTAAAATGCAATAAGTAAGGCTACAATTACCATAAGAGCTGAACATGTCAGGCAAAGTTCAGCCACTCCCCGCTGGTCCTCCCCAAGGCGTGGACTTCTATGCACAGAAAAGAATATACTTCCGTTCTTTAATAATTATTTTTAATTTTATTATTTATAAAATTAATAAATAATTTATTATTATTTAAATTTATCCTTTTATTTTATTAATTTAGTCAATAATTACATAATTGATTTTTAATTTCTATACAATAAAACCAACTCTTTTTAATTTAAATTGTTATTTTAATTTTAAAATAAAATAAAACCAAATTCAATCTAATTTCTATCTACTCATACCCATCTTTACTATCTTTAATCTTTTGAATTTTCATTTCTATCCTATATATAGCTCTTCATTTTTTAAAAGAGTAAAAACGTCTGAGATTTTCTAATCAGGTAGTACTATTTTCTTTAAATTATAAACTAAAAGAAAAATAAAATGAAGTCACATACCAACTACAGTAAAAAAATGGTAAAATTCGAGAAAATGGTACCCAAAAAGGTAAGACTCCTTTATAATTTTAATAATACTAAAACATCTCTCGTGTTTATATATTAATATAATTATATTTAACTATTAAAATTAAAATAACACTTAAATAGAAGATGTAGTCACTAACAGAGGTGGAGAAAAGGTTTGCCAAAGTTCAACGCAGAAGAATAAAGAGGTGAATATTTAGCAAAAAAAAAAAAGAATAAAGAGGTGAAAAGCGGCGAAATACTGGCAATACCAGCCGTCGGAAATGTAGCCGACGCGCTATCGGGTCAGAGTTCAGATTCGATAAGACCAAGCGTCCTTGCCCTTCATAAAATTCTAGAAGTAAAAGATGAAACTAAGACTTGAAAATCAGAAAGAAACCGCCTCGTTTAAATCGTTAAACCCCAGAAGCATTTACCGTGTAATTGAGGATGAAAAAGAAGTTCTAACTTCTAAGTAGGGTTTACGAAAGCCACTTTTTATGGTAACAAACTTTTTCTTTTCTTTTCCTTGACAAAAGGAACATTTGCCTTTTGCATTTTTCAAAAGTTAAGATAATGATTCCAATAGGAAAAATGGCAGTTTTAAACCTAAATCTCCCAAAACCCTTCAAAAACTACGAGAAAAAAATCGAACAGTAAATTCAGCACAATACCCAGATAAACATGAAAAAAGGTTAATCAGGATAATATGCATTGGTACTCATCGGAAAATAGCGGTTTTGATATGCTTGAGCAAGTGTCTCTCTCTCTCCCTTCCCTAAATGGGATTAAATACTAGAACAAATACACAAAACACAGAGACAAACGCAAAACACAGACGATATGAAAAACTTACTCCGACTTTTTCTGCTTTCTCTCTTGCTTCTTCGCGCTTTTCGAAATTGGGACCATAACGAAACCGTCGTCGTTTATTTTTGACCAGAGTGACGAGTTTTCTCCATTTCTTCTGGGCCTCTTCCGACCGGTGCTTCGCCGGAATATCGAAGTCTCTTAACAAATTCGTCATCGACATTTTTAACCTAACTGGAAAATAAAAAGTGGTGTTAATTAGCTACTCTTATACTAAATCACACCGTACAAACGGAGGAAAGTGTGGGATGCAAGGCTGCCGAGGGAGAGAGAGTGTGTATCAATCAGTTAGGTTGTGCTCAGGAATACCGTATATACTAGTTCTGTTGGCTATTACTTTTACAATATCACCCTTAGACGTTTGACCAAAAGGGGTTCCGGGTAGGCAATTTCATTACCAATAATTCGTGCAGTTATAGCGAATTCAATGACTAATAAAAAGGATTCGCTACATCAATCTTACATTTCAAGCAACGGAAACAATGTCCCAAGTCATAAGGGAACTCAAGATAAGAAAACAACCTTGGAGGCTAAGTGGTTTAGTGACTAAGTAGTGATTTAGTGGCAAAGTGTTGGAAGGCTTTTAGAAAATAAGAGAGCTTCATGGGAAAACTTTGCTACTTTGGGGGTTTAGAACCTTCCCTTACAAGTTGGCCACTTGTTATGCAACTTGCACATCCACAAGGTTTTTCATACAAGCCTAAAGACTCCCAAAATACTCTAGAAAGTCCTACAACATTCTACCAATGTTTGACCGTGGGCCTCACCCCGGTGCCTTCCAGTCGGCTCTAGAACGTTCCACTGTTTGACCGTTGACCGATGACCTTCGATCCCCTCTGGGCCGTTTTGGAACGTTCCGGTCCCTTTAGGCTGTTCTGGCCCTGCGTGCCCATGTTACCTGTGTTGCGTCCCAGTCTGTCTCGTGCTGGCACCCACGTCGTGTGCTGTTGCATGCTAGCCTTATGTCGTGCCCGCTCTCATCCGTGTCGGGCTCGTGCCATACTCCCGTCTCGCGCGCAAGTCCTGTGCTGTGTGCGAGTCATGCTCGTATTGGGCTCCCGTCTGACCCATCCCAGGCTTAACTGTGCGCTTAGCTCTGTTCGTCTTGTTTTAGCCCCAGACCTTCTCGATTGGCTCTGGGTCCTTCTAGAGTCGGCCCCGAGCGACCATGCCCGTTTCGGTCCGTTTCCGTCCTATTGGTTCCGGAATCTCCTAAAACCTTCAAGACCATCCCGTCTTAGTCCGTTTTTTGCCCTTCGATCTCCGTCCCTTGGGCACGTTGGTCCGTCCCTTGTGCACGTCCCGTTTTTGTGCTGGTTAACCTCCCTAGCGTCTCGTTAGTGCATGATAGTGCCCGTCCCTACACTTAGGCACCTATCGTCCCTTGTTGGCACCCGTCGTCACGGTGCAAGCCGTGACATCCTCCCCCACCTGAATGAGGCATCGTCTCTGATGCCTTGGCCAACTCATTGGCCTGTCTCTTAGGCATATCCTGCCTCTTCCCCAAGCGCTCCTATCTTGGTGGGTGTTGCCTCGATCGGTCATTGAGCATCCCTTGCCCGTTCCCATCTTGGACCGTTAGTTTCCCATTGTAGGAGGCCTCTTCTCCTTTACAATTGCCGCGAGTCTTAGCTCTTCCCCTTGGACTCTCCCCTCAAGTCGTTGTGGCCTCGACCCGTTCTCCTAGCAAACGTTTACCTTGCAAGGCTTCGTCCCTTGCTGATAAGCATAACATTGGTCCTTAGCCTCAGGACCATGTCAAGGTAGTCCATAAACCTTATCCCAAAGACTACCTCTTCCTCCAGTTGAGTGATATAGAAGTTGGTTATACTTGTCCAACTTCCCACACGAACAAGCACGTTTTTTACTTCACCGTCCATTAACGTGCTCTTGTCATTCCCACATTTGTAACGTCCCTTGGTCAGTTTCCACTTTATCCCCAACCTCTGGACTGTGTCCCGACTCATGTAGTTCTCATCGGCCCCTATGTCCACCAAGGCCTTCACGTTGTGCCCAGCTATTGTTGTTTCAGCATACATCCGTCCCTTATGTTATTTTTGTTCACCGGCTTGATTCTCATTAAGACAATGCATGCATACTACCTTGCGTTGCTCTTCGTCTCGGCACAACTCTTATGCTAGGGCTGCCAACTTATTTCAGCTTGGGCAGTCTCGCGCTAGGTGCAATCCTTCACACAAGAAATATTCGATCGGCCGACGGGATTTTTCTACCTTGGCCTCCTTGGCTTGTCCCATTTTGTCTTGAGCGATCCCCCATGACTTAGGAAACATTTGTCCCTTGTCTATGTCGTTTTTACCTTGGTCCACCTTCTTGGCCTTGTCTTTGCTCGTTTCCTTCGGTTGGAACTCCTATAGAGACTCTACCACGACCATTGCTTGAGTTATGTCTTGAATGCCTCTCCGTTGCAACTCAAGCTTGGCACATCGGCTTAGGTCGTCCATAAAAGTGAACAACGCCTCTTTTGGTGCTATGTCGAGTATCTCGAGCATTAACTCAAAGAACTCCTGTACATACTCACGAATGTACCTGTCTTTATGTTGGAGACGACGATGTTTGGCCCGAGCTTCGTCCTTCGCATCCACTAGTTGAAATTGCTTCTTAAGCGCGGCCTTGAAACCGTCCCAAGTCGTGATGGCGTTGGCTCCCCTCCAAACGTCATCGTTCCTCCGTCTCCACCATATCAAGGCGGTGTCCTTCAAGTATAATGGGGTCGTTCGCACCTTGGCGGTATCACCCAAAATGCCAAGTTCATCAAAGTAGCGATCCAAGCCATAGAGAAAATTCTCTATCTCCCGAGCCTTCCTCGTTCCTCCATACGTGTCCAGTTTTGGCACCTCGATCCTAGGTGCGGTCACGACGGCACTCGTTGCCCCTTGTGACCTAAATGTCTCAAGCTCCGCTGTAAGCTTGAGTATCTTGTCCTGAATAAATGATGGCTCCCCAGCATGCACTGTAGTGGCTCTTGCTACTTGTGCTTTACACTCCTCAAGCTCACCTCTTAGTGACCTCGTCTTGGAAAGACTTCACCATGAGCCTCAATGCTTTATCTCGTTTGAGAAGAACATCCATGGCCTCATTTAAAGCCCCTTGCATGCCCTCACGCAGCTCTTCCCCATCAAGTTGCGTCATGCATTGGTCAAACTCGTCCCAACAATCGTGGTGGTCTGCCATAGCTAGCTCCACCCTTGCTAACCTCTTCCCAAACGAAGCTAACGTCTCCTGGGCGACCGACTTATCCTTTCGGCCCCTGCCTCTAGGATTCCTCTCAGTCTCACGCCCCACGTGCTCTCCCTCGACTTCAGCAAGTTCAGAAACGGAAGCCATAAGTGAAAGAAAACGTTCCTCTAACGTAGACCACGTACCACGCTTCCAAAACGATACCCGAACGTAGGCTCTAATATCAACCGTCACGAGTCGACTATTTCACTACCAATAGCCCGTGCAGTTCTAGCGAGTTTGATGATTAACAAGGAGGATTCGCTAGATCAATCTTACCCTTAAAGTAGCGGAAGCAATGTCCCAACCCGTAAGGGAACTCAAGATAAGAAAACAACGTTGGAAGGGTGGTGGTTTAGTGGCTAAGTGTTGAACGGCTTTTAGAAAGCAATAGAGTTTCTTGGGAAAACTTTGCTTGTACTCAAAACTTACTTAGACTTGGATGAACTTGGATTGACTTGGATGTTTACAAGTGAGAGGGCTTGGCCTATTTGTAGGCAAGCCTTGGGGATCTAGAACTTTCCCTTGCAAGTTGGCCACTTGCTATGCAACTTACACATCCACAAGGTTCTAGAGAATTCTAGCTTAATCTAACCTCATATATACAATTCTAAGCTTTTCCACACAAGCCTAGAGTCTCCCAAAATACTCTAGAAAGTCCTACAACATTCTACTAATGTTTGACCCCAACGGGTTCCGCCCCAGTGCCTTCCAGTCGGCTCTAGAACGTTCCACCATTTGACCATTGACCGATGACCGTTGGTCCTTTTTGGGCCGTTCTGGAACATTCCAGTCCCTTCTAGGCTGTTCTGGCCCTGCACGCCCATGCCGCGTCCCAGTCCATCTCATGCTGGCACCCGCGTCGTGTACCATTGCGTGCCGTGCCCGCGTCTCGCCCGCGCTCGTCCGTGTTTGGCTCGTGCCATACTCCCATCCCACGTGCAAGTCCCGTGCCATGCGCAAGTCGTGCTCGTGCTGGGCGCCCATCTGACCTGTCCCAGACTTAACCGTGCACCTAACTCCGTTCATCCCATTTTGGCCCCAGACCGTCTCGGTTGGCTCTGGGTCCTTCTAGAGTCGGCCCCGGGTGACCATGTCCGTTTCTGTCCCATTGGTTCCGGAACCTCTCGAAACCTTCAAGACCGTCCTGTCTAGGTCCATTTTTGCCCTTCGGTCTCCGTCCCATGGGTACGTTGGTTCATCCCTCATGCACGTCTCGTCCCAACATCCCATTTTTGTGCTAGTTAACCTCTCCAGAGCCTTGTTGATGCATGATAGTGCCCGTCCCCACACTTAGACACCTATCGTCCCTTGTTGACACCCATCATCCCGTAAGGTGACGTCTCATTCTCAGGTCGTCACGGTGCGGACCGTGACGCTTGGAATCCCCACCTGCAATTAGGTTCAAAGTCGGAGGGAGTTCCTAGCGTTCGCCAGATGCGAGGTATGCTGACCGACGCGAGGTCACTTTTTGACCCCCGACATCGGTTGACAATGAACACCTCGCGTCACATATGCTTCTGCCCCTAAGTCGTCTTCTTCTTCCTCTTTTCAACAAGGCACATTCACGAGTGTTGTCACCGTCTGAAATGGCTTAAGAAGGAATCACAAATCACGAGCACACAGTTGATTTGCTCTTCTTAATGCCTCTCTACCATTTTTTCTCAAGGCCATTTTTTCCCTCTGCTATTTCTCTTCGCCTCAGTGTTTCCTTTCGTTGCCATCCTTCACCTTTTCCACCATCGTCCTTCTTTGATTTGCTGCCATTCTCCATCTTTGCTTTGCTGCAATTCTCCTTCTCTGGTCTAAACACTGTCTCTCAACTTCTGTTTGTTAATTTCATTTCTATTATTTTGAAATTCCTCCTTTCTCTGCTCTCCTAAGCCAGGCGTCGTCGCATTGCTACTGGAGAGTCACTATTGTTGCTGGATAGTCGTTGCCTTGTAGGTTTCTTCGAGTCAGATGAGCCAACCATTACAGGTTTTTTTTTTTTAAATAAGAAAATAGATTTGATAGTTAAATTATACATTTAATTCTTGTACACTTCTTATGCCTCTGCCAATGTATTGAATTGTGGTATTGGGATTTAAGAGATTTGATATTGGTTTAGTGGAGGATTGTGTATTATATTGAGATATTAATTTAGTGAATTGTTGTTTTATCATATTACAGTGGATATATAAACTGCTTGGATATATATTTTGTGAAAATATGAAATTGTTTAAAAGTTACTATTGTTTATTCTGGTGAGCATTTGCTGTAGTTTATTTTGGTGAACAATTTCGGACTGGAATTTGGGTGAGATGCGGGAGCGCTCCATTTTTTCAAATAAAATGATCAATTTCTTTTCAAGTGGAATGGAAAAAAAATAAACATATAGTGAATTTAGAATAAAATACAAATTATTTTTAGATACAAAATTTTAGAATTAAAAAATTATAATGAATTTAGAATAAGAAAATTCTTGAATGAAATAAAAAAAATAAATAAATGATATTGGGTTGGAATTGTCTGATTGTTTAGAACTTTTAATTTAATCCATTTGGAATATATATTGAAGCACATAGATATAGTTTTATCCATTCTTTTAGAATTTTCAAACATTAAATTTGGATACAATTAAAAGACATATCATTATTATTATTATTATTATTATTATTATTATTATTATTATTATTATTATTATTATTATTATTATTATTATTATTATTATTATTATTATTATTATTATTATTATTATTATTATTATTATTATTATAGATACAATGAAAATTAGAATATTAATATTTTAAAAAAATCAAATATTTGAGATTTTGAATATTTTGAAATAGTCATTTGAATTAAATAAATATTATATAATTAATTTCAATTTCTTTAAATTAAAACCAAAAATAAAATTTATTATACAACTTGAAGAAGACTTAATTTTAAATATTGAATATTAAGAAGACACTTAAATTTCTTTCCAAAAATTTTTAGATATATATTTTATGAAATAAAAATTAAACAAGAATATTTCTCTAAATAAATTATCATGAAGATTAATAAATTTTTTCATGCAATTTACAACAATAAATTTGTAATGTCTGATATAGAAAAAATTTAATTTATCCATTCAAGTATTCAGTTTTAAATAAAACGAAAAAAATTAATGTTGAGTGAAAGATTAAAAAAAAAAAAAAGACCTTTCATTTTTTATATACAAATTAAATTTGAAATAAAATGTATGAAATTATTTAAGATTTCAACTTTTGAAATTCAAATTAAACGATGGTATTGAAATAAAATTAATTTCAATAATTAAAAATAATATAAAATTAATGTATAACAATAAACATATGAAGTTAAAGAAGAAATAATATTTTATACTTTTCAAGTATTTAATCTTAATTTTTATGTAAAAATTAAGTAGAAAAATATCAAATTACCGTATATTAACTTCTTTTATTATTGTAGCTGTTAATTATCTTAATTAGTTCATGCTATATTTCTTTGTAATTGTTGTCAAGAAATAAAAACAAAACTTTTGTTAGAATTTAATTGAGATGCTTCCCACATTTGAGATTTATATGGATGTTATGAAATTCGGTTATTTTTTTATTTTAATAAAAAAATTAGTTAATATAATTAAATTTAAATTGTTAAATATTTTTTATTTTTATTTACCTTAAACAAATAAGAATATTAATATTTGAATTTTACATGGAGATTTAGTTGGATGCCAAAGCCTTTCAGATTTTTTTCAAGTAAAACCCAAAAAAAAAAGTTAGAGTGAGATTATTAAAAAAAAAAACCTAATTAAATTTAGAATATTAATATTTTTAAAATTTTCAAATATATGAGAATTTAAATATTTGAAATAGTCATACGAATTAAATAAAATTATCTAATTAATTTCAATTTCTTTAAATTAAAACAAAAAATAAAATGTTATATTCAACTTGAATAAGACTTAATTTTGAATATTGAATATTAAGAAGACGCTTCGTTCATACTAAATTAGTTCATGCTAAATTTCTTTGTAATTGTTGCCAAAAAATAAAAAGCATAGATTTTGTTAGAATTTAATTATTTAATAGAAGATGAATCTGTTCTGATTAATTGATTTATTTGATATTGGTTGATATAGTACAACATTTATAACATTTGTTAGAATTTAATTATTTAATAGAAAAAATATATCTAACTTATTTAGGTACAATGTCATTGGAACAATATGTAAGATTACGGTTCTATTAGGATTGCGAGATTATTCGCTCCGCAAATAGTGATTTTTTTAACGGTCCCTATCGCAAGACGTTGCTTGTTAGAAATCGAGTAAACTACGCTGCTGTAGTCAATAAAATGTGTGCGATTCGAGACTTGGACGTGTCTACTGTAAAGTTGCAAATCACGATGCAAGAAGACGCTTCCGTAGGTAATGTCGGGAGGTCTACAACGGAAAATATTACTGAAGATGAGGATATGAAATTTTTGTGGTAATATACATCTATTACGGGGGACAACCAGTTAATTTGCATATGAAGTATGAGATGTTGCAGATCCCTACAATTACTCCAAGTGCTGAAGTTCAAACCAACCCTACGCCAACTCCGTATCTACAAATACCACCATTACCTAGTAATCCTCTGCCTATGCATCATGATGTGTTTCAATCGCATTATACCTCCCCAATGAGATTCAGCCAACCCGAAGCACTTTCGATACGAGAATATGAGCACATTCAACCATCCCATACCCATGCAGCTTTGCCATTGTTTTTAAGTGCTGATTTGGGTGTTCCGCAATACATCACTCCAGTTGATGATTTGGTTACTTGAGAGCCCGTTTGGATGGGTGCTCCAAAGGAGACTATAGATAGTTTGGGACCTACATAAAATGTAGATGGGCCTGTTGCTGATGAGAGTCCTGATGAGGATGATGGAGGCGATGATGTTGGAGCTGAAATGCCCAGTCCTTCTGTGATGCCTAGTACTTCTGCGATGCCCGGTACTTTTACATTCCCCAGTCATTTGTAATGCATCAGCCTGCTTAGGGGGTCAGCGTACTGGAGCGCTTATGCAATTCACCATATTCTGAGTACCTTGATAGGTTGAATAATTCTCCAGATAGAGAATATGATAATGATGGAATCGCAACAGGTGGTTCTGGGATGAATTTCTAGTCAGAATCAAATAATGATTTGTGTGTCAAAACGTGGTTCAAGGACAAGGATGAGTTACTGTGGGCTGTTAGGTTATGCTCTGTGTGAATGAGTCAAGAGTTTACGGTCCAAGAAAGCAAGTCTACACTTTGAATTGCTGAGTGCAAAAATTCTACTGACGAACATCGATGTTATTGGTGGATCCGTGCGCGGAAGAAAGTAAAGTACGATTTATGGTAAAGTACTCACTAGCACGGGGAGCATATTTGTCTAGTTCGAACAGTCGATGGAAATCATCGCAATATGAGCGCCAAGTTTATGGTAAAACACATTATGACTATGATACACGGCAGGCCTAAGATTACAGTGCGTGAGATTAACAGTCACATTTAGAATGTATTGCATTTCAATTCATCTTACAAAATAGGATGGAATGCTAGGAGGATGGCTATTAAGATGGTTTGTGGAGATTAGCCTTCTTCATTCGAGCAGTTGCCACGATTCATACTTGCACTGCAATATTCAAATCCAGGGACAGTAATTGAATGGCAACATTTACCAATTGACAGCAACTATGCCAAGACCTTTGGATCTGTTTTTTGGTCTTTTAAACCATGTATTGATGCCTTTGTACACATAAAGCCAGTAATCAGTATTGATGGGACATTCCTTAGAGATGTATACAAGGGAAAGCTTTTGACAGCAATTGGTCAAGTTGCAAACAATCATATTACCCCTTGCATATGCAGCTGTGGATAAAGAAACCAATGAGAACTGGAGATAGTTTTTGTGGTTACTGAGGGCACATGTTCTGGGGAATCGTAGGGTATGTTTGATATCAGATCGGCATAAGGGGATAGTGAATGTGGTACACTGACAACCTCTCTGGCAAGAGCCATTAGTAGTGTATAGATTCTGTCTCAGACATATT
Source organism: Voacanga thouarsii (assembly GCA_026120185.1). Taxonomy (NCBI): domain Eukaryota; kingdom Viridiplantae; phylum Streptophyta; class Magnoliopsida; order Gentianales; family Apocynaceae; genus Voacanga; species Voacanga thouarsii. Next base: position 1,135,713 of record JANUWF010001287.1, on the reverse strand, counting down.
CGAAGTAACTTCAATACGAAGTTTAGGAACCACCAGCTGAAGAAATTAATGTATACGACTGGTACTTATAGTAAGAAAAGTAAGTTTTTGAGAATTATGGATGAGATAAATATACTAAGTACCATTGCAAATGCATAGCTTGATGCGATTCCATTGGAGCAATGAACTCTTACTTATGATGGTGGGCATCGATACAGGAATATGAAAACCAATCTGGCATAATCATTCAATAGTGTTGTCAAAGGCTTACGTGCTCTTCCCATCAAGGTGATCGTCGAGTCTTCATTCAAGAAAATAATCAAGTACTTTAACGACCATAAACATGAGGGTAATTACGGTCAATATCACTTTCCTTCTAAGATATGGTCCAAACTTATAAAGAATGAGTCAAAAGGGAGAAGCCATCGTGTTCAAGCTTATAACCAGGGTTGGGGCATTTTTTGTGTTGTGTTAGGATATCGCAAGCATGGTAAGGGAAAAAATGCATATCAAGTTGATCTTGGCTCGAAAACATGCAGTTGCGCCAAGTGGGAAATATATGGAATACATTGTTTGCACTCATTTATAGCTTATCAGTAGGTAAGATTGAATCTTGGGGATCTCGTGTTAACCTTGAACACGATACCGTACTACAAAATGACATACACAAGACAGTTTAGACCTATTTCTCACGATGATTATTAGCGCACTCCCCCTTTTACGCTGCCATCAAATCCATACCAGTTCAAGAACCATCATCATGGTCGTATGAGGACGTCGAGGATTAGGAATTAGATAGATGAGCGCAACCCTGATTCGCTGCCACATTGTAGGAACTGTCACCAAACTGGACACAATAGGAGAAATTGCCCTAACAACGTCATTCAATGGAGTTGATATGTTTTCTATAGTTACCTGTATTATCTTTAATTTATGTATTACTGTATCAAGATTCAATGTTGTATTATGTACACCTTGTGTATTGCTATATAACTTGTGAATAAACTGAAGACACGGGGATCGTTAATCTTAAATTGATGTATTGAGTACTCTGTATTAATATGTGTTTAGTTTATTCAATTCATTCAGTTGATTGATTTCTACAAATTCATTTCATGTCTTTACTTATTTTCGTAATTGATATTTTTCGTGTATTTTGTATTGATTAATAAAATGACAAATTCCTTGATATCTTTGTTTTAGGACACTATGTACGAGCCTACGCCTAACGGAGTTAACCCCGACCCGATTATACTAGACGTGTTGACCATGCAACGTAGACATAGATCTACACATATTTGGGCAGGACAATTATCAGATATTGTCCTTAGTGCAAGGCGCAATGATAGCGCATTTTGGGTTACTCGGGCACTTGATCCCCGTGTCCAACAACTTATGGAGTTGACAGGGTTCGATGGGGTAATTCGTTTACTGTACACGAATATTGATCATCCATTTATTACAGCGTTGGTAGAGAGATGGCGTTAGGAGATGCACACATTCCACTTACCAGTCGGAGAGACCATAATTACCCTATAAGATATAGAGGTTCTCTTTAACTTACGTATGGACGGCAAGCTAGTTATTGGTCGTGGATCAACCTATCCGCAAGAAGAGTTGTTAAAGATGTGCGAAGCGCTGCTTGGTTTTCGACCCATGGGCACAGACCTAGACGGATCTCGTTTGAAGTTGAGCTTTATCAAGAGAGCCCTTACTTAGCTGCTCCAGCTATACACAACATCGGATATGATTGCACAGCATATACGGTGTCGCATTATGCAGTTTATTGGTGGGTTTCTATTCTCGGACAAATCTGGGAACCGAGTTCATTTGCGCTAGATATATACGTAATTTATAGTTGTCTGGCACACTTAGTTGGAGTAGTGCAGTACCGATGCATTTATATCGATGTATTGCAATGCTACATCCTATACGGCGCATCAAATAAGTGGCTCACTTTTGTTGATTCAGGTTCGAAATAAAATCAAATTTAAATTAACTATTTTTTCAGCTTTTATTGAAAAATGATCGTGAAATACAGGGCTAAAATTAAAACTCTATTTATACTATAATAGTTATGGGTTTGGGAGCGTATTCCGACCATCAGACCGGACAGAATACGGTCGATAGAGGACATACCCCCGACGCGTCTAGAGGATCAGTATAGCAGGGTCCATTTGAGCTTTCTCGCACCTCGACATAGGGTCTACTTGCGTACAGTGATCAATTAGATCGAATGCGAAATAATCATGTAAGTATAACTATTATGAATTTACAATCAATTATAATAAATATGCATTAATTTACTATTTAATGTTGTATATCTTAAACCACGACTTCAAGAACAACCTCGAAGACGGATTCAGCCTTCGAGGAACCGTCGAGGATTTTATAGTGGGACTAGCTTTCATCCATTTTTTTGACGAATTCATATGCAATAAAGCTACTTGGTAGATCGACTTATTTTTACTAAAATATTCAATTATAATTCTTATAAATATTCATGAAATATTAAATAGTAATTCAATCACACAAGTATTATTTACTAAATATTCATGAAATATTCACGACTTACTTTCACTAAAATATTTTTGAAAATATTCAATTATAATTCAAACTATTATTCACTAAAAATAAAATTTATTATTTACATATTTTCTTTAATTTTTCACATATTATTAAATTTGGTTTAAAATAGACTACTCGAATTAAAATATAATATGATTATAAATTTACATAATTGAGATTTAAAATTAAACATAATTTTTAGATAATAGAGTTTATAAAATTTTGATAATTGATAATTGAAATATTTATACTTTTTGCAAATAATTGATATTTATAATATCAATAAATAAATATTATAACTTATACTTTAACTAACAATTAAACTCAAAATGTGTTATAATTAAATTTGAATAATTTACTGACAATATTTTTAAATTTATTTAGAAATTATAATTATTTTTATCCCTATTTATTCAAAAAAAAAAATTGACAGATTTAAAAAATACAAAATTAATTGTGAATCCATCAAATAAATAAATAAATAAATAATATTTAATTAATGTAAATAAAAATAAATAATACATACAAATAAATTTGTATAAATAATTAAAATTAAAAAATTATAACTATTGCGACAAAAATATTCTGACAAAAATAGTCAGGTTACGCACCTCGCGTCTAGATAACGCTAGGTGTGTATTCCTCGCCTCTGAGACACACGAGGTGGCGTACCTCACTACCAACAAACGCAAGGTCGTCACATTTTGCGCACGTTTCGATTTGTCCACGTTAAAAAATAGTTTGCGCACTCCTCGCGTTTGCTAGACGCGAGGTGTCAATGCACTTCACATCCAACAAAAGCGAGAAAACCCCTCGACGATCTTACCTTCGCTTTTGAACCCATTGCGGTTGGGAATTCTAAAGGGAACCCCTTTTGGTCAAAAACCCATATGTTAAGAAGAAATTCTTATAAGAACTATAGACCACAGATCGTAATACAATCTTTCAAATATATTATTCACGTAAAGCGAAACTTCCTTTCTTTCCACATGAAAATGTCCCGTTTGGACTTTCGTATATTTGAATTGTGATTTTATCAAAAATATATATTTTTAAATTTGAACTAAAATAAAGATAATATAATATTTTATTAATAAACAACAATTTTCGAAATTTTCATTAAATAGAATTAATTTTCAATTAAAAATTCAAAAACAAGGTTAGTGTGAAAAATTGCAGAAAATGACTACTTTCAAAAAAGAGTTCAATTAACTTGCAGAAAATGATTTTTAAAAAAAAGGTCGCATTAAGGGATCCTCGCAATGGGTTCTCGCACCTTTTCATCTCCAATTTTTGCCCAAAAACGAGTCTTTGCTTTCTCACACGGATCTTCAGATAAGAGAAGATCTTGCTTCCATGTCTAATCAATGTATTCAAGAATCACAAGGGATTCACAGACTAATCTACAATTGTGCAAAAGCACTGGAATCCCATGGAAAGGATTACAGTAGTAAACGGCTCTTATTTCTGAGATCTTCATTAATGGTTTGATACATCTTTGATCTTCAACGCCATGGCCACCCTCAGATCAAATGGACTTGTCCATGTTTTGAAGAGCTTCACTTCTTCTACCATAACTACTTCCAAACTGTTTTTGCCCTCTTTGATTTCTTCTAGGAACTACCATAACTACCTCTGGTTTAGGGAAGGAAGGTCGACATTTCATTCTTTCGTTTTTTGTCACTCCAAAAAAATTTTAGAAAATACTTCATCCGTCCACAAATAATTGGTTTAATTATAAAAATTATGTATATTAAGGAATTATGAAAGTTTATAGTAAAAATGATTAAAATGTTCACCATACCCTTTAGAGGATTTTTATTTTATTTCTCACCTCATTAATTTGAATTCCACAACTTTTTTTAATTACATCACTCTAATAATTACATGTCTATCTCTTCTCACCTATGTCCTTTATCTCTCTCTTCCCACGATTTGTTTTAAAGTCTTCTTTTCATCTATATCACTTCATGATATTACATTTTTGACTATTTTTATAGGATAACGTGATTTTATTATTAGTTAAAATAACTTTAATATAGGCAATTGTAATACTAATTAATTGATAAAAAATTGTGCTAAGGATAAAATTAAAAAAAAATAATTAAACACAATCTATATTTAGAAAGTTGACAATTATTTTTTGACAAACTAAAAAAAAAAATAGGTCAGTTATTTATAGACGGAAAAGTATAATTTAATTGAAGAAAATCACATCTCGTGATTTTACAAATACAACCTTCTCATATTAGTAATATTCGCCACAATAACAATATTCTTATTATAAAATTTGGGTAGTGTTAGAATAAAATCTACACACTAATAAAACTCTAACTATTCTTTGCACAAGAATTTCTCTCTTTCTTTTCTCTCACAATTTTCTCTAATCTTTCTTTCACCAAATAATGGTGTATTACAAATTTAGAGAATAGCTCTATTTATAGAGCTCTAATTAGTGGAATACATCATGGCATACATCATCTTCCACTAATTTTAATTAGTGGTGTCTTCACTAAATGGTGGACATCCAAAAAAATATTCTCTAATAATTCACATAAATCCATAATTAGTGGAGCCTCCATTAATTAATGGAGTTTCTAATAATTTTAAAATATTCATAACAATTCTCGAATTTTAATTGAAAATTGACTTAATTTTATGAAAATTTCGTCACAATTTTGAATCGCACCCAACTGAGCTACCATTCAATTATTCATTTAACTATGGTTAGCAACATGGTTTAAGTCAGAGTGATAGAGCCTTTGCATAGTTGTACACTTGTATCCCTGTCATCGTTTTTTCCTTTTTATTTTTTCTCCAATATTAGAAGGCAGTGACTGTTTTCCAATTAAAATTATGAATTTCTTTTTAAAATTTTGTTTCTTGTCTTTAATTTTTTAAAATTATAATATTATTTTTTAATATATTCTTTTATATAATTTGTTTTTAATTATATATATACTTTATCTAATAAAATTATCCTCTTAAAACTTAAAAAAGTGGTCACACAGGACCTTCACAAGTATTCATTTTTATTTAATAAAACAATTAAAGTATAAACAGAATTCGGACTATTTTATATAATTATATACTAGAACAATTAAAATATATAAGTAAATTTTGAACTTTTTATCATAGTATATTGAATGTGTATGTTAGCTTCTGGCCGAGCTTGCTTAAAATAAAAATGAATGACAATTATGGAAACTTATGCTCAAAGCAATATGATTGGAAATTGCTTCCTTCAAATGTTTGGCTTATTTTTATTTTCATATAAATTCAAAGTTTAGGTTGCCATGTGACGAAACTCGATTGGTAAATTGAAACTTGGTCAGAAAATTTATGTTGCAATTATCAATTAAAATAATCATGCACAAAACGTCCAAAACTTGGGTTGTTTGGAACATTTTATTTTATGAACAAGGAGGATTTTTTTTTTTTTTTTTTTTTTTTTTTTTGGTGATGGTGGGAAGGATGACCAAATACTCCTACTATATAACAGACAACCATATTTTCCTGAAATAGTTTGTTCAATATTTCACAAGCTGCCATAACAGTACACTTTGGTTTTATTTTACAAATCTAGCATTTTGACTTTTTTTTTTTTGGAATCAGCCACAGTATAGTTTTTTTTTTTTTTTTCAAACTATCCGAAGAGAACCTAAAAAAACACAAGAGAGAAAGAGATACCCAGTTGGGTGTAAATATATATATATAAAAGTAGTTGCGGAAACATCCTGTAGCAACATGTGGCACGGTTAGTTATTGACATTTGACAGTATGAAATTTAAATATTCTTTTTTTTTGTTAAAATTTTTTGAAGAATTTTTTTTTTCAGATAGATTGAGACAATGTTATTTGAGAAACACATGATACGTTGAACTCTTGTCTACCTATGCCTACTATAATTCTCTAAAACTCAAATAAAAGTTATCTGAATTTACATTATTAGAACTGATGATTTTTTAAATATATATATTTATTTTAATTCATTGAATTCATATAAAAATTATCTGAATTTATTAAATTTATTGAATTAATATATTATACAAACTTGTGTAACGCACAGGGAATCAAACTAATTATATTGAGATATACACTAATTTTAATGGAGGAAAGTCTTGCTCACAAAATAAAGGTTTTTTTTTTTTTTTTTGAAGGGGAAAAAAAATCCTATATCCAATCGCTCCACACAAAAGTGGTTGTATGTGAATTGAATGCCGTTCTTGAGTACTTTTTTTAATCTCCATAATTGGTGATATTTTTAAATATATTATTTAAAATAGATCTTATTAATAAATTAAGAAGGTGACAGAAAATTTCAACACAAAATAAACTCTTTGTATATGTCGTTTAATCATTTCTCCATAGACTTATTCTATAAGTCATCGGCGAGGTCATTGAAAACATTGAAAATGGCTGCCCACATAATGGCAAAAGATTTTTTTTTAAAAAAAATCATTATTTCAAAAAACCGTCCCGCCAATCAATTACTTATATTTACATGAATTTTGCCGGCAAAGAATCTAACCACTTAAAAAGTCCGAAGAGGGAACGTTTTCTTCGTTAAAAGCAAAGATCAAACGACAGTGCTTTTAATTAATCGAGTAAGTAGTTTTAAAACGTTGAAGGCTAGAATTTTATATTTATCATTTAAATTAAAGAGGCAAATCATGAATTTTAGATTTAAAAAAAATATGTTGCTTTTAAAAATTGGATATACAATTTTGGATAATTTTAGAATAAAATTATAGAGCATTCAATTTTAAAAGTAGGAAATGTATAAGATTAGCAAAATTACAACTTCCATTCTTTTCTGGAATTGGTAAAATCATATTAAAAATTAATTTTTGTTGTGATTGTTTCATGGAAAATACCCACCTTTCACTTAATTATATCGAATAAAATTACTACGATAAAGAAAAGAAAATGAAATAAATAACTCTTCTATAAGATAATGAGTCCAAATGTTAAAGTCCAGTCATTGGTGACGATCCATCGTTGGTTTAACTCTTAAAGAAAATGACAAATTACCTCACTAGGTCAGGAATTTCGATTTAAGCAATGATGGAGGAACTTTCTGATTTAAACGATGATGCTTTTTTTTTTAAATTATTAATAAATACATCTGTAATCATCGCTAATGCACATATAAAATTAATATATTACGAAAAATTTAAATCCGTAGTATTAATTCAAAAATTTTAATAATAACCATTTTGACTAACTCAATAAAGAAACAAAAAAGTAATGGAGGTAGACTTCATTCTGTTCTTTTAGTTTTATCTAGACTAGTTATATATATATATTAAAAAATATATATTCTCATATGTTATGCATAATGCATAGAGATATGTATAAATTTTGTTGAAACTAATTTACAAGTGTTTTTTTTTTTAATTAATTTTAGGTCTACTGGGTCTTCATTCTCGTTAAAGAATCTTACCTTTTTTGCATGTAGGCTCAAGATTTAAAGCCTTGTTCAACCATTTGTCATAAGTGTTATATTTGATTTATACTTTTCCGTATAAAAGGGGGAAAAAAGAAAAAAAAAGGTGACCCATCCAGAAAAGTCATGACTCATGAGTCGTGACTTCCCTGGCTTCCTTTACATATAAGGATGATAATATTGAATACGACACGTTAACATAATATGAAAATAATACAGTTATAACAATTTAAGGTTAGAGTTTTACATATTCGAATCGAAACATGTCAACTCGTTTAACTTTAAATATGATCGGGTCATAAACAGGTTCAATCCGTTTTAATTCATTTCAACTCGTGAACTCATTTAATATTTTTTTTAATACTTATATTTAATACTTTTTGTAATACTCTACAAATTTCACTATAGAAAATTAGATAATTTAATTTTTTTACATGAATTAATTGAATTAAATTTTATATATGAATTAATTGAATTATTTTGTGTGTCTATTTTGTTTAATTATATGAGACTTCTTAAGAAAAATAAATAATGTTAATGTGACTATTTGCTTGATATATAGTAAATGTATCATTCTTAATTAATTATTATTTAGTATCTATACTAATAATATTATTACAACGACTTTTAGTTAGAGAAAATAATTTATTGAACAATTCTATTTTATTGCAAAACTACATTTGTTTAAATTTTTAAGATTAAGTTTTATGAATTTATTGAGATCTCTAAATATTTAGTTGGTTGGTTTGTTGTTTTATTAATTATTTAAGATTTTATGGGTTGTTTTATTAGTTTTTTAATTTTATATAGTTTGATTTGATTTTTTTTAATTTTTTGTGTAATGGGTGGACGGATTGTCGAGTTTAATAGGTATTTGGGTTAGCGAATTTAGTAATTATCTATTTAATTTTTGTGTGTAATCGGATCATGTTATGTCAATCTTTTTTATAACACGAATACGATACAAAAATAAATAGATTAATACGGCACGACACGTTTATTAATCGTGTCGTGTTCGAATTGATCAGTCGTGATCGGATTGATCCGTCGTATATAATTATCTCAATTTAACACGACTCATCAATCCAAACACGACACGATTACCACCCTACGTTACCATCAAGGCTTTCTTATTCAGAATTTTAAGGTGTATTTGGACAAAAAAATTCATCTCAATTTAAAATAAATTTTCAGTGAACTAAAAATTATTTAAGTGTAAAGTCTTGAAGTGTTAAATATTTATTTAATTATTAATATTTTTATATTTAATTTAAATTATAATATAAAAATAAATTATAATTACTTTATATTTTATTTTTTAAAATTTAAAATTTAAATATTCATATTTTAAAATTTAAATTTCAATTTTAACAAATCACTCCCATGAGCACCGGCAAATTTCAGGCAATTCCTTGACTTGGATGAGGGGAAAAGAAGTTTGCCCCTTCACCCACGGTCCTTGCATCACCCCTTTAGCACCGAAACAACTTTTCTTGGGGAAAATAATGGAGATAGTCATGTCAATTCAAGTACAAGGATTTGATTTCTACATCAATAAGAAAAATATTATACTATTATATTATATTTGAAACACACTTTTCACGCAAAATGGTCAAAAGAAAGGAGGCGTTTTTCACGCAAATAGCCCCACGGGAGTCACATTTTCTTTTGCAACAACGAAAATGTAAGTCAAAATTTAAATCTATCATTTAATGAAAACTACTATTATAATTTTTTTTAAAAAAAAAAAATCTTATTGAAAACATATATTTAGAATAATTATTTTAATTATGAATCTGTCCCTAATTACTCTATAGTTTCTTCATTAATAAATTAAAAGAAGCATTGAACTGCATCCTCTTTTCAAAGTTTTGCAATATTATTGTTAATTGTCCAAAAGGAATAAGAAACTGAGGGCATGGTTGTGGAACTTGACTTCCATAAATATTTCCACAATCCAAAAGCAAGCGAAGCCAGTTTCCAGGGAAAGGATTTCCAAAATAGAAACTGAAAAGTGATTCTGTATTTCTGCTCCAACTCGTACGCGACGGCAACAGGTACATTGCATATCTACAACGACGGATTTATTAAATATTTTTTAAAATATATAACATTATTTTTTATTTTTTTTCTTTTTTAATAACTTTACATATTCAAGAAAGTGCCACATTGAACACATACAATTTTATTGAGTTATTAATGTGATGATATTGTCAAAATAATTTTCTTCCTATTGAATGAGTCTTCTTTCAAATGACACTTTTGTCATTGTCATTGAAAGAGAAAATTTTCTTTTAATTTTCTTTTCTATTTAAATATGTCATACACAACTTTGAAGAATCTAATTCTCACCAATCAACCAGATTCATTTCTCTACCCCCAACAAACAAGTTTTTCTCTCCTTTCGTCTCTCTTTGCTTTTTTCTCTTTTTGTTGTGAAGAAAGATCTACAAATATTATTACTCAGAAAAAAGTTTAGCCTGGTACAATATTAAGGATGAGAACACCAAGTGCAATGTTTTTGGCTAGGTTTGGTTCGCGAAAGGAATGGGGAGAGGAAAGGAAAGGAGAAGTGGTATATTTTACTTTCACTAGGACAAGTTAATATATTTACTCTTATCCTGTTTGGTTTGGGTGAAAATAAAAAAGGAATGAGAGAAAATAAGAGAAAGAATAATTAATTTAGTTTATCATTTTATCCCTTATTATCTTTTTATTAAAATATTTAATGTTAAAAATATGGTCAATATTATTATTATTACTCTTATTTTATTTTATCTCTTCCAATCCCTCCAAATGTAAAGGGAAGGAAATGCTAATTTACCTCATCTCCACATCTGCATCTAACCAAACGAGATAAATGTCATATTTACTTTCCCTCTTCGTTTACTTCTACAAAAAAGTCCAATCAAACCGAGCCTTAGCACGGGGCAACAACTATATCCTAAATCTAAATTCTATCGTTCTCATTCATCATTTTTATAACTTTGTAATCTCATTTAAAATTTTAGCTATAAACCAAAAAGAACATTTTTTTTAAACTAAAATTTTATATTGTTACAGGTATAAAAATGTGTACTTCTCTTACTTTTCTTCATGTGTCTGCCAAATGTATACAGGGACTAAAGTGGAAAAATCACTCAAAAAAATTGATGGAGAGAGATAAAGAAGGACAGGGAATGACTGTGACAATGGAGGTCTGCAATGGCACTTCCGTCTCGACGAAGAAGATGACCACTCAATTGAATCATTAATGACGGGGAGAAGAAAGTAAATAAATTTGGCTTTATTATGAATTATTGGAATCTCTATTAATTAATGGAGGCTCCACTAATTATGGATTTATGTGAATTATTAGAAGATTTTTATGGATGTCCACCATTTAGTGGAGACACCATTAATTGAGATTAGTTGAAGATGATGTATGCCATGATGTATTCCACTAATTAGAGCTCTATAAATAGAGCTATGCTCTAAGCTTGTAATACACCATCATTTTGTGAAAGAAAGATTAGAGAAAGAATTGTGAGAGAAAGAAAGAGAGAAGTTTGAAGAGAAATTCTTATGCAAAGAATAGTTATAATTTCGTAGTGTGTAGATTCCACACACACAATTAGAGGAAGACAAACAATTAGTGTGTTCTTTTTCAATATTTACATTAGAGGAAAACTAACAATTAGTAATTATGGACTTCAGCTCCTTTTTTTCGGCATCCTCCTCATTTTCTTTCCCCTTTGAGCCAGCATCCATGATTCATTATATTCGAGAAAGTTGTGGATTATCATCAATCAAAGATATTCCAACTCCTCTTTATGAAGACAATGTAGCTTGCATAGCTCAATTACGAGGAGGATATATTAAAGGAGATCGGACAAAACATATTTCACCAAAATTCTTCTTTACTCATGAACTTCAGAAGAAAGGTGAAATTGATGTGCTACAAATTCGGTCATGTGATAACTTCGCAGATATTTTCACGAAGACTTTACCGACTGCAACATTTGAGAAGTTGAGATATAAAATCGGTATGCGTCGGTTTAAAGATTTAAAGGAATCATCTTATCAGGGGGAGTAATAAACAGACATATAGAATAGTGTACTCTTTTTCCTTCACTAGATTTTTTTTCCTACTGGATTTTTATCTAGTAAGGTTTTAACTAGGCATATTCTTTAGGTAATGGATGGACATCCAAGGGGAGTGTTATGAATTATTGGAATCTCCATTAATTAGTGAAGGCTCCACTAATTATGGATTTATGTGAATTATTAGAAGATTTTTATGGATGTCCACCATTTAGTGGAGACATCATTAATTGAGATTAGTTGAAGATGATGTATGCCATGATGTATTCCACTAATTAGAGCTTTATAAATAGAGTTATGCTCTAAGCTTGTAATACACAATCATTTTGTGAAAGAAAGATTAGAGAAAGAATTGTGAGAGAAAGAAAGAGAGAAGTTTGAAGAGAAATTCTTGTGCAAAGAATAGTTAGAATTTTCTTAGTGTGTAGTGTGTAGATTTTATTCTAATACTATCCTAATTTTATAACAGGCTTTGAAATGTGAGACTTCCAACAGAAATTAACAAAACGATTATTTATGAAAATTTTCTTCTTTTAACCATAAGGACAGAAGTGTCATTTAAAGGAGATTTGCTCTGACGGCAATATCACGAGTCTATGGATAATGATCAAACTGAAATTACACAGAAAGAACCAACGAGAAATATGTGGACTTCCAACGATCTCTCAGAAAGTTTGACAATATTGCCGTCACACGTCATTATATTTTGATTGGATACAGACACTGAGAGAGAATTTAATCATAAAAAATCACTCCCTCCATTATATTTTGATTGGATACAAAAAGAATTTAATCATAAAAAATTATTTTTTATTTAAAAATATTTATTCATAATTTTTTATTTAATTTTAAAATATTTATTTATATACATATTTTTAAAATTAATGATTAATTTTTTCTCTTATCTTACTCTAATTTATTCTTAATCAATTAAATAATTTTTCAAAATTCTTTTTTCTTCTTACTCCTTGAAATTTTTTATTAATCAATAACTATCATATTTTTAATATAAGTAGGATAAAAATTTTATCTAAATTATAATATTATTTTTAACACCATTAATCTGTATATAAAATATTCACAAATAAATATTTTAAAATAGGAAGAATACTACTTTATTCTTGTTGACTTCACATTATCATATTCCAATTTTTTGTATATGATAGAATCAGTAAGGTATTTTGAAATTTAACACTCAGATCTAGACTAAAACAGCATTTAATTAAAAAAATTCAAAATTATATATATATATATATATATATAAAACTATTATTTATCTACAAAACATTACTCTCTTTAATATCACATTAATGCCACATTTTTTTTCCTAATTTTTTAATTCAATTCAAACAAATTATTCCCTCCATCTCATAATATAAATCATTTGATTTAATTTCATACATATTAAGATTCTTAAAAAACAATGTGATTTTATATTTTTTCTTCCTAAAATACTCCTATTTAAATGTTTTAAAAACAAGAGAAGAGATGAAAGAGAAAGAAAGGAAAAAAAATAATAAATAAAAATAAAAATACAAAAATAACTTTAAAATCTTCTTAAAAAATTTTCAACAATTTATAATTTAAGATAGTAAAAATAAACTCTAACAACTTATATTATGAAATGAAAAGAATATATCAAAATGGTCGCTGCATTGCCGACATATTTTCTTCGATGACTTTGCCTTGCAGCTAATAAATAAATCTAAGGAGAATTAACACCATCTTTGGGCAAAGTCAAAATTTTGTTAAAACAGCACCACTTAAATGGCATGAAAAATCAATGGGAGTAAAAATCTAATGGTTAATGGGCATTGAACAATAACAGCCATTTATATCAAAATCCAGAGCTTTCATTGACCCTGCAACTCCAATTGTAGGCAGAATAGAGCATCAGGGTAGGAGGGAAACACTCATTTTTTATTTGAATCGAGTACACTTACGTGCAATGTACATTACGTTACATTAAGGAAAAACAAGATCACAATTCCACACAAATATGGAAAGAAGCTACACGCTTATATTTTTCCATACTGATTAACCTCTGCTCTGCCAGGTTTTATGAACACACAAGCCTACAGTTTCTTTCTTGTCCAGACACTTCACTCCGTGCAAGCACGTTATCTGACGAAGATGTGAGTTAGCATGAGCCCGGTTGTATGACTTGAGGACTCAAGAATGGTCTGGCTCCATCTGATTCAACTTGAAGGTGCCCTGGCTGTCCTTGTGGACCTCGACATTGAATTTCTCTTCTTTGTCTCCCCTTTTGAGCTTAAGGTGCATGTTGATCTTGGCAGATTCGTCGGTTATCTGTTCAAGGCAACATAAGCACATGGCCATATATAACACAAATCGAGTACAAGACATTGTGAAGTCAGATAAACTGAACCATGTCCCCTATTTAAACAGGGGCCGACAGGGGGCCACCTCCCTTATTTTTTTAAAATACTAATTATAATATATTAAATTATAAACTACAAAATATATATATATATATATATATTATACAATTAAATCCCTCCCAAGTGGAAGTCTATTAGTCATTGCCTCTTTTATATTTATTAAATCTGACCCTCAAATTATTTGATCTTGCGTCCGTCCACCCCTATCTGTAAGGTAGATTAACCACAACATGGACGAGAGTAATTCACTTCAAATCTTTTATCAGCACAGACTAGTCACTATTTCTATAACTACTAATATCCTAGGTGGCAGGAGTTTACAAACCTAAAACCAGCATATGATCCTTAGGAGACATTTGAACTTTCAAATGAAAACGTCACAATTGAATCGTAGAGGAATAAGATTGGGTCCTCGAAAGAGAGACAAGACAACGTTCTCCAAAAAAATTTACAAGTACAAGAAAGGGGGAAGGAAAGGGTGGGGAGGCGAAATATAAGAGAGCAACGAATCAATACCTAGCATTTTCAATCAATTCAAGGAGAAACTCAAATATACCTCGGCATTTGCATTAGATATCTCATGAAGCTCATAAGGAAACAATGAGTTGGATCTCTGCTGGATGGTCTTCACAGCATGCTTAGCTGCATCTTGGACAACTGGATCATGCACTGGAACTGATTGCCATCCGGGACCATGGCCATCTATTCAAACCAAAGTCAATAACAGAATGCAGGTTTTCAAACCATTGTTCTTGGGGTCATAACCAAATGCAAGAAATATTCAACCTCAGGGAGAAGTAAAAGCTAAAAGAAGGCTCATAATGAATGTGTAGTGTGCGGTTGACATTCAGCCTCAAAGATTTGATCCTTAAAAGATAAGAGTGGTCACTACTCAATAGGCATATATTTGACCAAATGCTCAGTTACTTCTCCATACTACAAAATCAAACTTGAATCAGACCTGAAGAAGGCTTCGACTATTGTGGTAATGAACAACGTAGAGCTAAGAAACACCTCAAGCACCAAACTTTAGTAAATTTCATTTAGCTACTTTGATACAATTCCATATGTAAATTTGGCGAATCTTCATGATTGCCTAGCACTTAAAAATGATCTGTAATGCATAATGAATTCCTACCCATGCAAATCTAACAAAATGATTCAAAGTCACCATAGCAGCCAACTTCAAACACTACACTCAATAAATAACCAAAAAATGCAAAGCGTATTAGGTATCAGGTATAAGCTGATAAAGTTAGCTGTCTTTATTAGGAGGATGTTGACATTGTCTCAATGCAGACAGACTTCCACAGCTCTAAAGATAAACTAAAGAGGGAGACGGAAGCAAATAAGCCTGATAAACCAAACAGGATTAACAGCAAGATATATATGAAAACCATAGCGTTACACCTCATAAATAATTCAAACCTTTTTTAATGCCCAGATCTGATGAAGTGAAGCTCGGAACATCCTCAACATGCTTGAATTCTTGCAATTCTTTAAAGTTCATCCATGGTTTTACCCAAACCTTAGCTTCATAGAGTTTCTTTTTTCCAGCGTCTATGACCTCAAGAGTAAGATGGTGCAAAGTACCAGCAACTACTTGTTCTTGTGCTTTTACCACCCTTGCAAACTCAAGCAGCGCATTCTATCAAACAAATTAATGTCAGTGCATGAACCAATATGTACGGGAAAAAAGAAACAACCACCAAATTCCCCCGCCCCCCAGAGCATTAAGAAATATGTGAAATTAAAAGCACACTTCATTGCGGTAGGATTTAGCTATGAAGTCATAACTATCTCTAGAAGGCAAAAAATGAGAATAAAACCTAAAGACAGAAGAGCAAGATCCATGCAAAGTATCTATGCTGCATTTAGAATAAGACATTACCTCTTTTTTGTTGTGTTCTTCAACAGCAAATCGAGCAAGGCCATCAATCATGACGCTGTTCTGGGATGATGAAGAATGGGAATCATGTATTCCTCCAAGAGTGGCCATATGAAGTAAATTATCTGCCTTAACTGAGTTTCCCTGAAAACAACTTCCTGAAGTTTGATCCATATATATCAGAAAGACCTTGCAGTAACAACTTCCGACAAATATAGTACTATCCCACGTTTGCAATTCTTGGAATAGTAAGAGATTTCAGCCAATGACATGAGTGGTCAATAATCTGCCTATTAATCATCAAGGCAGCCACCACTTGAGTAAAGCGGTAAAAATGAAAAATCATGTGCCTGCAGAAGGCCGAGAAGGCGGAAATTTTGTTTCAAGGGCGGTTCACATGAATAAAGATTTTAATTTTGGGTTCGTTTGATAAAACTGAAATTTGAAAACTGAATCATGAATATTTTAAGTACGAAATTCTGAAAAATTGAAGTTTGAAGACTTGAACTCTGAAATTTAAAATCTGAATTTGCGGTATGAATTTAATACTTAAATATTCAGTTATTAAATGCACTTAAATGAAATAAATATTTAATTAATTAATTTTAAATACTTAAATGAGTTGCCAAACAAGTTCTTTGCCAATAACTGAAAATGAAAAACCATTCAACCGAAGGCAGTAGAAATCTGGCATTCAGATGCAAAATTTATTAATGTCCAAGTAAAACACAGAAAACCCGACCTATTGATGTTAGAAAAAGCAATGCAATCAGAATGCGAGTGACTCGAGTCTGTTCAAGTCCGCTAAAGTCCGTCATCTAATATTCTGACCTTCAACCATTGATATAACCAATCAATCAACCTTCCAGACATATTATATTGACATAACGTTTTTTGTTGAATCCTCTCAACCATTTATATATATATTTATAAAAAAAAACTAAATTTCGCAGCCTGAACATATATATATATATATATATACACGCGCGCGCGCGCGAATATAGACAGAGAACTGGAAATATCCCCACAAAAAAGCAGACAAAAACCAAAAAAGAATGGGAAAAATACAGAGAAAAGCAAAGAAAAGGGTTACAATTATCTATAAAAAAAAAAAAAAAAAACCCCAATTGAAACCGAAAATATATTTCTAAAGAAATGCAAAATTGAAAGCAGCATCAGAATTAAACCGACGAAGAAAGAGAACCCAAACGGAGAAAAGAAGTGAAAAACTTACTGGGAAAATGAAGTAAAACAGCACCAGGCACTGATCTCTGCAAGAGAGCGATTAAATCTAGAGAAGTTTGAAGTTCACTAAAAGCTGAAGGCACAGATAGCAGCGAAGAATACGCTGAACGCTATTTTGTAGAAAAAAAGTGGGCCGGTGAAGAGAATAAATTGAAATGTTTGGGCTACGTGTATAACATGCAACAATCCATCTGCCACATCAGAGGCAATTACGAAATATTGCCAAAAAAAGAAAGAGAAAATACACTCAGAATCAGAATCAGAAATAAAAAAAAAAATGATATGTGAAAATTGGTTTCTATCTACTTTACTTTTTCTTTAAAGTTATTTTATAAATTTAAAGAATAAATGTTTTTCTGTTTGGTGGTATGAACAGAATTAGCAAATTGTTTTTCTTCCCCAACTTTTTACATAAAATTCGAATTGAATATCTATTATTAATCCGAGTTTTTTTTAATAGGAAAAAAGAAGTGGTCCTAACACCATCATTGAGAAATGCCCATGGGAGTTTTTTTTTTATAAATAATATCAATATATTCATAAAAAAGAACCAAGGTAACAAACGCCCATGGGAGTTGGATCCACTGGTTGAGACCCCTACATTCTATAGTCCAAAATCAAAAAGAAATTTCAATTAACCTGTACATTGTAGTCCTGTTTTTGGAGTAGTTCCCTAAATCATTTATAAAAAAAAAAAGATTGGGTGGTTCCCTGAGATGAAAGGTGCATTTTTATCAAGATTTGGATATTTTTCATTTGCTTTTGTAAATGTCGAGTTATTTTTTGAAAGAAATGAAGAAGATGCATTATTGCGCCACCCCCCCCCCAAAAAAATTGCAATTACATTTTGATAATGAAATCTTGCTAAATATAATTTTTTTAACAAGCACCTTCAGAATTGCTTTTGAAATCCATTATTTTAAGGTTAGAGGCAGAAGAAAGAAAGATATGGTAATAACACAAGAATAGCTGTGGGTATTTCCTTTTGTTAGCAAGTTGGTATTGCATACCAACCTATAACTCTTCCCTTGTTTAAATAAAAGAGGGAAAAAGGGGCAGCAAACAAAAAAGCATGTGAGCCACTAATCATTTTGTTCCAGTTGCCAACCAAATATCCCAGGAAATCTAAGTAAATAAACATATACTGGCAAAACTTTTAACTGAAGAATGCACATTTTTTTCTCCAATAGAAATGATTAGGTAAGCTAGTAAATTGTTAATGGAAGTATAATTGGCTAAACCTCTCCAACCAGCATTTCTCTGTATCACTCCTTTTCTGCCACCATACCTTTCAATTTTTGTAACCAATTCACATACTGATTTTGCTCCTTCTTGTGTAGGTGGAGAATAAGGAAGTTCATTAGACTTTCCCCAATACCCCTTCCTTCTAGATACCGCTTAAGCTCATCTTGCAATTCAGGGTCCAAATCTCTACAAGAATGAAGTGAACAAGTCCATTATGAATTCAAAGGAAGATTAAAGATGCAAGAAAATAATTCAGATGATCTCGAGTTTTCCTTCATCTGGAGTTGTGACACCGTCCCATCCGCATGCGATTAATCACCCCAATATTAACAAGAATGAATTACATCCTTATCTGCCCACCTTCTGCTACCACCTAAACAAATACTATTTGCATTTTCCAAAGCCAAAGTTTGGTCTCATGTAACAACCAGGTCATTGAATTAAGCCCCTGGTTCGGTTGAAGTCAAAATATTACATAGCTATTCAAAGTTTGAGAGCAAAAGTTCAGGTGATGTAACATTCCTTACATAAGGATAGCTCATTTTGGCATTCCATTTGCATCACTACAGGCAAGAATCTATTCTTCCATACAAACATATCTTAAATTCAGTCAAAGCTTATCTTTGACTTTTAAATTTCGTATTGAATGAATGTACCAGTATAAAACATGCTTAAGAATACTTGATGGAACCTCTAGCATTGAGCAACAAAACAAACATAATGTTTGCAAGTCATAGTTGAACACCCGTTTTTAATTTTGTAAAAAAGCCTATAATTCTGTTTGTCCAACCAAAAAAAAAAAAAATGCATCCATTGAAGTTGCCTCGTAAAATTTTATTAGTTAGAGAGATTACAAAGCTATTGAGCATCATCTAAAACTGTTAATTGTAGGTCAATGCACTTCCAGAGACTTGACTTCATAATACTTAACATGCAGAAACCAAAATTCAAAACAATTAACTGTAGGTTGGTGCAATAGCTCTTATAGTTTGGATGGAGAGCTTTGGAGAGAAGAGAAGGGATTTGGGAGAATAAGAGAACTATTTCTCTCATTTGAGAGTTTTAAATGGAGAGAAGAGAGGGGCACCATTTCTTTCTCTCCATATGCAGAGTGAAATGGATGGATTGACAAATTCAATATAAGTGAGATTAGGAAATGACTAAATAACCCTCAAATGTTTGTTTTCTATTATAAATTCAAATATATATATGTAAATTACTCTTATAAAATATCCTGTTTCTTTTCTTCCCTAACTCCCAAACAAGACAAAACAAAATCATTTCTTTTCTCTTTGAAACTCTTGAACAACATAAGTAATCTTTTCTTTTCTCTTCCCTTCCCTTCTCATTAATATTTTCTCTTCTTTTCTATGCAGAAGATTGATTAAAACAAACAAACTAGGATAAGATAATTGTGCTTTAAAAAAAAAAATCAATGTTTCCCTCTTCTTTTCTTGCAAAAGAGAGGAGGCAAAGAAAAGGAAGTCTCGCGATCCACATTTCATATACAAATAAGCAGTTTAACAGCAATTAGAAAGAGAGTTGAATCCTCATATAAGATAAACACATTATTGGTGCCACGTATATATATTAACATTGATTTTTTATATCATGTATTCATAATTATCATATATTTTTCTTTTATGATTCTGATACAATCAAACAAAAAGAAAAGAGTATCCAAATATATGTAGATTACCGGAATGGAGGACCTCTATATGTAGAAGAACCCAGCGTTGATGGTGATTGGATGTAATAGGCATTCTGAATGTTAAAGCTGGATTTGTTAAAACCTCTGCTAGAAGCTTCACAATCAAACTGCAAGATGGAGCTCAAGCCAGGCTTCTTGACACAAACTTTCATCAAAATTTCCCTGGTGATTTCATCATCTCCTTCAGAAATCTCCTGCCCCAGCATAGCTGAAACAGCAACTTCTTCACCTGACTTGCATTTCTTTCGCAAAAGCACATCTTGGGTTTGCTGCGAATCCCATTCTAGCACAAAGTCTCCCACAGAGCCACTTTCATGATACTGTGCCCATTTTAACACTTATAAGTGCAAATATCCGATTTGATTCTCGTCATTTTGAATTTGAAAGCACTATAATTCCTTTAAATGGGATTTGGTAACTACCAGCATCAATGAAGTAATGGTAAACAGTATACCTCACATACGTGATAATTTTTTCTTTGACTTAATGAGGGGGGGTAGCAGAAACTGAAACTATTGACATGAATATCAGGCCTAAAGCAGCAACCTTGAACAGGGAAACAGTTTTGGAACTTGATTGATGACCCAATTATATCTCTAGCTTTTCCAAAAACATAAAACCTGACTCATGTGATTTTCTAAGACTTGATAATGAGATTCGAACTTGAATTTCAATTGCTACAGAGATGCAAACCAAGAGGTCCTCTTGGATATGGCCTTTTTCATTATGGTCATCAATGCTTTAAGCGGCAACAACCTGGGCAATTAGTCAGCAACCACATTGCCAGCAAAGCTTTATGTAAGACTCCATGGAAGAACTGATAAAAGGGAAGAAGACAAATATCTCCAATGGCCCCATACAAAATCTTGTTGCTTAAAATTTTCCATTGAAAGAAGATAAAATCTGTTATGAAAATAATTATTGCCAAATAACACAAAACTTTTCCCTATTTCTTAAAGTGTTCACCCCTACAAATACAAACGAAAGAAAATTACTCATCTGGATAATAGTGCACTTTCAGTCACCCCAAACCCAAGAAATACTGTTTCAACATATACAGAAATAAGCCAGAAAGGGGAATTTAAACAGGAAATGAAGGGAAGTTTCGCATACGTCGCAAAATAAGAACTAAACAAAAAATGGACATGCAAAACCAGAAAACAAACGGGAATAAAACAAGATATTGTATATCAACAAGAGTCTCATCAAGATTCAAACATTGCTCAAAAATTTAAGCAAACGGCAAGAAAAAAAATATGTACAATTGGTGAATACACAATCTTCAGTCACAGGCAGCTAGGCTTGCATAAGGGTACCTGAAATCGATTGGAGGTGAGTTCGTGGTTGATTTCAGATTGCAAGATTTTAAACAAATCAAAGTCTTGTATAGCTCTGCAGCCTTGTTTCACAACACTGCCAAATCGCCGCATAATGCTGTGTTTGACCCCGGAAGGAGGGAGGTCGCCCAGCAGTTCATGTGCTGAAATACCAGAGAGATCACTATAAGAAGTCGGACTCACAATGCTGCGCCTTCAGCTGTTCTCGTCTGGGAATTGCACTGCCCTTTCGGCACGCGTTTCTGCTAAAATCTTTATTATTATTTGAATAAAATTATCAGTACTATTTAAATATTGAAAAATAAAGGAAAAAACAAGATAATACAAAATAAAATTATTTGAAATTTAATTAATAAATAAGATGGATAAGAAGGATATTGTATTTTTGACTATATCATTTGTGACATTATTAAGAAATCAGCATGTTTGCATTAATTAGTTTACTACTATTATATTTGCATTATTAATCAATTAATTATAATTAACTAAATAATAATTTGTAGATAATCATAGATTTGAATTGATTTTGTGCATTCATCAATTACCTTTACTTTTGAGACTTTTCATTTCTTTCAAACCTCTTTATTTAGGAATGATCCATGTTGTGCTATGTAATTAGATATGAAAAAAGATTTCGACAATGTTGAGTGGGATTATTCAGTGGTTACTTTACTTATTACTTCTTCCGTTTTATATTATTTAACGCTATTTACACATAGATTAAAAATGTTAAAATTAATAAATATTTTTAATGATATTTCAAATTTATTCTTTATAAATATAAGGATGAATAATTATTTACGATATTTTTTTTATCTTTTCATTAAATATAATTTAATTAAATTTAAAATAATATTAAAAAATATTAATTATTAATGTATAAAATGTATAAAGAATTAAATATTATAAAATATAATATAATAATTAAATAATATAAAACAGAGTGAGTATTGTTATGAATTATTGGAATCTTTATTAATTAGTGGAGGCTCCACTAATTATGGATTTATGTGAATTATTATAGAAGATTTTTATGGATGTCCACCATTTAGTGGAGACACCACTAATTAAGATTAGTGGAAGATGATGTATGTCATGATGTAATCCACTAATTATAGCTCTATAAATAGAGCTATTCTCTAAACTTGTAATACACCATTATTTTGTGAAAGAAAGATTAGTGAAAGAAAGATTAGAGAAAGAATTGTGAGAGAAAGAAAGAGAGAAGTTTGAAGAGAAATTCTTGTGCAAAGAATAGTTAGAATTTTCTTAGTGTGTAGTGTGTAGATTTTATTCTAACACTACCCTAATTTTATAACACGTTATCAGCACGAGTCTCTACCGTTATTAAAGCCAGAAGACAGGTATGCATTTATTGATCTCGCTAAATTCGAATTTGTAGCCGTTGATATTTCTGAAAAAAAAAAATTTATATGTCATACAGAAATGCATCTAAATGCTAAAAAAAATGAGATCCATATGTCATGTGGATAAAAAGAAAGATTTGACCACCTGAAGATGGTTGTACTACCCACTGCACGGTATGAATGGTTGCACCTGAAGTTGCAAGATTGTAAAATCGTGAACTCCGTGATGTATAAAACTATATCTTAGATAAAAATTTTACGGAGAAAAAGTTACCGATGAAGTTATATTGAAGAAGACATTCTCCACTTTTCATGTCCTACAGTAACAATATCGAGAAAAATGGTATCCAAAATTGACAGCTTTAACATGAGTTATTATTGAGAAATGATGAAGCCAGATGAACTGGCTCAACAGCACTCCCAGAAGTGAATGCTGTTGGCTCCAGCAGAAGCCATCGTTATAGTCGTAGTTGTGGCAGTGGCCATGGTTATGGTTATGGACACACTCGATATTTCCCTTATCACAGAGAAATACTGGCCACCTGAAGTGGAACAGAAAAGATAATAAGGGAAAAAGATATTTCCATTAATAATAAGCATCATATCTTTTATTCATATCACTAGTGTTCATATAAACTTGAGGATACATGCTTATAGTTGTTCTTTTGTAATTGAGCTGACAAATGTAAAATGAAGGTTTGTAATTGTTCTTTTTCAATATTTACATTAGAGGAAGACAAACAATTAGTAATTATGAACTTCAACTCCTCTTTTTCGACATCCTCCTCATTTTCTCTCCCCTTTGAGCCAGCATCGAGACTAGCAGCAGAATTAGCCGTAAAATTACTGCGAAATGAGTCTTGGAATTTTATGATCTCCTTAAGTTTATTATAATTAAATTTCTTATTATATTTGGCCTTGAAGCATGCTTGTCTCAATTTCTGTGTTTGGTCCTCTAACTGCGTATTAGGACTTTCTTCCACCAACTGTTTTTCACATTCCAGTATCGCAATGGCTTCTTTCAACTTCTTCTCAGCCATATGTCCTCATTCTTCTTCATTTTGCATCTCCTGTAAATCGAAGTGATATAATCGGTTATTTACTTATAAATCTTTCATAATTTCATACTTGTAAATTATAAGTATATATGAGAGAGAACCTGAACATTCTTGATTATGGTCTCCAAGCTCACCAATTTCCTGTGAGGCCATCGACGAATTCCTAACTCCCTACATCTTTTCTTGAGACGGGTTATGCCAATATTCAGTTCTTTGGCTGCGCTCTTAATTGGTAGGTAAAAGTACTGCGAAATTATTTTTATTGATAATGTCTGGGAGTTATTGCCATTCTTCTCTCTCTGCCTCCTAATCATCTTCTTCTCCCCAGGAATTTTGTCTGCAATAATATCTTGAACTTCGATATTATGCATTTCATGAGTACTTACTCCGACTTCGTTGCCAAGACCACTCATTATTTCTCCTAGAAAAAGAAAATAATATCAGTAAAGGTAATACCATTCAAAATCCATGTTTAAATGTATAATAACCTGGAAACATATTCTGGCTTTGTTCAAAATCCATTAGAGAGTAGAAAGGATCATGCACAAGCATATCCTCATTCAAAGGAATAGCATCAAGAGGAACAGTATCAAAAGCAGTCTCTTGTAGGGGCAGATCAACTTGGTCCAAAGCAGTATGTTCAAAACTTCCACTGATTTACATAAAAAACAAACCAAAAGAGAGTTTAATTTCATTATCAAGCATACTAAAAACAAATGGAAGCCCTCAAAGGTATCTCACCTGAAATTAGGAGGAAGCGGTTGGTTTGGAAAGGAAAACATATCAAAATCTTCTGTGTTCGAATTAGGCAGAAGCGGTTGGTTTGGAAAGGAAAATACATCAACATCTGCTGCAGAAACCGAGTCAAAATTTGACCATGTCTCAAATGAATTACGAGTCTCCATATCTGCTTTGTGATTTTTGTTTTTGATGTTTACTAATGACTGATAACTGAGATATATATCGATACATATATATATATATATATATATATCTGTATGAGGAAGAAGAAGAGGTAGATGGTAGGTAGAGGGTCGGAGGAGAAGAAAAGACAAGAGAGGAAGAGGAAAAGTTGGTACCGGGAAGAGTGAAAAAAAAAGGAGATATTTTTCTTGGCATTTCCTGCTTGTCATCATTTTCTTATATTTCTTTTCTTATTCTCTTGTGAAATCATTATTCCCTAAATTAGGGGGAGAACAGAAACAGTACAAGAAAGATCGTGATTGGACAACATCATTAAATTATCTTGATCCGCATACAAGCGCGTGTGAACTTGAAGTTCAAAAGATAATTCATTTGTAAAACATTGCAAATCAAATGTCAGACGCTTTTGTTGACTCTAGAAGAGTAACAAAATCGCATATGTCAGTTATAAATGCTCCTATTCTAATTGAAGTTCCAACAGAACAAAAGATTTTACATATAGCTGCTGAGCCAAAAGCATGGCAGAAGCATGGCCGACCTCTTGGTTCTAAAGATAAAAATCCTCGAAAGAAAAGATGATTAAATGATCCAGAAGATCATATTGAAGAAAAGAATGATAAAGACCAAGAGAGAACTGATGACAAAGAACCAAGAAGTTGATGAAAGTAACACTGAAATTTCTATCAATTATACCACTTCCGGTAGAAGTTGGAATCGGATAGAAACTGTTATTGATAATATATTTGCATACAATATATCTCTTGATGTTATACAAGATAATGATGATCCTGAACCAATATCAGTTGATGAATGTCGGCATAGAAAAGATTGGCTGCAATGGAAAGATGCGATTCAATCGGAGTTAAATGCACTGACACAACGTGAAGTCTTCGGACCTGCAGTCCGAACACCAGAAGGTGTAAAACCTGTTAGCTACAAATGGATATTTGTGCGAAAGCGCAATGAGAAGAGTGAAATCGTTCGATATAAAGCGCGATTAGTAGTCCAAGATTTTTCACAAAGACCAGATATTGATTATGATGAAACTTATTCTCCTGTTGTTGATGCTATTACACTCCGATATCTTATCAGTTTGGCAGTACATGAAAAGATAGATATGCGCCTATTAGATGTTGTCACTGCTTACTTGTATGTAAATTTAGAAAATGATGTTTACATGAAAATCCCGAAGGATTTCATATGCACGAAGCATATAAACATTATCCTCGTGAAAATTACTCCAACAAGTTGCGTAAATCATTATATGGCTCTGAAGCAATTTGGGCGCATGTGGTTCACACGTCTTAGTGAATATTTATTGAAAGCGGGATTTAAAAATGACCAGGTATGTCCATGTGTTTTTATTAAGAAATCTGGTTCTAAATTTGTGATATTAGCTATATATGTTGATGATATTAATCTTATTGGAACTCCTGAAGAGCTCCAATAAACAATTGATTATTTAAAAAGAGAATTCGAAATCAAGGATTTTGGTAAAACCAAAATTTGCCTTGGTTTACAAATTGAACATCTGGAGAGTGGAACATTTATTCATCAATCAACATATACAGCAAAAGTGCTAAAAAGATTTTACATGGACAAAGCACATCCATTGAGTATTCCAATGATCGTCCGATCATTAAATGTGGATAAAGATCATTTCCGACCTCAAGAAAATGATGAAGAACTCCTTGGTCCTGAATTACCATATCTCAGTGCAATTGGTGCATTGATGTATCTTGCTAATAATACACGACCTAATATTGCTTTTGCTGTCAATTTATTAGAAAGATTTAGTTCTTCACCAACACGACGACATTGGAATGCAATTAAACAAGTCCTTCGATATCTCCAAGGTACAATTGATCTCAGATTATTTTATTCAAATAAAACCAACCCAACATTGATTGGTTATGCAGATGCTGGTTATTTATCTTATCCACATAAAGCACGTTCTCAAACGGGCTATATATTTACATGTGAAAATACTGCTATATCATGGCGTTCTACGAAACAATCTATAGCAGCTACTTCTTCAAATTATGCTGAAATTATAGCCATTCATGAAGCAAGTCGAGAATGTGTATGGCTAAGATCCATGATTCATTATATCCGAGAAAGTTGTGGATTATCATCAATCAAAGATATTCCAACTCCTCTTTATGAAGACAATGCAGCTTGCATAGCTCAATTACGAGGAGGATATATTAAAGGAGATCGGACAAAACATATTTCACCAAAATTCTTCTTTACTCATGAACTCTAGAAGAAAGGTGAAATTGATGTGCTACAAATTCGGTCATGTGATAACCTCGCAGATATTTTCACGAAGACTTTACCGACTGCAACATTTGAGAAGTTGAGATATAAAATCGGTATGCGTCGGTTTAAAGATTTAAAGGAATCATCTCATCATCGGGAGTAATAAACAGACATATAGAATAGTGTACTCTTTTTCCTTCACTAGATTTTTTTCCCACTGGGTTTTTATCTAGTAAGGTTTTAACGAGGCATATTCTTTATGTAATGGATGGACATCCAAGGGGGAGTGTTATGAATTATTGGAATCTTTATTAATTAGTGGATGCTCCACTAATTATGGATTTATGTGAATTATTATAGAAGATTTTTATGGATGTCCACCATTTAGTGGAGACACCACTAATTAAGATTAGTGGAAGATGATGTATGCCATGATGCAATCCACTAATTAGAGCTCTATAAATAGAGCTATTCTCTAAGCTTGTAATACACCATTATTTTGTGAAAGAAAGATTAGAGAAAGAATTGTGAGAGAAAGAAAGAGAGAAGTTTGAAGAGAAATTCTTGTGCAAATAATAGTTAGAATTTTCTTAGTGTGTAGTGTGTAGATTTTATTCTAACACTACCATAATTTTATAACAAGTATGATTTTTTTTGAATTTTTTATTACACTTATTCGGGAGATGTGTGCGGATTGTGCATTATTTGGTCACCGTCATAGTTCGATGACTTCGGCAATCTATCTTCTAAAGGCATTAAATCAGGTGGCCCTCTCTCCCCCTTCCTCTTTCTTATTTGTGCAGAGGGTTTCTCGTCTATGCTCTGATGGGCCCATCATTAGGGTTTTATTCAAGGATTCAAGTTTGGATCTAAGGACCTTCTCTTACACATTTCCCCCCCCTTATACTACTGCTCTATCCTAAAACTCATGATAATTTAAAATATGATACGGAAATTAAAAAAATTTTAAAATTTGTATAAATATAATTTAAAATGATTATTATACTTCTAAATAAAAATAAACATTCATTAATTATTTTTCTCTATACATTTATCAATGATTTATTAGGAATGCATATATTCTTGATTGAAATATGGACAAATTAGGAATCTAAGCAATAAATTTATTATTAATTTGTGAGATTGACAAGTATTTTGGTATAATAAAAATAAAAAATTTTGACATAATTTTTTAGATGAAATGAATAATTCTTCTCTTTTCTGGAAAGCTGATTATTAAAGTTTTACAAACTTATAAGGCCCTCTCTAGTCAATCCATTAACTTTGATAAATCTACTGCTTACTTTAGTAAGAATGTGCCCTCGGACTTAAAGGACCTAACTCGTAATATACTTTGGTATATCTGAGGGTTTATGGTAAGTATGTGGATCTTCTTTTCATAATTGGGAGGTCAAAATCATATGTTTTCCGTATTGTGAAAAATTGCGTTTGGAAGAAGGTCTCGTGATAGAAGGAAAAATTCCAATCCCAGGCTAGCACAATAAGAGCATTGTTCAAGCTATACCAACTTATATCATTTCTTGTTTTCTTATCCCTGGTGGTGTTGAAAAAGGCAAAATAACTATGATTTATAGATTTTAGTGAAGGATGATGATACCTGAAAGAAGCTTCATTGGAAGGCTTGATTCGAGATGTGTAAACTTAAAACCTAGGAGGAATAGAGTTTTGAGATCTCGAGGGGTTTAATGTATCCTTTTAGCAAATGCTGGAACTTTTTGCAAAATCCCAATACATTCCTCTCTTATCTATTCCTAACTAAATATTACTTCCATAGTTCATTCATGTAGGCATCCTTACGGCACAAGCCCTCATGTATATAATATATGGCGTAGTCTACTAGAAGGTTGCAAACCGAAAAGGTAGTAACCTTCTTAACCTTGGGCTCAGGTGGCATGTTGAGAATGATTTCACTATTAGGATTTGGGAAGATAAGTGGTTTCCAGTACCACACGACTTTAGTCTCTTTTGAATCCGATAAGTAATCACCCACGAGCATCATGTGCAAACTCATAGGCTTAGTTAGACTGTTGGCATGAGGACTACCTTAGAGCGCTATTTCTATATTTTGATATCGACATTATGCTACAAATTCCATTTGATATGATTTGATCTACAATAGGATTATATTATATGGCATTGTACTTCAAATAGGATATACTCGGTGAAATCTAGTTATAACATAATTATAAACTTTATTTGTAGAAATTCTAGTGGGGCTTCCAACTCCTCTTCCTCGAAGGAGAATAAATTTTGATACTCTATCTATCATGTACCAATACAACTGAAAATCAAGAACTTCATTTGGACAGTATGTTGGCACTTTTTATCATGTGTTGAGAATCTTCACTTTCGAATTATATCTATAATATCGTAGTGCATAATGATTTATTGCCTAAAGCCATTATGCACTTTCTGTTTGATTGTAACCTTTCAACACAAGTTTGGGAGAACTAATGTTAGCCGAGATATTAATAATTTACTTATAGAAGATGCTCGTTCAAAGAGTGTCTCACAATCATCTTAAAGAATGTTTCCTTGGTACAATTAGCCATTTTTTCTATTACCTATTGGTATCTCTAGCAATTCCACACTTTTTCAAAGAACATTCTAGGTGCGGATGCCATTGTAATCAAGTGTCTAGTTTGGTAGAGCAATATATTGTAATGTATCAGAAAGTTACGAAAAGAAGAGTAGTGAGGACACAACTAAACATCACTTTTGTTAATCGTGGCACAATGTTGGAAACCATCTTTACCTGGAAAATTGAAATGCAATGCAAACGCGACTTGGACCTGTCACGAGTCATTTTTTTCACAATCGACTAATTGTGATGCTTGTGACTTGGTTGAGCCCAACCAACATCACACCAGCATCTTCCTTCGGGCACTTGAAAGTAAGCTCAAGAGGTTTTGTAGCAGATCATAATGAAAATAATTAAAAACGACAATGAACGATATGAAAACGACACTAATATTTACAACCGACTTTGTTTACTTCTATTCGACCTCGTTTTTCTTCGCCTCTATAATAGATATGGTAAACTTTTCCCAATGTACAACATTAGATACCATTTTTCTAAGGAGATAGGAAAAATTTATCGATTTTCTCTAGCCCCAAGTATAAAGAATCTAATTATAAAAATTTACTGCCTCAGGAAAATTACAAAAATATAAAGAAAGTCTATCTACATATTTAAATTGGAAAAACGGAGGGGCCAACAGATCTAGTCGCCAGCTGGCCGTCGGCTTGTTTCTGGCTAGTTGTTGGGTGCATGGCACGGGCATAGCATTGGTCACTCGGCTGGGTTCGGGCGCACGGCTCTAGCACCTTCGGCTGGTCTTGAGCACCTTGGTAGGGCGTTGGGCGGGGCATTAGGCACAACGGGCTAGTTTGGTCTTGGATCGTTCTTTGTTGTCTCGAACCCTCCATCTTAGGCCTTTAACTAGGGACACTCAAGCGTCTTCAAACTTGGCTAGGATATTCAAGATACGAGCATAAACATTCTTAGGTATGCTCGGCCTAACTAAGAAAATGGCCAAGTACTTTGGGAACGTTCTATCTCTCCGGTTTCCTAGACAAGCCTGGAGATGCACGAGCCTTTTGATTACACCTTGGGCACTTAAGTTGGGCATGGGCAAAGTCTTGCCCACACATACGGACTGTCATAGGTCAGCCTGTGACATCCTCCCCCACTTGATTTGGCGACGTCCTTAGTGCCACCTTCACCTTGAAGCTCTTGGGGTTGCCTATACTATTGAGGTATTTCACTCAATGTTGTTGGCCTTGTTACCTTAGAGATTAATGTCTGGTTTGGTATTAAAGTCCACGTCCTTAGACTTGCCTTTCCTATTTGACACACGGTGCATGTCATTCCTACATTCTTCCTCCAATATGTACATAGTCAATAGCCTGTACCCTCTGCTAAATTTTTCCTTGGAATTCACGGCAGAAATGACACACGATTTTCTTCTTGACATTGCCATTGCATTCGCATACAGGACCACGGACATGTTGAAGTCTCTCAAAAACTCCATGCCTAAGATGAGCCTGAAGTTATCCATCTTCACCATAGTGAACGTAGTCCTGCCCTCAACCGGTCCTAACTCGACCTTCGTTGCATGAACGACTCCCACAATTGGTTTAGCTGTCCTGTTCACAGACTTAATTGAGCTTGTACCATTCTCTAGTACCAGACCTAACTACCCAACTTTCCAACTCGCTAAGTAATTATGAGATGCTCCCGTGTCTACCAACGCTCTCAAAAGTCTCCCCCATTTGTGCTTAGTCCAGGCTGAAAATTTTACTTGAAAGATCTTTCATTCCCTCCATTCCCTCTTTGGGTTTGGTCGGATTCTGCTTTCGTGAGGATCTCCTTTTGTTCCCTCACAGAGTCTGATTGGAAGTCTTTCAAGCACTCTGCAACTATTATAGCCCATGCTAAGTCTTGCACCCGCTGTCCGTTCAGTTCTTGGCTGGCTTACGGCTTTAATCCATCTGTGAAACTGAATAACTTATCCATCTCTGACATGTTCTCGATCTGGAGGAGGCATGTGGTGAAAAAGTTCACATACTCCTGCACCGTTCCCGTATGTCGCGGCTATTTGAGCTTATGTCTCGCAACATACTCAACATTTAGGGGGAAGAACTATTTCTTCATAGCAGCCTTTATCTTCTTCCAAGTATCATGCTCAGTCATCCCGCTTCCATCTCAGCAACCTGTACCCTTCACCATAACTTGACATAATCTTCCAAGTATGTGCCAGCGGTATTTATATGCAGTGTTCTTCATTTATCTCAACTGTTTTGAAGTATTGGCCAAGGTCAAAGAAGAAGTTCTCCACCTCTTTGGCATCTATTGCTTCGTTAAAGCTTCTTGGCTCTCTGACCTTTGGCTTCGGAGCTCGTATAGTCCCTACCGACACTTATCTCTCAACATTAACCTGTCCCATGACCAATTTGAGCATTTGCAAATTCGCCCAGAACTCTTTTAGCATGCCTGGCACCTCCTCTACAACACATGCATTGTCTGCTACTGATGTGCGTACTTTATGTAGTGCAATATCGTACTGGTTGTGCCTGACTTCATGAGACCTTATCATGGCAACCATCTCCCTTAGTGTGTTGTCCACTTCGTTAGCCTGGCTACTAAGATACACGATGTCCGACTCCATAAAATCCACATGCTTCACTAGCGACCTAGTGTCCATCTTGCTTTCGCCCAAGTAGATGGCACTAATTTCGTTCACGGTGGCCTCCAACATCTCCACTCAGTTCCTTGTTATACCTTTACCTGACAATGGTCTAACTGTTGCCACTATGGGCTCACTAGGTCCGATCTCAATCATAATCTCACTCGGACCTCTCTTACTTGCCATCCTCTGTCTTATACAATCACAATCCGAACCACCCAGACGATCACTGCCATGTCTAAGCCAAGGTCCTCCTATACTGGCTAAGATAGCTAGGGTTCAGGACTCCAATATCCTCCTCCCACTGTGTTAGTCTCTAGCTGGTTGATTCGTGGTGATTCGATTGCCCATTGAGCGCTTCTCTGGCTTATACACTGAAATCGTTCACCGTTTGCTCAAAATCGACTCTCTGAGTCTCAAAAACCAACAACCGGTCTTCCAAAATAAACTCCCAGTAGCTTAGAGAAATATTTACAATGCCTCCCGATGGTGGTGGCAGCACATTCACCGATCTCCGATACCAGCTCTCACTTGTTGTAGTAGCACTGCTATAGGCTTTGATACCAATTGTCATGGGTCATTTTTCTTACAACCGATTAACTGTGATACCTGTGACTTGGCTAGGCTCGAGCTAACGTCACACCGGCCTCTTTCGAACTCGTTCAGATACTTGAAAGTAATTGGTTGTTCAAATTTGAAATAGTTTGTACATTATGCTGCCAAGCAGCAGATTTTAGAGGTAAGTTTTTCCATTTAGCTCAAAATCCCAGCGCTGTAATAAGAGACCAAAGAGGACGTGAAACATTTAAGATATGGAGAAGGAAAGAAAACATATACTCCCTCCAATTGTGAAATTCAATTTTTGATGGAGTTTGGAATATGAGATCAAAAGAAAACATCTGAAATGTTTTCATTTTGTTACAAATGAGCTCATATTATGAACAAAATGAGTTGTAATGGCAAATCAATATCTAAAGAAAACTTTAGTTTAAATAGTTTCACTCACCTAAATATGTTCTGAGAATTAAAGAGAAAAGATAACAATCATGGGTAGTTTCATAATGGATCACAATGAAAATAATTGAAAACTACAATGAACCAAATGAAAATGACACTTAAACAGAAGTTAGCGGGCATCCGATTGCATGAAAGTAGTCAATTTATTGAATTGAAAGTGATTACAAAGTATTTACAACAAGTATTGATGAGGAAGAATACTAATGTTTACAACGACTTTGGTTGCTTCTACCTGGTGTCGTTTTTCTTCGCCCCCTATAATAGACATAGTAAACTTTTTCCAATGTACAACAATAAATATTGTTTGTTTGAGGAGGTGGGAAAAGTTTACCGATTTTCTCTAGTCCTAAGTATAAAGAATATAACTATGAAAAATTACATGCATGGTCTTCAAGGCCTTAGGAAAATTACAAAAATATTAGGAAAGTTAATTTATCTAGATATTTACATAGGAAAACGTATGGGCCAACAGTTCTAGTTGCCGGCTGGCCATCGGCTCGTCACCTGCTAGTTGTTGGGCACACGACACAAGTACGGTGCTGGGCTCAATTCGCATGCACGGCACGTGCATCGCACACTGGGTTGCCCGCGGCTCAAGCACCTTCTATTGGTCTTGGTATCTCGATTGGGCGTCGGGTGCAGACATTGGGTATGACAGCTTGGCTTGGTCCTAGGTCATTCCTTATTGTCTCGAACCCTTCATTTTGAGCCTTCGGATAGGGACGCTCGAACATTTTCAAACTTGGCCAGGACATCCGAGACATTAGTACGAATGTTCCTAGACATGCTCGACTTAACTAAAGAAGATGGTTAAGCATGCTTAGGAACGTTCAGTCTCTTTAGTTTCCTAAACAAATATGAAGACGTACAATCGTTCTGGTTACATATTGAGCATTTGAATTGGGCGTGAATAATGTCTTACCTACGTGTGCAAATTGTCACATGTTGGCCTGTGACAGATCCAAGAGGCAACTTTAACAAGGACAATAATTAGAGTCATGATAATAGACCACTTCTATTCTACATGCTTGAGTGTCTCGCTCGTATAGTAGATTTTAAATTTTGTGTGATTAGATGTATAGATCGAATTAAGCTTAAAAGTAATTGTTAAATGCTCAAAGAACAACTCTCCTTGACAAAGTGAGATTTATCATAAATTAGTTCATTGGTCACTTATCTTGAGAATATCCATATACTAATGTCTCTTTTGTTTGCTGCATAGGAAATTATCAAGTACATATTATATTTCTTCCAATGTAATTGTTTAGGAGAATAATATCCTCACAAATGTATTTTGCTTTTCGGCAGATGTTATGCAATAATGAAATTGTTTTTTCTTTAAAAAAACTAATGTAAACGCAACTCAAGTGTATAAAAAATTCAAAATTTTTACATAAGATATATTTAAAATATTATAAAGATATTTTTAGAATGACAAATTAGGATGCACTTATATTTCATTAGGAGATGAAAAAAGTAGTAAATTTGTTCTCATAAAAAAACATTTATACATTTTCAGCAAGAATTTGAATATGAATTTAATATTTTAAAGGCTAAACATTTAAATTCAATAAACTGAACATGCACATTTTATAAAATTTTTACTTAAAAAAAAAAGAAAAAGAGTACACATTACTCATTAGGCAAAAAATGAAAAAAAAAATTAGGATAACAAATTATGATGAAATATTTAACTCATAATTAATATAAAATTTGTAATAATTAAAGGAAGAAAGAAAAAAAAAAAAGCTAAAAAATGGTGAGCGCCGGGTTCACCGTAACCAGGTGTGCCCATGTCATGGGATCACAACATCAAACTTTACCCGCTTCGAATTAGGGCTTTTCAATTAAAACCTCCAAAACGAAACTACAAACTGAAAAAGACTAAGGAGGAACGAATTCTCCCCCCACACCACACCTGCTGCTAAACTATTATCGGTACTGCACACACTCTGGAGTAGCAGTGTGAAAATGGCGAACGATGCAGACATGGGTAGCTGGAGCGATCTTCTGCATTCGTCCTCGAAGCTTCTCGAGCAAGCAGCACCATCTGCTCAGTTCCCTCCTCTACAGGTTTTTTGAATTTTCATTGGAAAAAATGGAAAAAATTGAGAAAGAAAGTTGTCTTTGTCCTATTATCTTCTTCTTCTTGTTTTTTCGTTTAATGCATTACGCATGAAGCCGAGTGGCATTTTCAGTTGTAATATGCTGAATACTTGTGGCTGTTAATTTTTTTTTTTTTTACAATTATTTATCTGTTTTAAGTTTGTGTTGTAGTCTTCTCTCGTTAATCTTTATGTGGTGGAATTCTAGAGGAATTTGGATCAGTTAGAAGCTTTGTCGAAGAAGCTTAAGGCAAAGACTGTTAGAACTGAAGCTCCTTCTCAATCTATTGCTGCCACTAGGTATTCCTTTATTATTTTTCTGCAATGCAGAGGTCGGTGGTAGTTTATAAAACTAGTATTTTTTGCTCATAAATGCTGTATTTTCCTTTTCTTTATTGTTTTTCCCATTCTAGGTTATTAGCTCGCGAAGGGATAAATGCAGAGCAACTTGCTCGTGATCTCAAGTCATTTGAGTTAAAGGTAGATAATCCTATCATTCAGAGTATTTGTTAAATTTGTCATTTCGAAATGGATGGAGGAAGCGGTGTTTGTTAAGGGATGTAGATGCAAGTTAAACGACACGAGAAAAATACTGTTATACCATTGAGGATTGTACAATTTGGTGTTAATACTAGGTTTACATTCCTGTTCTAATAGTTAGGTTACCATTGACATGATTTTTTGGGAGGACAAGTGCACTTTAGAATTCTGTTTTTGGCTATATTATTGGTCTTACTATGTGAATATGCTTGATATTGCTATCAATTGTGTTCAGTCTCCTTTACAAAGGTGAGGATGTTTGATTATGCAATACCATTTGAACCAATTTTGGGATTTATAAACATGACTCTTTGTCCCTTCCATCTGAAGGCCTTAAGCAAACAATGATTGATAAATAATCCTCACAAGATATTTTAAACCCTATTGTTTTCAGAAAGTATTAGTTTCCTTTACTTCCACACTGCAATTTCAGAACATCTTGGCAACACCTTTAACATAAGAAGTCGGAATACGGGTGTTGGTACTGTTCTTTACATGAAATAATTGAAAGATCAACTGATATATCTCATTGTAAAACTCACAATTGATGGCTCATCTGATATATTTGTTACTTCAACTTTTGGTTGATTTAGGTGATATCTGTACGGTATATTAGGTCTTATTGTTTTGAAAGCTTACTGTCATGTATCAAGAAACATCTAGCATGTGCAACTCTTTCACAATGTATATATTTTTTATTTCACCCATAAATGGTCTTATCTGAACTTTGTCGTATTTGGTTTATGAAATTTGTGTCTAGCTCCCTATTTTTATGGAACTTTAACAAAACTGATTACATTCATCATTTTTATTTTACTCATTTGTTCTTTTCTTTTTTGAAGACAACATTTGAAGATGTTTTTCCTGCAGAGGCAACAACTGTTGAAGAATATTTGCAACAGGTAACTTTTCCTCTTTTAACTACAGCTTTTTTCCAATGCTGATGAATGGACCGAATGATTTTGATTGCATTTTTGAAAGCAGAGACCCTAAAAGCTTTAGCATTTCATGTTGTTATGAAACAACTAGATGAAAGGATGCTAGCTTTCCAACATTCATGAGAAAGAATAATGTTATTTGTCTCCCAGAATGTGAATATATGAAAGAGGCCTCATGCATAGAAGTTCATGATTTAGTCCTTGCAATATGCTAGCCTGGAGGTGTACTCCTTTCACCAAAGTAAAGATACCTCTACCTTGGACATCCTTGTTCAATATGGTGCTAATAGAGGGAGTTTTTGCTTTTCCTTGATTATAATGCTTTTGAAAGTAGGCACACCATTTTAGTGTCGCTAAATTGTTTGCCTGCTGGTATTCTGTTGTCATAGTGATACAAAGGAACGCAACAGAATTGCAATCTAGCCTTTGATGTGTTAGCTTTAGCTTGTGTGTAGTATCTGATTTCATTGCTCATTTTAATGTACGTCAATTGTAAAAGCTGGGAGTCAATATATTAGTAAATTCCTTAATGTTTTGTGCCCTTCAAATTTTACCAAATCTAACGAGTTTCCAAGAAGTCAGTTGATGTTTACACGAGCCTAGCTAAGACTGATTTCTTTTACACTTTCAAACACCTTTCAACTTTTGTTTAACCGAGACCTTCAATTCAAAGTTTAGAGTTTCCTGTTGATAAACTTTTTGATTATACTTCAAATGAATTTCTTTCATATTGCTAAAAATTCTTGAATGAACTTCATAGAAAGACCTGTATAAGTTATACTTCTTATTGTGCAGAATTTAGGGGTATGATATTTTTGGATTCTGCAATTGCATCATCTATTTTTGAAGCATCACATGAAAACCGCTCATCACATTATATTGATTTTCTCTACCTCTCTTTCTGTTTTCTTTTGTTATATGGTTTTTATGAGCTTTTATGGTTGCTTGTTCATGTTATATTCACATGTATGTACCTTAGGTCCATGAAATGGCTATGGTCTCAGCCGTACAAGAAGCGCAGAAGGATAACCTAAGAAGTTTTAGTGATTATATGATGACAGTTCTGGAGGTAATGCTCCGAATGATTTCGAATTCTGTTTTAAGTATTTACTTCTTCCTCTTACACAAGTTCAGGAATAAGTTACAAACCGTTGCTACTCACTGTCTTACTGTAATGAGAGTAAGCAGTGGATTCTCATCCTCTAAAAGGATCACTGCAACCAAATCTGCCCTATGGATCCTGGAGAATTATGGATGACTTGTCTGCTATTCTTCTTATAATCTTGGAACTTGTCTCTTTAGGAGGACTGGCAAAAGGAAAAACG
Source organism: Voacanga thouarsii (assembly GCA_026120185.1). Classification (NCBI taxonomy): domain Eukaryota; kingdom Viridiplantae; phylum Streptophyta; class Magnoliopsida; order Gentianales; family Apocynaceae; genus Voacanga; species Voacanga thouarsii. The sequence goes on along the minus strand of JANUWF010001287.1, from coordinate 1,097,060 downwards.
GGACTTCCTTCAAAGTCTGAGCAGAATTTCTAGGCTGCCTAGGACCAATATTATGGATTCGAGCGCTGCTGCCAGTCATCAGGGTCCAATAGTTCCTGTAACTTCTAGTCTGCAGGTTTCATCTGGGGCATATAGCAGGGAGCTTGCACCATTGGCCAACAAACCCATCCTTGAGAAAAAAGCTGCAGCTTATGGTGAGGTTGTGAAGGATCTTAACAATGCGAGAGAACGTGGCTCTCCCTTCAAAGTAAGACAGCATTTCACTGCATGTCTCATCCTATATGTATTACTTTTTTCACTACTTTAGACAGCAAAGCCTGTAAGAAATATTGTCATTTCTTAAGTAATGTCCTTAATTTTTTATATATCAATGATTGTATTATGTTAGCTATTAGTACCACGAGCAGTTTTGGTTCTGCTTTCTATGTTAACCCTTTATCTCTTCTGTTAAAAATATTGTGCAAGTTTATTATCTGTGGTAATAATGATTTCTTGATTGCTGCTTTTAGGTGTATTGGAAGTAAATTATGCCGTATTTATGGTCAGTTAATTTGTTTTTATTTTGGTAGCCTGCTACAGCTTTCAAGCGTGCGTACGAGAGTTTAAGCCTTGATGCATCGGGTGGGAAATCTGTTAGCATGCAGAAAATATGGCATCTGCTGCTGGTATACTCTCTAATGTACTTATATCATTTACATAATATATTTCGCCTTTGTTTTTTTTTTAAAAATAATAATTGGGGATCTATTATTATGAATCAAAATATTGATTGATGCAAAATACATTTAATCTGCTTACGAAACTAGATACAAGTATACTTGATTGTCCGCAGGCTTCTACTTATACATGAGCTTTTCCCATGGTAAGGCTCTCGAGTTAATAGTCTGTTAGAGTTATTAACTAAATATTTGGACAGATGATGATGTGGGAGGATTCAGCCAGACCACGAAATGTTTCGAGAAAGATGTCGTTAATATTGGGGGCCAGACGCCACCTTGAATGGGGTCATGAAAAGTATGTCAATGATACAATACAAAGTCATCCTGCACAGGTAGTCCATTTCTTACTTTTGATATTTCACCTTTGCTTTTGTGCTTCATAACTTTTGTGCTGCTAATTCTGTCAATTGGGAGGGCACATCTATGGTCTATGGCACTGAAGATACCTTGGTTGCGGAGGTTGGTGGTCCCATAAGACCATGGCATCACAATTCACAATTGGTCCTTACAACATTTCATTCCTTCTTTTTAATTGAATATTGATGACTCTTCCATAGTCCCATCTCGGTCTCCTAATAATAGTTCTGTTCAATTACTTTCATACTAGGAAGCTTAAGCTACTAGAGAGGTGTCTAATTTATACACCGAACACTAAATAATGCTTTAATTGGGCTGGACAAAGGAAATTTCTTGCAACCCTTGGCCCGTTATTTTGAAGTCGTTATTCTTTCAAATTGATTGAGTAGTTGGATTCATCATTTGGTGGCATAATTGTCATGAAAGTTATTTTTACCATAGGCTTACATGCTGCTCTAATGCAGGCTTCGCTTGGTGGGGCTGTGGATAATTTGCAAAGGATCCGTGCCTTCCTCAGGGTTTGACTGCACACTTCTACTCATTGAGTCTGTGCAAGTTGCAATCAGAATTATATATCAAGGATTTTAATTGATGCTTGTTAATCTCTTCTGTGCAGATCCGTTTAAGAGATTATGGGGTTCTTGATTTTGATACGGATGATGTCCGTAGGCAGCCTCCTGTTGATACCACTTGGCAGCAGGTTATGAATGGACTCTCTGATCATTGAATGTTGCTTAAACTATCCATGTGAAGTATTTTGATGCTCCTATGAAGTATTATGATAATTTAATGAGTCCAATATGTTCTCTCTCTGCATTTACTTTGTAAAACACAAATATGAGAATGGATTTTCTGATTTCATTCATTAGAAAAGGTTACATATTTATATACATGAGATAGACTAACTGGGAAATAATTGCTAATTGATTTCTTCTTAATATAGACAAGTCAACTCCTAAATTTAAGCTATCTAGTATATGAAAATATTTACATTCCTATTCTGTAACACTCCCCCTCCAGCTGGAGCATAAATGTTAGTCATACCTAGCTTGTCACGTATGTAATCAACTTAAACCGCATTCAGAGGTTTTGTGAAGATATCTCCCCAACTGCTTACTAATCTTTACATACTCTGTAAAGATCAAACCTTGTTGTATTTTCTCACGTACAAAGTGACAATCTATCTCAATGTGCTTAGTCCTTTCATTGAATACAGGATTAGATACAACATGTAGAGTTGCTTGGTTGTCACACCATAATCTAGCTGGACCTGATCTCTTAATCCCTACTTCAGATAAAAATTGAGATATCCGCATAACTTCACATGCAATTGTGCCATAGTTCTATATTCTGATTCAGCACTCGAATGTGAAACCACACTTTGCTTTTTACTCTTCCGTGAAACCAAATTCCCTCCGACAAAGATACAATATTCTGAAGTGGATTTCCTATCTACCTTAGATCCTGCCCAATCTGCATTTGTGAAACACTCAATATGAGTATGTCCATGATTCTTGTATACAATTCCACACCCAGGTACCCCTTTTAAGTAACACAGAATGTGCTCCAAAACTGCTCAATGATCAATAGTTGGAGAAGCCATAATCTGGCTTACAATACTAACAGAGTTTGCAATATCTGGCCGTGTTACAGTGAGATAGTTTAGCTTTCCAACTAATCTTCTATACTTCTCAAGATCTTCAAACAATTCTCTCTCCTTTACAAGTTGCAAATTAGGAGTCATCAGTGTACTACATGGTTTAGCCCCCAATTTTCCTGTCTAAGCTAACAAATCAAGTACATATTTCCTTTGGCCAAGTAAAATTCCCTTCTTGCTTCTCATAACTTCTACTCCCAAGGAATACTTCAATGTCCCCAAATCTTTTGTTTAAAGCTGAGTATGCAGAAAAGTTTTAAGGAATGAAATTCCAGTGGCATCACTTCCAGTAATAACAATATCATCCACATAGACCACCAAAAGAATAATACTAGCAGCAAACTGTCTGTAGAAAACAGAGTGATCAAACTTGCTTTTCTTCATCCCAAACTTCTCAACAGCTTGACTAAACTTCCCAAACTAGGCTCTTGGACTCTGTTTTAAACCATACAAAGACGTTTGAAGGCTACAAGCTTTACCATACCCCCTTGAGCAACAAATCTGGGAGGTTGCTCCATATAGACTTCCTCATAAAGATCACCATGAAGAAAGGCATTCTTGATATCCAACTAATAGAGAGGCCAATCATAAGTGGCTGCCAAAGATATGAATAGTCGGACCGATGTCAACTTGGCAACTAGAGAAATAGTATCTAAATAATCCACACAATATGTTTGAGCATAACCCTTAGCAACAAGACAAGCATTCAAATGAGAAGCAGATCCATTAGGATTGACTTTAATTGCAAAGACCCACTTACATCCAATAGCTTTCTTTCCTATAGGCGAAGTCACCAAGTCCCAAGTGCCATTAGCATGAAGAGCATTCATTTCGTCTAGCATAGGAGGGCGCCATACCGAATGAGATAAAGCTTCCCTCACAGTTTGAGGAAGAGAAACAGAATCAAGAGAGGTAATAAGAAAACAAGAAGATGGTGATAGGTGATTATAAGAGATAAATGAAGCAACAGGATAAGTACACTGGCGTTTACCTTTGCGAAGGGCAATAGGAAGATCATCATGTGAGACTGGATCTGATGACGAAGCTAGTTCAGGACCTGAAGCAGAATCTGAAACTGGAGGAAGTTGTCTCCAAGAATATACTTGAGTAATGAGAGGTTTAGCAGGACCAGTGTTAAGAGATATCACAGTGTAGATTAACCAATCATCATCCTCCCCTTGATTAGAACAAACTGAAGATGGAGAAAAGGTGTGGCTTCGCGAAAAGTGACATCAACTAATACTAAATATTTGTTAACACTGAGACAGTAACATCTAGATCCCTTCTGAACACGTGAATTCCCACGAAAAATACATTTTAATGATTTAGGATCCAATTTTGTGACCTGAGGTTGAATATCCCGAGCATAGCAAGTACAACCAAATATTTTAGGTTCGATAGGGAACAAATACTTAGTGGGAAACATGGTATGATATGGGCACTCACCGTTTAGGATAGAGGAAGGCATTCGGTTAATCAGACAGCAAGCTCTAGAAACTGCATTAGCCCAAAAGTGTTTAGAGACTTTCATTTGGAATAGGAGGGCTCTTGCAGTTTCAAGTAAATGCCGATTTTTCTGCTTAGCCACCCTATTTTGAGATGGTGTATCCACACAGGAATTATGATGGGTAATGCCATTTTGGATCATGTAGGATTGAAACACATCTGATAGGTATTCTTTTACATTATCACTTCGCAAGGTTCGAACATAAACATTAAATTGAGTCTTGATTTCAGAACAAAAGGCATAAAATGAGAAAATAGCTCAGGTCGATGTTTCATTAAATATAACCAAGTCATACGAGAATAATCATCAACAAAAGTAACAAGATACCAGAATCTAGTTTTAGATGTAATTGGACAAGGACCCCAAACATCTAAGTGAACTAATTAAAAAGGAGCATTTGCTCGTTTATTGACTCTTGGACTTAAAGTAACACAATGATGTTTAGCAAACTGACAAGACTCACAATCTAATGAAGATAAATCATAATACTGAGGACAAAGTTTCTTTAAGGAAGGAAGAGAAGGATGACCCAACCAACAATGAGCTTCAAAAGGATTTGCCATCCCAGAACAAGCAACAGGTCTCGACACTTGTGTATCAAGAATGTAGAGACCTCCACATTCATGCCCTTTACCAATAATCTGCTTCGTCATAAGATCCTGAAAGACATAATGACTAGGAACGAATGAGAGACAACAATTGAGTGTACGGGTTAGCTTTCTCACAGAAATCAAATTAAAGGATAAATCAGGCAAACTTAAGACAAATGGCAAATGAATTGATGGAGTAGGGCTAATTAAGCCTAATCTAAGAACACGAGATGTAGAACCATCTGCTAAAGTAACAAGAGAACTAAATGTATGAGGTTAAAAGGTAGAAAATAGTTTAGAATTACCAGTCATATGATCTGTAGCACCAGAATCAATGACTCATTTGGAAGAGGATCAAAGAAGATAGGTATGTGAGTTACCTGACTCAACAATGGCAGTGACAGGTGTAGAGAAATGTTTCAATGATTCCTGATATTGATTGAATTTGGGAAAATCATCTGCAGAGGTTGGAATAGACTTCTCAGAATTTTCAGTTGCAGAAGCAACATTGGCCGATTGATTCCTTTGATTCTTGTATTGCAACTTTCGACAGTCTCGCTTCATATGCCCTGGCTTATGGCAATAGTGGCACACAATCTCTTCTTTCTTGTCATAATTACTTGATCCCCTTCTTTGTTATTGCAACTTACTAAGGCACTGAATGAAATATCGAATGAGCAGATTGAGTAACTTCCGTGTGACACACTCTGCTAATTGTTTCTTGCAAAGAGATGATTCTTAGAACAAGCAAGAATTTGGGATTTTGCAGTCTCAAATTCAGAGGGAAGACCAGCTAAGAAACTCATGACAGCCATCTTGTCTTGTTGTTCTTGGCGAAACTTTAAAATCAGAACTGAAAGGCAGCAACATATTAAGCTCTTCATCGACCTTTTTAAAGTCCATGAAGTAGTTCATTAGGGATTTTTCCTGCTTCTCTTCTTTGCACAATAAAAGGCTTTGCACACCTCATGGATACGATTAATGTTCCCTTTTCTAGAATACAAAAAATCTAAATATTCCATTAATTCCTTGATGAATTAACAATGGTTAATCAAACCCATGACCTGACTATCAATAGAATTCCTAATCTGAAGGAATAGTCGAGTGTCATCCTTCAACCACCCACACCTGCTTTGAATTATCTTTGGGTAGATCATCAGTCAAATGATCTCCCTTTTCCATGCTCCTCAAATACAACCGAATTGTCTTATTCCATTCCAAATAATTAGTTCCATTAAGTTTATGTTCCGTGATTTTGGACATCATCGGAACCAGATCAGAGATAGCAACAGACTTAGTATTAGCCATATTTCTAAAAACACAACCAATGAAGTATTGAAAACAACCGCAGGAAACCAAACTCTTCTATTAAAGAGTTCAAAGATAACGAATCCTAGCAACCGACAAAAAGTCTTGCAATAGACGTGCTGTCACGCGCCTGGACAGAGATTTGTGATGGTGCATGTGGTGCACTTGCGGCAGCTCTAGTCACCAAATTTTGCAGAATAGACAATCGGGAGGCAGCGCTTCTCCTTAGGTAGGCGGTGTCAACAATAACTCACAGAAATTGGTGACCCAAATTTTCGATACCCATAGAAATTTTAAACCTCCCAAGTACCTAGGGGTTAGCAACCTTGCTCTGATACCGTGTAAAACACAAATATGAGAATGAATATTCTGATTTCATTCATTAGAAAATGTTACATATTTATATACATGAGAGAGACTAACTAGGAAATAATTGCTAATTGATTTCTTCCTAATATAGACAAATCAACTCCTAAATTTAAGCTATCTAATATATGAGAATATTTACATTCCTATTCTGTAAAATACTTAAACCATAATTATTTGGGTAATAATTGGTTCATTCTAATCCTTTTATTGCTATATTTCTTGTAGAAAATTGTTAGCCATTTCTGAGTTTTGCTAGTCCAATGAAGTCTTCATTTTTTTTTGCCCATTTTATTTCCTGTGGTCTTTTACCAGTAGAAGACGTGAACATTTTCCCTTTTGTGGATGTTTGACTTCGACCTGTTACTGTACCTGTTAAGTTTAGAGACAGATTAGTTTTGTCAATTGCTATATTTCTTAGAGAAAATTGTTAGCCATTATCTGAGTTTTGCTAGTCCGATGAAGTCTTCATTTTTTGGCCTGTTTTATTTCCTGTGGTCTTTTACCAGTAGAAGACCTGAACATTTTCCCTTTAGTGCATCTTTGACTTTGACCTGTTACTGTACCTGTTAAGTTTAGAGACAGAGTAGTGCTTGCCATAGTTATACTAGAGACCGATTTGTCAATCTTTGTTGAAATGTGTCATTGTGATAATAAGATTAAACTGCTTGCTACCTATTCATGGAAATAGGTCTAAGCCCTGTACTAGTCTCTTAAACTGCATTGTTTTTTGCAGATATACTTTTGCTTGAGAACTGGGTATTATGATAAAGCAAGAGAGGTTGCTCAATTGTCTCGTGTTGCACACCAGTTTGCTCCTCTGGTATGCATTTTGCTTCATTGTTTCTAGGTACTAAGGTAAACACCAGTATGTGTAATTTTCCTCTCATCTTGACAGCTTGCAGACTGGATTGCTTCTGAAGGTATGGTATCATCAAAGACTGCAGCTGCTGCCTCAGAAGAGTGTGAAAAATTGTTAAGGATGGGTGATAGAGTAGGCCGAGCTTCATATGACAGGAAAAAATTGCTGCTGTATGCCATAATTTCTGGTTCTCGCAGGGTCATTGATCGGCTACTTAGAGAACTACCTACACTTTTCAATACCATTGAGGATTTCCTGTGGTTCAAATTGTCTGCTATACGTGATTACTCTGATGGATCATCTTCTGCTGTTCTAAATGATGGATTTCCACCTTACACGTTGGATGATTTACAAACTTATCTAAATAAGTTTGAGCCTTCATATTATACGAAGAACGGAAAGGATCCTCTGGTGTATCCATATGTTCTGCTTTTGAGCATTCAGCTGCTTCCAGCTGTCCTCTTTCTGTCCAAGGATATGGGAGATGAAGGATATAGCATTGACACCGCCCACATATCAGTTATGTTAGGTGACTATGGGGTACTTTCCGAAGGTGCTGGTGCTGCACAAAAGCATGGAGTAATGGATGCTTATGCTGAGGTTTCTAGCATAATAAGGCAGTATGGATCTGCTTATTTACGTAATGGTGACCTTCCAATGGCACTGGAATATTATGTGCAGGCTGCTGCATCAGTGGGTGGTGGGGAGAAATCATGGACTGGAAGAGGTAACATGGATCAGCAACGGCAAAGGAGTTTGATGTTAAAGCAACTTCTTACAGAGCTTCTGTTACATGATGGTGGCATTTATCTCCTGCTTGGACCTAGGGGTGCTGGCGGAGAAGGTCAACTAGGAAGGTTTTTGACAGATGCAAAGACAAGACAACAGTTTCTGCTTGAAGTGGCTCAACAATGTCGAGATACTGGACTGTATGATAAAGTACTACCTTTTTCCATGTCTTCTTTTTATAACTGAGTGCAACTTTATACTGTGAATTGCCAAGAGCTGTTTTTGTATTTGTTGGTTCTAGATCCTCGGACCTTTTGTCTAAATATGTCTTTTGCCATCTGAGATGAGAAAATATGTATAACGGGCTGACTCTTATTCTGTCTGATTTGAAGTTCAGTCTTCATACATCCTTGGATACAGATATCAAGTTTGCCTTCCCAATCCCTTGCTTCTTGTTAGTAAGACAGACAAAATTCACTAGCCCAAAACTGCACCCGCACCCTGAACTCTACTTAAGTAACATGGAAATAATGAGATTTGATCTATCTATCTGCCTGAACCTGAGGAGAAATGTTTTGTTGACTTCTTACTTCTTCCTTGCATACCTTGCTTTTGCACCTTTTGGACTTCTTTTCTTCTTGGAAGGTGTTATTTGTAATTGCTCTGCCTGATTGTTATTTGACATCCTGTTTGTTTGAAACCTGACTGTGTGTTTTCTTACCATTCCTTTTATATCATAGTCTATAGAGATTCACAAGAGAGTTGGGGCCTTATCTGCATCGCTGGATACAATCAACAAGTGTCTCTCTGAAGCAATTTCTGCCCTATCACGTGGCAGACTGGATGGTGAGAGCAGGACATCAGGGCTCATTCATTCTGGAAATGAGATTTTGGAAACTTTTAAATATTTCCCTGAAATCAGGTATTTTAAAACCAGCTTTCAAGCTTTTCATTTGTAGTTATTTCCATTTGTTTTGGAGCAGTGCTGTTCTTTTCTGTTTCCAGTGTTGTATAGTAGGTATATTTTTGTCTGAAACAAACTAAAAGATTAGAGCTGAAATAACCAAATGGATGTAATGCCTCCAACTGTCAGATTCCAGATATTTCTTGTTCTGCAGTAATTGGACTCTTTCAGGAAAACACAAAAGCAACATCTTACTATCCACATTTTCGGTTTGGTATCAGGGCATGCAGATTTAGCTTGAAAAAGAACTATAACATTGTTGTTGTAGAAGAATATATTTTGTTTTCATCCTTGTGAATGAGTATATTTACATGTTTCTCCATTATTATGAATAATTGTTAATCCCTCCATTTGGATTTAAATGTTTCATTATGAATTGGATTTGAATAGAAGTGTGAACATTCAAATCTGGAAGGAGGAAGTACTATTTTGAATACCAACACTCTACCGGCTTTCCCTGTCATTGCATGATCATGACACTTGGCAAATAACTGGGACATAACATATGATTCGCTGGACATGTAATAGAACTTTTCATCCTATTATGCAGTCCTCAGGAGAGACAAAGTGTTATGGAGCAGCAAACTATATTAAGACAACTTGAGGCGATATTGGTTGTTTATAGGTTGTCCAGGATGGGGCAGTGTTTAGATGCTTTGAGGGAATTTGCAAAACTTCCATTTCTGCCCCTTGATCCAAGGGCTCCGGATTTTGCCTCTGATGTGTTCAACAATTTATCTCCTTATGTTCAAGCTTGTGTGCCAGACCTTATAAGGGTTGCTCTTCAGTGTTTGGACAATGTCACAGATACAGATGGTTCCCTCCGTGCCTTAAGGACAAAGGTATGGTTATGATATACATATCTAAATAATCTCTTTGTTTGTGTCTAGTTTGTGTGCCTTCATTGCCCAGTTTTCTTTAAGTATATGTTTTCTTGAGGAGAAAGGGTAATTCATTTTTGGGATTTTGCATTTTTGGTACGTAAATGTACACTGTTTAAACAGCTAATGGGGTTCATTTTGATATTGCAGATTGCGAACTTTCTTGCAAACAATTTAAACAGGAATTGGCCTCGTGATTTATATGAAAAGGTAGCTCAAAGCTTGTAAAGTGACATTTTTGCAGTTCCATGAGTTACTTTTAAGTTTACGTGTAACTAATGTACAAAGTGGTCAAAGCATACTCCTCTGCCCAGGCCAGCGGCATTTAAACTTTTGTATTCTTAGTTGAGGATACATGTCTGTTCGTGAAGATATCTTTAACTCTGTGTTATGCCTGTTCTACTAGTTCTGGTGTCAGTTTCCGGATATCTTGTTATTTTCTACGGCTGTGTTGTATGCCTCTCTCTGTCTCCCCCTATCTGCGGGGTTGACCTAGAAGGGTTTCAGTTTTACTTTCTAGTCCAGTTAAAACATGTACAACTACGAGTTGGCTCTAATCTAGACAAGCGGTTTAAGAGGAACCATGCACTACTTAAAAAAAAAAAGTTAAGAATCAGTAATAGTTTTAGATAAGAATAGGTTGAATATTTCTTAAATTAATAATGAGTTGCGTTTTTAGTGATGTATTAGAGAGTATATTAGAGAATTTAGAGTTTTATATTTGAATTACTGCATTTTAACAATTGTACTTTATAAACTCTTCCTTGGTAACTTTGTGGGTCTGACAGATGCATTAGAAGTAGGATACTGGGGGGACGCCATGGACGTAGTTTCAGGTGTAGAATGTACACTTGAGAACCGAAAGGAATAAAGAAAAGGTAAATTAGTGAGTTTAGTTTTTGAATTTTTTTTTATTTTGGTATGATTGATTTTTATTTATTTATTTTTTAACTTTATAGGTTTTTTATCTTTTGTAATTTGGCATATTAAGTCCTTTTGGTCTAATTTTGGCGGATTAATTTTAAATTAATTTGTCAACTCTGGTTTTGATTCATTAAGAAAGGACAAAGTTAGTATTTTACTGTATACATTCAATATTTAATTGAAATCTGATTGAAAATCAGTCTGTTCTTCGTGGGATGATATTGCAAAAATCTACCCATCTGGGCCATTTCTGATGCTTCCATCTCTTGAGGACATGAACAAGCAAAGTCCCCAGCTTTTGAGTGTCCGTGGCAAGAAGAAAATAGTCTACACGGCCGAGAACAATCTTTAGAAGCCTAACTTCTCTAATTTAGTTCTACTGATTTGGTTTCTTGTGCCGTGGTGGATTTATTTCTCTGTGAATTTTTCAGACTTGCTGTGTTCTGTCCTATTATGCCATTTGATTATTCGCTCTGTTTCACTTTGGGGATTGGAGTCGAAAATTCTTATTTTGATTTCAGGAGCTTCTTCAATAGGCTGCTTTGGATGATTCGGCTGTGGATCCTGTGTGGTTCTTTTTCTATGTTTGACATCTTAGATTTGTGAATTGTTTGGGATTCTAGGCTGGTGTTCTGTTGTTGGTTGACTGACTTTGCTCTTGTTATTGTTGTGGGTTGTTCTTCTGGTAAGTTTTATTAGATCTTCTGGTGAGGTTTTCTAGTCATGCTTATGTTATGCTTTTCTGGGTTTTGTTGCCTCCACCCTAGAATTCAGCCAACTCTGCTTTGCGAATCGACTGGAATCCTAGGCTGGTTGTTTTACTTTAATTTTAGCGATTAACCTCTCCCTGTGCTTGTGCACATGTTTAGTGGGCTGGCTTGAATTACCCTGCCGTGGATCCTTTGTGGTTCATATTCTCCGTGTTGGTTTTCTGGGTGTCGTGTCCCCACCCGGAGATTTAGACAACTTCGAATTGTGAATTGTTTTGGGTTCAAGGTTGGTTTTCTAATGATGTTTGGCTGAATTAGTTTCTGAAATTGTTGTGGTTATGTGCTACGGTAAGCTTAATTAGATATTTCGGTGGGGATTTCTGGTCACTCATGCATCCAGCTATTTCTGGGTCTTGTGCCTCAACCTGTGAATTCAACCATCTCTGCATTGCGAGTTGATTGGGAATCAAGACTAGTTTTTCTAAGTTAGCTCTATTGATTCACTTGTCACTGGGCTGTGCTGCGTTTAGGGTTTATTTATTTATTTTTTAATTAAATATTTTTGGTGGGTTTAAATGAAGCTACTTTTTTACATTTTGATTTAGGAGAAGGTTAGCAATGGCGTCTGGGTTTGTCCGCACGATTTTTGGCCGGGTTCGAGGATCGGCCCGTGAGTTGTGCGGGTTGGTCCATGTCGGGTCCTTGCCCCGTGAGGCCTGCGGGCCTGTCTTTCTTTCTTTATTTTTTTTTTACTTAATTTAATTAAAAATTTTAATATTCAATTGTTTTGTAATTTTTATATTATTACTTAAATAATACAATTTTTTTAAATTATAAAAAAGTCACCTTAAAGTGGTGGGGGTTTGATTTGGATTCCTATTTATTTTATTAATTAATAAAATAAAGATTATATAATAAGGGGATTTGATGTCTAAATTTATTAAAATTATGATCAAAATTTAAAAATAGAATAAATATCTTAAAAATAAAATTACATATATAATATTACTTAGTTTAAATTTTTAATTATTTGAATACTAAACTAATTACTTAACTCATTTCATTCATCATTTTAGTCATTATTAACAATTCACGAATTAGCCGTCATATTTTTTGTTGCGAATTAATTATTGCAACACATTAGTATTTTCAAAGTATGCAGACTAAATCGAGATTTTTCTTCATTAATTGTTCGAGCACTCTAACTGAAGAAGTTTTCCGATAGCACTGTAGAGATATGTGGTGTCAAAAGATCACGTGTTATTTTAGATAAAATGGGGTATTGACTTACATGAGTTTTCCATAAATCACAAATATCAAAATGTTGATCCTCATTTTTACCAAGGGTTGCATTTCATAAATTGTCATCTCGTTGTATGTGGTAGATGATCTTTTTTTACGCTTCATAATACCCTATGAATTAAATCTTCGATTTTCGTAGTAGTTGAAAGTAATTGCTAGATGAAGATTAAGCTTACCTACTTAAACTAAGAGAACCCGAACAAGAATATTCAAACTCATACAAATAATATATGTCAAATAGAGTTTTAGCCGTTTTATCTTTTATATCTTTTATTATACATTATTTAAGTGTTTGAGATTTATTAAAATCTAATGTTTCATATAGATATTCAATAATATTAATGAAATCTAACTGTTTTTACTCTAGAATCCATACACAATATCATACAATATAAAATAGGAATATCTTTATAATATTTTTTATATTTCTCAAACATACTTCTCATAAAATAACCATATTGGGGATGGTCCATATACTTACCAAAATTATGTGCTACCTTAGCAAGTGTTGGAGGAATATAATGAGTAGTAGGATAATAAGATTCCGATAAAAGTTTAGCTGCTTCTTTAAAAGAAAATAAAAATGTTGAAAGTATAATACAAATTTCAAAATGAATTTCAGTTAGTTGAGGTTAAAAATTGTTACTATTACAAAATTTAATAAGTTGATTTTGAAAAAGTATAACACTTTCAAATATATCTAAAGTTGAGTTTCATCTAATTTTATAATCTAATTTAATTTTTTTAAACGATGCACATTGTTCTCAGTACAAAGTCTTAAAATTTTGTTGTCTAATTGAGAAAGTTTTAATGAATAAAATAACATTTCTAATTATATTAACAATATCATCTAACATATATATATATATATATATATATATATATATATATATATATATATATATCCTTCATTAACACACAAGTTAAGTATATGCCAAACACACTTAGTATGAAATAAAATATTATCTAATATATGATTCATAATATTTTTTAAAATTGTTATGATAGAATCATTATTTGAAGCGTTATCTAAAGAAATAGAAATAATTTTATTTAAAATCATATATTCATGACATGTTTGAGTAATCATTCTAACTATACTATTACCAACGTGAGGATATTCAAATAATTTAAAACAAATAGTTCTTTTTTGTATCAACCATTCATGATCTATTCAATGACATGTAATGCACAAATAAGACTCATTAGTAATTATAGTTCGACCATCACAAGTAAGAGCAAATTTTCAATTACAATAATCAAATATAATAATTAGACACTCTTTTATTTCTTTATATATCTTTATTATATTATTTTTTTAATATTGTTCTAGAAATCTTTTTTCATGCTAGTTGACAATTGTTTTACATATATTGTTCATAATATGATTTTTTTGCAAAATTGAAAAGTAACTTAATTTGAACAATCATTTTAGCAAATTCATTTCTATTTTTTCTATGATCGTATTGAAAATTATCAATAATTTGACATCCTGTAGTATGTATTTGTTGTTGTTTAAGTAGGTTTTCTAATTAATTATTATGTGACCTTTTCATATGTCTAATTAACGTTCCTATCTCTCCTACCTTCTTATGTGCATATACAACCCTACAAATTTTACATATTGTCCAATCATTATCATTATCTTTTTCAAAAAGATTATAAATCATAGATGCTTTTGTTTTAGTTATAACATCCGCAGTTTCAACATCATCCTGACCTATATTAGATACATTAAGATTAATAGTTGGAGTTGGTTGTAATTGTGAAACACTAACGCTAAGCCTACTAGGGCCTTCATCTTCATTATCTATTTCATTCTTTATTAAATTCAAGGTTGGATTTATATTGAAATCAAAATATGCAGATGATTGTGATGAAGAAAAGTGACGATATTGATTTGGATTTATTATTTTTTTTTAAAAAAAAATCAATCAAAATTCAAATAAAAGTTTAAAAAAAAAGTATTAACAAATAATAAAATAAGAGAATTGAAAATTATAAATAATAAATTAAGTTAAACATTAAATAAATAATTAAAACAAATAAACAATTAATAAAGTTAAAAAATAAGAATGTAAAATTAAGAAATACTAACTAGTTGATGGTCAAGAATAATGACACTTTGTGGAGTTTTACTTCTTGTATCCACTACTGTGCCACTCAACAATTTTTAAAAAATATAAAGATTTTCTTGAAAAATTGAAAAAGTATATTAAAAAATAAATTATATTCTTAACACCTTCTGTGGAGGAAATAAAGAGATTTGAGGATTATAAAAAAAAGATAAATGAAAATAAGAGAGTTTAAGATAACTGGAGAGAGTTAGAGAGTGTTTGATGAGTTTTGGGGTAAATTGAGAGGTATTTATAGAGTTTTGAGGAGTTGGATGGGAGAATATAACCATTAAGGACTAAATTGTAAAAAAAAATATTTTCACTTGTTTTAGAGACCAATTTATAAAAAAAAAAAAGTTGAGAGCAGTTGGTGCAACAGCTCTCAAGCGCGGGCGGGCTAGGATTTTCTACCCCTGGCCTGGATTGGATCGGATCGGACCGAAACCTAGGACCGGCTTAGAATAGTGGGCGGTTCGACCATTGGGCCAGGCCCGACCTGCTGGCCCAACGGGCCGACCTGATCAGACCCCCTAGCCAATGCTAGGGAAGGTAGCGTTAAAATGCGGTGTGATTTAGTCAGGATAAAATTAACACTAATTTGTGTTTTACTTTTGTAGATTTTTTGATTTGGCTGTTGTATGATTTGGTCAGGATAGAACTAGTACCAATTTGGGTTTTACTTTAATAGATTCTTTGATTTGGCTATTGTTTATAATAGGATTTATACATTTGTGATTTATAATTGTTTTAATTTTATACATACAAAATTCTAGTAGAAAGATTGATTGCAAGTGTTTTAGTAAAATATTAATTTTGTCTTTTGTTTTTTTAATGGGTCAAAATCGACGTTGATATGTTGATTTAGGGTGCAAAATTCCTATCTCTAACAAAGCATTCTCTCGGTTCTAAAAAGAATGTCAATCTAGTAATGACATACAAATTAACGAATTGATAAAACATATTCTCTCCGCCTCTATTTATCTATCACAATTAACTACTTCACACAATTTAAGAAAAATTAGTTAGTTTTTTAAATTCATACAACTTTGTTTATACATTCCAAAAGTACCATTGGATTTAATGTTCTCCACAACTATTTTCTTACTTTGTTTGTTCAACTCTCTCTCTAAAATTATTACACTTTTATTTTTTAAAACTATTTAATACAAGGGTATAACAGTAAAATTAACATTAATGACATCTAAATTTTTTCAATGTGACATATAAAAAGGAATACCAAAATTTTTCATTTGTAACAGATAAATAGGAACGGAGAGAGTATATAATTATAATAGAAATGAACTATTATATTCCTAAATAAAAGTAAATATTCATTAATTTAATTGGGAATACATACATATTTAATGAGTCAAATATTTATTGGGTAATTGAAGGAGAAGTAAATTAAGAATATACGCAATAAATGTATTCCTGATTTGTAAAATTAACAAGTATTTAGGTACAATAAAAATAAAAATTTTTTACATCATTTTTAGGACGGAGGGAGTAGTTATAAATAGTTATAAGTGGAGACATTTAATTATTTTTTAATTTTTTTCGTCTTTTTCTCCTGATAGACAAAGGAGAGGAGAAAGAAAGCAAATGCAAGCAAAAAAAATTGAAGGCTTGGTTTCAGAATGAAGTTGCAAATCAAATGCACCAAACACAATTTATAACTAAGCCCAAATAGACAACGGTACTGTACCACACGATGACACTCTTCTTACCCTCCTCAACCTTGGGAAAATTACAATCACGTACCCTGAGATTTGATTGATCTACCAATACAACCCCTCAGATTTGGAAAACCATAAATAGACCCCTCCGGCCAGTGGATATAAATGACGACGCGCGGCAACTTCTTCCGTTTTCTTGCGCAGATAACTCCTCGTCTTTCCAATTCCACAGGCAGCTCGCAACGTTTTCCCGGCGACTCTTCCTCCTCATGATTGGTCGGGGACTTCTCTATTCTCCCTGCCTCTAGCACCCATCTTCCCCTCTTGGCTCCAATCAGTCTTCTACTTACAAATTTTACTCTATTTTTCTCTTCACGAAGAGCCACGGCTAGAAGAGAATCAACTAGTCGAAGAATTTTGAACTTTCTTCCCGTCACTTCTCCTGCCTGAGCCTATATTTGTCACTTTGATGTTCTTTTGCGCTATGGAGGATGCTGATTGCCCTAGTTTTTCAGAAGGAACGAGCGACTCTGAGGCTGAGCTGCAGGACTTAGACGAAGACGATGGTTTCTTTGCGTCTGATGACATTCCAAAGCTGCAACTGAGGTATTTTCAATCTCTTGATGTTTTCCCTTTCCAATGTGGCTTTGTTTTGTTTTCCAAGTGTGAAGTTTTATTGAGTGTTGTCTCCTTTTAGGAAAGTAAAATCAAAGGCACTCTGGATTCCAGCTTTAGGAATGGCTGAAGTGGTGGAGAGGAAGGGTAAATTGTGGACGACCACTGGAATAGTTCGTAATGGCAAAATCTATTGCTTAGTCGAAGAAACTTTGTACGCGATGCGATTTCCATTTATCATTTTTTATGTTAAAAGTTTTTAAACTGTTGGCTTGATATGTGGTTCTTATTTTCGCTCTATTGATTTTTTTCTATTTTTTTTTTCAATTAATTATCACTGGGCTGTTACCTTGTTTGCTCATCCTCCTCTGTGGATTAAAGCTCTGTTTCTGTAGTTCAGTGCTTCCCAAGATTGTGTTTTAGGGTGAGTTTGGTTGGAGTGAAAGTGGGAAGGAAAAGAGGAGGGGAAGTAAAATAGGAAGTAAATGTGCGATTTACTTAGTTTGGTTGGAGTGATTGGAGAAGGGGTAGATGTGGATTCCTTCCACCTCAGATCTTTCTTCCTCTCTATTTTGGAGGGTTTGGGAAGTAAATGAGGGTGAAAAGACCATTTTGTCCTAGAATATTTATTTTATTACAATTATACCATACTTTGTAATTTTTTATGAATTAGCTTTAGGGGTATAATAGTAATTCAATAATTATTTCCTCCCTATATACCTTACAACCAAACAATGAGAGATAAATTATTTTTACATTCCAACCAAACAGGATGAAAGTAATTACATTTACTTTCCCTGATGGAAGTAAAATGTTCCACCCCCTCCCCTTTTCCCTTCTCCTTCCCTTCGTGAACCAAACTCACCCTTAAATTAAAGCTGAGTATTTTGTTGGTGGTGAATGTTTGATAAACTTCATAAAGATCTAACTTGCACAAAAGTATGATACAAGATAGATGTAGAAGCAAGATGGAATTTCATTCTGCTAATCTGAGAGCATATTGAGATGAGGATACAATTCAAATTTTCCCTTTGTAGGTATTTGGCTGAAATTGGGGCTCTGCATCTTCTGGATGATGATGATCTGCCTCTTCCCCTAAAGGATATTTACAGTAAGGTCTTATACAACAAGAATGGATGTTGTTGGGAAGCTATTGAAGTATATAAGCACCTAAAATCTCTTGGTTATATTGTTGGTCGGCATGGTATACCTTGGAGAATGAAGAGTGTTAAAGCTAGTTCCATCACTCCTCAAGCTGAATCAGAATTTGATGAACAAGTGGATGGAGAATCAGAAGCCAGCATTTGCCTAACTGAATTGTTCAGTTGTATCCAAATTAAACAAGTTAGGCCATTGTACAATGTTTACCTTCCTAATAGCAAGTTTAAGAAGTCTTCTCCTGATCCTCCATCTTTTGTCCTCTGTCTTGCTAGGTAACTCTAATTAAAGACTTCTTTGATTATTTGATTTTGTCAGTTTGACAATGTTTCAATGAGAAATGCACTTGTATTCATGCAGAGATGAAGAGTGCGAACTTGTTGGGACTAGAAATAAATGTTCAGATTTGGTCTTGCGCATGTTACATATCACCTTAGGTTGTGTTCTCTGAGAATTTCTTACAAAATTTATGTCTCAAACTAATTGCTTAGTAAAGGATCTACTTGAAGGAGAAAAGCGTGATGCATCAATCAATAGAAAAAGAAAAAGTAAAAGGGGAATGAAACAACATAAGGGAATTTGGAATATTGAAGGAAATAGCTTAGGAGAGGACAGTTGAGAAATCACTTTTTTTTAAAGCTTCCCAATCAGGAATACTGATAAATGGATCACCTTGTCAATTAATGTAGTAACATCTCCAAATTTGGCATCCACCTACTGTATTTAGCTTATTGTAATTCCTCATGCAATGATTAGGTTTTGGTAATCAATTGGAATTGCTTGGGGAGTAACTCGTTGCAGAGCTGCTGGGGATATATTTCTTGTCATCCTTTTTTAACCTTTCTGTACATTCTGATTTTACTCTTAGAAGAAATGTCCTATTTGAGAGGCTTGAGCATTGCCCGAGGGGTCACTGTCTCTCTGAGCCATTTTACTTTCTTCATAAGACTAAATACTTTGTGTTAATGGATTGCCTTTTTGTGATTGTAGCCATCCACCATCTAAAGGAGAGATTGAGGGGCTTGAAAGATGGTGTAATGGCAGCCCTCTGAAATTCTGTAATGTTGATCCCAGTGGACGGGTCAGTTTCTTCGCATTCAACAGAGTGGAGCTCCCTGTCCTTCCATAATTTTTGGTACTTGAGAGTTTTTTTCATGTCAAAATGATAACAAAATTCTAGCTTTCTTTTGGCTTAGTAAAATAAGAAAAAGGAAAAACTTATGTAGTTCAAGGTTATTGTTTAGGAGTGTAAAAATTTGCTTTGTATCACATGATGATTGTCTATGTTAATGAGGATTGTTCTTATTGTGCCTTTGTTTTATTTTTTTTCTACCAGCCTTATGGAATTGCAGATACCTATCAGATCTGTAACTTTATTTTGGAGGTGTTGTGCCTATATCTTTATTTGGTAGGGCTGATCTTTTTCTGTGGCTTGCGTGGATGGTCTTTCCAGTGAATCCTGTGTACTGTTTTGCATAATCCTCCTTTCGGTTTTAGCGAGGGAGGTTGCTTGCTTCCTGACCTTCTATCAAGTATTGTCTAGCATAGTGTCTTTAGGAGTGGATGCAATTGCAAGGCCTTTGATGAATCTCCTTCTAAACGCGTAATGTTTTATATATTGAAAACCTTGGAATGCAAAATATTAATATAGCATGCTTATATTGCAGATGGTGTTACTGCAATTTAACAATCATGCTTCTGAACCATGAACAACAGATGTAAAACAATAACATACTTGTTGGAGGAAACCTGTTCTGTTCCAAAGCAGACTATTTTTGCTCTCTAATTGCAGTAAAAGAAAAAAAGAGAATAAAAATGGAAGAAAGAAAAGGAAGGAAGAAACTGATAACAGAGTACAATAATTTGGAATCCCAGTTTTCCACTAAAGTAAATCTATCTAGTGATGTGGAAAACAAAAGAGTCCAGTTCCTTGCGAGAAACACCACCTTCTTTTGTTGAGAGCCTAATGGCAGCTCCCAACTCCTCTGCTCTTTTTCTTATCCCATTTCCTTCTTCAGAAGCCATCAGTCTCTTCACTACATTTTCAATCCTACTTGAAGTCACAAGCTCCTCAGAATCAGGCCATTCCTTCACAAGCAGACCTAATTTCAAGATTTCTGTTATCAGAATACTGTTTCCTGGTTGGTCAGAATGCATTGGCCATGCTGCAATTGCTACTCCCATTGTAATGCTCTCCATGCACGAGTTCCAGCCACAGTGACTCATAAAACTACCTGTTGATCCGTGAGCAAGGATCTCTACTTGGGGTGCCCAATCTCTCACCACCATTCCGAAACCTTCCACTCTTTTTTCGAAACCTTTTGGCAATTCAACTTTTCTATCTCCTCCAGTGAAAATGTTGCCTTTATCAGCATCTCTAATTACCCAAATGAACTTCTGTTTGCTTTGTTCCAACCCTATAGCAAGTTCTTTGATCTGCTTATCTGACAATGAAGTTGTGGTTCCAAATGACACAAACATCACAGATCTTGATTCTTGATTGTCAAGCCACTCCAGAGATTTGTGTCTGCTAGTTGCATTGTGATTGACTGAGCTCAACTTTAGCGGCAATATTGGTCCAATTGCCCATTGCTTTCTGTTCCCACTAATCTCTTCCCGGGCCAGAAGATCCATAAACGTGCCTTCAATTAATCTGGATGTGTTATAAATGTCTCCGGCCTCGACCTTCTTATAGTACTCTGCTTGAGAAGCAAAGAATTTCCTAGCCTCATCCGAGATAAATGCAATCAAAGACTGCTCTTTTGTGCAGCCAACTTCTATTTCCAGTGGTCTTCCCAGGGCTTCCCAAGCTAAGAAGAACTGAGTGAATGCTGAAAAGCAATTGAATGCATAGCATTCTGCATTTGAGATTGAAACAACATCCTGAACAACAAAGCCAATGAGAGGGTCATTAATGACGATCAATCTCCTGTATTTTGTGGAAATGACTCGTAGGATCTCAGCCACGGGTTGACGTAGTTGCATGGATGCCTCCCAGGAAGGCTGGAGCTGTGCAGGGAATTTGCTCGAGGCATTGGGGTTGGGAGGTGGAGAATCAAATGTGGGAGTAGGAAGTTCATGGAAATGAATTTTGGCTACATCCAGTGGGTCTAAACCATTGGCACGAAGTCTGGCTTGGCGGCTATGGGCGGCAGAAGCAACATAATGAACAGGAATTCCATATGAGGATATGAAGCAAGAGAGTTGGAGGAGCTGATTCAGGTGTCCCTGTGCCGGAAAAGGCACCATCACCACAGCAACCTGAGCTTGTTTGCGGTTGTTGCAGCGAGTCATTGTTCGAACTACTATCAAGAATCTTCTGCAATGGAGGTATTTGGATAACATAAATATATATATTCACAATTTACTGATTAAAATTAACATGAAGGTTACCTTTTTTAACATTATATGCCTATAATTAATGATGTGGAGTTACAATTTTAACACATTATCACCTGTTAGGGGTTACAAATGTGTGTAATTATTTAGTTCACAGTTTCAGGTTGACTTAGAAGTTATAGAAATTAGATAGCATATGCTTTTAAAAATTTAAAAACTCTATATTTTATATATATATAAAATTTCCTCTTTACAAAAAGTTTTCAAAATTAGTCACCTCTTTCTCAATTTCAAGTTTTCTACTTCTTTCAGCTTGAACCCAAATCGTTTATGCAGAATTTTGCAGAGTAATTTCGTGGTCAACTAATTGTGGTCAAACCCATTTATTTATTCTATTATAAAACACCACCCAAAAAAAATATAAAAAAAGCTGCTAATCAGCTGGAAGAGAAAAAATTGGTTGCATACGTTACAAGGCAAAAACAAATTAAAAAAAAAAAAAAACCATTAGCATGAGATGAGCCCACATTCTTGCCAGTGCTTTCTCAAGGAGCCCGTTTTTTGGCCCAGATCATTTGGGCCTTTGTTTTTGTAGTTGACTTGGGAAGTTCCAGAATATCTGTTTGCCTATATGCCAGTGGTACCACTATGTTCCTCAACAACATAACACAAAATAAAATAAAATCCTCCTATTTTCCTCAAAAGTAAAAAATTATTCAACAAGGCTAAAATAAATAATAATTAAAAAAAGGTCTTAGGCGGTATCGTATTTTCTTCAAACAATTTTTGTTTTTCTTGGGGATGCCACTTGATTTCTTACGTTTCTTGCAATAGTAAAGTAATTGTCATTGAAATGTTCAAAGAATCAAATTTAATGGCAGCAGTTACAAAACAATTTCTTTTTATTTTTTTAATTATACATAAGTGTAGTATGCAATGTATGTGGCTAATCTGTCTCCGAACTATAGATTATGTAACATGACATGTAGATTATTTTTTTAGTAACATTGATATGACTAATGGTGATACACAACTATATGACCAATAGTCCTAAATAAATGCCAAGTTGTCAAAAAAATAAAAAGAGAACATAAGCCATGTCTCTGAGAAAATCTTTGATGCAGCGGCTACACCATGTCATCTCTTTTATCTGGTGCAGGCCTCCAATGTCCAACTTACAAGGCAATATAAATTGCCATGTCCTCCTTAGCCTTTCTCCATCCATTTGGAGAAGGAAAGATTATTTCCTCTAAATCTTTTCTATCGCGTGCCACAATCAGAGGGAACATGAACTAATTTCAAATTTCGGAGTCTATAGAGAAGGTCCTTTGTTTATCGATAGAAGTTCATCCACACTAGTGGTGCGAACAACTCTCCATCCTAAATCCCGTGGCTTCACATGACGAACCTTGCAACAAAATATAGTAATGGTAAGAGAGAAAACTCCTTTGTTTCATGCACCTTCACCATTGTAGATAGTAAAATAAGCATTCGATGAACTGTTGAGAGAATTTTGCTTAATTGTTTCTTTTTAGGAGTTTGATTTTTGTTTAAAAGATATAGTTTTAATAGCAACTATAGTTACAGATTCAAGTAATATTGTTTACTTTGTATTTAATGCAATGAGAGTTTGATTTTTGAAAGGATGAGCAAAATTGAAGACCAAACTATCAATATTCACAAATCCAATTAAAACAATAACAGAATGTATTAACCATCTATCACCTAATAACTAAGAACAACAATTAAGTACTACGTAATAGTTTTAAAATTTGAAGGAAAAAAAAAAAAGACAATGACAAAATTTTGTGCAGATTCATAAGTTAGTTTATGTGTAAATTTGAATACCAATCTCTTTCAAGTACAAGTACCATCTATTCTAATACAAAATTTCACAAATATATTTTTCACACAAATGAGAAAAAGACTTCTCCAAGAAGTTAGAGTCCATCAATTATTTAAATCGGATAATAGCAAATTAACAACAATTTAAATCACCATATAGGAGAGCTAATTGACTAAAATTCAGTATTGTGGTTGGGCTTTTCTCATTATACGATTATATATGGTAATGCATATAATTAATAATTTACAAACTTTTTAAAATTTCTCTTTAGGAGAAAAATTTCGATGCAATGGTGCAATGGTGAGATTTTCTCTAAGACATTTCATCGAATATTTTATTTATCAATGAAGGTTGGCAAGGCGGAAGGGGCAATGAGTTATGTATCATGAAACAAAGAAGTTTTATATATTACCATCATTAATTATCCTTGTTGCAAGGTTCGACATGTGAAGTCATGAGATTTACGATGGAGAGTTGTTTGCATCACTAGGGCGTGATAAATATCTATTCTATTTAAAAAATTCTTGCCCCAATAACAATGAACTATCTCTTTCTCTCCAGATGAATCAAAAAGGCACCGTAACGTTAAGGGGAAATCTGTTAGCGAGTTAACTATTATTGAATCATATATATATACACAACAGGAAAAATCGCCATTTGCGACGGCAAAAAACAGTCGCAAAACCGTCGCTGACCGTTTTTGCGACGGTTTTAGCCGTCGCAAAAAACGACGTCGCAATTTGCGACGGCCATGGGAAACCGTCGCAAATTGTGACGGTTTTGCGAGGGCAAAAAAAATTCGTTGCTATTTACGACGGTTTTGCGACGAATATTTTTTGTCAAACTTCACCAGAGGAACAATTTTTGCGACGATTTTGCGACGAAAAAAAGTGACCCTCGCAAAACCGTCGCAAATTTACGAGGGTTTTGCGAGGGCTATGGTTTGGACCCTCGCAAAACCGTCGCAATTTGCGAGGGTTTTGCGAGGGCCAACCTTGTGCCCTCGCAAAACCCTCGCAAATTGCGAGGGCACAATTAACCCCAAGTTGTGACCCTCGCAAAACCGTCGCAATTTGCGAGGGTTTTGCGAGGGTCACGACTTGGGTTAATTGTCCCTCGCAAAACCGTCGCAATTTGCGAGGGTTTTGCGAGGGTCACAACTTAGGGTTAATTGTGCCCTCGCAAAACCCTCGCAAATTGCGACGGTTTTGCGAGGGGACAATTAACCCCAAGTCGTGACCCTCGCAAAACCGTCGCAATTTGCGAGGGTTTTGCGAGGGCCAACCTTGTGCCCTCGCAAAACCCTCGCAAATTGCGACGGTTTTGCGAGGGACAATTAACCCCAAGTCGTGACCCTCGCAAAACCGTCGCAATTTGCGAGGGTTTTGCGAGGGCCACGACTTGACCCTCGCAAAACCCTCGCAAATTGCGAGGGTTTTGCAATAAATTTTTTTATTATTATATTTATTTTAAATTATTACCCTATAAATCAACCCTGAAATATTATACAAATAAATATCAACGAGTATGTTCATAATCCAAAAAAATACTATAAAAAATTAAAAATAAACCCAAATAAATATAATTAAATATTAAAATATAATATAAAATACATAATAAGTATCTAAAAAAGTAAAATAATTCACAAAAATAAGTAATAGTGTATAAATAGTATAAAATAAATATAACAAGTCTATGTAAGCAATGAAGGAGCAGTTGCAGAAGGAGGTGGAGGAGGGGAACGAGAGCCACTACGTGGGCCGGGTGCTCATCAGCTGGATCAAATCCATCGTCAACATTTGGATCTTCATCTTCGACATTAGCGGCCGCAATGCGCGCTTCTATCTCCTCTATGGATGGCATAGATGGTGCGGGAATACCCATTTTGTCAGACATAGTTGCCATCCAACCACCAAATGTAGGCTGCTTGTTGCCTCATGAAGTCCCGGTACAAGTCTATTTGTCGATTGAATCTCCGCTCGACTGTTGAACCCTTTGCTCTACTAGATGTCCAATATCAACTTGTGTAGGAGAAGATGCATGCGGTCCACTTTGAGACGAGTCTAGTTCGAACATGTGTCGCCTCCGAGCCTAACCCAAAACTCGTCCCCTTTTGAACCCGCCTTGTGCCTTTACAAACATGGCTTTTTCATCAAGAGGAACAACGAGTTCTGAGTCACTAGACTCGGATCGAGGAGTGCTCTGTATGAGATTTCGCACCTCATCCTAAAAAAAAAAAAAAGAATTGTCAATAGTAATTATCAAAATAAAATACAAATTCCACACAGTATAAAGAATTTCAACATATTTAATCTATATAGTACCAATGTACAGCGAGATCGCTCAGCGACAAAGCCGACCCTTTTGTGGCCCGCTCCGAAAGACATGTAATGTCTCAAACATGTACGTGTAGCTAAAAGAACTCCCCTCCTTGGCCCGCTACATTTATGTTAACACAATGTAATCATTACAATCTTACATAAATTTGTAATAAAACAATTTAGATTAATAATTAATTAAGGCATGTAGGTGAATTACCAAACGGTCCTCGTGTTACGTGAGCGAAATAGACCCTCCAATATGGGTGCGACTACTCCCACGATTCTTTTTGTTGGTGGATGAGAGCTTCGATACTTCTCGATCTCCGGTACTCGCAAATGTCATTCCAATACTGTGCCTCTATCCAATGAGGACATACCCAATCATCCCTCTTCCTCGGCCTAGACATTATGTCCGAAAATCGCGTCCGACACTTCTTTTCCCAAGTTGATCGAATTAGCGAAGCATACTCTTCCCTCCACCGAAAATATTTACGCATGATCATGATTAAGATTTACGATTAACATATAACATAGTACTTAAACGATAAAAAATACTCAAAAATTGCTTACCCCAAATTCTTGAAACCATAAGTCTCGCACGGTTATCGGGACGTGCGTGTATGTCGGATACGAACTAGTGAAGTACTGCTGTATTATATTTGAAATTTCTCGGACACATTTGTCAGAGTCAGTGAACCTATTTTTGGTGCAATGACAATGTACAATATAGTTATGTTAATCTCAAAAATAATAATAATAATTGAACTAATAATCAACATCTTACAAAGTATGAATATGTTACTTACCCGTTTTCCCGTGGAACAATCCAAGGTCGGGAGTCCGTAACTTGCAACCCAACAGAATGCGAAGCTGAAGCAGCGGATGATTGAAAAGCCGGGGATGGTACTCCCTCATCTCCAATAGAGCCATGTAATGAATGAGGCACTGAAAGCCTTTGTAGCTGAGTAGGGGATGGAGTATAAGGCTCTTGACCCTCCTGACTCCCCTCCCTCAATGATCCTTCATTAGAAGACATTGCTAAAGGAGATGAAAAAAGAAAAATAAGTAACCAATAAAGACGAAGCCCAGTTTAAAGTAATACAATAATAATGCTTTGCTGATGATGGATATGTCAAAATACATTGTACTTGTGTAAATTGAATTTTAAAAAAATTTGACGAGTCTCCCCTATAATTGGACATTTCCCAGGCACAAGGCCACCTCAAGATTTGACAACCAAAACGCTGTTACAAACAACAAAGACAGATCTTTTAAATATAGAAAAATTCAAAAGATAACTAGGGGTAATCACCCATTACCCAAGATGAATGATCACCCATCACTCACGGGGAATGATCACCCATCACTCACGGGGTTCCAATTAAAATGTTAGATATAGTTAAAATCAAGCTAAAAATTATAAATGCCTCTGTCCTTGTGAATTGTCTGTCAATACAGCAACAATACAATATATAAACTACCTTGTTGTTTACACCACAAAAGAATATAATAAGGAATAACAAAAATCCTCCGAGTCTGTACAAGTCTAAACGAAAGATTCTGCAAAAAAAAAGAAGGAGATGAGATTCCAGACAATTAGACAAAATTGTGAAACAAAATTGTATGTGATGGAATTTAAAATAATAAAAATTAAAAGATTCAAGGCATGTAGATTCAAGTAACAAATAAATTGTAAGTTAAAATTTGACATGGGATAGTAATGATGCAATAGATTTCGGGATTCCCTCACCATTAACTATATTATTTGTAAATGAATTGAAATCGGGCCTATTCACTAGAATCATTCTCCGATACGAGACTCATCATCATCTATCGAGGTATCGCTACTCGTTTCCCATTCATCTTCTTCCTCTTCATTTATAGGAGAACTATCCCTTGCTTGTTATAGCCTCATCATGAACATCCAACATTTCACTCATACCATTCTCATGCGTCGAATACCAAGATCAACAAATAACGATATGCTCGACTTCGTCGATAGCATCTACTTCTTCACGATAAGCTCTATCAACCACGGGTGCATCTATTATATGTCGAGCTTTGGTTTTGCAAGCTGCCAACCAATCAGATCTTGGCCTCTTACTCCCTGGATATGATGCATAATACACTTGGATAGCTTGTTGAGCTAGAACAAATGGATCATAGTTAGCATAGCTCCTTTTGTGGTGATTATACTGCAGATGTACCCTCGTACCACGATTCAATGTTTGATCAAACCAGTGACATTTAAAAAGAACAATGCTTTGTTGTGGATTACCAGGAAATTGCACTTCAATAATCTCATTTAACACTCCATAGTAATCAGGTCTCGATGCGTCATTTCCAATCCCTTTCACGCAAACACCACTATTAAGCTGTTTTCTTTCCCTCCGCATAATCATGAGTGTGAAATCGGTAACCATTAATTATGTACCCACTATATGATTTCACTAGTCTTGACGGACCCCAAGCAAAGTTCCTCAAGCATTCATTTGTAACCATATTTTACGAATCTTGTACCTAAAAAACATTAGACAAGTTAACCTCGTAATTATGAAAGTTATAGCATTATGAAACTCCATTGAATCCCCAATGGAGTTCCAAATGCAAGTTATTATCTTATGAGACTTACATATCCACTAAACCATTACTGCAAATTCAAGGCTGATACTTCTATTGATTTCTATCTACGATATAGTCGGAGCCGGACTTTGTAAGTGTGCCGTGAATGCCACTGTAATGCATTAGAATTAGATGGAATGAGTCAAAATCATTATGATGTATCATTTATCGTATAAAATGTATGAAGTAGTAGCTCGTACTCAATGTATGGCTACACTTCACCACAATTAAGCAACATATAAATTCTTGCTGCAACGAATTCTTCGAAGTAAGGAACCGAGTTCGAATTCGTCCTATCACCCGTCCTTGAACATTGCGGATTGACGACCCAGGTTCTTGCACCCTCTCTAATCGTTCTCCTTCTTCATTACGCGCTGGAATTGTACGTTTTGTTTGTACATGTGGCTCAAAATAATAAAAGAAGAAAGTGGATGCTTCCTCAACTAGATAAGCATTGCAGATTGACCCTTCAACTCTAGCCTTATTTTTCACCTTGATTTTTAATTGATGCAAATACCTATCATTTAAAAAAAATACGACTTCGATCACACACACTTATATCGAACACTGCTATGAAAAGAATTAGATTGAATGATTCGATTACCGTTCAAACGGGTACATCCACCTATATTGAACAGGGCCACAAACTCTTGCTTCGTAAGGCAAATGAATTAATAGGTGTTCCATTACATCAAAGAATGCAGGTAGAAATATCTTCTCCAACTTACATAACAATAAAGGAATGTCGGACTCCAATTTGGCCATATGAGCTACATTCAACTTAGGAGAGCATAGATCACGATAAAAAAGACTCAACTCAGTCAAAACACCCCATACATTAGAAGGAAGAAATTCCTTCAATGCAATTGGAAGTAGTCTCTCCATGAATACGTGACGAGTCATGTGATTTCATACTGGATAACTTCAACTCATTCAAATCGACACATCTTCCAATGTTTGAAGCGTATCCATACGGGAGTTGCAATCCCCTCAACCATTCTAGCAAAAGTTTCTTTTGTTACGATGTCAACGAGTAAACGACTTTAGGTATAGCCACTTTTCCTCCTCCCACATTCAAGGCATGTAGCTCGGGCCTATGGCAATAAATTTCTAAGTCACGTCTAGCCTTTAAATTGTCTTTTGATTTACCCTTTACCTCAAGAAGCTGTATTCATGACATTGTCAAATACATTCTTCTCATTGTGCATTACATCAATATTATGTCGGACCAAATTAGTACGCCGATACGGCAAATCCCAAAAAATACTCCTTTTTGCCCAATTATGAGATATTCCCTTGCCATTACTCCTTCCAATTTCTTTGCATGTTTCTGTAATTTTTTCATAATTAGACAAACTATCCCAGATTTCTTCACCGGTAGGGTATTGCACGAGTTGTGATGTCTCGGAACCTCTATCATTCCTAAAAGATCTCGTATCCCTCACTGTAAGGATGATCCGATGGTAAGAAACGACGGTGACAGTCAAACCATGATTGTTTCCCACCATTTTGTAGATGAAAAGACTTTGTATTGCCCATACAATATGGACAAGCCGAGTCTCCAGCGAGTGCTCCGGCCACTCGACATACCATATGCGGGAAAATCATTAATAGTCCACAAAAGTGCCGCCAGTAGTTGGAAGTTTTGTTTCTTCGATATGTCATAAGTGGTGACACCTTCAAACCACAATTTGGTTAATTCGTCTATCAAGGGTTGTAAATAAACATCCACCTGGTGCTTTGGATTCTTGGGGCCGGGATAATGATTGTTAAAAACATGATTGGATCCTTCATACACATCCACGGGGGAGATTATACGGTGTGAGAATGACCGGCCGGGATGAATATTGCTTACCCGACATCCCAAATGGTGAGAATCCATCCGTACATAAACCAAGTTTGACATTCCGTACTTCTTTTGCAAACTCGGGATATATTCGATCAAAGTGTTGCCATGCTTCGGTATCACGAGGGTGACTCATTGTGCCTTTCTCCGATCTGCTCTCTCCATGCCATCTCATGTGTTCGAGTTGTTGTTTTGGAAGTGTACAATCTTTGTAGCCTCGGTGTTATCGGGAAGTAATACATCTTCTTGAATGAAATTTCCCTTCTACTTGTGTTCTTCCCAACCTTTTTACTGTGCATATCGAGGATGGCCACAAAATTTACACTCTCTACGATTCATGTCATCTTTCCGGTAAAGCATGCATCCATTATTGCATACATCTATTTTTTGTACCGGCAAACCCAACCCGACCACTAATTTTTTCATCGATAGAAATCATCGGGAATCGTATTCTTGCTAGGCACAACCTCTTTCATCAATTGCACAACATCGTTAAAGGCTTTACGCGAGAGGTTATTTTCGGACTTAATGTTTAATAACCTTGAAGCCGGTGAAAAGCTGCGAATGTTGTGTGCATCCATCCCATATAGGAGTCTCTGCCGCCTTTAACATATCGTAAAACCTTTGTGCCTCCACATTAGGTGGCTCTTCAAAATGAGCTGCGATGGAGCTTCGGGGGAAAGTCGGGTCTGCTACGTCTAAGACCATTTCGCGAGACCGATTTTCTTGATGTGAATCGGATTACGGGATTGAGGTAGACACACTTGAGGGACACTCGAATGGCTCACCATGACATGTCCACCGGTAATACCTAGGCACAAATCCAGGACTTCCACGGGTGGAGCTTAACTTGTCTTTGGATCCGGGTACTTTTTATTCTTACATTTTGCACACGGGCATCTAATTACGCTTGACATTGCATTTGATAAGGCAAATGTCAAAAAAGCCTTAACCCCTTCCTCAAATTCAATAGTGATCCCTTTTACACAGAAGCGTGCCTTCTATACATCCAACTACGATCCTCCATGACGTCTAAATGAGAGAAAAGAACAATCAACTCAATAATTAAAATCACCCCTTAAACAAAAGGAAGAGAAGTATAATTACATTTTCCTTTCTATTATCTAACAAAAAGAGGTCCAAAACATAGAATTTACAATTGCTATCGTTGGATACGATTACACCTTCAATATATACGTTTTAACCAAGTATTTAATCTTAATTGAGGAATTTGATTAAGATTAAATACTATTAAAGCTAATTATATTCTTATTTTACACATTCCAATGGTTAAATAATAACATTTTATTTATTTTCATTCCAATGTTTATATTTGTTTAAACTCTCTCTATAACGTATATTATTCCTGCTATTATTAACATCGACCTATATATGAAATTATTATTATTACTCATTTCATTACTCCTATTCTTATTCTTATTAGCAATATTATTTTTAATAATAATGCTATTATGGGATATATACTCATGCTCAATCGAATAATACACTCCAAGATAAGGGTAGTTATTCTATTCCACATTAAGTAGCGGCAGATTTTGAAAAAATTTTTGACGAGTCTCCCCTGTAATTGGACATTTTCCAGGCACAAGGCCACCTCAAAATTATACAATCAAAATGCAATTGCAAACAACAAAGACAGATCATTCATTTATACAAAAAAATAAATAAATAAATAAAAGGATAACTAGGGGTAATCACCCATTACCCGAGGAGGAGTAATCACCCATTACTCACGGGGAATCCAACATTTGAATTCAACAAAAAGGCAATTTATATGAACAACACGCACATCCTACATCTTCATAATCTAAGGAAACGGATTTCTCACATAAAAGAGCCTTCAAAGCATTCTACTAGAGTTAAATCTTCCACTAGAGAGACTAATATATTATTATAATCAAGTAATAAGATTACTAAACTAATTAGAAATCAACCTTCCTATTATGGCATCATAACCAATCAAATTAATTTATAAGGGTTTATATAGCTAAAACATAGTTCTCATATAATTTGATCAAAGTAGTAATTTTTTTATAACGGGGTAAAAAAGAGTGCACTATAAGTATAGATCAAAACACATTGAATGTTAAAAAAGGACAACAATTCCAACTAACAATTTAGCAATTCCAGTTCACAATTCCAAATTTAAATCAATAATCTCACATCAAACCACCATCATGTCACTCACAATCTCCTCAAACTCAACCCCAACATCAATACAACTTTTATACATCAATTCAAACTCTGCTCATTCACAAATAATCGCCCAAATTTCAAAGCTTCGGGGAAATGCAAATCTGCCCAAAGTTTATAAGATAATGAAGTAGCTCAAAGAGATAAATTCTAACTACTTACCCAAACGAATCGGCTTCGACAACGGCACGACGATAGCACGGGAATGGCGGCGCCGGCGAGGGGCGGGCTGAAGGGGTAGGAAGAGCGGGGGGAGTTGAGGGGGGCGGCTGCGGGATGGGGGGAGTTGAGGGAGGGGGCGCGGGGGTGGGGGGGCTGCGGGATGGGCGCGAGGGAGGGGGCGCGGGGGTGTGGGGGAGTTGAGGGAGGGGGCGCGGGGAGGGGGCCGCGGGGGTGTGGGGGAGTTGAGGGAGGGAGTTGAGGGGGGGGGGCTGCGGGATGGGGGGAGTTGAGGGAGGGGGCCGCGGGATGAGGGAGGGGGGCGCGGATGAGGGAGGGGGGAGCGGGAGGGGGGCGCGGGATGGGGGGGTGCCTTGAGGGAGGTGAGGGAGGGGAGTTGAGGAGGAAGAAGGAAGGGGGAAGAAGGAGGGAAAAAAAAAAAAAAAGAGGGAGTGAAAAATTTTGGAAATTTTTAATTTTTTTTTAAATTTCTAGCTATTTCAGTCGCAATTTGTGACGAAAAAATAAAATCCTCGCTAATTTCTCATAAATTAATACGAATAATATTATAAATCGATCTATACATTATAATTTTTATTATTTTTTAGTGATTCTAATAATAATATTATTATGTAAATTATTTTTCTTTATATATTTTAATTTATACACCACTTAATCAAATAAATAGATAAAAAAATTAGAATATGTATATATATAACTATATAGTATAATATATATTAATATGTTTGAGATGAATAACATTACAAATCGATCTCTACATTATAATTTTCAATATTTTTTTTAGTAATCTCAACAATAATAACAGTATTTGAATTGTTTTTCTTTACATATTTTATTTTATACACTACTTAACAAAATAGATATATTAAAAAATTGGACATATGTATATACATAGCTAAATTAGTATAATATATATTAACATGTAGGAGACGAAGAACATTACAAATTGATCTCTACAATATAAATTTCATAATTTTTTTAGTGATATCAACAATAATAACAGTATTTGAATTATTTTTCTTTATACACTACTTAATCAAAGTGATAGATTAAAAAATTAGACATATGTATATATATATCTACATGTTATAGTATATATATATATATATATATATATATATATATTAAACTAAACAGATACTTATATACATTATATACATATACTTATATATTAGAATAAGTATATAACATAACATAATTAACTATATACATTTACTTATGCAATACATTAGGTGTATAACATGACATAATTACATATACAAAATTATAATAAAATGCACTAATTGAGACATGTTATTAAAAATATTTCGATAAATTTGTCAAAATACACCATCACATAAACACATAAAGAAATTTAAAAAAAAAATTAAAACCCTATTTTGTTGTAAAACCCTCGCAAATTCAGTCGCAATTAGTGACGTATTAGCGGCAATTTGCGACGAATTGGGGTTTTGAGATTTTCTATACATTTTGCCATTTATTTATTTTTTAATTAAAAATATTGACCGTCGCAAAACCCTCGCAAATTGCGAGAGCCGAAAATTCGTCTCAAATCCCTCGCAAATTGCGAGAACTTTGCGACGGATGTTCAAAAATTTTTAAAATATTTTTTAAAAAATAATCGATCGTCGCAAAGCCCTCGCAAATTGCGAGGGTTATTGCCGTCGCAAAATCCTCGCAATTTGCGAGGGTTTGCGATGAACGTTCAATTTTTTTAAAAATAAATTACCGTCGCAAAACCCTCGCAAATTGCGAGGACTTTGCGATGGACGTTCAAAAATTTTAAAAATATTTTTTTAAAAAATAATTTGTCAGTCGCAAACCCATCGCAAATTGCGAGGGTTATTTACACGTCGCAAAACCCTCGCAATTTGCGAGGGTTTTGCGATGGAAGTTCAAAAAATTTTTAAAAATATTTTTTAAAAAATAAATTGCACGTCGCAAAACCCTCGCAAATTGAGAGGGTTTATTGGCCGTCGCAAATTGCGAGGGTTTTGCGATGGACGTTCAAAATTTTTTAAAAAATATTTTTTAAAATTAAATATCCGTCGCAAAACCCTCGCAAATTGAGAAGATTATTTGCCGTCGCAAAACCCTCGCAATTTGCGAGGGTTTATTAGCCGTCGCAAATTGCGAGGGTTTTGCGACGGACGTACGAAAAATTTATTTAAAAATATTTTTTTTAAAATAACTTGCCATCGCAAAACCCTCGCAATTTGCGAGGGTTTATTAGCCGTCGCAAAATCCTCGCAAATTGCGAGGGTTTTGCGACGGACATCTGAAAATTTATTTAAAAATATTTTTTAAAAATAACTCGCCGTCGCAAAACCCTCGCAATTTGCGAGGGTTTTGCGACGGACGTATCTGAAAATTTATTAAAAAATATATTTTTTAAAATAACTCGTCGTCGCAAAACCCTCGCAATTTGCGAGGGTTTATTGGCTGTCGCAAAATCCTCGCAAATTACGAGGGTTTTGCGACGGACGTACGAAAATTTATTTAAAAATATATTTTTAAAAATAACTCGCCGTCGCAAAACTCTCGCAATTTGCGATGGTTTATTGGCCGTCGCAAAATCCTCGCAAATTGAGAGGGTTTTGCGACGGACGTACGAAAATTTATTTAAAAATATTTTTTTTAAAATAACTCGCCGTCGCAAAACCCTCGCAATTTGCGAGGGCATAAATACCGTCGCAAAACCGTCGCAAATAGCGATGATTTTGCTACGAATTGCGACGGGTATTTTGGCCGTCGCAAAACCGTCGCAAATTGCGACGGTTTTGGTCAACTCGCTACTTGTTTGAAAATCGTCGCAAATTGGTCGCTATTAGCGATGGTATTGAAGCCGTCGCAAAAAATTCGTCGCAAATCGCGATTTTTCCTGTAGTGATATATATATATATATATATATATATATATATATATATATATATATATATGACATGATAATGTATATATATATTTGAAGGTATGTATGAAACAAATTCTTGAATATATGGTAATATAATTGCACTCTAATTAAGTTAACTTGGAAGATTTTTATGAAGACATCAAGTTATAATATTCTACATCTACTTGACAAAATTACGAGTTTGTCAAAAGCAGGAATTTGGAATGCATTATTAATTCTGATATTTGTACATAACTTTACTTGTGAAGAACGTGCAAACACATGCATACAGGACATATCACTGATCAAAACTGAAAAATATTATTCTATGTGGGATTTGGCAGCAACTACATTTCGAAAAGTAATTAATATCTGGGGATGAAATCTCCTCGACAGAAATTCAAAGTAATTAATCCTCGTCATGAGGAAACCATTCATATCGAGCTCGTTTCTTTCCAGTAAACATTATAACGCACGCTATCCTTTCGTTGCCGCCCAGAATGGCAACGTGAAGCATTGCAACCCTAAGAGTTAAGCAGCATACGCGTAACGTTGCTGGCCACATGGTCGAATGCATGTACGCATATCGTGTGCATGGACTCGGAGAGTTGCTTGTTTGTGAGGATATATATATATATATATATATATATGTATGTATGTATTCTTTGCATTTCCAAGTGTGGCATGTGCCTACTCTCTCTCCCTGTGTAGACTTGGCCTGGAGGTCATCGACTCATCACTTTGGTACGGGGTCAAGCTAGGACCACTTTATAAGCTACGAATTAGATAAGACTTTTCCATGTGGGGAGAAGAATGAATCTCACATAATGTTACAATCCAGTTTAGGCGCGTGCAAGGGGCTGTTACTATCCTTTGGTGAGTCTTGTAATTTGGTATTAGTTGGTATAAGAAGTCAGGAAAATTGTATATATGGTCCAAAAGAAGTTGTGCATTAATTTCCAAAGGTCACTCATTCGTTTTCCCTTGTTGCTGGAGCCTGGAGTTGCCCCCCACCAACCCCCAACACCAAAAATTACACACACACGTACAACTTCACTAGATGCTAATACCTCCACTTTCTCGTACTAAATTTATACCGACTTCCTTTTCAAATTTTACTGTTATAAATACTAAAGGTTTGTGTGCATTCATTTATTAAAGTGTGTGTATATATATATATACACAAAGTGATCACATTCTTGGATCTATTTTTATCTGTCAAGTTGTTTATCGTATTTATTTATTAAAAACTTATAAAGATAAAACATTTATAATCCCGGGCATTTCTTAATTTCTTTTCTTCTTTAATGGATTATCAAATGCTGATAATAATTTTGAATGATATTTTTCTAACAAAGAAAGTCATTTTTTAAATTATCTTTTAATTGGTTATCCCATTCAGCCTTTATAACCGCATTTTCAAGTAATAATCATAACTGTTACACAAGTTTTTGTACTAATACATATACTACTATAATGTATTAAAATTATTATGTTAAAAACTTTACCTGATAGAAAGTCCGCCTTCAGTTACAATACTTTATATATGCCTCTAGATTCAATACATATTGGAACATTTTTCTTTTCATTTCTTTTTTTTTTTTGGGTGAAGGAAAGGAGGGGATTTGTTTGGGGATGGGGTGGGGGGGGGGGGGTTCTCTCTTATCTACTGATATGAGCAATGAAAGAATCCAACTCCTTCGCCGTAACACCTCCCTCTGCCACAGACCTCCGGACGTGAGCACCTAGTTCTGCCGCTCTGTTCCTTAACTCACCTCCGATCTCTGAGTCTAATGCCATCAACATTCTCACGGCCTTCTCAACCACGGAGGCTTTCACCAGCTCATCTCGATGACTATGAGACCATTTCTTCACTACGAGGCCAACCCTCAGTATATTTGTTATCAACGCTGCATTTCTTGGCTGGTCAGAATGCATCGGCCATGTCGCTAATGGAACTCCCATGGTTAAGCTCTCCATGCAAGAATTCCATCCGCAGTGACTCATAAAACCACCAGTTGCAGGATGTCCCAAAATGTCCAACTGGGGTGCCCAATTTCTCACCACTAATCCCTTTTCTTCCACTCTTTTCTCGAACCCTTGTGGCAAGACAATTCTCCGAGACCCTTCAATAAAAATATCTCCTTTGTCTGCATCTCTCAGCACCCACAGGAATTTCTGCTCGCTCTTTTCCAAGCCAAACGCAAGTTCTGTAATCTGTTCATCAGATAATGAAACTGTAGTTCCAAACGAAACAAATATTACTGAATTTGGACTTTGTTTGTCAAGCCACTTCAGACATTCATGTTGTCGTTCCGGTCCCTTCTGCTCACGTATCGCCACCGGATTGAAGGGTCCGATTGCCCACTGATTCTTGTCTTCACTGATCTCTCTTTTAGCCAGTAAGTCAAGAAATGGACCTTCCATGATTCTGCATGCATTGTAAATCCTGCCCGAGCTGAACTTGATATAGTCATATTGTTTTTTCATAAAATCGATAAATTCAGGTGTGAAACAGCCGTCCAGGGAAGGGACAATTTTCAGTATTTCTTCATCAATAGGAAAAGGTCTTCCCATTCTTTCCCACAAGAAGAAAAATATACAAAAAGCAGATACACTATGAAATGTGTAAGACTCGGCATTTGACAGATTCACAAAGTCTTGAACAACTGATCCCATAAGAGAATCATGAATGACAACAACTCTTCGACTTGTGAACGAAAGATGTTGCAGCAGTCTAGCAACTGGCTTGCGAAGGTGTGACCAAGAATCGAAAGATGGTTGAAGATGCGACGGGAATTTGATGGAGGCATGAGGATTTGGTGGAGGAGAGATGAAAGAAGGGGTTGAAAATTCATGAAAATGAATATTGGCAATGGAAAGAGGGTCCCAACCATGGACTCGAAGCTTGGCTTGGTGGCCATGGGAAGGAGTACAAACATAATGAACTGGTATATTGTAGGAGGAGATGAGGCGAGAGAGTTGGAGAAGCTGGTTCAGATGGCCTTGTGCCGGAAATGGCACCATAAGCACCACCACTTGAGGTTTTTGTTGGCCATTTCCTGCCATTAGAGGATTACTAGCTATATACATATATTCGATCCCTAGGTAGTTTGTGATACACGTAGATACATTAGCTCTTGTTTTGAAGATCTATAACGCAATGGCAGTGCTGTTTGTGGCCGACCGATCGAGATTCCCAATATTCTGCAGTGACAAATGCACAACTATTAAATACAAATTGGCGTGCAGTTCCTTTCATGTCAACCGCTAAAACAATGGTAAGGACAAGGCCCACGTTGATTATTTGAGAAAGCCCAGAGATTTCTTATTAGTAGATGTTAATTAATGTCAAGTCCCTATGTAGTAAGCTCTAAATAAAATAACTTCGAACTTTCTTGTAATTGGTTGACTTGAGCTTCCTTTTTTACCAGCAAATTCATCTAAATCGATTTTTGCATACCAATGAGCGGAGGAGAAAGCCAAGAAACCCTAAATGGGGAAGCCAAAGAGATAATGAATTGAAAACACAGGCAAAATTTCCAGGAAGCCAACAAAATCATTTTAGCAAAATATAATTTTCTATGTTTCAAGATAACCGTCATTAATATTATTATATAAATATAAATTATATTCTCTCCATCCCAAATTATTTGTCCACTTTCTAGTTCAATTTTTGTCCCAAATTATCTGTTTTTTTAGGAAATCAAGATTTTATTTTCCAAATATACCTCTATTTAATAGTATCTTATTTCCTAAACATATTTAAAATACAACAGTCAAAACTCGTTTTACGAGTTCTATTATTGATGTTCATCTAATTAATTTACAAAAAATATTAATACAGTACAACTTCTACCACCTATTTGAATATAGTAGAAATCAAATTATAATATTTTGATCCATTTTTTATAAAGAATTAAATATTCAAGAGAGAGAAACAAGTTGGAGATAGTACATCAAAATTTTAGAGGTTATATACTTATCATTGAGTTTTAAGAGTAAAAATAAAAAAAATTTTTTAATTAACTAAAAAATTTACTTTTTTTTAATTCTTGCACAATCGGTTAAACGGGACACTTAATTTGGGACAGAAGGAGTAAAAAATAAGAAAATTAAATTTATAATTGTTTTAAAACAATGAGAGTGTTAAGTGATCTTATAAAGATTAAATTTAGAAAATCATTGTTGACTTGTCTTTCACTTTTGATTATCTATCAAGATTATATATTAATTGTCCACAA
The DNA here is from genome assembly GCA_026120185.1 of Voacanga thouarsii. Classification (NCBI taxonomy): domain Eukaryota; kingdom Viridiplantae; phylum Streptophyta; class Magnoliopsida; order Gentianales; family Apocynaceae; genus Voacanga; species Voacanga thouarsii. The sequence continues at coordinate 1,057,116 of JANUWF010001287.1, read as the reverse complement.
AGAAACAACCGTTTTGTTTTTTGTCTTGTGGGGCATTCCATTGAAACTCCAAGGTACGTGTACTACTGAAAAAGCATAAGTTAGATGGGACGGATAAGGATAGCACATCAGGAATTCTCCTCTTCCCAGCTGAGGAAGCTCAAAGGAGGTTTGGATTTGTACGGCTCTCTTGCCTACATTTTCATGCTAAGTAGTAAGTCCAGCAAACCGAAGGCGATAAGCCCCAGTCATCATTTAGTCTCCTAAAAGGATATATTATCGTTGCTCAGCGATCATTCTTCCTTGGATTATATATGTGGTCATCATGAAACTGAGGAAAAAAAGTACTCATCCAACAGCAAGTTCAATATTTTACCTGGTTCGTTATGAGTGGTGACAAGTAGTTTATATGCTGTCTCAATCAATCTTGAATTACCTCTGGTTTTCAGAACAGGAACTCAATAATCTTCAAGTTACAAGAGACTTGGAGTAGATGCTGAATATGAGAGGGTGGTCAAGAAAGAACAGAACAGAGCGGGAACTAGTAAAACTTATCCCACAATTCCAATTATTGCAAAACGCAGTTATCCTGTGGCGGACATATATCAATTCATGACATCATCTTCTTCTCCTTCTCCCACTTTCGGGATAAGATAGTGACCAAGTTATGGCATCCCAAGTCCAGACAATCAAGTCAAATGAGACCACTGCTTCACCACTTATCTTTTGACATATTATTTTTGTTTTGCATCAACTGATCATCTGATATTTTTACACTGACATAAAAGATATTATTGATATATGAACTAAAACAAATGGATTGATTTAATTATTTAGAATATATTTTCCACTCCTCAGTTTTTTTTTTTAACCTCTAATCAAATTCAATAATTAACTACGTACAATGAGCATGAAGAAGACAGAAGTACTAGTTGCTTTTTTAAGAAATCTGTCACGGGGGTATACAAAGGATTTGGTTTCCATCCCCTTTGAGGCCTCTAGCTGTTTATGGAAGAAAGATGGTATCTTTTTGGCCAAGATTCCACATGTAAAGCACGGAGTGTTTCCAAACAAATAGGGTTGCTTATTTCCATTTTGCACGCATGCGCTTGGATATGCAGATATATACTAAGTATATATATATATATGTGTGTGTGTGTGTGTTTGATAACCCAAATTTCTGCAAAATGAGAACTGGTTTACTTGCATCTGAAACAAATAAAAAAACTGAATATAGATAGGCCAGTCGATCGACCTAGACCAGATCCTAAAAAACACGAGATGAATGTTCATCTTCATCGTATCATTTTTGAGAACTCACTGCATGCCTTATGCAGCAGGAGAAATAGTCCAAATAGCTTCTGTGCACCGCCCGGGAAACGCTTCTCGGCGTTGTTGTGTCGATTATCGTGGTGAAATTGGCGGCCTTCGTTTCTGGTTTACACAGTCTGGATACGTCAGAGACTCGGGGTTCAGCTCCGGGGACAGAAGTAGGACCAATTTGCCAGTTTTGGCTAGCTTTCTATTTTAGACCAGTCTGGATGTGGTCGAACTTTGACGCAGATCCAAGAAATAATTTGTGCATGGCAAGTTGGGCAGCCATTTAACAATAGTTCCATGACGATTAAATGGTGTAAGGTGTATTGACTTTTTTTTTATAGCATAATATAGAATTTTTTGCATAATTTTGTGACATTTTGCATAAATTACTTCATGATTTTTACTGTATAACATTGCACAGTACTTCTGAATTCAATAAAATCTTGACCAATTTTTATAAGTTTGGCTACAATGCTTATGCTTAATTGAAGAGAACGTTCTAACTATTTGGAACGAATCACATGTAATATTGTGTTATATATATATATATATATATATATATATATATATATAAATATATATATTCTTAACCATGTTTGAGTGAATGAATTAGAAATAACTTTGCTATGTGATAATGTTTGATTTTGAGTTCTTAGTTATTTTTATGCGTATGATCCATTTAGTGTGTAAGTCATATAATGGCAATAATACTTATAGCTACTTTCTCCTCACTGAAGGAACAAATTCGTTTTAGGATAAAAGCTACTTCTTTGGTTTTCAAATAACTATTATTTTGAAAAATTCACATATATTAAAATAGTTTTAATATTTATAGAGTTTATTTTTTTAAAAAATATTGAATTGTCACTACAACAAACTAAACATTTAGGGATGTTGATAAATTTATTTTGAGATGTTTATATATATCGTAAAATTTTTTTCCGACACTTTAATAAGTGTCTCTACATGCGTGATTATAGAAGTGGTAGTCAAAAAATTTTACGAAACAAAATCTTGTATCGGTAAATTAAATTGCCAACGCTTTTTTCTATAAGTGTCTCTATATTTACTATACTTTGATTCTCTAACATTGTTAATATAACAATATTTTTCAAAAGTGAAAGCGTTCCTAAATAAGCATCTCTATATTTACTACGCATAAGTTCTCTATCATTGACATAACAACATTTTTCAAAAGTGAAAACAACCCTAAAATAACGATACTTACTTATGAATGTGTCTCTATTTTTATTACATTATATAAATAGTATTCCAAATTTTGGTCTCATATTTTTTTAAATGTCCTAAAATCGACAATTGTTTTATTATATTATTTGATAATTTTTTTCTATTTAAAATCTCATAACAAATGTTTTTCTTTACATTGTATGATAGAAAGTTATAAAATAATGATAATTTTGAAACAAAATGAATAATACATATTTAAATAAATCACATAAATTAGAATAAAATTTAAATACTCATATTAAAAAACATTTAAGTAAATGTCTAACTAAACATAAATAGGACTATATATAAATGTTCAATTTCATTGGCAAACTAAAAAAAAAAAAGTCTTTATATTGCTACGAACGGGTAGAAAATTCAATAGCCCTACACATCAAATAAAGACAAAAAAAGTGAACAAAGATTTAAATCATTTTACTAACATAATTAATAGTTATGTAATTAAAATAATTTGAAAAGATAACACTTACTTGAAGAGATCAAAAAACGGGTGTCACTCTTGAATATAAGTAGATTTACTAAAATTATGAATAACCTAAAAAATAAAACTCATATAAAAAATTTCTTTTTGTTCATTATTATTTAAATAAAAGTAATTGCATAAGTGATTTACCTCAAAAAATATTATTTTAGAATGAGACAGATCACTTGAATAAAATCGATCTCAAACCATGCTCAACAACCTGGAAAATACAAGGTTTACTTTAAAATAAGAAAAATAATCCATCTTTCCAAGCTCTGACAGCAACAACACCCACCAGACGGATCAATCTATCAGCAATAAAAAGCAGGGATGTGGAAGGAAAAAAAAAAAAATTCAAAAGCAGCAAGATTGTTGAATCATGGATATTTGTTATAGAAAGGAATGAGATTTCACTAACCTGGTCTAATACCATCGCAGTATCTCTACCCTTCTCTACTATGTCACGTCTTATTCTCCTAGCCAATAATTGTACACTGAAAATTTTAGATAGTGAAGATCATAAGAGTAAAACAACAATGCAAAATGAAAATGAGCCAGATAAAAGGTTTCTGTCCACTGCACCAATAACTGAAGGTGGACAACCCAAATAGTTACTAAAGCCCCAACTAATAGGTTCAATAGAATTGGAGCAAAAAAAAAAAAAAAAAAAAAATTGTTTCAAGCAAATTTAGTCATTCCTACTTGTATTTCTTACTACAGAAATAATTTCAAGAACAAATTTTAGCTCTAAACTCAGAAACAGTAAGTCTACCTGCTATAATCCAGATATGCTAAAATAATAGCCAGATCAAAGTGTTCCAATTAATAATCACGTTATTGAGACCAAGATATATTTATCTTATGTAAAAACTAGAAACAGAACGAAGGCAATGAATGAAATAACCTACAGCTACAAATTTCTTCATATTCATCAGTTCTTGGAAGCGAGGATCATGAAAAATGAGTTTGCCCTCCAAAATAATTACATCTAAGGATTCTAGTTCTAAAGGTTTGTATCACTTAAACTCCAATAAATTAATGAGGCATTATTTGCATGTTTTTCCAGAATTATCACAAATAGTACTAGGCCTACGGTTTCAATCAGATAGCTGAAACTTTTGGCATCGTTGTAACTATTATGGGAATGTGTCACTTAAAGAACTCTTAATAAAAGAAGGGAGAACATAGAGGTTTTCTAACACTAACGAGCCCTAGCTAACCCAACAACATGAAATGGATTAGCATGCGACCTCGCTGACCACACCAGATAAATTGACTGCAGCGTCCTAATTCCGAACCAATGGAATTAAAAAGGGCTGAGTCCCTATTGATGGAAGAGGGGGCTTGTAGCACTCAAGTCTCTCCTTCTAATTGCCTCCTATATGGCATTGAATGATTCTGGCATAAGTAATAGATCTATTCAGAAGTTTTTAAGAGCCATTGCCTATCCTTATACGATAGAAGATCAGAAAACAATAACTTTTACTCCTCCCTCGAACCTAGACCAGGAAAGGGGGCAAATCCCAAAACCCTAGCAACCCATCTCCCTTCAAATTAAATGGTCAATCTGCAAAAGAAATCGAAGTTCCTCCGTAAAGAACCGAACTCTATTAGAGCATATCAAACGTGAACACAAGGAATGTCTCGAATTCTAAGAAAGAGATAGACATAGGTATAAGTTGGTACCGTAGTCTGGGCGAGGTCGTTCGGCGACAGGAATTGGACGAGCCGCAGCTGCCTGCTGCCAGCTATATATCACCGTATCTTCAGTAACGAAGACAAGAAGTAGAGGCATCGATTGCATGATTTTTCTACTGTACTATTGTCTTTTTGAGAAAGAAAACGGAGAGTGCCACCAAGCCTTGGACAGACTTGGCCTCTTGCTATTCTTATACCAAAAACCGATAACAATAAACTGACCAATTTTCTCTTCCTCCATTTTTGTTTTATTTATTTTATTTTCCCCATAATTTTTTTTTCTATCACTCTCAAAAATAATCTAGCTCTTTTCAATACAAATAAAAATGAATATCTTCCCGTATTTTTATAATGGCAAAACACTTTGTTTGTTAGTAATCTATGTAATTGTAATTTATTCACGTCATTATATTCTTTTCTTTACATAAAAAATTTACTTTTAATAACTAATTTTTTTTAATCTCAACTATTAAATATAATTATTGTTAATATGGTATGTTTTTATACAAATGCTGACAGATATCCAATCTTATTTGTGCTCGAGACGAGCCTTACCCATTATTAGAAAAATTCATCAATGAGTCTTTAAATTATTTTAATCTGTTTTTTTTTTCAAGTTGTTAAATAAGTCCTAGAACTATTTTGCTAATTTCTTTAACTTAACCAATGCATGCCTGCCTTTTAATTAGTCATTATTTTATATTAAATGTCAAGAATATCTATATTATGGAGACGCTTTTAATTAATATTGATCAAAAAATTCATTTTAAATGAGGATAATTAACTTTAAAGTGTCCGTATGATTTATATGAGACGACACTTATATCAAACGTCATCGTTATTGGACACTATTTTAAATGAATAGATAAATTGAGACAAAAATTTTAATTAAAATAGATAGATAAAAGGGAGCGAAAGAAGTAAAACGTTACTTTTTTAAAGAGTATCGAAAATATTTTTAATATTACGACATATTTTTATTAATGTCAGAAAAATATATAATATGCATATGCTTTAATTAAAAAATAACGGAATTTTTTTTATTGACGTATTGTTCTAAACATCGAGAACATCTTTTTTTTAAGAACACTTTTAATTAATAACTTCAAAAAAGTGTAGGTAGAATAAATTTTTGTTATAGTGTGTGATTTTTAGATATTATAAAATTTGTTTGAAAATTAAAAATTAATTAATATTATGGTTCAACAGAGTGATAATTAATGAATATATACTTAAAAAATTAGCATATATATTTTTATTGAAAGATATATAATAATAGATAAAAAAAATCTTTAAAAATAATAATTATTTGAAAATGGAAGGAACATTTGGAGGTGACCTACAATAACTCCTTTAGTACTGCTGTGAGAAAATGTTATATAATTGAATCCTTCATTAAAATTTTATATGAAGTTAGACGTAATATTCGTATGGAGATAAGTATTAAAAAAGAGAATCTAGCGATCACTAATAATCAATAAGGTAATTTGGCTCAAATCATAATGCAAACTTAGTCATATTATTTTCTTTCCAATGGTTTTTGTGTCTCAAGTGTTTAGGTAATAACAAGTAGGAAATATTTGCTAAAAATAAGAAGAATTTCTTGTATTAGAATGATGGGTATTAGAAGCCTTTTTTATTTAAAAAAAATACATAAATTCAATATTTATTGATAATGTATTTAAAATATATATATTATTTTAAAAGATAAAATTATATACGCAATTTATTAATATTATACTACCTTTATAAACTTACTATAATAAGTAATTTTTATGTGAATCAAGTTCATATAAATAGGACGTTTTAAAAAGTTATACTACTCTCTCTATTCCTTTTTAGATTGTCTCAAAAAATTTGATACGTTTCTTAAAAAGAAAAATTTTAATATATTATATATTATAAAATAATCAATATATCAACATATATTATTTTTATATATATAGATTTGACATAAATTATTATAGAATTTATTTATTATTTATTTATATTATATTATATTATATTATTATATTTTAAATTTTATTTTTATATAAAATATCGTATCAAATTAACCCTGTCAATTTAGTTAAAATGAAAGGAGTATATCATTTACACTTTAAAAAGTACTACTTCTATTTTAAAATATAAGTCATATTAGACTTATATATAAGAATTAAGAATTTATAAATTTTAGATAATTTTAAAACTAAAATTTTAAAATTATCTTTAATTAAGTTTTTATTTATTTTAATAATTAAAGAGAATTAGAGTTATAATTAGTAGAAAGAAAGAGATTGTAAAAAGAAATAGAAATAGAAAAAAAATTTATAAAATTTTATAAAATAATTTATATTATAAAATAAAATTTAAATTTAAAATAATTTATATTGTAAAACAAATAACGTAATATAATTTCTTAAAGCACGAAGACATCCACTCTAAAATTTCCGTTCTGTAATTGCGTTCTTGTTAGCCAACGTGAAACCAGCATGGTTTTCTGGGTTGTAGGACCACTTTTTACCCTGAAAAGCTCGTAAGAGCCAGGGGATGGGTCGAAAAGTTATTATTAATGCAATGAATTGACTGACACCGAAGGCTTGACTTTCTGCTCCTTCTCCTCCTTAAACCACTCGCCGTTCGCCATCCAAAAAGCTTGATATATTCTTTCTATTTCAAAATATTTACTCATAATTTTTTTTATTTTGTTTTAAAATATTTATTTATATATATTTTTAAAATTAATAATTAATTTTTTCCTATTATACTCCTATTTATTCTAAGTCAACTACACAACTTTTCAAAACTCTTCTTTCTCCTTGCTTCTTGAGAATTTTCACTAACTAATAGTTATAGTGTTTTTAACATGGACAGAATAAGAACTTTATCTAAATTATTGTATTATTTTCAACACCCTTAATCTGTGTGCAAAAAACTTTATGAACAAATATTTTGAAACGGATGGAATACCATATTACTTTACATTTTTTGCGACAGCAGAGGAGTTGAATGGAAAGGAAGTGGGATTCTATATATGTGTGAAACCGTAGTAGAATTAAGACATAAATATTTAGATTATATTTGAATAAAGATTATATTGAGATAAATTTATCAAAATTTAATAAAATATTATTACTTAAGAGATAAATATGAGGTCCAATCATTAATAAAAAAAACAATGTTTTATAAATATATAATAATTTAAAAAAATAATTTTTTTAAATTAATATTATTTTAAATTAAAATTTTAGTTTGGATTAAAAAGAGTTTCTTCACTACAGGAAATTTGTTATTTTGTGACGGCAAAAAATCGTTGCAAATAGGGTTTGTGATAGTTTTGCGACGGTTTTGGCGGTCGTAAAAAATGATGTCGCTATTTGCGACAGCCAAGACAAACCGTCGCTATTTGCGATAACTTTTGCGAGGGCAAGAAAAAATCGTTGCAATTTGCGAAGGTTTTGCAACGAGTATTTTTGGTCAAAGTTCGATGAAGTAGAAAATTTACTATCGTTTTGCGACGAAATGCATAAGTCCGTCGCAAAATGCTCGCAAATTACAACGGTATTACGAGGGTCTTTGTACATTAAAGAAATTGACCCTCACAAAATCGTTGCAAATTGCGAAGGTTTTGCAAAGGATTTTTTTTTGTTCCCAAACTTGGTCTCGTAAAACCGTCACAATTTGTGAGGGAATTTTTCATCTCAAGCTGTGGCCCTTGCAAAATCGTCGCAAATTACAAGGGTTTTATGAGGGATTTTTTGTTTTCAAAACTTGACTCTTACAAATTGTGAGGGTTTTGTAAAGAAAATTTTCACCCACAACTGTGAGCCTCGCAAAAATTGTGAGGGTTTTGCGAGGGATCTTTTGTTCTCAAAATTTGGCTGTTGCAATATGCGAGAGTTTTGCGAATGATTTTTTGTTCTCAAAACTTGGCCCTCACAAAACCGTTTTAAATTGCGAGGGTTTTGCGACGGATCTTTTGTTCCCAAAATTTAGGCCTCGCAAAACCCTTGTAAATTGCGAAAGTTTTGTGAGGGAATTTTTTACCCAAAGTCGTGGCCCTCATAAATTTGCGAAGGTTTTGCAAGGAATTTTTTTTCTCCAAAACTTTATCTTCGTTAAATCGTCGCAAATTGCGAGGATTTTGCGATGATTTTTTTTAATTTTTCCATTTTTGCATTTAGGGCAAAATATGTCAGCCACCCTTAAACTTTCATAAATTTTAATTTTTACCATCGAAATTTAAAATGTGTGATTTTAGCTTTTGAACTTTTAAAACATTTAAAAAATAACTCATCCATTAATTAAAACTATTAAGGGCTACGGAAGTTCATTACATGACTTTCACATGACCTATTATATATATATTTTTATTCACTCAACTATCACAATGTGGTACTATCCTTCTAATTCTTACAAAATAATTTCTATACATGACAAGAAAAGATTATTGTGACTTGCGCGTCTCTCACTTCTCTTTTTAGATTTTTTTTTGATAATTCATTTTTACTTTCAAATTTATTCTTTCTTTTTTAGAGATGCCAAGAAAATTACTATTCGTCAAGAATTGAATCGATTTTTTTTCTTTATCTTTATGTCTTAGTTTTGTTTATTAAATGGTAAAATATGTTATTTTTGTTGTATAATTAGATTTAAAAAAGTGCAAAAGAGAGAATAATCTCAATATTATTGAGTCGCATAAAAGATTTGAAGTTAAATATTAAAATTGTTGTTGATAAATGAAAAAATTCGAAGAGAAGAGAGTGAGGTTAAAGTTGAAGACTAATATTTTAGAAATAAAAAATAGAAAAATGAGAGCTAAAATCTGATGAGTTTGTATTGTACTTGAGTTTTTATTGTTGAAAGGGCTATTTTTTAGGTGTTTCAAAAATTTGAGGGCTAAAATCACATATTTTAAAGTTCGGGGGTAGAAATAAAAATTTGTGAAAAATCAAGGGTGATTAACATATTTTACCCTTGCATTTATTTTAAATTATCAGCTCATTGTAAATCAATTCTGAAACACTACACAAACAAATGCCAAAATTGTCTTCACAACCCAAAAAATAATGTAAAAATTTGAAACTAAGCACAAATAAATATAATTAAAATATTAAAACATAATATAATATAAATACATAGTAAGTATCTAAAAAAGTAAAATAGTTCACAGAAATAAGTAACAGTATATAAAGAGTATAGAAATAAATATAACAAAGTTTATATAGCTAAAGAATTAGGAGCAGCTGCAGAAGGGGGTGGAGGAGTAGAACTAGAGCTCCTACGTAGGCCTGGGTGCTCATCAACTAGATCAAATCCATCATCGGCATTGGGGTTTTTATCTTCAGCATTAGCAGCTGCTATGCACACTTCTATCTTCTTTATGGATGGCATAGATGGTGAAGGAATGCCCACCTTGTCCGACATAGCTGCCATCCAACCACCAAATGTAGAGTGTTGTTGCCTCATGAAGTCCTAGTACAAGTCTATTTGTCGATTGAAAAAAAAAACGAGTAATTAATAAATTGTATCAACACTTCAAAAGAATAATGTAAATAACCGTGAATAAAAATTATAAGAGAATAATAACCGTGAAACTTTATATCTATTAACTAATTTAAAGCAATAGAATAATAGTATGATAACGATTGACATGTCAAAATAAACATTGTTAATAGTATCAAAATTTTTTTAAAAAAAATTATAGAGTCTCCTCTATAATTGGACATTTTCCAGGCATGAGATCACCTCAATATTTGACAATCAAGATACTGTTGCAAACAATAAAGACATATTTTTCAATTATAGAAAAATTCGAAAAGTAACTAGAGATAATCACTTATTACCCAAGAGGAGTGATCACCCATCACTCACAGGGAATGATCACCCATCACTTACGGGGTTTCAATTATTATGTTTGATATAGTTAAAATCAAAGTAAAGAGAAGACCTGTTGGACAAGGAAAAAAATCTTATATATGCCTCTATCCTTGAGAATTGTCAGTCAATAATGCAATAATGAACTATACAATAGCAAGAATTCTTGTCCATGCTAGCTCTTTAATCAAGCAGAATTTGATTCATAATGATATTTTAATCTGCTGGAGAAGAAGTCTTTTTCACATTAGTTACCCACACAGGCCCTAGTACAATAGCAATTCTTTTTTGTCACACAGTTTTATTAGTAAAGTTATGAATCTTCAATTAGTATTATGAATCTTAATCCCTTGAGGTCTATAATATACCTACTATTCCAACTACACATTCTAAATTTGTGAAGAGCTCCAACATTTCTGTATGATTTTTTCATTGATTCATCCATGTAATATAATAGTCATTTATTCTACCTTGCAGCTAAACTAGAATGCTCTAGAAGCCAACATGCAACAACATGACATCCAAGCCAATTTTGTTCACCAAAACAATATACTGCTAGTTGAAATAGAATTTTAGAACAAACATCTCCACAAAGATCTAATATTAAAATCTATTAACTAATTTAAAGTAATAGAATAATAGTATGATAACGATGGATATGTCTAAATAAACATTGTTAATAGTATCAAAATTTTTTAAAAAAATAACAGAGTCTCCCCTATAATTGGACATTTTTCAAACACGAGGTCACCTCAAAATTTGATAATCAAAATGCTGTTGCACACAATAAAGACAGATCATTTATTTACAGAAAAAGAACAAAAAGTAACTAGGGATAGTCACCTATTACCCAGGAGGAGTAATCACCCATCACTCACGGAGTTCCAATTATTAAAAAGATACAGTTAAAACTTTAGTAAAGATCTACCCTTGAATAAGGCAAAAAAGTCTACATATGGCTCTATCCTTGTGAAATGTCGGTCAATAGCGCAGCAAGGATCTATCAACTCGCATATACATTTGCGTTAATTTAAGGATGGAATAAACACACTTGGACTTGAGAAGTAAAATAAAAAGGAAGGAGTTGATGGACACAATGTTATTATTTTTAATTTTATAAAAAGCTCTTAGATAATAAAAAAATTACAATGTAAATTGGATCGTGTTTTTAAAGCTCATGAGGGTAATTAATTAAGGAACTGTAGTATATAGCAACGGGAGAGCAAACTACCATGCTTAGATTTAAAACTTGAAGGAAATGCAATCAAAATTTCTATTTTCCAGCCTGGGTAACCTATGGTGTAAAATGCATAACTTTCTATCTACAAGTCCAAATCATGTGAAATTTGTCTCAAAATCTTCCTAAGACATTTATATACAAAGTACAAGTCATAGGTTATAAGAATCCACTGCCATTTTGTACAGTTTAATCCAAGAATAGACTTGCTTTACGTCGGACACAACACAATTCACTGTATTTGAATGCGACATACTTAACAAGAGTGATAAGTAGAGATTGCCTCACAAACTCAAGGAATTGTAAAGAAGATGTGTAGTAATAACTACTAGGCAAAGTCTACAAGGAATTAATTAAACAAGACAGAAGAAATAGGTCTCTAAATTGGACAATGAACAACAACCTCAAACACTTGGTAAGTGTCAGTGAAAGTTCTTGATGAAATTAAGGAGTTCTATCCAAGATGATGCTATCACAATCTCAAGAAACAAATTTAACAATTACAATTCACTCAACGTAGTGATATCTCAAAGATTTTTAAAGATTCAAAGAGAAGTAGTTTGAATTCAATAGTGCTTCAATTGCCTTCCAAGCTATAGACTAATTTAAAGAGAAATAAATTTTCTAGTAGCTACAAGAAATATTTATCTCACTAAGAATAATATACTAAACTAAGAAAACAATGCATTTCATGAATGTAAACTTTAGAAAGTCATGTATTAGCAATCACAAGTCATTGTGGTAATATATCAAACATCTTATGTGCAATCTTGTAGCTTACTTTGTTTAGCACTTTTCATTTTTGTTTTGGCACCAAATTATCAAATTTTCATGAAAAATCGTTCCCCAAGCATCAATATAATATGTAAACTTAATTTCACAACAAATCTAAGGCCAAAGTTAAAGCATTTAACACTAAAAAATTTTCGGAATAAAAGTGACGAAAATTAAAAAATTTTCTACAAGTTTCTTGATGAAAGCTTGTACCTTTGTCTAAAGAAAGTTGTCGAATAGAATCAATACAATGCTTACTCTGGTATCTCTGGATATGATCACGGGAGGACCAATATTTAGCACTCAAATATAGTGTAGTAGGGGGTGGGGGCTGCAGGGGAGGGGAACGCGGGGGTGGGCAACTTTGGGTAGGGGCTGCGGGGGGGCGGCGAGAAGGGGCGGCTGGGGGGGTCACGAGGCGGGGCGCGGCAGAGGGGGAAGGGGTTGTAGGGGGTGGCGCGGCTGGGGGTGCCGGAGGTGGTCATCGGGGGGGGGGGGTGGGGCAAGGGTCACCTACGGGGGGAGGGGGGCTATGGGTAGTGGGAAGAAGAAAGAATTTGGTGAGGAAGAATAAGGAAAAAAAAAAAAAAGAAAGAAAAGCAAATGTGTTATAAAATTAGGATAGTGTTAGAATAAAATCTTCACACTACACACTAATAAAACTCTAACTATTTTGCACAAGAATTTCTCTCTTTCTTTTCTCTCACAATTTTCTCTAATCTTTCTTTCACTAATCTTTCTTTCACAAAATAATGGTGTGTTACAAGCTTAGAGAATAGCTCTATTTATAGAGCTCTAATTAGTGGATTACATCATGGCATACATCATCTTCCACTAATCTTAATTAGTGGTGTCTCCACTAAATGGTGGACATCCATAAAAATCTTCTAATAATTCACATAAATCCATAATTAGTGGAGCCTCCACTAATTAATAAAGATTCCAATAATTCATAATACTCCCCTTTGGAGTTCAAACATTACATAAAGAATATGCCTCGTTAAAACCTTACTAGATAAAAACCCAGTGGGAAAAAAATCTAGTGAAGGAAAAAGAGTACACTATTCTATATGTCCATTTATTACTCCCCCTGATGAGATGATTCCTTTAAATATTTAAACCGACGCATACCGATTTTATATCTCAACTTTTCAAATGTTGCAGTCGGTAAAGTCTTCGTGAAAATATCTGCGAGGTTATCACATGACCGAATTTGTAGCACATCAATTTCACATTTCTTACGGAGTTCATGAGTAAAGAAGAATTTTGGTGAAATATGTTTTGTCCGATCTCCTTTAATATATCCTCCTCGTAATTGAGCTATGCAAGCTGCATTGTCTTCATAAAGAGGAGTTGGAATACCTTTGATTGATGATAATCCACAACTTTTTCGGATATAATGAATCATGGATCTTAGCCATACACATTCTCGACTTGCTTCATGAATGGCTATAATTTCAGCATGATTTGAAGAAGTAGTCTGCTATAGATTGTTTCGTAGAACGCCATGATATAACGAGTATTTCCACATGTAAATAGATAGCCCGTTTGAGAACGTGCTTTATGTGGATCAGATAAATAACCAGCATCTGCATAACCTATCAATGTTGGACTGGTTTTATTTGAATAAAATAATCCGAGATCAATTGTACCTTGGAGATATCGAAGGACTTGTTTAATTCCATTCCAATATCGTCGTGTTGGTGAAGAACTAAATCTTGCTAATAAATTGACAGCAAAGCAATATCGGGTCGTGTGTTATTAGCAAGATACATCAATGCACCAATTGCACTTGAGATATGGTACTTCAGGACCAAGGAGTTCTTCATCATTTTCTTGAGGTCGGAAAGGATCTTTATCCACATTTAATGATCGCACGATCATTGGAATACTCAATGGATGTGCTTTGTCCATGTAAAATCCTTTTAGCACTTTTGCTGTATATGTTGATTGATGAATAAATGTTCCACTCTCCAAATGTTCAATTTGTAAACCAAGGCAAAATTTGGTTTTACCAAAATCCTTGATTTCGAATTCTCCTTTTAAATAATCAATTGTTTCTTGGAGCTCTTCAGGAGTTCCAATAAGATTAATATCATCAACATATATAGCTAATATCACAAATTTAGAATCAGATTTTTTAATAAAAACGCATGGACATACCTGGTCATTTTTAAATCCCGCTTTCAATAAATATTCACTAAGACGTGTAAACCACATGCGCCCAGATTGCTTCGGGCCATATAATGATTTACGCAACTTGATGGAGTAATTTTCACGAGGATAATGTTTATATGCTTGGGCATATGAAATCCTTCGGGGATTTTCATGTAAACATCATTTTCTAAATTTCCATACAAGTAAGTAGTGACAACATCTAATAGGCGCATATCTATTTTTTCATGTCTTGCTAAGCCGATAAGATATCGGAGTGTAATAGCATCAACAACGGGAGAATAAGTTTCATCATAATCAATACCTGGTCTTTGTGAAAAACCTTGGGCTACTAATCGCACTTTATATCGAACGATTTCACTCTTTTCATTGCGCTTTCGCACAAATATCCATTTGTAGCCAACGGGTTTTATACCTTACGGTGTTCGGACCGCGGTCCGAAGACTTCACGTTTTGCCGAGTGCATTTAACTCCGATTGAATCGCATCTTTCCATTACAACCAATCTTTTCTATGCTCGACATTCATCAAGCGATATTGGTTCGGGATCATCATTATCCTGTGTAACATCAAGAGATATATTGTATGCAAATATATTATCAATAACAGTTTCTATCCGATTCCAACTTCTACCGGAAGTGGTATAATTGATAGAAATTTCGGTGTTACTTTCATCAACTTACGGTTCTTTGTCATCAGTTCTCTCTTGGTCTTTATCATTCTTTTCTTCAATATGATCTTCCGGATCATTTAATCCTCTTTTCTTTCGAGGATTTTTATCTTTAGAACCAAGAGGTCGGCCACGCTTACGGCGTGTTTTTGACTCAGCTGACTATATGTATAATATTTTGTTCTGCTGGAACTTCAATTCGAATAGGAGCATTTATAGTTGGAATATGCGATTTTGTAACTCTTCCGGAGTCAACAAAAGCGTACGGCATTTGATTTGCAATGTTTTGCAAATGAATTATCTTTTGAACTTCAAGTTCACATGCGCTTGTGCGCGGATCAAGATAATTTAATGATGTTGTCCAAGCAAGATCCTTTTTATCTTGTTTTGGTTCTCCCCTAATTTAGGGAATAATGATTCATCAAAATGATAATCAGCAAATCTTGCTATGAATACATCTCCTGTCAGGAGTTCAACATACTTGATAATAGAAGGAGAATCATATCCAACGTATATCCCCTTTCTTCTTTGAGGACCCATCTTTGTACGTTGGTTTGGTGCAATTGGAATATATACAAGACACCCAAAATTTCTTAAATGAGCAATATTTGGTTCCGACCCAAAAGCTAATTGCAAAGGAGAGAATTTATGATAACTAGCTGGTCTTATACGTACAAGTGTTGCGAGCATGTAGAATAGCATGTCCCCAGGCAGATGTTGGGAGATTTGTTTTCATTAATAATGGTCTAGCAATTAATTGTAATCATTTAATCAAAGATTCAGCAAGACCATTTTGTGTGTGAACATGAGCTACAGGATGTTCAACATTAATCCCAATTGACATGCAATATGCATCAAAAGCATGTGATGAAAATTCACCAGTATTATCCAAACGGATATTTTTAATGTGATGGTCCGGAAATTGTGCTCGTAATTTAATTATTTGAGCAAGTAATCTCGCAAACGCCAGGTTGCGAGTAGATAATAAACATACATGTGACCATCGGGATGATGCATCAATTAAGACCATAAAATATTTGAACGGTCCACATGGTGGATCAATATGTCCACAAATATCTCCGTGAATCTGTTCGAGAAATGTAGGACTTTCGGCTCCTACTTTTACTAGTGATGGTTTAACAATTAATTTTCCTAGGGAACATGCAGGTACATGCGAATTTTTCTCGATGTTAATATCCTTTTATTTTTAAAGGATGACCATGTGTATTCTCAATGATTCTTCTCATCATGATAGATCCCGGATGACCCAACCGGTCATGCCAAATGCTAAAAGTAATAGGATCAGTAAACTTCTGATTTACTAGATGATGAATTTCAATTGTACGTATTTTTACAAAATATAGACCAGTAGAAAAAGACGGCAGTTTTTCTAATTCCGATTTCTTATCCAAATGTATTTGAGTAATAAAAAGATGTTCAATCCCATTTTCCTCATTTGTTTCAACATGATACCCATTTCTGCGGATATCTTTAAAACTCAATAAATTTCTTCTGGATTTTGTGGAAAATAGTGCCTTGTCAATAATAATTGTTGTTCCTTTAGGCAACAATATACTAGCTCTTCCGGAGCCCTCAATTACATTTGCACTACCGTTTATCGTATAAATATTTATTTCTCCCATTTTGAGATCAGAAAAATATTTCTCATTTTTTAGTATGGTGTGTGTAGTTCTACTATCAATAATGCATACATCATCATTAATAACAGCCATCTGAACACAAATATATATATGTAAACGTAAATATTATTAGAATAGAATGAAAATGAAAATACAAAAATATCAGGGTGAGGCTTTAGTTCTTTTGGACATCGACATCACCAATTAAATGGTCTATCCTACCGTCCGGGTGTTCAAAAAATCCGATACATCCATATGGGTAATATTGATATTAAGATCTTCGGGATCACTATCGTCATCCTCAGCATTATTTATTGGATGTTGAGAAAAATTTGCTTCCACATTTTTATTTTTCAATGAAGCTTGATACAATTCAACTAAATGCTTAGCCGTACTGACGGTTTCGTGACCAATGACCTTTCATGCCACATCTATAACATATATCCTCATGCTTTTCTTCAATTTCTTTTTCTTTTCCCTTATGATCTTTTCTGTTCCACTTCGGTGGCCAGTATTTCTCACGATTTGATTATGATTGTGATAAGGGAAATATCGAGCGTGTCTATGACCATAACCACGACCACGGCCACGGCCATAGCCACGACCACGACTATAACGATGGCTTTCGCTAGAGCCAACAGACATTCACTTCGGGAGTCTTGTTGAGCCGATTGATCCAGCTTCATGATTTCTCAATAATAACTCATTATTCTTCTCTCGCAATGAGGAGGGCGATAATTAAATCAGTAAATTTTGTATACCCCTTTTCTCGATATTGTTGTCTGCAGGACAATATTCGAGGCATGAAAGGTGGAGAATGTCTTCTCCAACATATCTTCATCGGTCACTTTTTCTCCGCATAATTTTAATTGAGATGTAATTTTATACATTGCGGAGCTATATTCATTCACGGTTTTAAAATCTTGCAACCTCGGGTGCAACCATTCATACCGTGCGAGTAGGTAGTACGACCATCTTCGGGTGGTCAAATCTTTCTTTTAAATTTACCCACAGGCCATATGGATCTTTTTCGGTAAGATATTCCATTTTCAAATTTTCATCGAGATGACGACGAATAAAAATCAAAGCTTTAGCCTTGTGTTGTGCAGATGCACTATTATTTGCTTGAATAGTTTCACTAAGGCCTTTAGCATTTAGATGCATTTCTGCATCGAGAACCCATGACATATAATTTTTTCCAGAAATATCAAGGGTTACAAATTCGAGTTTAGTGATGTTAGCCATAGAGATCAATAAATGCGTACCTGTCTTCTGGCTTTAATAACGGCAGAGACTCGTGCTGTCTTCTGGCTTTAATAACGGCAGAGACTCGTGTTGATAACGTGTTATAAAATTAGGATAGTGTTAGAATAAAATCTTCACACTACACACTAATAAAACTCTAACTATTTTGCACAAGAATTTCTCTCTTTCTTTTCTCTCACAATTTTCTCTAATCTTTCTTTCGCTAATCTTTCTTTCACAAAATAATGGTGTGTTACAAGCTTAGAGAATAGCTCTATTTATAGAGCTCTAATTAGTGGATTACATCATGGCATACATCATCTTCCACTAATCTTAATTAGTGGTGTCTCCACTAAATGGTGGACATCCATAAAAATCTTCTAATAATTCACATAAATCCATAATTAGTGGAGCCTCCACTAATTAATAAAGATTCCAATAATTCATAATAAAATGGAAATTTTCTAAGTGTAGGAAATGTGATACATTTACTTATGTATTACAATAGGTATATATCATAACAAAATTAATTGTATATATATATATATATATATATATATATATATATATTTACTTATATAATACATTAGGGGTACATCATAACATAATTACATATACACATTTATAATAAAATACTCCATCCATCCCAAATTATAAGTCGTTTGAAGTTACTTTTGCCGTCCCAAATTATAAGTCGTTGGGGATTTTTCAAGGAGGTTTTAACGTTACTTTTACATTTTTGCCCTTCTCATTTCTCTCTCCCCTATTTTCTTGTTTCCCAAACGTCTGTTGTTTCCCAGAAGTCTATTGACTCTCAATAACTCTCACTCCTCTCTCTCTCTGAACTTCAACTTCTAGGTATCTGATTTTTGTAACTCGTTGCTTATATTAATGGCGTCCACTATCAAGGTCTTTCGTTTTCATCAAATTATGATGAAAAGATCCTATATATTCAAACAGAAGAAGATGGATTTTCAAATGCAAAGAAGAAGATAAACTCAGAAGGATGGTGATCCTTGGTTCTGAAATGGAAAAAAAGAGTGACAATCAAAGTGGGAATCAGATTGAGAGGACTATCAAAGAAGAAGTTGAAGATGCCCCAATTATCAAATGTCAACTGATCGATTTGAACAAGCCTGCTGATACCAGAATCGACTTAAATGTTGAGGCTGACGATGAAGGGCAGCTTTCAAGCGATGAGAAGCTTCAATATTTTTTATGGAAAATGCTCAAAATTTGGATTTTGAAGTATTAGGATGATTTTGGTTTTGGAGGTGTAATTTTTTTTGAGAAGTTTAAGGATGAACTATGAATTGGTCATTGAGAATGTAATTTGTGATGTTGAAATCCCATGGATATTTGAATGTAATTTGTGAACTATGAATTGGTCATTGAAAGGACTATGCTTTTTGCTGTTTTTTTCCTTCTCATTTGTTTTAGAAATTCTGATTTCATCAAAGATTTTGTTTGATGAAATTAGAATTTTCGGTGCAGTAGTTAAACAAAAAAGGGGTGTGGTTTCTGGTGCAGTATTTTTTTTTTTCTTTTTGATGGATGATAGACATCTTGTGGTGCAGACTTTCTGGTGCCATAGTAAAACAAACAATGGGTGTGGTTTATGGTGCAGTATATTTTTTTTTTCCCTTTTGGATGCATGATAGACATCATGTGTATTGCATTTCCCACTTACAGATATTCTTTCATTCTAATTATTCCAACTACAGGCATCTTATTTCAGTCATCTTCATCAATTTAGAAGTGAGGGGATGCTCTGAGATCACAATAGAAAATGGGAGTTGTTTAATTTGTTGACAAACAGATTCCTCTTTGTGGAGCCTATTCAATTATCGATAGGTTTATTGATGCAGATGATATAAGTGCCAACAGAGGCCAGTAGCTTGTACAAAGTCTAATCACTAACCAATTTTGTAGAGATAAGAATCTGCAGTAAGTGATGAACATAAAGAATATATTTTGCAGGAACATAACAGGTCAATTACAGAAGACACAACAAACTAAAATAGAACAGAACACGAACAAACTAAAGACCAGAAAATCAGATACTCAAATCTAACTAAGCTGGATAAAGACACATGCTCCATCCTTTTGAGTATCCATGCTGCATTCTCAAGTTTAACTATCCATCCCAATGCATTACTTGAATCTAACTAAGCTGGAAAAAGACACTTGGTCAAAATGGACTGCTATCCCTCACCTAGTAGATTTAAAACCTCTTGGACTAATGCTCTATCACATTTTTTTGTAATAGGTAGGCGTCCTTCTCATTCCATTCCCATATGGGGAATTTCATATTTGTTAGAACCATGAGCTCTCATTACTTCGATCATACACATCTGCAATGTCAAGAAAATGCAATTTGCCATTTCCACTGAAAACTCTTCAAATGACTTCTCAACTGCAAAAATAAGCTCATCAATATTCTTTGGAGCATATTTTTCTTGCAATGATTGTATAGCTCTGAAAAAACCAAGGTCTAAGACATTAAAATCTGGTGAATTTGGTGGTTGGCACATCAATCGAATTTCAAAACCATCAACTGAACCAGCCTCAATGAAATCTCTATCATTTGGATCAGCATGAGTCCTACAGTTATCTTGTTGGATAAATATAAGATTCCTTGCATCATCTCTTGGCCATTTCACTCGAATAGCTGGTAGAACTTTCTCAAGTAAGTAAGATTTCATTATGTCCCTTGTCACTGACGGTATTGGTTTTGACTCAAGAGTTCCAGCCTTACGATTAACACTGTTTCGCTTTGCCTGGTCTTTTACTATGAAAGGGAAAATGCCAATAATTTTCCCAGAGAACATTTCATTTCCATGAGCATCGAATCTCGGTCGAGCTATGGCAGCCAAGAACATGACTTTAGTGATGAAATTCTTGCTCTTGGACATGCGCAAAGGAACATCTTCATCCTTCAGGAGGTAGTAAGTTTCCTTCTTTTTTGTCATGTAAAACCATTTCTCATCAATGTGAACCACATTGAACATATTAACAAATTGTGGATCATCAACTAAACTGTTCTTGTCAAGCATTGAGATACAGAACTTTAAGCGACTTGTTTTGTTTTCTTCCTTCAAATATGGCTTAATAGCATTTGTGTGTCACCGTATGTCACCTGATTTTACAAATCTTGACACAGATGTTTTATTAGTATTCAAAGCAGTAGCTAAGGATCGAATAGTTGTGCGCTGTTTCAGAGGTATCTCTTGAACACGATTAAGATCAAATCCGATCCTCTTACGACCACAATTTTTTTTTTTCTATGAGAAACATCAACTGCACCTTTAGTAGTATATTCTTTCCCCATTTTCCAAATACGTTGTACTATTCGAATACCAACTGAAAACTTGAAAGCAACTTGCTTTGTTGTATTACTTTTCAGTACTCCATTGACACTTCTTTGCAGTATAGCTTCATAAACAACATGACGTTGCTCATTGGACAAGAACTTCCATTTAGAACTAGTTCCCTGTCACTGTTCATCGTGATATTCTTCACCCACACAACATTGTGAACATAAAATTATGTATGAAAAGTAAGCTTCAAGTGCAAAACCAGAAATATAATTGAATTTAAAAAACAAACTTTCAATTAAAATATGCATTTTTTCTCTGAATTACAAGGCATGCAGCTTGTAGTCATAAAAACGTCATACCAATGTCAGAAGGAGGAAGCCATGAATCTTGAACTGGAGGTTCGAAATTAAGATCAATGAAATTGTCAAGTTCTTCATCTGGAACCAAATTAAGATCAATCGTTGGCATATTCTCTTTTCCATAAATGGGAACAAAGCTTGTGGTAGGTTGAGTATTTGTGCTAATGTCGACATTTAGATCAATGATTCCAAAAGGTTGCCTTTCATGACTTAGAACACTGCACAAGAATTGAGATATGCTTTAATAATTGAGACAAAAAAATATGAAGATAGCATCAAATCCAAGTGTAACTTAAACTTCTAAACTGCTCCTTACTTCAGACCAGCTTTTGTTGGTTTAAGTTGAAGGTAATGTAAGAGAATATCATACAACATTGAACTAAAACAAATCATCCAAATGAACTACAACAACAATAGCTTTAAACTCACCTGAGGCTTTGATTTTTTGAAACCAGAATTGACAAGGTGCTTTCCATTGCTATTGTATCCCAGAATAGACCGAAGGAAGAAGACCCTTGAGCTATGGTAATTTTAAAAGTTGAGAAAACATGTGGAATAGAGAATTGGCGAAGGAATTGAGAATAGAAAAACCATTTGGTGGGAAAATTAAAATTTTACAGGAGAAACTTAAAGGTTACAATTTTGAATGTTGTGTGGGTTTTAAAGTTGCTCTAGTTTTAAAGTTGCCTTGTTTCTAAGGAGATGAGTTTCTAATCCCAATTATTATCACAAACAAAATTTAAATAGGGATATTTTAGAAAGAAAAAACATAAAACCACCTTATTTTTAGAAATCTTAATATGTGTGAAATTGTCTGAAACGACTTATATTATGGGATGGAGGGAGTATACCATTTGAGACACGTTATTAAAAATATTTCAGTAAATTTGTCAAAATACACCACAACATAAAAACATAAATAAAAAAATAAAAAATTAAAGAAAAATATGAGATGAAGACCTTATTATGTCGCAAAACCCTCACAAATTACGACGGTTTTCAGAGGGAAGAAGCAAATCCGTCGCAATTACTGATGGATTTGCGACGAATTTGTGACGAATTAGGGTATTCAAAATTTCACTGTGCAAAAATTTAAAAAATCGGCGAAAAGGAATATTTAATTCATTTTATGCAAAAATTCAAATTTTCAATTCAAAAATTTTACCTAGGAAAAGGTGGGTAATTTAAAATTTCATCACAAATTTATGAGGATTTTGCGATGGTATAGAATTTTCTCTTTTTTTTTTAAATATGAAAAGTCCATCGCAAAATCCTCACAAATTACAAGGGTTTTGCGACAAATACTCAAAAAAAAATTTATTTAAATATTTGTTTTCATTAAAACAACCAATCGTTGCAAAACCCTCGCAATTTGCGAGGATTTTGTGGGGGGTTTTGCGACGGTTAACCAACTAGACTTTTTCTTTTTTATTTTTAAATATGAAAAATGCAGTCACAAAATCCTTACAAATTGTGAAGATTTTGTGATGGTCATTCTAAAAAAATTTTCTTTTACACATTTTATCATTAAAAATAATTGACCGTTACAAAATCCTCACAATTAGTGAGGGTTTTGCGACAAACAACCAACAAGACTTTTTCTTTTTGTATTTTTCACTATGAAAAGTCCGTCGTAAAACCCTCGCTAATTGCGAGGATTTTGTGACGGACATTCTAAAAAAAATTTCTTTTACACATTTTACCATTAATAACAATTGACCGTCACAAAACCCTCACAAATTTCACAAACCCTTGCAAATTTGCGAGGGTTTTACGACGGTCAACCAATTAGACTATTTTTTGTATTTTTAAATATAAAAAAATTTCGTCGCAAAATTCTCGCAAATTGTAAGGATTTTGTGACGGACATTCCAATTTTATTTTTTTACACATTTTATCATTAAAAATAATCAACCGTCGCAAAACTTGCGAGAGCTAGTAGCTATTCGTCGCAAAACCCTCGCAAATTAGAAAAACATATGGGGGGCAAGGGCTAGTAGCTATTCGTCTTGCAAGGGTTGCCCCCCATATGTTTTTCTAATTTGCGAGGGTTTTGCGACGAATAGCTACTAGCTCTCGCAAGTTTTGCGACGGTTGATTATTTTTAACGATAAAATGTGTAAAAAAACATAAAATATAAAAAGTCCGTTACAAAATCGTCGCTAATTGTGAGGATTTTGCGACGGTTGTAACAATTTTCTTTTTTGTTTAAATATTTTATTCTTAAAAAAAATTAACCATCGCAAAACCCTCACTAATTTACGAGGGATTTGCGAGGGCATTCTAGCCGTTGCAAAACCCTCACAAATGACCACAGTTTTGCTACGAATTGTGAGGATTTTGCGATGATTTTGATTGAGTCGCGATTTTATCAGTTGTCGTCGCAAAATCGTCGCTTATTAGCGACGAGTCACAAAAAATTCGTCGCAAATGAAGATTTTTCCTATAGTGCTTCCTAAATACAACCTTAGTTACAATAAAAATAGCAAACTTTCCACTTTAAGTTGCATATTCGTTCCGTAATATAAGTCGCTAAATACTTTTGTGTTATCTTAATTTCTAAGATATTAGATATTTTTTTATAAAAAATTTAATTTATCTTTACCTTTTTGTCATTATTTATTATTCTTTTTTCCTAATCTTTCTCTCTCGTTTAAAACTAAAATTTATTTTTCTCCTTATTTATTGTTCTCATTAAAAACTTTTCAAAGAACCGTTTAGTAGAAAAATTAAAACTTTACAGTAGAAGCTTAAAGGTTGTAGAGAATGTTGCGTGGTTTTTTATGTTGTGTTATTTCTGACAAGAAAAATAATGAGTTTTTTAATTCTAATTACAACAAACAAAATTTAAATATAGATCTTTTAAGAAAAAATATAAAATTATCAATCTTAATATGTGTAAAATTTAATTTAGCTACTTATATTAAAATACGGATGAAATATATAAAAACTGCGATTATAATTATTTGTTATAATTATATAAGCAATAGTTGTGATACTTTAAATATTAAAATAATAAAATTGCGTGGCCCAAATCAACCAATGTCGGGATCCCGAATGAGAAGAATCTGTACTCGAAAAAGAGGAAATTCTAAATTTTGCAGCAATTACCATGGAAGTAGTTTGGATACAACGGAACAGAATCAGAACTGGTCAACAATCTTTAGAGTGGGATAGCTTGGTGAAGGAAGTGAGAAAGACTGTCGTTGCTTATTGGGAAGCAGCTTTGCGAAGGGTTTTCAAGCAAGGTCAACACAGTCAGGATGGCGACTGGGTACCCCCACCTCAGAATTGGCTCAAGCTGAACTTTGATGCAGCTTATAAAGATAGTGAGATGAGTGCAACATGTGTTGTGAGAAATCACGAGGGGATAATCATGCCAATCTGGAGTGGCCAGATTGAAGCCAATGGCATCTTCGCAACAGAAGCATGCGCAACTGTACAAGCCCTTAAGCTCGGATCCAGCCTTGATAACCCAAGAATTATAGTCGAAGGGGATGCTATCAACGTAATCTTGGCACTATAAGGGAATACTTTTGCTGAGGATTGGAGAAGAAAGGAGCTCAATCAGCAAGGTAGATTCATACTCTCCTACCACCCTAAATGGCAGGTAAGATATACCCCTAGAATATGCAATTGGACAGCTCACAATGTCGCTAAGTGGTCTCATTCTCGTGCTGCTTGTGGTTATATAAACTCCTCCCTTATCCCCCCTGCGTTACTTTGTAATATGGGTGGTACCTCTGAAAATGCTTGTACTACTTCTAAACCTGCAGATTCTAATGGTTAATATTGCTTTCAGACAAAAGAAAAAAAAAATTAACCAATGTCGGAGTTTCAATCTTCCAAAAAAAAAAAACACAAAAATTTCCTATCTTGAAGAATAGGTCAACAAAAATTCATTGAAGCTAATTAATTATAAGTGATAATTATCAATTTTGCTAATATAAGTTTGACTTTAAAATTCCAAAATATCCACAAGGATCATGGTTGGAATTGCTTCACCGACTCAGTTTCTAATGTCATATGTCAGAGGAAGAGGACAGGAAAGAGAATAGATTTCAGGGTTTACAAGAATCTTAAACCCAAATATATTGCTTTTCAGCACCTAATTAAGGAAAACACAGCTATTAGTATCGCGTGATATGAGCAACAAAAGAATCCAGCTCCATGCGAGTAACTCCACCTTCCCCCACCGATTTTCTGACAGCACCGCCTAATTCTGCCGCCTTCTTGCGCATCTCAGCTCCTTCTTTAGATGCCGTCAATACCTTTACAGCAGTTTCAATGGTGGATGATTTCACTAGTTCATCCTTAGAAGCCCAGTCCCTCACTGCTATGCCAACTTTGAGCACCTTTGTAATGAGCAGACTGTTCCTCGGCTGGTCCGAATGCATTGGCCATGCAGCTATTGGGATTCCATGGCTAATGCTCTCCATGCACGAATTCCAGCCGCAGTGACTCATGAATCCTCCCGTCGAGGGATGTCTTAATATCTCCAACTGGGGTGCCCAATCTCTAATTATCATTCCCCGATTCTTCACTCTTTGCTCGTATCCTATCGGCAGCTCACTTCTCCTGGGGTGTCCAGCAAAGATATCCCCTTTATCAGCATCCCTCAAAACCCAAATGAATTTCGCCTCGCTTCTCTCTAGTCCGATTGCAAGCTCTGTGATCTGTTCATCAGTAAATGAAGTGGTTGTTCCGAAAGAAACAAGCAAGACTGATTTTGGACATTGTTTGTCAAGCCACTCTAGACATTTGTGGCCAGAAACACGTTTAATATTGTTGTGAGCCACAGGATTAAGTGGTCCTATAGCCCACAGTTTCTTGTTTCTTTTAATTGGTTCTTTTTCTAGTAAATCAAGGAACATGCCCTCCATCACTCTGCTAGCATTATAAAGATTGCCGGAGCTGAACTTGAGGAATTCTTGTTGTGAGAAAATAAATTTCTCGAACTCGGCTGTGAAACAATCTTCGAGAGTAGGAAGGCCATTTTTCATTTCATCATCAACTTGAAAAGGTCTTCCCATCATTTCCCAACAGAACCAAAAACTAGAAAAAGCTGAGATACTGCGGAAGGTATAGGATTCCGCGTTTGGAAATGAGATGAAATCTTGAACAACAGATGCCATGAGCGTGTCATGAATGACAATTACTCTGCGAGAAATAGCCGACAGAGACTCCAAAAGGGCAGCAACAGGTTTGCGGAGGTGACAAGATGCGTCAAACGATGGTTGCAGGTGCGAGGGGAATTTAATGGGGGCACTAGGGTTAGGAGGAGGAGATTCAAAAGAAGGGATTTCAAACTCATGAAAGTGAATATTGGAGATGATCATAGGATCACAACCGTGGACACGAATCTTAGCTTGCCGGTTGTGTGTGGAAGTGCCAACGAAATGCACTGGTATGTTATAGGATGAGATGAGGCGGGAGAGTTGCAGAAGTTGATTCAGATGGCCTTGTGCTGGAAAAGGCACCATAACCACGACCAGTCGGGAGCCTCTTCGGCCATGCTTAAGATCATGGTGGTGTCTATTACCCTCGGGCATATTGGCTGGATGAGTCCCTTTAGGAATTTTTGCTTATCCTTTTATAGACATTAAAGGCTTAACATTGTAAGAATAAATATTTTAATATAGATTCACTCTATGTATATCACATGTTTTAACATGTTATATCACATGTATTATAAGTTATACAATGTAATTTGTTGAAATGTATAATCCACGTGAAGAATGTCCAAAGATGAATGGCACTCACATGTAGAAGCAAGGTACAAGAGCGACTCCTCCACAGTGAGGAGCAAGTAAACAAATTAATATCACACAACCATTACGTACGCCATTGAAACTACACACAGCATATTATCGATAGACATCACATCAATTAGACACGAAAAGTATCTGGATCATTCCGTGCCTTGTGTTTTCCTGAGGCACTCGTCGAGAAATCTAGCAGATTCTATGGAGAGGAGATGTACAAATTAAGTGTTAAAAAAACATAATAGTATATCCCTAATTAATTAATCCCATTTAATAGTTACGACTGCAAACTAATCGATATTTGTGTCTGTTCTCGATTGCTCAAACCTCTTTTTTTATAAAAAATTTGTAAAAAAAAAAAAGACTTTTGAAAAAAAACCATTTTATTGTTTATAGCTTTGATTAGCAAAAGTAACTTTTAAAAGCATTTTTAGAGTAAGGGATATAAATGATGAGGTAAATAGTTTTTTTTTTGTTTAATTAGAGAGAAATTAAGGAAGGTGGATATGTAAATTAAGGGAGTTAGTAATTTTTCCTTCTAGGAAATAAATGTAGTTGAGATGTATATGTTATAGTGGATGTATGGATATATTATAAATGATAGAGTAAGGAATGAAATTATTCAAAAAAGAGTAGGAGTAGCATCAATTAAAGACAATATAAAAGAAAAATGATTGCGTTAGTTTAGACATATTGTCATATACAGAGAAGATAGAAAAAGTAAAAAGAGATGATTTATGTGAATGATCACATGTAGTCATATATTATTTCATATAGTCTATCCCAAATTTCTTGAAATTAAAACTTAATTGTTGTTGTTATATTAGTAAATATCTCCTTCAAAATTAAAAGATTGGGAAAGTTCTTGTAATTTTCATCCTAATTAAACAAAAAGAAATTTACTTATTTGGTCTTTAAAGTTTAATATTTATAATGTTTTCATTCTTAATATTTTTTCTATCATTATAGTTTCTAATTTTTTTATTTTTAAAAATCACAACGACCGATTTTTTAAGTAATTTTTTTTTCTCTCTTTCCCTCTTGATCTGTGTGATGTAAATCTAAAGCAACTTTTTAAAATTGTTAAAGATGAAATCAAAAGCAAAAAAGGAATAACAAAAAAACGTAGAATTACTTTTAACTAAAAAAAAAACGCCAAAAGAACTTGTATTAAGCAATTTAGCATAGATGGAACGAGGAGACGAGGAATGACGTCTATCTCTCAAAATTTTTTTAAAAATATCTTTTTTAAATTTTATTTTTTATACATAAAAAATTTTTAAAAAATTATCTTCTCACATTTTTTTAATATAATTTATCATTTAAGTGTGAGTTTATGATTGCCTCCATTATTATGTCGATTTTCCATCAACTAAAATAAGAAAATGATACTTTGACAATTCTAAATTTGGCATCATATGAACTTACAAACAAGTCGTTGTTCTTTTGAAATTGTTTGCATGTTTGAAGTATAAAATGCCAAAAATAGCACACAGTCTTTCCCTATGACAGCAAAAAGAAGAAATAAAACTAAGTTACGTACAAAACTGATTCCGGAAAATGACGTCTGAAAACATACTATGTTTTTAAAGACCATAGTAAATTAAATACAACCGCGTACTCAACTGTTAGAGGATTTGATCAAATTGGGTCAAATTTAGAAAAACACACTGCGAGGGGGACGGGTTCAAAGGGCAGCCATGTTCAGGGATTCCTCGTTGTTGCGAACAGCGAGGTCAACTGTGACATCGCTGTTGGCAACCGCGAGGATCCTTATACTGCCCGTCACTCTTGTTCTGAATTTTTTTTTTAAATTTTGACCATTCCTCGGGACTGGCAGTCACGAGGCAGTCACAAGCCTCGCGGCTGGCAGTCGCGAGGCTTTTACTCCCCGCTATTTTTTTTAATTTGTTTTTTTTATTTTTTTATCCTTTTAAATAAGTTTATTAGTCTTTTTAAAATAAAAAATTCTATATAATTTTTAAAAATTATCTATAAAATAAAATATAAAAATATTACTTATAATTTTAAATTTAATTATTCTTAAATGTATAATGTATAGTATTTAATTATAATTATTATTTATTTATAAAAATAAAAAAAATTAATCTCAATAATGAATAAAAAATTATATAAATTAAAAAAATAATAATTTATATTTTAATGAATAATAACGATGAAATATTTTGCGAATTACCAAGCGTTTTTTAATTTCAAACAAAAAATTATGAATTTCAAAATAGAATGCAAAATTTTATAACGATGAAATATTGAAAAAAAAATTATATATCAAGTAGTCATATTACAATGAAATCATCTGAAAAATAGATGCCAACTAGTCCCACAATAAAATTCTCGACGGTTCCTCGGGGGCTAAACTCTACTGTCTTGCGAGTGACAGTCGCGAGGCTACTTTTGTTTGTTTTAATTTGTTACTCCCCGCTATTTTTTTTGTTTTAATTTGTTTTTTATTTTTTATTCTTTTTAAATAAGTTTAAAAGTCTTTTTAAAATAAAAAATTCTATATAATTTTTAAAAATTATCTATAAAATAAAATATAAAAATATTACTTATAATTTTCTTAAAAATAATTTTAAATTTAATTATTCTAAAATGTATAATGTATAGTATTTAATTATAATTATTATTTATCTATAAAAAATAAAAAATTAATCTCAATAATAAATAAAAAATTACATAAATTACAAAAATAATAATTTATATTTTAATGAATAATAACGATGAAATATTTCACGAATTACTAAGTGTTTTTTAATTTCAAACAAAAAATTATGAATTTCAAAATAGAATGCAAAATTTTATAACGATGAAATATTGAGAAAAAAAATATATATACCAAGTAGTCATATTACAATGAAATCATCTAAAAAATGAATGCCAGCTAGTCCCACAATGAAATCCTCGACGGTTCCTCGGGGGCTGAACTCGTCTTGGAGGTTGTTCTTGAGGTTGTTGTTCAGATGGTCCCTCATCGTGTTCTTCTGTAGCGTATGAGGGACCTGTATCCTCTTCAAACTGCATATGCTGTCGAGGAAGCCACGCATTTGATGGACCAACATCATACTCGCCAACAGAAGAATGGCGCATAGTATCGAATACTAGGTGCTGTAGGGTAATAAAATCATCAATCGCTGCAAGATCACCTGCAACATAATCACCTTCATTTGCCGGCACAGGTGAGTAGTGATCTTGTTGCGAAACTTCGTCCGCTGTAGCACGCCGACGTACTCGCCCATTGCCCCTTCGAATTGGTACTTCTCGAGGGACTTGTTACGGAATCTGTGGTATTAGGTCAGAAGAATACGATCGTCTAGATGGCTCATACGGCATGCGATTCAGACGATCCATTTCGCCACCAGTAGTCAATGTACGCCGAACAATATCTGATATTCTTCCGTATCCTTGTTGAGAGTACGATGTATCATCTGTTTGGGACGCTTCGTTACTTATTTGCAAGATTCTGTGTAACGCGTCGGCCTGCATATGCATTTTTAGAAATGTCATTAAAAATATATATAAATTATAATTTATATACACAGACATGCACTAGAAAAAAATTTACTTACATATACTTCAACTGTTGAACTAGTAGATTGGTAACCCATAGGATTCGGTTGTTGTATTGTTGGATTGCCAATCAATCGTTGTGTGCGAGTCCAATACCAAGCAGCATAATCAGGTGCAACAACCGCTTGTCGAAAAGTGAACTGCCCTGTCATAACGTATGCATACCGATTTATCCAGTTAGCATGGTGTAGCACATCAACCTCATCCCATCCAGCACCAGTAGTACGCAGGTCACGTCGGTGCAAATTCGATCCCGTGTCAACAGCATCAGGAATTAATTGCAGCATTCCAAATTGTCGCCTAACTCTATCGGGTCGATGCAGCTCTATCGTCTCCCAATATAATAGTGGTGTGACAGATGCCTAGATCTGTCGTCCATGCGTGCAATATGGAGGGAGAGATGCCAACGTGTGCTCATTGTATGGTTGCCAAATAAACTGCACAAATTAACTCGAGTTTAGTATAAAAAAAATAATGACAATTTATAAAACTTATATGACTGTACATTCAAAAATATAATATTTACACGATTGTTTCGCATTCGATCCAACTGATCTCTGTACGTAATTAAGACATGAGTTGGCGTGCAAGAAAATTCTAATGGACCCTGCCATACTATTCCTCTGGGCGCATGTTGTGCAACATTCTCTATTGGACGTACTCTATCAGGTCTGATCGTAGGAATGCGCTCCCATGCCCATATCTATTACAAAAGTAATAATAATTTTATAACAAGAAGATCATAATTATTTTTATAATAAAATACTAATAAGTTTAAAATTAGATCTCGTAATTAACTTTATTACGTACCTGAAGTAATAGTAAGGGACCATTGATTTGATGCGCCATATATGAAGTAGCGTTGCACATACAACGATATAAATGTGCCAGTGCCGCACTTCCCCAACTAAGTGTTGGACTGTATGCCCTCTTAGACTAGGTTTCTGATGTAAAATCGAATTGTTTAATAAAAGAATTTATTTTCAGAAATTGTTTGTGAATTTACTTTTGGTTTGTGCACGATTTTCGTTTGGAACAGACCCATTGTGTTTAAATAAGTGATCCATGTGAATGGTGGTCTTTCACATTAAGGTATGGATCACGGGTTATTTAACACATAAACATTTGTTCTTAACCTATTGATGAGACTGGGAACCTCATCATGTTTAGGTTATTATGTTATGAATTCCAAATGGGGAATGGCTTACCTTTAGCCAGTGGATAGTCCACTCACTTCATGACATAAGCGTATTTCGAATACGTAGAACAGGACCTGTAGTAGTGGTTTCTCAAAGTACTATATGGTAGAAACCTAGACTACTACCGCTACAGCGTGGACCAGTACTTTACGACTTGAGTATGAGTTGGTGGTCTAGCGAAGCTAGAAGCATAAACTTTGATTTGCTGTAGTTGAGGTTCTATCATAGGGCCAATATACTTGCATGTTGGGTATGCGTGACTAGTTAGTTAAGACAGACTTATACAAGATAGTTTCTGCACTATATCGCCCCTTGTGGTTGTCCGAATGGTCTAAATTAGCCAGGGCCCTGGGAAACATGACTTGGATGTTTGCTTTAGGGTAGCTCCCTTGGAAAGCGGAAACACTCCAGGAAGTCGTGGATCATTGGACTAGAAGCCTAAGGATGGTAGATGTCATTTAGAGGGGTGTTAGTACACTTCTTCCTCTCTAAATGTACAGCGATGTGTGGAGGGGTATTTTAGTCATTTCACCTGTAGGTCGGAGATTTTGCGAATGCAGCATTGTCCTTGGGGTCAATATTTCCTTATGGTGATATTAGGAAATATTTAAAATGCAAAATACAGCTATTTATATAGCAAGGGTATTTTGGTCATTTTAGCAGCCAAGGCGATGTGTCTTTTTGGTCCTCGGGATAGCCCGTAAGTCCTAACTATTTTTGGGATGAGGAATTGGTCTCAGTTGAAGAGGTTTTTATTTTATTTTGTTTTATTTTATTTTATTTAGGAAGTCTAATTTATTATTGGACTGGAATAAAATAAATAAATAAATAAATAAAATAGGAGTTGAGAGAAATTAATTATCTAGTTTATTTGGTTAATTAATTATTCAGGGCCTAGGTCCAGTATGAATAATTAAGAAATTAACCTGAGCTTAAACTAGGGGAAATAATTAATGTTTAATTATTTATTGGGTTATTTATGTAGGCACAAGAAATAAATAATTAAAAATTAATTATTATGGTTCATTTGGGCTCATTAATTATTTATTGGGTTACTTATGTAAGCCCAGAAAATAAATAATTAATATTTATTATTTTGGGCCTTTTGGGTCCAAGAAAAATAATAAATATTTATCTGGCCTAATGGCTTGGACCTTAGGGTTTTTTCCAGAGATGGTTAAGAGGAGTTTAAGGTTAGGCCAAACTGTTTCTCAGGATAACATCCGGATATTTTGAAATCCCGGGGATATGTTTATCAGAGATTGAGAGACCTAATTTTGGCTAAAAAAAAAAAAAAGATAAACAACTCTTTGAAAAAAAAAAACTCTAACTTTTCCCTTCCCAAGCAAGACTCACGTGAGTCTCTCTCTCTCACACAAAACTCTCTCATTCTTCTTGTTTTTTCTCTTGTTCTTTGCTAATCAATAGCGAACGAACCAAGGAGAATTGAGACCCTTCCTCTTCACTATAGTGTTCACCGACTAGAGGGTAGGCTGAGGAATATCCCGAGAGCTGGAGAGCTAAGCGTTAATGCAAACAAGACGCAGTCGAAGGCTAGCGGGTGTTCAACCATTTAGAAGGTGTTTGATAAATGTTCCAAGAGAATATTTTTTGTCAAAGTTGGAAACTTTGATTCTTGATTTTTATTCCTTGGGATTTTGGGACTTAGTATATCACTCTATTGTTTAATTCCATGTTCATTGAACTCAATTTTTTTATTGCACACTTGTGATCATCTTTTTCTTCATAGTCTTAGTTCGAGTTGTTCTTGTTTCTTTGTTCTTGATAATTCTTGTTTGTTTCTTACTTTGAAGTGTTTCTTATGCATTTAGTGCTTGTTCTTGTATTGAATGAGTCCACTCTTCTTGAAATTCTTGACTTAAAACTTGTTTGCTTGAGGTGCCCAACAAGTGTTTGTTGAAATTCCCCTAAGACCCCCTAATTGGAAAATTCTTTTGATTTGTGTGATTCACTAAGTTGGACTAAAACTTTATCCATTGGGGAGAATTTGGATTGAACAAAAAGGCTTGAGTATTAAGAAAAAGGTAAGATAGTGAGCTTATTTTTAAAAGAACCTAAGAGAGCAAACACGAACATGGAGTGAACAACCTTGAGAGCCAACACGCAAGGAAGTGAAGTGAGGATCTATTTTTCTTCCTAATCTCTTTTGTGTTGTAGGTATAAGCAAGTAAATATTCCATCACCATGGCCCAAGATCAAGAGATCTCTAGGCCTAACCCAAGTGGACCTAGTAGACCTCAAGAAGAAAAAATTGATGCTAGGGGTTTGCATGAGGACTTGCAAGCTATGATGAGGACTATGCAAAGTGAGTTCCAAAACATGACAAGGGAGTTGATAAATCATCTTGGACAATCTTCTACTGTTGCACAAAGGAGAGGCTAAGAACAATTTGAAGTACCTAACCGAAGGATGAGGGATGGTGATGCCCATACTCCTCCGTTAAATTCCTAACAAGGGAAAGAGTAGAATGAGCACTCTATTAGGGTACTCCAACAAGCTCCTATGAGAGGGGGTAGATATGGCTTGAGAGGAGGACGAGATAGGGGCCAAGGAAGTCCCATTGCCATCCCCACCCACAAGTAGAAGTGTAGAACTGTAAACGAATCGAACATTTGCGAACAAAAACTCGTTCGAATTCATTTGTGTTTGAATAAGGCTCGTTCGTTTAATAAACGAACGAACTCGAACACAAATTCGAGTTCGAAAACATATTCGAACGTTTGCGAACATATTATATATTTTTTAAAATTAATTAATTATATTAATTATTTTATTTATATTTTATAATATTAAGATTTATTCTTAATAAATCTTATATTATAATTGTAATTATAATATTAATTATAATATTATATATTTATTTAATATTATATATTCAATTATTTTAATTAAAATTTGAATTATTATTTTTATAAATTTTAAAATAAAAATATAAAATAAATAAATTCGAACTCGAACTTAAACATTATCAAATAATAATCGAACGAACTCGAACTCGAACACGAACTTGAGCTCGAATAATAAACGAACGAACTTGAATAGTGTTCGATTATATTCGAATTCAAGCATGAAAATGTGATGTTCAGTTCGTTCGTATTCAAATATAGCTTTACTCCACAATAATTGTAAAATGTTAAATTTAGCAATTCATGACCCACAATTCTAGGAAGAAGTCATGGGCACTTGGAAATATTTGGTAATGCAATATTATATTCAATAAAATTTTGATCACATATCAGCAGAAATGTATAGTTATTTAGAAACATTGTTAAGAGAAATAGTTAAAGTAGGATAGGAAAAATATAAAGAAAAATTCTCAATGGAATTAGCGAATGATATAAACTTTAGGACTAAATCCACATAATTTTACAAATAACATTTAATTATTACTAACAGTCTAAAGTTCTAATTATGGCAGCAAGATACAATAAGAAGAAGTTAATTGAAAATTAGAATAATTATCTATAAGAGATTGAAAATTTATTAAATGTTATGAATATATTAGTGGAAACTCCACTAATTATGGATTTATGTGAACTATTAGGGAATTAGTGGAAACTTCACTAATTAGTGGAAGCTCCACTAATTATGGATTTTTATGGATATCCACCATTTAGGGGAGACACCACTAATTAAGATTAGTGGAAGATGATGTATTCCACTAATTAAGAGTTTTATAAATAGAGCTATTCTCTAAGCTTGAAATATACCATCATTTTGTGAAAGAATTGTGAGAAAATTGTGAGAGAAAAGAAAGAGAGAAGTTTGAAGAAATTCTTGTGCAAAAAATAGTTGGAGTTTTCTTAGTGTGTAGTGTGTAGATTTTATTCTAACACTACCCAAATTTTATAACACGTTATCAGCACGAGTCTCTGCTGTTATCAAAGTCAGAAGACAGGTACGCATTTATTGATCCCTATGGCTAACCATACTTGTAGCCCTTGATATTTCTGGAAAAAATTATATGTCATGGGTTCTTGATACAGAAATGCATCTAAATGCTGAAAAAAAAAGAATTTGACCACCTGAAAATGGTTGTACTGCCAAGTGCACGGTATAAATAATTGCATCTGAAGTTGTAAGATTTTAAAACCGTGAATGAATATAGCTCCGCGATGTATAAAATTACATCTCAATTAAAATTATTGCAAAAAAATTATATTGGAGAAAACATTCTCCACCTTCCATGCCTCGAATATTGTCCTGCAGCAACAATATCGAGAAAAGGGGTATACACAGATTTACTTACTGCAATAATGAGTTATTATTGAAGCCAGACTAATTGGCTCAACAGCACTCCTAGAAGTGAATGCTGTTGACTCCAGCAGAAGCCATCGTTATAGTCGTAGTTGTGGCAGTGGCTGTGGTTATGGTCATTGACACACTCAATATTTCCCTTAACACAGAGAAATACTGGCTACCTGAAATGGAACAGAAAAGATAATAAGGGAAAATGATATTTCTATTAATAATAAGTATCACATCTTTGAGATGTTACATTCGGATGTCAATATATACTATATTACTGTTAACAGTATAGAAAAAAAAATCTATCTCCTCTTGATCATAAGTTTTGTGTTCACTTGCATTTCATTTATTCATCTCACTGGTGTTCACGTGAACTTGATGATGCATGCTTGTAGTTGCTCTTTTTCAATTGAGCTGACAAATTGAGGATGAATGTTTGTAGTTGTTCTTTTTCCATGTTTGCATTAGAGGAAGACAAACAGGTAGCAATTATGGATTTCAGTTCCTCTTCTTCGGCATCCTCCTCCTCTTCCTTCTTCCTTGGGTCAGCATCTAGACTAGCAGCAGAATTAGTCGTAAAGTTACTGCGTAATGAGTCTTGGGATTTTCTCATCCCCTTAAGTTTCTTATTATATTTGGCCTTGAAGCATGCTTGTCTCAATTTCTGTGTGTTGTCCTTCAACTGCGTATCAGGACTTTCTTCCACTAACTTCTTTTCACGTTCCAGTATCTCAATGGCTTCTCTAAACTTCTTCTCAGTCATATGTCCTTCTTCGTCTTTATCTCGCTCCAGTAAATCGAAGTGATATCATCGGTGGAGATACATTCATTCAAGTCATTATTTACTTATAAATCTTTCATAGTTTCATACTTGCAAATTACAAGTGTATGTGAGAGATAACCTGAATATTGTTTATTAGGGTCTCCAAGTTCATCAACTTTCTGTGAGGCCATCGACGAATTCTCAACTCCTTACATCTGTTCTTGAGAGGGGTTAAGCTAATATTCAGTTCTTTGGCCGCGCTCTTGATTGACAGGTAAAAGTACAGCAAAATGGTTTCTTTTGATAGTGTCTTGGAGCTATTGCCCTTCTCCTCTCTCTGCTTCCTAATTCTCTTCTTCTCCATAGGAATTTCGTCTGCAATAATATCTTGAACTTCGATATTATGCATTTCATAGATCCTCACTTCGAATTCGTTGCCAAGACCACTCATTATTTCTCCTAAAAAAGGAAAAATAATATCAGTATGGGTAATATCATACAAAATCCATGTTTGAATGTATGATAACCTAGAACCATATTCTGGCTTTGTTCACAATCCATTAGGGAGTATAAAGGATCATGCACAAGCATATCCTCATTCAGAGGAACAGCATCAAAAGCAGTCTCTTGAATGGGTAGATCAACAGTATTAAAAGTAGTCTCTTGAATGGGTAGATCAAATTAAAAATCTAAAGCAGCATGTCCAGAACTACCACTGATTTACATCACAATAAACCAAAAGAGAATTTAATTTCATTATTTCATTATTAAGCACACTAAAAAAAAAAAAGGAAGCCCTTAAAGGTATCTCACCTGAAATTAGACGGAAACAGTTGGCTTGAAAAATTAGGCGAAAGCGGTTGGTTTGGAAAGGAAAATATATCAAAATCTTCTGCGTTAGACCTGACATTAGGCGGAAGCGGTTGGCTTGGAAAAGAAGATACATCAAAATCTTCTGCGTTAGAAACCAAGTTAAAATTTGACCATGTCTCAAATGAATTACAAGTCTCCATATCTGCTTTGAAGTTTTTTATTTTTTTTATATTTACTAATGACTGATGATTGAGATATATATCGATATATATAAATGTATATATATATGTATATATATGTATATATATATGTATATATATGTATATATATATGTATATATGTATATATATATATATATATATATTTATATATGTACAAGGAAGAAGAAGAGGTAGATGATAGGTGGAGGGACGGAGGAGAAGAAAAGACAAGGAGGAAGAAGAAAAGATAGTACCGGGAAGAGTGAAAAAAAAAAAGAGATTTTTATAATAGATTTCTTGGCATTTCCTACTTTTCATCATATTCTTACATTTCTTTTTCTTTTCCCTTATTCTCTTGTGAAATCATTATTCCCTAAATTAGGGGGAGAACAAAAACAGTGTAAGAAATATCTTGATTGGACAACATCATTAAATTATCTTGATCCGCGTACAAGTGTATGTGAACTTAAAATTCAAAAGATAATTCATTTGTAAAGCATTGCAAATCAAATGTCAGACGCTTTTGTTGACTTCAGAAGAGTAACAAAATCGCATATTCCAACTATAAATGCTCCTATTCGAATTGAAATTCCAATAGAACAAAAGATTATACCTATAGCTGCTGAGCCAAAAGAATGCCAGAAGTATGGTCAACCTCTTGGTTCTAAAGATAAAAATCCTTAAAAGAAGAGAGGATGAAAGGATCCAAATGATCATATTAGAAAAGAATAATAAAGACCAAGAGAGAACTGATGAAAAAGAACCAGAAGTTGATAAAAGTAACACTGAAATTTCTATCAATTATACCACTTCCGATAGAAGTTGGAATCAGATAGAAACAATTATTGATAATATGTTTGCATACAATATATCTCTTGATGTTATACAGGATAGTGATTATTCGGAACCAATATCAGTTGATGAATGTCGGCATAGAAAAGATTGGCTATAATGGAAAGATGCGATTCAATCGGAGTTAAATGCACTGACAAAATATGAAGACTTCGGACCTGCAGTTCGAACACCAGAAGGTGTAAAACCTATTGGCTACAAATGGATATTTGTGCGAAAGCGTAATGAAAATAATGAAATCGTACGCTATAAAATACGGTTAGTAGCCCAATATTTTTCACAAAGATCAGGTATTGATTATGATGAAACTTATTCTCCTGTTGTTGATGGTATTATACTCCGATGTCTTATCAGTTTGGCAATACATGAAAAGATATATCTGCACCTATTAGATGTTGTCACTGCTTATTTGTATTGAAATTTAGAAAATGATGTTTACATGAAAATCCCCAAAGGATTTCATATGCCTGAAGCATATAAACATTATCCTCGTGAAAATTATTTCATTAAGTTGTAGAAATCATTATATGGCCTGAAGCAATTTGGGCGCATGTAGTTCAATCATCTTAATGAATATTTATTGAAAGCGGGATTTAAAAATGATCAGGTATGTCCATGTGTTTTTATTAAGAAATCTGGTTCTAAATTTATGATATATGTTGATGATATTAATTTTATTGGAACTCTTGAAGAGCTACAAGAAATAATTGATTATTCGCCATCAAGGATGTTAGTTAAATTACATTTTGCCTTGGTTTACAAATTGAACATTTAGCAAGTTTCATCAATCAACATATACAGCAAAAGTTTTAAAAAGGATTTTCATGGACAAAGCATATCTATTGAGTATTCTAATGATCGTCCGGTCATTATATGTGAATAAAGATCTTTTCCAACCTCAAGAAGAGGATGAAGAACTTCTTGGTCC
Organism: Voacanga thouarsii; assembly: GCA_026120185.1. Classification (NCBI taxonomy): domain Eukaryota; kingdom Viridiplantae; phylum Streptophyta; class Magnoliopsida; order Gentianales; family Apocynaceae; genus Voacanga; species Voacanga thouarsii. The sequence continues at coordinate 1,016,756 of JANUWF010001287.1, read as the reverse complement.
TGAAGTACCATATCTCAGTGCAATTGATGTATTGATGTATCTTGCTAATAATAAATGGCCTGATATTACCTTTACTGTCAATTTGTTAGCAATATTTAGTTTTTCACCAACACGACGACATTGGAATGGAATTAAACAAGTCATTCGATATCTCCAAATAGCTACTTCTTCAAATCATGCTGAAAGTATAGCCATTCATGAAGTAAGTAGAGAATGTGTATGGTTACAATCAATGATTCATGATATCCGAGAAAGTTGTGGATTTTCATCTATTAGAGATATTCCAACTCCTCTTTATGAAGACAATGCAGCTTGCATAGCTCAAATACGAGAATGATATATTAAAGAAGATCGGACAAAATATATTTCACCAAAATTCTTCTTTACTCATGAACTCCAGAAGAAAGGTGAAATTGATGTGCTATAAATTCGGTCATGTGACAACCTCGCAGATATGTTCACGGAGATTTTACTGACTGCAACGTTTGAGAAGTTGAGATATAAAATTGGTATGCGTTGGTTCAAAGATTTAAAGGAATCATCTCATCAGGAGGAGTAATAAACAGACATATAGAATAGTGTACTCTTTTTCCTTCACTAGATTTTTTTTCCCACTGGATTTTTATCTAGTAAGATTTTAACGAGATATATTCTTTATGTAATGGATGGACATCCAAGGGGAAGTGTTATGAATGTATTAGTGGAAGTTCTACTAATTATGGATTTATGTGAACTATTAGGAAATTAGTGGAAACTCCACTAATTAGTGGAAGCTCCACTAATTATGAATTTTTATAGATGTCCACCATTTAGTGGAGACATCACTAATTAAGATTAGTCTAAGCTTGAAATATACCATCATTTTGTGAAAGAATTGTGAGAAAAAGAAAGAGAGAAGTTTGAAGAAATTTTTGTGCAAAAAATAGTTAGAGTTTTCTTAGTGTGTAGTGTGTAGATTTTATTCTAACACTACCCAAATTTTATAACATTAAATCATTTTTACAAGATTATTGTTATTATACTACCTTAATAAGATATTTTTATGAAGAATCAATTTTAGAAAATTTATTTTCAAAATTACCTAGACCTTTAAGAGAAAAAATATATAAGAGTTATAAAATATATGATTGGAATATAGCACATATAAAAAATATAGTTACTTGTATAAAATGAGTAAAAAAATGTACATTTATCTAGATACAAAAACAATTAAAAGGAGAATATAGTTTTTGTAAAAATATTTATAATCATAGAAAATAATATAAATTCAAGGAAAATTTCTGAATCATTAATTATTAGTATTATTATTAAATATATTATAAAATGTGGACATTCAAAATTTAGAGGGAGAGTGAAAAATTAGCTTTGAATATGGAATTGCTTAACTCCTGTTAAACGAAGTTTTTATTCTTCGTTCGCACCCTAGTGTGGGCCGTTAAACAATTACGTAGCCCAAACTTGATCTTGCTAACTTTCGGGTCCGATCAGTTATGGTTTCGAGCCCTATGATACTGTAGTTGGGCTAGGATTTCCGGGCTGGAGTTTAGTCAAAAAGCGAACCAAATATGGTCTAGCCTGAACTTTAACACAGAACATATAACAGAGTTGTAATGAAAACCTAAATACAAGACCTTATTGTCCATTTCTCTCTGACCATATTTAGTTATTAGGCCATTTTTTTTTTTCCTTTCCCCCTAACACTTTCCTTTTTAATAGTCAATAAAAGTATAATTGGATTGAGATTCTTCTCCATCCAAGACTTTAATTTAATTGGAAATAATTACAATTTAAATAATTTTTAAAACGAAAATTATTTTATGCTCACACTAATCAAGTTCTTTTTTTTTAATTTTATCTTGATCTTATAATTTTATAAATTTTATTATATTTAAATAAATTTATTTTAAAATAATTATTATATAAATGCAGTCTGAATAAACTAATCGGCTCCTATATTTAACCTAATAGCAACCAACCGAGGGTTAGTCAATAGTTCATATTTTCCGGCAGCGAATGAGAAGAAAACAACCAGGTCAAAACTACCCAGTCTTCCCTGGAGAAAATATTTTTCTAAAACAAATGGGGAAGTAAGCTGTAAGCATACGCATGCACATACCAGTCACCAGTCACCAACTGTTCCTCCTCTTAAGGCGAAGGTTCCGACGAATCGAGAAGAAAATGACTCCCAGCAGTGTCTTCTCCTTCTCCCATAGGCCATTGCCTCCACTATCGCTACTCCCGTCAAAACTCCGCTGCCTTAAGTCAAAGTCGCTCTTAAGAATCAACATAATTATAATTAAGTCATCTTCTGCACCATATTTAGCATTGCCGGTTTTTTTTTTGCCTTTTCCAAGAACAGCCAACACCTGCTACCCAGTTTTTTTTTTTTTTTTAAATCAAGTTCTTTTTTCCAATCTCGATTTGGTCCCTTAATTCACCTTTCATCCTTTTTCCAAGTAGTAATTTTGAAGATCACTATTATGTTCAAACTCAATTATTTATAAATTTAGATAGTTTATATTTTTTATATTTTTATTGTTTAAGAATGATGATGAAAAAGTTTAAAAATAATTTTTTTTATGTTTATGTTTTGTCTTTTTTTTAATATATTTATTAAGGTATGCTTTTTCCCTATTATACTTTATCTGTGTAACTTATTCTTTTTCTTTGTGAAGGGATGATCTTATTCAGAAAAAAAAAAAAATCACGCCCACAGTTGCCCTTAATCCAAGATTTATTCCAAGTCAATAATTGTTTAAAAAAAAAAAAATCGAATAAACTATCAAATCATGGGCCCGCGAATGAGTAGAAAGCAACAAAGCAGCCAGGTTTGACGTTCAAACCTCCGGTCATCCTTGGTTCATATGACGAAAATATTTTTCTAGTGGGGTCAGTAGGCTGTGCGCGCATTGGTTCATGTTAGAATTTTCTCCACAAATCGATCAACGTAGCGGACCTGTTGAAAGTCCGCCGCCAAGGTAGTTAATTCTTCAGTCAGTTGGATTCTCATATTGCATTTATTTTTTAAAATATATATTACGTTAGAAATCAAATAAGATATTTATTATATTTTTTTCATTGTTATTATTATTTTATTAAAAATTAACAATAAATATTTTATATTTTATTTTAAAAAATTGAGACGTTATTATAAATTTAAAAAATATTTTAATAGATATATTTTTTTAACGATAACAAGTAAATTCAACAAAATATACATTTTTTTCTATATTTATGATACTAGTAATAAAAATGTCTACATTTATGATAACTACCATTTGTCATTTTATTCATGGGCTGCCACTACAGCTGCAGCTTCTTCTCTTCCTTCTTGTATGCTGTAGAAACTCAAGTCATCCATGGCAACAAGCGCGTAAACGAAGTCCATACTTCGGAAATTTCTCTACCCAAAGACAGAAACCCAATTCACAAGCAGACAATTTCCAGGACACGTAGTAATAATTGCATGGTAACATTCAAATGGCGTATTGAATTTTATCTTGCTTTTGTAATCAAATTAAAATAAAAAAATTTGATTAAAAAAATATTTTTAATATATATAAAATTTAAAAGTTACTAATTAGAATTAAGAAATATTCTTATTACATCTTATAATGATTAAGAGTATTGTAATTTAGTACTTATATATAAGTAGAATCATGAGTTTTTCAAGACGTCCTTGTTTAAGCTTTTTATGGTGTCTTGGTTTGTTCTGGTATATCAAATATTATGCGGATGTATAAGGTATAAGTTAGGTGAGTGTATAGGAGTATTATGGGGGTGTGCACGGTTTAAGTTAGGTAAGTGTATGAGTGATGTAAGATAGAATCTGTACAAAGAGTTTAGATAAAATTTCAAGAATATATTCATGTGTAAATCTCTTAGTAACTGTTAATAAAGTATTTGTGATTTTTGTCATGAACATAAACTTAGTTAAATAAGTCAAGCTACGTAAATATTTTGTACCATATATTAGTTTTTATATTCATTTTTCTATTTTCATTAACTGTGCCAGCTCATATTCCCTAACAAATAGTATCAAAGCCAAGTTTTTAAGGTTTCGGAATTTTGACATTGTGAAATTTGATGAGAAGAATAGTTAAGGTGGTATAAATATAAAAAAACACTAATCTCTCTAGGGATGAATATATTAGTCAATAAGTTTTGTATTGATAGTATTATGACTAAGAAAGGTAATTAGACACTGGTAATTAAAAGCACTCATATAATTGCACACTCTATGTAAATTGGATAGATTATGTACCAAAAAGTATTTGATGGCGGATTTGTGTAGGTAAATAAAGATTACACAATCAAAGAAAAAACAAACAGTTGCAATTGTTATGAATGACTATATACCCATTGGAAAAGGAAAGATGAAGGTTAGCTATGGTGGTGCACGATGACACTAGCATATGTTATGTGAAGATATCCTCATAATTTTCAAGTATATGGATACTTAATTGTCAATGGTTTCAATGTTGTCTCCAAGGATTAATTGGTTTCAATTTGAAAGTAAGTATTTTTATCTTTTATGATAGTTATACTTATGGTGTATTGAAGTGTTAGGGAAAAAAAAAAAGAGTTGTTGGTGTGGGATGCACTTTGAGTTGTATGACAAACATTCTAAAGATAAGCGGTAACTAATTTTCTTGAGTTAGTAGAATTCTAATGTTTGTGGTCTTAATTGAGATAGAGTCCTAAAACTATACAGGGTTAGAATGTCCTAATGTAATGAAAGAAGTATGAGTAATAGTATTTATTTGCAAGTAAGGAAGCACCTCGATGGCTTGAAAGGGAAGTATATATGTATTACTTTCACGGGGCAAATAGTGATGTAAGGAAAAATCTCGCAAAAGTGAGAAAAGATCGAGATTTTCTCGTATGAATCAATAGATAGTTGGATTTGAGGACAATTATGTATGTTTATTGGCCATGTTGAATCAGGTTGTACTACTGTTGGACACTAATAAAATTTTGGTGGTCGTAGAGGTCAATAGAGTCAAGAGAATTGCGACTATCTTGGAGGCTGGGGAAGACGAAATACAAGTTAAGGTGGAGAATATTGTGTTTTGTTTTCCATTCTTAATTATATTAGGATAAGATAGTTTGATTAAAAATGAATTTCAAAGGCATTCCTAATGTATTATTACTACATCCCATGTTGATTAGGAGTATTATGATTTAAAATTCATATATAGATGCAGTCATAAACTTTTTAAAATATTCTGATTTATTTTGGTGTCCCGTGTTAAAGGGCGTAGGCATGTATAGTCATGAACTTTCAAGGTATTCGGATTTGTTTCTGTGTATCCAGTATTAAAGGGCGTATGAGTATAATTTAGGTGAGCGTATGAGTGGTGCGAGACATATTATGCACAAAGAGTTTGGGTAAAAACTCAAATACTCTTGTGTAAGTCTTTTAATGGTTATTAATAAAGTGTTTCATGATTTTTATCGTGGACGTAGACTCGATTAAATAATTCGAACCATATAAATTTTTTGTATCTTATTTTATTTTTCATATTTATTTTTTTTCTTATTAATGATCTCGATTTATATTCCCTATCAAAGTAATCACCTAATCCCAGATGGGTTGCAAAAGTTTCAATTTTGGAAATTTTTTAGGTTTTTAAAAATTGAGACTTTTCAAAAAAAAAAAAAAAAAAGGAAAACTCGTATCCATATAAAGGGAATAGAGGTCTAACTGCTAGGAAAGAGTATTAGTGTTCCGATGGCCATCCAGCAGGATGTCGAAAACCATGGCCAAAATGGCTCTTGCAAAGGGAAGCAAGTAATTGTGGTCATTGTTCCACTTCCAGCACAAGGCCATCTCAACCAGCTCCTCCACCTGTCCCGCCTCATCTCCTCCTACGGTATACCGGTCCACTATGTTGGCACAGCCACTCACAACCGCCAGGCCAAGACTCGAATCAATGGTTGGGATCCTGTTGAAATTTCCAACGTTCATTTCCATGCTTGTCCAACTCCTCCTTTTGAAACCCCTCTCCCTAACCCAAATGCCCCGACAAAGTTTCCCTCACATCTCATGCCAACGCTTCATGCCACGATTGAACTCCGGGAGCCAATCTACGAACTTTTACGAGAACTTGCAAGCACAGCTAGAAAAATGATTGTTATTCATGACTCTCTCATGTCCTATGTTATCCAGGATGTTCCTTCAATACCAAATGCTGAAACCTACACCTTTCACAGCTGTTCGGCTTTCACCATTTACTCCTTCTTCTGGGAAGATGTAGGAAAACCAGATACTCCAGAAGCCGAAATATTTAAAAAAGAACTTCCCTCAATAGAAAGCTGCCTACCTGCAGAGTTCTTAGAATATTCGGGATTGCAACGTCAATCCAGGATGTTTAACTCTGGAAATCTATTCAATTCATGCAGAGAAATCGAAGGCCCATATCTTGATCTCCTAACAGAAGCTCATTTTTCTGGTACCAGTAAGTTCTGGGCACCTGGTCCATTCAACCCAGTTGTCATCCCTGAAAAGGAGAGAATCTCACACGGGCAGCGACATAAGTGCCTGGAATGGCTAGACAAACAACCTCCAAACTCGGTAATATTTGTTTCGTTTGGCACGACTACAACATTATCAGAGGAAGAAATCAGAGAAATCGCAGTTGGATTGGAAAAAAGTGAACAAAAATTCATTTGGGTTCTGAGAGATGCAGATCAAGGAGACATCTTTAAAGGAGAAGCAAGAAGAGCTCGACTGCCAGAAGGGTATGAAGGGAGTATAGAACGAAGAGGAATGATTGTGAGGGATTGGGCACCCCAACTGGAAACTTTGGGACACCCTTCAACAGGTGGATTCATGAGCCATTGCGGATGGAATTCTACCATTGAAAGCATTTCAATGGGTGTGCCAATAGCAGCATGGCCTATGCATTCGGACCAGCCACGAAACGCTATGTTGATTACTCAGTTGCTGAAAATTGGTCTGAATGTGAGGGATTGGTCAAGGCGAGGTGAAGTTGTGACATCAAAAACCATTGAAAATGTTGTTAGAAGATTGATGGATTCAGCCGAAGGAGACGAGATGAGGAACAGAGCAGCAAATTTGAGTGATGCTGTAAAGAAATCTGTAATAGATGGTGGTAATACTCGATCAGAAATGGATTCTTTCATTGCTCATATCTGCAGCTAGTTTGTTCATTGCAAATCTGATTGGGGAATCGCCGCTTGAGCTGGAAAACATTACCTTGAATAAACTAATTCTCCATTGAGTTATTTTTTTTTTAAATTCCAGTTAATTTATTTTATTCCATATAAGATCCACATGCTTTCGATTTATGTATTACCAATGACTGCATTTCTTTGTATTTTTTATAGATACTAATAAAATTCTCACCCTTTGGTGATGATTTTGGAAAAAAATAAAAATAAACAATAGATTCCAGTTAATTTCTCATTGTGCTGCATGAGATGAAACTTGAAAGAACAATTTCAGCTGATCTGAAAATATAAATGCTAACAAGGGACAGAAATCAGAAATGTGCTTAGTATTCAAGAAAACGCAGAGAAAGCACCTTGCCAAAGAATCCAAGGGATTCAAGATGAATAGCATTTTCTTTCCTTCAAATTGTTAAACGAAAAAATGATTAGGCAAAATCTTCAATTTAATCCATTAACAATTATTTTCAGTCGATTATGATTCCTATTTTTTTTCATCTTTTTAGATCATCTAAATAATTTTCTAAACCTCATTTGGTCTTTCCGTTAGTCATACCATTAAGTTGCTATTTTTTGTAAGGATAAATCTCTAGAACTTCACGGTATTTCTCCATTGTAAAACCTACGATTTTATTTCTGACAATGCCACCAACAACACCTACTACAGGAAAAATCGAGATTTGCGATGGCCAAAAACCGTCGCAGAACCGTCGCAGACCGGTTTTGCAATGGTTTTGGCTGTCGCAAAAAATGCCGTCGCAATTTGCGACGGCCAAGGAAAACTGTCGCTATTTGTGACGGTTTTGCGAGGGCAAAAAAATTCGTTGCTATTTGCGACGAATATTTTGGTCAAACTTCGCCAAAAGAAGCAAATTTACGACCGTTTTGCGACGAAAAATATTGAATGGTAACAAAATCATCGCAAATTGCGACGGTTTATAAGGGTCGCAAAACCCTCGCAATTTGAGATGGATATTCATTTTTTTAAATTATTTTTTTTAAAAAAAAATCGACCGTCGCAAAATCTTCACAATTTGCGAGAGTTTCTACTCCGTCACAAAATCCTCGCAAATTGCGACGACTTTACGATGGACATTCAAAAAAATTTTAAAAAATATTTTTTTAAAAATAAATGGCCGTCACAAAACCCTCGCAATTGCGAGGGTTTTACGATGGTCATTCAAAAATTTTTGAAAAATATATTTTTTTAAAATAAATGGCCGTCGCAAAACCCTCGCAAATTGTGAGGGTTTTGTGATGCACGTTCATAAATTTTTTTAAAAAATATTTTTTTAAAAATAAATGGCCGTCGCAAAATCCTCGCAATTTGCGAGGGCTTAAGGACCATCGCAATACCCTCGCAAATTGCGAGGACTTTGCAATGGACGTTCATAAATTTTAAAAATATTTTTTAAAAAAACAATTGGTTGTCGCAAAACCCTCGCAAATTGCGAGGACTTTGCGATGAACATTTAAATTTTTTAAAAATATTTTTTTAAAAAACAATTGGTCGTCGCAAAACTCTTGCAAATTGCGAGGGTTTTGCGATAGACGTTCAAAATTTTTTTTGAAAATATTTTTTTTTAAAAAATAAATGGCCGTCGCAAAACCCTCGCAAATAGCGACGATTTTGCTACGAATTACGATGGGTATTTTGGCCATCACAAAACCGTCGCAAATTGCGATGGTTTTGCGACGGTGTTGGTCAACCCGCGAGTTAATTGAAAATCGTCGCAAATTGGTCGCTATTAGCGAAGGTTTTGAAGTCGTCGCAAAAAATTCGTCGCAAATCTCGATTTTTCCTGTAGTAACCATTTTCGACAACACCACCAACACCAGCACCGACCATGCTCAGTTTCATCCGCTCGAGCAACTGGATTTCGTGGGATTCACAGATGGGTTGGCTTTGGGACAAACGACTCTTTGCACTTGTTCAGAAAATTTCTGGCTGGACTTGTAGAGAAGCTCCGATCACAAACAGTATCATTTCCTGCAGCAAAAGCTCCTGAGATAGCAGTCACTCCAACGAGGATGCTCAGAGAAAGAGCAAGTTGCTTAACTTTTGTTGCACCATTAACCCAGGCTACTGATTCAGCAAGAGGTTCAGGCATGACAACAGACATGGCAGTCCAAAAAAGTCCACTGTAAATAACAATCGCCGAGTAAGATGGGCTGCTAGGCGATAAGGGCTTACTCTTGGTTCAGCATATTCAGTTCAGAAACTGGCTCCTAGGCAAAGGAAAGTAAATTAGACTTCTTGTTTGAGCATATATTAGCATGTAGCAATCAGAAACCCCATTGATTGTTGTTATGTGGAATCAAACAAACAAACAAAAGTTGTCTGGAATTAAACAAACAAAGTGATTGGAGTGATTGGAGTGGTTGGACAACCACTCCACTAAGACAACGATGGTGCTCACTAAGGCAATGCCTCTGGTGCCTATAAATAGGCATGTTTTGAGCACTAATTCATCACCCAACGAGAGAAAAACAAGAGCAGCTCCAAAGAAAGAAAGTGTGGGTGAGTTTGTTTGAGTTTAATACTCAAGAAAATTATGAGGGTTAGAGAGTTTGGAAAAATTCTCTGGGTACTCTCTAGTTATTTTTTTTTTAGTTTTGGGTGTGAGAAAAATATTATATTTGATATTGTGTGGTTGTAATCACTACTGGAAATTGACATATCAGCCATGGAATTTATGCGTGGCTGATTACCAATACAACATCCACGGATCATACACGGATTAAATTCTATTTCTGATTCGTGGTTGATGTGTGGGAGAATCCGGTTAGCACTGTTGAACCATAAATCTGTGGCTGATCCGTATCTAATCACATACGGATCAGCCACGGAATTTTTTAAAAAATTTAATTAAAATATGAAAATTATTTGTGGTTAATCCGTGACTGATTTGCTATGAATCAGCCACGAAAATTTTCCAATCTAGCAAAATTAATCATGTTTCATCCATGTGAGCTCGGTTGCGATTCAGCCACAGAAAAATTTCAAAAATCAGCAACGGATCAGCAACGACATATATTAAAAAAAAAAATCTATGTTCATTAAAACTAATCGTGGTTGATCCGTGGCTGATTTGATACGAATCAGCCACGAAATTTTTTTACAAATTAAAAAACTTTGTAAATTTAGTCATGGCTGTTTCGTAGCAAATCAGCTACGAATCAGCCACGTCTTTTTTTGGAAATGTTTTAATAATGTCGTTGGTGATCTGTGGCTATATTAGATACAAAATAGCCACGGATTGTGCCCTTTTATCATAAAAGTCAAATTCCCTCAACACGATTTGGTTTGTTCAATTCCATTTCCATAGCTTTCTTCTTCACCATTTCCGCCACAGCCATTTCCCTTTGTTTCTTGTGTTGCCGTCGCCATCCCCATCAGCCGATTCACTGCCAACTTTTCTTCTTTGCCATTCTTCCATAACCACAATACTTCGTGTCTCTGTCACCATCGCCGTCACAGTCCCCGTCAGCCATTCGCAGCCGCGCGCAGAGGTAGCTCATCAACCCATCGAAGGTTTCTTCTTTTCTATTTTGAATCAGCATTTCCGTAGCAGTGTATAATGTGTATTAGTTGGTGTAGGCTGATTTTTTTGCCAGTAATTTGTGTCGGTAAAATGTACTGCTAAGTTCGTGTGAGTAGTGTGTGTTATGTGTGTTCGAAGTGTGCATTTTAGAGTGTGTAATGTGGATAGATGGAGATTAAGTAAAATATGTTAATTGCTGGATATTTGACTAAATGGGAGCATTGTAATACATTTAACTGAATTTTTTTTCTTCATTTCTTTGACTATGTGTGGGTGGTTATATATGTGGTGTATTAGGTTCAAAAAATAAGGGCGGGCTGAAGTTGCTTGTGCCTAGATAAAAGTAAGGAAGGTAGAAAATCTGAGCAGATTGGAAAGAAAAAAAGAACAGGAGGAGGAAAGGTTACACACTGGGTTGAACAAGGTCGTTGTTCGTGCGTTAGGTTGTGGATTATGCTGAACCCCGACCGAGGGAAATAAACTGAAAATAATGAAATAAAATCTATTGTAGCTTATTGGGTGAAAGAGGAAAACGTGAGCAAGGCTAGGAAGGGATTACTCCGGCTGATTTGAGACAAAAACTCATAGGTAAAATTCTTCTCTTGATCTGAAACTTTGTGGGCTGTTATAGTTACCCATGTTGTCAAATTACCCAAATGACGAAACTTAGTAGGGGGAATTTAGATCAGAAACTGGTGCACCGGATGAAGAACATCAAAGAAATATGATGGACAGATTAAGGAAAAGATATTTTGAAGTGGTTGCTATGTGATAGCAGATTTATGAGATCTTTAAGTTGAACAAGAAATTGAATTCGGTCAGGTAAATTCTACAATATTGGAAGCTTCATTTAATGGAACTTTAGATGATGTATGAAGAGGTTGGATAAAATATTATATTGTCCTCACATATACGAAGTTAGGCATAGCTACAAATATATTATATTCCATGAGTATATCATATTTACTATTTTATATGGTCATTCTAAATATGCATATTCATATTATATAGTTTTGCATATGAAGGATGAAAGGTATAGGCATATGGCTTTTAACAGTGAGAGTAAGGAAAACAGAAGGGAATAAGAGCTAAAAGACATCATCATGTTTGGATAGGGAAATGTATAGGTATAATAATAATTGAAATATAATTTTCAGAAAAATAATAATTGAAAAACATGTTGTAATTTGTTAGTTATGAATGCTCTTGGTCGAGACAGGGACTGGAATATGTATCACATTTTTAAATACTTATTATAATATATATATATATATATATATATATATATATATATTACTTTTTTTAAAGTTCGTAAGAGTAAAATGACAAATGTATATCCTAGAGAGAGTGAATTCATTTTCTTTTGGAAATGACAATCAAACCGTGACCAACTGCTTAACATTGAGCTAATAATCAATGGTTGAGTGCAAAATTGTAGTTTAAGATGTTTGAGAATTAGTTATTAATATAAAGAAAAACATATTCACTGTTTAATAAAAAAACAAAATTTAACAACTTAGTTGTAATCATTTCTTGAAAAACATTCTGAGTTATAACCAGTTCAATTATAATTTCATTTTGTAATAATTTCACATTCATTTTATTTTACGTAATATAATTATAAGTTTATTGATATTTTCTATTTAAAGTGTTTCATAGAAATACATCAAATTTACCTAATTGTCTCAACTACGATCAATGCTGTTGTGGTGTTCAACCTAATAGATTATAGGTAATGAAAGCCAAAAACAATTTTATCATCCCTAAAAGGCTAGAAGATAGCCAAGATTCATATTAGTTTAAGATCAATAACTATCATAAGTATGAATATTGTCTTCATGTTTTTTATTTCGTGAAATCAAGATCTAATCATTGTTCTATTTTTTAAGGTTTTTCATTCTGATAACTGTTTAATGTGTTTAATTTTCATTGTTTCTTTGTATTTCTATGCATGAATATTTTGGAAATTTGTATTAATATTTCTGAGTATCTTAAAATTATTGTCATGTTTGGAAACTGTTTAATAGTTTCCTATTAAACTACTAAACTTATGGCTATAGAATTTATATATCGTAATCAAATAGATGGCATATAGTCAGTTAAAATGAATGAAGATAGAAATTGGATGTATAATCTACTTCTCCCGAGTCATAGAGGCATAACAAAGGAGTTTACACAAGGACTCCACGAGTTCATCCAGGCTGCATGTGCGCAACCACAATTCATTCGTAGTGGAATGACAAGGTGTCCTTGTTCTCGATGCAAGCTTCTGAAATTCTAAAATCGTGAAAACTGTCATGTTCACCTTCTAAACAAAGGTTTTATGCCGAATTATTTTTTTTGGACGTCACATGGTGAAGAGTTTCAAACCCATGCAGAGGAACTGCCCCATGTAGAGTCGGTGTTAGAATGTATGTCCTCTTAGACTAGGTTTCTGATGTAAAAATCGAATGTTTTAATAAAAGAATTTATTTTCAGAAATTGTTTGTGAATTTACAATTTTATTTGTGCACAATTACGTTTGGAAAAGACCCATTATGTTTAAGTAAGTGGTCCATGTGAATGGAGATATTTTACAGTAAGGTATGGATCACGGGTTACTTAACATATAAACATTCGTTCTTAACCGATTGATGAGAATGGGAATCTCATCATATCTAAGTTATTATATTATGAATTCTAAATGGAGAATGGCTTACCTTTAGCCAGTGAGTAGTCTACTCACTTCATGACATAAGCATATTTCGAATACGTAGAACATGACCTGTAGTAGTGATTTCTAAAAGTACTATATGGTAGAAATCTAGACTACTACCACTACAGCGTGAACTAGTACTCTATGACTTGAGTATGAGTTGGTGGTTTGACGAAGTTGGAAGCATATACTTTGATATGTTATAGTTGAGGTTCTATTGTAGGGCCAATATACTTGCATGTTAGGTTTGTGCGACTAGTTAGTTAAGACAAAATTATACAAGATAGTTTCCATACTATATCACCCCTTGTGGTTGACTGAATAATCTAAATATCTAGAGCTCTGGAAAACATGACTTGGATGTTTACTTTAGGGTAGCTCCCTTGGAAAGCGGAAACAATCCAGAAAGTCGTGGATCATTGGACTAGAGGCCTAAGGATGGTAGATATCATTTAGAGAGGTGTTAGTACACTTCTTCCTCTCTGAATGTACGGCGATGTATAGAGGGTTATTTTAATCATTACATATGTAGGTCGAAGACTTTGCTAACGCAGCACTGTCCTTGGGGTCAACATTTCCTTATGGTGATATTAGGAAATATTTAAAATGAAAAATACAGCTATTTATATGGTAGGTGTATTTTGATCATTTTAGTAGCTAAGGCGGTGTGTCTTTTGGTCCCCAGTATAGACCGTGAGTCCTAATTAAATACGGGCTAAAGAATTGATCTTAAATTAAATAGAATTTATTTTATTTAAGTAGTCTGATTTAATTATTAGGCTAGAATAAAATAAAGGTCCATGGAGAGAAAATTAATAAAGTTAGTTTAGTAGGTTAATTAATTATTTAGGGCTTTGGCCCAATTTGAATAATTAAAGATTAATCTGGGATTAAACTAATATAGGTTTATTAATTGGACTAATTTATTTGGACTGAAAAATTAATTATTAATTGGGCCATTAGGTTGGTTCTAATTAGAATAATTGATTAAGCCCAAAAGGTTAAACTAAGAGTCTAATGGCCCAATCCAGTTTAACCTAGGGTTTTATTTAGGTTAAACAGGAGGATTGGAAACAACGTTATTGCAGAACATACATTCTCTGAGACGGCTTCTTCTCTGTGAAAAGCCAAACGTCTCTCTCTCTCTCTCTCTCTCTCTCTCTCTCTCTCTCTCCAGAAAAAAGGTTCCTTAGTATGTAGTTGTTCACCAAACGGATTTAGGCAGGTCATATACTGGAAGATCGAGAGATTGGCGTTCACCTACATGCAAAGACGGAGTACGAGACTTGTAGGAATAGCACCAAAGGCTACCACCAGCACACTTACCCTGGTTGCACACGTTCCGGTCCAGCCAACTCTTAGAACGAGGAAAAGAGGTAAATAAAATTTTAATCTCGGAGTCTCGCCAGAGCACAACCGGCGCCGGCTAGGGCTGTCGGCGCCGGCTCTGATCGGGATTCCCTTGTTCTTCAGTTTTTTTAGTTTTTTATCTTCACTTTCGCTGCATGCCCTTTGTTTTCAGTTTTCTATGCCTTCAATTAGTATCAGAGCATGAAGGTTTTGTGAAAATATAGGGAGTATACATCTAGATGAATAAAATTGGACACATTTGTGTGATTAAAATTGTGATCCTTAACTATTTTTTGTATGGATAGATTCTTTGTTAAATCTCACGGGTGGAGGTATAGGAGATGTGTAATTTACTGTTTTTCTTAGCAAATTGTGAAAGCCCAATGTTTATGGGTATAGGCGATTGTTGATTTTGGTTGATTTTATTGTATTTGGTTTGAAATCGGAGAGCCATCGAAGCCAGATGTTGTACAGAAAAATAGGAAAAATTTGCAAAAAAAAAAAAAACTGTAGGATCAAGCGTCCAGACCGGAACCGGTGCCGGCTTGGGGTGCTGGAATCGGCGCCGGCTTGGGTCTAGAAGGCCGGTTCGCATGCTGGTTTCTCGTGGGTCCTGATTTTGTGTGACGGGTACAGTGGACCATAGTGCAAATTGGTGCATAATCCAGTGTGGAGGGTGCAGTGGACCAAGTTGACTAAATATATAAAGCAATACAATTATTTAGAAATACCTGAATACCCTTAGCAATGACTTCGACCACAGTGCAGTGGAATCGGGTATCAGTAAAATAACCTGAATACCCTTGGAAATGACTTTTGTGATCGAGTACGGGAAAATGACTCGATTACTCTTAGAAATACATTTGATGTGTGAATTGAACCCTTTATCTGGTTTCATCATGATTTTGGAAAAATGTTGTTTTGTCCCAAAAACTGTTTTGATGTGAAAATTCTGTGAGATCAGATAACCCTTTGACCTTATCAGTCAGACGGGGTTAGTGACGTTGAGTACTCAGTAAGGACTTTGATCTTTGTACTAGCCCATGTTAGAGATAGACGACCCCAAGTAACCTGATCAGTTTTGGGGATTGTCTTACTCCAAATAGGGCGATAGGACATTGAGATGAGTCGTCCTGGCTAACCGTTTTGAGCTTGGCAATTGCCTATTGATTATGATAGTGGATTGTTCACATGATACCGGGCGGGTACACTCGGTGTGTTCAATCCCTTGCCACCTCGATGGTGATTGACATCAAGATTAGAACCCCTAACTTATGGTAGCAAGTAAAAGATCCCTAAGTGCAAGGTGAGGTATATTTTTACGCTCACCGTTCCGGCTGATACGGGTGACGTGCTGTAAGCCTGGCACAAGAAACCGTGTAGCCGAAGGCAGGGATTGCGAAACTTGCATATAAGTCGACCTTCTGTTGGAGAAGTGCTTGTGTTTCGAAAACTGGGATAATGATTTGAAGATTGAAATACAGTTTTCCAAAAATGATTGAGTTCTAAATACACTCTTCCTTAAAGAGTTTGGAAATCATTTCTAATGACAAATGTTATATTATTTCGTAAAAGATTTGTATACTCTACTTCTTTGATAAAACATTAGCACACACGAGACTCACTGGGTGATTTTTCACTCACACGTTTCTTTTATCTTACCTTTTTGTAGGATTCGAAGTTGGAAGAACCTACGGATAAAGGACGATACCACAGTAACAATAGAATAAGTCCGGATGTTTCCCTTTTGGATAATAGTCTGATGGATTTCTTGTTATAAAGACCCCTTGTCTGGGTAACTGGACGGGGCGACACCCGGATTAGAGATGCATCCGTTGTTACCTTTAGTAGGGGTTTTACATATGGCGTGCCCAATTTGTATAGAAAACAGCAAGGCATTTCAACTTCGGCATGGAAGAAAAACATGTTTCTTTGATGTTCACTGCAAATTTCTCCCACGGGATCACCCGTATAGAAGAAACAAGACCAACTTTTTGAAAAATCATGTTGAAAATGATCCGCCACCACCTAGGCTCACAGGTGAAGAAATTTGGCAATAAGTTCAGAACATTCCCAAGGTTACTGATACTGGCAGTGATGGCACTCCCGAATGGTATCTCAACAGTCACAATTGGACAAAACAAAGCATATTTTGGGAACTCCCTTATTGGTCTTCATTGCTTGTCCGACACAACTTAAATGTCATGCACATAGTTAAAAATCGTTTTGATAATATTTTTAACACAGTTATGGATGTAAAAGGTAAAACAAAAGATACCCTAAATGCTCGTTATGACATTAGAGAACTATGTCGAAGAAAAGAATTAGCATTGGACCCCGGAGAGAATATTAGATCAAAGGCAACTTATTGTCTTTTCAAACAAGAACAACGCATTTTGTTTGAGTGGATAAAGGATCTAAAATTTCCTGATGGCTATGCATCAAACCTATCTAGATGCGTTGATATCCGAGAGTCTAAGTTGATAAACATCAAAAGTCATGATTGCCATGTTTTCCTGTTGCATTTGTTGCCTACTGCTTTCAGACAAATGCTACCAGAGTCGATTTGGAATGCTTTAACTAAGTTTAGCATGTTTTTTAATGACTTATGTGCCACTAAGTTGACTGTGGGTAAGATGAGAGAGTTGGAGGAAAATATTTCTGTTATATTATGTAAGTTGGAGAGAATATTTCCACTCGCATTCTTCAACTCAATGGAGCATCTTCCAGTCCATTTACCATATAAAACTCGTGTGTGCGGTCCAGTTCAATACCATTGGATGTTTCCTTTTAAAAGGTAGTTCATAAGGCACTGTTGTCTAAAAAGTTTATTTTCCAATTCTATCCCTTCATATTATAGTCAATGCTTAAATTGCTTTTACCATATGTAAATACCTCTATCATTTGAAAAAGAAGATTAGAAATAAGGCAAGAGTTGAAGCGTCTATAGTCAATATTTATTTGGTTGAAGAGGCTTCTAACTTTACAACATACTATTTTGAGCCGTATTTGGTAACAAGAAGTAGGCGTCCAAGTCAACATGACGATGGTAGTGACATCAGCCATTCTACAAATAATTTATCGATTTTCAGTTTACCGGAGCGGTCAGCAAGTCGATCTTGTATGTGGTGGCTTACTGATTAGGAATACAAAGCTACCTATCTTTATGTGTTGCTAAACTGTTCGAAGGTGGAACCGTTTATTAGGTTCATTAAAAGTTGAGTTTACAGATGATTTCTCTAATTTACCAGAGATTAACTCTTTAGTGCGATAATAATATATACTAAGTTATTTTTATGCTATCACTTCAGTATGTTTATTGGTCAATTGCACACCCATCATCCACAAATCGGACATTGTGACATTAACAAGGAGATCGAGACCCACTTTGCTAGCTGGTTCCATAGCCATGTATGTAATGTCATGTTTGTACAAATTATCATGTCTCTACTCTTTATTGTACTAATATTAAATTATTTGACTAGGTTTTGGGTACTGAGAATAATATTGACAATCAGCTTTTAAAGGACCTTTCAAGAGGCCCTTTAATGGCAATTGAAGCATATTCCATTTACTATATTAATGGATATTGTTTTCACACCATGAGCCATAGAGAAGGAAGATCATCAATGAATTATGGGGTGTGCATTCAAGGCACGACTTATGCTCAATCACAATCAACAATTGAAGGAGATTATTATGGATTAATATAAGAAAAACTTTGTGTGCAATATCCTGGCTTGCCAGAGAAGAACACTGTATTATTTAAGTATGAATGGTTTGATCTACAATCTCGTGACAATATAAAAGTTCATCCAAGATATAATTTGGTAAAAATAAATCATAGAAAAAGGTGGCCAAAATACGAACCATTTATGCTAGCCCATCAAGCAATTCAGGTATACTACGCTCCATATCCGAGTACAAGACGTGATATGCATGACTGGTGGGCTATTTTTCACATTAAAGCGAGAGGGATTTTTTATGTTCCACAAGTTGAACGCGCTTATCAAAATGACCATTCTATTAGCACACTATTACAAATTCAAGATGATCAACTTGATCCTTTACATGATTGGGATGCTATAGGAGAAGAGGATGTCATTGGGAGTTATAGTAATGATGAAACAACCGATGAAGAGATTGAATATGAGTCTAAAAATGAGGAAAATGATGCCGATGAATCGATTGAAATTGAGGACGAGTAAAATATTCTTTTTATATCTTCATATTTTTTTTACTTTTCTTACATATATTATTATATATTATTTTTTAATTTACAAACTAACAAATCATTTGCTTTGCAGGTATGCCTCGGAGTAGTTCATATTTTCATTCTGAGCACCCCACCCCATCTACCTCCAATGTTCCAGTGTCACAGACTCCATAGAATCCTTCATCAGATGGGAGCATTGCTGTTGGTGATAATGCTACTACTTCTGTTGTCCCTTGCTCTATTCCTTCTTCATCGCAACGACCCATGATACACATTCTTCTGGGGTGTGATAATGTGTAAGTATACCATATATGTTTACAAAGAATATAAAGTTTTACCTACAATTCAAACTAAATTTTTAATACTTTTTGTTGAATAACTCTAAGTTTTGATCAATGTCTTTGTGTTAGGTTTAGATCCATAGAGATTCAGTATAAAATTCATAAATGCATCTCAGACTGCATCAAGCTGAAATTTGATGCCCCGCACAAAAGGTGGTTGCATGTGGATTTTGATACGAAGAATACTTGGTTTCAAGAATTCGAGGTAAGTGTTTAATAATTAAATGTTATGTGATCTTGTTGCTCTCTTATAAAGTTTCGAGTTGAAGTATCTTACATTATTTATTTTTATTGTAGAAACGATATAGATGGAGGGCAGAGGATAGTGAAATGATCCAAAAAGCTTAGAACTCTAAGGCGGGGGAGCTATTCCGAGGGATTATTACTTCAGCCAAAAAGGCATGGTTGAAAGATAGAGTTAAACTTCCATGGATGCCTGAAGATGTGTTTGATGCTATGGTAGCATATTGGCAGAGGCCAGAGACACTGGCACGATCAGAGCAAAATTTTGGTAATCGTCGAAACTAAGGAAAGAATGCCTCATGCATGCATACGGGCGGGCCCATTCCACATCTCGCACATGCATATCACATTGTAAGTGTTGAATAAATTTTAGGCATATGAATACTTAGTAAGTTAAATCATAAATAAATTAATACTGTACAAATTTATTGCAAGCAGCAAAAAATGGTGGTGTTCTACCAAATACTCTTGAGCTTCACAGAGAGTTACATCAACACGAGGTTGAAGGGAGGATGGACTTCATCACACCATATCATCGAGATCTTCATGTAAGTTATTATTATAGTATATTTGAAATAATATTTTTCATTGAATTCTTATTAATTCCTTCTAAAACCTTAACTCAATTTTTAGGAATGAGCTACTAGGATGGTTGAGGAGGTAGAGACATAAGTCTCCTCTACAGCCTCGACATCTGTTGGACCTGGTACTGCTACTGAGTCTCCAGAGGTTGATTATGATAGCATTATGCTTACAGCAGCTGGGGGTGTAAGGAAATGACGTGTCCCCGGACTTGATTCAGCATGTCAGCCTATCCTAAGTTCAAGGTCTGGATGTAGCACATCTACAAGAACTAGTTATATTGATCATAGAGTCCTTCACAAGCTGCATGAGGATTATGGTCGCAAAATGTAAGAGATGCAAGCAAATCATACTTTGGAGATGTCGCGTCAGGAGCAATTCATACTTGAGACTCATCGTCAAATGGATGAGATGATGGCCACGATGCGGGTGCACTTAGAATCGTGCTCATCTAGAGGAGCCACAGACAATGAGAGGACTCATGATGATGCATGATTGTAGCTTTGGAAAATTCATCTATAATACATTAGTTTTTATCGACTGTCACAACATACTTATTACTATTCTGTGGTGGAGACCATTTTGTGATGCCTTATTTGCTTGTGGGAGTTGGATATTATTAGACTTTATTTTGTTTGTTAATCTATTCTATTTTGTACTTTGTGGCCTGGGTGTATATTGGGTGTTTGGTTACAGGAGTTTAGTTGTTGTTATGATGGGTGTATGGTTACTGGAGTTTGATTGTTGATATGTTGGGTGTATGTTTATAGGATTTTGGTAAGACCTTGATATGTATATCCTGTAAATAGGTTCAAAAATCAAACAGGGAACAACCACGAAAATTTCGTGGCTGATTTTTTACATAAACAGCCACGGAATATTTTGTGGCTGATTACCAAATTCAGCCACAAAATTTTCGTGGCTGATTGAATTAGCCACAAATATAATTTCAGCCACAAAATAATTTCGTGGCTGAAGTATTTCTTAATTAAACAAATTTTTATTATATGAAATTAATTCAGCCACGAAATTATTTACTCAACTACAAAAATTTCCGTGGCTAATCAGCCACGGCATGGTATTCCATGGATGATTTCTAATTTTTGAATTAAATAAATTTTAATTATTTTGAATTAATCAATTACGAAATTTATTTTATCAGCCACGAAATATTTTGTGGCTAATCACCCACGAAAATATTTTTCGTGTCTGATTAATCAGCCACGGAAAATTTTCCGTGGCTATTCTATTGCTGAGTTAAATCAGCCACGGATTTCATGCGATCAGCCACGGATTTTGTCGTGGCTGATAGGCTAGTTTCCAGTAGTGAATAATTTTTCATATAGTGAATATTTTTCTCGGTTGTCTTTTGACAACGGTCGTGATTTTTTTTGTTTTTGGAGTTTTTCACATAAATTTTTGTCATGTTATTTTTCTTTGTGGTTGCTTGACTATTTTATTAAAGGTAGTCTATGGGGGTAATATGGGATATTTTTCTCAACAACTGGTATCAGAACCTTATTCAAATATTAATATCTACTTATCGTATGCTCTGTGGTTGCTACTAAGGTGGACCTTCCACATCAGAAAATAAGTTAGATTATTATTTACTCGGTATATTAAGCTTACAAGTACCTTTGATGCGGTGAAATTTTAGTGTGTGTTTTATACTAAAAGCACAAAAAAAATGTTAGCAACTAAATTTGATATTGAAAATTTTGATGGCAAGTGCAAGTTAAGGATTTGTTAATTCAGTTGGGATTGTACAAAATCTTGAAGGGGAGGCCAATCTCTTTGACCAGTAGAAAAGATTCAGAAGTGTCCGGTGATAGTAGTAAAGACTCAAGAAAGTCCACAATGAGCGATGAGGATTGGGAGGAGCTAGATATGTGAGCTGTCAGTCTAATACGACTCAATTTAGCAAAAAATGTTCTTGCTAATATGGTTGGACTATATACAACAAAGGAGATCTGGGATAAACTTGAAGAATTTTACCAAATAAAAAATGTTTCAAATAGGCTTTATTTGAAGGAGCAATTTTATACATTGTAAATGGAGGAAGGTACAAAAATTTTAGATCATCTGACTGTCTTAAATGGGCTTATTTCTAAACCGGAGACTTTCAAAGTTAAAATAGATGATGAGAATAAAGCTTTGCGACTCATCTTACCTCTTCTATCTACTTACAAACACATGCAATCAATTTTAATGTATGAGAAGGAAACTGTAATTTACTCAGAGGTGGCGAGTAAATTAATTTCTGAAGAAAGAAGATTAAAAGGAGAAAGCAGACTTTCAAAAACTCAGTGTTTATTGTTTGTGAGCATGGGAAGAAAAAGAACTCTGTGAAGAAAATTGTATGTTGGAGATGTGGACAAACGGGCCACATCAAGAAAAACTGCAAGAAGGGTGGAGCTGGTTCGGCCAATAGCTCCAAAGAAAAAGATAATGTTACCAATATCGTTTCCTTAGTAGATTGAGATGATGAATTGTTTTAAAGACAAATATATGTCATCATGGCATGATTGTTACCACTGGAGATGCCATGAAAGAGGATGTATGATTGGTAGTATGTTCACAAATTTGCACACGGCATTGGCTAATGATTATGCAAGGTGTGTAGTGAAATAAATGAATGTCGATGGCTAATGAATTTTCGAAAAATTAGTGTGAAAGTTGCACCATAATTGTCGACATGAGACGAGGTGAAATTCTTAAAGTTTCAAGTGGATATACTCTTTATGGTAGAGTATGATAATGCTTCTTATTGTTGGTATTAGACAATATCTTGGTAGCAAAAATTTTTTTTTGTTTGTTTAATTCAAGTGAAGATTGTTATGTGGAACCAAACAAACAAACAAAAGTTATCTGGAATCAAACAAACAAAGTGGTTGGAGTGATTGGAGTGGTTGGACAACCACTCCACTAAGACAACGATGGTGCTCACTAAGGCAATGCCTTTGATGCCTATAAATAGGCATGTTTTGAGTACCAATTCATCACCCAACGAGAGAAAAACAAGAGTAGCCCCAAAAAGAGAAAGTGTGGGTGAGTTTGTTTGAGTTTAAAACTCAAGAAAATTGTGAGGGTTAGAGGGTTTGGAAAAATTCTTTGAGTACTCTCTAGGCATTTTTTTTTTAGGTTTTGAGTGTGGGAAAAATATTATATTTGATATTGTGTGATTGTAATAATTTTTTACATAATTAATATTTTTCTCGATTGTCTTTTGACAATAGCCGTTGTTTTTCTCTATTTTTTGAGTTTTTTACGTAAATTTTTATCTTATTATTTTTTTCTGTGGTAGTCTGTAAGGGTAATAGGGGATATTTTTCCCAACACTTGTTACCTCTAAACCGCTTATGACCATCCACCAACCAATTAATCCTTGTCCAGTACCAAGAGCAAATAATCCAGAAAGTCTAAGTCCAAGCTGCAGTGTAATATAGCCCGTGCGAAGAAAGTATGAGAATGGTAGAGCAAGCACGACACCCAGTGCCCTTCCCCACATACGATGTGCGTATTCCATCCAGTATATGAACTTGAAATCCTCAATACTCATCCCTTTGTTTACACTGCATCAAGTTAAAAATTTAAACCTGACATCCGTAATCCAACAAAAATAATGCCCTCAGTTGAACAGTTTTATTATTCATTGGTATACATAACTATTGCCATGTTGCACCACAAAGTAAACCAACCAAGAAAATATAGTAAAACCAAAAACCTTACGATAGGCGTGATGTACGTCGGCGAGCACATGAGCTTGCATTAGACCCCATACAAACCTGGACACAGACTTCTCGAGCTTCTCCATTTTTCTAGTTAATTGCAAGTTCTTGTACACATTCCAACGGGGAAACAAGAACTTTTTTAGCAAGTTAAAGGACGTTGCGGAGGGTTTGGGAGAGCACATCGAGCTGGCACTGACGAGGCTGAGGAAGCACCATGCCAGAATACTTGATTTCGTAGATAATGGATTTGAGGTCATTGATATAGACTATGAGTTCTTGGGTACTGGACCTACACAGAGCAAATTTTTGGGTGGTTTAAAAAGCTTGTCGAAAATGGACTCGTTTACAGTGAAATTTCATATTTGCTTTTAAAAAAAAGATAACTTAACAATGTGATTGATGGAAGGACCAAATGAAATATAAAAAATATTTAAAGAATATAAAAAGATAAAAACAAATAATAAGAATTATAATCGATTAAAAATAATTGTTAAAGGACTAAATTAGTGATTTTGCCAAATTATTATTGAAATTTGATTGACTAAATATATAATTCCTGTCCTACCAACAACGCGAAGCACACAAAATTCAAAAGAAAGTTTTGGAAGTATCCAAAATAGTCCCGGAGAAAAAATAAACAAAAAAATTCAAGAAAAATAACATTTTTGAAACCTTCGTTAATTGATTGATTCTTATACTACCGAGGACATAAAGAATACAAAATTTAAAAATGGTTTTGTAAGTATCCAAGAGATTAATATTCTCCGTCTAATATTATATGGACAGAATTCAACTGGCCAGCTGTATTAGTTTTTTCTGGCGACAGCAGCACCTCCCCCGCAATGGGATATTCATCTTCTGCTCTTGGACTATACGACATAAACAAAAAAATTGTTTTTGCTCGTGTATGACGGACTTATGAATGATAATTTTCATATGAAATTATGTGTTTGACTTTACATTACATATTTTATAATTTATAATTTTCACCCTCGAAATATATAATACAATAACAAAGAGTTGATAATAGTTTATTTGTAAATTTAAAAGTTCAACTTTTATCTTTGTATTATATATCATATTTTACATTCTCTACAGGACTCGAAAGCATGGGTGGTAGAACGCAAATCCCACAATTTATATCTTACACAAGGGAGAGGTGATGGAGACACGCTTGTTTGGAATACAAATCCTGCAATTTACATTTTTTATAACGCAGAAATGATGGAAATGCGCTTAAAAAAATACAAATCTTGCAACTTATATTCTTTACAGGATAGAGGTAGTGGAAAAGCTCGTTTTGGTATCCCGTATCCTTCGTCATCTTGTACACCACCGGGATCGGACAAGCTTCACATTGTTTGCTACCGTTCTTTATCATTTATGTCTTTGATTTAGCTAGAGTGACAGTAACAAGAAGCAGCTCCCCGTCAAATGTTTTCGAAAGTTCAATCATTTGTGGCCTTACATTCAAGTTGTACAACACCCAAACTTCCTTATGAATTTCAGTCATCATTGTGTGGAAAGTTTCCTTTAATTCTGCAAGAGAGACAAACCGATCACTCTACCATTCATCTCTGTATTTAATCCTGTCCACTTCATTATCATTTTGTTCCTGTACGGCAACATGTCCCTCCACAAAGCATGGAAAAAGCTCTGGTAGCTACTCTTGAAACGTGGATCCTTCTACTGTATCTAATACTAAGGCAAGTTAAATTATTATTAATATAATATATTTTTAAGAAAAATAAAAAATTCTCCTAGTTTATTACTATTAGAGATGAGTATTGCTCGTTGACATTGAAGCAGCGTTTTTCTTGTAGCACTATCGATCGGCGCTTCATTAATTTAAAATACCCAAACCAACTAGAAGTCCGTCAACTAAACAGACACATACAAAAAATTCATTTGAATCTGAATTCGAGAACACAATTTTGTCCCTTTTGTTAAGAATCTAATTTTTTAAATAACAAATCAGAAATTGACAGCCTATACATTAACATAGGATTCTCAGTTCATCCTTGTATAGATTATGGTACAAGCTCCAAAGACCAAGACAATTGCCATTCTTGCAGAAAGAACTCACTTTTCACTGAGAGAATTCTCCATGGCAAACCATCAAATTCCTGACAACAGGGATGAAGCAAAAGTAGCAGTGGTGATGGTGCCCCTTCCAGCACAGGGACATCTGAACCAGCTCCTCCACCTATCTCGAATCATATCATCCTACCAAATACCGGTCCATTTTGTTGGCACTCCAACTCATAATCGCCAGACAAAGCTTCGAGCACATGGCTATGATCCTACCAATTCCAACCTCCATTTCCATGAGGTTTCCATACCCTCCTTTGACGCCCCTCCTCCCGACCCCCATGCCCCTACTAAATATCCCTCACAACTGATACCACTCTTTCATACCACCATTCATCTCCGTGAGCCCATTTGCTCTCTTCTACAGGAGCTTTCCAAGACATCAAAGAGAGTTATTGTAATCCATGATTCTCTCATGTTTTGGGTGATCCAGGATGTTCCTTCCATACCAAATGCAGAGTCCTACTGCTTCCACAGTGTCTCAGCATTTGCCATGTGTTATTTCATTTGTACATTTGCAGGAAAACCTGTCTATCTCCATGGAGAACCGGTAAAAGACCTTCCAACAGTGGATAGTCTAATCCCGCAGGAGATTTCCGAGTTTTTGGAAAAGCAAGAGAACTCCAGAAAGTGCAACTATGGGAATCTTTATAATAGCTGTAGAGCGATAGAAGGTCAATGCCTTGATCTCCTTGCTGAAGCAAAGCTAAGTGATACAGAAAAGCATTGGGCTGTTGGTCCGTTTAATCCGGTGGTGATCCCTGAGAGGAAAACCTCTCAAAAATGCTTGGAGTGGCTGGACAAACAACCCCAACAATCGGTTATATTTGTTTCATTCGGCACTACTACTTCGTTGTCAGATGATGAAATCAAGGAGATAGCGCTTGGATTGGAGAGAAGCGGCGAAAGATTCATATGGGTTCTGAGGGATGCAGACAGAGGAGATGTTTTTGCAGGAGAAGCTAGGAGAGTCCAACTTCCAGAAGGATTTGTAGAGAGAGTTGAAGGAAGAGGAATAATCGTCCGAGATTGGGCACCCCAATTGGAAATTCTGGGACATCCAGCTACAGGTGGTTTCATGAGTCACTGTGGATGGAATTCATGCATAGAGAGCATAAGCATGGGAGTGCCAATTGCAGCATGGCCAATGCATTCAGATCAGCCGATGAATGCAATCCTAATAACAAGTGGACTAAAAATTGGTCTGATTGTGAGGGAATGGGCACTTCGAGATGAGATTGTGAAATCAGAAACAGTTGAAGCAGCTGTAAAAAGATTGATGGCTTCCGCCGAAGGAGATGAAATGAGGCAGAGGGCAGCAGAACTTAGCGCTGCTGTCAAGCACTCAGTAACGGAAGGAGGTGCTTCTGCTGCAGAGATGGAAAGTTTCATTGCTCATATCACTAGATAGATTAGACCTTCGTCTTGCTGACGATTGAAGCATCATTGGTCCCAACTGTGCTGTTGAAATCGATGTGCGGCCAAAAATTTCCAAGGCTTGATTGCGTGTTCCAATTTCGTACCTCTTCATTTTCTGGAAAATACAGAAATTTTCTGCTTTTGGAATGAACTCAATAAGGGTGTATTTGGATTGCAATTTTATTTCTATGTTTTAATATAAAATTTTACATTAATTTAACAATAATAATTGCTCTGTCTATCATCCAAGCTATATATTAATCTTGAAAACTCTATTTTTGTATAGAAAAATATATACACATGGGACAAAGTAAAGATTAGGCTAAGTGCATTTAAATCCAAACTCAATTTGATTTTAATTCAGACGTGGATACACGTGGATAATAACTAAATTAAAATAAATTTAGTTGAATAAAATAAAAATTATTAAATATGCAGAGTCCAAGTAAGATTAAAGAGAGAATATATGTATTGTAAGTGCCTATTTGGTAATTTAATTTAATATTTAAAATTGAACGAATTAAATACTTAATATTAAGTACTTAATTAATTAAACGCGTTTGATAACAGATTTTTATTATCACTTAATTGATTAAGACGTACTAAAATTCTATTATAAATTTTAATTAAATTAAAAATTATTTAAGTTTTAAGTCTGATATGTTAAATACCTATCTAATTATTAATATTTATTTATATTTAATCTAAATTTTAATAAAATATAATATAAAAATAAATTATAATTATTTCAGATTTCAGATTTAGACTTTAGGTTTGAGATTCAGTTTTCAAAATTCAGTAATTAAAATATTCAAACTTCAATTTTCATATTTCAATTTTATTAAACGAGGTCTAAAAATATTACGGTTTTAGCAAACGAAATTATTTAAGTTATTATTCCATCTGTCCACAAATAATTGACCTAATTGTAAAAACTACGCATATTAAGGAATTGTGAAAATCTATAGTAAAAATAATTAAAATATCCATTATACCATTTGGATATTTTTATTATCTTTCTCACTTCATTAATTTGAATCCCACCACTCCTTTACTTACATCACTCTAATAGTTACATATGTCTCTTTCTTCTCACCTATGTCTTTTGCCCATCTCTTCCCACTTTTTATTTTAGAGTCTTTTTTTCACCTATATCACCTCATTAAATTACATTTTTTACTATTTTTATAAGATAATGTGATTTCATTGTTGATTAAAATAATTTCAGTATAGATAATTGTAATACTAATTAATTAATAAGAAATTGTGCTAAGGGTAAAATTGAAAAAAATAATAATTAAATACAATTTACATTTAAAAAATTGATAGTTATTTTTAAATAAATTTAAAAAAATAGACTAATTATTTGTGAATGGAGAAAAAATTATTTTAAGTTAAAATAATTTTGGTTTGCGATATAAAATAGGTTGCCCAATTACAGCATCAGTATTTAAGTCCAATCTTACCACCGCGGCCCAATATCGTGTTTTGTTGGCTTGAATTAAATATTACTGGTTAACACTTATTAACAGGCTAATTTCTGCCATTTTCAGTTAGAGTCCATAAACAACTACGTAAACTGCATTTTGGTAACTTTTGGTGCGGAGGTTATGGATTCAATAGGGCGCTGGTTTTTTTTTTTTTTGGATAACGTCCCATCGTGAAGAATTCTTACGAAATGTGTAATATAAAATCAGAAATCAAACTTGCAATACTATTATTTATAAATTCGCACTTCTATCACTATTCTATATAATTTTGAGGGCTATTTCAAATCTTTTTAATCCATAGTCTTCTTCTTTGTGCACTTTAAACCCCATATGTAATTTTAATGGTCTACCTACTCATATGGCTAATTCGAGCTTTAGCAATTGAAGAAAATGTAAGTATTGATCTGATATTCAATTCAATTCAATTTGTGCACAATAATCATTTCTTCTGTGATATGCTGAATTCCTTTTTTGAGTTTTCAAGAATTTGATCTTTTTCCCTTAGCCTGAAATTCATTTCTACTGTAATAAAGTGAATTTTTGAAAAAATGGAGTTGCAGATTTCGTATGTAATTAACCCAAGATTTGTAAAATTTGTAAATAATATTAGGGTGGCACTAAAAAATTGAATTCTCAACCGAATTGAAACTTCTTTTTTATTTTTTAGTAAGTGACTTTGAGAATATTTTGCAAAATTAGTCTATTTGCTTTTTAAATCTTAAGATTTGTATTTTCATTCTTAATAATTTTTTTATTATTGTTATAATTTCTAATAAAATTATAATATGTTAAGTAGTCCTCAATTTTTTTTTTAGTGTAAATTTTGATTAAAAAAATATTATTTTATTATGTATAATTTTTTAATAAAAAATAAGTATATCAATTGATATTGTAATTGTTAACAATGATATACTAATTGTCTTGGGTGTTAACGATAGGAATCATTCTAGCCGTCTACCTTTTTCTTTTTTTTTTTTTTTGGTTATTGATGGCCTAGATTTGACCCCAATTTTTTTGTTTTAAAATTGATGGGTGTTTTTTTTTTTAAGTTATGGTTTTTTTAAAAAAAATTGATTCCATCATTTTTTTTTTCAATTGATGGTTTTTTTTAGACGAAAAAAGTTTTCTCACGAAAAGCTCTACCCATAAATTTTTTTTAATTAATGGCCTATATTGAATCGATAATTATAAATTGGGACCAACCAATTTTTTTGTTTTAAAATTGTTCGGTTTTTATTTTAAAATTGATTCCACTTTTTTTTTTAATTGATGTTTTTTTTTTTTTTTTTTTGCAATTGATGGTCTAGATTTGACTCCAATTTTCTTTTTTTTTTTTTTTTGTTTTAAAATTGATGGGTATTTTTTTTTTTTCCAATTGATGGGTTTTTTTTGGAGGAAAAAATTTTCCTCGCCAAAAGCTCTACCCCCATATATATATATATATATATATATATATATATATATATATATATATTAATTGATGGTCTACATTGAATAGATGATTCTAAATTGGGACCATCCAAATTTTTTGTTTTAAAATTGATGGGTGTTTTTTTTTTTAATTGATGGTTTTAAAAAAAAAATCCTTGATTTGATGACCCCCCCCCTTTTCTTTGCAACTGATGGCCTAGATTTGACCCAAATTTTTTTTTTTTTGTTTTAAAATTGATGGGTGTTTTTTTTGTTGAAGTTATGATTTTTTTTAAAAAAATTGATTCAACCACCCTCTTTTTTAATTGATGGGTTTTTTTTTAAATGAAATAAGTTTCCTCGCCAAAACCTCTATCCATATATATATTTTTTAATTGATTGCCTACATTGAATCTATGATTCTAAATTGCGACTACCCAATTTTTTTTGTTTTTTTGTTTTAAAATTGATGGGCATTTTTTTAAAAAAAAATTGATTCCACCTTTTTTTTAAATTGATGGGGTTTTTTTTTTTGGTTCTAAAATTGATGATTTTTTTTTTTTTAACATTGATTCCACCCTTTCTTTTTCAATTAATGGTTTTTTTTAGAGGAAAAAAATTTCCTCGCCAAAAGCGCTCTCTCTCTCTCTCTCTCTCTCTCTCTCTCTATATATATATATATATATTTAATTGATTGCCTACATTGAATAGATGATTCTAAATTGGGACCACCTAATTTTTTTGCTTTAAAATTGATGGGTGTTTTTTTTAAAAATTGATTCCACCTTTTTTTTTAAATTGACGGATTTTTTATTTTATTTTATTTTTTGCAATTGATGACCTAGATTTGATGACCCCCCCCCCCCCCCCCCCGCCCCCCCTTTTGGCAATTGATGGCCTAGATTTGACCCCCTTTTTTTGTTTTAAAATTGAGGGGTTTTTTTTTTTTAATTGATGATTTTAAAAAAAATGATTCCACCTTTTTTTTTTTTCAATTGATGGGTTTTTTTTAGAGGAAAAAAATTTCCTCACCAAAACCTCTACCTATGTTTTTTTTAATTGATGGCCTACATTGAATGAATGATTCTAACTTGGGACCACTCATTTTTTTATTTTAAAATTAATAGATATTTTTTAAAAATAATTAACTTATATAACTAATTTACATATATGAATCTCAATAACAAGAATGACCAAACCTTCGCATGTAGCGCGAGGCCTTACCTAGTAAGCGACTATGTACATTGACAACCTGTGTACGGCACTCTTGAGTCTTGCCTACCTTTTTCATGCTAAGCCGCGAGTCCAGTGTTGAAGCTGAAAATTCAGATGCAGATGCAGATGCAGATGACAACTCAGCTATCAAGTTGCTGTCCACCTCAGCCTCCAACTCAGCTGCCACCTCAACTAATTCTACCAACATGTCTGCCAGGTCATTCAATAAGCAGAAGACATCAGCTTCTATTTTTCCAATTTCTTTTGATCCCGGATGATGCAGATGATGCCGCTAATTTCTTCAGCTGCTATTGCCAGTTGTTAATTATAACTTCTTTGTACTTCATCTTCTCATTTTCTGTAATTAATTTTTCCTTTGAATTCCGAATGTATATAAAGCCAATTGAGTGATCAATGTAAAAAGAATGAAGCAGTTTTTCTTCTTCAGCAAGTGTCTTCTTTAGCTCATCTTGTGATTGTTCTTCATGCTTTGCATTTTGCTTAATTTCTACATGGTATCAGAGCAGGATGATCAATCAATGTGAAGAGATTAGATTCTTATTTACTTAAGCTCGTGGAGGTAATCATCAAGCTCAATTTCTTTATCACAGAATTGCTGATAGCATGAACTCGTTGAGTTGTGAGTTAGTTAAATCTCTTGGTTGAATTGAATTAGTTGGTTGGATCTGTTGTTGGAATTGATGATTGTTGAAGTAGTGAAATCTGAAGTCATAGATTTGTGAATGATTTGATGATATGATCATGGCTAATCAAGAGATAGCAGCCTCTAATCCTTTTTATCTGCACCCGAGTGAAAATCCATCACTTGTTCTGGTCCAGCCTTCTTTGAATGAAAGAAATTATCACCAATGATGTAGGGCAATGAGAATGGCCTTAATCTCTAAAAACAAATTAGGTTTTGTTACTGGAACAGTCAAGGCACCAGATCAAACTCACACTTCTTATCCTGCTTGGGAACAATGCAATAACATGGTTTTATCTTGGATCTTAAATTCTATCTCACCTTCTATAGCACAAAGTGTGATTTGGATAGACACAGCATATGATGTATGGAAGGACCTCTGTGAACGTTTTTCACAAGGAGATTCTTTCAGAATCTCTGATTTGTAGGAAGACATTTATAATTTGAAGCAAGGTTCTTTATCTGTGAATGAGTATTACACTAGTTTAAAGACCTTGTGGGAAGAACTGTTGAATTTAAGGCCATTGCCTATTTGTCATTGTGATATAAGATGTGAATGTCCAGCCTTAAATGAGGTGAAGGTTAATAATGATGCAGATTTTGTCATACGTTTTATCAAAGGTTTAAAGGAGGAGTTCAATGGAATTAACAAGTTTTACTGACTAAACTCTTTCCTTCAGTAAACCAAGCCTTCTCTATGGTTTCAACTCATGAAAGGTCTCTCAATTACAACTCAACACACTCAGATTTTCATACTTCTGCTAATCCACAAGTGTTTGCTACAAGAAATGCTGTAGTTGAATCTCATGAGCAGAATACTAATACAGTAAGAAATGAACAAAAATTGAATGTGGTTGGAAATGTGGATAGAAGAAATCTGCAGTCAGTAGGAAATTTTGCCTACAGAAAGGGAAATGGCATGGACAGGAGAATGCAGTGTACTTTTTGTGGTTTGCAAGGTTATACAATTGAAAGATGTTATAGGAAACATGGATTTCCAGCTGGATATAGAAACAAGAACAAAAAATCAAGAAGTCAAGGATTTTTGCCAGGAAATCAGAGTTACATGCCACAGATAAATTCTGTTGAAGGCAATGGTATGAAATCAGTTTCTGATGCTGCAAACCAAATTTATGCTAGTTCACATATTTCAGAGGATTTTTAGACCTCAAAATTTGTAACTCAAGAACAATATCAGCAATTGTTGAACATGATTCAGGCTCATCATCTTGTTCCCAATACAAAAACCCTTGCTGATCCAGAACATATTCATTCCATCAACCAAGCTAGCCTCACACCAACCTTTTCACATTTATCTCAAGGTGCTCAAAATACAGGTATCAATTCTTCAATTTGGATCTTAGATTTAGGAGCCACAGACCATATTTGTTCATGTCTAGAGTATTTCACTGAATTTCATTCCACCAAAGATAAATCTGTCAAACTGCCTAATGGAGATATAGTTGAAGTTTCACATATAGGCAGTGTTCAATTAACTCCTCATCTCACTTTGCATCAAGTTTTATTCATTCCACAATTTTCTATTAATCTGATTTCCATCAGTAAACTTTATCATCGAATGAACTGCATTGTAATCTTCAAAAATGGTTGTTGTTTTGTCCAGGATCCTCATCTTGGTCAGATGATTGGATCAGCTAGGTTATGTGGAGGACTTTATCATTTTGATCTCCATCAGACCACTCCTTCTGCCAATACAGTTTCTGCTTTTACTCATGATGAGTTTTACAATAAATCTTTACTTTGGCATTTAAGACTTGGTCATATGTCTTTTAAGCAGTTAGCAGAAGTACATAAGAATGATTCTTCTGTTGTTTTACCTACTGAAAATGTATTTTGTTCAGTTTGTCCTTTAGCTAAGCATCATAAACTACCTTTTCCTTTACATCAAGGAACTGCCAATGCTATTTTTGATCTAATTCACATGGATATTTGGGGACCTTGCAATACTGCTACTATTCATGGACACAAATATTTTCTTACTATAGTTGATGATTTTAGCAGGTTTTGTTGGATTTTTCTTATGAAACAAAAATCAGAAGTAAAGCTTTTGATACAACACTTTGTTGCTTATGTTGAAACACAGTTTGATAAGAAAATTAAAATTATAAGATCAGACAATGGTCTTGAGTTTCAGCTTGTTGATTTCTATCATGCAAAAGGTATCATTCATCAAACTTCTTGTCCATATACCCCTGAACAGAATGGCATTGTGGAAAGAAAATATCAACATATTCTCAATGTAGCTTGAGCTCTTAAGTTTCAGTCTCAATTACCATTAGCCTAGTGGGGATATTGTGTTCAGCATGCAATTTATCTCATAAACATCACTCCTACTCCTATTCTGAATCAACAAACTCCCTATGCAAAGTTATATAATAAGCAACCAAACTACAATGTTCTAAAGGTCTTTGGCAGTCTAGCATATGCTTGCATTCAGTAGCCTCACAAGCATAAATTTTCCCCTAGAAGCAGACCCTGTGCATTTCTTGGCTATTCATAATCTACAAAAGGGTTCATTCTTCTAGACTATTTTTCCAAAGAAATTTTTATGTCTAGGAATGTTTCTTTCATTGAAAGCCTTTTTCCCTTCATTCACAAGCTACCTTCTCTTACTTCTGATTTGAACTTACCTGTGCTAGCAATGCCTTATACTTCACCTTACAATTTATGTCATTTTCTTCTGATCAATTACCTATATTTGATTCTCAACAATCTTCTGATTGTCACTCAAATCAGCCACATTCATCTTCCTTATCTTTGCCTGCTAGAAGATCTACTAGGCATATTATTCCTCCATCTTATCTTTCTGACTATATTTGCTCCAAGATTAATAGCATATCCACACCTCATTCTTTACCAACTACTACCACTAGTTCACTTCTCTCATGTAATGTTAGTTCACATTCAGAACCTAAACACTATTTTGAGGCCATGCAATCCTAGGAATGGTGTGCAGCTACGCAGGATGAAATTTCAACTTTAGAAGCTAATCATACTTGGCATTTAGTTCATTTACCTGCTGGAAAAAGGACAGTTGGCTGCAAATGGGTTTATCGTATCAAATATAAATCTGATGGTACTATAGACAGATATAAGGCCAGACTTGTAGCAAAGGGATACACACAGCAGGAAGGCATAGATTTCCTGGACACATTTGCTCATGTAGTTAAAATTACTACCATCAGGATAATGCTAGCCTTGGCAGCCAAATCAAATTGGTACATTCACCAATTGGACATCAACGATGCTTTTTTACATGGAGATTTATCTGAAGAAGTTTACATGGATTTACCACCTGGTTTTGATACTGTAGATAAGACTTTCGTATGCAAATTGGATAAGTCTTTATATGGCCTTAAGCAGGCTAGTAGGCAGTGGAATGCCAAACTCACTAGTTACTTAGTTTCTCTTGACTTTCAGCAATCTAAATGTGATTACAGCTTATTCTTCAAAAGAACTGATGATGAATTTGTTGCCTTGCTTGTTTATGTGGATGATATACTGATTTTGAGTAATCAATTGCCTGCCATTGTTAATATCAAAGCTCAGTTGCATTCTCAGTTCAAGATTAAAGATTTGGGGGATTTGCATTATTTCCTTGGATTTGAGGTTTGCAGAAATTCATCAGGTATTATTCTATCTCAGAAGAAATATGTGCTTGACTTGCTTCAAACTTATGGCTACATTGGATGCAAATCAGTATCAACACCTCTTGACAGTAAAACTAAGCTTGCTACTGGAGATTCAGATTTGTTTTATGATAGTTCTCTTTATAGAAGGCTTGTTGGGAAATTGTTATATTTGACTCATAGCAGGCCAATTATTACATTTGTTGTGCAGCAGCTTAGTCAGTTTCTAATTGCACCTACTGCTTCTCAAATACAAGCAGTGTATCAAATTCTTAGATACCTTAAAGGTTCTATAGATTTTGGTATAAGTTTTCCAGCTGAGTCCAATTTTAATCTTCAAGTATTTTCAGATTCTGATTGGGCAGGGTGTGTTGATTCTAGGAAATCTATTACTAGTTTTTGCATTTATTTTGGTTCTGCACTTGTATCATAGAAATCTAAGAAGCAATCTGTTGTTGCTCGAAGCTCTGTTGAGGCAGAATATAGGGCCATGGCACAGTTTGCTTGTGAACTCCAGTGGATTCTTCATTTGTTTAAGGAGCTTCAATTTCCTTATCATTATCCAGTTCCTGTTTTTTGTGATAACGGGAGTGCTGTCTATCTCACTGAGAATCCAGTCTTCCATGAGAGAACTAAACATATAGAACTTGATTGTCACTTCATTCGTGATCTATATCAAGTTAGAATCATCAAGCCTCTTCCTATTTCTTCTACTCATCAACTAGCAGACATTTTTACCAAAGACCTTCCACCAGCTTCCTTCCATCTTTTGTTATCTCATCTTGGAGTTTTGACTGATTCCA
This sequence comes from Voacanga thouarsii, assembly GCA_026120185.1. Lineage (NCBI taxonomy): Eukaryota > Viridiplantae > Streptophyta > Magnoliopsida > Gentianales > Apocynaceae > Voacanga > Voacanga thouarsii. The sequence goes on along the minus strand of JANUWF010001287.1, from coordinate 980,078 downwards.
GCTTGCGGAGGGCTGTTGAAGCTGGAAATTCAGATGCAGATGCAGATGACAACTCAACTGTCAAGTTGCTGTCCACCTCAGCCTCCAACTCAGCTGCCACCTCAACTAATTCTACCAACATGTCTGCCAGGTCATTCAATAAGCAGAAGACATCAGCTTCTATTTTTCCAGTTTCTTTTGATCCCGGATGATGCGGATGATGCCTCCAATTTCTTCAGCTGCTAGTGCCAGTTGTTAATTATAACTTCTTTGTACTTTATCTTCTCATTTTTCTGTAATTAATTTTTCCTTTAAATTCTGGATGTGTATAAAGCCAATTGAGTGATCAATGTAAAAAGAATGAAGCAGTTTTTCTTCTTCAGCAAGTGTCTTCTTTAGCTCATCTTGTGATTGTTCTTCATGCTTTGCATTTTGCTTAATTTCTACATCCAGCAAACCGAAGGCAAGAAGCCACAGTTGTCATTTGGTGTCTCGGATGAGATATACTCTTTTCGTCTTAAAAAAGATGTTAATCTAACAAATGGTATACAGATTAAGGAACTTTTAAATCTTATATAATTATAATAAAAAATGATTATTATATTCCTAAATAAAAGTAAGCATTCATTAATTAGATTGAGAATACACAATATTTAATGAGTCAAATATTTATTGAGTAGTTGAAAGAATGATAAATTAAGAATATATGTAATAAATGCATTCCTAATTTGTAAAATTGATAAATATTTTAGTACAATAAAAATAGAATTTTTTGACATCCTTTTTAAGATGGAGGGAGTATTACTGTTACTAAGCCCATTCTTCCTCAGATTATATATTTGGTCATATCATAAAGCTGAGGAAAATAAGTAATCATCCGACAATAAGTTCCTTATGAGTGGTGACAAGCATTTTATACGCTGTCTGAATCAATCTTTGAATTTCTTCCGCACAATTGCTCAATCTTCAAATTAGAGAATATTTGATTAGTAATTGAATTAAAATAAATTTATTCAAATATAATAAAAAATTATTAAATATAAAATAAATATAGTATTTTAGTAAAGTTAAAAAATATAATATGTTAATTATAAGTATATAATAATTTTTTAAAAATAAAAATTATTTAAATTATTATTATTTTAAATTAAAATAAAATTTTGATTTGAGATAGATTGTAATTCAATCACACATATGTATAAGAGACTTGGAATAGATGTTGAATATGAGACGGCGATCAAGGAAAGAACAGAACAGAGTAGGAACTAAGGATGGAAATAGGTCAGGTCTTTATCAGAAGCCTACGGCCTAGCCCTGGCCTGGTTTAGGCCTAGTCTGGCCTGAGCCTATTTAGAAAATAGGCCAGGCTTGGGTTTAAAACCAAGCATGTTTAACTAAATAGGTTGACCCTATTTAGTTAAAGTCTGACCTATTTATATATTATATAATTATTTTATATTATATATTAATTATAATATATATTATATTTATATATGCAAATTAGTAAGTTTAATCCTTAAACTTTTTTATTTTGGTATGGTTAGTCCCTATTCTTTTTTTTTTTAATTTTATAGGTCTTCTATCCTTTTTAGTTTGGCACATTAGGTCCTTCCAACCTAATTTTGGCCGGTCAACCCGTCAACTCCAATTTTGACTAAGAAAGAGCAAATTTAGTATTTTACTGTACACCTTTAATATTTATAAAGGTAAGTTGTAAATTTAGTCCCTAAACTTGTTATTTTGGCATGTTTGGTCCATATATATATATATATATATATATATATATATATATATATATATATTAACTTTACAAATCCTGTATCTTTTTTGGTTTGGCACATTAGGTCTTTCCAACCTAATTTTAATAGGTCAACCCTAAATTAACCTGTCAACTCAAATTTTGACTCATTAAAAAATGACAAATTTGATATTTTACTGTACACATTCAATCATTCTTTGTATTATAATTTTATATATACAAAATTAAAACAATTGTAAATTTATGATCATAGATATATAAATTGATTGTATTACAAACAATAGCTAAATCAAAGAATTAAAAGAATCTACAAAGGTAAAACCCAAATTGGTGCTGATTCTACCCTAACTAAATCATACAACATATCAATGCTATTTTTCTCTAAATCAAAAATCCCAATATCATATCCTCCATTCAATTAAGATAAGTTAGTGAGTTTAGTCCCTCAACTTTTTTATGTTGACATGATTGGTCAATATTCATTTTTAATTTTATAAATCCTCTATATTTTTTAATTTGACACATTAGATCTTTTTGATCTAATTCTGGCATGTCAACTCTAAATTAACTCGTCAACTCCGATTTTGACCCATTAAAAAAAGATAAATTTGGTATTTTGTTATACACCTTCAATATTTAATTGAAACCCCAATAGAAAATCAATTTGTTCTTCATGATATGATTCTAAAAAAATCTATCATTTTGAGTCATTTCTAAAGAGGGATTTTGAAGGGTTATAGAGGGATTCTGTGTATTTCACTGATAACTATTGATTTGGCTATTGTTTGTAATACGGATTATACATATGTGATCGTAAATTTACAATTGTTTTAAATTTATATATACAAAATTTTAGTACAAAGAATGATTGAAGGTGTATAATAAAATATCAAAATTATCATATTTTAATGTGTCAAAATTCGAGTTGATGGGTTGACTCGTTGAAATTAAGTCGGAAGGACCTAATATGCCAAATTAAAAAAGATAGAGAACCTATAAAGTTAAAAAAAAAAAAAAAAGAGAACAATCATGCCAAAATAAAAAAGTTCAGGGACTGAACTTACCAATTTACCTATCTTATATCTTATATAATAATTATTTTATACATATAAAATAATATATATATAATTTATTAACTTTAACATATATTTTAAATATAAAATACCTAAACTAAAATGAAATTAAAAAAAGAAAAGAATTCAGCACTTCGTTTGAGCCGTTGACTCTACTCATTTCGTTTCGTCTACAAACTCTACACCAAAAAGAATTCAGACAAAGTGAAGAGGGAACCCTACACAACTACACCCTTCTTCACTTCATTTCGTTGCCATCTCTCTCTCTCTCTCTCTCTCTCTCTCTCTCTCTCTCTCTCTCTCTCTCTCTCTCTCTCTCTCTCTCTCTCTCTCTCTCTCTCCGTTATGTTGCTGTGCCCACCGCCGACATACCTGATCTAATCTTCGATTTGGTGCTAGCCTCTGGTCATCAATTGAGTGTGGTAGAGTCGTAGCAAGTTTGCTTGGTTGAACTTCTGCAGCAAATACTAGTGAGGGACCTTATACGGAAGGGTCGGGATAGGTAAAAATCTTTCCTTTCTTCTCTTTTTCATAACGGGGTACTACAAAATAGTGCAAATTGCTGTTTTTCTTCTCTATTTCACTGCCTGTCTTAATTCTCATCTTTGACTATCTTAAATATTCGATACTCTTGCAATATAAATTCAGCATGACTACCACGCCACAATTACATGATTGAACCTTGGTGGAACTAGTCATAGCCACGAGGCACTAGTTTCTATTTCTTGCTGGTGTAACATTGATTCAGCATCGGTCAAATCTTGGCATGTTAAATTATTTATATTGTTGTGAGATAATTTGGGTCGCATTTAGTTATATATGTTAGTATTTATAAATCAATTTTATTAATATCTTGAATTGATTATTAATTTTAATGGTACAAGATAAAACTACTATCTGATAATGACATGTTTTATTGGCATTGGAAAAGCAACTTTGCAAGAAACTTGTGGCAAAAATTTGAGGGCATTAGGATGTATGAAGGCCATCAAAAATTTCTTCTATGTAAAATTACTATATGATGGGGTGATAAAAAAAAAAAAACAACCTAGAATACATAACATACCAAATATAAAGCTCTTGTAAGTTACTTACAGAACTATGGGACATAATTTGTGTGTGTGTGTGTGTGTGTACACATACACTAGGATAATTAACAAAGTTTTTGGAATGTTTAAAGGGTAATATAAGTCATTTTTACATAGAAGATAGTAGGCATAAGTGCACTTCAAAAGAGTAAATATGTTGTGTCCACTTGATAAATAAGCTCTTGTTTTTGGAAAAGAAAAAAAATGATAACACTAGCTAGAAAGGGATTTTTTTCCCCCTATATTGAAATACAATTATTGGATGATTTTGCTAACAAAATAGTTTAAATTAAAATCAAAGTGTCAAGACAGCTAAAATTTTACCATAAGTGAAGAATTTTAACATCGTTGATTGAAATTTACCAGAATGTGTATTCAATGGAGTCTGTATATGAATGTGTATGCATACACTGTTGAGTTTAAAAGCTATTCATGGGTTTTGAATATTTAGCCTTTTGTTCTCAGAGTAGTATTTTTGAGAGATGCTTATAATAAGACGTTTTCTTTGTGTTAATCATTTATACTAAAATTCTTCCCAAGTGTAACAAGAACCATAAATTGATTGATATGTATTCGTACTCAGAAACTAATAGTAATAAGATAGAATGTGAATACTACTTGATTTCAAGTGGTATTTCGTCCAATCTGTCAATTTTTCAAAATAATGAAGTTAAAATGTCATTAATAATGCGGATTCTATAGCTGAGAGATGAACATTTTCATTTATTATGTAGCTTCTCTCTACTGTGAATTGCTGGCTAAAATGCATGTTTCATTGTTGCTTGAACCTTACAATCAAACTAATAGTGGCCTTTCTGCTATTATAGAGCTTGATCCTGGTTATATAACTGGTATTTACTATGTTGTTTATCAACTCCCTATCCCAGAGCGTTTACACATGGTGACAATTGAATGATGCGTACAGTCTAACAATCATACTGCATGATGTTTTAGGTGCATGTTGCTTGAACCTTACAATCAAACTGATTACCCTGAATTTACTATATTGGTATTTACTATGCTAGTATATACATTTACCATAAATAAAGAATTTTAACGTTCAATATTGCTAATGGTTTCATCATGGTGTAAATTGCAATGGTAATCTTACGAACAACTTTGGTTCATTTTTATTTAGCTCAAGTTTTTCCAAAGAGCCACCTATTGTGTGCTTCATTGTTACACAATTTGTATTCATGAGTTTTTGTAGTGTTATTATTTAATTGATTACTTCATTTACAGGACAAGTTTATCTAATGGAATATAATAATACAATTTCATCTAATCCTCAAAAGCAAACTAATGAAGATATTCCAACTGATTCAAGTCAACTTCATGATAGTCAAACTATTGATGTACTAGTGAACATGAAGATTCCAGGAGTGAAGATTCTGTCATCACAAAGAAAAAGCAAAAAACATCAGTTGCGTGGAATGATTTTGAGGAAATTAAATTTGTAGATGGTGTCAAGAAAGCAGTATGCTGTATTGTAAAGAAGAACTAGCTACTGGTGGAAGGGGTACTAGCACTAGCCATCTTAAGAGGCATTTAGAGATTTGCTTGAAAAGAAAGCCACATTTGTGTCAAAAAAAGAAGCAAACCACCCTCGTCCCTCTGATGCAGCACATAATCCATTCATTGTTCTTGCTATAAAGTATTCTAATGAAAAAATAAGATAAATTATTACTACTTTTATCATGGTGCATGAGTGTTCTTTTAGCATTGTAGAAGATGAAGTTTGGATGTGGGCCTTTAAATATGCAAATTTAGATTTCAAAAAAGTTTTTCATAAAACAACAAGAAGTAATTGTTTGGCATTATATGAGGTTGAGAAAAAAAGCTTGAAAAATATGTTGAAGAGTGTGAGCAAGGTCAGCATTACAACAGATATATGGAAGTCAAGTCATCAAATCACTGAATACATGGTTATTACCAATCACTTTGTTGATGCGAATTGGAAGCTTCAGAAGTGAGTTTTGAATTTTGTCAAAGTGCCTGTTCCAAGGCGAGGATTGGGTGTAGCAAATGCAATTTTCAAGTGTTTGAAAGTTTGGAACATTGAAAACAAAATATTTTCAGTTTCAGTTGCCAATGCTTCTTATAATGACTCGTGCATAAGAAACTTAAAGGAGGACATGTCATCGAGCAATAAGTTAGTGCTTGGTGGAGAACTATTTCATGTTAGATGTTGTACACACATATTGAACTTAGTGGTGCAAGATGGCTTTTGCAAGATTAAGGATATTATTTCCTGAAAGTGTCAAGTATATAAGTAATTCTGATGCAAGGTTAAAATCTTTTTGTGAAGTTGTTGAGTTAAAGGGCATGAAAGAAAGGAAACTTGTTATTGATTGTCCTTCAAGATGAAATTCTACATTCTTGATGTGTTGACCACTGCAATGAAATTTAAGACTACTTTCTCTACTTATCATGAAAAAAAGCCATATTCGACTTATGCACCATCATTTGAGGATTGGGAAAAGATTGAGAAGATCGGCCAGCTGTTAGAAGTTTTCAATGATGCCACAAATGGCATCTCAGGTAGTTATTATCCTACTTCTAGCTTATATCTTGCTGAAGTTCATAGGGTGAATAGAGAAATTGATAAGGCAATAAATGATAATGATTTTTTTGTGAGTGAAATAGCAAAGCCTATGAAAGAAAATTTTGACAAATATTGGGGGCAATGCAATTTATTGATGGCTATTACAAGTGTTTTGGATCCAATGACTAAATTAGATGCTATAGATATAAGTTTTCTATTGATATATATGTTAGGATTCGTGGGCTCTTAAACGCGAAAAATATCCACGAATCATTTTTGAGGACTTAAGTCAAACGATTTAGGTCGATCAAGGATTTACAAAATTACCTCTATATTACTGGAAGCAAGACTTCTGCCTTTAGATTTCCAGGTGTATGTGCACTTCGAATGATCACCAGACTCTGCAATACACGAACGTGCTCTATCGGATACACAAGGCAAACTCAGTTCCTTATCTGAGAGTGCTAGCACCTAGGGTTTTGAGAGACTAAATTTCTGGTTATGGAGGTACGAAAATTTTATGAGAAGCCTTTTCAAGAAGATGGATAGAGTTTTCTTTTAAAACTACATGAACTTCTTAGAGTTTGACTCTCATCATATCTTAAAAGGATATGATAAGATTCTGTCATTATCTCGGTAATTTAACTAATTAATTTACTGAGAAAGATTCTTATAATTTGGACATCCTCCAAATACATCGAATATGGATATATTTCCAGACTCATTGTATTTGGTCATTTTCTAGGTTCGATAAACCTAGACACATTTCCAAATAAATCGTGTTAAGATTTGTGGACTCCTAAACGCAGAAAACATCCACGAATCCCTTCCGAGGATCCAAGTAAACGATTAAGAATATCATAGGTTTGCAGAATTACCTTTGGTTGATGAAATCGATATCCTTCGACTCTGATGGTGCTGCAGCACGTGCAACCCGAATGATCACCAAACGTTGCAATGCGCGAACGTCCTCTATCGAATACACACCGCGAACTCACTCGTCACCCGGGGAGTGCTAGCGCCTAGGGTTTGAAAGGGTTTTTTTTCTAGTAGAGAATGGCACGAATGTTCTCAACAGAATTAGACTCTTGAAAAGATGGCTAGGGTTTTTTTAAAAAACCCCCGAACCTCTTAGAGTTCAACCCTAATAATATCTTATCATATTTTAATTTTAATTCAAATTAAATTAAAACTGATATGATAAGATTCTGCCATTTTTTCGGTTATTTAAATAATTAATTTACCGAGTCAGATTCTTATAATCTGGACATTATCCAGATACATCGAATGTGGACATATTTCCAAATTCATTGTATCTGGTAAATTTTCTAAGTTTGATTGACTTAGACATATTTCCAAATTCATCAAATCTGGTTACCAGAAAAATAACCTAACAAGTTCGCTTATTGTGTGACCCTATAGGTTCATTTAACACTGGTAATATGTCCAAATCATATTTAAATGGCGCACAAGTTATAAGCGGTTTCTAGCAAAACATTATAACTATCCAGGTTAAATTAAGATCGATGATCTCTTTGAACCAAACCATAATTTTATATTTAATTCTTTTGTCGCACGATATCTAGATTAAGCATAAAGCACGGAGCATGTCATCCTTATTAAGTTTAATCAATTATTTCTTGATTTCATAATAGATTGTTCAAACAAATGATATCAATATCTTAGATTGATATATTTGAGCACGGCCATGCATTTTAACAATCTAACTTATCAAGAGGCCCATAAATATCTCTCCCATAATTGAGAGGGACAAATTCCTTCACTATCATTCATATTCCTCTCATTGATTTATTCTATATCAAACAGTAGTCTAATTTATTATCTGATTAAAGACAACGTCAAAATATAGAATTTATCAAGTAGGAAATTATGATGAATTTAGGTTGAAGGGCTTTTAATATCATTATGGATAGAAAGTACTTATGACATGTTCTATGAAGTACTTTCACAGTGGGTCATGTCCAATACAATGTTCTCTAACATTTATTTATGTTTTGACTCAATATCACAAATATCCATGACCAGTAAAACATAACCATTAAGTCACAAACATACTAATCTTAATTTATTATTGTTCCAATAATAATAATCGATCAGGGACAGTTTTAGAATAGTCATTGTATTTATTGTAGGATTTTACTATCAAGTCACGTACTTGATGACCACAAAATAAAATGAACTATTCATGGAAAGAAAAATATCATATTATTATATAAAACATAACGATAATAGTATAAGTACAAATTGACTCTAGGGCATATCCCTAACAAATCGTACCGGTTACTAGAAAAATAACATAACGTGTTCACTTAATGTGTGACCCTATAGGTTCATTTAACACTGGCATTATGCCCAAATCACATTTAAATGGCCCATAAGTTATAAGCGATTTTTAACAAAACATTATAACTATCCAGGTTAAATAAAGATCAGTGATCTCTTTGAACTAAACCATAACTTTATATATATATTGCCCTTTTGTCACACGAGATCCAGATTAAGTATAAGGCACGGAGCATGTCATCCTTATTAAACTTAATCAACTATTTCTTGATCTTATAGTAGACTATTCAAACAAATGATATCAATATCTCAAATTAATATATTTGAGTACGACCATACGTTTTAATAGTCTAACTTATCAAGAGGTTCATGGACATTTCTCCCAAGAATGAGAATGACAAATTCCTTCACTATCAATCATATTCCTCTTCCTAATTTATTTTATATCCAACAGTGATCTAATTTTATTATTTAATTAAAGACAACTTTAAACAATGTCAAGATATATAATTTATCAAGTAGGAAACTATGATAAATACAGGTCAAAAAGCTTCTAATATTATTATGGTTAGAACGTACTTATGACATGTCTTATGAAGTACTCTCACAGTGGATTATGTCTAATACAATATTCTCTAACATTTATTTATGTTTTGACTTGATATCTCATATATCCATGACTAGTAAAATATAGCTATTAAGTCACAAATATACTAATATTAATTTATTATTATTCCATTAGTACTAATCGATCAAGAACAATTTAAGAATAATCATTCTATTCTTTATAGGATTTTACTATCACGTCACGTACTTAATGACCATAAAACTAAATGCACTATTCATGGAAAGAAATGCCTCATATTATTACAAAATACATAACAATAATAGTATAAGTACAAATTGTTTTAGGGCATATCCTCAATAATATAATACGAGGCTAAAAAGAATGTGGATAAGGTGAAAAAGACACTACAAGATTTATATTATGAGTACATGGGGTTGAGTATGGAAGACTCATGCGTGGCTGGTGAAGTGAATATTGATAGTGCCATTATTTCAAAAGATGTTGCACAACAAAGATAGAAAAGAATGCAAGAAATGTTGACTGATGTGCATCAAAGACGTGTAGTTCCTCCAACCAAATCAGAGTTGGAAATTTATTTGTCAGATAATCCTTATATTCCTCCTGGTAATTCTTCATCTTTTTGTGCCTTACAATGGTGGAAGGAAAATAGTGTGAAGTTTAAAGGTTTGTTAAAAATGGCAGCTAATATACTTGTTGTTCCTATCTTCACTGTAGCATCAGAGACCATATTTAGTGCTAAAGGACATGTGATTGATGAGTATTGTGCTAGATTAAATGAAGAATTGATTGAAATTCTGATTTGTGGTGAGGATTGGCTGCATAGTAAGTATGGTTTAAAGAGGCAACGAAAAGTAAGACCTTTAAATATAATTGATCTTATTATATTAGAAGTTGTGTATATTTGTTGATTAGTTATATTATGTTACTTATTAATATCTTTTTCATTATATTGGAGGTGTCCGAACAAGAAGAGATTATATTGTAGATTTAATGCTTAGCACTTCTTTGCTACCTTGCTAGGAAAATTTGTTGTTTGTGTTGACTTGACTTGGTGGTAAAATGGCTAGACACAAAAATTTTCAATTTTATTCGTGTATGAACATTGAACACAAATAACTTTGTTGTTTGTTTTATTATATTGTGGACTTAGCTTGTTTGTTTGGGTAAGTGGTTGATTGTACTTGTATTGTATTTATAGTGGTATTGTATTTCTATTTGAACATCCCTTTATTTTAAATCTATTCATATTGTGTTTGAACAAAAGGCACAATGTGTGGCTAATCAAAACAGGATTTTAAACAAAACCAATGTGTGGCCACATCAAAACAGGCCAATATGTAGCTAATCAAAATAGGCTTTTAAACAAGCCAATGTGTGACCAATCAAAATAGGCTTTTAAATAAGTTAGGCTTTTATATAGGCTAAAATGGCTCAGGCCTTAAGACTACAATACAGGCTTAGGCCTATATTGCCAAAGCCTAGCATGGCCCAACTTGATATATCTCCATTCCTAGCGGGAATTTAGTAAAAACTTAAGGTCTATTATAATTTATCCCTATTAAGTTAGGGGGTAGTGACACTTTAGTACCATAAGTTATAAAAAAGACACTAGAGGTTTATTGATCGTTAGTCAATGACAGTATTGACTAACGAAATTTACTTTTTTAATAAAACATCTATTTTGCCCATACTAATTATAAGATCTTGACTATCAGATCTTGATTTTATGGTCTCATGATAGGGTCTATTCTTGTCTATATTTTTCTAATTATTTGAGGATATTTTGTGATATTTTTGGTTTAACAACTAGTCATTTCCCTTCCTATTTGATGTTTTACTTGTAAAAAGTGTTCTTGATAAATTTGTATAGGAATTAGATGATTTTAAGTGAAATTGGAGTTTTCCAAACTTGACCCGGCGTCTGCTCAAAGTGATTAAACCGGTCGTGGCTTGGTTCTAGAAAAAAATGGAGGAAACAGAGCTCAAACTGAGATTGTTCCAGTGTTGAACTGGCGCCGGTCCAGACAAAGTGACTTGGCGCCGACCCTGCTCTGTTAAGGCGGTTTAATGTCCTTTTTCAAGTCGAATTGAAAATTGCCAAAGAGGTTAATTTGTTCCCAAGCAACCAAGAGGCCTATTTAACCAAGCACAAGAGGAGAATAACATATGATTCCAAGGAGCAAAAGTAAAAATCATTCATTGAAGAGGAATTCATCACTCAAGGAGCATTGATTCAAAGAGGTTTTCAAAGGAGGAAGTTGTCTGAGTTCTTTCTAATACATTCGCTTTCTTTTCTTTTCTTTTCTTTTTTTTTGAACAGTGATGAAATTAATGTTTTAATTGTGATTGAATATTATTTTCGAATTCATGATATTGTAATTTATTTAATCTTTGATCAGTTAGTTATTGTTCTTGGTATTTGATTATTTGCTTTTATTTGATAGATTGATAAAGTTGAATTTATGTCTAACGGACATAGGAAACGAAGTTAGATTAAGTTCAATTTGATTCATTCTATTCAATTGTTATCTTAGTTGGATTAGAAAAGAAGGTTAAGAATTGAACCTAAATAATTAAATGTTAGTTACTTTTGCCTAAAGTATAAGGTTATTGGCTAATTTCATATTTACATTGCCTAAAGTATAGGGATATCTATGAGGAATGAGTTTATTGCATTTCTTTAGTTATGTTGGTTTGATTGGAAAATTTGCTAATTTAATTAAGAAATAGTAATTCTATGGATTGGAAAAGAAGTGAATTATATCTTTATTTCTTCATGATGCCAAGACAATGATTAATTATAATAAGTATTGGATAATTCATGTCATGTTCTTAAGAATAACTATTTAATTTCATAATAGTTATGTATATATTTTGTGTTTATTTTTATTTTTATTTTGACTCTTTATCAATCTAATTGGTAGGTTAAACACTGAATGAAAAGTTATTAGTGTGTACTTGTTCCTTGAGGACTAATACTCGTTAATCCCTTTTAATATACTTAATGATGGGTATACTTACTCATATATGTAATTTGAGATTAATATTTAAATTTAAACTTGATTGGGAATGGGCTTGAAATTGCATGATTTTTATATGTTCAAATTCGTTGCTAATTAGCGACGGCTTTACAATGGCCATCCAAAATTTAAAAATAAAATTATTTTTTAAATTTGAAAAATGAGCATCGCAAGTCTATTGCTAATTAGTTATGAATTTGCAACGGTTACAAATTCATCGCTAATTAGCTACAAATTTGCGACGACCTTCTAAATTTTAAAAATAAATTTATTTTTTAAATTTTGAAAAAAAAGCCATCACAAATCTCTCACTAATTAGCGATGGCTTATTTTTTTCAAATTTAAAAAAAAAAATATTTTTAAATTTTAGATAGTCATTGCAAAACCCCCGTTAATTAGCAATGAATTTACAACAATCTTCCAAATTTTGAAAATAACTTTTTTAAAATTTTAAAAAATAAATTTATTTTTAAATTTTAATATTCATCATTTTAGCCTAAAAATTAAAAAATTATTATTCTAAATAAAAATTTAAAATATAATATTAAAAATAAAATTTATCTATATATATATATATATATATTCATATTTATGTATACATATATGCATTTGAATATGAATATATATATATATATGTGTGTGTGTGTGTGTGTGTGTGTGTGTCTGTGTGTGGATATATGTATGTATTGCATATATGAATATGTGTATATATATGTGTGTGTTTGTATATATGAATATGTATATATATATGAATATGAATATATATATAAATATATATGTATATATATGAATATATATATATATATGTGTGTGTGTGTTTATTCATATATGTATATATGTAGTATATACACATATGTATATGAATATATTATATATATGTATATATGTGTGTGTGCATGTATATGTGTGTATATATAGTTCGATTATGAAAAAAATATGCACACACACACATATATATATATATATATATATATATTTGTTGTATAATTATATAAATATATACAAATAGTTTGATTGGAAATATATATATATATATATATATATATGTATGTGTGTGTGTGTATGCGCGCACGCACACACACACACACACACACACACATATATATATATATATATATATAAGTGTGTGTGTGTATTGTGTATATATTTGTGTGTGTGTATGTATGTATGTATGTATTGAAAATATGTATTTAAGTTTTTTTTCCTAATCAAACTATTTGTATAGAATCATTTAATAAAAATAATTATATAAATAACAATATATAAACTTTTAGAATTATATAAATATACAAAATGATTTATTACATTAAATAATGTAGTCTCATAGTGAATTTAATATAATTATTATATTTTGTTGTAACGCTAATGTTTAAAGAAAATCCAAAAAAAAAAATGTTGGATTCAACGACAAAATTGCGAGGATAAAAATTTTGTCGCTAAAGGACTTCAGCGAGGCTTTGGCGAGGAAATTTGAACTTTAGCAAGGAAACTATTTTGCGACATATTTTCAACGGCCTTCCAAAATTTGAAAATAATTTAATTTTTTTAATTTAAAAAATTAGCCGTTGCAATTCCCTTGCTAACTAGCAACGGATTTGTAACGGCTTATTTTTAATTTTTTTAAAAATAAATTTATTTTTAAATTTTGGATGACCGTTGTAAAGCCGTTGCTAATTAGCAACAGATTTTCAACGGCCTTCAAAATTTTGAAAATAAATTTATTTTTTTAAATTTGAAAAAATTAGCCATTACAAATCTCTCTCTAATTAGCTATGGATTTGTGGCCGTCGCAAATCCGTTGCTAATTAGCAATGAATTTGTGACGACTCATTTTTTTAATTTTAAAAAATAAATTTATTTTTAAATTTTGGATGGTCATTGCAAAGCCGTTGCTAATTAGCAACAAATTTGCGACGACCTTCTAAAATTTAAAAATAAATTTATTTTTAAAATTTGAAAAATGAGCTATCGCAAATCCCTTACTAATTAGCTACGAATTTGAAACTGAAAATTAGTTCGTCACAAATCCATCGCAAATTCCTTACAAATCCGTCGCTATTTCACAAAAAATATTATATAATTAATATATAACACAATAAATCACAAGAATATCAACAATTTAGCGCTGGAACACGTGTTACCCCCACATCAAGGATGCGGGTTCGAGTCCGCATCTAACGAAATTGCATGATATTCTTGGCGGGTCGGGCTAGGCGGGTTCAGTTGGCCGGATCAAGGAGCTAATTAATTAATTTTTTTTACCAACAATTAATTAATTTTTTTTAAAATAAAAATCTGTTATCGTCGTAAATCCATTGCTACGTTAATTATAAACTTAATTATAATGTCATCAATTAAATAATCGTTGCAAATCCATCGCTATTTGCGACTGATTTTCATTCTGTTGCAAATTGCGACGCTCATTTTAGCGACGATCGTAGTCCGTCACTAATCCATCTCTAAAATTAGTAACGAATTTCAGCGTCGCTAATTTGATTTTTTCTTGCAGTGATTTTCCCATAAATCAAGTGTGACCAAAGTGGAATATTACAATTATGTGCTCAATATATATAGGCCACGGATCTTATCCCCCAAACCCTCCCCCATCCTCTCCCCCATTCTCAATAACTCGCTAAAGGTCCCTTCTTTCTCTCTCTTTTTTTCTGTTTTCTAAATAAAATCATTATTATTATTCTCCTATTAACTTTATAATTCAATGTTTATATATGACATAAAAAAATACATAATTATAAAGTAATTTATTTTCAACATATTCGTAAAATAACAATAATAATAAGAAATTATTATTATTATTTTCTTACCAATGTTTGAATGAATTAGGAATAACTTTGCTATGTGATAATATTTGATTTTGTGTTTTGAGTTATTTTTACGTGTATGATCCATTATTGTTAAGTCATATAACGTTAAGAATACTTATATGTAGATACTTTCTCACTAAAGAAACAAATTTTGCTTAAAACAATGTCGTTTCTTTCGTTTTCAAAATTGGTACTTTTGAAAAGTTCACACATATAAAGGCGGTAACATTTGTAGAGTTTTAAAAAAGATTAATCTGTGTTTATTAGAAATTATAAAATTTGTTTAAAAATTAAAAATCAATTAATGTTATAATTTAATAGAGTAATAATTAATAAAGATATAGTTGGAAAAATAATTAAATATATTTTTATTCCACAAAATGACAGATAATAATAAATTAAAAAAGTTTTTAAAAATGATAATTATTTAAAAGCAGCAGGAACACATGGAACCCCCTCATAGATGGTGACCTATAATAATTCCTTTAGTACTGCTGTGAGAAAATGTTAAATAATTGAATCCTTCATCAAAATTTTATGTGAAGTTAAGTGTAATATTCGGATAGAGATAGGAAAAGTATTAAAAAAAGGAGAATTTAGTGACCATTAATATATATATATATATATATATATATATATATATATATATATTTGAGGATACTGTGGTATTGTCACTTGGCAGCTGAATTGCATTACAATGCAACACGTAGAGACTTCTTCTACAAGTATTTCAAAAGATAAGGAGTTATGTCTTTATTATTTTTATTTAAGAATTGGATAAGGATTTTTATTATTTAGGAATTTAAAAGGTTTTAGGGCATGCCTTTTTGTTATTTGATCAAAGTTTAATTCTTTTCAAATTTTTACTTTTCAAAATTATATTGAAGAAGATAATTTATACGGGATGATGAATTTTACACTTCAAAATCTTAGGTCAAATTACAAAAGATTTATAAATTTTAATTAACAGATAGCATGTACATAAACATAAATTAAACTCTACAAAAATAAAAAAATAATTTATCCCGAACATTGCCGGGGCTTTGATTTGATAATTGCAAAAAATAAGACGAATCTCCTGTATTAGAATGGTATATTAGAAGTCTTTTTTTAAAAAAAATTATATAAATTCGATATTTATTTTAAAAATATATACTATTTTAAAAAGTAAAATTACGCACGTAATGTACTAACATTATCCCTTTTCTTACGGGCTTTAATTTCAGGGCAAAAGATGTCCTATATTATGTGTATATAATTACCAAGAACAAAGAACCAGCTATAATTTGGAAGAGAAGAGCTTGTACATAATTCTCAATTTCTTGAGTTTTTAAGCAAAAATTGGATTATCTTCTTTGTTGTGCATACAACGATGACTTGAATTAGATTAAGTTGGTAAGTGGTACCTTTCTTGGTGGCGGACGAGGAATTGAATGAAAAGGAAGAGTGTTGAAGACATGCCTTAAGAATCTGTGAAAGTTGTTTTCATTGGTTCTTTATTGTTAGTAGGTTATTAGTTTCTATTTCTTTGTTAAGTTATTTTTTTCTAGATAAATAGTGGACTATGTTGTTAGTCGTGTGTGCCGATTAAAAAATTTGAGCCATGATCCTTTATTCTAGTATTTTTCAACTATTTAAATTTAAGTTATCTTCAATAATATTATCACATTGCAACTCATATTTCTTCTTTTATTTCACGTTTCCTATCTATTTTTCTATAGAAAAAAAAAAACTACAATTGGTATCGGAGCTTTATTCTTGAGGGACCTATGAGTGTCTTAGTAAGTTTTAAGAGCACCAATACACTATCTCACCTTTATCGAAATCAAGCCTTCATAGCCATGAATGCTGAGGCAGATTTCTCTCATCTTTCTCCATCAACTTTTGATAGGGAGAATTATCATATATGGGTAGCGAGGTACGGAAGATTATCTTGAAGCCTTGGATGTTTGGGAAGCTGTGGAAGATGCAGATTACTATGTTCTAGTTCTAAAGAAAATCAAATTCTAATCACAGAGAATATTGAGACAATGAGGAACTGCCAGTGAGCAGTTAGAGGATTTTGCAGAAAATTTGATTCTCATTAATGATGAAGAAGAACATCAGATGAGTTTTATATACATGGAACTGAAATAAGGATTGAACTACAATTAATAATTAACAGCTGGCAAAGGCAATCAAATTCCCTTGAGCTTGCTGAGAATATGGCGGTAAAATGGAACTTGAATTAAGTTCAATCTGGATCACAAGAAGCAGATCTGTCATTGAGTGATCTGGCAAGTTTGTATGCTGAGTTGGAGTTGGAGATTAACGTGGCAGCTGAATGGATTGTTGAGTTGGCAGTTATTGAGTTGGCATCTTCATCTTCAACAAGTTCTACCAGATGATCCCACAATGGCTCAACTCAGAAACCACAAAGATAGAAAAAGCAAAGAAGACAAAGGCAAAGGCCGTTCTATTTGGTGCAATCTCTCCCACAATTTTCTTTAGAATTATGACTCTGAAATCAGCAAATGCCATTTGGAATTATCTTTGAGAAGAATATCAAGGTGATCAGAGGATTAAATGTATAAAAGTCTTAAATCTTGTTAGAGAATTTGAGATTCTTAAGATGAAAGAGTCAGAAACTATCAAAGAATATTCTAATTACCAGATTTTTAAAATTGCAAATTAAGTAAAATTCCTTGGCACTAAAATTTCAAATTCTAGAATTATTTAAAAAGCATCTTATAACTGTACCTAAGAGATTTGAAGCCTCAATTTCTACTTTAGAAAATACTAAAGATCTATTTGAGTATTTCTGTGGCAGAAGTAGTTCATGCATTGCAAGTCTATGAGCAAAGAAGGCTCATAAGACATGAGGGTGCACTACAAGAAAAAAGACAATCAGAGAGGGACGAATCCCTCACTGATCCCTTGTAAACCACGAATCACCAAGGGATCAGCAAGGAATTAGTCCTCACTGAAAAATTCCTTCCAAATATCGAGGAAAATAAAATTTTTTATTAATTACGACTAATTACCGAGAGATTAATAAGGAGCAAACTTACTAAGAGATTAGCGACAGGCCAATAAATTCCCTATAGCATAAATTAATTAACAGTAATTAATAAATTATCGACCCTTGAAAATCCCTCGTTAATTATTGAGGGCTTATCTACGATTGAATTTGCAATGATTTAGTGATCGTCGTCGAATTTTAAATTTTTTAAAATTTTAATTAACTAACCTAAACTCAACCCGGCTCGACCTAGCTGGACCAAGGGCGCATATGACCCAACCTAGCCCTGGTGGCCGAGGCAAGTGCATTTTTCCTGCTTCATTACTAGATGTGGACCTCGAACCCATATCGCTATTATAGAAGAGTACGCATGTGCTTCTCTATTAGATTATATTTATTTTTTTATAATCTTCACCTTATATTAATTATATAAAATATTTTATTTTATAAACCATTGCAAATCATATTAATGATTTGCAAGCTACTCAAGTACAAAAACTCTTCTGATGTTCTATATGTCCTTGATAATAATCAAAACTTGCTCAGTGTTGGACAGTTGCTTGGGAAAGGGTTCAAAGTATTTTTTGAAGACAAATGCTGCACAATCAAGGACCATTGGCGGATGCAGTGTGGAATCAGTGGGGTCAGTTGACCCCACTGAAATTTTAAAAACTTTTAATAATAATATTAAAAATTAAATATTAGTATAAATTCATACCACTCAAAAAAAATACAGGGGTCAATTTAAAATTAAAAAAACTAAATAAGTAATAGAAAATGTGGACTTTCGTTTTTTTTTTTTTTTTGAGAAGAGTGAAAGCCTTTTTTTTTTAATTCTTTTCTTTGATAAATTGATAGAAGCCCCACCAACTAAAGTCAAAAGCTTCTCGGAGTCTGGAGAAGCAGCAAACAAAGAGCTAGAGCCAAAGACAACCGCTTCTTCAGCCTTCAGCGAATCAGCCTCTAGCCCTCTCTGCGTCTCTGACTCTATTTTTTATTTTTTTGGCTTCAGCCTTCAGCGTCTCCATCTCTGACTCTGTTACTGGTCTGTTAGTGTCGAGAGAGGGAGGGAAAGAGAAAAGGCAAAAAGAAGTTTTTGAGTGTAGATTCAAAATATTAATTTTGTTTTATTATTATTATTATTTATTAAAAGTTTTTCTATTTTTCATGTGATCTTTCAAGAGACAAGAGATAAAGGTTCGTAGTGAAAAATGAAAACATTTAAGACAATATTTACAAAAGATTTTTGAGGACAATAAGAAGTTAAGGTATTTTAATAATTTTTTTAATCCTTTATTTTAAATCAATATATTATTGGTTGAGACAAAGAAAAATATTACTTACTCATTAATTTTTTTCCTAGTGAAATTGACTTTGATTTTGCCCGTGGCAACTGTGAGTGTGGAAAGATTGTTTTCAACAATAAAAATTGTGAAGAATCGGTTGAGAAATCGAATGGGAGATAACTTAATGGATAATTGTTTAATTACATATATTGATAGAGATGTATTTAATAGTATTAACAATAAAATTATTATACAACGGTTTCAAAATATAAAAACTCGTTATAGATAATTGTAAATAAAATTTTATATAAATATGTCTTTTTGTTGTTTCTCCGTATATATTTGTGATAATATTATATATATCATGTACAATAATCTCTATGTTATAATCTTTTGTACTAAAAATTAACCCTACTGAGTTAAATTTCTGGCTACGCCACTGTCGAGGACCAAACAAGCTTGAAAATGTTCAAGGTTAAAATGAGAAGCAAGAGTTTTTCATTTGATCCGATGAAGGAGAAGCAAGTTGCCTTCACTGTCACAGCAAGCTCAACTGATCTGTGGCACAGTAGGTTAGGTCATTACCATCATGCAGGAATGAACTGCATGTGCCGCAGTGTGGGATTTTCATCCCCTCTCGTGGAGGGTGAATCCCTATAAGCACTGAGTACTATTTTTTTACTTGAGGGCTGTTGTGTCATCGTGATTTAATCTTTCACATTTTATGAGGCTAGTTGTGGGGCCTGTGGGCGAGAGATTTCGCCATTTGCACCCAAGGAATGAACTGCATGCTTAGAGATGAACTTATTCGTGGTGTACCTACCTTATCAGACAAACTGACTGATTGTGAGGCTTGTCAGTTCGAGAAGCAGACAAGAAAATCATTTCCAAAATGAGTTTGGAGGCCTACACAAAAGCTCCAACTAGTTCATACTGATCTTGCTGGATCACAAAGAACGTGTTGGATTTATTTTCTCAGATGCAAATCAAAAGTTGCAGAGGTATTCTAGAAATTTAAAGCTCATGTTGAAAACCAAAGCACCTGCAATATTCAAGTTCTGAGATCTGATAATGGGAAGGAGTATGTCTCAGACGAGTTTCGACAATTTTGTGCATAGGCTGGAATAGAGCATCAACTCACTGCTCCTTACCCTCCTCAACAAAATGGAGTGAGTGAAAGGAAAAATAGTTCAATCATGGAGATGGCTAAATGTATGCTACATCAAAAAAGACTACTAAAGAAATTCTAGGCTGAAGCTACAAATACTGCTATAATCATTCAAAACAGACTGCCTACAAGAGCTTTGGAAAATCAAACACCATTTGAAGCTTGGCTTGGTTTCAAACCTTCTTTGGATTTTCTGAAGATATTTGGTTGTTTATGCTACTCACATGGGTCTCCGGTTAATCATGACAAGCTTGACGAAAGAGCAGAATATGAAATATTCGTTGGCTACTGTACAATCTCTAAAGCTTATAGGATTTTTTTAACCTCAAAGAGAGAATACTAATAATGTACTTTATAGAGGACGAAGAATGGAGTTGGAATGACTCGAAGGAAAATAAAAATCCTTCATTGCTACTTGAAGATACTGTGGATGATCCACCTGTTAGAGGCATCAGATTAGTCTCTGACATCTATCAAAGGTATAGCAGTATGTGAACCTGCTAGCTTTGAGGAGGCAATGAATGGATGGAGGCAATGTAAGAGGAGCTGTCCATGATTAAGAAAAATCAGACTTGGGAATTGGTACAGAAACCACATGATAGATGTCGTAGGTGTCAAATGGGTGTTCAGAAAAAAAAAAAAGAAAAATTGGTCCTAATGGTTCTATAAACAAGCATAAAGAAAGGCTTGTTGTGAAAGGTTATGCAACAAACATTTGGGATTGATTATTTTGATACTTTTGCTCCAATTTCCAAGCTTGATACAATTAGATTGCTATTTGCCATTTCAGCACAAAAGGGATATTGGCAGTTGTTTTATATGGATATCAAATCGGCTTTCCTCAGTGGTTTCTTGCAAGAGGAGATTTATGTTGATTAGCCAGAAGGCTTCGTGATCAAAGGTCAGGAGGATAAAGTTTGCTGCCAAAAAAGGCTCTTTATGGCCTAAAGCAAGTACTAAGGGTTTAGTACAGTAGAATTAATGATCATATGTTGCGTTTAGGCTTTTACAAAAGTCTATCAGAAGTTACCCTCTATGTTAAGCAGTCTGGTGCAGAAATTCTAATCATTTTTGTGCATGTTGATGATTTTTTGGTGACAGGGAGTAATTTAGTACTTATCAACGAATTACAGCAGGAAATGATGAGTATTTTTTAGATGACAAATCTTGGTTTTATGACATATTTCTTCATAATAGAGATCACTCAAATTAAGAATAAAATCTTTATTTGTCAGTGGAAGTATGCAAAGAAGATCTTCAAGAAATTCCTTCTTAATGACTGCAAAGAAATGAACACTCCTATGAATCTAAAGGAGAAGGTTTGCAAGAATAATGGAGCTGATAAAGTTGATGAATGCTATTTTAGAGGATTAATAGCGTGTTTAATGTATCTTACGGCAACTAGACCAAACATCCTATTTGCAGTAGGCATACTGTCTAGATTCATAAATTGTGCAAGTGAATTCCACTTGAAGGCAGCAAAAAGAGTTGTAAGATACCTCAAAGGAACCATCAATTATAAAGCAAAGTATTGCAAGGAAAAAAAAATTAGATTGATCAGTTATTCTGATAGTAATTGGGTAGGTTCTAATGATATGAAAAGTACTTCAAGGTATTGTTTCAGTATGGGTTCAGGCATTTTCTCTTGTTGTTCTAAGAAATAGAAAATTGTAGCTCAATCAACAGGGGAAGCTGAATTCATTGCAGCAACAACAACTGTCAATCAAGCTATTTGGTTGAGGAATATCATAACATTTCTAATTAGTTTGGAACAAGATCAAAATACAGAAATCATGGTGGACAATCAAGCAGCAATTTCAATCTCACATAATCGGGTGTTTCATGGAAGGACCAAACGTTTCAATGTTAAATTGTTCTATTTGAGGGAAGCACATGAAAATGGAGAGAGAAGTCTAGTTTATTGCAGAACAGAAGACCAAGCTGCTGACATCTTTATCAAATCTTTTTCACTTAGTAGGTTCGAGTTCCTGAGGAATTATAAACTCGGAGTGTGCAGCTTCCAAGCAAGGAGGGAGTACGTTGAAGACATGCCCTAGGAATCTGTTAAAGTTGTTTCCACTAGTTCTTTATTATTAGTGGGTTGTTAGTTCCTATTTCTCTTTGCTAAGTTGTTGCAGACTAGAATCTTGGACCATGATTCTTTATTCTAGTATCTTTCAAACTATTTAAATCTGAGTTATCTTCAATAATATTATCACCTTAGAGTTTATATTTCTTCTTTTAACTCCTGTTGCTGCTTGTATATTTTTCTACAAAAACTACTGTTGCCTTACAAAAGAGGAGTCGATATGACTGGCGATCAACTACTCTTTCGATGAGCATAAATAGTCCGATGAAAAGATAAATGTGGAAGCCGAACTTTTTAAAAAACGTGAGTTCTTTAAACTTACTATAGAAAGGGTTCAAGAAAGTAGAAATATTGTATGCGGAAGCTAATTAGGACTAAAAACAGTGTATTTCGATTGATTTAATTTGATAAGGAGAGTGAATACAAAAGTATTGGAATTTGAAATCAAAGTGAAATGAAAATGGAAAACTAGTAATAAAGCAATAAAGGAAAACTTCAAAAAAAAAAACTAAACAAAATTGTAAACAAAGCTGTAAAGAAAGTTGAAGACAAAGAAAATGCAGAAAAAGAAATTGAAAATTGAAAAATTAATAGTCTTGTAGATGTGTATGTTATTGGGTTCTTCCTATTCTAAGAATCTTTGCCCATTTTATACTTGTTGTGGCAAGGTCGTTGACTATCCGAACGTAGAGAAAATCTTGCTTCGTAACTCGTCCTTGGCGGTTAGGAATAGTAGTGTTTTACCGATCGTGTCGAGATTCGGGAGAACGACTTATCGGCTTCTGATTCCAATGTTGACTGGGTACATCGATTGAAGACTTTCTTGACGTCATCATCGGCTTAGTAAAATTCATATCGGCTCCAACTCAAAGTTACCGTTGCAACGAATCGGCTAAAGATGACGTCAACAACTACAATGAGAGATCCTAAGTGTAAAACAGTAGAAAATTTAAGACACAAATGTTCAATTATGATAAAGAATCGTGTAATTTGATACATAGAAATTGTATTTATAAATATTTATCATGATTAGATAAATATTATTTACGATTTATAAAATAGTTATTATCGCATAAATATTACTTATAATTTAATAAATAAATTTTAACACGATAAAAACAATGATATTTTATTCTTTCTATATATATATGATTACTTTTATCATTGTTAAATTTTTTATATTTTTTAATTTAAATCGTGAAGTCATAATTTCTATAGTGAAATTAGGGAGTCCAAATTCACATACGTTTGGAGTTTCTACCTTCCAAATTTAAAAGACACAAAAAGCTCCTATGACCTATCTTGAAGAATGGGTCAACAAAAATTCATTGAAGCTAATTAATTATAGTAAGTGATGCCGAAATTATCAATTTTATTAGTTGACTTTAAAATTCCAATATAATGCACAATCACCGACTCAGTTTCTAACATATCTCACAGGAAGAGGACAGGGAAGAGAATAGATTTCAAGGTTTACAAGAATCTTAAACCCAAACAAATTGCTTTTCAGCATCTACGGAAAACACAGCTTTTAGTATCGTGTGATGTGAGCAACAAAAGAATCCAGCTCCATGCGAGTAACTCCACCTTCCCCCACCGATTTTCTGACAGCACTGCCTAATTCTGCCGCCTTCTTGCGTATCTCAGCTCCTTCTTTAGATGCCATCAATACCTTCACAGCAGTTTCAATGGTGGATGATTTCACCAGTTCATTCTTAGAAGCCCAGTCCCTCACTGCTATGCCAACTTTGAGCACCTTTGTAATGAGCATACTGTTCCTCGGCTGGTCCGAATGCATTGGCCATGCAGCTATTGGGATTCCATGGCTAATGCTCTCCATGCACGAATTCCACCCGCAGTGACTCATGAATCCTCCCGTCGAGGGATGTCTTAATATCTCCAGCTGGGGTGCCCAGTCTCTAATTATCATTCCCCGATTCTTCACTCTTTGCTCGTATCCTATCGGCAGCTCACTTCTCGTAGGATCTCCAGCAAAGATATCCCCTTTATCAGCATCCCTCAAAACCCAAATGAATTTCGCTTCGCTTCTCTCTAGTCCGATTGCAAGCTCTGTGATCTGTTCATCTGTAAATGAAGTGGTTGTTCCGAAAGAAACTAACAAGACTGATTTTGGACTTTGTTTGTCAAGCCACTCTAGACATTTGTGGCCTGCACCACGCTTAATATTGTTGTGAACCACAGGATTAAGTGGTCCTATAGCCCACAGTTTCTTGTTTCTTTTAATTGGTTCTTTTTCCAGTAAATCAAGGAACATGCCCTCCATCACTCTGCTAGCATTATAAAGAGTGCCGGAGCTGAACTTGAGGAATTCTTGTTGTGAGAAAATAAATTTCTCGAACTCGGCTGTGAAACAATCTGCGAGAGTAGGAAGGCCATTTTTCATTTCATCATCAACTTGAAAAGGTCTTCCCATGAGCTCCCAACAGAACCAAAAACTAGAAAAAGCTGAGATACTACGGAAAGTATAGGATTCCGCGTTTGAAAATGAGATGAAATCTTGAACAACAGATGCTGTAAGCGTGTCATGAATGACAACTACTCTGCGAGAAATAGCCGACAGAGACTCTAAAAGGGCAGCAACAGGTTT
This sequence comes from Voacanga thouarsii, assembly GCA_026120185.1. Lineage (NCBI taxonomy): Eukaryota > Viridiplantae > Streptophyta > Magnoliopsida > Gentianales > Apocynaceae > Voacanga > Voacanga thouarsii. The sequence goes on along the minus strand of JANUWF010001287.1, from coordinate 954,747 downwards.
GCGAAGGTGACCAGATGACTCAAACGACGGTTGCAGGTGCGAGGGGAATTTAATGGGGGCACTAGGGTTAGGAGGAGGAGATTCAAAAGAAGGGATTTCAAACTCATGAAAGTGAATATTGGAGATGACCATAGGATCACAACCGTGGACACGAATCTTAGCTTGCCGGTTGTGTGTGGAAGTGCCAACGAAATGCACTGGTATGTTATAGGATGAGATGAGGCGGGAGAGTTGCAGAAGTTGATTCAGATGGCCTTGTGCTGGAAAAGGCACCATAACCACGACCAGTCGGGAGCCTTTTCGGCCATGCTTAAGATCATGGTGGTGTCCATTACCCTCGGGCATATTGGCTGCACGAGTCCCTTTAGGAATTTTTGCTTACCCTTTTATAGACATTAAAGGCTTAACATTGAACTAATTTATTGTTGTGAGACTATTCATATTGCGTCTCTAACTTAGGCGCAATTGGTGCTGAATATATCAAAGACATATTTAATGTCTCAATGACTAATTTCGGATTTGTGGTTTGGTGTGGAACAGCCGGGGAAACGTTTTGACTTTTTTTTTTTTTAATAATTTAAGTATTCCAACTTTATCTGATTATTTTTTAAAACTATGCGTTACCTTCAAAACTTATAATTATGTAAATCTAATTTGATTTCAACAAGGGAAGTTCAAGACTGGATTCAAAGAACAGCAAGAGAATAATTCTTTACCAAATATGGCCCCCGGCCTTCTCAGCCTTTTGAACTTTACAACGTAGCGCCATGTGAAAAAACGTTTTGAATTCTTGAAAGAACAGCAAAAGGCAATCAAAGGAAACAAAGGCAGAGAAAATTTGAAAGAAGGGCGTGAGAAGAATAGCCGTCGCATGTAGAAGCAAGGAACAAGGCCGACTCCTCCACAGTGAGGAACAAGTAAACAAATTAATATACTGTGATGAATATCTTAAATATTTTAAAATTATTAAAAACTCCATTAATTAGTGAAGGCTCCACAAATTATGGATTTATGTGAATTATTAGAGAAGATTTTTATGGATGTCCACCATTTAGTGCAGACACCACTAATTAAGATTAGTGGAAGATGATGTATGCCATGATGTAATCCACTAATTAGAGCTCTATAAATAGAGCTATTCTCTAAGCTTGTAATACACTTTTATTTAGTAAAAGAAAGATTAGAGAAAATTGTGAGAGAAAAGAAAGAAAGAAATTCTTGTGCAAAATAGTTAGAGTTTTATTAGTGTGTAGTGTGAAGATTTTATTCTAACACTACCCTAATTTTATAACACGTTATCAGCACGAAACTCTACCGAAGTACTGAAGGTTATAATCACGGTGATACTATTGAAGTGTTCTTGAACAAAAGAGGAAGGTAGGTACTTTTTCTATTTGATTTTGTATCAACATGGCAAATCATACCAAATTCGAGTTCGCAACTCTTGATATTATTGGGAAAAACTATTTATCTTGGATACTAGATGCTGAAATGCATTTAGTTGCAATGAGTCTGAAAGATACCATTGTAGAAGGAAATCCATCATCATTACAAAATAATGCTAAAGCTATGATTTTTCTCCGTCATCATCTTCATGATGACTTAAAGGTTGAATACCTTACCGTGAAAAATCCACTTATTTTGTGGACTAATTTGAAAGAAAGGTTCGATCACCAGAAGATGGTCGTCCTTCCAAAGGCACGGTATGACTGGATGCATTTGCGATTACAAGATTTTAAATCTGTTAGTGAGTATAATTCTTCTATTTTTAAAATTAGCTTGCAGTTAAAACTGTGTGGAGAAAATATTACTGATGAGGATATGTTAGAAAAAAAATTTTCTACTTTTCATGCCTCGAATGTGCTCCTGCAGCAGTAATATTGAGAAAATGGATTCAAGAAATATGCAGAATTGATATCTTATCTTCTCGTAGCTGAGCAAAATAATGAGTTACTAATGAAAAATCATGAAACTCGACCAACAGGTTCTACTCTATTCCCGGAAATGAATGATGTTAGAACTCATAATTTTGGCCCTAGAAGAGGTCGTGGTCGTAGTCATGGTCGTGGTCGTGGATATGGCTGTGGCCGTGGACATATATATAGTCGTGATAAAAATATTCATTATGATCGCAATAATCAAAATAAAGTTACGAGAAATAGTGACAACCACCAGAAGTGGCCAAAAACTAACGTGAAATGAAAAGGAAATGATGTTCCTAAAAATTATGAAGATAAATGTTATCGCTGTGGCATAAAAGGTCATTGGTCTCGTACCTGTTGTACTGCAAAACACCTTGTTGATCTGTATCAGGCGTCTATTGAGAAGAAAGGCAAAAATGCCGAAACAAATTTTACTCTACAACATTCTCTTCATGATGATGATGATATCAACCTTGACGATGTTGATGTAACTCATTTAGACGTGGCTGATTTCTTTGAGTATTCTAAAGGAAGAATTGAGCATTTGATTGGTGATGGAAGTGTTCAAAAGAATTAAAAGTTTACTTTTAATATATTTCTTTTATATTTTATATTTTTTGCATTGTAATAGTACTTAGCGTTTAAGGTTTTTATTGTTTGAGTATTTATATTTATAAATATTTTGTTATGCCCAGATGGCTATTATTCCGCTTACTGGATACACAAATGGCATTGAAGACATATACCTAATTGATAGTGGTACAACACACACCATATTGAAAGATAAAAAATATTTCTCTTACCTGCAGATGGGAGAAACAAATGTTAATACTATAGGTGGTAGTGCAAAGTTGATTGAAGGCTCTGGAAGAGTTAATATTGTATTACCCGGAGGAACAAATGTTGTTATTCCTAAAGCGTTATTTTCTTCAAAAATCTCAAAGAAATTTATTAAGCTTTAAAGATATTCGCCGAAATGGATATCACATTGAAACAATGAAAGAAAATAGTTTTGAGTATCTTTGTATTACTCAAATAATGTCGAGTAAGAAATCTTTATTAGAAAAGCTACCATTTCTTTCTTCTGGCCTATATAGCACAAAAATCCATGCAATTGAAATGCATCATTCAGTAAATCAAAAGTTTACTGATCCTGCTACATTTATCATTTGGCATGACCGTTTGGGTCATCCAGGAGCTATTATGATGCGAAGAATAATTGAAAATACGCATGGTCATCCTTTGAAAAGTCAAAGGATTTTGACATCTGATAAATTTTCATGTGCTGCATGTTCTCAAGGGAAATTGATTATTAAACCCTCTCCAACAAAAGTGGAGTTTGAGTCTCCAGTATTTTTAGAAAGAATTCATGGTGATATATGTGGACCAATTAATCCATCATGTGGGCAATTCAGATACTTTATGATTTTAATTGATGCATCGACTCGATGGTCGCATGTTAGTTTATTATCAACTCGCAACCTGGCGTTCGCGAAATTGCTTGCCCAAATAATTCGCTTAAGAGCGAAATTTTCAAATTATCCGATCAAAAGGATCCGTCTAAATAATGTTAGAGAATATTCCTCCCAAACTTTTGATACTTATTGCCTGTCAATTGGCATTACTATTGAACATCCAGTAACTCATGTTCATACTCAGAATGGTCTAGCTGAATCATTCATTAAACGGTTAAAATTAATTGCCAGACCGTTATTAATGAGAACAAATCTCCCGACAACTGCGTGGGGACATGCTATTTTGCATGCTACAACACTTGTACGCCTAAGGCCAACAAGTTATCACAAATTTTCTCCCTTACAATTGGCTTTTGGTTCCGAGCCAAATATAACTCATTTAAGAATTTTTTGGTGTGTTGTATATGTTCCAATTGCACCAAACCAACGTACAAAGATGGGTCCTCAAAGAAGAAAGGGGATCTACGTTGGATATGATTCTCCCTCTATTATCAGGTATGTTGAACCCCTGACAGGAGATGTATTCACAGCAAGATTTGCTGATTGTCATTTTGATGAATCATTATTTCCTAAATTAGGAAAAGAACAAAATCAGCATAAAAAGGATCTTACTTGGACAACATCATTAAATTATCTTGATTCGCGCACAAGTGCAAAATCGCATATTCCAGTTATAAATGCCAGCTATCAAAAGATAATTCATTTGCAAAACATTGTAAATCAAATGCCAGACGCTTTTGTTGACTCCAGAAGAGTTACAAAATCGCATATTCCAGCTATAAATACTCCTATTCGAATTGAAGTTCCAGCAGAACAAAATATTATACTTATAGCTGTTGAGTCAAAAACACGCCAGAAGCGTGGCCGACCTCTTGGGTCCAAAGATAAAAATCCTCGAAAGAAAAGAGGATTAACTGATCCAGAAGATCATATTGAAGAGGAGAATGATAAAGACCAAGAGAAAACTGATGACAAAGAACCAGAAGTTGATGAAAGTAACACTAAAATCTCTATCAATTATACCACTTCCGGTAGAAGTTGAAATCGGATAGAAACTGTTATTGATAATATATTTGCATACAATATATCTCTTGATGTTACACAGGATAGTGATGATCCTGAACCAATATCAATTGATGAATGTCGGCATAGAAAATATTGACTACAATGGAAAGATGCGATTCAATCGGAGTTAAATGTACTAACAAAACGTGAAGTCTTCGGACCTGCAATCCGAACACCAGAAGGTGTAAAACCTGTTGGCTACAAATGGATATTTGTGCGAAAGCGCAATGAAAAGAGTGAAATCGTTCGATATAAAGCGCGATTAGTAGCCCAAGGTTTTTCACAAAGACCAGGTATTGATTATGATGAAACTTATTCTCCTATTGTTGATGCTATTATACTCCGATATCTTATCAGTTTGGCAGTACATGAAAAGATAGATATGCGCCTACTAGATGTTGTCACTGCCTACTTATATGGAAATTTAGAAAATAATGTTTATATGAAAATCTCCGACGAATTTCATATGCCTGAAGCATATAAACATTATCCTCGTGAAAATTACTCCATCAAGTTGCAGAAATCATTATATGGCCTGAAGCAATCTGGGCGCATGTGATTCACTCGTCTTAGTGAATATTTATTGAAAGCGGGATTTAAAAATGACCAGGCATGTCCATGTATTTTTATTAAAAAATCTGGTTCTAAATTTGTAATATTAGCTATATATGTTGATGATATTAATCTTATTGGAACTCCTGAAGAGCTCCAAGAAACAATTGATTATTTAAAAGGAGAATTCGAAATTAAGAATTTTGGTAAAACCAAATTTTGCCTTGGTTTACAAATTGAATATCTGGAAAGTGGAATATTTATTCATCAATCAACATATATAGCAAAAGTACTAAAAAGATTTTACATGGACAAAGCACATCCATTGAGTATTCCAATGATCGTCCGATCATTAAATGTGAATAAAGATCTTTTCCGACCTCAAGAAGATGATGAAGAACTCCTTGATCCTAAAGTACCATATCTCAGTGCAATTGGTGCATTGATGTATCTTACTAATAATACACGACCTGATATTGCTTTTGCTGTCAATTTATTAGCAAGATTTAGTTCTTCACAAACATGACGACATTGGAATGGAATTAAACAAGTCCATCGATATCTCCAATGTACAATTGATCTCGGATTATTTTATTCAAATAAAACCAGTCCAACATTGATAGGTTATGCAGATGCTGGTTATTTATCTGATCCACATAAAGCACGTTCTCAAACGGGCTATCTATTTACATGTGGAAATACTGCTATATCATGGCGTTCTACAAAACAATCTATAGCAGCTACTTCTTCAAATCATACTGAAATTATAGCCATTCATGAAGCAAGTCGAGAATGTGTATGTCTAAGATCCATGATTCATTATATCCGAAAAAGTTGTGGATTATTATCGATCAAAGATATTCCAACTCCTCTTTATGAAGACAATGCAGCTTGTATAGCTCAATTACGAGGAGGATATATTAAAGGAGATCGGACAAAACATATTTCACCAAAATTCTTCTTTACTCATGAATTCCAGAAGAAATGTGAAATTGATGTGCTACAAATTCGGTCATGTGACAACCTCGCAGATATTTTCACGAAGACTTTACCGACTGCAATATTTGAGAAGTTGAGATATAAAATCGGTATGTGTCGATTTAAAGATTTAAAGGAATCATCTCATCAGGGGGAGTAATAAACAGACATATAGAATAGTGTACTCTTTTTCCTTCGCTAGATTTTTTTTTCCCACTGGGTTTTTATCTAGTAAGGTTTTAACGAGACATATTCTTTATGTAATTGATGGACATCCAAGGGGGAGTGTGATGAATATCTTAAATATCTTAAAATTATTGGAAGCTCCATTAATTAGTGAAGGCTCCACTAATTATGGATTTATGTGAATTATTAGAGAAGATTTTTATGGATGTCCACTATTTAATGGAGATACCACTAATTAAGATTAGTGGAAGATGATGTATACCATGATGTAATCCACTAATTAGAGCTCTATAAATAGAGCTATTCTCTAAACTTGTAATACACTATTATTTTGTGAAAGAAAGATTAGTAAAAGAAATATTAGAGAAAATTGTGAGAGAAAAGAAAGAGAGAAATTCTTGTGCAAAATAGTTAGAGTTTTATTAGTGTGTAGTGTGAAGATTTTATTCTAACACTATCCTAATTTTATAACATATACTACATTTATGGAGTTTTTTGATAAAAATATTAAATTGCATCCGCCATTAAATGAAGTAGCATAAAATGTAAACATATGTCTATCCATAAATGTAGAACAGAAGAATATTAATTTGTAACATATTGAACCGATCCCAAATTTTTTAGTTTTAAGGTTTAATTTATTATTATTATTATTATTATTATTATTATTATTATTATTATTATTATTATTATTATTATTATTATTATTATTATTATTATTGCATTAATTAATGTATTTTGTGCCATAAATGTAGCATATGTCTATCCATAAATGTAGAATATTTGTGCTATAAATGGAGTAGCATATTTTATCGTGATTTGTGTGTTTTATATCTTTACACCTAATGTCAACACTTTTTTTAAAAATTTGATGATTTTTTTGACTAAGTAAGTTAAAGGGTATGAAAAAGTGGGAGCTCTTTATGGCGTTGCTGCAATCTTGAAAAGAGTCCGGGGAGTTGGCTAAATACGTTTGAGAAAAGTGAGAGAAGCAGAAGGAGGGGCATGTGTGCTTTCTTGGTAGATTTGGTGCATTTCTTCTTGACCTCATGTTTAAAGCATATATAAACGTGTTCTCTTTAAATTGTAGTTGGAAGCATCAATCATGTCTGCTTGTGTACCTAAAACTATGAACTTATCTCTTTAGTTGGTAGACTTCATTGTTCTTTTCTTTTCTCCTCCCCCCATTTTTAAAGTTTGTTTTTTTTTTTTTAGAGAAAACCAAAAATTCATTCATACATATGTTTTTGTAGCAGATAGAAGTTATAATGGGACATAGTTTCATTGAAATGAATTTTTTTAAATAAAAAATTATTAAATATATAGAGTTAGAATAGATTCAAGTATGGTCGATGAAAAAGAATATAATGTATTGCGAGTATATAACAATTTTTGTGAAACAAAATTTATTACATGAGAATTTATCGCATGAGTAATCATATATGTAAAGAGGAAGATTATAATTTGAAATAAATTTCCAAAATAGATACGCCTAAATATGTAAATGAGATCTTCTTCACCTAATAAGACAACCAGATATCTAAATCTATAATTAAGATCATCTTCAGCTGAGTAAGACAATCAATTTTTATGCCAAATATAGTAAGACAATCAGTGAGGAGCAATAAACAAATTACTCCCTCTATGTCAATGTAACAAATAGTGCACAAATTAAGAAATTATTAAAATTTATATAATTATAATAGAAAATGACTATTATATATCTAAATAAAAGTAAACCTTCATTAATTAGATTGGGAATACTCATATATTTAATGAGTCAAATATTTATTGAGTAATTGAATGAAGAATAAATTATGAATATATATAATAAATGCATTCTTGATTTGTAAAATTGACAAGTACTCTCTCTGTTTCAAAATACTTGTTCATGAAACATTTTGTACACAGATTAAAGGTGTTAAAAATAATATAACAATTTAGATAAAGTTCATATTCTACCTATCTTAAAAACATTATAGTTATTGGTTAGTGAAAAATTTCAAGAAGAAAGAAGAATTTTGAAAAATTGTGAAGTTGACTTAAAATAAATGAGGGTAAAATAAGAAGAAACTAATCATTGGTTCTAGAAATATATACATGAATAAGTATTTTGAAATAAAACAAAAAAATTTCGTGAATAAGTATTTTGAAACGGATGAAATATTATTTTGATGTAATAAAAATAGAAAATTTTAATATCTTTTTTACGATGAAGGAGTAATATCACACATTACTTATGCCATTAAAACTGCACACAACATATTATGGATAGACATCACATTAATTAGACATGAAAAATATCCTCAGAATCTGGATCGTTCGCTGCCTACGTTTTCATGTATCACTAGCTACACATCATTTTCCTTCAGTTTTCCAGACGCACTTCATCAAGAAATCTTGCAGATTCTATGGAGAGGAGCAGTCCAATTTAAGTGTGAAAAATAATTATATCCCTAATTAATTAATCCCATTTAATAGTTCAACTGCAAACTAATCAATGGTTGTGTCTGTTCTCGAATCCTCAAACCCATTTTTTTTTAAATATAAATATTTTTTCCGTTTCAAAATATTTATTCACAATATTTTTTTGTTTTATTTCAAAATATTTGTTTATATACATATTTCTAGAATTAATGATTAATTTCTTCCTATTTTACCCTCATTTATTTTAAATCAACTGCACAACTTTTCAAAATTTTTCTTTCTTTTTGAAACTTTTCACCAACTAATAACTATCATGTTTTTAAGATGGGTAGAATAAGAACTTTATCTAAATTGTTGTATTATTTTTAACAATCTTAATCTGTGTGCAAAATGTTTCATGAACAAGTATTTTAAAATGGAAGGAGTACCATCTTATTGTTTATAACTTTAATTAGCAGAAGTATTTTTTTTTCTTTTTAGGGAAGCAGAAGTAATTTTAAAAGCACTTTTAGAGTAACACTTAGTTTGATTGAGGTGAGGAAGGGATATATAAATGAAGAGGTAAATGATTTTGTTCCTTGTTTAGTTAGAGAGAAATTAAAGAAGGTAGAAAGTAAATTAAGAAGGCGAGTAATTTTTTCTTTATATCCCTCCAAAATTAAAATGTTGAAAAAATTCTTGTAATTTATTTTCTTTTCATTCTAATTAAATAAAAACAGAATAAAGTTGTCTTCTTTTTCCCCCTCCCTCTGACCTTTGTGTGATGTAAATCTAAAGCAACTTTTAAAATTTTGTAAAGATGAAATCAAAAGTGAAAAAGTAATTACAAAATAACTCAAAATTACTTTTAACTTTAAATCGAATGGCAAAAGAACTTATATTAAGCAAGTTAGCATAGACGTTATTTTATATAAAAAGTTTTAAAAATTTATAATCTTATCTTTTTATATATATTTTTAATATAATTTATTATTCCTGATTTTATGATTGTCTCCATTATTATATCTAGGTTCCATCACCTAAAATAAGAAAATGAAAATTTGACAATTCCAAATTTGGCATCATATGAACTTTTTTTTTTTTTTTTTTTTTTTGCTAGATTGGCATCATATGAACTTACAAACAAGTCGTTGTTCCTTTGAAATTGTTTGCATGTTTTGGAGTATAAAATGCCCAAAATAGCACACAATCTTTCCCTAGCAACAACAAGATATAAAACTAAGTTACGTCCAAAACTGATTCCGGAAAATGACGTCTTAAAATATATATATTTTTAAGACCATAAAAATTAAATATTACCACGTCCTCAACTTTTAAGATGGCAACTCTGTCCTGAAAGGGATAATCGAGTTAGTCAGGTAATGAACACGGCAATTGAAAAGTCATCCGTTCGAATCTCATGGATGTCTATTGTCCTCCTCGTTAAATTGGTCAGTCATGACTGGTTTATATCCCGTGATTTTTTGCTGACTAGGGTAATGAGGCGGGTTTCACTCTACGCAACTAAAAAGATAGCGACTGCGAACTTCTTTCTATAATTCTTTGCTAACTAGAGTCACGAGGCGGGCTTCACTCAGTACACAACTAAAAAGATAACGGTTGCAGGTTTCTTTCCAACTTACAGAAGATGGCAACTCTACAGCATATTTAGGCCAATGAAATTTTAGTTTAGGCTAAATTTGGTTCGAGTGAAAGTGGAAAAGAAAAGGGCAGGGGAAGTAAAATAAGAGATAAATGCACGATTTATCTCGTTTGGTTAGAGTTATTAGAGGGTTGGAAGTATATAGGGAAGGAAATTAGATCCATGGGCCCTTCTCTTATTACAATTGTATCCTCAAATAATATTTCTAAAATCATAAGAAATAGGTATACTAGTAATTTGATAATTTTTTCATCCTTATTTTCCTTACAACTAAATAAAGAGAGATAAATCATATTTACTATTTTTACACTTCAATCAAATAGGGATGGCAATGGAGTCGGGTCGGGTCGGGGACTAGAAATCCGGGCCTCGTCCCCGCATATGCCCCCGTATCCCCATCTCCGGCTCATCCCCGCTATGGAGAAAGGCAGGGATCCCCGCCCCGGCTCGCCTGGGACGAAACAATCCCCGGTCCCGGCCTGGGAAAACATGGAAGCGGGGGCCCGTTTGGACCCGGAAATAATTATAAAGATTTTTTAAAAAAAATTGCCTCCAATATATTTTTATTCAAAAATTTTTAATCATATAGAAAACTTTTGTAGTGATTTCCAATAATTCACATATTTATCATATTACTAGATTAGTAAGAGTAAAATTAATAATTAATAATTTATAATTTTTTTCTATTTTATTTTTCCTCTTCTTTTCTATTTTATTTTTTATACATATATAATCTACCTTTACATACATATATAATCTAACTATAATTTATATAGTGTGTGTGTATATATATATATATCCACATACACACACAATATATATATATAAAATATGTAAAGCGGGCCGGGCCGAGCCGGGCCAAAAGCGGGGATCATGTAATCCCCGTCCCCGGTCCGTCCCTTGTTGGCGGGCCAAGGAATGAAGCCTGTCCCCGACCCATCCTCGCTTAAATTGGGGAATTTCCAACCCAATCGGGTCGGGTCTTCGATTTAAACGAAAAAATTACCATTCTTACAATCAAATAAAATGAAAATATATATATCTATTTTCTTTAATAAAAATAAAATATACTACTCCTCTCCCCTTTCCTTTCCTCCTCCCTAGAACCAAACTTAGCCTTAGGAAGGCCGACCTCACCTCAGTACTATGAAGTGAGGCCCCACAAGACTAAAGAGCTCAATGCCCACATCCAATATCGGACAAAGATAATATGTAAGGGCCAGCGCACCACAAAATGAAAAATGAGAAGGGACTCATCTAATTAATGGGACTTCGCCGTACTATTATTGTGTCTACTAGGCCGACACACACACATACACACATATATATATATATATATATATATATATATATATATATATATATATATATATATTAAATAAAAACTAGTATTTTTAAGCTGAATCGGTCGAACTGGAAATGGTACCCTTACAGGTTCAATCCAACACTTTGAGCCATTTTCTTCAAAAATTACTCTATATTATGTGAATCTTTTTGAAACAATCAATCTATGTGATAAATTATTAAGCCAGTCGATCTATTATTAATCCAATCAGTCTATTTTAAAAAAATAAATCAAATAAATAAAATTTAAAATTATGTTATTAATAAATTAAAAATAATTATTTTAATTTTGTTATTATAAATTTTTTATTTTATTATTAATTTATGAGTTTAATATATTATATAAATTATAAATTTAAATGTTTATATTTTTATGAACTTAAATTATATTATATTATTAACTAATATTATTTTTTATATTAAATTTTAAATTATAATATTATCGATTCAATTACGATCTAATTACGGTTGGACTATTAAATCGTAAATTAATAAAATTTTCAACTTGATATTCGATTCGATTCTGAAAACATTGATAAACATAATTTCAACCATATTTAATATGTTTTTTTGGGGGAGAGGGCAAATAATCATAGAAAACAACTTAATGTCAAGAAAAATATTCTGAATCATTAATTATTAGTATTATTATTAAATATATTATAAAATGTGGAGATTCAAAAATTTAGAGGGAGGGTGAAAAATTAGTTTTGAATATGGAATTGCTTAACACATGTTAAACGAAAATTTTATTTTTCATTCGCATCCTTGTGTGGGCCATTAAACAACTACGTCGCCCAAACTTGATTCTTCTCACTTTCAGGTTCGATCGGTTTGGTTTCGAGCCCATTGATACTGTAGTTGAGATAGGATCTTCGGGCTGGAGCGTGGACTAAAAATCGATACAAAAATGGTCCAGCCTACTCAGTTTTCACACGATGTGCTTTTGTACCTTAATAAATATAGGGTTAAATGCAAAAAATGCCTTTTAAAAAAATATATTTTTATAATTATATATTTTATATTTAAATTCAGTAATAATATATTTTTTAAATTTAAAATTTTTTAATATATTCTTCTTATTTAAAATTTAATAATAATACCTTTCTTAAATTTAAATCCTTTTAAATATACCCCTCATATTTAAAATTCAATAATAGAATCCTTCTTAAATTTAAATTCTTTCAAATCTATTCTTTTATCAATAATTTAATAAAATACTTCACGTTTGATTATTTAAAAGGATGTGATTGTAATATACTAATTATTAAGAATGAACATATTACTAAATTTTAAATATGAATGATATATTTAAAAAAATTAAATTTAAAAAAAAATAATTTTTAAAATTCTTATCTTTCTACTTTTTATATAATTTATCCTTCGTGGTTTATGATTTCCTCCATTATTATATCTAGGATCCATCAACTAAAATAAGAAAATGGAACTTTGACAATTCCAAATTTGGCATCATATGAACTTACAAACAAGAATTGTTTGCATTTTTGAAGTGTAAAATGCCAAAAATAGCCCTCCAATCTTTCCTTATGCCAGCAAAAACAAAGAAATAAAACTGATTCCGGAAAATGACGTCTTAATATATAATATATTTTTAAGACCATAATAAATTAAATACTACCACGTACTGAACTGTTTTTTAGGCCAATGAAAATTTTAGTTTAGGAAGGCCGACATCACCTCGGTACTTCGAAATGAGGCCCCACAGGACCAAAGAGCTCAGTGCCCACATCCAACATCAGACAAAGATAATGTGTTAGGGCCACCGTCATCCACAAAATTAGAAAGGCACTCATCTAATTAATGGGCCTTCCGCCGTACTATTATTGTGTCTACTAGCCGACGTGTGTATATATATCATTTTTATATTAAATAAAAATTAGTTTTTTTTTTAAATTGACGTATTGTGAATCGTTATCTTTATAAATTCGGTATAATATTTTGAACTGTTTACTTCTAAAGCCGGTCTCTATTATACAAATCGTTTTGAATTGATCAATCTAATTGATAAATTATTAAACTGACTAATTTATTACTGATTCAACTAATCTATTTTAAAAAATAAATTAAGAGAATAAAATTTAAAATTATGTATTGTTAATAAATTAAAAATAGTTACTTTTAATTTTCTTGATGTTAATTGTTTATTTTATTAATAATTTGTCATTTTAATATATTATGTTAATTATAGACTTGAATATTTATGTATTTATAAACTTGAATTATATTATATTATTAATTAATTTTATTTTTTATAATAATTATATTTTTAATTTTTAAATTATAAAATGACTAGTTCAATTATAATCCAATTACTATTAGATTATTGAATCGCGAACTAATAAATTTTTTAACTCGATATCTAGTTCAATTTTAAAAATATTGATAAAAACAATTTCAACCATATTTGATATGCTTTTTTTTGGGGGGGGGGGGGGGGCGCAAATAATCATAGAAACACAACTTAATTTCAAGAAAAATATTCTGAATCATTAATTATTTGTATTATTATTAAATATATTATAAAATGTGGAGATTAAAAAATTTAGAGGGAGGGTGAAAAATTAGCTTTGAATATGGAATTGCTTAACACATGTTACAAGAAAATTTTATTTTTCATTCGCATCCTAGTGTGGGCCATTAAACAACTACGTAGCCCAAACTTGATTCTTCTAGCTTTCGGGCTCGAACGGTTACGGTCATTATTCAAATTAAAAAATCGAATGACTTTAATTTTAATTTTCGATTTAATTTTAAGATTTATATTATAATTCAGTTCGATTTTTTAATTTTTTAAAATAAAAATTAAAAAATCAAATTGTGTTTTTTAAATTTAAAATGTGAAATTAATATTAAAATATTATTAATTATTTATTTTTATAAATTATAATTTTTTAAAATTTCAATTCGATTTCAATTATTTCATTTTCATTCAATTTAGTTTTGTCAAAAATAAAGTCATTCGTGATTAAGTCTAAGATTTCCATTTTTACAATTTACATTCCTGATTATAATTTTTTACTAAATTTTGCATTTGTGATTGTAACTTTCTACTAAAATATTTAAGCCAACTCTTTAAAATGTTTAGACTTTAGTTTATATTACATTTTTTATTAAATTTAAATTATAATTTATATTAAATTTTATTTGTTTAGATTTAATTTATATTAGGTTAATAAATCTATTAAAAAAATATTCAAATTCGATTTAAAACTGAACCAATCTCTCAACTCGAGTATATCAAATTTCTTAAATTTCGTTTCGATTTAATTTTAATTAAAAAACTAAATTTAAAAATAAAAAACCGAATAGAAAATTGAATGAACATGAACAGAAATAGCTTCGAGCCCAATGATGCTGTAGTTGGGCTACGATCTTTCGGCTGGTGTGTAGACTAAAAATCGACACAAATATGGTCCAACCTACTCAGTTTTGATACAGATGTGCTTTTGAGCCTTCATAAATACTTCTTACGTCCATAAAAAACTGACTTATTTTTTTTTTATTTGGCAAAAAATAATTATTGTTATAAAATTAGGGTAGTGTTAGAATAAAATCTACACACTACACACTAAGAAAATTCTAACTATTCTTTGCACAAGAATTTCTCTTCAAACTTCTCTCTTTCTTTCTCTCACAATTCTTTCTCTAATCTTTCTTTCACTAATATTTCTTTCACAAAATGATGGTGTATTACAAGCTTAGAGAATAGCTCTATTTATAGAGTTCTAATTAGTGAAATACATCATGGCATACATCATCTTCAATTAATGGTGTCTCCACTAAATGGTGGACATCCATAAAAATCTTCTAATAATTCACATAAATCCATAATTAGTGGAGCCTCCACTAATTAATGGAGATTCCAATAATTCATAACACTCCCCCTTGGATGTCCATCCATACATAAAGAATATGCCTCGTTAAAACCTTACTAGATAAAAACCCAGTGGGAAAAAAAAATCCAGTGAAGGAAAAAGAGTACACTATTCTATATGTATGTTTATTACTCCCCCTGATGAGATGATTCCTTTAAATCTTTAAATCGACGCATACCGATTTTATATCTCAACTTTTCAAATGTTACCGTCGGTAAAGTCTTCGTGAAAATATCTGCGAGGTTGTCACATGACCGAATTTGTAGCACATCAATTTCACATTTCTTCTGGAGTTCATGAGTAAAGAAGAATTTTGGTGAAATATGTTTTGTCCGATCTCCTTTAATATATCATCCTCGTAATTGAGCTATGCAAGTTGCATTGTCTTCATAAAGAGGAGTTGGAATACCTTTGATTGATGATAATCCACAACTTTCTCGGATATAATGAATCATGGATCTTAGCCATACACATTCTCGACTTGCTTCATGAATGGCTATAATTTCAAGCATGATTTGAAGAAGTAGTCGCTATAGATTGTTTCGTAGAACGCCATGATATAACAAGTATTTCCACATGTAAATATATAGCTCGTTTGAGAACGTGCTTTATGTGGATCGGATAAATAACCAAAGATCCGCATAACCTATCAATGTTGGACTGGTTTTATTTGAATAAAATAATCCGAGATCAATTGTACCTTGGAGATATCGAAGGACTTGTTTAATTCCATTCCAATGTCGTTGTGTTAGTGAAGAACTAAATCTTGCTAATAAATTGACAAGAAAAGCAATATCGTGTCGTGTATTATTAGCAAGATACATCAATGCACCAATTGCATCGAGATATGGTACTTCAGGACCAAGGAGTTCTTCATCATTTTCTTGAGGTCGGAAAGGATCTTTATCCACATTTAATGATCGCACGATCATTGGAATACTCAATGGATGTGCTTTGTCCATGTAAAATCTTTTTAGCACTTTTGTCTGTATATGTTGATTGATGAATAAATGTTCCACTCTCCAGGTGTTCAATTTGTAAACCAAGGCAAAATTTGGTTTTCAAGATTTCGAATTCTCTTTTTAAATAATCAATTGTTTCTTAGAGCTCTTCAGGAGTTCCAATAAGATTAATATCATCAACATATATAGCTAATATCACAAATTTAGAACCAGCATTTCTTAATAAAAACACATGGACATACCCGGTCATTTTTAAATCCCGCTTTCAATAAATATTCACTAAGGCGTGTGAACCACATGCGCCCGCATTGCTTCAGTGCCATATAATGATTTTTGCAACTTGATGGAGTAATTTTCACGAGGATAATGTTTATATGCTTCGTGCATATGAAATCCTTCTGGGATTTTCATGTAAACATCATTTTCTAAATTTCCATACAAGTAAGCAAGTGACAACATCTAATAGGCGCATATCTATCTTTTTCATGTACTCGCCAAACCGATAATATATCGGAGTGTAATAGCATCAACAACAGGAGAATAAGTTTCATCATAATCAATACCTGGTCTTTGTGAAAAACCTTGGGCTACTAATCGCGCTTTATATCGAACGATTTCACTCTTTTCATTGCGCTTTCGCACAAATATCCATTTGTAGCTAACAGTGTTTTACACCTTCTCGGTGTTCGGACCGCAGTCCGAAGACTTCACGTTGTGTCGGTGCATTTAACTCCGATTGAATCGCATCTTTCCATTGCAGCCAATCTTTTCTATGCCGACATTCATCAATCGATATTGGTTCGGGATCATCATTATCCCGTGTAACATCAAGAGATATATTGTATGCAAATATATCATCAATAACAGCTTCTATCCGATTCCAACTTCTACCTGAAGTGGTATAATTGATAGAAATTTCAGTGTTACTTTCATCAACTTCTGGTTCTTTGTCATCAGCTCTCTCTTGGTCTTTATCATTCTTTTCTTCAATATGATCTTCTCGGATCATTTAATCCTCTTTTCTTTCGAGGATTTTTATCTTTAGAACCAAGAGGTCGGCCATGCTTCGGCATGCTTTTGGCTCAGCAGCCTATATGTATAATATTTTGTTCTCACTGGAACTTCAATTCGAATAGGAGCATTTATAGTCGGCATATGCGATTTTGTTACTCTTCTAGAGTCAACAAAAGTGTCTCGGCATTTGATTTGCAATGCTTTACAAATGAATTATCTTTTGAACTTCAAGTTCACACGCGCTTGTATGTGGATCAAGATAATTTAATGATGTTGTCCAATCACGATCTTTCTTGTACTCGTTTCTGTTCTCCCCTTAATTTAGGGAATAATGATTTCATAAGAGAATAAGAAAATAAATATAAGAAAATGATGACAAGCAGGAAATGTCAAGAAAAATATCTATTTTTTTTTCACTCTTCCCTGCACCGACTTTTCATCTTCCTCTCTTGTCTTTTCTTCTCCTCCGACCCTCTACCTACCATCTACCTCTTCTTCTTCCTCATACGTATATATATATATATATATATATGTATCGATATATATATCGCTTATCGATCATTAGTAAACATCAAAAACAAAAATCACAAAGCGTATATGGAGACTCGTAATTCATGTGAGACATGGTCAAATTTTGACTTAGTTTTTGCAGCAGATGTTGATGTATTTTCATTTCCAAACCAACCGCTTCTGCCTAATTCGAACACAGAAGATTTTGATATGTTTTCCTTTTCAAACCAACCGCTTCTGCCTAATTCAAACGCAGAAGATTTTGATATGTTTTCCTTTCCATACCAACCGCTTCCTCCTAATTTCAGGTGAAATACCTTTGAGGGCTTCCATTTGTTTTTAGTGTGCTTGATAATGAAATTAAACTCTCTTTTGGTTTGTTTTTTATGTAAATCAGTGGAAGTTTTGAACATACCGCTTTGGACCAAGTTGATCTCGCCTCTACAAGAGACTCGCTTTTGATACTCGTTCCTCTTGATGCTATTCATTTGAATGAGGATATGCTTGTGCATGATCCTTTCTACTCTCTAATGGATTTTGAACAAAGCCGTAATATGTTTCCAGGTTATTATACATTTAAACATGGATTTTGAATGGTATTACCTTTATCGATATTATTTTCTTTTTCTAGGAGAAATAATGAGTGGTCTTGGCAACGAAGTCGGAGTAAGTACTCATGAAATGCATAATATCGAAGTTCAAGATATTATTGCAGACAAAATTCCTGGGGAGAAGAAGATGATTAAGAGGCAGAGAGAGAAGAAGGGCAATAACTCCCAGACACTATCAAGAGAAACAATTTCGCAATACTTTTACCTACCAATCAAGAGCGCAGCCAAAGAATTGAATATTGGCATAACCTGTCTCAAGAAAAGATGTAGGGAGTTAGGAATTCGTCGATGGCCTCACAGGAAGTTAGTGAGCTTGGAGACCATAATTAAGAATGTTCAGGTTCTCTCTCATACATACTTATAATTTGCAAGTATGAAACTATGAAAGATTTATAAATAAATAACCGATGATATCACTTCGATTTACAGGAGATGCAAAATAAAGAAGAAGGAGGACATATGGTCGAGAAGAAGTTGAAAGAAGCCATTGCGATATCGGAATGTGAAAAACAAGTTGGTGGAAGAAAGTCCTAATACGTCAGTTAGAGGACCAAACACGTAAATTGAGACAAGCATGCTTCAAGGCCAAATATAATAAGAAATATAATAAACTTAAGGAGATCATAAAATCTCAAGACTCATTTCGCAGTAATTTTACGGCTAATTCTGTCGCTAGTCTCGATGTCGGCTCAAAGGGGAAAGAAAAGGAGGAGGATGTTGAAAAAGAGGAGTCGAAGTCCATAATTACTAATTGTTTGTCGTCCTCTAATGTAAATATTGAAAAAGAACAATTACAAACCTTCATCTTACATTTGTCAGCTCAATTACAAAAGAGCAACTATAAGCATGTATCATCAAGTTCATATGAACACTAGTGATATGAATAAAAGATGTGATGCTTATTATTAATGGAAATATCTTTTTCCCTTATTATCTTTTCTCGCTCCACTTCAGTGGCCGTATTTCTCCGTGATAAGGGAAATATCGAGTGTGTCCATGACCATAACCACGGCCACCGCCACAACTACGACTATAACGATGGCTTCACTGGAGCCAACAAGCATTCACTTCGGGAGTGTCGTTGAGCCGCTTCATCTGGCTTCATGATTTCTCAATAATAACTCATGTTAAAGTTGTCAATTTTGGATACCCTTTTTCTCGATATTATTACTGTAGAACATGAAAAGTGGAGAATGTCTTCTCCAATATAACTTCATCGAGAACTTTTTCTCCGTAAAATTTTTAACTAAGATGTAGTTTTATACATCACGGAGTTCACGGTTTTACAATCTTGCAACTTCGGGTGCAACCATTCATACCGTGCAATGGGTAGTACGACCATCTTCGAGTGGTCAAATCTTTCTTTTTATCCACATGACATATGGATCTCCTTTTTTTAGCATTTAGATGCATTTTCGTATGACATATAATTTTTTTTCGTAAATATCAAGGGCTACAAATTCGAATTTAGCGAGATCAATAAATGCGTACCTGTCTTCTGGCTTTAATAACGGCAGAGACTCGTGCTGATAACGTGTTATAAAATTAGGGTAGTGTTAGAATAAAATCTACACACTACACACTAAGAAAATTCTAACTATTCTTTGCACAAGAATTTCTCTTCAAACTTCTCTCTTTCTTTCTCTCACAATTCTTTCTCTAATCTTTCTTTCACTAATATTTCTTTCACAAAATGATGGTGTATTACAAGCTTAGAGAATATCTCTATTTATAGAGCTCTAATTAGTGAAATACATCATGGCATACATCATCTTCAATTAATGGTGTCTCCACTAAATTGTGGACATCCATAAAAATCTTCTAATAATTGACATAAATCCATAATTAGTGGAGCCTCCACTAATTAATGGAGATTCCAATAATTCATAACAATTATCTATTTTTTAAATGTAAGTTGTACTTAATTTTTTTTTCTATTTTTATTCTTAACACAATTTTTTTATCAATTAATTAGTATTATAATTACCCATATTGAAGTTATTTTAACCAACAATAAAATCACGTTATCTTATAAAAATAGTCAAAAATGTAATTTAATTAGGTAATATGGGTGAAAAGAAAACTTTAAAACAAAGAGTGGAAAGTAAGAGACAAAGGACATAGTTAAGAAGAGAGAGACATGTAATTATTAGAGTGATATAATTAAAAGAGTAGTGAGATTCAAATTAATGAGATGAGAAAGATAATAAAAATACTCTAAAGAATATAGTAAATTTTTTAATCATTTTTACTATAAAATTTCATAATTCCTTAATATGCATAATTTTTACAATTAAACTAGTTATTTGTGGACGGAGAAAGTATATAACAAATATTAGAGCTGTAATTAAAACTTAAATTTGATACCTTATAGTCAATTTCTCTCTGAACTCTATTTAGTTATTGGGATAATCCCCCCCCCCCCCCCCCCTTACATCCTAACACTTCCTTCTTTTTAATACTCAATGAGGGTGTAATTGAATTATAATTTTTTTCCATTCAAAACTTTAATTTAATTTAAAATAATTAAAATTTAAATAATTTTTTATTTTTTAAAAACTATTATACACTCACATTACCTTATATTTGTTTTTTAAATCTATCCAAAGTGAATTATTAGGCCGAACTAGATGTGAGTAAGCGTAGACATATTGCCAGTGAATTTACAATCCGTGGGTCCTCATTAAGTGGTTAGGTTTGGAGTTGCATATTCAAACTCAATAAAGCTTGATTTGCAGCCATATTAATTTGAGATTAAGAAGATGTGAATGCACGTTTATCTCTATAAGAAGTATGTTTCGAGATGTAGAGTAGAAGAGAAAAAGTATCGTAATTAGAAATTTGAATAAGATGACTCCACCTGTAAAATAAATCATGTTAGGAGCCAACAAATAAATCCAGATATATTCAAACTTTTTTTAGTTCATCTCCAATATTCTCTACTTTACGTATTTTATAATCTTTACTATATTTAAATAAAATTATTTTTAAATAATTATTATCTAAATATTCAGTAAATCAACTAGTCGGCTGTTGTATTGTAGTAGTTAACCCAATAAAAACCAACCGAGGTTGGTCAATAATTCATCTCTTCCGGCAGCGAATGAGAAGAAAGCAGCCAATTTTGGCATGCGCATGCAGATGCCAGTCCACTGACCAGACACCACCTGTTTGTCATCATAAGGCGAAGGTTCCGACGAATCGAGAAGAAAATGACTCCCGGCAGTACCTTCTGCTTCTTCCATCGTGCATTGCCGTTGCTTTTGTTCTGCTCCTGTTAAAACTCCGCCGCCTTAAGTCAAAGTGGCTCTAGAGAATCAACATAATTTATAATTAGTCATATCATCTGTATCTTGCCTTTTTTTTTTTTTTTTATTTAAGAACGGCCATTTGTTTTTTAATAATATGCCAAGGTTTGTAGTGAAGTTTAGTGTAATTATATTTAATTTTTAAAATATAACTATAAATTTAAATTTTATAAAAAATTATGATAAATAATAAAATATTATAAAATTTTGACAGTGTTAAAATAAAATTTATACAATAAAAAATCTCTAACTATTATTTGTATAATAATTTCTTCAAACTTCTCTCTTTATTTTCTCTCACAGTTTTCTCTAACAATTCTTTCACAATTAGTATATCTTTCAAGTTTGGAAAAAGCTCTATTTATAGAGCTCTTATTAGTGAAATTTATCATCTTCTACTAATATGTATTAGTAGTGTCTTCACTAACTCTTGTGGATATCCATATCCATAATTAGTGGAGCTTCCACTAATTCTAACATATTCACAACACTCCCCCTAGGATGCCTATTACATAAAGAATATGTCTCGTTAAAACCTTACTAAATAAAAATTCAGCGAGAAAAAAAATTAGTGAAAGAAAAATAGTACACTATTTTATATGTCTGTTTATTACTCCCCCTGATGAGATGATTTCTTTAAATCTTTTAACCGACGCATACCGATTTTATATCTCAACTTCTCAAATGTTGCAGTCGGTAAAGTTTTCGTGAAAATATTTACGAGATTGTCACATAATCAAATTTGTAGCACATCAATTTCACCTTTCTGCTAGAGTTCATGAGTAAAGAAGAATTTTGGTGAAATATATTTTGTCCAATCCCCTTTAATATATTCTCCTCGTAATTGAACTATACAAACTGCATTATCTTCATAATGAGGAGTTAGAATGTCTCTTATAGATAATAATTCACAACTTTTTCGAATATTATGAATCATTAATCTTAACTATACACATTCTTGACTTGCTTCATGAATGGCTATAATTTCAGTATGATTGAAAAAAGTAGTCGTTATAAATTATTTTGTAAAACGTCATGATATAGCAGTATTTTCACATATAAATAGATAACCCGTTTGAGAACGTATTTTATGTAAATCAAATAAATAGTCAACATCTATATAACCTATCAATGTTGGGTTGGTTTTATTTGCATAAAATAATTCGAAATCAATTGTACCTTAGAGATATCGAATGACTTGTTTAATTCCATTTCAATGTCGTCGTGTTGGTGAAGAATTAAATATTACTAATACATTGACAACAAAGGCAATATCAGGTTGTTTATTATTAGCAAGATACATCAATGCGCCAATTGCACTGAGATATGATACTTCAGGACCAAGGAGTACTCCGTCATCTTCTTGAGGTCGGAAAGGATTTTTATTCACATCTAATGATCGGACAATCATTAGAATACTCAATGGATGTGCTTTGTCCATGTAAAATCTTTTTAAAACTTTTGTTGTATATGTTGATTGATGAATAAATGTTCCACTTTCCAAATGTTCAATTTGTAAACCAAGGCAAATTTTAATTTTACCAAAATTCTTAATTTCGAATTCTCTTTTTAAATAATCAATTGTTTCTTGAAGCTCTTCAAGAGTTCCAATAAGATTAATATCATCAATATATATAGCAACTATCACAAATTTCGAACCAAAGTTCTTAATAAAAATACATGGACATACCTGATCATTTTTAAATTTCGCTTTCAATAAATATTCACTAAAACGATTGAACCACATACGCCCAAAATGTTTCAGGCCATATAATGATTTCTGCAACTTGATGGTGTAATTTTCACGAAGATAATATTTATATACTTCAGGCATGCGAAATCCTTCAGGGATTTTCATGTAAATATAATTTTCTAAATTTTCATACAAGTAAGTAGTGACAATATCTAATAGGCGCATATTTTTCTTTTCATATACTGCCAAATTGATAAGATATCGGAGTGTAATAGCATCAACAATACGAGAATAAGTTTCATTATAATCAATACCTGATCTTTGTGAAAAACTTTAGACTATTAATCGTGCTTTATATTGTACAATTTCATTATTTTTATTGTACTTTAGCACAAATACCCATTTGTAACCAACATATTTTACACCTTATGGTGTTCGGACTGCAGGTCTGAAGACTTCACATTTTGTCAGTATATTTAACTCTGATTGAATTGCATCTTTCTATTGTAGCCAATCTTTTATATGCCGACATTCATCAACTGATATTAGTTCAGGATCATCATTATCTTGTGTAACATCAAGAGATATATTGTAAGCAAACATATTATCAATAATTGTTTCTATCCGATTTTAACGTTTACTGGAAGTGGTATAATTGATAGAAATTTCAGTGTTTACTTTCACTAACTTCTAATTCTTTGTCATCAGTTCTCTCTTGATCTTTATCATTCTTTTATTCAATATGATCATCTGGATCATTTAATCATCTTTTCTTTCGAAGATTTTTATTTTTAGAACTAAGAGGCCGGCCACACTTCTAGCGTGCTTTTGACTCAGCAGTTATAGGTATAATCTTTTGTTCTGCTGGAATTTCAATTCGAATAGGAGTATTTATAGTTAGAATATGCGATTTTGTTACTCTTCTGAAGTCAACAAAAGCGTCTGACATTTGATTTGCAATCCTTTGCAAATGAATTATCTTTTGAACTTCAAGTTCACACGCGCTTGTACGCGGATCAAGATAATTTAATGATGTTGTCCAAGCAAGATCTTTCTTATATTGTTTATGTTCTCCCACTAATTTAGGGAATAATAATTCATCAAAATGACAATCAGCAAATCTTGTTGTGAATACATCTCCTATCAGAGATTTAACATACCTGATAATATAGGGAGAATTATATCCAACATATATCTCCTTTCTTCTTTTTTGGATCTATTGGCAACTGAAACTTTCGTTTGCCAGTGTAGTGCTTGAACAATTCCTTATGAGTGTGGTACTCATTTCCAGATTCAACAATAGCAACAGCAAAAGGTTGATAGAACTTCACATATGAATCTATTTTCCGGTCAGTCTCTCCAGCCTCCAAATATTCTTCATTCAGAGACATGATTGATAATGGATGTTGTAATCCATGCACATGAAATACCCAGCGATGAGAATCAATCCACCAATTGCATCTGGTCGCACTCTCACTCATCACGGTTGTAGACATTGGAATAAAAATTTCAATATACTCATCAAACTCATATGTTGCGGCATGCAAAACCATTCGGACTCTATTTGCTCGCCTATCAGGTAAGACAAAATATGGTTTATGTGACTGCAATTGCTCTGTTGATAAAACCATTGTTTCTACTATAAATGGTTGAACACATGGCCTACCAACCAATGTATGTTCGATAGGCATGCCATTATATAACTCCATATTAAAATGAAACCAAAAGGACGACAAACAATGAACAACTCTCTGTAAATATCTATATATTTATAGGCAAATAGATTACTCACATAATTAATGCGTGTCTCTACCAATTTCTGAAGATATAGTTTTTTAAAAAAATTATTTTTTGCATTATTTGCCTGCAACCAAAAAACCTTCCAAATCCCAATCATTTATTCAATGAATACCGCAGGATTTATCCTTCTATACCAATCATCATATTTAAAAGACGAAGTCCTTTCACGTGAAAACAATGGATTTAATAAATACTATACAATGCAATTCCGATAACTGAATCAGCATTCAGATCAATTCTATATTGTAGTTATCAACACGCAATCCAAGAAATGACCCTTTGTATTATTTATTTAATGAATTTTACCAGATTCATTCTACACAATCTGGATTATAGCTATTGTACCTCTGCGGAATCTGTGCTTCAATAAATGGTATAATGCAAATTTGAATTTCACAAAGCACATGGAAAAGCTAAATAAATAATCAATGTAACATCGGATAAATAACCAAAACAAATACATAAATATTACCCCTCAATTGCATATACAATGACCATAAATAAGCGCACTCAACAACTTTTTTCACAACTACCAAACCTAAGCAAACAATATTAAATAGTATTCCAATTGCTACAAATTTCAAATCGCAGCCGCTTGAAGATAACAATACAAACTATATAGGTTAACACTCAACAACGTACAAATATCAATGTCAACCTTCAACAACCCAAGTGCCGAAGCTAACTTCCATATGCATAAGCAGTTTATTTGTGCATGAAGCTATTTTCCTAAGATAAAAAATAATACCTGAAGGAAATGTTTTTTACTACTATCAATACACTTTGGTTAATATGATGTATGAATTTATGCAGATTCATTACAACATGACAATGCAAAAGAAAATAGATTACAAAGAAAGGAAGCCTTGAATAGCAAAAGGAAACATCCTTATTCTAAAAAAATTAATAAAAGAAAAAGAGATCAAATATCAGAAAACATCTCTTCTTCTGATCTGCAATTGCAAGACATACAAAATACAGGTAATGTTTCTTATTAATAGAATACTTTTCAACAAAATTTTGTTATAGTTATACAATTGATACTGAATAACAAATACAGCTAAGAAAGCAATGATGCATAGAAAAAGGAGGATTGATATACGTAGAGTAAAACAAAAGGTCCATTCTCAATACACTAAAAAAAATGATGCAGCCTCCACAACCACGTCAATGAATATTCGAACAAGTAACATTCGTACCACAATTTTTTTTTATCATATGTTATATATTATGGGTAATATTAATCTATACTATTTTGATTTATCATATCAGGTCCTAAAACAAACTATGTACCGTATACTGCAAATAATAGTTAGCTAATTGCTTATTTCATATCAAATCAGATTCTTCAACAACCCACGTGCTACATTATGGATCTCCTATGCTTCAATGCACGCATTGTGATGCAATATTCTGGGAGCAAGAGAAAATCAAAGGACAACCAAAAAGATTGTATCCAAAATTCAAATTATGTTGTAAACAAGGAAAAGTCCAACTACCAAAAAGGAAACATCCACCTGAGCCTCTAAAGACTCTGCTGACAGGAGTAACTGATGAGAAATCAAGGACATTCCTGGAAAATATCAGAGCATACAACTCAATGTTCTCAATGACTTCTATGGGTACAAAAGTTGATGGTAAAGTGAATGAAAGAGCTGGACCGTATATTTATAGAATCAATGATGAAAATTATCAGAGACTTGGGTCATTAATACCGACAGATGGAGTAGATGCACATTTTATCCAACTATATTTTCATGATACAAAAAATGAGGTCCACAATAAAATTCAAGCAGTGAACAAAAGGTAGCATAACATGAAAATAAGAGCCGACATCACACAACAACTCATATCAATGCTCGATACTTCGAATGAGTTGGTGAAAGTTTTTCGAATGGTTAGAGATAAATACTCCTCAGGAGAAATACCTAATTTCAAAATCAGATTGCATCACAGTAGATATTTCACAGGAATGATGCACCAAGAGCATCAGAAATTGCGGCTCTAATTGTTGGGAATCTAAATAAAACAATGAAAGATCGTGACATCATTGTTGAGATGAAATTTGGAAGTCTACAACGAATAAGCTATTTGCATCCTTCTTTCATGGCTATGCAATATCCATTACTTTTTCCATATGGAGAAGATGGATATCATCCAAAAATCAATTATGTACAACATGGACAATGGAAAAAAATAAAGAGATCTTATGTAACAATGAGGGAATACTATGCACGTGTACTTCAATATAGATGCACTGAAGGAGCCACTTTGATTCACTCAGGAAGGCTATATCAACAATTCATTGTAGATGCTTATACATGCATTGAACAGTCAAGGCTAAAATGGATTTTAGCAAATCAAGGAAATTTGCGAATAGAATTATATAGAAATGTACAAGATGCAATTGACTGTGGTGATACGGATTTAGGAAAGATTGGCAAAAGAACAATACTACCATCAACATTCACTGGTGGACCTTAGTATTTAGCTCAGAACTATCAAGATGCTATGGCACTATGCAGATTCTTTGGTAACCCGGATTTATTCATCACATTTACTGCCAATCCTAATTGGCCAGAAATAACAGACCTCTTAAATGAGATACCTGGCCAACGACCAAAAAATCGGCCTGAAATTGAGGTTCGAGTATTCAAGATGAAACTTGATGATATGATCAATGACATATTAAAGAACAAAATTTTTGGCCAAGTAGATTCAGATATGTTACTTGAAACAAAGATATTTGCAATATTTCTCCTTTAGAAATTCTATGTGTATTTGTTTTAACTTACTTTTTACTTTTGTAAAACAGTTGTATACACAATCGAATTTCAAAAATGAGGACTACTACATGCACACATTATCATTTGGCTACATCAAAATTTAAAGAAAAAGACCCTTGAAGAAATAGATAGCATAATATCTGCTGAAATTCCTGATCCACTTATTGATTTCATTGCCTACAAAAGTGTTACAGAATTTATGATGCATGGGCCATGTGGAATTAGATACGATAACTCACCATGCATGGTACAAGGTAATACTTTCTTCAATGAGCCAATATCTAAAAAATAGTACATATTGTTGGTTAAAAACTAATACATTTATTTTTAACACAGGACACTGTTCAAAGTATTTTCCTAAGTCTTTTCATAACAAAACATTAATTGATGAATCAGGATATTCTATCTACAGAAGACGAGATAAATCTATAACCATTGAGAAGAATGGATTCTTCCTCGACAATAGATTTGTAGTCCCATATAACCTTCATTTATTACTTAAATACCAAAGCCATATTAATGTTGAAATATGCAGTCAATCAAAAGCCATTAAATATTTATTTAAATATCTCAACAAAGGTCCAAATAGAACAACAGCAGTCATAGAGAAAAATCAGGTTGAAAATAACATGCACGTTGAATCAGAAGCGCATAATTTGAATGAAGTCAAAACATTTTTGGATTGTAGATTCATATCAGCATGTGAAGCATCCTGGAGAATATATGAGTTTGATATTCAATTTCGAACACCAGCAGTCCAGAGATTGGGGTTCCATCTTCATGAAGAGCAGAATATCATATTTAATGATAACAATTGTTTTCCTAATATTACAATGACTGAAGATGCAAAGAAGACAATGTTTACTGAATGGTTCAATATGAATAAGGTGGACTCAAATGCAAGAAAGTTGAAATATGCAGAATTCCCACAACATTATTGCTGGTACATAACAAAAAAAGTATGAAAAAAGAGGAAGAGCAAAAAGTGTATTGGACGGATCACCTTCGCACATCCAGCCTCAGAGGAAAGATACTATATGTAAATGTTACTTAACCATGTCCGTAGTCCTAGAAGCTATGAAGAAATTAGAATATATGATGGAAAAATATATTCAACTTTCAAAGAGACATGCTATGCAAGAGGTCTACTGCAAGATGATAAAGAATGGCACGAAACAATTGATGAAGCAGCTCAATGGGCAACAGGATGCTAACTACGCGATTTATTTGTCACAATTCTTATTTTTTGTAACGTTGCTGATGTCAAGAATTTCTGGGAAGTAAATTGGCCAAAAATTAGAGATGATATTGAATATAGACAAAGAAAAGTCCTTGGATTTCCGTCTTTACATCTCTTAAAAGATTAGGTAAAAAGCTATACCTTGAGAGAATTACAAATTCTACTTCAAAAATAAGGTCAAAGTCTAGAAGAAATAGAAGGAATGCCTTTGCCAAATGAAGAGTTGCTGAAGGATCTACGAAACACATGCATTAGAGAATAAATCATGTATGATACAAATATTCTGAGAGCAGAACACGAAGTTATGTATGCACAATTAAATGCAGAACAAAAAGATAGATATGAAAAGGTCATAAATGCAGTTGATTATATAATAAAGGGAAGCTCTACTTCTTATCCGGTTATGGAGGCACAGGCAAAACATTTCTCTACAAAATAATTATCAACAAGCTCAGATCAAGATCATAGATAGTACTTGTAGTAGCATCATCAGGTACTACTTTCTTATACACCCCCCAAAATTATTTAGTTGTCAATCACATTGTAACAACTTCTTTCCTAATGCATCAATTTTATTACACATTGTTATTTACAACGTTGAATAGGGATTGCATCATTACTACTACCAGGTGGAAGGACGGCACATAGCAGATTCAAAATTCCATTGGTAACCTCAGAAGACTCCACATGCTAAAACAAATACTCAGCTTGCAGAATTAATAAGAAGAGCAGTACTCATAATTTGGGATGAAGCTCCTATGAATTCAAAATACATTTTTGAGACTGTTGACAAAACACTCAAAGATATACAAAGAACAGCAACAAATTTCAATGAGAACAAGCCTTTTGGAGGCAAAACAGTGCTATTAGGGGGAGATTTCTGTTAGATTCTTCCGGTTGTACCAAAAGGTCAAAGAGCTGATATAGTGAATTTGACACTCAAACAATTAGAGTTATGGAACTACTGTGAAGTTCTTACATTATCCGAGAACATGAGGCTTAAACAAGGAAATGAATTACAACAATCAGAGGCTGAAGAATTAACATGTTTTGCCAACTGGATACTGAGAATAGGAGATGGTACAGAACCTGCAAAGTGTAGAGGGAATGATAATGAACTTACATGGATCAAAATCCCAAACAATTTGATGCTAGAATCCAATGGTGATCTAGTAGAAACAATATTCAACTCTACTTATCCAAATTTTCAAGAGAGGTACATAGATCCTACCTACTTGATGGACAGAGCAATCCTAACACCAAGAAATGAAACAGTTGCAGAGTTGAATAATTTTGCTTTGGACAAAGTACAAGGATCTATTACTGAATATATAAGTGTAGATAGAATAGACAATGTCATAGGCCCAATGAAAGATGCAGAAAACATATATCTAATAGAATACCTCAACAACATCAGTTTTCCAGGTATGCCTGATCATGTTTTACAGATTAAAAATAATGTGCCTATTATGCTACTGAGAAATGTCAACCCGGGAAATGGATTATGCAATGGCACAAGGCTGATTGTGACACAAACAGGTAAAAGAGTTATTGAGGCACGTATCATTTCAGGCTCAAAAATAGGAGAAAAAATATGTATACCAAGAATAGATGTGTTTTCGACAGATTCAAAGATTCCTTTCACAATGATAAGAAGGCAATTTCTAGTGAACATATGCTATGCAATGACGATCAACAAAAGTCAAGGACAAACTTTGTCGAATGTTGGATTGTACTTACCAAAACTTGTGTTTTCTCATGGACAATTGTATGTTGCACTTTAAAGAGTTAAATCACCAAGAGGAATAAAAATCATGACACACGAAGATGACCTAGAATTCAAGTCATATACACAGAACATAGTTTATCAAAAAGTATACGATCGACTACTAGAGGTAACTTTAAATTCAATTTTTTCAGTTTCTTACACTTCCAACTCTATATTCACATATTAATTCTAACAAACAAAATAACTATTCTTAAATTCAAGCTGCAAAACACACATGATATGATCCAGTGAACAACAGCTCCACAACAATGAAGAGTATAGTTGAAGCAATGCAGTTAGAGGAAAAAAGTACAATGTCCATAGAATTGCCATAATGTCAACTTTATAAAATATATTTTGTTATCTTTATGATTATTAATAAAACATCCTTGCAAAAGCCTGAATGATTGATAAACATGCTTATATTGATGCCCAATATACCTAGCATATGATGGATTTCAAAATTTTCATAGCATTTCTAATTTATTTAAATTTCCTTATCCCTTTTTAGAATTAGAAAAAACTCAACAGTAGATTTACATATACAATTTTGACAATATTTTCACGAATTGTGCATCATACATGGGCTTCTGATGGTAGACCATTGTAATAAAAAATCGATTGGATCCCCAATCATGCTTAAATTGACACCCAATATACTTAGCATACATACAACAAAATATCAAATCTTCTTCAACTCACATACTTAAAATATAATGAAATTGCCAAATATTAACCCAACTTCCAAAACCAATAAGCTAAATTTCCCACTGCTTTTCGAAAAATGCCGCTATCTATTTAAAACAAATGGTTTCCAATATAATTGCCACAAAATTAAAATTATTAACCATATACAATAACTCAATACCAATTATATGATTCACAATTCATTTATACTAATTAGAAAAAAACAAACATTCATAAACCACTTTTTCTGTAATAAAAAATACAGCTAAATTATTATGCATCATACGTGAGTTTCTGATGGTAAACTATCATCGCAAAACACCAACAGGTTCCCCAATCATACTTATATTGACGCCTAATATACTTAGCACATCATGTAATAATTTTTACGTTTTATTACAATAGTTTCACTCAAATTATTAACAACAATCACTCTTTTGCAAGAGGAAAAAAAAACCCCTTCTTTTTTCCAAATAAAAAAGGCTATTGCTGCAGAAACACATTTCAAAAAAATCACCCTTCAGAATATTCTAACAAACAGACTGTTATCCAAAACAGTATCCAATGAAGACCAATAACATTCCCTAGTCAAAAACTATTGCAGAAAGTATAATACCAAAAACAGTACAATTACATTAAATTTTGCATCATACATGGCAATATTTTCAGAACCGGACCGGTCATCGAACCGGAAAACTTACTGGTTTACGGTTTAATGGTCCAATCGTAATTAGACCGTAATTAAACCGGTAATATTATAATTTAAAAATTAAAAATATATTTATTTTAAAAATAAAATTAATCAATAATATAGTGTAATTTAAGTGCATAAAGACATAAACATTTAAATACATGATTAAAAATAGTCATTCTTAGTTTATAACTAACAATCTAACATACAATAAAATTAAAAGTAGTAGTCATTCTTAATTTATTACAAACACAATTTCAAATCCATATTAAGTTATTACTTAAAAGGTACAAATCTTCAAATTCCTGGCCAACTTTCATGATCAAAATCCTCGTTGTTAGATGCCCCACTTGTGCTTGCAACTCCAACATCAATATCAAATATTTGTGACTCAAATACAAATTGATCCATTCTTGAAAGATCAATGTCATCACCAATATCTTCCACCACAAAATCATCACCATCATTGTCATCTACAAACAATTTAAGTAGATATATAAGAGTAAAAAATATAATACAAGTATATTATAAATAATTTTGATCAATATTAGGGAAAAAAAAGAAAGACTAACCTTCTCTTCCACGACGACGTTGCCTTTGTAACCTTGGTTTCTCAAGCTGTTCATACAATATTTGCTCTACTTCTTCAACAATATTACTTGAAGGCTCATCCTCCACATCCTCAAGAATCCAATAGTCAGTAGTATCTATACTTTCATAATCAATTGGATCAAAACTCTTCTCCTTAGACAACAACCTATTATCATATCATAAGTTATTTATTATACTTATATCAAACAAACATTCAAAAGAATAACTCAATATTTTCAAAAAAGAAATTTACCTATTTTTCAACTTCAAGTTGTAATGCACAAAGACAAGGTCACTATGTCTTTGATGTTCCAATCTATTTCTCTTTTTAGTGTGTATCCTTTCAAACACACTCCAATTTCTTTCACATCCAGATGAACTACTTGTTTGCCCTAAAATGCGAATTGCCAACTTCCTTAAATTTGGTGCTCCATAACCAAACATTTTCCACCACTCATCTATTAAAAAAAATTAAATTAATAATTATGAAACAAAATGATATAATAACAATGTAATAACTAACATAAAAAATAAAAGTAAAAGAAATAATATTATCAGGTGGAAAAGTTTTGTATGTCTCCTTTGCAGCATCAGAACCAAAACTATTTAATTAGTCTCTAAATAGAATACTCTCTTGTAGTATTTTACTCCAACCCTCCTTGATCTTTTTAGTAACAACCTCAATAAGACCATCCATGACATAAGGTTTATCACAAAAGCTTTATCGGTCATATTAAAAGGCATGGTTCAACCAATATGCAGCAGCATGTATACTTTTCTTCAAATGCATATCCCATCTTCTTTTAATGATATCAATATACACCTTGTAATACATTTTCCTTTGATTGAATAGCATTTTGATTGCCTTACGTGCCCTATGCATGCCATCAAATATATAACCTAAAGATGACTTTTTATCACCATCCACAATACGCAACAAATGCATCAAAGGCTCTACTACTTTAACAATAACATGGCAATCATTCCAAAACTTGTTATCCAAAATGATTGCAATCACTTCCTTTGTCTTATTTTCTCTATAAAGCTTAGAATCACAAAACTCCTTACAAGTCACCAAAGCCTTCAAGTCATGCATATGCCGATAGACATTTCCCAAACTAAATGTTTTCCAGCTAAATGTTGTTTCATTCTATATATTCTACCACCTTTCCCAATAAAACCACAATACAAACAAGTCAAAACATTTTTTCCCTCAATGACCGTTTGAGTTACACGATTCCAAGTAATGTCAAACTTACTCCTCCCACATGAACTGTTATCTGATGGAGCAGCTAATTGAGGAGTTGAACTACTTTTTGAAGAATCCATTTCAATCAATTCAATCCTGCAAAAGAAACAAAACTAATCTAGCTCAATGTCCCAAGGACTTGTAACTAAGGAATGCACTAAGGAACAATGCATGCACAAGCTTTAATTCAAAGATTAATAAGCTCTAAATCATAAAAAAAACAAGAATGTCTAATTCATATACCAAGATGAATGAAGATGACCATAATGTGATCGCTAAGTAGCAACAAGTAAATAATGCAACAGGTAAGAAATTCACAAATGAATGCATGCTACACTAGTATTCATGGATTAATATAAGCAATATGTCATCTCATAGACATTCCATCAAACACATTGTATGTATAATCAAAACTTATCTTAGGACTTTCATCAAACATCTTGTAAACAAAACTTGTCATTCAAATTTAACAATACAATTTTAACCTTGTTTTAGCCTCAAACTAAACTAGTGCTACCGTTTAAGGGCTTCTATAAGCAAAGCCAACTTCAGATTGATAACAAGAGCTTCTCTCTGCCTAATCTGAAATGGAGCAAGACTGCTCTCATGGTTCAGTGGCACTAATTCATTCCCAAAGATCATCACAACATCAACAAATTTTCAACATATTTTACCCCATTCACAACATCAACAAACAAACTTAGGACAGTGTCCATCTGCCATTTAATTCAATGACCATCACCCCGACTTCATTCTCTTACACCCCAATTCAATAAAATATGGTTCACTGTCCTAAGTCCTAACGGCACAAGCATTTCAGTCAAATGGACATTTCAGTTCACTGTCCAATTCATACATGGGACAAATAATCAAACAGATAGAGTGCATGCAGTGCAAGACGCACGGTTATATAGTGCAGCCACAAAGTCCAATACCTTACTCAAACAGTCATACTCACACAATGAAATACAGCAGAAGACTCAATCACACAACAACAGAAGATGCAGGCGCATCAACCATAGCTCAGATCAGAATATGCAGCCGCAGCAATAGAAAATAAAAAAGCAGCCAAAGCACGGTCATGTAGTGCAGCCACAAAGTCCAATACCTTATTCAAACAGTCACACTCACACAATGAAATGCAGCAGAAGACTCAATCACACAACAACAGAAGATGCAGGTGCAGCAACCATAGCTCAGATCAGAAGATGCAACCGCAGCAATAGAAAATAAAAAAGCAGCCAAAGCAAAGTATACCTCTTGATGCTTGAGGACGGCACATATCAAACTTGAGAGTTCAGAGATGTCGTCGGACGGAGCCGTGGAGCAGGAGCAAGAGGAAAGGAAAGAACGAAGGAAATTGGCAAATTGGATAATTTGGATGCCGATTGAGGATTGTCAGTGTGGTGACTCTGGACTCAACACAACAATATTGCAGAATTTGGCTCAAAAGTTCAGTGAATTAGAAATCTGCACCCTTAATTTTTTTAGGAATTAGACCGGCCGGTTTGTATTCGGACCGGTC
Organism: Voacanga thouarsii; assembly: GCA_026120185.1. Lineage (NCBI taxonomy): Eukaryota > Viridiplantae > Streptophyta > Magnoliopsida > Gentianales > Apocynaceae > Voacanga > Voacanga thouarsii. The sequence goes on along the minus strand of JANUWF010001287.1, from coordinate 918,825 downwards.
GGTTCACGGTCCGACCTGCCGGTCCATACCGGTTCACTCTATCCAGCGCAATTTTGGCGATGTTCGGTTTAAAATGACAAATCGAGCCGCGGCGGGGACCGGTTCCCGGTCCGATCGGTCTGACTAGCCGGTCCGGTCCGGTCCCAAAAAGCTTGATACATGGGCTTTTGATGGTTTTATAATTTATTATTTTCATAATAATTATATTCCATGTATATATTAAGAATATTATAATTTTTAAGGAAGAATTATAAAAAACAAGCACGTTAAATCAGAAGCACACAACTTTGAAGAAGCACTTTTTGTGTAATTAAAACCATAGTTAAGTTATTATACATCATACGTGGACTTCTGATAGTAAACCATCGTCATAAAACACCAAAAGGTTCCCCAACCATACTTATATTGACACACAATATACTTAGCACATAGAATAACAACAAATACATTCTTTTACAATTGTTTCACTAAAATTACTAACAACTACGACTTTTTTGCGTTAAAAAAAATAAATAATACAATTTAGAAATCAAGCTGGAAACAACAAGCACACTTAATCAGAAGCGCAGAACTTTCACGAAGCACTTTTTCTATAATTACAAACCAATTAAGTTATTGTGCATCATACGTAGGCTTCTGATGGTAAACCATCATCGCAAAGCACCGAAAGGTTCCCTAATCATGCTTATATTGACGCCCAATATACTTAGCACATCTTCTAATAATTATAACATCATGTTACAATTGTTTCACTAAAATTACTAACAATTGGTCTTTAACAGCCTCACCTTCATTAAAAAGTAAAGATATAAATTATGGCAAACTGATATAAAATGCATGAAAAACAAATATATCACACAATGCTAAACTCCTATAACTTGCTCCTACTGCAAGAAATCCCAATGCATACATTCTGATTCAATAAACAAATTGAAAACAAGGTTCAATATTCTCCTCATATAACATAAAAAAACAACATTTGCTCTCGAATAATGTAATCGACCTAATACATTAAGATATTGTGCATCGTACGTGGGCTTCTAATGGTAAATCATCGTCGTACAGCACTGAAAGGTTGCCCAATCATGCTTATATTGACGCCTAATATACTTAGCACATAGTATTGGTAAAACACATTACAAGAAAATCATATTTCATGCAGAAATCTCATTGTTCAAACACAAAGAACTTCTAAACTAATGAAATTCACAAACCTTATATCACAACGACTTAGGAAACTTCCATCATCCCTTCTACAAACTATACAATAAACAGGACAATAACTTAGAAAAACTCCATTATAGAAATCCCACATTCAAAAGAGTATAAAAACCAGACTGTCATCCAATACATTATACCACACAGCCCAGCAACATAGAACTGCCCAAAAAAAAAAAACCATAACAATACAATTACAACAAATTGTGCATCATACGTGGGCTTTTGATGGTAATCCACCATCACAAAACACCGACTGGAACCCCAGTTATGCTTATATTAACGCCCAATATACTAAACACACATACTGCAAAATAGCACAATTTATTTAACCATCAAACTTCAAGAATAATGAACTTAACAAATATTAGCCCGACTACCACAACCAACAAACTAAATTCTCCAATCCCCTCTCCAAAATTTCAATCATCAATTTAAAAAAATAACTCAAATATGAAACTCGTGCAAAATGTCAACCATACACAACCAATAGTTGCTCCCTGAATATCCAACTTCAATAATGACACATACAAATATAAAAACCAATTAAGTTATTGTACATCATACATGGGCTTCTGATGGTAAACCATCATCGCAAAGCACCGAAAGGTTCCCCAATCATACTTATATTGATGCCCAATATACTTAGCACATCTTCTAATAATTATAACATCCTGTTACAATTGTTTCACTAAAATTACTAACAACTGGTCTCTAACAGCCTCACCTTCATTAAAAAGTGAAGATATAAACCATGTCAAACTGATATAAAATGCATGAAAAACAAATATATCACACAATGCTAAACTCCTATAACTTGCTCCTACTGCAAGAATTCCCAATGCATACATTCTGTTTCGGCTACAAAACAAATGAATTGAAGACAAGGTTCAATATTCTCCTCATATAACATAAAAAAACATTTGCACTGGAATAATGTATTTCACCTGATACATTAAGATATTGTGCATCATACGTGGGTTTCTGATGGTAAACCATCGTTGCTCAGCACCGAAAGGTTTCCCAATCATGTTTATATTGACGTCCAATATACTTAGCACATAGTATTGGTAAAATACATTACAAGAAAATCAGTTTTCACGCAGAAATCTCATTGTTCAAACACAAAGAACTTATAAACTAATGAAATTCACAAACCTTATACCACATCTAACTTAGGTCAATTCCCTCATTCCTTCTACAAACTATACAATAAACAAGACAATAACTTAGAAAAACTCTACTATAGAAATCCCCCATTTAAAAGAGTATAAAAAGCAGACTGCCATCCAATACATTATACCATGCAGCCCAGCAACATACAACTGCTCCATGAAAAAAAACCATAACAGTAGAATTACAGCAAATTGTTCATCATATGTAGACTTTTGATGGTAAACCATTGTCGCAAAACACCGATTGGAACCCCAATCATGCTTATATTGACGCATAATATACTTAGCACACATACTACAAAATAGCATAATTAATTTAACTAACATATTTCAACAATAATGAACTTAATTAATATTAGCCCAACTACCACAACCAATAAACTAAATTCCCCAATCCCCTCCCCAAAATTTCAATCGTCAATTTAAAAAAATAACTCAAATATGGAACTCATGCAAAATGTCAACCATCCACAACCAATAGTTGCTCCCTGAATATCCAACTTCAATAATGACACATACAACTGTTTGTGTCTTCACACACCCATCTCCGACCATATACCTCTAACAGCCTCACCTTTGTTAAAAAATGAAGATCTATATCATGCCAAACCGATACAAAATGTATGAAAAAAGAATATTTCACACCATGACAATAAACACATTCTATTTCACCTGCAAAACAAAACAAATTGAAAAAAAGTTTCAGTATTCTCCTTATAAAACATAAAAAAAAAAACACATTTTCAACTGGAATAACAAAAGTCATTGTATTTTTGCAATAAGACAAAATTTTGCTTTAGCTACAATTTTGATTTGCATAATGGCTTACCCTTAGAAGCTTCGAGTACAAGGAGTGATTAGATTGGGAAAAAAACCAAAAGCAAATTTTTGCAAAATCTATCTCTCCTATATGAATAAGAAAATGTCTCTTCGGCTTTGAAATATCCACGAATTCCTGCAAAATAACTTACTACTTCAATAACAATGCAATTACAGGCCAAAGAATCAAAAAAAGAGACTGAAGTATTGGAAAAAAAAATGCAAAAGTAAAGCTCATAATGCATGCTTGATGAAACAAAATAAATTTGAACAACTCATCTAAAGATATTGAAAAAAATTCGCAGGGTCAACAGGAAACATGACTTCGCTCAAAACTAAGCAGTCCATGATAACACTTCAAAATAAAAGTCAAGATTAAAGATGTTATCTTCAAATACAAGTTGCAAAAAAGAGACAATTAAACATGAGGACTAGCAACAAATAGTGCTCTAATTTGATCGAACCTCACCATAACATAAACTCTCTAATACAGTCCCTTAGTTCAAAACGAGGGATCTGCACAACATCCAGTTTGGCCACTGCAATTTTGACCCAACGTTATTTTAACCAGACAAATAAAGTCCAATATATTAATAATAGAAACATCATTTAAGGCATTGGGGAATCTTTTATAAAACTTCAACCAATCAAGCTGGAAACAACAAGCACACTGAATCAAAGGCGCAGAACTTTCATGAAGCACTTTTTCTATAAATAAAAACCAATTAAATTATTGTACATCATATGTGGGCTTCTGATAGTAAACCATCGTCGCAAAGCACCGAAAGGTTTTCCAATCATGCTTATATTGACGCCCACTATACTTAGCACATCTTCTAATAATTATAACATCATGTTACAATTGTTTCACTAAAATTACTAACAACTGGTCTCTAACAGCCTCACCTTTATTAAAAAGTGAAGATATAAACCATGTCAAACTGATATAAAATGCATGAAAAACAAATATATCACACAATGCTAAACTCCTATAACTTGCTCCTACTGCAAGAATTCCCAATGCATACATTCTGTTTCGGCTACAAAACAAATGAATTGAAGACATGGTTCAATATTCTCCTCATATAACATAAAAAAATATTTGCACTGGAATAATGTATGTCACCTAATACATTAAGATATTGTGCATCATACGTGGGCTTCTGATGGTAAACCATCGTTGCACAGCACCGAAAGGTTTCCCAATCATACTTATATTGACGCCCAATATATTTAGCACATAGTATTGGTAAAATACATTACAAGAAAATCAGTTTTCACGCAGAAATCTCATTGTTCAAACATAAAAAACTTATAAACTAATGAAATTCACAAACCTTATACCACAACTAACTTAGGTTAATTCCCTCATCCTTTCTACAAACTATACAATAAACAAGACAATAACTTAGAAAAACTCCATTATAGAAATCTCACATTCAAAAGAGTATAAAAAGCAGACTGTCATCCAATACATTATACCATGCAGCCCAACAACATACAACTGCTCCACGAAAAAAAAAAAACTATAGAATTACAGCAAATTGTGCATCATACGTGGGCTTTTAATGGTAAACCATCATCGCAAAACACTGATTGGAACCTCAATCATGCTTATATTGACGCCCAATATACTTAGCACACACACACACTATAAAATAGCAGAATTAATTTAACTAACATACTTCAACAATAATGAACTTAACTAATATTAGCACAACTACCGCAACCAATAAACTAAATTTCCCAATCCCCTCCCCAAAATTTCAATCATCAATTTAAAAAAATAACTCAAATATGGAACTCATGCAAAATGTCAACCATCCACAACAAATAGTTGCTCCCTGAATATCTAACTTCAATAATGACACATACAACTGTTTGTGTCTTCGCACACCCATCTCCAACTATATACCTCTAACAACCTCACCTTTGTTAAAAAATGAAGATATATATCATGCCAAACCGATACAAAATGTATGAAAAAAGAATATTTCACACCATGACAATAAACACATTCTGTTTCACCTGCAAAACAAAACAAATTGAAAAAAAGTTTTAGTATTCTCCTTATAAAACATAAAAAAAACACAATTTCGACTAGAATAACAAAAGTCATTGTATTTTTGCAATAAGACAAAATTTTACTTTAGCTACAATTTTGATTTGCATAATGGCTTACCCTTAGAAGCTTCAAGTACAAGGAGTGATTAGATTGGGAAAAAAACCAAAAGCAAATTTTTGCAAAATCTATCTCTCCTATATGAATAAGAAAATGTCTCTTCGGCTTTGAAATATCCACAAATTCCTGCAAAATAACTTACTACTTCAATAACAATGCAATTACAAGCCAAAGAATAAAAAAAAAGAGACTGAAGTATTGGAAAAAAAATGCAAAAGTAAAGCTCATAATGCATGCTTCATGAAACAAAATAAATTTGAACAACTCATCTAAAGATATTGAAAAAGATTCGCAGGGTCAACAGGAAATATGACTTCACTCAAAACTAAGCAGTCCATGATAACACTTCAAAATAAAAGTCAAGATTAAAGATGTTATTTTCAAATACAAGTTGCAAAAAAAGAGACAATTGAACAACATCCGGTTTGGCCACTGCAATTTTGACCCAATGTTATTTTAACCAGACAAATAAAGTCCAATATATTAATAATAGAAACATCATTTAAGCCATAGGGGAATATTTTATAAAACTTCAACCAATTACAATATACAGTTACTTCACCATGCTACCTAAAACCTACAATAACCAATTTCTGTCCCAATTCCCACCAGTGTAATGGAAAAGAAAATAATAGAGGGACCACTAGATTAGATGCCTTCGCATCTCTATTACTCTACTTCACAAATTCAACATGTCCTATATAATTGTATTCCAAAAGATAAACAGCTACATAAAGAAAAATAAACAAAGGCAAAACTACCAAAATTCTCTTAACTTATTAACTGTTCAAAGGATGCAGCAAAACCTAGACTTCTCCTACACCATAAGCATGCAACAGCTCAGATCGTTGAGAGAACATTTATTTTAAACTCCATGATATTCATCAAATTCCAATACATCCCTTACTAATGATTAGACCACAAAGTTAAATGACAATAATGCAAGATATCCATGTAGATATTGACTTTACCTTTCCACGATTCAAATAATACCAAACGTATTATCTCTCTCCATGGATGTGAGAATGCTTTCTCAAAGCCACAGCATCAATAAATGTCTTTCCAGAGCCTTCATAAGTGCAGAGAAAGAGAACTTCAGTTGCTGATTCAGCCTCTGCTTCTGCCACTTCTGGCAACTTTTTCTCTCTGAGAGCCTTCAATATAGCCTCTGCAAAGAAAATGATGATCAATGTACATAATATTCAACACAAAGAAACAACAATGTGATATCCTGTAAAGTTGACTAACTATTCTTCATCCAAGTTTCCCCCAAAAAAAGAAAAAGCAAACTGGATTGATATACAGACGAAAAAAAGAAACAACTTAACAGCAGGGTTCGTTGCTGAATGTTAAAAAAAAAAAGGTTCTGAAATTAAAAACACCCAACAAACCAATCTGACTAAAATCAACATCTCATTCGCAGAATCAAGCTGAAAACAGATTAAAAAAAAAACTACTTATGCTAAAATTTATTACAAGAAAATCACATTTACCGACGAACTCTTACCATTCAAACAGAGATAACTTCAAAGCTAATCCTAGAAAATCCGTCAACAAAATCTGCTTTTGCTTTTGAGAAAAAAAGACTTCACATAACGAATACCAAACCCCATCGCTAAGAAACATCCACATTACATACAAACTGTCAGACTCGCGACTAAAAACAGAACAACCTAGAAAAAAACCCTAGATCAATGCTCACATAATTGAACGCCAAAAAAAAAAAAAACCAAAACCACGAATACAAAATGCAAACAACAAGATAAACCGTTGATGGTTATAATAAGATCTCGGATCTGAGCTAACAAACAACAAACCCAGATAAGACTTGACAATATTCAACTGGAAAAAAATAACATGACGAAGAAAAAATGACAATAGTGAAGAGAACCACCTCACTATTCTTACAACATCCGGATGCCAAAAAAAATTCAATCTAACAAAATCCGAAATCCAAAAGTCAATTAAATCCACCGAATTTGACCCTCAAACATAAAAGTGCATTAAACAATTTCACATACCGACAAAACATCCAACTTCAGCAATTCCAAGTTATGTACTTCATTCAACATCCGGATCAAATAATGCAGTACATAATATCCATTGGACTTCGTATAAAAAAAGCCCGAAACCAAATGACCTTAACAAACCCAACAACTAATTCAAAAATAAAATAACATCCTAGTTTTTTTAAAAGAAAAAATAAAATAAAAATAATGAATTTTAATTTCAATACATAAATTAGTAATTATATATTCAATATATATATATATATATAATATTAATACATAAAATTTGAATATATATGTATATTTATATATATAATATTAATACATAAAATAATAAGAATAAATAATGATTAATTACAACACTTTAAGAAGTTTCAAATTCTACAAATTCTAAGCAGAATCCAATTCTTAATAAAAAAAAGTTTGAAAAAATGTTGATCAATTGGAAATTGGAAAAAAAAAATTAAACATACGATATCGTAATAAAATAAAAAATTCATTTAAAACCCAAAAATTACCTATATATATATATATATATATATATATATTCATCATATTTAAAAGCATAAAATCCAAAAATATCTATATAAAAATATATTACATCACAAAACTCACCAATAACATTTTCAGACAAATTATTACCACAACCTATGAAAATTAAATTAAGCTAATATTTTTTATATACAAATTAAAAAGTTTTTTTAGTAACTTTTTATTTTTTTTACCTTCTCAACTACTCTAATCAAGGGTTTAGATTAATTAATGAAGATAAAATATCATGCCAAAAAAAAATGACTATATAAAACAATAATATAGTATATATTACATTGCAAAAAAAATTATAACCACAACCTATGGCAATTAAATTAACATAATATTTTTAAAAACAAATTAAAAGTTCTCATATTATTGCAAACCATTAAAATCCATTGGAATTAAAAAAAAACTATTTATTCCGAGCAATGCTCGGGCCTCCGACCTAGTATTTTTCTTAAAGACTAATAAGGGAGTTAGTAGACTACACTAGATGCATATGGAGTTAGGGATGGCAATGGGCCGGGCCGGGTTGGGGACTATAAATCCCGGCCCCATCCCCGTATATGCCCCCGTATCCCCATCCTCGACCCGTCTCCGTCATGAGGAAAGGCGGGGATCCCCGCCCCTGGCCCGCCGAGGATAAAACAATCCCTGGTCCAGGCCTAACGGGTAAGTAGGGGCCCGTTTGGGCCCGGAAATAATTATAAGATTTTTTTTTAAAAAAAAATTTGCTTCCAATATATTTTTATTCAAATTTTTTAATCATATAAAAACCTTTTGTAGTGGTTTTCAATAATTTACGTATTTATCATATCACTAGATTAGTAAGAGTAAAATTAATAATTAATAATTTATTTTTATTTTTCCTCTTCTTTTCTATTTTATTTTATTTTATATACATATATAATCTACTTTTACATACATATATAATCATATATAATATATACAATCTACCTATAATTTATATAGTGTATATATATATATATGTATAAATATAATCTATATAATATATATACATATACAACACATATAATTCACCTATATATGTGTGTATATATATAAATTTATATAATCTATTTATATATACATAATTAATATATATATATATATATATATATATATACATAATATACATAATATATGTAAAGCGAGCCAGGTGGATTGGGCCGGGGGCGGGGATCATGCAATCCCCATCCTCGGCCCGTCCCCGATTGGCGGGCCGAGGAATGAAGTCCGGCCCCACTTAAATCGGGGAATCCCTAGCCCAATCGAGTCGATCCTCGATTTAAGTAGGGAAATTGCCATTTCTATATGGAGTAGAACCAAAATGCATCTGTTAAATCAAATAAATCAACATAGTAGACCAGTTAAAAGTCCGCAGACATCTCTCGCCAAAGTAAGGATGTGTTTGGATTGCAAATTTATTTTAATTTAAAATAATAATAATTTAAATCATTTATATTTTTTTAATAATTATTATATATTCACAATATATTATATTTTTTTCTTTTTTATCTTATTTTGAATCTCATCTAATTCTACATATTTAATAAAAATTCATTTCAATTTAATTGCTATCTACTTTATTTAATTATTTAATCTATTGGATTCAATTTTTTTTAAATAAAAGATTCATTTATAAAATAAAAATAATTTACACATATAAATAATTAAATTAATTATAACAGATAATATTACATCCCAAATTTTAAATAAATAATGTACAAAAAAATTAAAAAATAATAAAAAATAAATACATAATAATCGTCCTTTTAATTTCTATATTTGATTATTGATAGTATTTATTACTATCTCCATTTCACAATATATGTCATTTTATACTTGAAATTTTTTTTTCACAATATAAATCGTTTTAAAAAATTTTATAAACATTTATTACTTTTTTTTCACCCCTATCCCTCCATACAATCTCTCTCTTTTCATTAACTCAACTCTTTCCAATTACCAAAATAAATAAATATTTAATTAGAAGTGTTTTTGAAAATTAATTTTAAAATTATGTGACATTTAAAATTCTTAATTTTTGTATATAAATTTAAAATGATTTATATTGTAAAATATAGATAATATCTTTTTTTATTATTGTTATTATTATTTTAGTAAGGGCCTCCATGTATGGTAAAAGACAATTCAATTAAGGTCATCCATGACGACAAGAGTGTTAGAAGAGTCCACACTTCTGAAATTTCTTTACCAAAGAAAGAAACCCAATTCACTAGCAGACAATTTCCAGGACACATAGCAATAATTGCTTGGTGACATTCAAAAGGTTATCATTAAATGCCAAATGGGTTGCAATAGGAAGGCCATGATCTTCATATTAGAGACACAAGTCATTAGAAAGAGGATAGATTTTTTCTGTTTTTTGAAAAAAATCTCAAATTTTAAACTTAGGCTCTAATTGAATAAGAATCTAGAAAATTAGGATGAAATATATTTTAATAAAAAATTAATAAGATTAGATTTTGGAGAGTAATTTTTTTAATTGAAATTAAAGTTTTAATTTAAAATAATTTTTATTTAAATAATTTTTATTTTTAAAATTTATTATATATTCATATCTCATCATATTTTTTCTCTCTTTTATTAATAATTAAATTTTATTTATCACTTATTTAATAATATTTTATTAAATTTTAATAAATTTACTTTAATTCAATCATTATACAAGTAGAATCAAAATATACAGAGTTTAATGAAGCTCAAAGCCAGAGTACAGAATCTAGCGATATGACCTTCCCCGTATCCGTATAAAGAGCATAGAGGTCTTCTAAGCAACTGCTAGCAAAGAGTAGTACTGTTCCAATGGCCGTACAGCAGGATGCCGAAAACCATGGCCAAAGTGGCTCTTGCAAAGGGAAGCAAGTAATCGTGGTCATGGTTCCGCTTCCAGCACAAGGCCATCTCAACCAGCTCCTCCACCTGTCCCATCTCATCTCCTCCTACGGTGTACCGGTCCACTACGTTGGCACAGCCCCACACAACCACCAGGCCAGGACTCGAATCCATGGCTGGGATCCTGTTGAAATTTCCAATTTTCATTTCCATGATTGTCCTACTCCTCCTTTTGAAACCCCTCCCCCCAACCCAAATGCCCCGACAAAATTTCCCTCACATCTCATGCCAACGTTTCATGCCACGATTGAACTCCGGGAGCCAATCTATGAACTTATACGAGAACTTGCAAGCACAGCTAAAAAAATGATTGTTATTCATGACTCTCTCATGTCCTATGTTATCCAGGATGTTCCTTCAATACCAAATGCTGAAACCTACACCTTTCACAGCTGTTCGGCTTTCACCATTTACTCCTTCTTCTGGGAAGATGTAGGAAAACCAGATACTCCAGAAGCCGAAATATTTAAAAAAGAACTTCCCTCAATAGAAAGCTGCCTACCTGCAGAGTTCTTAGAATATTCGGGATTGCAACGTCAATCCAGGATGTTTAACTCTGGAAATCTATTCAATTCATGCAGAGAAATCGAAGGCCCATATCTTGATCTCCTAACAGAAGCTCATTTTTCTGGTACCAGTAAGTTCTGGGCACCTGGTCCATTCAACCCAGTTGTAATCCCTGAAAAGGAGAGAATCTCACACGGGCAGCGACATAACTGCCTGGAATGGCTAGACAAACAACCTCCAAACTCGGTAATATTTGTTTCGTTTGGCACGACTACAACATTATCAGAGGAAGAAATCAGAGAAATCGCAGTTGGATTGGAAAAAAGTGAACAAAAATTCATTTGGGTTCTGAGAGATGCAGATCAAGGAGACATCTTTAAAGGAGAAGCAAGAAGAGCACGACTGCCAGAAGGGTATGAAGGGAGTATAGAACGAAGAGGAATGATTGTGAGGGATTGGGCACCCCAACTGGAAACTTTGGGACACCCTTCAACAGGTGGATTCATGAGCCATTGCGGATGGAATTCTACCATTGAAAGCATTTCAATGGGAGTGCCAATAGCAGCATGGCCTATGCATTCGGACCAGCCACGAAACGCTATGTTGATTACTCAGGTGCTGAAAATTGGTCTGAATGTGAATGATTGGTCAAGGCGAGATGAAGTTGTGAGATCAAAAACCATCGAAAATGTTGTTAGAAGATTGATGGATTCAACCGAAGGAGACGAGATGAGGAACAGAGCAGCAAATCTGAGTGATGCTATAAGGAAATCTGTGATAGATGGCGGTAATACTCTATCAGAAATGGATTCTTTCATTGCTCATATCTGCAGCTAGTTTGTTCATTGCAAATCTGATTGGGGAATAGCCGCTTGGGATAGAAAACATTAACTTGAATAAACTAATTCTCCATTGAGTTTTAGATTCCAGTTAATTTCTCATTTTGCTGCATGAGATGAAGTTTGAAAGCACTATTTCAGCTGATCTGAAAATATGAACGCTAACAAGGGACAGAAATCAGAAATGTGCTTGGTCTGCATTCAAATTGTTGAAAAGAAAATTAATTATTAATAGTTTGATTGACTAAATATATAATTCTTGTCCTACCAACAAGGCAAAGAATACAAACCAAAATAGTTCTGGAGAAAATATAAACAAAATGATCTTGTCCAAGAATTCAAGAGATTCAAGATAAAATTAAATAACATTTTTGAAATATTCATTAATTGATCAATTCTTATACGACCGAGGACATAAAGAATATAAGATTTAAAAATGCTTTTGTAACTATCCAAGAGATTAATTGTCACGCTTCAAAGCCGAGGATGACATGGCAACACTCCAAAAAAGAAATATCGAACCCTTACATACCATAAATAACCAAAATATCCTTACATCGTTTTTAAATCCAAAACAAAACATATATAAAATTGAACAAAAATGAAAAATAACTAATCACTTTAGATCCTTTTCAAACCATTCTTCCAACTCATCCTCGTGGAGTCTTAAAATATCTCCCTGGTGGGTTGGTCGCACTATGTGAAGATCTCGGAGTATCACCCAAAAAAAAGAAGAAGGAGGAAAAGAGGAACAATGAATCTCTTAACATTACTCATTACTGAACCAAAAGAGGCATATCTGACACGTAAATACCGAACCGGTGTGGTTTATTCAGTGACAATAATGGTGATCGAAACAAGCGAGAAAACCATCACTTCAACAGAGGAAAACTGGCGCCGGAGTCAAAACAGAGTGTACCTGGCACCGGATGTATTCTGGAATGCGCAGGCGCGATTTCCAAAACACCAAAATCCAACCTGTAACTTTTCAGACCAAAAATACAGTTTTTACCACCCACTTTAATAATGAAAAAAACACCGTTTTGTGCACAAAAAATCATGTATACATACTTAAACATTCTTAAACAAAGCTTAATTTATGAAGATGATTCACATTTGGGGACTTAATTTGGCTTAACTGATCAGTCTTCCAATTATTATATCCCATTGGAAGAAGGACCTTAGCTTATCCTAGGTATTATATCCTCCTAGTAGGGCCTTATAGCTTATAAAGTTGGGGAATTCCCTACTAAAATGAAACCCACAAGTATTCAATATCACATGAATCAAAAAATCAGCACATAGATATAAAAGTTAGCTTAAACTCATAACTTTCAACGAACATAACCAGTACGGAAATAACAATTAACATATCATGCTCAATACTATTTTCATATAATCAAAATACCACTTTCATAAAAAAATCAAGAGACATCATTGATTTTGAAGAAAATAGTAACTAGTACCAAATACAGGAAAATTCAATTTCCTTACGTACTGAATTTAGCCTCTTGGAATCTCCTAAAGCTTCCACTCAAGCCTCCAAACACTTATTCGCCTTCAATTAAAACTCAAACAATACAATTAATCATCCAATTAATTTTTCCCAATTTAGAACCCTAATACTCTAACTTCGATTCAAGAACAATTTATCCCAATCTTAAGTTACAAACACTATAAAACACAAGGGGAAAGCTAACTTACCAAGAATTGATGCCAAAGGCTCAAGTCACTTCTCAGATTCTCCCTTCTCTTCACTCTTCTCCTCTTCTGGAATAGCTTCAGAAACAACGTAACTGTTCAGAACATACCTGAGTCTATAATGAAAAAATTAATAAAAGCCCTATAACTAAATAATTGCACTTAGCCCCTCAACTTATAATACTTAACTGTTTTAGCCTTATGGATCCTAGCCCACTAATTAAAAAAAAATCATAGCCCAATAAGCCCATGAAAGAAGAGAAGTCGGTGGGCTCACAAAAAGTTTCATCTTCGAAACTTACGCACCTTGGTCCTCAAATAGGAATGGATACTTTTGGCTTGCATCTTCCTCTAACTCCCAAATTGCTTCTCGCTCCGAGTAATTTGACCATTGCACCTTAACGTAAGGTATCATCCTTTGTCTCAGAACTTGCAACTTTCTATCCACAATCCTTACCGATATCTCCTCATAAGTCAAGTCTTCATGTACTCGCAAAGACAACATTTTTAAAATATGATTTGGGTCCGAAACATACCGTCGAAATTGGGATACGTGAAAAATGTCGTGTATCCTGGATAATGCTGGTGGCAAAGTTAACTTGTAAACCAGATCTCCTACTCTCTCAAGGATTTTATACGGCTCTACATATCTTGGACTCAACTTCCCACTCTTACCAAATCTCATTACACCCTTCGTAGGGGATACCTTCAAATATACTTTCTCACCACACTGAAACTCTAATGACCTTTGTTTGCTGTCAGTCCAACTCTTTTGATAGTCTTGGACAGCTTTCAATCTTTCCCGAATAACAAATACTCTATCTGAAGCAATCTGTACCAACTCTGGTTTGGTTATACTTCTTTCCCCTACGTCATCCCAACAGATTGGAGACCTACACTTCCGTCCATAAAGAGCTTCATACGGTGCCATTCCAATACTGGCTTGATAACTGTTATTGTAGAAAAACTCTACCAATGCCAAACTGTCACTCCAGCTTCCCTTAAAGTTCAACACACAAGCCCGCAACATATCCTCTAATGTCTGAATTGTCCTCGTTATTTGACCGTCAGTTTAAGGATGAAACACAGTACTGAGTGCGATGGTGGTTCCTATGGCCTTGTTGAAACTCTTCCAAAATCGGGACACAAACTTGGTATCTCTATCTGACACTATACTCACTGGCACTCCGTGCAACCTGACAATCTCATCCATGTACATTTTGACCAACTCCTCCATAGAAGTCGTTACCTTTATAGGCATGAAGTGCGCTGACTTAGTTAGACGATCCACCACCACCCAAATAGTATCTTTTCCCGTATTGGTCTTAGGTAACCTAATGACGAAATCCATTGTGATATGCTCCCACTTCCATACCGAAATTTCCAAATGCTTAAGTAATCTAGCAGGTCTTTGGTGTTTCGCCTTAACTTGCTGACATACCAAGCATTTAGATACATATTCTACTATACTTCCGCTTCATACCACTCCACCAATAATACTTCTTGAGATTCTGATATATTTTGATTCCTCCCGAGTGAACTAAGAACCTCGAGTTGTGCGCTTCCTTAAGTACCTCGGCCCTTAAGGCCTCATCATCGGGAACACATAATCTGCCCCTGAAACGAAGACTACCATCCTCATAAATCTGAAAGTCTAATTGATTTCCTCCAAGAGCCACTATTCTCTTTTTTTCCAACTCCACATCCCCCGACTGAGCCTCCTTAATTCTTTCCACCAAAGATGTTTGTGTCACCATAGCAGCCAAACATCCCAAAGCCAGTTGCACCACTTCTAATTCCATCATTTCAAACTCCGCGATAAGTCGATCCTGATCTGTGAGTAGAGCTGCTAAAATGCTAGACCTCTTCCTACTAAGAGCATCCGCTACCCGATTAGCTTTCCCAGGGTGGTAACTAATCTTCAAATCGTAATCCTTAAACAGCTCTAGCCACCGCCTCTGCCTCATGTTAAGCTCCTTTTGCGTAAATAAGTACTTTAAACTCTGATGATCGGTGAAGACCTCACACGATTTCCCATAAAATAGTGTCACTAAATCTTTAGCGCGAACACTACAGCTGCCAACTCCAAATTGTGAGTCGGGTAATTTTGTTCGTAGGGCTTCAACTGCCGAGAAGCATAGGCAATTACCTTACCATTTTACATCAACACAGAGCCCAATCCGTTCTTCAAAGCATCACTGTAGATAGAAAATCCTCTTGCCTTAGACGGTAGTGCTAACACAGGTGCCAACGTCAGTAATCTTTTCAACTCCTCTCACAAGCTTCACTCCACTTGAACTGAACTTTCTTCTGGGTCAACTGAGTCAATGGAGTAGCGATCTTAGCGAAATCCTCCACGTACTTCCGGTAGTATCCAGCCAACCCCAAGAAGTTTCTAACTTCCATTGCATTAGTTGGTTTGGGCCAATCAACTATTACTTCAATTTTCCTAGGATCAACGGAGACCCCCTCCTTAGAAATTACATGCCCTAGAAAAGACACGCTCCCCAGCCAGAACTCACACTTGCTGAATTTACATACAACTTTTGCTTTCTAAGTCTCTACAATACCACTTTTAGATGATCCCGATGCACTTCCTCAGACGGAGAATATACTAGGATATCATCTATGAATACCACTATGAACCTGTCCAGCTCATCCTTAAAGATCTGATTCATCAACTCCATGAAAGCTACTGGCGCGTTAGTTAATCCAAATGGCATGACTAGAAACTCATAATGCCCATACCGAGTTCGGAAGGCGCTTTTTGGTATGTCTTTAGGTTTGATCCGCAACTGATGATACCCGGAATGTAGATCGATCTTAGAGAACACCTTTGCTCCCTTTAATTGGTCAAATAGGTCATCAATCCTGGAAAGTGGGTATTTATTTTTCACCGTGATTTTGTTTAGCTCCATATAGTCAATACACATCCTCATACTTCCGTCTTTCTTTTTTACAAACAATATGGGAGTATCCCATAGTTTTGTCTAACAACCCCTGAAGTTGAACCTTCAATTCCCATAGCTCAGTTGGTGCCATGCGATATGGCGCTTTCGAAATTGGTTCCGCTCCTGGAATCAAGTTGATTTCGAAGTCAACCTCTCTCTTAGGTGGTATGCCTGGCAGATCTTTTGGAAACACATCTTGGAACTCATTCACTATTGGTATATCCTTAATTAGCGGTTCTTGCTTCTTTACCTCCACCACGCTAGCTAAGTAAGCCTTGCATTCTTGGCGCAGATTCTTGCGAGCTCTAACCGTGGAAATCACTAGCATAGATCTCTTGCCCACTACTCTACCCTCACTCTGGAAATAGAAGACAGCTCTACCCGTTAAGGCAAATTGCACCCTTTTCTCTCAGCAATCCACTAACGCATGATTATTAGCCAACCAGTCCATACCCAAAATCACGTCAAAATCAACCATATTAATCTGGATTAGATTTGCATCAAGCTCCTCAACACCAATTGCTACCCGACATCCCTTATGTACCAAGTTAGACACTAAAACATTTCCATTGAGTACTGCTACTCTATAGGAGTCAACTAGATAGGTAGGACCTAACTTTAAGGCATTAGCAAACCTACGGGATATGAACGAATGCGATACTCCACAATCAAATAACACAATAGCAGACACAAAATTAATCAAAAGTGTACATGTCACCACATCATTAGCTATATCAGCTTCCTCCTGGGTAAGAGCAAACACTCGAGCATTACTCTTCTACCGCTGCTCCCCTGCCTTAAGCGCCTGAGCACTAACTGTTGTTTGGGTCGAATTTGCCACTAGTTCAGGATACTGGCTAATCTTGTGACCCATTTTGCCACATCTGAAACAGCTTCCAAGCGCCCATCGGCACTCCCCCAAGTGCCTCTTGCCATAAGTTAGGCATTCCTTAAATAAAGTGCCGGCATTCGAAACTGTAGACCTTGCTGCACTCACTGTCTGTGCCCCTGAAAAAGCTGGCCTAGGATAACCACGAAAAGCTCTCCTCTTAGCATCAGGCTAGTCCGACGATGCCAGTCTAAACCCCTGACCCTGACTGAATCCTGGCCTAGTGCTTTGACCCTAATTGACCGCTGGCCTGGACTCCTACCCCTAGCTAAACACTGACCTAGGTCTCTTCTTATCCCTGTCTACATCCGATCTCCTGAACTCAGCTTCAATGTCCAAGCTCCTCTGATAAGCCTCCTTGTAGGTACTAGGCCTGATTGCAGACAACCTTCCACGAATCCTAGCCAACAATACATGCACAAATCGGTTGGTCCTCGAAGTGGGGTTTCGAGTAATTGCAGGCACATACTTGCCCAAGGAGTCAAACCTGATTGCGTAGTCGGTCATACTCATCTGCTCTGATTGAACCAATCCAAAGAACTAGTTCTCCTTCTCGATCTTGAAAGTGTCCAAGAAGTACTACTTCAGAAATATCTCCCTGAACTTTTCCCAGGTAAACGGCTCGCTTCTTTGGTAATAAATGGGCTTCACCCCTTTCCACTACTACAGCGCTTCACCAACCAGAAATGGACCTACCACCTTCGTGACATCCTCTGGAACTTCCATCGTCTCAAAGTGATGTTCCAATTCTTTGATCCACTCTTTCGCTCTCTCTGGCCCCCCATACCATTGAACGTCGGGAGTCCTATTCTGTTCATCCGCTCGTAAAGCGACCGAGCTCCTGAGTCATTTCTCTGAAATCGACGCTCCTGGTCTTGCTGCAACTGCTGTTGTTCTGCCTGCAATCTGAGCTGCTCCTATTGAACCCTGATCTGCTCCTGCTGTAGCAACTGCTGACTCTGCATCGCTTAAGCCACCATAGCTAATGCAGTCAGCATGTCTATCGGTGCACTAAGACCAAGCACAGTTGTGACTGGCGGCACCGTCGTAGCAACTAGCGGTATAAACGGGAGAGATGGGGGCAATTTGACCCTAATAGAATGACCCCCTAACCCATGCAGTGCTGACACAGTAGCGGATAAACTCTAACCCCTGATAGCTCAGCTAGTCTGCCTTCGAGCTCGCATAGCCACCGGTCTATCCCTGTCACTATCTCCCGCACCCTCCTGAGCAGTCCTCCTTGTACTATGTGCCATCGCCGAAATGCTACTCGCGAGCTAAAATGACCAAAGAAAAAGAAAATAATTTACTAAACGATCAACATCCCTAAAGAATACTCAAATACCACTTATGCTATTCTCTTCCTTAAATTTTAAACTTATAAGTTACCACTCAATTTCATGCTTATTGCCCTAACGTTTCAGCCTAAGAAGTATAACCTATTTCTCTGATACCACTAAATGTCACGCCCCAAAGCCAAGAATGACATGGCAACACTCCAAAAAAGAAATGTCGAACCTTTACATATCATAAATAACCAAAACATAACATTCTAATAATATTTAAAGAACATTCTTACATCGTTTTTAAATACAAAACAAAGCATACATAAAATTGAACAAAAATGAAAAACAACTAATCACTTTAGATCATTTTCAAACCATTCTTCCAACTCATCCTCATCTAACTGAGAACCTGCAAAATGTTAAATAAGGGGTGAGCTCACTAGCTCAGTAAGAAAATCTGGCCTATCCGAGATTGAGTATGCTACATATACATATACATTTACAAAATATTTGATCAAAAGAGTTTAGAAATTTAAGGTACAACAAAACTCGTGGAGTCTTAAAATATCTCCCTGGTAGGTTAGTCGCACTATGTGAAGATCTCGGAGTATCACCCAAAAAAAAGGAGGAGGAAAAAAAGAATAATGAATCTCTTAATATTACTCATTACTAAACCAAAAGAGGCATATCTAACACGTAAATACTTAACTGGTGTGATTTATTCAGTGAAAATAATGGTGATCGAAACAAGCGAGAAAACCATCGCTTCAACAGAGGAAAATCAGTGCCGAAGTCAAAATAGAGTGTATCCGGCGCCGAGTGTATTCTGGAATGCACAGGCGCAATTTCCAGAATACCAAAATCCAACCTGTTACTTTTCAAACCAAAAACACAGTTTCTACCACCCACTTTAATAATGAAAAAAATACCGTTTTGTGCACAAAAAATCATGTATACATACTTAAACATGCTTAAATAAAGCTTAATTCACGAAGATAATTCATGCTTAGGGACTTGATTTGGCTTAACTAATCAATCTTCCAATTATTATATCCCATTGGAAGAAGGGCATTAACTTATCCTAGGTATTGTATGCTACTAGTATAGCATTATAACTTATAAAGTTGGGGAACTCCCTACCAAAACAAAACTCACAAGCATTCAACATCACATAAATCAGAAAATCAGCACATAGGCATAAAACTTAGCTTAAACTCATAACTTTCAACGAATATAACCATTGGTACGGAAATAATAATTAACATATCATACTCAATACCATTTTCATATAATCAAAATACCACTTTCATAAAGAAATCAAGAGATATCATTGATTTTGAAGCAAACAGTAACCAGTACCAAATATAGAAAAATCCAATTTCCTTACCTACTGAATTCAGCCTCTTGGAACCTCCTAAAGCTTCCACTCAAACCTCCAAACACTTATTCACCATCAATTAAAACCCAAACAATACAATTAATCCTCTAATCAATTTTTTCCAATTTAGAACCCTAATACTCTAATTTCGATTCAAGAACAATTTATCCCAATCTTAGGTTACAAACACCATAAAATACAATGGGAAAGCCAACTTACCAAGAGTTGATGTCAAAGACTCAAGTCCCTTCTCAAATTCTCCCTTCTCTTCACTCTTCTCCTCTTCTGGAATAGTTTCAGAAACAACGTAACCATTCAGAATATACCTGAGCCTATAATGAAAAAATTAATAAAAACCCTCTAACTAAATAATTGCACTTAGCCTCTTAATTTATAATACTTAATTATTTTAATCTTATGAATCTTAACCTACTAATTAAAATAAAAAATTTACAGCCTAATAAGCCTGTGAAAAAAGAGAAATCGATGGGCTCACATTAGTATTCTTCTTCCGATACTGTGTGGACAGAATTCAACCAGCCAGCCTGCATTAGTTTTTTCTGGCGACAGCAGCACACCCCTAACATTGTGATTCATCCTCTACTCTTGGACCATACGAAATAAAGAACAAAAAGCCTGCTTTCTCCTTTCTGGGATCCTACATCATCTTGTCTGCCACCGGGACAAGCTTCACATTGTTTGCTACCGTTCTTCATCGTCTGTGTCTTTGTTTTAGCCAGACTGATAGTAACAAGCAGCAGCTCCCGTCAAAAGGTTTTCGAAAGTTCAATCATTTGTGGCCTTACATTCAAGAGTTGTACAACACCCAAACTTCCTTTTGAATTTCACTCACCTTTTAGAGGAAAGTTTCCTTTAATTCTGCAAGAGAGACAAACCTCTACCGTTTACCTCTATGTTTAATCTGTCCATTTCATTATCATTTTGCTCCCGCACGCCAACATGATAACCACTCCCTTCACAAAAGCATGGAAAAAGCTTTGGTAGCTCCTCTTGAATCGTGGATCCTTCTACTCTGTCTAACAATAATAAAATTACACATCTACAATCAGAGTTGAATTATTATTAATATAATATATTTTTTAAAAAATAAAAAATTCTCTTATTAGTATTAGAAATCAGCCGTGCTTGTTGACATAGAAATACTTCTTCCCTCACACTAAAATTGATAATGATTGACTTGGCACGATATTTTATGTAAAAGTAAAAATTAAAATTAAAATATAATAATACAATATAATAAAAATAAAAAATATATAAGTCCCACAATACTTTATGTCAAGTCTAAAAATATAAATATAATATATATGGGATATATTGATTATTTTATAATAAATTATATAGCAAAAATTTTCTTTTTAAAAAAGTGTCAAATTTTTTTAAATATCCCAAAATATTAAGTAAGTCAATTTTAATAGGATTGAGGGAGTAGCATTTTGCTTGTAGTACTGTCAGCTCTTCATTAAAATAAAGTACCCAAAACCAACCAGAAGTCCGTAGCTAAATAGACAGATATAAAAAATTCATTTGAATTTAGATTCGAGAACACAATTTTGTCTCTTTGTTAAGTTCTTAGGTTGTGAATTGAAGATAAATTTGTAAGAATATAATAAAAATTAATAAATATATAAGATAAAATAAAATTAAAAAATAATAATATAATGTGTTATGAGTATATAATAATTTTAAAAAATAAAAATATATAAAATGACCATTTTTAATTAAAATAATTTTGAATTAGGTTAAAAATGAGCATCCAAATACTTTTTTTTTTTTAAGGCGCAAATCAGAACTGACAGAGCCTATACATTAACATAGGATTCTCTGTTCATTCTTTTATACATGGTACAAGCTTCAAAGACCTGGACAATTGCCATTCTTGCAGAAAGAACTCACAATTGCCATTCTCCATGGCAAACCATCAAATTCCTGACAAAAGGGATGAAGCAAAGATAGCAGTGGTGATGGTGCCCCTTCCAGCACAGGGACATCTGAACCAGCTCCTCCATCTATCTCGAATCATCTCATCCTACCAAATACCTGTTCATTTTGTTAGCACTCCAACTCATAATCGCCAGACAAAGCTTCGGGCACATGGTTATGATCCTACCAATTCCAACCTCCATTTCCATGAGTTTTCAATACCCTCCTTTGACGCCCCTCCTCCAGATCCCCATGCCCCTACTAAATACCCCTCACAACTGATACCACTGTTTAATACCACCATTCATCTTCGTGAACCCATTTGCGCTCTTCTACAGGAGCTTTCCAAGACATCAAAGAGAGTTATTGTCATCCATGATTCTCTCATGGTCTGGGTGATCCAGGATGTTCCTTCAATACCAAATGCTGAAACCTACACCTTTCACAGCTGCTCGGCTTTTTCCATGTATTATTTCATTTATACATTTGCAGGAAAACCTGTCCTCCTTCATGGAGAACTGATAAAAGACCTTCCAGCAGTGGATAGCATTATCCCGCAGGAGATTTCCGAGTTTTGGACAAAGCAAGAGAACTCCAGAAAGTGCAACTATGGGAATCTTTTTAATAGCTGTAGAGCAATGGAAGGTCAATACCTTGATCTCCTAGCTGAAGCAAAGCTAAGTGATACAGAAAAGTATTGGGCTATTGGTCCGTTTAATCCGGTGGTGATCCCTGAGAGGAAAACCTCTCACAAATGCCTAGAATGGCTGGACAAACAACCCCAAAAATCGGTTATATTTGTTTCATTTGGCACCACTACTTCGTTATCGGATGAAGAAGTCAAGGAGATAGCGCTTGGATTGGAGAGAAGCGGCGAAAGATTCATTTGGGTTCTGAGAGATGCAGACAGAGGAGATGTTTTTGCAGGAGAAGCTAGGAGAGTCCAAATTCCAGAAGGATTTGAAGAAAGAGTTGAAGGAAGAGGAATAATCGTCCGAGATTGGGCACCCCAATTGGAAATACTAGGACATCTAGCTACAGGTGGTTTCATGAGTCACTGCGGATGGAATTCATGCATAGAGAGCATAAGCATGGGAGTGCCAATTGCAGCATGGCCAATGCATTCAGATCAGCCGACGAATGCAATCCTAATAACACGCGGACTAAAAATTGGTCTGATTGTGATGGAATGGGAACTTCGAGATGAGATTGTGAAATCAGAAACAGTTGAAGAAGCTGTAAAAAGATTAATGGCTTCCGCTGAAGGGGATGAAATGAGGCAGAGAGCAGCAGAACTGAGCGCTGCCGTCAGGCACTCAGTATCGGAAGCAGGTGCATCTGCTGCAGAGATGGAAAGTTTCATTGCTCATATCACTAGATAGATTAGACCTTCATCTTGATGGTGATTGAAGCACCATTGGTCCAACTGCGTTGAATCCATGTGCGGCCAAAATTTTCCTATCCTCTTCATTTTCTAGAAAATACAGAAATTTTAAACTTCGGAATAAATATTTCTGGCGTTTTCTCTTGACTCTTGGCATAGTTCATGCTGAGGTACATTTTGCCTGTTGTTTTTCTTTCTTTTTTTCTTTTTTTTTCCCCTGTCAGCATTGCTGAGTCTATCATCCAACAAAGAAAAATCATCCTAGAACACCAACTTAAAATGAAATTTTTAAATAAATTTACTATATCGTCTGATTTGTTAATTTGGAATTGTGAGTTGAATTTAATTAAATTCGAATTCAATCTGATGCCAAAACATATTATATTACCCCTTAACTCAATTCGACCTAATTCACAATATAAAGTTTTGACTCAATCAAAATATTATATATATGAACTCACATCAAATTTGTATCCCTCCAAAATTTTCAAGAATAAATGACCTAGGAATTCTTTCAAGAATAAACCATTAGAATCCACACTCGTGAACTTTGGGACCAAGTTCCATCTCTAAAATTTTTTAAAATTTTAAAAATAATTTTTAAAAAATTATATATTTAATCTTTGAATTTTTTTTTAAAAATTATAATGATATTTTTTAATATAATTTATTCTCAATCCTAAATTTTTATTTCCATCACTATTTTAGTAACGATAACAAAGCAGCCAATTTTGACTCTTAAAACTCACGGTCTTCCTTGGTTCATATGATGCATTTTTATTTTAAAAAATAGTAATAATAAATTAATAATCCAGGAGTAGGCGGCACGCATATTTTTAGAATCC
This sequence comes from Voacanga thouarsii, assembly GCA_026120185.1. Classification (NCBI taxonomy): domain Eukaryota; kingdom Viridiplantae; phylum Streptophyta; class Magnoliopsida; order Gentianales; family Apocynaceae; genus Voacanga; species Voacanga thouarsii. The sequence goes on along the minus strand of JANUWF010001287.1, from coordinate 894,248 downwards.
ACTCTCCTGAACTTTGGGTAATCAGGAGAAGAAAGCAGCCAATTTTGACGCTCAAAATTCACGGTCTCTTCCTTGGCTCATACTCATATGATGCATTAGTGAAAAACAAAAATTAAAAAAAAAAAAACTAATCGAGGAGTAGGCTGCGCGCATATTGTTGTCCGGATATGAGGTCACAATCTTCATCTTTTTCTTTAAATGTGTTAGTCTTTTAAGGAGCAAATCAGAATTTGCCAGCCTATAAAATCCATTATTAACATTGGATTCTCAGTTCATTCTGCTCTAGACATACTATCTGTTCATGCAAGAACTCATTGTTCCATTGGTAGAATTCTCCCATGGCAAACCATCAAAGTCCTGACAATTCTGGCCGGAAATGGGATGAAGCGAAGGTGGCAGTGGTGATGGTGCCCCTTCCAATGCAGGGACATCTGAACCAGCTCCTCCAACTCTCTCGAATCATCTCATCCTATGACGTACCTGTCCATTTTGTTGGCACTTCAACTCATAATCGCCAGGCCAAGACACGAATCCATGGTTGGGATCCTCTTGCCATTTCCAACCTCCATTTCCATGAGTTTCCAATACCCTCCTTCCACGTCCCTCCTCCGGATCCCAATGCCCCTACTAAGTACCCCTTACAGCTGATACCGCTGTTCAATACCACCATTCACCTCCGTGAGCCCATTTGCGCTCTTCTGCAGGGGCTTTCCAAGACATCAAAGAGAATTATTGTCATCCATGATTCTAACATGTTATGCGCGATTCAGGATGTTCCTTCCATACCAAATGCAGAGTCCTACTGCTTCATTGGAATCTCGGCTTTTACTTTGCATTGTTTCACTTGTACAGATGCAGGAAAACCAGTCCTCCTCCATGGCGAACCAGTAAAAGACCTTCCAACGATAGATAATAGCCTTATCCCGCAAGAGATTTTTGAGTTTTTGGGAAGGCAAGAGACCTCCAGAGTGTGCAACTATGGGAATCTTTATGATAGCTGTAGAGCAATAGAAGGTCAATACCTTGATCTCCTAGCTGAAGCAAAGCGAAGTGACACAGAAAAGCATTGGGCTGTTGGTCCGTTTAATCCGGTGGTGATCCCTGACAGGAAAACCTCTCACAAATGCTTGGAGTGGCTGGACAAACAACCCCAAAAATCGGTTATATTTGTTTCGTTCGGCACCTCTGTTTCTTTATCAGAGGAAGAAATCAAGGAGATAGCGCTTGGATTGGATAGAAGTGGCGAAAGATTCATATGGGTTCTGAGGGATGCAGACAGAGCAGATGTTTTTGCAGGAGAAGCTAGGAGTGCCCAACTTCCGGAAGGATTTGAAGAAAGAGTTGGAGGAAGAGGAATAATCGTCCGAGATTGGGCACCCCAATTGGAAATTCTGGGACATCCATCTACAGGTGGTTTCATGAGTCACTGCGGATGGAATTCATGCATGGAGAGCATAAGCATGGGAGTGCCAATTGCAGCATGGCCAATGCATTCAGATCAGCCGATGAACGCAATCCTAATAACACGTGCACTAAAAATTGGTCTGATTGTGAGGGAGTGGGCACGTCGAGATGAAATTGTGAAATCAGAAACAGTAGAAGAAGCTGTAAAAAGATTGATGGCTTCCGCTGAAGGAGATGAAATGAGGCAGAGAGCAGCAGAACTGAGCACTGCTGTCAAGAACTCAGTAGCGGAAGGAGGTGCTGCTGCTGCAGAGATGGAACGTTTTATTGCCCATATCACTAGATAGATTAGATCTTGATGATGATCAAAGCAACATAGATCAAACTCTGTTGAATCCATGTATTATTATAAAAACAATGAATAATCTAACTTTAAGAACCTATAATAAGATAGTTACTATTTATATTCCAATAAATAAGATACCCCACTCACTATTGAACTACTTTCATCTTGTATATTATCTTATTTAGTTTCAGGTCACATTGATAAAGATGATTTTAATTATATGTTTGTAAGGTATGTTTAAAAATCTTTTTTTTTTTTTTTACTTTCGCATTTTGATATTTAATATTAATGTAAACAAAGTGCATACTAATGAGTTCAGGTTTGGAGGAGGGAGAAGGAGTGAAGCAGAGTCCTGGAAATCATATGAAGCTGGGGATTCAACGGGGAGGTCTGCGAGTCCGGAGACAATGACACCTTGTGAAGTCAAGGGGGGTTTTTTTTAAGCTTTTTCTTAATTTAAGCGGAATCAAGGGTCAAGTTTCACCATCCATAAGAAGCAAAAATAGAAAGAATAACTTTCGGTTACGTTTCCTAAATAAATGCAACCCCAAGACCTCACGAATGCTGTGTTTTCCCGCCACTGTTTCCTAAGCATATCAAGGGCTGCAGAGGTTCTTTAGATCCTCTTCCTGGGCATACCAACTAGGCATTATCTTGGAAAGATGGGGATGCAGATCCTTGTAGGAATTTCTGATTGTACCTTCCGCAACTCCAGTTGCAATTGAAACATCTGCAACAACACCACGGCCACAAGGTTCACTCTATAAAGGTTTCCAATTATTAGCTAACCTATAGTTTGATATTGGCACAGGGTTTACCTTTAAGGGGCTTCTTATCATCTGACAGCTGAGTCACTATATAAATAACGGCAGCAGCAATAGATATGGGACTCCTCCTGAAGGATTTAAAAAAAACGGAGTAAGAAAGAGCATCAAAATTTTTAAGTAGTCATAAAGTCAGCCTTGACAGACGCTCCAGAAATACCTTATATGGACAACCGATATCATAAGGCACAAAAGACTGGACAGAATCCATGAAACAACTCTCACAACTTGCAGCTCATCATGACCAAACCATTTCTACTGATGGTAAGTTATTCCACAAAAGAAAAAGAAAATACTCTTACGGCATGGTTTAAACCTAAATACAAGTAAAAAAGGATCTACAAACCAAAAGTATCAAATGCAGGAGCCCTTGGACAAAGGTCATGCAGCATATGAAGAGTATCAACACTAGGCTTGCGCAAGCACAACCACCGTAATGATGTTTAAGCTCACAAATATCACTCTTTTAATGAGATCTATATTGGTTTGGATGTTATACAGTTACATTTCCACCAAGGATTCTAGATTCTCTCATTACATTTTTGAATGCTAGAGCTATAAACCATTCAGTCACCTACATCCAGGAATGATAATTAGAAACAAGGAAAAAACTTTTAAAAAACAATGCACTACATTAATTACTCCACAAGCTGGTGACAACAGCATTGAATATTGTTCTAAATATGAAGTTTACTGCACTGATATTATTACTCAAAGCTGGAAAGTATTGATAGCAAAATCAAATAGAGTAGAAAATAGCCCCCCGAAAAAAAAAAAATGTTAAACCTTCTCTAAGCAAGAAATCCCATCAATGACACAAAATCACCTTTCCTGATTAAACAGGTAGTTAAAGCCCTTACGTTCCATATCCTATCTCCACATAACTGCCATACATGGTTTTTGGCTTTAGAGTAGCCACCTGTTCTACCCATTTTTGCAAAAATTTTCTGCGCAATTAAAGGGTAGTGTATTCATCTCTAGATTACTTAAGAGTAAAAAGAATTGAGGAAGGGAAAACATATGCCCTTGAAATTGCAAAGAGCCATATTGAAAGAATTTCAACTTCTCTATGTTCACTTTCCCCGTACAAGCCATTTCAACATAAAAAGCTGCACACTTCTATTAATGGACAAGGGAAGAGACCATTTGCTAAAACTTATATCCCTTCTTCATTAAACATTTGGAGATAAATATAAGCTAATTCAATATACCTTATATCGAACTCTTCTGATTTCTGAACAGCTTCTTGGGCAGCTTTAACAGCTTGATTTGTCATCCCAAGATTTGAGCAAAACCGTCTCTGGAGAAAATGAAAAATTGTCAACGGCAAAGATCATTACAAGGAAAATGCCATAGTTTTCCATGATAAGGAAAAGATCTTCACTACACAAAAACCTCACCATAAAATCTCCAGCATGTATGGCTCCCATTTCGACAGATTGACCCATCTCAAGCTCTAGTTGTTTCACAATGTATTCTTTTGCTCGGCCTATTTCCTTCTTTGATGCTCCATTAGCAACAGAACAAATTTCTATTTGAAATCCACAGGTTCAAGAAATCTCATTCACATTTAGAGTTAAATCAGCAAGTACCCGAAGGACAAAAAATCATAGGTAGACTATACCCTTCACAGTGCGTGGCTTATCCTCCTGTCTACAAGCAATATATAGGCAAGCAGCCAGAATAGCATCCTGATTTCTCCCTCTACTAGACTTTTGATCTTCTACCTTCTTGTATATCTCATTAGCCCGATCCTAACAACATTAGGGAAAGAGCAAACAGTGTAAAAGTAGAATAATGAAGAGATGCAAATAGAAGGGAAGAAAAGTGGAAAAAGAAAAGGGACATAGATGAGATGTTGTTTCCATGGTAGCATCAGACAGGAATATGCCAGGGATCAGTCCATGCATGTTTTAATGATGTAAGAAAATTATATGCTGTAAAAACAAACATATGCCCCAGAAAGAGTAAAAATAAGAAAAAAGCCAAAACAGAATTATAATCCAAAAAGGCAGTAACTTAGAGAACTAAATAGCAGAACAATCCCACATACCAAATAGTCAACTATTTTTTAGCCAAATTTTGACACATATATGAGGACTTTTGTCTCCTTTTCAAATTTCAGGGGCCAAATTCAAAATTTTCAAGTTGTTCAAATTCTTTACTCCTTTGAATTGCATATTTGCTTTTATAGTTGCATGTAACTGGGCTCCATTGATCACATGTCCATGTACCGATCCAAGCTTATTCCTGACTAATGCTACTAGATACAAGGCACCATGCATATCTGTCCTTTCTGTTGCCCATGCTCTTCACATCTCTGATGTGAGTATATAGTTCACTCTACTTTTAATCTGATGCTACTTATTGATGCAGGAAAAAGGCTGGGCTAGTGAGATGTACAATGATTTTGATGATCAGCAGTCAAGGAAATATAGGATCTTAAGAAAGAAAACAAAGCCAAAGGCTATTTTGTTAAATGCCAAAATGTACAATCTAATTTGTCATCATTTAGGAAACTACGGAACTTTAAAAAAAAGAGTATATAACCCCGAATAGAATACCCCCCCCCCCCCAACAACAAATAAATAAATAAATAATAATGAACCATCGCTAACCTCTCACCTACTCAATTCCTCCAAAATAGAAAAATAAGAATACAAAGACATAACAAGACTACAAAAAATTATACCAACACAAAAGCATAATATTACACATGGTTTGTTCACTTACTATCTATTACACCATTTATCTTCAGAGAAGAGAATGAGGAGGATGAATGGAAGAAAATCCAGAACCAAGAAGGTTGACCAAGAGAATAATAAGCAAGATAGAATGGAGTTTAGCTCTAAATTTGTTCAGCTCCTTAATTCTCCCAACCCTTACAGTCACAAAGCAGAGGCAAAAGCTGGATAATAAGACTTATATAGTCTCCTTTTCCTCCCTTACCAAAATAAGAGAATCCAAAGCATGCCCTTGTTTCTTCCCTGCATCAGGTCATCAAACAGTTTACCCCTAGCAATGGCATGTTCAATAACTCTATATATAGAGCAATGCAAAGTCCGCTAAAACATTAGTTCCTCAAGTACATATGGACTCAGTTATGAGTAGGGTCGAAACATCCAATTCATGCTATGTCCAGAAACAAAGATCACCAAGATAAATCAGGCTAAGAGTTTCAAATCTGTTACAATATAGACCATTTAAAAGTCCAAATCAGAACTACACCCGCTATGAAGCAACTGTGTCATATAAGATATAATTGAGAGCACTACAAGGACAGTTATGTCAAAGGCGGAACTAGACAGTCCTTTCTTTAGGTTTATACTGAAGACAAGTATAAGTATCATTTTCATGTACTTGTCCAGGTGAAAAGCCTTGGAAAGTCATAAATAACATAAACCCCTTGGTTCCCGTTATTCCTACTTAGCAGGGTATATAAAAAGTTACAGATGCTAAAAGTACACTCTGACATGAGACTACAGAATAGACAATTGAAACCAACCAAACAGAATAGCATTATCAACATAGAGACCCTGGAAGCAAGTCTTCAAGAACATCCATGTGTCTAATATAACTTTTGACAAGCAACAAACTAAAACTGCTAGCCATCAGCAAGGACCTCTAAGCTCACCAAAAAGCGAGAACACGGATGTTTTTGTAATCTAAATCCACCATCATCACAGATATCATTTTATAAGAGTTATTGCTCTGAATTAAAATCAGTTTCCACATATGCCTGCTAAAGTCCTCAATACTTGCATAGATAAACCTGAAAGTGGATAGGATACCTTAATTGTTGCAACGAGGCCCAACCTGCAAAAATAGAAAATTGTCACATCAGTGTTTCTGTAATTCCACATCAAATTCAAATTATACATGATTAATTGGAGAAGAAAGGTAGATTATGCACAGATAAAATCTGGGATATGTGAAGTACCAACAAGTCTACTGAAGGAAATTCATATGCACCAAATGGAACAAACTGCACCGATCACAATGACAAATTCTCAATTTCAAAAGATGTTTCCATCAACATGGACAGGGGGAAAGAAAGAAACAAAGAATTACTGCCCCAGTTTCCAATTGGAAGTCCTACTTGGCTTTTGAAATGAATACCTTAATCTTTTTAATTTTATCAAACTAGTATAAAATTCAACATTATAGTATTCCCAGCAAAACAAGATTTTTATCTTCAGGATTCATAATCTTAATAAGTCATATCGCATTCCGGCCCTCAAAAATATCCAGACCACCATCAAGAAAAAGAGAGGGCAAGTAACCCTTCCTCCATTACCCACAAACTATCAAAAAATTTAATCGATGGTAAATTTAAGGCACGGCCTATTAACTAAACAACCCAAAGATCCACGAAATATTAACTCTCCGATATTACCTTAAGAGCCCACATAGCATCAAGTTAACAGCAAAACCAACAAAATAACACAAATACAAGAATAAGAACAAAAAAGGTCGAATTTTGAGACCTGTCGGACATGGTGGCAATGGTTTTGAAAGCCAAGATGAGAGAGCGATCAGGATTGGAACCACGGTTCTGCCAGCGGCCGAGGGAGGAAGTCAAGAAATCGCTGGTGGTGCCATTGGGCTTAGAGATCACAGTGGATAAACCGCCGTCGGTCAGTAACGGGTTACTGGGTCCACCCACACGAACCGGGTCATTGTCCCCTGACTCATTGGCAAAAGTCCTCCACTCAGAAGTCTCATCTATAGAATGAGATTCTAAGACCAGTCCGCACTCGGAGCAAACAGTGTCACCGGCGGAGTGGTCGAACACGACCTCCGTGCTCTTCTTACAGTCGGTACAATACACATCCGCCATTGAAGCACAAGATTTCTCTAAATTTTTTTTTCTCTCAGAAGAATTTATGATGTTTCAGTTACAGATGCGGTGAATTTGTTCACCTGTTGCATCTTCTCTGTGTCTGTTGTTGGGAATAAGGTTTCGCCGATGAGAGAAAGATCGGTTACTTACCGGTTTATTATGGCTTTTATAGGAAGCAAAAAAAAATTAGGACACCCACGTGAGAGTCGTGGGGGGCCGGTTGCTCAATTGGCTAAAGGATTGTGGGGCCACTTTTTCACTATTCTGTTTTAGATTTTTTTTTTAATTTGAAAAAGATAGTTAAATTAGTTAAGATCATCGAAAAATTATAAATTCGAATCTCACCTAACAGGTTCAAAAATTAGAATCATCTAACAGATTTCACCTTATGAATCGCGATTATTATAAGAAGAGCAAAAAAATTAGATATCTTTTACTCTTCATAAGAAGAGTAAACAAAATCAGGTGTCGATAAGGATAACTGACAGATTGTCCCTTCTTTGATTATAAAATTTTACCTTTTTATTTCTTTTTATTTAGAAGATTATATTTAATTTGACGTATTTTTAAATTCTTATTTTATCTTGTTTTCTTTTATATTCTTTTTTTTTTTCCTATTGCGATTACATTTTTCTTAATAGAATAAGGAAAATTGTAAAAAAAAAACAGGATAGCATAATACACATAAGAGAGAATTAAGAGAGATTCGAAGTTAATAGTTTGTACAATATTCAAAATAATTGGCAGTTACTTTTAAATTTTTTTTATAAAATAATTGTCATATATTTTTAAAGACTTTTTATATTTTAAATTATTTGTCATTATGTGAAATTAATAATGTATTTATTTTTTTAATTATATTTCATCATCCATTACTTCACTAAAATATAATATTAATTTTTTTTTCAAATTTTAAAATAATTTTACAATTTCTAATGAAAGATTTTTTTTTTCAAAACAACTTAATAATTTTTAATAAAAATTTTAACCTTTAATATCTGTTTGTATTATAAAATTTGGGTAGTATTATAATAAAATCTACACACTACACACTAAGAAAACTCTAATTATTTTTTACACAAGAATTTCTTCAAACTTCTCCCTTTCTTTTTTTCACAATTTTCTCACAATTCTTTCACAAAATGATGCTGTATTTCAAGTTTAGAGAATAGCTCTATTTATAGAGCTTTTAATTAGTAGAATACATCATCTTCCATTAATCTTAATTAGTGATATTTCTACTAAATGGTGAACATCCATAAAAATTTATATAGTTCACATAAATCCATAATTAGTGGAGCTTCCACTAATGTATTCATAACACTCTCCCTTGGATATCCATCCATTACATAAAGAATATGCCTCGTTAAAACCTTACTAGATAAAAACCCAATGCAAAAAAAACTAGTGAAGGAAAAATAGTACATTATTCTATATGTCTGTTTATTATTCTCCCTAATGAGATGATTCATTTAAATCTTTGAACCGACGCATACCAATTTTATATCTCAACTTCTCAAATATTGCAGTCGGTAAAGTTTTCATGAACATATCTGCGAGGTTGTCACATGACCAAATTTGTAGCACATCAATTTCACCTTTTTTTTTTTGAGTTCATGAGTAAAGAAGAATTTTGGTGAAATATGTTTTGTCCGATCTCCTTTAATATATCCTCCTCGTATTTGAGTTATGCAAACAACATTATTTTTATAAAGAGGAGTTGGAATATCTCTGATAGATGGTAATACACAACTTTCTCGAATATCATGAATCATTGATCGTAACAATACACATTCTCTACTTACTTCATGAATGGCTATACTTTCAGCATGATTTGAAAAAGTAGCTGCTTGGAGATATCGAATGACTTGTTTAATTCATTCCAATGTCATCGTGTTGGTGAATAACTAAATCTTACTAATAAATTGATAGTAAAGGCAATATCAGGTCGTGTATTGTTAACAATATACATCAATTGCACTGAGATATGGTACTCAGGACCAAGAAGTTCTTCATCCTCTTCTTGAGGTTGGAAAAAATCTTTATTCACATCTAATGGTCGGGCGATCATTGGAATACTCAATAGATGTGCTTTGTCAATGAAAATCATTTTTAAAACTTTTGTTGTATATGTTGATTGATGAAATTTGCCAAATGTTCAATTTGTAAATCAAGGCAAAATGTAATTTTACCAACATCCTTGATGTCGAATAATCAATTGTTTATTGGAGCTCTTCAGGAGTTCCAATAAGATTAATATCATCAACATACATCACAAATTTAGAACCAGATTTCTTAATAAAAATATATGGACATACCTGGTCATTTTTAAATCTCGCTTTCAATAAATATTCATTAAGACGATTGAACCACATGTGCCCAGATTGCTTCAGGCCATATAATGATTTTTGCAACTTGATGGAGTAATTTTCACGAAGATAATGTTTATATGATTTGGACATGCGAAATCCTTTAGGGATTTTCATGTAAACATCATTTTCTAAATTTCCATACAAGTAAACAGTGACAACATCTAATAGGCGCATATCTATCTTTTCATGTACTGCCAAACTGATAAGATATCGGAGTGTAATAGCATCAACAACAGGAGAATAAGTTTCATCATAATCCATACCTGATCTTTGTGAAAAATCTTGGGCTACTAACCGTACTTTATATCGTACGATTTCATTATTTTTATTGTGCTTTCATTCAAATATCTATTTGTAGCCAACAAGTTTTACACCTTTCGGTATTCGGATTGCATGTTCGAAGACTTCACGTTGTATCAGTACATTTAACTCCGATTGAATCGTATCTTTCCATTGTAGTCAATCTTTTCTATGCCGACATTCATCAACTAATATTGGTTCAGGATCATCATTATCCTATATAACATCAAGAGATATATTATATGCAAACATATTATCAATCATTGTTTCTATCCGGTTCTAACTTCTATCGGAAGTAGTATAATTGATAGAAATTTCAGTGTTACTTTCATCAATTTCTAGTTCTTTTTCATCAATTATCTCTTGATCTTTATTATTCTTTTCTAATATGATCATCTGGATCCTTTCATCCTCTCTTCTTTCGAGGATTTTTATCTTTAGAACTAAGAGATCGGCCATACTTTTGGCATGCTTTTAGCTCAACAGCTATAGGTATAATCTTTTGTTCTGTTAGAACTTCAATTCGAATAGGAGCATTTATAATTGGAATATGCAATTTTATTACTCTTCTGGAGTCAACAAAAGCGTATGGCATTTGATTTACAATGCTTTACAAATGAATTATCTTTTGAACTTTAAGTTCACACGCGCTTGTACGCAAATCAAGATAATTTAATGATGTTGTCCAATCAAGATCTTTCTTATACTATTTCTGTTCTCCCCCTAATTTAGGAAATAATGATTTCACAAGAGAATAAGGGAAAAGAAAAAAAAAATGTAAGAACATGATGACAAGTAAGAAATGTCAAGAAATGTATTACAAAAATCTCTTTTTTTGTTACTCTTCCCGATACCATCTTTTCTCATTCCTCCTTGTCTTTTCTTCTCCTCCGTCCCTCCATCTATCATCTACCTCTTATTCTTCCTCGTACACACACACACACACACACATATATATCGATATATATCTCAATCATCAGTCATTAGTAAAAATAAAAATAAAAAACCTCAAAGTAGATTTGGAGATACGTAATTCATTTGAAATATGGTCAAATTTTAACTTGGTTTCTAACGCAAAAGATTTTGATGTGTTTTTTTTTCCAAGTCAACCTCTTTCGCCTAATGTCAGGTTTAACACAGAAGATTTTGATATATTTTCCTTTCTAAGTCAACCGCTTTCGCCTAATTTTTCAAGCCAACCGCTTCTATTTAATTTCAGATGAGATACCTTTGAGAGCTTCATTTTTTTTTTTTTTTAGTGTGCTTAATAATGAAATAATGAAATTAAACTCTCTTTTGGTTTGTTGTGATGTAAATCAGTGGTAGTTCTGGACATACTGTTTTAGATTTTCAATTTGATCTACCCATTCAAGAGACTACTTTTGATGCTGTTCCTCTGAATGAGGACATGCTTGTACATGATCCTTTATACTCCCTAATGGATTTTGAACAAAGTCAGAATATGGTTCCAAATTATCATACATTCAAACATGAATTTTACATGGTATTTCCTTTACTGATATTATTTTTCCTTTTCTAGGAGAAATAATGAGTGGTTTGGCAACAAATTTGGAGTGAGGACCCATGAAATGCATAATATCGAAGTTCAAGATATTATTGCAGACGAAATTCCTATGGAGAAGAAGAGAATTAGGAGGCAGAGAGAGGAGAAGGGCAATAGTTCCAAGACACTATCAAAAGAAACCATTTCACAGTATTTTTACCTACCAATCAAGAGCGCGTCCAAATAACTAAATATTGGCTTAACCCCTCTCAAGAACAGATGTAGGGAGTTGGGAATTTGTCGATGACCTCACAGAAAGTTGATGAGCTTGGAGACCCTAATCAAGAATGTTCAGGTTCTCTCACATACACTTATAATTTGCAAGTATGAAATTATGAAAAATTTATAAGTAAATAATGATTAGAATGAATGTATCTTCACCGATTATATCACTTCGATTTACAGGAGTGAAATAAAGACGAAGGAGGACATATGGCTGAGAAGAAGTTCAGAGAAGCCATTGAGATATTGGAACGTGAGAAGAAATTGGTGGAAGAAAGTCCTGATACGCGGTTGAAGGACCAAACCGGAAATTGAGACAAGCATGCTTCAAGACCAAATATAATAAGAAACTTAAGGGAATGAGAAAATCTTAAGACTCATTGTGCAGTAACTTCACGGCTAATTCTGCTGCTAGTATAAATGCTGGCACAAGGAAGAAGGAAGAGGAGGAGGATGCCGAAGAAGAAGAATTGAAATCCATAATTACTACATGTTTGTCTTCCTCTAATGTAAATATGGAAAAAGAACAACTACAAACATTCATCCTCAATTTGTCAGCTCAATTGAAAAAGAACAACTACAAGCATGCATTCTTAAGTTCACGTGAATACCAGTGAGATGAATAAAGGCAATGTAAGTGAACACAAGACTTATGATCAAGAGGAGATATATTTTTTTTTTCTGAACTGTTAGCAGTAATATAGTATATATTGACATTCGAATGTAACATCTCAAAGATGTGATACTTATTATTAATGAAAATATCATTTTCCCTTATTATCTTTTCTGTTCCACTTCAGGTGGTCAATATTTCTCTATGCTAAGGGAAATATCGAGTGTATCCATGACTATAACTACGACCACTGCCACAACTACGACTATAACGATGGCTTCTGTTAAAGCTAACAGCATTCACCTCTGGGAGTGCTATTGAGCCAATTGGTCTGACTTCAATAATAACTCATTATTACAGTAAGTAAATCTATGTATACTATTTTTCTCGATATTGTTGCTGTAGGACAATATTCGAGGCATGAAAGGTGGAGAATGTCTTCTCCAATATATTTTTTTCGCATAATTTTAATTGAGATGTAATTTTATACATCGCGGAGCTATATTCATTTACGATTTTAAAATCTTGCAACTTTAGGTGCAATCATTTATACCGTGCACTTGGTAGTACGACCATCTTCAGGTAGTCAAATCCTTTTTTTTCCAATATTTAGATGCATTTCTGTATCGAGAACCCATAACATATAATTTTTTTCTAAAATATCAAGAGTTACAAGTAAAGTTAGCCATATGGATCAATAAATGCATACATATCTTCTGAATTTAATAATGGCAGAGATTCGTGCTAATAACGTATTATAAAATTTGGGTAGTGTTAAAATAAAATCTACACCCTACACATTAAGAAAACTCTAACTATTTTTTGCACAAGAATTTCTTCAAACTTCTCCCTTTCTTTTCCTTACAATTTTTTTGCAATTCTTTCACAAAATGATGGTATATTTAAAGTTTAAAGAATAGCTCATTTACAAAACTCTTAATTAGTGAAATATATCATCTTCCACTAATCTTAATTAGTGGTGTCTCCACTAAATGGTGAACATCTATAAAAATTCATAATTAGTGAAATTTCCACTAATTCTCTAATAGTTCACATAAATTCATAATTAGTGAAACTACCACTAATTAATGAAGCTTTCACTAATATATTCATAATAGTTTGGACTTTCTAAGAAAAGAAAAAGACTAAATTGTTTTTTTTTTTTTTTTGTGGAGGCGTCATGATGTGTGTGTCTGTGTGTGTGTGTGGGGGGGGGGAATTGGTCTTTTTCATAATTTTGCCTAAATTAAAATAGTTAAGGAAGAAACATAAAATCTGTTCGATGTATTTAACTTTTTAAACTACTTAAGGTGTTCCATGCTTTCCTACTCTCTCTTTTTTCGTATGGTGAGTCGGTGAAACAAAGTAGCGGATATAAATTAATGGCCTATTAAAAAAATTTAATTGTACATTCAGTGTCCAAAATTGATTTAATCTCTCTACATCAATATGTAAGGACGAGAAAGGGAGGGGAAAAAATGTTGTTTTCATGAATATTTTGCCCTCTAGAAGGAAAATCCAAACGCCTGTTGCAACCTTTGCCTTGCATTATGTCTTGGGGTTAGCCAGGCTCTTGAGATCTTTTCCCTTGGCATACCATTCTGGTATTATCTTCGAAGCAAGAGGGAATAGATCCTTATAGGCATTCTTGATTGTCCCTTCAGCACTCGTGGTAGCAATTGAAATATCTGTAAAAGCATCATACCCTTCCATCACAAACTAACACACTCAAAGAGCCAATAGATCTGGGACTATTTTGCACTGGGTAAAGGCTCATACCTCGCAAGGGTTTCTTGGAATCGGAGAGCTGAGTTATCATGTAAATTATTGCTGCAGCAATAGAAATAGGGCTCCTCCTGCAGCAACAGAATAATCACATAACAGAAAACAGCTATCAGTAACAAACTAATATCAAGTACAAACTTCTTAGCCAATGTAATTTGACCAAATTTTCCCAGAAAACATTAAGAATATATACTTTCACAGAATCAGGGAACTTAGTCGAAAATTTAATCATATCTCAGGTGATGCATGAAAAAATGAGAAAGAGAAGATGGATTGTTACCTTATGTCAAATTCTTCTGCCTTCTGAACAGTTTCCTGTACAGCTTTGATCTCTTCGTTGCTCATGCCAAGATTAGAACAAAAACGCCTCTGGGAAATTGGGATGAATGTCAGTTAAACAAAGTGCTACTTGAAAAACAGATAACAAAGTTTCTTTTCCTCCATACAGAACAATGACTAATGAACTATTTCAAAGCCAAGAGTCACCAGATAGTCTCCTGCATGTATTGTTCCCATCTCCATCGATTCACCCATCTCAACCTTCAGCTGCTTGACAATAAATTCTTTTGCTCGGCCAATTTCCTTCTTTGTAGCACCATTGGCAATAGAGCAGATTTCTAGCGTATGGCAGATGTGCAGACTTCAGAAGAGTTCAAACACAGAAAGAGGAAACTATAAAATATCTACAGGTTTGAAATATTTAGGAGGCACCTTTTACAGTGCGCGGTTTGCCCTCCTGTCTACAAGCTATGTAAATGCATGCGGCCACTAAAGCATCCAAATTTCTACCCCTGGTACACTTCTGATCTTCCAATCTTTTATAGATCTCACTCGCCCGGTCCTTTGTATCAAAGCAAAATTGCAATTAGACAATTATCATATATGAAACAATAATACATAATTGATAAAGCAAAATGAAAAAAGCTGCTCAATTGAAAAACTATTTTTGAGAGTGTGGCTCTAACCCCTAGTCCGAACGGGTAAAAAAATTAAAGCATCTTGGAAGCCAAACATTAGAAGTCACTTTTGATAAGAATTTACTTATACTAGCTTTTTGGCTAATTTAATTCTCCAAATGACTTATTCTTGAAGAATCAAGTTTTGCAAATGCTATGGCAAAGTAACTGGCCCTTAGCAAAGGGTACAACTCCTCCCCCATTGATATCAGCGGCAGAAAAATGCTTGAGTATTATGGTAGTTTCTTTCAGAACAGCTTCACTAGAGGGGAAAATTAAAATGGGGAAAAGGAACCTGAAGGAATGGAGAAGGAGAAAAAAATAGTCCAATTCTAAGTAATACATATTATTTCGGCATAAAGCACCTACCCTTTGTCTTTATTCAAACAAGGTAATCTGTATAATGAACTATATTTAACTCTTGCTACTACAGTTCCCCCCTCCTTGCCCTAGCACCTCTCCCTCCTCCAGGGAAAACAATTTATGAATCAAACAAAAAGGAAAAATAAATACCTTAATGGTGGCGACGAGGCTCAACCTGTAAGACAGATTATGTAGTTAGCCACAGCACTGAAACCCTTTTTAAGGGAACACTTCCAAAGAAAAATAGTCATTGAAACAAGCACATAGGATAACAAATTGATTTCATCATCGGTTAATATGTATTTCTTCACCACCTTGCCAAATCAAAGACTACGGCACAAGTTTATATTTTTCTACTAACTTCTTTCATTCACAACACACTAAACTAAAGTTTAAAACAGCCAAAGGCAACCTAGCAAACTGGTAAAACCACCCGTAAGAGACACTAGCAATCAAGAAAAACCAATCAAGTCGAATAGAACAGAAACACATTCAAAGAAGAAAAATGAACATCCAAGTACACATTCATCAAAGACGATAAACCTCCATAATCCCACCCTTCACTCTTTGTGCATTTCTCTTCACATTTCGTTTCTTACGGTAGCAAAATTGAAGAGCTTCTCTTCTAGCACGCAAAAATAAACATCTATCTTATGAAAACTTTCCAAGATTCTCCGAACAAACAGGTAAAACTTTCCAATGCCACACTCTGTCTACATCTCATCAGGCCCATTGCAGCATTCCATTAGCAGATTTTCTTCATTCTATCCTAAATCAGAAAATGTCTTGAAATGTCCGTTTCACAAGCAAAGTTATTGATAAAACCAACCAAACCTAACCCAGTTCACACCTCCGTCTAAATTCCTACAAATCAAAAAAAGCCCCTCAACAGTTTATACTTGAAACCGCCCAATTTTTCCGAAAAAAGAAAGGAAACACTACAGACCTATCAGCCATGGTAGCAATGGCTTTAAAGGCCAACACAATAGCCCGATCAGGGTCACCACCGCGATTCTGCAATCGAGCAAGGGACGAATCCCCATTGGACCCATTTGGACCCTTAGAAATCACCGTCGACAATCCTGAGTCGGCGAGGAGCGGGTTGACGGGGCCTCCAACTCGGACCGGGTCATGGTCACCCGAGTCGTCAGCAAAAGTTCTCCACTCGGAAGTCTCATCTATGGACCTCGACTCCAACACCAGCCCACACTCGGAACAAACCGTATCCCCCGCCGCGTGGTCGAAAACCACCTCCGTGTTCCTCTTGCAATCCGTACAATAGGTATCCGCCATGTTTATAAATCTATACAAATCTGAAAATTAACAATTAAATGCTTAAATTTTCGTCCTTTTTCGCTGTTCTTCAAGATTTCGAGAAGGGATTTTGAGGGGTTTTTCGTTTTCCTTTTAAAGTCTTTCCTCTCCAAACGAAAAATGGAATCTGCGTACCGAGTTTGGAGAGGTGTGAAATTGACAGGGGTGGCGTCAAGGAGGTATATATAGAAGGGTGGCCAGGGTCGGTGAGCTTCGGACAGGAGTTGATGGGGTCCACCCTATTAGTATTTCCTAATTCTAATTAACAATAATTTTATTTTTTAAAAATTTTTAGGTTATAGTAATAATGTTTATTTGTGCTTATGCAAATTTAAGATAATTCTCTAGAATAGTTATTGCGATTATTTAGTTTTTTTTAAAAATAATTTATTGTGCATATTTATGAATCCGAATCATAATAAATGTGAAAACTTTTTTCAAAAAAAAATAAATAAATGTGGTAATATTGTTGTTTAATCTTAATAGGAACAATCCTATCCAATAAGTTGGAGTTTGCTTCATATTTTTATAGAGGGAAGTTTTTTGCATTTTTTCCCTTTTTTTAGGAAAATTTTTTGTTTTTTTTTTGTTTTAGTTTGGTTACGGACACGTGTTTCTGTGACATTTGAAACGTATGGTTTTTGTTTCACGAGTTTTTTGGTAGATAAGTGCATGCATACAGAAGAATTAACCCTTTCCACTTTCGGACTTAACTAAAGTCAAATTTAGAGGCCCAAAAATCGAGCATGGTAAACTAAACCCAAAGAAAGGTCGCTAATGGGCCGACCGAGTGGCCCAGTTTCCCCCCACTGAATGCACCATCTGAATATACCATTTGGCCGTTCCAACTGACTGCTGTTAAGAGTGCACTTAAATGATCAGGAAACAGTTTTCTAAAAACATATAAGTAAATTTTATAAAAATTTATTTATATTGAATAATAAATTTATCTATATTTTACACACAAAATTTACTTACAAATGTGATAATTCAATTGATTAAAAACATCTCTTCTCAAATAATAAATTTTGAATTTAATTTATATACCTAATATATTAAAAAATAAAGATATATATATATAGTTACAGAAGTATTTTAGAAATACGCGTGCTATTCTGTGTTAATATTTAAAAGCATTAAATTTTTTTTAAAAAAATTACTTTTGAAGAAATTTAAATATATTTTTTTTAAATATCAAAATTATCTGAATTCAATAACAACTTATCTGAATACAAATCAGTTTTCTTAACCTATGAGATTTTTTCATTAACATCTTTTTAGTTTCCCATTGCAAATGCCAAGGAGATGGAAAGAGAGGGAAACAAGCCCTAGGAGGACCAGGACCAAAGTAGGGATGGCAACAGGCCGGGGGCGGGCCGGGGACTAGATATCCCAGCCTCGCCCCCGCGTAGCCCCCGCCTCCTCGTCCCCGGCCCGACGGGGAAGCGGGGGCCCGATTTCAGCCTAACAACAAATTTAAGAATTCTAAACAGTATTTTCCCTAAATAAAACACATCTCAAGCGAAATTTAATAATCCCTGTAAATAGACAATGCCTAACCTTATAAAACTAAAAGACAAAGACATGTTATTTTCACAAAAGTCCAAGATATCAATCCATATAATTAGAAAGTCCAAGATATTTTCACAAAAGTCCCTGTTATTTTCACAAAGTCCAATTGTCCCAACACATATCAATCCACAAAATGAAAACATAAACCAAGACAACAAATTAGAAATACAACCCAAGAGTCCAAGATATTAAAAACGTAAATAAACAAATGACACATGAAATAACCAAGTTCAACATGCAATACAATGTAAAAAATATCCTCACTTAAACATAAAATGTAATATAAGTCAAGAAAAGTTGAAGTTGCAAAATCCAAACTTCATTCATGTCCAATCTCGGTAGTTCCACTCACCTATAAAAGAAATATTGTTAGTAATTTTATAAATATATGTACATTATTCGAAGTATTAATAAAGCAAATCAACAATACAAAAAATATATATATAAAAATGATAATAAGTTTTAAAAAAATTACCCCACTCTCATCATCGGCATCCACGTCTTTTAAAATAGAGCCAAACTCTATAGCATTCAAAGAAGAACCTATAAAAATAACAATTAATTAAAATATAAATATAATGATAGCATAATTCATAAACTATATTTATTATATATACCTTTACTATTAGCACAAATATTAGTACAAAACCAATTCTGAACACACATCAAAGCTTCAAGTGTATCTGGATGAAGTTTGCTGCGATGTGGATTTACCATTCTTCCTCCAGTACTAAATGCAGACTCTGAAGCAACTGTGGATACCGGAATACAAAATATATCCCTAGCAATCAAGTGAAAAATGGGATATTTGGTTTCATTTGTCTTCCACCAATTTAAGATATCAAATTCTCCAGTACCTCATGGTAAAACTTTTTCCTCCAAATATTGATCAAACTCTATCTTTAATTGCAAGTTATTCTCATTTTGTGCCACAAAATTATAAAATCCAGCAAATCTATTTTCCACTGTTGTCGTTGATCGATTTTCAAGTTGTTGAATTGATTGAACTGACAAAGAAGTTGTTGAGTGACTTGAATGTTTATCATTTGTTGACTTGTATTCATAAAACAAATCACTACAAAACTTCTTGATTTTCTCAATCTTCATAAGAGCACCATCACCAAATATTTGTGGAAAAGCATAATCCACCAAAGTCATCTTATACCGTGGATCTAATACTATAGCTACACCCATAATTCCATGCACATCCCTCCAATATTTATCAAATTTATAAACCATCTTTTCAGCCATTGTTTTTTCCAATTGATTCTCACTTGCAATCCATTTCTCTAACTCCATTCTAATATTGAAAGCAGTAAGGAAAAACGAATCTACAGTTGGAGAGTTGGTTTTTGAAAATATTTGGGTGGCCTCATAAAATATGGACAAATGATCACAAATCTCTTGTGCCAAAACCCAATTATCTTCAGTTGGCAAGCAAGTATACAAACGCTCCCTATGTTTCAGCCTATAAAACACATCCTTGTATGCCAATGCAGTCGAAAGCATAAAAAAGGTTGAATTTCATCTAGTTTTGCAATCTAAAATTAGCTTCTTGGAACATGAAGTACCTATTTGATGTGCAGCTTCTTCAAACTTCTGCTGTCTCTTAGGTGAAGCTGTCCAAAACCTAACACTATCACGAATCTTCTCAATCTCTTAATGTATAACTGATAATCCATCTTGAACAATCAAATTTATGATGTGTGCACAACAACGCATATGGAGTAAACTCCCACGCAACATAAGAGAGTTGGGTTGAAGCTTTCTCAAGAGATTCTCAACAATAGCATCATTATTAGAACAGTTATCAAGTGTAATTGTAGATAACTTCCTATCAATATTCCAATTAAATAAGCTTTCTTCTAAAACTTTAGCAAGGATATCACTTGTATGAGGATATGACACATAGATAACCCTTTCAATAACACAAAAAAAAAGAAAAAGAGCAAATGTGTAAGTTACTAACTAGCTTTACTTTATAGTAAACAATCAAGTTCAAGAAGAAAAGCTAAGACAAAAAAATACCTCAAAATTCTATGTTGCAACTGCCAAGCATTATCAACAAAATGAGCAGTGATAACCATATAAGACTTGTTTTGGTGATTAGCCGTCCACAAGTCACAAGTGACAGCAATCCTCCTACGATTTTTGTTCAATAAAGCCATTATCTTTTTTTTCTCATCATCAAAAATTTTTAAAATATATTTCTTCAAAGTATTTCTTGAGATCATCCTGAACAAAGGTTGTAGAAAGTTTGAGTATTTTCTAAATCCAAAATAATCTACCATAGACAACGGATATTCATGGATAACTACTATCTCAGCAAGATCTCTCCTTGCAGCTTCTTGGCAAAAAACATAAGTCGACATTTGAGTAATATTTGAAGAAGGATCAGTTACCTTCCCTGCTAACAAACTTTGTCTAATGTCTTATTGCTTTCTCTTTTTGCATGATTTCATGTGATCATTTAAATGTCTTGTTCCATTTTTTGCACTAACAATAAGCTCTTGAGAGTAATAAATACACTCAACTTTTTGTTTACCATTTACCGTTTTTTGCTTAAAATGACTCCACACTGCTGATTTTTGCCTTCCAATAGGTCCAATATCACTTTGGCTTTTTGGCTGTTGAGATTCTCCAACTTTAGGTTCAATACTTTCATCAACTGCTATATTCACTTGCTGCATAGGATATGACATTGGATTGCTACTATCATGTGGCGTTGAAGTAGGTTCTTCCATGAGTTTGACTGAATTTTCACTAACTTGATCTTGATGTGACATCTACTAAGTTGAAAAGACAAATATGTAAAAAATGAATATTGAGTAATAGAAAATAACTCTAACTACAATGATAAAGCATATGTGTAATAGCAATGGCAATTTCATGAACTTCCTCATTTTTTTACATGGATTATGTCAAAACTAAGTAACTTCAATGATGTTTGAGAAAGCTGAAATATTTGAGAAATAGTCTAGAAAACCAAGGGCCAATGAAGTTTTCTACTCCTGCCTAATGAATCAAATTGGCCTAAGAACGAAATACTTTGCCAAAGGAAGCCAGAATATTTACATAAAGAAATAAAAGATCCAAAGGTCAAGTTGACGCCAATACAAATCACCAGATTGAAGGTTTTACAGGAACATATTAAACTGCTCTCCTAAACTACAGGAGTTCTAAGGATAACTCTAACTACAATGATAAAGTATATGTGTAATAGCAATTAATTACCATTCAAGTTGAATTATCTTGGCCAAACAGCAACCCTTCTTTTAGTGAATTAACTTAGGCCATCTCAAGTAATACTAGCAATTAGCAAAGCATAATTGCAGAAACAGATAGGGCAGGGATTAAAATAACCTATTGCCTTTTCTTTCTCACTAGAATGTGGAGAAAGGTCAAATAGAAAAAATCTACGTGGAAAGAGGAAGAAGATTGAAAATCACATGAGTCGAATGATTGGGGATAATATGTCCTATAATTTGTTTAAGGGAAAAAGAATACTTGAGCATGATTACTGCAATCAATTTTACTGAATTTTTACTGCAATCAAACCGGCCCTTCACCCACAGAAAAATGATAATTTTCCAACGTTTGAAATAGAAAACTCTTGAAGGCAGACACTAGTCTAAGAACAAAAAAGTGACAGGATAAGTTCAGCAATCAAGAGATGTTCTTATCAGTTATCACAAAGAACTGGTGTAAAAGAAGAAAGAAAAACAAAACAGTGAAGGAAGATATAGTTAACAAAGAAAGAGCAAAATAGTGAACTGGTGTAAAATTCAAACCGAATTGAGCAAATGACCACCTAATGTGTAATAACAAAGAAAGATGGAATTGAGCAACTGAAAGCAACATTTGATTCAAATTACTTAAGATGATTAAATTGTAAAAGCAGATATAGT
Organism: Voacanga thouarsii; assembly: GCA_026120185.1. Classification (NCBI taxonomy): domain Eukaryota; kingdom Viridiplantae; phylum Streptophyta; class Magnoliopsida; order Gentianales; family Apocynaceae; genus Voacanga; species Voacanga thouarsii. The sequence goes on along the minus strand of JANUWF010001287.1, from coordinate 871,862 downwards.
TATTCTTAAAATGATAGTGCTTTCATTTCATGGCATTCGCCCACACACACATTTTTATTTTGGAGTAAAATGTTTCCACTAAAGAAAGAAAAATGCACTAGAACTCTAGCTTTGCTTGAACAGATTACTAATTATTGTTGTTGGATGCATTGTTTCCTCTAGAGCATTTGTTGGACAGTTACTGGGCAAACTCACTTTAGTTGCCGGTCCACAATTATTAAAAATTGCAAAAACATTTCTAGTTGTTATCAAACTCCCTTTAGTAAAAGGAAGGTAGAAAGACTTCTAGTCTTCCACTAACGAATGTTACCAAAAACTTTTGAATTTTTGTGGGCTCTAATGTTTCCATTATAGAAGAAAAATACACTAAATCATTATTGAACTAAGTAGTCACTAGCTGTTATGGAACTCACACAAGTGGAAGAACAGAGAATACACATACATTAGAATAAGACTATTTACACTACATTAGCTCTTATACAAACTGAAAGCCCGTGGAGGAACATAGAATAGAGATATTCAAACGTCAGAAGTATGATTTTCAAATGAAATTTGACAAGCTCAGGAAACAGAATGAAGACTTGTGTACCTTTTCTTGATTTGGGTGGTCTAATTGAACGACCTTCAGTGCTTGTTGAGGAAAGATTTCTTTTAATGGGCACAGATTTCAGTGACAATTCAGGCTTCCTTGAAGATATGAGGGCTGAAGAAAGAAGAGCATCAACAGTCGGTCAGTGACAGTGGGGAGGTGGAGATGGAGAAAGGAAGCAAGTCTACACTCTACACTCTACAGTGGTGGTGGAGGCGGAGGTGGAGGTGGAGTCGGAGGCGGAGGCATAGGCGAGGGCGCGACGCAGAGACTCGAAGGCAGAGAGTGAGAGGAGAGGTAGGTAGGGCGAAAAATTTGGGAAGATTAGGATTGTGAGTCTGTGAGGTGAAGGGCTGCCGGGCTGATCTGAGGGAGTGTAGGTGGATGGGCTTGGCTGCGTGGGGTTGGGTTGGGGACCTTGGGGTGGGGTTTGGTTTTTATTAAATTATTTAAAAAATATATAATATATTAATATATATTTTTTTCGATTTTTCGATTTTACTAAATTTTTTTTAAATAAATCGAAAATCGAACTGAAATTTTCCAAACAGATGAAATGCTACATATCTATGTAATATCAATTTAAACTCTCAATTTGGTAAAAGCATTACTAAATTAGTACGTTATAAACCTTAATATTTCAGTACTTAATTTATAATTTACAAAAAATATTGTGATTATCTAAGGTAGGAGGAAAGGAATAAACTATCCACCTAAATACAAGTTTATAAACCAAGTATTTTTTTCTTATGCTTTTCAAGACCTTTAGTACTTTGAGAGACAAACTTGTATCCATGTTGACGTCGCTTTATAATGTCATTCTCAATTTCTTTTTTTTTTTAATTTGAACTATTTCATAAATATATTTTCAAATATATATACAATAATAAAAAATTCTAAGAATAATAATTTTTATGAATAAACTTGTCTAAAGTACTATTAGTCAAATTATTTAAAAATTTTTAAAAATATAATATTTAGAATATTAGAGAAATAAGAATAAATAAAATACACACATACACTTATTATCATAAATATAAATACTTTAAAATCAATTATTTTATATACACACATACATTTATTATATATATATATATATTATTTTTTACATATTAATTATATGTACTCATATGTTGTGATATATACACACACTTACTTTTTGGGATAAAAATAAAAAAGAAGAAAAAATAAAATTACTAGAATAGTTATCAAGTGTAATAATATAACACACACACACACACACACACACACACACACACATATATAGATAGATAGATAGATAGATAGATAGATAGATATTATACATTTTGATACTTAATATATATAATATAACAATATAAAAATATTTTATACATATAATAATTTAAAAATAATATTATTATTAGTTCTTTTTCGGAGATTAAAAAAATAAATATATTTATATAGTCTTCTAATTTCTATGTTTACTAAATTAAAGTATTTTACTACTTTATTTTTTATTTCTTAAGTATCTTCTTTATTAGTTCTATCCCCAATTTTTCTTCTGATAAATCGAAAACTCTTGTGAAAAAAGAAAAAGAGATAATTTCTTATATTTTCTTTTTTTAAATTAAAAAGAAATAAGAAGCTAGAAATGAAAGTTTTTTTTTTCTGTATAGATTCCCTATTACACTATCACAATAAAAATATAGCATGCAAAATTTTTGACTTATCTACTTAATTACTAATTATTATATATATATTTATATATATATATATGTATATATATTATATATAGTATACATTATATATATAGTGTGTATATATACATTATATATTCTAATATTAATATTTAGACAAACATTACACACACACACATTAGATATATAATTATGAATTATATATGCTATGCGGGCCGGGGATCATGCGATCCCCGTCTCGGCCCGGCTCCGCCTAACGGGCCGAGGAATGAAGCCCGTCCCCGCTTAAATCGGAGAATCCCCGACCTGACCCCACTTTATTCCGGGGAATTGCCAACCCTAGACCAAAGTATGGACTGAACCTTCCAGTAATAAGATCAGATCCTCCAACCAAAGGGTTCCTATCATTTATTATCTTTTGCGGGAACGGCCAACTTGAACATCCCCATTTCATGGAGGTCCCTCTTTCCTACCCTCATGGTGATTTTTATCTCAGAGGTGCAATTTTCTCTGTAGTTTTTTCTGCTATAAGTTAATTTTAGAATATCTCATTATTTTTTTCGTAATTCAATTGTTGATACCAGATGTGATCAAGCGCTTGAATTACCTTCATGGTAAAGGCATGGTTTCCCTTTATTCCTGGTCTTGGAAGTGGTGAGTTGAATTTCTAGCTATGAAACACATCAAATAGTATGTGGGCATATTAAAATTGTGGAACCCTATGCGTAAAGTCAATTCTGATTGCGTTTCATTTGTTTAGGAGTTACAAGAATGGATATGTATGGCACCATTTGTCGGACAACAATTTCATATATCCAGTGCATAGAAAGGAGTATATTCTCAAAGGATCGGAGCTTCTCGAAGGTTCTTCTCCATACAAATTATTCAGAAAGGATGAAATCATACTTTCAGTGAATGTATGCTCCAATAGGGGAAGCTTTTCTTTTGCTTAGGATGCTGATCATATTGTAGTTTTAGAGAACTATCCAAGAAAAATATTCGATTTATCTAAACATGATTTTAGCTTGCTTTTGTCAAAAGAATGAGACATTTCCCCAACTAATCTACTGCTCCAATGTCAAATTAAAATTCCCTTATTCTTAGTTATCACATTCTTTGGATTTTTAGTAAAGATTCTGAATGTAATATTTTAGCTTAGTTTAAGTTGCTACAGAAGAAGGATAAGGAAAAGTACCATATAGGATACTGCAACTCTATGTATGTTTCAGACAATTTGGATAGAAAAGAAAAGAAAAATTTTGGAGTTGAGAAGCCACAGCTGAATGGCCCTTATGGAATATGTATTTATGGCTTTGCTTGATCTATGGAAAGATCTATCTGGTTTATAGATTTTTGTATCGGGAATTTTAACCTTGATGCTTTATGACACTGTACATCTTCGTTACCCTACAATTCAAAAAGTGTTCTGAAGCTACGGTCATAATATTTGAGCTCAAATCTTAGCCAACCTTATAAATTGTCTTTCATTTTGTCTACCTCCTTCCAGCCTGCTGTTAATTTTATTTTAAGAAATTTCCTGCTATGTTTTGTGAAGCGGTAAACTATTATAAATTACTGTTAAACTTATGCTTAAACAATTTTCTATTATCCACTATTGTAAATTGCTTTTAAAGACTCTGCTACTCCTCAATTGGGAACATATGGAAAAAAGTGAAACATACAGGATCCCTACTGTAGTGCAAAATGTTCTTACCTCTTGGTCAGCTAATAAAAAATGGAGATTACAATTTTTTTGGTTCACTGAGCAGTGGTAAACAAATAACATTGAGTTCTAAGATATTATTTGTACAGAATGTATTTAAATAAATCTTCAACTTAATAAAGTTGAGACATTTTCTTGCATTGTCATTTCTTCTCAATTCTGATATGCATATCTGCTATTTCTGTCTACAGCTTTTGAAATGGGAACAAAAACAAAGGCCAGGACTAAGCCCTCCTCGAGGTAGGTTCAACCCTGATTATCCAAACCAACAAATAGTTGCAAAGGACATATTTGACAAGTATGGAGGTGAGCTATTATTGTTGAGATGAAGTTTAATTGAGGTTGGATAGTTTTCCTCTGATCCATGTATGAAAATGTTTGTCATGCAAGTAACTGTGCAGGGTTCCTTGGCGGGGATGGGCTCCCTGAATTGTTAACAAATTTTTCCTCAAGCAAGACCAAAAAGAAGAAGTCCAGTAAGAGGAAGTATAAAAGGCAGTTGTCACCAACTAGCACTAAAATAAGTGATGGAGAAAAAAGAAAAGGTGTCTTCTGGTGATGATAGGGGTAGGACATTGAAGAAGAAAAGATATAAGAAGTCATGAAAACATTATGACTCGAGTTCGCCAGAGAACTCATACTCTGATGTGCAACATGATCACAATGAAAATGGGTCTTCTTCTGGGGGTGACGTAGGGAGAAAGAGAATTTACAAAGAAGAAGAGATATAAGAGAGAGTTGTGTAAATATTCCTATTCAAGTTCTTCGGAGAAATCTGATCATCATAGGCGACATTACAAAAGCAGTAGCAAATACAGGCATTCTCATTTATGTTCATCTAAGAGTTCAAACTTTGAAGCACATTATAGGAATGGATGTCATAATCACCACCTTTATTAGCATTTGTAAGCTATAATTTTCAACATAAAAACATATCCATGATTTGAACTAAAAAATTCAAGCATAAAAAAAATAAAAAATAAACTTACTAAGACAATTGAGTTGCATTAATTAAACATTCCTTAGAAGCCTAAAAAATTCCAATAGTTATTGTAGAAGATTCGTTACTAACTATAAATTATGAAACTAATAATAACTTAAATTATAAAAAAATAAAAAATTATTTATCTTGCCATGAAAGTAGACTAAGAAATCTCAAGAACTTGTTATAGACAAAGTGTATAATTAATTTATTTTCACTTAAAGAATAACTTATCATAAATTATCTCATGCAACGCATGGGTATCAAATTAGTAATATCATAATAATGATAAAAAAAAAAAAAAGCCCAGCAAAAGGTGGCGTGTGTTACAAGCCAACCTTTGATTGTCCGTTTGTGTGGACACGATCTTGCCCATGCTCAACCAAAATGTCCAAAGTGTAAACAGAATGCTCATGTGACTTCAAACTTGTCTATAAAACTGGAGGGATTAAATGTTCATAAGTGTACTTGGTTACCGTACATTGTTAGGTCAAGTATACTTAGAAATGTTTGTACTCATACCAAGGATTGCTTAGATAAGTTTGAGGCCACCTGAGCATCTCAAACAAAAGGTCCGAGACAGAGAGTCGAGACATCGACCAATGACACGAGGACCAACTAGAACGCCGTGCTAGATGCCCATGCCAAATGCCAACCGACATGTCATGCTAGTGTTGAGTGTCTGAACCATGCTTGCGCATCCAGTGTTAAGACAAGTGTTGCGCCCAAGCAGAAAACCAACGGCCAACCAGTAACCAAAGACCTCGGTGTCACACATAGGGGTGTAAATGGGACTAATCGACTCCGGATCACCTTGTTCTGAACCCGACCCCGATTACCTGTTGAGAATGAAAAGGAAGAGACCCATACCCATATATACAGGTATCGAGTTCAATGTGGAACAATCTCAATATGTATATTAACAATTTCATATATGAAATAACAAGAATATTTGAAAGTTTTCAACAACAAATACTAGATGATTTGTATCATCAGTTACTCAGAGAGAAAATGAAGTAAAAAGCAATTTTCAAAATGGAAGAAAAAGATATCAAATTAAACCTACAAGCCAAACCAAGCAAGTTAGAGACCACATAATATATATTTGATATAATATTATATATATATATATATATATATATATTATAATATTTTAAATTAAACGGGTATGGAGCTTTTTTTTTTTTGGATAACGGTAGGAGAATTTAAACCCCTACCAATTTATTAATAGAAAAACAATTACATGGAGGGAGGCCTCCAACTAGAGTGTATAGTCGTTGTTCTTATATTAGGAACATCTCGACTATCTAGGATACAAAGCCCTTGTACTCGCTTTGGAAGGCGATAGAAACGAAAGAAATGCTGGTTGCAACTAGCAGTACAAGCTAAGTTGGCTAAGGCATTAACCACTTGGTTAGCCTTTCTATAGATATGCCTAAACTTGATGGTGCGAAATGAATACCCATACTCATACTCGAACCCAATTATATAGATTAAATGAGTAATTGGGGGGTAGGCGGGTCCAAGTAGACCCGATCCATTGACAGGCTTAGTCACACATTGTGTCTGCAAGCCCGAGAGTGTGACTATAGGTATGACAGTACTCACAATCAACTACTTGGGCGTCATATTTATTGGGTTAAAATAGATATTTCAAGTTGATAACGTGTGTTTAGTCTCATTCTTATGTACTCTTCAAACTTATCATTAGAATTCCATTTGAGATCAGGGTGTTATAAAAAGAGCCATGAAGTGTGTGCGCGCGTGTGTGTGTGTGTGTGTTTTTTTGTGAGAGAGTAACTTGTTTGTTTGAATAAATATTTTTTGAAAAAAATAAAATTAATATCACATTCAGACAAGTATACGATTTTAACAAAAGTTATTACTTCATTGACTAATGAGCAGTTTAATTATTTTATATAAAAATTACATATATTTATTACTATTTACTATAGATTTGAAAAAATATATTATGTAACAGTAGTTGAGGTGACAAAATTAGACATAGTTGTAACCTTAGAATATAAGATGACTTCCTATTATAAAAAAAAGAAGAAGAGAGAGTGCGCATAGAATTTAATTTTTTTTTAATTTGATAAAAGGTATTTTATTAATTACTTTATTATATTGGCTTGAATTTAATCAAAGGGAAAAATAAATATGCTGCTTCTAATTTATGAAGGATTTATTCTTTCACATCAAAAGTGTCTACTTAAAAAGCGGCAAAATTTTGCTTCTGTTATAAAATTAGGGTAGTGTTAGAATAAAATCTTCACACTACACACTAATAAAACTCTAACTATTTTGCACAAAAATTTCTCTCTTTTTCTTCTCTCACAATTTTCTCTAATATTTCTTTCACTAATCTTTCTTTCACAAAATAATGGTGTATTATAAGCTTAGAGAATAGCTCTATTTATAGAGCTCTAATCAGTGGAATACATCATGGCATACATCATCTTCCACTAATTTCAATTAGTGGTGTCTCCACTAAATGATGGACATCCATAAAAATCTTCTATAGTAATTCACATAAATCCATAATTAGCGGAGCCTCCACTAATTAATAAAGATTCCAATAATTCATAACACTCCCCCTTGGATGTCCATCCATTACATAAAGAATATGCCTCGTTAAAACCTTACTAGATAAAAACCCAGTGGCAAAAAAATCTAGTGAAGGAAAAAGAGTACACTATTCTATATGTTTGTTTATTACTCCCCCTGATGAGATGATTCCTTTAAATCTTTAAACCGATGCATACCGATTTTATATCTCAACTTCTCAAATATTGCAGTCGGTAAAGTCTTCGTGAAAATATCTGCGAGGTTATCACATGACCGAATTTGTAGCACATCAATTTCACATTTCTTCTGGAGTTCATGAGTAAAGAAGAATTTTGGTGAAATATGTTTTGTCCGATCTCCTTTAATATATCCTCTTCGTAATTGAGTTATGCAAGTTGCATTGTCTTCATAAAGAGGAGTTGGAATATCTTTGATTAATGATAATCCACAACTTTCTCGGATATAATGAATCATGGATCTTAGTCATACACATTCTCGACTTGTTTCATGAATGGCTATAATTTCAATATGATTTGAAGAAGTAGCTGCTATAGATTGTTTCGTAGAACGCCATGATATAGCAATATTTCCACATGTAAATAGATAACCCGTTTGAGAACGTGCTTTATGTGGATCAGATAAATAACCAGCATCTGCATAACCTATCAATGTTGGACTGGTTTTATTTGAATAAAATAATCCAAGATCAATTGTACTTTGGAAATATCGAAGGACTTGTTTAATTCCATTCCAATGTCGTCGTGTTGGTGAAGAACAAAATCTTTCTAATAAATTGACAGCAAAAGCAATATCAGGTCGTGTATTATTAGTAAGATACATCAATGCACCAATTGCACTGAGATATGGTACTTCAGGACCAAGGAGTTCTTCATCATTTTCTTGAGGTCGGAAAGGATCTTTATCCACATTTAATGATCGGACGATCATTGGAATACTCAATGGATGTGCTTTGTCCATGTAAAATCTTTTTAGCACTTTTGTTGTATATGTTGATTGATGAATAAATGTTCCACTCTCCAGATGTTCAATTTGTAAACCAAGGCAAAATTTGGTTTTACCAAAATCCTTGATTTCGAATTCTCTTTTTAAATGATCAATTGTTTCTTAGAGCTCTTCAGGAGTTCCAATAAGATTAATATCATCAACATATATAGCTAATATCACAAATTTAGAACCAAATTTTTTAATAAAAATACATGGACATACCTGGTCATTTTTAAAGCCCGCTTTCAATAAATATTCACTAAGACGTGTGAACCACATGCGCCCAAGATTGCTTCAGGCCATATAATGATTTCTGCAACTTGATGGAGTAATTTTCACGAGGATAATGGTTATATGCTTCAGGCATATGAAATCCTTCGGAGATTTTCATGTAAACATCATTTTCTAAATTTCCATACAAGTAAGCAGTGACAACATCTAATAGGCGCATATCTATCTTTTCATGTACTGCCAAACTGATAAGATATCGAAGTGTAATAGTATCAACAACAGGAGAATAAGTTTCATCATAATCAATATCTGGTCTTTGTGAAAAACCTTGGGCTACTAATCGCGCTTTATATCGAACGATTTCACTCTTTTCATTGCGCTTTCGCACAAATATCCATTTGTAGCCAACAGGTTTTACACCTTCTGGTGTTCGAACTGCAAGTCCGAAAATTTCACGTTTTGTCAGTGCATTTAACTCCGATTGAATCGCATCTTTCCATTGCAGCCAATCTTTTCTATGCCGACATTCATCAACTGATATTGGTTCAGGATCATCATTATCCTGTGTAACATCAAGAGATATATTGTATGCAAATATATTATCAATAACGGTTTCTATCCGATTCCAACTTCTACCGGAAGTGGTATAATTGATAGAAATTTCGAGTGTTACTTTCATCAATTTACGGTTCTTTGTCATCAGTTCTCTCTTGGTCTTTATCATTCTTTTCTTCAATATGATCTTCTGGATCATTTAATCCTCTTTTCTTTCGAGGATTTTTATCTTTAGAACCAAGAGGTCGGCCACGCTTTTGGCGTGTTTTTGACTCAGCAGCTATATATATAATATTTTGTTCTGCTGGAACTTCAATTCGAATAGGAGCATTTATAGCTGGAATATGCGATTTTGTAACTCTTCTGAAGTCAACAAAAGCGTATGGCATTTGATTTGCAATGCTTTGCAAATGAATTATCTTTTGAACTTCAAGTTTACATGCGCTTGCGCGCGGATCAAGATAATTTAATGATGCTGTCCAAGCAATATCATTTTTATGCTGTTTTGGTTCTCTCCCTAATTTAGGGAATAATGATTCATTAAAATGACAATCAGCAAATCTTGCTGTGAATACATCTCCCTGTCAGGGGTTCAACATACCTGATAATAAAGGGAGAATCATATCCAACGTATATCCCCTTTCTTCTTTGAGGACCCATCTTTGTACGTTGGTTTGGTGCAATTGGAACATATACAGCATACCAAAAAATTCTTAAATGAGCAATATTTGATTCTGACCCAAAAGCCAATTACAAAGAAGAGAATTTATGATAACTAACTGGTCTTATGCGTACAAGTGCTGCAGCATGTAGAATAGCATGTCCCCAGGCAGATGTTGGGAGATTTGTTTTCATTAATAATGGTCTAGCAATTAATTGTAATCGTTTAATCAAAGATTCAGCAAGACCATTTTGTGTGTGAACATGAGTTACAGGATGTTCAACATTAATCCCAATTGACATGCAATATGCATCAAAAGCATGTGATGAAAATTCACCAGCATTATCCAAACGGATATTTTTAATGTGATGGTCAGGAAATTATGCTCGTAATTTAATTATTTGAGCAAGTAATCTCGCAAACGCCAGGTTGCGAGTAGATAATAAACATACATGTGACCATCGGGATGATGCATTAATTAAGACAATAGAATATTTGAACGGTCCACATGGTGGATCAATAGATCCACAAATATCTCCGTGAATCCGTTCGAGAAATGTAGGACTTTCAACTCCTACTTTTACTGGTGATGGTTTAACAATTAATTTTCCTAGGGAACATGCAGTACATGCGAATTTTTCTGATATTAATATCCTTTTATTTTTTAAAGGATGACCATGTGTATTCTCAATGATTCTTCTCATCATGGTAGATCCCGGATGACCCAACCGGTCATGCCAAATGCTAAAAGTAATAGGATCAGTAAATTTCTGGTTTACTAGATGATGAATTTCAATTGTACATATTTTTACAAAATATAGGCCAGTAGAAAAAGACGGCAGTTTTTCTAATACAGATTTCTTACCCAAATGCATTTGAGTAATAAAAAAATGCTCAATCTCATTTTCCTCATTTGTTTCAACATGATACCCATTTCTGCGGATATCTTTAAAACTCAATAAATTTCTTCTGGATTTTGAGGAAAATAGTGCCTTATCAATAATAATTGTTGTTCCTTTAGGCAACAATATACTAGCTCTTCCGGAGCCCTCAATTACATTTGCACTACCATTTATCGTATAAATATTTATTTCTCCCATTTTGAGATCAGAAAAATATTTCTCATTTTTTAGTATGGTGTGTGTAGTTCCACTAGCAATAATGCATACATCATCATTAACAACAGCTATCTGAACACAAATATATATATGCAAACGTAAATATTATTAGAATAGAATGAAAATAAAAATACAAAAATATTAGGGTGAGGCTTTAGTTCTTCTGGACACTGCAATCACCAATTAAATGGTCTATCCTACCGTCTGGGTGTTCAAAAAAATCCGATATATCCATATGGGTAATATTGATATTAAGATCTTCAGGATCAATATCATCATCCTCAGCATTATTTATTGGATGTTGAGAAAAATTTGCTTCCACATTTTTATTTTTCAATGAAACTTGATACAATTCAACTAAATGCTTAGCCATACGACAGTTTCGTGACCAATGACCTTTCATGCCACATCTATAACATATATCCTCATACTTTTCTTCAATTTCTTTTTCTTTCCCTTATGATCTTTTCTATTCCACTTCAGGTGGCCAGTATTTCTCACAATTTGATTATGATTGTGATAAGGGAAATATCGAGCGTGTCTACGACCATAACCACGACCACGGCCACGGCCATGGCCACGACCACGACCACGACTATAACGATGGCTTCTGCTAGAGCCAACAACATTCACTTCTGGGAGTGCTGTTGAGCCAGTTGGTCTGGCTTCATGATTTCTCAATAATAACTCATTATTCTTCTCTGCAATGAGGAGGGCAGTAATTAAATCTGTAAATTTTGTATACCCCTTTTCTCGATATTGTTACTGCAGGACAATATTTGAGGCATGAAAGGTGGAGAATGTCTTCTCCAACATATCTTCATCAGTCACTTTTTCTCCGCATAATTTTAATTGAGATGTAATTTTATACATTGCGGAGCTATATTCATTCACGGTTTTAAAATCTTGCAACCTCAGGTACAACCATTCATACCGTATAGTGGGTAGTACGACCATCTTCAGGTGATCAAATCTTTCTTTTAAATTTACCCACAGGACATATGGATCTTTTTCGGTAAGATATTCCATTTTCAAATTTTCATCGAGATGACGACGAATAAAAATCAAAGCTTTAGCCTTGTTTTGTACAGATGCACTATTATTTGCTTGAATAGTTTCACTAAGGTCTTCAGCATTTAGATGCATTTCTGCATTGAGAACCCATGACATATAATTTTTTCCAGAAATATCAAGGGTTACAAATTCGAGTTTAGCGAGATTAGCCATAGAGATCAATAAATGCGTACCTATCTTCTGGCTTTAATAACGGTAGAGACTCGTGCTGATAACGTGTTATAAAATTAGGGTAGTGTTAGAATAAAATCTTCACACTACACACTAATAAAACTCTAACTATTTTGCACAAGAATTTCTCTCTTTCTCTTCTCTCACAATTTTCTCTAATCTTTCTTTCATTAATCTTTCTTTCAGAAAATAATGGTATATTACAAACTTAGAGAATAGCTCTATTTATAGAGCTCTAATTAGTGGATTACATCATGTCATACATCATCTTCCACTAATTTCAATTAGTGGTGTCTCCACTAAATGATGGACATCCATAAAAATCTTCTATAATAATTCACATAAATCCATAATTAGTGGAGCATCCACTAATTAATAAAAATTCTAATAATTCATAACAGCTTCATAATAATAATAATAATAATAATAATAATAATAATAATAATAATAATAATAATAATAATAATAATAATAATAATAATAATAATAATAATAATAATAATAATAGTGCCTCAAAAAGAGCTAATCTCTCGAGAAAGACGTCCTGAGATTTGGGAAGCTTTCTGAAAGATATAGGCGCTCCCTCGCCCATTATGAGTATGGGACGAGGGGGACCTTGATCGGCGCTTCCATTTTTGTCCATTTTTGCACTCTCAAGGCAAATCAAAGCTAAGCATAATTTTCTTAAATTACTAGTCATGCGAGACTGTCAAGTTTGCCTGGCGCATGTCACGGGTCTTTTTTCCACGACTAATTGTGATACTTATAATTTGGTTACATCTTTCAATTTCACCGATGTTCGTGCGTTACAGGAAAAAAATATAAAATAAAACGTGTTAAATAAATAATTTTTATTTATAATTTTGTAAATTTTTAAAATTTTATTAAGTGTTACTTTTTATTTATAATTTTTAAAAGTCTATTAAATATTTATTTATTAAATATTTTTTAATATATTACATCTGTTTCACAATATAAGTTATTTTAGATTTGAAATTTTTTTTCATAATATAAGTCGTTTTAAAAAAATTTTATAAACATTTATTACTTTTTTTTCACCTCTACCCCTCCCTACAATCTCTCTCTTTCCACTAATTATGATCCAACTCTCTCCAATTACCAAAGTAGATAAAGATTTAATTATGGGTGTTTTTAGAAGTTTGGTTTTAAAATTGTGTGGAATTTAGAATCCTTAATTCTTATGTATAAGTGCAAAATAACTTATATTATGAAGCGAAGGTATAACATCTTCTTTTTTTTAAATCACTCTGTATATTTATGATTTCACGATTTTTCAAATGTCTATTAAGTATTTATTTATTAGATAACATTGAATCTATGATCTTTCATATTTTTTTTAAAAAAATATTTATTTACATTTATTGTGTCAAATATTAATAAATGACATTGACATGTGTTATAAAAGGAGCTGCAAATGCTGTTACGCGTCACAATGGGAAGCTTTCACAACTCTTATTATATATATACGGATCACATTGACATGTGTCATAATAGAAGTTGCGGATGCGGTTACATATCACAATAAGAGGCTTTTGCAACTCTTATTATATATATATACGAAATGATTTTGATGCTTTTAAACGAGTTTGAATGAATTAATAGTAATTTGCTATGAAAACAATGAAAAACGGTAATAAACAAAATGAAAACAATAAAAATACGATACTTAAATAAAATTTAAAGGCACATGATTGCATAAACAATTGCATTTTATTCATATAAAAGTGCTTACAAGGTATTTACAATAAATGTAGGTGAGAAAAAACACCATATACAATAATCAACAAAGTTTACTTCTATCTTATTATCAATCTTTTTTAAAACTATTTACAATGAATTTACGTATGAAAATTTACATGTAAGCTTAATTATAAATTTATATAAGAAAATGAGAGGTCGACTATTATGTCCCGTGCCCACAAGTTCAAAATAGTAATAATGGGCCTAATAACATCCACAATCAACTATTTAACCAATATTCTCGCTAAACCAAAATATTTGATAATTAAATTTATTCTTATACACTATTCATATTTATCATTAATATTTCAGTTAGGAAAGATATATCCCTATGTGAATCTGTTTGACTTTGCTTTAATAACAAAATGAATTCCATTATTAGTTCCCAAAATTCTCCATCAAATGAAAGGTACTGACGTTTCTTCTACCATACACATCTCCGAAATTCTACACTAATTCTGGGGGCTACCCCGTATTCCCAAGTCTGGCTGTCATGCCCTGTCCCTGTGAGCTGACCCTCTTTCTTTGAATGGACATGTCGAAAAAGAAATTTAAATTGAACTTATTATTTTTATTTAATTTAATCTTTAAAATTTGAAATTTTAAGATTTTCGTCCTTAATATTTTTTTATCGTTATAATTTTTAATAAAATTTTAATTTATCAAGTAATCTTCAACTTTTTTTAATATAAGTTTTTACCATAAAAATGTTATATTTGTTATACGTAATATTTTTTATGAAAAAAATAAACATATCAATTGATTACGTATCATTAGAGTTATTTTTTTTAATTGAAATTTACACGAAAAAAATATAGTTGTGATCACTTGACATGTTATAATTTTATTAAGGATTATACTAATATTAAAAAAATCATTAAAGAAGAAAATATTATAAATTTTAAATTTTAATAACTAAATTAATTAATTTTCTTAGTAAGAATCGTTCATACAAATTATGTGATTGTATTATTGAAAGGTTTTGATTTACTATACATTATAAATCATCTCTTTTTTTAGTAAGTACTAAGTATTTGTTTTATACTTTATGATTAATCTGTGCTACCCTTTTAATCAATAGAATATAATTTCAAATGAAATTCTTTTTATATATAAATTGAACTTAAAGCCTTACTTAAAAGACACAAATTCATTTTACTTTAAACCAAATCTCGTTAATAATTATCTCTGTTTTTTTTTCTCTCCATAACAATCGTCTAAATTATTAAGTATTTTTTTTTTAAATCCTCTAGAAAGCTATTAATTAAATATCAAAATCAAAGTGGATGAAAATGATTACTTACGACTTTTCTTAGGAAAATTCTTGGATCATCATCCCATTTATGACTTGTTGTTTTTATTTTCAGGATATTTCCACAGTATTTTAAAATATAATAAAAAATCAAATTTTCATCCACATAAATTGCTCGTCATATCCTTTGCTAAGCAACTTGCACATACAAAAGTGCACGCGCGCAATTGACTGAGGCTCCTCCTTAATGATCACCTAAGAGTGCCGGTAATAATTATAAAATTACGTATATTTTTATTATTTTTTTCTTCTTATTAATTTTAATCTCACTATTTTTTTAATTATATCATTTTAATAATTATATATTTCTTTTTTTTTTCTACTTATGTTCTTTGTCTCTCTCTTCCCACCCTTTATTTTAGAATCTTCTTTTCACTCATATCACTTCATTAAATTACACTCTTAATTCTTTTTATAAGATAACGTGATTTTATTATTAATTAAAATAATTTCAATATGGGTAATTGTAATATTAATTAATTGATAGAAAATTGTATTACGAGTAAAATTAAAAAAAATTAATTAAATACAACCTATATTTAAAAAATAAACAATTATTTTTTTGTCAAACTAAAAAAAATTAAATCAATTATTTATAAATTGAGGAAGTATTAATAATGCACCTAAGTTTATCTAAAAGCTATGGGCAGTGGGATTTCCCAATAAGAGTTGACTATCTAACTTTTTTCTCTTTTTATTTATTTATTATTATTATTTTCTTTTTGGGAACTACAAGAGTCCTTCTCAGTAGGTTATTTTGTGAATTAAAAGTTTTTTCACAATATAAATTATTTTATAAAAATTTATTATTTTTTTAATTCTATCTCTTTTTACAATTATTTTCTTTCCATTAATTATGACATAATTCTTTCTAATTATTAAAGTAGCTAAAATCTTGATTAAGAATATTTTTAGAATTTTAATTTTAAAATTATTTGAAATTTAAGACCCTTCATTCCTATATATAAATATAAAATAACTTCTATTGTGAAATAGAGATGGTAAAACTTTTTGAATCCAACTCTAAGGTTAAACCCTTGAATAGCCATTGAATAAATTTATCTATAGTTTAAAAAAATTAAAAATTATAATATTATCTTTTAATATGTCTTTTTATATAATTTACATCTTAACATTAAATCTTAAGTTCTTGATTCTATTTTTAGCTATAAGGCAGGCTCCATATTCCTACTCCAGGGTTAATCCGAGTAAGATTTGAAGTCCAGTTTAATAATAATAAGCAATTCATTTGGTAAAGTTATTATGATATTTCATTCACATTAAATATTATTATTTTCAATAAAGTTATGGAGAGAATTTAAAGTATTGACTTGATGAAAAGTACATCATCCGGTCAAAAAATAAGTGACTTATTTATAATTTAGTGTTTGTCCTAATTTATTTGTTTTTTAAAAAATTAAAATTTAATATTTTAAATTTATTTTGATTTAATGATACTTTATTTTTCAAATATATTTAAACACTCAAAAACTTATTTTACAAATTGTGTTGTTCATATTCATCCTCTTAATTCTCAAAAAATATCAATGACAATTACTACTGCTTATTGGAATTAAATAATAAGATAGGGAAATAATTTAGAGTATATCAAGACTTTATAATTTGTATACTTCTTAATATATAGGGAGAGAATAAATTAAACTTTAAAAATCAAATTAGAATAAAAATATTTAATTCATGTGTAATCGATTGAATGTAACACTTATTTTAAGATGAATGGAATATATTTTAACCAAAGGCATAATTTTTTATGGTGTTATTTGGATTTTAGTTTAAATAGAATATTTATTTATTTATTTATTTTTGGTGGTAAATTTACTGGACATGTGTGCCTCGAATAGGAGAAATATTTGCTTGAATCCGATCCACTATAAATCATTATTTTAAAATATTATATTTTTAAAAAATATATAATTTTTACTACATATAATTAACATTTAAAATTATAATTTATGATCTATCGAGTCCATTAGTATTTCTCCTAGAATAGTCACTTTATTGAGTTTTGCAGCGTACGCGGAATAGGTCGCGGTCGAAAACGGCTTTTCGTCCTCCTAATGATCTTATCCAGCACATGCTTATGGAAAGTTAGAAAATTTTGCTTGTGTCACAATCTAAAATTCTTTATATCGATAATGAGAATTTGATATTGTAATGGAGTCTTTTAGCAAAGATAATATTTTTAAAGTGAAAATTTTTAATTACGGTATTTCAATTCACGCAAGGTGGAAAATTTATCAATTAGTCGAAAATAATTGTATCAATTTAATTGCATGTTTGGTCGGGGTGAAATGAGAGAGAAAAATATAAAGTGACGTAAATATGGAGATAAAATAATGATTTATTGAAGGAAAAATAGAAATAAAGTAAATTGGGAAGAGGGCTTTATCTCTTTATTGTTAGAAAAAAACAGTTACAATTTAAAAAGATTAATATATAAATTAATATAATATTTATCATTTAATTTCTTTTTATTTTAACCAAATACAATAAAAATAAGTTACTACATTTATTCCTTTAGTGGAAGAAAAGATTCCCCTCTCCTCTCCTTCCCCTCATATTGCGCGAATCAAACATAGGTTAAAGTTTTTGGACTTTGAGGGATAGAAATATGCATCGATTGGATGCAATCAAACATTTAGCGTACTATGTTTATTTTTAAATAAATACTATTCTCTTCATCCCAATAATATAAGTCGAAAGAGGTTATTTTTTATGTCATAAATTATAAATCATTTGAGACATTTTAAAAAAGTTTTAAAGTTATTTTTATATTTTTATCATTATTTATTGTTCTCTTTCATTCTTTTACTCCTCTCTTTTCTTGTTTTCAAGACATTTAAATAGGGATGCTTTAGAAATAAAAAAAATAAAAATATCTTATTTTTAAGAATCTTAATATGTGTGAAATTAAATCTAGTGACTTATATTATGAGACGGATGGAGTACTAGATAAATTTTTATTATTTATTATTTTTAATTATATATTATTTTATAAAATAAATAATGCATTTGTTATTTTTAATTATAATATTATTATTCATTATTTTATTAAATTATAACATTTATTTTAAAAACTTTAAAATAATTCTACAATTTACAATAAGAGTAATTCAATATATTTTTCTTATGTGCGTATTTAAAACTTTCTTAATCTACAAGAAATAATTAAGGATAAAGAGAGTATAAATGTTTTCAAGTTGACTCTACCTTGGTTAATTTTAATAAATGCTCATCAGTTAAGAAGGAGAAGGATGGAGATTCTCTACATAGCATTTATTGACTAGACGTACCTCTTACTCTGCTAAAACTAGTTTTATTAGAAATGGGTTTCGCTCGTGGCTCTAGTTGTTATGAAGTTATTCACATATTACAAAATATCAATCATTTTTAAAGTCTTTTTTATATTTTGAATAATTATAATTTTGTGAAATTAAAATTTTATTTATCATTTTTTAAATTTATTATTTTATTAAATTATAATATAAATTATTTTTTTAAAATTTAATAATAATTATTATGTTATATATTTTAATGGATATAATTTATATAATAATTACAAATGTCTTAAAACGAGTGAGTTGTTATGAATTATTGGAATCTCCATTAATTAGTGGAGGCTCCACTAATTATGGATTTATGTGAATTATTAGAAGATTTTTATGGATGTCCACCATTTAGTGGAGACACCATTAATTGAGATTAGTTGAAGATGATGTATGCCATGATGTATTTCACTAATTAGAGCTCTATAAATAGAGCTATTCTCTAAACTTGTAATACACCATCATTTTGTGAAAGAAAGATTAGTGAAAGAAAGATTGGAGAAAGAATTGTGAGAGAAAGAAAGAGAGAAGTTTGAAGAGAAATTCTTGTGCAAAGAATAGTTAGAATTTTCTTAGTGTGTAGTGTGTAGATTTTATTCTAACACTACCCTAATTTTATAACATGAGTGTCAATATAGGAATAAAAAAAAAAAAAAAGATTGTACAGATTCAACCATTCAGAAATCCTCTTTGATCTGTATTTTTTATTATTTTTTGTGGGTGCTGAATGGGATTTGATTAGTGGTGGCTACTTTTAATGGTGCCACCTTTTGCATTTGTACTTTATATTAAATTAATCTTATAAATGCATCGTGATTTCTTGTCTTAAGAGGGAATGATTAACTCAAATACTATATCTTATATTTTTTCACAATATAAATCATTTTAAATTTATATACAATAATTTAAGGTCCATAAATTATAAATAATTTTAAAACTAATTTTTTAAAAATATTCGAAATTAAGTCTTTGTCTATTTTAATAATTGAAGATCGTTAGATTATAATAGTAGAAAGAAAAAAAATATTGGAAATGATAGAGTTAGAAAAAAATAATAAATTTTTATATAATTTTATAAAATGATTTATATTATGATTTTTTTAAATTTAAAATAATTTATATTGTAAAACGAAAATAATAGTATTTAAAAAAAATACACCGCTTTTTATATTTAAAAAAAACTTTAAAACTAATTATTTATTGTCACAACTAAATAAAAATAAAAATAATACGCAAAAAAATTTCTTATTAAGCGTAATCATTAATTAAAAGTATAATAATTTAAATTGTAAAATAATTACTTAATCGGTATATAGGAAGGTGTTTTGTTAATGTGTGAAAGATTAAAAGGACTTGCAATATTAAAAAGAAAAACATTTGTGAGTTCCATTGTAATTCCATTTTTTTAATATATAGAAAATATAAGAACATAGAGCGTCAATAAAAATTAGAATAAAAAGGACAAAATAGAAAATATCAAATAGGGAAAAAAAAATCATTTTCAGAAGAAAAGTTTAAAAAAGAGAAAAATTAAAAAAAGAAAAGAAAGACTTTCCTTGCAGGACACAATACGCGGTGCCCAAGAATTAATTAATTAAAGAAATGCCATATATATTTGTCAAAGTTAGGGTCTTGACTGTCAGAGAGTTAAAATGGCGCGTGGGTTTACCTCCCATTCTCAATTCAATTCAACGTAAGCAAGCCAACCAAGTACAAGGTCGACAAACCCAGTTCGATTTGGAACACGTATTTGACTGTAAAAAGGTGTATAATTTTTATATATTTTTTATGGAGTTTTTATTGATTTTGATTTGATTTATTAGCCCTAAATTCTAATTCTCTTTTCGGCAGCTCTCTTTTTCTAATCAATTGATTCTCTTCCTCTTTCTTTTTTTCTTCAAGAACATATACTTTGCCACCACCATTGTAGAACCTCGTATAAAGCTCCAAGCTTTAAGCATTCTTCTTCACAATTCATCATCCTTGTCTTTTTCTATCTTCTCTGTAGTTTTTGTGTTCAAGAATTTTGATTCTTTTGAAGAAGGAACGATGAAATACTACCAGAGCCAGAGGTATCATCAGTTGAGAAAAGGTGACCAAGTGCATGGGATTGATGAAGATGAAGAATCAAATCCTCTTGGTTCCGTCTGTGGAAATTCTTGTTGCAACATCAAGAGGGCAAGACCCAAGCTTTTCTATTTTCTCTTTCTCTCTCTTCTTTCTTGCTGCTTAATGTTAGCACCCCAGTTGCTCACCTCTGCTTCTACTTTCTCTCTGATATGTGAGTTTCTCCTTCTCCGCTCTTACTTTTTTTCGTGCACTTTACCTGTTTTTTTCTGGGTTCTGATTTTCTTTTTTTTTCGCTTTTAAATTTTGCAGATTCGTTTGCGCTTGAAAACGAAAGACTTGTTCGTGAAGTTGATGCTAATTCTTCCATTTGTTCGTCTGTTTCCAATGGTTAGTTTCCTTTATTTTATCTTGTGTTTTCCTTTCGCTTTTTATTCTTCCTTCCAGCTACTGTGATTTGTTGAGATAAATACAAGTAAATTCTTCAGCTCCATCATCCAATGTATTGATTTTTTATCAGCATAGAACGGTTAAAAATTATGCAGTTCTTCTTCAAATAAGTCTGCTTTCTTTCACCGGATGATATAAAAAGAATAAATCTTCCCATTTTTAGTACTCTGTTTGGAGGTGTTCCCGTATTTACCTTTCGTCCCATCTAATTTTTTAAATCCACTTAGATGGAAAGTTTGATGATTCATACATGTTCGGGCTTCTGATGTATGCTTTGTCTAAATACAGGAACAATATGTTGCGACAGAAGTAGCATTCGATCAGATATATGTATAATGAAAGGCGATGTCCGAATGGATTCTGGCTCCTCTTCAATCTTCGTGTATAGGGGAAATGGTTTAAGTGATTACGTATCAGGGCTAGCTGAGGATGATGAAGGTAATGGGGTACTCCAACATGAAAAGATTAAACCGTATACACGGAAATGGGAAACGAGTGTCATGAATTCCGTTGGAGAATTAGACCTTTTTGTGAAAAGGGGAGACTCGGGAGGAAATCAACACCAATGTGATGTCCAACATGATGTCCCAGCTGTATTCTTCTCTACCGGAGGCTACACCGGCAATGCTTATCATGAAATCAATGATGGGATTTTACCTCTCTACATCACTTCTCAGCATTTCAAGAAGAAGGTTGTGTTTGTCATTCTTGACTATCACAATTGGTGGCTAACGAAGTATGGTGACATAGTGTCTAAACTCTCCGACTATCCTGTCATAAATTTTAACGGTGAAAAGAGGACTCATTGCTTCCCCAGAGCAATAGTTGGCTTAAGAATCCACGATGAGCTCACCATTGATCATAAATTAATGGAAGGCAATAAGACCATGGTAGATTTTCGGAAACTTGTAGACCGAGCTTATTGGCCTCGAATTAGAGGTTTGATTCAAGACGAAAAACGCAAAGCTCAAGCCAACATGAAAAGTATAACCTTGTCACCCTCATCGGGGAAACCCAAACTTGTGATCATATCTAGGAATGGGTCAAGGGCAATACAAAATGAAGGTTTGCTGAGAAAAATGGCAGAAGAAATTGGGTTTTCAGTCAAAGTTTTGAGGCCTGATCGAACTACAGAACTTGCAAAGATATATCGAGATCTTAACTCGACTGATGTTATGGTTGGAGTCCATGGTGCTGCCATGACTTATTTCCTTTTTATGAAGCCCGGTTCAGTTTTTATACAAATTATACCTATTGGATTAGATTGGGCAGCAGAGACTTACTATGGAGAACCAGCAGTGAAACTTGGTTTGAGGTATGTTGGCTACAAAGTTCTTCCAAAGGAGAGCTCTTTGTATGGTAATTACAGCAAAGACGATCCTGTTCTCACCGATCCGGAGAGAGTGAACAACAGGGGCTGGGAATTTACCAAAAAGATTTATCTCGATAGCCAGAAGGTGAAACTGAACCTTCCCAGATTTCGCAAAAGATTGGTTCGTGCCCATTACTACATTTCAAAGAAGAATCAAAGCTTGCATCTTCAACCATAATACACTAATCTTGGGACTGAGGCTGCTGAAACATTCTCACATTCTTTTTTGTAAATGAATTACGAGAGTAAAGGAAAAGGAAAAACATGTTCATAGGAGAATAATACTGTCCTGTTCGTATATCTTTTGTACATTTGATAGCAGAATAACAATCTTCCTCTCAAGCTAAGTCTGATTGCTCAAATTCTAAATTAGTCTTGATGTATTTTACAAATATGTCTTTATTTTTCTAAATGTGTTTAGAATTCTAACGTATTATATGAGAATACATTTCTAAAATATATCATTATTAAGTAAACACATATTTGTAAAATGTGTCAGTTCAAGACTTTCTTCGGCAATTGAACCAGTTAATTCTTTCACGTCCCAAAAGGAGTCATTATGATCCAAAAGCCCAAATTTTCACTTATTTTCTGGTGTTGGTTTTGCTTAATTCATTCTCGATGGCAGAGGGCTATAGATTTCTATCGAGTTCATCCTGGGTACGTATCTGCCTGCAGCCATACCTTTTTTGGGCACCAACAACTTTAGGTAGCCTGGACCTGATTTACTACCTGCAGCCAGCCAGCAATAAGTTGTCTTTGCTCTAACATACCGTGTTTTCAATTTTTGTTCCAACACAAGAAGTCGGTGAGTCTGACCCAATTGGCTCAACCCGTCTACCTGCTGTTTAATGACATGATAGTTTAAATGCGAAAGAGCTTAATCCACAGTTTATGACTAATATTTCTAGATTTCTTGAGGTCATTAGAGAGAGAACACCAAAAACCCATTAACAGATGATAACAGGGATTAGATAGGATCTGCATTACGGCTGCTCTCTTTTCTTATTTTGGTTTTTTTTTTAAGTGTCATTATTTCGATGTTCTTAATATAGGATCGTCAAAAGGGATGGAGTATAACAAACTATAAGAAAATATGCCTTATAGGATAATATTAGAAAATTTACAAAGTTTTTTAGGGATAAAATATAAGTTTTGTAACTATTTTTTAACAAAATTTTGAATTTTTTCTCTAGAGAAAAAATTTTAAGTATAATTTTTTTTCTCTCTAGCAATCACACGCACTAGTTGGAATATTCTTAGGTGAACTTTATTTCTAATCCGATATTTATTTCTAGAAAATACATTTTTTAATAGAAAATTTGAGATTTTTTTAAAGAAAAAATGTTTAAATTTACATTTTACTCTTTTTTTATAAAAATTATAACATTTTTTCTATCATTTTCTTTCCTATGACATTACCTCTCCTCCAAATTTAAGGTTTTGAGTGAGTTTTATTCATCATAAGAATCAATGTGGATTTTTTCCTTAAAAAAAAAAGAGGTAAACTTATAAACCCTTGTCATCTTCCTTGAGATTGGTTTTGATGCAAGGATTTGTGAAGAAGACAAGAGGTTTGGGATGAAAAGGTATGGCGTATCCTATTTGAGAGTATCAGTTTAAATATATATATAAAAAAAATCAAATCCAACTGTTCATAATTTTAGTTTTTAGTTTGATTTAATGAAATTCGATTTGATTGAGTTCGATTTTAAAATTTATATAAAAATTCAGTTTAATTTGATTTTTTAAAATAAAGAATCAGAAAATTAAAAATATTTTTTAATTAAAAGTACATATAATTAATATTAATATATACTATGATTTTTCATTTTTTAGTTTTGTTTCGATTATTTTTAATTTGATTTGATTAAAATTTGATTCGATATTATTTAATTTAATTTTATCTAAAATTTATGAAATTAAGTCAAAAATTAAAATTATAACTAAAAAATGGAATCGAAAATTGAATGAACAACCCTATTTGAAATTGGGAGTATTAAAGAGATGGGGAGAAGGGAAAGTTAAAAGGCGCTCATCAAGTGATATATGGTAAGGCCAACACCTAGTCAAAATAAGCGGAAATTTAAAAGGCACCATCAATTGCTGATGGTAAGGCCAACAACTAGTCAAAAATAAGTGGAGTGAATGAAATGACCAAACAATCCTTAGATATGTAAATTAAAAATAAGAGTTATTTAACAAAGGTGGGTAAATATAATTTACTTTCATAATTTGCTTCTTTTCAATTCTAAAATGAGAGAAAACAAAATTATTTCACATTATTTTATTTATAATATGGGTGAAATTTGCATAAGTGCATAAGCAAAAATTATCAAATTGGGTAAACTCAAAGTTTAATAATTAAGGTTTGGTTTGGTTGGGCTATTTTGTAAAAGTGAATGAGGAGATAAAGTAAATGTGGAGATAAATGAAATATTTATCTTGTTTGGTTAGATGTAGATACGGAGGGAAAGTAAATTAGGGTGGGGTACATTCCTATCCCCTCCATCAAGCATTTCCTCTCCTCCCAATTTAGAGGGATTGAGAGAGAAAATAAAGTAAGAGTAATAACGATAATATTGACCACATTTTTAATATTAAAATTTTTAATAAAATAGATAATGAGGGTTAAAATAACAGACTAAATTAATTATTTTCTCTCTTCTTCCCTCTCATTCCCTTCCTATTTTCATTCCAACCAAATAGGATAAGAGTAAACATATTAACTTTCCTTAATAGAAGTAAAATGTATCACCCCTCCCTCTCCCTCTCCCTCTCCCCCTCCCCATCGTGAACCAAACTGTGATGCCCCAATCCCACATGGGATTAGGATGAGAAGTATGTATGGTATATAAGGATGGGCCTAAGTATCCATTGTCAACTTGGGATATCCATTTTGACCTAGCGAGGACGGCGGCCAAGTAGTTGACCGTGGGTGCTGCCAGGCCCATAGTCGTGCGTAACCAGCTCCGCACGGTGGATGGATGTGATGCCCCAATCCCACATGGGATTACCGTGAGTGCTACCAGGCCCATAGTCTCGCGCTCCCGGGTCCGCGAGCACGGGGCGTGACACAAACCAAGCCTAAATTAAAAAATTTTGAATAATTAAAGAACCCATCTTCTTTCTTTTTTGATTACCTTCCTCGCGTATGTATAAGACCGAATCCATTCGATTTCTAAAAAGGATTCCTAATCCTTAACTTTTCGAGGAATCCTTCATCAGTGGTTGTGAATGACTGATTTTTTCAATCTTTTCGACCTTGGTTCCGTAGGAGCAAAGCAAGTCAGAAAGATTGAGAAATAGAACCATCTGATTTAATTCGTTCTCAATAGCCACACAAACCAAGCCTACATTAAAAAATTTTGAATAATTGAAAATTTACGCAGAATCCTTAGGTACCAATTTCTTTGAAGAGTTATGGCCTTAATTGGATAAGGATTTTCTATCTTATTACAAATCAAAATTTCACTTTAATGTAAATATATTATTATTTTATATAATTTTTATTTTTCAAAAACAGTAATTTACTTTCTTTTTGAACCTATCTAACCCCACAAATTTAATACGTTATCCGCTCCTATTTATCTGTCATAACTAAAAAGTTGTAATATCTATTTTTATCTGTCATATTAAAAAAGTTTAGGTAATATTAATATTAATATTATTATTATACTCTTGTATTAAATAATTTTAAGAAATAAAAATATAATAACTTTAGAGAGAGAATGGAACAAATAAATTTTGAAATAAGAAAATAGTTGTAAGAAATATTAAATTCATAAATAATTTTGAAACATCTAAATAAAGTTATATAAATTTGAATGACTAACTAATTTTACTTAATATGTAAAAAATAATTAAATATACTAAACAAATAAAAATAAAAAAAATAAAATTTTACAAAACTCATTCTAAATTAATTCTTATCTACTTATATTTGCCTTGAATACTTGCATAGTATTTGGGAAAAAGGTTGTGACCCCCGGTGAAGAATTTGGCGCAAAACCAGGGGGTTTGAATGGCGCGTCGGTTCACCTCCCATGGCCAATTCACCGTACGGGGTCTCATACTCGTTCGATTTTGGTTGTAGAAAGAAACAAGTTTTTCATTCTTGATGGAGTTTCATTGATTTTGATTCCGTATAAATTTATAGTTACAGCCCTCATTTTCAATCAATTTACTCTCTCTCTCTCATTTCAAAAATATACTTTGTCTCAAATTTTCTTCAAAATTGCTAGGAATGGCGAAGTGCTGCCAGAGCCAAAGGTACCATCCGTGGAGAAAAGGCGACGTGCATGGGGTTGATGAAAAAGAGGAATCAAAACCTCTTGGTTCCCTGTGTGGAAATGCTGGTTGCAACAGCAAGAGAGAAAGAACCAAGCTTTTCTACTTTCTCTTTATCTCTGTTCTTTCTTGCTGCTTAATTTTAGTACCCCAGTTGCTCACCCCTGCTTCTACTTTCTCTCTGAAAGGTAAGATTCTCTTTCTTCATGTGTTCGCTCTCGCCATTTTTCGTGCTCTTTACTACCTGTTCATTTCTGGGTTCTGATTCCCTTATCTTTTCAATTTTGTAGATTCATGTGCGCTTGAAGACGGAAGACTTGTCCCTGAAGTTCATGCAAATGCTTCCATTTGTTCGTCTGTTCCCCACGGTTGGTTTCCTTTATATATCTTGTGTTTTCCTGTCACTTTATATCAGTGCATGTGGGAGTCTTTTTCGTTCAGAGGAGGAGGATATAAAAATAAAAAATCTTCGTAGTTTTAGTACTCTCTTCTAATTTTTTAATGCACTTGGATGTCAATGTCTTATTTCTGCTTTTGGATGTCAATGTCTTATTCTGAAAATGTCTTTTGCTTTGTCCAAATACAGGAACAATATGTTGTGATAGAAGTTGCAATCGCTCAGATATATGTATAATGAAAGGCGACGTTCGAATGGATTCTGGCTCCTCTTCAATCTTCCTGTATAGGGACAATTATTTAAGCGACTATGTATCAGAGCTATCTGAGGATGATGAAGGTAATGAGGTACTCCAACATGAAAAGATTAAGCCATATACGCGGAAGTGGGAAACGAGCGTCATGAATACCATTGGAGAATTAGACCTTTTTGTGAAGACGGGAGACTCGGGCAGAAATCAACACCAATGTGATGTCCAACATGATGTCCCCGCTGTATTCTTCTCTACCGGAGGCTACACTGGCAATGCCTATCATGACATCAACGATGGCATTTTACCTCTCTACATCACTTCTCAGCATTTCAAGAAGAAGGTTGTGTTTGTCATTCTTGACTTTCACAATTGGTGGTTAACCAAGTATGCTGATGTTCTTTCTCAACTCTCGGACTACCCGGTTATAGATTTTAGCGGCGTGAAGAGGACTCATTGCTTCCCCGAAGCAGTAGTTGGCTTAAGAATCCATGATGAGCTCACTGTTGATCCAAATTTAATGGAAGGCGGTAAGACCATTGTAGATTTTCGGAACCTTTTAGGCCGAGCATATTGGCCTCGAATCCGAGGTCTAATCCAAGACGAAGGACGCGCTGCTCAAGCGAACATGAAAAACATTACCCTGTCACCCCCATCAAGGAAACCCAAACTCGTCATCATATCAAGAAAGGGGTCAAGGGCAATAGAAAATGAAGATTTGCTGGAAAAAATGGCAGAAGAAATTGGGTTTTCAGTCAAAGTTTTAGTTCCTGATCAAACCACAGAGCTTGCAAAGATGTATCGGGATCTTAATTCGACTGATGTTATGATTGGAGTCCATGGCGCTGCTATGACTTACTTTCTTTTCATGAAGCCCGGTTCAATTTTCATACAAATCATACCGATTGGATTAGATTGGCCGTCTGAGGCTTTCTATGGAGAACCAGCAACGAAACTTGGTTTGAGGTATGTTGGCTACAAAGTACTCCCAAGAGAGAGCTCATTGTATGATGAGTACAGCAAGGATGATCCCGTTATGACTGATCCGGACAGTGTGAATAACAAGGGTTGGGCATTTACCAAAAAGGTTTATCTTGATCACCAGAATGTGATACTGAATCTTCCCAGATTTCGCAAAAGATTGATTCGCGCTTATAACTACATTTCAAAGAAGAAAGAAGACTTGCAGTAATCTGGTGCTTCGATTAAGTGATGCTGCAGAACATTCTCTTACATTCTTTACAATTTGTTTATAGGAAAATTGTAGGTTCTTTTGTACATTTCAATTTTGATAGCAAAATAATAATAATAATAATAACAATGTTGAGAAATTAAAAAAAATTTATATTATTACGCATTTGTTTAATAATAGCATTATAATTTTACTATTACCGCAATCTTAATACCATAGATTTCTATTCCTATTGAGTTCATTACAATACTTTTTTAGAACATCAATAACATTATTAGGCAGCCTGATTTAAATAGGCAAACATATTTTTTAAAACACAGCCAGCAATAAGTTGTCATTGTTCTAATATGTTTCCAAATTTGTTCCAACACAAGGAGTTTGGATGCTATGAGAATTATTTGAATATAGTCTCAAAGTTGTTGCTTCCACTTGATGATTTGACAAACACATCTTCTATTCATGGATTGGATGAGATCTTTATTATAGTATTTTTGTGTAGATACCATTTTTTTTAAAATTATGACTGCTTCACTAAGGTACAAATAGTTGCTTCATTGAACTGACTTCCCTAATGGGGCTCAGATTCGACTTTGATCATTTTTTGTTAGGGACTAAAACCAAGTTGGAGTCTTTTACACCGGACATAATTTTGACAATGGGAGTAGCGACAATGAAAGCGGCCCCTTCCCTATGGTTTATTTGTGCAGATAATGCTTTAAAAAGTTGAACTTTGGATGGATGGCAAAGGTACACTAATGTGTTGTGTATGGTCTCTGGGGCTCATTGGGCTCTCTTTTGAAGTGTAAAGTACATCTATCTTGTTAGTGTTCAACTATAGAGATTCCAGAATGGCAATGACTCTACGTGAGAGCATGTGATATTGGGTCATGTGACAAGTTCTTGTGTCCTTTCATTTTTTTCGTCTGCTCTAAACTTGTTTTCCAAAGAATCTCCAACTCAGAAATGATCTCCAACTCAGAAATGCTCATTTCTGAGTTGGAGATTCTTTGGAAAACAAGTTTAGAGCAGACGAAAAAAATGAAAGGAAACAAGAACTCATGTCAAATTTTTTTTGTCAGTAAACAAAGCACAACTCTTTGTCATTGTTTTTTGTAAAATAATTCAGCTCCTCCAGTGGGCGGGATGCGGACTGCCTAGCAAAGGCCTCCCCCTGTCTCTCTGTGTCCGAGAATAAAGTCACAAGCAAAGCAATCCCAGCAAAGGCCTTCCCTTTTGCCCGAGAATAAAATACACACATTTGCTTCTTCCCCATTTTCCATTGCCCAAGTACAAAGCTCTTTTTTCAGAGCTCTTTTTTTCTGGTATTTTTGGTATCATCCTCTTTCCGTTTCTGTTTGTGTCTCAAGCGGGTGCAAGAAAGTTATGGTGAAGCTTAAGTATCACAGATACCAAAGGTGGAGAAAAGGGGATGTCTATGGCCTAGTTGAAGATTGGGAGTCACATTGTCTTGGGTTACTTTCTGGAAACTCTGGTTACAACAAGAAAGCAAGACCCAAGCTTTTCTACTTTGCGTTTCTCTCTTTCATATATTTCAGCATAATATACTTAATTTCTTCATCCACTCTTTCACTTCTTTGTAAGCATTTTTGTTTCCTTCTGGATGCTTTTGTTATGTCTTCATCTGTTCTTCTTTGCCCTTCTTTGTCATCACTGATTTTTCTTCCTTTTTCTTTTCTGGGTTACTGCAGATTCATGCCGGGTTGAAGATGGAAAACGTATTCCTGAAGCTGACGTTAATGCTTCCCTCTGCTCTTTAGTACCTGATGGTAAGTTTACCATTTTTCTCTTGTTCTGAGCAACCAGGTGTTGGGTTGGGGTGGAAGGTGGGGGGAGGATGCTAATTGATATGCAAAGAACGGTCTTTTTCCTATAAATGTTTTTTCCTTAGTTTCCTGATCGATAACTTTCTTGTTTGGCTGACATCACGGTGGACATTTTTCTTCCTTTCTTAATTTCTTTGGTTCCATTTTCAATCTGCCGTTCCTTTTCTCGCGTTTTATTGTTATTTCAATCATTTCCTTCTCTTGTTGTCTTTGTTTTGAAGAAGGCAGGAGAACCTATAGTCTGGATGTGTCATTTAGTTGTTAACTAAATAGGGCATATTCTGAATGCCCTGTTTTCTGGCTTGGCCCTTCTAGTTGTTCACATGTTTTCTCTAAATGCAGGAACTCTCTGTTGTGACAGAAATAGCGTTCGGTCAGATCTATGTATTATGAAAGGGGATGTAAGAACAGACTCTGCTACATCTTCAATCTTCCTCTACAGGAGCAGTGGCTCAAGTGACTGTTTGTTGGGTGATGATAACGGTGTGCTCCAACATGAAAAGATCAAGCCATATACTCGAAAATGGGAACAAATAATGGATACAGTTACTCAACTCGACCTCTTTGTGAAAAAAGGGAATTCAGGCACTGATCATCATTGTGATGTGCAGCATGATGTCCCTGCTGTGTTCTTCTCCACTTCGGGCTACACGGGTAACCTTTATCATGAATTCAACGATGGGATTTTGCCTCTATATATTACCAGTCAACATCTGAACAAAAAGGTTGTGTTTGTCAATCTTGACTATCACAATTGGTGGATTATGAAGTATGGGGATATTGTTTCACAGCTCACAGACTATCCAGTGATAGATTTTAGTGGAGATAATAGAACACATTGCTTCCCCGAAGCAGTTGTTGGCTTAAGAATCCATGATGATCTCACTGTTGATCCTTCATTGATGGAAGGCAACAAGACCATTAGAGATTTCCGAAACCTCTTAGACCAAGCTTATTGGCCTCGAATTAGAGGTCTAATTCAAGAAGAAGAACGCGAAGCACAGCTGAACAAGGAGAAACTTGCACCCTCTCCATCACTAGTGACTCCGGCAGAGATTTTGAAAAATAGGAAGAAACCCAAACTGGCAATAATATCAAGAAATGGATCAAGAGAAATGACTAATGAAGGTTCATTGGTAAAACTAGCAGAAGAGATTGGATTTGCAGTGGAAGTTGTGAAGCCTGTTCGAACTTCAGAACTGGCCAGGATTTATCGAGTTCTTAATTCGAGTGATGTTGTGGTTGGAGTCCATGGTGCTGCCCTGACTCATTTTCTGTACATGAGGCCTGGTTCTGTTTTCATCCAAATCATACCCCTTGGCACAGATTGGGCAGCTCAAACCTATTATGGCGACACATCAGTAAAATTTGGCTTGAGGTATATTGGCTACAAAATCCTCCCAAAGGAGAGCTCATTGTATGATCATTACAAAGAAGGTGATCCTGTTCTTAGTGATCCAGATAGTGTAAACCTGAAGGGCTGGGAAATCACAAAAGAAGTCTATCTTGATCACCAAAATGTGAGGTTGAATCTAGGAAGATTTCAAAAGCAATTGCTTCGTGCTTACTATTACACCATTACTAAGAAGAAAGGGTACTCTCGTGTTCAGTCTTAGTAGTCATCGGTATTCTTTGAACTGTAAACATGCCTTTTCACTTGAACCTTGTAAATTACCTTAGGAAAATTGTTTCAAGAGACTAGAAAATTGTGTATAGTTTTCTTTAAAAAGAAAAGAAAAATCAACCATTTCATGTTCTTGCTTCTTTTCCTCCCAGTCTCACGAATTGCTCTGCATGTTCATTGGCACAAACTGGGAAAAGAGTCCCTTGAGGAGTAGAGTGGTGTGTGTGTGTGTGGAGGGGGTGGGGGCGTGGGGAAGACAATGTTGATATTGTTTTGTTTTACTCTTGGGTTGAGACTTTGGAACATGGTTGTTCACATGATATTCTTTACTATTGGCTCTCGTTCTTCCTGGTTTCATCATCTTTTTCCATAATCTTGAAAATCAATCAACGAAAAAGTTGAAGATTTGTCTGGTATCAAAGTGCAGCCATAAATTTTTGACTTTGAGGCTATCCTTTTCTGATTTCCTGGAATTGAAGAATCTATCATATATGGACATTTAGGTGGACCGATTGTGTCCTAAAGATCGGGATGAAGATTGAGGTCCACTTTTTTTCATCTTGATATGAAATCCAAAACAACTCATTAAATATTTTATCTTGATACGGTATACTGGAAATTCTGCATTTGATATTGCACAATTTATAGGACCGTTCAAAGCCAACTCATCTTCTCAAATTATAAATCTTATACTACTATTTCATTTAACTTTTTTCATCTCTTTCTTAAATAATTTGATTTATAAAATATTTTATTTCTAAAATTCACTATAAACCATGTCTCATCACAATATATCTCAGTTTGTACCGTAAAATTTATCGGTCTGCTATATGGTTCATGGAAATAGACGAAGATTGATTGCGTCAATGCATCAGCTGGAGGCGGGGCATCCGAGATTTTGTATTTATTTAATGCACAATTTTTTACCGTTGTCCCATAAGCAGCCTTTTTTGTATATCTTCCGTCACGTGGGTGTACGTTTCAGTAAAGAAGAGGCATAAGCCCCACCAGGCCACCACATGCCAATTTGGCGTACTCCATGGTTCATTCATCCGACTTTCAAAGCCCTTAAGTGGGTGTGATTTGGCAGCACGTGACCGTGGAAATTGCAGGTTGGGAGTCATGATTGGATTCATCTCTGTCTTCTGATCCACAACTTGAGTGAAACAAATAGTATTAAAATTGATTGATATTCTTGAATGTAATATCGAAATATGATTGCATCATAATCATTTCTTCTCAACTAGTTTAGAATTCCTTATCACGTCGTTTTATACTTCAAGGATGGAGGGATTGGATTTTGGTGGAGAATTCAAGTGTGTTAGAATCTTCTTTTCCTCAAAAGGGACAAAAATAAGCACGAGAGTTAAACAATATTCATCTTGTATTCGTCAAAATACAATTTGTTGTATGAAACTGAATTGTCAAAGCCTCCAGTATGAATGTTTTTATCCTCTGTCCTCTGCCTTGCTTAATTGCTTTCATACAAACACAGGACTGTAGTTCAGAAGCTAAAGATTTCTTGGCATGCAATAGATATCATTCATTCCATCTCCTAACTCTTGATGTACTAATAGTCTCTACATTAAGCTGTTAAGTATATGCTTCGAGCTGAAGCAAACTCTCTGTGTTTTCCTAAGCCTCAAGTGAACTACAGCCATCTCTTTGTCAATTTGGTTGAAGCACGAGTTGGAGGAGGTGTCTTGGAGTTCCTATTTACATCTGCACCTACAGACGAAAGATGTCCCGTGTCAGTTGTAAATGGATAGCTGAATCAATTGAATCAGTTGGTTCAAATCAGAAACTAAAGAAACACTGCTGGAGTTGCACTATAGTCTTGCATGCAAGAATAAGCTGGATTACCTCCAAGAGAAGATCTCCGTGACTTGTCTGGGGGTAGAACACCAGTCAATGACTGTCTCCTCAGTGCCCTGGCATTAATTGAAATTGGTGACTTTGCATCGTGAATGCTGCTTGAGCCATTCACAGGTGTCACTGGAACTACCTCAGTTAACTTCTGTTGGTTCCTGCAATTGTGCATGGAGCCATAAGAAAGCAGCAAAAGATACTTAATGCTGTTTTATAAAATATCACCGAAGAAGTTATGCCAACGGAAATAATAGAGCTATGGATTCGCTACCTCTTCTCGGAACCATTAATAAGCTTCCCAATGGAACGAAGAGATTTCCTTATTTGAGATCCCTTTCCATGTGCGCTTAAGCCAGGTGTGGGAAATTCTGAAGGGATGCCTTGCTCACTACTCTTCACTCCCTTCTGGCCTGTATTCCTGGATTTTACTACTGGCTCTGGTGTTTTGGGCTGCTGCAGATGCAGATTTTTTGTTCTAATATCAGTTTTCTCCATTAAATTTCTGACAGCATAACTTGTTGGACTTCTTTGGCGCCTTGAGTGGATAAATTCCACTGTAGAACCATCATTTGGTGTTTTCACCGGCTTGCTTATGGGATCTAATAGCTCAATCTGCTCAGGAGTTTTGTTTGCATATCTTGGTCCCTCCAAACTTAATCTTTTTGATTTTGCCTGCATAAAAGGGGTTTTATGCCCCTTCCTCTCATCAATATTTATTTTCTCGACTTTCATGGCACTGCCGTTCTCAATGCTCAACCTTCGAGTGCGTGGAGGAGTTTTTTCAGTCATTGGTTTAGGCTTCTCAAGAGGTGTTCGCGCATCCTTCTGTTTGTTGTTCCTTAGAGGAGTTTTTGGTTCTTTGTTAGCTAATGCAGCTCGTAGACTCTCAAGCTGCAACATTTTAGCAAAACCATCATATGATGTCAATAATTTGACTTAAATGGATAGAACATGCCATATTTCCAGACATTCTAATTGATACTTTACGAGAGAATTACTTACCTCTGCTTTAAGCTCCAAAACTTCATTGCTCTCTTTATTTTTAGAAGCAACACCAAGCTCGACAGTAGAGACCCTTTGAGCAAATTTCAGAGTACTAACTGTTTCTCCAAAAGAATCTTCATCTGGACTCACATGAGCAAACATCAATGTTTTTGCATGTCCCCCTGCAAAATTTGAAAAAATGAATTAGTTTCAAAATCTGATAATGTTCTTTGCATTAATATCTCCATTAAGCAAAAGACGAGAATGATGAATGGTAACACATCTCAATATCAAATGCTTTACATACACCAAATATTATTTGCGAATAGAGACCGATGCTTTATGAGAATCTTAAGCACTAGTGACAAAGATCTGATTGGATGAGAGAGCACCACCTAATGCATTCTGCAAGAGTAGTGTGAGTTTGCTGTTTCTGTAGGGAATGTAAGAATTCTTCTGTGCCAAAGCCATGATAACATCTCCCAAACAAGACAGCGATTTATTTATATGCTGTGCCTCTCTGAGTCCCTCTCCAGTAACTCCCGACTTATCAATCCGTTCACTCCCTGCAAGATCCACCAAATGGAGGCAACTATGAAGTGTAGTTCCTGATACATCTTCCCCATGCACATGGACTGTCAACACACTGCACAAACATGCATATCTCTTGAGTAAAAAAATCAAATGAAAATTCTATTGCACTAAGAACATAAAACACCACTAATTTGATTTTTCTGTTGTACTTGGTCTTGATACAAAGAACAAAAACAGAATATTCTATGCTGAAAAAGTAATACATATATATATATATATATATATTTATCTATATATAACTCTTTAACTTTGACCTGTGAGAACGACTGCTTCGGATATTAATGGCTGTGGAGGCAATAGCACGGTTCACCTCGCCAAATTTCATCAAATTAATAACATCTGTAGTGGATATGACACGGTGCATTGAAGCATTTGGAAGCACGAAGTCATTGTCACTTGAACAACCTCGAATCTCTACCTTAATGATAGTTAAGGATTGCTAACAATGTGAATAAACAATTTTGGTAAATTAAAAAAAATGGCTGAAGATATTGCTGAAAATCCCAAAAAGAAAAAAAGAATGAAAACTTTGCGATGTAAAAGGATATTTGGTGACTGATGAATCTTCCACAAGGAGATCACGAACTTGTTCATTATATATCTCGACCATTTGGACATGCATGTCATACTTCATGATGTCTTTCCTTTCATCAGAAAGTTGGAATAGATCGTTTAGTGCTAAATAGTTAATTCCTCGTTCTGTAGTTGATCCGCCAGAAGGGCCATACTGTCAACATTGAAGTGTCAGTCAGGGAGTTCTTGCTCTAAATAATCAAACTTCACTAACACTCAAAATAATCATTTTCCTTAAATGTAAGCAATTTGCAGATGATAAATGTTTGTAGGGTTGATGCTTCAACTTGCAGAAATGTGTTGAATAAAGATAGATAAAATCTATAACAGAGAAAACCGTAACAATCCTCCTACAGAAACCATGCAAAGCCTTACCATGGTATATGTTTTTCCAGATCCAGTTTGGCCATAAGCAAAAATGCATACATTATAGCCGTCCATCACAGATCTAATAAGTGGTTGAGTCTCTTTAAAGACTTCCTCTGAAAATGGAACAGTATGGCAATTAATACATGATCATGTGATTTGGGGTCGGATGGTCTAAAACATCAGCATTGAGTGCAAATACCTTGAGTGGCAGTTGGACCAAACAAGCGATTAAACTGAAAACTTTTTCTTCCATCCTTTTCAAGTTTAAGTGGATCAACAACAACTAAGGAACCATCTTCTCCAATGAAATCTATCACACTTTTTGCTTCAGCACTAAAGATTGGTCTGATTCTGCAGTAAACTCTAATATTTCCTAAAGAATGTTTCAAAATAATAAGTGCAAGAAATATGATATATTTCCTTGCATAAGAAAATTAAGAGAAGAGGCAATTCTGACATGAAAAGGGATGTTAGATGTGAAACTACAAATTGATGTTTTTACTCGGACCATTCTCAGTCATTGACAATTAACTATATTTTTATGTTTTCTTAGTAAACTCGTTTTCTTCTTCTTTCCAATGTTTGAATTATAGAATACTAGAACATATTGTTCATGTCTTCAGTTCCATAGTTCCCAATAAAATGAAAAGGGAAAACAAATAGGTAAAATAACCATTTTTATACCTTTGAGATCCTGAACTATGTTATACAGGTTCCGATTCTCTTCTACAACCTTATGATATTTTTGAGCTGAAAAAGACATTTCCTGCACCTGATTACCTGCAATTAAGTAAATACAGATGCATGTTAGGACTCTTTCTATGATGTCGTTCTAAAACTCACTAGGGAGTCAGTTATTAGGTTGCTTGCTTCTTGTTTTAGGTATCATTACACATTAAACTAATTATAGATCTAAACCAACTAATTACAGCACATTAACGTTTCAACTGATTGAGAACAAGAATTTAGTGCTGATTGCCAAAATGCAAGTTAGGGAAGAAATGAAATTAATGCATTCAATCAGCCATCTATTATATTAAGTTTTCACTAATTCTGCATGTATGAAATAAGAAAAGACCTCATTTTAGATCCACATACCAAGCTTTTTCAAATCACTGTTCAACTGAATTTGGAGGTCTTCAAACTCTTTTCTTGTGGTTGATAGTAATGCCTTAAGACTCTGCAAGTAGTACACATATGATTTGTAAACTTAGAGTCATTACTTTGCAATAGATGGATGAAAGCCTTGTAACCACTGATGCATGACAATAGAATTTACACTCTGCTAAGAACTTCCAAATTAGTCATAGTCTCATAGGTCTATGTTGAAACTTTTTTAGGAATTGTTCTGAAAAATGGTATTTCACACTAAAAAAGATTTTGAGTTTTCAAGAATTACAGGTTTAAAAATCAACTCTATAATTGTAATTTAGAATACATCATGAAGCATACCGACAGCTCCTTTTCTTGCATTTCAACTAAATTCCAGTGCTTGCAGTAACCATTCTCCAAACATGCTCTGCAACACTGTATACCAAAACTATGAGTATCAACTTTAAGAAACATCTGCATACCAATTCATAAATTAGGAAAGAGTTCTGGATGTTAGGCATTTCTACTAGCACAAATGTTACACATTTAATTTAGTCACATGAATCTATATTTGCTTCTATCTTCTCCACCAAGACTTAAATCAGCTCGTTTTGCCAACATTCAGACACATCAGTATTATAATCCATGTTGAAAAACAGAATACTGAATTTGCTAATTTGAAAAGAAAGACAGCAAGTGATCTGAAAACGTGGTGTGCAGTACAAGCTAAGCATACCTTGGGGTTTCTTGGAATGAGTATCTCAAGGGGAGTAGAGGTTGTATGCCTGGGTGACTTGCTTCTCCCTCTATAGTTATCTAAATTTTCTGATTTCAACTGGAAATGAGGCACAGATAATGATGAGTGTTAGTCAGGTCATAGTATGTTCAGTGAATGTTTGAAGAGTGTAATGACATTTTAGTAACTTGTTGCAAGTCAATGCATTCATCGAGATCTTACTTTGGCAGCATGGAAAATTACTAATGAGACAATTAAACTAGCTGTAAAGTCCTTCATAGATCGTATTTGTACATGAAGAACTTAGTAATGTGCTTCTTAACATGTCAAAGAAGAAATGCATGAGAATAGTTTATAAGCAGCAACATTGCTAGAATTTGCATTGTTTTTGTCCTTGTAAATTGTATATTCCTATTACAGACTCACCTCAGGAAACTTCTTTTGGAGTTCTTGTTCCAAGCAAGTGGACACAAACTTGCCGAGTAACTGTGCTCCATCCTGTTGACAGAAAACTCTAGCTAAGCCCTGGTTTTGAATTTCTAGATTTTATGATTGTAAGGAAGAAATATTGCCAAATAACTTGACCATGTTTCCATCATGGAAGGAAGCAACAAGGTTATTGTTCATGTTCTCCTTTGTATCAACCATGTGTTCAGCAAGAGCCTTGATGATTAGTTCTACAAATCCAGCAAATTATATAGTAAGATACTGCAGTAGTTACAGCAACTATATCATCAGAAGGAACGGAACAAGATATGAACATCAAGCATAAGATTGGCCCTTCTCCTTTTTCGCTAGATAACTGATGTCAAGTAAGATTTTCCTAGATCAGCTGTATTTCTTTCTTTAATTAATAATCTCTTCATGAGACCAAAATGTAAACTCTCAAAAAGGCACACCTCAGCAAACTGTGACAAACACTTCCCAGATTTATTGTCTTTCCATTGCCGGCTGAAAATATATGGCTAACTAATAAAATCCCAAAACATGGTGTGTATTCCAATGAGAATGTGAAGATTGTTTAATCAACTTGTTTGGAATAAATCCAGAATATTTGATTGTTAAGAATCCAATTGTCAGAATGACTCTCATAACAACCATTTAAAATATTCAGTGAATTATGAACAAGAGTCTATGGTTTTGTATAATATGCAAACTTAAATGCCACCAGATATTGCATGAAATTTTCCTTCCATTCACATGCGCAGTTACTCAAGAAAAAAGGAGCCAAATGAACCTTGAAATTTTTGGTTTTCCCTTGCAGATAGTGGTTTTTTATCACAGCTTCTAGACATATCCAACTGCCGGCAGGTGTCAGAGATTACTGTCCCTGGAGGTTGTGTGTTAATACTCCTGCTTGAAGATTGGACAACAAAAGGAGATCGTGGAGGCTTAGGGAATCCATTGCTTCCGGGCACTTGCTTCCACTCATGGTATGCTTTAAGAGCCAAAATGCAATCAACAACCTTAGCAGCTGATCCCTCCTCAACGTTGTCCTAAAATTTAATATTGACCTTACTAATCACCAAACAAATACGTGAATGGAATTAAAATATGCAACAAACCATCTTTGGTTTACCCTTTCAAATATTGATGCCTCAAAAGCAGGTAGCTTTAGCTGTTCTATAGCTACCAAAAAGTTCCTGACATTCTCAAAATATTGGTACGCAGGTAATGGCTGAAGATCCCAGGTTAGTGAGTAGGCTGATGCTTGATTCTCTACAACCTAACAATGATTTCAAAAGCGACATGGCATTGTTTAAAAATTTCCTTTTGGGCAATCTAACAAACGCAACGATAAGCATATAAAGGGAAAATGGTTCACCTTTGGAACAGAACCTGGTTCAATCTTGTTAATCAAATTGCAAAGAACCAAACCATTTCTCAAGCATGAAATGAACTCCCTTTCTGAAGGCTGGCTCTGTATCCCGAGTGGTCCAACCAAACATTCCAGCCAATGGGTAGCCTGATATCGCCTCAGAGCTAAAAATTAAAGATGAATCACGCAATGATTACTAATTCTCTGCATTCTTGGGTTGGAATCAAACAGAAATTAATTAGCTCCCGTATGACCAGTTGTTTAAAATGATTAGCTTTTCGTACGGTCATCTATAAGCTCAATTTGAGAGGAAAAAACGGGGAGGGAACCTGAAAATCATTGTAAAAAAAAAAAGCGATTTCAGATACAGAATACAGTTGAAGAAACTGCAGTTTCCGAGTAATTATGCAAGGGGAGGCTGAAGAGGTGGAAGAAACTGCTCCTTCTGGATGAAACCCTTAAGAACTACTAAACTAACACCCCCAACCCAAAAAAGAGTACTTCAAATAAAATAAAATAAAAAATCAAATTCTCATGCTTGTTCCATTACATTCTTAATTCTCAAATCGACCAACAAAAGTCATAACAAATCAAAAGTTTATAACAAGCAACGGGAAAACATTTGGACAAAAGAAATATGTAATAAACCTGCTTCTTCAGCTTTTCTTGAAGCCAAGCTAAAGTAATGCCTCACTTCTCTTCCAGGAACCGCCATTTCAACCTCAATTCTTCTCCACTTTCTATCATTCATGGAAAATCAGATTTTTCAGCAACCAAAATCTTGAAAATGCAAACAAATTAGTTTGAAAAAAGAATTTCAAGAAACACATACTTCTGATGATCTTTATAAAAACCCAGTTTTTTCAAGAAAACAAAATCTTTCTAAAACCAAAAATCTTCCGGCTAAATGTGGCATCTACGAATAAAAAGAGAATGAGGGTGAGGGAGAGAAAATACAGCAACACATACCCTATGAAATATATTTTTCATATCAATCAGCAAGAGAGAATATTTATTGAGTTTGTTTTGCAATTAAAGTTGAAACCTTTCTGAGTGGGTTAATTGATTAGTAGTGTTAAATGTGTTCTGTCCATTTTTTATGGGCTATTAAGTGAGTGGAGAGGAAAATTTTAGGTACGGACCCGAACCTGAGGTTCCGGAATCGTAACGTTACTTCTGCTG
The DNA here is from genome assembly GCA_026120185.1 of Voacanga thouarsii. Taxonomy (NCBI): domain Eukaryota; kingdom Viridiplantae; phylum Streptophyta; class Magnoliopsida; order Gentianales; family Apocynaceae; genus Voacanga; species Voacanga thouarsii. Next base: position 830,403 of record JANUWF010001287.1, on the reverse strand, counting down.
CATTTGAATTCAAATGTGTGGGGTCTTGAATCTGGACCGTTCATTTTACCGCAAGGCTTGATCTACACTGTTTACTAGGTTTACGTTGGGACTGGTGTTGGGCTCGAAGTTTGGGCTGGGCCTTTATCTTCTCCGTCAATAAAGTGGTCGGAAAACACTGCGCGTGCGTGGCAGACAATCTAACTGCTACTTGAGAAGGCTCCTTAACGTCACGCAACTAAGAAACGCGTGACGTTTGGTTTTGCTGTTAATTGCTATTATAAGCGGTCACAAATACTCTATCTGTCTTTAAAAAAAAATTAAAAATTTTTATTTTTATTATATTAAAATATTATTTATTAATTTTATAAATTAAAAATATATTTATTACGTATATTTTTAATTTATCTTTTCTTCAATTACTCATTAAATATACGTGTGCTCCCTGTCTAATTAATCAATATTTATTTTTATTTAAGAATATAATGATTTTTTTTGTTATAATTATATAAAATTTAAAAATATCTTAGTGTGTTATTTATTAGATTTAGGCCAAAAGAAATATTACAATTAGACCAAATTTTCTTTTTGACCTTTTCTGGAAAATGATGTCAGAGCGCTGTAGAAAGTGGGCAGTTATTTATGATATGCAAAATTTTTACCTTCTTGATTTTTTTTTTTCAAATTTATTTTGTCTGACAGCTTAGGATATTTTCTTGCTTGGTAACAAAGTACAATTCATATTCTGAGTAAGAAGACAGGTGATTGGTGAGAAATGTTCATTATTCCCTTAAAAAAGAAAGTACCGATGATTAAGTGATGTGAGGAATGATTCAATTAGTAATTTATGTATATTAGTATGCACAATCATTATAATATTTTGTATATTTTTAAAATAATATTATATTACTAAAAATTTACCAGAAGATCAAGAATAAAAAACTTCATATTGAGGAGATATATTATATAAAAATATATGTTTACGGATTTTTGAAATCGTCTTAGAAACTAAGGATAAAATTAAAATAAGACAAAAATAAAATTTTAAAAAAAATTGGAATGCAGCACCCTCTTTCTCAGTCTCTGCTTTGGATTGGTTGGGATAAAAAGTAATAAGTATTTGAGGAAGGAAAAAAAAAAAGAAAAAAATCATATTTGATTAGAGGTAAATATGAATAGGAAGTAAATTGAGAGAGGAAGTAGCTCTTCCTTTATATTAGCAAATCTTCCCCTCAAATTGTGGAGGAATTAGAAAGTAAATAATGTTAAAAGATAAATACATTATTATTTTATATTTTTTAATTATTAAAATAATAAATATAATGAATATAATAAAAAATATTTCATTTGATTCTTTTATTCTAATTAAATAAGATAGAAATAAATGTGCCATTCATCCTCTCTCTCTTTCCCTCTTTGTGAATTAATCAAAACATTAGTTAGCAAACGTAACTTATTTTTAATAGACTTATTCGAAATAATCTTTATTGTCAAATAATCACGCGAGCACGAAATTCATATATTAATTTTCTAAACTAACAAAATATGTAGTTGTTGTCAAAGAAGAAACCAAAATATGTGAGTAACAAAATTATGTGATGCTTGTTATTTTTTATTTTATTTTTTTAAGAAGGGTGGGGAAGGGGAAGGGGAAGGGAATAGAGAAAAAGATAAAACATAATTCAGTGTCGAATTCAATATCTATATATTGAATAATAATTTTTTTATTATTAAAATAAGTTGTTACTAATTGAAAATAGTTAAATATTAAAATATATTTAGATTGTAACTCTAGTAAAAAACTATTTGCATTAAAAATTAAAAAATTATGTAGGGCCAATACGAGTCTAAGGAGAAATAATAATATGGTATTTTGTGAGTAAATAATAATTCTTTGAAACAAAAAATATTTAAATTATTTTTTAAATGAGTTGAATTTTTAGTTTAAGTTGAATAACAATCTAAATATACAAGGTCATTGTTTTTAAAACTGGACCGCATATCGAATCGAAAAATTTACTAATTTACGGTTTAATGGTCCAATTGTAATTGAATCGTAATTGAGTCGGTAATATTAAATTTTAAAAATTAAAATATAATATTTTAAAAAATAAACTTGATCAATAATATAGTATAATTCAAATCCATAAATACATAAATAACACAATTAGAAGAAAATATAATATTTTCTCTATTACTATAAACTATTTATTTTATTTTTGTGGTTTATTTCTTTCCTATGAATATATTATCTTATTTAAGAGAAGAAAAAAAGTATCGGTTCACCAGTTAGACCGGCCGGTCCAAATCGATTTATACAAAAGAGGCTGATTTTTTAGATTTTCAGCTCAAAGGGACGGATCGGAGTGATTTGGTGATCGGTTCACATCCAATCGATCCAACCAGTCGGGCCGATCCGATTTGGTCCAAAAAACAATGTACAAGGTGTAGATGGATTGGAACATTCATCCCAATTTTAAATCACTTTAATTTAAAATAATATTAATCTGAAATTTTTTTATTTCATGTGAAGCTGTCATATACTCATACATGTTATGAATTATTGGAATCTTTATTAATTAGTGGAGGCTCCACTAATTATGGATTTATGTGAATTATTATAGAAGATTTTTATGGATATCCACTATTTAGTGGAAACACCACTAATTAAGATTAGTGGAAGATGATGTATGCCATGATGTAATCCACTAATTAGAGCTCTATAAATAGAGCTATTCTCTAAGCTTGTAATACACCATTATTTTGTGAAAGAAAGATTAGTGAAAGAAATATTAGAGAAAGAATTGTGAGAGAAAAAAAGAGAGAAGTTTGAAGAGAAATTCTTGTGCAAAGAATAGTTAGAATTTTCTTAGTGTGTAGTGTGTAGATTTTATTCTAACACTACCCTAATTTTATAACACGTTATCAGCACGAGTCTCTACCGGTACAAAAGCCAGAAGACTAAGCACGAGTTTCTGCCGTTAACAAAACCAGAAGACAGGTACGCATTTATTGATCTCTATGGCTAATCTCGCTAAACTCGAATTTGTAACCCTTGATATTTCTGGAAAAAATTATATGTCATGGGTTCTCGATGCAGAAATGCATCTAAATGCTGAAGGCCTTAGTGAAACTATTCAAACAAATAATAGTGCATCTGCACAACACAAGGCTAAAGCTTTGATTTTTATTCGTCGTCATCTCGATGAAAATTTGAAAATAGAATATCTTACCGAAAAAGATCCATATGTCCTGTGGGTAAATATAAAAGAAATATTTGACCACCTGAAGATGGTCGTACTACCCACTGCACGGTACGAATGGTTGCACCTGAGGTTGCAAGATTTTAAAACCGTGAATGAATATAACTCCGCAATGTATAAAATTACATCTCAATTAAAATTATGCGGAGAAAAAGTGACTAATAAAAATATGTTGGAGAAGACATTCTCCACCTTTCATGCCTCGAATATTGTCCTGCAGCAACAATATCGAGAAAAGGGGTATACAAAATTTACAGATTTAATTACTGTCCTCCTCATTGCAGAGAAGAATAATGAGTTATTATTGAAAAATCATGAAGCCAGACCAACTGGCTCAACAGTACTCCCAGAAGTGAATGCTGTTGGCTCTAGCAGAAGCCATCGTTATAGTCGTGGCCATGGCCGTGGCCGTGGTCGTGGCCGTGGTTATGGTCGTAGACACGCTCGATATTTCCCTTATCACAATCATAATCAAACTGTGAGAAATACTGGCCACCTGAAGTGGAACAGAAAAGATCATAAGGGAAAAGAAAAAGAAATTGAAGAAAAGCATGAGGATATATGTTATAGATGTGGCATGAAAGGTTATTGGTCACGAAACTGTCGTACGGCTAAACATTTAGTTGAATTATATCAAACTTCATTGAAAAATAAAAATGTGGAAGCAAATTTTTTTCAATATCCAATAAATGATGCTGCTAATGATGATAGTGATCCTGAAGATCTTAATATCAATATTATCCATATGGATGTATCGGATTTTTTTGAACACCCAGACGGTAGGATAGACCATTTAATTGGTGATGGCAGTGTCCAGAAGAACTAAAGCCTCACCTTGATATTTTTGTATTTTCATTTTCATTCTATTTTAATAATATTTACGTTTGCATATATACATTTGTGTTTAGATGGCTGTTGTTAATGATGATGTATGCATTATTGATAGTGGAACTACACACACTATACTAAAAAATGAGAAATATTTTTCTGATCTCAAAATGGGATAAATAAATATTTATACGATAAACGGTAGTGCAAATGTAATTGAGGGCTCCGGAAGAGCTAGTATATTGTTGCCTAAAGGAACAACAATTATTATTGATAAGGCACTATTTTCCTCAAAATTCAGAAGAAATTTATTGAGTTTTAAAGATATCCGCAGAAATGGGTATCATGTTGAAACAAATGAGGAAAATGGGATTGAGTATATTTTTATTACTCAAATGCATTTGGGTAAGAAATCGGTATTAGAAAAACTATCGTCTTTTTCTACTGGCCTATATTTTGTAAAAATACGTACAATTGAAATTCATCATCTAGTAAACCAGAAGTTTACTGATCCTATTACTTTTAGCATTTGGCATGATCGGTTGGGTCATCCGAGATCTACCATGATGAGAAGAATCATTGAGAATACACATGGTCATCCTTTAAAAAATAAAAGGATATTAACATCAGAAAAATTCGCATGTACTGCATGTTCCCTAGGAAAATTAATTGTTAAATCATCACCAGTAAACGTAAGAGTTGAAAGTCCTACATTTCTCGAACGGATTTACGGAGATATTTGTGGACCTATTGATCCACCATGTGGATCGTTCAAATATTTTATGGTCTTAATTGATGCATCATCTCGATGGTCACATGTATGTTTATTATCTACTCGCAACCTGACGTTTGCTAGATTACTTGTTCAAATAATTAAATTACGAGCACAATTTCCTGACCATCACATTAAAAATATCCGTTTGGATAATGTTGGTGAATTTTCATCACATGCTTTTGATGCATATTACATGTCAATTGGGATTAATGTTGAACATCATGTAGCTCATGTTCACACACAAAATGGTCTTGCTGAATCTTTGATTAAACGATTACAATTAATTATTAGACCATTATTAATGAAAACAAATCTCCCAACATCTGCCTGGGGACATGCTATTCTACATGCTGCAACACTTGTACGTATAAGGCCAGCTAGTTATCATAAATTCTCTCCTTTGCAATTGGCTTTTGGGTCAGAATCAAATATTGCTCATTTAAGAATTTTTGGGTGTGCTGTATATATTCCAATTGCACCAAACCAACGTACAAAGATGGGTCCTCAAAGAAGAAAGGGGATATACGTTGGATATGATTCTCCCTCTATTATCAGGTG